>CM019827.1:20870424-23452037 GCA_009763385.1 Coix lacryma-jobi var. lacryma-jobi
GTGGTATGGGAGATCTCACTATAACGTTGCAGTGTTCTGCGAAAAATTCAAAGATCTTTGAATCCAAACAAACTAAAAACTTGACTATTTGAGTCCAAAATGCTTTCTTATATTGTCTTGTGTATGGCAACACTAGTTAGCGAGACAACATGTTTTAAGCCCTATGTATCTTATTATTTAGTGCATCGCCTGTTCCGTAGGAAGATCCAGCATCATGCCATATTCCTTAAGGTATATAATAACTTCCTCTCTAAGTTCGTTGGGTTAGTATGTCTTTACCCTTTTCTTGCTAGGCCTTTTCACTCCTATCCATCTTATCCATCCAGACATGGCTCGCATCAAGCTGACTGCTCGCAGTCGACTGGGACCCAATGGTGTGCCACGCCACCAGCTGGCACATGCACGGAGAAGAGATGGCGAAGCCTCCAACGGTCGTCGCTTTCCACGTCGCACCGCAAACACCTAAAGGAGGAGATCAAGAACCTGAAGGCTGAGCTGAAGAACTGGAGCATGACTTCTACCACTCAGGTTCTGGAGTTCTATGAGGCCCGAGCCTCCCTGAGCAGGCCAAAACGGAACGTGATTCGCGCCATCCAGCAGCGCGGATGCCACTTGGATACGCGAAGGACGTCACCAGAGTCGAGCTTCACGGACTGCGGCAGTTACAACTCAGATTGAGCACGTTCAACGATATGTTTCATGAGGAGGTACACCAGCTGTACAAAACCAACATCCACCCGTGGTTCCCCCGGCTTGTCGAGGACCCTGAGGACAGGAGTAGTGGAAGAACAGGACGTGGAGCAGGAGCGCAAGCATTCATACGAGGAGATTGAACCTGCCGAGAACATCTAGCTGAAGACGAGGGACGAGGAGGTTGGCCTGAGCTCATCCTCGAGGAAGACGACGACAGAGGACATGATCATCATTTGACGAAGACTAGACTCGTTGTTAGAGGATGGAGATCTGTGTGTCTGACCACCTGCTACTTACTAACCCTAGTCTAGGTTTGGGGGCGCGTGCTAGTCTGTTTTTGCTAAGTTGGGTCTGTATCTTTCTTTTCGTACCCTTTTCCCTTTCAGTCTGTTGTTATCTGTCAAGTCTCTTTATCGGTCAATCTAACCTTGTATCAGTGAAGCTTTTTCGGTCAGTTGTTTTCAGAACCTTATCAATGGATGCTAAGTTCCAAGTTGCTTAACAGATGCCTGTGAACACTCGCACTGGAGCTGGAGGTTACTAGGGTGCCGCCCTTCCAATCCTCCACCTGTACCTGCTACGCTAGCAGATGCCATCGCAGCCTTGGCAGCCGCTGCTAACCTGATGGCTCGAAACCAGGGGCAGCAGAACAATGGCCACCGTGGTCGCCATACATCAACCAACGAGACCACATATGTGGATTTCACCGAAACCCGTCCACCAGTCTTTAACCAAGGCCGATGAACCCCTTGAAGCTGATGATTGGCTCCGCACCATGGAGCAGAAGTTTGGTCTTCTTCACTGCACCGACACCCAGAAGCCCCGGTTCGCTTCTCAGCAGCTTCGTGGTCCAGCAAGCGCTTGGTATGCCAACCTGTTGGCTGCCCAGCCAGAAGGTCATCGGTTGACCTGGGAAGAGTTCCGCACCGCTTTCCGTGCACATCATATCCCTTCCGGATTGATGAAGATAAAGCTTGATCAGTTTCTGGCACTGTAGCAGAAAGACTCCACAGTGATGCAGTATGTGGGTCAGTTCAACCACCTTAGCCAGTATGCCTCACAGTACGTCAACACGGACGAGAAGAAGAGGGACTGTTTCCTTAGGGGACTGCACCCCAAGATCCGCAGAAGTATGTCCAATAACCTGACCGGTTCGTATCATGATGCCGTTGACCGGGCTGTTGCTTTTGAGGAGAGCAATCGTCAGTACCAGGAGGACAAGAAGAAGAAGAAGAAAGCAGGATCCAACAGTTTCTCTGGCAATCACAAGCGCCAGAGGGTCATTTATCACCCTAGCCACCACCACAATCGCCCCACCTTACCCCCACCAGCAAGTGGTCGTCCGTACTGCGGCCACCACCCACAACGCCAACCAGCAAAGTGCCACACAGCCGAACGCCCCAGGTGTTCGTATCACCACCCCACAAACCGCCTACAACCATCCTGCTACAACTGCGGCCAGACTGGCCACTGGGCTCGTGAGTGCCCAAAGCCAAGAGATATGCTCAGAATGCTCAGAAGGGTCCTGGTGGATCTCAGCAGCAGCAGCACCGTGTCCAGCAGCAGCATGCTCGGAAAGGCAAAGTTGTCAAGAAGCACGGGCAAGTCTACTACACCACTGTCGGCGACATCCCAGAAGGAGAGCCCGTCATGATCGGTAGGTTTCCCGTTGCCAATCATTCCGCAGTTGTGTTGTTTGATTCTGGTGCATCGCATTCCTTCATCAGTCGTACATTTGTCTCTAAGCATGGGATATCAATTGGGGAGTTGAAAGAAAATTTCTGCATATTTTCGCCTGGAGGGCGTATAAGTACTAAAGAGGTGGTTCGCAATATACCGGTGATGTTGGGGGAACACGTATTTCCTACCACCATGATAGTGCTACGTGATCAGGAGATAGATGTCATTCTAGGCATGAATTGGATGTGCCAGTATAAGGCCATGATTGACATCCTGAATAGGGTTGTGAGAGTGGACATTCCTAACAGTACTTCCAAACTCCTTCTCCAACTCCCAATGCCTCCAAAACCAGCAGCCACGCAATTGAATACCACCTATGTTCAGGAGACCAGAGACATTCCCGTAGTCTGTGAATTCCCTGATGTTTTTCCGGGAGACTTACCTGGTCTGCCTCCTGACCGTGATGTTGAGTTTGCCATAGAGCTAAAGCCTGGGACTGCTCCTGTATCCCGCAGAGCTTATCGAATGCCTCCCCGAGAGTTGGCAGAGCTAAAAATCCAATTTCAAGAATTGCTGGATAAGGGTTTCATTCGCCCAAGCTCATCTCCTTGGGGCTGTTCCTGCAATCTTTGTAAAGAAGAAAGACAAGAGTCTCAGGTTATGCGTTGATTATCGCCCACTCAATGAAGTCACTATCAAAAATAAATACCCCTTGCCTCGAATTGACCTTCTTTTGACCAGCTAGCTGGAGCCAGAGTATTCTCCAAAATTGACCCTCAGATCTGGCTACCACCAAATAAAAATACGTCCCAAAGACATTCCTAAAACTGCTTTCACCACTAGATACGGCCTATATGAGTACTTGGTCATGTCCTTCGGTTTTGACCAATGCCCCTGCCCACTTCATGTACCTCATGAACTCTGTACTCATGCCAGAGCTTGATAAATTTGTGGTCGTGTTCATTGACGACATCCTTGTCTACTCAAAGACCCCTGAAGGGCATGCCGAGCACCTCCGTATCGTTCTAACCCGCCTCAGAGATCATCAGCTTTATGCCAAGTTCAGTAAATGTGAGTTCTGGTTAGATCAGATATACAGTTCCTTGGTCATGTTCTATCCGCTGAAGGTGTGTCAGTTGATCCCGAAAAAGTGGCAGACATTCTGGATTGGAAGCCACCTACCACTGTTCACGAAGTCCGTAGCTTCATGGGAATGGCTGGATATTATCGCCGTTTTCATCCCGGATTTCTCCAGAATCGCCAAGCCTATCACCGAGTTGTTGAAGAATTCTGTGAAGTTTGACTGGTCACCAGCCCGTGAGCAGGCCATTCAAACATTGAAGAAACTGTTAACCACGTCACCAGTGCTAGCCCAGCCAAACATCGAAAAGCCCTTTGATGTCTTCTGTGATGCATCTGGTACTGGTTTGGGCTGTGTTTTAATGCAAGAAGGCCGAGTGATCGCTTATGCCTCACGGCAGCTTAAGCAACATGAAGAGAATTATCCAACCCATGATCTTGAGTTAGCAGCAGTGGTGCACGCCTTAAAGATCTGGCGTCATTATTTGTTAGGCAGTACCTGCAAAGTGTATACAGATCACAAAAGCCTGAAGTATATCTTAACTCAAGAAGAACTGAATATGAGACAGAGAAGATGGCTTGAGTTGATTAAGGACTATGATCTCGAAGTACACTACCATCCGGGAAAAGCAAATGTAGTCGCCGATGCGCTCAGTCGCAAGTCGTACTACAACTGTCTGGTGATAAAACCCTATGATTCTTCCCTGTGTTATGAATTGGAAAAGCTGGGTATTGAGATGGTTCCACGAGGAACGCTGAATAATATCAGAATAGAAACACCTATCAGGGAACAGATCATTGCGGCTCAAAAGGATAACCCTGGGATCAAGCACATCATCGAAAGGGTCCGAGCCGGAAAAGCGGATTGTTTCAGGATTGATGATGTAGGAGTGGTTTGGTTCAAGAACCGACTGGTAGTTCCCAAAGTGCCTGAGTTGAGACAGTTAATCCTTGATGAAGCACACTTGACTAGATTCTCTATCCACCCCGGCAGCAACAAGATGTACCAGGACTTGAGGCAGAGATTCTGGTGGACAAAGATGAAGATCGAGATCGCCCAGTATGTCGCTCAATGTGATACTTGCCAGAGGGTCAAAGCTGTGCACATGAAGCCTGGAGGAGAATTGCAACCTTTACCTGCACCTGCTTGGAAATGGGACGATATCAGTATGGATTTTATCAATGGGCTACCCAGGACATCAAGAGGTTTTGATTCCATCTGGGTGATCGTGGATCGCCTCACTAAGCAAGCTCACTTCCTGCCAGTCAAGACCAGCTACACCGTCCCCACATACGCCACTTTGTACAAAAATAACATAGTAAAACTCCATGGCATACCCAAGACCATAATCTCGGATCGTGGTACCCAGTTTGTCGCAAAGTTCTGGAAAGCGTTCCATACCTCACTTGGAACCAAGCTCTTGCATAGCACGGCATATCATCCGCAAACGGACGGACAAACTGAGCGAGTCAACCAAGTGTTAGAGGATATGTTGAGAGCCTACGTGCTCACCTTCGCAGATACTTGGGATGACTGTTTGCCCTTGGCAGAATTCTCATATAATAACAGTTATCAAGAAAGCATCAAAATGGCACCCTTTGAAGCACTGTACGGTCGCCGTTGTCGTACACCTCTCAGTTGGTCTGAACCCGGAGAAAGGGAATTCTTTGGAGTTGACCTAGTAAAAGATATGGAAGAAAAAGTCAAGCAAATACAAGAGAATAGAAGATTGCGCAGTCTCGACAGAAAAGCTATGCTGACAAGAGACGTCGACCTTTGGAGTTCCAGATCGGAGATTATGTGTATTTGAAGGTCTCACCCACCAAAGGAGTTACTCGTTTTGGAGTCAAGGGAAAGTTAGCACCACGCTATATTGGTCCCTTTGAAATTTTGGAACGCTGTGGCAAGGTAGCTTACAAACTAAGATTGTCCGATCATCTTTCTGCAGTCCATAATGTGTTTCACGTCTCCCAACTCAAGAAGTGTCTCCAAGTGCCCGAACACGTGGTGGAAGTTGAAGGTGTTGAGTTGGAACCCGATCTATCATACTCCGAGTGTCCAGTTCGCGTGTTGGATCACAAGGACCGTGTTACCCGAAGGACTACACAAGATGGTACAAGATCCAGTGGAGCCAACACTCTAAAGAAGAAGCCACTTGGGAATCCGAAGACTTCTTAGCAAAGAGCTATCCCGACTTTCTCGATACTCTGTAGATGTAAAGTTTTGTCTTTGTCTTTTGAGGCGCGGAATCTCGGGGCGAGATTTCTTTTAGGGGGGAAGGCTGTAACACCTCTGGTGTTTAAAGTGTAATTAATCGGACATGTCATCATCTTTAGTCATTAATCATTCTTGCCATGCATTTATGTTTGCCTAAAGCTTGTTTTGCTTTTACCTTTTTTCTGAGGTGACTTGTGTTTTGAATCTCTTTTTCAAAAAACCCTAAAGGCCCAAATCTTCCTATAAGGGCAAAAATAGTAATTTCACCTCTGTGACTAGCTTGTGTAGATCTTGTTCAGTTAAGTGTCTTGATGATTTGTTTTGTTGATCAAAATTCAAAATCAGTATGGAATTTAAATTCCTTTTGAAAAACCCCAAATTTCCAAACCCTGGTTTTTACCCCTCTTTTATTGATTTAAAAACTATTCAAAATCTGAAGTTGGCCCTTTTAGCAAAGTTGTAGGTCTTGCCAAAAGGAACAACTTTGGTGTTTACAGATTTTCAAGTTTCTTTACAAAATCAGAAGTAATTTCAAATTCTTTCAAACTTCAATTTTGTTCCCTTTTCGGTTTTCAAAAATTAACTCAAAAACTTTTGAGTTTCAGAAAAAAGTTTTTGTTGACAAAGTTGTAGGTCCCAGAGTTTTGAGCAACTTTGGTATTTTGAGTTTTCCTTGTGCAGTTCATCTTTTGGGAGTAATTTCAAAAGTTCAGAAAGGGGAAGTTTTGGATTAAATGAGGACACTGTGCACGAGCTTTAAAGCTAGGGGGGCCCCGGCCGACGGCAGCGCTGCGTCAGCACGCCGAGCCCGGCTGACCCGCGTCCGTGTCGCCCGAGGCCACCGCTTAGCGCTCGACCTCTCCGGCCCCTACCTCCGCCCACGCCGAGTCAGCCTCGCCGAGCCCGGCTGACCCGTTCCGTGTCGCCCGAGGCCAGCGCTAAGCGCTCGACCTCCCCGAGCCCCCTACCTACCGCCGCCTCACCGTCCTCTACCCTACCCTCCTCCTTCCCCTACGGCCGCGGACAGCGCGCAGATGTCGGCCGCCGGCAAGCCGCCCCGCCGCGCGCGAGCTCCCCGCCCATGCCGAGCCGCCCTACCCTGCTCCCTACCTCTTTAAGTGCCGCGCGAATGCTCCTCACCCCTCGCCCGGACCCCCCCAGCGCCGCCCCGCGGCTATAAGAAGCCGCCGAACTCCGCCATTGCCGCCACCACGGCGCCCCGCACCACCGGACCACCCCAGCGCCCGCCGAGCCCTCCACCGTCTTCGCCTTGAGCTGCTCCACCTTCCCGGGCAACCAATTTCACCCCTCCGCCCTTCTCTCGCCGGCGCAGGAGCTTCGTCCCCGACTCCGGGAAGCGGCCGCGTTTTGGCTATGCGAGAAATTCGCCGCCGTAAGTGCTTCTCTCTTCCCTCCGACCCCTGCCCTCTCTTCCTCACCTCGAAGCGCTCCTAACCGCACCTTCGGCGACCCCTTTTTGGTGGACAGAGCCGCCGGACGCCGCTCGCCGCCAGAGAGCTCCGCCGAAGCACCTCCATCGTCGAACTCCCTCCTCCGACCCTGCACCGCCTCGCCGAGCCTCCCTCCCGACTCACGATGAGCTCGCGAATCTTTCCCCACCCTCGGCTTTCCCAGCGCGAGCCCCGAGCGGCCGGTCCGCCGTCCGCCTCGCCTGCGGTTCGCCCGAGCCCTGCGGTCCGCCGCGCGATTCGCCCGAGCCCTGCGAGGAAGGAGCACAGTGCTCTTTTTCCTTTTTGGAAGGATGTGAATAGTGTTCCTTTTTCATCTTTTTGTGTGATTTTCTGTGTTGCTCTCAAAATTCTAAAAATTTGCTGGTAGACTCTTTATACCTTGTAGTATTTTAGAAAAATATGAAACTTGAATTTTGTGCAAAAATTTGAAAATGAAAAATCTCCCGTTTAATTAAGAAATGAATGGTTTTAGTTTTTAGAAAATCATGTATAGTTCCAAAAATCATGAGATAAATTTTTATGTGCTAGTTACGTCATGTTTAGTCTCTGGTGAAATTTTTAGGCCTTTCGAAGCAAGTTGATTTTTGGGTATTTATTTAAATTGTTAAATAGTGCCTTTTGTTAATTAAATGTTTGATTTTTGTTAAGCACCTTAATGATCTCCAAAAATTATGAAAATTGTTTTGACATCTATTTATACCATAATGAACCTATGAGATTAATTGGGTAAATTTTGGAGCAACTGCATAATATGACCTTTTTAAATAATTAGGAAAAAAATAGAAAAGACATTAGCGTTCATGTTGCATGCCCTGTGATGTGACTTTTGGGATTGTTTGCTGTTCATAGACCCCCACCCATTTGGTCTATGATGTTTGTGATGTCATGCATGATTTGTGTTTAGGTCGGATAAATGATGCTTAATAGGTTGATTAATTTTGCTTAGGGATAAAGATAAGTAACTTTATGTCCACACTAAGCAGTTACTTACGCAATGGAAAGTGTACTCTAGAATCAGTAGTTTTTTCGTGTGCTGTATTGTTCATGTCAGCATCCTCATAAGCATACATCATTGCATCCGTATAGTGACCGAAGAAGAAGGCATCAAAGTCGAGGCCGCCGCTGACGAACCTACTCCCGAGGCGACCCCGAGCTCCGACACCTGCACCACCAACCCCGAACCTGTCCTTTTCGCTCTTCAAGGCAAGCCCCGGTGTATTTTAAACCTTCCTTGTTTTTATAAAAGGTTTACTTAAAATGCCTTTGAGTTAAACTACTGCATTAGGTTATAGGAGTTGTGTGATGACTTATTACCTGCACTGTTTACCTCTACCAGAAAATTCACCTGCCCTGTTTCAAAACTATTTGCAAATGCTTAGTAATGCTATACAATAGATTTGCAATAAAATGCCATTTTCAAAAGTGTGGGCACTTGAAGAATCTTTATGGGATTTTGGCTTTACTCCCCGGTCATTGGCTAGGTATCTGATCCGTACCTAGTCAATTGCGAGGAGAGGTTGTCCGAGCGTACGGTGCCGTCATGTTGTAGTCCGGGACTCAACAGTTGATACCGATCGGGACAGGGTTGAAAAACTGACAGGACTATTACGCTTGGGTGAGATATAACCAAGGTATGGTTCTGGCAGAAAAATTTAGGGACCATCCGTATGGGGGCCTGCTGGCCAAGACTTGCAACTATTCACATACTTCGGAAAGCTCTGGCTCCGAGGAATCCTTTATTGGACCGACAACCGCGCACTGGGAGTGGAGAGATGGCGGAAGTAGCATGTACCCACGTGGTCGTCGTACCTGGATAGGAGTGGTGTACTGTACTTCCGGGTGGCGTAGGACCGGGCCCAATCTTGGAGGAATCGTGGTAGACGAGTTGGCATATGCAAGCTTGGGTGCTACATATGCAGCGTGGATAGGGATCCTCAGCTGAGTATTATTTATCCGGATTAACGTTGCTCCTCGGTTATGGAGACTTGGTCACTGACTGTCAACGGAGAGTGGTTCTCAACTAGGACTGTTTTGAAAGGTAAAATGAATCATGAGCAATGAAGAATTGAGAAATACTTGAACCTTTCCAAAAAATAGAACAAGGTTTACAAAATGCTTTTTCTGTAAAATACTTGATCTTGCTTAAGCCTTACCTTGACTTCCTAAGCCTCTCATTCCTGAGTCTTCTTCCTTTTCTTTAGTCGGGTAAGTCTTGTTGAGTACCCCAGTACTCAGGGTTTGTTACCCATGCTGCAGGTATGACTGAGTCCCCGATGTGTCTTGCGCCCTGCTGTATGACCATCGTCCAGGAAGAGGCCGATGAGGCCGAAGAATAGTTGTGCACCCTCGGGCTGGGTGATTACAAGTATCTTATTTTGTTGTACTCCGCTACGTTGCCTATTCCTATTTCTATTATCCGAACTTGGTTTGTAATAATTGCACCTTTAATCTTATTTGGAACCTCAGTTTGTAAAACTAATGTTATTTAAGTCTTCCGCTCTGTATTCCGATGTTATTTGTAAAAGTATCCAGTGCTGTGACGGAATTGTGAGATGATCCTGCGGACAATGGGCACTGATGCAGCCCAGTGACGAACAGTCTTAATCGCGTGGAACATAGGTTCGGCTGTCAAAGGCTGACGGGGACCTGTGGGCCATGAGATTAGGACCGTTCCGCCACAGTATCACATCTGGCGACATAGGCTGCGACTTCTTTCTTCATCTTTGACCACCAATACCTTGTTCTCAAATCCTGGTACATCTTACTGCTTCCGGGGTGAATGGATAACTTTGAATTGTGAGCTTCAATCAGAATTCTTTCTTTCAGCTCTGTGTCCTTAGGAACAACCAACCTCTGGTCATACCACAAGATTCCCTGCTCATCAGTCCTGAAGTTCAAAGAACTACTGGTTTCCATCCTCTTCTTAATCTGACGTATCTCTTCATCGGCCTTTTGTCTCTCGATGATGTCACTTTCCAAGGTGCATTGAAGAGTGATATTGTTCAGCATAACAGGGTGCATAAGGTTAAATCCATCTTCCAACAGTGGTTGTAGGGAGTTGCAATGAGTCTTGCGACTCAAGGCATCGGCTACAACGTTTGCTTTTCCGGGGTGGTAATGCACTTCAAGGTTGTAATCCTTAATTAGCTCTAACCATCTTCTCTGCCTCATATTCAACTCTGGTTGGGTGAAGATATATTTCAGACTTTTATGATTCGTGTACACATGACATAGGTTTCCCACAAGATAATGCCTCCAAATCTTGAGCGCATGCACGACGGCTGCTAGTTCCAAATCATGAGTGGGGTAATTCTTTTTGTGCGGTCTCAATTGGCGAGAAGCATAGGCGATAACTCTTCCATTCTGCATGAGTACACATCCGAGTCCAATCTTAGATGCGTCACAAAACACATCAAAAGGTTCCTCCAAGTTTGGCTGAGCCAGAACAGGCGCGGATGTCAACAACGTTCGCAGAGTGCGAAAAGCTGCTTCACACTCTGTGGTCCATTCGAACTTCTTGTTTTTCTGCGTTAAACGGGTCATAGGCTTGGCTATTCTCGAAAAATCCGGAATAAACCGACGGTAGTATCCTGCCAAACCCAAAAAGCTGCGAACCTCAAAAACACTCGTGGGTGCTTCCCAATCCATAACCTCTTGTACTTTAGAAGGGTCTACAGAGATCCCTTCCTCTGAAAGGACGTGACCAAGGAAAGGTACCTTCTTCAACCAAAACTCACACTTGCTGAACTTAGCATACAACTTATGCTCTCTAAGCCGGGTCAAAACAACTCGTAGATGCTCAGCATGGTCCCTCTCATTCTCAGAGTATACCAAGATATCATCGATGAACACTACAACAAACTTATCCAACTCTAGCATGAAGACCGAATTCATCAGGTACATGAAATGTGCCGGTGCATTGGTCAATCCAAAGGACATAACTAAATACTCATAGAGTCCGTATCTGGTAGAGAAAGCTGTCTTTGGTACATCTTCTCTTCTGATCTTAATCTGATGGTATCCTGACCTCAGGTCGATCTTGGAGAACACTTTTGCTTTTGACAACTGATCAAACAAGACATCAATTCGAGGTAAGGGGTACTTATTCTTTATAGTTACTGCATTAAGCGGTCTGTAGTCCACGCACATCCTTAAAGTTTTATCCTTCTTCTTCACAAAGATAGCGGGACATCCCCAAGGTGATGAACTAGGGCGTATCAAACCCTTATCCAAAAGTTCTTGCAACTGAACCTTAAGCTCTGCTAACACTTTAGCATGCATTCTATACGGTCTCCGAGATATGGGTGTCGTTCCAGGGATTAACTCTATAGCAAACTCCACATCCCTATCTGGCGGTAGTCCAGGCAACTCATCAGGAAAAACATCTGGAAACTCACACACTACTGAGATCTCAGCTATCTGTTTTGTGGTGATATGGAACAACACTCCGATCTCGTGGGGGTTTCGAGGTAACTTGAACCGAAAGGTAGACCCACTACGAGGGCTAACCATAGAAACTATACGCTCTGCGACATCAAGGTTGACTTTCCAGAGTTTCATCCAACCCATTCCCAAGATTACATTCAGACCTAGACCAGGAATTACGATAGGATCCACTATGGCCTTCTTATTCCCAAAGGTCATTTCCACTCCTTTAACCATTTTACGCGCGGAGAGAACAGCTCCGGCGGAACTTATCTGATATCCCCGGTCTAACTCTATCAACTCAAGATTACTTCTTATAACAAAGTTCTCACTTATGAAAGAATGCGATGCTCCAGAATCAAACAGCACAACTGCGGGACATTGATTAACAAGAAACGTACCAGCGGTGACAGGCTCTCCTTCTGGCACTTCTTCCACGGTGGTGTGATGCACATGACCCGTACGAGGTGGGGGCTGAGTGTATTGCTTCTTTGGGCGAGGGCACTGACGTGACAGATGTCCAGTCTGACCACAATTATAGCACGGACCAATCACATACGGGGTCTTAGGACCTCCTGCACTTCCGGCTTTGTTCTTGTTCTGCATCATGGGAGCGGTGTAGGCTTCTGATAACTGGACGGGACGAGTCTGTGGCGGAACGTCCTAATCTCATGGCCCACAGGTCCCCGTCAGCCTTTGACAGCCGAACCTATGTTCCACGCGATTAAGACTGTTCGTCACTGGGGCATCAGTGCCCATTGGTCCGCAGGATCATCTCACAATTCCGTCACAGCACTGGATACTTTTACAATAACATCGGAATACAGAGCGGAAGACTTAAATAACATTAGTTTTACAAACTGAGGTTCCAATAAGATTAAGGTGCAATTATTACAAACCAAGTTCGGATAATAGAAATAGGAATAGGCAACGTAGCGGAGTACAACAAAATAAGATACTTGTAATCACCCAGCCCGAGGGTGCACAACTATTCTTCGGCCTCATCGGCCTCTTCCTGGACGATGGTCATACAGCAGGGCGCAAGACACATCGGGGACTCAGTCATACCTGCAGCATGGGTAACAAACCCTGAGTACTGGGGTACTCAACAAGACTTACCCGACTAAAGAAAAGGAAGAAGACTCAGGAATGAGAGGCTTAGGAAGTCAAGGTAAGGCTTAAGCAAGATCAAGTATTTTACAGAAAAAGCATTTTGTAAACCTTGTTCTATTTTTTGGAAAGGTTCAAAGTATTTCTCAATTCTTCATTGCTCATGATTCAATTTTAACCTTTCAAAACAGTCCTAGTTGAGAACCACGTCTCCGTTGACAGTCAGTGACCAAGTCTCCATAACCGAGGAGCAACGTTTAATCCGGATAAATAATACTCAGCTGAGGATCCCTATCCACGCTGCATATGTAGCACCCAAGCTTGCATATGCAACTCGTCTACCACGATTCCTCCAAGATTGGGCCCGGTCCTACGCCACCCGGAAGTACAGTACACCACTCCTATCCAGGTACGACGACCACGTGGGTACATGCTACTTCCGCCATCTCTCCACTCCCAGTGCGCGGTTGTCGGTCCAATAAAGGATTCCTCGGAGCCAGAGCTTTCCGAAGTATGTGAATAGTTGCAAGTCTTGGCCAGCAGGCCCCCATACGGATGGTCCCTAAATTTTTCTGCCAGAACCATACCTTGGTTATATCTCACCCAAGCGTAATAGTCCTGTCAGTTTTTCAACCCTGTCCCGATCGGTATCAACTGTTGAGTCCCGGACTACAACATGACGGCACCGTACGCTCGGACAAACCTCTCCTCGCAATTGACTAGGTACGGATCAGATACCTAGCAATGACCGGGGAGTAAAGCCAAAATCCCATAAAGATTCTTCAAGTGCCCACACTTTTGAAAATGGCATTTTATTGCAAATCTATTGTATAGCATTACTAAGCATTTGCAAATAGTTTTGAAACAGGGCAGGTGAATTTTCTGGTAGAGGTAAACAGTGCAGGTAATTAAGTCATCACACAACTCCTATAACCTAATGCAGTAGTTTAACTCAAAGGCATTTTAAGTAAACCTTTTATAAAACAAGGAAGGTTTAAAATACACCGGGGCTTGCCTTGAAGAGCGAAAAGGACAGGTTCGGGGTTGGTGGTGCAGGTGTCGGAGCTCGGGGTCGCCTCGGGAGTAGGTTCGTCAGCGGCGGCCTCGACTTTGATGCCTTCTTCTTCGGTCACTATACGGATGCAATGATGTATGCTTATGAGGATGCTGACATGAACAATACAGCACACGAAAAAACTACTGATTCTAGAGTACACTTTCCATTGCGTAAGTAACTGCTTAGTGTGGACATAAAGTTACTTATCTTATCCCTAAGCAAAATTATCAACCTATTAAGCATCATTTATCCGACCTAAACACAAATCATGCATGACATCACAAACATCATAGACCAAATGGGGTGGGGGTCTATGAACAGCAAACAATCCCAAAAGTCACATCACAGGGCATGCAACATGAACGCTAATGTCTTTTCTATTTTTTTCCTAATTATTTAAAAAGGTCATATTATGCAGTTGCTCCAAAATTTACCCAATTAATCTCATAGGTTCATTATGGTATAATAGATGTCAAAACAATTTTCATAATTTTTGAGATCATTAAGGTGCTTAACAAAAATCAAACATTTAATTAACAAAAGGCACTATTTAACAATTTAAATAAATACCCAAAAATCAACTTGCTTCGAAAGGCCTAAAAATTTCACCAGAGACTAACATGACGTAACTAGCACATAAAAATTTATCTCATGATTTTTGGAACTATACATGATTTTCTAAAAAACTAAAACCATTCATTTCTTAATTAAACGGGAGATTTTTCATTTTCAAATTTTTGCACAAAATTCAAGTTTCATATTTTTCTAAAATACTACAAGGTATAAAGAGTCTACCAGCAAATTTTTAGAATTTTGAGAGCAACACAGAAAATCACACAAAAAGATGAAAAAGGAACACTATTCACATCCTTCCAAAAAGGAAAAAGAGCACTGTGCTCCTTCCTCGCAGGGCTCGGGCGAATCGCGCGGCGGACCGCAGGGCTCGGGCGAACCGCAGGCGAGGCGGACGGCGGACCGGCCGCTCGGGGCTCGCGCTGGGAAAGCCGAGGGTGGGGAAAGATTCGCGAGCTCATCGTGAGTCGGGAGGGAGGCTCGCGAGGCGGTGCAGGGTCGGAGGAGGGAGTTCGACGATGGAGGTGCTTCGGCTGAGCTCTCTGGCGGCGAGCGGCGTCCGGCGGCTCTGTCCACCAAAAAGGGGTCGCCGAAGGTGCGGTTAGGAGCGCTTCGAGGTGAGGAAGAGAGGGCAGGGGTCGGAGGGAAGAGAGAAGCACTTACGGGCGGCGAATTTCTTCGCATAGCCAAAACGCGGCCGCTTCCCGGAGTCGGGGACGAAGCTCCTGCGCCGGCGAGAGAAGGGCGGAGGGGTGAAATTGGTTGCCCGGGAAGGTGGGAGCAGCTCAAGGCGAAGACGGTGGAGGGCTCGGCGGGCGCTGGGGTGGTCCGGTGGTGCGGGGGCGCCGTGGTGGCGGCAATGGCGGAGTTCGGCGGCTTCTTATAGCCGCGGGGCGGCGCTGGGGGGGGTCCGGGCGAGGGGTGAGGAGCATTCGCGCGGCACTTAAAGAGGTAGGGAGCAGGGTATAGGGCGGCTCGGCATGGGCGGGAGCTCGCGCGCGGCGGGGGCGGCTTGCCGGCGGCCGACATCTGCGCGCTGTCCGCGGCCGTAGGGGAAGGAGGAGGGTAGGGTAGAGGACGGTGAGGCGGCGGTAGGTAGGGGCTCGGGGAGGTCGAGCGCTTAGCGCTGGCCTCGGGCGACACGGAACGGGTCAGCCGGGCTCGGCGAGGCTGACTCGGCGTGGGCGGAGGTAGGGGCCGGAGAGGTCGAGCGCTAAGCGGTGGCCTCGGGCGACACGGACGCGGGTCAGCCGGGCTCGGCGTGCTGACGCAGCGCTGCCGTCGGCCGGGGCCCCCCTAGCTTTAAAGCTCGTGCACAGTGTCCTCATTTAATCCAAAACTTCCCCTTTCTGAACTTTTGAAATTACTCCCAAAAGATGAACTGCACAAGGAAAACTCAAAATACCAAAGTTGCTCAAAACTCTGGGACCTACAACTTTGTCAACAAAAACTTTTTTCTGAAACTCAAAGTTTTTGAGTTAATTTTTGAAAACCGAAAAGGGAACAAAATTGAAGTTTGAAAGAATTTGAAATTACTTCTGATTTTGTAAAGAAACTTGAAAATCTGTAAACACCAAAGTTGTTCCTTTTGGCAGACCTACAACTTTGCTAAAAGGGCCAACTTCAGATTTTGAATAGTTTTTAAATCAATAAAAGAGGGGTAAAACCAGGGTTTGGAAATTTGGGGTTTTTCAAAAGGAATTTAAATTCCATACTGATTTTGAATTTTGATCAACAAAACAAATCATCAAGACACTTAACTGAACAAGATCTACACAAGCTAGTCACAGAGGTGAAATTACTATTTTTGCCCTTATAGGAAGATTTGGGCCTTTAGGGTTTTTTGAAAAAGAGATTCAAAACACAAGTCACCTCAGAAAAAGGTAAAAGCAAAACAAGCTTTAGGCAAACATAAATGCATGGCAAGAATGATTAATGACTAAAGATGATGACATGTCCGATTAATTACACTTTAAACACCAGAGGTGTTACAGCCTTCCCCCCTAAAAGAAATCTCGCCCCGAGATTCCGCGCCTCAAAAGACAAAGACAAAACTTTACATCTACAGAGTATCGAGAAAGTCGGGATAGCTCTTTGCTAAGAAGTCTTCGGATTCCCAAGTGGCTTCTTCTTTAGAGTGTTGGCTCCACTGGATCTTGTACCATCTTGTGTAGTCCTTCGGGTAACACGGTCCTTGTGATCCAACACGCGAACTGGACACTCGGAGTATGATAGATCGGGTTCCAACTCAACACCTTCAACTTCCACCACGTGTTCGGGCACTTGGAGACACTTCTTGAGTTGGGAGACGTGAAACACATTATGGACTGCAGAAAGATGATCGGACAATCTTAGTTTGTAAGCTACCTTGCCACAGCGTTCCAAAATTTCAAAGGGACCAATATAGCGTGGTGCTAACTTTCCCTTGACTCCAAAACGAGTAACTCCTTTGGTGGGTGAGACCTTCAAATACACATAATCTCCGATCTGGAACTCCAAAGGTCGACGTCTCTTGTCAGCATAGCTTTTCTGTCGAGACTGCGCAATCTTCTATTCTCTTGTATTTGCTTGACTTTTTCTTCCATATCTTTTACTAGGTCAACTCCAAAGAATTCCCTTTCTCCGGGTTCAGACCAACTGAGAGGTGTACGACAACGGCGACCGTACAGTGCTTCAAAGGGTGCCATTTTGATGCTTTCTTGATAACTGTTATTATATGAGAATTCTGCCAAGGGCAAACAGTCATCCCAAGTATCTGCGAAGGTGAGCACGTAGGCTCTCAACATATCCTCTAACACTTGGTTGACTCGCTCAGTTTGTCCGTCCGTTTGCGGATGATATGCCGTGCTATGCAAGAGCTTGGTTCCAAGTGAGGTATGGAACGCTTTCCAGAACTTTGCGACAAACTGGGTACCACGATCCGAGATTATGGTCTTGGGTATGCCATGGAGTTTTACTATGTTATTTTTGTACAAAGTGGCGTATGTGGGGACGGTGTAGCTGGTCTTGACTGGCAGGAAGTGAGCTTGCTTAGTGAGGCGATCCACGATCACCCAGATGGAATCAAAACCTCTTGATGTCCTGGGTAGCCCATTGATAAAATCCATACTGATATCGTCCCATTTCCAAGCAGGTGCAGGTAAAGGTTGCAATTCTCCTCCAGGCTTCATGTGCACAGCTTTGACCCTCTGGCAAGTATCACATTGAGCGACATACTGGGCGATCTCGATCTTCATCTTTGTCCACCAGAATCTCTGCCTCAAGTCCTGGTACATCTTGTTGCTGCCGGGGTGGATAGAGAATCTAGTCAAGTGTGCTTCATCAAGGATTAACTGTCTCAACTCAGGCACTTTGGGAACTACCAGTCGGTTCTTGAACCAAACCACTCCTACATCATCAATCCTGAAACAATCCGCTTTTCCGGCTCGGACCCTTTCGATGATGTGCTTGATCCCAGGGTTATCCTTTTGAGCCGCAATGATCTGTTCCCTGATAGGTGTTTCTATTCTGATATTATTCAGCGTTCCTCGTGGAACCATCTCAATACCCAGCTTTTCAATTCATAACACAGGGAAGAATCATAGGGTTTTATCACCAGACAGTTGTAGTACGACTTGCGACTGAGCGCATCGGCGACTACATTTGCTTTTCCCGGATGGTAGTGTACTTCGAGATCATAGTCCTTAATCAACTCAAGCCATCTTCTCTGTCTCATATTCAGTTCTTCTTGAGTTAAGATATACTTCAGGCTTTTGTGATCTGTATACACTTTGCAGGTACTGCCTAACAATAATGACGCCAGATCTTTAAGGCGTGCACCACTGCTGCTAACTCAAGATCATGGGTTGGATAATTCTCTTCATGTTGCTTAAGCTGCCGTGAGGCATAAGCGATCACTCGGCCTTCTTGCATTAAAACACAGCCCAAACCAGTACCAGATGCATCACAGAAGACATCAAAGGGCTTTTCGATGTTTGGCTGGGCTAGCACTGGTGACGTGGTTAACAGTTTCTTCAATGTTTGAATGGCCTGCTCACGGGCTGGTGACCAGTCAAACTTCACAGAATTCTTCAACAACTCGGTGATAGGCTTGGCGATTCTGGAGAAATCCGGGATGAAACGGCGATAATATCCAGCCATTCCCATGAAGCTACGGACTTCGTGAACAGTGGTAGGTGGCTTCCAATCCAGAATGTCTGCCACTTTTTCGGGATCAACTGACACACCTTCAGCGGATAGAACATGACCAAGGAACTGTATATCTGATCTAACCAGAACTCACATTTACTGAACTTGGCATAAAGCTGATGATCTCTGAGGCGGGTTAGAACGATACGGAGGTGCTCGGCATGCCCTTCAGGGGTCTTTGAGTAGACAAGGATGTCGTCAATGAACACGACCACAAATTTATCAAGCTCTGGCATGAGTACAGAGTTCATGAGGTACATGAAGTGGGCAGGGGCATTGGTCAAACCGAAGGACATGACCAAGTACTCATATAGGCCGTATCTAGTGGTGAAAGCAGTTTTAGGAATGTCTTTGGGACGTATTTTTATTTGGTGGTAGCCAGATCTGAGGTCAATTTTGGAGAATACTCTGGCTCCAGCTAGCTGGTCAAAAGAAGGTCAATTCGAGGCAAGGGGTATTTATTTTTGATAGTGACTTCATTGAGTGGGCGATAATCAACGCATAACCTGAGACTCTTGTCTTTCTTCTTTACAAAGATTGCAGGACAGCCCCAAGGAGATGAGCTTGGGCGAATGAAACCCTTATCCAGCAATTCTTGAAATTGGATTTTTAGCTCTGCCAACTCTCGGGGAGGCATTCGATAAGCTCTGCGGGATACAGGAGCAGTCCCAGGCTTTAGCTCTATGGCAAACTCAACATCACGGTCAGGAGGCAGACCAGGTAAGTCTCCCGGAAAAACATCAGGGAATTCACAGACTACGGGAATGTCTCTGGTCTCCTGAACATAGGTGGTATTCAATTGCGTGGCTGCTGGTTTTGGAGGCATTGGGAGTTGGAGAAGGAGTTTGGAAGTACTGTTAGGAATGTCCACTCTCACAACCCTATTCAGGATGTCAATCATGGCCTTATACTGGCACATCCAATTCATGCCTAGAATGACATCTATCTCCTGATCACGTAGCACTATCATGGTGGTAGGAAATACGTGTTCCCCCAACATCACCGGTATATTGCGAACCACCTCTTTAGTACTTATACGCCCTCCAGGCGAAAATATGCAGAAATTTTCTTTCAACTCCCCAATTGATATCCCATGCTTAGAGACAAATGTACGACTGATGAAGGAATGCGATGCACCAGAATCAAACAACACAACTGCGGAATGATTGGCAACGGGAAACCTACCGATCATGACGGGCTCTCCTTCTGGGATGTCGCCGACAGTGGTGTAGTAGACTTGCCCGTGCTTCTTGACAACTTTGCCTTTCCGAGCATGCTGCTGCTGGACACGGTGCTGCTGCTGCTGAGATCCACCAGGACCCTTCTGAGCATTCTGAGCATATCTCTTGGGCTTTGGGCACTCACGAGCCCAGTGGCCAGTCTGGCCGCAGTTGTAGCAGGGATGGTTGTAGGCGGTTTGTGGGGTGGTGATACGAACACCTGGGGCGTTCGGCTGTGTGGCACTTTGCTGGTTGGCGTTGTGGGTGGTGGCCGCAGTACGGACGACCACTTGCTGGTGGGGGTAAGGTGGGCGATTGTGGTGGTGGCTAGGGTGATAAATGACCCTCTGGCGCTTGTGATTGCCAGAGAAACTGTTGGATCCTGCTTTCTTCTTCTTCTTCTTGTCCTCCTGGTACTGACGATTGCTCTCCTCAAAAGCAACAGCCCGGTCAACGGCATCATGATACGAACCGGTCAGGTTATTGGACATACTTCTGCGGATCTTGGGGTGCAGTCCCCTAAGGAAACAGTCCCTCTTCTTCTCGTCCGTGTTGACGTACTGTGAGGCATACTGGCTAAGGTGGTTGAACTGACCCACATACTGCATCACTGTGGAGTCTTTCTGCTACAGTGCCAGAAACTGATCAAGCTTTATCTTCATCAATCCGGAAGGGATATGATGTGCACGGAAAGCGGTGCGGAACTCTTCCCAGGTCAACCGATGACCTTCTGGCTGGGCAGCCAACAGGTTGGCATACCAAGCGCTTGCTGGACCACGAAGCTGCTGAGAAGCGAACCGGGGCTTCTGGGTGTCGGTGCAGTGAAGAAGACCAAACTTCTGCTCCATGGTGCGGAGCCAATCATCAGCTTCAAGGGGTTCATCGGCCTTGGTAAAGACTGGTGGACGGGTTTCGGTGAAATCCACATATGTGGTCTCGTTGTTGATGTTATGGCGACCACGGTGGCCATTGTTCTGCTGCCCCTGGTTTCGAGCCATCAGGTTAGCAGCGGCTGCCAAGGCTGCGATGGCATCTGCTAGCGTAGCAGGTACAGGTGGAGGATTTGGAAGGGCGGCACCCTCAGAACCTCCAGCTCCAGTGCGAGTGTTCACAGGCATCTGTTAAGCAACTTGGAACTTAGCATCCATTGATAAGGTTCTGAAAACAACTGACCGAAAAGCTTCACTGATACAAAGGTAGATGACCGATAAAGATGACTTGACAGATAACAACAGACTGATAAGGGGAAAAGGTACGAAAAGAAAGATACAGACCCAACTTAGCAAAAGACAGACTAGCGCCCCCAAACCTAGACTAAGGGTTTAGGTAAGCAGGTGGTACAGACACACGGGATCTCCATCCTCTAACAACGAGTCTAGTCTTCGTCAAAGATGATCATGTCCTCGTCGTCGTCTTCCTCGAGGATGAGCTCAGGCTCAACCTCCTCGTCCTCGTCTTCAGCGTAGATGTTCTCGGCAGGTTCAATCTCCTCGTTCATGCTTGGCTCCTGCTCCACGTCCGGTTCTTCCACTACTCCGTCCTCAGGGTCCTCGACAACCGGGGGAACCACGGGGTGGAGTTGGTTGTACAGCTGGTGTACCTCCTCATGAAACATATCGTTGAACTGCTCAATCTGAGTTGTATACTGCCGCAGTCCGTGAAGCTCGACTCTGGTGACGTCCTCGCGTATCCAAGTGGCATCGCGCTGCTGGATGGCGCGAATCACGTTCCGGTTGGCCTGCTCCAGGGAGGCTCGGGCCTCATAGAACTCCAGACGTGAGTGGTAGAAGTCATGCTCCAAGTTCTTCAGCTCAGCCTTCAGGTTCTTGATCTCCTCCTTTAGGTGTTTGCGGGTGCGACGGGGAAAGCGACGACCGTTGGAGGCTTCGCCAGTCTCTTCTCCAGTGCATGGTGCCAGCTGGTGGCGTGGCACACCATTGGGTCCAGTCGACTTGCGAGCAGTCAGCTTGATGCGAGCCATGTCTGGATAGGATAAGATGGATGAGGAGTGAAAAGGCTAGCAAGAAAAAGGGTAAAGACATACTAACCCAACGAACTTAGAGAGGAAGTTATTATATTAACTTAAGTGAATATGGCATGATGCATGGATCGTTCCTACGGAACAAGGCGATGCACTAAATAAATAAGATACATAGGGCTTAAAACATGTTGTCTCGCTAACTAGTGTTGCCATACACAAGACAAGATAAGAGAAGCATTTTGGACTCAAAATAGTCAAGTTTAGTTTGTTTGGATTCAAAGATCTTTTGAAATTTTCGCAAGAACACTGCAACGTTATAGTGAGATGCTCCGATACCACTCTGTGGCGGAACGGTCCTAATCTCATGGCCCACAGGTCCCCGTCAGCCTTTGACAGTCGAACCTATGTTCCACGCGATTAAGACTGTTCGTCACTGGGCTGCATCAGTGCCCATTGTCCGCAGGATCATCTCACAATTCGGTCACAGCACTGGATACTTTTACAAATAACATCAGAATACAGAGCGGAAGACTTAAATAACATTAGTTTTACAAACTGAGGTTCCAAATAAGATTAAAGGTGCAATTATTACAAACCAAGTTCGGATAATAGAAATAGGAATAGGCAACGTAGCGGAGTACAATAAAATAAGATACTTGTAATCACCCAGCCCGAGGGTGCACAACTATTCTTCGGCCTCATCGGCCTCTTCCTGGACGATGGTCATGCAGCAGGGCGCAAGACACATCGGGGACTCAGTCATACCTGCAGCATGGGTAACAAACCCAGAGTACTGGGGTACTCAACAAGACTTACCCGACTAAAGAAAAGGAAGAAGACTCAGGAATGAGAGGCTTAGGAAGTCAAGGTAAGGCTTAAGCAAGATCAAGTATTTTGCAGAAAAAGCATTTTGTAAACCTTGTTCTATTTTTGGAAAGGTTCAAGTATTTCTCAATTCTTCATTGCTCATGATTCATTTTACCTTTCAAAACAGTCCTAGTTGAGAACCACTCTCCGTTGACAGTCAGTGACCAAGTCTCCATAACCGAGGAGCAACGTTAATCCGGATAAATAATACTCAGCTGAGGATCCCTATCCACACTGCATATGTAGCACCCAAGCTTGCATATGCCAACTTGTCTACCACGATTCCTCCAAGATTGGGCCCGGTCCTACGCCACCCGGAAGTACAGTACACCACTCCTATCCAGGTACGACGACCACGTGGGTATATGCTACTTCCGCCATCTCTCCACTCCCAGTGCGCGGTTGTCGGTCCAATAAAGGATTCCTCGGAGCCAGAGCTTTCCGAAGTATGTGAATAGTTGCAAGTCTTGGCCAGCAGGCCCCCATACGGATGGTCCCTAAATTTTTCTGCCAGAACCATACCTTGATTATATCTCACCCAAGCGTAATAGTCCTGTCAGTTTTTCAACCCTGTCCCGGTCGGTGTCAACTGTTGAGTCCCGGACTACAACATGACGGCACCGTACGCTCGGACAACCTCTCCTCGCAATTGACTAGGTACGGATCAGATACCTAGCCAATGACCGGGGAGTAAAGCCAAAATCCCATAAAGATTCTTCAAGTGCCCACACTTTTGAAAATGGCATTTTATTGCAAATCTATTGTATAGCATTACTAAGCATTTGCAAATAGTTTTTAAACAGGGTGGTGAATTTTCTGGTAGAGGTAAATAGTGCAGGTAATAGGTCATCACACAACTCGTATAACCTAATGCAGTAGTTTAACTCAAAGGTATTTTAACTAAACCTTTTATAAAAACAAGGAAGGGTTAAAATGCACCGGGGCTTGCCTTGAAGAGCGAAAAGGACAGGTTCGGGGTTGGTGGTGCAGGTGTCGGAGCTCGGGGTCGCCTCGGGAGTAGGTTCGTCAGCGGCGGCCTCGACTTTGATGCCTTCTTCTTCGGTCACTATACGGATGCAATGATGTATGCTTATGAGGATGCTGACATGAACAATACAGCACACGACAAAACCACTGATTCTAGAGTACACTTTCCATTGCGTAAGTAACTGTTTAGTGTGGACATAAAGTTACTTATCTTTATCCCTAAGCAAAATTAATCAACCTATTAGGCATCATTTATCCGACCTAAACACAAATCATGCATGACATCACAAACATCATAGACCAAATGAGTGGGGGTCTATGAACAGGAAACAATCCCAAAAGTCACATCACAGGGCATGCAACATGAACGCTAATGTCTTTTCTATTTTTTTTCTAATTATTTAAAAAGGTCATATTATGCAGTTGCTCCAAAATTTACCCAATTAATCTCATAGGTTCATTATGGTATAAATAGATGTCAAAACAAATTTCATAATTTTTGGAGATCATTAAGGTGCTTAACAAAAATCAAACATTTAATTAACAAAAGGCACTATTTAACAATTTAAATAAATACCCAAAAATCAACTTGCTTCCAAAGGCCTCAAAATTTCACCAGAGACTAAACATGACGTAACTAGCACATAAAAATTTATCTCATGATTTTTGGAACTATACATGATTTTCTAAAAATCTAAAACCATTCATTTCTTAATTAAAAGGGAGATTTTTCATTTTCAAATTTTTGCACAAAATTCAAGTTTCATATTTTTCTAAAATACTACAAGGTATAAAGAGTCTACCAGCAAATTTTCAGAATTTTTGGAGCAACACAGAAAATCACACAAAAAGATGAAAAAGGAACACTATTCACATCCTTCCAAAAAGGAAAAAGAGCAATGTGCTCCTTCCTCGCAGGGCTCGGGCGAATCGCGCGGCGGACCGCAGGGCTCGGGCGAACCGCAGGCGAGGCGGACGGCGGACCGGCCGCTCGGGGCACGCGCTGGGAAAGCCGAGGGTGGGGAAAGATTCGCGAGCTCACCGTGAGTCGGGAGGGAGGCTCGGCGAGGCGGTGCAGGGTCGGAGGAGGGAGTTCGACGGTGGAGGTGCTTCGGCGGAGCTCTCTGGCGGCGAGCGGCGTCCGGCGGCTCTGTCCACCAAAAAGGGGTCGCCGAAGGTGCGGTTAGGAGCGCTTCGAGGTGAGGAAGAGAGGGCAGGGGTCGGAGGGAAGAGAGAAGCACTCACGGCGGCGAATTTCTCGCCTAGCCGAAACGCGGCCGCTTGCCGGAGTCGGGGACGAAGCTCCTGCGCCGGCGAGAGAAGGACGGATGGGTGAAATTGGTTGCCCGGGAAGGTGGAGCAGCTCAAGGCGAAGACGGTGGAGGGCTCGGCGGGCGCTGGGGTGGTCCGGTGGTGCAGGGCGCCGTGGTGGCGGCAATGGCGGAGTTCGGCGGCTTCTTATAGCCGCGGGGTGGCGCTGGGGGGGGGGGGTCCGGGCGAGGGGTGAGGAGCATTCGCGCGGCACTTAAAGAGGTAGGGAGCAGGGTAGGGCGGCTCGGCATGGGCGGGAGCTCGCGCGCGGCGGGGCGGCTTGCCGGCGGCCGACATCTGCGTGCTGTCCGCGGCCGTAGGGGAAGGAGGAGGGTAGGGTAGAGGACGGCGAGGCGGCGGTAGGTAGGGGCTCGGGGAGGTCGAGCGCTTAGCGCTGGCCTCGGGCGACACGGAACGGGTCAGCCGGGCTCGGCGAGGCTGACTCGGCGTGGGCGGAGGTAGGGGCCGGAGAGGTCGAGCGCTAAGCGGTGGCCTCGGGCGACACGGACGCGGGTCAGCCGGGCTCGGCGTGCTGACGCAGCGCTGCCGTCGGCCGAGGCCCCCTAGCTTTAAAGCTCGTGCACAGTGTCGTCATTTAATCCAAAACTTCCCCTTTCTGAACTTTTGAAATTACTCCCAAAAGATGAACTGCACAAGGAAAACTCAAAATACCAAAGTTGCTCAAAACTCTGGGACCTACAACTTTGTCAACAAAAACTTTTTCTGAAACTCAAAAGTTTTTGAGTTAATTTTTGAAAACCGAAAAGGGAACAAAATTGAAGTTTGAAAGAATTTGAAATTACTTCTGATTTTGTATAGAAACTTGAAAATCTGTAAACACCAAAGTTGTTCCTTTTGGCAAGACCTACAACTTTGCTAAAAGGGCCAACTTCAGATTTTGAATAGTTTTTAAATCAATAAAAGAGGGGTAAAAACCAGGGTTTGGAAATTTGGGGTTTTTCAAAAGGAATTTAAATTCCATACGGATTTTGAATTTTGATCAACAAAACAAATCATCAAGACACTTAACTGAACAAGATCTACACAAGCTAGTCACAGAGGTGAAATTACTATTTTTGCCCTTATAGGAAGATTTGGGCCTTTAGGGTTTTTTTGAAAAAGAGATTCAAAACACAAGTCACCTCAGAAAAAAGGTAAAAGCAAAACAAGCTTTAGGCAAACATAAATGCATGGCAAGAATGATTAATGACTAAAGATGATGACATGTCCGATTAATTACACTTTAAACACCAGAGGTGTTACAGATACTTGCTGCAGGATAAAAGCTATACACCTGAGACCTGCAGGACTGTTACAACCGTTATCAATCCCAGAGTGGAAATGGGAAGAAATCAGTATGGATTTCATCACCGGCCTTCCCACTACTCAAAAAGGAAATGATTCTATCTGGGTTATCGTGGATCGGTTATCTAAAGTGGCTCACTTCATACCCGTTAAGACTACACACCGCCCTCATCAGTATGCAGACTTGTATATCCAGAATATCTTGAGGCTACATGGGATTCCGAAGCGGATTGTCTCTGATAGAGGACCCCAGTTCATAGCACGTTTTTGGGAACAGTTGCACAAAGAGCTAGGAACTAAGTTGGTAAGAAGTTCCGCCTATCACCCCCAAACTGCAGGACAGACAGAGAGAGTAAATCAGATTCCGGAAGATATCCTAAGAGCTTGTGTTCTATCTTCAGAAGAATCATGGGAGAAATGGTTACCCCTTGCCGAGTTTTCATATAATAACAGCTACCAAGAAAGTATAAAGATGACACCTTTTGAAGTCTTATACGGACAAAAGTGCAGAACCCCGGTAAATTGGGTTGAATCAGGAGATCGAGGATTCTATGGGTCAGATTACGTGAAGGATGCTGAAAAGATTGTGCAAACAGTACAACAACATATCAAAGTAGCACAATCCCGACAGAAGAGTTATGCTGACGCACGAAGAAGACCCTTGAAATTTCAAGTAGGAGACTATGTGTATCTTAAGGTCTCCCCTATGAGAAAGGTCTAATGTTTTGGAATTAAGAAGAAGCTAGCACCTCGATATGTGGGACCTTACCGAATCATAGCAAAGAAGGGACAAGTGGCATACGAAGTACAGTTACCCCCAGAAATATGCACAGTTTTCCCAGTGTTCCACGTATCACAGTTAAAGAAGTGTCTTCGAGTTCCAGAACAAGAAGAAGTTCGGATTCCAGATGTCACCATCAGATCGGATCTGGAGTACTACGAGCAGCCCAAGGAGATTTTGGATACCAAGACCCGAGAGACTCGTAACCGAATGGTGAAGACTTACAAGATTCTCTGGAGCAATCACGGACCCAACGATGCGACTTGGGAAACAGAGGAGTACTTACGCGTAAATTACCCCGCTTTTTATAAAGACCGGTACGTAACCCAAATCTCGGGACGAGATTTCTTTAAGGGGGGAAGGGCTGTGACACCCTAGTGTCAAGCACTGCATTAGGCACTGCAATTAGATACTAAGAAAGCATAAGCAATGCATTGCATCATTTCATGTGCATGAGAGTGCTTTTGTCTTTTGTTTATTTATTTGAATTTGGATTTATATTGGACTTGATGATTTAAATGGATTTCTGTTTTGGCAAAGAGTTTTATAAAATAGAGAACATTGAGTAGAGTGCTTTTCATGTTGGAGTTTTGACCTAGTTCAAAATAGTTTGTTAAATAAAAATAGGTCAAACAAAATGGTTCATATTTCAAAATTGGCTTTGTTTATGTGGAGGATTTAAAAATGGTTTTCAGAAAAAGTGTCCTATATGAAAGTTGTAGAGAAAAATATTTGGAGCAACTTTTGTATTTGGGTCAAAGCCTGGTTTGGAGTTTTCGAAACTGTTTTTGAGTGGTCAAACTTAGAAAATTTTTGGAAAAAAAAGAAAAATAATTTTCTCCCGCGCCTCGTTTTCGGCCCATCAGGACTTTCGGCCCACTCCCGCACCGCGCCGGCCTAGCCGCGCTTGCCCGCCTCGCCCGCGCAGCGCCGGCCCAGCTCGCCGCGCCCGCTCCCGCGCGTGCTCACGCGCGTCGCGCAGCGCCGGTCGCCGACCAGGCCGCGTCGTACGCCGGCGATTCCGCCACGTGGCCGCCATCTCCTGCTCCATATCTCTTTCGCCCACTCCTCGCCCGATCATGCCCGCGTGATCACGCAAGCTATCGCGCTCGCCCTCTCCGCGCGCGCCTCGCCTGCCGAGCCCTGCTGCTCGCCCTCGGCCGCCCGTCGCGTCGCCGGGCCCCGCCACCACCACCGGCCGGCCAAGGCCCCGGCCAAGACCCCGAGCACCCTTCGCCCTCTCTCCCAACCGCACACACTCTCTCGCTCTCGTTCTCTCCCTCTCCGCTCCCACGAACGCGCAAGCGTCCGCCACCCTCGCCGACCGTTCACCACCATCACTCCCCTCCGCCGTTCCGGCCACACCCGATCACCACCATCCAATCCCTCTCGCCAGCATCTCCGCCTACACCGTGCACACGCCGTGCGCACGTTGTCGTCCCCGACCAAGCCCCATCGCCGCCGGAGGACGAAGCGCCCCCCTTCGGTTCGTCGTCGCCACCGCAGAGCCCGCATCGTCGTTCCTCCCCGACACGACCTCCAGCGTCTCCCTCCTTCACCGTCAAGCATCACCAAGCCAAGGCAAGGTGAGAACACCACCTAGCTTCAACGCTACCGCTCTCTCCCACCTCTTCTTCCCCGGCCGAGCGCCATGGCCGTCCGCCACGGCCATGCACGAGGTCAAGCTCTCCTGGAGCCATCCGAGCCAAACCGACCCACTCACGTAGCTCCCTAGGGTTCACGAAGCACTGCGCACGCGCCAATTTCACCGGCGACCGCCGGACACGGCCTCGCCGAGCCCTGCCACCATCCGCCATGGCCGCTCGCGTGGCCAAGCTTCCTCGGAGCTTCCCGAACCAAGCCGAGCCCTCTGATAGCCTCCCTAGGGCTCGAGTAAGCCTATGCCTGCCTCGATTTCACCGGCGACCGCCGGAAACGGCGTAGCCGTGTGTCGCCGCCTCCGTCGTCCGCCACCGCTCGCCGTTGGCACGCTTCAGTCACCCTCTGGCCAAGCTGACCCCACCGCTGGATGTGCCTCGTCGAGCCGAATCTATCGAGCCTAGCCTCACCGCCGGCGACCTCACCGTCGACGAGCTTCCGCCGGTCAACCTTTCTCCCCTGTTTCCTCTCTCTGACGGGTGGGTCCTGTTGACCCGTGGACCCCGCGCGTCAGTCTCTCGTTGGTCCATGGACCGGGTGCACGCAGTGAGCCGGGATGAATTCAAATGTTTTTCTTTTTACTTTTATTTTCCAGAGATGCTTGTTATTTTTGTGTAGCACGTTTTACAAGTCCAAATGGAGTACTTTCAGTTTTGTTGGCTTGTTTATGAGTAGATCTATCATGGAAAAATATGAAAGTATTTTTGGTAGAAGTTTTTATTACTGTTTTTATTTAATTCAGTTTATGAGCTTTTGTTTAGATAAATGGTTATATATGTTTTCTGGTTGAGATAATTCCTGGAAATTTTTTTGTAAGTTTATTATCATGTTTTACACCTGTGAAAAATATGTGATGCACTGTTTATGTGGAAAAAGTTTCTGTTATGATTGAAAGTCTTTTTGAGCTGATTTCTTGGAAATAGAGTTAAGGTGTTTTATATGTCAAAATAAAATCTGGGAAAATTTGTGTAGTCTCTGTTCATGATGTTCAAGCTAATAAAAATGTAAGAATGATCTGTTATGTGAAAAAATCTGGAGATGCTTTACAAATGTGTTTTTCTATGTTTTCCTTTCGAAATTCATGTAAGAAATAGTATAATGTTTCTGTTCATAGAACTTTCTTGATAAGCATAAAATATGAAGTAGAATCTGGGAAAAATATGAAGTTGAGTTTATCACCCTTTTCCAGAAGGGTTGTAGTTCAAATAGTTTAAATTGGGATAGATTTGTTTATTTTGTGTAGGCTTGTATGTTTATGCTCTGGCCACAAGTTCTCTACAGTAGGATGTGTATAAGTAGAAGAAGCCAGGAAAATTATGAAGTCTGCTGTTTAACACTTTTTGAATGAGGAGCTAGTTCAAAGGACCTTTTTGAGCAGTTTGCTTGTCATTTTTATATCTGTAGTTCTGTATTTTATTTTTGGCTGAAATTTGTTCAGTGGAGTCCAGCAACTGTTGTTTGCCTTCTGGAATTTTCGTAGATTTTTCTGAGTCCAGAAAAGTGCACTTGCAGTTCAAACCTAAGTTTCTTTTGAATTATTAAATAAGAAAAAGGTGAATAAATGAATTTGTTTTATGAATTAAATAAGTATTTACCTCAATGTCAAAAGTGGTTCAACAAGTTGGGTTTGTTGGTTTGCAAGAAATGCTCTTTTCATACCACACATCTTGCACCCGCATTGGAATTATTTATTAATCGTCGCATGCAATAGGATCGACCCCTCCGGAGCCCGACCAGGAGCCAGAGACAAACGCCGAGCAGCAGATCCCGGAGCTCCAGCAAGCCGAGAAAGCCGACCCCGCCTGCGACACTAACTTGCCCGAGTGCCCCTCCCACGAGGCCTCGGTCTTCACCCAAGGCAAGCCCCGGAGCATATTAAGCATCCTATCTTTTGCAATTAAAATTACTTGAGTCCTTTTATATTGTGATGCATTAGGTTAGGAGTTGGAATGAATCCTACTTGCTGCGTTACCATTCCTTGGTTATTGATTAATATCTACCTTGTTATCCTGTTATTTATTTATAATGTAGAATTGCTTAGTCTGCTTAATAAAAGTAGTAGTTAAGGATGTTTCCGTAATACCCCGGGTGGGTATTTACCGGATCACGGTTGGCTATATTTGCTATCGTGGAAAAGAACCTGAGTAGTAACAAAATACGGTCAATTGGAAGGCAAGGCATAAGTTTGGAAACTTGGGGCAGTCCGTCCGTTGGATCGTGTAGGTTTGTATCGATGTAGGCCCTCGTTCATTTTTGAACGCGCCCTTTTACTTAGGGATATGTCGGTGCCGTAATCATCGACCCCAAAGCCGGTTAGAAGCTGTTCGGGCCGGTCTCAACCCGTGTCGTGCCCTCTAGTATGGAAATTGCGATCTGCCACGTGAGGCCATCGTTAGGTTCCAATTGGGCGGTCCGTGCTGTGAGCCGCGACGATTACCACCACGAACAAGCATCGAGCGGTTGCCCAATGCATGGACCCGACAGGGAAAGTGTGGGCTGGTATTAAAGGTCTTTCACCAGCTGGTTTGGAATTCGATTCGAGTCGCCGTCTCCCCCGGTTAGTGGGAAACTATGGCGAGCTTCACCACGATACAACTCCATGTGATGATTTAAGGTTCAACTAAAATGTGGATAAGTCAACTGGATATGGTTATATTATTGATTGATAGATTCAAGTGAGTGCTCTAGTACAGGTGAAAAACCCAGAGTTAAGGAATAGGTCTAAAAAGAATGGCAGCTCATCTTTATCATTAATTACCTCTTATCTGAATCTGAGCTTTTCGCAACTGAAAGATCCCAGCTCCACCTCAAAAGCCTTGCATACCCTTGGAGTCTTTATTTTCAGTTGGACGGGTAAGTCTAGCTGAGTACATTCCCGTACTCAGGGTTTATCCCGTTGTTGCAGATGGCCAGGTCTACTTCGGCTATTGTAAGCACTGCCTCTACCCAGTGGAAGGTGATGAGGAGTAGGCCCAGGGCAGGGTCGTCCAGAAGCTTCCCTTTTTCTTTTGCTGGTCTAAGACTGTTGGTGGCACATTATCTTAAAAAGGAGGAGTGAGTCGTGTTGAGTGGGTTTTATCAAACAATGTTTATTTGGACCACATGTGTGGTGGTCGTGTTTTAACTACTTCAGCTTCCGCACTTTTAAAATTCAGTATTGTAATAACTCCGTTTTAAATTCCGCACTCTGGTGTTAAATTCGGTTTCGTTTTCACTGAGATGTACCTTTACGAATGTAATCCTTGAACGATGCGATCCTGTATGATGTACGGTGATAGAAATCCTTCGAGATTTCCGGACTATCGGGGTTATATGGGATCAAGTATTAGTCGAAGTCAGACGGATTTGGCTAAGACAGTACTTGAACTCTTATAATCAGGACGGTTCCGCCACAGTACCGCCCATAGGGCCGGTACTACCGACGTCGGTACTACCGCCCTATGGCGGTACCACCGACAGCACAAAAACAGAGAGGACAGAGAGGGATTTCAAGAGAGCCTTGTGTGGTATACTACACATACTTCAAACATGTCCAGATTTCATAAAACCAATACATAGCCATGGACATAAGTGAAGTATGACAAATAGATTTTGAAATCACACACAATATTTTGTCAAACCATTTATCTAGGTCTCTAGGTGAAAACAAATATGTGCAAGACATCAAGCCACGTTACGAGAATCAATGATATTTAGTTCACTCCTCAAAGCACAAAATCTTGACTCATCTAAAGGCTTTGTGAAGATATCGGCTAGTTGTTTTTCGGTGCTCACATGGCGTATTGCGATATCTCCTTTGGCTTCATGGTCTCTCAAGAAATGGTGTCGGATGTCTATGTGTTTTGTGCGAGAGTGGTTTACGGGATTGTTTGCTAGTTTGATAGCACTCTCATTGTCACACAAAAGTGGAATTTTGGTTTCCTCACATCCGAAGTCCTTTAGTGTTTGCTTCATCTAAAGTAGTTGAGCACAGCAAGCGCCGGCCGCCACATACTCGGCTTCGGCGGTGGATAGGGCAACACTATTTTGTTTCTTAGAACTCCATGACACCAAAGACCTCCCAATAAATTGGCAAGTCCCGGTAGTGCTCTTTCGGTCTACCTTGCAACCGACATAGTCCGAATCGGAATAGCCAAGTAGATCGAAAGTGGAGCCCTTGGGATACCACAAGCCAAGATTCGGAGTGTGCACTAAGTATCGAAAGATTCTCTTAACAGCCATAATATGACATTCTTTCGGATTAGCTTGAAACCTTGCACACATGCACACACTAAGCATAATATCGGGCCTAGATGCACAAAGGTAAAGTAATGAACCGATCATAGAGCGATATACCTTTTGGTCCACTGACTTACCATCCACATTTAGATCAAGATGTCCATTGGTAGGCATAGGGGTCTTGATGGGTTTGGCCTTGTCCATCTCAAACTTCTTTAGCATGTCTCTTGTATACTTGGTTTGACTGATGAACGTGCCATCCTTGAGTTGCTTGATTTGGAATCCAAGAAAGTACTTCAACTCACCCATCATGGACATCTCGAACCTTTTGGTCATGATCCTACTAAATTCCTCACAAAAGGCAACATTAGTACTACCAAATATTATGTCATCGACATATATTTGGCACACAAAGATATCATTATCAACTTTGCGAGTAAATAAAGTAGCATCGGCCCTTCCTATCTCAAAACCCTTTTTGAGTAGGAAGTCCTTAAGACAATCATACCAAGCTCTAGGGGCTTGTTTAAGCCCATAGAGCGCCTTGTCGAGCTTGTAGACGTGGTTGGGAAACTTTGGGTCCTCAAAACCCGGTGGTTGCTCCACATAGACCAATTCGGAGAGGGGGCCGTTGAGGAATGCACTTTTCACATCCATTTGGTATAGCTTGAAATCATGGTGAGTAGCAAAGGCAAGTAATATACGAATTGACTCGAGCCTAGCTACAAGTGCATAGGTTTCCCCAAAATCCAAACCTTCGATTTGAGTGAAACCTTGAGCCACCAACCGTGCTTTGTTCCTTGTCACCACGCCATGCTCGTCTTGCTTGTTGCGGAAGACCCATTTGGTTCCTATCATATTTTGCTTGGGCCTTTCCACCAAGGACCAGACTTCATTCCTGGTGAAGTTGTTCAGCTCTTCTTGCATAGCCATCACCCAGTCCGGATCGTCAAGTGCTTCTTCCACCCTAAGAGGTTCCAAAGAGGAGACAAACAAGTAATGTTCACAAAAATTTGCTAAACGAGAGCGTGTCGTTACCCCACGCCGTATGCTCCCCAATATGTTGTCAACGGGATGATCCCGTTGAACTGTATGATGAACTCTTGGATGTGGCACAAGTGATCTTCGTTGGATGGGTCCATCTTCATCATCTTCATCATATGCATTGATGTCCCCATCTTCTTGTCGGACTTCATGTTGAGCTTGTGTTTGATCATCAACTTGATGTATCACTTGAACATCACCCACACTACCACCATTCGGAGTTGCGGAAGCTTCATCATGCGCATTTGGATGCACATGATGGATATGAGAATCTTGTGGAGTGTGTGATGGTTCATCTTCATCATCTTGTATTTCAACGGGCCTCACATCACCGGTTGCAAGCTTCTTGATAGCTTCGGATGGAGGCTCGTCATTACCTATAAGCTCATCATTGACTTGCTCCTTTTGAGAGCCGTCGGGTTCATCAAAAGTCACGTCTACCGTTAACTCAATAGTGCCGGTGGCATTATTGAATACACGGTAGCCATGTTCGTTAGTACCATAACCAAGTAGAAAACCTTCGTGTACCTTAGGTGCAAACTTTGAACTTTTGGCCCTCTTGTTAAGTATGAAACACTTGCAACCAAAAACTCAAAAGTAATGCACCTTTGGTTTGTTACCGGTTAGAAGCTCATATGGCGTCTTCCCTCTTAGCTTGTGAAGGTAGAGGCGGTTGATTGCATGACACGCCGTGTTCATTGCCTCCGCCCAAAAGCCATGGGAAGTCTTGTACTCATCCAACATAGATCTTGCGGCTTCAACAAGAGTTCTATTCTTCCTTTCCACAATCCCATTTTGTTGTGGAGTATATGGAACGGAGAACTCATGCTTGATCCCTTCTTCATCAAGATACTCTTCTATGTTGGTGTTCCTAAACTCGGTCCCGTTGTCGCTTCTCACTTTCTTGATCTTGATGTCGAACTCATTTTGTGCTCTTCTAGCAAACTTCTTGAAGATGCCTTGCGTTTCGCTTTTATCTGCTAAAAAGAACACCCAAGTGAAACGAGAATAGTCATCAACAATAACGAAACCGTATTTGTTACCGCCGATGCTTTGATAAGCAACGGGTCCGATGAGGTCCATATGCAATAGCTCCAATGGTCTTGTGGTCGACACAATGTTCTTGATTGGATGCTTTGCTCCAACTTGCTTTCCGGCTTGACACGCACTGCAAATCCTATCTTTCTCAAAAGAAACATTTGTTAGTCCAAGGATGTGCCCTTCTCTTTGAAGTTGGGCCAAGTTCCTCATCCCAACATGAGCTAGTCGGCGATGCCTGTGACACTCTAGTGTCAAGCACTGCATTAAGGCACTGCATTTAGCTACTAAAGAAACATGAGCAATGCATTGCATCATTTTCATGTGCATGAGAGTGTTTTGTCTTTGTTTATTTATTTGGATTTGGATTTCTTTTGACTTGATGATTTAAATGGAATTCTGTTTTGACAAAGAGTTTTATAAAATAGAGAATGTTGAGTAGAGTGCTTTTCATGTTGGAGTTTTGACCTAGTTCAATATAGTTTGTTAAATAAGAATAAGTCAAACGAAATGGTTTATGTTTCAAAATTGGCTTTGTTTATGTGGAGGATTTTAAAATGGTTTTCAGAAAAAGTGTCTTATATGAAAGTTGTAGAGAAAATTATTTTGAGCAACTTTCATATTTGGGTCAAAACCTAGTTTGGAGTTTTTGAAACTGTTTTGAATGGTCAAAGTTTGAAAAGAATTTGGAAAAAGAAAAAGGAAAACGATTTCTCCCGCGCCCCACCTTTCGGCCCATCCGGCCTTTCGGCCCAACCCGCGCCCGCTCCCGCTCGCCCGTGCGCCCCGCTCGCCGCGCCAGCGCCGGCCTAGCTCCGCTCGCCCGCGCGCGCGCCCGCCCGCGCACGGCGCGCCGGCCGCCTGACACGGCCGCGCCGTACGCCGGCCAAATCGCCGCGTGGCGGCTTGCCCTGCCGCATGGCGCCCCAAACCCTGCGCCAAATCCGCCTCCGCCACTCCCTGCTCGATCCTCGCCTCCCCGATCACGCAAGCGATCGCGCTTGCCCACTCCCGCGCGGTCTTGCCTGTCGCACCGCCTCGCCGACCGCGCCGCGCTGCCGCGACATCCCGTCGCCGGCCCCGCCACCACCACTGGCCGGCCAAGGCCCCCGGCCAAGACCCCGGGCACCCTTCGCCCTCTCTCCCAACCGCACACACTCTTCCACTCTCGCTCACACTCTCCTCACCCACTAACGCGAGCCGAGAGCACTGCTCGCTCTCGCCGCGACCACCGCCGCAACCACCCCTCTCCGTTCCGACCACCACCCTCCATCGCCGACCGATTCCTTCCGCACGCCGCTCTGCCTACGCCGTGCACACGCCGTGCGCACGTCGTCATCCTCGACCGAGCCCCGACGCCGCCGGAGGATGTAGCGCCTCCTTCGGTCCGCCAGTCGCCACCGCCGAGCCGCAACGCCGTTCTTCCCCAACCCGAGCTCCACCGACTCCTCTTCTTCCTCCTCCTGCCTCACCGAGCCAAGGCGAGGTGAGAACGCCAACTAGCCCTAACTCTACCGCCTTCTACCTGTAACACTCTGGTGTTAGGCAAAACTAAAACTTGCCATGTCATCATATGCATTAGCATTTCATGTGAGTGATAACCTGAGTATGCATTCACTAAAAACAAGTTTATGTTAACATGTTTGTGCTTAGTGGATAAGAAATGTTAAGTATGCAATCCTAGTGGTGTGATGCTTTCATAAGTTATATGGTTATATGTTAAAGGTAATACTAAGTGTATGTAGAAAACCTAATTTTCTACGTTTTTCTTATTCTCCTCTCTTTAAGTCCAAAAAGTTTGGTAAATTTCAAAATAATTTCTAAAGCAAAGTTGTAGCTCTTGTTGAGAGGGACAACTTTGGTATTCAAAGTTTTCAAAGTTTCTGTACAAAATTTTGAATAAATTTGAAATCTTTTAAACCCTAAATTTAACCCCAACACTAGATTTCAAAAACTAAAAAGAATTAGACCTTGGTCTTTTAATCAAAGTTGTAGAGAGGATTAAAAGAAACAACTTTTATTAAGATAGATTTTCAAGTTACTAAAGAAAATCTGAAATAATCTGGAAAACAAGTCTGAATTAGTTTCAAATTGAAACTCAATTTCCAAAACCAATTTTATTCCCTTTTGTGTAGTTTCAAAATTAAACACAATTTGGCTATGCTCTAAAAAGCAAAGTTGTTCTATTTTTGATAAGGAACAACTTTGATGTATAAAGTTTTCCAAGTTTTCATATGAAATCAAAAGTAATTTGGAAAATACTTTTCTGCCCTTTTTGTCCTCTTTTGTTTTTCCAACTCTAATTCAAATTCTGAGCATATTTTGAAAATGTTGCAAAAATAAAAGATGTTCAGTATTAAATTCTGAGCATTTGATATTTTAGCATACTTTCAACTTATATTCAAATTTTCAAAGTAATTTTAAATTTTCAGAAAGGGTAGAAAAGGAAATGGGAAAAGGGGGAGATAAGCTTCTGGCTCTGTTCTTGGCGGTGGCCGCCGAAGCTTTGACCGGCGACGCCAGCGTGCTGGGTTTCGCTCCCTCTCGAATAAGCGTGCGACCGTCTCCGTGGCGAGGTTACTCAGCTGCTGACCCTTTTCTCTCACGTCGTGGCGTCCTCTCTCGCGCTCGCCGTCGACCTCTTGCCACGAAGCCCCGACGAGCACCTTCTCGGCTCAATCTCCGATTCACCGCACACCGATCGTTCTTATCCCAATTTAACCGTGGGTATAAAAACCCTACATCCTTGTGCATCTCCAGAGTTCACTCTTGCAACCTCTACTCACTCAGAGAGCCGGTAACTACTGTTCTTCTTCCCGCCGGGCAAGAAGGCTCCGCCGAGCTCGATCTCGCTGTGGTCCGATCCACTGGGCACTTCCTTACTCTCTTTATCTCGCGTTTATGCTTCACCTTGATCCCAGAAACCTCATAGGCTCACTGGTTTCATGTGTGGTGCCCAGGTCTCGCCGGAACCACCGCCTTTGCACCGGAGCTCGCCGCCGGAAGCCACTGCTCCGTGGATACCTTCCCTCCGTTCATCCTCCGCTCGAACCGACTACACAGGCAGCACCAGGGTGAGCTACTGAAGCTTCCTAGCCCTTCCGTTCTACTGCTACCGACCTAGGATCGCCGGAACATCTCCGCCGTGGCTCGGTCCGCCGCCGTGCGTGGCCAGACCTCACCAGAGCGGTAGCGTTTAGGGTTAGAGGCTCTGTCGGCCGCGGGTGACACGCCGGTGATGATGCGCGCGTCGTCTAAGTCTCTACTGGTCGGAGTTGGCCGGCGTAAGGACCGCCGCCGCTCGGTTTGCCGCCGTGCGCGCCGGCCATGGTCGGGGACCTAGCTTTTGTGAAGACAAGTCTTCTCAGGGTGTTGGTTGCAAAGTCGTAGACTCTGTTGAATAGTAAGTTGGACTGCGGGTTGGTTTCCTTTAAGCCGAAGGGCTTTTCTGCAAAGTAGCCAGAGCGCGCGGGCGGGAGCTGGTTGGGCTGGCTTTCGCGTGGCGTTGGGCCGCTTGGGCTGGGCCATAAGGCCGGTTTGGGCGAGATTTGAGTTTTTCTTTTTCTGTTTCTTTAAACAGTAACCAGATTTGTTCTTTTTACTGTATTTATTTTATAGCTCTGAAAATTATGAAATTTGACATGAAAGTTGATAACATGTCTGTGCTAATATAAAAATTATAAAACTTGAGTTTTGAGTACTTCTTTTATGTCAATAAAATCTGTACTTTAATTAATAAATGCAACTTTGAGGAATTATGTACATTTCTGTGTTTCTCCAAAAATCATGAATTTTGACATGTGAGTTTGTATCATTAATATCAATCTTCATGATTAATTTCAGCTCTGTTGGAATAAGTATAATTTATGTTTGTGTAGAAAGCTATTTTAAATGGCTTATGAAATAAATAAAATTAGTTAATCACTTTAGGATTTATGTGACTTTTGGAATTGTTTGACAACCAGTGGAAAACTAGCAAGATTTGCTCCCTGGTTATGGATTCTTTTATGAAAATAACCTTTTGTTGCTTGTTAAGTTGCATAACCATATTTAAAGAAAATAACAAAACTAGTTTAGTACTTTTAATAGCTAAAGTTGGTTTGTTGGTTTGCAACTTTACCACGAGGGAAAGTTGTACTCCATAAAAGTTATAGTTTAAGAAAATTTCCATCTTTACCATGATCATATCATAAGCATCTCATTATTCATGCATATGCACTTCTACGTGTAGATCCCGCTTCGGAAGGCCCTAACTCTCAGTGGATTCCTCCTGAGGGTGTAGACCCTTCTCGATTTTCAGAATCTTTGAACTTCACTGATCCTCAAGGCAAGCCCCGGTGCATTTAACCTTTCTGTTTCTATTGCAAAGTTTATACAATGATTTATCAACTGCATTTAAGTAATAGGAGTTGGATGACACCAGTAGTTGCATTACCAGTTGGTTACCTTTACCCTATCCTTGTTACCTATTTGTTTATAAATGCTTAGCCAAGATGCACGGTGATGAGATTATCCTCCGCTTAGGCCTTGAGCAAACTAAGGGATGATGAGTCATCATTGTTAGGATACCTCTCTCAGGTACAAACTGATAAATGGATGAAAAATGAATTTCAGACCAGACGGGAAACCGTTCATGGAAAGATGGCAGGCAGGGTCACCCTAGTCGTGCTAATCCCGTCTGTGTCGATTAGGAACCGTCCGTTGTTGGCCCTTGATCGAGTGCATGATAGTACCAATCACGGGATACGGGTTAGTATGTTGCAGGTTAGAGTCCTGCCATACAACGCCGTGGTGCTTTGATATGTTGCAGGTTAGAGTCCTGCCATACAAATCACTTGTGGTTGTGCAATATGTTGCAGGTTAGATTCCTGCCATATTGTGTGATTGGGAACCCCCAGCTGGGTAGATAAAGCGGTTCGAATCGTCGTTGCTCTACGATAAAAAGAGACTCGATCTCCGACCCTCAACGTAGAGTTTTCAAAACCAAAGCATTTGAGAAATGATGTTTCTTTCTAAAAGTGTTTTGATGATATATCTGGAATTACTAAGGAAAAGAGGAAGGTTTTGTTAAAAAGCTTTTTCTGGAAATCTCTCCTCTATTGCTAGCCCCACTACATCCCTTAAAGCTAGCATGACCTGAAGTCTTTTCTGTTGACGGGTAAGTCTTGTTGAGTACTTTTGTACTCAGGGTTTGTTACCCTTGTTGCAGGAGAGTACATGGATCCACCTTTTGATGGACAGTGCTATTTCACTCTTGTAGAGGAGAGTGATAACAAATCTGATGTGTGACCTTGGGCAAGTAACAACCTTTGAGTGGAATATGTAATGTTAAGTTCCGAACAAGTTATGTAATAAGTTATTTGGTGATGTAAACTTTTAAACCTAAGTTTTAATCTATGTATTATAATCTTTCCGCTTTACTCTGATTTATCTTATCTATAAAACTGTTGTAATACTGTGATGCTTGATGAGGGATTTTTCCTGGAAGTAATGTAACGTGGATGATTCGGGTTTCCCGAGGACACCCGACAGACCTCTTGAGTCATTTGGAACGCGTGTACGCCGATCAAAAGTCTTGAGGACAATGATGGGTGCATGTGGGCCACTTAATTCAGGAGGTTCTGCCACACTACCTCCCTCTTCTTCTCCGGCCGAACGCCATGGCCGTCCGCCGCGGCCATGCACGAGGTCAAGCTTCCCAAGAGCCAATCAAGCCAAACCAACCTCGTAGTCTTGCTCCCTAGGGTTCGTAGAAGCTTATGCCTCCACCTATTTCACCGGCGACCGCCGGAAACGGCGTAGCCGCGCGATGCCGCCGCCTCCGTGCGCCGCCGCTCGTCGCCGGCATGCTCCGGCCGTGCGCTAGCCAAACCACCTACACCACTCGATGCGCCTCGTCGAGGCGAGTTCACAAGGCTAACTTCCCCGCCGGCGACCTCACCGTCGGCGAGGAATCAACGGTCAAACCTCTCCCCTGTTTTCCGTCTCGCCCGAGCCTTCGAGCCAGGCCTCGGACGGGCGAGTGTTTTCTGTCTCGCCCGAGCCTTCGAGCCAGGCCTCGGACGGGCGAGTGTTTTCCGTCTCGCCCGAGCCTCCGAGCCAGGCCTCGGACGGGCGATTATTTTCCGTCTCGCCCGAGCCTCGAGCCAGGCCTCGGCCTCGGACGGGCGATTATTTTCCGTCTCGCCCGAGCCTCGAGCCAGGCCTCGGCCGAGGCGATTGTTTTCCGTCTCGCCCGAGCCTCCGAGCCATGCCTCGGACAGACGAGTGTTTTTCCGTCTCGCCCGAGCTAGGCCTCGAGCGAACCCTCGGGCACTGTCTCGTTCGAGCCGGGCCTCGAGCGAACACACACCTACCGCCATGCGCTCGAGCCAGGTTGGATCGAGTTGGACTGGGCCGAAAGTCCCGTTTGGGCTAGAATAAAGTTTTTCTTTTCTGCACAGTAACTAAGTTTGTTAATTTTGCTATAATTAATTTGTAGCTCTGTTAATTATGAAATTTCAGTTTTGCTAGTTGCTTATGAACAGATCTATCATGGAAAAATATGAAAGTATTTTTGGCAGAAGTTTATTTTACTGTTTTTATTTATTCCAGTTTATATGCTTTTGTTTAGATAAATGGTTATATATGTTTTCTGGTTGAGTTAATTCCTGGAAAATTTGGTGTAAGTTTATTATCATGTTTTACACCTGTGAAAAATATATGATGCACTGTTTATGTGGAAGAAGTTTCTGTTATGGTTTAAAGTCCTTTTTGGCTGATTTCTCAAGAATAAATGTTAAGGTGTTTTATATGTCAAAATAAAATCTGGGAAAATTTGTGTAGTCTCTATTCATGAGGTTCAAGCTAAGAAAAATGTAAGCATGATCTGTTATGAGAAGAAATCTGGAGATGCTTTACAAATGTGCTTTTCTGTGTTTTCCTTTGGAAATTCATGTAAGAAATAATATAATGTTTCTGTTCATGGAACTTTCTTGATAAGCATAAAATGTGAAGTAGAATCTGGGAAAAATATGAAGTTGAGTTTATCACCCTTTTCCAGTAGGGTTGTAGTTCAAATGGTTTAACTTGGGATAGATTTGTTTATTTTGTGTAGGCTTGTATGTTTATGTTCTGGCAGTAAATTTCCTGCAGTAGCATGGTTATGGGTAGAAGAAGCCGGGAAAATTATGAAACCTGCTGTTTGACACTTTTTGGATGGAGAGCTAGTTCAAAGGACCTTTTTGGGCAGTTTGTTTGTCATTTTCGTATATGCAGCTCTGTATTTTATTTTTGGATGAAATTTGTTCAGTGGAGTCCTGAGAGTGTTGTTTGCCTTCTGGAATTTTTGTGGATTTTTCTGAGTCTAGAAAAATGCAATCGCAGTCTAATCGGAGTTTCTTTTGATTTATTTAAATAAGAAAAGGGTGAATAATCAGATTTGGTTTTATGAAATAAATAAGTAATTACCTCAATGTCAAAAGTGGTTCAACAAGTTGGTTTTATTGGTTTGCAAGAAATATTTTTTTCATACCTCACATCTTGCACCCGCATTCCATTTATTTATATTCGTCGCATGCAATAGGATCGACCCCGCCGGAGACCGACCAGGAGCAGGAGATAAGCGCCGAGCAGCAGATTCCGGAGCTCCAGCAAGCCGAGGAAGCCGACCCCGTCCCCGACACTAACTTGCCCGAGTGCCCGTCTCACGAGGCCTCGGTCTTCACCCAAGGCAAGCCCCGGAGCATTCTAAGTCTCCCAATATTTACAATTAAATTACTTGAGTCCTTTCATATTGTGATGCATTAGGTTTAGGAGTTGAATGAATCCTATTTGCTGCATTACCATTCCTTGATGATTGATTAATATCTACCTTGTTATCCTGTTATTTATTTGCAATGTAGAATTGCTTAGCCTGCTTAATAAAAGTAGTAGTTAAGGATGTCTCCGTAATACCCTGATGGGTACTTACCGGATCACGGTTGACTATATTTGCTATCGTGGAAAAGAACCTGAGTAGTAATGAAATACGGTCAACTGGAAGGCAAGGCACAAGTTTGGAAACTTGGGGCAGTCCGTCCGTTGGATCGTGTAGGTTTGTATCGATGTTGGCCCTCGTTCATTTTTGAACGCGCCCTTTTACTTAGGGATATGTCGGTGCCGTAATCATCGACCCCAAAGCCGGTTAGAAGCTGTTCGGGCTGGTCTCAACCCGTGTCGTGCCCTCTAGTATGGAAATTGCGATCTGCCGCGTGAGGCCATCGCCAGGTTCCAATTGGGCGGTCCGTGCTTGAACCGCGGCGATTACCACCACGAACAAGCGTCGAGCGGTTGCCCAATGCATGGACCCGACGGGGAAAGTGTGGGCTGGTATTAAAGGTCTTTCACCAGCTGGTTTGGAATTCGATTCGAGTCGCCGTCTCCCCCGGTTAGTGGGAAACTATGGCGAGCTTCACCACGATACAACTCCATGTGATATCTAAAGGTTTAACTAAAATGTGGACAAGTCAACTGGATATGGTTATATTATTTGTCTGCTAGACTCAAGTGTGTGCAATAGTTCAGGTGCAAACCTAGAAGAAGGAATAGGTATAAAAGATGACAGCTCATTAACTTCACTAATACTTCGCTTATCTTAAATTGAGCTTTTCGCAAATTCAAGATCCCAGCTCCACCCAAAAAGGCCTTGCATGTCCTTGGTGTCTTTATTTTCAGTTGGACGGGTAAGTCTAGCTGAGTACATTCCCGTACTCAGGGTTTATCCCGTTGTTGCAGATGGCCAGGTCTACTTCGGCTATTGTAAGCACTGCCTCTACCCAGTGGAAGGTGATGAGGAGTAGGCCCAGGGCAGGGTCGTCCAGAAGCTTCCCTTTTTCTTTTGCTGGTCTGAGACTTCTAGTGGCACATTATCCAAAAAGGAAAGAGTGAGTTGTGTGAGTTGGTTATCAAACACTGTTTTATTTGGACAACATGTGTAGTGGTCGTGTTTCAAACTATTTCAGCTTCCGTACTTTAAAATTTGGTTTGTAATAACTCCGTTTAAAGTTCGCACTCTGATATTTTAAATTCGGTTTCATTTTCGCTATGTTGTATCTTTACAAATGTAATCCTTGTACAATGCGATCCTATGTGATGTATGGTGTTACAAATCCTTCGAGATTTCCGGACTACCGGGGTTATATGGGTTCAAGTATGAGTCAAGGTCAGACGGATTTGACTAAGATAATACTTGAGCTCTTATAATCAGGACGGTTCCGCCACAGCTTGGTATCGGAGCATGGTTCAAGTATTACCTCCATAGAGAGCTATTTTCGAACTAAAATGGGTATTTCAAAACTATTTTCAAAATTATTTTTGATTACTAAGTGTGCCCAGTCTTGTCCTTAAGCCCTATACTAGGATTCAGGTGGCTTAACTGCTAACAGGGTTCAGGGTTTTGCTTCATGCTGGATCTTTATTTGCTGGTCCATTCTCGGGAAAAAGAGAATGCGTCGATCGCGAAAACCTGCATAAAATGATTTTGTGAGATATGAGAGCATGACCGTCCAACCGTCGGTCTAGGTGAGAGTTCTTATACCAAGTATGTGCGAGCTCCACGCAGCCACATACGAGGGTATCAATGTTTTCAAGGGCGTTTTCTATGTTGGTGCATGGTGTTTAGTGTTGGCTTCTATGTATTTTGCGCATATTGGCCAATACTCAATTGTTTTATCATTGGGAATTTCTTTGGGCTGAAATGAATCTTCTGCAGGTACACTAACTATACGAACGAGTAGAACGTGTAGATAACGCATGAGAGATCGTTCTTGCCACCGACTAGAACGTTAGGACTTACGAGTCATATTAGTGAGTGAGAACGTAAGTACGATCATGCATCATGTTTATATTCTTGCATTTACATTACCTCCCCTTAAATTAAAAGTTGTCTCCTTTCTATAAAATTTGCCAACTTAATATCCGTCTCATGAGAGTTTGAAACCCCTTTTTGTTTCTACAGATGGCCCGGACCAAGTTGACTGCTCGCAAGGCCACCCAAGGCATAGGAGTTCCGCGTCATCGCTTGGCCACCAAGCTGACCCGGAGGACGTTCTTGACCTACTTCGGGCTGCCGACTATCCTTTGGAGGATTTTGCAGGTAGTGGGTTATGAGGACGGACAGGAGCCCAGGTACTCATGGCAGAAGGAGATCTACGGGCAGGATTCCTTGGTCATGGTGGAGATCAAAGTCAAGGCTTTGCCCGCCAAGCCTCACTGGACAGGGTGGATAGAGATCGCCAGAGGCACCTGTGCCAAAGATGGAGCCAACAGGGCAGCATACCTAGTGCTGAAGGATATCATCGCCCGCTTCCCCGCCGACCTAGCTAGCGCTATGGTAGGAGTGTTTCCCCGTGGATCACTTTTTCCATTGCGCTGGAAGCAGACTTCGGAGTCAGTCTTGACAGGGAGTCCAGAGGAGAGGTTCTACTGTGAGACACCTGCGATGAGCGCCACTGGAGCTTTGCTAGGTGTATGTGAGAGTTTGGAGCGCACTCTTGGGAGCGTGTCCTTCACCCTCACAGCCACCTACCAGAGCAAGAGGAAGCTTCAGGAGGACTTCGACGCGGAGGTTACTCGTCTGCAGGAGAGGATTCAGCAGCTCACTCTGGAGCATGACGACGCCCGCACCACAGCAGCAGCACAGTCCACTGCCAGGACAGTTGCAGAGCAGATGTACCTGACCACCGCTCTTCAGAGGGATGAGGCCCGCACCGCGCTCGACCAGCTCAGAGAGGGAGCTCACCTGTTGATACAGCAGATCCACGGACAGCAGGCCTACATCGACCAGCTCCACGAGGCCGTCCATCAGATGCACCACGCCGCGCAGGAGGCCGCCGCCCCAGCAGCTGAGGTCCCGGATCCCCAGGACGGAGAGGTCCTTGGTCCCGACGCCCCACCAGAGGACGCTGCATCCGCCGCTGGAGACCCCTGAGCGTTAGTTGTTAGAGGTCGTTTTCTTTTGTATAGCTTGAGCCTGCTCGCTAAGTGATGTAACACCCTACACGTGTGCTAGTTTTATGTTTAAAATGGTTGATGACATGTAAGCTTTTGGACAAAGTCCAGACTTCGATCCGGCATCTTTTATGGAAATCCGTCGTTTGCATGTCTAATTTCGAGCGATTGTTTTGTGATGTTGTATGGAAATGAGTAATTATACTTGGTCGTGTGCTAAATTTTCGAATTATGTACAGCGCAATATTTATTCATGATCGATGTAACATCACCTAATGATTGCTTAATAATGGGATATGCAGATGCCGACACACACTCGCAGCCAGCGTGGGCAGGGGGCAGGACAGGAGGAGAATCTGCCACCTCCCCCACCGCCGCCGATGACGCCGGAAGCATTCTTTGGCCAGTTCTTGGGTAGCCAACGGAACATGGAGGAGATGCAGAGGCACATGGAGGCCACCCTTCGCAATATCGCTAACAACACTGCACAGCAGCATCATCAACGTCAAGGCCCGGAGCCCAACCAGTATAGCTCCTACCATGACTTCTTGGACACTCGCCCTCTTGTGTTCAAGGAAGCCACCGAACCGCTTGAGGCTGATGAGTGGCTCAACTCCATCACCCAGAAGTTCTGTCTGCTTCGTTTGACAGAAGAGCTCAAGGCAGAGTACGCCGCCCACATGTTGGAAGGACCCGCAGGTCTGTGGTGGGCCCAGTACCGTGCATCCTTGCCAGTAAATGCACGTGTCACTTGGGATCAGTTCTCCACCGCTATGCGCAACCACTACATCCCTAGTGGACTGATGGAAATGAAGGTTGCAGAGTTCATGAGGTTATCCCAGGGGACTAGGTCTATGTCCGAGTACCTCCACAGTTTCAACAACCTAGCTCGCTACGCCCCAGACTTTGTTGATACAGAGGCCAAGAAGATTGCAAGCTTTAAGCGTGGCATGAGTGCCACCATGCTTTCAAAGATGGGTAACAGTCACCGCACCACCTTCAGTGACTTCGTCAGTGACTGCCTAAATCAAGAGGCCAATGACAGCCGGCTAGCGACAGAGACGCACCGTCGTGCAAATGAAGGAGGTTCATCCCAGCAGAGGACCCCTTTCGGAGCACGCGCCCCTTATCACCCGCCTGTCACAGGAGCAAGATACCGACCCCCGCAGAGGAAGATCACCACCAACCGTTCCCGTCCTAGTTATCAGAAGCCCTACACTGCTCCCATGATGCAGAATAAGAACAAGGCAGGAAGTGTCGGAGGTCCCAAGACTCCTTATGTGATTGGCCCATGCTACAACTGTGGTCAGACTGGACACCTGTCACGTCAGTGCCCTCGCCCAAAGAAGCAGTACACTCAGCCCCCACCTCGTACGGGTCATGTGCATCACACCACCGTGGAAGAAGTGCCAGAAGGAGAGCCTGTCACCGCTGGTACGTTTCTTGTTAATCAATGCCCCGCAGTTGTGTTGTTTGATTCTGGAGCATCGCATTCTTTCATAAGTGAGAATTTTGTTATAAGAAGTCATTTGAAGTTGATAGAGTTAGACCAGGGATATCAGATAAGTTCCGCCGGAGCTGTTCTCTCCGCGTGTAAAATGGCTAAAGGAGTGGAAATGACCTTTGGGGATAAACAGACCGTAGTGGACCCCATAGTCATTCCTGGTCTAGGTTTGGATGTAATCTTGGGTATGAGTTGGATGAAACTCTGGAAGGTTAATCTAGACACCGCAGAAAGAGTAGTGTCCATGGTTAGTCCCAGGAATGGATCTTCTTTTCGAATCCATTTACCTCGAAACCCCCACGAGATCGGAGTGTTGTTCAATATCACGGCAAAGCAGATAGCTGAGATTCTGGTAGTATGTGAGTTTCCGGATGTTTTCCCTGATGAGTTGCCTGGACTACCGCCAGACAGAGATGTGGAGTTTGCTATAGAGTTAGTCCCTGGAACAGCACCCATATCTCGAAGACCGTATAGAATGCACTCTAAAGAACTCGCAGAGCTTAAAGTTCAGTTGCAAGAGCTTTTGGATAAGGGTTTGATACGCCCTAGTTCGTCACCTTGGGGATGTCCTGCTATCTTTGTGAAGAAGGATAAAACTTTAAGGATGTGTGTGGACTACAGACCGCTTAATGCAGTAACTATAAAGAACAAATATCCCTTACCTCGAATCGATGTCTTGTTCGATCAGTTGTCGAAGGCGAAAGTGTTCTCCAAGATCGACCTGAGGTCAGGATACCATCAGATCAAGATCAGACGAGAGGATATACCGAAAACAGCCTTTTCCACTAGATACGGACTCTACGAGTATCTAGTTATGTCTTTTGGGTTAACCAATGCACCGACACATTTCATGTACCTGATGAATTCAGTTTTCATGCCTGAGTTAGATAAGTTTGTTGTGGTATTCATTGATGATATCTTGGTCTACTCAGAAAACAAGGAGGATCATGCCAAACATCTACGAGTCGTTCTAACCCGGCTTAGAGAGCATAAGTTGTATGCTAAGTTCAGCAAGTGTGAGTTTTGGTTGAAGAAGGTACCTTTCCTTGGTCATGTCCTTTCAGAGGAAGGGATCTCTGTAGACCCTTCTAAAGTACAAGAGGTTATGGATTGGGAAGCACCCACGAGTGTTTTTGAGGTTCGCAGCTTTTTGGGTTTGGCAGGATACTACCGTCGGTTTATTCCGGATTTTTCGAGAATAGCCAAGCCTATGACCCGTTTAACGCAGAAAAACAAGAAGTTCGAATGGACCACAGAGTGTGAAGCAGCTTTTCGCACTCTGCGAACGTTGTTGACATCCGCACCTGTTTTGGCTCAGCCAAACTTGGAGGAACCTTTTGATGTGTTTTGTGACGCATCCAAGATTGGACTTGGATGTGTACTCATGCAAAATAGAAGAGTTATCGCCTATGCCTCTTGCCAGTTGAGACCGCACGAAGAGAATTATCCCACTCATGATTTGGAATTAGCAGCCGTCGTGCATGCACTCAAGATTTGGAGGCATTATCTTATGGGAAACCTATGTCATGTGTACACGGATCATAAAAGTCTGAAATATATCTTCACCCAGCCAGAGCTTAATATGAGGCAGAGAAGATGGTTAGAGCTAATTAAGGATTACAACCTAGAAGTGCATTATCACCCCGGAAAAGCAAACGTTGTAGCTGATGCCTTGAGTCGCAAGACTCATTGCAACTCCCTACCACCACTTTTGGAAGATGGGTTTAACCTTATGCACCCTATTATGGTGAATAACATCACTCTTCAGTGTACCTTGGAAAGTGACATTATCGAGAGACAAAAGACCGATGAAGAGATCTGTCGGCTTAAGGAGAGGATGGAAACCAGTAGTTCTTTGAACTTCAGAACAGACGAACAAGGAATATTGTGGTATAATCAGCGTTTAGTTGTTCCTAAGGACACAGAGCTGAAAGAAAGAATTCTGAATGAAGCTCACAATTCAAAGTTATCCATTCACCCCGGAGCAGTAAGATGTACCAGGATTTGAGAACAAGGTATTGGTGGTCAAAGATGAAGAAAGAGGTCGCAGCCTACGTGGCCAGATGTGATACATGCTGCAGGATAAAAGCTATACACCTGAGACCTGCAGGACTGTTACAACCGTTGTCAATTCCAAAGTGGAAATGGGAAGAAATCAGCATGGATTTCATCACTGGTCTTCCCACTACACAGAGAGGAAATGATTCTATCTGGGTTATCGTGGATCGATTGTCTAAAGTAGCTCACTTCATACCAGTTAAGACTACACACCGCCCCCATCAGTATGCAGACTTGTATATTCAGAATATCTTGAGGCTACATGGGATTCCGAAGCGGATTGTCTCTGATAGAGGACCCCAGTTCATAGCACGTTTTTGGGAACAGTTGCACAAAGAGCTAGGAACTAAGTTGGTAAGAAGTTCCGCCTACCACCCCCAGACCGCAGGACAAACTGAAAGAGTAAATCAGATTTTGGAAGACATCCTGAGAGCTTGTGTTTTATCTTCAGGAGAATCATGGGAGAAATGGTTGCCCCTTGCTGAGTTTTCATATAGCAACAGCTATCAGGAAAGTATAAAGATGGCATCGTTTGAAGTTTTGTATGGACGAAGGTGCAGAACCCCGGTAAATTGGGTTGAGTCAGGAGATCGAGGATTTTATGGGTCAGATTACGTAAAGGATGTCGAAGAGATTGTGCAAACAGTACAGCAACACATTAAGGTAGCACAATCCAGACAAAAGAGTTATGCCGACACACGAAGAAGACCCCTGGAATTTCAAGTAGGAGACTATGTGTATCTTAAGGTCTCCCCTATGAGAAAGGTCCAACGTTTTGGAATTAAGAAGAAGCTAGCACCTCGATATGTGGGACCTTACCGGATCATAGCAAAGAAGGGACAAGTGGCATACGAAGTACAGTTACCCCCAGAGATGAGCGCAGTCTTTCCAGTATTTCACGTCTCACAATTGAAGAAGTGTCTTCGAGTTCCAGAACATGAAGAAGTTCAAATCCCGGACGTCACGATTAGATCAGACCTGGAATACTACGAACAACCCAAGGAGATTTTGGATACCAAAACCCGAGAGACGCATCACCGAACAGTGAAGACTCACAAGATTCTTTGGAGCAATCACGGACCCAATGATGCGACTTGGGAAACCGAGGAGTACTTACGAGTGAACTACCCCGCTTTTTATAAAGCTTGGTACGTAACTCAAATCTCGGGACGAGATTTCTTTTAAGGGGGGAAGGGCTATGACACTCTAGTGTCAAGCACTGCATTAAGGCACTGCATTTAGCTACTAAAGAAACATGAGCAATGCATTGCATCATTTTCATGTGCATGAGAGTGTTTTGTCTTTGTTTATTTATTTGGATTTGGATTTCTTTTGACTTGATGATTTAAATGGAATTCTGTTTTGGCAAAGAGTTTTATAAAATAGAGAATATTGAGTAGAGTGCTTTTCATGTTGGAGTTTTGACCTAGTTCAATATAGTTTGTTAAATAAGAATAAGTCAAACGAAATGGTTTATGTTTCAAAATTGGCTTTGTTTATGTGGAGGATATAAAAATGGTTTTCAGAAAAAGTGTCTTATATGAAAGTTGTAGAGAAAATTATTTTGAGCAACTTTCATATTTGGGTCAAAACCTAGTTTGGAGTTTTTGAAACTGTTTTGAATGGTCAAAGTTTGAAAAGAATTTGGAAAAAGAAAAAGGAAAACGATTTCTCCCGCGCCCCACCTTTCGGCCCATCCGGCCTTTCGGCCCAACCCGCGCCCGCTCCCGCTCGCCGCGCCAGCGCCGGCCCAGCTCCGCTCGCCCGCGCGCGCGCCCGCCCACGCAAGGCGCGCCGGCCGCAGGGTTTTTTTTACCGACCGTTTGATGGTAACCGCCGGCCACCGGTAGCGGTTTACCGGACCGGTTTGGTCGGTAACCGCCCGGTACCGGCCGGTTTGAAGTTTGAATTCAAACCCCTCAGTTGTTCGGTTTCGAATCGGTAAACCGGTCGGTTTGGGTCGGTTACCGACCGGTTTGAGCGGTTTACCGGTCGGTTTGAATCTCGAATTCAAATGCGGTTCCTAGTCGGTAACCGACCGGTTTGGGTCGGTTACCGACCGGTTAGATCGGTAACCAGTCCAAACCGGTGGGCTGTCTTTTTTTTGGATAAAAATGATTTTTTGGTACTTCCTTTGGACATATAGATATAAAAAAGACCGCACACTGCGGCAATAAATTCATTGTCTCGAAAACATGAACAAATAGTCGCATACAAATAGATATTGTCTCAAAAACATCAACGAATGCATCAACAACACATCCTCACAGTCACAGGAATACATGATCATCTACGCAAGATGTATGGAAAGACCCCTTGTTGGCATGACATTTCATACTCGGCGATGGACATAAGAGCGATACCTTTGGTTTGAAGCAGGGTTGCCTTGTAATCTTGCCACGTCTGGCCCGTCCAAGCTGCGGTTGTCTCCCATTCTTGAACCAACATACTGTAAAAGCTGGGATCTTCCCATTCGTACACCCACCTAGTCTGAGGCTGCGTGCTCACGTCAGGAATGGGATAGCTATAAGAAGGTTGTGAGGCATCGCTGTAGGACGAAGTATAGTAGTCTGGAGTGTCGTAGTACGTGGGTGCAAAAGAAATTGATCTCCCCTGCGAGTCCTCTGGATTGTCGTCGTGTGTGCGTCCAAATGAAACTGATTTCCTCTGGGACTGTGGTTGTCCATGGTCACGATCTTGCGTAGCATGTGTGTATTGGGTCTCGCCTGCAATGAACCATAATTAGTAATCATGGACAAAAATAAATGTGTGTATGTACGTGCAAGTGCAATGGATACCTGTGAAACGAATTCCATAACCAGTCCCACCACCACCACCAGCAGCACCACCACCACCATCGCCACTGTCATCATGATCGTCATCGTCACCACCATCGCTGCTGTCATCATCATCATCATCATCGTCAGAATGGTAAGATCCCTCCTCCTCAGTGTCCGCATCGCTGCTGACTTGTTTTCCTCGCTTGGTCTGCCCCTTCCTAGGCGGCGCTTGCGTCTTCCTCTTCCCTAGGTGACTTTGACCCACATGTCTACGAGCCCAATCACTGATGCAATCAGACCCCGTAGCCTGACGTAGATCATCGGGGTCTATATGCTCACTGCCAACAGAAACAAACAAATCACATAAATAAAATCAATCCCACCGTACATTATTAGACACGCACTCACATTTATAAATATACATATAACGTACCTGACAAGACGTGATGGCAAAGGGACGTCGTCTTCGTCTGAATCCTCATCAAGAAGTGGAGGCTGGTTTGATCTTCCATACTCCATCCACTCCCTAAGCGGAGTGGTCCGATCATAGAATGAGACTTCGGCGAACCGGTCAATAAAATCGTCGTCATCAAGCCTTGGTGGGTTGGCATCCGCAAGTCGCAGCCGAAGGTTGTAATTGACATAAACAAGCTTGTTCAGTTTCTTGTGCGATAGCCGATTGCGGACCTTCGTATGCAGCAAGGCAAAAGTACTCCAGTTCCGCTCGCATCCACTGGAGGACATACATTGTGAAACAAGCCGCAAAGCTAGGCGCTGCAAATTTGGAGTGTCTTTACCAAAGATCATCCACCAGGCCGCTGCAAGTGGAACACATTATGTTAGCTACATGTTCCAATATGCATAATGGAATGACAAAGTACTCTTACATGGGGATGTTCTTGGATCCATGGCCATTTTGTGAGCTAGCTCTGAGCCAAACTCACCAACCTTCTGGCGAAAAACCTCAGCCTCCTGCAATGCCTGCACGGCGCTCTGCACATCTGTCATCTCCTGAAATGCGTCCTTCAGGCCAGCGAACATTGTTGCAGTTGGATCCAGTGTGTACGAGAGCTTAGGATTCAGCACGGCAGCTGCAACATGGAATTGAATTGAGCATCCAGAAAATGTTCAATATGGTAAATATGGAATTCAATTGAACATGGAGGAACTCATACCTGGCCCCACGTACGTCCCTATGTACACGTCAGATATCCTTTTATCCAAAATCTCTTTGTACTCATTCCATGTGTGCGTATTTCTTCCAAAAAAAGACTCCATCTCCGACTTGCAATTCTGGAATTGATACACAACTTCACAAATGTTGGGGTGCTTGGCTTCATCAGCGAACCGAAGGAACCTGTAAATCGGTTGTACAGTGTTGATGATATACTCCAATCCCTCCCACCACTGTAGACTCGACAACCTGGCATGAGCAAATCTACCTTCTTCGCTTTTTGCCCACTTGCTCTCCAAAAATCTGTAGATGCCATCCACTGCATGAACTTCTCACGTCTTCGGTTAAATGACTCCATGAACATGTAGTTGGTCCCAAATCTAGTGGCATTCCATTTGACCAACTCACCACCAATTGCTCTCTTCATCATATTATGCAACTGAGTATGGTTGTACAACCAAATAGATATGCGCTTGCATGCGGATATCATACCTGAATGATCACTCCTTTGACCGATATCCTTTAGCATTAAATTAATGGTGTGTGCCAGACAAGGCATCCAACAAATATGCTTGAACTCAAGCTTCAACAAGCTGCACGCTTTCTTGTAGTTGGCGCCATTGTCAGTGATCACATGGACAACATTCTCCGCGCCAATGTCCATCACCACCTTCCGAATCTCCTGAAAACAGTCATAACGTATATTATATATGCATGAATATAACTAAAAATAATAACATGACAACTGTAATGACTTACCCTCAATAAATAGTTCGCATCTTGACTTTTCCCAGTTGCATCGACAGAGCTGTGAAACCATGTGACCCCGTTGCAATAAATAAGAAAGTTCACAACATTCATTTTTGTGGGGCCAGTCCAAGAATCACACATCAGCGAGACGCCAAACGTGGGCCACTCTTTCTGAAACTTTGCGTACCTCTCCTTCAAGTCTTTCACATTTTGATCAAGGTACTTCCCATCAATTTCCTTTCCAGTGGGGGACAAGATGCCTTCACCTGTAACCATAAGCAATTAATAAGAACATGGAACGATACATAAGTTCAAACCTGTTTGTAGTTATAGGTACTTACCCCACTTCTGCGTCTCTCGGACAGCACCAACAAAGTACGGGCTGTCCGCATTCCGTCCCGGTATTCCTGCATGATGGTAAAATTTTGCCCAAGCTTTACCGATGGCTTCCTTTGCATTTTTTCCCTTCTGGGTCCAGCGCCCTGTATCAATCCTTTGTTGTACCATTCTTGTCCTGCCACCGGATGCCACATTGTAGTCTTCCACCTCCACAGGTGTCTCCCTCTGTGATCCCGATCTTCTGAACATCCTCAAAAAAGGATTCCCACCACGGGGACCTCCACTGCCACCACCCCCACCTCCACCACCACTACCACCTGCACGAGAACTACCCCCTCCACGCTCGTAATTACCGCCTCTATCCTGCACACTCTGTTGATACTCATATTCAGCTCTCGACTGTTGTAGGGCAGCCTCCATCTGAGCCTCATACTCATCATCATTAATGGGATTGTTCCCCTCCTGTGCAACTCTTTGTTGTGCGAGCCTTTGCCGAGCTCGGTCCGCCGTCGCCTTCTTGGCGCGGTCAAGCTCTCTCTGGAAATACTCGCGCACCTCTGGTGGCACACGGCTACAATGCACAACCTCCGTCCCGCGCGCTGCCAAATGCTGCTTCAATCTTGTTGCACCACCGCCCCCTTTTGTCAGGTGACAATAATTGCACCGCCACCCTGGAGCGAGATTTTCACCATGCTCCCAGACAACGTCTTTGTGCCTGCCCGCCATTGTCTACCTGCATAAACAGACAACACAAAATCAAACCCACGTAAATGTTGTCTATACAATATATACAGAAAAATATACATCCTAACAGAAATCATACCTCAAATCCTAAATTAAATCGTACTCTACACATAAAGCTAACCCTAACCCTAACCACCTAAATCCATCCATCCTAATATCTAACACAGATCCTGCATAAATACAACAATCCTAACACAAAACTACACCCAAAACATATAGATACTTAACTAAAATAGCAAGAAAAGGGGGGAAAAACTTACCTCAACTCCCGGACGAAACCGCTCGGTAACCGAGCGAAACCGCTCGGTTACCGAGCTGACCGCGCGGCTAGCCGACGGCGCGTCGCCGGAGCGGTTACCGCCCGCTCCCGCTCGGTAACCGAGCCTAACCGACCGGTTAGCCGGCGGCGGAGAGCGGACGGCGGCGCTGGGGGCGGAGGGCGGGGGGCGGGGCGCGGATAAGGCTCGGGAAGGAGGCGTTCTGCCCCCCCGCCCGTGAACGCCTGGCTTTGTGCCCGTGAGCGCCTAATGGGCCTCATGGGCCTTAACGGGCCGACCTTTTTTTTTCCAATTCCAAACGTCCAATTTCAAAAAATTTTATACCATTGGTCTCCATAAATTGTAATCTATTTTTAGGAATTTTTTGGGCATTTTTTTTCAAATTTTCAAATTTCAAATTCAAATTTTGGTAACCGGTCCGTTTGGTAACCGGACCGGACCGGTTTCATCGGTTACCGACCAAACCGACCGGTTACCGATCGGTAAAAATAACCCTGGCCGGCCGCCTGACACGGCCGTGCCGTACGCCGGCCAAATCGCCGCGTGGCGGCTTGCCCTGCCGCGTGGCGCCCCAAACCCTGCGCCAAATCCGCCTCCGCCACTCCCTGCTCGATCCTCGCCTCCCCGATCACGCAAGCGATCGCGCTTGCCCACTCCCGCGTGGTCTTGCCTGTCGCACCGCCTCGCCGACCGCGCCGCGCTGCCGCGACGTCCCGTCGCCGGCCCCGCCACCACCACTGGCCGGCCAAGGCCCCCGGCCAAGACCCCGGGCACCCTTCGCCCTCTCTCCCAACCGCACACACTCTTCCACTCTCGCTCACACTCTCCTCACCCACGAACGCGAGCCGAGAGCACTGCTCGCTCTCGCCGCGACCACCGCCGCAACCACCCCTCTCCGTTCCGACCACCACCCTCCATCGCCGACCGATTCCTTCCGCACGCCGCTCCGCCTACGCCGTGCACACGCCGTGCGCACGTCGTCATCCCCGACCGAGCCCCGACGCCGCCGGAGGACGTAGCGCCTCCTTCGGTCCGCCAGTCGCCACCGCCGAGCCGCAACGCCGTTCTTCCCCAACCCGAGCTCCACCGACTCCTCTTCTTCCTCCTCCTGCCTCACCGAGCCAAGGCGAGGTGAGAACGCCAACTAGCCCTAACTCTACCGCCTTCTACCTCCCTCTTCTTCTCCGGCCGAACGCCATGGCCGTCCGCCGCGGCCATGCACGAGGTCAAGCTTCCCTGGAGCCAATCAAGCCAAACCAACCCCGTAGTCTTGCTCCCTAGGGTTCGTAGAAGCTTATGCCTCCACCTATTTCACCGGCGACCGCCGGAAATGGCGTAGCCGCGCGATGCCGCCGCCTCCGTGCGCCGCCGCTCGTCGCCGGCATGCTCCGGCCGTGCGCTAGCCAAACCACCTACACCACTCGATGCGCCTCGTCGAGGCGAGTTCACAAGCCTAACTTCCCCGACGGCGACCTCACCGTCGGCGAGGAATCAACGGTCAAACCTCTCCCCTGTTTTCCATCTCGCCCGAGCCTTCGAGCCAGGCCTCGGACGGGCGAGTGTTTTCCGTCTTGCCCGAGCCTTCGAGCCAGGCCTCGGACGGGCGAGTGTTTTCCGTCTCGCCCGAGCCTCCGAGCCAGGCCTCGGACGGGCGAGTGTTTTCCGTCTCGCCCGAGCCTCCGAGCCAGGCCTCGGACGGGCGATTATTTTCCGTCTCGCCCGAGCCTTGAGCCAGGCCTTGGCCTCGGACGGATGATTATTTTCCGTCTCGCCCGAGCCTCGAGCCAGGCCTCGGCCTCGGACGGGCGATTGTTTTCCGTCTCGCCCGAGCCTCCGAGCCATGCCTCGGACAGACGAGTGTTTTTCCGTCTCGCCCGAGCTAGGCCTCGAGCGAACCCTCGGGCACTGTCTCGTTCGAGCCGGGCCTCGAGCGAACACACACCTACCGCCGTGCGCTCGAGCCAGGTTGGATCGAGTTGGACTGGGCCGAAAGTCCCGTTTGGGCTAGAATAAAGTTTTTCTTTTCTCCACAGTAACTAAGTTTGTTAATTTTGCTATAATTAATCTGTAGCTCTGTTAATTATGAAATTTCAGTTTTGCTAGTTGCTTATGAGCAGATCTATCACGGAAAAATATGAAAGTATTTTTGGCAGAAGTTTATTTTACTGTTTTCATTTATTCCAGTTTATATGCTTTTGTTTAGATAAATGGTTATATATGTTTTCTGGTTGAGTTAATTCCTGGAAAATTTGGTGTAAGTTTATTATCATGTTTTACACCTGTGAAAAATATATGATGCACTGTTTATGTGGAAGAAGTTTCTGTTATGGTTTAAAGTCCTTTTTGGCTGATTTCTCAAGAATAAATGTTAAGGTGTTTTATATGTCAAAATAAAATCTGGGAAAATTTGTGTAGTCTCTGTTCATGAGGTTCAAGCTAAGAAAAATGTAAGCATGATCTGTTATGAGAAGAAATCTGGAGATGCTTTACAAATGTGCTTTTCTGTGTTTTCCTTTGGAAATTCATGTAAGAAATAATATAATGTTTCTGTCCATGGAACTTTCTTGATAAGCATAAAATATGAAGTGGAATCTGGGAAAAATATGAAGTTGAGTTTATCACCCTTTTCCAGTAGGGTTGTAGTTCAAATGGTTTAACTTGGGATAGATTTGTTTATTTTGTGTAGGCTTGTATGTTTATGTTCTGGCAGTAAATTTCCTGCAGTAGCATGGTTATGGGTAGAAGAAGCCGGGAAAATTATGAAACCTGCTGTTTGACACTTTTTGGATGGAGAGCTAGTTCAAAGGACCTTTTTGGGCAGTTTGTTTGTCATTTTCGTATATGCAGCTCTGTATTTTATTTTTGGATGAAATTTGTTCAGTGGAGTCCTGAGAGTGTTGTTTGCCTTCTGGAATTTTTGTGGATTTTTCTGAGTCTAGAAAAATGCAATCGCAGTCTAATCGGAGTTTCTTTTGATTTATTTAAATAAGAAAAGGGTGAATAATCAGATTTGGTTTTATGAAATAAATAAGTAATTACCTCAATGTCAAAAGTGGTTCAACAAGTTGGTTTTATTGGTTTGCAAGAAATATTTTTTTCATACCTCACATCTTGCACCCGCATTCCATTTATTTATATTCGTCGCATGCAATAGGATCGACCCCGCCGGAGACCGACCAGGAGCAGGAGATAAGCGCCGAGCAGCAGATTCCGGAGCTCCAGCAAGCCGAGGAAGCCGACCCCGTCCCCGACACTAACTTGCCCGAGTGCCCGTCTCACGAGGCCTCGGTCTTCACCCAAGGCAAGCCCCGGAGCATTCTAAGTCTCCCAATATTTACAATTAAATTACTTGAGTCCTTTCATATTGTGATGCATTAGGTTTAGGAGTTGAATGAATCCTATTTGCTGCATTACCATTCCTTGATGATTGATTAATATCTACCTTGTTATCCTGTTATTTATTTGCAATGTAGAATTGCTTAGCCTGCTTAATAAAAGTAGTAGTTAAGGATGTCTCCGTAATACCCTGATGGGTACTTACCGGATCACGGTTGACTATATTTGCTATCGTGGAAAAGAACCTGAGTAGTAATGAAATACGGTCAACTGGAAGGCAAGGCACAAGTTTGGAAACTTGGGGCAGTCCGTCCGTTGGATCGTGTAGGTTTGTATCGATGTTGGCCCTCGTTCATTTTTGAACGCGCCCTTTTACTTAGGGATATGTCGGTGCCGTAATCATCGACCCCAAAGCCGGTTAGAAGCTGTTCGGGCCGGTCTCAACCCGTGTCGTGCCCTCTAGTATGGAAATTGCGATCTGCCGCGTGAGGCCATCGCCAGGTTCCAATTGGGCGGTCCGTGCTTGAACCGTGGCGATTACCACCACGAACAAGCGTCGAGCGGTTGCCCAATGCATGGACCCGACGGGGAAAGTGTGGGCTGGTATTAAAGGTCTTTCACCAGCTGGTTTGGAATTCGATTCGAGTCGCCGTCTCCCCCGGTTAGTGGGAAACTATGGCGAGCTTCACCACGATACAACTCCATGTGATATCTAAAGGTTTAACTAAAATGTGGACAAGTCAACTGGATATGGTTATATTATTTGTCTGCTAGACTCAAGTGTGTGCAATAGTTCAGGTGCAAACCTAGAAAAAGGAATAGGTATAAAAGATGACAGCTCATTAACTTCACTATACTTCGCTTATCTTAAATTGAGCTTTTCGCAAATTCAAGATCTCAGCTCCACTCAAAAAGGCCTTGCATGTCCTTGGTATCTTTATTTTCAGTTGGACGGGTAAGTCTAGCTGAGTACATTCCCGTACTCAGGGTTTATCCCGTTGTTGCAGATGGCCAGGTCTACTTCGGCTATTGTAAGCACTGCCTCTACCCAGTGGAAGGTGATGAGGAGTAGGCCCAGGGCAGGGTCGTCCAGAAGCTTCCCTTTTTCTTTTGCTGGTCTGAGACTTCTAGTGGCACATTATCCAAAAAGGGAAGAGTGAGTTGTGTGAGTTGGTTATCAAACACTGTTTTATTTGGACCACATGTGTAGTGGTCGTGTTTCAAACTATTTCAGCTTCCGCACTTTAAAATTTGGTTTGTAATAACTCCGTTTAAAGTTTGCACTCTGATATTTTAAATTCGGTTTCATTTTCGCTATGTTGTATCTTTACGAATGTAATCCTTGAACGATGCGATCATGTATGATGTATGGTGTTAGAAATCCTTCGAGATTTCCGGACTACCGGGGTTATATGGGTTCAAGTATGAGTCAAGGTCAGACGGATTTGACTAAGATAATACTTGAGCTCTTATAATCAGGACGGTTCCGCAACAATGCCAAAGCCAACCCATGCTAGATTTTGCCATTAGACATGTTGTAGGTTCTACCTTACTAGTTGAGAAGTCAACTAAGTAAAGTTTTCCCTTCAACACGCCTTTAAATGCAATAGAAGAATCCCTTCTTCTAGAGACGGTCACACCCTTATCCGTAAAGAGACAATCGTAACCCATTTCACAATGTTGAGAAACGGATAACAAATTGTAATTCAACGAATGCACAAGTAATAGATTAGATATGGAATTGTCAGTTGAGATAGCAATTTTACCCAAACCAAGCACTTCTCCTTTACCATTGTCACCAAACACAATATTGTTGCATGAGTCGTTGCTTGGTTGAAAGGAGGAGAACATATCTTTTGCCCCGGTCATATGATTGGTGCATCCACTATCCAACACCCAACTTGACCCACCGGAGGCATATTCCTACAAAACAAGATTATGTTCTTGATTTAGGTACCCAAACTAGATTGGGTCCTTGGGGGTTAGTCACATAAGCTTTTGGTACCCAAACATTTCTCATAATTTCCCTCTTCTTGAGGGCACCAACATATTTGACAACTATTTTGCCATCATCACCCCAACAACACAAATAATCACATGTATAGCTTCTTGATATGGGCTTTTGTTGCTTGGGGGCCTCCACTTGCTTCTCCTTGTTGATCTTACCATTAGCAAGTGGAGCCTTTGGATTGGCAATCTTGTTGGCCTTGTTCATTAGGTCAAAGAGAGGAACCCCTTTGTTGAAGTTAATAAAGGGTACCCCGTTGACCATCTTCCTACCATTGGCCTTACCACCATACCTATTGTACCCAATTCCATCCTTGATAGATGAGTGTCTTGCGGTCTTGAGGATATCTTTTGGTTGTTGCACCTTACACTTGCAACCATTCCTCAAGATCATGTTCAACCTATTAATCTCCTTGTCTTTCTTCTCTATCTCAACAAGGTTAGTTGCACAAGCATTTATATCAAGTTTATAGCATCTTTTGCAACCATTACTAGTTGAGGCATTAGAGCCATCGGAATCCTTAGAAGAAGTTGAAGAGGTGCTATTCCAAAGAGTGTTGTAGCTTAGTTCAAGAGTTTGATATTTATCTTTAAAGCGTGTGAAGCTTTCTTGAACCAAACTAACCTCATTCTTTAGGCTAGCAATTGAGTCATTGCTCATGGAACACTCCTTAGCCAACTTCTTGTTAGAGTCATTGGCTAATGATAGTTCCATGGTCAATTTCTCAACCTTCAACTTCTCCTCGGTAAGAGAAGCTTCCAATGCAAGGTTCTTTTCTCTCTCTTGAGAGATCAAGTCCCCTTGCATAGCAAGACTCTCATTCCGACTTTCTAGTTTAGTGAGCAATTTTATGATTTTAGCTCCACCTTTCTTTCCAAACTTTCTAATTATGCTAAGCTCAAATTCATCCAATTCATCATCACTATATTCATTGCTAGAATAAGTAGGAGAGTTAGGTGATACCTTCTCATTCTTAGCCATTAAGCAAGAATGAGTGAAGTCATCCTCGTCGTCGAAGAGGTTCTCAAACAAACGTGATGAAGTTGTTTAAGTAGCTATGTTGGAGAAGAGGCTTGGAGAAGAGGTCTTGTGTATGGCAATGTTGGCCGCTCCCTTCTCCTTCTCCTTGCTCTTGCTCTTGTCTTCATCACTAGAGTCATCTTCCGAGAACCATTCCTCACCAAGATGAGCTTCACCACCTCTTCTTCTTCTTTGCTTCTTGTCATCACTCTTGCTATACTTGTTCTTGTTCTTCTTTTGTGGACAATCGGCGATGAAGTGATCATCCGCACCACACTCATAGCAATTTCTCTTCTTGGACTTCTTGAAGTATCCACCTTTGCCCTTCTTGTGAATCTTCTTTCTCATGAATCTTCTAAAGTTCTTCACAATAAGGGCCAACTCATCATCGGAATCATCACTCCCTTCACTTGACGAGTCATCTCGAGCTTTGCTTCCTTCTTCTTGGTTAGCCTTGAGCGCCACTACTTTCTTGTTGCTTGCCTCGCGTTCTTCTATATCTTCATCATCCAAAACTTCATGATGCTTTATCTTGGCAAGCATCTCATGACATCCCATGCTCTCATAGTTAGGTCTCTCCATGATGATTGACGCAAGGTTCTTGTTCTTCTTTCTATATGCTCTCAATAGCTTTCTTGCAGCTGAGTTGTCATCCCACTTCTTGTCTCCGAGAGCTCTAATCTTGTTGATCAAGGTCATGAACCTATCAAACATTTGTTGAGTGGTTTCACCACTCCGGATAGCAAAGTTCTCGATCTTTCCTTGAAGGAGCTCTATGTTGCACTTCCTCACACTTGAATCACCCTCATATGAAATCCGGAGAGTGTCCCAAATCAACTTGGCACTCTCCATTCCATGTACCTTGTTGCTTTCTTTAGGCTTGAGGCATGATAGGATCAATGATGTGGCTTGAACATTTTGTTGAAACTCAAACACGTCATTGTCGGTGAACTCTTGACCTTCAATGTGACTTGGTCCGTTGTCAACAATCTCCCAAACTCTTGCGGCAAGAAGGTGTAGCTTCATCTTGTGTGCCCAATCATTGTAGTTGATTCCATCAAAGGCAGGTGGCTTGCCTAGATTGACGTTAGGCAGTTGAATGACTTTGCCCATTTGGCTATAGTCATATGACACTCTTGTGAACTCGGTGTCTCTCTTGCCTTTCTCTCCATCCTCCTTCTTCTTGTCATCCTTGGGCGGCTGATTTTCACCGCTTCCGGATGCTTCGGCTTTGCTTTCCAAAGCTCGCCTCAAACTCTCCATCTCATCTTTCATCCTCTTCATCTCATCTTCATGCTTCTTTGCTTGATCTGACAATCTCATCAAGTTGTTCTTGACTTATGGTAGACATGATTCTCCCTTACGCGGTGAAGCGCTAACACAAGGGTTAGGCTCCGATACCAATTGAAAGGACCGAATCAGCCTAGAGGGGGGGTGAATAGGTGATTTTTGACTATCTGAAACTTCACAAACTATAAGATGTAGTTAGATAGCAACCGGAGAGGCCGGTTTGTTTGGGTAGGTACTACCGGGTGTGAAACACCGGTACTACCGACACAAACAAACGGCACAACTGGGATCCTAAAAGAAACTACAAATCCGATGGATGTAAGCTATGAAGATAATACAAGTTTCTAGCCCACTTTCCTAAGAATGGTATATGGTAAATCTACTCTCACCAAACCTTGGTTGCTCCCCTTGATGTAGATCGAGCCTTCTTGTCGGTGTTTCGAACCCGGGGGTTTGACACCAACTAGTAATATGATCGCGTGCTCTCTTCCTGGATGGTGATGCAAGATGACACAAGGATTTATCCTGGTTCAGGCAAAGAAGACCCTACGTCCAGCGGGGGAGGAGGTTCTTGTATTACTTGCACCTAAGTGCTTGTACAGGGGCGAATACAAGCTTGGCGAGCGCGGACTGGGGTCCGGACTCGCGTGTGAGGGTGTATGGGCGTATGTGCGTTCTAACGTGTCTGTAACCGGCGGAATGAGGGCCCTGGTGTCCCCTTTTATAGAGCAAGGGGAGGCCAGGGTTACACAAGGGTATTACAGGTGTCGGGGCGTACAGTGCCCAATACGGAGAAGGGTAGGAACCCTGTCTTGTCGAAGACATTGTAGCCAACGCGGGGGTTGTTGTTGGAGCGTCCTTGAAGCGTGGCCTCCATCCCGGGCGCGGACGTGGAGGCGTGGCGACGTGGAGGCAGTGCACCGCCCATCCCGGCACGTACGATACGTGCGTAGTCCCGCCGGGTCTTAGGGGTACCTGTCCTCCAATCATATGACAACAATTAGGGCTCGAGGGGCGCAGAACCGGCCTCGAGGTGGCGCCTGCGGGAGGCTCGAGCTCCGCAGGTATGGGCGAGTTCCGGGGAACCTGGTCGTACAGTGGATATCCGGGTCTCGAGATGTGACCGGGACGTGCCACAGTGCAGGGTATGGTCGAACAGTGCTGTACTGGTGCCTTTTCACCCATGCTTATGGTAAAAAGGAGGTTTGACTCAGACTCTGGTTCACTGTGGCGCATGCTGCGTCTCAGAGGACGTGGCGGGGGTAGGTGAGTGCATTAAATGTTTAGTGTAGGGTTGGCATCCGGTGTTTGGCGCTGCTCGAGGGGCGTGATGTGCCCTCGAGGGGTAGGCAGCCGGGCCAGCGAGGCTCGAGGGCCCTGTGCCAGGTCTCGAGGGGTGGTGTATGGCGGTGGCGGGCTCGAACCCCTTGAGCCAGTACTCGAGAGGCAGGCTACCACGAGGTGGTTTGTGAGGCATTTGGCGGGCCTAGGCTTCCCCGTGGTGGGCCGGTGTTGTGGGCTTTGACAGGTTGGTATTCGGGTGGTTAAGTCGAGCCAGGCTTACTATTAATTGGTGTTCTAGGTTTTAACCCGTGTGTTTTGCGTTGATTGGGGGTACCCCTTTGGCGTTCCCCCGACACTTCTCAACCTAGGAAAGAGATAGGGATAGGAAGAACACGAAGAACACAATAACAAGTGAAGTAGAGAAAATAGGGACAACAACAACAAGCACACGGGACACGCGATTTATCCCGAGGTTCGGCCAATCCACTAAGGAGTGCCTACTTCCTCGTTGTTGAGGTGACCACAAAGGTCGGAGTCTATTTCACCTCCTCGCCTCACTCAAGCAACCACAAAGGCTACGAGAGTATCTCTACTAGAAATCTCAGGGTAATACAAACGCTTCGGGGAGCCCTCACAAGTAAATCAATACGGGCTACCACGAAGAACACCTAACCGGCTAGAGCTCAAAGAGCTCAAGAGTAAAAGACACAAAGCAAGCCGGCAAGATGGAAACCAAGTGCTCAAGTCGAAGATTGATGCTTCCCACTCTCGAATCTCACTTCCCTAGCTCAAATCTCGCAAGGGAATGAATCTAGGAGCAAAGGGGGAGAGAGAGGGGTGAGTCAATGCTTGGAGAGTGTTTGTCTCGAGTTAGGTCAGCAATAAGTGTATCGAGTGAGTGGGTGTCCGTGAAAAGTGAAGAGGGGAGGCATTTATACTCCCTCAGTCCCGAGGCTGGTCGGTACCACCGACCACCCCTGGCCGGTACCACCGACCAGTTCACAACGGTCGAAAGAATCCAGATCTGACCAAACAAGCAACCACCGTCCTCACGTCAGTACCACCGCGGGCGGTAGTACCGAGGTTATGGCGGTACTACCGCCAGGCCAAATTGGCCGCGAACAGAGAGCATCTCACAAAGGGACTTGGTCCCTCGGAAACTACCGCCCAAAGGTCGGTACCTCCGAGGTCGGTGGTACCGAGGTTATGGCGGTACCACCGCCAGGCCATTTTCAACTCAACACAGAGAGCTTCGCGAAACCAAGATACTACCGACCTCGGTCGGTACCACCGCGGGCAGTACTACCGAGGTTATGGCGGTACCACCGCCAGGCCATTTTCAACTCAACACAGAGAGCTTCGCGAAACCAAGATACTACCGACCTCGGTCGGTACCACCGCGGGCGGTACTACCGAGGTTATGGCGGTACTACCGCCAGGCCATTTTCAATTCTACACAGGGAGCTCTGCAAACTTGGAAACTACCGGCCATGGGTCGGTACCACCGCAAGCGGTAGTACCGAGGATATGGCGGTACCACCGCTAGGTCAAATACAACTCTACACAGAGAGGGTTGCAAAACCAGGTTACTACCGACCTTGTGTCGGTACCACCGCGGGCGGTAGTACCGAGGTTATGGCGGTACTACCGCCAGGTCATTTTTGACCAACACAGAGAGGGTGTTTGAGCGCTGCGCAGAGAAGCCGTGGTCGGTACCACCGACCATATGAAATTACCCTCTACGTGTTCGTGATTGTGCGATGTCTCTCAAGCGAACTAAGGTTAGTCGATTTGAGCACTTTTCTCCACATCTAGCCAACTTACTTTGTGACCCTCTTCATAGTCCGGCTTACCTATAACTCAAGTTTAAAAATTGAAATTTTAAACTACCACTTGAGCTAGGCATCTTTATGTCCAAAAATATCCTACGTGCTTTGTTCACGAGATTTCAACGTTTCAAATCTTTCAAAGGACTAACACCTGCATACATGCTTTTATAAACTGGTTAGTCCCTAATTTGATTGTCATTAATTAGCCAAAACCCACATTGGGGGCGAATGCACTTTCACACCCAATGAGATCCACCGGTCTTGTAGTTCACCTACACACATAAGAAATCAAGCTTGAGCTTTTGGGACCCAAACTTGTTGAGGTCCCTTAACCTTCTCTACTAGTGACTTTGCAACCCAAATTTGTTTTGGCCTATTCTTGTTAGGAGGCCCCATGAACATAACCTTCATCTTGCCACTAGAGTCTTGTCTAAGCATGTAGTGAGCATTGAAAGCAAAGGGCCTAGCATGCTTGGGCAAGGGTGTAGGTTTAGGCTCTTCACAATCATGAGCAAAGTGACCTTCCTTTCCACACTCATAGCATCTCCCAATCTTCTTCTTCTTTGGCTTAGTGATGCTCTTGCGTTGCTTCATCTTCTCTTCAAGGAAGCCAATGTCATTTCTATTTGTCTTCATGACGGTGTTCATGAGAAGCTCACTTTGAAGACATTGACCCTTGGTGAAGTTCCTCAATCCGGTGGTGAGGTGCTCTTTCTCCTTTTTGAGCTTGTCATTCTCTTGTTGGAGCTCTACTTGAGATGGTGTCATCTTGTAATCTCTCTCCATCTTCAATCTCTTGTTCTCTTCTTTTAGCATGTCAAGCTCAAGTGTCATGCTATACTCATCATCTTGGGTCTCAACAATGACTTGCTTTGTGGTTGCAAGCTTCTCTAGATCAACCTTGAGCTTTGCATTCTCATTCTTGATCTTGACATAGTCATCATAGTGATCGGCCACAACCACACTCTTGCCTTTGCCACTAGCTCTTTGCTCATCATGCTTACTAACCAAGTCCTCACAAGATGTTGCTATGTCACACTTAACAACAAGGTTAGGAGCATCAAGTGTCTCATGTGAAAGCATGTCATAAGCAATGGTGAGAGTGTCATAATCTACTTTCACTTGAGTGTATTGTTCCTTGAGCAATTGATAACTAGTGGTAAAGTCACTATGCACCTTATCAAGTTTCTCATTTTTAGCTTTGAGCTCTTTGTTAGAGGACTTGAGCTCCTTGATAGTGGATGACATAGTAGCAAGTTCATTTTTTAGCTCATCACTAGCATGAATAGCATGATCACATTTTCAACAAGAGATTCATTTTCATCAACAAGCTTTTCATTTTTAGCTCTAGTCTTTCTTATGATTTTAGAGTAGTCATTTAGCAATTTGACAAGTTCATCATAAGTGGGGGCCTCAAATTCACCATCACTATCACTATCACTAGAGTCATCATTGTTTTGTACCTTCCGGTCACCCTTGGCCATAAGGCATAGGTGTGTAGATGATGATGGCGACGGTGGTGGTGGTGGTGTAGAGGAGCCAATGACTAGAGCGGCCACCTTCTCCTTCTCATCATCACTATCTTCATTTGATGAGCCACCGGAGGAGTCAATGTCGGTGAGCCAATCACCAACAATGTAAGCCTTCCCACCTTTCTTGTGGTATTGCTTCTTCTTCTTGCCATCCTTCTTGTAGTAGGGCTTTTCATCCTTCTTCTCATCTTCACTTGATGAGTCATACTTCTTGCCCTTGTTCTTGTTCTTGTAGCTCTCTTTCTTGGGCTTGGTGCATTGATGAGCAAGATGGCCAAGCTCACCGCAATTGTAGCAATCCATTTCGGAGATTGGCCTCCTCTTGCTACTTGTGAAGAACTTCTTTCTTGAGTCAAAGTTGACTCCATTCTTGTGAAGCTTCTTCAACATCTTGGTGGTTCTTTTCACCATGAGAGCAATGTTGGAATCATCTTCTTCATCACTTGAACTCTCATGATGCACCACAATAGCCTTGGACTTGCCCTTCTTGTCATGGCTAGCTTTGAAGGCCAAGTCCTTCTTCTTGTCGGTGGAGGAGCCACCACTTGGTGTGATGTGCATGTACATCTCATGCGCATTGATCTTTCCCAAGATTTGAGTTGGTGTAGCGGTGGAAAGATCACCTTGATGTAGCACTGTCACGATGTGTCCATACTTCTCAATTGGAAGGACACAAAGAATCTTCCTCACAACATCGGATGGTTGCATTTGTGTGAGGCCAAGTCCATTGAGTTCCTCTACAAGAACATTCAAGCGTGAGTTCATTTCATTTGCACTTTCATTAGCATGCATATCAAATGAATGAAGTTTTTGCATAACTAAATGATATCTCTCCTCACGCTCACTCTTGGTTCCCTCGTGGAGAGCACAAATGTTATCCCATAGATCATGGGCATTCTTGTGGTTCCGGACGCGGTTAAACACATCCTTGCAAATGCCTATAAAAAGAATGTTTTTGGCCTTTGCATTCCACTTCTCATTTTCTTCCTCATGTGGCGTGAGGCTAGTGCCCTCCTTGGGTTTGGGGAACCCGGTTATGGCGGCATCGCGGCATTTCACATCAACCGCTTCTAGGTACGACTCCATACGGATTTTCCAATATGGAAAGTCGTCTCCCTCGAACATGGGAGGTGGTCCATCACCTCCGGACATCTTAACTCTAGGCGGTTAAGCCTAAATCGAGAGCACGAGGCTCCGATACCAATTGAAAGGATCAAGATGCCCAAGAGGGGGGGTGAATTGGGCTTTTCTAAAACTTCTTGCAATAATGAAACCTACCAAGCCTCAATTAACCCCCTAGTGCCTAGAAGTGTGATTCTATTTATTCTATCGCACAAAAGACCAAGTCTAAGCCACTCCTACTCTAGCAAAGCAATCCAATATAGAATGAACAACAAGTAGTAATGCGGAATTGAATTGCTTGAAAGTAAATGCATAAGTAAAAGAGTAGAGATGACTCGATGATCTTTTTGCCGAGGTATCGAGGTGTCGGCACACCCCCCTAGTCCTCGTTGGAGCACCCGCGCAAGGGTATCGCTCCCCCTTGATCCGCGCAAGGATCAAGTGCTCACTACGAGCTGATTCTTCGCCACTCCGGCCCGGTGAATCGCTCGCTACCGGTCACAAGCTTGCTTGGGTCATCCACAATGCCACCGGATGCTCTCCAAGCTTCACGATCGCCACCAAGCCGTCTAGGTGATGCCGATCACCAAGAGTAACAAGCTAGAACTCTCACTTGACCAACACAAGGCCAAAGAGATGGATGGATGCACACTTGCTACTCAATTCTCACTAGGAGGTGTCTAATTCTCACAATTAGCAAATCACTCAACCTCACTAGGGCTCTTGCACTCACTCACACTCACAAGGTGTTTCTCAGCTGATGGAAGTGGCAAGAACACTCAAATGGATGGAGGGAAGGAAGTATATATACTCCCCCAACCGGCCATCCAAAAACAGCATAAGACAGGCATTCTGCGGGGGCATCGGACGCGCCGATGCCTAGCATCGGACGTTCCGATGACCTCGTCCAACGGTCTACTATACCTTCTTGTCAGACTGTTTAAAGGGACATCGGACGCTGGGCAGCGTCCGATGCCACCACATCGGACGAGTCTGATGTGAATTTACCCTCTCTGGAACCTCTCTGCATGGCCATCAGACGCTGGCCCTCAGCGTCCGATGCCAGCGTCCGATGCGGCCTCCAGTTCACGCCCTCGTGAACAGTGGCACGGGCGCGTCCGATGTGAACACACCGGCGCGTCCGATGCCACGCACCAGACTAAACCCTAGCCGGGGTGAGCATCGGATGCGTCCGATGCCCGTTACAAGGGCAGAATCAACTCGGATCGCGACGCGGCCTAAACGACTTATGATCCTCTCGACTTAAGGCATCTCTCTGAGCTACCTAGGGCTATGAAATAACAAGTGTGCACCACACCTACCTTAATAGACTCATCTAGGTTAAGCTACTGATTCACGCTCCCCTTTATAGTATGGCCAAAGGAAAAACAAAGACCTAAGACTACCTAAGTGTCCTCCAACACCATATGACACTTAGCCTAGTCTAGCACCGTCTTCGTCATCCGTCCTTTGAAAACCGAAACGATATCCATCGCCAGGGGACATGAACTCCATATGCCCGTATCGTCACCATTACCGTGACCTAACTCAATCCTGTTTCTGCAAAACAAACGTTAGTCACAGTAATCTTGTGTTTCATCCAATCACCGAAACCCACTAGGGGCCAAGATGCGTTCAGAGGGTACTGAAAACGACACTCTCTATCCACCATGCAAGGACATTTTTTGTTTAGCACGCCACATGGTCCATGCAACATATGGTTGATAACAAGACCATGCAAGTCCGGGTATCTGTCTTTGTCTGGTATCTTCGCTGAAATAACACGATCATAAGCATCCGGGGTTGTCAACTTACTCCCTGACTTCATGATCAACAAAAAATGCTCATGTGGCAAGCCCCTTTTTTGGAACTCAGTAACATGAACATATGCCGCAACATCACCAAAATATTTTTTCTTGATTAGAAGATCTTTTAGGTCTCGCAATTTTGCTCTGTACACTCTTGCAACAAGTTATGGTCTATCTTGTGGTTCCTGCCCAGGTTCAAGATTGCTTGTTACCTCTTCCCAGTAGGGATTGCATGTCATGGTGATGAAGTAATCAGTCTTTCCAAAACGTTGCATAATAGCCATAGCATTAAGGAACCTTTGCTGCATGTCTCGATCGCATCCTGGGAATGATCTAGGAAGCACAATTCTCTTACCAACCTTAGAACCCCGTGTCTCTCCAGTGGAGATAACATCAGCCAGTCCCTATGGTACAAATAAGTTTATCTATTTTAGCAAAAAGCATAATAAGGTTGCAAACTTGGTAGTTAAAAAAATAAAACTCCACTACAATATGGATAGTTACCTGGTATAACTCTGCTCGTATGATTTTTTGGTTATCGGGATTAGAGTACCAATCTAGTCTCATAGACTCGATCTTGATATACATATCTACAGCCCATTGCTGGAAAAGACGCCCTCCAAATAATAAAATGTTAAAAATTCTCCGTCTAACTTGCAGCTTGAAGCAATAGTATTCTCGTGCCGAAACATATTTTGTGGACTGTGCTGCATCTGCGACTCTACTTACCCAATCACCTTCTTGGACGTCATTGTCGCCCTCGTCAGCATAATTTTCGTTATAATTATCAGTTGCAAGGTATATATAAAATAATATTAGATACATACTTAATCTATAGAAGTAACTTTGTTTTAATATATAGGAGCAATATAACCGAAAATAATACATACAAGATATAATCATACCTTGATAACCAACGGTAGTGTTGTTATCCACGTGATTAACATTAACAGAAGCTGGGGTACCAGTTGGTTGAGTGATTTGATCACCACTGTAAGGCATAAACTTGTTCCAACCTGTTTCCCCTCGTGGGTTATAGAGAGGGTAAGCTAATGGGTCATAACAACCATGGTAAGCTCGTATATATTGTGGACGATGATTGGACCTTCCATATACAACCACACTCCTATCAAAACATCTTTGTGGATCATTCCCTTCCATCCAGATAGCAGCAACTTGCGCCGCACTCAAGCCCGTGTCCGACCTCCCGCCAAGTGCCACGACGCCATCGTCTTCCTCCCGACTCGGCCGATGCACCGCACATCCCCATGTGCTCCTACTCGTCGATGCCACGTGCCAGCTACCACAGCTGGTCCTCTGGCCCTCCGATCCGTCGGTCCAAGCCTCACGTCCGCCCTTCACCGCTCTGGGTCCATCGGCATGGCACGTCCGCCGCACGGCACGCCCATCCTTCACCGCTCCCGGTCCGTCGGCACGGCACGTCTCTACTTGACCTTCACCTCGCCATAGACCACTGTCTCCGAGCTCCACACCTGCACATCAACACAGCCAAGAGACACATGTTGCACACACACACCAACACGGTAAACACACACAACTCAACACCACCGGTTAGTCATAAACAATAAGCGCATAGCGATATATAGACTCAACCGGGAAAAGCCTCAAACCTTCCTCACCAAAGTCAATCATTCATCATATATATTCTCAATCTCCCCCTTGATGAATGCATTGACTGAAAATAAAACCACAAAGGAAGGGTTTGAAGGCAAGCCTCACTCAAGTGCCCAAAAGCCAAGTAAAAGCAAACACAAGGCCACTTGAGATGAGGAAGGATCATGAAAACTCCAAATAAAAGCTATCGGTTCCGAAAGAAATGGGAAAAGCGTGCAAAGCAGCATGCAAAGCCTCCACACAACCGAAGAGTCAAGAAAAACAAGAGTTTCATGAATCCCAAAAAGGCACTCAAAAACCAATCTCAAATAAATTGTCAAACAATCATCACAAAAGGAACCAAGGTACTTATCCACTTGGGTTCACTTGGGTCAATTTCTCCCCCTTTCTCTTTCTCCCCCTTGATGATTGAATTGACAAAAACTAGGCACAAGAGATGGTTTGAGATACCAAAACCGAAACTTGGTCCCCAAAGACATGGGCAACGGCTCAACGCAACCAAGCAAAGGATCGGAGCAACAACTCAACAAAGAGCAAAACTCGATCACATAGAGCAAAAGACTTGGTTCCCAAAGACATGGGCAACGGTTCGACACAACCAAGTCAAAAATGAGCTAGCCCTCAAGAAAAGGCAGAAAAGGGCTCAACACCACTAGCTCAAGGCTCGACACCAATTGAGGCTGAAACAACGCATAAGAAGCAAAACTGCTAGTCTCTCAAGATAGAGGCACAGAGGCTCAACACAACTAGCAGAAGACTTGATACCAATCACAATCAGCCAAAAATCGGTGAAAACAGCTAGTTCCTCAAGACAGAGGCAAAACGGCTCAACACAACTAGCTGAAAGCTCCACAACAATCGAAAATACCAAGCAAAAACTGCTAGTCCCTCAAGAGAGAGGCAAAGAGGCTCAACACGACTAGCAGGCTCGATACCGACTGAGAAAGCACAAAAAGAAGCTCAACACTAAATGGAGCACAAATACTCAGAGCACACGGAGAAGTAGCAAAGCAAAAGCGACTCCCCCTGAAAGCAAGCCTATATACAAAAGCTATGCCACAAGGCTCATGACACCAAATACACTCCATACCAAAAGATGGATACCAATTGGAAGACATAAAAGAGCTATACCAATTGAAAAAGAACATAAAAGAGGTAAACTCCCCCTAGCTCAAAGCTCTCCCCAAAATGCATGACTCTCCCCTTTGTGCCAACACATAAGCTCCCCCTTGCAAACAGCTTCTCCCCCTTGACAAAAGGGAACATGCTGAGGGGTTTCGAACATTTTTCCACAAAATTGACACAAACACAAGACAAGTCATCAACCGAAAGCATATGGGGGTATGTGAAAAGCATTGAAAGAGATCATAAAGAGTATCGGAGCTGGGGGTATGTACACTAAGCTAACACTGCATGATATGCACAATGCAATAGCTTCAAGTGTATAGCAATCAGAATGAAAAGATGCTCAAAAAGGTGCTGCCATGAAAGTATAGCAATCAATACAAATGCTAGCAAAGGCTCAAACTGATCAAATGAATACGAAATATGAACAATTAAGCATATGAGCAGTCTTAAGCCATTTGAAAAGGAGTTCACCACTAAAATAGCACTTAGCATGAATAGACAGGAAATCAATCAAGTGCTAACTCAAGTATAAAAGGTGAACTACCCCTAGCAAAGTTCAATCATCATGCAATAGAATGAAGCATAGACTTGTGTTATTTTCAAATTTTTATCGGAAATTGCAGCGGTATTAACACAAGTTCATATTAAACCATGTGATTGCGAGAGGTTGAAAGCATGGTCATTGCCTAACTTTTCAACCGGGCTAAGCCTATGCAAGAAAAGCAATCGGAAGCTTAAAGCATCGGTTTCGGTCTTACACTACACGGCTCAAGTTTAACTCAAATGTGCAATGAGAAACAGCCTCGATACCGTGATGTGCTGACACATGCAATCCCATCTCGATCTTTTCATTTCACTAATACTTGGATCAAAATTCTAAGCACAATGTCCATATGAACAATCCAAGCAAGTGAATGACTCAGTGCAAGAGACATAGCAACCTAGCATACAAAAGATAGCACAAGTGATCTCAACACATCCTACCCATGCTAGTTGCCACTCTCAATGGTGAACAAATTAAAAGTTTCATAGTCGATTAGTCAGGTTCACCATTTGCAAAAATAGCTTAGCTCATAACATATATCAAGTGATCAAAAGGAGCCTAAGCTACAAGCATCATCATGAATAAATAGGGCATACCAAAAAGAGCATAATCTCATTCTCATTGCTCTAAACATGAAGCTCTAAAATGCACTAGAATACATGATGAAATGCATGCAAAAGCTAGTCTATCAAAGACAAAGCAAAGCTAGCCTAAAAAGAAAAACCCAAAACAAAAGGGTATCGGAGAAGACCAACTAAGATACAACAAGCAAAATGCTTCCCAAACTTAAAAGGGAAACACACACCAAACTCACAAGCGAAGAGCCACGAAATGCTCAAGCGAACAGCCAGCAAAAACCACATCGGAAAGACCACACGACAGAAAGAGGTCAAAGAAGAAGAGTACCAAAAGCCGAACTCAGAAGTGTGTTGGACGTACCTCCTGAAGCGCATGACCTCCTGCTGGTGTGATACCCGAGGGGACGCCTGATGCTGCTGAACTCCGGGGCACCTGCCTCGCCGAAGTTGTCTCCCCCTCGCCTGATGTTGTCGCTCGCACAGGTGCAGCTAGTTCTCACTAGAGAGCTGCTCGAACAGAACCCCAAGTCGTGGAAGAAGTGTGATCGGGTCCGTGAGCCGAAAAGCTCTCTCCAGGCTCCTGTTCTTCTGCACACTCAAAAGCAGAAGAAAACACAAGGCATTATCTCGTCTAGTGTGACCTCAAGGTCTCCACAAAAACGGTTAGTCAAATAAGCATAAGGTGAACTCTCAACAAAAAGAGATCTACCTATGAATGATACCGCAAGGAGAACTGAACTCAACCTAGTCTAGACTACCATGCAACAGAATAAAGCACTATATAGCAAAATGCAACCTAGAGACATGATCAACCCAATCACAGCCTAAACCTCAACACATGCTACAATGCAAGATAATGATAGCAATAGATCCAAAAGCATGTAACATGATAAAATTGTGGAAAGGCTAGTGCTCAAACTAATCATATCAACTGGATACATGTAGCTACACAAAACTAGCACCTGAAAAGTGACACCTAATGAACATCATACCTCTACATGTAAAGCTCATGGAGAAATCAGGTGAAGCATGGCATAATGTTCATGAGGATCACAGACTAGAATGAAAAGTGGTATAACCACCAAAAAACTGTACACAAAGACTAGCATGACATGATATACAGGATAGCACATGCTAGACTAAAACAAAACATGATACAAAAGAAAATGTACATGTAACAACTATACAAGTGAGCACATGAAAGACCATCTCATACCACAAGGAATAGAACATGGATGTACAAGGTATGAGTGTAAAAGAAAGCTCACCAAGCTATACAAACCTAATTGGAGGCAAATCTAAGCGGGATGCAGAGAACCATCAAAACTTGATCACATCTAAAAGATCAAGCTCCATTCGGCACATGTTCTCCACCCCGCGTCCACATATCTACACACAAGAGGACAAAGTAACCCGAGTCTTGGATCCCGAAGGGTTAAGCATGTACTTGGGAATCCAGGACTTGGTCACAAATCTCAACTTATCCTGTGGGTTAGCATGATGCAAATGTTGGTTCAAATGCAGTTTTGAAACACCCTTGGAAGCATTCCTCAAAATGACAACTCGAGAAGAAGAACGAGTTGAACCACGAGAAAAGAGGCAAACATCTTCCAAGGTTTTTGTAGAAGAACCAATAGATGCACCATGAGAAGCATGACGTGGACCAAGAGAAGAGGCACTAGAGGCATGTCCACGATCATGACCTAACCCACTAGAAAAGGAGTCATAAAACCCATCAACAAAAATGGGCTTCTTACTAGGAACACAAGCGTTCATGCCATGAGAAGGGTTATGAACCACCAACTTCCTAGAAGAGCGAGTTTGGCGCAAGCGTTTGGCACGCCGATAGCAAAAGCTTTCTTGATGCCCATCTTTCTCACAAAAAGAGCAATGGTACAAAGGCCTTTCGGGTGGCACACCATTCTCCGATAAGTGAGAAGTCCCTTGGGTCTTAGAACAAGAAGCATCAAACGTTCAACTTGGTGCCAACACTAGGAGCACATGTGCCATGGGAAAGGCTACGCGGCTTCCTAAAAGCCTTAGCTCGAATACGTCGTTCGTGCTTGACACGGCGAAAACAAAAATCGAATGAGTGTCCATCCTTCTTGCAAAAGGTGCAATTGAAAACCGGATTGGGAGCACGAGTCCCAAAAATATGAGAAGCACCCTTTCCAGGAGAAGTCCTTTGGACATCACTCGAAGAAACAACAAGGTTAGGAGTAGCTATGAAAGAGCTATCCGAAACCTTAGCACAAGTGCCATCGTCAAAAGACTCACGCGCAACACAAGAACTCAACTCCGGTTGCAAAGATGCAGACTTGGAAACATCAACATCGGAGTTGCAAGAAATGCGTGACTCAAAAGACTTAGCACAAAGGCTCTTGCACCTTTTGGCTAAAACCTCATTCTCAAACATGAGGCGATCACAAGTACCACAAGGAGTGTTTCTCAAATTTTCCATCTCCTCTTTTATGCACTCGGCATATGTGGTACGCAAGAGCTCAACTTCTCTCTCAAGGTTGGCACTCCTATCATTGTGCTCAACCAACTTGGCGCTCATATCATCACGCATTTGCTTCAAAACCAAAACTTCTGTTTCTAAATCAATGCAAGATGTGCAAATGAAATCGGTGGAAGAAACATCACCATTCACATCAAGCAGAGAATCATGAATAGCATTAGAAGCATGGCAAGCATTTTTATTCAAAAAGCATGAACTACAAGGCATAGAATTTAATTCAACAATTTTAGCCCTAGCATGCTCAAGTTCATCTACACATGTGGTGTGAGCCAATTTTAGTTCATCAATTTCAGCAAGCAAAGACTCACATGAAACACATGGTAAAGAAGCTTTTGACCTAAGCAAGGCTATTTCAGATTTAGCACGAACAAGATCCTTGCGCAAGTCAAAGCATACGAGACATGGTATGGAAGCATTTGATTTCAACATTTCATTTTCATATTTTAAGCTAGCAAGGGAAAAGCATAGCTCATCATTCTTCCTAACCATGTCACTACAAGAGGTGCAAGGTAAAGATGCACTAGACTTCCAATGAAAAAGGCCACATTTTAACCTAGCAATGGAGCATTTCAACTTCTTGATCTTTCTATACAAGGTATCACAAAGCTCATCATATCTCAGATTATCATCACAACAAGCTTCAAATTGTTGGGATAGAATCCCAAGACAAGCAGCAAGAATATCTTTCTTGGCCTTGCCAAGTTCGCGTACACGATCCTCCGTCGAATGCTCATCATCTCCTAGGAAGCCCAGCAAAGCATCCACTTCGCGTTCTGCCTCAAGAGCCGTACTCCTCCTTCTTGCCAAAATGTCATCCTCGGTCGCATGTCCAAGACTCAACCCTAAGGACAAAGACACACCGGGAGAAAAGCTTGGTGCCATTTGGAAAAGCACCGTTAGTGTTAGGCTAACAAAAGCTCAAACACCTCGACGAACAAAGTCGGAAACAAACCGCTCTCAAAAGGTCGCCTTCGCGGATCCGGAACCGGTTAAGGTAGAGAGATCCCTAACTGGCTCCGATACCAATTGAAGGACCAAAAATGCTAAAGCAAGGCGACCAGAGGGGGTGAATGGGAGCCTAAAATTTCTTCTCAGAAATTACGGCCTCTGTCCCAACAAAATCAACCCCAAAAGCTTCGGACTCAAACACGATGCCCACGACCCTAGAAAGAGGGTGGATGATCCCTAGGATCACAGCGAGGCACCACACAAGGGAGCAAACCAAAACTCCCAAAACTCCGAGTCAAGTTCGGACCCAAAAACCGACTCCCGAACGTAGATAGAGGGCTACGTCGGAATTCCTCCAAATACCTATGCTAACACGTAGCAAAGATAGTTAGAGAGGTTCCTAGGTGAACTCTAGGAGCAAACGAGAAGTCCAGAAACGAAGCGAAAAAGTCGGGAGAGCAAACGCACTAAAACTCACCCTACAGCCGATTCTCGGACTGTCCGGACTGCTGGTCTCGGACTGTCCGGTCAAGGGCAGACTGTCCGCGGTTCCTTCCCAGACTGTCCGTCGGTCAAAGTCCCAAAACAGCAAACCTGTTGAACAGCCTCTGCTCAACTCGCAGACTGTCCACGCCTACCAACGGCGGACTGTCCGCCGGCTAAACAGCAAAAGCGCAAAGCTGCTGATCCTCCCCTGCGCGACTCGCGGACTGTCCGCGACTGTCAATGGCGGACTGTCCGCCGGTCACCCGAGAGGAAAAAGCCCGAGGCCAACAGTCACTGCTCGGCTGAAACCCCGATGCCCGGACTATCCGCGGCCACTACGGCGGACTGTCCGGGAACCCCACGGCGGACTGTCCGCGACCTCCCAGAAAGCACAAAAACTGCACGGGACAAAACCGAAATTGATTGGATCTTCACCAAATCGAATGGGGCTGTGACCAAACTTCTCCCAAGTGTTCTTCTACGTGTTGGGAAGCTAATCCTAGGATATCATCGCTTCAACCCAACTCAACCATGAGAAATCCGAAGAACACTAGAAAAGGGGAAGAACGAAGAACGAAAAGGATTTTGACCTGATCTACTTGTTCTTGAGGGTAGAGATGAATTCCTCTGGTGGAAATGTTCTCCTCACATCAAAGAACAAGTTGATTCAAACGGAATCTCAAAAGACGCAGCGTAGAGGGAGATCGGGGGAGGAGAAAATCGTGGAGAAATGAAGAACGCGAAGAACAAATTCAAAACGTGAATTCAACCACGAATTTGATCCTTGGAATCAGAGGAATGGATGATTGATTAAGCACTCGGTGTCGGGCTACAAGCCACTCCTAGCAAATCAAAGCTTTGATGGCGAAAAGCTCAAGAACAAGAGCCTGTCTCTCCCTAACCCTAGCCTCCTCTCACAAACAGCAAAATGAGAGTGACACCGCTCCAGAGATACGGCTGCCCTAGCAGCCCCCTCATATATATAGGCGCACGTCCAAATGACACAAACGCCCTTATATTAAGCACTCGACCCAAATACCCCCCAGGGGTAAAACCGTCCAGTCCTGACGATCTGCATCCGACGGCCACGCCCGCACATCCGGTAGCTTCGCCTCGACGCGACCTCCCTGATGCCGCCACGTGCCGTCACATCGATCGTCGTGCCTCCCTCGTGGATAGCTTCGCCGCCGCGCTAGCCTCTCCACGCCGCCACGCGTCGACCGTCCTTTCGGACCACCCCCTGGTTTTGAGGCCCAAACCAGGAAACCCGCCAGCCCAGGTTTTGAGGCCCAAACCTGGCAAACCGTCCACCCTGAGTTTTGAGGCCCAAAGTCGGAAACCCGCGAGCCCAGGTTTTGAGGCCCAAACCTGGCAAACCGTCCACCCCGAGTTTTGAGGCCCAAACTCGGAAACCCGCGAGCCCAGGTTTTGAGGCCCAAACCTGGAAACCGTCCTCGTCGAGTTTTGAGGCCCAAACTCGGAAACTGGCCACCCCAGGTTTTGAGGCCCAAACCTGGAAACCGTCGATGGTAGCTTTTTGAGGCTCAGCTACCGAACCCGCACCGTAGACGGGATGTGGTTCGCACACCCCGACCACCGGCACCGATGCCGATGCATGTCCAGCCTCCACGCCGGGCACAACGCCTTCGCCATCCTCCTTGACTCGGCCGACGGCACTTGCGCCGCACGCAAGCCCGTGTCCGACCTCCCGCCAAGTGCCACGACGCCATCGTCTTCCTCCCGACTCGGCCGATGCACCGCACATCCCATGTGCTCCTACTCGTCGATGCCACGTGCCAGCTACCACAGCTGGTCCTCTGGCCCTCCGGTCCGTCGGTCCAAGCCTCACGTCTGCCCTTCACCGCTCTGGGTCCATCGGCATGGCACGTCCGCCGCACGGCACGCCCATCCTTCACCGCTCCCGGTCCGTCGGCACGGCACGTCTCTACTTGACCTTCACCTCGCCACAGACCACTGTCTCCGAGCTCCACACCTGCACATCAACACAGCCAAGAGACACATGTTGCACACACACACCAACACGGTAAACACACACAACTCAACACCACCGGTTAGTCATAAACAATAAGCGCATAGCGATATATAGACTCAACCGGGAAAAGCCTCAAACCTTCCTCACCAAAGTCAATCATTCATCATATATATTCTCACAAGGCCTTCACTTTGTTCTGAAGTTTTAGAAACTCCATGCCTTGGTTCTTCTTCCGGTTCCAACCCTGGGTTGGTGCTATAGTCTTCTCTTCCAGGTTCCTTTGCAACTCTAGGACTCGGCAGTCTAGGTACTAGTTATCGTTGCCCAGATCAGCAGCCTTGTATTGCAGATCGGCAACTTCTGCCTTGTGTCGTTCCTCCTGTCGATCCAGCTTGTCTTGCAGCTTTGCTATGGTTGCTTTCAGGTCATCCTGAACAAGTTTCTCTGCCTTGGCTGCCTCCTGGTACTCTATCAGGTTGTTGCGAGCCGCAGTCTGCTTGATCTCAAGGTGGTTTGCGTAGTTGTTCAGGTCGTACAGGTGGTAAGCAGTGGCGCGTAGGCAGGGGCAGTCTCGGTGTTGGGGGAAAGGACCCTCGGCAGAGGCGCCGCCCGAACAGGTGCTCGAGGTTAGCCCTCGCGTAACGCCTGGTGTGCTTGCGAGGTCCCTCTCCTATTGGAGACCGTTACCCTAACCCCGGATGCAGGGTCAACCCTCGCCGCCTTGTTGTGCTTCCGTGCAGGTCCAAGGCGGCGATCGCACTGCAGGAAACCTTCGCAGAACCACGACGCCACCTTCGCTTGGAGCGAAGGTCCAGGCAAGCGGCAAGTGTGCGTCGCCCCAAGGGTGGGCGAAGCCGAAGGTCCGGCGAGCACGGCCAAAGGTTAAACCTTCGCCCTTCTTCCCCGGAGGCAAGCAGAGCCAGAGGCCCGGCAGTTGGCGGAGGTGCGCGAACCCAAGGGCGAGCGCGGCCGAAGGTCAAGACCGCTGCGCCACCCCCCGAAGGCGAACAAGGGCCGGGTGGCGGCGCGCTGGGATGTGACCGATTAGGGTTTCCGCTTCAGCTGTGTATTTACGCTTTTGCCCTTCCTCCCTGCGTGGAGGCGAGGAATCTTTGCTGTACCCTCTTGTAATTTGGCCCGTACCCCTTGGCATTCCCTATAAATACCAGGGGGATGAACAGTGTAAGCACGACTTTTTTGGGGAATTCAAGCACCTTCCACTTCCGTTTCACCTTCGCTACCGCATCCGACACTTGGTCACCTTCGCTCCTTCCCCTGCACAAGTGCGGAGGTTGGGCAAGTGTGTTCCCAACAGTTTGGCGCCGACCGTGGGGACCGGCGAGTGGACAGTCGAAATCTTGACATGGCGGGAAACAGAAGAGCTCACCCAGCGAGGGACCTACGTGTGCCCAGAGAGACAGCGACGGTGGTCCCTCCTGCGGAAGAAATTGTGCAACCCTCGGGGGAAGAGAATGTCACCCCAGAACCCCAATCCCTGGGCCCTCAGGTCCGAATGGCGACGCAGCCACACCCTCACACCTCGGGAGAAGGAGAGCGAGAAGAAGAGGAGATGGGCCTCGAAGCCCTCGGAAGGCTCGAAGCTGAGCTGCAAGAGAAGAAGAGGCGCCTGGAACAGCTTGAGAGGCATAACCGATTGCGCTCAATCAGGCAGAGGGCTGACGAGGCAAGGGAGCAGCTTCGCCGTATGGAGGAGTCCCTCGCTGCGGCAGAAGCCGAAGCCGAAGGCTGGAACGATGAGGAGATACCCCCGCTGCAAGAGGGAAACGAGGAACGGAATCAAGATAACCATCATAACCATCCTCCACCCCCACCACCACCAGCACACCCAGAGCCATATCCTGTGAGACACCCAAACTTCCGCCAGCTCTACCCAGATGAGAGAGAACAAAACCTTCGCATTCAGCGAAGGCATCAGCAACACCAAATGCCGTATGATCCAAAGTCACCACTCTCCCAAACACTCCAAACCACGCCCTGGCCACCATGTTACAATCCACAAAACCTACCTCGCTACGATGGACTTTCCGACCCTCGCCAGTTCATCATGAGCTACGAAGCGGCAGTTGCCGCAGCAGGCGGGGATGAATCAACAATGGCAAAATCCTTCGTCATCATTCTGCGAGACATCGCACAAACTTGGTACAGCAACCTTCGCCCTGGAACTGTGGATTCCTGGATCACCCTCAGAGACAAGCTGTGTACAAATTTCAAGGGCATTACCCCAGCCCCGCTAAACCCCATCGAGCTTTTCAATTGCAAGCAAGAAGAGCGCGAGCCGCTCCAAGATTACTGGCGGAGGTTCATTCAAATCAGAGCAAGGACCCCTGGGATATCCGACGAGGCTGTCATCCTCGCTGCAGTCAGTGGCCTGCGCCCAGGACCATGCTCCTCAAAATTTGCCAGAAAACCGGCAAACTCGATCGAGGAGTTGCATGAAACAATGGAAAGATACTGTAGAGCTGATATGGATTTCAGAGCGAAGTCCGACGCTCGGAGGTCTCAGCAGAGGCCACAGCCGAGGCCCCAACCGAGAGAAAGCAACCTTCGCCAAGAGCAAAGCAACGTCGGTGCAATCAGCAAAGCAACAAACTATGAACATCAAACACGGGACGCTCAACATCCGAGCAACCAAGCCCCGCAGGTTTTGCCACCTCCGCCAAACCAGCGCTACCAGCAGCGAGATCCTGCCAAAATGTATTGTCACTTCTGTGGAACGGGCAAGGGGCACACAACAAAGCAATGCGAATGCTTCGCCAAGGGAAAAGAATTCCAGGAATCCAGGAAACCTGCTCCGTCAGACCCCCGAACCATAAATCACACAAGGAAACCAAGCTTCCACCCACCAAATCCAACATACCACTATACCCCCATAAACTACGGCCTACCTTCGCAACAACCCCCCTACACCCACCACCCACTCTACAACCAAACCCATTATCAGCCAACCACCACCCCACAACGCCAAAACCCACCTTACACAGTCACATACCCAGCTACCCCCCAAAACCAAATTCCAACAACCCACCAAGCCACCAGCGCTCTGCCACCACCACCGCCGATCCCCGCGTTACCAGCACCACAACCTGTGAAAGCCGAAGGCTCGAACCAAACAACCATCAACAATCCGACATCGACCTTCGGTGTCATTCTAGCTATCACCGGAGGCTCAAACGAAGACCATGGTAACAAACGGCAGAGGAAGGAACATGCCAGACGCGTTCACCACGTGGCCGTCGAAGGACCACATAAATTCGGTCGTTGGTCTCACATCCCCATAACCTTCGATTCCAGTGACATGAAGCTAAGAGATTACCCTCACACAGATGCCATGGTGATCGAAACCAACCTCGCTGGGTGGACCGTCACCAAAATACTGGTCGATACAGGAAGCTCCGCTGACATCTTGTTCGCTTCAACCTTCGACAGCATGAAGCTTGACAGAAATCTTCTGCAACCGGCCGACAACCCCCTATACGGCTTCGGTGGTCAACAAGTAAGAGCCGTCGGGAAAATTTCTCTGCCCGTGACCTTCGGCGACCAAATCAACTGCAGGACGGAACACATAACATTTGATGTCGTCGACATGTTCTACCCATACAATGCCATTTTTGGCCGAGGGGTCACAAACGCGTTCAATGCGGTCATCCATCCCGCCTACCTATGCATGAAACTTCCCGCGCCGAAGGGTGTCGTCGCGGTATTCGGGGACCAGGACATTGCAAGGACAGCTGAAGGGAACGTAGCCCCGGGGCAACGCAATGTACATAATTTGTCAAAACCTCAAACCCCCGGTATCAGCGTCGAAAGCGAGGTCCGCAATGACAGAGCGAAGGCGGCGCCAAAGGACGAAACCAAACAAGTCCAACTCTTCGAGGGTAATGCCGAAAGAAAGGTGATCATCTCAGCCAATCTAGACCCTCGATCAGAAGGCAACCTCGTCACCTTCCTCAGAGAAAATTCCGACACCTTCGCTTGGTCCGCCGAAGACCTAAAAGGAGTCAACAGATCAATGATCGAGCATAGCCTGAACATCAAGACAGGTTATCGCCCAATCAAACAAAAGCTTCGCAAGATGTCAGAAGAAAGAAAGGAGGCAGCGAAGGCTGAGGTAAAAAGGCTTCTGGACGCAGGCGTCATTCGCCCAGTCAAATACCCAACTTGGCTCTCAAATGTGGTCCTAGTCCAAAAGAAGAATAAAAAATGGCGAATGTGCGTCGATTTCACTTGCTTGAACAAAGCCTGTCCGAAGGATGACTTCCCCCTCCCAAACATAAGCACCCTGGTCGACAGAGCGGCAGGCTGCCAAATGCTATCCCTCCTCGATTGCTTCTCAGGCTATCACCAAATCTGGATGAATGAAGAAGACGAAGAAAAAACAAGCTTTATCACACCCTCGGGCACTTTTTGCTTCCGAAGAATGGCAGAAGGTTTGAAAAATGCAGGCTCAACCTTCGCTCGCATGACCTCCGAAGTTCTCAAGGATGAGCATGCAGTCTCCGCCTATGTCGACGACCTAGTCGTTCAAAGCGAACTAAAAGAGAACCACATACCAGACTTATCGAGGGTATTCAGCAACCTCCGGTACGCCGGACTGAAACTAAACCCAGAAAAATGTGTTTTCGGGGTAAGCGAAGGCAAGTTGCTAGGTTGCATCGTCTCAGCCAGAGGAATCGAAGCCAACCCTGAGAAGATTGATGCCATCATGAACATGGAACCTCCGACGACCAAGAAAGCAGCTCAGCGTCTGACCGGTCGTTTGGCAGCACTTAGCAGATTCATCTCAAGATCCGCAGAGCGAGGGTTACCATTTTTCGAAACACTCAGAAGCAATGCTCCTTTCAACTGGGGCCCCCAGCAGCAAAAGGCCTTCGAGGAGTTGAAAAAATATCTGACCAGCTTGACTGCCCTAACCAGCCCAAGCAGGGGAGACTTGTTGTTACTCTACGTCGCAGCTTCGCCACACGCTGCAAGCGCAGTCCTCATCAAGGAGCTCCACGAAAACAACAAAACCAGACAAGCCCCAATTTACTATGTTTCAGAAACCCTCGAAGGCCCAAAGAGAAACTATTCGGAGCTTGAGAAAATAGCATACGCCGTCGTCATGGCATCAAGAAAGCTCAAGCACTATTTCCAGGCTCACGAGATACATGTACCTTCGACGTACCCTCTCGAGAGCATTTTCAAAAATAACGAAGCCGTTGGAAGAATAGCAAAATGGGCAGTCGAGCTTAATAGTTATGCTGTAACCTTCGTTGGCAGAACAGCGATCAAATCACAGGTGCTGGCTGATTTCATAGCAGAATGGACACCCGACCCTCGCCCCGGCGAGCTGCAGCAGGACCAGTTTTGGATCGTTTACGTCGACGGGGCCTGGGGCGCAACTGGAGCCGGTGCCTCGGCTATTCTAATCTCGCCTTCCGGGTCGAAGCTGAGATACGCACGAAGGCTGGACTTCAAGTGCACAAACAACTCCGCTGAATATGAGGCTGTGATTCTGGCACTTTCAAGGTTGCGTTCATTATCAGTCCGAAGGGCACTCATCAACACAGACTCTCAAGTCATTGCGGGGCACATTGAAAAGAACTACAAAGCAAAAGATCCAGAGCTTCAAAAATATTTTCAATATGTACGAAGGTTAGAATCCTTCTTCCTCGGCATAACCGTAAAAGCAATATCGAGGACTGAAAACAGCGAAGCAGATTGCTTAGCCAAAGCAGCCGCGCAGCAGCTACAGCTCCCTCCGGACGTGTTCTACGAGGTTTCCACTCGGTCAGCCTTCGAAGCTTCCGAAATCAGCATCAAGCTGATCAACACAATTCAGTGCGAGGATTGGAGAGCACCTATCATGGCCTACATCAAAGGACTCCATGAACCCAGCTCCAAAGAGGAAGAGAACAGACTAAAGCAAAGAGTGCGAGGGTACAAGATTATGGATAACACCTTGTTCAAAGCTTCGGTAACCTCACCTTGGCTCAAGTGCGTGTCACAATCCGAAGGTACCGACATTCTCAAACTCATACACGAAGGTATATGCGGTTCACACAATGGCCCAAGAGCACTAGTAGGAAAGGCTTTCCGGCAAGGTTTCTACTGGCCAACTGCGCTGAGAGACGCTGAAACCATCGTCAAGAAGTGCGAAGGTTGTCAACTGACAGCAAAAAACCAAAACACCCCAGGGGCTCCCACAACCCTCATATGCCCAACCTGGCCCCTACAAAGGTGGGCAATGGATCTCGTGGGCCCATTACCGACGGCTCCGGGGAACCTTCGCTACGCGGTGGTAGCCGTGGAATATTTCACCAAATGGACCGACACAAGACCGCTGTCCTCCATAACATCCCTCGCAGTAAAAAGGTTTTTCTGGCAGCAGATAGTTTGTCGCTTCGGAGTCCCCCAACATCTAACCGTCGACAATGGCACCCAGTTTGACAGCGAGGTTTTCAAAGAGTTCTGCGCACAAATCGGAACAGTTCTATGCTTCGCCTCAGTCCGACACCCGCAGTCCAACGGCCTAGTCGAAAGAGCCAACGCAACAATCTTCCAATCCATATCCAAAAAACTGCAAGGCAGACCCAAAGGCAAATGGGCAAACGAGCTAACTGCAGTCACCTGGTCTCACAATACCTCCGAATGCAGAGCAACCAAGTTCACACCCTTCAAACTGCTGTTCGGCGAAGAAGCCGTGTTACCAGAGGAGCTAAAATTCATCTCACCAAGAACAACCCTCGCAAGTGATGAGCCAGCCATACTAACCGACAAGGACTTGCTAGAAGAAACAAGATGCAGCGCAGTTCACAACCTTCACAAATATCAGGAAGAGACCAAGAAGTGGAGAGATAAAAAGGTCAGAATCAAGAACCTGCAGAAGGGTGACCTCGTCCTCATCCGTAAACAAAACGCAAGCATGGCCGGAAAGTTCCAGCCTAAGTGGACAGGCCCGTTCCTGATCGCAGAATGCAATCGCCCAGGCTCCTTCCACCTCTCCGACAGCGAAGGTAATATCCTACCACACACCTGGAACATCGACGACCTTCGCAAATTCTACCCATAGCGGAGCCTTAGCGAGCCCTCGCGTTATGTAATTTTTGTCACTTTTCATGTTATCTACTCTCATGTACTTAACAAAAACAGGAGCTGCACTCTTTTTCCTTACGAAGGGGCGTAAGGTTTTTTAACGAGGCAGCATCCAAAGCATTAATACAGCCTAGAACCCCCAAAAAAGTAAAATCTCTAACCCTCTACGCCCAAACATCGAAAAAGCGGATCTCTTTCAAGAGCGCTACATTCGATGAAAACCTGCTAAGATTGCTTCGAAAAACATTCCTTTTCTTTTCAAAGCAAACTTCACCTCCGCCTAAGATAAGGGGAGGAAAGTCGAGCACCCTGGCACAAACGACAGGGGCTCGCAAAAAAGCAATTTCCACCTCCGCCTAAGACAAGGGGAGGTCGAAAAAGTCGAGCACCCTGGCACAAACGACAGGGGCTCGCAAAAGCACACTCACCTCCGCCTAAGATAAGGGGAGGAAAGTCGAGCACCCTGGCACAAACGACAGGGGCTCGCAAAAAAGCAATTTCCACCTCCGCCTAAGACAAGGGGAGGTCGAAAAAGTCGAGCACCCTGGCACAAACGACAGGGGCTCGCAAAAGCAAACTCACCTCCGCCTAAGATAAGGGGAGGAAAGTCGAGCACCCTGGCACAAACGACAGGGGCTCGCAAAAAAGCAATTTCCACCTCCGCCCGAGACAAGGGGGGTCGAAAAAGTCGAGCACCCTGGCACAAACGACAGGGGCTCGCAAAAAGCGAATCCCACCTCCGCCCAAGATAAGGGGAGGCGCGAAACCCAAAAACCCGAGCACATCCGCCCGAGCCCTCCAAGCTAGGCCTCGGGCGGGCCCACTTTTTCCCGTCCCGCCCGAGCCCTCCAAGCTAGGCCTCGGACGGGCCCACTTTTTCCGTCCCGTCCGAGCCCTCCAAGCTAGGCCTCGGGCGGGCCCACTTTTTCCGTCCCGTCCGAGCCCTCCAAGCTAGGCCTCGGGCGGGCCCACTTGTTCCGTCCCGCCCGAGCCCTCCAAGCTAGGCCTCGGGCGGACCCACCTTTTCCGTCCCGTCCGAGCCCTCCAAGCCAGGCCTCGGGCGGGCCCACTTTTTCCGTTCCGCCCGAGCCCTCCAAGCTAGGCCTCGGGCGGACCCACCTTTTCCGTCCCATCCGAGCCCTCCAAGCTAGGCCTCGGGCTAATTCAGGCATCGGGCGGGTCCAAAAGAAGAGCACTCTCGCACAACACCCCAGGGGCTCGAAAAGCAGCACCCTCGCAAAACGCATCGCTCAAGTTACGTGACACGCGAAGCCCTAAAAAGCTCATCACATCTGTTAGCTTAAAGCTCACGAGAGCAAATGCGCGAGCCTCGCTAAAGAAAAAGGGGGCGTCGCTGTTTTTTCAAAACAAGCTCACGAGAGCAAACAGCGCGAGCCTCGCTAAAGAAAAAGGGGGCGTCGCTGTTTTTTCAAAACAAGCTCACGAGAGCAAACAGCGCGAGCCTCGCTAAAGAAAAAGGGGGCGTCGCTGTTTTCTCAAAACAAGCTCACGAGAGCAAATGCGCGAGCCTCGCTAAAGAAAAAGGGGGCGTCGCTGTTTTCTCAAAACAAGCTCACGAGAGCAAACAGCGCGAGCCTCGCTAAAGAAAAAGGGGGCGTCGCTGTTTTTTCAAAACAAGCTCACGAGAGCAAACAGCGCGAGCCTCGCTAAAGAAAAAGGGGGCGTCGCTGTTTTCTCAAAACAAGCTCACGAGAGCAAATGCGCGAGCCTCGCTAAAGAAAAAGGGGGCGTCGCTGTTTTCTCAAAACAAGCTCACGAGAGCAAATGCGCGAGCCTCGCTAAAGAAAAAGGGGGCGTCGCTGTTTTCTCAAAACAAGCTCACGAGAGCAAATGCGCGAGCCTCGCTAAAGAAAAAGGGGGCGTCGCTGTTTTCTCAAAACAAGCTCACGAGAGCAAATGCGCGAGCCTCGCTAAAGAAAAAGGGGGCGTCGCTGTTTTCTCAAAACAAGCTCACGAGAGCAAATGCCGAGCCTCGCTAAAGAAAAAGGGGGCGTCGCTGTTTTTTCAAAACAAGCTCACGAGAGCAAACAGCGCGAGCCTCGCTAAAGAAAAAGGGGGCGTCGCTGTTTTTTCAAAACAAGCTCACGAGAGCAAACAGCGCGAGCCTCGCTAAAGAAAAAGGGGGCGTCGCTGTTTTTTCAAAACAAGCTCACAAGAGCAAATGCGTGAGCCTCGCTAAAAGAAACGAAGTGTCGTTGTACACAACTATTACGTCTTTCCCTGACAGTTCATAGAATATCTTTACAACCACACAAAAACAATGCAAATTACAAAAAATTACAAGGAACCATCGTTCCCTTCTATCAGCATCAAATCATCAGGGCCCCCGTCAATTTCCTCGAACTCCGGCTCAACCGCAACAATGGGCCCCCACAACAAAGGAGTTACCGGCACAATCGGCAACTCACCAGTCAAAACCCTCGCCCGATACATATACGTGCGGGGCACTTCGTCAACCTCCAACGGTTCCTCCTTCGGAACCACCAGCGACCCGGCGGAGTCCACTGCAAGATTGCTTCGCCCGAATAAATAGTCCAACGCAACGCTATCATCGATATCATCATCTAACACGGCTTGCGAAGTCGAAGACGAACCAAACAAATAACGCGTAGCTTGCCGATCAGTAAAGTCAGCATCGCGCCAAAAGCTGCTCGACCTACTATTCTTCAAATCGTACCTTCGCACCTTCGACCACCAAAAACGCTCGAAGGACAACGAAGGATGTTTTAACTTCGCACGAGCCCAGGACTCACCAGTTATAAAAACATCCTGGTAGTTAAGTGTTAACGGCGTCACGTCAAAAACCTCACGCACGGTTCCATCAGGAACCTGCATTCACATAAAACAGTATAAAACGTCTCAGCATGCATCGAAGTCATTACAAGCATCGTTGCTCCTACCAAAACATCCCCGTCTACACAATCCCACGCGATCACACCTGCCGGGCTTCTTCAACCTCAGCCGTCACAGCTTCGCCAGCAGCATTCTTCGCATCCTGCGCGGTTTTGCCACTCGCAGCCGCATCTTGTGAGGTACCCTCGCCGACGATTGTCGTTTCCACATATCCCCCAACCGCCACCGGCAGCACCTCCGCAGAGGTGAGAGTCTGAGCGCCTTCGGAGGTGCCGCCGGCCTCTTGAGCAGTAGGCGGCGAAGGCACCGCATCCTTCCGAGCCTGTAAAAAACCAAAAGGACCAAATAATTCAATTCTCAACTCCAAACTCACAATCATCAAACAATACCGAAGAAACAACACCCTCAACACAAACCTGACGAGTAGCCTCGGCAGCCTCCTCGAAGGCAAGAGCCCGACCGCCGCCTGCAATCCAAAATCGGCGAAGGAACCGCATTGCACAATTCCGGACCTCGGCGTCATCAATCTTCATCTGTCGAACCTCTTCGACGGTTGGAAAAATGTGGTTGGGTTTCTTTATCTTACGAAGATGCTCGCAGTCCGCTTGGCGAAGCGTTCCAGCCATCGCCAGCGCCCCAGCATACCCGCCAAAGTCAGCAGCATTCCCAACCAACGAGCTGAACACATCTAGCTCGTTACTTAACCAACCTTCGAAGGCCTCTGCGCCAACCACAGGAAGTGGCTCCCCAGCTGAACCCCCGGCTTCAGTTAAGCATGCATCCATCTTGGTTTTAACCCTCGACAGACTACCACGCCAAGCTTCGGCCTGGGCCGCCACCTCCGCCGACAAATCCTCCACGCGCTTGTTCATAGACACCAAGTCCTTATCCTTTTGCCGACCCGCGGCGATTAGCTCCGCGTTGGCCTTCGCAGCCTCTTGCCCCTGCTTCTTCCATTTTTCAGCCTCCCCCAAGGCGGCCCTCAGCTGACCATCTTTATCTTGCAAGCTCCGGCGAAGGTCTTTGTTCTCTTTCTGCACCTCTTTCAACCGGTCGTTCAGATAATGCAAGTTATAGCTGGCCCTTCAACGTGCCGACCGGTTGAGAAGCATCAGCTCCGCCACTTTCACATCAATATCATCATGGATATTGTCCAAAGGCTCGCCGGCGAGCCGAAGTTCCACTTCCGGCAGACAAACCCGGTCAAATACACGGCCCAAGAATCGCCTCTCCTCCGGAGAGCAAGGCAAGCGGGTGGCTTGAAGATCCGCACTCGTATACAAATGAGTCGCCGGGTCCGTAACACCCAGCTCCCTCGCATAGTAAGGAAGGCTCGCCAGGCTAGCTTCGCCATACGGCCTCTTTCCAGGGGTCTGGTCCGGGCCAACATCACCCTTAATTTCGGACCCCTCGACCCAAATGTGTGAACCAGCATAATCGGGCACAGACCCCCGTCGTGGGCTCACCCCCTCCACATCCCGCAGCACTTCCTCAATATCTTGTGCAGCCGCATCAACAGCGCTGGACGAAGCTACCCTCTTCCCTCGGCTGTCCTCCACAGAAACGGCTTCATCAGAGTCATCCTCGCTACTGGATGAAGTACTGCTCTCGCCGGAAGACTCGACATCCTTTTCCCCTTCTTTCTCTTCCTCATCGGAGTCCTCGGAAACGCCTTCGTCTTCCGAGGTCTGAATTAAAGCCCCGATACCGCCCACGCGAGGCGCTCGCCCTCCAACCTTTTCAAAACCTCGACCACTCGAGGCCACGGCCGAGGATGAAGTTCCTACGGCACCAGAGCTCGTAATAATCTTCGATGAAATAACTTTTGCCCGGCCGCCGGTGCCACCCCGACCTCCACCGCGACCCCTCTTCGGCCGCGAAACCACACCGCTATCCTCCGCAGGAAAGCGTTTCCTTTTCTTGGGCGCGTCGTCGCTCGCCGGCGCAGGCCAATTTGTATATTCTATCCCAAGCAGGTCAAACACCCTGTTAATACGACCCCCGCTCCCCACTGAGCTGTGGATAGCTTTAACCTCGAGGGTGGTCAACTTCCCAACAAGATTTTCAACCCTCTGCTGAACTCGTTTGTAAATAGCATCAACACCATCCTGACGTCTCGGAAACTTCTTAAAAACCCTCTCCCAAATCTTGCCCAAATTGAGCTTCGGCTTCTTTAATCCGCGAGCCTCGTACCTCGCATCGTCTTCCACCGGAAACCAAGCCTGTCTCCGGCTTAGCGGCCACGCGTCGGCGCAGCAATATTCTTCGACCAGATCACGAGCGCATTGGGAACGCGCAACCACCCTCAAACAGTCAACAGCGGCGTGCGCCTCGGGGCTCATCTGAGCTTCGGCACTCACATCGCCAAGCGGAGGAAGTTCGCCGCAAAGCTCCGAACCCACATCAAACTTATAATAGAACCAAAACTCTTGCCATCCGCTGGCCCACTTGTTCTTCTGCGCCTGCGCCGGTAGCTCCGACCCAGCACGGTGGCAAAAGGTGTACACTCCAAACTGTCCCTGCCTCGCAATACCTTCGCTGTCGGAAACCTTGCGAGGCTGCATGTGCACACGGTGTGTCCGCACAAAACCCTCGACCTGGGGAACAATACCTTGCGACCGACAGGCCCAAACATACACCGACATCTTCGTAAAGCACGAAGGTGTTAGCTGGTGAAATCTCAGTTTAAACCTCCGCAGAACGGCCGTAACAAACGAGTCAACTGGAAAACGTAGCCCAGCTTCAAAAAACTCCTCGAACACGACAATTTCATCTGCACCAGGCTTCGGAACCGTCTCTCCAGAGCTGATCCTCGCTTTTCCCTCCTCGATCCACCCTCGCTTCAAATAGGCCGCCAGCTCAGAACTCCCAACACGGCTCAAACCAAACTCAAAGCTGATGCCCTCGACACCAGTAGAGGGCGAAACAGCGCGGGCAGTTTGCTTCAGCCTCGCCATCACTATCTAAGCCTCGCAAGACGCCGAACAAACAGAACCCTCGCAAATCACTAGAACACAACCTTCGCTACGGGCAGACAGCAGCAGCAGGGAGGCTAGAGCAAAATGAGGGCACAAGGTCTCCACATCCCAACTACCCCTCCCTTTTATAGGCCAAGGAGCGGGCACCCCCCGCGACAGTATAGGCACGATAACCAAAAAACGCGGCGCAAAAAACGAAACAGGCCTCAATAGTATAAAACAACACAACGGCCCAGCCCAAAGCAGCCGCGGGCGTCGCTGCCGAGGGCCCCTTTTCTGTCCCCATTAAAAGGCGCTGCTTGGGCCTAAACACGGTTTTTTTTTAGATCCAAGACAACGAGGGGCTACTGTTGGGGGAAAGGACCCTCGGCAGAGGCGCCGCCCGAACAGGTGCTCGAGGTTAGCCCTCGCGTAACGCCTGGTGTGCTTGCGAGGTCCCTCTCCTATTGGAGACCGTTACCCTGACCCCGGATGCAGGGTCAACCCTCGCCGCCTTGTTGTGCTTCCGTGCAGGTCCAAGGCGGCGATCGCACTGCAGGAAACCTTCGCAGAACCACGACGCCACCTTCGCTTGGAGCGAAGGTCCAGGCAAGCGGCAAGTGTGCGTCGCCCCAAGGGTGGGCGAAGCCGAAGGTCCGGCGAGCACGGCCAAAGGTTAAACCTTCGCCCTTCTTCCCCGGAGGCAAGCAGAGCCAGAGGCCCGGCAGTTGGCGGAGGTGCGCGAACCCAAGGGCGAGCGCGGCCGAAGGTCAAGACCGCTGCGCCACCCCCCGAAGGCGAACAAGGGCCGGGTGGCGGCGCGCTGGGATGTGACCGATTAGGGTTTCCGCTTCAGCTGTGTATTTACGCTTTTGCCCTTCCTCCCTGCGTGGAGGCGAGGAATCTTTGTTGTACCCTCTTGTAATTTGGCCCGTACCCCTTGGCATTCCCTATAAATACCAGGGGGATGAACAGTGTAAGCACGACTTTTTTGGGGAATTCAAGCACCTTCCACTTCCGTTTCACCTTCGCTACCGCATCCGACACTTGGTCACCTTCGCTCCTTCCCCTGCACAAGTGCGGAGGTTGGGCAAGTGTGTTCCCAACACTCGGCGAGCACGGCCTGGGTGTAGGTGTGTTCCTGCTCAACCTGAGTCAGGTGAAGATGTAGGGCCTGGGGTAGTAACCGAAACTCTATGGTCTTTAGGTACTTGTTGACGCTGGTTATCTATCATAATTAAGAGATAAATAAATAAGAAAAGGGCATGAATTCAATCACCAACAAAGGTTTAGGGTTTCAACTAACAATATTCCACGAGTTTTGGTGAATTGTGATTCTGCAGGGACTAAACCAGGAAACCAGCGCTGATTGCTTCCCCTAGAAGGAAACCGTCGGGAGATAACGCAACCGCCACGTCGGGATACTTCTAGAAGACTCCAGAGGATGTAAGAAAACACCACAAGGAAGCGCACCATAGGAGGCCGACCAGTGGGACCGACCGGTCCCACAGGGCCCACCAGTCGGTCCGCCACGGAGGCCACACGCTTTTGTCTTCTGCAAGCTACTTCCACCGACCTCCAGGATGCATCTCGACCGTACCTCAAGTCGGTTTGATCCAAGGGCCACGGTTCATCGCCCAGGGCTATATAAACAGCCCCCAGACCCCCCTCTCCAGGCATCTCCCTCTTCATTATTCATCTCCACATCAGAAATTAGGGTTCCAATGTAGAAGTAGAGGTCCCTCTAGATGAATCTCTTCTAGTTCATCTAGAATTAGATCTAGTTCATCTAGTTGTAATCAAGAGCCAACTATCAAGTAGAAGACTAGATACCCCTCTAGTAGGATTAGAACCTAGTCTTATACTAGAACTAGAAGAGAGAGAGAGAGGAAGAGATCAAGAGGAAGCTCCGGCCTGTCGGATCAACTTCTTCATCTTGTACCTGTGAATTCAAGTTCTTCATCGACTTGCTTCAATGATTGTTTCGGTAATCAACGTCTATATTTAAGTTTGAGTTATTGTTCTCATTATTCTTAAGGTTTATGACTCTCTTTTGAGTACTCTAAGTTGCTTTAGAGTTAGAGTAGTTGGATAGTGTAAGCGTGGTGCTTAGACTTGATAGCTCATAAATGCCTCCTATAACGCCGGTATTAGTGGTTGTTCGCAAGGGTGACTCTTATAGCCTTGTTGATTCTTCTATAGTCCACTTACCCGTGTGTAGGCTCGGTAGGATTATACATTTGCATAAAAGAATCATACTCTGTTTGTGACCTTTTATGGCAACTTCCCCATTAAGAATAATAAACATATCACTCTTAAGTTGGATTTAGATAACCTTAGTGATCCCCTCTATACTTTTAGCTTCTCCGTCCTTGTTAGTGACTCAGGGGTTATACACTTGAGACTCCACGCTATCCGTTCCTTTGGGTTCGATATTAAAACTGGGTTACTCCGGTGATGTGCTACATCGGTAGATCTTATCTGTGCGCTTGCGGATAAAGTAGAGTGTGCGTTAATTTATACCAACAAGCATTTCTGGCGCCGTTGCCGGGGAACGGTAGATCATTTTACGTCTTAAGTATAACCTTGTATTATACTTTTATCTTTTCCTTTTTTGTCCCAGTCTTTTCATTATTTTTGTTTTCATTCTTATGAATGTTATTTTTGAATTCCACTCTTATCTATCACTACCCCATGAGCGCAGCTATAACCAGTAGAATCCTTACACCCTATCATAACATCTGGTTATTAGCTATGCCTACCTTTCTGCTGCACTGTCCTTGTAATGAGCATAGAAATATAATTATGAAAATATTCCTTCGGGTATTCTTGTCACTAACCTTCCCAGGTCTGGAGCAGAAAAGAACGAAGGAACAACAAACACAAGGTATGTCCAACCAATCATCATGTAACATTGAATCACATTCATCCAATCTTGATTTGTACAAACACCAAGTTTGGGGGATACACTTCGTAAGAACGTCTCTTGCCATGTTGCTATGTTGGTTGACCATACCTTTAGGATATGCTCATATACTCTTTCATCACCATCTGAATAAATCTCTACAATGCCTTCATGTTACCTTTATTTGCTATAGTATATGTTTAGGTTTGAAGTACTTTCATACATCTCTTAAATGAAGCATGGTGACTAGTTTAGGAGTGCGTGATCTTGCTTTCAAAGGCCTTTTAATTTAAGCATGCTTAGGTTAGAATGCCCTCTTAAATCAAATTAGACGTGGTGTCTAGGTTGGTTTTTGAGCCAATAGTATGCTATAGTGGACGTTGGATATTTTGTTGGACTAACCCCTGTAGGAAACTTTCAATATCAATTTGGGAAAGTCCTGAGATGAACTCACCTCGGAGATGAAGCAAGGCGTACAATGAACTTCAACAAATTTGCACAATGAATACTCAGCTCATTCATCATGGATGAAAGAACTGTGAGTATCAAAGTTTATTTATTCTTCTACTGCAAGTTATCCTTTGCCTTAAATCATGTTAAAGTGCAGCCAACACATGAAATACTAGTCTATGCTAAAGTAGTCCTAAAAACATCTTTTTATTTAGCATAGATGCAAAATACATAAGTTATGGATAATAACCCATGCTTCAAATTCTTGCACTCCTTCGGGTATATATCCACTAACATTATGCAGGAGAGAGATTTTGTCCATCCATGGTTTGGTCTGAACATTGAAGATCCAAAACCCAAACCATAGACACACAAACCAACTCTCAGATCACAAATGGTGCTAGCCTAGCTTTGAGTCTTGCTTGGGCACTGATGACAAACAGGATGCAACTTACATCGTATGAGACAACCTATGCCTGCAACCATCATTTCCCAAGACATCAAGACAAGAAGTGGGAAGTTATCCTCTTTTCTAATCAAGAGCTAGCTTGGGAGACAAGATGGTACGACTACAACAATAGCAAGATCTACAAGTCAAACACATGAATATGTTGTTTGAGAATCCATCTACATCACAAGCCAGCCTGGGAGAGACAATTCTGTTGTATAGATGTGTTTCACAATCAAAGGGAGGAAGGAGAAACCCAACTTCAAACATATTGATCTCCCACCCACTACTTTGGTCAATACAAACCACTAGATGCTATCCCAGTCGAGAAGAAGAATATGATCCACCACACATTCTTGGAAGACCGTTCTTGAACGCCATCAATGTTATCATCTTTGCCGGACTTGGAGAAGTCAACTTTTGGATCTTTCGCTGCATCTTCAACATCTACATCATTTATGAGCAGCCAAAGAGAACCAAGAGAAGACGTCAAGGGAAGAACCAACTGCCAAGAATTAAGGAGGACATCATAAAGGATGAAGCCACTACACCATAAGAGTTAGAAGATGGAGAGATCGTACCTGAGCCAGCAAATCAAGAAGAATAGTTGATAAGATCTCCATCATCTAGACACTATTCAGAGAACAAGTCGCAGTTGTAACACTAAGAGACAAAGACTATCATGAGAGGCACTCGAGTAGCAGCTCTAAATTCAAGTCTCTCGCCAACCCAATGATTAAAAAAACAAGAAAGGTTGACAAGAGAAGAATGCAGAACTGTCCCTACATCCTCATTGTACAGAATTAATACAAGAAAGAGAAGGGATCCTAGTCAGCATACTCGAAGAACAATGCACCTTCACTGATAAGTCGACACAAGAGAAGGAAGGTCGATACCTCTAAAGATGATTCCACTATGATCTTCCTCCTCTCAATCACACTATGAGACGAGCAAGAGAAGACAAGCCAGCTAGACAAGAGAAGCTTCCACAAGATGGTTCAGCACAATCACTTTCCAATGACAAAGTAATATTTCAAGGTAAGTAACCATCTCTTTAAAAGCTTCTTCTTGATTCTAGTATGAACATAAATAAAGAACTAAACATGTTTAAGCTGCATCTCACTTGATCCAACCTAATCAACTCAACATGTTCAGTCCTTTGATCTTTGTTCATAGCTTTACTCTCTTGAATCTCACTGTCTTAACTAAATGAGCTAAAATATTATGCATCTAACCTTTGGAAGATGATATATCTCAATTATGAAAAGATCGACACTTTATTTATAGATTATCCTTCCTTGGGTTAAGTAATTTGATCTGTTAAATATTTTAAGATGCTACTTTTATGCTCATCCTTTGATCCTATCACTCATGCTAAGATTGAATAGAACACATAAACAACAAGTTTGTCTTGGGCAATGTGCCTAAGGTTAGAGAGGAATAAACAAAACTTTTGGTTCTGTTGGTGTTTTTCCACCAACAGAGCCCATGCACTTGATCTCTACCTTGTCTTTATGAGCAGGACACACACTTGAGCAAACATGGAGAAGTTTATCACTCCCAAATTCTACAGAGTGAAGGTCCTAGATCTACAAGAACATGCACACTGAGCAAGATGTTGCCAACTTCCATAATTAACGCTTCACTTCAAACTGCTGGGCAAACAAATGACATGAGTGACACCATATCAAGAGGCATAAACAAGAAGGAATGATGGAAGACGTCGTAGTCAGAATTAGAGGTCATTAAGTCCCCACAGACTTCTTGATCCTCGACATCGGAGAAGACGATGATGTCCACCTCATCCTAGGAAGATCATTCCTCTACACTACAAGTACAATCATCTACAAGAGGAAATTCATTTTCACCTGCCTGGAGAAAAGGCACGATGCAACTTCATCAACTACATACCCAATGAAGCACCCAAGAAGAACAGAAGTGAAAGACGCCACTCTCAACGCCAAAGAAGACAAACTATCAAGAATAGAGAGGCCAATCATGATGAAGAAACTATCGCCACTGTCCCAGAAAAGAAAGGAGAGAAACCTCAAGACAGTGAACCACAGAAAGTGAAGACTCAGACCAAGAAAGTACGAAAGAAAAAGTCTGCACCTCAGAGGTACAATCAATAACAACTTTCCAAACGTTTGACATACCTTGGGAGGTCTGAACCAAGGAAAGGTCCGGTTCGTCGGACCTAAGTATCCGAACCTTCACCAAAAGGTAAAAATCGGTAGTTATCCTCATATTTACTTTTCTACATATTTCTCATATTTAATTCTTAGTCATTTATTGCATCATCATATTTAATTCACAGACATTTTAATTTCTGCATTGCATTAGAAAAGAAAATAAAAATATTGCATTTGTTACACTACATCATAAACCATGAAGCCCCATGTGAATAATTCTATGGTGTGTAAAAACCCACAGGAATATTCACCGTGGTGGCATAAAAAATAATAATAATAATATAATAATAAAAATAAATATACATGCATTCATCCTGTTGCATTGCTTCTTGCATCATAAAAATATAAAAATACAAAAATATTGAGAAAGAGATCTTACTGAAATTCTATACAGCTAAGGCTTGAGTGGCCAACCACTAATGCTTAATCTGTTCCACAAGTTTTGTTGTCTATTTGAGTTTCACAGGATTTGAAAGGCCAAGAAAAGCTGACAAACAAGTGAATGCTCCATCCACTATCGGAACACTGTCTCAACAAACATCAACATCAATCAAAGCTCTAATAGAGAAAGGACATAACCACTGCCAATCTGCTACATGGCAAGATCGAACGACTACGTCAACATTCAGCTTGGGGGAAGGCAATCCCCATGTATCCACGTAAGTATCTCTATTTTCTTAAGTTTTTCATTCTATAAATAAATTCAAAACACCAAAAATATGTGAGCACATGAAGGTTCACTCTTAAAAATGAAAACCCCAAAAATATGTGGGCACCTGAAGGCTCACTCATAAAAGAAAAGAACAAAAATATGTGGGCACATGAAGGCTTACCATTAAAAAAAGAGACAAAAATAGATGGGCACATGAAGGCTCAACGCTATTAAGGGAACCAGCTTGGGGGAGGTGCACCCCCGTTATCTTCGCGATTCAGGTATATCTTTATTACTACTACTGGTAACAGCTTTTATATTATATCTTAAAGTGTGTTAGATTAAATAAATAAAATAGTATGTCTAGTTTGTTTTAAGAAGTTGAACCCGCTCTCTCTAATCTTTTGTATGGAAATGATGAATAGTTGCTCTATCTAAATTCTTTCAAGTACCTAGCTTTCAAAACATGAGTTCTCCTCATTAATAATGATGCCTTAAAATAAAATTAAATACATGGTTGGCAAATACTTGATCTAAGGTCTAGGTAATTGGGATATCACATGTGATGATCTGAGCTGCTATTATCTTGTTCTAAACAACACTAAAGTTCCAGAGATTTCTAAATATGAATATGACTGATAATTGCATTGAGTTAAATTAAGCTTTGTTGACCCTATGAGTAGTTTATCATGCCATTGAATTGAGATCACTTACACATTTCATCCATCTTTCGCATAAATGCTCATAGTTATCTGTTGCTATACTCTCTGAAGTTTGTTGGAAGCATGTGGCTATCATTTAAAAAAAGAGAAAAAAAAAGAGAGAGATCCGAGGAAATAAAAAGGGACAAGTGTCCGAAACCTCAAAAAGATAGATCCCGAGGAAATAAAAAGGGACAAGTGTCCGAAACCTCAAACAAAAAAAAGGGGGGCACGTGCCCGACAGTAGAATTAGCCTGATAGCCATATGTCTCTGATAAACAGAAGAGAGTCAATATATTCAAAAGAGCATCCGACTCCATTTTTCCATACACATGCACTTCTTGATTCAATGGTTGGTTGACTTTCTCTTTGGATCCATTGTTTAATTTGACAACATATGTATTAATGCTTTTGAAAAATTAATTAAAACTCCGGGATAAAGGTGAAGTAAAAGAACTAGAGACATAGTGCTTGATTTGATCGTTCAATCTCTCAATTATTCAAGATCTAAGGTAAGAGTAATAAGCCCCATGAAGAATAACATGATATCTTTTGGAGAATTTTTGTTTAACAGCAGGTATAATTGTTGGAAGTGAAGATATTGTAGCAACTCCTGATCCATTGTTAAGTTTTAGTTTTGCTAAAGGACTAGCAAAGGGTAAGCTTGGGGAAACTTGTTGACGCTGGTTATCTATCATAATTAAGAGATAAATAAATATGAAAAGGGCATGAATTCAATCACCAACAAAGGTTTAGGGTTTCAACTGACAATATTCCACGAGTTTTGGTGAATTGTGATTCTGCAGGGACTAAACCAGGAAACCAGCACTAATTGCTTCCCCTAGAAGGAAACCGTCGAGAGATAACGCAACCGCCACGTCGGGATACTTCTAGAAGACTCTAGAGGACGTAAGAAGACACCACAAGGAAGAGCACCACAGGAGGCCGACCTGTGGGACCGACTGGTCCCACAGGGCCCACCGGTCGGTCCGCCACGGAGGCCACACGCTTTCGTCTTCTGCAAGCTACTTCCACCGACCTCCAGGATGCATCTCGACCGTACCTCAAGTCGGTTTGATCCAAGGGCCACGGTTCATCGCCCAGGGCTATATAAACAGCCCCAAGACCCCTCTCTCCAGGCATCTCCCTCTTCATTATTCATATCCACATCAGAAATTATGGTTCCAATGTAGAAGTAGAGGTCCCTCTAGATGAATCTCTTCTAGTTCATCTAGAATTAGATCTAGTTCATCTTGTAATCAAGAGCCAGCTATCAAGTAGAAGACTAGATACCCCTCTAGTAGGATTAGAACCTAGTCTTATACTAGAACTAGAAGAGAGAGAGAGAGAGAGGAAGAGATCAAGAGGAAGCTCCGGCCTGTCGGATCAACTTCTTCATCTTGTACCTGTGGATTCAAGTTCTTCATCGACTTGCTTCAACGATTGTTTCGGTAATCAACGTCTATATTTAAGTTTGAGTTATTGTTCTCATTATTCTTAAGGTTTATGACTCTCTTTTGAGTACTCTAAGTTGCTCTAGAGTTAAAGTAGTTGGATAGTGTAAGCGTGGTGCTTAGACTTGATAGCTCATAAATGCCTCCTATAACGCTGGTATTAGTGGTTGTTCGCAAGGGTGACTCTTATAGCCTTATTGATTCTTCTATAGTCCACTTACCCGTGTGTAGGCTCGGTAGGATTATACATTTGCATAAAATAATCATACTTTGTTTGTGACCTTTTATGGCAACTTCCCCATTAAGAATAATAAACATATCACTCTTAAGTTGGATTTAGATAACCTTAGTGATCCCCTCTATACTTTTAGCTTCTCCGCCCTTGTTAGTGACTCAGGGGTTATACACTTGAGACTCCACGCTATCCGTTCCTTTGGGTTCGATATTAAAACTGGGTTACTCCGGTGAAGTGCTACATCGGTAGATCTTATCTGTGCGCTTGCGGATAAAGTAGAGTGTGCGTTAATTTATACCAACAGTACTCTCTGGCGTCTTGTGTCACGGTCTTGAGAGCCTGAAGTGACACGACCTATACGCACTCATCAATAGTCTCTCCAATTGCCATCTCTGAGTAAGCTGGGACAAAGGGCAAGGTCTGAATTGCAGGTATCTCGAGGTTGGCCACTATGGGTGCCTTGAGTCCTCCCTCAGGTGCTAGCTCTCCCGTGCAGGTGTACAGGATCTGGTCAACTGGAACTCCCAGTGCAGTGAGGACCTCGCGCAGGGTGAGTGGGATCCCCGCGATTCCTTCGCCGTTGGAGACGCACTTCGCGGTGTAGCTGAACAGGGGTCCTATCGGAGGTTACTCGGGGGTGGTCTCCATCTGCACGTATCAAAAAGCTAGGGTTAGCAAGTCCAAAGTAAGATAAGCCTTGCATTGAAAATGTATGCAGGGTCGGTATATAACCAAAAGAAGGTGGCTTCCTAATACTATCGTCCATTTTCTAGGGGTTTCGTCCTAAGGTCAAGTATGGCTTTGATACCAACTGAAATGACCTGATTTTCCACGAAGGAAAAATCCACAGAGTCATGTGTAATAAAACCCTTTCGAGTCAAATTACCCGAAATTCCAGTCGATTATCACAATCCATACTTTGATAAATAGAGTACTCAATACGATCGTACATTTATTACATCACCACATGGCAGAAATTTAAATAAATAACATCCGGAACAGCTTGTAGTAGACGAAGAAGCGTGATCAAACTCCACACTCGAGCATAGGCACGAACCCCCTACTCATCGAACTCCTCGGAGCAGTACTCCTCCTTGGAACCTGAAACCTCAATTTTCAGTACGATTTGTATTGGCCACACTTTCCCATCCTAACATGATTGATATGTGGTATGTGGATGCAAAAGGGGTTAGAAATTCAGACCTAACAGGCTGGGTCTTCCTATGCAAATCATAATAATATTATATATGTCATCATGTTTCACTATCTCGAATGTCACCACCGAATCACCAAATCCATCACCATTCCCATACACAGACACTCACACACTCGCTCAGTCAACAAAGGCCAACTCCCTCCCAGCCTTGTCTCAACGGCCCGCAGTCTCACCAGACTCACGGCCGGCACACTCTTACAAGAGGGAGAAAAGAGAGACTCTCGCTACGTCACGAAGCAAGTCAGGGAAAAGGTCTGCAACCAACAAGTTGGTTAACGTATCGATCAATCAACCTACACTCTGCAGAGGTTTTACAATATCCACAAGATCGACATCATCAGCACCCCGGATGTGCCTAGGCGGATACCAGTCGCTTACCAGCCTAGAGTAATGCCACCCTACCACTCAGCCCTGGAATCACCCCAAGTCTGTCTGGGGTGGCTAAGTCTGTGAAGTCACGTTCCCTCTCCCGAAGTGGGAGCCGTGATCGTCTCGGAAGGGTGTGGGACTCTCATACCCGTACCTTCCTCACACTCTCTCGTCTAGCAGTAGTGGGATTGCTCTACCAGGTAGTCCGACCGTCCCTGTCCATAAGGAGCGAGTGGCTTGTAAGGTTTTCCTCGTGGTTTGGTTCCCGCTCAACCTAGGGTGACTAAGTCGGGATGTCTTCTCAGAGGTTTTCATTATCTGTGCCACCACAGCACATCCCTGGCTCGGGCTCCACCAACGGCTCACACCCGGGCCCACCTCAAGTCACCACGTAACCCGCCACAGGTTTCACATCACAGGGGCATCCAGATCGGCCCCATGGCAAGACTCGCACCAGGCTCATCATATATTATGGCTTGGTCAACACAACCCTTACCACCATACTCACCCAAGACACACGCAACACACTCCCCGGTATTCACCATATATCATCATGCACCGGTTTTCACCATAGCATAATTAAGTATAAAAGAGATAATTGTAAATATTCATAGCAGCGCGTGTGGCTAATCTATTAGCAGGGTAGCAGGGAATAGGTTGCGTCAAGGTATGGGCTTACAAGCATTTCTATCATGCAAATCCTATGTAAAGCATCATTAAGTAATTAACAGAATTGTAATTTAGCATGTGTAATGGGATCTACGAGGTTGGATGGGCTGTGGCACCTTGAGAACGGTCGTCGCCTAGTTCTTCCTTGTAGTTGTGATCCTCGTCGTCAGGCGTCCCTTTCGGCTCTGAAAAGGGACGATTATGGTCGCGTTAGCGACTTCTACAGATTAGCACAAAGAACGAATAGAAATTTGAAAGATCCAAATGCACTCAAACATGGTACCATTGGGTAGATCTCGATTTTAGATGAATTTAGCAATTTGAATCACTATTTTTAGAGTCCGTATGAATTAGTTATAAATTCCCGAAGTTTTATCCTTTTTCTGAAAAAGATAAATGGTCGGTTTAATCCGGGCGTGACATGTGTCACACTCTGGTTGGACGGCTCGGCTGCAGTGAATGACAGGTGGGACCGCGTGCCAGGGTTGACCAGGTCAACGTTTGCTGACGTCATGATGACATCATCATAGGGCTCGGAGTGGGCCTGGCGGGCCGGAGGCTGCCACGTGTGTCGGGTCCTCATCGAGCCACGTGTTGGGCTTGGGCCGAGCTGGGCCAGACTGGCTTGCCGGTGCAGTGCACCCGGCGTATGGTGGGCGTGGCATGTGCGTTCCATGGACCGTCGTGTGGTTCTCGGTGGATTGCGTCCACTTTCTCCCTCGGACCCCTTGGCTCACGGTGGTATGGGTTCACATGGCTGGTGCTTGGTGTTTCCCACCCCTTTTTCCGTGTTTGGACGCGGCGGCGCTTGCCGACGGCGGCGAGCTCACGCCCACGCCCCGCGACGCCGTCTTCTTCCCAAATTTGGGCTTCGATGTGCTCGCACTTCCTCGGCGGAACTCCTTGCGCTCTTAATTTTCCGGGTCCGACCTCCAAGCCGCCGGCGTAAGCGGTCTGGCGGCGGGACCGCGGCGGTGCTACGCCAATTGGTCAGCTCCGATCTCACCTGAACGAATTCGCGCACACGGTCTTCCCTCCTTTGTACCTGTGTGTGTCTCTGAAACGCCTTGCTGGTGTCAAACCCCTCGGTAAATGCCCGATCGCCACGGCGTCGCATGGCGACTCATGGCGGCCCTCGGTGGCATACAGGTAGGGCGCTACGGCGTTCTACAGGGCATACCTTCTCCACTACCGGCTTTGCTTCGTAGCTGGCGGTCTCAGGAGAACTTCTACGGCTTGAATCGGGGCTCGGGCTGACCGAAGCGGCGGCTTGCCACCGCTCGTCAGGCCGCGACGTCACACATACAAGCGACATGGGTGTCTCACTCGGCTCTGATCGAATATGAGGCGCGCATAGGGTCTACACCGTTACTGCGATCCTGCTCGGCTCATCGGCTTCCTTCCTCAAGGTCTGTGGTGGTCGGTGCGCAGGTTCGCCGCGGCATGCCAGACTGCGGCGTCGCGCGTGCGTCTCGGCATCGCGTGCATGGCCTCTCTCCTCTCGGCTGTGTGTCCAGTTCGTTTGGGGGCTCGGGTGCGTGTGCGCGTGCGCGTGTATCCTGGACCGGCAGAGGCCCTGGCCTGCGCGCCCCGGTTCGGAGCGCCATGGCCGACAAGAGGTCGGGGTTGGCAAGGGGCATGGCGGCAGCTCACCGTGGTGGCGATGGCGTTAGGATGGCGATGCAGGTGAGTTGTTGCCGTGTAGCCTGGTAGTAGTGCCGTGCAGCTCCCCGGTTCACCGGCGTTCTGCTCGCGGCCTTCTTCTCCGGCTCGGACTGCTCCGCGGTGCTCCGATCCTCCTTGGCTCTGTGCCTCCTCCCGCTCCCTTGTCTGCCCTCTCTTCTCCCGGCTGTGTGGTGTGGTGGTTGCGCCACAGCGTGGCAATGCATGTGCAGGGACGCTAGGGCTCCAGGGGGAAGGATTTTATAGCCGTGCGGTCGTGCGCCATGGCGGACGGTGATCGGGGCACCCTGCTCAATCAGAGGGCCGCGAGGTGCTCTGTGTTTGCACGGGTCTCAATTTGAATCGCGGGGACAAGATTCATGAGGTTGTTAGGGTCGATCGGCCGAGGTGGCGCGGTGGGGGCCGCCTCTGTTCCCCGCTCTCTGCTCTCGGCGTGGGGAAGAAGAACAGGGGAAAGAGCGTCGCTGACATGCGGGGTCCTTGTTCGGTGCCTCGGCGCGGGAGAGAGCTGGCGCAAGCGGTGGCGGGGCTGTCTCGCGCGCGGTTGGGCTGTCTGCGTGGGCCGCGCGTGTGCGCGTGGTGCCGGGCCGAAACGGTTGTGCGGGTGCACCTGCATCGGATTGGTTGGCTGGGCTGCGCGAGTGGGCTGGTGTTGGAAGGCTCGTTGGGCAGCGCGGGGAGGTTTTGGCCCATGGGTTCTTTTCCATTCTATTTTCCTTTTTCTATTTTCCTTTTCTCATTTGGTTAAGCCACCATTAGCTAGGTGCTTAGTGCTTAAGTAGGGCTCGTTTAGATTTTAGCACATGGTGTTTAATACTCCTTCACTTGGTCTTTCATGTAGTATTTCTTAGGCGAATTTTGCTACAGGACACTAATTAGGAAAAATATTGCTGTGGGACACTGGATTCAAATTTATTTGCTGTAGGACACCGCCTAGTGTCCTGCAGCAAAGAAAATAGTGTTCCACAACAAAGAAAAATTATTTCAGTGTCCCATAGCCAATTTTGCATATTTGGAGTGTCCCACAGCAAAATTTTCCTATTTCTTATAACCATTAGATAATGTCTTTACTTAATCAACCAAAAACCATTTAAGATCCAAATCTCACATGCTTTACTATAAAGCTTAGCTAGTGGTTATGCATGAATGGTATTGCAAATGCTTAGTGATTACTGTGCAAGTAAGCTAGTTCACTCACCATGCAATGGTTAAAGGAAAGAAAAAATTTTGTAGCTGTAAATTTTGGCGTGGGAAAATTCGGGTTGTTACATTCTCACAGATACAGGTTCTTCGTCTTGTCCCAGCCGCGCAGTGTTTTCCAAGAGAGCGCCAGCAGTAGGTCAGCCTGGACTTCTACACAGTGCTGCAGGAGGACTTCTACTAGGGCTACAGGAACGTCGGGATTAGTCTGCGCTCTCAGAGGATTTGTCCGTTGGAGGCCGTGGTTGCTAGAGTAGGAGAGCAGATCTGCCCTATACTCACCTACTTACCTGGTCTGGCAGACCTACTGGGGCAGTCTGGCTCATATATTGAGGATTGAGTTTTTCAGTTCTACGCCTCGCTGTGGGTGCACCCGGACAGAGAGACTATAGAGTTTACCTTCAGAGGGGAGCACTACAGGATGTTCTCGTCAGAGATCCGGGATTGGTTCGGACTTCGTCACTCTCAGACCCGGATCCATGACTTGTGCTACGACAGGATGGAGCCACCCCGACGCCCTCACGGTGGTGCGCAGCCTCCGACATACTTGGTACGGTCGTGTTTCACTGAGCCCTTCGGCGAGGGTTCGAGTCGGGCACCTAGGGATCTCACCCCTACGACTCGGATCCTCAACGAGGTCCTACGGCGTACTTTGCTACCTAGGGTGGGCTTCCAAGAGGGACTTTCTCGACTCCAGCTATGGTTACTTGCATACATGGTCAGACAGCAGGAGTTCGACGTGTGGGACGTGATCTTGTGTGAAATAGAGGACACAGTGGCAGAGGGCATCAAGGCCCGGAGGCAGCTACCGTATGCACACTGGATTTCCTATATTCTATGGAAGGTAGCTGCCACCACAGGGACAAACCCAGGACAGACTCTCACTGGCTTCACGGCCGTGTTCCCTGAGTACAACATGAGCCAGCTACTAGGACACGATCGGGACCGCAGACAGCAGCAAGCAGGGTCAGCATTGTCCAGCTCTCGACGACGCCCAGACGTGCCCGAGTCCGCACAGGAGCAGGACAAGACAGTTAGAGTCCTTGCAGAGCAGGAGTTAGCTGACTTAGAGGGCGAGGGACAGTACATCACCGAGGACCCCACCGACAGCTCTGACGAGGACTACCAGCTCCCGCCTCACGCTCAGCCACGTCCTCACAACATTGAGACCGGGACGTCTGGTAATGCTTCCTTCGATCCCGCGTTACTAGATATACTTTACCGGATGGAGGAGCAGCAGAGGACAGTGACACAAGATGTCCAGCGACTCGCACAGGAGCAGCAGCGCCTTGCACAGGCTCAGGCCCTTGCTCAGTAGCAGGCTCAGGAGAGGTCCGATGTGCTTCAGCAGCAGATGCTTCAGCTCCAGCAGCAGACCCTGAGTTTCATGGAGAGGATTATGGGCGGACCTCCTCAGTGGCAGTGGCAGCAACCTCCACCTCAGCAACAGCTTCACTAGCCGCCACCTGTCCCACCCCAGCAGAGCCAGCAGCTGCAGTTCTCCAGCCCTGGCCCCTCCCAGTTCACTTGCTACACTACTCCACCTGAAGGGGCCCCGCTCTTCAGTACGCTTCACACTGGATCACGCCTCGTCCGACAGAGTCACTGTTCGCGACGACCACTACCGTGACGCGAGACCTGTCTGCTAGTTTCAGCGAGCTCACTGGGATGCCTACTCCAGACTTCCCTAGTTCAGTGCAGATGTCGACAGCTCCGGTTACCTCCACTACAAAGACACTTCCGAGTTTTGTCGCATCTTCAGAGCGGACCGAGCCGGTTCAGTTCAAGACTACGACGATAGTGCAGCCTGAGTTGACACCTATACCAGAGCTTTTGCACTCCGAGGCTCAGGACCGCACAGCTACCGAGACTGAGACTGAGACAGCTGAGCAGACCGAGCAGACTGAGCCGACAGACCAGACACAGCAGTCAGAGCAGCTTGAGCAGCCAGAGCAGACCCGGACCGCTTCTCCACAGCTTCTAGCTCCTAAGGGTCAGCAGGCTACAAGATCGTCTTCGTCAGACTCTGAGGCGCTTCTATAGCAGTTCGAGTTCTCTCAGCGCACACTAGAGACAGCTGCTCCTGACTCATCTGCGCCACCTCTGCCCTTCGACGCTTAGTTTGGTGCTTGACGCCAAAGGGGGAGAGTGGTCGAGTATAGCAATAGGGGGAGCGTTGTGAGAGGGATTTGACTCTTTTGTTGTGATTTGTTTCACATACGCTCTGCATATCGCATCTTTTGCCCTATGCTTATTATATACATGTGTGATGTGGACCTCATGACATGTTTGTGCTCACTATGATATTCTATATGACATGTCATTTCGTTTCGCTCGTTACTTGCGCTTAATTCTCACTTGTTATGTATTCGAGCTCTACTACTCTTGCACTTGCTATTCACTCTAACTTATTGAGTGCAGGATGTTGGCATGATATGTATGAGCTTGCCCCTAACCATTTTCTCTTATCCATCGCAAGTTCATGCATGTCATGATATTGAAAACCTCTTCTCTCTATACTTGAGGTTGTGTTGTCATCAATCACCAAAAAGGGGGAGATTGAACGCATCTTGGCCCCTAGTGGGTTTTGGTGATTGTATGAAACACAAGATTACTGTGACTAACGTGTGTTTTGCATAAACAGGGATGAGTTAGGTCACGGTAATGACGACGATACGGGCATATGGAGTTCATGACCCCAGGCGATGGAAATCATTTCAATTTTCAAAGGACGGACGACGAAGACGGTGGTAGACTAGGCTAAGTGTCATATGGTGTTGGAGGACATGTAGGTAGTCTTAGGTCTTTGTTTTTCCTTTGGTCGTACTATAAATGAGAGTGTGAATCGGTAGCTTGACCTAGATGAGTCTACTGAGGTAGGTGTGATGCACACTTATTATTTCATAGCCCTAGGTAGCTCAGAGAGAGCCCTTACGCCGAGGATGAAAAGTCGTTAGGAAAGCGTCGCGATCCGAAGTCGTTTCAGCCCTGAAATGGGCATCAGACGCTGGCCTTAGTGGCATCGGACGCGCGTCCGATGTCACTCAGACTTGAGTGTGCTAGCGATGTGGCATCGGACGCTCCGATGTTGTCACATCGAACGCTGTGATGCCACTGTTCATGTGAGGGTGCCCTGAGGGGCACATCGGACACTGGCATCGGACACTGAGGGCCAGCGTCCGATGTCCATGCAGAGAGGTTCCAGAGAGGTCAGATTCGCATCGGACGCCTGCCCGGCGTCCGATGCTCCTTTAAACAGTCTGACAGAAAGTACAGTTGACCGTTGGGTCGAGGGCATCGGAGCGTCTGATGCCAGGCATCGGCGCGTCTGATGCCAGGCATCGGCGCGTCCGATGCCCCCGAAAAATGTGCTGTTTGAAGCTCTTTTGGATGGCCGGTTGGGGGAGTATTTATACTCCTCCTCCATTGGAGTGTTCTTGCCCATTCCACCTGCTGAGAAACACATTGTGAGTGTGAGGAAAAGCAAGAGCCCTAGTGAGGTTGAGAGGATTGCTAATCGCGAGAATTAGTGATCTCCTAGTGAGAATTGAGTAGCAAGTGTGCATCCATCCATCTCTTTGGCCTTGGCTTGATCAAGTGAGAGTTCTAGCTTGTTACTCTTGGTGATCAGCATCACCTAGACGGCTTGGTGGTGATCGTGAAGCTTGGAGAGCATCCGGTGGCTTTGTGGATGACCCAAGCAAACTTGTGACCGGTAGTGGGCGACTCACCGGGCCGGAGTGGCGAAGAATCAGCTCGTAGTGAGCACTTGATCCTTGCGCGGATCAAGGGGGAGCGATACCCTTACGCATGTGCTCCAACGAGGACTAGGGGGTGTGTCGACACTTCGATACCTCAGCAAAAAGATCGTCGAGTCATTTCTACTCTATTTACCTACGCATTTACATTTGAGCAATTCAATTCCGCAATTTACTTCTTATTCTTTCGTAATTGAATTGTCTTGCTAAAGTAGGAATGAAATAGGTGCAAGCTTTTGTGCAAGAGTTTAGTGAACCACACTTGTAAGCACAAAGAAGTTAATTGAGCTTGATAAATTTTAATTGTTGCAAAAGTTTTAGAAAAGCACAATTCACCCCCTGGGCATCTTGATCCTTTCAAATATCTTGGTTAATGATTAATTAGCCAATTAATCACATCATTGGCAGTTGCTAACGGTAGAGGGGACACTAATTCAGAGCAGTTGCTAGAAGTGAGGTCATAGCATCAATACAAGGATTTGTTTTCTACATTCTCTCTCTGAGTAATCTCAATTTCTAACAGCTACCACCGGTGGGCTCAGAACCTACTGTCATCTCTTGTCCCCCTGTCGACAAATCGTACATTTTTCCCTTGACCATCGCGCTCATATTTGTAGCCCAACCTAGTGTTAAAAATAATAAAGAAACAAAACATGATACGACTTCTAGACCGAATAAGTAGAAAGTACAAAGGCTAACTTATTACAATAGTTCATAATCCAAGTTTGCCACACCTGGTCTCTCGAGCCCACTCGTTACAGAAGCATTAGTGTTATCAGTCTAAGGCAGAAGGTAAGGTCGACCAAGTCACCTTCACTGAGATTAAAGCAAGAGCAGTCTTTATTTCTTGAATATCATGACCATGAGTTCTTGCCTCGAAGGAACAACAATGTTGGCCAGAAATAGATGACAGTGTGCCTATTTTGAACTTCAAATCTATCGAAGAATCCTTTAGTACAGCAACCACAGACCTCTTCAAGCCACATGACTCAGTGATTGCACCACCAAAGAGCCAGATTCGCTCATTCAGCCCACTAGTTAAACAACTAAGCAACAAATCAAAACTGCTTTGCACTTCAGATATGAAAACCTCTACAGTCGCCTCAACTGCACACTCAAGACGTGACAATGTTATATCAACTGCACCATAATCGCCAGGGATGCGAATTGTATATGGCTGATCCCATGTGCCTGCAGGGCCTATAATTGATGCACCATCAATCAGCTGTGGGTCATCTTTTTCTTCTTTGCCTGTCTTGACCCTCATGTCATATTCGATCAGAGTAAGGTCCATCATGTCTATCCCTCGCTTGGGGCCAGTCATGTGGATGAGGGAACCCTACAAAATTATTATATTCATCATATATAAAAGGGTAACCCTATATAAAATGAGAATCTAAAGCTAGATGGTTCCCATGTAGCAGCATTCACTTAAAAGGAATATTTTAGAACTGATAACCAAGATCTTCGTCACATATCAAACAAAATGGTTACAAAGTGCATAATGGTGATAAGGGGAAATTTGACCTTGTTATTCATTTGATTTTGTTTCAAATCCGAAATTATCATAACCCCGAGTAAAATGAAAAGAGAAGACCTATGTAGTGACAAGGATCATTAATGTCATCTTCACATATGACTAAATAAAGGAAAATCAGTGTGTAATGTACTAAGCAGTAATCAATAGTCCAAAACTTTTGGCGCAATTTTTTTTGGAATACTCCCTCCGTCCAACAAAACATAAAACTATGGGTTCCGTGCCACTAAAAATAGTTTACGTTTGACCAAATTTCTAGTAAATACTATTCACATTTACGACTCCAAATTAATTTATTAAAAAAATTACATTTTGTAATGAATCTATTGGTATTTATTTGATATTATAAATATTAATATATTTTTATCTATAATTAATCAAACTAGAGATACTAAACCACGACACTGTGCTAGAATTGCATGTTTTTATGGACGGAGGGAGTACATGTTACTCCCATAGTTTTGGTACGAGTCCATGTATTCCAAATGTAAGGTGCGTCTTGGAAGGAGCAAGTCTTCAAAGGTCGATTTGACCTTTGATTTCTCTAGGCCCCGTTTGGATTGGATCCTTGGAATTGAATTCATTTTAATAATCATAATTTAGGCACATATTAATTAAGCTAATATGGTTGTATATGGATTATATTTGTATATTATTGTTGGATATACGAGAGAGATACTAAAGTGTTGCATTTTTGTCACTCTAGACAAAGCAAGTGAACCAAGTAACAAGTGAAGCAAGGTGTATTCCGGAGTTGAAGACGTATTGTAACCATTTAACGTTTGCCATGTGGGGTATCTGGCAATTAAGTGCTTGGAACCCAAGATGGGTAGACAATCCGACATCCGACATTACGTAAAACACGAAATCGCCTAAAGCGGAGGTGTTCCTCGCCGGCGTTCCTCTCCGTTCCTTGTACTCGATTTCTCACATCAATGGCGATCTGTCGGCGGCCAGGGGTAACAATTTCTACCGTAGGGGAGCGAGTTAAAGAGTGTGCTATAAGTTGCAAAGTAGAAACATATCAAGATGATCTATAGAATCAAATTCCATCTCCCACCCATGTATTTAAGGTAGGCTAATATGTGAACTTTGGAAAGTGGTGGAACGTCACATTCCAAGCCAAATAGAGTAGTTCATTAAGTAGATTTCAATTCCACTAAATGAAAGGATCCAAATGGCCCCTAACAATATATTGCCAATTGCCACAAAATCGACAGCATCCTAAAATAATTCGAGCATCAATCCATTCATGCAACTTTTGTACACTAAACATTGATATAATTTGACCAATTTTTGCCAACACTTACAAAGACTCACTTCAAAAACCAAAATACACCTTGGACAAAGGTAGCAGTTGCTTGTACAAACCAAAAAAATGCACTATTATTCTGCTATTTTGCACATATTAATCACACTGAACACTAAAGCATTTTTAATTACACGAGAGCTATAAAACAATATATATCTTTGGAACGACAATAAATAATCCTATTTCTAATTATTAATTAAGGAAATCAAGAGTGCAAACTAGACTTCATGTATACTAAATAATTCAAGTGCACAGTTATACAGCATTCACAATCTATCCCAACTTTAATGATGTAAAAGAAATTTGAAGTTACAGTATGGTATATGAGAGGATGTTGTAGTGATCCAACCTCATATGTTTTATGCATGTGGGAAGGTTAGCCTTATATATCGTGAAATGAATAATGTAATTAAAAAATAAGGAATATAAGTCTACTTATAACACACTTAAGTACAACACAAGGTATTTTCCCCCTAAATTATTCCATACCATCTACCACCTAAATGATTCTCTTGCAGGCCTTTGGTGGCAGTTTTGCCCACGTGGCAGCATCCACCTAACGAACCATGTGGGTAAAACTGCCACCAATACAGCCCCAAGGTGGTTTCATACTGACTTGGAGCCAAACCTCAATACTAAGGGGTGTTAGGTACACGTATTCCATGAAATAATTGAATTGTAGTAAGTATGAATGTGCACCTGTTCCACAACGATGGGATCATCCCTGCTAAAATTGACGATATAGTTACGCAATGGATCCAGATCATCCCGCACTGCTATGTATCCATACAACTCTGCTAACCCACACTCCACTGGAATTTTAGCAACCTTTAACGATAAAATTTGCAGCATGCAACAAGAAAAATGTTCTGTGCAAGTTCCATTGCGTATAATACAATTTGTAGGTTCTGATAACTTCATTGCCTCCAACCGAGCTTCATAAAAAGTAAAGTCATAATCAAAGTTTGTAACTGTAAACAAATACTTGACATTCAAAAGAACATATGCTATTTGAGTATCACATGCACCGAAAAGTTCTTCAGGAACACTCAATGAAAGCATTGGCTCTAATGAAAACAATGAGCATAGGGCTAATGAGAAAACCCCAACAAAAATTGTATGGCATCTTTTGTCCCAAACCATACAACATGTGCCATCTATCTATATGAGATTGGTGTGCTAGGAGTTGACTGGAATGATTTCCAGTTAATTGGTGCTACAACTCAATGCCCTCTAGTATCACTGCAGAAGAGCAAGGGAGGAGAACAACCCCTATGCTTGTAATGTGATAAGAGTCCTAGTGCCACCTAAAAGCTTATGTTATTTCACAAGAGATTCTAGTGAATGTGCTAACACTAATGAGCCTCCTGTTAACCTGCCTTCGTATAACAATAAGGCAGGTAGGCACAGAAGGTCAACGAAAAAGCAACCACTTGAGGTGCAGGGAAAAAAACAAGATGTTCAGACATGGAGTCAAACTACACTGAGACATTTCAGCGAACCGAACCATGACTAGAAGAGATGTAACATCAAAAGGCTGGTATTAATTAAGCCTATAAAGCCAAGAAAAAAAGAAGCTAGTGAAATTCTTAAAGACCAACAGGATGAGGAACCAATAAAAGCCCAAGGCCAGACTACATCTACAGTAAACTAGGTATACTCTTTCCTTTACCAACCCTCTAGGCTATAGAACTTCACTTCTAAACGTTTTCTTCCCTTGTCACAGCTAAGGCATGTGTGTGAATTCATCACAAAACTACAACCAACAATTACTTAGTGCAGCAGAAAAACATCTCTCCTACATCCCACTTTCATATCCAACATGAGGTCAGAAACAATTGATGCTCCACACACAACAAGCAGGGAGGACACAAGTATTGAAGAGGGTTAAGGTGCACAACAATTGCCAAGACGAATTGATATCAATCAGTGAGGTAATGTCTCCTCATGTGAAGATTGTGTAGCGGCCAAAAAAAAGCACCTATAATTTTGCTAGCTAAGTGGTACTCCTCCTGTTGCTGATCCCACCAGCTACCGCAGCCTTGTGGGCGCCCTTCAGTATCTCCTCCTGTTGTTGTTCCCTCAAGCGCCCAACAGGGGCTCCTCCTCGACGTTCCAGCATGATCCCGTCTCCACCACGCTACGTCAAGAGCGACCCTCCGGTCCCTGCTGGTGACCCGGTATGGTGACGTTCCAACATGTGCCATCTATCTATATGCCCATCCCGCCGGTCGCCAATTCCCACAGTATGGCGACCCGGGGAAAAACAGGGTACCGGCAGCCTCGCCTTGCTCTGCATGCCGAGGCCCTGTCTCCCCTCCCGCGGTCCTGCCGGGATGCTCTCGCTGATCCTCATTGGCGCCAGGCCATGGAAGACGAATATGCTGCCCTTCAGGTCAATCACACTTGGGATCTTGTTCCCCGCCCTGCCAAGGCCAATGTGGTCACTGGAAAATGGATATTCAAACACAAGTTCAATGCTGCTACAAGGCTCGTTGGGTGCTTCGGGGGTTCTCTCGACGCCTTGGTGTTGATTATGACGAAACTTTCAGCCCGGTCGTCAAACCGGCCACTGTTCGTACAGTCATCACCCTAGCACACTCCAAGGATTGGCCTATTCATCAACTGGACGTAAAGAACGCCTTCCTCCATGGCACACTTTCAGAAACCGTCTACTGCTCCCAGCCCACCGGATTTGCTGATTCTACCCTTCCAGAGCATGTCAGCCGGCTCAACAAATCCCCCTACGGCTTAAAGCAAGCACCGCGGGCCTGGTACAGCCGGTTTGCTTCCTTTTTGATCTCTCTGGGGTTCACTGAAGCCAAGTCAGACACTTCTCTCTTCGTATACAGCCGCGGTACAGAGACTGACTATTTACTCTTATATGTGGATGATATCGTCCAAACAGCTTCATCACAGCAGCTCCTTCACCGTGTCATTGCTGCATTGAAAAAGGAATTCGCCATGAAGGATCTTGGACCTCTACATCACTTTCTTGGCATTTTAGTTCAGTGCCACAGGGATTCAGTCACCCTCTCGCAGCGCCAATACACACTGGACATCCTTGCTCGCCATGGCATGAGTGATTGCAAACCTTGCCTCACCCCAGTTGACACATGTGCAAAGGTTTCTGCTGATGCCGGTCCTCCTGTTGCTGATCCCACCAGCTACCGCAGCCTTGTGGGCGCCCTTCAGTATCTCACATTCACCAGGCCGGACATTACTTACGCCGTTCAACAAGTATGCCTTCATATGCACGCTCCATGTGAAGCTCACCTTGTCGCTGCCAAAAGGATCCTTCGCTATCTCCAGGGTACACTCGGTCATGATCTGGTCATCCCCCGCACAGCTCCAACTCAACTCCGTGTGTATACTGATGCTGATTGGGCTGGCTGCCCGGATACCCGCCGGTCCACCTCCGGTTACGCCGTCTTCCTCGGGGACAGTCTGATCTCTTGGTCCTCCAAGCGACAGCCCACTATCTCCCGGTCCAGCGCCGAGGCAGAATATAGGGTTGTTGCCAACGGCGTCGCTGAAGTCACTTGGCTGCGGCAGTTGCTCAAGGAGATTCATCATCCCCTGGACTCCGCCTGCCTTGTCTACTGCGACAATGTTAGCGCCATCTACCTCGCTTCCAACCCCGTGCAACATCAGCGCACCAAGCACGTGGAAATCGACCTTCACTTCGTCCGTGAACGAGTTGCCATGGGTGCTGTCTGTGTTCTCCACGTACCCACCACGTCGCAGTTCGCCGATGTCTTCACCAAGGGCCTTCCCTCCTCCGTCTTCATGGATTTTCGCTCCAGTCTGAACGTCCGTTCCACCGACGCTCCGACTGCGGGGGGTGTTAGAAATAATTGCTATTTAGTATAATCTCCTAGTGTAAGCTAGCCATTGATTAGCCTAGCTGGTTGTGCTGTGTTCACACCCATCTGGCCCCCTGGTCATGTTCAGACTCGGTTGTGTTGTGTTCACACCCATCTGGCCCCCTGGTCATGTTCAGACTCGGCTGGCCCCTTAGTCCATCCTCCCTCCTATAAATGTAATCCCCTGTGTAATCATCTCATTAAGCAATCTAAGCCTGTTAGGCTATTGTCTATCACTGAATACCTCGTAGTCCTTTAGGTTATTGATTGTGACTTGTGATATTGATTGTGTTGCTACCTGAGTTGAAATACCTGTATCATTGGTGGTTTGTAGCTGCACATATGGAGGAGACTTTAAACCTAATCATAACTTGGACTTGTGATATTAATTGTGTTGCTGCCTGAGGAGTTGAAATGCTTGTATCATTGGTGGTTTGTAGCTGCACGTATGGAGACTTTAAACCTAATCATAACTTGGACTTGTGATATTGATTGTGTTACTGCCTGAGGAGTTGAAATACTTGCATCATTGGCGGTTTGTAGCTGCACATATGGAGACTTTGAAACTAGTCATCATAACTACAGCGGTGTGATGCCTATATTCAGATTGCTATTTACGCTTATATCTATCATTTTCCTGTGCACTGTGCCATTCATGCTCAAAGACCGTAATTATCACCTGATGCAGCAAGATTTGATATGGAAGCAAATTTCAGGGGGAACACACTATATTAGTCAGAGCCACATGGGTATTTGGGCACTTATTTAATTACTCTACATATAGCATGGAATAAGGTACTAACCCATGTCAATAAAACTCTATATGACACCTCAGCCTCTCCCGTCAGGTAACAGCGCAGATTCCTATTTGTGCAAACAGTGAAAGTTGAAGGGCCTGCAAAAGTAAAGTGCAAGGTTTGGGGTGCGCCCAAGTGTGAGGATGTTATGGTCGGCATCCCCTACCAGCGCCGCAGGCCCGTTAGTGGCTAGGAGGGAGCCAATATAATATTGTCGAAATTCTATTACTTTAGGGGGTTATTTTATAATTTACATTATTAGAGAGATATATATATTTGTAAAACTCTATGGAGGAAATTAAGCAGAAACAATTATTGTTTCCGGCTTCCTCAGAGAGCCGGGAGAAACCCTAGCCGCCTCCTTCCCTCTTCTTCCCGTGAACAGTACCGCGGTACTGTAGCGTGGGTACTGTAGCACCTCCGCCATCTGCTCGCGCACACGCACCTCGCCACGACGCCTGCTCGCCGGCAGCGAGGTCCCAGGCCTGCTCCGCCTCCCTCTCATCCCTACAGACTCTGTGATCTACGCGGTAGGATCCGTAATCCTATCAACCTGGTATCAGCCTTGCCAGGCACGATGACTTCCTCCCAGCAAACCCCTCCCATGCCGATCTCCACCCAGCCGCTGCCTACTGCCTCGTCGGCGCTCTGCATTGGGTCCTCGACCCCTCTATCGCCCCTCACCTTGGAGGCCCTGGATGCGATAATCGACAGGATCGCGGCGGGGGTCGCGGCCATGCAAGCAGCGTGGGTGGGCCTCACCCAAGCGCCTGTCCTGCCGCCGTTTTCGGCGCCGCCACCGCCGCCGCCGCCGCCCTCATCAACAGCGGTACCACCGCCTCCCCCATCCACAGCGGCAGCTACCACTTCGTCGGCGACATCCTTCCCCTACGGCATGCCGACCTCGGGCTCGGGGATCCCCCTTCATCTGCTGCAATGGCTGGCCTCACCATCACCGCTCCCGGCTTGGCTGCACGGCTCCATGGCAGCATCAGGACCGATCTACTCCACGACCATGTCCACGACGGCTGCACCTGCCAGCGGCGTCCTCTACAGTGGAGTGGACGGGCCGCTCTTCCACGGTGCAAACTTCAGCCAGGGTGCCCAGCAGCCTGGGCCAGATCCCGAACTCGCTGCTGCCCTCTTCGGCGCCCAGGCTGGCCCTAAATTTTACGAGCTCGAGTTCCCCACGTACGATGGCTCGGTTGATCCCCTCAATTGGCTCAACCAATGCGAGCAATTCTTCAGAGGCCAGCAGACCCTGGCGTCAGCGCTCGTGGTTGGCATCCTACAATCTCAAGGGCGCGGCGCAGACGTGGTACTACGCCCTGGAACAAGATGAGGGCATGCCACAATGGGAGCGTTTTCGGGAGCTCTGCTCTTTGCGTTTCGGCCCGGCAGTGCTCGGAACCCGCTTGGCCGAACTCGCTCGCCTCCCCTTTGTGTCAACGGTGCAGGACTACTCAGAGCGCTATAATGCTGTCCTCTGCCACGCCCACAACCTCAACGCTCGTCAGAAAGCGGAACTTTATGTGGGTGGCCTGCCGGATCACATTCGCGTGCACGTCCAGATGCGCGCGCCACAGGACCTCCAATCCGCAATGTACTTGGCCCGGGCATTCGAGACGTGCACGCCCGCGCCCACCTCGGCTCCCCCACGAGGTGCTCGGCCTCCTCAGCGGCAGGGCGTTCCCCCCCCCCCCCCCCCCCTACAGCGGGCTCCAGTGGCAACCGCAGGGCCGGCGGCCGCTCTCCCTCCCCCAGCACAGGGCGGGAACGCAGCACCAGCAGGACGGCCTTTCCGTCGTCTCTCTCCGGCTGAACAGCTGGAACGTTGCCGCCAGGGGCTCTGTTTCAACTGCGACGAGCCCTATGTCCGCGGTCATGTGTGCCTGCGACTCTTCTTCCTGGAGGGGGACGACTACCTCGATGACGAGCCAGCTGTAGATGCCCAAGATGGGCTGCCCGCCGACCAGGATGCCCACGTGCCACCCGCTGCTAACGCCCTCATGGTTTCCCTTCAAGCGGTTGCAGGGATTCGGGCGGCTAACTCTATGTTGTTGCCCGTCATCATCAAAGGCGAACGCTTCCTCGCCCTCCTCGACACAGGTTCGACGCACAACTTCGTGGCCAGGGAGACCATGCGTCGTCTCGGCCTCGTTCCGGCCGGTGGTGAGCACCTGCGGATCTCAGTGGCCAACGGTGACCGCATGCCCTGTGAGGGTATCGCTCGGAATGTGCCCATCCGCATCTACGAAGAGGACTTCGCCGTCACCTGCGTTGGCCTCAACTTGGGCGGCTTCGACTTCATTATCGGTTTCGACTTCATCCGGACCTTGGGCCCCATCTTGTGGGACTGCGAGGCCCTCACCCTGTCGTTCTAGAGGAACGGCCGCCGCATCACCTGGCAGGGGGTGGCCGGTGCGACTGCACCTCAACCGGCCGCCTCTACACAGTTGCTCGTCTCGACGTCATCGGACTCCCCGCTGCCCTTGTTGGACGCACTTCTTCAGCAGCACACCGGCATCTTCGACGAGCCCACGGGGCTCCCACCGGCGCGCCCGTACGACCACCGCATACACCTGCTGCCTGGTACCGCCCCGGTCGCAGTGCGCCCCTACCGTTACCCCCAGTTACAGAAGGACGAGCTGGAACGGCAGTGCTCGGCCATGCTGGCGCAAGGCATCATCCGGCCGAGTACTTCGCCGTTCTCCGTGCCCGTTCTCCTCGTGCGGAAGGCGGATCAGTCTTGGCGTTTCTGCATCGACTACCGTGCTCTAAACACCAAGACCTCTAAGGACAAGTTCCCGATTCCGGTGGTCGACGAGCTGCTGGATGAGTTGCACGGGGCGAGGTTCTTCACCAAGCTTGACCTCCGCTCCGACTACCACCAGGTGCGGATGCACCCCGACGACATCGCCAAGATGGCATTCCGCACACATCATGGCCACTTTGAGTTCCTGGTCATGCCTTTTGGGCTCTCCAATGCACCGACCACTTTCCAGGCCTTGATGAACGACGTCCTCCGCCCCTACCTCCAGAGGTTTGTGCTGGTGTTTTTCGATGACATACTTATCTACAGTTCGTCGTGGGTTGAACACTTGCAGCACATCAACATCGTCCTCAACGCCCTGCGAGCACACCATCTTCATCTGAAGCGCTAAAGTGTTCCTTCGGGGCATCATCTGTGGCTAGGCCATGTCATCGCCGAAGGCGGTGTCGCCATGGACGCCGACAAGGTCGCCGCAGTGGCTGTGTGGCCACTTCCCCGCTCCGCTCGGGCCCTCCGTGGCTTCTTGGGTCTGGCGGGGTACTACCAGAAATTCATCCGGGACTTTGGCATCATCGCTGCCTCGCTCACGCGTCTCTTGCGGCGAGACGCATTCGTGTGGGACGACGACGCGACGACAGCGTTTGAGGCGCTCAAACGCGCCTTGACGACGGGGCCTGTTCTTCAGATGCCGAACTTTGACGCTACCTTTGTGGTCGATTGCGACGCTTCGGGCGCAGGGTTCGGCGCCATCCTTCACCAGGGCGTGGGACCCCTCGCCTACTTCAGCCGGCCCTTTGCAGCTCGCCATCTCAAGCTTGTTGCCTATGAACGCGAGCTGATCGGGCTGGTGCAGGCAGTGCGCCACTGGCGCCCGTATCTGTGGGGGCGCCCCTTCCTGGTTCGCACTGATCATTACAGTCTCAAATTTTTGCTTGACCAGCGTTTGTCCACCGTTCCGCAACACCAGTGGCTCAGCAAACTCTTCGGCTTCGACTTCACGGTGGAGTACCGCCCGGGCCGCCTGAATGCGGTGGCAGATGTTGTCATGCCATGACGCCGAGGAGGGCACTGCTGCTCCTTCACCGGGGGCGTCTGGGGCGGCTCTGGCCTTGTCCAGGCCCACATTCGCCCTCCTGGACGACATTCGTCGTGCCACGTCGGTGGCTCCAAACGGGCTGCTACAGCAACTCCAGGCCGGTGAGCTTAGGGACCCGTGGCGCCTCAACAACGGCTTTCTCCTCCATGGGTCTCGCGTCTTCGTGCCGGACCATGGGGATCTACGCCACCAGGTCCTCCTGTTGGCTCACGCGGGCGGCCATGAGGGCATCCAGAAGACGCTCCATCGCCTACGTTCCGACTTCTACATTCCACGGGACAGGGTGCTGGTTCAGGACTTGGTGCGTTCCTGTACCACGTGCCAGCGCAACAAGATGGCGACGCTGCAGCCGGCGGGGCTGCTGCAACCCCTTGAGGTGCCCTCCCAAGTCTGGGCGGACATCTCAATGGACTTCATTGAGGGGCCGTCGAAGGTTGCGGGCAAGTCGGTCATCCTCACTGTCGTCGACCGCTTCTCCAAGTACGCACATTTTATTGCGCTCGGCCACCCCTACACAGCCGCGTCGGTCGCCCGTGCCTTCTTCAACGGGGTTGTACAACTACATGGATTCCCACTCCATCGTCAGCGACCGGGACCCTGTGTTCACCGGCCATGTGTGGCGGGACCTTTTCCAGATGGCGGGCGTGAAGCTTCGCATGAGCACCGCTTTACATCCTCAGACCGACGGCCAGTCCGAGGTGGTGAACAAGGTGATTGCTATGTATTTGCGTTGTGTTACAGGTGATCGGCCTCGGGCGTGGGTGGACTGGCTGTCTTGGGCGGAGTATTGCTATAATACTTCCTTCCATACTGCCCTCCGCGCTACGCCATTCGAGGTCGTGTACGGCCATCCCCCGCCGCCCATTCTGCCATATACGCCAGGGACGGCCCGCACAGAGGCTGCCGACGCCCTCCTCTGCAGCCGTGATGTGATGCTCGCCGAGGTTCATCAGCGGCTCCTCCAAGCGCAGCAGCTATCCAAAAAATACTACGACGCCAACCACAGGGACGTGGAGTTTGAGGTTGCCTCGTGGGTCTGGCTGCGTCTCCTTCACCGCACCACGCAGTCCATTGACCCGCGCTCCAAGCGCAAGCTGGGGCCGCGTTGGGCGGGACCGTTTCGCGTTCTCGAACGCATCGGTCATGTCGCCTACCGCATCCAGTTGTCGGCGGGCGCTCGCATCCACGACGTCTTCCATGTCAGTCTCCTGAAACAGCATCGCGGCGACCCTCCACAGGCTCCGGGTGACCTTCCCCCAACGCTTGACGGTCGGGTTCTACTGGCTCCGGAACGCGTCCTTCAGGCACAACAGCGCCGCGGCGCCTGGCACGTCTTGATCAAGTGGCATGGCCTTCCAGCAGACGACGCGACATGGGAGCCCCTCGACGAGTTCCGTGCGGACTTCCCCGACTTCCAGCTCGAGGACGAGCTGTTTTCGCAGGCGGGGAGAGATGTTATGGTCGGCATCCCCTACCAGGGCCGCAGGCCCGTTAGTGGCTAGGAGGGAGCCAATATAATATTGTCGAAATTCTATTACTTTAGGGGGTTATTTTATAATTTACATTATTAGAGAGATATATATATTTGTAAAACTCTATGGAGGAAATTAAGCAGAAACAATTATTGTTTCCGGCTTCCTCAGGGAGCCGGGAGAAACCCTAGCCGCCTCCTTCCCTCTTCTTCCCGTGAACAGTACCGCGGTACTGTAGCGTGGGTACTGTAGCGCCTCCGCCATCTGCTCGCACACACGCACCTCGCCCCGCCGCCTGCTCGCCGGCAGCGAGGTCCCAGGCCTGCTCCGCCTCCCTCTCATCCCTACAGACTCCGTGATCTATGAGGTAGGATCCGTAATCCTATCAGAGGATCTCTAGTGCAATTATCTCATAACTAAAAGAGTACGAGGCTATGAACGTTTGGGGAAATGTCACAGACAGCTCCTCATATACAATAATCTCTAGGATCACAATAAAATATGTAGCTCTAGGATATGGAAAGACATACGCTATGCTTAAGGAAACAAATCATATCTATAACAACAACAACAACAACAACAATAACAACAAATTAAAAATACAAAAAGAGATATTGATCACTTACTCTCATTATGGTCCGCAATAAGATAATCCCTTTTCCACCATGTATCCATACCCCTGTATATGGAACCATCACGGTGTCTACTTTTTGCAAGTATATTATTCACAGTGGATTCTTCATCATCACTGGCATTTTTGTCGTCACTGGCAACCATTTCTCCCCTGTGATTTTCCATTGAGCTCCCTTGCTCTCCTTTCACAATTTGTCCTGATGCATCACGTTTGACATAAATAACCTCTGAGGTGGCCCTACAAGCATCTTTATCGCTTCTGTCATCTCGAGCTATAACCTCCAAGATTGTGCCTCTGGTATCAATGTTTTTCATGCCCTGGATGTCCGCATTATGCTTGTTGTCCTTGGCTATAATAATAACGTTGGCAGAATAGCCGGATGCCCCCAAGTATGGTTCACAAGACTCCTCGTCTTTTACTCGACTGATGGTGACCATGTTACGAGGTTCAGGAAGAAATCTATCATATCATTAGAGAGCATAAAAAGGCAATATCAGCATTTGAAATAAATAAGATGGTACCATCAGTGAGCATTGAAATCGTAAGTAACATTATCTAAGCCTGAAACCGATTCTATGTTTTTTCGATTTTTTTGTCTGCTTTGGCAATCATATGGGATAAGCAAAAAAAAAAATGCTAGGGGAACTACGGCGACCGAGCAGGCAGCCGGAACTAGTAAATTCCCCCACCTGCCTTCAAAAACCAACATAGAAAGAAAAAAAATCAAAAGTCCACGTTGGTCACAATCCAGACCCGAAAACTGAAACTGCGGAAACTTCATCAGAACGACAAACCACACATCCCCACATTTGCCTTCAAAAAACAAGAGAAGGGTAAAAAACCCCAAAGTTCCCCACAATCCAGATCTAAAACTACAGAAACGAAGTAAAGGTGCAAACTTTAGCATCAGGAGAAGAAAACACACCGAGGAACCCGACGGAAAGATGGATTGGCAAACACCATATGTGGGGAAATTTGTTGCGCGCGCGCTGACCAGCAAGCAGTTGCGCATGCCATGAAAGAGAGGAGAGGTCGCGAGGGGCAGGAAAACCGGTGAATCGGGGGATGTCGGAGACAGAGAATAGGGCGGAGGATTTGCATCTGGGCGAGCGGCGGCGGCCGGGGGGCGGGGGCGCTCTGGGCGGGGGATCAGCATCAGGTTAATTATATAATAATTAATAAAAGGAACGTATCCGGTGGAAACCAGTTTTCTATCTAAACTACACGAACTCTAATAAATACTGCAGGAATCTAATTCAATGGTGGGTTATTTTAGTAAGTACTTAGATTTCTCCATTCGTCTCATCCTAATCAAACAGGCGTAGACACAGTGAAAGGGTTTAAGTGCTAAAATAACTCAGCTTCACATCTAACCATCAGATTAGATTCTTGTGGTCTTATTAGAGTTTCTATAGTTTGCATAGGAAGCTGGTTTTTTAGCATACTTTTCTATTAATAATAATAATAATAATAATATAATCTCATCCCTCCCCACAAACACAAAACAAAAAATATATTATAATAATAAATTATATAATTGGGACTCCACTATTTGGAACCCAGATACCAAATAGTTATTTAGTACCAAATCCATTCGGTAGCTCAACAACCCTCACACAACATCCTTAGCTTTTTTGACGTCTGTATTTTTTTCGTACAAGTTTTTCTCCGTATAGTTTTTTTTGACGTTCGTTATTTGTTTTTTTTATCACTTTTGCATACCAGGTTTTTCTCCGTGCAGTTTTGTTTGACTTTGTGATTTGATTTTTTTTACCCGTGCAGCACAGCTCTTTTACGTTCGTGATCATGAGGAAATAATCTTGTGTCTGTGTGGAATAGATTGGTTGCCATGTGGTAAGATTTTTTTATTCTTCATTCACCAAGAATTAGAAAATGAGGAAATCTTTTAGAGTTGCAGCAAATTGTGCGACCAAAATTGGATATTGAAAAGCGACTTTCCATTTGATGGGTATAGTTTCTATTAAATCGATGAAAATAAATATTTTTACCAAAACCAAAAAATAATAATTAATAATAATCAGCTCTTTACAATTTTTCTGCTTCTTTGATACAATAACTAAGATAAACATAACAAAATTCACACAAGCGTGAATTTTCAATTTTATATATAACTAAGATAATCAGCTCAATATAATAGGCTATTTTGTATATGGCCATCATATCAAGGTGGACTATTTTTTCACACAAGCGTGATCACATGGCCCCAATGAGACTTGTATGGCTACGATCAAAATTAGAAAAATAATCAGTAACTCTAAATTTATTGTGCTTGCCATTTGTCAAATCAAAGGCATGAACTTTACTGAAAAATTACAAATCCATCAGGAAATGTGGACTATTATTCAAGAAAAACTATTCCATTGACAAAAATATACTAATTTCCTCGACAAATGCTCCAATCTCACCAGAAAAAAGCAATGCTTGCTCTCGCACAAGGCCATATTCCAGACACGGTAAGCACAATGATCATATCTGCAAAAATTACAATTCATAAACAAGAGGGTGTGGAACGCAAAGATCCAAATGACTAAAACACTAAAAATTTGCAAGTTCACAACAAAAATTAGTCAGAAGGTAGTCGAGCAAGTAGCTCAACCATGAAAAAAAATTGGAGCAAAGTCCATGCAAAACATTGACTTGTTCAGTTCTTTTAAAACAATGCTTATAGCAAATAAACACCATCTGCTGCTACAATTAGGAGAAACTTAAATGTCAGGATTAGCATTGATTGTGTGCCTCTAGTGCATGAGACCCGATTGTGGGGCCAATTCGCACCTCACTTGACCAAACCAAACCTATCATGTGAGCATGAGAACTTAAATTGTATATAGTCTAGCATCAAGAAAAGAATTGTAGTCACAAAACAATGATGTTTGTATGAAAAAAGCCTATGATACCATGACGAATGCACCTGACTATCACAAATAACGACGTCTATGAATACCAGAGTTGTGTATAGTCAGGTACAGAGCAAGCTCTCCTAGAGGCCATATATCATTTCCATTGGATATACACCATTTGCAATGCAACTGCACTTGCGCAAATAAAAAAAATAGGGGAAATGACATTTTTGAAAAAAAAAAAGATACCAATACTATGTTCAATGAGTATTTGTGAAGTGTTTACTATTCTGTTTTGTGCTAAGTAATGGATTGTTTTATTTTTCTAACTAATTCTGAAATGCAATTTTTGGGCCTGCTATATATGTATCTAAACATTAATTATATCTCTAATTACTGTTTGATAGTATAGGAATTTAATTTTTTTCCTAAACATGAGAATAAAAGTCACAAATTATAAATAAACACAACTTGCATTAGTTGATCTCATCCTGAGTGCTCAAGTGAACCATGTAGGAACCAAGAATTTTTTATTTATATTTGTTTACAGAGATATTAAAAGAATGGATCAATGTAATTGCATGCTTAATGCTCTTTGTAGTGGAAGGCCACAAAAATGCAATTCTAGAAATGATGAACACTACTTGCCATGAGAGCTAAATCTGCCAAACCAAACACAGACCTTGTGTAGGGACTAGGAACTTGCACAAGGGAAAATGACAAGAATTGGACAGACATGAATAAAGCTTTTATTCGGCTCTGATTGTATTTTCCCTGATTGGCCATTCTAATTAAGAATAAGGCTAGAAGTATTAACAAATTACTTAATCATTATGGGCCCGTTCACGTTTGGTTGCTGCTGCAGCCTTGTGCCTGTGCAGCAAGCTTAACCGAAGTCACTATGTTGAAAATGCAATTCTTATGGACATGCTATGCATGAGTTATCTCATAAGCATCCTAAAAATAGATCTACTAATGACATAAAATGTGAACATGCTATCATATGAACATTCTGAATCTCCTAACTTCACAGAGCCTATAAATTACCAGATGTTTTAATGCAGCAAGTGGACCACAGAAGATTCTGGTTTATTTAATTTAATCAGTTCAAAAGAGCTGCTGCCAAAACACCAGTCGCTAGCATTTGCCACCTGCCTTTTCAGATTGAACCATATATGTGCTTTGGAAAATATTTTTTTATTGGTTAAGGATCAATTTGGTAATAACTATTTGTGGACCAAAGACAAGAAACTTATGTGGTTTAAAAAAATGATTTGTTATAGTTAAGAATAAATTTGCACATAAGTTTATTTATTTGACAAATGAGGAACATGTGTTCAGATAATCAATTTTAATAGCAAAAGAAGATTAGGTCCAAGTACATAACTTCATCTTCTTTTCTAATGCAATTAAGTCAACCAAAGTAGAAGTTTGGATCTCCTTTTTAAGCCTGTGAACTGAAAATCCTAGTCTAGAATTGGAAGGAAAAGTACACAAATTATTTAACTAAATAATCTAGTATAGATAGGGAAAGGTAATTGTTATATCTCTATATAACTAAAAATAGAAGTCTTTAGATCAACCTTGCACCAGATTAATCCATCAAAACATATAGAAAATTATGTAAATAGTTATCAGTTGTGGATTGCATGATCAAGCCCATGGGAAAGCAGGTAGTTGATTAGTTAGGGAATCTGAAGAAAATATGTTATGCTTCAGAATCAAGAAAAAAAATTTAGTAAACAAAGCAGTCTCAAATAAAAAGTAGTAGCACATCAATATGTTTCATTCAACAAAAAAGACATTCACACTACACAAAAATGGTAAAATTTTATTACACTTCAGATATAGTTACAAATAGTACATATATTTTGTCCTTTAGTGTTTAGAAGAAGAAAAAATACACAAAACTGACATGCATGAATTCTATTTTGTTGTTGTGGTCTCGATGGTGGATTCAGTGGTCTCAAAATTCAACAGTCTTTAGATTAACCTAAAACTACAGCAGTTCGACCCTTGTTTTATATCAACATAAATTTGACAGTGGTTGATTCAGTGGTCTCGGAAGAACTGAAATTTCGCGGGCCATGCTTTATTTGTTTGGGGATTCACCCTGTAGTTTTAGAGAATTGCAGAGTTTAACAGAGTCGTAGACGCAGAGAGTGGTTTAACTCACTAGAGCAGCTTCAGAGGTTTCATAAAGTTGTAGGTGACAACGGAGACCGTAGCACCCGTGCGCTCGTACGAGAGATGTGTGCTCACCTGGGAGACACAGGTGCTAGACGGTGGCGCAGCACTGCTGCTAGGTCGAGGTCGAGGTCGAGGTCGAGGTCGAGGGCATGGGGCGTACAACGCTGGGGAGTAGCGCGGCAGGGCGGGGCACCGGGGAACGCTAGCCAAGAACAACACGACGTGGGATGTACTCTTCCATAATCAATATATGTACTGCAAATTACTGAGATTTTTTTTCCTAAAACATCAAAAAACGGATGAGTCACGACAATGACAAATTAAGGAACATTGTTAACAATGCAACCTGTGATAGTTTCATCCACTAGTGAACTGAAATGGATAGAGAAAAAAATTATTAATGTTCAACAGTATTTAGCTCCACCTATAACCAGTGTTTGATTCGACTGGAATAAACCTAAACATGAACCAATATCCTTTTCTCTCATCATCGTCTTGTCTATGTAAAATGCTAACACAAACTAGAAAAAATAGCAGGAGTCTCTGAATACCTGAACCTAAACCTAAACCAGTAGAACCGGGATTTTAGAAAACCTCATACACCCGGTCTCTGAATATAAGAACATGAGAGCAGCAATTGCAAAGAGAAAATGAAACCGAGTCACATTACTGGTCACAGAATAGAAAAGTGTTGAGCTGCAGCTGCTGATGCTCTATAGTCCTGCAAAGAGAAAATGAAAATGAGTCGACCAAGGTAGTTGATCTGCTGCTAAACTGACAACCAACAAAAAGAGAGCACGAGTTGCTTCTTTAGAATAAATACAGAAAACTGCAACTCCGCCTATTTTAGAAAATCGTGTGCAAAACCAAAACCCATTTCGGTTTACATGAAATCAGAAACAAATATTTGTCCAAGCTGCTGTATACTAAATAGAGAAAAACTTTAGCTCTATCTATTTGATAAAATCAGTTGCAAAACCAAACTGTCAATAGAACCCTTGCTCTGAGTTTGTAATCCCTCAAACGGACCATGAAAATCTGTACAGCTGGTATCTAAATGGATTAATAACATCTTATGAATTTGTTTTCTAATTTAATATCAGAAGCAATCTGCCAGTGTAAAAAAAAGGCTCACTCTTGGACTAAAGATGTGAGAGAACTCTATATAGCTTGCAGGCTTGCGAGATACGACGTATGGACGTGCAACGCAAGGACAGGCGAAGTTGAGATGTGCTCACCGGGTGCGGATCTTGGCAGCAGGGACCTGTCTGAGAGGAGCTCCGGCATGCCGTCTAAGACGCGGTTGGCATCTCCGTCCACATACACAAGTAGGTGCACTGACCTTAAGATGAAGCAAAAGAACAAAAGAATCAGGGCGTCCACCTTGGATCTGCGAGGAGTGAGATAGATGCAGAGAGTTTAGGGTGGCTTGCCTGCTCGCGCCGCCCGCGATAGGGCTGGCCGCCTCGCCCGCTTGTGCCGCCCTCGATAGTGTCGGGCGCCTTGTCCACTCATACGGTGCGGCGCTAGGCAGCAGCGGGACGCATGGCGGTGAGCGGTGGTAGGAAGAGGAAGAGTGCGGCGAGGGCGGCGCCGCGGCGGTGAGGTGTGGCATCGGCAGAAGTGCAGGTGGATGGGGTCCAGGTGGAAACTGCAAAACAATTGAGGGTGGGTGAGTGGGGGAGGCTAGATCATGGCGTACGAACTCTTCATGCCCTCGGGCACCTGGTCATCGAAGAACTCGATCTTGGCCACCTCCAGGAAGGCGTCGGCCACGCCCATGAGCACGAACTGCAGGAGCAACACGAATATGGTGATCGGGATCGTGGTGTCCTTGCTGTTGTAGAGCCCGTGCTCGTGCGCCACGGCCAGGCGGTGCCGCTCCGTCACCGACGTGATGCCCATCATGACGATGTGGATGACGAAGCCAACGCTCATCTGCTGCAACAGCGAGATGTCGCGCGGGTTCCCCGTGACCCGGCGCGCGAACGGCTTGCTGAGGACGTTGAGGTTGGGCGTGTGTGGGAGCGGGGCCGCCTTCCTCTTGGCGTAGTGCTCACCCTCGAGCTCGTGCAGGTCGCGAGGCTCTTCATGTCAGGGAAGAGAGACGCGAGGCCAGGAGAGGATATGTCGCAGAAAAAAAAATCGCAACGTCGGAGGGAAAAAGATCTCGTGATAGGGAAGTTTTATGCGCGCTGAGATATACGCGCGCAAGCCCCTGGATGCCAAGTTGCCAAAGATAGCAACGTGTTTTGAGGAACTGCTGAAGAGAGATTTCTGTGATTTTGCCAAAATATTAAGGATAGCAAGCTGATTTCCCAAACTGCGGAGCATCTCCAACAACTCTTAATATTTCACTTGGTATATCTTGTGTTATAGCAACTTGCTATTTTGTTTCCCAAGTAAAAAACTTGAGTCTCTCCGACAACTCCCTATTCTAACTTGCTAAAATAAAAAAGGTAGGCCCACCAAGGACCCATTTGAACTCAGCGTGACGTCTCGATCCGCACCCTGAGCTGCGACGCTCCCCCTACCTCTCGCCGCGACGTTCCCCCTACCTCTTGCCGCGCTACTCATCTTCGCGACTCCAGTCGCCGCGCGCCGCCTGTCCACCTCCTCGTCGAAGCTTTCTTCTCCTTCCCCAAAACAGATCGGTGAGAAGCTAGCCGGTGAGAAGCTGCATCAAGGCCGGTGAGAAGGCGGTGAGGAGCTGCAGCAAGGCCGACATCGACGTCCTCCAATCAACCAGGTCAATATCTCCCCATCAGTCTCCCGCTGGAGGGCGGCGGCGCAATCTTCCTCCACGCGAGAACGGCGGCGAGGGGACGGGAGAGCTGGAGGCTATTTTTATCCCGCGGGAGAGGAGAATAAGCGTGAGGCAAGATCTATCGACGGGAGAGCTGGCGGCTATTTTTATCCCGCGGAAGAGGGAACGATCGGACTCCAGAGCGCGTGTGATCGGTCCGGAGTCCTTCGCGCGCGCGGGAAAGAAAAATACACCGCGCGGGAGAGAGGAGAAGAGCCCCGAAATCACCGATGCGCGCTGCCTACGCGTGTGGACGGATACGCGCGCGTACCCTCTTTTTTCCCAAGTTGACAAAATACCAAGTCACTTTACCAAGTTGTTGGAGATGTACTTTTATAATTTTGCCAAAAAATAGAATACCAAGTTGTTTTTGGGAGCTCTTGGACATGCTCTGGATATAGGATGTGTGTCTCAATCTCGGGCCGTCTCAAAAAAAAAGACCTCGTGGGTGGGCTGAGTTGTGAGCCTCAAGCCGAATGAAGTTGGGGACGTGTGTTTCGGCTGGCTAATAGGATGGTGGGTACCAAGTATATATTTGGTAGCTAGGTACCATATAGTAATACTATATATATATACGGTAAATTTTTCATACTCTCTAGAACTATCTACTCCCTGCTCATAATTGCACACAGGTACACCCGTAGAATCCCTATTGGTTAGTGGGTTTAAAGAACAAACCCGTTAATCTAAGATATAGGAAACGTCCACACCCATCTTCCCGGAGCTCACCCGTTGTCTTCTCGCAATCTCAACCGTCGCCAGTCCGCCACCTCTCGACCTTCAGGTTTCGCCGGAGCTGCGAGCGCCTCCTCGTGCATCTAAAGCGCCAACGCCAGACCCATGCCTCTGGCCGCCCACCACGCCACGAGGTGGCCGTTGAGGACCGCCGCTGAATAGGTACGAGTCAGAATTGGTAACATGGAAAGATATGAATTCAAATCCTAATCAAATAGATCTTTTAGGTTTACATCAATCCAAATTCAACCATAAACCTTCATTGGTGATTTACTTTAGGCCCTTTTCGAGTCTATGTTGACGGTTTAAAATAGTTGTTAACTACTATCATCACACATAAACCTTGTGTTTGCTTTCACCATCAAAATTGGTATCATCAACTTCGGCTTCACCAACTTTTTTGCTTGGGGTTTCATCACTAACCCTGGTACTATCGACTACGACTTCATCAAGGTTCAGCGGTAGGATTCAATAATGACTTTAGTGTCATCGACAAAGTCTTGAGAAACATTTTGACAACAAGTCCCCAACGACATCTTCAACTCCGCCTTTGCCTATAGATGTGCATGCAGCCCGCAGCCCGGTGGCACGGCCCGAAGCACGATTTTTTGGCCCAGCCTAAGCACGGCACGACACGGTATTGTCCGGGCCCGGGCCGGCACGACCCGATGCACCAGGCCGTGCCTGGGCTGCATCCGAGGCCCGCGGGCTGGCATGGCACGGCCCGGTAAACAGCCATAGGCCCGGTGAAGGCCCGGTGAGTAAGCTCCAATAGTAGCAGGCCAATAGGCCATCGGTCCAGCAAAAGTCCACCACGCCTCCTCCTTATCGCTAACTTGACCAATCCTCCCCACCGCTCACCGCTGTGCCATAGTTGGTCTTTCTCCTACTCGCTCGTCGCTCGCATGCGTGTGCGTGTCCGCGGTTCCGCGCTTCTTCCCACTCCCGACCGCACAAGCTCCTACTGCCCAGTGGTCGCGGTCCTCCTCTGCGCGCAGAGCTAGAGCCGCCCATTGACGGATCCAGGATCAGCTCACGAGGGGGGCTAAATACATACAGAGCCGAGTTTGAGCCAAGTCTGGACCGAAATTCTTCTTGTATTTTTTGCCTACGAGAGATTTTTGGTAGATTTTGAGATGATTTGACGAAATTTTTCATTATTTTTCTAGTTCGCAGAAAATTTTGGACTAATTTGAAGACAAATTAGACTGATTTGACCTAAAATCTCATATGCATTTTTGGGCCAGGGGGGGCTGCAGCCCCCCCCCCCCCCCCGATCCGCCCATGGAGCCGCCTGCTATTCCCTCCTCCCTCTCCGGCTCTCCGGCATGGGCGCAGCCGCATGCCCGTCGTAGGAGCGTGCTACGGCCTGCAGATGGATCTGATGCCGCCACGGCCGTCGGCCCCCTCGACAAGGTCACCGGCGCTTCCTCATCCAGCGCAACGGTGGCGGCGACCTCTACGACCGATGTTCTCTTCCCCACCTCTAACCTCTGCCAATTTTTCTTGGTGGGCCTCGGGCCGGCCCAGCTTGCTAAAAAGGCCGTGCTCATCAGGCCGGCCCGGCACGAAAAGTGGCCCGTAGTGCCGTGCCTGGGCCGGCAGCCAGGCACGATGTACTGGTGTGGCCCGGCCCGGCGGCACGCCGTGCCTCGAGTGGCCCGGCCTGGTCGGGCTGTGCCTGGCCCGGGCTCGGGCCATGCCGGGTCGGGCCGGCCCGTTGCACATCTATACCTTTGCCAATATTTAGGAGTGAAGCGATGGTCGGAATTTCCCACAAGCGCTAGTGGTGTGGGGTTGGCGTAGAGTGCATTGGACAAGCAATTCACCTAAAGATAAAAGCCTCATCTAGCGCCCGTGAGTGAAGGTTTGAAGATACATCATGATCACATATGACTATTTTTTTGGTGTCATCTACTTCGTGTGGTTCAACCACATAAATGTCTTATTCAGCAAAGGTTGAACGGTGAGGACAGTGGCGGAGCCAGGATTTGGAACTTGGGTATTCCCATAGCCAAAAAAAATTCTATTGCATAGCAGCAGGTATCAAGTATAGTTTGCAATAGTATTCTATCATAACTAAAGTCACAAAAAAACAGTACAATACTAGAATAATAAATTGTTCACATCTAAGATAGGCATAAAAATAGGAACCAACCAGTAACAAAAAGAACTTACAAATACTATAATCTGCCTTTAAATCTGTCATCCTTCATAGCTTGGAAGCAATTAATAATGTCTTCCTTGTCTTCTGTAACACCCTAAATTTTTCTTTAGTTCAAAATAGAATAATATGATTTATTTACATTTATTGTGGCATAATAACATAGGAAAAATAGATAAATGTTGGGGAAATAAAGTTTATTTATTCTAGTTTAGTAACAAGTTGATGCATACATGCTGCTGCATACTTTTGTTTGAGTGAAGTTCAAATTTGAAAACTGGAATTCAAAATTTGATTTGGAAAGGATTTGGAAAAGCATTTGCAAATAAAAGAAAAGGGCAAAACATATCCCATTCCCTCCCATCTTCTAATTCTGGCCCGAAGGCCTTTTGCTCTTCCCGCAATCGGCCTGCCTCCTTCTCGCTACCGCACGGCCCAACTAGCCGGGCCGGCCCAAACCAGCAGGCAGGCGCCGGTGCCCTCCGCTCTGCTCAAGCGCCGAGTCGCTGACCGCCTGGTCCCGCGCTCGCGCCCACTGACAGGTGGGGCCCACCTGTCAGTGCGGTCACCCCCAACCTCCCGACGAACTCGGGAGCTGTTGCCGCCGCCGCGCCTCCAAATCCACCGCCCCGCGTCCGATTTTCTCGCCGCCTGAGCTTATCCCGGGTGCGTTAGAGTTCTATAAAAGACCCGCGCCCGCAGCTGCCTTCTGTTTCCCACCTTCTCGCCTCGAAGCACTCTCACCAGAGCTCCAAGCCGCCGAAACCCTAGCCGCCGCCGCCGAGCTATTCTCTGCAATTCGACGCGAGTCTGTCGAATTGGGCCAACTCTTGAGCTTCGTCGTACCGTAAGGAAGCTCCGGAGCTCTACTTCCATCGGATTTCCCTCTCCATCTACTCACTAATTGGTCGCCGGACTTGCAGGACGCCGCTGACCGCCAATCTCCTCCGTGCGCCGTCCTCGATCGATCTCCTACTTCGTTTTGTGGTTGGGTGAGTTCGCCATCCCTTCCTCTTTCTCCCGGTCGTTCCCGATTCGCGAATGGCGGCCGGAATCGCCGAGTCGGCCAACTCCAGCGAGCTCCGCCGCCGCGGAAGGTCCGAGCCGCCGCGCCGGCACTGTGCAAGCCGGCGGCGCCGCCCGAACCCTCCCCAGATCTAATCCGGACCGTCCAAATCCGATCGGACGGCCCTCCGTGGCCGATACCCCTTCGCTGGCAGATTTGCTAAAGAGCCCCTCGGCTTTTGCCGATTTAACCCGCAGTCCCTGGCCGGCGCGGATAAATCCGAATTTCCGATTTATTTTATTTCGAAAATACTTTGATCTATTTACAGAATTGCCATTACACCATTTTGTCTATATCTTGCTCAATTTAACTCCGTTTTGATCCATTCAAATTGCGTTAGTTTCGTAATTTCGTGCTCTACGCAGTAGTAACACTGTAGATTAGATTTGCAAAAGTTTTATTTCACGTTTAAGTCAGTCTCGTTTAGACCCTTTATAATCTTGTTTAGGCCGTAACTTCCGCGTTTTAAATCCGATTTCAGTGATCCAAACGTCTATGTGATCGTAGTGACGAATAGATCTGTTTTACAACTTTTATTTATTTAAATCTGTTGATGTACTGTTCTAATGTTAGACCTGTTTGCAATGCATGTGTGTGCGTGGATGCTTGTATGTTGCGTTGTATTCGAGTTCAGACGGTGAGCAGTACGTGGGTGACCAAGATCAGATCTACTACGACCAGCAGGAGGACCAGAACCAGGAATACGCAAATCAAGACAAGTATACATAGGATCATCCTTGTTACCTACGCACTTTAAACTACCAATCATGTGCATGTGTCAAATGATAACCATAGGTTTTATCTAGATATTCAACCTGTACCTTGTTACCGTGGGATATATGCATTTGGGTAGATTTGCTAGTGCTATAAACCTATAACTATGATATAATAAAATAATTAATGATATGCGCAACGTCTGTTCTTATCTTGTTCTTGGTAATGTGAACCCCGGGCGTGGGAGCCTTCGTGCTCTTGGCCCCCTCAAAATGATCTTCTGCGGGCAAAAGCTGGGACATACAGTACAACCGTGAGGGCTACATGGCTCTGGTTTTAGTTGGTTCGAGGACCTCTCCTCGCTTGATGGTGGTTACCCGAAAGGGCACAAAAGGGGCTTGCCGAGACGGATATAGGACAGCCTTTGGTCTCATGTGTATAGCCGGGAAGGAATGTGCCATCGGAAAGGGGGTTCCTATAACTGCTTGCCGATTGGAAACCTAGTGGCCACTATCTTGTTAGGGGAACTTCGAAAGACTTCATAGTGTACCCTGCCGCACCTCCTTGGAAGAGGTGATATGGGATTTGCAACCCCTGGCATCTGGGGATCACGGCTCACGGGTAAAGTTGTACAAACTCTGCAGAGTAATAAACTGATATATCAGCCGTGCTCACGGTCACGAGCGGCTCGGAAAACTTGCAGGCTAACCACTTAAACGAAATTTACTTTTGTTCACGTTACCATCATATTTATGTTTCCGGACGATGTTGCCAAATATTAATTATTATTCATGTGGATTAATTGGGTTTGCAAGCACATCTTGATGATTAATAAATGCTAAAATCTTGACCCACTAAAAGTGCTAACCGCAGTAAACCCGTGTCAAGCCTTTTGAGCTGCATAACCCCATGTTGCTTGCTGAGTACGAGATGTACTTACGCTTGTTATATTTTCTTCTTTTTGGATAAAAATCCCTGATGGGTAACAGATGGATTTGAGTATGAGCAAGATAAGTTTCCAGAGGATTTCTAGTCTTGCGGACCACCAGTCGACGTCCCTGTGGAGTGGAGCTTCGACGAGAGTTATTTATCTTCCGCTTGTTTATGTTTAGTTTTATTTGATGAGTTGTAATAAATACGCTATGTAATAAGCACAGTGATGATGCCTTTCTTTGTAATTTGTCCCTTATGTGTGCGACTGTTTCCTGGGCGCACATAAGTTTATACATTCAATTTTGTTCTTAAAATTGGGTGTGACAAATTGGTATCGGAGCCGTGTTGACTGTAGGACGCAAGCCTAGGTAGAAAGGGTCGTGTTAGTCTCTTTTTACTCTTCTGGATCATGCTTTTGCATTTTACTCTTGTTAATTGTCAAAATTTTATTCCACTTCCTCATATTCTATTATAAAATTGTTGATCTAACCTCAACTTATTCTTAAAACTTTGATAGATGCCTCGTGCCCAGAAGACTGCCCGCATCAGCACAGGAGGACAGCTTCCACCTTCAGTCTCCTACGTGCCTCAGGAGGACGACATCATCATGATCTCTGATGATGAGGAAGAGATGGAACCCATGGAGGAGGAGCCCGTGGAGGATATGGTGTTGGTCCATGACATCACTGGACGCGATGGCGAGGAGTGGTACCTGACACCAGATGCATCACCAGAGTACACCTCCGCTCCAGTACCTGCTTCAGCACCTGCCCCGACACCGACACCTGCACCTGCGTCGGCGCCACCAGTTGTGCCGGTGTACCCCGTGGTGTCTACACGTACACCGACTCCGTCGCCAACTCCTGTGCCGGAAGACGACGAGGCGGGCTGGCACCGCAGGACCCTGTTTCCGAAGGCCTCCGGCAACGCCTACTACCACAAGCTGCTGAAGGAGATGTTGGGGAAGTACTACCCCGACTTGAAGGCCAAGTTTCGCTACATGAGCGTTGAGCATTACCACCCAGTGGAGGCTACCTGCTGGGAAACTTTCTTGACCATCACCTCCTGGAATGAAGGTCTGGGATCTGAACAGCATGAGTCTACCCACACCCATGGAGCCAGACGTCAGACACTGCACTCCAGCTTAGAAGATGCTGCGGAAGTGGCTTACTTGCATTACCATGGTCGTCGTTTCGAGGCCATGAGGCATGACAAGTACCGGTACCTGCCGCGCAACAGACCCGAGGAGGACACCTGGGCTGTGTTGATGACCCCTGGCGTCAACCCCGCCATGGATGCTGCAGTGGATCACCTGTGTGAGGTGCAGGTTCACAAGGACAATCTGACCATTGAGCTAGGCAATGCTCAAGCTGCTGCACGGCGACATCAAGATGAGATCGACCATCTCAGGGCACAGCTAGGGATGCCCCCGCTTTACAAGGAGAATGAAGAACCTTACACTTACATCGACACTGCGCCATAGACTAGTGCCATGCTTTGTAATAATCGTTAGTAGTTCGATAGTCGTGTCTTTTAGTGAGTTGTGGAACTTGATGATCATTTGCTTGTCATTATGAAACATGTTTGATTTGGATCTTTCTATGTTTGTGAGATTGTGGGCGTGTCCGCAAATCTCTTAGTTGAGTTTTTTTTTATATGAGTTAGTAAAGTTTCTGGGTTTTCATATATGCTGTTTCTGCTGTTCTGCTTGGAGCAGTCTGCGTTCTCTTCGACATATCTCCAGATCCGTATGACCAAATGCAGTGAAATTTTTATGGTAACAACTAGACTTCCATATCTAACAAACCCCACTGGAATCACCTAAAAAGCATTTTTCGTTTGTGAGATATGGCTGTCACAAGTTAAGGTTTCTGCGCAGTCTGGAGGACAAAACAGTTTCGCTTGTGTTCTTTTTTTGGGTACGTTAGTGACAGAATCTGGGGAAATGATCTGAATGAAAGTTGTAGATAATTTCATTATCTTTCCAACAGTTTAAAGAACGCCTTAATCCGATATCTGGAACTTGAGATATGACTGATTTACCTGACTGTTACTGCTGAAACTGTTTCACTTCTATTCCATATGCTTACGCCAAAACTATTCTCTGATCACTAAATAAACTTGCATATTCTTGGACCACAGATGGCTGCCAGAGGAGCTGGTTTTGGAGGTGGACGTGGACGTGGACGTGGACGTGGTCGTGGAGCACCAGTGAATCCACCACCACCACCGCCACCAGTGGACATCCAACAGCTGATGGGCATCCAGACCCAGTTTATGCAAACAATGATGCAACACATGCACAACCAGCCAGCAGGAGCACCACCGCCATTGCATGTGAGGGACAAGAGGGGAGAGTTCCTGAAGGGGCACCCTCCAGTGTTCACCCACGCAGTAGACCCACTGGATGCTGACGATTGGCTGCGAGCAGTTGAAAAGCAGCTGAACATAGCTCAGTGCACTGACCTCGAGAAGGTCCTATATGCTTCAGGGCAGCTTCAAGGGGCTGCCCAGGATTGGTGGGAGTCTTTCGAGTATGGACGTCCCAACAATGCACCTGCACTTACTTGGCAGGAATTCAAGCAAACGTTCCGCTCCTATCACATACCAGATGGTCTAGTGGAACTGAAGCAAGAAGAGTTCAGGGCCCTGAAGCAAGGGTCAATGTCTGTGGCAGAGTACCGTGACAAGTTCTCACAGTTGTCACGTTATGCTCCCAAAGATGTGGCAGAGGACAAGGACAAGCAACGCTGTTTCCTAAGGGGGTTGCAGGATGGCCTACAGCTGCAGCTTATGGCCAATGTTTATGCTGATTACCAGACACTGGTCAATCGCGCTATTGTTATAGACAATAAGCGCAGGGAAATGGAAGCCAAGAAAAGGAAGTTCTTGGGGCAGACATCCAACAACAACACTCGCCCCCGCATGAATCCTCCACCCCAAAACCAACTGCGTATTCAAGGACCCCCGAACCAATGGGGAGGTGGACAGAACCAGCAGCGGAATCAGTTCCAACAGCAACGACAACAGAAACAGATGCAGGGAGGTCAACAGGTGCCTCGTCAGGGAGTGCCTGCCAACAATCAAGCAAGAGGGGGAGCTCCAAATAACCCCAATGTGTGCTTTCATTGTGGAGAGCAGGGACATTATGCTAATCATTGTCCCCGGAAGCAGAATCAACCCGCACCTCAGGGGCAGAACAACCAGAAGGGGAACTACCCGAAGCCTGCACCAAATGTTGGGCGCGTGAACCATGTGGCTGCTGAAACTGCACAGGAGGCGCCAGAAGTAATGATGGGTACGTTCAGTATCAATTCCATCCCTGCTACAGTTCTTTTCGATTCTGGTGCTTCGCATTCTTTCATCTCGCAAGATTTTGTTAGAATACATAGTGTGCCTTTGTGTGCCATGAACAATCCTATAGCAGTAAATTCACCTGGGGGTTATATGAGAGCTGCATATCAGTGTCTTTCAACTAGTGTGAGTCTAAGGGGGGTAGAGTTCCAAGTGAGACCCATCGTGTTGAGAACAGCAGGAATCGATATAATTCTGGGTTTGGATTGGATGAAACAACACCGGGCAGTGATCCAGTGTCAAGAAAGGGTGGTGGAGTTGACAACTCCTAATGGGGACAGACTCAGAGTTGATGTGGTCATGAAGGAGCAGCCGAAGGCTGTGGTGAACCAGTTAGAGAAAGATAACCAACCACAAGAACGGCTGATGGAAGAATTCCAGGATGTTTTTCCCGATGATCTACCAGGTATGCCACCTGACCGAGATGTTGAGTTTATTATTGAGTTATTGCCTGGAACTGCACCTATAGCTCAAAGGCCATATAGAATGGGGGTAGATGAACTAGAAGAACTAAAGAAACAATTAAAAGAGTTACAAGAAAAGGGTTTTATTCGTCCTAGTTCCTCACCTTGGAGGTCACCAGTTATCTTTGTTGATAAGAAGGATGGGGGTCAGCGTATGTGTGTTGATTATCGGACCCTGAATAGAGTCACAATAAAGAACAAATACCCCTTGCCTAGAATTGATGACCTCTTTGACCAGTTAAAAGGTGCTTGTGTATTCTCTAAAATCGATCTTCGATCGGGATACCACCAGATCAAGATTCGAGCTACTGACATCCCTAAGACAGCCTTTGTTACTAGATACGGGCTATATGAGTATACTGTTATGTCTTTTGGATTGACTAATGCCCCCGCACACTTTATGTACATGATGAATAAGGTTTTCATGGAGTACCTAGATCTGTTCGTGGTAGTGTTCATCGATGACATTTTAATATACTCTAAGAATGAGGAGGAACATGCAGAACACCTAAGACTGGTTTTGCAGAAACTCCGTGAGCATAAGTTGTATGCAAAACGAAGTAAGTGTGAGTTCTGGTTGAAAGAAGTCGCTTTTCTGGGTCATGTTATCTCAAATGGAGGAATAGCTGTGGACCCAAGCAAGGTTAAGGATGTGTTGGATTGGGATCCACCAGTGGATGTAAGTGAGGTTCGTAGTTTCCTGGGAATGGCAGGATACTATCGACGGTTTATTGAGGGGTTTTCTAAAATAGCTAAACCTATGACCGCCCTATTAGAGAAGAATGCCAAATTCCTATGGACTGAAAAGTGCCAAGACAGTTTTGAGGAGTTGAAGAAGAGGTTGACTACAGCTCCAGTACTAGTCTTACCTGATTTGAGTAAGAAGTTCTCTATCTACTGTGATGCTTCCCGTATGGGCCTGGGATGTGTTCTGATGCAGGAAGGTAGAGTTGTTGCTTATGCATCTAGGCAGCTGAGGAAACATGAGTTGAATTATCCTACCCATGATCTGGAGTTAGCCGCAGTGGTTCATGCACTGAAGATTTGGAGACACTATCTTATAGGACATCCTAGTGATATCTATACAGATCACAAAAGCTTGAAATACATATTCACTCAGCCAGATCTGAACCTAAGACAACGCCGATGGTTGGAGTTAATTAAGGACTATGACCTGGAGGTGCATTATCATCCAGGGAAAGCGAATGTTGTAGCAGATGCCCTGAGTAGAAAGAGTCATGTGAATGAACTCTTAATCACAGAATGGTCCGAGAAATTATGTGAGGAAATGGCATATCTAAATCTAGGTTTTGTCGCTAGTGCAGTGGAGATGGAAGTAATGCCCACACTTGAAAAGGAGATACGTCAAGCTCAACTGCAGGATGAAAAGTTAAAGGAGATATCTGGGAATATAGTACTTGGGAAGGCACCCGGTTTCAAGCTAGATGAGGATGGTACCTTGTGGTTTGGTAAGAGGATCTGTGTACCTGATGTGAAGTCCCTTAAGGAGGCTATCTTGAAAGAGGCACATGAGTCAGCCTACTCCATTCATCCGGGTAGCACTAAGATGTATTTGGACCTGAAAGAAAAGTATTGGTGGTATGGCTTGAAAAGAGATGTAGCAGAATATGTGGCAATATGTGATACCTGTCAGAGAGTCAAGGCTGAACACCAGCGACCTGCCGGTTTGCTACAACCTATGAAAGTACCAGAATGGAAATGGGAAGAAGTGGGCATGGATTTCATAGTTGGTTTACCACGCACCCAACGAGGTTATGACTCAATCTGGGTGATCGTGGATCGACTCACTAAGGTTGCTCATTTTCTACCAGTTAAGACCACTTATACAGGGGCAAGATTGGCAGAGCTATATATGGAAAGAATAGTGTGTTTGCATGGAGTTCCCAAAAAGGTTGTGTCTGACAGAGGCACTCAGTTCACATCACATTTCTGGGGAAAAGTCCACGAATCGTTAGGGACCCAGCTGACTTTTAGTACAGCTTACCACCCTCAGACAGATGGACAGACGGAACGGACTAATCAGATTCTAGAGGACATGTTGAGAGCCTGTGCTCTGCAATATGGTACCAGTTGGGACAAAAGTTTGTCATATGCAGAGTTCTCTTACAACAACAGTTACCAAAAGAGTCTCAAAATGGCACCATTTGAGGCCTTGTATGGAAGGAAATGTAGGACTCCGTTATTCTGGAATCAAACGGGGGAGAGCCAAGTGTTCGGACCAGATGTGCTCAGGAATGCTGAGGAACACGTAAGGAAAATCAGGGATAATTTGAGGATAGCCCAGTCCCGACAGAAGAGCTATGCTGACACTCGTAGAAGGGACTTAACCTTTAAGGTAGGGGACTTTGTGTACCTAAAAGTAACTCCTATGCGCAGTGTAAAGAGGTTTAACATGAAGGGCAAGTTAGCACCCAGATATGTGGGACCATTCCAGATTCTAGAAAGGCGTGGGGAAGTGGCATACCAGTTGGAGTTACCAGCGAGTTTGTCAGGAGTACACGATGTGTTCCATGTCTCCCAGTTGAAAAAGTGTTTACGGGTACCAGAGGAGCAGATACCGCTAGAGGAACTGACTGTGAAGGAAGATCTAACATATAAGGAATATCCAGTGAAAATTTTGGAGACAACTGAAAGGATTACCAGGAGCCGTGCTATTAAGATGTGCAAAGTGCAGTGGAATCGGTATACCGCAGAGGAGGCTACTTGGGAAAGAGAGGATGAGCTCAGAAAGGCTTACCCGCAGTTGTTCGAGTAAGCACCAGTCGAATCTCGAGGACGAGATTCATGTTAAGGGGGGTAGGTTTGTAACACCCTAAATTTTTCTTTAGTTCAAAATAGAATAATATGATTTATTTACATTTATTGTGGCATAATAACATAGGAAAAATAGATAAATGTTGGGGAAATAAAGTTTATTTATTCTAGTTTAGTAACAAGTTGATGCATACATGCTGCTGCATACTTTTGTTTGAGTGAAGTTCAAATTTGAAAACTGGAATTCAAAATTTGATTTGGAAAGGATTTGGAAAAGCATTTGCAAATAAAAGAAAAGGGCAAAACATATCCCATTCCCTCCCATCTTCTAATTCTGGCCCGAAGGCCTTTTGCTCTTCCCGCAATCGGCCTGCCTCCTTCTCGCTACCGCACGGCCCAACTAGCCGGGCCGGCCCAAACCAGCAGGCAGGCGCCGGTGCCCTCCGCTCTGCTCAAGCGCCGAGTCGCTGACCGCCTGGTCCCGCGCTCGCGCCCACTGACAGGTGGGGCCCACCTGTCAGTGCGGTCACCCCCAACCTCCCGACGAACTCGGGAGCTGTTGCCGCCGCCGCGCCTCCAAATCCACCGCCCCGCGTCCGATTTTCTCGCCGCCTGAGCTTATCCCGGGTGCGTTAGAGTTCTATAAAAGACCCGCGCCCGCAGCTGCCTTCTGTTTCCCACCTTCTCGCCTCGAAGCACTCTCACCAGAGCTCCAAGCCGCCGAAACCCTAGCCGCCGCCGCCGAGCTATTCTCTGCAATTCGACGCGAGGCTGTCGAATTGGGCCAACTCTTGAGCTTCGTCGTACCGTAAGGAAGCTCCGGAGCTCTACTTCCATCGGATTTCCCTCTCCATCTACTCACTAATTGGTCGCCGGACTTGCAGGACGCCGCTGACCGCCAATCTCCTCCGTGCGCCGTCCTCGATCGATCTCCTACTTCGTTTTGTGGTTGGGTGAGTTCGCCATCCCTTCCTCTTTCTCCCGGTCGTTCCCGATTCGCGAATGGCGGCCGGAATCGCCGAGTCGGCCAACTCCGGCGAGCTCCGCCGCCGCGGAAGGTCCGAGCCGCCGCGCCGGCACTGTGCAAGCCGGCGGCGCCGCCCGAACCCTCCCCAGATCTAATCCGGACCGTCCAAATCCGATCGGACGGCCCTCCGTGGCCGATACCCCTTCGCTGGCAGATTTGCTAAAGAGCCCCTCGGCTTTTGCCGATTTAACCCGCAGTCCCTGGCCGGCGCGGATAAATCCGAATTTCCGATTTATTTTATTTCGAAAATACTTTGATCTATTTACAGAATTGCCATTACACCATTTTGTCTATATCTTGCTCAATTTAACTCCGTTTTGATCCATTCAAATTGCGTTAGTTTCGTAATTTCGTGCTCTACGCAGTAGTAACACTGTAGATTAGATTTGCAAAAGTTTTATTTCACGTTTAAGTCAGTCTCGTTTAGACCCTTTATAATCTTGTTTAGGCCGTAACTTCCGCGTTTTAAATCCGATTTCAGTGATCCAAACGTCTATGTGATCGTAGTGACGAATAGATCTGTTTTACAACTTTTATTTATTTAAATCTGTTGATGTACTGTTCTAATGTTAGACCTGTTTGCAATGCATGTGTGTGCGTGGATGCTTGTATGTTGCGTTGTATTCGAGTTCAGACGGTGAGCAGTACGTGGGTGACCAAGATCAGATCTACTACGACCAGCAGGAGGACCAGAACCAGGAATACGCAAATCAAGGCAAGTATACATGGGATCATCCTTGTTACCTACGCACTTTAAACTACCAATCATGTGCATGTGTCAAATGATAACCATAGGTTTTATCTAGATATTCAACCTGTACCTTGTTACCGTGGGATATATGCATTTGGGTAGATTTGCTAGTGCTATAAACCTATAACTATGATATAATAAAATAATTAATGATATGCGCAACGTCTGTTCTTATCTTGTTCTTGGTAATGTGAACCCCGGGCGTGGGAGCCTTCGTGCTCTTGGCCCCCTCAAAATGATCTTCTGCGGGCAAAAGCTGGGACATACAGTACAACCGTGAGGACTACATGGCTCTGGTTTTAGTTGGTTCGAGGACCTCTCCTCGCTTGATGGTGGTTACCCGAAAGGGCACAAAAGGGGCTTGCCGAGACGGATATAGGACAGCCTCTGGTCTCATGTGTATAGCCGGGAAGGAATGTGCCATCGGAAAGGGGGTTCCTATAACTGCTTGCCGATTGGAAACCTAGTGACCACTATCTTGTTAGGGGAACTTCGAAAGACTTCATAGTGTACCCTGCCGCACCTCCTTGGAAGAGGTGATATGGGATTTGCAACCCCTGGCATCTGGGGATCACGGCTCACGGGTAAAGTTGTACAAACTCTGCAGAGTAATAAACTGATATATCAGCCGTGCTCACGGTCACGAGCGGCTCGGAAAACTTGCAGGCTAACCACTTAAACGAAATTTACTTTTGTTCACGTTACCATCATATTTATGTTTCCGGACGATGTTGCCAAATATTAATTATTATTCATGTGGATTAATTGGGTTTGCAAGCACATCTTGATGATTAATAAATGCTAAAATCTTGACCCACTAAAAGTGCTAACCGCAGTAAACCCGCGTCAAGCCTTTTGAGCTGCATAACCTCATGTTGCTTGCTGAGTACGAGATGTACTTACGCTTGTTATATTTTCTTCTTTTTGGATAAAAATCCCTGATGGGTAACAGATGGATTTGAGTATGAGCAAGATAAGTTTCCAGAGGATTTCTAGTCTTGCGGACCACCAGTCGACGTCCCTGTGGAGTGGAGCTTCGACGAGAGTTATTTATCTTCCGCTTGTTTATGTTTAGTTTTATTTGATGAGTTGTAATAAATACGCTATGTAATAAGCACAGTGATGATGCCTTTCTTTGTAATTTGTCCCTTATGTGTGCGACTGTTTCCTGGGCGCACATAAGTTTATACATTCAATTTTGTTCTTAAAATTGGGTGTGACATCTTCATGGAGCCTAATTCTATTTTTTTTTGTCTTTGTTGTTCTATCCCATAAACTCTTCAAATCAATTTCTTTCTTTTTTCATTATGCAATAATCTATAGGAAGAAAATCCAATGTTGTGGATTGGAGAAAATCCAAATGAACAAATCCAGTAATGGGAATTGGGAAAAATCATGCGTCCACGCTGCAGCCAGCCGTCCGCCGCTCCGCCAGTAGCCCCAGCCTGTACGTGGACCAGCGCCTTGCGCCCCTGCTGGCCTGCCTGTTGCCGCCACCGTGCGTCGTGGGCTGCTCGCAACTTGTCATCGCCACCGCTGGCTGCTCATAACTCATCGCCGGCGAGCATCACCGCTGGATTGGGGATTGGGAACTGAGGACTGGGAAATAGAGAGCAGGAGGACCGAGCAGTCGAGACGTCGGACGAGCACGCATACGTCAGGAGCATCTTCGCGACTTCGCATTCACGTTGTGGGAACAGAACAGAGGAGGCCATGGGCCACTAGGCCTTGCGTCCTTGCGTCTTGCGGCCTTGCGGGACGACCTATAAGCTGGAAATGTTGGAAGGCTGAGGGAATTGGCTGCGGTCTAACTTTGTACTCGAAAATAATCAAATAATGACCAATATACATTATATATTTGAGAATACATATATATATATATACACTTGTTGGTGTAAAAAAAGTTGGGTATTCCTAGGAATACCCATGCATCCATGTGGCTCCGCAAAGGAACGACCAAAGAGCGCCATTAAAGGCCAGCTAGAGACAGCGAAGTCCTCAGACACTTTGTATAGATGAAAGTTGTATACCGAATTTGAGTTGTAATCGGGGCCACACCTTGTTGTATTCAACTATTGAATTTTGAACTTTCAATGAAAACCGAATACTTGAGGGACTACTGTTGGGGGGTGTCATAGCTTAGGGCCCCCTACAGTAACATTTAGGGGTTGTATGTAGTGTTTAATGGCTTTTCTGTAAATATGCACTCCTTTAAAGACAATTTGTAGCCTCTAGGGTGTTTCTATAAATACAAACTCCACTAAGGAGAATAAAGAGACCCCCTCTCCCACCTCCACTATAAAATGAGGAGAGGGGGAGACGAAGAAGGGTAGTCTTAACATTTTAATATCCTACATATTGAATCCTAAACTTCCCGTACACTAGGGTGCAAACAAACAATAGTTGCCCAAGTATCATTCTTAATATAAATAATTATGTTGTAAACTAGTCTCAATATTTAGAATAAGTTAAAAAAATAACAACAACAACATATATAGGCAATGAAAACTAACAAGTCAAAAGATGATGATATCCTTAACATGGAAAAAATGAAACAGACAATAGATTCAATAAAATTCAAAACAATAGATTCAACAAGGAGAGTTAGCTTAAGTGGGTTCCAAGTCTATTTGTTGTTGTATCTCATTTCTTTTTGTCCTTGTCTACAACCAAGAATACATTCAATTAAACATATAAATGATGAAAAAATTATACAACAGAAAATATATCATTGTATTTAAGCGAAGCGGAGAAACATGTTTTAAGCGAAGCGGAGAAACATGCTACTCCAGGACATTTGTCATCAGTGAACTTGCAAGCACCTTCTTAATGTCCAAGTATATGGCGAAGCGGAGAAACATGCTACTCCAGGACATTTGTCATCAGTGAACTTGCAAGCACCTTCTTCATGTTCATGTATATGGCGAGAGCACGGTTTCCATAATTAGCATACATGACATGTGTGTTCAATGGATCCATAATACCAATTAGTGGTGTCCCCTTCTGTGTTCATGCATCGGCTAAGAGTGTTCCTGCATTGGCTAAGAGCTGACTGGTGCTCTAACGTCCAACCATCGTCATCATTGTCAAGAGTGCAATAGAACCACCCCATTTATAAAAGATTAAGTACAGTTGTCCCACTTGACATGTTGACACATATCTACTTTCACTTATACAAAAATAGTAGTCCGACGAGTGTCACAAAAAAACCTTAATATAATTCCACATCACAACCAAGATCGCATGGTTAAGTAAATACACATCACATGTACGGAATTTACAGCGAAAATAAATATTACAATAGAGTTCACAAGTAATGATACAAGTTTGAGTTCAAGTAATTAGAGGAAATAACAAAGCTTGAAAATAAATACAATAACATAAGTTGAAATACATAGCTAGTTTAAAGGATATCCTCCAACAATAGCATATAAAGAAGTATTATGGAACCGTCAAGCCCACCGGCGCTTAGTCACCACCTTTCAGCAGGTCGAACACTTCATCTGCGACAGGGTGGGATAAAACCCTGAGTAATCGAATACCTTCTAGTAGGTTAAACACTTCACCTACAATAGGGTGGGATAAAACTCTGAGTACTCGAATGTAACTAGACTTACACGACATGAGAGAAAATAAAATGACTCTCAAAGATATACCAGGCTTATTTGGTAGAGCTAGTTGGGTACCATAACTTTGTTAAAAGAGCATTACTAATATAAATCATTACTTTTAATATTTTGGTCAAGGTTTTAGCATCAATTTTAGTTAAGATATTTAGAGCTAAATTTGCACCTATTTTATAGCAATCACTTGATTAAGGAGCATCATAATAGTAATTGTATCTAGTTTAGCATAACCATTATGTTTTATCAAGTGTTACTATGAATGCTGGACAATGATCAAGTTTCTTACTATCTAGGAGAGACGATGATTCGAATCGATTGCAACTAGCTGACAGAAATCTATAACATAAATTCAGGCATACCAACACCTCAGTAGCATTAGGTCACCTTTGGCACTATTCAGGAACATGTCATGGGTTTGAACTAAGCCGCACACCAGGGGCGAAGCTAGGAGAAATAGCTGCCGGAGTCAGTGCTTACAGTACTAATTACTGATTTATAGGGTTTAATAATATATACCACATATAACTTATGTCTTCTTAATGCAATGATACGCAATGTTCTTGTATATTTGAAAAAAATATAAAAACAACTATATATTGTGACAAAAATAAGGTTTTAACGGCAATTACCTCTCATATAGTTTCTGTTATGACTATGATCCTCCATCTTATGAAAGCAAAAAAAATCACATCTTTCATTCGGTGGTTAGAAATCCTGGCTCCATGTAACTGCTATTTAGGACGCAGCGCTTTAAATATTATTTAGAGCGTTGGCGGAGCACCGTTCAACTCCGTCATGACATATCAACCCAACTCAAATCCCGCAACTGTAAATATTATTGTCAATCCTCTTTCAAGACACACCAGCCTGTAAAAGTAACAAATATCACGCAACCATAAATCTTGCTACCAATCGTATTTAAGGGTATATCAAGTCGGCAAGAGTAACTGACAACCCCGCAACCATAAAGTTTATTATCAATCGGGTTTCAGCACAGGACGGGTTCAAATTCACTGCAGCCTTAAAATTTCTACCAATTTCTGAGTATTGAATCCCACAACCAGAAAAATTAATATCGTGAGGTAGATTGATGTAACTGAACCGTAAAAAATATGGACTCCATTTTACCTTTCTAACCCTAACTAGTACTCCGTATTTCTCTTTTTTCCCTTCCTTTTCTCTCTCCTCCCAATCTGAGAGCGGCGGCGGCTTCAAAGCTCCAAAACAGGGCCGGCGCTCGCCGTCCCTCCTGGGCGTGGCACCCTCTGCTCGCTACCGGCAACACCTTCCTCACCACCGGCTACAACGTCCCATTCCTCTACGACTACGGTGAGTGGCGGCCGCTACCCACCTTCCCGGCCAGGCAGCGGCCCCTGTACCTTCCTAGCGGCGACCCCGACCCTGATGCTGTCTGCAGCGGCCTTCTCCCACCTCGATCCGACGGTGGCCTGCCACGACCTGGCAGTCTTCCACCACACCGACGGCGGCCACGGTGGCAGCTCTGCTCCAAGCCCAATGGCGACTGCGGTGGCCTGTTGGTCCTCGCCCACCCCGACGGCATCCACCTCCGCCCTCCCATTAATCTGTGGTGTCTTAATGTGGAGCTCAGGCTGCGGCGCCAGGATGCAGGGGCTCGTGATGTTGTTGACCCGATCCGGCATCGCTTTCGCAGATCCGGCGGTGCAATATTCCCTACATCTCCTCTCCAACGGCTGACACCGTCGGCAGGCGCTTCCGGCATCTCCCACACTTGGCCGGCATACCCAGTACCTGGAACTATGATATCGATTGGTTGTTAATAGAAGGTATATGATGTGACAACTGACGCTACTGAATTGCTTCATGTCTTTGATAGAAATTTCATTTTCTTGTTGATTAATCTATACACTGCATGCCATGATTTGTGTTATGTGAAGGTCTACTAGATGTTAATCGCCAGCGCCCAGTGTGATACATTAAATTGCACCTTTTTTAAGCATGTGTTTAGTGTTATATTTATCTTAATTCTGATGGCAAGCAGTAGCAGTAGTAGTATGCACTACAGGTTGTATGACATGCTATGTGTTGCATGAGCATCACTATTTTTTATTGCTCATTAGTAGTAGTTGTGCGAAATCCAAGTATGCATGTTATAGAATCTGGATGTGATTTATCGAAGAATCGATTTTGTTTCTACCAAATGCAATAAGTAATTATTAGTGCCATTCTCATATAATGAATACTACTTTGTGTTAGTAATTTTAGTATTAACCAAATTCCAATATGATTCTTTTCTGAAGCTTGCCTGTTCTGTGGGCTATGGCAGCTGTCGAAGATGCACTGCAAAAGGATTCTCGTCTTGCATCTTTGGTATGACAGACATTTTTTAGTTTTTTCATAAATAAGATTAGCTGTCCATTCACTTTGGGTAGGAAATCAATATATGATTCCATTTGTATGCCACTAACACCCAAAAAATATAATACAATTCAAGGGATCCTCATCTAAGAGTGGACTTCTTGCATCTAATTGTTTTTTTCTTTGTTATATGCAAGCACTTCCCGTGTTAATGAACTTGCAACAGTTCTTAATGTTTTACAAACCATGGTATATTTTACACCCAAATTTAAGGTGATAAAAAACAAGCATGACTGCCTCTTGTACTTTAGCACAACTTAGCGATGCATGTTAACCAAATATGTCAAACATTTATTTATTGGATCATAATGAGTTATTGTCATCTGTTCTCAGATTTCACTACTTTATGTGTATGGGATACTTTTAATACTTCTTGAGCTTGAATCTGATTTTGTTGAGGGTCTAAATTAACCAAATTTATGGATTTTATCTGCACGGTCTAATCTAATTACTCTTATTCATATTCCAAGTAGTAGTAGTAAGCGCCTAGATTACCTCCAAGATTATGTACAAAAAGAAAGCTATAGAAATTGGTAGTAATAGATTTGTATGATTTGTTTACAAGCGGCAGCCGCGCATGCTTATTAAGATATTAGTAGCAGTTTTGGTGGTATGATTGTATTTTTTAAACATAGGAGATTTACCTCTGACACGTTCTTGCATATTGAATGCTATTTATAATTAGTTGTGGCCAAAAACTTCATGGATAACTTGGTGTTAGTATTAGTAGTATTCAGACATGGCATTAGTACTATTGATGGATTTGTCTTACCAGTATGACCCATAGTGTTGAGATATTTACTTTATATTAGTAGCATTAGTAGTATTCAGACATGGCATTAGTACTATTGATGGATTTGTCTTACCAGTATGACCCATAGTTTTGAGATATTTACTTTATATTAGTAGCATTAGTAGTATGATGGCCCATACTGCATTTTATGGCTGTCAGGTTTGAGTGTTATTATGATGAATGCTGCATTGTATGATACTGAGACCTTTGTAGCTTAAACTATGTTCCTTGTTATACAATGCAGAACATGGTATAAGGGAAAGAAATTACGGTTAGAGGAAAGGAAACTGATTGGCGCCATGTAGCCAGAAATTAGATCATCCCACTTTACAAATTGCTTCTTGCAATGCTGGAAAATATAGTATTAATGCTTTGTAAGCTTAGGCAGACTCTTGTTACTTGTTTAAATGAAATTTATTCTTCTGCCACTTCAGTTGTTTCAGGTATACTGCTAGTTCATAGTAACATTAAAACTATTATTGCAATTTGCCAAGTAGTAATTTTGGACTTGAAATATTGTAGTAATAATATCTCTATTTGCATCATATGATTTACCAAGTAGTAATTTTGAACTTGAACATCTGAGGTGAATATGTCTTGCCTCGTAGGTTTCTAGAATTCAGTCTTTTTGTCAAACTCATCTAACTTATCTGTACATTTCGTCCCAATGCATGAACAGGTCTGTAGCTTGCCAAGAACGCGGTGAGGGACAAGAAGATCCGTGTCATGCCATGCCACTTCCAACTTGCCATGTGCAACGGGGAGGAGCTAACCAATCTGTTGGATGGTGACATGCAATTTGTAGTGACACGCCAATTCACAGCTCTGATGTGCCCTCTGTTGTACGATCTACTGGTGAAAGTGCTTGTAATTATGTAGTGTTGTGTACCAATATCTTACATATCAGCACACATGGATAAATGTGACGATTATTTGATTGAAATGTATGTATATGTCGTGTTGATTAAATTTTTAACATGCAAGCAATAATTACCTTTTACGGTTACAAAGCTCTCAATTACTACTCCAACCGCATGCACTCTTTCTTTGCCTTTTTGGAATCATTATTTACTGTTTGCACGAACTATATACTTTTACCCACGAGAAGAAGAACTTACTACTACTTGATTCTAGAAATAGTCAAAGACGAATTTTATATAAATCTTACTACTAATGAATAGTGTGTTACGGTTATGGAAGCTTTGATGGAGAATAATATGTTATGTTAAAAATTTTACTACGAATAATACATGCAGAGTCTCAGGGACGTAGAAAAGCCTTACATTTTGAATTGTCAAATGAGATGATTTTGACATTAGATTGATTGATTTGTCTGTAGACATGGGATAGATTGATTGATTTGTCTGCAGACCAGCTTTTACTGTTACACAAAGTTATAAAACTTTTACGATCACAGGCCGCCCTTCCTTTTTTATGGTTGCATGACAGTAATTTTTATTTTCTTTTCACGGGAATTACAGTCGCCGACTCGGGTGCGCCTCGGGTGCTTTTACGGTCGCAGAATGTTGCGGGGTTTATGGCTGCATGTTGGCGGACTGCGGTAGCCGTGGCAGATACATGCATATACGATTGAATATTATAAATATTTTTTACGGTTGCGGAAGGTGCATGCCGTCGCTCGCAGCAATTTTACAAAGCTGACGCCGTGATACCGGCGCTCTAAATAATATTGAGCGCGCTGCGCTCCTAATAGCGTAGTCCTCTCTCTCTATATATAGATAGAACGTATCCTATGCAAACTCGACTCCTGTACAAACTATGCAAACTTTAATCAAGACCACAAGAATCTAATCCGATGGCTGGTAATTTTAGCACTCAAACCTCCCACTCATCCTATCCGGCTGTTGCAAAACACCCTCATGAGTGGAGGAGTTTAAGTGCTAAAATTACCGCCCATCAGATTAGATTCTTGTGGTCTTGATTAGAGTTTGCATAGTTTGCACAGGAGTCTAGTTTGCATAGGATACGTTCTCATATATATATATATATATATATACACACACTCATTCATAAATCTCGATAGAAAGGAAAAGCCAAATGCTCTTGTTCTTTTAGGGTGTGATTGGTTGCCTGCGTACCCTTCAGCCAGGCTCACGAGATGCGGGTTGCTAATGTTTGGTTGCCTGTATGGTGTTCTGGGCCTGGCTCTGCTCATGCAAAAGGCTCTCCTCAGCCTGGCTCACCGGATACGTAGGAATTGAGCGTTTCTCCAGAGCCAGGCTCACCAGATACAAGTGATTACTCAGTTAATGATATTGTTAGCGCATGATTAGCATATATTAATTGATATTAATATATTTTCAAAAATATTAAGAAATAATAATGTAAATTAAGAGCAATGAAAAATAGTTGCACATAATAAATTGTGTAATTATGTTTATTAACCTTAAACAATAATGGTTTATCTCATGCAATGTATTCTTGTGCAAGCAACCAAACACCATCTTAACTCAGCCAGGCTAGTTAGGTGCAAGCAACCAAACATGACATTGTTGCATGCTGTGAGCCTGGCTCTAGAGGGCCTGGCTCCTAGATACGAGCCAGGCTAGACTGATACGCAAACCAATCACGCCCTTAGTGTCTCCATGTTTATTTTTATTGTCACCCGTTGGAGGTAATTTTCTTTTAAAGAATCTTTCCAACAAGCTTTGATTGCCTATCAAATTACTAAATTAGTAATATGATAAAAAAACAAAGGCAGATAGTAGCTATGCATATATTGTTGAAGTCACTACTAGATCGATACCTGGCATCTTGCTGGATGGAATGAAAGAGAATGTTGTTCACTTCTTTGCTAGCAAATAGGTTACAGAATGCCTTCTGAGAATCTGAGTTCGGATTGTATATAGTTGGAAAAAATAGAAACCCTAAGAGACCTCGATATTGAGATGATCGCTAATTTAATTGCAAATTGTATAATTAGGTATTTGCTGTTTGGGGTACTGTACGGCTGTATCTCATCTAGATCGAGAGTAGACAGCAGGAGAACACGAGATTGTTAGACTGAGAACGAACTTAACCAATGAGGGGTGGCTGCTGAGCACCGGCCACCGGGCACCGGGCAAGGGTGACGCCCACCAGGAAGATTTGGATGCGTCGGGTACACAAACTGAAAGGTGCGTGACGTTTGACCTTCTGGGCTATCAAGTAGTATACTCCGTATGCAGCAGTTCACCGATTCACGTACGTGGAGTTAATGGACTAAGGGTGTGTTTAGTTGGAAGAATTTTGGGTGTAAAGTTCCTGTAGCACTTTCGTTGTTATTTGACAAACTTTGTCCAAATATGGACCAACTAGACTCAAAAGATTCATCTCGACATTTACAAACAAACTGTGCAATTAGTTATTTTTTTTACCTACATTTAATACTCCATGCATGCGTCTAAAGATTCGATGTGATGGGGAATCTTGTAAATATTTGGGATCTAAACATGCCCTAACGCTTGTTTTATGGATCGGATGGGCTGAGCAGAAGTAGATGGACTTCTAAATGTTGCTGCTGGGCTGTCGCCTGCCGGGTCACTGGGGTCTCACATAAGGCCACGTTCAGTTCGTGAAATGTCCCCAAATATTTTGCGCAGTACCCGTTTTAGACGCATGCATGGAACATTAAATGTAGGTAAAAAAAATAACTAATTGTACTTTTAGTCTGCTCATGTCGAGACGAATCTTTTGAGTCTAGTTGGGTCATGTTTGGACAAAGTTTGTCAAATAACAACGAAAGTGCTATAATAACTTTTCGCCAAATATTTCGCGAACCGAACAAGGCCTAAATTTTGCTGGGGTCTAAGCCGGCCAAAAAATATTCCGTATAAGGTGAAACGGCAAAGTCGTCGGTGTCGTCGGACCCGATGCGTGAACGTAGCTTCGCCACTACCGCATACTCAGGGACTAACGAGAAGCCAGGATGTTCAGACAATCCGGTCTGCGCAAGGTCCATTCGTGTTCCTGCATGTACATCCACGCTCTAGTGTGTGTGCAATACATAGCAAATTTCCACACCGAATAGAGCTACTCGGCTTCACGGTCAAAACGAGTTATCCGACTAGCTAAGTGAAAGATTGTGTTCAATCTCAAGCAAGGTCCAATAATGATACGGTCCTTAATCGACACACACGGGATTTAGACCAATCCCGACCGATCTCCATTAAGCATCAACATATGATTTTTTTCCACGATAGCAAATATAGCCAACTGTGACTTTTACCGGTCTAAGCATGGCTAAGCATAAATCGACCTACACATACTAGTAAGTGTGCAGGGAGCTGCTCCACCAATTCTGCTCCATCAACTCCAAGTACTCTGATTATAGGTTCTTCCCTCCATCAAAATAATATGGGTTGTTATGCTTATTACCAAACATCTTGAAGAGCTAAAATTAGGACCAAGGTTTACCTTTTTATCAAAGGTTAAATCAACTATCATTAGAAGAATTAGGAGAAAATAGATATATTATGAGGAAATGAAACTTCCATGGAAGAGAAGCCAATGAAACACTTTCATAAAAATTATTGTAGAAACGAGATGAAGTTTTCATTTTGTATATGGGAACGTATCCTATGCAAACTAGTCTCTGAGAAGTTTCAAGTTTTGGATTGGGATAGTTTCAGAATACCCATAAATTGGACAAAAATAAAAGCTTCATTATATTTCCATAAGGTTGCTCTTTCTTTCTTATTCTTAAGCAAGCCCCCGAGAGGGCTTGGTTGATCCCATTGTCCTAGAACTAAATCTGGTTTCTCAATGCTTGTAGATTCATTTTCATAAGTTTTTTTTTTGGATTTATCATGTGCTAACATACCTTTTAGGATTTTTTTTCTTAAAACTTTTAGGAGCTTCAATATTTTTTTCGTGGTTCAAAAAATCTTACTCCTCTGTTCTAAATTCTAAGTCGTACAAACTTTTTAGATGTATCATTAGTTGTTTACCATGTTTTCTAATGATTAAAAATAATAGTAAAACCACCTTGAGACCACTTCAAAAGAGGATAGCGAAATAATCTTAGGGCTCCTTTGGATGGAGCTTTACCGGCGGGGATACCTGTGTCATCTGCGAGGGAGCCAAAGCCCGTGGAAGCGTCACCCTGTCCATTCCACTTACAGTTTGGATACTACTTGCGCTAAAAAAAACTCGTGCCTTTTCAGCCCGATCCACATGGATGCACGGGGAAATAAAAAACCACCTCCTGAGTCGTGTATCTGTTTTCCCGTCATCTCTCGCGCTCGCCATCGACTCGGCCGCACAATGCAAGACATGATGGCTAGGGTTTGAGCGCCCCACTCCCAGTCGTGTGCGCTATCTGTCCCTATCTCGCTCTGTCCCGCGATTCCCTTTCTACTAGCAACGGCGCCGCACGCTCTATCCATCCACCAAGAAGCAACGCTGACGAGCACTCCATCCTCTCGCAAGGTAAGCCATGGCAGCTATATGGATCGAGCTCTACCCTCTCCTATTTGTGCTCCTCTACTGGTGTTCTTCCCATCTCTGCCCCCCTCGGTTCACAGGATATATGTTCTTTTCATCTTCCTTGCAAAGGGGCTGCTATGGTGCCTAGGATTTGAACAACGTCAGTCGCTGCTCCGTCCCCAACCGACCAGCTGTCATCTCATGCGTGGTCTGTAGCTACAGGTTTGACGCCTCCTCTTGTTCTACGTTTCTTTTTAGATCTATTAACTTGAACTACAAGGATAAGAAATAACTTGCTAACCTGAACCTACAAAGACAAATTGTAGATAAATTTCTTTTGGATTGAGCCTGCAACTGTTAGTCTGTTATCTTTGGCACATCTAGCCATCTCGTTGAGCCAGCTCAGTGCATTTGCATATATTAATTTTCTTTTGGATGCGAATGTGTTTTCTGTTATAATCTGAATTTTCACTCTCACCCAAATATCATGCAGCCAACCAAATCAAAATAATCTGACTCAACTAATAGTAGGCTGCTTTATTAAATTGCATGACACAATATTTAGAATATCCTATTGCTGATTCTTGAATAGGAACAGTAGGTATTTCACAATGTGTATCCCTTGTGTGAAATGGAAATTCTGTCAGTCTAACCAGTCAGTGAGCTGCGGCCACTCAATAACTATAAGTGAATCTCATGGCAGAAATTTCAGAAGGCAAGTTCACCTTGCCCTACAAGTGGATCAGAGAGCTACAGCCACATAGTTCTCATCATTGTTCTAAAGTTTTATGGTGACATATGTTCATTATTGCAGGTTTGAGTGTAGCTGCTCTCCATCTCCCTTGTCCTCATTCAAATTGAAACAATAGTTTCAAGGTAAAATTGCAATCGCTATACTGAATCTTCTTGCTTGTAAGCTGCTGATCTATTTTCACCATTCAAATTCAAGGGCTTGGTTATTGATTTCTTTGTGTTGATTTCTTTGTTTGATGATTCCTGCAAAAATAATAACTATGTATTTTTGTTTGTTCGGTGTTTCTGAAACAACAGAGTTTTCAGAAACAATAGCAACCGGAAACAACTTTCTTGTCTCTTCTTGTGCTAGTCAAGTTAGTTTATATTTAATAAATCTTGTACATGAGTTTTGTTTCATACGCTACAAGAAATCTCATGATACATAACGTTTCAATGGTGACCTTATAACAAATCATCACAGAATGTTATAATTTGTGACGGTTTATTTTCAAGGTGCTAAGTCCATGACAACTAGTTAAAGTATCGTCATGGGTTGACGTCACGTATCTATCGTGCGAAATTTTCGTTGCTCTGCGCCACTCAATTTCACACGCCCGCGCGGCAATAGAATAACTTTTGTGTTTTCAAGCTTTAGAAATAAATTATGTACTATAAGTTGGTACTATATTTTTTAAAAATATATATAAATAGTCTAGTTTTGTTTATCTCATTATACAGACGTAATTATAAAAAAATAGACCGCTAAGAAATTATAATAATTTAAAATAAATATTTCGCTTTTTTCCCTCACCCTGTTTTTTTGTGACTTTTTCCCTCAGCCTGTTGCTCTGCATGCATGCAGGAGTGCCGCGGCAGCGCTAGTGAGTACTACCAAATAGGGTAATAGGCGGAAATTGTTTCTTTCCTAAAAAAGAATTAAAAGCTCTCAGAATTTTGTCGGCTTGATTCTTGATCAGTGAGCGTTCGCGAATTATCCACGCCGAGCACCGATCCATCGTCGCTGGTCCGCGACCGCCGTTACCTAAAAAAAAAAAGCTGTGCAAGTACGAGGCCTTTTTCACTGTAGAGGTGGCTGGTGTTGGAGCCGCACTTATAGTGACGTATTGGCGCCCATTGTTACCAGCCGCCTCTACAAAACATTATAGGGGCGGCTGGTGATTGAACCGCCCCCACTGTAGGGGCGGCTAGTGATTGAACCGCCCCTACAGTGCTCCACTGTAGGGGCGGTTCAATCACCAGCCGCCCCTACAGTGGACATCCGAATATAACATACAACCAGCCTTTTTCCATCTTGCGACAAACTGTTCAAAACGAGAAAAAAAGGTTGGGAGGCCTTGGGCTCCTCCTAAAACTTGGTCTACTAAGGAGGGGAGGTTTTGATCTCAAATACTTTGATAGAGACCTTATAGAAGGTAAGAAAATACTATTCCAATCATTTTTTTGAAGTTTTAATGGTTGATTAGTGAGAAATTAGAGCTTTCCTTTTCTCTCTCCTCCATGGTTCTTGAGCTTTATATGAAGCAATTAGGCCCTTATTTCTAAGCTATTGGTGTAAATAAGTTAGGGAAATGAGGTTGCACCCTTAGCTAGTCGATCTTACTTCATTTTAGTGGAGATTTACACTCTAATTTGTTGTATGTTTCATGTGCATGCAGATCTAGGGTTTGTTCTTTTTATTTTGTATTTTGTAATTTATGTTTCATGAAATTGGAATGAAATTGGCCGGTGTGGGAATTGTAGTGAGCAAAAGAATTATAGTGAGTAAAATATTTGTTGCCTTTGAAATTATTTATTATAACTAATTAATAAAATTTAAAATGTTTATGCATTAATTATAATAAAGAAAGGGGCTTGAGCTTTGTATGAAGCAATTAGACCCTAGTTTTGAAGCTATTAGTGTAAATAAGTTAGAAAAATGAGGTTGCACCCTTTTTTATTCGATCTTACTTGATTTTAGTGGAGATTTACATCCTACTTTCATGTATTTTTCGTGAATGGTTTTGTTTTGTTTTTGCAATTTATGTTTCTTGAAATTAGAATACAATTTGATTCATTTACTTTATTTTCTTTGGTTTCTTTTGTTTTTACAAGATGGAGTACATGAAATCTTGGATGTATGGTTTGTTAAGGTTCAAGGCAGGTTTTCGTGAAGAGGTGGACAAGTTTATTGAAGCCGCAAAGAAGCATGCAGCGACGTTGATAGAGAATAAGGATTCCATTGTTTGTCCATGCAAGGATTGCAAGAACCAGATGACATTTTCATATGCCACTACCATCAGAGAACATCTGATTGTGCGAGGATTTGTTGCAGACTACTCAGTGTGGGTTCATCATGGTGAAAAAATGCTTGTCAATGACAACAACGGTGATGGACTAGACATCGGTGATCAAGAATATGAGGATGAAGCCTTGCAATTCATGTTCCAATTCTCGGACAAGATTCGTGATCAAATGGATCGGGACTGTGGCAGTGAACAAGGTGGTGGCGCTAATGGCGGCGGAGCACGTGATGGAGATGAAGCTGACTTTGATAATTTGGAGGAAATGCTTGAGGCCATTGGACCAGAAATAATCCAAAACTGCAAAAAAGGTCTCGAAAATTTGGAGAGGGTAAAAACGGCATCGAAGGAGACTGTGTATGGTGTTGAAAAGGGTTGTCCGATGCACTGGACGCTGCTACGTTTTGTGCTTGAGCTTCTCATCCTGAAGGCTAAGTACAACTGGTCGGACTGTAGTTTTGATGATCTGTTGCGTCTTCTGTCATGGTTGCTGCCATAGCCAAACTCAGTTCCCGCCAACACATACCACGCGAAGAAGGTTGTAAGTCCACTGACAATGCGTGTTGAAAAAATCCATGCATGCCCCAACCATTGTATCCTTTTTCGTGGTGACACGTTCAAGGATCTAGAAAAGTGTCCTCGATGTGGGGCCAGCCGGTACAAGAACAATGACCTTTATAGCGGGGGCGAAGCATCCACGGGGAAGAAGAGGAATAAGAATGGTATAAAAAAGCCAGTGCAAGAATCTCAGTCCCCGGAGGACACTCCATTAGGCACCGATGCAAAGCAGAGAAGAATTCCTGCCTTGGTAATGTGGTACATGCCAGTGACCGACCGCTTGAGGCGTATGTTCCAAAACCCTAAAGAAGCCGCACTCATGACTTGGTGGTATGATGAGCGTAAGGTTGATGATGATAGGATTGCACACCCGGCCGATTGTAGTCAGTGGCAAGACTTCGATACGAATCACAAAGACTTCAGCCAAGACCCACAGAATGTACATTTCGGCTTGAGCACCGATGGGATGAATCCCTTTAATGAAAGGATGAGCAACCACAGCACATGGCCAGTGATATTGACCATGTACAACATCCCAACATATTTGTGTCAGAAGAGAAAGTACCTTCTCCTCCCTATTCTTATTTCTGGCCCGAAACAACCAGACATTGATATAGACGTGTTCCTCAAGCCTCTCATGCAAGAAATGGAGAGGCTATGGAGGTATGGGGAGCCCATGTATGATGCGTTCCGAAGGGAGGACTTCATATGTAGAGCAATAATTTTTGTTACCACCAATGATTACTCAGCGTTGTTTGCTTTGTCTGGACAGATCAAAGGCAAGACGGGATGCTTAGTATGTTTGGATGGTACCACATGGGTGTACCTAGATGGATCGAAGAAGATAGTTTACCTAAGGAACCGGCACTTCTTAAAGATTGGTCACAGGTACCATAGCAAACTGTACTTAAAATACTATGACAACACCATGGAGAATGAACCACCTCCGGAGAGACGTCCTAATGGAGAACATGTATATAGAATGGTGAGAAACATACGTGTCATCTATGGAAAGAAGAATCCAGATGGAACAAACAGAGATAGGAGCACACCTCCTATCGCAGGCGTACCATTTAAGAAACAATCGATCTTCTTTCAGTATCTACCTTATTGGAAAGAATTGGAGGTCCCCCATGCCATTGATGCAATGCATGTGCAGAAGAATGTCTTTGAGAGTCTCATGGCTACCTTAATGGACACAAGCAAGTCAAAGGATGGTCTAAAATCACGAAAAGACATGGTGCAGCTAAAAGTGATGCCAGAGCTTCATCCGATACTTCAGGATAATGGAAAATACACTCTGCCTGCGGCTAGCTTCAACCTAACCACAGAAGAGAGGAGGGTGATATGCAATTTCCTGAGGGGGTCAAAGTCCCGACCGGGTTTTCAGCGAACCTGAAGAAGCTAGTGTCGATGAAAGACCTATCATTTACACACTGCAAGGCCCACGATTGTCATATGATGCTGACAGTATACCTTCCGGTTGCAATTAGGGCTATAAAGCCAGAGTTCTTGAAAATGGCCATCACCCGCATGTGCTACTTCTTTTCAAAGATCTCTCAGAAGTCATATGAAAAGAAAGAATTGAAGGACCTACATGAATTCATGGTGGAGACCCAGAACCAACTATAGATGTGTTTACCTCCTGCATTTTTCGATATAATGGTACATCTCATGATTCACATGGTTCATCAGATACAGGCACTGGGCCCTTGCTACTTGCATGAAATGTGGTCCTACGAGCGGTTCATGTTAGTTCTAAGCCGATACGTGCATAATCGAGCATACCCTGAGGGCTCCATGATAGAGGGTTACAGTACTGAAGAAGTCATCGAGTGTTGTCAAGAGTGGCTACAAGTACAGAGAGGGATTGGTAAACCTGATTCTCATCACAAGGGTAGGCTGGCTGGGAAGGGCACAAGTGGTAAACAAGTGTTCGTCGACCATGCTTACAAAGAAGTGAGTCAAGCCCATTATAGTGTCTTGCAAAGCATAGAACTAATGCAACCGTACATTGAACAACACCTGGCTACCATTTCAGCGGATAGAAATGGTCGTTCAGATGATTGGGTCATGAAACAACACAAGCAACACCTAACTACATGGTTGAAGGACCAGAACATACAGCCTGGAGAATCCAATGATTCTATTACCATCAGTATGCTGGCGGAGGGGCCATCAAGACATGTGACATCATGGAATGCTTATGACATTAATGGGTACATGTACTATACCCACACAAAGGATAGTAAATGTGTGAACCAGAACAACGGGGTTCGAATAGAGGCTCTCGATGGAGTGGGGCGAAAGAGCCAATACTTTGGCATAATTGAAGATATATGGGAACTTCACTGTGGAGGCACTTTAACGGTGGCCCTGTTCCGATGCCGTTGGATCAAGGAACATCAATTCAATGAGATTGGACTGAGAGTCCTAGACCTCGAGAATGTAGCCTACCTAGACGACCCTTGGGTGCCCGCTTCACGTGTTGCACAAGTTTTCTATATGCCTGACCCGCAAACTAACATTGCCCCAAAGAAGAAGACAAAGCATGTGGTTGCCTCTGGGAAATAACACGTTATCGGAGTTGATGGCGTGGACGATGTTGAAGCTTACAATACCTACGATGAAATGCCGCTATTCACAGACTTTTGTAAGAAGATCAATGTTGTGGAAAAGAACCTACCCAAAGACATAATGCCATGGGAACTTAACGCATCTTGGCCCCTAGTGGGTTTCGGTGATTGGATGAAACACAAGATTACTGTGACTAACGTGTGTTTTGCAGAAACAGGGATGAGTTAGGTCACGGTAATGGCGACGATACAGGCATATGAGTTCATGTCCCCTGGTGATGGAAATCATTTTGGTTTTCAAAGGACGGACGACGAAGACGGTGGTAGGCTAGGCTAAGTGTCGCATGGTGTTGGAGGACACTTAGGTAGTCTTAGGTCTTTGTTTTTCCTTTGGCCGTACTATAAAGGGGGGTGTGAATCAGTAGCTTGACCTAGATGAGTCTATTGAGGTAGGTGTGGTGCACACTTGTTATTTCATAGCCCTAGGTAGCTCAGAGAGATACCTTATGTCGAGAGGATCAAAAGTCGTTTAGGCCGCGTCGCGATCCAAGTTCGTTTTGGCCTTGTAATAGGCATCGGACGCTGGCCAGGTGGACATCGGACACGTCCGATGCTCACCCCGACTAGGGTTTAGTCTGGTGCGTGGCATCGGATGCGCCGATGTGTTCACATCGGACGCGCCCATGCCACTGTTCACGTGTGTGTGAACTGGAGGCCGCATCGGACGCTGAGGGCCAGCGTCCGATGGCCATCCAGAGAGGTTCCAGAGAGGGTAAAACCACATCGGACGCGTCCAATGTGGTGGCATCGGACGCTGCCCAGCGTCCGATGTCCCTTTAACAGGTCTGACAAGAGGGTACAGTCGACCGTTGGTCGAGGTCATCGGTGCGTCCGATGCCAGGCATCGGAGCGTCCGATGCCCCCGCAGAAACCCTATCTTGTCCTATTTTTGGATGGCCGGTTGGGGCAGTATATATACTTCCTTCCCTCCATCCATTTGAGTGTTCTTGCCACTTTCCTTTGCTGAGAAACACCTTGTGAGTGTGAGAAAGAGCAAGAGCCCTAGTGAGGTTGAGAGATTTGCTAATTGAGAGAATTAGTGACCTCCTAGTGAGAATTGAGTAGCAAGTGTGCATCCATCCATCTCTTTGGCCTTGTCTTGGTCAAGCAAGAGTTCTAACTTGTTACTCTTGGTGATCGGCATCACCTAGACGGCTTGGTGGCGATCGGAGAGCTTGGTGATCATCTAGAGGCTTTGTGGATGACCCAAGCCATGTTGTGACCGGTAGCGAGCGATTCACCGGGCCAGAGTGGCGAAGAATCAGCTCATAGTGAGCACTTGATCCTTGCGCAGATCAAGGGGGAGCGATACCCTTGCGCGGGTGCTCCAACGAGGACTAGGGGGTGTGCCGACACCTCGATACCTCGGCAAAAAGATCGTCGTGTCATCTCTACTCTCTTTACTACGCATTTACTTTTGTGCAATTCAATTTCACATTTACTTGTTGTTCTTTCACAAGTTGAATTGTCATGCTAGAGTAGAAATGGTTTAGCGATAGTCTTTTGTGCGGTTCATTCTTGTCATACACTCTTCTAGACACTAGGGGGTTAATTGGGCTTGATAGGTTTTAATTCTTGCAAGAAGTTTTAGAAAAGCCCAATTCACCCCCCCTCTTGGGCATCTTGATCCTTTCAATTGGTATCGGAGCCTCGTGCTCTCGATTTGGGCTTAACCGCCTAGAGTTAAGATGTCCGGGGGTGATGGACCACCGCCCATGTTCGAGGGAGACGACTTTCCATATTGGAAAATCCGTATGGAGTCATACCTAGAAGCGGTTGATGTTAAATGCCGCGAAGCCGCAATCACCGGTTTTGCCAAGCCCAAGGAAGGCACAAGCCTTACTCCTAATGAGGAGGAGAATGAGAAATGGAATGCAAAAGCCAAAAACATTCTTTTTAGAGGCATTTGCAAGGATGTGTTCAACCGTGTTCGGAACCACAAAAATGCCCATGATCTATGGGAAAACATTTGTGCGCTCCATGAGGGAACCAAGAGTGAGCGTGAGGAGCGTTATCATTTGGTTATGCAAAAGATGAACTCTTTTGAAATGCTTGCTCATGAAAATGCAAATGAAATGTACTCACGCTTGAATGTTCTTGTAGAGGAGCTCAATGGTCTTGGCCTCACACAAATGCAACCATCCGATGTTGTGAGGAAGATTCTATGTGTCCTTCCCATTGACAAATATGGACACATTGTGACGGTGCTACATCAAGGTGATCTTTCCACATCCACACCAACACAAGTCTTGGGGATGATCAATGCTCATGAGATGTACATGCACATCACACCAAGTGGTGGCTCTTCCACCGACAAGAAGAAGGACTTGGCCTTCAAAGCAAGCCATGACAAGAAGGTGTAACACCCGGATTTACGAATAAAACCGAGGTAAAGCATATGTAGGCCCAGGGGGTCCCAAATCCACATATACCACAAAATGTATATCATTACAGCACGAACAACGTTTAATAACTTATTACAACACAAGGGATTGTTCAACACATCGGCCAACGACCCATTAATACAACGGTAGCGTAGACGTAGACATCACTCCACAGGGACACCGACTGGGGGTACGCCATCCTCAGAAGTCTGGCACATCTTCTGGATACTCCTCGTATTCTCCATCATCTGGTACCCATCCGGGATTTTTATGTGAACCAACGACAAGCGTCAGCTCACCATGCTCAGCAAGTACAACTACGGGGATGCAAGGCTCAAAGGTTTGACTGGGTTGACTGCGGTTAGCATTTTAACTTAGTCATATTTTAATATTATCCTTTCATTACTAAGTATATGATCCCTGTTGTCCCATAAGGTGTGATCATTATTATGTTAACAAGAGGTAAGCCACAAACCACCAACATACCCCACCATGAACCACTTATAAAGGATCCGAGCCGCTCGTATCCGTGAGCACGGCTGATATATCAGGTTTACACTCTGCAGAGGTTGTACACTTTCACCTTAGGCCGTGATTCCCATATGTCGGGGAGAGCCAGTCCCACATTACCTCCTCTATGGAAGTACGACAGGGTTTCACTACGTAGTCTTTCACTAGCTACCCTAACATGTAGTAGCCGCAAGGTTTCGGCTTCCAGGCGAATGGAGGCCCCCTTCAAGATGGCACACCTGACAGCCGACCAGCACACATCTTGACAGGCAAGGAAGCCATTCTTTAACCCAGTTCCCCCCTCTAGCGCCTTTCAGTTACTACTACAAGCTAGAGAGAGTCTAGTTACACAACTAAGATCAGAGCCATATAATACCCAAGGTTGCACGGGATCTCCCGGGTGGCCGCTTTAAAAGATAGTCCCTGGGGTGGGTCACTGAGCAACACCAGGCTCCAGTGCCCTAAATGTGGTTAAAAAGCCTCTTTTAACATTGTTCCATAGTCGTTAATCAATATTAAACATTTAGCATTTATATAGCGTGTAGCATTTCTAATCAGATTATGCAAAAACCCTCCCATAGGTTCAAGGTATACAGTTCAAAGAAACTAGTATGGTCCTATGGTTCATCATTTTAGACACATGCATAATGATCGCTAGGTTTTGCATGTATTAGGTAACAAGGAAACCGTAGGTTATACTTGCCTTGGTCACACGCTTGGTCCTGGTACTGCTCCTGCGAAGCCTGCTCCTCAAACACGTCACCGTCTGGACTCGATATATAATCACCAATCATAGCATCCAAACAGTCATTACATGCAAACCAAATATATATCTATTAGAACAGTACACCAAGCATAAAAAACAGTTAGAGAAACATATATAAAACTATTCTACTCGTCGATACGATCAAATGAACGTAAAGATCACTCTAATCGGATCTAAAATGAGAAAGTTATAAAGAAAACAAGGTTCAGGGGCATTTTTATAAATAAAAACATTTGCCTAGGGGCTAGCCTGCGAAAACCGAGGACTAAACCGTAAATAAACGTAGCCGACGGGGGCTAACACGCGAAAATGCGCTGCTAGGACTGCGGGTTCTATATCTGAAGGTTTCAGGGGTTTAAACAAAAGAAAACATGACTTAAAACTAAATCTTTTGAACTGAGGTGGACTGCGGGTTTATTAGCAGAAAGCTCGAGGGCCTTTTTGCAAAAGAGGTGGCTGCAGCCGCGCGGGCACTGACGCGGCGCCACGCGGCGCTTCGCGGTTGGGCGGGTCCACCACGCGGACAGTGGACCGCGAGCGGGGCGCGGGTGCACGGGTCGGTGAACCCGGCGCATACCCCTTCGAGCCAGGTTCTAATCCTGGCCGTCCGCACCGATTGGACGGCGCAGGGGGGGGCTCGGCGAGCGAGCGCGGCGGCGGGAGCGGCGGCGAGCGGCGGCGCGCCATGGATGACGCTCGGAAGCTTGCGTCTGGGCGCGTCCGGCCACGGCTGACACGCGGATGCCACCGGAGGGAAGCGGGGACAACGGCGAGCTCACTGGTGGGCTTGGTTACGGCGAAGGGGCTCACCACAACGGGATCGACGACGGCGGCGCTCTGCAAAAGGAGAAAAGGCTCGGGTGAGCTCGGTTCGCGCAAAGAGAAGAAAGGGTGGGCACAGAAGTGCCTTAGGTGGCCGCGGCGACACCTGGAGGGGCTCGGAGCGGTCCTTGAGCGGTCCGGCAAGGCTTCGCGGCGGCGGCAGAGAGAGGGCGTGGGCGAGAGGTGTGAGAGAGGGGCTCGGGCTTCGGCCCGGGGCTTTATAGGGTTCGGGTGGGCGGCGAGGAGTCGGGGAAGAGCTCCACCGAGGGTTGATTGAAGCCGAGTGGCCATAAAGGCCACTCCCGCGGTGGTTTCGGGAAAGGAGGGGGTGCGGCGGCGGCGGAAGTTCGGCCGTCGCGAGGTAGGGGAAGGGTCAGCGGCTGACCGGTGGGGCCATGCGGCAGGCTGGGGTGGCGCGACTGACACGCGGGTCTGGGTGGTCAGCGGGCGAAGGCGGGTTGCGTGCGGCGCGGGCGAGGGAGCTGGGCCGGCTGCGAGCGCGCGCGAGAGAGGGAGGGGGTCGGCGCGGCTGGGCCGCTGCTGGGCTGGCGCGCGCGGAGGGAAAGGCGAGCGCGGGGCGGGCCAGCTGGGCCGAGCGGGTGCGAGGAGAGGGAGGCGCTGCGGGCTGGGCCAAAAGGGTGAGGGAGAGAGAAGGAGAAAAAGAAAAGCCTTTTCTTTTATTTTCCTTTTGAAAACTTGCCCGAATTCTTTGAACCACTCAACACTATTCCTACACTCAAGCAAAATATTATGCTCCAGCATGAATGCAACAAAAATGTTTCTAAGCCCCGAGATATTTTATTAATTCACCAAAAATTATTATTTGGCCTATGTGTTGCATGAAAACAAATAAATAAAATCATATTGAATTCAACTTTCTCAAAAGCGATTTTTTTCAGGGTGTCACAAACCTACCCCCCTTAGGATGAATCTCGTCCTCGAGATTCGGAAGATAGAAAAAGATTGGGATACTCTGATCTTAGATCCTCTTCCCTTTCCCAAGTGGCCTCATCCTCAGAGTGCCGATTCCACTGAACCTTACACATCCTGATTATCTTGCTCCGCGTAATTCTCTCTGTGGTATCCAAGATTTTGATAGGATATTCTGCATAAGTGAGATCTCCCTTGATGTCCAATTCTTTCAAGGGTAACTGTTCTTCGGGTACTCGCAAACATTTCTTTAACTGCAATACATGAAACACATTATGTACCCCTGAAAGACTTTCTGGCAACTCAAGCTGATAAGCCACTTCTCCTCTTCTATCTGAGATTCTGAACGGTCCGACATATCTGGGTGCTAGCTTTCCTTTGGCATGAAACCTCTTGGTTCCTCTCATGGGTGATACCTTTAGATAAACATAATCCCTGATTTTAAACTCCAGATTTCGTCTTCTGTTGTCTGCGTAACTTTTCTGCCTTGACTGAGCTATTTTCAGATTCTGCCTAATTATATGAACTTGATTTTCTGCCTCTTTTAAAACTTTGGGTCCGAAAACTTGACTTTCACCAGTCTGATTCCAGAACAAAGGAGTTCGACAGTGCCTTCCATATAATGCCTCAAAAGGTGACATCTTTAAACTTTTCTGATAGCTGTTGTTATACGAAAACTCTGCATAAGCCAAACTCTTGTCCCAACTAATTCCATACTGAAGTGCACATGCCTGTAACATATCCTCGAGAATCTGATTCGTTCTTTCTGTCTGCCCATCAGTCTGCGGATGATATGCTGAGCTGAAATTGAGCTTGGTTCCCAGTGATTCATGTAACTTCTGCCAAAACTGAGATGTAAACTGAGTCCCCCTATCAGACACGATCTTCTTAGGAACTCCATGCAAACATACTATTCTTTCCATATATAGCTCTGCTAGCTTAGCTCTTGTGTAAGTGGTTTTGACAGGAAGGAAATGTGCCACTTTGGTTAACCGATCCACTATAACCCATATTGAATCATAACCTTTCTGAGTACGGGGTAAACCCACTATGAAGTCCATTCCCACTTCTTCCCATTTCCATTCTGGAATTTTCATGGGTTGAAGCAGTCCTGCGGGTCTTTGATGTTCTGCTTTAACTCTCTGACATGTATCACAGATTGCAACATATTTAGCTATTTCCCTTTTCATACCACACCACCAATACTTTTCCTTCAGATCCAGATACATCTTTGTACTGCCTGGATGAATTGAGTATGCTGAGTTATGAGCTTCATTAAGAATCATATCCTTGACTGACTTGATGTCCGGCACGCAGATTCTCTTACCATGCCACACAGTCCCTTGTTCATCCATTCTGAAACCAGGTGCTTTGCCAACCACTATGCGTTCTGCAATGGCTATGATGTTCTCATCTTTCAACTGTCCCTTACGGATTTCTTGTTCAAGAACAGGTTCCACTTCTAACTCCACTGTGTGTGCAACAATTGCTAGGTTTAACTTCCCAAACTCTTCTGCTAACTCTGCCGGGAACTGAGATACTCTAACCACATTTGCATAGCTTCTTCGACTAAGAGCGTCTGCCACAACATTTGCTTTTCCTGGATGATAGTGTACCTCGAGATCATAATCCTTGATCAATTCCAACCATCTTCTTTGCCTTAAATTCAGATCTGACTGAGTAAAAATATATTTTAAGCTCTTATGATCAGTGTAAATCTCACACTTGTGACCTATCAGATAGTGTCTCCATATTTTCAAAGCTTGCACAACTGCTGCCAGTTCTAGATCATGAGTCGGGTAGTTGAGTTCATGCTTTCTTAACTGTCGTGACGCATATGCCACTACCTTGCCATCTTGCATAAGAACACATCCCAAACCTTGCCTGGATGCATCACAATATATCGAGAAACTTCTGGTGAGATCTGGCAGAACTAACACTGGTGCGGTCGTCAACCTTTTCTTTAACTCTTCAAAGTTTTCCTGACATTTTTCTGACCAGACAAACTTAGCATTTTTCTCTAGCAAAGCGGTCATTGGCTTGGCAAGCTTGGAAAACCCTTCTATGAACCTTCGGTGGTATCCAGCCATACCCAGAAAACTACGTATTTCACTGACATCCTTGGGTGGATTCCAACTCAACACATCTTGAACTTTCTTTGGATCCACTGCTACTCCACCATTTGAGATAACATGCCCAAGAAAGGATACTTCCTTTAACCAAAACTCACACTTGCTCAACTTAGCATATAACTCATTCTCCCTGAGCTTTTGCAACACTAGCCTCAGATGTTCCTCATGTTCCTCTTCATTCTTGGAATAGACCAAAATGTCATCTATAAAGACCACAACGAACTTGTCCAAATATTCCATGAATACATTGTTCATTAAGTACATGAAGTAAGCCGGTGCATTGGTCAAACCAAAAGACATCACTGTGAATTCATACAAACCATAACGGGTGGTGAAAGCAGTCTTTGGTATGTCTGATGCTCGAATTCTCAGCTGGTGATATCCCGATCGGAGATCTATCTTAGAGAACACACATGCTCCTCTCAACTGATCAAACAAGTCATCAATCCGAGGTAAAGGATACTTATTCTTTATGGTCACTTCATTCAAGGATCTGTAATCTATGCACATCCTTTGAGTTCCATCTTTCTTTTCTACGAACAACACAGGTGCTCCCCAAGGTGAGGAACTAGGTCGAACATAACCCTTATCCTGTAACTCTCTTATTTGTTTCTTTAGCTCTTCTAACTCATTAACACCCATTCTATAAGGTCTTTTTGCTATTGGTGCAGTGCCAGGTAAAAGATCTATTATAAATTCAATTTCACGTTCAGGTGGCATACCTGGCAGATCGTCGGGAAAAACATCTGGGAATTCTCTGACTATTGGAATATCATCAGTTGTTGATCCCCTAATCCGATTCACTTGACATACATCAAGAGTAGGTGACACTGCCTTGCACTCTATTACTTCTCCTTCTGAAGTTTTCAGCTGTACGGTTCTCGATGCACAGTGAATAACTGCATCATGCCTTGTCAACCAGTCCATACCCAGAATGACATCGATCCCATATGTGTTTAGCACCATCAGATCAGATAAGAAGTCTACCCCCCTTATGTTAACCTTAACTTTTGGGCAACGCAAGCTTGCTCTCATTTCACCACCTAGTGAACTAACAAGCATGGCCTTGTCCAAGGTATGCATGAGTAGTGTATGCCTCTTCACAAAGTGTGCAGATATAAAAGAATGCGATGCTCCGGAATCGAACAAAACTAAAGCAAAGTGGGAGTTAACTGGGAACGTACCGATCACAACATCCGGGGCGCCCTGAGCTGACTCTGTTGTCACATGGTTCACCCTGCCACGAGCATAGTTCTGCTGACCTTGACGGCTTGGCGTGTGAGTGTTAAGCTTCTGGTTGCTTTGGGATCCCTGTCCCGTCTTCTTGGGACAATGATAGGAGAGATGCCCAACGTCACCACAGACGAAGCACTTGTTGTTTGTTGGAGCGGCCGGTGTGTTCGGAGAGTTCTTCACTGGTGTTCCACCAGTCTGTCCCTAACGAGGGGTCTGTGCATGATTCTGGTTCTGATGCGGCTGCTGAGGGGTCCTCTGCTGGTTCTGGTTGCGCTGGTCATTGCCTGATTGCCCATACTGCCTCTGTTGGTTGCCGTACCCCGCAAAAAAGCGCGGACGGCTGCTGCTTCCGGACTGCTGGTTCTGGAACTTCCTCTTCTTGGCATCCATACCACGCCTCTTTCCCTCAATCACCAACGCCTTATCCACCATCTACTGAAAGTTGGCGAAGGTGTGTGAGAGTAGCTGATATTGGATCCCATCATTCAGTCCTTCCATAAAGAGCTCCTGCTTATCAAGGTCTTCTTCAATGTCTCGCGGTGCATAACGGGAGAGCTGTGTAAACTTGTCCTTATACTCACTAACAGACATGCTTCCTTGCTTCAAAGCTAAGAACTCCTTTCTCTTCAAACGTACTGTTCCCGCTGGCATGTGATGCGTGCGGAAACTATCGCGGAACTCTTGCCACGTGATCTGGTTGGGGTTGGGGTGTGCTTGTTGGTAGGTCTCCCACCAATCAAGAGCTGCTCCTTGGAGTTGCCCGGACGCATACAAGACCTTTTCGCGGTCGTTGCATTGCGCGATTTCAAGCTGGCGTCCAACTGCCCGAAGCCAGTCATCTGCCTGGAGTGGATCTGGGGAGTGATCGATGGTAGGCGGGTGTCCCTTCATGAACTCGCCTTGCTTGTCTCTAACTTGAGGAGCGGGTGGGGGTGGATGGTTCTGGTTGTTCTGGATGGCATTGGTCATCTGTTGCATGAGCTGTGTCTGCGTAGCCAGAAGTTGTTCTATTGACACATTGGGAGGTGGTGGTGGTGGGTTTCCTCCTCCAGAGGTTCTCCTGGTGTCAACCATCTGTAACATATGTATAGGCCTCATAAGCTCTTTTGTACGGTATGATAAAGCACTGACAGAGACAGAGATAACAAAAGAACTGCTCGAGAAAACTGATCCGAGAAAGATGATATAAAACCCAATGTTATTATTATTATTATAACCACATTAAGAGTACTAAGATGGTGTGGACATGTCCCACACTCATCCCAAACATGCAAAGATCCAACTCATATCATGATCATCATCACAAGCATTAAAACACCTTATTAAACTCAAAGTTCATCCATGACTCGATAACATGACACTGACTCGAACTCGCGCATCTGTCGATCTGGCCTGATCTAGGATGGGGCTCCTATGGGTCATAGCTCGTGCGGGTGCAGGTGCAACTCGGATGGTGCCTCTTGCGCTGAATGACGATAGCAGGGTCCCTCGCTGTGGTGACTGGCAGAGGGTCCTGCGGCTGGACTCCATGTCGCACCTGGCGCTCGAGGGCGTCGATCCGACGTTGCAACCTCTCCGTCTCGATCCATAGAGTCCTCTGATCCATCATAGCACGATCTAGGGCTGTGTTGAGAGCGACCACCAAGGGTACTGTCGCAATCAACCTAGCACTCTCGTGCTGCTGCACTCTAGCAACATCACAACCATCGTACATGGTACGGCGTCGAGGGAAGTAGCGGTCGTCGTCCTGCTGGATGGTCAGAAACACCCTGTCGCGGAAGACAAGGCAAGCCTGCCTAGCTGCATCCTCCACGCCGAACTCACGGGCGAGGGTCGGACACAGAGCGCGGATGACGTCACGAACAACCCAAGTCTTGTCCTCCTCGTCCCAAGTCTTCACGAACGCCTTTGAGACCCAGTAGCCGGTGTGCTCTGGGTGGGTGTACGACCGGCTGCGGTACTCCACCGTGGTACGACGAGGCCCGTAGTGTAGGTCGACGAGCTTCAGGAGCTTGGGGTGGTAGAAGTCGTCGCCCTCCTCGGTGGTGTGGGTCTTCCGGATCCAGGCGGGATCCTCGTCCTGGACGTGGTACTCGGGAGTCCTCGAACCACTGTCGTCGCTGTCGTCGTGCGAGTCGCTGGAGTCGGAGCTGGAGTGGTCGTCGGAGGAGTGGTCGTCGGAAGAGTCTCCGGAGTCGTCGCCGGGGTCTCCACCTGCGGCCTGCTGCTGCTGCTCGGGCTCCTCCTCAGCCTCCTGCCTCTGCTGACGGAACAGACGGAGGTACTCGGCGCGGGTCGGTGCACGTCCTCCGGTGCTCTTGCGAGCAGTCTGCTTGGTCCGTGCCATCTACAAATTTTAAATATGAGTCAGATACGGTAAAAAGTTTTATGAAAGATAGAGGAGTACTAGAAATTTTATAAATTACAAAAAGCAACAAAATTTTGGAATTACTCCTAGGTAAAAGGGTGTCCAGTCTATCTAGGGTAGCGTCCTACAGTCAGTTCGGCTCTGATACCAATTTGTAACACCCGGATTTACGAATAAAACCGAGGTAAAGCATATGTGGGCCCAGGGGGTCTCAAATCCACATATACCACAAAATGTATATCATTACAGCACGGACAACGTTTAATAACTTATTACAACACAAGGGATTGTTCAACACATCGGCCAACGACCCATTAATACAACGGTAGCGTAGACGTAGACATCACTCCACAGGGACACCGACTGGGGGTACGCCATCCTCAGAAGTCTGGCACATCTTCTGGATACTCCTCGTATTCTCCATCATCTGGTACCCATCCGGGATTTTTATGTGAACCAACGACAAGCGTCAGCTCACCATGCTCAGCAAGTACAACTACGGGGATGCAAGGCTCAAAGGTTTGACTGGGTTGACTGCGGTTAGCATTTTAACTTAGTCATATTTTAATATTATCCTTTCATTACTAAGTATATGATCCCTGTTGTCCCATAAGGTGTGATCATTATTATGTTAACAAGAGGTAAGCCACAAACCACCAACATACCCCACCATGAACCACTTATAAAGGATCCGAGCCGCTCGTATCCGTGAGCACGGCTGATATATCAGGTTTACACTCTGCAGAGGTTGTACACTTTCACCTTAGGCCGTGATTCCCATATGTCGGGGAGAGCCAGTCCCACATTACCTCCTCTATGGAAGTACGACAGGGTTTCACTACGTAGTCTTTCACTAGCTACCCTAACATGTAGTAGCCGCAAGGTTTCGGCTTCCAGGCGAATGGAGGCCCCCTTCAAGATGGCACACCTGACAGCCGACCAGCACACATCTTGACAGGCAAGGAAGCCATTCTTTAACCCAGTTCCCCCCTCTAGCGCCTTTCAGTTACTACTACAAGCTAGAGAGAGTCTAGTTACACAACTAAGATCAGAGCCATATAATACCCAAGGTTGCACGGGATCTCCCGGGTGGCCGCTTTAAAAGATAGTCCCTGGGGTGGGTCACTGAGCAACACCAGGCTCCAGTGCCCTAAATGTGGTTAAAAAGCCTCTTTTAACATTGTTCCATAGTCGTTAATCAATATTAAACATTTAGCATTTATATAGCGCGTAGCATTTCTAATCAGATTATGCAAAAACCCTCCCATAGGTTCAAGGTATACAGTTCAAAGAAACTAGTATGGTCCTATGGTTCATCATTTTAGACACATGCATAATGATCGCTAGGTTTTGCATGTATTAGGTAACAAGGAAACCGTAGGTTATACTTGCCTTGGTCACACGCTTGGTCCTGGTACTGCTCCTGCGAAGCCTGCTCCTCAAACACGTCACCGTCTGGACTCGATATATAATCACCAATCATAGCATCCAAACAGTCATTACATGCAAACCAAATATATATCTATTAGAACAGTACACCAAGCATCAAAAACAGTTAGAGAAACATATATAAAACTATTCTACTCGTCGATACGATCAAATGAACGTAAAGATCACTCTAATCGGATCTAAAACGAGAAAGTTATAAAGAAAACAAGGTTCAGGGGCATTTTTATAAATAAAAATATTTGCCTAGGGGCTAGCTTGCGAAAACCGAGGACTAAACCGTAAATAAACGTAGCCGACGGGGGCTAACACGCAAAAATGCGCTGCTAGGACTACGGGTTCTATATCTGAAGGTTTCAGGGGTTTAAACAAAAGAAAACAGGACTTAAAACTAAATCTTTTGAACTGAGGTGGACTGCGGGTTTATTAGCAGAAAGCTCGAGGGCCTTTTTGCAAAAGAGGCGGCTGCAGCCGCGCGGGCACTGACGCGGCGCCACGCGGCGCTTCGCGGTTGGGCGGGTCCACCACGCGGACGGTGGACCGCGAGCGTGGCGCGGGTGCACGGGTCGGTGAACCCGGCGCATACCCCTTCGAGCCAGGTTCTAATCCTGGCCGTCCGCACCGATCGGACGGCGCAGGGGGGGGGGGGGGCTCGGCGAGCGAGCGCGGCGGCGGGAGCGGCGACGCGCCATGGATGATGCTCGGAAGCTTGCGTCCGGACGCGTCCGGCCACGGCTGGGCACGCGGATGCCACCGGAGGGAAGCGGGGACAACGACGAGCTCACTGGTGGGCTTGGTTACGGCGAAGGGGCTCACCACAACGGGATCGACGACGGCGGCGCTCTGCAAAAGGAGAAAAGGCTCGGGTGAGCTCGGTTCGCGCAAAGAGAAGAAAGGGTGGGCACAGAAGTGCCTTAGGTGGCCGCGGCGACACCTGGAGGGGCTCGGAGCGGTCCTTGAGCGGTCCGGCAAGGCTTCGCGGCGGCGGCAGAGAGAGGGCGTGGGCGAGAGGTGTGAGAGAGGGGCTCGGGCTTCCGCCCGGGGCTTTATAGGGTTCGGGTGGGCGGCGAGGAGTCGGGGAAGAGCTCCACCGAGGGTTGATTGAAGCCGAGTGGCCATAAAGGCCACTCCCGCGGCGGTTTCGGGAAAGGAGGGGGTGCGGCGGCGGCGGAAGTTCGGCCGTCGCGAGGTAGGGGAAGGGTCAGCGGCTGACCGGTGGGGCCATGCGGCAGGCTGGGGTGGCGCGACTGACACGCGGGCCTGGGTGGTCAGCGGGCGAAGGCGGGTTGCGTGCGGCGCGGGCAAGGGAGCTGGGCCGGCTGCGAGCGCGCGCGAGAGAGGGAGGGGGTCGGCGCGGCTAGGCCGCTGTTGGGCTGGCGCGCGCGGAGGGAAAGGCGAGCACGGGGCGGGCCAGCTGGGCCGAGCGGGTGCGAGGAGAGGGAGGCGCTGCGGGCTGGGCCGCATTGCCGGCTGGGCCAAAAGGGTGAGGGAGAGAGAAGGAGAAAAAGAAAAGCCTTTTCTTTTATTTTCCTTTTGAAAACTTGCCCAAATTCAAATCAAATTTGAATTTTAACCACTCAACACTATTCCTACACTCAAGCAAAATATTATGCTCCAGCATGAATGCAACAAAAATGTTTCTAATGGCTCTCAAGGAGAGCATGAGAATCTTGATGATGTAGGTGATGAACCATTGAGGGAAGCAATGAAGAACATGCCAGTTGAAGCCATCAAGCCTAAAGATGATGATGATGATGATGATGATGATGTGCAAGTCATTGACAAGCCATCCTCATCCAATGTACCACATGATAACGACAAGGATGGGAGAGATCCAAATGAAGATACTCATGTCTCCCATGATCAAATGGTGGTACAAGCTCAAGATCTTGGTGCTTCACAAGCGGCCCCTCAAGTGGTTGATCGAAGGACTACTCCTCTACTTCAAGCTCATCCTCAAGATCTCATCATAGGGAGTCCGACTAGGGGTGTAATGACTCGATCTCAAAAACTTGCTTTATTTATGGAACATCACTCCTTTGTTTCTCTTGTTGAGCCTACCATTGTAGATGAAGCTCTAGGTGATCCGGATTGGGTGAATGCCATGCATGAAGAACTAAACAACTTCACCCGCAATCAAGTTTGGACACTTGAAGAGCGACCAAAAGGCACAAGAGTCATTGGAACAAAATGGGTGTTTAGGAACAAGCAAGATGATCAAGGCAAGGTTGTTAGAAACAAGGCAAGGCTAGTGGCAAAGGGGTTCTCTCAAGTTGAAGGTTTGGATTTTGTAGAGACCTTTGCACCGGTTGCAAGACTTGAAGCCATTCGTATCCTCCTTGCATATGCATCACATCATGACATTAAATTATATGAAATGGATGTGAAAAGTGCATTTTTAAATGGCTTCATAAATGAAGTAGTCTATGTTGATCAACCTCCCGGGTTTGAAGACCCTAGATATCCTAATCATGTTTATAGGTTGTCCAAGGCGCTATATGGGCTAAAGCAAGGCCCTAGCGTGGTACGAGCGCCTCCGGGACTTCCTCATTGAGAAGGGCTTCACCATTGGGAAGGTCGACACCACACTATTCACCAAGAAGCTTGATGGAGAGATCTTCATTTGTCAAGTCTACATTGGTGATATCATCTTCGGGTCAACAAGTGAAGCCTATTGCAAGGAATTTGGTGACTTGATGTCGAAGGAGTTCGAAATGTCCATGATTGGCGAGCTCACATTCTTCCTAGGCCTCCAAGACAAGCAATTGAAGGAGGAGGGACTTTTATATCTCAAGAGAAGTACACAAAAGACCTCCTCAAGCGCTTCAACATGGATGATTGCAAGCCTATCAAGACTCCAATGCCAACCAATGGACATCTCGACCTAGATGTGGGAGGTAACCCGGTCGATCAAACTCTCTACCGCTCTATGATTGGTAGCTTGTTATATTTGACCGCATCTAGGCCCGACATCATGTTTAGTGTGTGCATGTGTGCTCGTTTTCAAGCCGATCCTAGGGAATCAAATCTTGTAGCGGTGAAGAGAATCCTTGGGTACCTAAAGCACACCCCAAGCTTTGGCCTTTGGTATCCCAAAGGAGCTAACTTCCAACTCGTTGGGTATTCCGATTCGGATTACACGGGTTGCAAAGTAGATAGAAAAAGCACATCCGGAGGGTGCCATTTGCTTGGGAGATCACTAGTGTCATGGAGTTCAAAGAAGCAAAATAGTGTGGCCTTGTCTACCGCCGAGGCAGAATACATAGTCGCGGGTGCTTGTTGTGCACAAATCCTTTACATGAAACAAACCCTTTTAGACTATGGTGTAGTCCTAGAAAGGGTACCCTTGTTGTGTGACAATGAGAGCGCGGTTAAGCTTGCTAACAACCTGGTTCAACACTCTCGCACAAAGCACATAGATATTCGCCATCACTTTCTTAGAGACCATGTTTCCAAGAAAGACATATCCTTAGAGGGAGTTAGAACCGAAGATCAATTGGCGGATATCTTCACAAAACCCCTAGATGAGAACACCCTTTGTAGATTGCAAAGTGAGCTTAATGTGCTTGATCTAAGTAACTTTGTCAAAAGGTGAAGGGGGTTGTCTTTTGCATTGCATTATATAATATGCCATGTTTAAATTATGCTATGCACATAGGCTTGTCAGATGTGGTTAAGATAACCGCCCTAAAAAGCGTGTGAAGGAGCTTACCCATGAGCAAACTTGACAAGCAACCTAGATTCAAATTCCGTAATGCATTGCATATGCATGGTTGTTGCTTTGTTGTTTCTTTTCAGTTATGTTTTGAGCAACCGCTGTGTTCGTCCACCGCTAGGGGGAGTATTTGAGGCTCCTAATGGTTGAGACCCCTAGTTTTGATAGCCACATGTTGTCTCCTCAGGATTTATCGCCTATTTTCCCTAAAAATGATATGTAGCCTATGGCAAAATATTTATAAAATTGAGGGTTTATGCGAGGATGCTCATACTAGGTTCCAACTGGTGTTTATTTGCCTCTTATTTGAGTTGGAACTTGGTTGGGAAAGGGACCCGCAATGGAGATCTTCGAAACAAGCCAACATGCAGCATCGGACGCTGCATCGGACGCTGGCTCCAGCGTCCGATGCCCCCACTATACACAGCCCCGGCTGGAACAGTGTTGGCGTTGTGTTCGATGTGTCACCATCGGAGCGTCCGAGGCCCCATCGGACGCTGCCCAGCGTCCGATGCCGAGGCAAAGGACGCGTCCGATGCAAAATGGGCGTTTCTAAAGCTCTCTGGACGAGCATCGGAGCGTCCGGTGCTTCCCCACCGGCGCGTCCGATGCTCCTTTAAGCGGCGCGTTGTGTTCTTCTAATGACATCCCGGCCCCACGCGTCAGTATCCTTCATCCTTCTTCCACCTCGCGCGCTCGCCCGTCTCCTAAACCCGATCACCATCGAGCGCCCTAAACCTAACCGCCACCCACCCGCGCTCCCGGCCGCCGCGCTCCTCGCCGCCGCCGCACCCTCGCCGCTGGCCGCCGTGCCCCTCCCCGCCGGCCTCGCCGTCACTTCCCCACGCTTGCACCCCCGCGCACGCGCTCGCCGGAGACCCCACCTCCGCACTCGCCGGAGTTCTCGCCGGCGCTCGCCTCCAACTCGTTGGACCCGCGTGATCTTCCTCGCGCCCGTCCGAGTCTTCAGCGCCTTCTTCCCCGGCCAGCAGAACCCTCTACGTGAGCACCACCACTCCTTTCCCTAACTGCTGCCCCCCAAGTGCTTGTTGAAATGCCACAATGGTTGTTCATCCATGTTTTAACCTCCGTCTTCACCTAAATCTCGTGCAGTTTCACTTGGTGTGACACGTGGGTGCCCGATCGTTGATTCTTACCTCGCTCTTGTGTCGGTTCGTCGATCGTCAGGTAGCAAAGTCGTTCCCCTCCTTATCTCCATATGCTTTGCTCCCGATAGGACTTCTCCTCTCTAGATTATATGTTTCTTATATATATCCTATCGATTCTTGCAGCGAGTCAGAGTCTGTGGCAGTTGTCAGCTCGTCAGTTGTCAGTATCAGCTAACCCGGGGCCAAGCCCGCGGGTACGGATCGAGGCCAAGCCTCGCGAGTGACAACGCTAGAGGATCTATGACAGTGGGGGATTCTTTGTCAGGGCTTTCAGTGTTAGTTGGGCTGTCCGCTTGTATTCAGTGTCAGTAGATCCTTCAGTGGCAGTTTGGTCTTTCACCGGCAGTTCAGAGTTCTCAGTGACAGTTTCTCCCGTTCTTGTTAGCTATGCCGCGCTGCAAGAACATCGGTGGTGGCCCAGGAGACTCTCCTCCACGTCCCCCTCCCGGTCAGAGGCCTGGGAAGGGTAAGCTGATCACGCGTAGGAAGCGCTCCAGGGACGAGCGAGAGGCAGCACAGGCTCAGGCAGTGGCCGACGTCGCAGAGCGTGCCGAGCGAGAGGCAGCACAGGCTCAGGCAGTGGTCGACGTCGCAAAGCGTGCCGAGCAGGGTGGTCGTACTGGCGGACTCAGGATTGAGGACCAGTTGTCCCCCGACCAGCGCAGAGCAATTGAGGAGGCTGAGCGGCTCCACGGTTCGCCGATCGACACGCTTATGGCTGCCGGTCGCCGGACGATGTTCACGTCTCCAGGAGTAGAGCCCGAGAGCTCAGGGCAGGGCCAGGCAGAGGCCGAGACGGCTGAGGCACCCGAGGCAGAGGCACCAGAGGTCGAGGCAGATGAGGAGGTCCCTTGATAGTACGGCATTCCTAAAACTCAATATTCGAAATAAAATCTCTTTGTAGCACTTTGAGTCCAGAACCGATGAAATGTAGTATGAGGGGTCCACCAACGCATATACACCATCCTTTCTTATTATAACCTGCTTATCAACTTCATAAATCTCATTAGTCCTTCAATCGTGTGGTCATTATCACCAAAACCCACAATTAGGGCTTGATTGCACTACGACTACGACTACTACTACTACTACTACTACTACGACTACTACGACTACTACGACTATGACTACGACTACTACGACTACCACTACCACTACCACTACCACTACGACTACCACTACGACTACGACTACGACTACTACTACTACTACTACTACTACTACTACTACTACTACTACTACTACTACTACTACTACTACTACTACTACTACTACTACTACTACGACTACTACTACTACGACTACTACTACTACGACTACTACTACTACGACGACTACGACTACTACGACTACGACTACTACTACTACTACGACGACTACTACTACGACTACGACTACTACTACTACTACGACTACTACTACGACTACGACTACTACTACGACTACGACTACTACTACTACTACGACTACTACGACTACGACTACTACGACTACTACGACTACGACTACTACGACTACTACGACGACTACTACTACGACTACGACTACTACTACGACTACTACTACTACTACGACTACGACTACTACTACTACGACTACTACGACTACGACTACTACGACTACTACGACTACTACTACTACTACGACTACGACTACTACGACTACGACTACTACTACTACTACTACTACTACTACTACTACTACTACTACTACTACTACGACTACGACTACTACTACGACTACGACTACTACTACTACGACTACTACTACTACGACTACTACGACTACTACGACTACTACTACTACTACTACTACTACTACTACTACGACTACTACGACTACGACTACTACGACTACTACGAGCACTACTACTACTACTACTACTACGACTACTACGACTACTACTACTTTTGGCCTTTGCATTCCACTTCTCATTTTCTTCCTCATGTGGCATGAGGCTAGTGCCCTCCTTGGGTTTGGGGAACCCGGTTATGGCGGCATCGCGGCATTTCACATCAACCGCTTCTAGGTACGACTCCATACGGATTTTCCAATATGGAAAGTCGTCTCCCTCGAACATGGGAGGTGGTCCATCACCTCCGGACATCTTAACTCTAGGCGGTTAAGCCTAAATCGAGAGCACGAGGCTCCGATACCAATTGAAAGGATCAAGATGCCCAAGAGGGGGGGTGAATTGGGCTTTTCTAAAACTTCTTGCAATAATGAAACCTACCAAGCCTCAATTAACCCTCTAGTGCCTAGAAGTGTGATTCTATTTATTCTATCGCACAAAAGACCAAGTCTAAGCCACTCCTACTCTAGCAAAGCAATCCAATATAGAATGAACAACAAGTAGTAATGCGGAATTGAATTGCTTGAAAGTAAATGCATAAGTAAAAGAGTAGAGATGACTCGACGATCTTTTTGCCGAGGTATCGAGGTGTCGGCACACCCCCCTAGTCCTCGTTGGAGCACCCGCGCAAGGGTATCGCTCCCCCTTGATCCGCGCAAGGATCAAGTGCTCACTACGAGCTGATTCTTCGCCACTCCGGCCCGGTGAATCGCTCGCTACCGGTCACAAGCTTGCTTGGGTCATCCACAATGCCACCGGATGCTCTCCAAGCTTCACGATCACCACCAAGCCGTCTAGGTGATGCCGATCACCAAGAGTAACAAGCTAGAACTCTCACTTGACCAACACAAGGCCAAAGAGATGGATGGATGCACACTTGCTACTCAATTCTCACTAGGAGGTGTCTAATTCTCACAATTAGCAAATCACTCAACCTCACTAGGGCTCTTGCACTCACTCACACTCACAAGGTGTTTCTCAGCTGATGGAAGTGGCAAGAACACTCAAATGGATGGAGGGAAGGAAGTATATATACTCCCCCAACCGGCCATCCAAAAACAGCATAAGACAGGCATTCTGCGGGGGCATCGGACGCGCCGATGCCTAGCATCGGACGTTCCGATGACCTCGTCCAACGGTCTACTATACCTTCTTGTCAGACTGTTTAAAGGGACATCGGACGCTGGGCAGCGTCCGATGCCACCACATCGGACGAGTCTGATGTGAATTTACCCTCTCTGGAACCTCTCTGCATGGCCATCGGACGCTGGCCCTCAGCGTCCGATGCCAGCGTCCGATGCGGCCTCCAGTTCACGCCCTCGTGAATAGTGGCACGGGCGCGTCCGATGTGAACACACCGGCGCGTCGGATGCCACGCACCAGACTAAACCCTAGCCGGGGTGAGCATCGGATGCGTCCGATGCCCGTTACAAGGGCAGAATCAACTCGGATCGCGACGCGGCCTAAACGACTTATGATCCTCTCGACTTAAGGCATCTCTCTGAGCTACCTAGGGCTATGAAATAACAAGTGTGCACCACACCTACCTCAATAGACTCATCTAGGTTAAGCTACTGATTCACGCTCCCCTTTATAGTATGGCCAAAGGAAAAACAAAGACCTAAGACTACCTAAGTGTCCTCCAACACCATATGACACTTAGCCTAGTCTAGCACCGTCTTCGTCATCCGTCCTTTGAAAACCGAAACGATATCCATCGCCAGGGGACATGAACTCCATATGCCCGTATCGTCGCCATTACCGTGACCTAACTCAATCCTGTTTCTGCAAAACAAACGTTAGTCACAGTAATCTTGTGTTTCATCCAATCACCGAAACCCACTAGGGGCCAAGATGCGTTCAGAGGGTACTGAAAACGACACTCTCTATCCACCATGCAAGGACATTTTTTGTTTAGCACGCCACATGGTCCATGCAACATATGGTTGATAACAAGACCATGCAAGTCCGGGTATCTGTCTTTGTCTGGTATCTTCGCTGAAATAACACGATCATAAGCATCCGGGGTTGTCAACTTACTCCCTGACTTCATGATCAACAAAAAATGCTCATGTGGCAAGCCCCTTTTTTGGAACTCAGTAACATGAACATATGCCGCAACATCACCAAAATATTTTTTCTTGATTAGAAGATCTTTTAGGTCTCGCAATTTTGCTCTGTACACTCTTGCAACAAGTTCTGGTCTATCTTGTGGTTCCTGCCCAGGTTCGAGATTGCTTGTTACCTCTTCTCAGTAGGGATTGCATGTCATGGTGATGAAGTAATCAGTCTTTCCAAAACGTTGCACAATAGCCATAGCATTAAGGAACCTTTGCTGCATGTCTCGATCGCATCCTGGGAATGATCTAGGAAGCACAATTCTCTTACCAACCTTAGAACCCCGTGTCTCTCCAGCGGAGATAACATCAGCCAGTCCCTATGGTACAAATAAGTTTATCTATTTTAGCAAAAAGCATAATAAGGTTGCAAACTTGGTAGTTAAAAAAATAAAACTCCACTACAATATGGACAGTTACCTGGTATAACTCTGCTCGTATGATTTTTTGGTTATCGGGATTAGAGTACCAATCTAGTCTCATAGACTCGATCTTGATATACATATCTACAGCCCATTGCTGGAAAAGACGCCCTCCAAATAATAAAATGTTAAAAATTCTCCGTCTAACTTGCAGCTTGAAGCAATAGTATTCTCGTGCCGAAACATATTTTGTGGACTGTGCTGCATCTGCGACTCTACTTACCCAATCACCTTCTTGGACGTCATTGTCGCCCTCGTCAGCATAATTTTCGTTATAATTATCAGTTGCAAGGTATATATAAAATAATATTAGATACATACTTAATCTATAGAAGTAACTTTGTTTCAATATATAGGAGCAATATAACCGAAAATAATACATACAAGATATAATCATACCTTGATAACCAACGGTAGTGTTGTTATCCACGTGATTAACATTAACAGAAGCTGGGGTACCAGTTGGTTGAGTGATTTGATCACCACTGTAAGGCATAAACTTGTTCCAACCTGTTTCCCCTCGTGGGTTATAGAGAGGGTAAGCTAATGGGTCATAACAACCATGGTAAGCTCGTATATATTGTGGACGATGATTGGACCTTCCATATACAACCACACTCCTATCAAAACATCTTTGTGGATCATTCCCTTCCATCCAGATAGCAGCAACTTGGGACGTTGTTGGGGCATTGTACCTTCTTTGATCAGGCGTGATATTTGTATTGAGTTCAATCCGGTAGTCATCCAAGTTTGGAAAAGCACCATTTCTCCTAAAAGTATGAACATATGGATTATCCTGCAATATTGTAAGGATATTCCGAATGAGATTGATATCAAGATCAGGGGACCTCTGGACCCTATGTGACAAGGCCTCATCTTCTGTATCATAAAAGTAGAGCTGCAGATGTCGAGCGCCATGGCCACCTGGCACCAGATGGTCCAGACTGTGGTACAAACCACCATGGACTCTAAATGTATAAATGTCGGTCCATGCTGGAGTGTTGTATCTACGGTCAAGGGTAACCCCTAGACTTGCAAAGGCAAAATGTGAATTGAGATAACGTATATGTTTCCTGAAATATTTTGCATCATCGTGTACTTGACTTGTGAATAACCTTTTCAGTTCTTCAGGAACCTTTGGTATATGTATTTGTACTTTTCCTTTTCTACAACAAAATCCGGGTGTCTCATACTGAAACCTCATCGCACCACAGTAAGTGCAGTCAGGGACATTTCCCAATATATGCCTTTGTGGCAGATTATGGTATATGAAGTCATATGGATCATCTGTTACACTATTTGGAGCTGGACCCTCTGGAAGCACGCGATATGAGTCATAATTATGACCTGTGTACGAGACATAGTGGAGATTATTTTTTGCATAAAAATATATGAAAGTTATGGTTCACGTAAAGATGTGTCTAAGCTGACTTAAGATTTTAAAATATATATGCTTATCGTACCTTGTGCATCCCGACGGATGTAGCCATCATCATCATCGTGTAGCATTTCGTTTTGCAATCTATTGTTGTCGACCATGCCAGCTTCGTCACCATCTTCTCCATCATGTGTTGGTTCGAATAGTTCCGGGTTGAAATCTCCTTTGTTGTCGACATTTACATGCTTATGACACAGTTGATGTAAATGTCCATCTTCATATATATATATATAGTATATAGTTATATATAATTATATATAATAAGATCAGTAAAATATATAAAGATTTATGAAGATGGCGTTCGTTTCATATTTTGAAAGATTAAGGGTTTTGCTAATGTGTTGACCTTCCTCGGCAGAAGTAGGTAACGGTCCTGAAATAACAGAAGGTGGGCCTCTACGCCTTGGAACATAATTATCATTTTTATGTAACCAATCTGATGAATCGTCATTAGTGGATACTCCTGAATCGTTATTTGCTGCCATTGTTGTTAATTCAGTTCCTACATTTGCACCTTCAGATATGAATGGACGTTCATGTATATATCAGGTAGCAAACTAAATGCATATAGGGTTTGGATATTTGCAACCTGCGGGCGAGTATGCCGGGGGGATTTGGTTGACATCAGCTTTGTAGGTAATATTTTGCAGTTCAGCCTTCTTTCGTGCTCGATATTGACGTTGGTACTCACGTTGTCTCCTTTTATTATCTTCCCTTTGTTCATCGGTCATCTCAGCTCTTCGTTTCCGTTGTTGTATGCTCCTTTGGTCCATCCTTGTGTTAGCAATGTCTGCAGCAGATATTATTATTATTATATGCGTATATTTAGAGATTTTACGCATTATAATTTCAAAGTAACCTGGGTGATCTTTACCGTTGGTTCCATTGCTAGTTGTTGTCGCAGGAATGTCAACCCGGCTATGACTTCCGTGTGTATTTGGTGGTATATTCTCCTTGTCCTTTATAATCAGCGTAATTTGTTCCATCTCAGAGTAATTAGTACCTAAATAAGATGTACAAAAGTTTTTTATCATATGTATATGTATAATTAGAGATTGTACACATAATTAAAACAGTCACGTAGGTGATCTTTACCGTTGGCTACAGTTATTCCACAGCTAGTTGTTGTCGCAGGAATGTCAACCCGGCTATGACTTCCGTGTGCATTTGGTGGTATATTCTCCTTGTCCTTTATAATCGGCGTGATTTGTGCCATCTCAGAGTAATTAGTACCTATATATAAGATACAAAAAAAATTTATCATATGTATATAAATATAATAACTAGAGTAATACACTAATAATTAATAAGCTAGAAATATACGTGGATCGATATTCACGGCATTTTCTGAGATTGGCAATAATCCAGTCAAAACACTGGAAGCGCTAATGTTTTGAGATGTGGCCTTCTGTCGGGCTCGGTAACGGTAACGACGCTGGTACTCATGTTGTCTCCTCCTAACCTCCTCTCTTTGTTCGTCGGACATCTCAGCTCGACGGTTCCGTTCGTATATTGATCACTCTTCCCTCGTCCTCGAGGCCCCATCTAAAATTGATTGGTCATATATTTAGAAAATTAGTATATCATCAAAAAAAATTAATAATAAATTATCTATAGTGAAAGCATACCTGTGAAGTTAGTGATATCGTTTAGCGCATCGTGCGTATCTCTCGGCGTAGACATTTTTAGGTCCTGCAATGTATGCGTTGTAACCAGAGCATATCCGAAGCACAGATCATGTAAATTCACGGCATGCAAACTGATATGTTTGTTAGTAAACACTGCTAGGGAAGACAAGCCGACGAAAATATGACAATTTAACACAGTTTAATAGAAGAACATGATTTAACACATTGACAATATGACGTATTATAGAAGCAAGACCTTAATTAGCGATGGAGCTACTACCGCCGGGAGAGCGGACACGGGCGCCGCCGGAAAGCGGGCGATCTTCGGCGAGAGTCAGGGACGGGAAAGCGCGGGGCCGGAAATGCGCGCGAGGCCTCCCACTCTTGCTGCTGCCGCGGCCGCTAGGAGAGCGGCGACGGACGGCACCGGGAGACTGGGTGACCGTTTGCTGTGTTGTTGCCGCCCCCGACGGAGCGGGCGACCGTTTTCTGCTGCTGCTGCCGCCGGAGAGCGGTCTCGGGCGCTGCCGGGAGAGCGTCGTGGTGGCCGGGCACGAGCGACTGTGATGGGAGAGCAGGCCGGCCGTGGTGTGGGCGTCGAGGGGAGCGGTGGTTTTTTTTTATCGATCTCGGCTTGATGATGGGAGCGCAGCGGCGGCGTTAGTTTTTCGTTGGTTGATCCAGATCGAGAAGTTCCGGTAGGATGGAAGACACTGAGGGAGGGCTCGATTTTTTTTAATCGAACTCGGCCTTCTTCACGTAGGATGGGAGGGACCGAGCAGCGTCCGATTTTTTTTAATCGAACGAGGCTTCTTCACCTAAGATGGGAGGGACCGAGGGAGTGGCGAATTTTTTTTAATCGAACTCGGGCTGGGTCTCTGTGGACAGTAACTTTTGTGCGGGTGAGAAGGAGAAGTGAGAAGCCTGACACAAACTTCTCACATCAGCCATCGGATCTGATCTAGGTGTTTTATTAGCCTTTGATTTTAATAGAGATAAAATCCTGTGTACGTTTTACTGGGTGCACAATGGTTGGGACTCTCAGCGGGGGACATTTTTTTGTGTGGATCTAAAATAATTTAAGTGTTCCATTATAGTATAGATTCGACCCGTTCAACTTGCGTTAGATTCGTCTCGTCAAACTCTACGCAGTAGATCCATTTATGTTACTGTTGATGTACTGTTATTTATTATGTTTGTTTGGGCCATGTGACGATGCTTGATCCAGCGAGTGCGAGTTACGTGGAACCTTCTGATCCAGTCTGTGCCTTTGTCGATCCGACCCAGCCCGAAGGCAAGTGTTCTTGAACATCTTGCTCCCGTATTTATTTTACTTTTATTAGAGTAGTTAGATCCAGTAGATGCATGAAGTCTTAAATTGAATCACATGTTAAGGTTTACTAGAACTTGTTTATATTATCCTTGTCACCTGGTTGGGATCATATGGGTAGAAGTCATGCTTAGCCCTGCTGTCTTGGGATGGGATGGTAAATAATTAATTCTGATTAATGATCTATGAAACATGGACTGGTGTTGGCGCAGAAAGCGGCGCGCTGCGCCAGGCACACTGCAAGCCGGAGAAGCTGGCTTCAATCGTGGCCCGGGTGTTCAGAAGTCCGGTGCGTGCCAGTCAGTTTGACCTGCAACTAACAAGGGAGATAAACTGTTAAATACAAAGCTGGAACGTGCCGGGTTTGACCAGACAGTTCCAAGATGTTCGGCCCTGAAGCCACTTACGACGACATATAGCTATGAAAGCTATCTGCCAACAGGTCTAAAGGTTATTCGGCAATATGAACAGAGTTATGTGAATAACAGGTTGTCGAACATGTTTGCATGAGAATCGTACTTGCATGATGTATTAGATATAAGTTAACACTTAACCAATCTCGATTGTACAACCGAGTTGGGATCCATGGAGATTGAACATACAAGCTAAGCATGACTAAGCTAATCCAAAGCCTGCGCCTGCCGCACGACACCTAGCCTTGTCATAGATCAAACACACTTAACATGCATGAACCCTCACCACGTGGCAATCCAGATACGATCCGTTCGGCTATTACGAACAATAGATCTACTGCACAACAGACCTTACAATAATAAACGTGAGAGAACAGAGCAGATCTACAAAGATGGAGCCGAACCGAACGGTATCTAGACTGGGCAAAAGTGTTATGATGAGATAAACATGACGAAACATATAACACAAGGTAACTTAATGAATCTATCAGATTGCCAAATCTAACAGAGCCGATAACTATCTTTACTCATGACTCAATCCGCCGCACGATACAAGGCATAAGCAAAAACCTCCCGTCATAAGCTTAAATCCGCCGCACGATACTAAGCTTAACGTACGAGACTACTTGCACCATATCTAAATCCGCCGCACGATACTAGACATGATAACAAGGTTGCCGAAACTTACGGAGGTCGACGGATCGATGGCCCCTCTCGAAGAACACGACGACACGACTTGGACTCGAAGACGGCACGGGGCCGGGGTTGGTTGTATTGATTGTGAACAGATTTACAATAGTCTCAGGGTTTATATTTATACCCTGGTGTCCTACGAGTCCTAGGAGGACACGATTACAACGATAAAACAGGGAACCCATCTGAGTCCTAGAAGAATACGATTACAATGATAAATTAGGAAACTATCAGAAACATGATGCCTTTTGCTCCAAGCTTCCTTTAATAACCGGCATGCGCTAAAATCAACGAGATTCCCGTCGCTAAATCTTCTCGACATGCTGTATTCGTCGCAAACTGACTTGGCTCGAGGTAACCGACCGTAGCGTTACGTTGCCGAATCCGCTCGCTGTTGACTAATCGCTTTCACAGCCTTGCCGAATACATTGAGTTAGCCGACCGCATCCGCCGTCTGCCGAATCCTTCAAGCGGCGGCGTTCGCCGAATTATCATAGTGCCGGTCCATTTGTCATAGTGCGAAAACTCGGTGTTAACACATGCCCCCTAATTTTGGGATAAATGTTTTATTCCTAAATTCATCTTCTTCTTTTCGCACCACTGTAGAGTCTCTGGAAGCATCCGACTTCCTTTGTCATTAATCATCACAGCTGCCGACTCGCCTTCCAATGCACTCGAGATCCTTAAAAATTCCTCTCTATTCCATTTCGGCCTGAACTTCCCGAATTCCTCTGTTCAGCTTCTTCATCTAGAAAAACCCTCTCTTCTCTTGCCCTGAACCGGAAAATGTCTTCCCAAGCAAGCCATTACAGTCTCGAGCTCGGCGACACCAGCACTTCTAAGAGAAGGTTGCTTCTGCTTTGATCTTTTCGCTTTGGATAATTATGCCTCATTTTGTTCCCCCTTCAGGAGGACTGGCGACGACTTCTCCGAGGACCTGGCTCAGAAGGTTACAGATCTCCAGTCTGATCTAGGAAAGAAGAATCGGGAGATTATTCAAATCTCTCAGGAGCGCGATACCTTTCGGGAACAAGCCATCGGTAAGCATCCCTCAACTGTCCTTTTCTTAGCCCTTCCTTCTGCTTGACCCCTTTTTCATTCAGCTCTGGAGACTAGGCTCCACTCCCTCGAAGCTGCTATCGCCGACCTTGCTACTTCAGCCAATGTGCCAGGCATGGTGTCTCTAAGGCAGGTGAATGAGATCAAGCGGATCCTTCCTGACATTTCTAGGGCCGTCATGGGCTACGGCGCAGCACTTGCTTTCAATGCCGTCCGGATCCATTCTGGCGCCGACTATCGCCATTTTGACGTTTGTGAGCGAGGACTAGAATTTAGGATAGCACGCTCTGTTGAGGATATGAAAGAAGCCGGAACAGACTTGGCCGACTCTTTCGATTCTGATCTTCCGATTAGAAATAGAATGACATGGACGAACTGATCCTTCATTTGTAATCGACTCCTGTTATGTGGATAAGAAGTCCTTTCATCTATTTTCTTGAAATCAATCTGTGACTGATCTTTCGGAATCAGGGCGTACTCTATTCCATGTACTTGGCCATTTGTAACATATCTGCATTTTGCATCCAATCGGTTACCGTTCTGATGACACCGTGTTTAACCGTGTGAACCTGTTCGGCAATCTGGCCAGTGTTTGTCTCGAACACCTAAATCGGCAGTTTTGCCGAAGACAGGCGTTCTATTCCCCGCCGAACGCGTACGTGAGTGCACTCAGACGGCCTGCACAGCCCATTACTGTAGAGGCCCATCTTGGGAAACAGAAAAAACCCCAATCCGTTGGTTGATATTCGACATAAATCATCCCTGGAGGCCTGCCTTTTCCCAATCTTGCATCCGCTCCTTCAATACTCTCGCCGCCTCAGCTTCCTTGTTCGTTCCGCCCCAGGAAACCCTAACTTCCCGAGTGCAATGGCGAGCCATGATGACCGCGGCAAGCGCCCGGCGACCGAGGAGGCCGAAGGGAGCCGCGCTCGGCGCCTCCGTCAGCGCGGGTAGGACTCCTCGTTTACGTCCTTTGTGGCAGTTTCTTGAAGACTTCGCTCACGCTCGGTTACTGCTCGCTGACAGGGTCCCCGTTATCTCTTCCGCCGGCGGGCATGCCCGGCCTTCTCCAGCGTCGGGGAGGCCAGAGGCTCCACCATCGGGCTCGTCAAGCTCCTCCGACAGCCTCTCCTACCACTCCCATCCTTGGGAGGCGAGCCCGGACCGGGATTCCGACGGCGGCCTCTACGACCACAACGACGCTTTGAACTTCATGGCGCTGCGGGATGAGTCCCGGGAAGAGCTGGCCGTCGTCTCGAAGCAGTACGGGATCGATCAGCTGGAGTGGGAGGACCAGCGCCGGCAGTTCTGCGACGCAATCACGGGTACGGACACCCGATCCTAGATCGGCTTTCGGTCGTTCTTGTCGATCTTTTAAACGATCCACCCCAACTCGTCGTTCATAGCGCTGTCGGAAGAGCTGGAGCGCCTGAAGATGGCGGCGAACGCCGTCGCAAACCGGGTGAACGCCCAGGGCGACACCGCCGAGGCGCGCCTGGCCAATGTGTTTGGCCGCGTCGAGCAGGTCGCCCTGCAGGGTGTGCACCACGGCGTGGCACTGGGGCTGTCGGCGCTAACGGTCCGCACGGAGGAGGACTTCTCCGTGACGCCGGTTGGCTTCCCCGGCGGGGCATGTCCGGAGGACGTCGAGCAGATCGACGATTTCCTGGACTCCTACGAGGATCATGCCCGCGCCCTCGCCGCAGTCACCAATCCGCAGACGGTCATCAACAGGATGTTCGGTAATTGATCTGCACCCATTGCACATTCCCCACTATGAACAATGCCACTCTACCACGTTCGTGTATACAACCTGTTCTCCCATCCTGTGCTTGTAGAGTGTTTGTTTTATCTAGCCAATTGCACAGCACCGCGTGTACTTGGTCCCGTATTTCTGCGTTTTTTGTGCTAGAGGCGACACATGTCGTGCCGGCTGTTTTTTGTTCTAAGGACGATAGACTCTATCGGCCATTTTTGTGCTAAGGGCGATACAACTTCGTATCGGCCGTCGGCGCCTGCAAGACCTTGATTCCATTATGCACCGACCTCCACGCTAGGATGAAATCTCTTTAGATAATGTCCGTTAATTGCCCTAGCAAACTCTTCTCCTTGGAGGGTTTTCAGAATGTACGCATTACCCGGAGCACGCCTCAGAATTCGAAAAGGCCCTTCCCAGTTAGGGGACCATTTGCCGAATACCTTGTCTTTGGTACCGACTGGCAAGATAATTTTCCAAACTAAGTCTCCTTCTTCGAATCCTTTTTCTCTCACTTTCGAGTTGTAGTACTTGGCAACGCGTATCTTATTCTTCTCAATATTTTCCAGGGCCTTGAGACGAATCAAATGCAAATCCCCTAGCTCATCCATCATCAAATCCTTATAATTCTCTTTAGCCAGATCGTTCTGCAATGTAACTCGTCTTGACCCCGACTGCAACTCCCATGGTAGCACTGCGTGATGCCCGTAGACCAACTCGTATGGCGACGTCTGAGTCGACCCATGACAAGTCATTCGGTACGCCCACAAAGCTTCGTTGAGTACCAAGTGCCACCTTTTAGGTTTCTCTTCGATCTTCTTTTGAATGATTTTAATCATGATTTTGTTAGAAGCCTCTGCCTGTCCATTGGCCTGTGCATAGTAAGGAGAGGAATTATAGAGTTTAATCCCCATCTCTTCGGCAAAGTCACAAAACTCCGAGGAAGTGAACTGAGTTCCCTGATCGGTAGTGATGGACTGAGGAATGCCGAATCGGTAAATGATATGCTCCCTGACGAAAGACACCATGTTCTCTGACGTCACCTTCTTCAATGGGATGGCTTCAACCCACTTAGTGAAGTAATCCGTGGCCAACAGGACAAACTTATGTCCCTTGCTGGATGGAGGATGAATCTGGCCGATCAAATCAATGCTCCATCCTCTGAAAGGCCAAGGCTTAATGATCGGATTCATGGCCGATGCTGGAGCCCTTTGCACGTTGCCGAATCGCTGGCAATCCTGACAACCTTTGTAGTACTCAAAGCAATCTTCGAGCATAGTCGGCCAAAAATATCCAGTCCTCTTGATTAACCATCTCATACGGTGAGCCGACTGGTGTGCACCACATACGCCTTCGTGCACCTCATACATCAGTTTCCTAGCCTCGTCTCGGTTCAGGCACTTAAGCAAAACCCCATCTATGGATCTGTAGTACAATTGATTGTCCAAGAGCGTGAACTTAAGAGCCTTGTACTTGAGTTTTCGGGAGACTTTCCTGGATGGGTCTCTGAGGTAATCGGCAATATTGTCTCTCCAGTCTTCAATTGCCTGATTATCACTTGGGACTGCCTGATCACCTTCTGGGGCTGTTTGCTCTCCCTCAAGTGCAAAAATGTTTTGATTCTCCCTATACCCGGATGCTGCCTGAGCCAACTGGTTTGCTTCTTCGTTTTGCCCCCTAGGAATATGTTGCAAGGTTGCCGATCGAAACTGTCTGAGGAGCTCTTGGCAACCTTCGAGATATTCCTGCAGCGTGTCGTTCTTGCACTCGTATTTGCCGGTCAATTGCTTGATCACCAATTCCGAGTCACCGAAGATCTCCACGGCGTCTGCCTTAATGTCCACAAGCAACCGCAGCCCTCGGAGCAGTGCTTCGTACTCTGCTTGATTATTAGTTACCGGGTACTCGATCGGTATAGAGTACTTGAAGGGTGCCCCCTTGGGAGAAATCAACACGATCCCGACTCCACCACCTTTGCTGCACGAGGATCCATCAAAAAACAATGCCCAAGGGATAATGGTTACCATGTTAGCATTAGGATCACGGTGGTGAGTGACTAAATCAGCCATAATCTGGCCTTTAACAGCCTTTGCCGATTCAAAACGCAAATCAAATTCAGAAAGGGCCAAAACCCATTTGCCGATCCTTCCACTTAAAATCGGCATTGATAACATGTGCTTGATTACATCAAATTCTGATACTACCACGCATTCGGCATTCAGTAGATAGTGCCGAAACTTGGTACACGAATAGAAAACGCACAAGCACAACTTTTCCGTAGCCGAATACCTTGTTTCGGGGTCTAGTAGCTTTCGGCTAAGATAGGCTACGACTCTCTCTTTTCCTTCGAATTCTTGCATGAGGGCCGCCCCTATTGTTAGGTTGTCGGCCGCCACGTACAACTTGAAAGGCCTGTCAAGCTGTGGAGGAACCAATACTGGTGGTGCCTTCATGTACTCCTTGATCTCATCGAAAGCCTTTTGTTGCACGTCACCCCACACGAACTCCTGATCTTTCTTGAGCTTCAACAGTGGAGAAAATGGCAGCACGCGCTCGGACAAGTTGGATATGAACCTTCTGACAAAGTTGATTTTGCCGAGCAGTGATTGAAGTTCTTTGAGATTGGTCGGCGGCACTACCTTATCAATTGCTTCCATGCTCTTCTTGCCGACTTCGATCCCCTTTTTGTGGACCAGGAACCCCAGAAACTCACCAGCCGACACCCCAAATGCACACTTGGTTGGATTCATCTTTAAACCATGTTTCCTTGTGCACTCCAAGGTCTTCCTTAAATCGGCCAAGTGTCACTTCTTGCTTCTGGATTTGATCACCACATCATCAATGTAGATCTCTACAATCTTGTCGATCAGCTCATGGAATATGTAATTCATGGCCCGCTGGTAAGTGGCACCGGCATTTTTCAAACCAAAAGTCATGACCATCCATTCAAACAAACCTATATGGCCGGGGCACCTGAAGGCGGTCTTTGCCACATCCTCTGTAGCCATGAAGATCTGATTGTAACCTGCGTTGCCGTCCATAAAGCTTATGATTTCAAAACCGGCCGAAGCGTCTACTAGCAAATCGGCCATCGGCATTGGATAACCGTCCATAGGAGTGGCTTTGTTGAGGTTCCTGAAGTCGATGCACACTCTCATCTTCCCGTTCTTCTTGTACACCGGGACAATATTGGAGATCCATTCTGCATATCGACACGGCCGAATGAAGTTAGCTTCTAGTAATCTTTCCACTTCTTTTTTCACGTCGGCCAAAACCTCCTCCTTGTAGATCCTGCGCGGAGGTTGTTTGTATGGGCGGTATCCAGGTTTGATCGGCAACTTATGCTCAACAATAGATCGATCTAATCCGGGCATCTCTGTATAGTCCCACGCAAAACAGTCTTTGAATTCCTTTAGAAGATCTACTAGCTGCACTCTGAAATCAGGGTCTAAACTAGAACTTACAAACATCGGCCTCTTCTTACTCGTATCACCAATATCCACCTCCTCTAACTTGTCGGCCGACGTGAAGCCACGTCCCAGTTTGCCCTCGCTGCTGTCGGTTGGGTTGTCCATCTAAAAGAAGCTTTGAGAGCCGATTGCTTGGATCGGCTGTTGACCCCTGCCGTAGATGTTGACAGGACCTTCTCCCCACACACGATCGGAGAAGCAGTCTACCCCGTCGAATTCCCAGTAGGTGGGCTCAATAGTGGCAACACTCACCGAGTCATCAGCTTGGACAATCTCGATGTCATCTCCAACCCATTGTATGAGTATTTGATGCATGGTTGAAGGTATGCAGCAGTTGGCATGGATCCAATCCCTGCCCAGAAGCAAGCTATATGCCCCCTTGCCATCAATGACAAAGAAGGTCGTAATGAGCGTCTTGGATCCAATCATCAGTTCCACGTGCACGGCACCCCGAGTGTCGGAGGGATTGCCGGCAAAGTCGCGGAGTATCATATCTGTTTTGAGTAGGTCTTCATCGTTCATGCCCAGCTTTCTGAACGTAGCGTAAGGCATGATGTTGATTGCTGCGCCGCCGTCAACAAACATCTTGGTTAGCGGCTTCCCGTTGACGTACCCCTTGACATACAACGGCTTCAAATGCCGATGCTTGGCTGGCCTGTCAAATCCTGCCTTCTGAGACAACATGAGTTGTGCTGCGAGCTCGTCGTGCTCGGCCTCGTCGGGATCCGAACACACCTCGTCCTGTGCCCCCTGGCCGGCAGGAGCCATGAACTCCAGGGGAAGGAAGAAAGTCATGGCCACGTCAGCGCCCTTGTTGGTGTCGTCTGGTTTTTCCTTCGGGCGCCATTCTTGCTTCTTCCCATTGGCGGCTGCTTCTTCCAACTCCCTGTTCCGGAGGCGCTGCACTCTCCTTTTCTGGCTTTTCCTGAGCCCTGGTGGGCACCACTGCCCCTTTTGCCACCTATATGGGCGGGGCTGTACCTCCTTGCTGTCGTCCTGGTGATGCACCCACTCCTGGTCGGCATATTGGCTTGCCGACCCGGGCTTCTCATTTTTAGGCGCCGATCGTCCATTGGGATGCGTGCTCCCAACCTTTCATGGACGGGACGGCGGTTGACCCGATCCTGCCTATACCCCTTGTACTGATCGCTGCATTCGGGGCAGTTGTTGACGGCGGGCAGTTTCAAGCCTTCGTTCCAGCAATGGCGGAAGAACGGGCAGCCCCAGTGAGCTCGCTCCCGCTCTTGGCGGTGTTCTTGCTCCCAGCGATGGGCCTGTTTTCTGTGGTAAGCCCTCTCCTCCAGACGATACCGGTGCTCTCCCGCGTGATCGTCTTCACGCTGGTATTCCTCCGTGAATTCTCGCTCTTCGCGTTGGAGACGCCTCTGCTCTTTCTCATTTTGTCGGCGCCATTTGTTAAGGAGATCTCTGTGGGTAGGCCTGCGCCTGGAAGATGACTCTCCGTGCTCGTATCGGCTATTCGTGGCTTGGGCGCGCTGCCGGAGCTCATCGCCAGTGATTTGCCGATCGGGATCCACTGCGCCAGATTCGCGTGCCTTATCGGAGGTGAGGACTTTGACTTTGCCTCTGGGATCCGCTGGGGTTACCATGTTCACTGAGAAGAACACGGCGTTCTGGGAGAAGGGGTTTGCATCGATCTTCATCTTGCCATTGAACTTGATATGGCCGTCCTGGATGGCTTTCTGGATTCTCGTCCTGAACACACGGCAATCATTAATAGAATGAGTGTTAGTGTTATGAAAACCGCAGTACTTCTTGTCCTTGACTCCTCCGGGACGCAGCATCGGGTGATCCGGGGGTAGCCTGACCCTCCCTTCGGCAACCAGAAACTCGAAGAGCTTGTCAGCTTTTGTGACGTCGAAGTCGTATGCCCCCTTCTGCTGACGCAGCCATTGCTTGTTGGCTTGGGTCGGCTCCTTGTCCCAGTTGAGCTCTGCGGCGGCCACCTCATCTTCCGTGTCGGTATAGTCATCGGCTTCGTCCAGGAAAGCCTGATACATCTGTGCCGCGACATTGTCCTTCTGGAAACGCCCTTCCCTCCGGAAGCCTTGCGCTTGGATAGTCATCTCATTCAGCCGGCGAGAGAGATGACCCAAGTCTTCAAACTCCTGGCCGAACAGCTTGTCCCTGATGCTCGGGAGCATGCCTGCCACGGCCAATGGTGGAAGCTGATCGTCCGGCAGGTGCATGCCGAAGCACTGGCTTTTGACCTCCCTGAACCTGCGTAGGTAGTCCTGCGGTGTCTCATTCGGCTTCTGGCGTACGTACATGATGTCCACCAGTTTCTTCTCCTTGGTGCCCGTGTAGAAGTGTGTATGGAACTTTTGTTCCAAGTCCGCCCAAGAGAGAATAGAGCCCGGCGGTAGTGACGTGAACCATGCGAATGCCGGTCCAGTGAGCGACGACGGGAAGTACCGAACCCTGAAGGCGTCTTCGGTATTGGCCTCCCCAAGCTGGAGCAGATAACGACTGACGTGCTCCACCGTACTGGTGTCATCTAAGCTGGAGAACTTGGACAGGTCTGTCGGCACTTTGACTCTGGGAGGTAGAGCCACACGGTGGAACCATTCGGGGAACGGAGACCTGTAAGCATACGTGCCCTTAGGCTTCAGGCCGAAAGTGCGTTGCATCATATCCGCCATCTTCTCTAGCATGACATCGACATTAGAGTCGGCGGTTTTCTCGGCCGTCGGCTTCCCATATCCTGGATGCGGGGCACCCTCTATATTGTGAGGCTCAAGCATCTCATGGTACCCGTTTCCGTAGTAGTCCTTTATGAGCCTATAGGTCTGCGGGGAGATCTTGCGTGTTGACTCTGGCGGCTGACCCTTAGTGTCGAACGTGAGCTGCCCCATGGTCGGCAACTGGCCTTCTGGCGTGTGCTTCTCCTGAATGGTCATCCCGCTTGATTGAGCCTTGGGCGGGGTCTCCTCACCGGCAGCTCCTGCCCCCTTGAGGTGATTCGGCAGATTGAAAAGATGCGGTCCTGCTATAGGGCCAAACTCGGCCTCCATAAGTTCATCGGCCTTGGGGCCGAATTGGGCGATCATGATGGTGCGGAAAGTGTTGAGAAACGCCCCATGCATGCGACCGATGGCACCAGAGACAGCTTCGTTGATCATATGAGACATTTTCAACACTGCCTCTGCTTCCCCGGGATCGTTCGGGTTGGGCTGGACGGGCTTCGGCAGATCGTGCAAACGGCGAACCTTTCCGCTTTTGTTCTTGGAAAAGGCTTCTAGGCACTTGGCCTGGAATTCGGCACAAGCATCCTCCACCTGCTCTCTGTACTCGTCGGGTAGTTCGGTGAGCTGCACCTGCACGAGCCCCGCCTTGTTGCTGGCCTCAGCTTCAGTGACTTCGACCATTGCTGCAGGAAAAAAGGTGTCCCACCAGGCGTGCCAAAAAGTGTGTTGGCGCAGAAAGCGGCGCGCTGCGCCAGGCACACTGCAAGCCGGAGAAGCTGGCTTCAATCGTGGCCCGGGTGTTCAGAAGTCCGGCGCGTGCCAGTCAGTTTGACCTGCAACTAACAAGGGAGATAAACTGTTAAATACAAAGCTGGAACGTGCCGGGTTTGACCAGACAGTTCCAAGATGTTCGGCCCTGAAGCCACTTACGACGACATATAGCTATGAAAGCTATCTGCCAACAGGTCTAAAGGTTATTCGGCAATATGAACAGAGTTATGTGAATAACAGGTTGCCGAACATGTTTGCATGAGAATCGTACTTGCATGATGTATTAGATATAAGTTAACACTTAACCAATCTCGATTGTACAACCGAGTTGGGATCCATGGAGATTGAACATACAAGCTAAGCATGACTAAGCTAATCCAAAGCCTGCGCCTGCCGCACGACACCTAGCCTTGTCATAGATCAAACACACTTAACATGCATGAACCCTCACCACGTGGCAATCCAGATACGATCCGTTCGGCTATTACGAACAATAGATCTACTGCACAACAGACCTTACAATAATAAACGTGAGAGAACAGAGCAGATCTACAAAGATGGAGCCGAACCGAACGGTATCTAGACTGGGCAAAAGTGTTATGATGAGATAAACATGACGAAACATATAACACAAGGTAACTTAATGAATCTATCAGATTGCCAAATCTAACAGAGCCGATAACTATCTTTACTCATGACTCAATCCGCCGCACGATACAAGGCATAAGCAAAAACCTCCCGTCATAAGCTTAAATCCGCCGCACGATACTAAGCTTAACGTACGAGACTACTTGCACCATATCTAAATCCGCCGCACGATACTAGACATGATAACAAGGTTGCCGAAACTTACGGAGGTCGACGGATCGATGGCCCCTCTCGAAGAACACGACGACACGACTTGGACTCGAAGACGGCACGGGGCCGGGGTTGGTTGTATTGATTGTGAACAGATTTACAATAGTCTCAGGGTTTATATTTATACCCTGGTGTCCTACGAGTCCTAGGAGGACACGATTACAACGATAAAACAGGGAACCCATCTGAGTCCTAGAAGAATACGATTACAATGATAAATTAGGAAACTATCAGAAACATGATGCCTTTTGCTCCAAGCTTCCTTTAATAACCGGCATGCGCTAAAATCAACGAGATTCCCGTCGCTAAATCTTCTCGACATGCTGTATTCGTCGCAAACTGACTTGGCTCGAGGTAACCGACCGTAGCGTTACGTTGCCGAATCCGCTCGCTGTTGACTAATCGCTTTCACAGCCTTGCCGAATACATTGAGTTAGCCGACCGCATCCGCCGTCTGCCGAATCCTTCAAGCGGCGGCGTTCGCCGAATTATCATAGTGCCGGTCCATTTGTCATAGTGCGAAAACTCGGTGTTAACAACTGGTAATGAGTAGTATGGTAAGTAGGTAAATCCGGCAAGATGGACCGTATTTGGTGGTTTTGTGCCGTGGGACTCGGCAGCTGAATTTGATTTTTGGTTCTGGGCTTGTGCTAGATTTATCCTGCCTGGATCCCTAGGACCCGGTTCTCGAAGTATGTAACCCGGCTTAACAGCGCAACCATGAGGTTTGGAATGAGACGAACCTGGCTAATTAATTAGTTTCCTCCAAGTCATGCTACACGGGGTTTGTTTAGTGGCTCAAGAGGGGGTCCCTGGGGTCGTTGACTTGTGTACGGGGATGAAACCTTAGAGTACATGTAACACAAGCTTGGAGGGGCTTTGTAAAAGCCTTGTAGTGCGACCCCGCTAAGCACCTTGGCAGTGTGTAGCGTGACGGGGAACGCATGACTTATGGGTAATGATGTGCAACCTCTGCAGAGTATTAAAACTGATATATCAGCCGTGCTCACGGTCATGAGCGGACTTGGACTTCTTCGAGATTAGTTGGTGGGTTGGGTCTGGTTCGTTAGGGAAGCCTTATGTGGTCATTAGTCCCATATGACATGGGTACAGAGGCTTCTTCTACGCGGGTTACTGCTTGGTACGGGAGCGATTCCCAGGCTCGAGCACAGACCTAGTGTTATTACCGAAGGTAGCTTTCTATGTCATGACATATGGAACTAATACGCATAGGGAGACTCTTCGAGTCGGCCTTATGGGTGGCCTGATGGACTTCAGGTGTGGTTTGCCTGATGGACTTCAGGTGTGGGTTTGCTTGGTGTGACTCCAAGTGTGGTTGCTTGGTGAACTCCAAGTGTTGGTTGCTCGGTGTGACTCCGAGTGTGGTTTGCTCGGTGCGACTCCGAGTGTGGTTACTATTATTGTTGGAGACTGTGGTTATAACCTAGTAAATAGGTGCATAGGAAATAGGATTTAATAGGATATGTTGCTTTAGGCGCTTGAGTCAAACAGAGTCAGCCTACCTTTGTTAATAGCCTCATAAGCATATTTTTCCTACACTTGCGGAGTACATTTCGATGTACTCACCCTTCCTCTTTGAACCCCTGCTACCCCACCCAGACTCTAGCGACTACGCGTACAAGGAGCAGGAGTACCCAGAAGACGGTGGATTTGACCCCGACGACTTGTACTAGGATGGCGCAGCCCCCGGTCGATCTTCCTGTGGAGTGACGTCCAGTTTCCGCGAAGTCTACATCAGAGTCTGTTGAGAGTCTGTACTTTTCTTTTGGACCCGAGGGTCATTTTTATAAAAATGTTCGATATATTAATAAAGCATTGTTTTGATATTTACTATGATGTGGATATATGTATGAAAATTGATCCTTACATATATATATATTGTGCTCCAATTTTGTTCTTAAAATTGGGGTGTCACAACGAAGTACATCGCTACAGCGGCACCGACATGACCGGTATCGTCATCACCAACGTCATTGTTAACATCATCGCCTACGATAACCCTAGAACTATGTAACCCCGTGCCTCCTCTTCGCCTATAAAAGGGGACACCGAGGCTTAGGTTAGGGCAGCTGGACTCAAGGACTCAAGCACTCAAGCTCTCCACCATAGTCTAGAACTCTAGGGTTAGTTCCCTAGCCCTAGTTCCTTCCTCCATACACCCTGTTCTCTCTCGTTCACGCTTGTATCCGCCCCTGTACAAGCACTTCGGTGCAAGATAATATAATATCTCCCCCGTTGGACGTAGGGCCTTCTCTTGCCTGAACAAGGATAAATTGCCTGTATACTTCTTGCATCACCATCCGGATCAGGAAACACGCGCCCGCAAATTCACTCGCCGATGTAGACCCCCAGGTCCGAAACACCGACACATGGTTTCGTTCAAACATTGAGAATATAAATAATGAATAACTTTTAAGTTGTTGAGTTTGAAATATATAAAAACCATATGAATGGATTTGTCTTGAAAAATACTTTCATAAATATATATATGTATAACTTTTTGATAAATATTTTTTTAGTATAAAGAGAGTCAAAATTGTACTTTGGAGACCGTGTCGATGTCCAAAACGTCGTCTATTTTCTATACGAAGGAAGTACGTGCATATTATCTATATTGTTCTATATCTATATGTATTCTATCCATTTCTATTCCTATAAAAAAGCGAAGAAATTAAAAATATATTATTACCGTTAAAATTTATTACTCACTTTAGATAGATAGGTGGCCTCATTTTTGAAGCCTAGGTGCTCCATTTTCTATGTATTAAATTTGACACCAAAAATTATGGCTTTTCACTATTTAGCATGTCCTTTATAAATATGAGACCCTGTACTAGAAGCTTTCGTGTTCCAACATGTTAACCTTATAAGTGTATATGATAAATGTGAGAAAAAAACAAAATTACACAATATTACTACTGCTGGTTTTAAAATCCAGCACCATCAACTTCCTCTTTAGATAAATTAAATTGGTTTATTTGTTTGGACTATAACACAGAGACGATGCATGAGCATTATTATTAAACAAAATAATGGTCTAAATTATGCATGTTGATGTATTGCTTGTTTAGGAAATTTTAATTATTCTAGCAAGAAGCCTGATTTTCTTCCATATAAATTATAATAATATAATATATTCCTGATTTGACCGCATATATTTTTTAGGTACTTTGTAATACCTGCTTTTTCAGATTATTTTTTTAACTGTATTGGATTCTAAAACTAAAATGTTTTTTTTTCTGTTTGGCAAAAGTTGTTGACACTAGTAATGGATTTATGTTATCGATGAGTCAATGGCTGTGAAGATTAGCACAAAACATGGAGTAATCAACAAATAAAATAGCTACAATCAACCATAAATAGTTCTGAAAAGGTGTAGAATCTTGTGTTTGTCCTGTTGATCTGAAGATGTTTGTGAAATCCTAGCATTGAAGAGATTATATTTGAGGAAGGAAATCTATCTCAGTGCATAGTAAGGGATAGAATATGGATGAAACAAAACCAGGATTATTCAGTTGTGTGCTACCATGTTGAGATCACTATCCAAAAGTAGCAAGATTCATAAAATTGAAATACAAGTTTCTCGGATATAGCAAGGTATCGTTGGTGACCAAATCAGATGGAAGAATTGTACTCTCGATACATATAAAAAATAGGTTAATAAACAAATTCTTTATTAAAAGATTATGATAAAAAAGAACCTGAATAGGATTAACATCTTTGTAATTATTTAGAAAGAAAACTATATATCATACCTTAATATTTATAACGTTAAATGACTGCACATTTTAATACAGATTGAATACAAAGTTGAAAAGGTTAATTATATTAATACGATAGTTACAAATTGACTTAAAATTTTATTACGGAGCAGTCCTCAGACAAAACGAGTGATGAAAGGAAGGACCATAAAGTGAAAGAAGGGATAGTTGCACTTAGGTTTTCATTAACTCATCTCAACTAACTTGTATATGGCGCTCTTCTTCCCCTTTTATAGCACATTGTTCATGAGGTTTTTTCTCATTTATATTTTCGCCCCTACATAGTATAAGAATATTCCTAGAATATTCTCCTGCTTAGGCTTGACCATGAGGGGTAATTTGGCCTCCTCCGTTTTCCAACCATCCTACATGTTGGGCCTCAGGCCGCTTCTAATGGAGACCCATTCACCTGTGGACATCCTTCGCGGCGCACATGACATTGTCAGTCCATAATCTCAACCGACGGAGGTCATCGGTGAACTTGTTGTCTTTCCAAGCGTCTAGACCTCTGTCGTCCTCGGGCACCATCGGGACGGAGTGAGACCTTCGTCTCTGACCTCTCGCTTTCTTGTGGACCTCTGCCATCTGGGGGATCTCCGACTTTGGGAGGACCTTCGCCTGGCGCTGAGCCTTTGACTTCGGGAGGACCTCCGCCATCCGAAGGACCTTTGCCTTGCGCCGAGTCTCGTCTTTGGGAGGACCTCCGCCTTCTGGTGCCCCCCCCCCCACCCACCCAGCGAAGGCCAGTGGAGTGTTCCTAGAAGTTCAATACCACACAATGGTCATTGTTAGATAACTCCTTCACAACCTGTTTAATTGTGTCCCACCAAATTTTATTAGTATTCACCCACTGTATATGAATAGTTTTCATAACGCGTGCGGCATTTTCACTAGTATCTTGGAAAAAGTCTTGGAATTTGTAAAAGTGAATTTTTGAACGAGAAGACAATGCGCAATGGTTTCACTGGACCAGAAACGGGCAGTGCAAGTTCCGAAGCGGTATGACTGGTGAAATCCGCAAGTCGCTGAAAGCAGCATTGTACACCCAAATCGAGTCAACGATCCAAATCCAGGCTAAATGTAATGCAGTTATCTATTGGATGCCAACTCCCAACAGCTAACTCGAATCGGAAAGACATGAACCACACTATGCCCGCACCCACTCGCCGTCCAGCGGCATGGTCGTCCACCACCTCCACGATTATCGCATATAGACCCACTTCCCCCGCGCCCATGCATCAAGGTTCTGCGACTGCTGGCACTCCTATCTCGGATCAAAGTTCAAAGCGGCAAGCACTCAGCGCCATGTCCGGAGCGGCGCCCGACGCCGAGTCCGGTCGAGAGGGCTTCACCTGCAGCGCGCTGCTCATGTGCCTCTACCTGCCGGGCCTCTCCAAGAAGAAGCCGGAGGAGGCGACCAGCACGAGCCCGCCGACAGCAGAGACGGCACCGGACCAGCAGCAGGCTGCCGAGCAGCAAGAGGCCCCGTGCGCGGCGAGCCGTGCCGCGTCGCTGGAGAAGTCTGAGTCCGCGTCGCTCTGCTCGCGCAACAACATCGTCTTCGACTTCGTCGAGGCGGAAGGGGACCAGGCGGCGATGTTCCACGGGTACTGCCCGTCGCCGTGCTTCGACCTGCCCGTGGAGCTGATAAGGGCCGGCGAACGATTTGGCGTCGCCGCCGCCGCTGACAGCGAGGCGATGTCGACGCCGGCCACGGACACGTTCGTGTTCGACGACGGCCAGCGAGGGGGCGCTTTGAAGAAGATGGCGTCGTGCCTGGCACCCGGCGTCGACGGCAGCGGCGAGCCGCGGCCGCCGCGCCTCGCGAGGTTCTTGTCTGCGTCCGGTCGTTCTAGCGTGCCGCAGCCTCTCCGGATGCCTTCCCGTGCGCCGCCTCAGGGTATGGCGGCAGTTGTTGACGGGCACTGCGAGCTCGGTGAATCGGTGGTGGTGCCAGGCTGCCAGCGTGCAATGCAACGGGTGACGGCAGCCTGCCGGGACAGCGTCGTGTGACGGCTTCGATTGACGCTGCACGCTGGCATCCATGAATTGCTTTATGAAACATCGCCATTTTCCTGTTCCGTTCCAAATGCTCGGTGCTTTTTCTCGTTATATATTATATAATATGTAATCTTAGTCATATTTGCATCGTGTCACGGGCAAAGGATAACAGAACGCAAATCACGCTACAGATACCTGATTCGGAAATTAACTAGTTCAAGAAACCTGCCACACATTCATAATAGTCGAATATTGCTGGGTTTTTTCAGGAAGAGTGGAGTTGGAGATCTACAGGTCTCTCTTCGGGACACGATTCATTGTAGGACGATCATAAACAACCGCACAAAATGTTACATAAATGGAACGCGAAGCATCTCCAACAGTTTGGTAAAATAGGTTATCATCCTTAAAATTTGACAAAACAAGCAAAAATCATTCTCCAACAGTTTGCCAATTAAACTTGCTATTTTTCCCCAGTTGCTAAAACTCCCGTCCGCGCGCGGATCCAACTTCGCATCTGTCGCGCTCGCCCACCGCTCCTCTTCCCTTGTCGCGCGATGACACTTCCTCCTCTTCCCGCATGATCGAGTTTCTTTCTCGCCCTCGTTCCCGCACCGATCGTGTATATATTCATCGCGATCTCATCCAAGGTACGAGTAGCCCGGCCTCCATCGTCGTGATTTTATCCGGGGCAAAGCCACCCGACCTCCGTCGTCGCGACCTCATCCATCGCCAAGCCCGCGGCGTCGTCCTGGAGAGATCAGATCACGCAAGTATAGCACGGCCCTCGACGTCTAGGAGTTTTGATCCCGATCGTGAAGTCTGCTGTCTACATTGAGGTATGTCCTTCCTCCTGTACCTACCTAGGATTCATATATACCATCCCCTTTGCATATGTTATACTCCGCCGGGCGCAGCTTCCTTGAGAATCGAGGGAAGTAATACAAGCACAGGGCGGTGCATGGGGCTCCATCGATGCCGTCATCGTCGCCGGTGCCCGCGTTTGGCCGTTGTGGCGGTGGAGGACCGCCGGACCGGTGGTCTACGGAGGGAACGGCTCATCGTCGAGCAACATAGGAGGGAGCATCGACCGCAATGCCTGCCGCGTGGTAGAGAGGTTGGGATTGCGCAGTATGTGCTCAATGACAGCAAAAGGTTTGGTAACGAAAAGCAGTTTCTTGTTGAGATACTATTACCTATTTTCACGGGAAGAAATGTTTTTTTTTACAATTTTGTTATATCATACCCGGATTAGAAAACTTATACTCTACAATCCAAATTGTGAGACGATGTTAAAAGAAAAAAAAACAGGGCTATCAAAGGTGCTTCACACTTGAATTTTCAGTTAATCTTAATTAGAAATTACAACAAATAATCATGGTATGTACAGGCAGAATATAAATCAACATAAACTGACATAGTGATAATAACTAAAATTAGGATATAGGAGAATAAATAAAGAAGAAAAATAAAGCAAAACATTAAGGTTTTACTTGGCTGCACATAGATCCACCGCAATATATGTAGATTGGGAGGGATTATGGTGGAATTTGGTTTAAGACCCACTCTAATTTACTCTAATCCACGCAGATTTGTATATAGCTAAATAAAACATAATGTATGTGAGAGTTGGCAATCCCTTTTGTACTTACAATATACTTTATGTATGCTGAAAGTTAAAAAGAATATGATGCCGGCTGCTGGTGGAACAATTTCCAAAAACAATCCACTAGGAAAACGGTTTTTCTTTTAGCAATTGGAAAATAGATTTTTTCACGAAAAATGTTATAATATAGGGTGAGCGAAAAAAAGACATGTTGCTTTCTAAAATATTTTTTATTCAAAAACGAAAAATCTAGACCTCCAAAAATCTTGCAATTTTTCAAGTAAATGCTAAAATCAAGCACGGCCGATTTTATTTGTGTCTAGCTTCATAGATTTTGCAGTTTTAAAATTAAAATTCTTCTCGCAATGCTACATTTGGGTTAAGTTGTTTAGCGCCCCCCCCCCCCCCCCCCCCCTCCCAAATCTTATATAAAATCTGAAAAAAGTTATCTAACCTCTGGTTTGAACATGTAACATTGTTTCCATAGCAATGTATACATTGTAAGAGAAATCGCAGATTAAAATTACGCCTCCAAAGACCTTTCAAATCCTAATTAATTATTCGCCTTGTAAAAACGAACAAAGGGAAGAGTCGTGTTATAGCAAATTCTATTGCATCCTTCATTGTGCTTCTGTAGACACTAGACTGATGCTGGTTTCTTTGTTTGTCGTGACAGAACATAGAATTGCATAAGCTGAGCTAGTCACAAGACCCATGGCAACTGCAAGTCTGCAACCTCGTGAGCCTATGAGCATCTCAGATGCATAGCGTGCTTGAACAAAGAGTTGCACACATTGAACTAATCACCAGACCCATGACAATCGCAACCTTGTTATTAGCCTACAACGTGCATAAAGATACACAGCAAGAAAAAGAAGACGATGACATGCATACGAACACCGAAAAAACAACGCATAGCTCAATCAACATATAGCAGTCTTATTAGTTTTGTGGTATACTGAAGCACCTCCTCTCTCTGGTAGTTTCACGATCTCGGCGACGAAGGTTTCGAGAAAACCGGCGGCGCGGGGAAGCTAAAGTCGAGGTCCGGGATCTCAGGCGCGATCTTCTTGACGCTCCGGCCACGGTTGCCGTCGAAGACGAACGCCGCCGTGACCGGCGACTCCGTGTCGACGCTGCTGATCCGGAGCAGCTCCAGCGGCAGGTCGAAGTACGCCGACACCTCCTCCTCTTCCTCCTCGCCCGCGCCCGCGCCCGCGCCCGCGCGGTCGAACACGGTGCCCGAGGACGACGACGAGCTGTACTTGAACCTCTCCATGGAGGCCACCTTGGACACCGTGCTCGAGCGGTTGCCCGCTGGCCCGGCCGTGCTCGCCCGGGTGTCCGCCTCGCTCAGGCTCATGGACTGCTGCTGCTGCATCTGCGTCGGCCGCCTCCTGGACAAACCCGGCAGGTGCATGCACAGGACACCGCACCAGAAGCCGTCCCCCGCCGCGATCTTGTCCTGCCGCGCCTTCCGGTAGTTGATCGACGACGCGTTGCTCGAGAGGTCGGTGACCGATGAACCAGAGCGGAATCGCCGGCCCTCCTCTTCATCGTCTGCTGCTCGGCCTGCAGCTTCTCTCTTGAAGGAAGAAGCATCTTGTTGGCTCATGGCGCCAGGAAAAAAGTGAGCTTGCCGAAGAAGGTCTCTAGCTGCGCGTCCAGGGTCCATGAGAATGAGAAGGAAAACACATGGAATAGGCTTCACGAAATGGTGGAGAGCACATCAGGGGTCTCCAAATCCAAACCATGCTGTGTCGGTGGGCTGTTCGGTTGACTTCTCACTTCATCGTATCTGAAAAACTGAGTCATGGCCGGTTGGGCCAGCGAGCCTGCAATTCTGTCTACACAATAACACAACTGTATCAGCTGTTTCCTTAGATGGGCAGGTCATTGGTGTTTTATATTATCAGCTAGTATATGACATCATTGACTCTTTGTTCGTGCCTCCTACTAAGTTACAGGATTTTGAATATTTTATTCAAATATATTCTCCATCATTAAAAAAATCTCTGGTTCAGATTATTGGCAAAGAACAACAAGTTATATTTTACACTTATTAAAAAAACTATCTTCACTTCAAGGCTTTTCCAAATTTTGGAATTTCACATCTATACAGCTTGTCATATCTTTGCAACACTTGGTGTAAGCTGGAAAATTTGAGTAACCTTGCAACTCTGATTAACTAGCCTTGCAATGCAACTCAGATTTACAAGAATGCAACATCTCACATTCTCACTCAAGAACGGGAGGAGCACACAGGGGTTCACTACTGCAGAGAATTGTAGAAAAGAATTAGGACAACTGAGATTCCAATAATAACAGGAAAGGCTGTTAACAAATACAGAGCACCATATCCCTGCAGAACAAAACAAAACAGTACGGTGTTAAAATAAGTGGTATAAGAGCATTAAGGTATGAGCATTTAGTCGACAGTTTTTCTGTTTGCTTGTTTTACCCATAATAATAGCCCCATGAGTACAAAAAAAATCTGTTGGAGTACTTCAATAACAAACTTACCACTGCAGACGGCACTTCAGTTTCATCCTCCTCTTCGCCATCTATATCAGCAGCAGAGTCCCAGTCTAGGTTAAGTCTTTTAGCAGCTGTCTGAGGATCGATGCCAGTATCTGTGGCTTTTGCATAGACAGATTTCCCAGGTTTGCTCTTCTTTTTTGGAGCTTCTATCTACACAATGAATTTGAAAACAGAAACTAAATGTTAAAATACAGTTTTACTTAAAACGTTCGGTAGAGAGAGAGAATCCAGTAAGACACAGTTCTTCTTAAAACATCCAGTAGAGAGAGAATGCAGTACTCAAGATAATGTTGAAAGATGAAAACAAAAACTAAATAAGATGAAGGCAACAATGAAGTATGGATGAAACAATCCTAGACTCAGGTAAAATGACATTAGTGGACTCTTCCTGGTAATGCAGTGGGCGGAAGGAGAAGAATTGAGTTCCAATATTACCTCAATGTCTGGCCATTCTGACATCTCCTTGGCAAGCAATTGAAGTGCAACACGATTCTCTGGAATCTTTCCTTCGTTAACCTATATATGCGCAGGGCATTAGTGACTCAAGGTTTTCGCAAGAAATTACATCTTCATTATGTGATCTGATCAAGTAGCAGCTAACACATGTGCAACTCATGCGAAATCTCACATTGGCACGTTAGCAGTATGAAGGTGAAGAATGTATCAGTATTTTTTTTAAAAAAAAAATTGGGGCTCTGCAGATCTAGAATCATTATGTCTTTGTTGAGAACCAAGACAACAAACTTTGTAACAATATCGTTACTGTTTCCATATGAATCTGTTATTTGCAGTTAAAAACAAGCAGCCAACTTGTTTTTTCTGTTATATATCTCAGGGTGGACCTTGTATAATTCTTTCCTCAGTTTTGTTTAGCCTCTGTTTTTTTTTTGGTAGTGGTGGGGGGTGGGGGGGTGGGACTAGGACTGTAACTCTTCTCTATAAACTTATAGGGGATTACTTTAAGTTGGCACTGTATCGTTCTGGATATGATTAGCTAAACTTTAAGAATAAATAGGGAGACAAAATTATAGGGGATAGGTCATCCATGGAACAAACCTATAAACATGGAGGCGGAGTTTTATAACCTATAAACATGGAGACAGAGTTTTATTGCAAATGAGCTCATGCCATCTTTTGACTTTGCACTATCATTCAAAATGATGTGGAAAGAAAGACAACACGGCTTGCATGATTCTGAAATGGAATACTTAAGCTTTCGGCTCCACATTATTATTTATATACCTACAACATTAGACTATGAGGTAGTATTTCTAGTTTAATTTCAGTGGAGCATTACATTGCACCTAGAATACATAAAATATTTGCCAGTGGTAAAGCTGGATGATGATGCCAGTAAGCAATCCACAATATTCACAAACGCAAAGAACAATAATATTCACTTTCAAGATACTCTCAGCAGGACTCCAGGTAGCACAAATGCATAATGCAGGGAAACGGGCGATGTACCTCAGCCAAAGCGTCAGCTAAATCATCCCTAGTAATTTCATCAGGATCCTCTATCCCGAGTGTTCTCTTCCTTTCTATATCTCTAGGGTCCTCAATCATGATGGTAAGCTTGACCTGTGAATGTGATGCAGCAACAGAAGTAGCAATGTAGTGTCAGTGTTTTTTATCAGCAACAAGGAACATGCAACGCTATAAAGTTTGGAAAGATGGCAACACCTTTATTTTAGCATATATATAAGCTCAGTACACAAGCTTAGGATAAGACCCTTATCTGCCTATCCTAATATAGTAATATTGCCAGCTGAATTACTCCAAACGTCCAAATCATACTGTCACGGTATGAGCTAAGTTCCCAAGAGAAGGCATCGAGATCAAGCGGCCCAGGAAGCCAAATTAACGTCTCATCGGCCCAGACTAGAAGCGGTAGATTGTAGCCCAACCCAGCTGTGTCTGACATGTGCTGTTTGACAGCTGTAACAGAGAGTATTAAGAGAGGTGAAGGACACGAACTGAAACTCGTCTTGGTTCCCGTCGGAGTTGGTGGCGAGCTGCGGCTTGAGGTACCGACGGCGATCCAATTCCTTGTATCTGAATCCTTCTAAACACTACTGAAATCATATATCTAGTAGCAATCCCAAGAGTTGTTACATCTGGTATCGGATTCGATTCGATCCAGGGAGCCTCACCATCGTGTTGGAGTTCATCTGCAACCATGGCGATCGAGGAGATGTTGGCCGAGATTATAGCCAAACTGGACGAGGTGAACGCTCAGTTGAGGATCTGCACTGGGCCACTGACTCCATCCCCTTCATCAATCACCACCCACATCGCCGGCACCGATGAGGACCATGCCTCCGCGAGCTTCCCCAACAGCAAGCCATCCACGGCCTCCGTGGCGGCATCCACGTCCTCCCCAACCCTCTCCATCATCACCGCCAGCTGCGACGACTGCGAACATGAGGTCGCGAACTCCACCACCAGCATGGATGCCATCCACGCCGTTTCCATCGCCGGCTCCAACAAGCAAGCGTGGGAGATCAACATCCCCACCAGCTGCAAGCTGGAGATGCCCTCCTCAGTGACGTCCTCCTCTTCCACGATCTGCTCAACGCCACCCACACCTTCCCCAAGCTCGGAGCCATTCAAGGACATGGCTCTCGACTCCCAGATCGACGTCACCAAGCTCTTCGTCGCCTCGCCCATCAGGTGTTCGACATTGCGTTTGTACCGCTATGCCGGTGCTCTGATGATGGTGATCACTTCCTCGGCATCAGTCCCAGCTTCCTCAGCCACTGCTTCTGATCAGGGTGTAAAACTCGACATCCCAGCTACAGTCATTGAACATCTGGATATGCAGCATGCAGGGAGTTTACTGTCTGCTTGCAGCCTGGGTACTCCCAGTCAGAGGCTTCCTGACTCTTTGTTCGTCACCCCAACCTTTACAGCAACCACTCCCATGTTCAAGGCTTTCAACATCAATCCTACTTCATCTATTGTCATGGCTGAGTTGTGTGTCGACACCAACACCAGCAGCACACAGGAGTTGTTTGAGGTATTTTCTCTCTGCCCAGTGTTCTCTCAGTTGATGATAGACAATGCACAGAGCATATTTTGCCAAAGCCCCCATGGTCATTAGTTTGTTCAAAAATCGGATTCCCATGTGTTTCCCTATCAGCTGCTGTTAGCATAGGGCCTGAGTTACAACGAATGCACTGGCCACCTTCTTTCAAGGACAATGGCAAAGAAATGAAATCTGAGTTGCTCCCATTATTTTTGTTGAATTTTGGAATCAGTCAAAGTGCTCTGGTTTTGATGTCTCCAAGGCTTGTATCTCAAAGCAAATTGTTGCAACTTCAGTTATATGCTAGTTGTGTGCTTGACTATGCCATCAGTAAATGCATAGTGAGCCTTTGCCATCGAGTTATCAGCTGGCATTATATGGAGCATTGGTTTGAGCTACTTGCAGGGCACGTGAAAATTTCTTTGCTATCAGATGCACTATTCCAGACTTTGGGTATAGATTCTCCCGCGGAAGAGAATTGGAAACTCCATCTGTTAACTGAAAGTTTGAAATATACCCAGATTGGCATTATTGTGTTAGTTGCTGGTGACAAGTGCATAAGTCATGGAGAAGACCTGCAGCCAAGACCATGGCCATCTTTCATGTTTAGCCAATACATGAATGTGTATATGGTCAAGTATTTTTATCAACAGGATAATTGGGAATGCATGATCTATATTTTTGAGCCTCCAATTATCAGCTGCCATGTTGGGCTATATTTTCAGGAATTTGAGCTGACACCACCGTGGCCACCACCTGCATGGATTTGTTCCTTTGGGGCTAAAGTTACTGAAGGGATAGTAAGCCAAATAGCCCATGGTCTTATCTTAGAGCTGTCAACATTTTGTCTAGATGTCAGCTTCAGATTTGATCCATCAGAGATGACAAGGCTGCAATTAAATGGTGAACATTTCAGAATTCCATTGTGGTACACTATTTCAAGTCACCTGCATACGGCTAGCGCCTCTGCTAGTCAAGGTAGCAAGATGCCAAAAACTTCATGGCTGCTATGTTTTGGAAAAGTGGAAGTGATTGGTGGGTTCCTACTTGAGGTGACACAAATGTGCAGAGAATATGTGGTGCTTGTGCAGTTGAAAGCATCTAGACTGCCACATGTGCAACTAAAGATGGCACCCAGAGGTCCTAATCTGCGGCAGTTAGCAGATGATCTCTCAAAGGATAAACTGCTGGAACATTTGATGGTTGTTTATCAGAAAATTGGAGTAGAGCAGTTTGTTGACGCTGACAGGAACTACTACTACATGGGTTCAGTGAAGAATGAGTTGCAGATACATACATGTGGAGAGTTGGTGACTGTAACCAGACATATTCAGATTACTGTTATGCCAGGAGATACTACAGCTTACGGATTGGAGATGAGGCTATTGTGCTTTTATCACAAGAAAAAAGTATATATCAAGTTTGAGAAAACAGCAGTGAGCGTTGGTGCAATTGTATGCCAGATGAAACTCCCAGCTGTTCTAATCAAGAGGGATAGATGGCTACCAGAATTATCTACCTGGAAGGATGCAGATCAAATTATCCATATGTTATCTCCAACAACGGCTTGGGGACAGGCCGTGTTTCAAGGAGGGGGGAATGTCACGGTACGAGCTAAGTTCCCAAGAGAAGGCATCGAGATCAAGCAGCCCAGGAAGCCAAATTAACGTCTCATCGGCCCAGACTAGAAGCGGTAGATTGTAGCCCAACCCAGCTGTGTCTGACATGTGCTATTGGACAGCTGTAACAGAGAGTATTAAGAGAGGTGAAGGACACGAACTGGAACTCGTCTTGGTTCCCGTCAGAGTTGGTGGCGAGCTGCGGCTCGAGGTACCGACGGCGATCCAATTCCTTGTATCTGAATCCTTCTAAACACTACTGAAATCATATATCTAGTAGCAATCCCAAGAGTTACCAAGGGTGCAAACGGGTAACCTTCAGGGCACCTCCGATCCTCTTTAGTTCAAATGTTTGTACTACTACTTTAAAAATTTAAAAGTAGTAGTACAAATATTTGAACTAAAGAGGGTCGGAGGTGCCCCTAAGTGCCAGTGGCAGCCTACTGGCTGCCCTTGACACTAAGGGTCACCAATTTACACACTTAGTTGTTACACATACTTGTTATTCTACTGGCATGAATGCAGCTTACAGCCTAAGGCAACGTATTAATGCAAATGAGCACAAAAATCAAACAAGACAGCAGCTTGTTTACCTCGCCAAAGGTCATGTCCCTGTTCTTCTTCAGCAGCTCCAGTACCTAGCGACGGGAGCCAAACGAAAGCAAAGTCAGTAAGCACTAATTCTACTGACGCAAACGATCTAGCAAAGGCTGGAAGAAGCGGACCCTTTTGATTTCGCGGATGCTCTCCAGGTCCTCCGGACTCGCCTCCGCCGCCTCGGCGGAAGTCGCGACCCCGTCCTCAGCAGCCGCATCAGAGGAACCCGGTGGCCCTGGGTCTTCCTCGGGAGCGACTGTGGTTTCAGAGGCGCTGGACCTCTCCTGGTCGAGGGAAGCAGCTGCGCCCCTGTGGCGCCGCCGGTGAAGCGGCCAGACATTGGGGCTACAAGGGCAGAGTGCATCGTGGTGGCGGTGACTGTGGGAGAAGAGACAAATGAGAGGGCTGGGAAATGCCCCGGCAGCCAGGAGCGACGGAGACGAGACGCGGTGGCGGGACAGCGAGCGAAGGGGAACGAGCGGTGGCGTGAGCAGCGCCATCGGGCTCCGGCCAGCGGCGGTTGCTTATCTCTTCGGAGCGCTGCATCGCGGCCAGCGGCCGGATTGCACACGGTTGAGAGGTGGGCAGGCGCTGGTACTTTCACCGCGGGTCCCGGGCGACAGTCTCACGACGGAAGCGGCTTTTCTGTTTGATGATGCTAGAGTTGTGCCTTCTTAATGGGCTTGTGGCTCAAACCGCCTTTCCGAGCCCAGTCCAAAGACGACGTCGGTAGAATCGGAGCCCGGCTGAATTTGTTCTCCTGCGAGGAGAGCCCAGTAAAATGCAATATAGCGAATTATTTTTTAGTTTTTTAATTACACGGTCCTTTTATTATAGTTCACTTTAGTTACAGTATAAGTCAAACTTACCTAACTTTGACCAAATATTTCTAAATATGTATTAATATATACAAGTTTAAATAAATATATGTGTTGACACTCAAAAGTGTCAAATATTAGAGTCGAATTTGTCTTCTTTTACTTGATGTTTAACGAATCGGATGAGCCTAGTCATTTTGGGTTTCCGATCACTTATGATATGTCCGACCAGATGGCCCTGGTCGAAAGCCTTATGAAAATTGAGTCCGGTGTTAAAATGTGAATCCTTCTCTTGTAAGGACGATTTGGGGCTGATAAAGCCCATTAAGCCGATCTGTTCGATCTGAAGATTGACAAGATGAGGGTTACTTTATTGTGACCGGATCAGATTCTATATTTTGATAGAGTCCGGATAGGAAACTTGGAGATTGAATCTAGAGATGTTTTCTATTGGGAAAAGACCAACCCCCTCTATATATATGAGAGGATCATGACCGATTGTGACATCCAACACCAATCGATCAAAACCAATCTATTATCCCCTTTACCCTTTTTTCCCCTCTACCTTGCTGTTCGGCGCATCTCCCGGCGAGATTCGACGGCGTTCTAGGCGGCCTTGCTGGTCCTAGAACAACCTCTACGTGCTTCCCCCCGACGGGTCTTCCCGGGAGGAGTTCTAGAGTTATCAACGTAGGAACCCAAAACCCTAGATCGATCAAAACCGGTCTTTAGATCGGTTTTCGTCGGTTTAGCCAGGGTCCCTGCTGTCTCAGGTTGAACTGTGTTGGGGCGGTAGCCCGGACATGAGCTACCTGTTTTCGCCTGGCGGAGCTTTCGCCTCCTAAGCCGAAAGCCACACAGCCGCGAAGGTGATAGCCGCCAGCTAGCGGTCTCGCGGGTCAGCCTTTCGCGCGAATGAGTGCGGCGCGGAAGGCGGACTCGTGTGCCTTTCGCGCGAATATAATAGGTCCGCAAGGAGGACTAGCTGGGAGGCCTCGAAGGACCCGCTTTCGCGCGAAAGCGCAGCGAGCCTCAAGGCGCTCGCGCCATTTGAGCTTTCGAGCGAAAGCCGAATGTTCGCGGCAGACTTGCGTTTCTTCCTTTCGGTCTTTGGCCGTGTGTTTTCCTTTCGCAGGGTCCTCCATACGGTGGCGCAGAGGGGGCCCGCAGGTCAGAAGGAAGGGCACGCGGGTCGCTTTGCTCCCGCGTGCAATTACGGCGGCACTCCGCAGGCCCAGGAAGCCAGAGAAGTCGCAAGGCAGACTGAGAGAGGGCTTTTCTGTAATTGTGGCGGAGTGGTTGGAAGGGCATCTTTGTACTTTTAAACAGTTTGAGATTAATATAAAAGGGGCTCCCGACCCTCCACGAAGTGGGAGAGAACACTGTTCACTTCAACCGTCTCCCTACTCTCCTATTCGTATTCCGTCTCCGCGCTACGCTTTCGTTCGTGCGACAACCCGCTGTTTCGGGGCCTCGGACCCGAAACAACATTGGCGCCCACCGTGGTTGTCGCCCGAGCTTACCATGCCGCCAAGGAAAGCGCCGAAGACGGTCGACAATCCAGAGACGATCGCCGCGAAGAAGGATGCTTTCGGCACCGTCGCGGTTTCTGTCCCAGCTAGCCAGGTTCCACCAAACACAGCCACAGAGCCACCACCTTTCGGCGGCGCTTTGTCGATAGAAACGTAGCCGCCGCCGGGAGCATCGACGAGCCAGGGCGTGCAGCCTCAGGATCAGCAGACATTGGGCAGAGACGGCACGCCGGATGGGCACGTCGAGGACGAGTTCGATGATGAGGATGAAGACGATGACGAAATCACAAGACACGCCCAAGCAATCAAGACGCTGGCTCAGCAGCAAGGGGAAATCGAAAGGTTGTTGTTGCAAAGAGACCAGCTGCAATAGCAGTTGGCGGCGAAAGCAAGAGAAGACGAGACTCGCAACGCCATTCGGCGAGCCGAGGCGTAGAGGAGGCAACTCGAGAAGGAAATTCTGGAGCTGCAAAGGGCCGGGGCGGACCCAAATCCGATAGCGCAAGAAAACGTATTCATACCAAGGCGAGAGCAACCGCCAGCTTTCGGCAACGCCATCGACGAAACCTCTCCACTCTCGAGGGAGTTGCAAGCTCATCCGTGGCCACTCAATTACAAGCCCCGCATTCCGACTTTCGACGGTAAAGCGAACCCGCGCAAGTTCTTGGCAAGCTACGAGATAGCTGTTTTTTCGGCAGGCGGAGACAATCAGGCTTTAGCAAAATCTCTCATCCTGGCAGTAGAAGACGTCGCTCACGATTGGTACACCACTCTCAAGCCACTGTCTATCTATTCGTGGGCATAGTTGAAGGCCGAATTGCTGGCCACTTTCCAAGGATTTCGGCCAGATGTCAAGACCACGCGGGACCTCATGAATTGCACCCAGCAAGATGACGAACCCTTATCCGAGTACCTCAAACGCTTCATCCAGCTAAAGGCTCAAGCGCCGAATGTGCCGGAAGCCGCGGTAATCGCAGCAGCCATCGAAGGCTTGGGGACTGGACAATGCGCCGCTCATTTATCCAGAGAGCCGCCGAAAGATGTTAAGGAGTTGTTCGATGTAATGAACGCGTATGCGAGGTCAGATGAAGACTTTCGGTGACGCAAGGCCGCCCGCCTGATGCAGAGGCAAGCGACGAAAGCAAGTCGACCGCCGCCCGTGCCGAATCAAAGAATTGTCAGGCCTTTTCGTTCAATCAACAATTTGCAGGAAGAACCAGCACAATCAGCGGCAGGCATGGAGAGGCCTGACATGGCCGACTTCCAGCCCCAAAGAGGGTTTGATCAACCTTTCCGTGGAGGACGCGGTGGAAGGTCAAGCTGCGGCGGTCGAGATGGTAGAGGCCGCGGAAGAGGACCTAGGCCACCGTATTGTGTCATTTGCGACGGCAATTTCGGCCACACCACTCGGGACTATAAATACAGCAAGATGGCGAAAGATCTGAAAGACAAGGATCAAGCTTCAGCCTCCGCCGAAAGCTCCAAGCATGTTTTCCACAATTCGCAAGACCCGGCAGCAGTGGCGGCAGCATGCAGCAATTACGCGAGCACGCCTATGCATCCTCCGCAGTACATGCATCCCTAAAATTTGCATTGGTACAATCCGGCGTATCAGGGCTACCAGCTTCCGGTCTTTGCGCCGCATTCGGTGGCGGTTTCGTCACCTATGCATTATCAGCGTCAGCCAACGCCGCCACCGGCGCTTCCGGCTCAAACCCAACCACAGGGGCAGCAAGCACAACCAGGCTACCAGCAGGGACAGGAAATGGAAAACAAAACTAATGCAGTCAACAACATCCTCCCGTCAAGAGGTCACATTTTCGCCATCACGGGTGGATCTAACCTCGAGCACGAAAGTAAGAGAGCTAGAAGGGACTATCACCGAAGAGTCCAGACAGTATCACCAAGACTTCCACTGAACAGTCCAGCTTGGTCACTAGCGCCGATATGCTTCGACGAGTCCGACTTCAAAGTCCGCGACTACCCGCATTGTGACGCTTTCGTCGCCACGGCCAACGTGGCCAGCTTCACTTTGCATAACATTCTGATTGACACCGAAAGCTCGGCTGACATCCTGTTTGTCAAAGCTTTCGAGGCGATGGGATTCGACAGGCGCAGTTTGGACCCCGCCGGCAATTCGCTATACGGCTTCGGGGGAAGAAAGATTGATGCTATCGGCAAAAAGCAAATCCCTGTATCTTTCGCCGAAGGGGAAAAAGTCCGCACTGAAACGTTGACTTTCGACATAGTGAACATGGACTACCCCTACACTGCCATTTTCGGCAGAGGTTTCACGAACAAGTTTAACGTCGTCATCAAACAAAGCTACTTGTGCATGAAAATGCCATCCCCTTTCGGCATCATTGCCGTATATGGAGATCAGCAAGCCGCTAGAAGAATTGAGGGAAAACCAACCCCGGGCTACAACCTTATCAATGAGGTGGCAAATAAAGATGAAATACAAACAACCACCGAGGAGCACGCTATCGCCAGCTCGTCGGATTGCAAGGTTTGGGCAGCCGAAGAAACAATAAGGATTCCGCTTGCGGCCTCCAGGCCCGAAAGAACTATACACATTGGGTCAAGCATGCCGGAAGAAGAAAGAAATGCTCTGGCATCTTTCCTCGCGAACAACGATTACATTTTCGCCTGGTCAGCAAACGACTTGCAAGGCGTAAGCAGAGACCTCGCCCAGCATAGCTTGAACGTCGCAAGCGACGCTAAGCCCAGAAAGCAAAAGCTAAGAAAGATGTCAAACGAAAGGGCAGACGCGGCGAAAGCAGAAGTGCAAACATTACTCGATGCGGGAGTAATCCGACCAGTCCAATACCCCGAATGGCTGGCGAACATTGTCTTGGTGAGGAAGAAGAATGGAAAGTGGCGAATGTGCGTCGATTTCACCGACCTCAACAAATGCTGCCCGAAGGATCCATACCCTCTGCCTCGTATCGACAAGCTCATCGACATCGCATCCAGTTGTGAAATAATGAGTTTGCTAGACTGCTTTTCAGGTTATCACCAGATATGGCTCCATCCCGATGATGAGGAGAAAACCAGTTTTATCACCCCAACAGGCACATATTGCTATCGGCGGATGCCGGAAGGGCTGCGGAATGCAGGCCCAACATTCTCGCGGATGACTGACAAGGTGTTCGAAAGCCAGAAGCAAAAGAAAACTTGTTGGCTTACGTTGACGACATAGTGGTCAAGAGCAACAGACAGGAAGATCATCAAGCAGACTTACTCGAGACTTTCGGCAATCTCCAAAAAAGTGGTTTGAAACTCAACCCTAACAAGTGCATTTTCGGCATCAAGAAAGGTAAGCTCCTCGGTTGCCTGGTTTCGGCAAGAGGAATTGAAGCCAATCCCGACAAGATAGCGGCAATTGTCAACATGCAACCGCCCTCAAGCCGAAAGCAAGTGCAAAGGTTGACAGGAAGGCTGGCATCTTTGAACAGATTTATCGCAAGGTCCGCCGAAAAAGGGCTACCATTCTTCAGAACTCTGCGCAACTCCGATCCTTTCGATTGGGGAGAAGAGCAGCGGCAGGCTTTCCAGCAGCTTAAGGAGTACCTGACAAAGCTAACCACACTATCTAAACCATTGCCGGAAGCAACACTTCTGTTGTATCTCGCAGCGTCCCACACCACTGTAAGCGCAGTATTGGTGGAAGAGAGGGAACACCAAAACAAGATGATACAGTTCCCGATCTACTTCGTTTCTGAGGCCTTGTCGAGAGCAAAACTAAATTATTCAGAGCTAGAGAAGATAGCTTACACGGTGGTAATGGCTTCCAGGAAGCTAAAGCACTACTTTCAATCCCACCACATCATAGTCCTATCGGCTCAGCCATTGGAAGCCTTGTTTCGCAACAATGAAGCTATCGGCCGAATCGGCAAGTGGGCGGCGGAGCTAAACGAATATGTGATCGACTTCCAACACCGATCCACAATCAAGTCGCAGGCGTTGGCAGATTTCATAGCAGATTGGACTCCCGCGGCTTTCGATACAACTCTCGAATTCGAGGAGCCCGTATGGACCGTATATTGTGATGGCGCCTAGGGAATGGCTGGAGCCGGAATCTCGGCGATCCTAACCCCGCCAAAAGGACCGAAGGTCAGATTCGCCGCAAGGTTGCAATTCCTCACAACCAACAACACCGCCGAATATGAAGCAGTGCTGTTGGGATTAGGAAAGCTCCGAGCAATCGGAGCGAGAAGATGCATAGTCAAGTCAGATTCCCAAGTCGTTGTGGGTCACGCCGAAAAAGATTTCACAGCTAGAGAACCAGAGTTAGCCAAGTATCTGGCAGCAATCAGAAGAATGGAGAAGTATTTCGCCGGTTTCACCTTACGTCACATCCCAAGAGCCGAAAACACAGAGGCAGATGAACTAGCCAAAGCCGTAGCACAAAATCTGCCGCTACCGCCAGACGTGATTTATCAAGTCCTTTCGGCCAAAGCCGTAAAAGAGGAGGAAGATCATCCAAGTTCGGTACACGCTATCATCAGTGATGATTGGAGGTCGCAGATATTCGCTTATCTAGCCGGGATATACGAGCCAGAGTCTCGAAAGGACGCCGAAAGGATGGCCAGCAGAGCGAAAAGTTACTCAATCATCGGTGAGCAACTATTCAAAAGCGGGATAGCAGCCCCTCTTCTGAAATGCATAAGCAAACGTGAGGGCATTCAGCTACTCGAAGAAATGCATGCCGGAATGTGCGGAGCGCACAGAGGGCCTCACGAGATAGCGCACAGAGCAATGCGGCAGAGATTCTACTGGCCTTCCGCCGCGTCAGACGCCAGGGAGTTGGTCAAATGCTGCAAAGGTTGCTGGATGTTCGCCAAAAACCAGAAAGCCCCAGCAAATGAAACTGTGCCGATAGTGCCAACCTGGCCCTTGCAGAGATGGGGCATCGACATAGTAGGTCCGCTACCAGCTGCTCCAGGCAACCTGCGTTTCGCAGTGGTCGCCCTCGAGTATTTCACCAAGTGGGTGGAAGCGAAAGCCCTCGCCAGCATAACTTCCACCTCCTTAACCAAATTTGTCTGGCAGAGGATAATCTGTCATTTCGGCGTTCCGTCCTTCATCACTTGCGACAACGGCAAGCAATTCGATTGTGCCAAATTCAGGAGTTTCTACGATGAACTCAGCATAAAGCTTAATTTCGCCTCGGTAAATTACCCGTAGGCAAACGGGGCTGTCGAGAGAGCGAACGGCCTAATTTTTTCGGCAATTTCGAAAACCTTGTACGACTCGCTGAAAGGCAAATGGGCCAACACCCTAACAACGGTTGTATGGGGACACAACATCTCACGGTCCAGAGCTACCGGCTTCACCCCATTCAGGCTACTTTACGGCGAAGAAGCAGTCACCCCGGAAGAGGTAAAGCTGGGCTCTTTCCGAACAGAAATGGCCCCAATGACTCAACAGCAAAGACACCTCGAACTTGACACTATAGAAGAAGTGAGATTGCAAGCTGCAGACAATCTCGAGAAGTACCACGCCGAAACGAAGCATCACAGGGACAAGACGATAATCCGAAAGGACATCAAGCCTGGAGACATGGTCACCATTCGGCAGCTAGACAAGCAAGGAAAGCTGCAGTCGCAATGGCAAGGCCCCTTCATCGTGGCAAGCATGGCAGCACCCGGTGTATTCCGGTTGTTGAATGACAAGGGCGAAGAATCAGCCCACACATGGAACGTGAGCAATCTGCGCCGTTTCCACCCGTAGGTTATCTTTTTTGAACTTCGATGTAATTTTCTCTTCCATCTTTCACCATTTTTGTAATCAAAAACCGGCTGCGCCCTTTTTCCTCGCCGGGGAAGCCCTTCATCGAGGTGCGAGGTTTTTTAATGAGGCAGCCGAATGTAACCGCTACATTGCGAAGGTAAACGTAATTTCCCCCAAAATATCACGCGGCTCGGTAAAAGACGAAGTCAACCACACATAAGATTGAGACATTCATCATTAAAATGTGATAAAAAGAGAATGTCGGTGAAGTAGGGCGAAATTGACCCTTCACTTCCACCGACAATCTCGAAAGCCTACGGGCTATGTAAAAACCGACCCTCCGACAAAACGAAAGGGCGAAACGAAAGCCTGCGGGCTATGTAAAAACCGACCCTCCGACAAAACGAGAGGGCGGAACGAAAGCTGCGGGCTATGAAAAAACCGACCCTCCGACAAAACGAGAGGGCGGAACGAAAGCCTGCGGGCTATGAAAAAACCGACCCTCTGACAAAACGAGAGGGCGGAACGAAAGCCCACGGGCTATGGAAAATCGACCTTCCGACAAAATGAGGGCGGAACGAAAGCCTGCGGGCTATGAAAAAACCGACCCTCCGACAAAACGAGAGGGCGGAACGAAAGCCCATGGGCAATGGAAAACCGACCTTCCGACAAAACGAGGGCAGAACGAAAAGCCTACGGGCTATGAAAAAACCGACCCTCCGACAAAATGAGGGCGGAACGAAAGCTTGCGGGCAATACAAAAGCAGACCCTCCGACAAAACGAGGGCGGAACGAAAGCCTGCGGGCAAAACAAACCGTCCCTCCAACAAGACGGGAGGACGGTAGCAAAAGTAAAGCTGAGAAACCCTAATGGGATCCACGACGTCCGAAAAGACAGATAGCAGCTTCCAGTAGGTGCAAAACTTGAACGCCATCTTAACTCCCCACCTACAAAATGCCGCAAGTACAGCCAAAGCAATAAATGCAGTACCCTCGCCGCATAGGCAGGCCAATATAAATAGACACCAAAGTGCAAGCTTTTCCAACCATCCAAAGCCACAAAATCGTTTCAAACGCAAACCCAGAAAAGCCCACCCAAGAAGCATAATGCGAATAGGAAGCATCAGGAGCCAAGGTTTCGCTTTGATGATTGAGTCATCGATACCGCATCCAGATAGCGCCCCCAATCCAGTAACTGTAGGCGAAAGCACCATCAAGTAGCATGCCCATCTCAAACCGCAGCTGTAAAATGAGAAAAATCAAACACGCTGCTAGATGACAACGAGAGCGATACCGCAGGCATGACCAGGCGCAACCTTTCCGATTCAAGTTGTAAAGTTACTTTCGTTAACCAATTTTCAAGCGCAGCAAACAAATAGCAAAGGTTCCTGCAACGTATCGGCCGAGGGGCTCACAATGAAAGCGCCCTCGCGCGAATGCCTCCGCCCCTCGTCTAAGTGTTTGGGGGCGGGCGCGTCTATACTATCGACCGAGGGGCTCGCACCGAAAGCTCCCTCGCGCGAATGCCTCCGCCCCTCGTCTAAGTGTTTGGGGGCGGGCGCGTCTATACTATCGGCTGAGGGGCTCGCACCGAAAGCTCCCTCGCGCGAATACCTCCGCCCCTCGTCTAAGTGTTTGGAGGCGGGCGCGTTTATACTATCGGCCGAGGAGCTCGCACCGAAAGCTCCCTCGCGCGAATACCTCCGCCCCTCGTCTAAGTGTTTGGGGGCGGGCGCGTCTATACTATCTGCCGAGGGGCTCGCACCGAAAGCTCCCTCGCGCGAATGCCTCCGCCCCTCGTCTAAGTGTTTGGGGGTGGGCGCGTCTATACTATCGGCCGAGGGGCTCGCACCGAAAGCTCCCTCGCGCGAATGCCTCCGCCCCTCGTCTAAGTGTTTGGGGGCGGGCACGGCTATACTATCGGCCGAGGGGCTCGCACCGAAAGCTCCCTCGCGCGAATGCCTCCGCCCCTCGTCTAAGTGTTTGGGGGCGGGCGCGGCTATACTATCGGCCGAGGGGCTCGCACCGAAAGCTCCCTCGCGCGAATGCCTCCGCCCCTCGTCTAAGTGTTTGGGGGCGGGCGCGTCTATACTATCGGCCGAGGGGCTCGCACCGAAAGCTCCCTCGCGCAAATGCCTCTGCCCCTCGTCTAAGTGTTTGGGGGCGGGCGCATCTATACTATCGGCTGAGGGGCTCGCACCGAAAGCCCCCTCGCGCGAATGCCTCTGCCCCTCGTCTAAGTGTTTGGGGGCGGGCGCGTCTATACTATCGGCCGAAGGGCTCGTACCGAAAGCTCCCTCGCGCGAATGCCTCCGTCCCTCGTCTAAGTGTTTGGGGGCGGGCGTGTCTATACTATCGGCCGAGGGGCTCGCACCGAAAGCTCCCTCGCGCGAATGCCTCCGCCCCTCGTCTAAGTGTTTGGGGGCGGGCGCGTCTATACTATCGGCCGAGGGGCTCGCACCGAAAGCTCCCTCGCGCGAATGCCCCCGCCCCTCGTCTAACTGTTCGGGGGCGGGCGCTTCACAGTCTCACCGGAAAGCTCGCTTCGAAAGCTTAATCGCGCGAAAGCTCCGCTGCGGAGGCTCCTCCACAAGCGCACGAAATATATGCGCAAAGCGCACGCTGACGTTTTCAACACTTGAAAAAGAACGAAGTGATCGAAAACAAAACTTTATTAAGCCGAAAGTTACACCCCACAAACAAGAGCCGTAGCACACAAGAGCCTAAGTGTCAGCCGTTGCGCCTAGGGACATGCTATATCTGCGAGCGTCGGGTGAAAAAGAATAGTCCTCCGGCTCTTGCTTTATAGCCGGCCCTTCGCAAGCATCCAGGGCCGCTCGTTTGCTATCGCGCCGTTTTCGCCTTTCTTCTAGTCGTCGAGGATCGAAACCACGGTAGAATTCCCGAAGTCTCTCCTCGGCCCGTTGGAGTTTCTGGGCGCGCCTGCTCAAGTATGACGAAAGCGTCGCCGCGGGAAACCTCGCGCGAAAGCTCCGCCACAAATCGCCGCCAACACACAAGTTACCAGATTTAATCATCAGAGGGCAGACGTCAAGAACCTCCGTAGTTCCAGCGCCCGGAACCTGGATGAACATAGTGCCAAAATTAATGAGTACATTACACAGGTTTTCGGCGTTCTCTTCTCTTCCGCCCAAAAGTACAAAACATCCGCCTCCCAGTCGACTATGTAGCTACCCTATCATGGCTTTCGCTCGTAGCGCGCGCTGCTCCGGCAGCTGAGCTTTCGGGGTTCGCTTCAGGAGTGGCACCGGTAGCGTCACCCTCGTCCTTCTCGACTTCCTGGCTCTGGCGCTCGGAGATGTAGGCATTGAAAATCTGCCAGATTTGCGTCCGCTCCTCCGAAGTCTGCGCATAAACAGAATTTAGTTCGCAAATGACAAAAGCATACAAGCAAAGAAAGGGAGAAAAGGAGCCCCCTCAAATTAACCTTAGCACGGCCGACGGCGGATTGGACCAAAGCCATGTCATTGCCGCCGGCAAGCCAGAACTCCTCGAAAACTTCTTGCCGAGGATTTTCACTTCGGGAGGAGTCCGCCAGCAGGCATCCACATCTGCCACCGTAAGGTCGGCGGTATGCGAACACCCGGCATTCAGCAGGCTGACACCGATGGCCTTGATGCCTGCAGCGGAAGCGTAATCGCGCGAAAGGGACATATGCCCCTCCAGCGCGTCCAGCTCCGTGCGAAGCCAAGCCAGGCAGCTGCGTATGTCGTTTTCGCCCCGCCCATCCGAAAGTACGCCAGTGCTTTTTAAGCATTGTACATACTTTGTGACAAGGCCATCAGCGAGGGCTGAAATGTCCGCGCGGTCCTCTTCGAAGGAGCTCCTCAGCGCGGTAAGTTCTTCTTTCAGCCTTTCGGCTTCGCGCTGGGCCAGCCGACGGGCGGTCTTTTCATCTTCCGCCGCCTTTTTCAGGGCAGCGTTCTCTTTCTCCAGCTCCTTCAGGCGGCGATCCTTGTCTTGCTTTTCCGTTTCAGCTCGGCTTGCGAATAGCTCGCTCTGGCGAGTCTGGCTCCACGCAAGCACCAGCGCCTGTCAGTAGAGAAAACAGCAGCAACAACCGAACACGTTAGAAACCAGTAACATGGCAAAGCCGTGGCAGAAGCGATCAAGCGAGATAGGCGAAAAGCTTACGCTGACCAGGTGGAAAGACAAGGCGTCGCCAAGATGCCCGCTCCCGGCTTTCAACAGATCGCGCTCGACTTTCGGAGCGATGAAAGCTCTCTGAGCACACTCTATAAACTTATTCGTTTCGCCGTCCTCGGCGGTCAGGATGCCGAGCTTCCGGCAGTCAAAATGAGAAGCAAGATGAGAGTCGGAAGCTGCACCCAAAAAACGAGCAATCCGATAAGACTCCTCCCGGGCGTCGTCCATTTCGCTCGAAGAGCTCAGCCCGGTATAAAGGCACGGATTTAAGTAGTCCTTAGGCCGACTATCTAACTCAATGCGACCATGGCCCAACAGCTGGTCATCCACCATAGACTGCGTCAACCGAATAGACTTTCGATAAGACCACGCCTTACCTTTCTCCACCGCCCGTTCGACCGGCACCCCTTTCCCTTTCTCCGCGGGAGCCAGGGAGCTCTTCGCGCGCTTGGGCGCCGGTTCAACTGCAGCAGGGCCTGCCGGTTTACGAACCCCAGCTTTCGCAGGAGGGGGCACGCCGGAAGAAACGTTGTCGTCGAAGAACAAAGCAGCCCCAGCCTTGTGCGACGCCATGTCAGCTGACCCAAGCGAACCCTGAAATGGACGAATAAGGTGCGTTGCAGCGTTCAAAGGTAACTTTCGCCAAGCTAAAACGAAAGAATGCAATAACAAATAGGCAAGGGTAAAAACAAAGCGAAAGCGGTAAAGCACCGATACGCGAAGTCACGCTCTACCTCAGCGTCGCGGATCGTATCGACGTTATTGATCAGACGCAGAGCCTTTCTTCGGCGTTTACCAACCGGTTTCGCGATAACGTGGCAAAGACGAACATCCCCGGGCTCTGAGAGTTTGCGTTTTCGCGATGCCGGGGCTTGACTTTTCGCTGCCACGGCCTGCCTCCCTCTCGCCCGGTTATCATCAGCTGGCAGGGGCCTTTCCCCGTAGGCAACTCCCATAGCGTTGAAAACACGGTTCAGTCGACCTCGACCACCTATAGAATTTATCTTAAATTCGCACTCTTTCTTTAGGTACGGACCACAAATCTTGTTCGCCTCCTTCTCGACATGGCTCACAAATGCGACGTCATTCCGAAAGTTCGCCGGACGCCCAACCAGAAGCGTCGGCCCTCGGTAGCCCCCAACACTGACAATGTTTTCAAATTCAGTCTCCGAGCAGAGGGGGTTTTGGCCGACAGCAATCCACTCCTCGACGAGGTCTCGGCTGATCTTAAACCTCAAAGTTAGGGCGAAAGCATCGCCGCACGCAATGCTTTCGCCATCTGTCAAAGCCGCTGGCGGCGCGTGAAGTCCGACAAACTCCCTCAGCATAGACACAAGAGGAGACGGCCTATCCAAGCCTTGCTCTTTCGCCTCTCGAACAGCTCCATTTGAGCAGACGCGGACGTAGAACCAAAAATTCGTCCATTGCGGCCATTTGTTCTTATATGTCGGCGAGATGCAGATGTTGCCTCAAGCCTTTCGCGGAACGAAGTTGATACACCCAATTTCGCTGGGTAGCTCCTCTCGCAAGAAATAGTCCAACACCTGGCTAAGCCGACGGTGGATATCATAATATTTCACGAAAACCTCGGCACGCAGCTTACATCCCATCATCTTCAGGGCCATCGCGAATACGATCAGCCGCGAAAAGGCATTCGACGTGAGCTGATGGAGCTGGATCTTGAATGTATCCAACACGCCGCCAACAAAATCCTCCAGAGGAAAGTCCAACCCGGCCACAAAGTAGTCCCGGAAAACAATAGCTTCATATGGCCGGGGGCTTGGGATCGCTTCTTCTCCAGGCGCCCGACACAGCGAAAGCACACGTTCGCTTATGATGCCTTTTTCAGCGAAACCTTGCAAGACAGACGGGGTAACTTGGGAGCAGCCCAGATAGAACGAGCAGTCCTCCGGGATCAGAGCCGAAATCGAATCCCCTTCATCCGAATGGACGCTCCCAGCGCGCCCCTCTACCCGTTCGCCGACATTGCCGGACACAATCGACACGGTCTTGCTCGACTCCGAAACGCTGGAACTCTCGCTAGTCGAGTCGGATGTGGACGTGGATGAAGACGAGCTCGTGGACGCCATCTAGCATGGCGGCGAATTAGAAAAAGTGCACGCATATGTAAGCGCTCAAAAAATAACAATCGTCAAACCAAAAGCAGCAAAAAAATAACGACACAAAAACATGAAAGCGAAAGCGCGCAATCAGTGCGACACTTTCGCTAGACAAACGAAAGATGTACAAAAAGCTCACCTGAAAAATGCGACGAAGCGCAAACTAGCTTCCTGAGCGAAAGTGTAGAACGCCGAAAGCGAAAAGATGCCGAAAGTAAGAAGGAAGCAAACGACTAGGGAGTGCGCGCGACCTCTGGCGGGCGGGGCGATCCCCTTTTATACCCGCGCGTACGGGCGCGGCCCGGAAACCGAGGGGTACGGAGCGGCTCGGAACACGAGGAGACGCTTAAATACGCCTCGAAACGTCAATCGTCGCTCTATGATACAACAACTGAAACACCGTGTGCGCTTAATATATATATATAAAGGATAATAATAATAATAATAATAATAATAATAAAATCTTTATATATACAGTAAAATAAAAACGCGCGTCAAGGACAGGCGAAAACAGGAGATACTTTCGCATATCCTTTCGCGGGCGGGCGTACCACAATCAAGCAACGTCGACCTGCGGCCCCGCGTGGTACGGCGTTGAGGGGCTATTGTTGGGGCGGTAGCCCGGACGTGAGCTACCTGTTTTCGCCTGGCGGAGCTTTCGCCTCCTAAGCCGAAAGCCACACAGTCGCGAAGGTGATAGCCGCCAGCTAGCGGTCTCGCGGGTCAGCCTTTTGCGCGAATGAGTGCGGCGCGGAAGACAGACTCGTGTGCCTTTCGCGCGAATATAAGAGGTCCGCAAGGAGGACTAGCTGGGAGGCCTTGAAGGACCCGCTTTCGCGCGAAAGCGCAGCGAGCCTCAAGGCGCTCGCGCCATTTGAGCTTTTGAGCGAAAGCCGAATGTTCGCGGCAGACTTGCGTTTCTTCCTTTCGGTCTTGGGCCGTGTGTTTTCCTTTCGCAGGGTCCTCCGGACGGTGGCGCGGAGGGGGCCCGCAGGTCAGAAGGAAGGGCACGCGGGTCGCTTCGCTCCCGCGTGCAATTACGGCGGCACTCCGCGGGCCCAGGAAGCCAGAGAAGCCGCAAGGCAGACTGGGAGAGGGCTTTTCTGTAATTGTGGCGGAGTGGTTGGAAGGGCATCTTTGTACTTTTAAACAGTTTGAGATTAATATAAAAGGGTCTCCCTACTCTCCTATTCGTGTTCCGTCTCCGCGCTACGCTTTCGTTCGTGCGACAACCCTGTAACACCCCAGGTGTTCGACGCAAGTTGAGCAATCAGTTTAAACACAAACATGGTCTGTCAGGTGATGATCGAGAGATAATTTCTAATATTGCGAGTGATGACTGAAGATTTGGAATCAATCCCGGAAACAGAGCCTCAGTTTGAATTATTCCAGAAATAATTAACAGATTCCTATCTATAGTGACTGGTAGAAAAGTTTGGCAAAATTTGGAATCATTAAGTCACATGAAATGACGAGTCGCAGCTTTGCTTGTTCTGGCTGATTAACTGAAGAAAATCATTCGGTTTCAACCAAGTACCGCGATTATGCCTGATCAACTATATATGAACTCACGGTCAAAAGTTATGAAAGTTCCGTGTTGAGCAGACGACCGGAAAATATTCCGACCGACGAGAGACCGTCATCTGGATCCTACCGGGTGACCGCTTTGACCAGAGTTGAACGGTATTTTCGGGTGTTCGCATGTCAGTGCGCCTTAAACGAAAGTTGTAGTACAGATCAAAAGGTACAAATTTCGTTTTATGGCTGAGACCTGGATCGGTGCCGAGAAAGGTGAAAACGAGCTTGCAAGATGAAATACAACGCAGTTTTCAAGTTCCGGAAATAAGTTAAGTCTGTACTGCGAAATCGGAATTTCTGTCACCGCGAAGCTGCCGTCGACGATCGTTATCGGACAAACGATTCAGAATTTGACTGAGCGCCTTTAACGGAAGTCGGAGTACTCGTCGAGACGACGACAACAAAATTAGTTTCGTCGAAACCGAAGTCCGTTTGTGCAGCGTTTGTAAATTTTGAAAATGACCGAAAGTTCTCGAAAACCTGCCAGATTGGGAAAGAAATTTTGAGAAAAATTGACGGGAAATCTTCCCGAGGCCGCGGCTCTCGTCGCGAGGCCGCGCCTCCCTCCCATTGGCGCAGAGGGGCGGTGCCCTCTGCCGCCCTTTCCCCTCGCTCACGCAAAAGAGCGAGCTCGGTCCTTTTCTCCCCCTCCAATTTTTTCTCTCGACCTCTCTCTCTTCAGCCGCAGAAGCAGCAGCCGGTCTCCCATGGCGGCCTGCTCCTCCCCTGCGCCTTCTCCTTCTCTTGGTGTGCTGCAGTAGCGCAGGCTTCTTCTCCCTTCCTTCTTTTCTCTGTTTTTCTCTCGCTGCGTCCAGCAAGAAGCCGCGGCCTCCTGGCTTCCTGGCGAGGCCGCGAGCAGTAGCAGCCGCGCGGCAACAGCGCTTGCAGCAGCCAGGGCGGCCACCAACAGCAAGCCAGCGACCAGCAGCAGCTCGCCGGCCCTAGCCCCAAACCCTAGCCCAAAGTCCCGACCTCCCCTGCGCTCGAGCTCGGGCTCCGTCTCCAGTTCCGTCGTTTTCCCGTGAAGAAGAAGACGAAGGGTAGAGTTGCAAAGCTGAAACAACTTGTTGGGTTTTTATGTTATGTGTTATGACTCATATGTTTACTAATTAGTCCCTAATTACTTTCTGCAGATTCCAGGGTCCCAGATGTGAAACCCGTTTTTATTCACGTTTTTGTTTAATTAATAAATCTGGCTGAAACTTTAAAAATACGTGATAAATTGTGTGTTTGTCCAAAAATTGCAAGTGAGCACTTTTTGGAATCCTCGTGAAGAGTGCTATCTAGTGAATGTTTTATATGATGTGTGTTAGTGGATAGTTCTGCTGTGATGATTTATCTTTGTTAAATAGGATTAAATAGAAGGAAAATGATATCTGTTGTTTTATTGCTTAGATTACTGTGAAATTTTTATGGTAGGCTTGTCCTGTGATATGTGTGCTGTGGTAAAAAATTCAGAATTTTTGATGCATGTATGATTTAGTTATGTATTTAGTTTGCTTTCAGCTCATTAAATAAATTAAAATGATTTGTGATAAATGTTTGCATGTAAAAATGGAAAAGGTAGTTCCATTGTCTTCCTAGGATGTTGTTGTAGCTTAGATAATTTTATCATGGCCATGTGTTTACAGAAAATATGATTTATGGAATTTTGTTGCTCTCACATGCATTTTGTGAATTAAACTGGCCATGTTTTGAATAAATAATTTATAAGACCTGAGCATATAATCTTTTTACAGTAGTTATGATTTGACTTTATCTATCATCAGTAAAAATATGAGCTCCAAATTATATGTTTGCAACATCACTTAAAATAATGCTTATGTTAGTTAATTATTTAATTAATAAAAGCAGGGTGATAAATTAAAATGTATATGTTTCTATGTTGTCTTGTTGCATATTGATCTGAGATAAGTATTGTGTGCTCATGTTTGTAAGTAATTGATGATGTTCATAGCATATGAGTGTGCTCAAATGATTAACTAAACAAGCGATGAAATGATTTGTTAACATGCTGAAATTGCTGCATGCACAGTTTTTGTAGTGGTTATTAGTTCGTGAGGAAAATGATGTTTTCTGTAGATATGTTCTATACAAAAGTTATAGATAACTTCTTTATCTTCTTTGTCCTAAAATTTCATGATTTTAGGCCCGGTAGTTTAGGAGTTATAGATTTTACAAGTTTGCTGTCAGGTTTTACATACTTTCTGTGCAGATCTGAAAGAATGAATTGTTTATCTAGTTTAAGTTATGAATCATGTCTTTGTGTTAATAGAAGAGTTGTATTTTTTTCATAAGCTTTCTAAATTGTCTTGGATCACTATTTTTGGTGGTCTAGAACTCCAGTTACATGTGTTTAAAGTTAGAAGTCAGAATCTGTCCAAAGTCTGGACAGATTTACTTGTTTGAGTTGGTTAGCCTTGATAACTGCTTAATCATCTTGAGATGATTATAAATAAGTTTTAGACAACTTAATAAGCTTTCTAATAAGTCTTATGTCAAGTCTGTTGGTGCTTTAGATCTCTAGTTATGACTGTTTGAAGATGAATATAATATTCTGTCCAAAGTCTGGACAGAACTGCTTGTCTGTTATGTTTGGTCTTTTTAATGGCTGAATCATGCTTAAGTGATAATAACAAAGTTGTAGATAATTTCATAAGCTTTCCATAAAGTCTAGAATCACTTTATTTGGATATGTGTAACTCCAGTTACGTCTGTTTATAGTACATGTCGTGTTGCTGTCCAAACTGTGTAAATAAGCCTAAGTTGATTGATGTAACTCGATAGTTGTTTATGTGATCTTCAGTGATACCCTCTGCCTTGTTAATGATGAGCATGTTTATTCCATGTTATTAAGTTAATCAACCTAATGTGTTATATAAATATATTAGATGATGTTGATTGACATGCTTAACTAAAATAATAGTTGTATGCGCATACATGTGTTTCATTTGTGTGATGTATGTAGTGATTATCTTGATTGATTGTTATAGTTAGCCTCTATGAGTGTTTAATGAACCGTGTGTTACACTTTGCTTTAATAATAACCTACTGGAGTGATCATGTCATGTTGTGTGTTAGAGCTATGCCACTTTTCGTAGTTATCCTGTATACTTATGTGAAGTAAATAGTAATGCTTATGTTGTGTGTCTTATGTTTACTTTGTAAACATTTCCCTGCATTCATACGCTTGTATTGTGCATCTCATTTAGGTAACGGTAGATACATCGTGAAGGACGTGATGATGAGGTTAAACCCGAAGACGGTGTTTGGTGGATTATCCCGAAGACGCGGAGTTAAGCAAGTGCTACAGCGGAGATGCTCGCCAAACGAGTATCACCTAACAAACACTAACCTAGTGTTGGTTCCCAGGCAAGCCCCGGAGCATTCTAAGTCTCCCGGTTTTTATAATTAAATTAATTGAGTATTTTATATTGTGATGCATTAGGTATAGGAGTTGATTGAATCCTACTTGCTGCATTATCCTTCCTTGATTATTGTTTACACCTGCCTTGTTATCTTGTTCCTTATTTATAATGTAGAATTGCTTAGCCTGCTTAATAAAAGTAGTAGTTAAGGATGTTCCCGTAATACCCCTGGTGGGTCTTTACTGGATCACGGTTGGCTATATTTGCTATCGTGGAAAAGAACCTGAGTAGTAATAAAATACGGTCAACTGGAAGGCAAGGCACAAGTTTGGAAACTTGGGGCAGTCCGTCCGTTGGATCGTGTAGGTTTGTATCGATGTTGGCCCTCGTTCATTTTTGAACGCGCCCTTTTACTTAGGGATATGTCGGTGCTGTAATCATCGACCCCAGAGCCGGTTAGAAGCTGTTCGGGCCGGTCTCAACCCGTGTCGCGCCCTCTAGTATGGAAATGCGATCTGCCGCGAGAGGCCATCGCCAGGTTCCAATTGTGCGGTCCGTGCTGTGAGCCGCGACGATTACCACCACAAACAAGCGTCGAGCGGTTGCCCAATGCATGGACCCGACGGGAAAAGTGTGGGCTGGTATTAAAGGTCTTTCACCAGCTGGTTTGGAATTCGATTCGAGTCGCCGTCTCCCCTGGTTAGTGGGAAACTATGGCGAGCTTCACCATGATACAACTCCATGTGATGTTTAAAGGTTCAACTAAAATGTGGATAAGTCAACTGGATATGGTTATTTTATTGCTTGTTAGACTCAAGTGTGTGTAGTAGTTCAGGTACAAAACCTAGAGTTTAAGGAATAGGATAAAAGATGACTGCTCATATAATTAAATGATGAACCCCTTTAACTTAAGCTCCTTTTGCAAATAAAGATAGCCAGCTCCACTATTTATATCAGCATTGCATACTCCTTGGTGTCACTTTATTTTTTTGTTTCCGACGGGTAAGTCTAGCTGAGTACATTCGAGTACTCAGGGTTTATCCCACCTTGTTGCAGGTGAAGGTTAGGTCTGCCGAAAGGTGATGGCCAGTGCCGGTGGGCTCGGCAGTTCCCTACTTCTTCTCTTTATGCTGTTGTTGGAGGATGTCACTCAAAGCTAGCAAAGTATTTTAACTTATGTTATGGTATTCATTTCAAAGCTATGTTGTTTCAAAGTATTTCAACTTGTATTATTATTTGTGAACTCTATTGTAATTTTATTTCCGCTGCAAAGCTCCGTGGACGTGATTTGTATTTGCTTCACCATGCGATCTTGGCTGAGATGTTAGAAAAGTTTGAAATCCCTCCAGATTTCACGGACTACCGGGTTTATATGGGCTCAAGTGTGCTAATTCAGCTGCTCTGGCAGAGGTTTTCGCACTTGTGCTCTTATAAATTGGTCGGTTCTGTCACAAACCCGCTGTTTCGGGGCCTCGGACCCGAAACAACAAACCGCAACCTCTCCGGGCGTTCTAGCTCTGCTGGTGTGTGATTCGGATAACTTCCGACGTCAACACACTTTTTGGCGACTCCGCTGGGGAAGATTCAAATCTCATCTACTACCAACATGAGCGGCAAAGACGGTGCTACCGATAAGGACAACATCGTCCGTCCCACGGGCATTGACGAGCTCCCAGACGAGTTGAAGCAACAGGCGCAGGCCAAGCTCGACGCCATATTGAAGGCTTTCCTAGAAAGCTGCTCGAAGGATCGGCGCGGCAGGATCACTCAGGACAAGGAGCCGGACTTCAGCGAGATCGTCCCTACCACGACAAATACAAACGCTGAAGACGCTTCTGACAAGGTAAAAGATAAGGTACCTGAAGATCCTTACCCTACCCATGCTGATTATTCCGCGATGCTGGTTGATTCTTCAAAAACTCTTACCCATACTATCCAGCATTCATTTAAATTGCTTAGCGACCGCATGGATAAGATAGAAGGCAAAACTGTCGAACCCGAAGTCCCAACTGGGCAACCCCAGTTCGGCATGCCTTTTAATTCTTTTAGAGGACAGACTTCACACGTTAATTTCGGACAATTAGGGTTTACTGAGACCAGGGGTGGTGAAGCCGGTACCTCGACAACTACCAACCACGCTCATCATGGCACTGGTCGGACTATGCAGACCGACCAGGGTATCTCGACAAACAGGACTTCGGGAGGACAAGGAACAATGTTACCTAATCCGCCAAAGTCACCAAGCCACAATTCCATGCATGGTGGCACCAGCGACCTCGCCAACACCGATTTTGGACAAGCCATAAATCGGTTTAAGGAAGAAATAACTAGGTCGCTTGAGACTAGTTTAGGAGTCCAATTCAAGCCTACCAGGACCACTTATTCTAAACCATACCCTTCATATTTCGATTTTATGAAACCACCTGACGGTTGGAGGGTACCAGATTTTTATAAGTTTAGTGGTGACGGTAGTAAAACGACTATGGAACACGTCAGCATGTTCCTCGCTCAAATGGGCGAAGCTAGTACTTTAGATTTTATGAACATACGACATTTTCCTTTGTCTCTTACTGGTACAGCTTTCGCCTGGTTTACGTCACTGCCAGAGTGCACCGTAGGTTCTTGGGCCGAATTAGAAGAAAAGTTTCATAATCACTTTTATGATAGAGTCCAAGAAACTAGGTTATCACATCTTACATCGGTTCGACAAGGACGTAGTGAGTCTGTATTCGATTTCTTTAAATGTTTTAAAGAAATTAAAAACCGATGTTTCCATTTGAGGATCTCCGACAAAGATCTAACAGATCTATGTCTAGCTGGCCTACGTCGAGAGATCAAAGACAAACTTGAGCATCATGATTTCTTTAACGTAAATCAACTGTTGCAAAAGGTCGTTTCGATAGAATCGCGCTTCAAAGAACCCTATGATCCTCATAAGACTCATCGGTCGGGCGTGCATATTGCCGAGATAAATTCTGATAGTTCCGGCGATGAATCTAAAGATTGCTACGCTGCCGAAGTTTTATGGCCAGCGCAAAATAAACTGGTCACTTGTCCTTCCCTTAAACCGATTCAGAAGAATCGGGGTGAGGAGGTGAAATTTACGTTTGATTTCTCTAAATGTGACCGAATATTTGATGAATTACTCAAATTCGGTTATCTTAAAATTAATTACACTTTGCCGTCACCCGACGAATTAAAAAGGAGAGCTTACTGCAAATTCCATAATTCTTTTTCTCATGCCACTAATGATTGCAATGTTTTCCGTCGGTAGGTCCAATCGGCCCTCAATGAAGGACGATTGAGTCTAACTGAGATGCAGATCAGTACTACTCCTTTCCCAGTACACATGGTGGAAGCAAGGGATCCTACTATAATGACTCGTCCAGAGCAAGCCGATACGACCGAGGGAAAGAATGTGGTCATCGGCGAACCACGAGGAACACCGAATACCGAGAGCGATTCGGGGCGCAAGGTGGTGCTCGAGAAGGGTGACGATGGCAAAAGTAAAATCACAATCACTGCAGGGTCAACACGACACCTGCATAGACAAAGGTATTTTGAGACCAAGGCAGCACAACAAAGGCCGACCAGGTCGGGTTCTCGAGCCGGCCAGTCCGGTTCAACTTCAAAGCAGCCGGAATAGAAGGCCGACCAGGTAAGGTCGGTCTCTGCCGATTCCAGTAGGATCAATAAACCGACTGATACAGTCGGTGTAACCGTATCTAAAGACTCTACCCCTTCCGAAGTACGCGTCATCCGCACTTTTGTCCCACAGAGACCTGAAGTTGGCACTTGGAAGACTAATGCGGACAAAAATAAGGGAAAGGTCGCTAGAGATACATGTGCTTTTGACAAGCTCATGGCCAAATACAAGCAGCAGAAGGCCGATTCTCAAAATCGGCCCTTAAAAAGAGAGATTCTACTCCTCCGAATCGTGAGGATGAGAAATCCAAACAGATGGTGGTGTCTCAGGCGACGTATCCGGCACCAAAGGCTGGCCCGTGTTACCATCAGTGGGCCCCTCCTATTTCACCACCACCACAATGGGGTCCTCAAGGGGTGTGGGTGCCCTACCCTATGCCGGCACATATGTATTATCAGCCAGGATGGGGAATGCCCACTAATCAGCCTACAAGAGTCTCAGTATTTGATCGCTTAGGTGATCAGCCGAGTTCTAGACAGAATCGGCCAATCGCTCCAAAAACTTTAATATCTCAGGAGACCAGGAAGACGCAGGCGCGATGGGTCTATGTACCTAAGAAGGTGCAAAGTGTTCCTATTGCTTCTCCGACCAGACCCGAACCAGTCCCTACTATTACAATCGGGTCTATGGAAGTCCCTCTTGCCAATGAACCTGAGCCGATGGTGGCTGAGGAGCCAGCAACAGACGAGGTCCCAGAGACTCAAGATACTCCGACTGAGGCAGAAAAGCCTGTCGAGCGTGACCCCAAGTACATGCAGCCCAGATGGTGTCCTCCCAGTTTGACTAAAACTCAGCGAAGAAAGTTGCAGAGGGCCCGCTGCAACAAACAGAGGAAAGAACGGCTCGACAAAATGAGGGAAGATGTAGTTAATTCAACACATCCTATTTTCCCTCAGGGCAAACGAGGGGGTGAAGAGCCGGCTTGCAATCAAAAGCCGACCTTGACAATAGTAGAGATAAATAGGTCGGATCCTGAACTGACCAATCTAAGTGCCGAATTTGCTAAAGAGGTTTCGGAACCAACCAAGTCGGACACCAATCTGACCACTGCAGGACAGGTGCCGACCAGTTTATCGGTCGAGCAGGGTGAGCCGATTGCTGCTGGATCAGAAATTAAGCCGGCCCGACCAGGGTCTGTGGCCGAATCGGTTCCTAATATGCTGATGGGATTAGGCTCGCTTCTTGATAATCCTGATTCCTTCACTGATGTTACTGCAACCAGTGGAGAATTATCTGGGGAACAAGATGAGGAGATGGTGGATTATGAACCTTCCCTAGAGAGGGCGGAGGTCAATGTAGTTTACTTATCGGCCGACTACTACGTGGTCGGAGATGATTCAACGGCGGTGAAATTTAACTTCGCTACACAGACTGCTGTATTCCGGAAGCCAGAGGAATCCGTTAATCATCTTAAACCGTTGCATATAAAGGGTCACATCAATGGTACGCCAGTTCACAAGATGCTGGTCGACAGCGGGGCAATCGTAAACTTGATGCCCTACTCGCTTTACCAGAAGCTTGGCGGTACTGATGACGAACTGATTAAGACCAACATGACTATCACTGGAGTCAGAGGGGGAGATCCAATTCCGGCCAAAGGGGTTGCATCCATGGAGCTGACCGTTGGGAGCAAGACTTTGGCTACTGCCTTCTTCGTCGCCGACATACAAGGTAGCTATAACCTTATACTTGGATGTGACTGGATTCATGCTAATCGGTGCATACCTTCTACTTTACATCAATTTCTCATACAATGGGTGGGAGACGATGTTGAGGTGGTGCACTCAGATTCATTGGCCTATGTAGCTACGGCCGATGCTCCTTTGCTCGGGGGGCATGATACTATTGCTTGTCTGTCTGGTCGGGACCTTTCTGATTTTTAGTTTGTTAGTGTTACTAGGGAAGGTTTCGTACCAATATCTTTAAAGCCGACTGATAATCGGTTCAACATTATCATGTAATTTAATTGATGCTAATGTTGATTGGTTAAAACATTGTGTTGAGCAATATCGGACATGTAAGACCGATACTTGTGAGGCTATTGATGATTTTGATGAGCTCAATAAGTTGGGCCAAGGTTTCACGTCGGCCGACCCTTTAGAACAAATAGATATTGGGGATGGTTCTATACCTAGGCCGACCTTTGTAAATCAAAATCTTGAAGCCGATTATAAATTAAAGTTAATCGCGCTCTTGAAAGAGTATGTTGATTGCTTTGCATGGAGTTATACAGAAATGCCCGGGTTAAGCCGAGAACTTATTGAACATCGACTTCCTATTAAGCCGGGGTTCCGACCATTCAAGCAACATCCTCGCCATTTTAATTCTACAATATATGACAGGATTAAAGAAGAGATTAATCGGTTATTGCAAGCGGGGTTTATCCAACCATGCAGATATGCGGAGTGGGTCTCTAACATCGTGCCTGTAAAAAAGAAAGATACCGGGAAAATCAGGGTTTGCATTGATTTTAGAGATCTGAATAGAGCCACTCCCAAAGATGAGTATCCTGTGCCTATAGCTGATGTGTTAATCAATGATGCTTCGGGACATCAGGTTGTCAGTTTTCTTGACGGCAACGCTGGTTATAATCAGATATTCATGGCCAAAGAAGATATATCCAAAACGGCCTTTATTTGTCATGGGTTCGTTGGTCTTTTTGAGTGGGTCGTGATGACATTCGGTTTGAAGAATGCAGGTGCTACTTATCAGCGCGCTATGAATCTGATCTTCCATGATTTGATTGGGATAATCATGGAAGTGTACATCGATGATATTGTGATTAAATTGGCTGCCCATATGTCTCATCTAGCCGATTTACGTCTAGCGTTTGAAAGGATGCGCCGTTATGGCTTGAAGATGAACCCATTGAAATGTGCTTTTGGTGTATCAGCTGGGAAGTTTTTAGGGTTCATCATTCATGACAAAGGCATAGAGATTGATCCTAAAAGGATAGAAAAGATCAAGAAAGTTCAGGCGCCTACATGCAAAAAGGACTTACAGAAGTTCTTAGGGAAAGTGAACTACTTGAGGAGATTTATTGTAAATTTGTCCGGGAAAATTATTCCTTTCACCCCTATATTAAAATTAAAAGATGAAGCTGAGTTCGCTTGGGGGGCAGAGCAGCAAGAAGCATTTGAAAAGATAAAGGAATATTTGTCATCTCCACCAGTTCTTCGGGCGCCTAAGAGTGGTATCCCTTTCAGATTATATATCGCCGCCGATGAAAAGGTTATTGGAGCTGTCTTGACACAAGAAGATGGAGGTAAAGAATATGTAATTGCATATATTGGTCGCCGTCTTCTTGATCCCGAGACAAGGTGCGCCCATATGGAGAAATTATGTTTATCCTTGTACTATGCTTGTGCTAAAATGAGACACTATTTGCTATCTAGTACATGTGTTGCTGCATGTCAGGCTGATGTGATTAGGCACATGTTATATCGGCCAATCCTTAGAGGAAGGATTGGCAAATGGGCGTATGCATTGATTGAGTTTGACTTGATCTATGAACCATTGAAAACTTTGAAAGGTCAAGTTCTAGCCGATTTCATTGTTGAGCATGGTATAAGTTTAGAAGATGAAATCGGTTATTTTACTTTTACTCCATGGAAACTTTATTTTGATGGATCGGCTTGTAAGGAGGGCCAAGGTGTTGGTGTGATCATTATTTCTCCTAATGGTGCTGAGTTTGAAATGTTGAGCCGGTTAGATTACTTGTGCACAAATAATCAAGCCGAATATGAAGCTCTTTTATTCGGTTTAGAAATTTTATGTTCCATGGAGGTTAAGCATGTTGAAGCTTATGGTGATTCCTTACTACTAGTAGTACAACAAGTTGCTGGTAATTTCCAATGTTTAGAGGGATCGTTAAATGTTTATCTTAACATGTGCCTTGACATCATTGCTCATTTTACCGAATTCCAGATTCGGCATATACCAAGGCATGAAAATTATAAAGCCAACATGTTAGCCCAACAAGCATCTGGCTATAATGTTAGTAAACGCAATTTTTACATAAAGTCGGTGCAGCAGCACGCAGAAATATTGTCGACTTCTATGACCGACCAGTTTGTTTTAAGACCAGTTCGGCCACCTTGTCATGGAGACCAGGTATATGTTGAGCATACTTGGGTAAGTACTATGGCCGACCAGGTTGTTTATGAATCAAGTCAGTTAATCCGTCCGATTGACCTGGTCGATCTTGGAACGATTAATTTGTCTAAAGAAACTCTAAATCGGTCCGAAACAAATAGAACTGATTTGGAAGATTGGAGAACTCCCCTAGTTAAATATCTTAATGATCCAAGTACTAAGGCTGATCAAAGTGTTCGGCGGAGTGTATTTAAATATGTACTACATAATGATACATAATGATGAGCTTTACCGAAGAACTGTCGAAGACTTGTTGCTTAAGTGTTTGGGATCTGATCAAGCAAAGGTGGCTATGGGGGAAGTTCATGAAGGTATTTGTGGTACACATCAATCGGCGCCTAAGATGAAATGGCTATTGCGCAGAGCTGGGTTTTATTGGCCCACAATGATGGTCGATTGTTTTTGTTACTACAAAGGGTGCGAAGAATGTCAACGGTTTGGAAATATACAACTTGCACCTGCTGCTATGCTTCATCCTATTATCAAACCGTGGCCTTTTCGTGGTTGGGGGCTAGACTTCATTGGCCAAATTCATCCCCCATCTTCAAAGGGACATCGTTTTGTTCTGGTCGCTATAGATTACTTCACTAAATGGACTAAAGCGGTGCCTTTGAAGAATATGACACATAAGGAGGTAATTGAGTTTATTACTGAACATATTATACATAGATTCGGCATACCTCAGACGTTGACCACAGATCAAGGGACGTCTTTTATTTCTAAGGAAGTGCGAGATTTTGCCGAATTATACAAAATAAAGATGCTCAATTCGTCTCCATACTATGCTCAAGCTAACGGCGAAGCTGAGTCTAGTAACAAGACTTTGATCAAGCTTATCAAAAAAAAAGAGGACAACCCAAGAAGGTGGCATGAGGTTTTGTCTGAAGCTTTATGGGCTCATCGTGTGTCAAGGCATGGTGCTACAAAAGTCACTCCTTTCGAGTTGATATATGGGCAAGAAGCAGTGTTGCCCGTTGAGGTAAATCTGGATGCATATAGACTAGCTAGACAGAATGATTTATCTGCTGTTATGTACCATGATGCCATGATGGACAACATAGATGAAATAACCGATAAAAGATTAAAAGCTTTTAAGGAGATGGAAAAAGACAAAGCCCGAGTTGCCAGAGCATACAATAAGAAGGTGAGAAGCAAATCGTTCCAAGTGGGAGAGTTAGTATGGAAAACTATACTACCACTCGGGTCAAGAAGTAACAAGTTTGGCAAGTGGTCGCCGAGTTGGGAAGGTCCTTATAAAGTAATCAAGGTAATATTCAGGAATGCATATGTGCTGGAGACATTGCAAGGTGAAAGTCTCCCAAGAGCAAAAAAACGGAAAGTATTTGAAAAAGTACTTTCCAAGTGTTTGGCAAGAAGCCTGAGCGCCTTCCAAACAATGGCCGATACATGTATCGCCCTTAGAACAAAAATAGTCAGAATATTCATCCTTAAATTTCGAATAGTCGATGAGTTGGACATCGTTGTTATTCGGTTTGTTTTCAGGTTCTATTAAAGATCACCTAAAAACAGGAGGGCATATGTTGACACTCAAAAGTGTCATAAGAAAAGATGAATTTAGAAGAGGCATTCAACCTAAAATATTAGAGTCAAATTTGTCTTCTTTTACTTAATGTTTAACGGATCGGATGGGCCTAGTCGTTTTGGGTTTCCGATCACTTATGATATGTCCGACCAGATGGCCCTGGTCGGAAGCCTTATGAAAATTGAGTCCGGTGTTAAAATGTGAATCTTTCTCTTGTCAGGACGATTTGGGGCTGATAAAGCCCATTAAGCCGATCTGTTCGATCTGAAGATTGACAAGATCAGGGTTACTTTATTGTGACCGAATCAGATTCTATATTTTGATAGAGTCCGGGTAGGAAACTTGGAGATTGAATCTAGAGATGTTTCCTATTGGGATAAGACCAACCCCCTCTATATATATGAGAGGATCATGGCCGATTGTGACATCCAACACCAATCGATCAAAACCAATCTACTATCCCCTTTACCCTTTTTCCCCTCTACCTTGCTGTTCGGCGCATCTTCCGGCGAGATTCAACGGCGTTCTAGGCGGCCTTGCTGGTCCTAGAACAACCTCTACGTGCTTCTCCCCGACGGGTCTTCCCGGGAGGAGTTCTAGAGTTATCAACGTAGGAACCCAAAACCCTAGATCGATCAAAACCGGTCTTTAGATCGGTTTTCGTCGGTTTAGCCAGGGTCCCTGCTGTCTCAGGTTGAATCGCAACCTCTCCGGGCGTTCTAGCCCTGCTGGTGTGTGATTCGGATAACTTCCGACGTCAACAATATGCTATGAAGACATTTTACGTAGAGAATGTAATGGAACTAATTTGATATTGTAGTTTTTGATGGTTTTTTTTCTAAAAAACTGGTCAAAATTAAAGATGCTTAACTTAGGACAAAGCTAAAATATAATTTATAATTCAGAACCGAGAGAGTATAATGCTACTTTCACAATACTTCTCTGAAAAATAGGAATAGCAATAGTTAGTGCATTAGTGGGAAATACTCCCTCCGTCCACGAATGATATTCGTATTAGACTAGTCAAAAAGTCATACAAAATATACTTTGACCATTAATTTCTCTTATAATTTAAAGTTGGTGGCTAAAATCTCAATAGCATCTTAGAGACACTTTTAACACGAATCTATTGATGTAAGTTTTATACTCTAAACTTTTATACAATTTGATTAATTGTTAGTCAAGATTTATAAAGTTTGACTTTTTGACTAGTCTAATACGAACATCATTTCTAGACGGAGCGAGTACTCTAATAGATAGTACGTGCTCTCTGAGCAATTAGTAGGAAGGGCTTTCGGTCCAATGTTGGCTCTATTCGTTGATATTACAACTGATTTTGACTGTTTTAATAGTATTTTTTAGGAAGAATAAGACAGGTACAACTGATAAGTCACTAATAGAAAGATGATTTTTCTCAGCGCCTCCTTTTTTTACTAACGATTTTAGTAATTACTACGCGACAGTAGAAATGAAACAGTGGGCCTCAAGTCTAGAAGCGCCTCCTTTTTAACTAATGGTTTTACTAATAGTGGGCCTCCATTTTCACAGGCGGTTCGCTAAGTCAACCGCCTGTGGAAATCCATTTCCACATGCGGTTCACAAGCAACCGCCTGTGTTGTGCTCTTATTTCTACTGGCCCCAGCGCACGTGGTTGAGAAAAACACCAGTACAAATGGGTCTACAACCGCCGCTACAGTGAGTTTGTGTACTAGTGAGTTCAAGCAAGCATTGTCTAGGTCTACTTTTTCATAAAAAAGCTAATGATACTATGTACTACACTTGATCAATCAAAATAATTCCTCATAATTTAGTATATCTACTGACAAAGGGATTACAAAGATGTTTTATTAATTATTATAATGTGAGGCGATGCGGCAACCTAAGTGATTCGTGGTTGACCTACACAAACTAAACAAATGGTAGCCAGATCTGCAGATCCATACCCTTTTCAGCATTTGCACGAGCATTGAGCGATGACATGCATGCATGCAGCCGAGCGACATTGTGCTAATAACTGGGAACTAATCAATGCAAATTGCACGTTACGTCGTCGTTACTCGTTACCCATACCTATATGTTGTTCATAATCTTTCAGGAAAACACTGCACGCAGCAAACCTGAGTGCACGCCATGCATGCACAATTGACACACCGAGAGACGAGTAGTGAGGCATGCAGGCAATCGAGTGTGTTGACACACTCTCGCTATCACTTTCTCTGTCGCGTGCAGAGGGAATGCATGCGTTCCGGTAAATTCTTTTTTCATCTCTCCTTTTCCTTCGGAAACTCCGGCCATCTTCCCCGTCATTTCATGGAGAACTCGCCAGTGTAGGCCCCATGACACGTTCGTACGATGCACGTACGTAAATGTACCACTCGCGTTGTTACCAGCAACGCATGGACAGTGTTAATAATCCATGCCAGTGCAGTTGAGTGTTTATGCACAAGGTTTGACTGAGATCATATTTACGTACTCCTGTGCATGCAGCATACGGAGTACTCCGTATATTGCAGCTGCTGGAGTGCTGGTACGACAGAAATGCGGGTGCAGAAGCAGAACGGAGCCTGCCTGGCCTGGGCAATAAGTGGGCAACAGTGTTGTGACCAAGAAAGCTTTTGGCGCGAAAAGCCCATATAATTGGGTCTTGCATATCATTGTACCTCGCCATCATGGCGGTTGCACCTTAGAATTGCCAGCCATCATGGAAGCAAACTCATGCCCTTCTTGCATGCATGCATGTATCCGGGAAGTTTTTTTTTGGACAACAGTATCCATCAAGTTGAGCATGGAGCTACACAACTACTAGAAGAGTAAAAAAAACACGATGAAAAGAAAAGAAAATCTAATTAAACATATTATGCGATTAAAACTCCAAACCTGAAACAAAGCTTGGGAGATGGGAAACAAAAGCGTACACTTCTCGTAGCGCGAGTGACGACGTTGAACCGATCGATCATGCATGCTACGTACGGATCTAGCTAGCTAGCTACTCCAAGAACGTCTCCATGAGGTCCGAGTAGACGCCGCCCTCGTGCGGCCCTCGGTACTCCATCGTCCCTTGCTGCTGCTGCTGCTGCGGCGGCGCCGTGGAAGCCGACACGGACGGGGACGTGGACGAGGACGAGCTCATCCTCGCGGGCAACGTGAAGCTCCTCTTGAACTTGGTGCTCTGCGCGGCGCTCTCCACCTTCCTCGCCTTGTTGGAGTGGCTCTCCAGGCTCAGGTACTCCTCCACGTTCTCGGCCCCGCCGTGCCCGGTCTGCGCGTCCGGCGCCGCCTTCTCGTCGTCCGCGGCGCCGGCGCCGGCGCCGCCGCCAGGGCCACCGAACAGCAGCTTGGCGTCGTCCGCTCGCCCGGTGAGCGCGGTGAAGAAGGACAGCCCGTTGGGCCACCGGAGGTCGCCGTCGGGCGCCTCGCCACCACCGGCCCCCATCGGCTGCTGGTGCTCGTCCATGTGCGGTGGCTTGTTGCCGCCGCCGCCGCCATGGTGCGCCGGTGGGAGGTGGAACATGTGGGCCTCGTCCTTGCCGCCGCCTGGGAACGGCGGCATTGGCCGCGCCGACGACGGGTGCTGAAACGCGCCCGGGCCGGGCGGGAAGAGCGGCGACGCCGCCGCTCCCGCGCCGGGCGACGGGAGCTGCGGCTGGTGGTGGCCCGGCCAGCTGAAGAGCGGCTGCGGCGGCGGGCGCGCGGCCGGTGGCGGCGGCTGCTGCTGCTGCTTGAGCGGGAACGGCGGCGTCGGCGAGGCGCCCCGCGAGGACGAGAAGAGCTGGGAGAGGAAGAAGCCCGACTGGTAGCCCAGTGACTCGAACATGTGTCGCATCCGCAGCACGAAGTGCAGGTCCTCGGGTATCTGCATGCGCGCACACAGTGTCACGTCGCTGTTAGCAGCGCCTGCCTACCGTACCATACGCTTCCGTGAGACGCTGAGACGTCCACGTCCACGACCAAACGAAACGACAAACAAAAGGTCAAGCATAGGAACAGGTGGTAGAGAGAGGGGCCTTCAATTGGCACTCACAATCTTGCAAGAGCCCAGCTGCAGGAGGCCATGCCCGGCTTGGATCACGGCTATGGTCTGCAGAGCACAGGCAAAATATACATCACGTACTGAGATTATTTATAGAGTGATTAGAAAGACAAAAATGGAAATGAAAATTCGGTAGATAATTAAATCAAAGGTCGAGAGCTAGCTAGCTCTTGCCTGGATGCCTGATGCGAACTGATCGGTCCATTCCGGAGGAAGCTGCAAAAGCAAAAGCCGAGGGAATTGGGTAAGAGCAGCGCATGCCATGCAGGAATAAAGGTTACTGCGATCGTGTCGTGGCGTTGTTAATTCTTGGTGACAGGCGATTGCTACTCTGATCTGATCAGATGCATGGAGCATCCAATTCTTCTCTTCTTTTCGCGGAGCAGATAGATCTGATGCAAAGCCTGAGAGGCCGGTCAGCTCCATCCCCGGCTGGGGATGTGCATGCAGCAAGCACCATGATACGCGTGGTGTCCGTGTCTCTATCCTTTTGCTGTTTTCACTTGGGTTCGGCTGTATCGCCGCGTGCAACTGTGCAAGGATGGATGCATTTCGCAAGTAAAAACTCGAAAACCACCACGGTGCGGTCCTGTGAACCAGGCCCATGCCAGCACGTAATACACGGGTACACGCCATGGCATGGCAGCGCTATGGCAGTATGGCATTACTGGCTAGCTGCAACTGCAAGTACATTTGATGAGCAGGGAAGGGATGGAGCTGCTCGTTCGTTCCAAAGTCAGGAGTACTACATACTAGTGTCTACTGTGGCGTGCATGGAATGGAAACTATTGCAGGACGAGAGCAGCAGCTCCATCCCCTTCCTCTAGCTAGCTACCCCAAAGCAGGCGGGGGGGGGGGGGGGGGGGGGGGGGCAGCGACTGCAGAAAGAGAAAGGAGGAGGGGAGGGTTGCACAGCTGATGATGGATGGTACGTACTGCGTCGAAAGAGCTCTGCCAGTAGTTGGAGATGTTGGGCTCGCATTCAGAAGGTTCCTTGAAGACCCATTTGTGACATTTATCAGAGGCCACCTTTCCCATCAGCCTGCGAGGAGGGTCCAAACCAAATCAAACACGGCATGGTCGATCGTCTTAGCACATCATTCCTGATTCATGCATGCAAGGCATGCCCCAAAAGCTCGGTACAAACAGCAGCAGCAAAGCAAGATCAAAAGAGAGACCCAAGAGGCCAAAACACACGCACACACACACACACTAGAGCGAGCGAGAGACTGACTGACTGACAGACAGCTAATACTACTCCGTAGTACAGACACGAAACTCTGACGATCGATGTCGTCTCGCTCTTTCAAATCGTCCTCTCAAAGGACTTGCTTGCTGCTAGTAGTTGCTACTCGATGGTGATGGTGATGTGCCGGTGTAGCATCTGGCTGTGAATGTAGCGTAGGAGTATGTTAATCACAAGTTGATCCAGCAGTTAACCCACTGACGCGCGGGGGGATTGTTTAAGCCTCACGAGGCACCGCCCCACACTCCAACCAACGTGTCCCTCACGTGACACCGCTCAGCGGCCCGTCCTTAAGTCCTCGAAAAAAGCAGCAGCCGCGACTTGAAAATTGGCCGTGTGTTAAGCTCAGAGCTCACCTACACCACACCATAATTACCGCCTACAGATCGAAACTCCACGCGGGCGGGTCAGTACTAATTACTATTACTAGTAGTACCACCGCACGCAGGTTAATACTATAGTACAGTATACTTGCTGCAAAAACTGGAGTATAATATGAAATCAAAAGCTGGCTCTGTGCGGTAAGAATGGGACAGGACAAAGTGAAAAGATGAAAGCGCACGCAGCCATCCCATCCCGGCATCGGCATCGGCATCGGCATCCTCCTGCTGCTTTCCTCTCTCCAGAGTCCGGCCTCCGTCCAAATTAATCAAGCTGCTGCTGCTAGCGACCACGGCACACTAATGAAGGAAGGAGCTGGACTGTTAGCGTCAATCACACTCGGCGCACAGGGTTTCCTAGTCCTCACCGGAGAAGAGGGAACAGCAGCGGCACGGTCTCGCGCCAAGTTGCCGGGCTAATTAGAGGAGCGCGGCCGGCTAGTCGGTGCACTGTCTGTCAACCACCAGCTTCCTTGCGCTTCTAGTTCTACCTACACGGGCTAGCTACGGCTAAGGTCGTCGTCGTCGTCAAGCCTAGCTAGCTAATAGTAATACTTACTAGCTGCTACAGCAGCTAAGCTAAGCTAAATAGTACTACGACGGACGACTGGAAAGAAGAAATTGCACACGATCGAGCTAGAGTCGAGAATACGACGATCGACTGGATTGGATCGATCGAACTCGATCGATCGAGAGTCGAGACTGCGCGCGGCCTGCACTGCACCTGCATCACCTACCCAGTGTACCCACCCTTCTCCGTAGTTGTAGAGCTGGATGGACATCTTGATGAAGGCCTTCCGCACCGGGTCCTCGCCGTCGATGTCCTCCAGGCACTCCGCCACCCGCGGCCGGCAGAAGCCGTCCTCCCACATCAGCATCCTGCCCATTTTATTATATGGTCAAAGCATACACATAGCAGAGTGATGGATGATGGATTACTACTAAAAATTGGTTGGTGATTGATGAGCACCGGCAGCAGCTAGCGGCACAGGAAATAGGAGCAGTCAATGCAAGCACTACTCACAGGCTGCCGTTGTCGTCGCCGACCTTGCACCCGTTGCCGCCGCGGCAGCGCCTGCATGCAGAGAACGGAACCAGGACCAATCAAACTGAGCTCAGGACGAGACGAGTTCGGTGGTGTCCCGAACAGAACTGATGAACTGAAGTAATAAGAGAGCTCTCTATCTAGTAGGAGTAGGATAGCTAGACGGACGGACGGAAGGACGAGACGTACGGGCGAGGACGGATGGTCCAGAAGACGGAGTAGGTCCAGTCCGAGCTGAGGCAGACGTTGCGGAGGGCCTCGTGGAGCGCCATCATCCCGGCGGCCTCTTTGCTCCGCGCGTGATCCCCTCCTCCTCCTCCCCCAGCCGCGCCGGAGCCCACCATTTCCCTTCCGCCTGCTCGCGCGGCGCCGGCCGGCCGCCCCTTGCTTGTTATCTCCCCTCTTTCTTCTCTCTGCTTCCCCTTCCCCCTCGGACGGACGGACGCTAGCACGCTAATAGCTATAGCTAGCGTCGCCGCGAAAACACCTGGGCGCGCGCTCTCGGGGTCGGAGGATCGAGCTAGCTAGGCCAGCAGCTTGTAGCTCAGCTGCTACCCGGCCGGCCGGTAACCTTTTTGATCGCTCTTCTCCCCCTGGACCCCTGGTCCTGGCGGTCTTTCTCCCCACCACGGCTCAGCTAGCTAGCTACCCGTACTATAGAGAGTGAGGCCGCCCGAGGCGAGGCCCCTATAGCTAGCCCTCTCGCTCTCTGTCTCTTCTCTCCGTTTGCGGCCAGTCTCTCTCTGATTGCTGTTTTTAACTTGGGCAGGGGGGAGGGGTAAACCGAAAGGCGACGGCCCCTGCCGCGCCGCACTCTCGCGCAGCCGCAGAGGGGAGAGACGATGGGTGACTCACCGGCACCGCGCTGCGCGCTCGCTCACGGCACCCTATGCATGTTTTGTGTTTTTTTTCCTCTCGTCTCTGAGAATTGCCGGCCCAGCCAGAAGTTGGCAGCGCCAAAAAAGTAAAAGCGGCCCGGCCTGGCGGCCTCAGCCGGGTCCCCCATCCCCTTCCCCTTCTATGGCCAGCTTTATTTTCCCATGCCACGCTGCAGCCGGGCTCGCAGCCTCGGTATTGCGGTGGGCGACCATGCCCATGCGAGTGCGGCGACGAACACGGGGACGCGAGCAAAACCCGCACCCCTCAGGCAGCCAGCCCTCACAGTCACAGCTCAGGGCTCAGGCCCGGTTGAGTGAGGTGAGACCGAGCAAGGCAGCTAGTAGACCGCTAGAGGCAGAGCCCGTGCGGGAATTTCCACACAGCAGCTCTACCCTCTCAAAACAAAACAAAACAAGAATGTTCTACCGGTACCATGTTTAGTAAAATATGGTACAGTATTTACCGACTCTCAAATTAATATGATAAAGATAATAAAAAGAGTCAATCTTCAACGGTTTTGTTTTTAGACTTGACAAAACTAAAAAATTATGTGTGTAAGAAAGAAATATCCCGCGGGAGTAGCACGCGAGAGCGATTGTCAAGCGAAATATCATCCGGTGTTTGTCAAGTTGCTAAAAATGTTAAGCTCATTTGTCAAACCGTTAGATAGGAGATTTTTAGACTTTTTTGCAAAAACAAGAATGTCAAATTAATTTGCAAAACCGTTGGAGTTGCTCAAATCGAAAGTTTTAATTAATTGCGAAAAACCCAAAAGTTTTAGTTAGAGCGGGATGTGCTCTGCTCCCGTCGATCAGTTCCGTGGTCCTCGTGTAGAAAAGTCCACCAAGTACGTCTACACTGTATTTACAATTGTCAATTGTTTTTTTTTTTTTTGCGAGAACAATTGTCAATTGTTACAAGCATGTGTGTGTGCTCTCTGGAAAGCGACTGTTTTGTCCCTATACGGTCCCACCTTACTATTTGTGTCTTTGTCCCGCTAAAATATCAATGGCATTTGTACTTGCTGCGGCGTACACATTAATAGCAAACTGGGGTGTTTGCAACCACACATTTACTCCCTCCATACTCGAATTAGCTGTAACTGTTTTCAGAAAGCTTGACGTCCTGGCTCCGCGGAATTGTTTTGGACGTGTATACCCCTGCCGTCCGGCTTCCGGCTAGGCTCGCATTAATCTCGCTTGCACTCACGCGCCACCATCGGTACTCTCGCGCGCCACAAGTTAAAACGGAGGCCCGCGCACGCCGGCCTAGCTTGATTAAAAAACAGTCCTCAAACACTCGCCACCGCCATGCAAAAATCAACCACCGGCAAAAATTTGCGTCTTCCAAGAATCGAACCCAGGCCCCAAAGCTCACAACTCCATGCACTGGCCATTTGAGACGTGTTTATTTCTTGTATACAATGCACTCGACGCCATATTTAATAGGGGCAAACAGGGAAAATACCCCCTACTTACTGACTCCTTGGTTACCACAATCATGTCTAAAACGTCAGCTAATTCGAGTATGGAGGGAGTACGTAATTACTTCCTCTATACCCATATTATTAGTTGACGTTTAGGACAGCGACACGGTCTTCAAAACACAACTTTAACCTCCTATTTTTATAAACATATTTATGGAAAAATGGTATATGTATACTTCTATGAAAGTATTCTTCAAGACAAATCTATTTATATAATTTTATATTTGTAAACTTAGAAATTTAATAGTTATTGATAATTTATATTCCCAATGTTTGACTCTAATCTTTTCTAAAACGTCAACTAATATGGGTATGGAGGGGGTACGTGTGAAACCACACTTAAATGGCATCACATTTCTTTGCACTCCGAATGTTTGAAAATGACAAATTGCCCATGCTTCCAAGTATTGGTCATATTTTTTGAACTTATTCATGACTGATTTTAGTTGTTTCAATAGTATCTTGTGAGGAAGAAATAACCCGAAATACGGCTAATAAGTTCACAAACATAACATTATACTCCGTATTTCATTTTCACATGTAATTGTTTGCACTCCGAATACTTGTTGACTCATACAAGATATTTTTTGTTGACAAAAAACAACCATGCAGGGTATTTGCTTAACATAGCGTATTTGTCTGCCAATGCATCACAATAAGCTAGGCAACTGCACTGCACAGGCACTAAAATTCCTAAGCAAAGTATTGAATTGGAGGCCAAAACTTAAATAACTTCATAACAAAGACGATTTGGAGCCAAAAATTCATATAAAAAATCAAATTTAGAGCACATAGGTCTTTGAGTACTAGAGTGTCTGCCACGAAGCATAGAGCATATAGTCTCTCTAGAGGGTGGTGCGAGGTTCTTGCCGGGTGCCTTGTCCAAGTGTAGCACTCTGCTATGGAGCTTAATACAATCCTGTCGCAAATTATTCTTTATCTATGCAATAAGTTTATGTTCAATACTTCAAATTAATACCTAAACATCTAATGTGACGGAGACTAGTCCTAAATCATCTTGTGCCACACTTCGGGATCTCATGTGAATGCCCCTAGGACGATGTCGGCGCCTTGATGCCCTTAAGTTGGCAACCTAGACTCCCAGACACTGACATACAGATGGACGACCGTTGCCAGACTCCATTGGCAGATGCCGGTGGCAAGACCATCTTTTTTAGTGCATAATTTTTTAGAAAAAAAGAGGAAAGGAGAAAAGGAGAAGGAATGTCATAGAAAACAAGGTATCTATATATTGCATAGCAATTTTATGAAGCACACATTGAGAATAACAATTTTGTAAAGCTGTAAAGCTCATGGGGGATAAAGGGAGGAGCCATTGCCATCACCATGACTCCATGAGCAACTCCTCGAGTAATTAAAGAATGCTAGAGGCAAGGACGTGGACTCAAGGTGAGACGAGACAAGCCCAAATCTAGCCACCTAACCAAACATCCAAGGCTCTGTTCGCTTTGTCACGTTGAAGTTTATTCCATAAGTTATACGAAAAAGTTATGAGTGTAACTATATACCTTTCAAAAAACAATTTTTGTTTGCCCAAAATAGAAAACTTTCGAAAAAGAAAAGTTACGGATTTTTTTTCTAAAAATAGAAAGTCGCACTGCAGATCATTCATCAGATTCAGATTTGGTGAAAGTTTGCTGTTTAGCAGGGCTGACATCGGGTTTAGAAAATAGGCCTTAGGAGAAGAGATAGCAGGGTCGATAAGAGCAACTCCAACGGTTTTGTATTTTTTATTTGGCAAAACATAAAATTTGTCAACTCTCAAATCAATATGAGAAGGAGAAAAAAAAGTTTATCTCCAACAGTTTGACAAAATTGACTTGCCAAAATCTAAAAAAATGAAACCCGGCGGCACACGAGGGAAGAGCGCGTGCGGGAGTAGTACACGAGACGGAATGCCAAGCCGATCGCGAGCTTGCATATATGTCAATCCATCTCAGGATTTTACCAAGTTAAGAAAAATGCAAAGCTCATTTGTCAAACCGTTGGATAGGAGTTTTGTAGACTTTTTTAAAAAAATAAGAATGCAAAGTTCATTTGCAAAACCATTGGAGTTGCTAAGAGAAGGTGAGCGGCAACAGGGGATGTGAATAGATATAATTAGCACCACCTTCAGTATGGAGTATTACTTCCATTTCAAAATAATTACATATCTCATATTTTGAGAAGTCAAACTCTTTTAAGTTCAAATATTATTTAATTAATAATATCATATATTTTCATATCCAAAATCTATTTAGAGATTCAAATTTTAATACTATTTTCTATAAATTTGGTTGAATATAAAGATTTGTTAATTTGTCAAAGTGCGTGATAAGCATTTATTTTAGAACGGAGAGGAGGGAAGATAGTACTATTTGTTTATTTGTTTTTTTAATCCAACTATTTTGTCTATTTCATGCAAGACATCCGCTACTAAATCGTTCGAAGGGACAATTTATATTATTGCTACCTTGAGAAAGTGAAGTATGTGAGATTTGTGCAGCCAAAATCTTGAGTGTTCCCTTAAACTCTTTTAACCAAATACTATTTGCTTCCCCCCCTTCCCCAAAAAATACAAATACCATTTTAGCTTAAATTAGTCTGATTTATTTTTAAATTAGTCCAAAATCTCTTGTTGGCTAGAAAAAAAATAGAAAATTCAGTTCAAATCACCTTAAAATATATCAAAAACTTCTCGTTGGTCAAAAATACAAGAAAAATTTCGGTTCAAACTCGACTCTCTATATATTTAGCTCCCCTCGTGGGCCGATTCCGGATCCAGCACTGCTTAAACTAATCAGTCAGAATCAACTCTAATTGGTCAGTTATAATAAATCCAAACAAAATCGATGTGCACGCGCAAGGCTTCAGACCAGTTTTTTTTTTTTTTTTTTTTTTTTTTTTTTGACAAGGAGGCTTGTATTGTATAGGATCAGAGAACGCGAAAGTGCCCGTGCTGCCCGCGCACGCTCTTTTCAGTAACAGAAAGCTTGAGCCATCAAGCGACAGCGGCGGTTAATATAATGCCTTGGGTCAAAAGTCATACCTTGCATTGGCACACGCCAGCTTTTCTCTTCCCAACTCTGACCACGGTCAAAAAGCTGTTTGCATAGAAATATTCACTACTACAGCTAAAAAACAAATTACACTTATTATATTAATTAGTAGGATTTATAAAAACTGATTCTATACTGATGTTATTTTGTTGTGAGAAAAAAATATTTTATAACTAAAAATAACAACTAATTTTAATTGATAAGCTTAAATGAAGAGATCCATTGGTCTTGGAGCTCAACTTCTGCATAAGTGCGGAAAGGACATAGTTAATTTTGAGTTATCTTTGTTTGTGTTGATACAGAAGTTCTGAAAAAACATGTGTATTAATAAAAAAATAAAATGCTTATAATTACGCTATCAATATAGATATAATATTGCATTTAAATGTAACTTATCTAAATGAGAACTTCCATAAATTAACTTTTTACTTTTTGTTTTTTTTTAAATTTGTACAAGGTTGTTAATAAGTGAACATATATTTTATGATTGCTTAAACATGCTTGCATGCTATGTACTTGAGCTGCATGATGAATTCTTAGGGGGGGGGGGGGAATCCTAAAGAGACGAGTGTAATCTAGATCAAAACGTACACATTAACAATTTCAGTATTGGTAGAGTTACAAATTTCAACTTCACAATAGGAATAAAGTATTTGCTATCCCTTGACAGGGAATACATGTGAATTTTGAGTGGGCCATGGTTTTCTCATGTGTCCATTCCTTCCTCCGTGGCTCCGTTGTTGTACCTTAGTGGTGGATGTAGCATGGAACGCAGTGGCGGAACCAGGGGGGCCAGCAGGGGCCCTGGCCTCCCTATAACAGTAAAACTTGTTTAATATATATATAAAAAAATCAATTATATACATAAAAAAATTATAATTTCACTATTTTTAATAATAATTTTGAGTTTTTTTGTTATAAATATTAAATATATATGTAAAAATTTTAAAAATCTATTGAGATATATATATTTATCAAATTTACGAGGTGAAATCGTATTGTCACCTCTTAATCAAAGGTTATGGTTCCGCCACTGATGGATCGTGAGGAGGGGCTTGCTTTGCTTGTTTCTCCTCTTTCTTCTCCTCGCTTCTTTCTCATCCATCTTCTTCTACAAAAATAGATGGCTCAAGGGGTAGCTCCATATACGGGAGGCGGTGGAAAGGGGCTCGAACCTTGCTTGCCTCACCATTAGATATGGTCCGCCATTGTACCCGTTGATAGAGCCTACTGAAATTTATATTTCAGAGTTTGACCTCAAAATCAGTATAAATTAACGGAGACTCAAAGTAACGACTTCATTCCTCTCAAAATATAAGTAATTCTAAATTTATCATAAGCCAAACCACTCTAGATTTTACTAAATTTACGAAGAAGAGTATTAACATCTACCAAAAGAGTAAAATATGAAACATGTTTCATTATGAGCTCAATGATGCTCCTTGGTCGAAAGCGTTATTATTATTATTATTATTATTATTATTATAAACCTAATGAAATTCATGATATTTTTTATTAAGGATACATTCAAGTATTTGTATTTTTATCACATCTCAAAAGCCGTGGTAATAATAAATAATCGATGTGTGTAACTACAACGTTACTACGGGCTCAATTTCGCGTGGAGGCTGGCAATTATGAAAGTGTGCGTGTAAAAATCCTGATTAGGAAGTTGCTTTGGTGATGACTTTAGCTAGGACAGCCGGACAGGGGTGCTACGTGCGCACGTGTGTGGCAGCTGAGAGGAGATGCCTCGTCAGTGTCAACCATATACAATTGCTAAGCCGTACTAATGGTGGGTTTAATGAAAGTTACTTTGACATTAGCTGTAGTACGGGATGCTATTGTACAACTGGAATGAACCGGGTTTGTTTGGAACGAAAGATGTACGAAAGTTGAGCATCCAATGAGAAAACCAACCACCATGAAAAGCATGCAATTTTGTTTAGACCTGGTTAAGCTACGTGATTAAAGTGTACTACTAGCCACAATTTGCAAGTTGCCAGTAGTTGCAGCCAAGAAAATCATCATGCTACGTTGCTAGTTGGAGTCCATACGTTGGTGCACGCATCGCGCGGAAGGTGTCCCCTTCTGTCCGTGACACACGCTACTTAAATTAATCGTACACCGCCTCCGCTTTGACTGCCTGCCTGCACTCCCTTGAACGAGATAGGATTCTTTGTGGGCTGTGGCCACCTGTCATCTTCTCAGGTCGCGGCCCTCTGACAACTGCCCCTTCTACTGATTCTGGCCATATGGGCCATTCGTTCTTTAGGCTCTCTTTAGTTCCCTCATTTCACAAAATTTTTCATTACATCAACTATCACATCAATGTTCGGACATATGTATGGAGCATTAAATGTAGGTAGAAAAAATAACTAATTGTACTTTTAGTATGTATATGTCGAGACGAATCTTTGGAGTCTACGTAGTCCATATTTGGACAAAGTTTGTCAAATAACAACGAAAACGCTACAGGAAAAAATTTACAAAATTTTTCCATCTAAACAAGGCCTTAGAGCAACTACAATGTATATGGATTTTCTGGGCAACTTTTATGTCAGTAGACTATAGTTATGGTTATCGTCACAATGTATATAAACTGAGTAGTCTATATGAGCAGCTTTTGTACTAGAGAGAAGAATTATTTGTTTATTCCTTATGGACAGTCCATAGCACTATGAATACCTTTAACAATGGACTGCTCTGTGGACTATCTCCATAGTGTTTCAGCTAGCTGATAGCCAATATTTTAACGTCTATAGACTACTTTTCTATAACATTGTGGTTGCTCTACTATAGAGATCCATACTATATAACATACTCCCTCCATTCAAACAAAAGAGTCACTATAGAATACATATTGATTAATTTTTCCCAACTTCAATTAGATTTATAAAAAATACTACGTACAATATCTGTATCTTCAATTAATTTATTGTGAAATCATATTGAAATATTTATCTAATGATAATAATTATGTATCATAAATATTAATATTTGATTATATATATTTGGTTAAAGTTAATTTTTTTTTGATATTTTGGAAAGTGAGACTAACTCTTTTTCAGAGACAGAGGATGTATAATTCTAATATAATGTCATATTTTAGTATCTTATAAGTCTAACTAATTATAGATAAAAAAAGTATTAATATTTATGATATCAAATAAATATTATTAAATTAATTATGAAATGTATTTTTATAATAAATTGATTTGGAGTCATAAATATAAATACTATTCACTAGAAATTTGATATAGTTTGAATTATTTTTTCGAATTGTAATCTATAGTTACATATTTTATTAGATAGAGAGAGTACAAAACTATAATGTGAGGATTTCTGACGAATGTTAGATAACTATAATTATACTATATTTTAAAAACTACTCCGTATAATCATACTGTATACTATAATTATACTTGAAACTAAACCATTTCTTTAAAAGGTAACTATATTTATACCAAAAATAATTTAATGTGTTTTTAAATAAGTTTCTTATAAGATATTTCTGGGTTGTGCAACCACCGAGGCGCCATTGCCAATCCCGTCGCTGGATGAGTGCCTATGTGTGTCGTTAGGCGGTGGATGGGGCAGGAGGGGTCGTGCCCGTGCTATGGTGGTGGTGTCGTCGTATGCGTTGGAGCTTGCATATGGAGGAGAGGAAGAGGAGCTGAAGGCTGCGAAGCAGTGGCGCCTGGCATGTCCGCTCGAAGCGGACGTCGAGGAGATAGACACAGTGAGGAGTTTTTTTATCCTTCGCGTCGACAGGGACGCGAGGAGAGCATAAGGTCACCGATAGTCGGCGCGGTGGCCTCTAGATGTGGCTGTGGTGGCCATCTAGTATGCATGAACGAGATAGAACGGCCAGGAGCGAACTACTATGGATGAGCAGTGAACTGAGTCTGTGAAACTGGACTACACTATTGAACTATAGTGCATATCACTAAGATTAGAGATGTATATAGATGTAGATATCAAGACAACATGTATCTACTTGAACAATAAAAACTACTTTCTCCGTCCTAAATTGTAAGTCGTTTGACTTTTTTGCGTCAAGTTTGACAACTCGTCTGATTAAAAAAAAAATTATACAAATATAGCAAAATTTGAGTCTTTCTTGAAGAAGTTTTATTAATAAAGTAAGTGGCAACGGAAAAAGTGATATTCTGTACAAATTTTTAAATAAGACGAGTGGTCAAACAAAAAAGTCAAACGACTTATAATTTAGGATGAAGAAAATATTTTTTATCTAGAAAAGTCAAAATGACTTGTAATTTGGAATAGAGAGAAATTATATAAATACAATATTTTTGACGCAACGACGGGAGGGACGATGAGTCCCCACCTTATTTATTTACCACTAATTCTAGTATGGAGGGCCAAAGCTAAGGGTTTAGACGGAAGCTGCCAAGTTACGTAGCCAAATGGTAGAAATAGGAGATCTATTACATCAAATTCAAGGAGCACCAAAAAGCAGCCAAGAACCGGCCTACATAAATAGAATATCAATTTGAGATTAAATAAAACAGTTACAATCTAATCATGGTGAGGAGTATTTTTGGAGTGAATTTTCCTAATTCTACGTGGAACATGGAATCACGAGGGTGCGTCACTAAATCGAATCGAATGCACGGCAGTCAGTTCAGCATCGGCGTAGGTGCCGGACTAATCTTTGTCAAGTTTATTGTCATGAAAGATACAGTATACCCATAACCCATGAAAGCCTGTTCTGAAAAGGAAGCCTGATTTAAGTACATGGACATCAAATTGGCCTATTTAAGAAGCCCAGATATAGGCCGACACACGGTGACAGCCCAGCCCAATACTCTGAGTTCTCGTGACCCAACTTATTATAAAACACCCGCGAACTTGGGCCTTTTTAGCATGGCGATGGACATATGATGCGTTGCGAGTACACGTTTTGGTTGTCCGGAAATATTCCGAGCTCCACGGTCACTAAGCGACGAACCAAATTGTTGAACCTGTGTAGTCGAATGGTCTTTCGTCGGTACGTCGCCGTCGTTCTCTCGGGGTCGCCCGACTCGGCTACTCCTTGCATTAAACGCCGCCGCGCCGTCGCCCTTAACCCTGGGAATGGTTCGAGTCAAATCCGGATTTTTTTTTTGGTTTGGGGTGCGGGGTGCCCTGTTCTTTTTAGGTCTATCCATCCATTCATATATTCAAATCGAATTTCGCGCTCATACAGACGAACCCGACCTGTTACTAGCTCCGACTTGCATCCAAAAATGTCAGTTCTCAGACGAAAAGAGTGGTTGAAAAAAGGCGCGCAACATAAAATTGAACCATAAATCGCATCTCCTCATCCACACCGGTAGTGACATGACCACAACTCTGCCGCTCGCTGGAGTGGCAACGTGAAATGAAAGAGAGATCATACTACCTCATCCGCCGCCGCAACCTCCGGCGCCCGTGGCTGCAGCTCATCCGGCGGCGGGTCCTCCGCTTCCGTGGTTCCCCGCGCGCGGGTTCCGGCCCCAACGGGATCACCCGGCCGAAGAGCTTGATCCCGGGATCCTTGTGATCCGACATCCTCGTCCAGCCGTCCTGCTCCTGCTCGTGCCCCTGCTCCTGCCTGCGAGACCGACAGGAACGCAAGCCGCTGCTGCTTACGCGCTCTCGAAGCGGCCAGAGAGAGAGAGAGAGGAACAAAGCTGGAGGAGAGAGAGGCTGAGGCTCTAGAAATGGATATAGTAGCGCTTACTCACTCTACATGGGAACGGGGACCACGCCAAGATCGAGTCCGTAAACCATGTGCACGACGTTACACTCCGCTGTCGTAGTGGATTAGTGCATGCGAAAGAGCGCATGTGCAGGTGGTAATACCGGGGGGCGGACGCCTGGCCGAAAGGGTACAGCAAGCCTGGGCTCACGCACGACCACCGCACGAGAGAGCGCCCTCTTCGCGGCGCGCCGTCGGTGGAGTTCGGCCACCACGAGCTACCCTACTCCCTAGTACTGCTACTGATGCCTGCCTCCATTTTACTGTAACCGCGCAAAACCCGGCCAGATCTGTTACCTCCATTTTAGGCCTTGTTCAGTTCACAAAATATGTGGCGAAAAGTTAATGTAGCAATTTCGTTGTTATTTGACAAATGAAGAGGGCACACCAGAAATGGCAACGCTTAAACGAAAGCAAAGGAGCGAGCCCATCGAGATCGACAGGCCTAAGCTTTCCTTAAATAGGTATGTACAACTAGCCTTACCAGTGCACCCTACCACGGAGTACACTCTACTATACTCCCTTGCCCAGTCCAGCCCTCCTCACCTGCTCACCACCACCACCTTTCGCAGTTTGGCACACTGCAGCCTCGTCATCAAGATCCGACCGAGCATCAGCATGACGGCGCCTCGTTGAGGTCGAAGGGGATGCCGCCGCGCCTTTGGCTCGTGCCCAGCTCCAGCGCCGTTGACGGTGGCTCGGTTGTTGCCAGCACCGGCGTCGCTGCCGTTGTCGGGGTCTGGAAGTATACGAAATGCCACGACGTTGGGCAGTCGACGTCGACGCCTCCGAACGAGACGGGCTGCAGCGGCGCCGGTTGACGCGGCAGCGGCACCTGCAGATGGAGGTGCTGCTGCTGCTGCTGGGCGGCGTGGTCGGGGAAGTTGGTCCTGGCCTTGGCGCCGCGGAGGGTGCGCGCGGCGCGGTCGTACGCGAGGGCGGCCTCCACGGGGGTGTCGAACGTGCCCAGCCACACCCGCGTCTTCTTCCACGGGTCGCGGATCTCGGCCGCGTACCTGCCCCACGGCCGCTTCCTCACGCCCCTGTAGCGCGCGGCGCCGCCTCGTCCTCGTCCTCCTCCCCTCGCACCGCTGCTGCCGCCGTCGCCTCCGCGATGGTCCAGCACTGCACGTAGCGTGGCATCCATCCGGGATCGAAAGCTGACTAGCTGTGTAGGGCTTGGTGGGTACAGCAACGTGCGTGCGTGCTGTTTGTTTGGGCTTAGAGCGTGCCACAGGGTGAAGGGCTCAAGGCTGGAGAATGGAGACTGGGAGAGCACCACACGCACACGGGGAGAGCAAGTACGTTGGGCTTTTCTGAGCAAATGGTCACTGCTAGTGGACATCTGTGCTCCATCCGGCCACGAGAAATGGCGCGGGCCGTAACCGGAGAGAGAGAGAGAGAGAGAGAGAGCATGAGCATATCGGGTTTGGGTCCGGAGTCCGGAGAGGTGGCAGGGGGGGGGGGGGGGGGGGGGAAGCACACGGCACAGCCGCCGCGACATTTGACGTGCCGCCGGGACCACTGCACTGGTCCTGCCACCAGTAGCGCTGTGCTGTGTGCTGTGTGCACGGTGCACACCCGCCTCCATTCCCATGTGAACTCGCGTGTTCATCATGACGCCAGCTCTGCACACACTAGTACGTACTCCGTACTTGTACGAGTAGTCTACCACCACGCTGGCACGCTCTCCCTCCTGGGCAAATTCGCATCCACGCAGCTGCCGGTGCAGTAGTGCCTACCTGCTAACGTCGTGCGAGCGAGCGGCGCCGAACGGAGCAGCAACTTTTCCACGCCGCTGGGACCTACGAGTCAGAGAAACCTGCATGCATGCATGCACATCCCTGTCGTCCGTCGGTCCGCTCTCCTTTCCCTCGGACTGTTTTGTCGTCTACTCGCCGCGAGCAATAAAAGGTGGCGGGGATAGGACCAAACAAAACGACGTGCTCACAAAGACGCGCCCGGCTGGGGGCATCGCGGCGCCGTCCCTCCCACAGTCCCACCCCCCAGTCAGCTACAGTAGCTGCATGATCATGGGTCAGGAAGACGACGCGTGAACGCGCACGCTGCCGGCGCCTCGACGTGTCATGGGTCCGTTGGCCGCAGGTTCACGTGGGCGGAAGCGTGTCGAGGGGGTGGGGGACAGCACGGGCGGGCTCGGTGTGGGACCGCAACCGGCGGGTGGGTGTGGGTCGCATCGCCGCTCATCAAGGCAGACCGGACCCAAGGCCCATGGCGGCGACCGGCGATGGATGTGGATCGGAAGGGGCGGGAGACGTGGGTGCGGTACGGCGTTTCGTTGACGTGGGCTGCGTGCGCTCCGAAGCAAGCGGCCGGCTGCTGTAACACTCCGGTTTTGACGTCCTGTTCCTTTCACTTCCCACTTCGCCCAAGCCCGGAGCCATGGATTTGCCGTGCCATCGAAGGCACGCCGAACATTTTACGGAATCAGAGGGCAGACACTGTACGTGCTTGTAAAGATGACCATGGTAGTTTCTGGTTGATGCGCACTCGTAGTATACTTTACATACCGTCAATGGCGAACAGCTATAGACATGGTCACATGGTTTCTTCGAACCTGCTCACTACAGTACATACTAGGACCTAGTTTAGATGCTGAAATTTTTTCAACTTTACTACTGTAGTACTTTCGTTTGTATTTGACAAATATTGTTCAATCATGTGCTAACTAGGCTTAAAAGATTCATCTTATGATTTATAACTAATTTGTGCAGTTAGTTATTTATTTTACTAATATTTAATACTATGTATGTGTCCAAACATTGATGTGATGGAGAAAGTGAAAAAAATTAGAAGTTTGATAGAATCTAAACAAGACCTAGCATAAAAGGGCAATCATGGTTTCTTCGAATAAAGGAATAAAGAGAATTATATACAACTCGTTAGTAGTACCTCTCCATTGTTTCTTCAACGATAGCCATGAAATTTTCAAAAAAGGGATAACCATGCATAGAAGCCTTCATCGAAAAAGGATTAAAAAAAAGTACCTTCCTTGCTAGAGATCAGATGTGAAAACAACCACACGTTTGACCTGTGGTTTACCATGTTGGTTTGAAAATGATGCGAGATGAGATGATCCCATCCCTATTCTTTGGATGAGAACGTCTCGTCTTATATTTATGTCTTGTTCAGTTCGCGAAATATGTTGTGAAAAGTTACTATAGCACTTTCGTTGTTATTTAAAAAAACTTTGTCCAAACATGGTCTAACTAGGCTCAAAAGATTCATCTCGACATGTACATACTAAAAGTACAATTAGTTATTTCTTTACCTATATTTAATGCTCCATGCATGCGTCTAAAAATTCGATGTGATAGTTACTACTCCCTCCGTCCCATTGAGAGTGTCGTCCGGAAAGCGTGTTTGTGAGGAGGACACGGTTTTCTAACGACACTTTCAATGGGACGGAGGGAGTATGCAACATTTTTGCGCACTTTTGGGAATCTGAACGTGGCCTAACTCAAAAGAGACAGGTACACTCTACTCTACATTTTCAGGCCAGTTTTAGTGAGAATTTTATCTCCCAGTTTCTAATACACCCAGATTTTGGAAACAATGCATAAGGGTCCGTTTGGATCCCTTTATTTTGGTGGAATTGGAATTCACTCAATAAACTAACCTATTTGTCTTGAAATTTGACATTCCACCACTTTCCAAAGTTCACATATATGTCTACCTTAAATTCATAGGGTGGGAGAGGAAAATGGATTTCATACATCACCGTACTATATTTCTACTTTACAACTTATAACATTCTCTTCACTCACTCTCCTACGATAGAAATACAACACATGAGTATCCCTCTCGTATTAGCAACAATAATATACAAATATAATCCATATATAATCATATTAGCTTAATTAATATGTGTCTAAATTATAATTCTTAAAATGAATTCAACTCCAAACATCCAAACGGGCCTCAAGAGTTTTATGAGGATAAAACTATCTCTACTCTCATGAAACTCTTGTTATCTCTCTCTTCATTAATATAGTGTCATATTAATGTATTAAATGCTCATGAAACTTTATAAAACTCCCACTAAAACTGGCCTTGGTAGAGAAGCGGAGACGAATGAGATGGATCTACACGGTAGCTTGGCCGCTGGCGCCACTCACCGATAACTTATTATCAGTCAACACGAGCTAAACGGTTGCAGCTAGCTGTAGTAAAAAAACTAAAATCGCTTTTTAATCTTTTTTAGTGGGAGTATTTAACATTTTAGTCAATAAAAGACTAAAATTTAGAGGGGTAGAACCAAACACATCCTAATCTCTAGAATTATGTTTGTTTATGACACGAAATGAATAATGCTACATTTACTATGAAATATGGAGTAGAAATATTGACACTCTTAAATCTGTGTTTGTTTATACAAAAGAATATCATTTGTCTACGCTATGAAATGAATAATGTTAAATTTAACATTGCTTAAGGCATATCTATTTGTTTTACAAATTTACCATGTTAAATTCATAATTTCTTCAAGGCATGTCTTTTGTATTATCAGTATTGTGACTCCTCTCGAAAAAAGTTATTAAGTTTATAATATTTTCACTTACAATAAGATAACATAAGAGCATGTACAATAATTAATTTATAGCCAAGCAAATGCTGAGAAGGAAGGAGAAAGATGACAGCTTGACTCACATGCAAGCACGAGGCTGGACACAGATATATAAGTGGTAGTTGGTTCTAAATCCTAATAGAAATGCGAGGAGAAATAGGAAAGAAAATAATTTGTAGACAAATAAAAGACTAACTATTGTATAACTTGACACTTATAATGGTTTATAGTCAAAATAATTTGCTCCATTATTAACCATGCCCTTGCGAACTGAGCGTAGCTCAACTGGTTGGGTTTGTTATGGTGGAACCTACTCACCCGGGCTCAAGTGCTCGACTTGACACGTGTGTTCGTATTTTTTCTATATGAGCAAAGCATTTCTAACTAGGTCTCACAAAAAAACAAGAGTACTCCTTCCGTCCCAAAAAAAAATACAATTCTGAGACTAAGCACGGTTACCAATACCCTAATAAAATTACCGAAATACCCCTATAAAATTACATTTATTGCGCTTTAGAAAACAAAAAAAGTATAAAAAACAAATATAATAGTTGAATTTATTTTGCCACGGAGGGAGTATTTTTTTCAAACAAATTGTTAGAAAGCGACAGCGTCAGCAAACGAGGACGTCTCGACCATGACTAGAGATGGCAACGGGGACCCGATACCCGATTCCCCGCGGGGAATTCCCCTATTAGGGGACGGGGATGAGGAGACTTTAGTCCCCACGGGGAATGAAACGGGAGAAAATCTTTCCCCGTCGGGTTTCGCGGGGACGGGGATGGGGAAGCATCCCCCGTCCCCGTTCCCCGCATCCCCGCCCCGCGAAACTATTTCTTGTAGCAATCTTACACCAATCTATTAAGTGTATCAATTTATTATTTTTATATAGATATAATGTATTAGATATATGGAGGTGTGTTGATCATTTGATATCTTTTAATGATAAGTTGATGATTTTCTAAGGTACTTGTTATTTATTTATTATTGAATTTGTGATGATTAATATGTTGAAGCGGGGATGGGGAATCCCCGCGGGGATTAATTCCCCGACGGGGACGGGGATGGGGAATAAATTATCCCCGATGGCATTCGTGGGGACGGGGATGGGGAAAATTCTCCCCTGCGGGGACGGGGATGGGGACCTAACCCCCGACGGGGAATTCCCATTGACATCCCTAACCATGACGTACGGGTGCGGCCGTGAAGGCGAGGAGCCGAGGACGAGGTACAGTCCGTCGTCTGCAACCCGTTAAGCTGCTGAATTTCCGCTGCCCGTTAAGCGTCCGTCCGTGCAGCGGTCACCCGACATGACCGCGCGCCGCTTGCATGTGGCGCAGTGTAGAGACCGTGGTGTAGCCCGCAGACCGGGCCCACTAGCCACTGCACCGCGTAACGTGCCCGCCGCCCGGCAAGTGGCGCGCCGTGATGTCATCTGACCACAGAACCCCACGCGACGCACTCGCAGCGTTTGAAAAGCCGGCTCCGCCGTATTCTGTGCGGAGCGGCGCCGCGCCGCGCCGAGGACCTGCCACGCATCGTGAGGTCTTTGCCTGCTTTTGGTTGCCGCCAGCCACAGTCCGCACGCAGGACGGAAAGGCCTCGCCGCTCGCGGCACGGCACGGAGGACCCAAACTTTTTTCAAAGGCGAGCGGCGCAGCAGGCGGACGCGGGAGCGGCGTACGGTATGGTACCAGGACGGAACCGTCGTCCGTGGAGTGCGGCGAGCCCATCCTCTGTGCGCGCGCTGGCGCTGTCCGTCGCGCTGCCCTCCAAAGGGTAGATGGGACGGGTGAGGCCCCGCCCGGGCTGTGCGAGTCAGTCGTCCTTGTGGGACCCTGGCGGCGGGGCGGGGGCAGAGATGCCGTGTCGCGCTCATGGGAGCAGCTCGGCCCGTGCCACACGTGGTGGGAAAAATCGGGACCAACTCGACGCCGCCGACGATTTTTGACCGGATCTGTGGCCGAGGCGGCGTGGCCTGGTTGCGTCAAGCTCGGGCCTGTCGTCTGTGTGAGTACGCTGCTTCGGACGCGTCACGCGTATCTATCCCCTTCGTCTACGCCGTCCCGGTCTGCGGTCTCCATTGGCCCGATAGTAGCCGCTACGATGGCAACCGCCATGTTATCCACGGGCCGAAACTCCTGACACCCGCACCGCGACAGAATTTTAAACCCGTACCCGCACCGATCATCAGCGACCGGTGAAACTTTGCACCCGTTCTCGCCGGGAAAAGAAAAAATCAACGGCACTGTCCGCTGTTGTAAAAAATGGCACCGTCCGCACCAAAAACAATACCCGGAGCAGCTGACGCGTGGTTTTTGAGATGTCTATTTTACCATACCGACGGTTAAAATAATACATGATTCATATTTTAGATAAAAAAAAGTTCACACCGCATCCTAATAATAACTATATTGCCCGTGCTAACGCTACGGGGCTACATTAAATTTAAAATTAATTCTGTTAAATTTAACTTCTTTGCTAATTGTGTCTTTTCAAAACTGAGTATATGTAAAGATTAAACTCATGACATAAATAATATAGGTTGTATTAAAAATATTCGGTTCAGGTATTTTTGTTTCACCCGACTTAGATTGACTTTCATTTCAGAAAAATCTCTTCTACCAATGATTAAGCTCTACTAGGGGTGCAAACGGGTAACCTTTAGGGGCACCTCCGAACATCTTTAGTTTAAATATTTGTACTACTTTTTTAAATAAGATCTCATTTAGTACACATGTTTGAACTAAAGAGGTTCGGAGGTGCCCCTAAGGGGTCACCAATTTGCACCCTTAAGCTCTATATGGGTTTACGTATTTTCATTTTACCTTTTTTGTTATATTTTTTGAGATGTCACCAAACACAGTTCTACTTGAGGATCTAGAGCAGCAAGTCATTTGTAGTTATTTTTCTAGAATAATTAATTGTTCATGTGAGTTTTTTTAATACCCACTATTTTAAGATAGCGTTTGGTTACTGTGATGACCTTGGATGGTCCTAGGACAAAGAACGTTCGGTTCAGAGGTGAGCAAGTATGATGACATCCCACCTCAGAATATTCGCGTGAGATGCGGGGCGTTCTTGTCCTCAGAAATTTCACGGACGCCCCAGGTGGGAGAAGAACCATGCTGAGAAGAGAAGAGAGAAGACCAAGATCGATCGCGGTGGAAGGCAACAGCTAGAGGTCGGGCAGCCGAGGTTCGATGAGCCTCAGAGATGGGAGATCCGGCGAGGCCGAGACCCACAAGCAGTGGTGGATGCAGGATAAAAATTCACCTACGACGAAGTTTGCATTGATGATTTGTGTGACATAACAATCATATAAAATAGATAATAATATAGCAAAATAGAGATATATTTATGTATATCTACATTCATAAACAATCTTACAAATAGCATTCTAATTATATTAAAAAGATAAACTTTTCGTTTGTGAGCATCTAGGCCCCCAGTGGGTTTCGGTGATTGGATGACAACGGTAAATTACTATGACTAACGTGTGTTTTGCAGAAATAGTTGAGTTAGGTCATGGTAATAATGATCGGTAGGGCACTATGGTATTCATGCCCCCTTGTTGATGAAATTCGTTCAGTTTTCAAAGGATGGACGACGAAGACGTGATAGGCTAGGTCTAAGTGTCATTTGGTGTTGAAGGACACTTAGAGTAGCATAGGTCTTTGTTTTATCTTTGGCCGTACTATAAAGAGGGGTTTGAATGGGTAGCTTGACCTAGGTGAGACTTTTGAGTTAGGTTTGGTGCACACTTGTTAACCAAAGCTCTAGGTAGCTTAGAAAGGTCCCTAAGATTATGAGGAAGAAAGTTCGCGAAGGGAGCGTCGCAAACCGAAGTCGTTTTAGACTTCAAACAGCGACCGGACGCTGGAGCTCATGTGACCGGACGCTAGGGTATGTGTCCGGTCAGTTGCTCTCGCTGAGGGACAAGTCTGGTTGCGACCGGACTCTCCCTCTGCATTCGATCGGACGCACCGGGGGGGGGGGGGGGGGGTGAGTCCGGTCGCGTCCAGAGAGGTTCCAGAGAGGGAAAATGATGATCGGACGCGTCCGGTCAGTGGTGATCGGACGCATGCGTGCGTTCGGTCAGTACTTCGTACGAGTGTCAGAGCTAGCGTCACGTAGACGTTAGACACTGACCGGACGCATCCGGTCACCCCGACAGGTGCGTCCGGTCAGTGTGTAACTGGCTGGACTTACCCCTTCGTGCATGTTTTGAGTTGGGGGTATAAATATGCCTCCCCCTCATTCATGCTGTCACTCTTGCTCATTTGAAAGGTTGCCAAACACATTGTGATTGCAAGTGAGTGCAAAAGGCCTAGTGAGGTTGAGAGATTTGATAATTGAGTGATCAAACACCTCATTAGTGAATAGAGAGTAGCAAGTGTGCATCCACCCATCTCATTAGCCTTGCGTTGGTCAAGTGAGAGTTCTTGCTTGTTACTCTTGGTGATCGGCATCACCTAGACGGCTTGGTGGTGATCGAAGAGCTTGGTGATCATCCGGAGGCTTTGTGGATGACCCAAGTCAAGTTGTGACCGGTAGCGAGCGATTCACCGGGCCGGAGTGGCGAAGAATCAGCTCGTAGTGAGCACCTGATCCTTGCGCGGATCAAGGGAGAGCAATACCCTTGTACGGGTGCTCCAACGAGGACTAGGGGGGTGTGCCGATACCTCGATACCTCGACAAAAAGATCGTCGAGTCATCTCTACTCTCTTTACTACGCATTTACCTTTGAGCAATTTAATTCCGCATTTACTTGTTGTTCTTTCATAAGTTGAATTGCCATGTTAGAGTAGAATTGGTTAAGCGGTAGTCTTTTGTGCGGTTGTTTCTAATCAAACACACTTCTAGGCACTAGGGGGTTAATTGGGGCTTGATAGGTTTTAATTCTTGCAAGAAGTTTTAGAAAAGTCCAATTCACCCCCCCTCTTGGGCATCTTGATCCTTTCAATTGGTATCGGAGCCACGTGCTCTCGATTTAGGCTTAACCGCCTAGAGTTAAGATGTCTGGGGGTGATGGACCACCACCCATGTTCGAGGGAGACGACTTTCCATATTGGAAAATTCGTATGGAGTCGTACGTTGAAGAGGTAGATGTTAAATGTCGCCAAGTCGCAATCACCGGCTTTCCCAAGCCTAAGGAGGGTACAAGCTTAACCCCTCATGAGGAAGAAAATGAGAAGTGGAATGCAAAGGCCAAAAACATCATCTTTAGAGGCATTTGCAAGGATGTGTTTAACCGCGTCCGGAACCACAAGGATGCCCATGAACTATGGGATAACATTTGTGCGCTCCATGAGGGAACCAAGAGTGAGCATGAGGAGCGCTATCATCTAGTCATGCAAAAACTTCATTCTTTTGATATGCATGCTAATGAAAATGCAAATGAAATGTACTCACGGTTGAATGTTCTTGTAGAAGAGTGTGGCAGAACCGCCCGGTAATGTGGCCCACCTGCACACGTCACCATCTCCCGGAGCCCTAATGACTGTGCACATGTACCACATCACTGGAAAGATCTGTCGGGTGTCCCCGAGAGAACCCCGAATTATCCACGAACCACAGGATCATCATCATGAAGGTTGGAAGAATTACAACATTACAACATTTGTTACAAAATACCATCGGAGTGCGGAAGTAATAGATAAAAACTTTACAAATCCATGAACAAGTTACTTTTTACATAAACATAACTGGTATTGCGGAAGTAGAATAGTATTATGGAACCACACTTAGGCGGAGTACCTAAGTTGAAGAAGAGGAACATTCAGATCACGTCAAGCCCACTGACATGATCATGATCAACGTCACCTATTAAAGAAACCTGCACAGGGGATTAACAAACCCTGAGTACTGGGGTACTCAACAAGACTTACCCGACCAAAGAAAAAGGGAGAAGACTCAGGAATGAAAGGCTTAGGTAAGGCTTGAGCAAGATCAAGTATTTTGCAGAAAAAACATTTTTGTAAATCTTGTTTTATTTTGGAAAGATTCAAGTATTTCTCAAATCTTCATTGTTCATGATTCCTTTTACCTTTCAAAAACATACCTAGTTGAGAACCACTCTCCGTTGACAGTCGAAGACCAAGTCTCCATAACCGAGGAGCAACGTTAATCCGGATAAATAATACTCAGCTGAGGATCCCTATTCACACGGCATATGTAGCACCCAAGCTTGCATAGGCCAACCCGTCTACCACGATTCCTCCAAGATTGGGCCCGGTCCTACGCCACCCAGAAGTACAGTACACCACTCTTATCCAGGTACGACGACCACGTGGGTACAAGCTACTTCCGCCATCTCTCCACTCCCAGTGCGCGGTTGTCGGTCCCAATAAAGGATTCCTCGGAGCCAGAGCTTTCCGTAGTATGTGAATAGTTGCAAGTCTTGGCCAGCAGGCTTCCACACGGATGGTCCCTAATTTTTCCGCCAAACTGTACCTTGGTTATATCTCACCCAAGCGTAACAGTCCTGTCAATTTTTCAACCCTGTCCCGGTCGGTGTCAACTGTTGAGTCCCGGACTACAACATGACGACACCGTACGCTAGGACAACCTCTTCTCGACAATGACCACATGCTAGCTAGGCAAGCAGTCATCGAACGAGAAGTATAACCAAAACCCTTGATATGATTCATCTCAGTGATCACACTTTTGAAATTGGCATTTTTATTGCAAATCTATTGTATAGCATCACTAAGCATTTTGCAAATAGTTTTTAAAACAGGGCAGGTGGATCTTCTGGTGGGGGTAAATAATGCAGGTAATAGGTCATCACACAACTCCTATAACCTAATGCAGTAGTTTAACTCAAAAACATTTTAAAACAACCTTTATAAAAACAAGGAAGGGTTAAATGCACCGGGGCTTGCCTTCATTGCAGGGAAGACAGGATCCAAGAATGATCCATAAGGTTAGCTCCTTCATCTAGAAGTTAAGTCTTCTCGACGAAGCTTGTTCAACAAGAATCTCCTTCTGAGGCTTGTCCGACAAGGGCGATCACCAAAGCTTAAACCACACGATTTCAACACTCTCGGATACTACACGTAGATAAATGAGGTATGCTCAGAATGATGTCATGTGATGTATGCTAAGGTGCAGGACAATTCAAAAGTAAAACAGAAGATAACACAAGATAAGGAAAGTCGAGTACAACTCTCCTTCGCGGTAAATTTGTAGACCAACAAAACCAACTTTAGCTATTATATATTATTACTAAACAAGTTTTATTATTTTCCGTAAATATGGTGATGTATCTAACAAGCAACAAAAGATCATTAACATAAAGAAATCCATAACCAGGGAGCAATTCATGCTACTGATTCCCTGATTGTCAAACAAAACTAAAAGTCATATAAATTCAAAAGGGATTAACACTTTCTATTTATTTTATAAACCATTCTAATTAGCCTTTTACTTATACACAAATCATACTTGGTCAAACAGGGATGACATTAAACATGAAGGTGTACATTAGTGATATAAACTCACATGTCAAATTTCATGATTTTTGGAGAAACACAGAAAATTACATAATTCATAAAAGTTACATTTATGAATTAAAGTACAGATTTAATGACTATAGCAAAAGTACTCAAAACACAAGTTTTATAATTTTTATATTAGCACAGACATGCTATCATCTATCATGTCAAATTTCATAAAAAACAGAGCTATAGATTAATTATAGCAAAAATAACAAAATTGCTTACTGATCAAAAAGATAGAAAAAGAAAAACTTAAACTAGCCCAAACGGGGCTTTCGGCCCAGCCCAGCCTGACCCAGCGTGGCACGAGCGCACAGCGATGGGTGAGGGTTTGCTCGAGACTCGGCTCGAGCGAGCCAGCGCTCGAGGGTCCGCTCGAGGCCTAGCTCCCGCGAGACAGCGCCCGAGGGTCCGCTGGAGGCCTATCTCGACCAAGACGATAAAAACCAAACGCCCGTCCGAGGCCTGGCTCTAGGCTCGGGCGAGACGGAAAAAGCTCGTCCGTCCGAGGCCTAGCTCGGGCGGAACGGTGAACACGTTCGCCTGAGGCTTGGCTCGAGCGAAGCGGAGGAGGCGCCTGCTCGAGGCATAGCTCGAGACGGAGGGCACGTGTCCATATGCCCGCTCGGGACCTGGCTCGAGCGAGACGGTGTGCCCTGATAGCTTTGCAGAAAAGCCCTTCGGCTTACACTAAAACAACCCGCAGTCCATGGCGCTATTCACCTGAGCCTGGGGCTTTGCAACCAACACCCTGGAACTTTTCATCTTTACAACGAGAAGGTCCTCGACCATGGCCGGCGTGAACGACGGCGCACCGAGCGGCGGCGAATCTTACGCCGGCCATCTCCGGCCATTAGAGACTCGGCTGACGCGAGCATCAACACCGGCAAGACAGCCGCAGTCGACTGAGCCCTCAACCCTACACTCTACCATTCGGGTTGAGCCTGGCCACGCACGGCGGCGGATCGGATCTCGGCTAGCCCTGCTCCGGCGAACCTAGACCGGTAGCAAGCAAACGGAGAGGCTAGGAAGGTCTAGCAGCTCACACTGATGCTGTTGGTGTCACTGGTTGAAGCAGAGGTTGCACGGAAAGTAGGCGTCCACGGAGCAGTGGCCTTCGGCGGTAAACTCCGGCGAAGACGACTCTGTTCCGGTAAAACCTGAGCACCAGACAAGGGACCATCGAGCCGATGAGTTCTCTAAGATCAAGACGAAACACAGACACGAGGAAGAGAGAGTGAAGAAGTGCTCGGTTGAGCTGACCACGGTGAGGTCGAGCGCGGCGGCGCTTTCTGCCCGGTGGGAAGAAAACCGGCGAGTATGAGCTCTCTGGGACAGAAGAGTTTGAAGGGATGGACTCTGGAGATGCGCAAAGAGGTAAGAAACTTATATCTGCGGCCGATTTTGGTTGAGGATGCTTGGTTCACCGTGACTTCAAGATTGGGTCAGAGAGGAGTCCGTCGGTGCCTTGGTGGCGCAACTACGACGGCAAGCTCGGGAAAAGACGCCACGGAGAAAGGAGAGCGCCAGCAGCTAGATAACTTCTCCACGGAGATCAACACGCACTCGTTCGAGAAGAAACGGTGCCCATCGCGCTGGCGTTGTCGACCCTAGCTCGGTCGGTGACCGCCATGAACAGGGAAGCAAATCTATCCCCCCTTTTCCCATTCCTAATCTACCCTTTCTGAAAACTCACAATTACTTTTGATTTCATAAGAAACTTGAAAAACTTTACACATCAAAGTTGTTCCTTATCAAAAATAGAACAACTTTGCTTTTTGAAGCATAGCCAAACTGTGCTTAAATTTGAAACTACACAAAAGGGAATAAAATTAGGTTTTGGAAATTGATTTTCAATTTGAAACCAATTCAAACTTGTTTTCCAAATTACTTCAGATTTCCTTTAAAAACATGAAAATCTATCTTAATAAAAGTTATTGCATTTAATCCTCTCTACCACTTTGACTAAAGGACCAAAATCTAATTCTTTTTAGTTTTTGAAATCTAGTGTTGGGGTCAAATTTAGGGTTTAAAAGATTTCAAATTTATACAAATTTTTATACAGAAACTTTAAAAACTTTGAATACCAAAGTTGTCCCTCTCAACAAGAGCTACAACTTTGCTTTTGAAATCACTTTGAAATTTTGACTTTCTTTTTGACTTAAAAAAAGGAACAAAAAGAGAGATTTAAAAACCAAAGTTTTCTCACTTGCCCTTTTATGAAACACCAAACATCACAAGCAAGCCACATAAATATCAAGCATGGAAATCAACACTCAAAAACATACAACACTCTGGTCAAACATATAAAGCATCACAATTATACTTAAAACATGAAATGCTTTTATGCCAAGATGCCAGATGATTATGCATACTAAACAACTTAATTAGGATTTTAATTAATGCTTAACACCAGGGGTGTTACAAAGAGCTAAATGGACTTGGCCTCACACAAATGCAACCATCCGATGTTGTGAGGAAGATCCTTTGTGTCCTTCCAATTGAGAAGTATGGACACATTGTGACGGTGCTACATCAAGGCGATCTTTCCACCGCTACACCAACTCAAATCTTGGGAAAGATCAATGCGCATGAGATGTACATGCACATCACACCAAGTGGTGGCTCCTTCACCGACAAGAAGAAGGACTTGGCCTTCAAAGCTAGCCATGACAAGAAGGGCAAGTCCAAGGCTATTGAGGTGCATCATGAGAGCTCAAGTGATGAAGAGGATGATTCCAACATCGCTCTCATGGTGAGAAGGACCACCAAGATGTTGAAGAAGCTTCACAAGAATGGAGTCAACTTTGACTCAAGAAAGAAGTTCTTCACAAGTAGCAAGAGGAGGCCAATCTCCGAAATGGATTGCTACAATTGCGGTGAGCTTGGCCATCTTGCTCATCAATGCACCAAGCCCAAGAAAGAGAGCTACAAGAACAAGAACAAGGGCAAGAAGTATGACTCATCTAGCGAAGATGAGAAGAAGAATGAGAAGCCCTACAAGAAGAAGGATGGCAAGAAGAAGCAATACCATAAGAAAGGTGGCAAGGCTTACATTGTTGGTGATTGGCTCACCGACATTGACTCCTCCGGTGGCTCATCAAATGAAGATAGTGATGATGAGAAGGAGAAGGTGGCCGCTCTAGTCATTGACTCCTCTACACCACCACCACCACCGTCGCCATCATCATCTACACACCTATGCCTTATGGCTAAGGGTGACCGGAAGGTACAAAGTGATGATAACTCTAGTGATAGTGATAGTGATGGTGAATTTGAGGCACCTTCTTATGATGAGCTTGTTAAATTGCTAAACTACTCTAAAATCATAAGAAAGACTAGAGCTAAAAATGATAGGCTTGTTCATGACAATGAAGCTCTTGTTGAAAAATATAACAATGCTACACATGCTAGTGATGAGCTAAAAAATGAACTTGCTACTATGTCATCTTCCATCAAGGAGCTCAAGTCCTCTAACAAGGAGCTCAAAGCTAAAAATGAAAAACTAGATAAGATGCATAGTGACTTTACCACTAGTTATGCCTTGCTCAAAGATCAATACACTCAAGTGAAAGTTGACTATGATACTCTCACCATTGCTTATGATATGCTTTCACATGAGACACATGATGCTCATAACCTTGTTGTTAAGTGTGACATAGCAACATCTTGTGAGGACTTGGTTAGTGAGCATGATGAGCAAAGAGCTAGTGGCAAGGGCAAGAGTGTGGTTGTGGCCGATCACTATGATGATTATGTCAAGATCAAGAATGAGAATGCAAAGCTCAAGATTGATCTAGAGAAGCTTGCAACCACAAAGCAAGTCATTGTTGAGACCGAAGATGATGATTATAGCATGTCACTTGAGCTAGACATGCTAAAAGAAGAGAACAAGAGATTGAAGATGGAGAGGGATTACAAGATGACACCATCTCAATTAGAGCTCCAACAAGAGAATGACAAGCTCAAGAAAGAGAAGGAGCACCTCACCACCGGGTTGAAGAAATTCACCAAGGGTCAATGTCTTCAAAGTGAGCTTCTCATGAACACCGTAATGAAGACCAATAGAAATGACATTGGCTTCCTTGAAGAGAAGATGAAGCAACGCAAGAGCATCACAAAGCCAAAGAAGAAGAAGATTGGGAGATGCTATGAGTGTGAAAAAGAAGGACACTTTGCTCATGATTGTGAAGAGCCAAAACCCACACCCTTGCCCAAGCATGCTAGACCTTTTGCTTTCAATGCTCACTACATGCTTAGACAAGACTCTAGTGGCAAGATGAAAGTCATGTTCATGGGGCCTCCTAACAAGAATAGGCCAAAGCAAATTTGGGTTGCAAAGTCACTAGTTGAGAAGGTTAAGGGACCTCAACAAGTTTGGGTTCCAAAAGCTCAAGCTTGATTTCTTGTGTGTGTAGGTGAACTACAAGACCGGTGGATCTCATTGGGTGATTGATAGTGGTTGCACACAACATATGACCAGTGATCCCCGGATGTTCACCTCACTAGAAGAGAATGTCAATGACCAAGAAAAGATTACATTTGGTGACAACTCAAAGGGCAATGTCAAGGGATTGGGCAAAGTGGCAATATCAAATGATCATACCATCTCTAATGTGCTTCTAGTTGCATCGTTGAGCTTCAACTTGCTATCCGTTGGGCAACTATGTGATCTTGGCTTTCAATGTTTGTTCACCGACAAGGAAGTGGTTGTGACCAAGAAAGATGATACACAAGTGATATTCAAGGGCTTTAGATACAACAATCTCTATCTAGTGGATTTCACCTCCGAAGATGCCAACTTGAAGACATGTTTGTTCACTAAGCAATCACTTGGTTGGCTATGGCATAGAAGATTGGCTCATGTGGGAATGAACACTCTCAACAAGCTATTGAAGAAGGATTTAGTTAGAGGCTTGAAGGATGTCAAATTTGAGAAGGACAAATTGTGTAGTGCATGTCAAGCCGGCAAGCAAGTTGCAAACACTCATCCGACCAAAGCTTTTGTATCAACATCAAGAGAGTTAGAGCTACTTCACATGGATCTATTTGGGCCAACAACATATGCTAGCTTGGGTGGAAATCTCTATTGCCTAGTGATTGTTGATGACTATTCAAGATACACTTGGGTATTCTTTCTTCATGACAAATCTGAAGCAACCCCTTCATTCAAGAAGTTTGCCAAGAGAGCCCAAAATGAGTTTGACTTGAAAATCAAGAAGATAAGAAGTGACAATGGAAGAGAGTTCGACAACACCCACATTGAAGAATATTGTGATGAAGTTGTTATCAAGCATGAAGTCTCCGCAACATACACACCACAACAAAATGGGGTAGTTGAGAGGAAGAACCGAACACTAATCACCCTAGCAAGAACAATGTTAGATGAGTACTCTACACCGGAAAGATTTTGGGCGGAAGCAATCAACACCGCTTGCTATGCATCAAATTGGTTGTTCCCCCATCGTCTCCTTGGCAAGACCCCCTACGAGCTACTCAACAACAAGAAACCGGATATATCTTTCTTTAGAGTGTTTGGATGCAAATGCTACATCTACAAGAAGCGCAAACACCTAGGGAAATTCCAACGCCGATGTGATATTGGTTTTCTTGTTGGTTACTCATTGAAGTCCAAAGCATATCGAGTATTCAACCATGCCACAGGGATGGTAGAAGAAACATATTATGTGGAATTCGATGAATCTAATGGCTCTCAAGGAGAGCATGAAAATCTTGATGATGTAGGTGATGAACCATTGAGGGAAGCAATGAAGAACATGCCGGTTGGAGCCATCAAGCCTAAAGATGATGATGATGATGTGCAAGTCCTTGACAAGCCATCATCATCCAATGTACCACATGATGATGACAAAGATGGGAGGGATCCATTTGAAGATACTCATGTCTCCCATGATCAAATGGTGGTACAAGCTCAAGATGTTGATGCTCCACAAGCGACCCCTCAAGTGGTTGATCGAAGGACTACTCCTCTACTACAAGCTCATCCTCAAGATCTCATCATAGAGAGTCCAACAAGGGGTGTAATGACTCGATCTCAAAAACTTGCTTTATTTATTGAACATCACTCCTTTGTGTCTCTTGTTGAGCCTACCATTGTAGATGAAGCTCTAGGTGATCCGGATTGGGTGAATGCTATGCATGAAGAATTAAACAACTTCACCCGCAACCAAGTTTGGACACTTGAAGAGCGACCCAAAGGCGCAAGAGTCATTGGAACAAAATGGGTGTTTAGGAACAAGCAAGATGATCAAGGCAAGGTTGTTAGAAACAAGGCAAGGCTAGTGGCAAAGGGGTTCTCTCAAGTTGAAGGTTTGGATTTTGGAGAGACCTTTGCACCGGTTGCAAGACTCGAAGCCATTCGTATCCTCCATGCATATGCATCACATCATGACATTAAATTATACCAAATGGATGTGAAAAGTGCATTTTTAAATGGCTTCATAAATGAACTAGTCTATGTTGATCAACCTCCCAGGTTTGAAGACCCTAGATATCCTAATCATGTTTATAGGTTGTCCAAGGCGCTATATGGGCTCAAGCAAGCCCCAAGAGCATGGTACGAGCGCCTCCGGGACTTCCTCATTGAGAAGGGCTTCACCATTGGGAAGGTCGACACCACACTATTCACCAAGAAGCTTGATGGAGAGATCTTCATTTGTCAAGTCTATGTTGATGATATCATCTTCGGGTCAACAAATGAAGACTATTGCAAGGAATTTGGTGACTTGATGTCGAAGGAGTTCGAAATGTCCATGATTGGCGAGCTCACATTCTTCCTAGGCTTCCAAGTCAAGCAATTGAAGGAGAGGACATTCATATCTCAAGATAAGTACACAAAAGACCTCCTCAAGCGCTTCAACATGGATGATTGCAAGCCTATCAAGACTCCAATGCCAACAAATAGACATCTAGACCTAGATGAGGGTGGTAACCCGGTTGATCAAACTCTCTACCGTTCTATGATTGGCAGCTTGTTATACTTGACCGCATCTAGGCCCGACATCATGTTTAGTGTGTGCATGTGTGCTCGGTTTCAAGCCGATCCTAGGGAATCACATCTCATAGTGGTGAAGAGAATCCTTAGGTACCTAAAGCACACCCCAAGCATTGGCCTTTGGTATCCCAAAGGAGCTAACTTTCAACTCGTTGTGTATTCCGATTCGGATTACGCGGGTTGCAAAATTGATAGAAAGAGCACATCCGGAGGGTGCCATTTGCTTGGGAGATCACTAGTTTCATGGAGTTCGAAGAAGCAAAATAGTGTGGCCTTGTCTACCGCTGAGGCGGAATACATAGCCGCGGGTGCTTGTTGTGCACAAATCCTTTACATTAAACAAACCTTTTTAGACTATGGTGTACTTCTAGAAAGGGTACCTTTGTTGTGTGACAATGAGAGCACGGTTAAGCTTGCTAACAACCCGGTTCAACACTCTCGCACAAAGCACATAGATATTCGCCATCACTTTCTTAGAGACCATGTTTCCAAGAAAGACATATCCTTAGAGGGAGTTAGAACCGAAGATCAATTGGCGGATATCTTCACAAAACCCCTAGATGAAAACACCCTTTGTAGATTGTGAAGTGAGCTTAATGTGCTTGATCTAAGTAACTTTGTCAAAAGGTGAAAGGGGGTTGTCTTTACATTGCATTGTATAATATGTCATGTTTAAATTATGCTATGCACATAGGCTTGTCAGACGTGGTTAAGATAACCGCCCTAAAAAAAGCATGTGAAGAAGCTTACCCATGAGCAATCTTGACAAGCAACCTAGATTCAAATTCCGTATTGCATTGCATATGCATGTTTGTTGCTTTGTCGTTTCTTTTCGGTTAAGTTTTGAGCAACCGTTGTGTTCGTCCACCGCTAGGGGGAGCATTTGAGGCTCCTAATGGTTAAGACCCCTAGTTTTGGTGACCACATGTTGTCTCCTCGGGTTTTATTGCCTATTTTATCTAGAAAACTAATTTAGCCTATGGCAAAATATTTGAAAAATTTGAGGGTTTGAGAGAGGTCCCTCCACTAGGTTCCAACTGGTGTTTATTTGCATCTTATTTGAGTTGGAACTTGGTTGGGAGAAGTCGGGGCGAAAAATCGAGTCAAAACAGGGGTTTCCCTGTGACCGGACGCTGCGACCAGACTCACCAGGTGCGTCCGGTCAGTGCTTCAGTCGCGTGGAAGAACAGTTGAAGGGTCGAGATGGCGGACTAGAGGGGGGTGAATAGTCCTTTCTAAAATTAATCATACCGGCTAACCGAAACAAATGCGGAATTAAAACTATCGGTCTAGCCAAGACTACACCCCTCTACTTATACTCTATGACACCTTACAAAAGATCCTAAACCAAGCAAATAAGGTGTCGGGCTAGCTAGAACTCACCTAAACAATCTAGCTTGCAAGGTTACACAAACCTAAGCAACTAGTATTCAAACACTGGGGAGCTCCTACACAATCTAGTAAGCAAAGCACAAAGCTCCTAAGCTCACTAGCAATGCTCAATAACAAGGCTACACGAGCCAAATTAGAGAGCTCAAATTACTTAGCTACACAAACTAAGCAATGTGACTAACAAGGCTACTCAAGCCAATTAGTCACGCAAGAGAGCTACTTCTAAGATACACAAGCAAAGAAGGTAACTAACAAGCTACACAAGCTAGCTAATTACAAGAGCAACTACACAAGCACAATATATATGAAAGTAGATATAAGCTTGTGTGTGGGGAATGCAAACCAACGGGATGAACAAGGTTGACATGATGATTTTATCCCGAGGTTCACTTGGTCGCCACCAAGCTAGTCCCCATTGAGGCAAGCCCAAGGTTGCCGCCGATCCTCTTGCTAGTGGTGACCCTAAGTCACACTCTCCACGATGGAGTGCTCACCAAGAGCTCTAGCTTCGATCCGGCCGGACCACTTGGCGCTCTTCGTGCCTCTCTCTACTAGAGTTGCTCTTCGCGATCTCCCGCGGGGCGAGCACAATGCCCCTCACAAAGCTTCTCCGGAGCCACGCACAATCTTCACGCGGGCTTCACGATGGAGACTCGATCACCAAGCCGTCTAGGAGGTGGCAACCTCCAAGAGTAACAAGCACCACCGGCTTGCAACACGATCACCTAGTGCCACTTGATGCAATCTCTCAATGCAACGCACTAGCGATCACTCACTCGCTATCAATACGCACACTAGCAAGCACAAGCGAGTTAGAGGGCTCCCAAGCACATCCACACCAGCCACCAAGGCTTTGGAGTGCTCTACAACCAGCCCAAGGCCGGTTACCCACGCTATTTATAGCCCCAAGGGCTAACTAGTCGTTGCCCCTTCACTGGGCAATCTACGCTAGCATCGGACGCGCCAGTCGGGACCATCGGACACTGAGGCCAGCGTCCGATGCATGGATGCTCGCCACGTGTCCCCCACGTTCAACTTCGGCTATATTACTTCCCGCGCCAGTTAAAGTGGCATCGGACGCGCCGATGCCTAGCATCGGACGCTCCGATGCCTCTGCTCAGAACTGCGCAAACCAGCACTCACATCGGATGCACCGAGACTCTAGCATCGGACGCTCGACCCCAGCGTCCGATGACACACCAGAGAGGTTCCAGAGAGGGCGGAAACACATCGGACGCGTCCGATGGTTCCACATCGGACGCAGGCCCGCGTCTGATGCTCCCTGGAAAGCACGCTCGCGCCACGTCATCTGCATCGGACTCTGCAAGTGTTTTCTTAGCATCCGTTGCCAGCGTCCGATGCTCCTTCAACTTCTGACAGAAACTAGGGTTTGCCATCGGACGCTCGGCCCAGCGTCCGATGCTCCTCGGACCAGCGTCCGATGCTCCCCGAGCACAACACTTCTCCTCCGAAAACCGCTGAATCCTGCCTCGCAAGCTCGACAGGAGGGAGAGGGACTATACACTAGTTTCTCCCACTTCTCCATGGCTCCTTTCAACACAACTTCTTCTCCAACAACTTCTCCTTTGCAAATGTGCCAACACCACTAAGTGTACAACATCATGTGTATGTGTGTTAGCATTTTCACAATCATTTTCCAAAGGATTTTCACTTGCTCTCACCACGCCACTCGATCCTAGTAACATCGCAAAGTTAGATCGCTCAAGTGGCACTAGATGACCGATATGCAAACAAGTTTGCTCCTCTTGATAGTACGACCATCTATCCTAAACCCGATCATAATCTTCTCTACACACCTATGACCGGTGAAATGAAATGCCCTACAAGTATACCTTTGCCATGCGCATTCCATTTCATCTCCTCTGGTGTTGATGCAACACATGCACCAACCTCTTCATCAAATGATATGATCCACTTCATATCATCACATGGCCTCCATGGTCCATCGATCTTGACATCACTTGCTCTTCACCATCGCTTCGGTCCTTCGGCGCCAAGTCTTTGCTTAAGCCTCCCGACACTCGGTACCAACGGCTTCAAAGCCTCAACTTGCCCTTCACCTTCGCAACCGGTCCATCAAGCCAAGTCTTGCCTTGATCTTCATCATCTTAGCCACATGACCACATGTCATGTTTCATGTGCATTAAGTTCCTTCTTCACAAGTGTGAGCCTTGCAACATCCTCCAAGCCATTTCACCTCTATGGCATATGTTGCTCATACATGAACACCTGTGGACTAATCACCTGTGTAATTCACTTCAAACATATATTAGTCCACCTAAGTTGTCACTCAATTACCAAAACCAAACAAGGACCTTTCAACAGTGTCATCGTCGCGACCGGTCATGTGTTAGCAGGTGCGTCCGGTCGTTGGTCGAAGTGTGATCGGACGCAGGGTGCGTCCGGTCAAGCGTGACAGGACGCGTCCGGTCGCGCAAAACGCGTCTTGGGTGCTCTCTGTTTGTGACCGGACCCTGTGCTTTGTGCGTCCGGTCGTTTCGCGGAGTGCGTCCGGTCGCCACTTAAACGGCGTGTCTTGTTACTCCAACTGACACGTGGGCCCCCTCTTGCCTTCATCCTCGCCCGCGCCCCAGCCCGACCCGCACCGCTGCACTAACCCTCACGCCGCCGCGCCCTAACCCTCGAGCCGTTGCGCCCACCGCGTCTCACCACGGCCGCTGCGCCCCACTCCGACCACCGCGCGACCTCCCTCCCGCCCCTGCGCCCCAGCCGCGCACTGCGCCCGTGCCACCGCTCTCCCACCGCGCCCGTCCTCCTCCCCCAGTCGCCCCTCGCTCCTCGCCGGAGTACGTGGTTGTCGCCGACGCTCGCGTTCGTCTCGACGGAGGAAGCTTCCAGCCCTCATCCTCCTCTCCGGCGCCCTCTCTCTGGCCGGCAGATTCCACCCAGTAAGCTCCCCACCTTCTTCCATCCACTGTGCATGCCATGTGCTCGACGAAATGCCACAACCAGCCGTTCATGCCTATCTAACCGCGTTTTGGGCCTAATTCTCGCGCAGATCATTCCGGCTAGCCGTCGTGGTGCCCGCATGTGTCGGTTACTTCCCTTTGCTTGGTCGGTTCGTCGCGTCTCTTCAGGTAGCAAAGCCATGCCTCTCTTCTCGTCTCCTTTGCTTTGCTTCCCATAGGGACTTGTTCTCTCTAGATTATATGCTTATATATATCCCTATCTATCTCTTGCAGCGAGTCAGGACCGTGTCCGTCAGCAGTGTCACAGTGTCAGCTTAATCCGGGGCCAAGCTCGCGGATACGGAACGAGGCCAAGCCTCTGAGGTTCAGTCCAGTTTCTCTTCTGTCCGTGGTAGTGGTACTCAGTGGCAGTGGTTCTTGTCCGTGCCACTTGATCTCAGTGGTTCTCATCTTGTAGCGATGGCTCGCTGCAAGAACGTCGGCGGCGGTCCCGGGGCCGATCCTCCTCCCCCTCGCCCTCCTTCTGGTGGCAAAGGGAAGGGGCCGCAGAAGCTCATCTCCAAGAAGCGCAAGAGACTTGATCGGGATTCAGAGATGGCACTAGCAGCAGCTCGAGCAGCCAAGAGGGCAGAGTAGGGTGGTCTGGCCGGCGGTCTTCGTATTCGCGAACCGGCTTCAGCTCAGGGCAGTCAGGGCAGTGCTCAGTTGAGCGGTCAGCGCATTCGTGATCTTCTTACAAGGCAGCAGGTGCAGGCTTTACTTCAGACCGAGGGAGGCGTTGTCCGGGTTCACGGCGACGAGTACTCTCTCGACGACCCGGTTGAGGTCCTCCCTCCGGATTTTCGGTTTTCGTCAGAGGCAGCTTCCGCTCTAGCCGGTGGGTGAGCTCCAGAGCCCAGCACCACTACACAGACCCAGGCAGAGGGTCAGCCAGAGGAGCAGCCAGCTCAGCAGCCAGTCCGTCGGTCTACCCGTACTCACACTCAGGTGTCTCCTAGACCTGAGGGGCAAAGGCGGGGTGGTCGACCCCCTCCGAGGCCGCAGGGACCCCCACCTGTGGAGCACTTGGACCTGCAGACTGCGACAGCACGTCAGGTGCAGGCCCTGCGTCTGATTCCCTACGAGGAGTGGTTCCCAGCCGCCAGGCACCCTCAGGCCTCCGAGGGTTTCTACACCGTACTCCAGGAGGACTTCTACACAGCGTATGTCAACAGCGGCGTCCACATTCCCCCTCACAGAGTTTGCCCGCTGGAGACGATTGTTGCAGTTGCTGCAGAGGCCATCCGCCCTATGCTATCTTACCTGCCCGGGTTGGCGGATCTTCTTGGACGGAGTGGTCAGTATGTTGAGGACTGGGTGTGACAGTTCCACGCGTTCCTGTGGATCTCCCCGAATCACCAGTTCCTCCACTTTGCCTTCAGGGGGAGGTCTTACAGGCTCTACAGTACCCGTGCCCGAGAGTACCTTGGTCTGACAGCCTATGCGACCAAGGTTCACACACTCTGCTATGGAGAGACAGAGCCACCTCGGCGTCCACACGCAGGCGAGATTCGACCAGCACACTTGGTTCGTGCCTGCTTCTAAGAGCCGTTCGGAGAGGGGTCCAGCCGGCGTCCTCGTGACTTAACGCCGACGGCCCGTCTCGTGAACGAGGTCATGAGGAGTACACTTCTACCTCGGACAGGCTACAGAGAGGGGCTGACCCGGATTCAAATCTGGCTTGTTCACCACTTAGTCTCCCAGCTTGAGTTCGATATTTGGGACGTGATTATTTCTGAGATGGAGGACACACTTGCAGAGGGCTTCAAGGGTCATCGGCAGCATCCTTATGCACACTGGATCTGTTTTATTTTGAGGAGGAGGATTCTGGCATTGGTTCCAGAGCTCACACAGTCTCCGACAGAGTTCCCCGTGTACGACACTCGCCAGATTGCCGGGACTCGTCTAGACACTCGTCCCCGGGGTCAGCGTCAGAGGCCAGTTGTTACAGAGACAGAGGCACAGCAGGACGAGGTTGTTCGTCAGTTGGCAGAGGCTGAGCTCGCAGGGCTTGAGGCAGAGGGAGAGGACCACGACCTTGAGGTTCCGACTGACAGCTTCGACGACGACTACGCTCCTCTTCCGAGGATGCGTCCACCGGCTGCTCACGACTCCGAGGCCTCCTCTTCACTTATGGTTGGCTCCGATCCCGCGCTCCTGGCCATACTCACTCGGATGGAGCAGCAGCAGTCACGCCTTTCTGAGGAGGTTCAGCGTCAGGCTGAGGAACAGCGACGACAAGCTCAGGAGCAGGCCCGACTAGCAGAGGCCCTGGCAGTGGCCACAGCACAGGCTCAGGAGCGCCAGGACGCTCTCCAACAGCAGATGATCCAGCTCCAGACTCAGACGCTTGCTTTCATGGAGAGGATGGCAGCTCTTCCACAATTACCTCAGTTTCAGCTGCCGCAGCCCGGACCGTCGACCTCTTACTACACGTCAGTTCATCCATCGACGGCCTTGCCCTTTCCGCAGTACCCTCAGTGGTTTACTTCACCTGCGCCAGGGCAGCAGCCAGGGTTCACGCCGATTCGCTCGGGCTTCACTCTTACTCCGACGGAGTCGGTTCTAGTGACCCCCAGGAGTTTGGAGGCTTCTTTCAGCGAGCTCTCTGGTCTGCCTACTCTGCCTCAGTTTCTTTTGCCAGTGACCTCCGCTCCAGCTCCAGCTCCTGCTACTGGTACCACAGAGACACTTCCTTCTTCCGTAGCGTCGTTCGAGCCACCGGTCTTTGAGAGTCAGACTCTGCCTGTCAGTTCAGCACCTCAGACTTTTTTGACCGTGTCAGTGGCAGTGACCGAGACAGTGGATCCTCCACCGCAGCCAGGGCTTCCAGCGCCAGAGCTTCCTACACCAGAGGCCGCTCCAGAGGCCGCCGAGCAGACCCAGACTGCTTCACCTACACGTCCAGTGTCCGAGGGTCAGCCGGCTCACAGTTCGTCGTCCGACGACGAGGCTCTTCTTGCACAGTTTGAGGCTCTTCCGCGTACCTCGTCGCCCGACCCGTCTGCTCCTGTCCCTCCTACCGGTCCATAGGCTTTGGTACTTGATGCCAAAGGGGGAGAGAGCGTTTGTTAGAGTTAGGGGGAGCTTGTGAGAGGGTCTCGGTTCTTTTGTATGATCCTTGCACTCATATGCATACATGTTTATCTTTTGGCACTTGTACGATATGTGCATGACTTTTGGATGTGACATGTTTTGCTTCACTCGTTATATATTACATGTCACTTGGTTATGCTCATTTACTTTGCTTCCGCACTTATACTCCGATAAATGAGCTTGTTCATAAGTACTTATGTTAATTCTTATATGTTGAGTACTTATGTGGACTTGGCTCGTATCAGCATGCCTAACCCTTTTGATCTTATTGTCACATGCTTATATGAACCAAGCAATTGAAAACCTCACCTCTCTTTCAAACATACTTGAGGTTGTCATCAATCACCAAAAAAGATGAGATTGTGAGCATCTAGGCCCCCAGTGGGTTTCGGTGATTGGATGACAACGGTAAATTACTATGACTAACGTGTGTTTTGCAGAAACAGTTGAGTTAGGTCATGGTAATAATTGTGACACCCTAGTGTCAAGCACTGCATTAGGCACTGCAATTAGATACTAAGAAAGCATAAGCAATGCATTGCATCATTTCATGTGCATGAGAGTGCTTTTGTCTTTTGTTTTTTTTTTGGATTTGGATTTCTATTGGACTTGATGATCTAAGTGGATTTCTGTTTTGGCAAAGAGTTTTATAAAATAAAGAACATTGAGTAGAGTGCTTTTCATGTTGGAATTTTGACCTAGTTCAAAATAGTTTGTTAAATAAAAATAAGTCAAACAAAATGGTTTATATTTCAAAAATTGGCTTTGTTTATGTGGAGGATTTAAAAATGGTTTTAAGAAAAAGTGTCCTATATGAAAGTTGTAGAGAAAATTATTTTGAGCAACTTTTATATTTGGGTCAAAACTTAGTTTGGAGTTTTTGAAACTGTTTTTGAGTGGTCAAACTTTGGAAAATATTTGGAAAAAAAAGAAAAAGGAAAAGAATTTTTCCCCGCGCCCCACTTCCGGCCCATCTGGCCTTTCGGCCCAGCTCAGCCGGCGCCCGCTCGCCAGCGCTCGCCCGCGCGCCGCGCGCTGCCGCCGCTGACACGTCGCGCCGTACGCCGGCCGCAACCGCCACGTGGCCGCCGCATCCTGCCGAGGATCCTCGTCGGCCACTCCTCGCTCGATCCTCTCTCACCCGAGCACGCAAGCTATCTCCCCCGGCCACTCTCCGCTCGCCTCGCCTGCTGCGCCCGCTCGCCGTGCACGGCATCGCCCGCGCTGCCTCGCCGACCGCGCCGCCGTGGCCTCGCCACGACCACCGGCCGGCCAAGCCGAGCCAAAACCCCGAGCGCACCGCACTTTCCTCTCCTCACTTGCCATTCCGCTCGCTCGCTCTCTCCCGCTCTCCCTCTCCGCTCCCACGAACGCGCAAGCGTCCGCCACCCTCGCCGACCGTTCACCACCATCACTCCCCTCCGCCGTTCCGGCCACACCCGACCACCACCATCCAATCCCTCTCGCCAGCATCTCCGCCAACACCGTGCACACGCCGTGCGCACGTTGTCGTCCCCGACCAAGCCCCATCGCCGCCGGAGGACGAAGCGCCCCCTTCGGTTCGTCGTCGCCACCGCAGAGCCCGCATCGTCGTTCCTCCCCGACACGACCTCCAGCGTCTCCCTCCTTCGCCGTCAAGCATCACCAAGCCAAGGCAAGGTGAGAACACCACCTAGCTTCAACGCTACCGCTCTCTCCCACCTCTTCTTCCCCGGCCGAGCGCCATGGCTGTCCGCTGCGGCCATGCTCGAGGTCAAGCTCTCCTGGAGCCATCCGAACCAAGCCGAGCCCTCCGATAGCCTCCCTAGGGCTCGAGTAAGCCTATGCCTGCCTCGATTTCACCGGCGACCGCCGGAAACGGCGTAGCCGTGTGTCGCCGCCTCCGTCGTCCGCCACCGCTCGCCGCCGGCACGCTTCGGTCACCCTCTGGCCAAGCCGACCCCACCGCTGGATGCGCCTCGTCGAGCCGAATCTATCGAGCCTAGCCTCACCGCCGGCGACCTCACCGTCGACGAGCTTTCGCCGGTCAACCTTTCTCCCCTGTTTCCTCTCTCTGACGGGTGGGTCCCGTTGACCCGTGGACCCCGCGCATCAGTCTCTCGTTGGTCCGTGGACCGGGTGCACGCAGTGAGCCGGGATGAGTTCAAATATTTTTCTTTTTACTTTTATTTTCCAGAGATGCTTGTTATTTTTGTGTAGCACGTTTTACAAATCCAAATAGAGTACTTTTAGTTTTGCTAGCTTTCTTATGAGTAGATCTATCATGGAAAAATATGAAAGTATTTTTGGTAGAAGTTTATTTTACTATTTTATTTAATTCAGTTTATATGCTTTTGTTGTGATAAATGGAAATAAGTGTTTTCTGGTTGAGATAATTCCTGGAAAATTTTGTGAAGGTTTATTATCATGTTTTGCACCTGTGAAAAATATATGATGCACTGTTTATGTAGAAAAAGTTTCTGTTATGATTAAAAGTCCTTTTTGGCTGATTTCTTAGAATAAATGTTAAGGTGTTTTATATGTCGAAATAAAATGTGGGAAAATTGGTGTAGTCTCTGTTTGTGTCGTTCAAGCTAAGAAAAATGTGAGCGTGAGCTGTTGTATGGAAAAATCTGAGGTTGCTTTACAAAGGTGCTTTTCTGTGTTTTCTTTGGAAATTCATGTAAGAAATAATATAATGTTTCTGTTCAAGGAACTTTCTTAATAAGCATAAAATGTGAAGTAGAATCTGGGAAAAATATGAAATAGAGTTTTGCACTCTTTTGCAGTAAGGTTGTAGTTCAAATGGTTTATATTGGAATAAACTTGTTATTTTGTGTAGGCTTGTATGTTTATGCTCTGCCAGCAATATTCCTACGGTAGGATGTGTATGAATAGAAGAAGCCAGAAAAATTATAAAATTTGCTGTTTGACACTTTTTGAATGAGGAGCTAGTTCAAAGCACCTTTTTGGGCAGTTTGCTTGTCATTTTTATATCTGCAGTTCTGTATTTTATTTTTGGCTGAAAATTGTTCAGTGGAGTCCAGCAACTGTTGTTTGCCTTCTGGAATTTTCGTGGATTTTTCTGAGTTGAGAAAAGTGCACTAGCAGTTCAAACCTAAGTTTCTTTTGATTTATTAAATAAGAAAAAGGTGGATAAATGGATTTTGTTTTATGAAATAAATAAGTATTTGCCTCAATGTCAAAAGTGGTTCAACAAGTTGGTTTTGTGGTTTGCAAGAAATGCTCTTTCTCATACCATCACACCTCGCACCCCGCATTGTAATTATTTATTAATCATCGCATGCAATAGGATCGACCCCTCCGGAGCCCGACCAGGAGCCAGAGACAAACGCCGAGCAGCAGATTCCGGAGCTTCAGCAAACCGAAGAGGTCGACCCCGCCAGCGACGCTAACTTGCCCGAGTGCCCCTCCCACGAGGCCTCGGTCTTCACCCAAGGCAAGCCCCGGAGCATATTAAGCCTCCTATCTTTTGCAAATTAAATTACTTGAGTCCTTTTATATTGTGATGTATTAGGTTAGGAGTTGGAATGAATCCTACTTTCTGCATTACCATTCCTTGGTTATTGATTAATATCTACCTTGTTATCCTGTTATTTATTTATAATGTAGAATTGCTTAGCTTGCTTAATAAAAGTAGTAGTTAAGAATGTTTCCGTAATACCCCTGGTGGGTATTTACCGGATCACGGTTGGCTATATTTGCTATCGTGAAAAAGAACCTGAGTTGTAGTGAAATACGGTCAACTGGAAGGCAAGGCACAAGTTTAGAAACTTGGGGCAGTCCGTCCGTTGGATCGTGTAGGTTTGTATCGATGTTGGCCCTCGTTCATTTTGAACGCGCCCTTTTACTTAGGGATATGTCGGTGTCGTAATCATCGACCCCAAAGCCGGTTAGAAGCTGTTCGGGCCGGTCTCAACCCGTGTCGTGCCCTCTAGTATGGAAATTGCGATCTGCCGCGTGAGGCCATCGCCAGGTTCCAATTGGGCGGTCCGTGCTGTGAGCCGCGACGATTACCACCACGAACAAGCATCGAGTGGTTGCCCAATGCATGGACCCGACGGGGAAAGTGTGGGCTGGTATTAAAGGTCTTTCACCAGCTGGTTTGGAATTCGATTCGAGTCGCCGTCTCCCCCGGTTAGTGGGAAACTATGGCGAGCTTCACCACGATACAACTCCATGTGATGATTTAAGGTTCAACTAAAATGTGGATAAGTCAACTGGATATGGTTATATTATTGATTGATAGATTCAAGTGAGTGCTCTAGTACAGGTGAAAAACCTAGAGTTAAGGAATAGGTCTAAAAATGGCAGCTCATCTTTATCATTAATTACCTCTTATCTGAATCTGAGCTTTTCGCAACTGAAAGATCCCAGCTCCACCTCAAAAGCCTTGCATACCCTTGGAGTCTTTATTTTCAGTTGGATGGGTAAGTCTAGCTGAGTACCTTCCCGTACTCAGGGTTTATCTCGTTGTTGCAGATGGCCAGGTCTACTTCGGCTATTGTAAGCACTGCCTCTACCCGGCGGAAGGTGATGAGGAGTAGGCCCAGGGCAGGGTCGTCCAGAAGCTTCCCTTTTCTTTTGCTGGTCTGAGACTTCTAGTGGCACATTATCTAAAAAGGGAAGAGTGAGTTGTGTGAGTTGGTTTATCAAACAATGTTTTATTTGGACCACATGTGTAGTGGTCGTGTTTCAAACTACTTCAGCTTCCGCACTTTTAAAATTCAGTATTGTAATAACTCCGTTTTAAATTCCGCAGTCTGGTGTTAAATTCGTTTTCATTTTCGCTGTGATGTATCTTTACGAATGTAATCCTTGAACGATGCGATCCTGTATGATGTATGGTGTTAGAAATCCTTCGAGATTTCCGAACTACCGGGGTTATATGGGTTCAAGTATCAGTTGAAGTCAGACGGATTTGGCTAAGATAATACTTGAGCTCTTATAATCAGGACGGTTCCGCCACAATAATGATCGGTAGGGCACTATGGTATTCATGCCCCCTTGTTGATGGAATTCGTTCGGTTTTCAAAGGATGGACGACGAAGACGTGATAGGCTAGGTCTAAGTGTCATTTGGTGTTGAAGGACACTTAGAGTAGCATAGGTCTTTGTTTTATCTTTGGCCGTACTATAAAGAGGGGTTTGAATGGGTAGCTTGACCTAGGTGAGACTTTTGAGTTAGGTGTGGTGAACACTTGTTAACCAAAGCCCTAGGTAGCTTAGAAAGGTCCCTAAGATCATGAGGAAGAAAGTTCGTGAATGGAGCTTCGCAAACCGAAGTCGTTTTGGACTTCAAACAACGACCGGACGCTGAAGCTCATGTGACCAGACGCTAGGGTATGCGTCCGGTCCGTTGCTCTCATTGAGGGACAAGTCTGGTTGCGACCGGACTCTCGCTCTGCATTCGATCGGACGCACCAGGGGGGTGAGTCCGGTCGCATCCAGAGAGGTTCTAGAGAGGGAAAATGATGACCGGACGCGTCCGTCAGTGGTGATCGCACGCATGCGTGCGTCCGGTCAGTACTTCGTACAAGTGTCAGAGCTAGCCACACGTAGCCGTTAGACACTGACCGGACGCGTCCGGTCACCCCGATAGGTGCGTCCGGTCAGTGTGTAACTGGCTGGACTTACCCCTTCGTGCATGTTTTGAGTTGGGGGGTATAAATATGCCTCCCCCTCATTCATGCTGTCACTCTTGCTCATTTGAAAGGTTGTCAAACACATTGTAATTGCAAGTGAGTGCAAGAGGCCTAGTGAGGTTGAGAGATTTGATAATTGAGTGATCCAACACCTCATTAGTGAGTAGAGAGTAGCAAGTGTGCATCCACCCATCTCATTAGCCTTGCGTTGGTCAGGTGAGAGTTCTTGCTTGTTACTCTTGGTGATCGGCATCACCTAGACGGCTTGGTGGTGATCATAGAGCTTGGTGATCATCCGGAGGCTTTGTGGATTCGACCCCTCGAACGAAATCTCTGTCTCACCTGAGCCCCCTGGGGCAGCTTTCATCTTAACAAAGGGACGCGCCAGACACCTCGGGTACGACTATCAAACGCATGAGTCCTTCTCCTCTCACGTTTACCCTCTCTCGTCAAACGAGGCATACACAACTGCGACACGCGTAGTTGTCTGAGCGACATAGTACAACCCGATGTGACATCGGTTTTTTCACCGTGCCTCTCTATCCACGTCGTGTCATAGCCGAACGCTCGGCTTCCGTTGCAGTCCTGCACCCATGATTTTGCAGGACCGGTCAGTCGGGCTCTGCCAGACCAGTCAATCGACCCCCCCTGACACACCTTAGTAGCTGTGACCAGCGTGCACCACCACTGCTCCCTCCGTCCCTTTTTATCTGTCGTCCGGAAAGCGTGTCAGTGAGGGAAACACGGATTTCTAGAGACAGATATTCAGGGACGGAGGGAGTACGTCCCTACCACTACACGACATGCACGCCTCTACCAGGGTGATCAATTGCCCATTTCCACGAATCCGGTGCACACGTCGCCATTGTAGAGCGTACGTTTTCAACTATGACAACTAGTCCCTCTCTACGATGAATCAGGAAGTACACCGCCCCCATCTCTACGATACCGTGCAACTCGGGTCAAACATGACCATGATACGCCTCACCAGTAGACGGAGGGGTCTCGATTTCGACAGCCATTGCATCCTCGCGCAACAGGGCTGACCGCGACAACCAGATAATGAGGAAGAGGGACATCCTCTATAGGGGTGCCCGAGCCCCCCTGTCTGGGGATGAAGAAGGATCGAGCATCAATACAACCTTTGTAACCTTTCTATTCTCCCTTGGTCTATAAAAGGGAACAGAGGGCCCCTAGTAGGGTAACCGAGGCCGAAGAAAGTCTAGCTATCTAAAACTCGTTCAAGGCTAGAACACCACACGCCCACACCCGAATCTACATTGAGACATGAGACCACCTCCCTCTCTTGCTTGGTTGTACCCCTATTACAAGCGGTGTTAGATGCTAGGCAACACCGCCGCACTTCACACTGGACGTAGGGCACCTTCGACCCGAACCAATATACTTTCTCGTGTCTGCTTTGCACATCGGCCAGGGCCAGACACGCAGATACAAATTTACTCATCGGTAGTCTAGACTATAGATGGGCAACGGGCCGTGCCGGGCCGGCCCGGCCTGATAGAGGTCGGGCCTACCAGGCCCGCCGTGCCCTACGGGCCGTGCCGATGAGGCCCGCGGGTCTGGCCTACGGCCCAGGCACGGCCCAATGAGAGGACGGGCCGGCCCGAAGGCCCGTCGGGCCCACCAGGCCCGAAAGGTCCACCGGTAAAACTTGGATAATCTATGTGAATATATATTTTTTATATTTATAAATATATATTTATATGTATTTATATTTACTTATATATATTTTTATATATATTTATATACATTTATATATATTTATTTATACTTATATATAATTTTATATATAATTGTATATGTATCGGGCCGTGCCGGGCCGGCCCGCCATTCCGAGGGTCTAGCCCAGGCACGGCCCTAGGGGCGGGCCGGGCCATGCCTCGGGCCGGGCCAAAACGCCGGGCTTCGTGCCGGGCTCACGGGCCCAGGCTGCATGCCCATCTATAGTCTAGACCTGTCGTTCTGGACGCCAATAACTTCACTTTTCTACAATATGGTTTCACTCTCAGTTAAAGAAGTACAATATAACCTTCACTCACGAACCTAACACACACCCTAAATTCATAGTCCCTTCGTTCCAGAAGTTATTCTAACTTTTTTTGGAGAGTAAAAAAATATAAAATTGATGAAATAATAGCTTTTAACATATCAAATTAGTGTCATTAATTTTTTATAAATTATATTTTTATAGTATATTTATTTGATATCATAAATCTTTTTTATTTTCTTTATAATTGTGGTAAAAATTAAGATGTTTTTGACTCAACGAGAAAACTAAAATAATATAATTTAGAGTAGAAGGAGTACTCTATAGACGTTTTGAAATCTCTCAACTCAGCCTCTTTTTCAACGTATATACAGCGACCTTCCTACTTTCCACGTAGATCGGGCTGAAATCATTTGCGTTCTCCAAACTTTTTCCTTTTCATGTGATGTGAGATATATCTTGATTTAGTTGGATCCGAGCCATAATTATTTAGGAATAGCTCACCAACATGTGCAAGATCACATGTGTAAAGTTTGGTTGCAAGCCCTTTTGATTTGGTGGAGATTCAATCGGATTTGAGTTTTGCCCGAGCTGTTTTTGTGCTTTTCTGGGTGTTGTCGGACAGTCCGCGCCTCGGAGACTTGCATAGGCAGTATTTGAGCAGGTGAACAGCGACTAGTCCGCCCGCTTGACCGCGGTCAGTCCGCGACACTTTTTAACAAGCAACAATTCACTGAATTGCATTGTTCAGTTTGAACCGCGGATAGTCCGGGATCTATCCAAAACTGGTTCAGAACAGTTGTGTTTTGGGGGTTTTGCCAGCGGATAGTCCGGTGTCTGCACCGGACAATCTGTGACTAGCTCCCGGACAGTCCGACATCCTGTTGTGTGTTGGCTTTCGAGTCCCTCGCTTTTGTGCTTATTTATGGCACTTCTCTAACAGTTCCACTATGTCTCTAGGACATCTCCTAAGGTATCCACCCCACCGATTGGGTCGTGGACTTGCCCTGCTCTTGTGACTTTGCTTTTGGGGTGGTTTTCTGGGACAAATGCTATCTATTTCTAAAAAGAAAAATTTTGGGGCTCCCATTCACCCCACTCTGGTCGGCTTTTTCAGTCCTTCAATTGGTACTAGAGCGGGTTAAGGATGGTTCCAGAACCGTGAAGGCAACATGGAGCGTGGTTCAGTCAAAGCACTGTTCTTTGATGGAATGAATTACACCTATTGAAAGATTCAGATGCGTGTCTATCTCAACAACACCGATTCTTTCGTATGGGAGATTTGTGAGGACATGAACTACGAGGTGCTTGCGGCTCGTGTGGGTCAGATCCAGATTGACCAGCATAACGCAAACGCCAAGGCCCGTAACACACCTTTGGCCAACATCTTCCTTCCTGAGTTTGAGCGTGTCTCTGAGTTTGAGGCTGCTCGGGAGATTTGGGTGAAGCTTCAAAGCTAGCACGAGGGGACCGTTTAGGTCAATACTAGACTGTTCGAGACGTACAAGCAGGAGTACGAGAACTTCACGTAGTTGGAGGGAGAAATGGTTGACAACATATTCGCTTGTTTTCAAACGATTGTGAACAAGATGCGTCTCAACCTACCCTATGATGATCATGAGAAGACACTCAAGTTACTATATGTCGTAGATCTGAAGATATTAGAGGTGAAGGTGTCGACTATTATTAAGTAGACAACAAAATAATATGCTTATTTTAAGCTATATTTAGGCAACACTACCTCAACTTTAGATAATAATAATTAATAAGTACTCTCTCCATCCTAAAATAAATGTAATTTTAGACTTCAAAATTTATACCAAAATAAATGCAATTGTACATATAAAGACTAGACAACTCTATTCGTCTTTTTGTACCTTTTCATTTTGTAATACATAATGATTGCAACTTTATAGGAGTACTTTAGTAATTTAACTATAATATTGTTAACTGTGTCTAGTCCGATAATTACATTTATTTTGGGACGAAGGGAGTAAACAATAGCAATATAGTAATACAAATACATACTCCCTCCATCCCAAAATAGATGTCATTCTCACTTCCCGATAAACAAATGCCGACAATTATATATTAAAATATATAAATATTTATACTAAATAATTAGTATCATCGAAAAGATCTTTAAGTCTAGTTTTTTAACAAATTTATTTGGAGATATAAATATTGTATGTATTTTATACAAATTGAGTCAAATTTATGGCACGAAAACTCAAAACGACTTTCTTGGTGGGACGGAGGGAGTAGCAATTAAATATGATACATCACATAAAAATCAAATATAGTCTTACAAAATACATGCAGGTAAAGTATATTTTATGAATTTCAGTTCTTCATTTAATTCGAAAGTTGGAGCCAAAAATTTTTCGGTTATTTTGGTTCCTCAAAAACTAGAACTGAATAAGAAACATGTCGGTGTTTCGAACCGGGGGTCCTAGCACCGGCATGTAAATTTGTATCTGCGTGTTCCTAACTCCGGATGGTGACGCAAAAAGAACACAAGAGGTTTAGACTGGTTCGGGCAAAGCGCGTAATACGTCTAGTGTGAGATGCGGAGTTCGTGTTATCTTGCACCGGGGTGCTCGTAGTAGGGGTACAAGCCGGTGAGAGAGGTTGCTGGACCCAGGTCTCGTGCGGGGATGAGCGAGTTGTGTGTTTCTAGTTCGATGGTTGTGTTGGCTGCTTGCCGCTCGATTGTTCCTTTTTTTAGAGGCGTCTCCGGCTCCTCCTTTTATAGCCTCAAGGAGGGCGCGGGTTACAAGGAGATAGTACATGGGTGCTCTTAGTCAAAAAAGCGGAGGTGAACTACTGTGGCTCTACAGTGATGGCATGGTCGTCGTGCTTGTCGTCGTGGCCGGGCACGTTCGGCATCATGGCGATGCAGTGTCGGATCCATCCGTCCCGTTCTTGCGCCTGCCGGCTTGTGCCAAGTCCTCCGGTCGGCGGGTTGGACCTCGTCCGAGGCCTGACTGCGAGGCCTTGGGCGAGACGGAGAGTGGATTCATCCTCTGAGGCCTGTCATGGAGGGCTCAGGGGATGAGGTCGTGTGGACTGGCAATCCACAGTGACGGGTGTACTTGATGCGCAGCGATTTTGACTCTCGAGGAGAGCTGAGTCCTCCGCTGCGCTGTAGCTTGTCAGATGGTCGTACGTCATAGTTGCCCCGGAGTGGGTATAGTGTCGAACAGTGCCACCGGGTGTGGCTTTCCACGCATGGATCTGCCGGTGGTGGAAAAAGGGGATGTGACTCCCGTCCTGTATTCCCACGCCTCCTGTATGTCCCTGCCCTGTCCTGACAGTAGGTGTCTGCGCGTTCCAGGGAGGGGTGCGGTTCTATTTGACAGGACGCGGACGCAGCAAGCGGTGGTGCGGTTGTCAGAGCTGAAGAGCGGGGAGCTTCCTTCTTGCGGAAGGCTTGAGAGGTAGTGGAGCACTCGCCTGAGGCCTGACGCGGAGGGCTCGGGTGAGACGGAGATCGATCGTTTGCTCGAGGCCTGGCTTGAAGGGCTCGGGCGAGGTGGAGAATCGAGCGTTCGCCCGAGGCCTGACGCGGAGGCCTCGGGCGAGACGGAGAAAGAGCGTTCGCCCGAGGCCTCGCTCGGAGGGCTCGGGCGAGACGGAGAACGAGCGCTAGCCCGAGGCCTGGTTCGGAGGGCTCGGGCGAGACGGAGAACGAGTGTTTGCCCGAGGCCTGGCTTGAAGGGCTTGGGCGAACGCCCGGATTGTTGGGCCGCCGCGGCCTGCTTCCGCTTGATGGGTTTTCGGGCTTTGGCTTGGTGGGCCAAGTAGCGTCGATTGTCTTCTTGGCCCTGGTTATGCTTTTCCGAAGCGGAGGTTTTGGGGTACCTCTTTTCCATGCACTCGTATCGGGGGTCCACAAAAGGGGTACCCCCAATCAACACAAACAAATAGGTTAAACCTAGAACACCAATTAATAATAGACCTAACTAAGTCTAACCCCCTAAAGAACCACCCCTCGAGCCTGCAACGCTGGCCCACCAAGCCGAGCCCTCCAAGCTAGGCCTCGGACGACGCTCGTTTTCCGTCTCGCCGAACCCCCAAGCGAGGCCTCGGGAACGCTTTTTCCGTCTCGCCCGAGCCCTCCAAGCGAGGCCTCGACGAACGCTCGTTTTCCGTCTCTCCCGAGCCCTCCAAGCCAGGCTCGGACGAACGCTCGTTTTCCGTCTCGCCCGAGCCCTCCAAGCCAGGCCTCGGGCAGCACTCCACTACCCTTCGAGCCCCCCACAGCCGAACACCACACCTCGAGACCCCACGCGGGGACCTCGAGCCTCTCTGGCATAGCGGCTTATCCCTCGAGACGCTTTATGCCTCCCTCGAGCGGTGCAGGCATCGGACGCCAGCCCCATACCGCGCATTTAATACCTCCACCTACTCCAGTCACATCCTCTGCAAACCGACGTGCGCCACAGTGAACTAGGGCAGAGTCAAGTCTCGTTTTCACCGCAAGTATGGGCGAAAAGGCACCAGTGAAGCACTATTAACCCACGCCCTACCCTGTGGCATGTCCAAGCCATGTCTCGGGGCACAGATGCCCGCCGATCAAACAGTTTTCACGGGACTTGCCCATACCTGCAGGGGCTCGAGCCCCCCATGGGCGCTACCTCGAGGCCGGCTCTGCGCCCCTCGAGCCCTAACTGCTCTCACACTATTGGAGGACAGGTACCCCAAGACCCGGAGGGACCTCGCCGTGTCCTATACGTTCCGGGATGGGTGTTGTATGACTTCCACCTCGCCACGCCTCCACGTCCGCGCCCAGGATGGAGGCTACGCCCCAAGGACGCTTCAACAGCAACGCCCACGTCGGCTACAATGTCTTCGACAAGACAGGGTTCCTACCCTACTTCGTATTTGGCACAGTACGCCCCGACACCTGTAATCCCCTTGTGTAACCCTGGCCTCCCCTTGCTCTATAAAAGGGGACACCAGGGCCTTCGTTCGGGGGGAGGAAAAAAGACGTTAGAAGGCACATACACCCACACGCTCAAGTCCGGACTCCGGTCCACGCTCACCGAGCTTGTATTCGCCCCTGTACAAGCACTTAGGTGCAAGTAATACAAGAACCTCCTCCCCCGCTGGACGTAGGGCCTTCTTTGCCCGAACCAGGATAAATGCTTGTGTCATCTTGCATCACCATCCAGGAAGAGAGCACGCGATCACATTTACTCGTTGGTGTCATACCCCCGGGTTCGAAACACCGACAGTTGGCGCGCCAGGTAGGGGGATTCGCATGTCGAGTCGGTTTCTCGCTATTTCCTGGATGGCTGCTTCGACTCCTTCGTTCTCTGCCGGTGCCGTCATCTGGTTCGGGAGCCTCGAGTTCCTGGCCACCGGCAACGGCAACGAGCCGACCTTGCTCTCCACGGAGGGGCCGGGTGGAGGGCGTGTCACGCCACCCCATGCGAGGAGCGTGGCACGTCGCCCACACCACCACGCGTCGCCACCCCGTGAGCGGCGCCGTCGTCAACATCGTCGCCAGGCACAGTCAGTGCCAGCGGCGTGCACCCACTTCCCCGTGGCCGGCGCGGAGTTCCCGAGGAGGAGCCTACCCGGCGCACGGCCGGAGACTTCCAGGGCACGCTCGCGCCCACCCAGCGACTTCGCGTTCCTCGTACGCACGGACCAGGAACCAGGCCAGAGGCCTCCGAGCCGCGCACCGTCGACGCCTCCTGGCGTGGGTCCCATCCCCAGCCTCCTCCCGCACGGGTGTACCGCGCTCGACGCCGGCGGTTCTCGTTCGGCCTCGACAGCTCCGCAGCAGCCTACGCCCGCCAGCTCAACGAGCGCCATCGGGACCGACCGCCAGCAGGCCAGGAGGGGCACCCGGGCGTGCTACTGCAGGCCATGGCCAACCTGGAGATCGTCCACCCCGCGTGCGTCGACCGCAGCTTCTCGCGAGCCATCGACCCTCCCCGGCGATCCACCGTCGGAGAATGGTACCGCGAGCTGCGGTCCCAGTATCTGCCAAGACGGCACGCAGTCGACAGCTCCGGCTCCGACGAATACGACTACCACGACCCCGACCTCTGGGATCCCACCAGGGAGTGCTTCCAACTCGAGGGGGTCGCATGCGATACCGAGGACGAGGGCGACGATGGCAGGCCAGCGCTCGACCTAGAGGGCCCTAGCGACGTGGCCGCGGCAGGCGGATCACGTGTTCAGGGGAGGAACGAACCTCCAGCACCGGTTGTACCGCCTCGGCACGACGACGGCCGGGCGGCGCAACTCGCGCAGGTGCAGGAGGCAATCACCAAAGCCGAGGAAGAACGGCGACACCTGCTGCAGCTCCGGCAAACCCTGATGCAGGAACCACCCCAGCCCCGAGGAGCCGGAGCTCGAGGTCGGGCTCGAGAGGTCCACCGGCGGATCCTCGAGGACGGGGCACCAGCACGCCCCGAGGTATGCTTCCCGCGAGCCGGGCAGAACGTGGTGGCGGCGGCGATGATGCTCCGTGACCTGCCCGCCGTCTCCAACCCCGACGCCAGGCGCATGCTCGGGAAATGAAGAACCTCCTCGAGACAGCCGCTGTGCAGCAGGCCGAGAGCTCGGCGTCACGCCGGCGCGGAGCAGCCTCGGGGAGGCCGGCGGACACGCCCCGCAACGATCGCGAGGCATCCGTCCACCAGCCGGACGCCTCTCGAACTAGCCAGTCCGCGAACGGATCGTCGACAACCGGCCACACTCGAGACCCCAACGACGCCCGCAACGACATCAACCGCCGGCGCAAGGACAAGGGGGCCCAGGAGCGCGGCTATAGCGCCAATCGAGGGGGGCGCTACGACAGCGACGAGGACCGGCAAGTCCTCGAGCCCCCGGGCCCCAGAGTCTTCAGCCGGGCCATCAGCAGCTCAACCCTCCCCGACGACTTCCGACCGCCGACCAACGTCGTGAAGTATGACGGGGAGGTCGAGCCCAAGCTCTGGCTCTCGGACTTCCGCCTAGGCTGTCAACTGGGTGGAGCGAAGAACGACGACCGTGTGATCATACGCCAACTCCCACTTTACCTCGCTGACACCGCCCGCCGGTGGCTCGAGGGGCTCCCGCCGGATCGGATCGATGACTGGGCCGATCTAGTCAGGGTCTTCGACGGGAACTTCAAGGGGACCTGCGTGCGCCTAGGCAACCCCTAGGACCTACGGCGTTGCAGGCAGGCGCCGGACGAGCCCCTCCGCGACTTTGCTCGGCGGTTCTCGAAGCAGCGCCTCGAGCTCCCCCACGTGCCTGACGAGGACGTCATCTCAGCGTTCCTCGCGGGCACGACATGCCAAGAGCTAGTTCATGAGCTAGGACGCTACCGTCCTGGGACGGTCGAGGACCTGATGGATCGCGTCACCAGCTTTGCCTCAGGCGACGAAGCAGTGGGGGCCTTCTTTGGCCGTCCCACGGACAAAGGTAAGGCGGCGATCGCGCCGGAGGGCTCGAACAAGGGCAACGACGCCAAGAACGACAACAATAACGGCAACAAAAAGAAGAAGAACAAACGCAAGGGTCAGAAGGCGAAGCGCGACGCCAATGACGACGATGACGAAGAGGTGCTCTTAGGCGTCCTCGAGCCTAAGTAGCCCCGAGGCCCCCCTGACGGGGCTGTTTTCGACCAGATGCTCGAGGAGCCCTGCACTTACCACAGGGGCCCCGTAAATAACAAGTTAAAGGACTGCCGACTATTGAAAGGCTACTACTCCAGGCTCGGCGATAAGAAAAAAGACGCGCTCAAGGGCAAGGATAACAATCGGCGCGGCGGAGGGGACGCGGACGGCAACTTCCCCCCGGTGCGCGACTGCTACATGATCTACGGGGGGCCGACCGTCGGGCTCTCAGCTCGAGAAAGAAAGAAGGAGCGCCGGGAGATCTTTGCACTCGGCCACGACGCCCCCCGGTACCTTGACTGGTCTGATGCGCCGATCACGTTCCACCGTGACGACCATCCGGACCGTGTCATAAACCCGGGAGCGTACCCCCTCGTCGTCGACCCCGTCATAGTCGACGTACGGTTCTCCAAGGTGTTGATGGATGGGGGCTCGAGCCTCAACATCATATATCTCGAGACCCTCGACCTCCTGGGGATTTCAGAGGGTCAACTCCGACCCAGCGTTGGGGGGTTCCACGGAGTCGTACCAGGGAAGAAGGCCCACCCCCTCGGGCGCATCGACCTGCCGGTTTGCTTCGGCACGCCGGCAAACTTCCGTCAGAAACGCTCACCTTCGAGGTGGTTGGCTTCCAAGGGACCTACCACGCCATCATCGGCCGGCCAGGCTACGCCAAGTTCATGGCGGTTCCCAACTACACGTACTTGAAGCTCAAGATGCCGGGGCCAAGAGGGGTCATCACCGTCGACACCTCCTACGAGCACGCGTACCACTGCGACGTGGAGTGCGTCGAGCGTGGGGAGGCCAACGTCCACCTCGACTCGCTCGAGGCCTTGGCAGCCTTGGCTACCGAGGAGGCCCCAGAAGCAAAGCGCCACACCGGCACCTTCGAGCCGGCTGAGCACACCAAGCAGATACCCGTCGACCCGACCTCGGCCAATGGCAAGACGCTGACCATCACTACCAGCCTCGAGCCCAAATAGGAAGCAGTGCTCGTCGACTTTCTCCGCGCGAACATTGACATGTTTGCGTGGAGCCCCTCGGACATGCCGGGCATACCGAGGGAAGTCGCTGAGCACGCCGTGGAGATCCAGGCCGGGTCCAGACCGGTGAAGCAACGCCTGCGCCGCTTCGACGAGGAAAAGCGCAGGATCATCGGCGAGGAGGTGCACAAGCTTTTGGCGGCCGGATTCATCAAGGAGGTATTTCACCCAGAGTGGCTAGCTAACCCTGTGCTAGTTAGGAAAAAGAATGGAAAAATGCGGATGTGTGTAGATTATACTGGTCTGAATAAAGCATGTCCAAAAGTTCCATTTCCCTTGCCTAGAATTGATCAGATTGTCGATTCCACTGCGGGGTGTGAAGTACTTTCGTTTCTCGATTGTGACGGAACGACCCTAATCCCATGGCCCACGTGTCCCTGTCAACCTCTGACAGCCGAACCCATGTTCCATGTGATTAAGACCTGTTCGCCACCGGCTACATCAGTGCCCAATGTCCGCAGGATCATCTCACAATTCGGTTACAGCATTGCATACTTTTACAAATAACATCGGAATAATGAGCGGAAGACTTAAATAACAATAGTTTTAAAAACAGGGTTCCAAATAGAAATTAAGGTGCAGTTATTACAGACCAAGTTTTTGATAATAGACATAAACATAGGCAACAAGTGGAGAACAGCAAAGATACTTATAATCACCCAGCCCGAGGGTGTACAACTATTCTTCGGCCTCATCGGCCTCTTCCTGGACGATGGTCACGCAGCAGGGTGCAAGACACATCGGGGACTCTGTCATACCGCAGCATGGGTAACAAACCCTGAGTACTGGGGTACTCACAACAGACTTACCCGACTAAAGAAAAAGGGAGATGAAGGACCGAGAAGCTAACCGAAAGCGACCAGAGGGGGGGTGAATGGGAGCTTCAAAATTTCCTTACGGAAACTAGATGCCACTGTCCCAAAATCGACCCCAAGAGCGAACCCTAGAACTTGCTAATGTCCACGACCCTATATGTAGGTGGATGCTTCCTAGAAGCACAGCGAGACACTAGACAACTCTAGAAAGCCAACGCAAAACGGAAATCAATTCCGACAACGAACGAGCGAACCGCGGACGAAACCGTGCGAAACCAGTCGCATCGGACGCTGGCCTGCGTCGATGCCAGACACCGGACGCGTCCGATGCAGACTGGGCGGTTCTGGAACCTTACTGTTCCACCATCGGACGCTGTGAACAGTGATCACCCAGCGTCCGATGCAAAGACTACCGGCGCGTCCGATGGACAACGGACGCGTCCGATGCCTAGCGTCCGATGCAAACTAAAACGCTGAAAACGTGACACGCGTCACCGGAGCGTCCGATGCTAGGAACCCTAGCGTCCGATGCTCCCGTGATAGCGTCCCAGTCCGATGCCCCGAAAACAGCGCTGTTCTTCACGATTCAACCCGATCTCCTTCGAATCAATTGCCCTAGGCCTAGGATTCGATTTGAGGAGTCACAAGGATGTTAGTGAGCTATCTCTAAGAGATCATGGCTCGAACCTAACTCCAAATCGGTGAATCAAGAAATTTCGGGGCATGGAGGCAAGAACGCAATCCAAAATGAAAATCGATCGATCTCCTAGACGTGAGGTTAGAGTTTAATTCCTTCGGTGGAAAGGAGAGCCTCACGATCTAGAACAACTTGGTTCAAACGGTTTGCAAAAGATGAACCGAGCAAAGAGATCAAGCGACGGGAAAATCGTGGAGAAAAAGGATCCGCGAAGAACACAAAGAAAAACGCGAATCACAGCCACGAACTCGAATTAAGGACGCAAATCAAGCCATCGATCTGTGCTCCAAAGTGAGGATACGGCCTCACTTCCTCAAATCAACAGTACACAGAGTGGAGTCTCTCTGCGGATCTCAACTAGCTAGAGCAGGGGATTGGGAGAGTGGAAACCCTAGGTGCTAGGAAGCAAATGACTGCGCTAACGAGATTGAGATAGGGAGGAGGGTGTCTCCCCTAGACTACTTATACTAAACCTAGCCTAAGTCTATTCCTACTCTAACCCTCTCTACTCTAATTACAGAGCGGACCAGCCTAACCCTAAGGCTATTCTAGTCCACCCGCTGGTGGTAGGTAGATCCGACGGCCACGCCCCGCACGGTCTTCCGCGTCGCCCTCACAACCTTAGATCGCCGCCAACGTGCCGCCACCACTCTGCACCCCGGTTTTGCGGCCCAAACCGGGAAACCAGCCTTTTCCATCAGCCCCCCGGTTTTGAGGCCCAAACCGGGAAACCAGCCTCCAGCCCGAGTTTTGTGGCCAAACTCGGAAACCGTCCGCGCCCGAGTTTTGAGGCCCAAACTCGGAAACCGGCCCACGCCCAGGTTTTGAGAGGCTCAACCTGGAAAACCGTCGCGCCCAGGTTTTGTGGCTCAACCTGGAAACCCAGCACCCAGGTTTTGAGGCCCAAACCTGGAAACCGTCCACCGTTGGTTTTTCCGGGCTCTACCAACAAACCGCGTCGTAGAGGGGATGCACCGCCTGTGCACCCCTTCCACCGACATGATCGCACTTCTCCGCCTGTCGCTGTCGCAGGCTGCCAGCCACCACAGCTGATCCTCCGGCCTCCAGTCCATCAGTCAGTCCACGTCCGCCTTCAACCGTCCGATACATCGGCATGGCACGTCCGCCGCACGGCCACGCCCATCCTTCTCGCGCCCGGTCCGTCGGCAACGGCACGTCGCAACTTGACCTTCACCCGCCATCGATCACTGTCTCCGTGCTCGACACTGCACAACACAGCCAAAGAACATGCGCATCATCTCCATTGACAAATCACTCATCACACAGAGACTCTCGGCATACACCCATGTATCCGCAATCTCCCCTTGATGAGTGCATTGTCAACTCCACAACAAATCATGAATAAGAAGAAGAAGGTAGGAAGGAAGGAGTGGAAGAGAAAACCCAACCAAATGACCCAGAAGCCTTAACAAAAGCCGAAGAAGGTCAAGTGGATGAAGCAAAAACTTGGTCCCAAAGACATGGGCAACGGCTTGACGCAACCAAGTAAAGCAAAGCTAGCCCTCGAAGAGAGTAGAACAGGCTCAACACCGCTAGCAGATAGCAATTGAAGATCGGAGGACAACAGAAGCAAAATGCTAGTCCCTCAAGATAGAGGCACAGAGGCTCAACACACAAACAACTAGCAAGAAACACTCCGAACCAATTGAAAATCAACCCAAACCAAATGGGGAAGCACACCAGACGATACCAATTGAAAGCCAAATGAAAAGCTTATGAAAGCTCATGAGAAGCTAGGAACGTTTGCTAGTCCCTCAAGACAGAGGCAACGGCTCAACACAACTAGCAAACTCCCCCTCGACAAATGCAAGCAACTAAGACAAAAGATTTTCAGGGCATATGATTTGCGTAAATTTCTCCCCTAGTTGAAAATGCACTTATCAAGGCCAAAAGTATCGGAGAAGCAAACTCTCTTCACATAAACTCCCCCTGAACACAAGAAGATCTCCTTCCACAATGCATATGAAGTCAAAATGCAAGTTAGGAGCTTCAAGGATATAGTCAAAAGAGTGCAAAGATGCTCTAATCAGTATAGCTCCAACATCTCAATTAAGCACTCAAATAGCAAAGGCTCAAACTGATCACTTATACGAAATATGAAGCATATGAGCATGTGAGCAGTTTTAAGCCAAAAGGATAGTCACCATCAACATAGCACTAGACATGTATAGAAGGAATCCAAACAAGTGCTAATATTATACAAGGTGAACTACCCCTAGCAAAGTTCAATCATCATGCATAGGAATGAAGCATATACTTGTGATTCAAATTCATATCGGAGTTGCAGCGGTAAAAGAATTCACAAGTTCATTTTAGCATGTGATTGCGAGAGGTTGAAAGCTTGTCTATCGCCTAACTTTTCAACCGTGCGAAGCCTATGCCGAAGCAATCAGAAGCTTAAAGCAACGGTTTCGGTCATACACTACATGGCTCAAGTTTAACTCAAAGTGCAATGAGAAACAGTCTCAATACCATGAGGTGTGACAAGCAATCCATCTCGATCTTTTCAATTCAACAATACTTGGTTCAGATTTTAAGCAAGTTATGAACAACCAAGCAAGTGAATGACTCAGAACTAGAGACATAGCAACCTAGCATATATGAAAAGCAGGAATGGACTCAACACACCCTACACATGCTAGTTGCATATCTCAATGGTGAACATTTTCAGATTTATATACATTAGGCATAATTCACCTTTCCAAAAAAATAGCTCGCTCATAACATGTAACAGTGATCAGAAAGAGCATAAGCTACAAGCATCATCATAAGTATCGGAGCAATACTAACAAGAGCATAATTACATTCTAGTGAATATAGATATGAAGCTCAGAATGTAAATGCGTATGCCCGACACAAAAACTGAAGGAGAAGAAGATACCAAAAGGAGAGACTCAAGAAACTCAAAAGAAAAAGCCTCAAAATAAAAGAGTCAGTCTGTACATCTCAAAATGCTTCCCCCATCTAAAAGGGGAAACACACACCAAGCTCACCCCTCAACCTATTAAAGGTTGATTCGTCTAAAGGCTTGGTGAAAATATCAGCCAATTGGTGATGAGTATCGACATGGCGAAGGTCGATATCACCCTTCTCCTGGTGGTCTCGCAAGAAATGAAAGCGCACATCAATGTGTTTGGTTTCGAGTGAAGCACAGGGTTCTTAGCAACGCTAATGGCACTCGTGCTGTCACAAAGCAAAGGAACTCGAGTAAAGCTCAAACCAAAATCACGCAAAGTGGCCATCATCCAGAGTAACTGGGAAAAGCAGCTAGCCGCAGCAACATATTCAGCCTCCGTGGTAGACTGAGCGACACTAGACTGCTTGCGAGAAGACCACGACACAAGAGAAGATCCAATAAAACTGGCAAGTCCTGAAGTGGACTTGCGCTCAATGCGACAACCAGCAAAATCAGCATCAGAAAGCCACAAAGCGAGAGGGTGGAAGAAGCAGAATACCAAATCCCGAGCTCAGGCGTGAAACGCAAGGTACCTGAAGATGCGCTTCACCGCCTGACGGTGAGAAGTGCGTGGCGAAGCCTGAAAGCGCGCGCACAAGCACACGGCGAACTGAATGTCCGGCCGTGTCGCCGTCAGGTAGAGCAGCGATCCAATCATGCTGCGGTACTCCTTCTGGTCCACTGCTTCTCCATCCGTGTCAGCATCCAGGGCAGTCGTCGTCGACATGGGCGTCGGAAGAGGCTTAGCCTCACCCATGTCGAACCGCTTCAGCAAGTCCCTTGTGTACTTGCCCTGGTGCACAAAAGTCCCCTCTCGGGATTGCTTAATTTGCAACCCGGAGAAGAAAGAAAGTCAGCTCGCCCATCCATCATGCTCATCTCGAACTCCCTGCTCATAGCATCTGCAAACTTGGCAACCAAAACGTGAGAAGAACCACCGAAAATGATATCATCCACGTAAATTTGGACCAAGAGAGTATCTTTGCCTTGCTTGAGGAGAAAAAGCGTTTTATCTACACATCCATTTTAAAACCCTTAGCTAGCAAAAGGTTTTTTAATCTCTCATACCAGGCTCTAGGGGCTTGTTTCAAACCATACAAAGCTTTGTGGAGTTTAAAGACATGGTTTGGAAACTTGGGATTTTCAAAACCGCGGGGGTTGCTGGACATAGACCTCCTCCTCAATATAGCCGTTTAAGAAGGCACTCTTGACATCCATTTGAAAAAGTTTGAAACCCATGGATGCAGCATAAGCCAAGAGTATCCTAATAGCCTCCAAACGAGCTACAGGAGCGAAGGTCTCCTCATAATCTATCCCCTCCTTCTGACTATAACCTTCGCTACAAGCCGGGCCTTGTTTCTCACAATGTGGCCCTCCTCTCCTTGCTTGTTTTTAAATACCATTTTGTCCCAATAGGTTTACAGTCAGGAGGTGGTGGCACTAGAACCCAAACCCGATTTCACTCAAAGTTCTCTAGCTCCTCATGCATGGCATGACCCAATCCGGATCCGTCAATGCGTGTCAAACATCTCGGGGCTCAAAAGACGCAACAAAAGCAGAATGAGCAAAGTGCGAGATGGTCTGTGACCTGGAGCGAGTAACTCGTCGTCGATGTCTCAGATCATCTGTTCAGGGGGGTGCTGGCGCTGGAGTTGTCGTGGCGCCTCCCGGGAAGAAGTAACCTCCCCCTCAACAGTAGCTGGTTCCACCCGGTGGTACAAAAGGTACCGGCGAGGTGGATCCACGGCCCCCAGGAAGAAGCCGTCTCGGGGCCACGGGTCGTCGTCGAGCCGCTCCTCGGCGGCGCGGCAGGCGGATGGGGTGTGCTGGATCATCTATACCTTCAGCACCCTCTTCCCGTCATCGAAAAGAGGCCTCTCCAACCTCGTGATCACCTGCACGCTCAAAACGAGAAGAAGGAGAAACAAGAGTCTCGTCGAAAGTGACATCTTGATGTCTCCATGACTGGTTAGTGTCAAGGTTAAGTACACGATAAGCTCGAGTGTGAGTGCATATAACCCAAAAACACACCGTCAGAAGAACGAGACTCAAACTTGTCTAGGTTGCCCTTTTTCATATAAAAAACAGTGGCAACCAAAGACTCTAAAATAACTCACCTTGGGCTGTGGCGACCAAAACGCAACTCATAAGAGGTCTTCTTCAAAAACACTCTCAGAAAAATGCGATTCGAAATATAGCATGCAGTGTTCATAGCATTCGGCCCAATAGCGCTAGGAGTCTTATGCTCATCAAGCATCGTCCTGGCCATCTCAACAAGGGTCCGATTCTTCCTCTCTAAACAACCCATTTTGGGGTGGTGTATAGGGAGAAGAAAACTGATGCTCCAAACCAAGGCATTACAAAACTTCTCAAAATCCGAATTTTTAAACTCGGAACCATTATCACTTCTAATCGCTCGCATCGAGTTCAAAGGGAACTCGTTCTGAAGACGCAAAATCAGATCGCGAGCGAAGGAGAAGGTCTCGGTCTTCTGGGACTCAATAAAAAGACGACCCACGAAACCTCGAAAGTCGTTCAACAATAAACAAGCACATACCACTTCCCAACACCGAGCTCACGAGCCGGACCAACAAGGTCCATATGCAAAAGCTCTCCGGGGTGCGAGGTCATAACCTTGGTCAAAGGATGGTGGGGGAGCAGCAACCTATCTTTCCATGCCGGCAAGCATGGCAAACTAGATCCTTCTCCAACGAAAGCTTGGGCAATCCTCGGATTAAGCCAAGTGAGCTAAGTCTTGCAAGCAAGTCAAAACTCAGGTGACCGAGCCTCCTATGCCACTTCCAAAGATCAGAAGAAGAAGGACTAGCCAAAAGACAGCGAGAAGATCCAAACGACTTTGAGAAATTCGCGCGAAAGACATTCCCAAAGGGTGAAATCAGACATACAAGATCACCCTGAGGATCTAAGATCCGGCTAAGGTTCGGTTTGAAACGAATCTCATAGCCTTCACGAAAAAGTTGCGAAACAGAAAGCAAGTTAAAATGCAGGTTAGAAACAAGAGCAACCTCGCGCAACACAAAGTGCTCATTAACCCGCACTGCACCAACGGACAATACCTTGCCCTTACCTTTGTCGCCGAAGGTTATGTACTCCTTTCCGGCGACCGGACTATGGCTGGAGAACCATTTGGCATTTCCGGTCATGTGCCTCGAGCAACCGGAATCCACAAGCCAAATGTCCTCCAACCGCTCCTCCTACATCAATAAAAAGACATAGGGTGAACATACGGTCCAACACTGGGGTTAGTATGATAAGAAGGAAACCAGTGTTGGGCCGGCTGCTCAAAAGAACGGTCAGTGTAAAAACCATCCTGTCTAGGGGGATAGCGATCACCACGCACAGGAAAACGTGGTCCGCTGGGGAAGAAGCGCTCACCGCGAAACTCTACCTGCGGTGGGACAAAGCGCTCAACAAAGCCTCCGCCACGGGGTCCGTTACCTGCAAAAGCAGGACCCCGTCGGGCACGCTCTCTACGAGGTCTACGCCTAGGAGCCTGCTGCTCAACTCTAGCGTCTCTCCTCGGAGCTCTCTCCTGCCTAGGCCTCACAAACTGAGGTGCTCTACCTCTAGGCCTAGTCTCCCTCCTAGGGGCTCTCTCCTGCTGCCTAGGCTGGGTATGCTTCCCTCCAGACCTAGCAGCTCTCCCCTGAGGCTTCGGAGCATGTCCACCACGAGCTGGGTGAAACATGTCCGGGTTCTGCATCTCCCTAGCTCGGCGCGCCTCTCTCCTGCGCCTAAAGCAGAACTCACTCAGGTGACCATCCCGCCCCACAAAAGTCACACTGAAACCTCACCGCGCGCAAAGGGGGTTGTTGGTTTGCAGGGATGTGGGTATGGTTCACCTTGCCCTTGCCCTTCTGTGGCAACTCCTCTCGGATGGGTGGCATTGTGTCAAGCTTGTTCTTTAGGTGATTGGGCTTGGGTTGCCATTGTGGATTCTTGGGTGGAGCCTTGGGGGTTCAACTATAACTCCATCCTTGGTGACAGGCTTGGCAGACTCTTTGGGTGGAAGCTTGGTTAGTTTGGGAGTAGTGGTGGAGTTGGGCTTCTCACAGGGGTTCAGACCACTAGACTCTCCAATCTTACCAAAGCTGAAAGATCAACACTCTGGCCAAGACCTACACCAGGAGCCCCAGCAGCTCGCTTGAATTGGGAGATCATCATCCCGAGCTGAGGCTCACCACAAGACACCCATGACAAGACGGTCCGAAGGTATGTGTTTTCCTCCTCGGTACGCACCTTGTCATGCCTCACATTGGCCATCTCCTGCTCCAGGCCCTCACACAAAGCACATCTCTTGACACAAGTGCTATCCGAGCCGGCCTTCTCAAAAGACTCAAGCTTGGCATTCTTCTCTGCCAACTCGGATTGCAAGACAGGACAAGTCTTGCACGCACCCAACAGCTGCGGTCTAGCTCGGAGCTCATCCACCTCATCTACCAGCGCAGCATACTTACTCTCTCAGAGTGAGAAGATCCGTCATGTGCGCGGCGCAATTCTCGCACTCCAACTCCTCCGACACAACCACGGTGGACCGAGCGAACTCAAGCTCCTTCACCGTGTCCTCCCACTTCTGCCTAAACTCCTTGCGCTCTCTAGCGGCACGCCTAAGCAACTTGTCTTGACTAAGGAGGGCAGCAGTCAACTTCTCAACCTCGGAGGAAAGCTCGTCGTAGGTGAGAGATACCTGGGAGGTGTCGTCGTCGTCGTCGTTCCGAGGGGTACGCTCCGGCTCGCCGTCGACCTCATCTCCGAGCGCCATGGTACACAGGCCTTCGTCGCCGGCGAAGAAGCACAAGCCGTTGAACGTGTCCTCCAGCTTCTTCTTCTCGGACTCGTCATCACTCGATCGAGCGGAGTCGTCATCCGAGCCGTCGACGTCGCTGAGCGTGGCGAAGAACGCTCGCTGCTCAGCCTGCTGCTTCTCCAAGTACTTCTTCTTGATGTACTCTTTGTTGAAGCCGCCCCGCTTCTTGTGCCTTGGGGGAACGTGCTTCTCCTTGTACTTGGAGTCGCGCCTGTGGCCGTGATCACCCTTTCCAAGATGCTTGTTCTTCTTCTTGGGGCAGTCGGCGATGAAGTGGTCGGGGTCGCCGCACTCGTAGCATCCGGTGCGTCCTCCTCCGCGACGACGGTTCATGCGGTTGTTGTGGAACCGCGAGAACCGGTTGGCAAGCAAAGCCAACTCGTCGTCTCCCAAAGACTCCAGCTGGTCCTCTGTCACAGAGAAGAGAGAAGAAGCGCAAAGCCAGCTGAGGGGTTAGAGGAAGAGCCGGAAACCAAAGCCATGGACGGGCGAGAAGGATTTTCAAAAGAAGCCCTCGCCATAGCATCAATCTCACTGGACTTGAGCTTACTGAAGAGCTCGTCGCAGGTGAGAGTCTCATAGTTCGGCGATTCGATGATTGCCTGAACCTTGGAGTCCCACATCGAACGGTCAAGAGTGTGCAAAAGCTTCAAAGCACGCTCATGATCGTCAAATGGCAACTGCTCTCTGTTAGCCCTCATCCTGTTGACAATCACCTGAAAGCGAGCGAATAAACTTTCTATGCTCTCGCCAGGTTGATGTCTAAAGTTCTCATACTCTCGCTTGAACGACTCGTAGAGTCGGGTTTTGACTTGAGAGGTGCCCTCATGAAAACGCATGAGAGTGTCCCAGATCTCCCGAGCCGTAGCGAGGTGAGAAACACGATCAAACTCACCCATGCTCAAACATGAGAAAAGAGCATTACGGGCTCGGCTATTGGCATCGTGCTCATCGACCTGCTGTTGAGTCACACGAGCAGCCAAGACCACGTAATCAGGGGAGTTGCAAATATCCCAGATCGAAGCGCCCAAGCTCTGTAAATAGGCCGACATACGTATCTTCCAATACGCATAGTTCGTCCCATCAAAAAACGGCGGTTTGCCCACGCCGCGATCCATGTCGCCTTCGGTGGATCTGGAACCGGCTAAGGTGAAAGATCCTTAACCTGCTCCGATACCAATTGAAGGACCGAGAAGCTAACCGAAAGCGACCAGAGGGGGGGTGAATGGGAGCTTCAAAATTTTCCTTACGGAAACTAGATGCCACTGTCCCAAATCGACCCCAAGAGCGAACCCTAGAACTTGCTAATGTCCACGACCCTATATGTAGGGTGGATGCTTCCTAGAAGCACAGCGAGACACTAGACAACTCTAGAAAGCCAACGCAAAAGACGGAAATCAATTCCGACAACGAACGAGCGAACCGCGGACGAACCGTGCGAAACCAGTCGCATCGGACGCTGGCCTGCGTCCGATGCCAGACCACCGGACGCGTCCGATGCAGACTGGGCGGTTCTGGAACCTTACTGTTCCACCATCGGACGCTGTGAACAGTGATCACCCAGCGTCCGATGCAAACTCCGGCGCGTCCGATGGACAACGGACGCGTCCGATGCCTAGCGTCCGATGCAAACTAAAACGCTGAAAACGTGACACGCGTCACCGGAGCGTCCGATGCTAGGAACCCTAGCGTCCGATGCTCCCGTGATAGCGTCCGATGCCCCCGAAAACAGCGCTGTTCTTCACGATTCAACCCGATCTCCTTCGAATCAATTGCCCTAGGCCTAGGATTCGATTTGAGGAGTCACAAGGATGTTAGTGAGCTATCTCTAAGAGATCATGGCTCGAACCTAACTCCAAATCGGTGAATCAAGAAATTTCGGGGCATGGAGGCAAGAACGCAATCCAAAATGAAAATCGATCGATCTCCTAGACCGTGAGGTTAGAGTTTAATTCCTTCGGTGGAAAGGAGAGCCTCACGATCTAGAACAACTTGGTTCAAACGGTTTTGCAAAAGATGAACCGAGCAAAGAGATCAAGCGACGGGAAAATCGTGGAGAAAAGGATTCCGCGAAGAACACAAAGAAAACGCGAATCACAGCCACGAACTCGAATTAAGGACGCAAATCAAGCCATCGATCTGTGCTCCAAAGTGAGGATACGGCCTCACTTCCTCAAATCAACAGTACACAGAGTGGAGTCTCTCTGCGGATCTCAACTAGCTAGAGCAGGGGATGGGAGAGTGGAAACCCTAGGTGCTAGGAAGCAAATGACTGCGCTAACGGAGATTGAGATAGGGAGGAGGGTGTCTCCCCTAGACTACTTATACTAACCTAGCCTAAGTCTATTTCCTACTCTACCCCTCTCTACTCTAATTACAGAGCGGACCAGCCTAACCCTAAGGCTATTCTAGTCCACCCGCTGGTGGTAGGTAGATCCGACGGCCACGCCCGCACGGTCTTCCGCGTCGCCTCCACGCAACCTTCAGATCGCCGCCACGTGCCGCCACCACTCTGCACCCCCGGTTTTTGCGGCCCAAACCGGGAAACCAGCCTTTTCCATCAGCCCCCGGTTTTGAGGCCCAAACCGGGAAACCAGCCTCCAGCCCGAGTTTTGTGGCCAAACTCGGAAACCGTCCGCGCCCGAGTTTTGAGGCCCAAACTCGGAAACCGGCCCACGCCCAGGTTTTGAGGCTCAACCTGGAAACCGTCGCGCCCAGGTTTTGTGGCTCAACCTGGAAACCCAGCACCCAGGTTTTGAGGCCCCAACCTGGAAACCGTCCACCGTTGTTTTTTCCCGGGCTCTACCAACAAACCGGCGTCGTAGAGGGGATGCACCGCCTGTGCACCCCTTCCACCACCGACATGATCGCACTTCTCCGCCTGTCGCTGTCGCAGGCTGCCAGCCACCACAGCTGATCCTCCGGCCTCCAGTCCATCAGTCCAAGTCCACGTCCGCCCTTCACCGTCCGATACATCGGCATGGCACGTCCGCCGCACGGCACGCCCATCCTTCATCGCGCCCGGTCCGTCGGCACGGCACGTCGCAACTTGACCTTCACCCCGCCATCGATCACTGTCTCCGTGCTCGACACCTGCACAACACAAGCCAAAGAACATGCGCATCATCTCCATTGACAATCACTCATCACACAGAGACTCGGCATACACCCATGTATCCGCAGGAGAAGACTCAGGAATGAGAGGCTTAGGGTAGTCAAGGTAAGGCTTAAGCAAGATCAAGTATTTTGCAGAAAAGCATTTTTGTAAACCTTATTTTATTTTGAAAGATTCAGTATTCCTCAATTCTTCATCGTTCATGATTCATTTTACATTTCAAAACATTCCTAGTTGAGAACCACTCTCCGTTGACAGTCAGTGGACCAAGTCTCCATAACCGAGGAGCAACGTTAATCCGGATAAATAATACTCAGCTGAGGATCCCTATCCACACTGCATATGTAGCACCCAAGCTTGCATATGCCAACTCGTCTACCACGATTCCTCCAAGATTGGGCCCGGTCCTACGCCACCCGGAAGTACAGTACACCACTCCAATTTTCCGCCAGCGACAAGTACCTCGGGACTCTAACCCAAGAGTACAGGTCCTGTCACGTGGTACATGCTACTTCCGCCATCTCTCCACTCCCAGTGCGCGGTTGTCGGTCCAATAAAGGATTCCTCGGAGCCAGAGCTTTCCGTAGTATGTGAATAGTTACAAGTCTTGACCAGCAGGCCCCCATACGGATGGTCCCTAATTTTCCAGCCAGAACTACACCTTGGTTATATCTCACCCAAGCGTAATAGTCCTGTCAGTTTTTCAACCCTGTCCCGGTCGGTGTCAACTGTTGAGTCCCGGACTACAACATGATGGCACCGTACGCTCGGACAACCTCTCCTCGCTATTGACTAGGTACGGATCAGATACCTAGCCAACAGCCGGGGAGTAAGACCAAATTCCCATAAAAGTTCTTTAAGTGAACACACTTTTGAAATTGGCATTTTATTGCAAGGTCTAATTCAATAAGCATTGCTAAGCATTTTTCAAATACTTTTGAAAAGCAGGTATCAGGTGTATCAGTGGTCGAGGTGGATAGTGCATCAATTAGGATAGCACACAACTCCTATAAACCTAATGCAATAATTTAACTCAAAAGCATTTAAGGAAATCATTTTATAAATTCAAGGAAAGGGTTAAATGCACCGGGGCTTGCCTTGAAGAGCAAAGAGGGCAGGCTCGAAGGCGGCGGAGCAGTTGTCGGAACTCGGGGTAGCCTCGGGGATAGGTTCGTCGGCGGCTGCCTCGATCTTGACTCCTTCTTCGGTGACTATACGAATGCAATGATGCATGCACATGAGTATGCTATCATGAACAATGCAAAACAGGGCATACAACATGAACCCTAATCACTTCTCTATTTTCCTTAATTATTTAAAAAAAGTCATTTTATGAAGTTGCTCCAAAAATTACCAAATTATTATCACATAAGTTCATTATGGTGTAGATAGATGGCAAAACAAATTTCATAATTTTTGGAGGTCATTAAGGTGCTCAAATAATTCCAGACATTAATTAACAAAAGGCACTATTTAACAATTAAAGATAAATGCTCAAAAAATCAACTTGTTCTAAAAGACTTCAAAATTACACCAGAGACTAAACATGGCATAGGAAACTCACAAAAATTAGTCTCATGATTTTTGGAGTTATAAATAATTTTCTAAAAATCCAAAACCATCCATTTATTAATTAAAAGAGGGATTTTACATTTTCAAATTCTTGCAGAAAAGTCAAGTTTCATATTTTTATAAAATACTACACAGTGCAAGGAGCATACCATAATTTTATCAGGATTTAAGGAACAACAGATTAATTCACACAAAAAGAGAAAACAGAACACTATTCACAACTCCCAAAAAGGAAAAAGAGCACTGTGCTCCTTCTATGAAGGGCTCGCGCGAAACGGGCTCGGGCGAGTCGGAAAGTGACTGCTCCGTCCGAGGCCTGGCCCGGAGGCTCGGGCGAAGCGGACTCGGGCGAGACGGAAGGCTCGGGCGAGACGGAAGGCTCGGGCGAAACGGAAAAGCAAGCGTCCGTCCGAGGCCTAGCTCGACGAAGCGGAGGGTGCACGAGTCCGCTCGAGGCCTGGCTCGAGCGAAGTGGTGAGGGTCTGTCCGCTCGAGGCTTGGGCTCGGGCGAGACGGAAAAGTGTGCTCGAGGCCTGGCTCGAGCCACAGTGAACGCGTGCGCCCGAGGCCTGGCTCGAGCTTGCGCCGTTAAAAGGCAGAGACCGAGGGGCTTCGAGGGCTTACCACGGTCGGAGACAAGGCTCGGCGGGGCGGTGGTTCGGTGGAGCTCTTTCGGCGGCGGCGGCGAGCGGCGAGCGGCGCTCCGACGACCCTGCGCAACACACGAGACCGCAAGGGCCTGGTCAGAGTCGCACGGAACCAAGGAAGCTGACACAGGGGTCAGGGGAAGGTATCCGTGACCGGAGAGGGAGTATTTCACGAACCCGAGCTCGCCGGGTTTCTGCCGGAGATGGAACGGCGAGCTACGCCGGGCGATAGGAGGCGGTAGAGATGAAATTGAAGAGCGGGGAAGCTTCACGAGCTCAAGACGGAGCTGTTGGGCTAGTTGGTTGAGCGGCGGAGGGTCTGGAGTGGGCTGGCCACGGTGGCGGAGGTGAGTGAGGAGCTCGGACACCGGCGGGGCTTTTATAGAGGCGGATAGCGGCCGGTAGAGACCGTGGTGATGGCTGGATAAGCTCGGCGAGCGCACGCGCACTCGATTGCACTCTGGCGGAGGCGCTGGCGTGCAGCCGGGGCTCGGGCGCAGGCAGCGCCGGCAATGGCCACGCGGCGGCGGCGAGCAGGAGCAGTAGGGGCCGAGAGCGAGGGTCAGCGCTCGCGTGCGGGCGCGGAGGGAACAGGGAGACAGTGGCGGCAGGATAAGGGCGCATGGGGAGCAGCCGTATGCGCTGCAGGCGCAGCGCCGGCGCCATGGCCGGGCCCCCCCTCCCCCTGGCTCTACGGGGAAGAAGAACAGTGTAGGGGCTAGGGTTTGACTTTTGTCCAGTTTTTTGTATTTTGCAAATTTCTCCCAAAATTTGAACTGTGCGACAAAAACTCAAAATACCAAGTTTGCTCAGAAAAATGAGATCTACAACTTTGTCAATATGAACATTTTCAAATTCCAAATAGTTTTGATTATATTCAAAACAGAAAAGGGGACACTTTTCAAATTTGATTCAAATCAAAATTACTTTGGATTTCAAACTGAAACTTGAAAATCTTTATATATGAAAGTTGTTCCATTTGACAAACCTACAACTTTGCTAATATACACTTTTTTTCTGAACTCAAAAGTTTTTGAATTAATTTTTTTGAAAACTCAAAAAGGGACAAAAATTGGAATTTGAATGAATTTGGATTTACTTCAAACTTTGTACAGAAACTTGAAAATTTGTAAATACCAAAGTTGTTTCTCTTGGCCAGATCTACAATTTTGCTTTTTGGACCAACCTCAAATTTTGAATAATTTTGAATTACCAAAAAGAGGGATAAAAATCCAGGGTTTGGAAATCAGGGTTTTGCAAAAGGATTTGAAATCTGATTTTGATTTTTGAACTTTGGCCAACACAACAAAACTTCAAGACATCCAACTGAACAAGAATTACACAAAGCTAGGCACAGAGGTGAAATTACCATTTTTGCCCTTATAGGAAGATTTGGGCTTTTAGGGTTTTTGAAAAGAGATTGCTACACAAGTACTAGGCAAACATAAATGCAAAGCAAGAATGATTAATGACTAATGATGATGACATGTCAGGTTAATTACAGTTAAACACCAGAGGTGTTACATCGATGCGTATTCTGGCTACCACCAAATTAAGATGAAAAAATCCGACGAACTTGCAACCTCTTTTATTACGCCTTTTGGTATGTATTGCTACGTTACAATGCCCTTCGGCCTTCGAAACGCCGGGGCAACGTACCAGCGCTGTATGCAGCATACCTTTGGCAAATACATAGGCAAAACCGTCGAGGCCTACGTCGATGACATCGTGGTTAAAACCAAGAAAGTCGGGAGTCTCATCAGTGATCTCGAGACCACGTTCGAGTGCCTCCGAGCCAAGAATGTGAAGCTCAACCCCGAGAAGTGTGTCTTTGGTGTGCCTCGAGGCATGCTACTTGGCTACATTGTCTCACAACGGGGGATCAAGGCAAACCCTGAAAAAATCTCAGCCGTCACGAGGATGGGCCCAATTCGAGACCTCAAGGGTGTGCAGAAAGTGACAGGCTGCCTAGCCGCTCTCAGCAGATTCATCTCGAGGCTAGGGGAAAAAGCGCTACCCCTCTACCGCCTGCTAAAGAAGACGGAACACTTTTCGTGGACTGCCGAAGCCGAGGAGGCCTTAACCAAGTTGAAGGGGTTGCTGACTTCCGCACCAATTCTCGTGCCACCACGACCGGCCGAGGGTGACGATCACCCCGAGCCCCTCCTCCTCTATGTGGCCGCGACCACTCAGGTGGTCAGCGCGGTCATAGTCGTCGAGAGGGACGAGGAGGGTCATGCGTTGCCGGTCCAACGACCGGTGTACTTCACCAGTGAGGTGCTCTCCGAGGCCAAGGTCCGATACCCGCACATCCAAAAACTGCTCTACGGCATCATCATCACAAGGTGCAAGCTCCAGCACTACTTCCTCGCTCACCCCGTAACGGTGGTGTCGTCCTTTCCCCTCGGTGAGATCATCAACAATCGGGAGGCCACGGGCGCATCGCCAAGTGGTCCGCCGAGCTAATGGGGGAGACCATCACCTACGCCCCGCGAAAAGCCATCAAGTCGCAAGCGTTGGCAGACTTCGTTGCTGAATGGACTGACACTCAGCTCCCGCCGGCGCAGATTCAAGCCGAGCTCTGGACCATGTACTTTGACGGATCCCTCATGAAGACGGGGGCAGGCGCAGGCCTGCTCTTCATCTCACCCCTCGGAGTCCACATGCGCTACCTGCTACGCTTGCACTTCCCCGCCTCCAACAACGTCGCCGAGTACGAGGCCCTCGTCAATGGGCTGCACATCGCCCTCGAGCTCGGGGTCCGACGCCTCGACGTTCGAGGGACTCGCAGCTCGTCGTCAACCAGGTCATGAAGGCCTCGAGCTGCATCGATCCCAGGATGGAAGCGTACTGCGGGGAGGTGCGCAAGCTAGAAGATAAGTTCTACGGCCTCGAGCTTAACCACATAGCTCGAAAGTACAACGAGGCCGCAGACGAGCTGGCAAAGTTGGCGTCCACGCGCGCACGGTTCCACCAGATGTGTTCTCGAGGGATATCCTCGAGCCATTCGTCAAAATCGGCCTGGGGGCTGGCCCCTCGACGCCACCCCTCGAACCAGACACGGGGGCTCGACCTTCAACGCCACCCCTCGAGAATGACCCCTCGACATCCGCTGAGGCGATGCAAATCGACGCACCTACCACCTCGTCATCACGACCCCTCGATTGGCGGACGCCGTTCCTCGACTACTTGACGCTGGGAGTGCTGCCGAAAGACAAGACTGAGGCCCGACGCATCGCTCGAAGGGCCAAGACCTACGTCATCTACAGCGACGAACGGGAGCTGTACCGACGAAGCCCGACCGGGATCCTTCAGCGCTGCATCCCCCTCGAGGAAGGACGCGAGCTCCTCGACGACATGCACTCGGGGGCTTGCGGCCACCACGCAGCGCCAAGGACCCTGGTTGGGAACGCCTTCCGCCAAGGCTTCTATTGGCCGACCGCCATTGGAGACGCCAAGCGTTTGGTCCGAGCGTGCCATGGGTGTCAATTCTACGCCAAGCAGGCGCACCAGCCCGCACACGCCCTGCAGATGATCCCCATCACTTGGCCGTTTGCCGTCTGGGGGCTCGACCTCGTGGGCCCCCTCAAGATGACAACCGGAAAGTACACGCATGTGCTCGTAGCCATCGACAAATTCACCAAGTGGATCGAGGCCAAGCCCATAGGCGACCCCACCTCCGAGAGGGCGGTCGAGTTCATCGTCGATGTCATGTACCGGTTTGGGGTGCCTAACGTCATCATCACCGACAACGGCACCCAATTCACGGGCAAAAAGTTCACCACCTTTTGCGACGACAACAGCATTCGCATGACCTGGGCCTCGGTCGCATACCCTCAGTGCAACGGGCAGGTCGAGCGCGCCAACGGCATGATACTCCATGGGCTGAAGCCGAGGCTGTTCAAGACCCTCAAAGACTTCGGAAAGGGGTGGGCCGCAGAGCTCCCCTCGGTGCTGTGGGGCCTCAGGACTACACTGAGTCGAGCCACCGGGTTCACTCCGTTCTTCCTGACCTACGGTGCCGAGGTCGTCTTGCCAACGGACCTCGACTTCGAGCCTACAACGAGCAAACCAACGACGAGAAGCTCGCCAACGCCAAGGACCAGCTCGAGGAGGCTCGAGACGTGGCGCTCATTAACTCCGCACGCTACCAGCAAACGCTTCGACGCTACCACGACAAGCACGTACGCAAAAGGGACTTGGCGGTGGGGGACCTCGTGCTTCGACGGCTGCAAGACAACCGAGGGCGCCACAACTCACTCCTCCGTGGGAGGCCCATACACCGTAGCTGAGGTGCTCAAGCCAGGAACATACAAGCTCTACGATGATCGAGGCAGGATCCTAGCGAACGCGTGGAACATATCTCAACTACGTCGCTTCTACCCTTAAAGGCTTCGAGGCCTCATTCATTTTGTTGCTTTGTACAAACACGCCCAAATGAATGAACAAACTCGTGCATTGTCTTTCATTTTGCTTAGCATCTCGAGGTAGCCTCGACCCTGCTTTGCTCAGGGTCGAGCCTCCCTCGGGGGCTGACAAGGGTAACCACCCCCACACTCCGGAGAAAACGCGTGTTTTCTTTTCAAAAATTCGGACCCTCGTCTCGACTCGTGCCTCGAGTGAACTAGCGACGTCTAAATCCCAAAATACCTCGAGCCTCCAAGGGCCGGGAGGCGTCGACGTAGACGGCCACCTACGCCCCCGGGCTACGGTACCCTACCTACGCCTCCCCTCGAGGGGCTCGCGACGTACCAAAGGAACACAGACTAAGCTAGCAGAAACTCGAGCTTGCAAACAAGGAGAAGTGGTCAAATAAGTTTGAAAAGAAAACGACTCCTTTAAACAAACAAGTCATATATACATACGGGTCTCGACGGACCCTCATTCATGTCATAAAATCCTTACAGGGGCTCGATGCCCAAATTTGGCGCGCAGGCCCTAATCTTCGTCGGTGTGGTACTCCTCCCCGAGGTCTTCCACGACGGGCCCAGCCTCGACACCCGAGCTAGAGGGAGGAGGGCCCTCGACACCGCTGCCGGCGTCAGGAGGCAGCACGTCCTCCTCGAAGATCTTCGCGAGCGCCGTCCCCGGCCTCTCCATCTTCTCTAAAATTTTGTCGACACGGCGGTTGTTCCACTCCTCGTCCTTCCCCTCGATCTCGATGAAGCCATTGGCGACAACGTGGACCGGGAAGCGGAAGCCGGAGCGGACAACCGCGAGCGTCTGCTTTACGCCATGATGGAGAGCTTGCCGGACACGGTCCCGCGTGGCTGCGTCGAGGAAGCACAAGGCGTCGACCAAGGCGTCGCCTCGGGCAATCGCATCTTCTGCCAAGCCACTGGAGGAGCACCCCACGTGGGGCCGAGCCGGTCGAGGGAAGTGCGAGCCCGCTCCGCCACCATCGTCTCGTCTTGGAGTTGGTCCAAGAGAGCCTGGTTCGCCCCGCGGAGCTCCTCGACCGTCTCTCCTCGACTCCTGCGCAACAAGCGAGGAAGAGTGAGACTGCGGCGTAACCAAAAATTTCGAGACCCAAACAAGGACAAGTATAAGCCTCACCATCGCAATGTTGCCCCAGTGCGGCGAGGTCGCTGGTAAGGCCCTCAGCGCGCTGCTCGAGCCTGCGCTTCTCGGCCAGCATGAGGAGCTTCTCGGACCTAAGCTCCTCGATCAGCCTGCCCGCCTCCACGAGGGCCAGATCCTTTCGGATCACCTCCTACCGCGCCGCCCCCTCGGCAGCTCGGGCTGTGGCGACACCGCTCTCGGCGTCTTCGGCCTCTTTTCTCGCCGCCTCTGCTGCGGTTCGGGGCGGTGGCGGCCTCGCCACGGGCGTCAGCGGCCTCCTGCTTCGCCGCCTCAGCTTCAGCCCGGGCGGAGGTGGCCTCGCTTCGGGCGTCCGCGGCCTCCTGCCTCGACGCCTCGAGAGCGGCGGCGGCCTCCTCCTTGGATCGAGCGGCCTCACCTCGAGCCGCCCGGACCTCCGCCTCCGCCTCGTTGAGCCGGCTCGCCATTTGGGCGTTCCGGCTCAGCTCAGCGCGGAGATCTCGAAGCTCCGCCTCAGCCCTCGCGAGGGCGGCCGACACCTGTGCGGACCGGCCCGCCTCCTCGGAGCAGGACCGCTCTGCCTCCGCCATAAGCCCGGCCACCTCCCGGAAGATGGACCGCACCTCGCGCGGGGCCCCCTGCTGGACCGGTTGCTCGACGGAGACCATGGCGAGGGACGGGCTCGGCGCGTCGGGAAACGGCCATGCTGGTCGGTCAAGCTCGATGTCGGGCAGATCCTCCTCCGCCCCGAGCTGCCCCGACTGCGGCCCGCCGCCCGACGGCACGAGCCCCGGCTCTTCCCTAACCGGGCCCTCCGGCGCCTTGTCGGCGCTAGCCGGCGCCTCCGGCGCCTCCACCATCATCGAGCCCGCGGCGAGGAGTGGCCCCTGCTCCAGCTTATTCAGGAGGTCCTCCACCGTCGGCTCCTCCTCCGCCAACGCCTCTCCCCCCTTCCCTCCTCCGCAGCCCGGCTCGTGTCGGTCGGGGCTCGAGGGGCGCAGTCTCCTCAGCCCCAGACACCGGCGGGGCCGTGCTCGCCCCAGGCGCTTCCCCCGAACAGCCGTCGTGGTGGGGGGAAGGGTGGCGCTCCCACTGGCGCCATCGCGGGAGGAGGAGGAGGGGGAGGAGGCAGCGCTTCAGTGGATATGGTAGTGGCGGGCTCGATGCCATGAGCTGAGGCCCCTGCAACACGAGATGACGGTGATATCAAAACCAGGAAGAGTGCCTCGACCCCTGCGGTCGATGGCGACGGCCTCACCAAAATTTGCGACGATCATCTGGCCTCCTCGAGCCATGGCAGCTCGAGCCTTCTCCAGCCAAGCGGCCTCTCTAGCGGAGGAAGGTGCCATACCTCGAGGTGCTTGTGCCTCGACGGGGCTCGAGGTCTTGGCCCGCTTGGACGAAGCGAGATCCACCTCCTGGTAGGAGCGCTAACCCCTGAAAAACCAGAGACGACATGCGTCATCAAAAGTAAAGAGGTAAAGCCTCGCTGCCGACGAGGTCCAAGAAAATTACTCACCCAAAGCGGGGCTGGGCTTCTTCCCGGAATCGCCGGACCCACTCAGGGCTTCGAGCCCACCCCGCGGCTCGAGCCCTGTGCCTGGGCCGTCTCCACAGGGCTGGGATGGGGTGAGGGCTCCCGACGCCTCCCATGGCTCGACCTCGAGGGGGATCCCTCCTTCCGCCCCGCATCGCGGGAGGGCGACCGCACCTCCCTCGTGCTGTCATCGTGGCGCCCGCCCCGGCGCGGGCTCCGGGACTTGCTCCGGCGCTCGCACTGTCGCGCCCTCCCGTGTCCGCTTCTGTGTCCCGGCGGCGGTGCGGCGATGGACTCCGGGGGCACTCCCGCCCCTGGGCACGAGACGCCCGGGGGCTCCCTCCCCGACGCTCGTGATGGCGCGGGCTCGACACCTCTCTGGCGCCCGCTCCTCCGCGGGCTCGACCCCGACCTCGATAGCTCGCGGCGGTCGGACCCGGAGCCCCTCCCGATGTGGTCACTGCCCCTCGAGGCTCGACCCTTCCCGAGACCTCCCGCCTGGGCTGACGCGGGGGCGGCCTCCGTTGGTGCTATGGCAGAGGCGCTCCGGGTTCGGGGCTTCCTCGCGACCGGGGCACGTCCGCACAGAGCTCGACGGACCTTGGGCCCCCGACGAGGCGGGATCGGCGCCGCCTTCCGCGGCTGCGTCCTGCGCGGTCCCTTCGCCACGGGGACCTCCAGTATACCCTCCTGCACAGAGGAGCGGTCAGCCCTGTCATCGACGACCCCCGCGCGCCTCAGGCGCGCATCCATCCCCTCGTCGTCGCTCTCCTCCTCATCATCGCTCTCCTCCTCATCATCGCTCTCCTCCTCCGAGCTCGAGGAGCTCAGCTCGGGGGACCCGTCTCCAGGCTGACGGTTGCGACGAGCCTTCGCCAACCTCTGCTCCCGAGCCAAGCGACGTAGGTTTTTGTTTTTCTCTTTCTTCTTCCTGGCATCCTTGCTCTCCTTGCTTTTCTGAGCAGAGAGGCGCCTCACCTGAGTTTCCGCGACGTCCTCCCTCACCGGGGGCCTCGACGCGCGACAAGTAAACGCCCCCTGCAAAAGAGAAGAAGCGTGACGAGACAAACCACAAGAAGAATGCAAAAGGTTCGAAGGAGGAGAAAGGGGGAGAAGGCTCGGGACAGCTCAGCTCGAGGGATGCTTACCAGGTCAAGGCACCCCTCGTCGGGCGCCATGGCGGTCAGGACGGTGTACTCAGGGATGAACGGCCCCTGGATCGTGATTGACACCCGGGAGACGCCCTCGTTCCGGGACAGCCTCTCCTCGGCCATCTTCGATCGATTAAGCGCCTCGAGCTGGGCCTTCGGCCCCATCTCGTGCATAAGAAGGGGGCGGTCCGCCAGCGGGAGAACTCTCCGCTGGTGGAACGCCCAATGACCGCTTGTACGGTCAACTTCTTCTCATCCACCAGCGTCTTCATCATCTTCATCAGCGGGGCCAGGTGGCGTTGCCTGTCCGCCGCGACGCCCTAGGTCCACTTCTCGGGCGTTGAGCGAGGACCCTGCCGGTGTACTACGGAAAGAGACCACCTTCATTCCGCAGATAGAACCAATGGTCGTCCCACCCGGCCTGGTTGGTGAAAGCTTGTATCGCAGGTATTCGCGGGGGACATTGGCCGACGAGGTCCCAGCCCTCGCAGTAATGGTGAGGGAGCCCATGCGCACGAGCCGCCTCCCGCTAGGCTTTAGGGCCTTGATGAAGAGCTCGCCCCGGAAGAGATGGACGAACATCTCCCAGTGCGGCTCCATCTTCAGGTACCCCTCGCACACCGCGGTGAATATGGCGGCGTGCGAGATGGAGTTGGGGGAGAAGTGTTGCAGCTCCACCTCGAAATGGTGGGCCAGCCCCCGCATGAAGCGGCTCGGCGGGACGCCGAGCCCCATACGGTGGTAGCGCGTGAAGCTCACCACGTACCCCTCCGGCGGGTGCGGCTCCCGGTGCTCCGCCGACGGGATAACCCACCACGCGGGTCCCTCCTCCGGGTTGGGGCGCAGAAGTCCCTGGGCCACCAACGAGTCCATCTCGCTCTGCGTCACCTTCGACGGGCTCCAGTCTTCGGCCGGCAGCACTTGTGTCTGGGCGGCCATCGGTGGCGCGGCGCGGACCCGAGCAGCGGGCGGGCAGCCGGAAAATCCCCAATCGACTAGCTCGAAGGAGAGGGCGCGTGAAGGCTACGGCGGCGGTGAAGGCAAAGGCAAAGTAAAGGGTTCTTTTTCCCCTCTTTCGATATTTATAAGGGGAAACCCCGACGGGCGGGGTCTCCCACAACGTAAAAAGGTAACCGCATGCATTTAATGCTCCACCTAACCGCGTCTCGAGCCGGGTGCAGGGTACACGCGGCAGTTCTCCATTCGCTCCACTACCGGGCCCGCCACGACCGTCGCTCCGGCTTCGCGCCCGCCGCCCTCTCCGACGGTTTCCGCCTAAAAAGACGCGCCCAACGGGCAGAAGGATCCCCAGACGACGGAGGCTTCTTCACGAAGGTAAAAACGGGCCCCGGCCCTAAGTCTCGAAGCAGCGAAGGCTGGCCCTCGAAGAGGGTTCGACAGCCGGCTTCGAGCACCCGAGTCAGGGACACCAGGGGGCGCCACTCGCGGCATCACTCGAGGGCCAAGCCCTCGAGGCCCCTCATGTGTATCCAAGGCGGGGAGCTCGACGTGCAGTGAGATCCCCTCGGAGGGAGGCATCGAGCCACCGGGTCCTATCGAATGGACCCGGCACTCCTGCAGACTGAGCACCCATGCTTTATGAGATCGCCTCCGGGCTACAGTCGACCCCTATCGAACGGGGCACGTGGTCTCACTTGGATTCCCCGTTACCAGCTCACCGGGAACCTCGATACTCGCCCGCTCGTGGTAGTACGAGGCATCCCCCCTCGCATCTGATCGAAAGGACTCGCGGGATGACAAGCCAGGGCAACCGGCGTGCCGGACAGCTCGAAGAGCCGGCCGGCCGGTTCAGCCTGGCACCCCTCGACAAAAGAGGGTCTAAAAAACTCGGGGGCTCAACACTCCCGGGCCTAAAAAACGCAACTAAAACTCGCAAAAAGCCCACGAGGGAGTTTTAGCCACCCCCCCCCCCCCCCGTGGCCTTGGGGGCTACACCCGCGGGTGTCGCTCGCACGACACCCACGGAATCAAAACGACCAAACCTCGAGACTAGTTAGCTAACCTTCGAGCTCCCAGTCGGGAGCCCCTGCTCGAGTGCAAGCACTCGAGCAAGGCTCGGGGGCTACTGTCGGGGGTCCACAAAAGGGGTACCCCAATCAACGCAAACAAATAGGTTAAACCTAGAACACCAATTAATAATAGACCTAACTAAGTCTAACCCCCTAAAGAACCAACCCCTCGAGGCCTGCAACGCTGGCCCACCAGCCGAGCCCTCCAAGCCTAGGCCTCGGCGAACGCTCGTTTTCCGTCTCGCCCGAGCCTCCAACGAGGCCTCGGACGAACGCTCGTTTCCGTCTCGCCCGAGCCCTCCAAGCCAGGTCGACGAACGCTCGTTTCCGTCTCGCCCGAGCCCTCCAAGCCAGGCCTCGGACGAACGCTCGTTTTCCGTCTCCACTACCCTTCGAGCCCCCCACAACCGAACACCACACCTCGAGACCCCACGCGGGGACCTCGAGCCTCTCTGGCAGCGGCTTATCCCTCGAGACGCTTTATGCCTCCCCGAGCGGTGCAGGCATCGGACGCCAGCCCCATACCGCGCATTTAATACCTCCACCTACTCCAGTCACATTCTGCGCAAACCGACGTGCCACAGTGAACTAGGGCAGAGTCAAGTCTCGTTTTCACGCAAGTAGGCCGAAAAGGCACCAGTGAAGCACTATTAACCCATGCCCTACCCTGTGGCATGTCCAAGCCATGTCTTGGGGCACAGATGCCCGCCGATCAAACAGTTTTCACGGGACTTGCCCATACCTGCAGGGGCTCGAGCCCCCCATGGGCGCTACCTCGAGGCCGGCTCTGCGCCTCTCGAGCCCTAACTGCTCTCACACTATTGGAGGACAGGTACCCCAAGACCCGGAGGGACCTCGCCGTGTCCTGTACGTTCCGGGATGGGTGTTGTACGACTTCCACCTCGCCACGCCTTCACGTCGGCTACAATGTCTTCGACAAGACAGGGTTCCTACCCTACTTCGTATTGGGCATAGTACGCCCCGACACCTGTAATCCCCTTGTGTAACCTTGGCCTCCCCTTGCTCTATAAAAGGGGACACCAGGGCCTTCGTTCGGGGGAGGAAAAAAGACGTTAGAAGGCACATACACCCACACGCTCAAGTCCGGACTCCGGTCCACGCTCACCGAGCTTGTATTCGCCCCTGTACAAGCACTTAGGTGCAAGTAATACAAGAACCTCCTCCCCCGCTCGACGTAGGGCCTTCTTTGCCCGAACCAGGATAAATCCTTGTGTCATCTTGTATCACCATCCAGGAAGAGAGCACGCGATCACATTTACTCGTTGGTGTCGTACCCCCGGGTTCGAAACACCGACAACTCGACAAAACCGATTTTTACTGTTCCGGTTCTTTTGGTTTTTGGTCTCTCGTTTCGATTAATTATGCCCACTGTGGCGTGTGGATACTAGCTCATAATATGCGTTCATAAATTTGGTGGCTGTTGGCGTTAGAGACCAAGTTGTTGGTTAGAGAATTTGGCCCCGTGATTGTGTAACGGAGGTCTCTTTCATGTCAAAAAAAAATGACGCTGAAGTGCCACAGGAATTATTTCTTTAGCTGTGAGCCCATGTTTTCCTTCCTACGTTGGTACAGGACTGCTCATTCTTTCCTTATAATACATGGAAATAACTGATCTTTCGTTCCGAACAGCCTTGAAAATATTCCATATAAAAAGATTCATCTTGAATTCCTTCAGATTTCCTTTGATCGTTTGCCCCTTTGAAAATCCAGCAGGAGCCAGTGTCAATTTTGACATGAGCCACCATTCGAAACATTTACGAGCAATCCCTTTCGTGACCTACCCGAGTACCCTTAGCAACAAGCAGTGTCCTGAGAGGCCCGGCAACAAAGGATCGCAGCGCGCCAGCGTGAATGCCGCCCCCCATAAAGCGTGTCGGTAGCGGCTGCTTGCCTGATCATGCGTGTGCGTACGCGCCACCACTAAAAAAATTCTCACCCCCTACGTCCCCACACCCCTCGGGCCTAGCCGCCTAGGCTCCTCCAGGCTCGAGCCTCCAGCCTTCGCCAAAGCCGCGCAGCGAGACCGGCGGTCCAACGACCCCGCCACCCGTTACGTTTCCGCCCCGCGCGCCGCAGCGGTCCATGGCCCGCTGCATCCGCCCGCGCTGCCTGCCCACTGCCCCCACGCAAAAGGAGACGTTATCTACATGCATGCATGGCCATTACTTTATGGCGCCGCGCAGCGCCAAACGTGGCGTAGCGGCGGGAGGACTCAGCGAGGACGACGCCCCCCCGCCAGTGTCCCCACTACAACGACGCACGCCCACGCCCACCGCGACCGCCTGTCCTGGCCTGGCCTCGGCCCGCGGTTTCTCTGCGCTCGCCTTTCTCGTAGCTTCCGGTGCGGTTTCCTGGCGTTGCTTGGATCCAAAGCCACCGGGCCACGCGTGGGATGGCAGCCGCACACGGCGCCACACGGCGCGAGGGAGCAGCGGAGCGCGCGCCCTTTTCCGTGTCCGCGCTGCCCCGCCACGCCATCCGCCGCTACTCCGCCCAACTAGCAGTGCTAGTACTACGAGCACTTGCATGCGATGGTCCCGGCCTGCCATCAACGCCGATCGGTGCCCCCTCCGTGCACGCACGTCTCAGTCAATGCCCCCACACTCCCCACCGCACCTCCCCCTCCCCCGCCCTCACACGTCCACATCCCCCCATTACGTGAGCCATTGCTTTTCTCCGCCCGCCCCGTTGCTGATTGATTCCAACCTTGCCCTCCGGCGTGGGTTCCCTGCCGTCCAGCAAAGAAACTGGCAGAGTGCACAGGCACCCTTCAAAGGTCGAGCTAGTACTAGTACTAGCGAGTTTGACAACTTTTAAAATCCCTAAATTTCTTCTAATCTAAAGGCACCTAATAATCTGCCGTCCAACAATCTAAAATTACACTAATATAAAAAAATAAGAATATAAATATGGCACATTTATAGATTATTAATAATGGAAGAAATTTTTAAATAAAGCTATTTATAAAGATATAAAAAATACTAACATAAGTCTTTTTTTAAAATTCAGTTAAACTAAGAGATCGATGAACAGGCCTGTCGATGAACAAAGGAGTAGTCCAGTCGCATAGCCGTAGCCCATGGTATGCAGTCATGCTCATGCACCGCATACAGGAGTCTAATTATTAGGTGCACCAAGACAATCAAAGCATGCAGGCGGCGAAGTAGTACTGTAGTACCAGTAGTAAAACGACGGAAAACGGCAATCTTCCGGAGGCGGAGGCGCGGCGCGCGGTGGGCCCCACGGCGAGGAGAAGCTGCCGCCGCGCGAATCACTGCCCCCTGATGCCGGCCCTCCCGCTGCGCCAGGCCCACAGCTGTCGGCCGAGACCACGCCCGGTCCTCGCGCCGCATCCGGACGCGGCCGCGCCGAACACGGGACACGCCCCGCGGCCCAGCCGCGGATCCGGCACGCCCGCGCCGCGAGACGCGAGCGCCCAACCACCGTGGCCACCACAGCCGGGGCGCGCGCAGCGGATCCGCAGCCGGCAACGACGGGTCCTGCCGCCGCGCACACGTGTCGCGCGGGGCCCCGCCCACACGCACACGTTATTCTCAAGGTCACGAGTAGCACAGCGCAGCCGCGATTCCGTCGTACGAACAGATCGTCGCCGGTGCGGAAAGATCCAGCCACCACCCCACCGCTCGAGGAGTCGTCCCGTCCACACCTGCCTCCCGCCCGAGGCCCACGACTCGACTCCTCTCCGCTCCATCGCATCTGCCTTTTTCTTCTCAAAGATCTGTACGCGCCGGCCCTGCCGTCTCCACGCCGCTGCCATGACCCAGGATTTGAAAATTATTTCGTCGCTGCAAATTGGCAGCAATAATTACTGTCGTTGTTGTACTCGGTACAGCGTAGCGGGGAAAGCCGTGGAAACAAGGGATAACGATGCTTCTGCAGTTCTGCACTTGTGCTTCCTCGGCAAAACCCATCGGCGGTCAAGCTGATGAGCTCGTCGTTCGGCTCCAAATCAACCTCATCAAGGAGGAAACAAGCTTTGTCGAGCTATTAGGCCATGCATAATGAATGAGATGCGTCACAGACCCAAACCAGAAGTAAAGGTAAATTTGTCGTGTCACCGTGACTGCAACACAACGCAGGAAGCAAAGGAAGCGGTGCAATAAATGGCGACCTGCGTTTCCCAACCAAGCTAGACACCTTTTCTTGTATGGAAAGATCGCAAGGAAACGTCTGAAGCTTTTCCGTGCAAATTTCTTTGGGTCGTTTTTTTTGTGAACAAATGATATATCCTCAGTACTTGGGAATTACTTAATCAATACTCCATGGTTTAAGCCCATATCAACGCCGGCTTGATCTGTCTAGACAGACGAACAGATCTCAGATCATTTCCGTCCTCGGCGGAAAAAACTATTTACAAGGCTCCCCCATCTCTCAGTCTACAGAAGAAGAATACACGACCAAACAACCAGAAGTAACATTCCTGATGAAGGCAAAAGGGAAAGAAGAAACTACTGAAGTCGTCAGCTAAAAACTCCGGCGTGCCTAGTTCTCTGCCGGCGGCGGCCAGTTCAGATCCAGCTCGAAGCCCACCTCCTTCTTTGCCGTCACCGCGGGAGGCGAAGGGGTGTGATCAACCACGGACGACGAGTCGGAGTCACTCTGCGCGACGGCGGCCACGGAGACCGGCGGTGGGGCGACCTTGAGCATCCGGTAGCCGGCTGCCGCGGCCGCGGCGGCCGCTGCCTGCTCGTAGAAGAAGTACTGGTGCGGGGTCGGGCGCGCGACGGGGTAGCCCTTGAACGGAAACCGCATGCCGCCGGCGGAGACCGCGTTCACGGCGGCCGCCCGATGGAAGAGATCGAGATCGAGGGCCGGAGGCAGCGGCAAGGCCTGCATAGGCGCCTGGACGCCACAGCCGCCGCCGCCGCCGCCGCCGCTCGAGTCCACGGTGCTGTTGCTGCTGGGGCTGCCAGCACCGGCGGCGACGGGGCACTGGGACGGAAACGGGAAGTTGGTCTTGGCCTTGGCGCCTCGGAACTCGCGGGCGGCGGCGTCGTAGGCCTTGGCGGCCTCCTCGGCCGTGTCGTACGTGCCCAGCCACACGCGGCTTTTCTTGGCAGGGTCGCGGATCTCCGCGGCGAAACGTCCCCACGGGCGCTTCCTCACGCCTCTGTAGTGTGGTCCCATGCCAAGGCCTCCGACTCCTCCGCCAACGCCCAGTCCGAGGCCGGTGGCCGGCGGCAACGGCGACTTGTCCGCCACCCGGGGCGCCATGGTGTACAAGTGGCGTGTGTGTGCGGGTCTTCCGGTTCAGCGAGGTGGTGTGGGCGAGGAGGGTTTGTGTGTGGCGTCTAGGATAAGGCGAGGCGGGAGGGGGCGGCATTTATAGGCAGCCGGGTGGGTTAAAAAAGGGCAGCAGGCAAGGGGGAAAGCCCAGCGCGAGTGGTGGAGCGGCGAGAGGGAATAAAACTCGGCGCAGTCAGCGAGCGCTTTGACTGTCCTCTCCTCGCCGCCGCCCGCCCCTCGTCTTTAGCGAGCTGGCCATTAAAAATTAGGCGGCCGTTTTTGCGCGTCTGCCACCTGCCGGCCTGCAAAATTACGTAACGTATGGCAGGTGTTACGGGTGCCGTTTCTCTTTTAGGTCCCTGGTTTTTTTTTGTCTTAACGCAATAGCTGCCGGGTTTTCTTCCTAGAGGGAATACTCCCTCAGCATATAATTTAAAATAGATGATGTTTTTGATATCCACACGGTCTCTAAAATATAAATTTGACTTCTTTTATACAGAAAAATATTTATTAAAAGTAATATATGTATATTTTTACGAAACTATTTTTTAAGACAAATCTATTCATACGATTTTTATATTTTCAAACTCAATAATTTAAAAATTATTAATGATTTATATTATCAATGTTTAACCGAAACGTTGTTCAAAACATCGTTTATTTCCTATACGAAGGGAGTACTACGTTTAAATTTATTGTATACTTCCTTCGTCCAATAAAACATACGACTCTCACTTATAGAGAAGTCAAACAATTTGAATTTTGATCGAAGTTATATAAAAAAAATAGTACAGTAACATTCTTAATAAAAAAAGTACCATTACATTAGTAATAATATATATTTCTATTTTAATTTTATTTAATAACATAAATACCAATATTGTTTATTATAATCTTGGTCAATGTTGAGCCAATTTGATCACCACGGATCCTATAATTGCATGTTTTTATGGACGAAGGGAATATATAACTAGTAATTCCTTTTTTAGAAAAGAAAAACGTCCTAGGCTACGCCACTGCATACCCGAAATTTCATATGTCTTTCAGATTACGTGTTAATCACAAATTTATAAATGAGAAAACAAAACAAAACAAAATAACATACCATTGTTTTTTTATCTATTGCTGCAAAGACATCTAAGGCCCTATTTGCATCAAAGAGGTGATAGTTAGCTGCTAATGAATAGCTTATTAGATCCAAACACGTCCAGCTAATAATTTTTCTAATTGTTAGCTGAATACCTAACTAAGAATTACTATTTCACTAGTTGAACCAAACTAGCTAATGACAGCTAATATTAGTTGTGACCTAGTAGTTAGCTAACTATTAGCAGCTTACGAGTCCAGTTAGGCTATAAGGCAAGGACTTTAAGAATCATGCTCACTAAACAGGTAGTTTATCTCCTCTGTCATCATACTATAACATGCCCATAAGCACAACTAATATGCTTCCTTGAAGAGAAGTGGTAAATAGGAAGCAATAGTTTTTTACTCGGTATTAAGATCATTAGGGCACTCACAATGCAGACTCTATCATAGAGTCTAAACCTATTTATTACACTCCTATTTATTGTATTTTGCTGATGTGGCAGTGTAGTTATTGAAGAGAGAGGGTAAAAAAGCAAGACTCCAAATCTTATTTAGACTCTAAGTCTACGATACCTTCGAGGTAATAAATAAATTTAGACTCTAAGTAGAGTCTGCATTGTGAGTGCCCTTAGAGGCACGCCAAAACGCACAAGTGATGGTTGTCAACCATAAAGATTAGTAAACAGGCGGACGAGCCTGTGGCTCAGTGGCTAGCTCCCAAGGGTGGGAAGCAGCCGGCGGGGGTTCGAACCCCGCACCGCACCTGGCCTCCTCAGAAGGCCGCACCGAGGTGGTGCTTTTCAAAAAAAAAAAGATTAGTAAACATCAATCCATTTCCATTCCCTTATGCTTGTTAGTCAACTCCCATGTAAGGTGACCGCATAGATAAACACTCAGTAAATAGTCTGACGACAACATATACCCAATGAATAATGACCAATATTTTTATATAATTTCGGTGAAATTTGAAATGTTTGACCATGTTTTGTTGGACGGAGGAAGTAGTTGAAAAGATTTTCAAATAGTTTTTGCATAGTTGCAGTAAAAATAATAGGTGTATAATTGTTTGTTTATGGACACAAAAGTTAAACTTTTGCAATAGTCTAATCTATTTCATCTAAAAGTTACTGTACTACGTTTTATTGAAACGACACCCGTTTTCTCTTGGAGCTCCATCCAGCTCAAGACACTGCGCAATCAAGGAGGAGCTGAATCGCGTGACGAGCTCTAGAGCAAAGGGCACGGAGCCAAAAACGGGAGACTGGAGGGCGCGGAACGAAAATCCCTCAGATATCCCAAAAGCGAAGGGGGCACGGCAAGGAGACGGACGCAAAGGCAAAGCCGCCGCTCGAGGGCCCATCTGGAGCGGGGCAGGGAGCGGCACGCCACGCCAGGCAGCGCGAGCACGTCGTGGCCGGGAGCGCGGGCCCCGCTGGCGAGGAAGACGACGCATCACGATCCGTGCGTCCCTGGCTGGGGTCAGGCAGTGCGCGCCCGGGGCGGCGTCGGCATCGGCCGCGCAGGCCGCGGAGCGTAAAGACACGTGGGGCCGCGGCGGCCTCCACCGCCGCGCTGTCGTCGCATTCGCATCCATCCCAGCGCACGCCTCCCTCGCCCCTCCCCTCTCCCCTCTCCAGTCCAGTCTCCCACGCCGCGCTGCGCAGCTAACGGATCGTCGTCAACTTGAGCCAACCTTGTCGCGCGGGGAAACTTGGTGCCGGAAGATACGCCGCTCGCGGACAAAAGCTCGCTCGCTCTCGATTGGAAGGCGGAGGTGACGTTTTTTCCCCCCTTAGTGCGGGGAGGTGCGTGCTGAACTGCTGCTGATGGTAGGAAAGCTGGACCGAATTTCTTGCCTTTCGATCCGATAGACGGATGGCACACGCCATGATTATTCGTTCCCATACCAATTGATCGGTGTGACGATACAGTTCGAGCAAACCCTTCTTGACGTTTCTTGTACTGTACTGTAGTTACAAAAATCGCCGTATATACTGAAGCAAAGGTACTACTGACCTCATGCTTTCAAAGGACGTTGCAGGTTCAAGCATGATGAAGACAAATAAATAGTACAGTACTAGCCTTCGAGAGGCAAAACACTACTATATGCAGATGCATGGTAGTATACAGAGCGAGCGGTGCTTTCGAGAGGCAAGACACTAGCCTTCTCCAAACGGCTACGAGTATATGCAAAGCTTATCAAATCTCAAGGCCTGATCATCTACTCCCTCTCTGTATCCAGTGGCGAGCTAGAGCAAATACAAGGGGTGTGTGCTTGCCTTGTGGGTGCATAGGATTTTATTATATGAGTGCGAATATGGTGAAAATTTAATCATAATCACTGTTTTTCAAAAATTTTGTGGGTGCGACCGCACCCAAAAACATGTATATAGATCCGCCCATGTCTGTATCCCAGGCTAGCATTTTTTTTCACAATAAGTCATCTAAGCCGAGGTGATAGAACAAGGAGGAACCAGCCGATCCGGAAATCCCCTGTGAATGCGACGGATGAGCTTCCAGTACTAGTACTTTTCAGCGCAACTACTGCTCGTACATGCTCCTTGCTAAGCTCAGCCTCGATCTCGTCTCGTGCAGAGTCAGGTCGTCCGCTCCAAGAGGGAAACAACAGCGAAGACGAGCGAACGAGACGCGCGCGGGAGAAGTCAGGTCCTCCAAGAGAAAAAAAAAACCCGGACGATCGTGCGCGGCAGATCAAGATCACACGAGGGACGTGGACGGACGGCCGCGCCAGCGCGCTAACGGCAAGATCAGGATCAGCGTGCGGCGCAAAAAGGACCGCGCCGCGGGGCGGGCACCCACCACCAAAATGTCGGCATCAGGCGGCCAGCGGGCGTGTTGCTTGGATCGCGACGCCGGGGGCGGGGGGGCACCCACCAAGGCGAAAGACGCAACGCCCACCAGCCGCAGGCCGCCGGTCCTCCTTTTAATTTTCGAGCCGCTGGCCCTAGACCGACAGCCAGTACAGCCGCCGCCCCCATCACCGCAGGCACCGGCACGCGCCGGTTGCCCGCGCATCGCGTGATGCCGCGCCGCTTCCACCACCCGCCTGCGGAAGCGGCGGCACTGCCACTTTCCTGATGGCCCGGCGAATTGCTGGACGTACGCCCGACCGTGTACCAGGCGCCCGTGCCGCCCATTTATGCCCAGGAGAGGACCACGGACCACGGACCACGGACGGTTGGCTGGCAGCTCCTTGCCGACGCGGATTTTCGGAGCGGTGCTCCCTTAACTTCAGGGAGTATAACAATGTTGCACGGAGTGTACTGTACTGCTGATACAGGAGTACGAGTACGATTTAGAATAACAGTAAAATCATTTTGAAAGAAATGTAAACCTGGAGACATAATGGATTTTTGTTAAGTTGCCCTTAAAAGGTACTCGTATTTCATTAACACCATATTTTTATTTATTCTATTTTTACAAGATTTTTTATTTATTCTTTGACAAAAAGGGGTGCGTATAATTTATACATTCTGGTTCTAGTGAACTCATATGTTCATCTCTCAGATTCTTGGAATATGTAGAATAGATAGACTATTTATTTATCGCTGGTGAGTAATAGCTCTCCTACTTTTTTTCTCCACGTCACAACACAGTTAGTCAAATAGCTAGTTGTTGGGGGCACCCTGATGGAAACGAGCGAGAAACACTACTCCATGTGGTGCTAGTCTGATAAATGAGGAGTCATGTTAACTACATACGACACGACGAGGTATGCAACAACTGTTTGCACCTATGAATATTGAAAAGTTTTCCCGGCCTAGTACATCTGCAAATATTGGATGGATGGAGTACAAAGGACAATACCTTGACGAAACATTGGTATTTACATGGTTATTAGAGCAGTGATTTGTAGCATGCATTGTGACATTGTATATGTGATCATTTTGTAGGTGATATAAATAAAAGAGAGGATTTGTAGCATGCACTTAACCTTTAGCGTGACTAAACTTAGTACATGTAAACTTTATTCTAGGTGATCTAAATAAAAGGGAGTATGTACTAAACATGACGTTACGTACTCCTGTGTCGCTACTCTGCCACTCGGTTAGAGAGACCTGGATTACGAGAGCCTGAAGCGTGAGACTCGTGGGGGAATATAACTCCAATCAGTGAGCTTGTTCACTCGCTGTGCAGACTGCAGGGGCACATGACCGAGACGTTTAGTCAGGAATTCTCCAGAATGGAAGAGTACAGGTCTCCCGTTTCGTTAACGTCCTCGTCCATGAATTTCCGTTGGTTTGGCGTCCAGGATGCACCCCGCTGTGGAGACGCAATTATTGGGCGAGGAAATCATGGCGCCGAGCGAGCCGCCGAGGTGGAGTTGGCGTCTCGTGGGCTGCGCCTGCTCCACGCCGCTTGCCACTTGCTGTGGATGGGACGCTGATTACTAGTACTAATCCCGAGCTAAGCACGTCTGGTGCGTAAACCAAATCTGCGATCTCACGCTCCTGCTGGTACCTGACAGCGCCCACAAATAGCGCACGCACCTGACAACTACTACGTGCGGCGCGGGGCCAGCCGCCCAGCCGCACCACAGCTGGCGGGTGCCGGTGCGTTGCCTTCGTTCGTGGACCTGTTCGCTCGCAGAAAAAAAAAAGAATTCCTCGCGGAGTAGCGTACTAGAAAATGACGGGATGAGAGAGAGCCGAAAAGGAGGACAAGAGGGGAGGCAGGGTGGGGTCCGTGCGGCTATGGTCCTGGTGCGGCGCCTTCTACGTGCCGCCTCTCCAAATCAGTCGCGGGGTGGGGTCCGCGCACGCGAGCGGTGCGGCGCCAAGTGGAGAGATACGGACGGATCGCGAGGGCGGGGATTGCCCGGCGACGCCGGCGCCCGCCTTGTTGTTGTTTGGGCGAGTGATGAGTGATGGCGACAGGCGGCCGGGCGGGCGGCGTGGAGCGCGCGGCGCGGTGCTGGGCGGGCCCGATCGGGCGGACGGGACACGTCTCTGCCTGCCGTGCCGCCGCGCTAGCGGGTCCAAGTCGTTGTCTCCGCAGCTGCGCACCACTTGACGACGTCTCCCTCCACCGGCTGCTGCTGGCGTACGTGGACGCGCTTTGGCTGGCGTAACCATCTCGGCGTCGCGCCGTACCTCTCGCTCATCGCTCCCGGAATTTGACGTTGGCGGGTGGATGGACGGTTGGCTTTACCTGTTCCTACGGGCAGCGCCTGACAAACGCTAAAGTGAACTGTACTCTCTTTTCGCGTGGGAACGTTTTGGTCTGTCCTAGAGAACGTTTGCTCCTAGCATGATTTTTAGCTCCAGTAATGTTTGGTACTAGTAACTCCTACGACACACTCACGCAAATTCTACACATTTTGAAAAACTAAGCCGATAGATCTCAAAATTAACAAAGTCGCCACAGACACCATATTGTCATCGAGTATGTCACCTACTATTAAATACTCCCTCCGTTCATAGAAGAATGTAATTATAGAAAGCGTGCTAGTCAAATTATTTTAACTTTAACTAGGTTTATAATAAATACTATTAGCATTTATGTCTTAAAATAAATTTATTCTGAAAATATATTTTACAACTAATCTAATGATGTTTATTTTGTCTCATAAGTGTTTGTATTTTTCATATAATTTTAATCAAAGTTTACGATGTTTGACTCCTTAGAATGTGAGGATTGCATTTTATACAGAGGGAGTAAATAGAAATACAAAAACCCATGTCAAATCAAAAGATCAGATTTAAACCTAGATGGACAGACCACCGAAAGGGTGAAAGTTATTAACTCTCCCCCTTCTTTTAGGTATTTATATAGCAATCATGTCTATGCATTGCAATGAGACATAATTTGTTGTACGATGCTTGTGCAAGTACTCCCTCCGTCTCAGGATATAAGACATGCACGTATTTCAAAATTCAAACTTTATTAACTTTGACCAATAATAAGTCTAATAAAATAAAAAAATATAGTACAATAATGGTATCATTAGATTTATCTTTACAAATACTTTCTAATGATATTTTTGTTGTTTTCATTAGTTATATAAAATAATATAAATTAATGGTCAAAGTATAATCTTGAAGATCGCACCAGGTCAAATCGCGCCTTATATCTTGAGACGGAGGGAGTAATAATGAGCTACATATTTTGTTAGATTTAATTTAATTGGGCTTGACCTAACCTTAGAAGAAATATTTTTTAAGGTCCATAATAAATACTAGTAGAATAAATAATTAATCTCATATAGAAAATTGACTCAACTTAAATAGGTTCTGAGTTTAAAAAGGTGAAAGGGGAGATATGTGTCTACAGATGAGTGGCACAACATTGACAAATGTTTTGCAACTCCTAACTCAAAATAAGAAGAATGAGGGTGAAAGACAAGACGACTGGCGGAGTATGGAGTGAGGTAAAGATAAGAGAGCAAGGGGGTGTTTGGTTCCCACCTCCTAAAGTTTAGTCACTAAAGTTTAGTCACTTTTAGTCACTAAAGTTCCAAACACCCCCACTAAAAGTCATTTTTAACACTACAACTCAAGTCACTTCCACTAAACTTTAGTGGCTAAACTTTAGGGGTGGGAACCAAACACCCCCTAGTAAACGACGGACCAAATGACGCACGGACCCGAGAGAGCGAGAGAAGAAAGAAAATACTTTTTGTATTGTTTGGTTGTATCTAAGGTGACGCAAACCGCAAACGAAAAATGAAACAAAGCTATTTCATTACCGGTGGGACAAAAATTTAAACTACTTCCATTTAGGTTTATGTTACTCTATAGTAACCAAACAATTTAGATATCACCCCTCCGTGCTTTCCCATTGTTTCTTACTTTTTGTTGCTATATACAAAAATAATAATAATTTTTCGTCTTACACTTTTCTGAAAATCTATTGTGTACAACGTGGACCAAGGAATGATTTTGGCAATCCATGAGTGCATATGAGGCCGTCGAATCGTCGACTATTGGGCCATATGCCTATACGGGTCAGGCCTCGTATGGCCTAGAAGGGCAACGTCTCGTGTTTGAACTAGTCATTAGCATTTGCAAATGTTTCTAAAAAAATAGCACTTGCAAATTGGGAAACTGAACAGTCAGTGTATAGCTTTTTTTTAGACGAAACGGTCAGTGTATAGCTGGAAACTTAATTTGACAAAGGAAAACACTTTCCTAAAGGATGGATTATTCCTGTAAGCTGTAGCTGCCTGCTTTTCTAACGTACTAGGCTGTTGGCAGCTAAACGGGCCAACTGTTGGGCTGGAAGCCCAAGAGTAAAAAGAGGAAGGCGTGGGGAGAAAAAACGTGAGCGACCCAATAAAATATAAAGTGGGCTGAAAAGAAAAATAGTTTGTGGGTTGAGTTTAAAACAATTTCAGCCCAAACAGTATGTAAAGACTTTTGAATTTTGCAAACGATCCTGAAAGACGTATTTTGAAATTATAAAAGTCTGAAATTTGATTTCTAAACTAAGCTGAAATGTTTGTGGAACTCATTTCGAAAACCATTTCAAAGTTTATTTTTAATTCATTTTAAAATAAAATTTGAAGCCTTTTTAAAGCCAAATTTGAAACTTATATTTGAAAACAATTTATTTTTTCAATTATATTTTTTGAAAACTTTACTTTTGAAAATACAAAAAACCTATTTCAAAAACTTTACTTTGTTTTTAAATACATTTTCACTCAATAAAATTAATGCAAAATCGTCAATGAATGCAACCAATTAATTAATATGCATTTTTTTTAAAAAAAAATCACATTTTCCACGCTCTAAATATTTTTAAAAAATAAATAAATCTTGGTTATTTTAGAGAACATTTTAAAATTCATGTTATCTGGCATTCCTATTCACTCATCAAATACAAATGTTGGGTGCATAACATCCTTCCTTGCTTATTATGGTTTATGCATATGCACATTGACCTACTGGAGGGGAATTTTTATAATTTAATTCTTCTTTGTTTAATATTTTTTAAAATAACCATGTCTAAAAAAATATTTGTAGACTAATCCTTTTTGTCACACCAGCGTCGTTGGCATGACCAAATAACGTTGTCACACCACATGCATTGGCAAGGCAAAATATGATACGATAGACGACGTTTTCAACGTGGAAAACCTTGCCATACTACTCCCACTAGTGTGACAGTGCAGTCTTGTTGTGCCACCGAGAATGGCTTGACAAAAATAAAATTTTAAAAATAATCATAACTCTTCAATACAACGTCCAACGAAGATGATTTTTGTATGAAAATTGTAGAGCTCGAAGAGAACCAAAACTTTCTAACTTTAAGTTTTTTCTCATTGAGACCTTGTTTAGTTCCCACCGCAAAAACTTTTCACCCATAACATTGAATATTTGTACACATACATGAAGCACTAAATATAGACTAAAAAGATAACTAGTTACACATATTGTGTGTTATTTAAAGTTTAAACTTAATGATATGAAAGCATAAAATTCGTTTGGGATTCAAAATAGTATGTTTGAAGAAATAAAAGCAAATTTGTTGAGGTCAGGGTTATACTATTTGCACTAGTATGTTGTTCACTTATATAATTTTATTTGCAATTAAGGTTATAATACCCTTCTCGTCAAAAAAAGGTTATAATACTCTAGACTATTAACACCAATATGGTGGTTTCATTTACACTTAAGGTTTTACACGATCTACAATTGTGTGATCGTGGTCTTTTACATCATTTCATTTCTATTTTAGCTAGTCTTTAGTTTCAGGCACATGTTACATCATTTACACTACCCATTACTTGTTTATTAATATACAAGGCATAATTTTAGGGTTTTTTAGGCCAGTCTCAGTAGGAGTTTCATGAGCATTTAATACGCTGACATGACGCTATATTAACAAAGAGAGAGATGACAAGAGTTTTATGGGAGTACAGATAGTTCCAAAATCTGGGTGTATTAGAAACTGAGAGATGAAATCTCCACTGAGACTGGCCTTACAACATTCAAAAACTTATTTTCTTGTACATTAATTGGATAATGATTTGCTATTTGTTCCATGTTACATTCATATTCATATTCATATTCATATTTATAGCTCCCTAAAGTCCAAACGACACAAATCCACTCTACGTGCGTGGTGAACCACACCTACTTCCATCAATCCACTCATGGTTTCGTTCTCGCTGAACATAAAAGGGTTGACTAGAGGATAGTAGTATGTACTCTAGAAACCCTTATATGTTGTGTTTAACACACCCTCCGTCATGGTGGTACTAAACCCCCATAGTCTCACATCAACACAAACGTGGATGACGACCATGGGCAAAATTCAAATTGAGCCAAATATCATATACACCCCCTTCAAATGGTTTGACACTCTCGTTGGCTCAACATGCCCACGTCTGGGAATATAATGATAGAGAACATTCAATCTTTGCACCTGTGGCTATTATCTACCAACACCATACGCCATTCGTGCACCCTGATATGCGCTTGAAACTTGAAGAAAGTGTGAGCTCGTTCCTATGTTTGCATAACAACATAAATAAGAATTTATTGCTACCTAATGTTGTTGGTTTCAATATACTTAGGAACAACGATGATGAAGCCATTTTTGGCTTCCTGATAGTCTATAGGGCCATCATCGTCTAAGATAGTTTGATCTGAAACCTTTGTAGAAACGATTAAAGCCTTCTTGCCTCTTTCACATCTACTCAAACTTTGTGTGTGGCTTCTTTAAGATAATATTTATATGTTCACACAATCATTACAATCACAAATATGTACACCTGATTAGACACAAGCGGAAGCACAATAAATATGCAATGCAAACACAAATGTGAGACAAACCAAAGGGAGATGCAACAATGTATTTCTCATAATTCGGATCCTCGCTAGATTCTACATCTCTGTTGTGGAAGCCGTGAGCGACCTTCGTGGTCAAGCTCTAGCTAGGGTTCTTTCAACTTCTCTCCACACTTCTACTAGGTGATCTCTTCCTTTTTGGGGGGGGGGAGGACAAGATCATAACCCTCACAGACTTTCAACAGCCACCCACAACCTAGAGTGCTTGCCAGCGATGCAATCAACCAATATCTCGACTTACTCAAGATGTTTGATAGCTCACACAATGTATCTCAAGCTCTCTGATGTCACTTAGGCTTCTCACAAAGCAAAGCGCACTCTCCAAACTATGGATTTTCGCTTATGTAATCACTATCACCCACAAAGGAAGGTTTAAGAGTAGCCAAGGGATTTTGGTCGTGCATGAGAATAGGGGGCCAACAACAACAAGCCAAGGGAGAGGGAGAACTAGTTACATGCTATGCACAAAAAGTAGTCATTGGATGCCTCTTAGAAAGCAGAACCTAGTCGGTTTGGCTAGTTTTTCAAACCAACTACTAGTTAGGCCAAACTCAGCCTATCTGGCTTCCTAACCTTGCTTAGTTGGTTTCTACCGTGTTTCCCCACAACAACACAAGCTCTCTCTTTCTCTCACACACACTCTCAAACTTCCTCACATGGGTTAGCTTGAGCACATTCACTTGTCTAAAACTTAGTGATGCACCAATCTTAATATTGTGGCGCACTTATACTCAAGAGTAAATGATAATAACCTTTAAGCTACATCTTGATCCATCTTCGAACCTTTTGCCGAATTGATCATGTATACTTGAGGTCCTCCATCACTTCACACATTGAACATGTCATCCTTGAGCATATGCGACTTGAAACAATTCACCATATTTGAATTTCAACCACAATTTAAAGTCACTTTCATCAATTGATTCGACAATGATTTGATCTTTCTCACTCTATGGCTTCCCAAGTTCTACTTGTGCAAGACTCAATGCAAGTACTCTCTTCTCACCTTAGCCATGGTCCCTCGGTTACAAAGTCATCACTTGCTCTTCACCCAGAAGCATTTTCCTTGCTATGTCCAAGCCACATTATGGGTTGAACCAACAATAAGCATACATTGAAAGCCATTTCATTTGCATTGTTGTCTTCTACTTGAACTAGATTGTTTCCAATGAATTCTTCTTAGTAAACTGCATCTATAGATCACATAAGCATATCAACAACTAATCATCATCATGAATACCATATTCGCCATCTCTGATTTATATTAAGCTTTCTAAGTGAGATAAATCCATATGAAAATCCTCATGTCTCATTTGTCACGTTAACACACTTGCTTGACAAATTTAATATAAAATTCACATTGCATGCCATAACAAAGATTCACAATTGAGATAAAATCATATTCATCAAGCCATGTCTCTTTCTCAATAACAAACACAAGCTTGTTATGTATTCGAACAATCAAATTTGGACTCATTTCACATTTATATCATCAACATTTGGTACTAAATACCTACAAATCTTATGAATATTGTTAGCCCCTTAATCACTTTATCATTTAATCCAACAAAACTGACTTAAGGAGTAAATGAATTTTCACCTGCTAACTATAGTTAGGAAGTACACATGATACCTAAGAATATATGGATGGAACGACTAGGGTTGTAGACATCAAGGCATGCATCAATGTACCATGGGCTTAGCAAGATCATGGGTGGACATGGCTTGTTTAGTTGTTTTGGAGGAACAAAACATTATAACAGCTATAGCAACTTCTATTAAAAAGTGGTGAATTTCTTAAAGGTCAAAAATGGCAAAACAACTACAGTTTTCATATTTGAAGTTTTCATTACTCGAAAACGACAAACAACTACAAATTCCATATTTGTTGTTTCCGTTACAATTTTTGTGGTTTTTCAAACATAAGATAAAACCTTTAAAATAAACTCGGTAAAAAATTATTTTATATTTCTATTTTTAATATCCCTACATTAGCTTAGCCATTTCTAGCAAAGCAAAATCATTTCCCAATGGAAACTAAGGCTCTTATATAGGTGCTTCGCTTCATGATTTTAGATTTTTAATAAGTGTATCTAATCATAGGCTTGCAACCTAAGACCATGTTATTCTTGAGTCATGAATACAGGAATGATTACATTCTCTTATTGTGTCTCCTACAACAAGCACTACACAGTGGAAAAAATTTGATGCGATCAAAGTAGTTCTTTTTTTAGCATGGAACATGATTTCACTTGTGTTATGCTTAGACCTCCTTTGGTTGATCCTTTCAACCTGCTTTTACTTTTGCGAAAGCCAATAGCCAACTAAAGGAGTCAAAAGCCACAATTGCTTTAGACCAAAAGCTGCTTTTGTTCTAGTACAAAACTCAACACACTTTCCCCCTTGCTTTCAACTGTTTTTGAGTAAAAAGTTATCCACTTGCCACAGGTTACGAAATATACCATTTTGTTCTTTTGTTTCTGGCAAGCGACTGTTTTTTTCCTCGTGAGTGTTTGTCTTCCTCGCGAACGACCCGACGCCATGCACAGTGGCACCCTCGCCCGCAGCGACCTCTGCGCGATGGTGCTCCAGCCCCTAGCGGCTAGCTCGGTGGCGCCTCATCCCCTGACAACTAGCTCGGCAACGACCCAACCCTCTGTTTCCTCTTCCCCTAGGGTGTGCGTGCGGGAGACCCGTCGTTGCCGCATTGGGCGCGCATAAGGGAGCCCCGGCCAGCCCTGCCCCACCATGGCTTCTCGAAGGCTCTGTCCCAACGGCCAGTGCGGGCGCGCGTGAGTCCCTACGACCGGCATGGGCGTGCGTAGGAGCCCTGACGGCCCCGCCCAGCTCCGCTCTACCATGGCTTCTCGCAGGCCCTGTCCCAGCAACTGATGCAGGTGCGCGTGAGAGTCACGACGTTTGGCGCGATCATGCGTGGGAGCCCAGGTGGCCAGCGCGAGCGCGCGCGGGAGCCTCAACGACGTCCTTCCTCCTAGCTCCAGCTTTCCAACCCCTCTCTGCCTCCTTCACGAGTGCGGCGTGGCTAGCTATGTCCGGCAGGTGCGGCATAGGTAGCCACGGGCGGCGAGTGCGAGCTCGTGTATCCCTTCGAGGTGAGCACGAGCGAGAGGAAAAAGATGCAATAGTCTGTGCATGACATGTGGGGCCTGCTTGTAAGCAGGAGAAGCTTTTCCAAAAGCCAAAGCTATTCAACCAAACAAGCTTTTAACTATCTCATAACAACTTTTCCTCTGCAGTTTTTGCAAAGTCAAAACTCGGCGGCTTTTGTAAAAGTCACAACTCAACTAAATAAAGCCTTAGAGCTTGATAGATAAAAGGTCTACCCTTCGAAAGAGTAGGATTGTCCTCATCGGTTGGAAAGAGGAAAGGCAAGAGACTCGTAATCGAGAGTCTGACAATTGAATTTTGTTTTGTGACCTTCGAAGTTGAAATTTGTAATACTTTTTCGAAGTTTTATTCGTGACTTCAACAGAAGACGTGATTTTCCTACAAAGAACTACACATTCATTGAATACAAGAATATATACAACATAAATAAACAACAAAAATATCAGTCTAGAGTTATATATTTATGATAAAGCACATTGCTATTATACAAGATTTCAGGTTTTTTCAGCCATCCAAAAATTACCGAAATTCAAGAAATTTTGAAACGTGCAAGAATCCCAACATGGCAGAAATCTGCGACGCCAAAGAATCTCCAAATCCTCCTCAGATGCCAGCTTCTCGGAAAATGGGAACTACTTTCTCACGTGATTAATCACGGTCGTAGACCGCCGCGCCGCGCCGCGCCGAACGGATCCACGTTACGCCGGACGCCGCGCTGAGTTGCAGTCCAGGTCCAGCCCAGGAACGACGGCAGCTATGAGGCCTCAGGCGGCCGCCGCCCGCCGGCCTGCACGTACCGTACGTCCCCCGCTTCCTTGTCCTCTCCTCCCCTGGCCGTCTGTCGCGTCGGGCGCTCGTCGAATCCGGTCAGACCACAAGCGAGCGCCCCCACACAAACACGCACGCACACAACGAGCACAACGCGAACGCGTCGCGTCTCTTCTCTCTTTTCTGTTTTCTCCCGTTGTTTCTCCCTCTGTCCCGCAGACCTCTCCGCCTCCGCCTCGGCCTCGCAGTTCCACCGCACCCACCCGCCCTCCTCCCTCTCCACGGAACCACCGTCCCCTCCAGGCGCCTCGCGAGGGAACGCCGCCGCAGCCGCCGCGAGGATTCGGCGGGCGTCCGCCTGGACGCGAAATGCCCGCCCAGAAGCGCCCGCTCCCGTCGCCCACCCCCGACGATTCCGAAGGCCGCGTCGCAGCGCGGCACACCGCCGCCAGCGGTGATGGAGGCAGGGGCGGAGCCTCACATGAGATGGATGGGGAGGCCTCCCCGCGTCAGGAGAGCCCGCCGCATCGGAGGCCTCGCGACGGTGGTGAGATGAACAACGCCGCCCAGCGGCGCCTCTGTCTCTTGGCCCACACCGCACGTCGTCTTCGATGCCCTGGGTCGTGGATGTGTCTGAGGTTTCGTTTGTGTTTGGGCGGTTTCGCAGATCCCGACGATAAGGAGGAGGGCGGCTGCGGCGGAGGAGAGGGAACCGACACCAGCAGCGAATCGTCCCTGTCCCCGAGCGCCGGAAGCATGGACGAGTAAGCCTAAGCCCCACCCTACTGCCATCTCCCACCCTTTCCAACCTCCCCCCAGATTGTCTAGGCGATCCAATCATCCAACGCCGCTAGCTCTAGCTCGTACTTGAGCTGCACGCTGGCATCCGGCAAGGCACGTGCGGACCCGGTGAACTGAGCGGAACAATGTGCTCGACGATTGCTTGCTTCGGATTGTTTTTAATTAGCCTCTGGTCATGGCGTTCACGATCTGACCACCAGCTAGCGCGGCCTAGCGCACTGGCAGCAAGATATATGGAACCTTGCTAGAAGAATTGAACGTGCGGCGTGGCGTCGGTCGGGCTTTCGATGGTATGCATGTTTCCGCCATGGTGACTGCTTTCGTCGGGATGGCAGTATATGGCACAAGCTGTGGCGGCAAGATAACAGGAGCACCATCGATCCTTAGCAATATGTAATGTTTCTGCTTGCTTCCACGGCGTAGCTGCCGAGGCCTGAGGCCGAGTCACATCTGCTAGTTCCTCGAGTCGAGCTCACGTCGGCCTCTTCACTTCCCCCGTTCTCCGTAGACAGTGTGAAATGCAAGAGAGCTTGGTATTTCCCTGCGCCAAATTTCACGTTAACTTTGGGCTTTGAACAACATATCCCATCTCATTGCTAGCCTTCCACCATCCAATAGTTAACTTTGGGCTTTGAACAACATATCCCATCTGTTCGCTCGACTTTATTCCAAGTTCAAGCGAACAGGCCTTGGTTTCTGCTTTATGACCTCTGTTAACAGAAGCTTCTAGAGTTTGGATTCTTGCTCAGAGCCTCAAGCGTTTTCTTTTCTCCCCAAGAGAGCTAGCTGCTCCTATTCTTTCCCTCCTGCAACCGTGGACTAAAAGTTCAGGGTTATGTATTTTTTTAAGCAGAAGCATAAGGTAATATATACAGATATACAACTTGCAATGTTGTACCAATCACAGCAAACGACCAGATAAAATCATAAAACTAATAAAATTAGCATATCGTTATCAGCCAGCCTGACAATTAATTTGTAACCTAATGAATTGAAGAGTTGCATTGAGTCCCTGTAACCTCTACACCAGCATAACTTGAAGTTTCAACGCTGTTATAGGAGTAGAGTTGTGTGAATAACTGAACATATCTTAGTGTCTTCTTTAGCATGCCTAGTGTCTTCGTCAGCAACTGAAAGGAAATATTTTATGGCTCCCTTGCAAGTGACTTCTCTATAGTTAAAATAGTGTCATTCCATCGTGGGAGGCTGGGAGCCCTTTGGTTCGACTGTACTCATGTACTGACATAGCGTCCCTCTATGTTTTCAGTCTTCTTCCTTGCTAGTACGTCGGTGTCGGCGACTTGCTCGGTTTGTCTGTTCCACTGGCCACCGTTGCTAGTCGTTTGATCTGTTGTTTGTCATGCAGTATCAAAGCTTGACTCCCCTGCTGTAATTAAGCTATGCAAACTGAAGAGTCTACGCTGTGTTTTCATCTTGGATGGTTTCCTTTCAACGTGCTCTACAAACTGACCGAACAGATATCCATATAAGCGAGGCCACATAAGATTTCTTGGACTGGTCTCCACCAGACACCACCACCCGGCCGCTGGAGACTAGAAAGGTTGGCAGAGAACCAACCGGCAGGCAACAACGTGAACAATGAAGATTGATTACACACGACTGCCCGACACGCCGGGTGAGAGATCGAGGCGGAGCCAAGCCTTAACCAAGGGTTTGTCAGTAGCTTCCAGACGCTGGGATCACCGGCCGCCGTCAGAGGGCGGTCTCGAGCCGCTCGCCGCATTGTGGAGCCGAGGACGTCGACGCCTCTGTGGCAAACAACACGCACAAAGCCGGGGACGGCGGGACGCGCAGCGGCGATTTGCCTCACCCGTGTTCTGCAATCCCAGCCTCAATCTGAAACAAGAACACCTGCGTGTTCTCACGTGGATCGAGCGCCAAGCAAGCGGTATGCAAAACACTACCAACCCACGGCTTCCTCTTCCTCACTAGGCAGGGTCGGAGTCACAGCCGCCAACCCAAGGAACGCGGAGCGCGGCAGGCGAGGCGAGGCGGGCGCGGCCTTCACGGCTTCACGCCTGCATGCGCCGCCCGTGCGTCGCTTGCTGTTGCCGCCCCGCCCCTGGTCTCTCGCGCGACTTCCTAAGCCAGTCAGAGAAGCAGCAGGCGCCGGCCCCAACCGGCAGCAGCCTGCCAGATAGACCCAAACCTGCAATGCAAACCCACCACAAGACGAACACCTCCTGCGAGCCCCTGCTTATTTTCCTCTTCTCTCTCCGCATCCCTTCCAGGCTCCCCTCACCCACCTGGCCACCTCCCACCTCCGACCTCTCCATATACTACCCCCCTCCTCCCCATCTTCCCCGTCGAGCCACATCACCTCCCCTTCCTCCCAAGCACCGGACGCCTCGGTAGGGTGGCGAACCACCGCCTCGCGCCCTTGCTGCAATCCGAGAGCCAAGATCCTTGCGGCAGAAACCCAGAATGCCTGCGCAGAAGCGCCGGCTCCCATCGCCGTCTTCGAAACCCCGCGAAGACGTCGCGGCTACAGCCTCTGATGCCGCCGCCGGCGGAGGCGTAGGAGAAGGAAGAGGAGGACGCCCGCCGCTGCCGAGCAGGGGCGCCGCCAAGCGGAGGTTGACTGACCCGGAGCCACAGCACGGACTCGAAGACGGTGAGCTTGACGACGGCATCGGGACCGGCCTCCATCGCGTCTCGTTCTCTCACGATGTGCATGTCGCGTTCTGTATCCCCGCGACCCCGCGTGAATATGGTTAAGAGGCTTGTGTGTGCGGGTTTGGCAGATTCGGACGCGGAGGATGATGGCGGCACGGACCGCGACAGCGAGTTCTCCCAGAGCGACGGCGGCGGCACCGGCACCGACGAGTGAGCCTTCCTTCTCTCCTCCGCGCTCTATTCCTCCGATCTCGTCCGGTCTCGTGGACCTCCTTTCGTTATTTACGATATACTTGTGGCCTGCTAGCGGTGCCTGTCTCGTGCACCCCGCCCGCTGGTTCCTTGTATCCGGAGTCCCGACCCTCGGTGGGGGTTGGTCCTCGATGAGCTATCCGTTCCAGTCATGGTTGCTTAGTTCGTGTGATCAGGTCGCCTCTATGCAAACGCACCGACCACCGATCGCCAAGCTGACATGGATGATGCATCATATGCCTTCGAGCTAAGCAGGCATGCGATGGCCTATCTACATGGTATCCATGCTTCCGTCGTGATGCAGGCTATCACCACGATGGAGATTGCCGGCCTGCTGGGGACTTGGCGGTTGGCGCTGTCTTTGTTTTGTGTGCTTGAGCCACTGCTTTCATCCGAAGTTCTGAACTGCTCTGTCTGCCGTGGCTATTGATGTTGTACGTTGGAAGAGTTGCCAATTCCGAGTTCCGACTGTAATGCACAAGTGTTTTCCAGTAAGTAATGCATATATGCTTTAGGGGCCGTTTGGTTATGTCATATTGGTTCCAGCTCTTCAATAAGATCAGTACAAATTAGTGAACCATTCTGACCAGAAATCGTTCCGGGCCTTCATTCCGGGATAACCGAACAAGGCCTTAGAGATTTATGAGATGAAATATTCTACAGCTTGGGCTTCAGTCGCAAGTCCAATTTTCGTATTCTTTTATCTCAGGTATATGAGTCAATGTATCCATGTCACACTCTAACAGTAAGCAAGTCTTTACTGGGAGTATTTCGGTACTGATACCTGCTGGATAGTTGAATAGTCAAGTATGCTCAAATATTCAGTTTATTAGTTAAATATATGGACCTTCACTTCTGCCTGCTTTATGTGATCTTTGTGTAGTGTCATAAAATAGCTAGACCTTTTTTGGTTTCAAATAAAAAATAAATAAATGCATATGCTACATTTATTTATACTTTCCTGTATTTCACTGCACTACACAGATTGAAGATCATTATTCAGGCTCATGGAATTTGAAATATTTGATGTTTTACATAATTTGAAGCTTATGTGAACTTCTTCCTCTCAGGTTTATGCTAGTGAAATTAGCAGAGATAAGGAAGGAGGTTCAGTGCCCTATATGTTTAGGTGAGAATATTCTTTCTAATTTGCTCAGAGAAACCTGGATGTTATTTTATTATTTTCACTTTTCTTGGTCGAAACTGAAATTAGACATGGTAATTGTATGATTCCCTTATGCTTGTACATAGCTGAACCTTTTCAATTCATTGTTCAACCTAGAATATTCAACAGCCTGCTTGTTTCTTTCATTCAAATCTATACTATTTTGTGTATCTATTAAATGGTCTGCACAGTATTATTGATAGATTGCAGGCTATTTTTCACCTAGTTCCATGTATTTGTCATTGCACTGAATGAAGGCAGCGAATGGTTGTCTTTGAAACTATCTGTGACGTTCTCTTAGTTACCTCCCCCTCGTTCTGTGAATAAGGACATCTGTAATCCCGTTACAGACTTAAAGTTCCTATAATTGAAGTTGCGGTTTACACTTTACACTTTTTGAGGACAACTCTGCAGTTGCACTAGCTTTATTTCATTTAGTGTATCATGTAGCATCAATATGATTTTTAATTATGTTTTCTTAATCAAGGTTCAGATTAAAGAACCATGTCTCTACATTGAATTGTCTGCACTAGATGTCTGCCAGTATAAACTCATCTTCCAGTTATTTGTAGCTGGGTATCATATACATGTCATTTTTTTAATGGATCGCTCCAAGTGTAACGACATTGTTTTCTTAGATGCGATACACTTTCTCGCCCTTATTGTAATATTTCCTATCCACTATGGCAGTAACCCTTCTGATTTTGGTGTTAGATTATCTTTAATTTCTGTAGTATAGACCTATCATGTGTCATATCATGGTTTTATTTCCTATAGAACATGTGATGCTTTCTATCACCTGTTCATACAAAGTTAGGTGAAGTGGTTATATTAATCTGAGCTTTGGATGTCCAATCTGTTTGTTACTACTCCCTCTGTCCCAAATTATTAGTCGATCAGTTCTCTCCTAAGCCAAATTTCTCTATCTTTTGACAAAGCTTATAGTAAACTTTGTCAAAGTTAGAGAAGTTTGACTTAGAACAAAACTAAAATGAACTACAATTTGGAATGGGAGGTGTTAGATACAATTATTTACATCTTTGAAGATTGAGAATTTAATTGCTTGATTGGCATCATTTTCTGACAGATGACAATATACTATGGAGTCTAATCCTTCTATTTGACAGGCATTATCCGGAAGACAAGGACAGTTATGGAATGTCTGCACCGCTTCTGTAGAGACTGCATTGACAAATCTATGCGGCTAGGGTATGATGCCAGGCGCTATTTTCTCTAAAATCACACCACAATCAATTTCTTTCATTTTTAAAATTAGAATTGAAAGCCTAATTTTGCTTCTAGATCATAAAATAGAGGGCTATTATCTTATACTAAAGATAATGCTCTGATTTTGCAGAAATAATGAATGCCCAGCGTGTCGCACTCATTGTGCAAGTAGACGTTCTTTGAGGGACGATCCTAAATATGATGCACTGATTGCAGCCTTGTATCCAGATATTGATAAGTACGAGGAAGAGGTGATGTCTATGTTCCCCATCTTTGTTTTGTTGCCTCATTTAGCCTCTCCATGAAGTGCTTCTAATATGCTTGACACTGTAGGAACTTGCTTTCAATGAGCAGGAGAGGATTCGGAATCAAAAGGTAATCTCAGCTGCTTTGGCAATACAAGCACTTTATTTGCTTATACAAAATTCATTTGCATTATATCCTTATATTTAACCATTTATGTCAAAGCATGATTATTTTTTTTCATTAAAGATACAAGAAACCATTGAAGAAACATTCCGAAGACAGTCCGAGGCAATTGGTAAGAAACGTTCTACAGCAAAAGCAGCTGCCACTTCCTTTGCAAGGAAGTACAAGAGAAATATGCGAACACGGGGAAGAGGTAGAACTATTACCCCTGATTTTGTCCCTACTGGCTCTGATGAGGAGGATAGGGAAGAAGAAAATGCCAATGAGGTCAGCAAAGCGCCATCTTCTGCTGACGATCATTCTCCAGATTTAAGACAGAAAAGATGCAGGAAGACGTCTACATCACAAGCATCGCCTGCTAGAACCATTGGCAGTAGTGATCACAGCTTTGAGGAGAATGGTGAATTGGTTGGTGGAAAAGAAATTTTAGCGACCTCTCCGTTGCGGGGAGAGATGCTTGCATGGGGGAAAAATGGTACACGGAGCCAAAATCGACATGGTAGTGCTGGCTCAAATGGCAGGATTGGAAGGAGCGGGCGCATTGCAAAATTGGTGGATCACCTCCATAATGCTGACGAAATGGATAAAGAGGTATTTTTCGTTTTGTATTTATGTTCTTCTGGACATTGTCTTTCTCACAGTTACACTTTAAATTTAGGAATTAATCATGAAGCAAAACCTGTTTGGGAAACAACTCTTCAAAGGAGGGACAAAATTGCAAGTTTCATGTTCATATTGTCTTTCTACATTGTTGCTTTCGTATTTGTTTTTTCCTCTTCTCTTCAAGGGAAACAGTTGGACGCTGGCCTTTTTTCGCACCAGAGACATCTATATTTATTTTTCCGTGCTTCAGTAGTCTGTCAAAATGAGCCTAAACCTGTAAATGGAGCTTGTGCCAGGTGTGCTGAACTGTCCAACTGTCCATATTTCTGTTTTGCAGTTCCAGTTGTATCTAGTTCTGCTTCCTGTTGATGGACAAACCATACCTAACTTGGAAAAGCCTTATCTAAGTTGTCGACCAACCTTGTCCATTCAACTTCTTGTACAGGTGATTGATTGATTTCTCAATGGATCCTCTTCCTTGATTTTTGTACATTCCTACTTTACTGGGTTGGACTTAAACAACTAAAGGATGTGAAATCCACGTTGTTTCAGTTAATTGCTCTTCAGTTGTCTCGGAAAGTCGAAGAACTTGAGATGTACATAAGGATGGACCGTCACCATGGAAATGTTGGCTCGATGGCTTCCAGTACAGGTGAATTTGATGGTTTGGAAAGACTGAGGGAAGATAAACTTCTTTCGGACCTTCATCCTTCATTTGCCTCTAGCAACGGTGATCTGGTAAAACCCAGTCTTGAAATAAATTTACTGCGATTATGCTTGCTCATTGTTGCCCTTCTGATACACTGCACCCTTGTCTTTAATGCAGGAGTTGCGATATGCTTTGAAAACTCGAGACTAGATCAGTTTTGATCTTCAGCTATTAATTTATGAAGTCACTTTCCATACGGTGGTGATGCAAATGAGATCTGCATCTGGTGAACGGATTTATGTAAAAGGAATATTCAATGTGAAAAAGTGGTGAAGCTGTTTTTCTGACGAGTCTTGCGCTAGGTTAATTTTCCAACTTTGTAAATGTATATAACGAACTGAATTGCGAATGTCTGCAGTAGGCGAACAAGCTGTTTCTATTTACTATTCATTTACAAGTGTCGGTGAGATAATGGGAGTCACAAGCTGATAACTGTAATATAAAACCAACTCATTCTTTCCATGCTGAGGTGATTGTTCCAAACTAATAGAAGTAGCATTAATCAAATTTTCTTTTTCTCGTTCTACTTCAGAGTATTCCATTCATTCGATACTCATCTGCTTCTAGTTCGACTTTCTGTAATCGAATACGAGCTTTTTCAAGTTGTTCAAAGGGTCCCTCTACGCAATTCTTCCGAATTTCAAATAGTACTTACGATCCTCTGTTTTTGATTATCTAATAAATCTTTTAATGAAAGTAGATTATCTTGCTATTAAGTTTACAATTTTTATGATCTCTTCTCAAGCCAAACATGGGGCCGCTTCTGCAACTGGATAACTAGCACCGAAAACCGTCTTTATATTGGATGGTTCGGTGTTTTGATGATCCCTACCTTATTGACCGCAACTTCCGTATTTATTATCGCCTTCATCGCTGCTCCTCTTGTAGATATTGATGGTATTCGTGAGACTGTTTCTGGTTTTGCCTCAGTCTGCAATCTTCGACTTCTCTACTTTCTTTCGGCACGCCTCTCAGCCTCAGTAGCATCTTTTGGTTCAGAGCTATTGGATTTTGAGTAGTGAGGCTCCTTTGGTTTAAAGGAATTTTAGAGGAACACTGTTGACAAATGAAAATTTTCTATTCTATGGGTTGGCTGGCAAGAACCAGGACTACTATTGTATAGGATTTTATATTGATTTCATAATATTTGTAACATCCACCTAGAGCTCTTGGAAAAGTTTCTGCGCATGATATACGAGAAGTTGAATGATGATGCTAACAACTAATGATATATTATGGCTTGTTCTAACTAATCAAATATGGAAACACATGCAAAGCATGCACTTGGTGTTATTTTTTTTATCGAACCTTATGTCCCTGCAAAACGAATCCTCTGCTTTTTCTGCCAAAGAGCATCCCATCTGTTTTCCTATGCTTTTGAATCCTATAGGATTATTAGATGTTTTTCCTATTTGGGAACTGCGGCCAGTGGCCCCTTGTGGCGAAATATAAGAATGTACTTCCTCCGTTTTAAATTATAAGTCATTCCAAGAATCTTGGAAAGTCAAAGTTTTTCAACTTTGACCAAAGTTATAGAGAAAAGTACAAAAATTTATGACATCAAATATGCATATTATGAAAATATAACTAATGAAGAATCTAATGATACTTAGTTAGTATCATACATATTGTTATCTTGTTATATAATTTTGGTCAAAGTTGAAAAACTTTGACTGTCCAAGATTCTAATGAGTTATAATTTGGAACGGAGGGAGTAAAGTTTTCGTGACCTCTTTTGTCGCCCTCCTCCAACAGCTCCGCTTGACGACATTCAGCGACATGGACATAGTAGCAATGAGTAATAAAGACGAAGATGCAAACAGATTTGGTTGCTCAGAGGACAGAATCATCGGCTGTTGTAGCACTAGCAGTATTGTACCCTCCAGGGAAGTTGGTTCTAGCTTTTAATTAGGGGGAGGAAGAAGAGGGGCGCCTCCAGGATGCCGGCGTGGATGAGCAGGGTCCACAGATGGGTCATGAACTCCCCGCCGGCCGCGAGCTTCTCTGCGTGGATGTCGGCGTTGCTTGACGGCGCGAGGAAGAGGACGAGCTCCGCCCACAAGTCTGCAAGCACCTTCCACCGCCGCGCCCTGTCGTGAACTCTGTACCTGAGCTCACTCCCAAGCTTTGCTCCCATCCCCAATATTGTCAGCTCATTGCACTGCAGCTCTAGAAGCTTGACACGCCTGGCTCTCATGGTGTCACACCCGGCGAGGTAGTCCCGAGCCTCCATGACCACAGCGTTGAAGATGCGCCTCGTGTCGTAGCCGTGCCCCGGCAGCATGTCCGGAACGAACGCCACCAGGTAGGCGCAGTACTCCGACAGGCACTTGGCCACGAGGCGGTCGCCGGGCGGGTGAGCGGCAGCTGCTGCTGCGGCGGCGGCGTCGTCATCTCGCAGACGGACGTCCCGATGTGCCACACGAGGACCGTGTGGACATGCGTGGGCAACTCGCACGCCCACGTGACGTGAGCCGGCTCGCGTCGTTCCCGGCGAGCGCCGCGCGCCCATCTGCTAGGCGGCCGTCGTTCGCCTTGAACCGCGACAGGACGCGCATCACGACTTCCTCGGGCAGCTGGACCTTCTCCGAGGCCTTCTGCCCGTCCCTGGTTGGCTCGATCAAGCCGAGCGACAGGATCGAGGCTACATTTCTCGGGTGGTAGTCGAAGACTCGAAGCTGCGCGGCAGCGAGTACTGCCGGCCAGCTTCCTGTCCCAGTTCCGGCCCGTCAGCTGCCCATGCTTCCTTTTCTTGATCAGTTTCATCGCCTGCTTCCTGCTGCCGTCATCGAACGGGACGGCTTCCCCCTTCCAGGTGATTTTGCTCGCGCCGGTCAGGGTGTGCAGATCGTCGACCACCCTCCACTTCTGGTCGTTGATCGATGCGCGATTCCACGACCAGCACGACGACGACGATCACCATCAACACGACGGTAATGCAGTGGATGACATCCACCCCGTTGACGGTCTGCTCCAAGCTGGTACGGTGGTAGTGCCTGCTGAATGTTGGAAATACTCACGCGAGATGGAGATGCAAGGAAGAAAGCTAGCTGATACACCACTCATAGGAAGAGAGACACACAAGAGCTCTTTCGGCAGCACACACAACTATGCCTTTTCTCCTTTTTTACTCTTCAACTAAAACTGATTACACATACTGGTATTTAAAGACTCACTAGTGGCAGCCCGTCTCTTGCGCGTGCTCAACTAGACGCAGAGCCGGATCATACTGCTAAAAACTCGTCCACTAACTACATGCATGAATCTCAACTGACGCGGCCAGCCACTTCGCCATCTCTCCAGAAATGCAGGCCATGCACGCCTACATGGCCGGACCGCTTCCTCCTCCTTGATATGCTCTGACTTGGCCAAACTCTTGACCGCAATTCCCTGCATGGCTAACTCCATGAACACCTGCATGCACTCACCTCCTGGCCGGCAATCAGCTCACTACTCACTCCTGATTTGCCACAACGCCATGTAGCACGCACTCTTCTCACATGGACTAGCCTATTACAAACTGACATGCACAAAAAAACTAAACATGTTACTAATGCAAACAACAAGATTATCTAACACTGAAAGCTCCGGAGACGGCGTTCCAGACAATCACGGGGAGCACGAACACCACCGTCATCCCGACGTACTGGGTGTCTGGGGTGTGCGACTGGTGCCTGGATGGTGGCGGTGTCGGAGACGTGGCCGGACTCGTGCTCGGTCATCATGTAGTCGGCGACCACCGGCCTTGGTGTGCTTCATGAGACTGGCCGTCCGTGCTGCTCGCCTCCCTCAGCGCCTGGAACTTGGCGTGCGCCTTGGCGATGCTCAGGATCCAGAAGACCCGGCCAGATGGTGGCGCTGTAGCACCTGTTCCCGCCCTCGCAGCGGAGCATGAGCCACAGTAGCAGCACGATCTGCAGCCCCTGCTGCAGCAGCGTCCGCTTCCACTGCTCGACGTCGCGCAGGTTGTAGGCGGAGAGGGAGTCGGCGCCCGCCTGCACCAGGAGCGCGGCGCCCCACAGGACGAAGGTCTGGTCGTGGAACGGGCCGGCCTCCAGCAGGCCGATGGTGTAGGGGACGAGGACGGTGGAGAGCGTGTACACCGCCCAGATGAGGAAGCGGAAGGACTTGTCGCCGTGACTGCCGGTGACGGTAGGGGCTCAGCACGACCAGGAGGACCAGGAGGAGGTTGCTGAGGACGACCAGGACCTCCACGCGCACCAGCTGCCCTTCCACGGTCCTCAGGCTCTCCACGACGGTCGCCGTGGTGTTCCTCAGCCCCATCGGCACGGCAGCTGCCCTGCTGTGCTTTAGCGCTCTTCCGTACTCGTCTTCTTCGCCTAGGCAGGCGTAGCTGAAACTGCAATAGTCGCTCATTGACATTGGCAGTAGTATAATACACGCATGCCAGACCGTTTGTCACGTGAAAATGTTGATCTAAGGACACCCGTAATGGGTGGCTCGTAAGCTAGCTCTTAGCATTCTTTTTATATTTTAATAGAAGAAAGACAAGAGCTAGCTCTTGATCAAGAGCTAGACTCATACACACATTTCAAAATGATATGAGTATATCATGTTGGGTTATCTTTATTATGAGCTATATGCTAAAAGCTAGCACTATTGAAAAAGTTGGCTTAGAGCTAGTACTATTTCATACCATTGCGGGTGCCCTAAGGGCCAAACACGTACGTATATGCTGTGGCTCGCAACTCAGAGTTTGACTTCAAAGGTCTTACTACTGTGAACGTGAGAGCTTGGTCAACTCCCAAAAAACAAAACACTGGGTGGAGCTTAATGTAGTTCAATTTCATGGGCCTATTGGCTTGGACTTATTTCAACCGATTTCAGCTATTTTAGTAGTGTTCTATGTGAGAGAGTAAATCGTAATACAGATGATAAGTCGGCTGATAAGTTCAAGCGAACAGATGGTTCACACAAATAACATTTTTTTTTTCTTCTTAAAACTTTAAAGTTTTTATTCAAAAATATTTTTGCTAACAACTCTCATTTGTAAAACTACACACAACTATGTTGTTCTCTTTCACTTCTACCTTTTCTGCTCCTATCTCGTGTCTTCGCAATTTAGGGTGAGGCACAATCAAGGAAGCCTTCAAATCCCTCTTTGTGAACTAAATTCTTCTTGATAAATAAGGAGAATTTGGTGATTTTTTTTGAAACAGAACTAGAGGGTTTTTCATCCTACAGCTTAAATTAAATAAATGGGAGGGTACAACTTACCAGAGAGGAGACAAAACACTAAAAAAAACCAGAGAGCTAGCAACTCCAATAGTTTGCTAAATAGACTTGCTATCCTAATTTTTTTTTGGCAAAACAAGATGAATGGAGCTCCAACAGTTTGCCATTTGCTTTGCCAAATTATAGTAAGTTGTCATTCCAGCCTCCCACACGCGTAAATATACGCGCGTCCCCGCGCTTGTCATCGCGCATGCAGGGCTAGGCGAGGAGTGTCATTGCACATGCAGGGGCCAGGCGAGGAGTCGCGCAGGGACATGCAAGCGTCATTTACTAATTTTGTCAAGCCCGAATAACAAACTATTGAAGATGTACATCTTTTTCATTTGTCATATGTTTTAGTCAGAGCATCTCCAGTTGTTTGGAAAAATTGACTTGGAAAAGGTTATCATTTACCAACTTGCTAAAACTTTTGGCAAGTAAATTTCTCATGTATCTCCAATAGTTTGGTAAAAATAACATAAAAAGTATTCCAACTTGGTAAAAATAACATAGAAACACCGGATAGCAAGTGAAACTGACTTGGTAAATATAGCAAGTAGATGGCCTCCGATTCCAACTTGGAAAAATTTAGCAAGTCATATACCAATCTGTTGGAGAACGTTTTTTCTTCATTTCCCAATAAAACAAGGATAGCAAGTCATTTTTCCAAACTATTGGAGATGCTCCTAAATGATAAAATTTGACAAGTGATTTTTAGCAAACTATTGGAGTTGCTCTCGAGGCTAACTGAAGCTAAAGGTGGTTTTGTTTTTTTTAGCTTTGTCATTTTGCCCGAACAATTTTGAATTAAAACTTCCGTTTACCCTTGTTTTAGATGTCATTAAAAGGAACTAGAATGAAAGGAATGAAAAACAAAAAAAAAACATTTGGAACATTAGAGAACAAGCCAGATTACGTCCTCTTATCTCTCTCCCCGTGTCTCTACTGCGTATCCCATCCTCAAGTAGATAAAAGACTCTTCTCTTTATATCTCAAAATACTTGACCTTATAGAATTAAATTTTATTTAAAATAGTTATCATTCTTACTCGGCACTTATGGTATTTAAATCTTCTATACTCCTATATATTTAGCTGAGTTCTCAAACTACGAAACATACTTATTTTCTGACAGAGAAACCTACAAAGCATGTGATTCTCACTTTCTGACAAGCCTAATACTTTCAATTTTGATCTAATAAATATTAAAAATATTAATATTGATAATATAATTAGCATCGTTAAATCTGTAAATCTAATTAAATTTTAAGAAAGTTTAATAAAGGTAGCAGTTTTTAGAGGGTGTTTGGTTCACTCACTAAAGTTTAGTCACTTTGGTTTGGTTCAGTGGGTGGAAGATATCCCGTTCCACGAATATCCCGTTCCTAGCGATTTCTTCCACAGTTCCACCCCTATCGGCGGCGCCCGGAACAAGCCAGCACCCTGTTCCGATGCTACGGTCGCCGCCGGTGCCACTACGCCCTTCCGCTGCCCGCGCCTCCCCGCTTCCTCCCCCTAGACCTAGAGCTGCAAACCCTAACACCGAGTCGACGACAACAACAACCGCCGCCGCCGCCTCAGCGGACAGAGCGGCCACCATGGGCGCGGCGGCATGGTGGCGGCGCGCGCTGGGCCAGCGGTTCAACCCAGCGGGCGTGGCCGCGGTGGCGGCTGTCGCGGCGTCCAAGCCGCCCCTGGCGCTGCCGCACGTGTCGGTGCAAGACATCAGGTGGCTCGACTGGGCTGAGCTCCGCCGCGCCGGGTTCTGCGGCGTTGTTTTCGACAAGGACAACACGCTCACAGCCCCCTACGCGCCCGCGCTGTGGCCACCGCTCGCTGCAGCGTTCGACCAGTGCCGCGCGACGTTCCCGCCCGGTGCGCTCGCCATCTACAGCAACTCCGCAGGTCTGCCTGGTTCGACTGCTCCAATCGAACTGGAGCGATTTTTCTTCCCAGGTTCTGGGTGTTAATCGAATTGATTTGTCTGTGGGTGTGGAAGGGTTGACGGAGTATGATCCGGACGGGGTGGATGCGAGGGCGATCGAAGCGGCCATCGAGGGGGTTCATGTGATCAGGCATGGCAAGTGCAGACTCGCTACCTGCCTATCGCGTCTGTCCTTTGAAATTTACCTGATAGCTCAAAGAAGCTCTGTCCGATGAATTAGTGCTCAGTTTCATAATCTTACTTCAAAATGGTGGTTCTTAGCTTTGTACACTTGTAAATTGATTTGTTCTTGGTAGTTTCAAAAGTTCTTGGGTCTAATGCCTAACTTTGAAGGAAACTCATTGGATGGAGCTACCTTGTTGCCTGGATGGTCCATTTGCATTGTGCAGTACCGTTTTAGTTTTAGTTATTGTTTCATTAATATAAGTTGTGTTACGAAAATACATGTCATGATGTTTTCAAATGTGTACATTGTACCTTTGTCAGTCTCTTATAATTTGGCTATGCTATAGAAGTGTGAGCTCTAATTCATTGTTTTTATGTTTAAGAGATAATGTGTTTGCACATCTGTTCTATTGATTGCAGATATAAAGAAACCAGGTGGACCAGCTAATGAAATAGAGAGCTACTTTGGTTGCTCAGCCTCAAATCTTGTGTTGGTAGGAGGATAGTTGTGAGCTGTCACTATTCTTACTAGAAATACGTTCTAGTTCTCTAATTTTAGGTTGTAATTCCCCAGGTTGGTGACCGTTACTTCACTGATGTGGTCTATGGAAACAGGAATGGCTTTCTTACAGTACTGACAGAGCCTTTAAACATCACTGATGAATCGTACATTGTCAAAAAGGTATGTTTCATGTTTATCCTGTAAAGCTAAGATCGTTTTGTAACCTTGAAAAGAAAAGGGAAGACGAGGAGTGTTATTGATATAACCCTAATGCCTGGAGCCCTGGAATAAACTTTGTGTTCTCTTAAGTCACTAGCCAGCTGCTTTATTCATGGGTTTTGGCTTCATATGCTGCTGCAGCCTGAAATGATAATGTCATTTGTTATAATTATACATTAATGAATGGAAAGCCAAGCCTGTGACAATCATGTGATGGTTGTTGCATTTAAACATGTTAGTCATTGTGTCAAATATACATGAAAATGTTTCGACAACTGTTATTAACTGTCTATCAATCTATCTATCAAGAATCTTCACACCTCATTTATATATGGTTTTTGTCAATTGCTGCAACTTTCCCATAATGATTTGTCATGCTCCATAGAAGTTTGAGTTAGCAGGCTTGTTCTTGTTCTTAGACCACAGTTCTCGATTATGTTGTTTTGATGAAGTCCATTTGAAAATACTATATGAGGAATAAGGTTTTTAAACAATGAAAATATCTTCAAGACTCAAAAAATAGAAAAACATTCTAGAGATGTTTTGAGCTACGAGAAACCAAAATAAAGTATTGGAGCACATGCAAATATCTCTGAAAGCTTCCAAAAATTGGATTTATCTCTACAAAGAAAATTTATAGAACTTCCTAATCCACGTCTAAACGCATTTTGAAAACTTTCACCAATAAAAATACAATTTGCAACTAGAATAAATGCAACCAGCATTACTGCGTGTTGCATTCGTGCTGGTTGCATCTCATGTTTTTGTTTGGAAAGTTTTCAAAGTACGTTTAAGCATCGATTAGAATGTTTCGTGATTTCTCTAGATTTTCCCACTTTTCTAGAGTTAAATCCAATTATGCAACTTTTCAGAGATACTTTCAAGAGTTTCAAATATTTTATTTGGGTTCTTCAGACTCAGAGACAAATAGGCTGATCAAATGTACTTCACTCTATTATTTATATTCGTTCACACAGGATTTGACAAACAGGTTGACCTTTTTTTGTTAATATACCGACATTTATTCTATTTTATCAGTTTAGACATTTTCAAAATATTTGGTTTGCTGTTTAGTCATTTGAAAGTAATGGTTCAAGCATATGGCATATTTCTGAGTTCTGACCTTGTTTATTATTATTACTCCCCTTATTTATTATTATTTCTTATTGGTTTGGGATGAGTCTGTGCTTCCTCAGGTTAGGAAACTGGAGGCGTACATTATCAGTTATTGGTACAAGAAAGGGCACAAACCAATAGAGCATCCCTTGCTTCCAGATGCAAGAAGAATAGTGAAGTTTGACCCATATGACGACTCAGTTACAACCAGAATATAGTGTAATGATGTGTTGCACCTGCTCACAGTAGAAATTCACTGGTTTCCTTCTCCGGTAGAGTAAGATCTGTTGTTTGTAGCTTAGTAGAAGATTACAAGGGAGAAACATATGGTCTGTAGAGGTTTGCTGTTTTCTTCCCTCTCGAGCAGAATGCAATTTAGGGAAATGTCTGTCGTGTGCGTGAACATTACTTTGTCCTTGGCTCATTTTGCATGAAGAAAAGATAGTACTCCGTGCATACATGCTTCACATGATCGTCAGGCAGATGCACTTCACTAGGGTACTTACATCACCTTTCTTGTCACCATTTCTTGTGCCAACTGCCATTGGGAATGGCAGGAACGATGGGGCTGTGGTTAAGGCTATTCGATGCTACGTGATACACAGAGTGATCATTTCCTTGGGACAGTTGTGGACTATGTTGTCTACTGTCGTGAGTATCTGAAAAATTATATACTACATCCATTCCAAATTAGAAACCGTTTTTGTTTTTTTAGATATAATAAAGCTATACCTATGTACAGCAAAAAGCTAAAATGACTTATAATTTTTAATAAAGGGAGTATGTATGGAGTTCACCCATGAGGCTGCATTTTATTGCTTTGCTTGAATTGCTGGATATTTTGAGCATGTAATTTTCACGACCTCCATTTATTAGATTAAAACACTGAACCATCTTTTCTACATAGAGCAGCAAAGCCTGATGTTGCGAACTTGAACGACTTGAAGCGTCCAATTGTGTACCTCTAAATTAAGTTGTGCTCCTTTTTCTCTGATGTGCAATGTAACGTACATGTGGTTTTATTTGCTCAAGTAGTTGCTTTCATGTTTACAGAGACGACTTTGGCTTGACTGATGAAGGCTTCTGTCCATATGAATATACACCTACTCCACGCTTCTTTCCAAGCCGGCCAGCATCAACATACTGAACGAGAAGAGGGCAAGGGCTGTACTTATTATCTCCCAGGCCACTGTGAAGTACCCGAAGTACTGAAAGGCAGACATCCAACCCAATGAAATCAGCAAGCTGCAGAGGGCCCATCGGGTGATTCGTGCCCAGCTTCATCCCTGTGTCAATGTCCTCTTTGGTTGCCACTCCGGTGTACAGTGCCCAAAAAGCCTCATTGATCATCGGCATGAGGATGCGGTTCACAATGAATCCTGGGTAATCTTGTGAGCATATAACCGACTTCCCGAGTCTGCAAAATTTGCAAATCATCAGGCAATCTCAAGGGTAACAAGTCTGGTAACATCGACATTACAGATTCGACAGAGTTGCGATTTCAGACTAGCACAAGCTGTTGTCAACATCCAAGATAGGCAAGTGCTCTGAGAGCCTGAGACAGGTACGTGCTGTTTTAAAACCTGTGAGATACATTTTGTGTGTAAAGTTGTTGGGGTGACAATCATGTGACCATGAAAGATTTGTGTTGAAGGGAAAACCGCAACCACTATATTACCTACTACAAGTCTACAACTGCCAGAACTTTCGACTGGGTAAATACTAAATACTCCCCATATTGTCAATTTCAGATCGAAACTTTAACATAACAGTGAAATGAATCAAACTCAATATGTTTTTGACTAATTCACTACACACAAGTTTTGCTCTGCTAGCTATGAACAAACTGATTCAGGCGAAAGGGCATAGCAAAGTTTTAGTTACCTTTCGGAAAAAGATTTGACTGCAGCAAACACCTTATCTGATGTATCAGCTCCTCGGATAATCTCGATAAGTTTCATTATCGGAGGAGGGTTAAAGAAGTGCATGCCTATCACCTGCACCATGAAAGTCACTTCACAATCCTGAAGAGTGAATTCAAATTCTTTGCATGTACACAGATATACGCCAGAGAACAGAGGTTGCTCATCACCTGAGAGGGGCGTTTGGTAGCTGAAGCCAGGCGGGTTATGGAAATGGAGCTAGTGTTGGACGCAAGGATGGCCGAGGACTTCGTGATCTTATCCAGCTCCACGAACAGCTTCTTCTTGACATCTTCGTTCTCCACGATGGCCTCGATCACAAGATCCGCATCCCTGAGATCTTGCACGGTGGACACGCACCTTATCCGCTTGATTGAGTCTTCGCACGCGGCCTGGACACCAAGCAAGAACAAAATTTGTCAAGGAGAAAGCTGAGCATCTTCTGTTTCGAGCAACCGCGCACCACCAATTCGGGAAGGGCGCTTTGGGAGGTCAACGCTCTTACCTGGGAGAGCTGGCCCTTGGCGGCGAGGCGGCGTAGGGAGGCGGAGATGGAGGCGACGGCACGGGAGAGGGCGGCAGGGTCGGCGTCGAGGATAAGAACGGCACAGCCGGCGGCGGCGGCGAGCTGGGCGATGCCCGAGCCCATCTGCCCCGCGCCGATCACGCCCACCGCCGCGATCTCACTCGCTGTCACCATTGTTTCGTTTCGTTTCGTTTCGTTTGCGAAAAGGAAGCGATCGAGCTTATCGCTCTCCGGTATTTGATGGGTGGGAATGGGAAATGGGAGAGTCTGGAAATCTTATCCACCTTTTGTCCTTTTGGTTCGAGGGTATGGGAAAAAAATACAGAGTGAGGGATGTGGCCGGGATAAGAGCTCCGGGTGCTGAGCGCCTGAGCCCGACCCGACGCGTTGCGAAATGCAACGCCGCCACCACCTGCCGCAGCTGCAGCACAGAGCCCCTCCTCTGCCTCCACATGCGATACAACCTGGCTAAAATTGCCTAGACCGGGGCTCTTTAGTTAGTTACACAGACTAAAATTTAGTTTCTACCATATTAGATGTTGCATTATAAAACTAATTTGTTAGTTGGAGAATAATTTACGAGATGAATCTATTAAGTTTAACTATTTTATAATTTGATAATATGGTGCTACAGTAAATATTCGTTAATGATGAGTTAATTTGGCTTAATAGATTCATCTTGTTAATTACTATATTGCGGTGTACTCCCTCCGTCCCTTTTTAAGTGTCGTCCGGAAAGCGTGTCTGTGAGGGAAATACAGATTTCTAGAGACACTTATTTTAGGACGGAGAGAGTAATTAGTTTTATAACTAATCTATTTTAATAAATTAAATTAGTATCGCAACATTCGATGTGATACGGACTAAACTTTAGTCTCTACAATCAAATACCACCTGAATCCTTGTCTGTATATTGCCTGAAGTTCGTTTGGATAGAGATCTAAGACTTTTTGTTTGCCTCGTGCAAATGCTTTTGATGGTGCCTGCGGCCAGGTCCAAGGTCTGTTTGGATGGAGAAAGCTTCCTGAGCCAGACATCACTCCCAGGCGTTCAGTTTGGGATCAGATGTGGTTGTCTGGCCATACATCACTCATCTGTTCACTTTTCCTTTTCTCTCTTTTCTCTCTCACGTATTCTTTTCATGCAGAGGAGAAAAACTCAAGCATCGATGTTGTAAGGGTGTTGTTCTAGGATACAAATCTGGTGTTCAACTATCTTATTTCTTTTTATCCCTTTTCACTTAGTGTCTTATCAACTGGCTTACTAGTTATACTTCAGTTTATTCTGTCTCACAGAATACTATTAAAATAATCGAAATCAGCCGTAAAAACGATCAGCCAAACAATTTGTAGCAAGGTGAAAAGGTGAGAAAAATCCTTTTCCATTTTTCTTCAATTCCATTGACCTGTTTCGTTCTTGTTTAAAGAATGGAGTTTTCTCTAGTAGATTGGTGCGTATAGACAGATTTCCCCCCTTCTCTACGGAACCTTCCTCTTTGATCTTTGAAAAACACATAAATCTTCCTTTGTTTCATTGCAAGATCGCTCCCCCCTCCCCTTTCAGCTCGTGAGATCTGACTTAGCTTTTCTTCTTACCATGGTGTACAACTAATTTGTTTTATTTGAAAGCTAATCTGAACTATATTCTAATTAGTTGTGACTTTGTGAGTGCAACTCCAGACAACCAATGAACCAAACGTTGCGAGGGTTGGACTCTCTTCTCGCCGTTTGCCTCCTGCTCGGCTGCTCCCCGTCTTTCGTACGTCTGTTGGTCCTTCATCCTTCACTCTCATCCCTCTCTTCACTTCTGCCACCCGTCACTCTTTCCTCGTTTGTCCTCGCTAGTCGTTAGAGCAACTCCAGCAGGACCCCTACTTGAGCCCTCATAGCTAAATATAGGGTCTTACATAAAAAATCCAGCTCCAGCAGGGCCCTACTATAGACCCCAAATTTGTTGGGCCAACAAAAAAACACCCCACTTCCAACAAATCTGCTGGGCCAACAACACAGCCCCAATCCGGAGGTGCGGCGGTGGCCGGCGCTCCTTCCTCGCGCGGCAGGGCGGGGGTGCGGCGGCCGGCGCCCCTTCCTCGCGCGGTGGCCGGCGCTCCATCCTCGCGCGACGGAGCGGAGGTGCGGCGTCCGGCGCCCCTTCCTCGCGTGGCGGGGCAGAGATGCGGCGGCCGGCGCCCCTTCCTCGCGTGGCGGGGCAGAGATGCGGCGGCCGGCGCCCCTTCCTCGCGTGGTGGGGCGAAGATGCGGCGGTCGGCGCCCCTTCCTCGCACGGTGGCCGGCGCTCCTTCCTCGTGCGGCGGGGCAGAGGTGCGGCGGCTGACACCTCTTCCTCGCATGGCGGAGCGGAGGTGTGTGTAACACCCCGTGTTTTTAAATAATTAAAATTAATTAGAATTTAATTAGGAAATGGCCCAAATCCTAGATGGAGGAAAGTTCTAACCAGATGTTTGTTGCATTCATGCTGGTGCATAATTTTTATTGGGTGAAAAATAATTTTATTAAACCCGTATAGGGCGAATCGAATTTATTCTATTTAGAAAAGCAATGAAAAGATTATAAAAGTTTTGCAAATTCAAACTCAAAGTTTTGATTTCAAAACCCAGGGAAATCAATTTGAAAAGTTTGCAAATTATTTTAGTTTGAAACTGATTTAAAATAGGTTTGATTTGAAAAGGTTTGAAAAGAAAGGAAAAAGAAGAAGGAAAAAAAAAGTCTGGTTGGGCTCTCTCTCTCCATCTCTTCCGGCCGCTCGCCTTCACCTGCTCGGCCTAGCACCCACCAGCACCAGCCCACCTGCAGCCTGACGCCATCGGCCCATTTCCCCACCTCCCTCTCTCCTGCACGCCGTCGGCCCACCTCGTGCGAGGCCCAGCCGTAATGAGCGCGCGCTGCACCTCCCCATCCCCGACCTCCCGCACACCGCGCAAGCGCGTCGCACCGAACCCCTCCGCCCTATGCTCGCGCCCGCACTCGGCCCCGTCATTCCAGAGCCGATCCGTTTTAGCAGTCTGCGCCGCCACCCTTCACCGCTCGACCTACAAATATCTGCTTCCCACAACCCTAGTTCCCCTTCCCTTTCCCCACGTACAGCCGCCATTACAATCCTTGCTGAGCTCCACCGAGCTCGCCCCCTCCCTGGTGCGAACTCCGGATTCGCGACGCCACGCCGCGGTGCAACAAGGGAGCCATCCCCGGTGAAGCTACGTCCGTGACGCGGCTACCGGCCACATCAGTGCACGAGAACGCCGTCGCCGTGCCCCTCCATCACCGGCCACCTTTGCAGTTTCCCCGGCGACGAGTGCATCGCCATCAGAGCCGCTGTAAGCACCTCAGTCGAACCCTACCCTCCCCGCTGTCTCTGCCGTGTTGTAGTTGTAACTTGTATCCCGAACACCCCGACGCGCCCAATCCATGGCACCACCGCGGGCTTGTTCCTCTCCGGCCTCTGACCACGACCAGGACCCTACCTACGGCACAGCGCGCATGCACAGCGAGCTCCCCTACCCTCTTCCATCTTTCCCAAGGTCCTTACCGGTCTTGGACGTGTCCCGAGCAAGCATCGGGGAACCCTCCCATGGCGCCGCCGCCGCTGCACTGCACGGCGCACACCACCGGTGCACTGGCCAAACTTCCGCGCTCGAACGGAATGACATCGTCACCCCGATTTTTCTTGTTCACGTGACCAGCCCTTTCCCCTGCATGCTAGCATAGATGCATGTACATGTCGCACGAACAAGCACAACAATGCACCAGCAGGATGCAGGAGTTTGCATTGCTTCTTCTTATTAGCTTGATGACACCAGCATGACGCCAGCATGACATCATCCTGTGATTTATGGCCGTTTTTCTTTGGGAAAATAATATCAGAAATACAATAGAAATACATTGATATGCATCCATCCGATCGGCTCTGCCGTTTTTGCAAAACGCCCATCCTATTTCTGATAAACCAACCCGCGATCCTGCCGTACTGTGCACTGAGTCTTGGAGAACATTCATCTTCACCCTTGCAGTTCCTATTAAATGAGGCCCAGTCCAGACCGCATTTTTTTAATTTCCGTTTTATTTATTTAAAATGCAAAATCAGTACAAATGAATTATAGATTTGCCACTCAGATTCAAATGCTCATATCTTTTGCGTTTTAACTCCGTTTTGACCCGTTCAACTTGCGTTAGATTCGTCTCGTCGAGCTCTACGCAGTAGATCAGTTTACACTCTGTTTTCATACTGTTTGTTGTACTGTTATTCATTTCGCTTTGTATGTGCCATGTATGTTGATTGGGCCAGAGAGTGCGGAGTTCGAGGACGCTCCAGATTTTCCTTGTGATCCAGTTGATTCGACCCAGTCCGAAGGCAAGTGTCCTTGCTCATATTGCTCCCGTATTTATTTTATTTTGAGTTAGAGTAGTTAGATCCAGTAGTTGCATGCAGTGTCTTAATACTGAATCCCATGTTAAGGTTTATTAGAACTTGTTTATATTATCCTTGTCGCCTGTTTTGGGATGTGTTGGGTAGAAGTCATGCTTAGCCCTGCTGTCTTGGGATGGGATGGTGGTTTAATAATAATCTTGATTAATGATCTATGGAATATTTTGGGCTGGTAATGTTGTAGTATGGTGAGTAGGTATATCCGACAGGATGGACCGTGTGGTGGTTTTTGTGCCGTGCGACTCGGCAGCTGCATTTGGTTTTTGGTTCTGGGCTCGTGCTAGATTATCCTGCCTGGATCCCTAGGACCCGGTTCTCGAAGCCTGTAACCCGGCAAAACAGCGCAAACCATGAGGCCTATATGGCTCTGGGACTGGCTAATTAATTAGTTTCCTCCAAGTTATGCTACATGGGGTTTGTTTAGTGGCTCAAGAGGGGGTCCTTGGGGTCGTTGACTTATGTACAGGGATGAAACCTTAGAGTACGTGTAACACAGGCTTGGAGGGACTTTGTAAAGGCCTTGTAGTGCGACCCCGCTGTGCACCTTGGCAGTGTTTAGCGTGATGGGGAACGCATGACTCATGGGTAAAGATGTGCGAACTCTGCAGAGTATTAAAACTGATATATCAGCCGTGCTCACGGTCACGAGCGGGCTTGGACTTCTTCGAGATTAGTTGGTGGGTTGGTTCTAGTTCGTTAGAGAAGCCTTATGTGGTTATTAGTCTCATATGACATGGGTACAGAGGCTTCTTCTACGCGGGTTACTGCTTGGTACGGGAGTGACTCCCAGGCTCGAGCGCAGACCTGGAGTTATTACGGAAGGTAGCTCTCTATGTCGTGACGTATGGAACTAATACACATAGGACTCCTTGTAACGGCCTGGTTCGGGTCATCTGATGGACTTCAGGTGTGGGTACTTGGTGCGACTCCAAGTGCGGGTACTTGGTGTGACTCCAAGTGTTGGTTGCTCGGTGTGACTCCGAGTGTGGTTTGCTCGGTGCGACTCCGAGTGTAGTTACTGTTTCTGATGGAGGCTGTGGTTATAACCTAGTAAATAGGTGCATAGGTTTAATAGGATTTAATAGGATGTGTTGCTTTAGGCGCTTGAGTCAAACAGAGTCAGCCTACCTTTGTTAATAGCCTCATAAGCATATATTTCCTACATTTGCGGAGTACATTTCGATGTACTCACCCTTCCTCTTTGAACCCCCTGCTACCCCACCCAGACGTTGGAGTCTACGACGCAGAGCAGGAGTACCCCGAAGACGGTGGTTACGACCTCGACAACTTGTACCCCGAAGACGGTGGATACGACCCAGACGACTTGCACTAGGATGGCGCAGCCCCCGGTCGACCTTCCTGTGGAGATGACGTCCAGTTTCCGCGAGTCTACATTAGAGTTAGACTGAGAGTCTGTACTTTTCTTTTGGACCCGAGGGTCATTTTTGTAATAAAGTTCGATATTATTAATAAAGCATTGTTTTGATATTTACTATGACGTGGATATATGTATGAAAATTGATCCTGGCATACATATATTGTGCTCCAATTTTGTTCTTAAAATTGGGGTGTCACAGTGTGGCGGCCGGCGCAGAGCAAAGCGAAGGCGCGGTCGCCGACGCCCCCTCCCGAGACCGTTTCCCTGGCCGGAGCTCGTCCTTCCTCTCGCCGGCGGATCTCCTCCTCCCCGGTCGCCCAAGTCACGCCTCCCCCGCCGCGCTGCTTGCCTGGGGCTTTTTTTATTTTTTAACTTTTTTAAAAAAAATATTTCAATAATAATCTCACCTAAATAAAATTTGTACATTCTAACCATTTTGGTCGCGTCAGCCCCACTGGCGCGACCAAATAACGTTGTCGCGCCACCGGGAGTGGCGTGACAAGGTCTTACACGTCGGACATCGTTTTCAACGTGGAAAACCTTGTCACGCCAATGCATGTGGCGTGACAGTATGGTCTTGTCGCGCCACTGGGAGTGGCGCGACAAGACTGAATTTTTGAAAAATCATAATTCTTCAATACGACGTCGGATGAAGATGATTTTTATATGAAAATTGTAGCACTCGATGAGATCTATAACTTTGTAATTTTGAGATTTTTCATTTAAGGACGTTAAGATGCTCAAAAAAATTAAATGCTTTTTCAGCACAATAATAAACGCATATAAGACTTCGTCACTTTTGAAAATTCATATATTTTTAAATGGTATCAAATAAAGATATAAAAAACATGATTTTTTTTTTCAAAATCATATGCTCAAAAAGTATCTTTATTTGATACCATGCAAAAAAATATATGAATTTTTAAAAACCACGAACTCTTATATGCGTTTATTATGGTGCTGAAAAACGTATTTAATTTTTTCGAGCATCTTAATGTCTTCAATTTACAATGTCGCGTAAAATTCACGAATTGCGTGTACGGCTACACACAAAAAAAAAACTGAAAATCAATTTATATCCGTACAGAACTCAATTTACAATCACTAATCACGGCTTCTACCTGTCAAATGCGGCCAAAGGATCACATGCATATCCTAAAAGGACCATGTAATGCAACACCACACCCAATTCAAGAATAAGAATTTATGTACTCCCAATCAAAAAAAAAAAGAAACACTACGGACCACTCCGTAGACGTTCGTCTATGCAGCGTGAGACGAGCCTACAATACAACTACTACTGAACTACAAGAGCATGGCCGCCGCAGCCAGCAGAGAGGACCCGACGAACGCCGTCCAGGTGCCACCGCTGAGCCCGCGCGGGCCACCGCTGTGGCTTCCCCTGGCTCCGCCGGCACCGCCGATAATGCGGCCACCCCTGCCTCCTCCGCGCCTCGCCTCCGTGACGTCCACGAGGCTCGCCACGCAGAGGAGCACGACGAGGAGCGCGCACAGTGGCAGGACCCTGCTCATCTTCTTCTTCTGAATGACTGAATCTGAATCCCCAGGCTAGTGCTAGCAACCCTCACGGTCACGGATCGGCGGCCTGCCTTTGGTACGTGGAGAAATGAATGGTTTCTCTTCCCTGAATTGTCGAGGGCAGCTGCACATGACCTGCGCTGCGCGTCCATCCGGGTGTATTTATACGCGATCCGGGGTTGACCCCTCCTGATGAGTCATGATGATTCCTCACGTGCTGACAAGTAGAGTACTCCGTGTCGTACGAAACAGGACACCACGACGAAATCACCGCACGACACACCGCTACTCGGATGATTTTTCTCTGTTGGTGGTTCGGATTTGAAAAGTCTGCAGGAACACGTTTGCACCTGATTGACAATCACTGTACGTCATCTTCTACTTCTGTTGAATTTTATAAGTCGTTTATTATCCTCTGTATTTGAAGAGAACGTTTTTTTCTTTATTTATGTCACGTTTGGCGGCTGATAGTGATAATCCACTAGCGTGTTGTCCAATATAATTGACTGGAATATAAATTTCCCAGCACTCTTCCAGGCTTCCCAGGCGAAGCTTCCTCCTGACACGTTCCGTCTGCCGACTCGGTCTACGGGTACGGGAGCATTTGGATCGCGACCTAGCCATATCGATTCCCCAGCCTATACGTGCTAAATAAAAAAAAAAGAGTAAAATACATCAGCGGTCCCTAAAGTTGTCAGCAGGTGTATAAATCTCAAACTTCTAAAAACATATTTCTGGGTCCCTAAAATTATCGACAGGTGTCATATAGGTCTCAAAGTCTTAAAAACACATTTTTAGTCATTGAAATTAGTTCAGGTGTCATCTAGGTCCCAACCACTATTTATCTGACCTGTTAGCTGACGTGTCAGACTGACTCAATGTCTACACATTAATAATATACTTAATTATTTTTTAAAAAACATATCTTCTGCATACGATCTTGGATAAAGGCGATTTTTATATGAAAATTATAGCCCTCGATAGGATCTATAACTTTTCAGTTTTAATATTTTTATTTAAAATTGTTAATATGAACAAAAGAATAATATAAATTTTTAACAGCGCGGATTAGAGCTTGTCAAAATAAACTATCTTTATTTGTCACTGTATTTGAGAATATGATTCCTTTAGGATGACAGACTCTAATACGTAAATAATAAGCTGTTAAAACTTTATATTACTCTTTTAACTACCTTAACAATCTCCAATGAAAAATATTGAAACTAAAAAGTTGTAGATCTCATCGAGCGCTATAATTTTCATATATAATTCATCTTTATCCGAGATCACATGCAAAAGATATGATTTTCAAAATAATAATTAAGTGTACCGCTGGTGCGTAGGTCTCAGATGTCAGGTCTATATAAGCACTGAGTCAGCTTGCCATGTCAACTAACGGGTCTGATAAATGCCCGTTGGGACCTAGATGACACCAGAACTAATTTCAGGGACCTAGAAATGTGTTTTTAAAACTTTTGGACGTATATGACACATGCCAACAACTTTAGGGATTTACAAATGTGTTTTTAGAAGTTTGAGACCTATATAATACCTGCTGATAATTTCAGGGACCATTAGTGTATTTTACTTTTAAAAAAAACAACGACGTCGGTGATCTGCTTGATTCAGACATGATTTCCAAGTCTTAATCCGGTTGCTGTCCTGGCCTGGGGACTGACTGCAGGCAGCTTGATTCAACCCCAAACCAACGCCTGAGTTTGCTGGCCGGGCCTGACGGATTTCCCAGGTTTTAGTAAACAAACAATACCCTATATGCAACTCTCACTAGAAGATAAATAACGGTGTGGTTTTGGTACAAGTGTAGGAACATGGAACATGGTGTCATGGGCAGCGGCGGCCGTAGGAGAATTTCTGGGCATTCCAATGAATACCCATTAGTATTTTAGCTTTTTATCTAAGTGTCATTATAAAAGATTCAAATGACCTGTGTACCACTGCAATTTTAAAAACTTTCTCAGTATCCTTATCCGAAATTTCTTTTATTTGTGTGTCACTTCTGTTAATTTTGCCCGTAACGACTGCTAACGGTTAGTGAAAAAGATACTTCTGCCCTTAGTCGTAAAATGCATCAAAATTTTCATTCTTTCTCCTGATGCCACTATAACTTTATTTTTTTCTCTATACCACTATAAAAATCACTATAACAGCTTGTATGTGTGCATATAATTTTTTTTAAATAAATATAACAAATTTAAATTAAGAGTTAAATATATCGTTTGTTCATTAACTTTTCTAGTGTTGGAACTAAAAGCATGTACCGTGCATGAGGTCACCAAATTATTTGTACCGTGAGAATCTAGCAACTAGCAGCTGTTACGCGATTGGTCAAGTATGTGCATCCCTGTACTCTTGTCGCGCCATATCCGGTAGAGCTTTTTACCTACATGGCCTTAAAAATAATGACTTTTACTTGTATGACCCTTTTTTATTTGAACTTACCTGCATGACCCTGAAACGAACTTTTATTTCTTCTATGGCCTTCCGTTCGTTTTTACTATTTAACGGTGTTAAGTCAAGGGTAAAAAGACCATTTTACCCCTAGCATAAAAAATACAGAGTTTTATTTTTTTTGTATATTTGGATTAATATTAAACAAATAAATTCACACATGACAATATTTCACGTAAAGAAATATTGTTACGTATAAATTTATTTGTTTAATATTACTCTACATATACAACAAACAAATAAAATTATAATTTTTTATGTCAGGGGCAAAACGGTCTTTTTACCCTTCAATTAACACAGTTAAGTAGCGAAAACGGACGGAAGACCATAGAAAAAATGAGAACACATAAAGAAGTGATCTTTTCCAAGGCCACACAGCTAAAAAGATCTATCTGTTACGGGTTGCATGCGCGCTACTATTCTACTGATACACGCGTACAGTACTGTATACTCGTGGAATTCAGGAGCTGCCTGCGTGCTGATGACGCCAATCAAATCATGGACTAATTAGACTCAATAAATTCATCTTGCGAAGTGGATTGCAATAGATAAATTAGTTTTACAATTAGTCTATATTTAATACTGCATTATGTATCCCAATATTCGATATGATAGGTATTTTTTTTTGAGAAGACATCTAAATAGGGTATTAGTTGATATCCTAATTAATGAACATAAAAACTTTAGAAACTTTATAGTTTTTACGCTGGGAGTGGTCTTGCTATTAGCACGACGTTTTATCTCGCTCAGGCTTCCTAAAATTTTTGGCTCCGCCACTGGATAGAATAGTTTTTTAACAAAGGAAGCATGTTAAATATGCTTGTTGGAGACCGTATTAATGTCCTAAAAGGAGATCGTATTGATAAAAAAGTCGGACTCGGTAATAAAACGATATGTTTGCGTTGGATTCACGATTTTGCGTGCGCACATATACACGGAATCAATAGTGCTGGTGCAGACCTCAAAGTTCATGACATTTGATACGAGAAAAGTTTACAATTACCTTGCTTGGATGTATATTATATCTACACCGATCCACACATGCATATACATCAATTCACATATTGTTACATGAGACATGTGTGGAGTAGATCGAGAAGATGTATGTGTATCCAAACAAAGACCCCACATATATTTCTTTTTCCCTGCCATTTTGGCCACAGGACGATCGACGACATGCATCGTACCCCAACATACCACAGCACACAGGCACACACGCCACCCAATTCATGAACGTTGGTGGATACCGCGAGACCGGAGGCTACAAGAGCATGGCCGCGCTGGCCAGCAGCGAGGAACCGATGCACGCCGTCCAGGTGCCGCCGCTGAGGCCGCGAGGGCAGCCGCTGCGGGTGGAGTTTGCTCTGGCTCTGGCTCTGGCGCCGCTGCGGAACCCACTGCGGACTCCGCGGCTCCCTTCCGTGACGCCGACTAGGCTCTCCGCGCAGAGCAGCAAGACGAGGAGCGCGCACAGAGACATGAACCGCCTCATCTTCGCCGAGTATCTGGGCTGGTGGCTGGTCCTGTCCTGGCCAAATAAGGAACGGCTTTGTTGTGAATGTGATTGGTGAATGTCTGAATGATTTCTCTTTTACAAATAATGTGGAACAACGACGCCTGGGTCTATATTTATGCATGGTGATCCTGAGCTGACCATTCCTGATCTGTCTAACATTGACCAGCAAGTAGTAGACCACACACGGGTTCTGAGCACAAGACAACATGGGTAGTTGGATATCCATGTCTAAAAAGGAAATGCAACACATATATACATTACAAATTTTGGTTCTAAAATAAAATTGGCCAGCAACACGGTTGCACCTGTGGAATCTGTTTTTAGAGAAAGCAATCGCTGGATATCCATGTCTGAAAAGGAAATTGCAACTGATGCATTGACCGTCTTCAAAGGGGGATGCAGATCATTGTTGTTATCCTCCAGCTCATACTTTGGTTCTTGAAAAGTTTTCACGTACCACATCAAAAAAATTTAGTACTAATTTAATCTATTAAAAATAGACTAATAAAAAACAAACTACATATTCTATCTAGAGACCGTGAAACTAATTTATTAAGACTAATTAATCTATCATTAGCATATGTTTACTGTAGCACAACATTACCAATTTATGGACTAATTAGGCTTAAAAAATTGTCTCGTAAAATTACTGCAATCTATATAATTAATTATTTTTAGTTTATATTTAATATTTTATACATGTGTCCAAACATTACATGTGATGATTAAAAAGTTTTTGAAGTGAGAAATAAACAAGGCCTAAGTTTTGTAGGAAGTCTACTGAAAACAAGGCCTATGGTGCACAACCTTGTTCGTTGGGCTTATCAGCCGGCTTATCAGTCATACTTCAGTTTATTCTCTTTTACAAAACACTATTAAAAGTTTGAAACAGTCGAAATCAGCCGTAAAAATGACCAGCCGAACAAGATAGACGTGCCAAAGGCTATAGACGTTCCGCCAAATGAATTAGACTGCAGTATAAATAAGGACGTGGCTAATGCATGTCCGATTGTGCGTGATTAGCATGTGAAACACATACCTACCTGCTTCCCCCTCGCGTGCCCGCACTCGCCTTCCTTGCTCGCCGCCCCCTGCCAGCGGTTATCTCGTCGTCGTGCGTTCAGCCCATCTCTCGGTCCCATCATCCTCCTCGTCCTCGCCCCTGCCGCTGTCCATCGTCCATGGTGACCTCCTTCTTCCCCTCCTAACGCCATCGCCGTGGCTATGGACGCCCCCACCCTAACCTGGCTCGGCTTCCTCCTATGTCGCTGGAATTTTAACACTGTTCCCACCGTCTGGAGCTCCTTCTAAGTCCGTCGGAGTCTGAAAAGGAGAGAGAGACAATGACGCACCACTAGAAGTCTAGAACGATTTGGAGATGAGGAGAGAGTTTGCGGTTGCCGGAGAGAGCATGATTGGTCGTTGAGGAGGTTACTTGGCCATCGAGAGCGCCTGTGCGACGGCCGAGAGAGGGGACGTCTGCACAGGAGAGGGAGGGAGGGGAAATGGATGAAGAAGGAAAGGAGTTAGACAACGAGGATAAAAATAGTGGGACCTATCACATGGGCTACATGCGGTAGCGCTTGCATGACCAGAAGAAGCTTTTGGCTATAAATAAATATACTCTATTCTTGATAGCGAAGCTTTCTGATACTTTGCCTCTGCATTAACTGTTCCTGAACCTTTTTCTTTTGCAAAGAATAGTTTGATTTTGGTGTTTGTGGCAGCTAAGGGCGCCTTTGGCAGCGCTCCCGCCGCTCTGCTCCCCGCGAGAATCAGCGGAGCGCTGCCAAACGGCCTCGCTCCCCGCTGCTCCGCCACGGAAGCGCTCCCACCGCTCTCCCAAAATTACACGTCGAGTGGGGAGCGAAAAAAACCTGCTCCCCACCGCTCTCCACCGCTCCCTTATCTTCTCCGCACGCGTCTCTGCCCAGCCGACCAGCACCGCCGACGTCGTGCCCTGCTCCGTCTCCGACGCGCCCTCAACCGCGGTCTACGCACCCTCTTCCACCTCCGCCGCCGACGCGCCCTGCGCCGTCACCTCCGAGCCTGCCATCGCCATCGCCTCCAAGCCCGCCATTGGTGATATCCAACCTGCCCTTCTTTTCCCCTCGCCTCTTTTCTTCTCTGTCGGCGAGATCCAGCCTGCTCTTCTCTTCCCCTCGCCTCTCTTCTTCTCCGTCGCCGAGATCTAGCCCACCTTCCTCTTCCTCTCTGTGGTTGGGAGCTGGAGCTGCCATGGGAGTCGTACCAAACGGCACAGGCGCAAGCATGAAGTGTGAGGAAGCAGGAGCAGTGGGGAGCGGGAGCAGGAGCGGGTGAGAGTGGCTTGGGAGCGCTGCCAAAGGCGCCCTAATACACCCCTACTTTGTGTTTCTTTTCATCTGCCACTATCTTCAAAGGCTTATGCTCAGTTCCTTGGGTTCACAATCATTCTGCAAGGCTTGAAGCTTTAGACTGTCCATGAGATTATTGTTACTATATTTGCTAGTCTATTTGGATGATGTATAATGATGTTATCTTTGAGGGCTCATTTATTTTCTTCGAATTGAAATAGGGTCCGGAACCATTCTAGATTGAGAATGATGAACTAAAAGGGAATTCATTTGATCCTATTGTTTTTGTTCCTCACCTCAAGATGTGGAGAACAAATCCGGGCCTCTAAACATAGAAAATGAGCTGAATTCAAACTAGACCAAATCAATCCGTTCGGAACCAAAGCCTTAATGGAACGACTATTTTAGTATAGACCAGATTCAAAACCTGGTAGGATAAATCTGTCCAGAATATCATGGTTCCTAAAGAATGTCATGATTCCTAAAGAACTAAACAAAGCCTAAAGGTGTGCCTCACTCTCTTCGGCGCCGCAAGCAAGCGTTCAAGAAAGAATTTACTCTGGTTAAGCTACGAGCAAAGGCAGATTTACATTCTCTTTTATGATTATGGCTAGATGCTCATCTTGTGTATTTTTTCTAAATTTCTTTCAACCTTCTTTGTTTCGTGAGACCGCATGTTCAGGCTCGGGATCGTCGACTGTTCACTTGTTCAGCATTTGGCCCAGATTATACTGCTGTGATGATTCAAGCAATTGATCTAGAAAGGAATCGGAGTGTTAATGCTACTGTCATTCTGCGCAATGTTGCTGCAGACGGCTGTTTAGGCCAGTTTTATTTTATATGCTTAAATTCTGGCGGGCGCGCCTAAACGCTGTGAGCTTAAAACTTATGAACGTTTTATGGTCAATAAAGCAGGGGCAACCTTTTCTCTAAAAAAAAAATAATTCTGCAGCTTCGCTTAAGTACTCAATCTATCCTAAATTAGAAGATGTTTGAATTTTTTTAACATCAAATATGACTACTCGTCTTATTCAAAATTTTGTGCAAAATATCATTTCTTTTATCGTGTCTTTGTTTATTAATAAAAATTCTTTAAAAATAGCTTAAATTTGACTTTGTTTGCATAATTTTTTTGAATAAGGCGAGTGGTTAAATTTGAGAGAAAAAAGTCAAACGTCTTATAATTTAGGATGTAGAGGGAGTACATCCCATGGCTTATGTACTTGTCTGAAATGACTTGTTTTTGCCAAACAATTTGTAATCGACTACCAGTATCATTTATCCAAGAAACGAAGTCTTTTCCATGATTACTACCCTGCCGATTGCCAAAGGTTGCTAGTAGTAGGTTAGTAGCTAGGCGGTTGAAGGTTTTAGAGAGTAATAAGGTTGTTGCTGCTGGTTTGAGTACTCCCTCCACGTTGCAATTCTCTTATTGTGAGAACAAGGGAAACTCCGAAACATTTGTTTTGGTGGGACAAAATCATTAGGCAGCTATTGCAATAGTACACAAATTACATACTCTATTCTCAGTGAAAGGTGTGTTTGTAACAGAACATCTATACTAGATTTAGCTCATACAATAGTGTTGTTGTTTGGCTACATTTGACAAAGAAAAAAACTACAAACCACAGTAGAAGTTGCATCTCTTATTTCTCTGTATTGCCAGGAACACAATTATATTTCCTTCAGAAAGGAAAATGACCCTATGATAGTGGAAGTTGCATCTCTTATTGCCTTATATTGCCAAGCACACAATTATATTTCCTTCAGAAAGGAAAGAAACCCTATGATATTTCCTTCGTGTTTCTCCGAGTCTATGCAACATCTGCATAGAAATCATAAATCGTCATTCGGACTGCTATTGGAATCCGCACTGTCTTTTGGTCACTAAACCAAGTAAGGCTGCCAAACGTGTAATCCCCTTGTAACCTCCAGAGAGGTGATAGCTTCACTTGAAATGTGATAACTTTGTTTGTGGCACTGAATGCAAGAACAGATGGCTCAATGTCCATCTTGACTCCAGCTGGGCTTTCAATTGCAGCGTGGTAAACTGCATCGGCCTCACCTACATTTGTGACTGTTCTTGACACTGTAATCGGCTGCCTCAAATCTGGAATGGAGATGGATGGTAGGTTCAGGTGATACCCAGGTAACGTTGTCGCATTGCACCGTACGGATTTCTCGATGCTGCACCCGAAGAACTTGTTGTAATCATTAGGATCGATGTCGTAGATGAGGCCAGGATCAGCTGCCCTGTTCGGGTTTACGTGCCCCGCTCCGTAGTCAAACGGGTTAGCGATCTTTCTAGGCAATCCTTGTGCCAGTATTGGCATGCCACGTTCATCAGTTACAGATGCTTCAGCCATGCAAAAAAATGTGTTAGATCAGTGACAAGCTTCACATGGATTAGAACCGCTGTTCTGAATTCTGGTTGACGTGTGCTAAGTTACCTGTCGTCATGATGGCTGATTTTAGTGCAGCCGGCGACCAATCTGGGTGCAATGCCTTCAGCAGCGCTACGATGCCTGACACGTGCGGTGTTGCCATAGATGTCCCTGAGCCAAATACATATTCATCTTTAATGGCTGCTAAGATGCTGGCTCCTGGTGCTGCGATGTCAGGCTGTTGAGGAAAGCAAGACTGAAGTGAGACGACAGTGATATGAGTTCAGTAGCTAGTGAAGGGCTGAAGGCTATGGATTCTTTTCTATGCACCTTGATTACTTCAGGGTAATCGATGGATGGACCTCTTGAGGAAAAATCTGCGATGGTTGGGGCCAGTGCCTCCTTACCGGTAATGGTGCGCGCTGGCTCGATCATAGCCACAGGAGAGCTGCTTATATAAAGTAATAAAGAGTAAGAATTTTACCAGCAACAGGGTCTTGGCACTTCCAAATGTTAACTCATGAGGAAGGTCGAGAAGAATGCAATTCATCACCTTGCGTCCACCATGTATTTGCCGATTTGGAGGGCAGTAGTCAAGTCCACAAGAACACACGCAATGCCTCTACAATCAGCTGTGGCATCGATGATATGCCTGGTGTACTCAGCAAAGATGAGACCAGAGGCCCCGGCGTCCAGGACGTTTTTTAATGATACGGGGAAAGGCGCAAGCAGTGATGCAATGACGGATGCACAGAGCACAACTTGGCCTCTCACGTCCGTGCCGTTCAAGGACTCGGTGGTGCATCTACAAGCAGAGAGAAACAGAGCCTGACTGCTCAGCTACGGAAATCTCACACAAATTAAGCAGCGAAGAACAGCCAAGAGACTTAATTATCGTACAAGCCTCCATATGCAAGAGGTTTGAAACTGCTTCCCGTTGAGTTCTTCCCATAGTAGTACAGGGATTGACCCTGCAAAACAAATCAGCAGAGAGCTTGCTCAAGATCTATCAGCATAAACAAATGGATTAGTCATGAAATCGTGAGTCATCTGTTGTTTTTCGTACCGCGATCTGTTGCTTGTTTCCCAGCGTTATCATGGTCGGGAACGAACGATCAATCTGGCTCGCCGCCACGGTGATGACCCAGGGAGCAGTGTTCCGGACTACCTGCGACGCCGGCCCAAAGTTGCCCGCGGCGTACACGACGGCGATCCCCTTCTGAACGGCGTGCAGGGCACCGAACGAGTTCTCCTCACTGCCGAGGGAGAGCGACAGGACATCTACCCCGTCATGGATGGCGTCGTCGATGGCCGCGAGCAAGGTGGCCGTACTGCCCGCTCCAGCCCCGCGGCCGCTGCCCCATATGACCTTGTACACCGCGATGCGGGCCCTGGGCGCCCCGCCGCGCGCCGCACCCGCGCCAAGGCCGTGGAAGCTAGCCGCCTCCACGACGGATCCCGCCGCGGTAGACGCCGTGTGCGTGCCGTGGCCGTTGGCGTCCCGAGGCGACAGGTAGTCGATCTTGAGTTGTTCCTCGGCGACGCCCGCGCTGTAGAAGCGCGCGCCGATGATCTTGCGGCTGCAGTTGTTGCTGCCCCAGGCCTCTCCGACCTGGCACACGCCTTTCCACCGTGACGGTACCGGCCCGTACCCTTCGTCGCTGAAGCTCCTCGACTCCGGCCAGATACCTGCAGCAAGTGCACCATATAGCAGGAGAAGCCGGGATCATTGTGTTATTACTCCAGTATCAACAGCCATCATCGGCGCCGGAAAAGACATATGCATGTGCCTCAGAGATATTTGTTTGCAGTACTACCGCCCTGTTTGGTTAGACCTCCTAAAGTCTAGTGTCTACTAAAGTCTAGTGCCCCTAAAGTTTAGTGATCATGTTTGGTTTATACTGACTAAAGGCCACTAAAATTTAGTCACTTTTAGTTACCTCTTCATGACTAAAGACCCCTAAAATTTAGTGGTCCCTAAACTTTAGTGGGGTGTTTGGTACTCTAGGGACTAATTTTAGTGACTAAATTTTAGAGGGGCGGCCTAACCAAACACCTCCTACATATGTCTATATTTTGATAAAATTTATATAAAAAAATTATAAACATTTATGACAAATAACTAACTGTGAAAACAATAAAACATATGTTAGTAACGAATCTAATAATACTTGATCATATCTCAAACAGAGAAAGTCAACTTGTATAAGCTTTGATCAACAAATTATTCACATATCATATACAAGTGCAGAATATGGAACTTTACCAATGGATGTGTATTTTAAAAGTGTCTCTTAGATTGTGTTGGTGTAAATAGTAAAATGTAAGAGGGCTTGTATGTAAAACTGAGAAGATAATAACAGAGAGTGGGAGCTGGACATCGAGCCAGCTAGAGTTCTCCCCAAATCAAAACATGGTATCTGGAGCCAGTGCTAGGGCTTCCACCGGTGGCGGCGCAGCGACCGGCGGTGGCGCGGCGTAGGTGGCGCAGGCGTACGGACGCTGCGGCGGTGCAGCTCACGGCCTGCTCGTGTGGGCAGCACGTGCGGACTGCGCGAGCTCGCGGACGGGCGCGGCGGCGGTGGCGGCGCCTGCTCCGGTGCTGGTACACGGGTGGAGCAGCACGTGGGTGCTCGGGCGCACTCGGACCTGCAGGCACTCGACAACACGGGCGAGGCTCCCGGCGAGCGTGCTCGGTGCGGCCCGCGAGTGCACGGGGACGCATCGCGCGTGGGAGCGCCCCACGGGCGAGCAGGTGCAGCACGGGTGAGCAGCTTGCTGCACGCACAGGCAAGTGGTGTGTGGGGCGTGCGTGTTGGTGTGGTTCCTGGCTTTGGAGCCCAGCTAAGCTGCTGCGTGAAGCAGAGCAGAGAAGGTGGGGATTTGAGGCTGATTGCTGTGTCGTGCTTGCTGATTGGGGTTGGAGAGCAGAGAAGGTGAGGATTTGGGGCTTCTGTTGCTGCTGCGTGGTGCTACCGTTTGGGTCTTGAGGAGCTGGGATTTGGTGATGGTGGAAGCTTGCTGCTTGTGAGTGTGTTGTGGAGACTAGTTGATAGTGTTGTCTCTGTGCTTGGTGAGAGGTCTGATTCGAAGAGGAGATGAATCCACACGAGGAAGGAAAGAAGAAAGCAGAAGAGGAAGCAGGAAAGGCATCAGGTGGTGGTGGTAATGGGGGAGGTGATCCACCAATTACCAAAAGTGAGATGAGAAGTGAGATGAGATCTATGATTCAAGAACTCTTGGAGATGGGTATGATTGGTTCCAGGATGGTTGCTGCGGTGCCGGAACTGAAACTAGAACTCATGCCAAATGATGTGAAGTTAGAGGGAAGCAAAAATTATCTGAGTTGGTCTAGAAGAGTACAAGTGCTCCTAGGAGGAAAAGGGGTGGAGCACTATCTGGAGGGGGATTGTATTGAGCCGGCTAACAAGCTTAGCCCTGAGTGGAGAGTTTGGCATACAACAAACTCTACTATAGTAGCGTGGTTATTGGCATCCATGTCACCATCAGTTAGTAAGATGGTGGAAGCTATGCACACTGCAGCACAAATATGGAAGACTCTCAGTAATATGTATTCCAAGCGAGGGAATGTGATGGTGATGATGGAGATTCAAAACAAGGCTGATGCAGTGAAGCAAGCAGGGCGACCGGTGGAGCAATACGCTAGTGAGTTGCAGTACTTGTGGGGAGAGCTGGACCACTATGCTCCGCTTCATATGAGAGATCCGCAGGATGCACAGGATGTTCAAAAGTGGGTAGAGGACAGGAGGGTAACTCATTTCCTAAGAAACTTGGATCCTGAGCTCGAGAGCAGGAGGGCTGCCTTTTGTCACCAGGGTAGTCTACCCACCATGGAGGAGGCAGTGTCAGCCATGGTCATTGAGGAGAGCAGACTTAGACTAATGAATAATGACAATTCTGTAAAGTCAGCCTACACCACAGTGGCAGAAAGGATTTGCTACAACTGTGGAGAGAAGGGACACTTGAGCTACAATTGTCCTCTTCCTAAAAATTATGGTGGTAGGAGTGGAACTCGTGGAGGTCGTGGTGGTGCTCGTGGTGATCAAGGAGGTGGACGTGGTGGCCGTGGAGGAGGTCGTGCAGGGGGTCGCGGCAGAGGCCGTGGTGGTTCTCAAGCCAATGCTGCCACCATAGAGAGTGGTTCTCAAGTCAATGCTGCTACCACAGAGGAGGTTGCATCTATTACCTTGACTGGAGAGCAGGTTAAGCAGTGGGAACAATGGCAGAACAGCAAGGCATCTGAGAGTTCCAAAACCACTCCAGCCGGTTCTGTAATGGCCACTACCAGTCACTTTGGTAACTTTGCCAACTATGCCCACTTGGGCAAAGGTACTCAGGCACAGGCACTTGCATCCACATATAGGCATAATATAGAGTGGGTCATTGATTCAGGAGCTTCCAAACATGTCACTGGCATATCTAGTTCTTTTAAAACTTACACTCCACATCCCTATTCTGAAACAATTCAAACTGCTGATGGCGCCTCTCAACCCATTCATGGTGTAGGATCTATAGAGTGCACTCCGTTCCTTTGTTTATCATCTGTTTTGCATGTTCCTTCATTCCCAGTCAATCTCCTCTCTGTTAGTTCCCTTGTTGATCAGTTCAAATGCATTGTTACATTTGATGAAAATCTTTGTACCTTTCAGGAGAAGAGGACGGGGAGAGTGATTGGGACTGGAGTCAGGCGTAATGGGTTGTGGTTTATCAACCAAGCAGAGTCAGCATTGGCAGTAGATGTTGGAGCTCAGGAAAGGGAGATCTTCTTGCTTCATCGTCGGTTAGGACATATGCCTTTTGAAAGCTTGAATAAATTGTATCATGATGCTTTTAAGGATGTGGATAAGACCAAACTTATGTGTGATGCTTGTGAGCTTGGGAAGCATACAAGATCAACATATCCTAGTATTGGTCTTCGTAGTTGTGAACCTTTTATGTTAATACACTCTGATGTTTGGGGTCCCTGCTCAGTTACATCTTTGAGTGGATTTAAGTGGTTTGTCACCTTTATTGATTGCTATACTCGTATGACATGGATTTACATGCTTAGGGGTAAGCATGAGGTCCTTCAATGTTTTCAAGACTTTCATAAGTTGGTTGAAAATCAATTTAATGTCAAGATTCGGATTATCCGAACAGATAATGGAAAGGAGTATGTGAACAATGATTTTATGGCATATCTTTCGGGTCATGGAATTATACATCAAACTACCTGCCCTAATACCCCACCACAAAATGGTGTAGCTGAGAGGAAGAATCGAACACTTGCTGGAGGTAGCAAGGTCAATGATGTTTCAGATGAATGTGCCTAAATATCTCTGGAGTGAAGCCGGTGCTAACAGCAGCATATTTAATCAACCGAATGCCATCCAGGATTCTTGGGATGAAGTCGCCCACTGAGCTTCTGTTGGGACAACGAGAGTTTAAAGTGCCTCCCAAGGTATTTGGTTGTGTTTGTTTTGTCAGAGACCATAGACCTTCAGTTGGAAAGTTGGATCCTCAGGCGGTGAAGTGTGTTTTTGTTGGATATTCTTCTACACAAAAGGGTTACAAGTGTTGGGACCCTATTGGGAAGAAATTGTTTGTGAGTATGGATGTGACGTTTCGTGAGTTTGAACCATACTACACAAAACCTTGGGATCTTGATCCGCTCTTGGAGGAATTCTCTTCAGTCACTGAGAGTGATAGTAGAGAGGGGGAGAATGGAAGAGATGCTGCTCAAAAGGAAGTGATTGTTGGTGCTATCCCGTGTTCAGTGGATGAGCCTAAAACTCATGGGGTGGTTGATCAGGATAATGTTATGGTATGAGGAATAGTGGCCATGAGAATGAAGAGATAATTGGTGATGAGAATGAGGAGGCGGTTGATGAAGGGAGTGAAGTGGTGATTGTTGGGACAAACCCATGTTTGACGGACAATGAGGAACCAATTGCCAAGGAAACAATAGTGTACCAAAGGAGGCGGTTCAGGAGTCAGGGGGAGCAAACAGTTGCCAAGGAGCTAATAGTGTACCAGAGGAGGCGGTTCAGGAGCCAGGAGGAGCAAATGAGTGTACCACAACCACAGCAGCCTGTTTCACCAGTCCCAAACCTCTCCTCAGATCTCTCTCCATCGAGCTCCTCGACCCAATCTGGGTCAAGTGGTAATGTCTCTCCTACTCCTAAGCATGTAGATTTACCTCTTGCACAACGTAGAGATACTAGACCCAATTTGGAAAACCTCCCGTTCGCTATGGTTTTGAGCATCCTAGTATAAATCATGACATTGCCAATTTCCTCTCATACTCTCGTCTTTCACCCGCACATAGAGCATTTGTTGCATCTTACAAACAGTGTCTATTCCAAAGGACTGGAAGTGTGCAAAACAGGACCCCAAGTGGAATGCAGCAATGAAAGAAGAGATGCATGCTCTTCAGAAGAACAAGACATGGGAATTGGTCCCACTTCCAAAAGGGAAGAAAGCAGTAGGGTGTAAGTGGGTTTTCACTGTGAAGCAAAACCCAAAAGGTGAGGTGGACAGATACAAGGCAAGATTGGTTGCAAAAGGCTATAGTCAAACATATGGTATTGACTATGATGAGACTTTTGCTCCTGTGGCAAAAATGGGAACTGTTAGGACCCTGATCTCTTGTGCAGTCAACTTTGGTTGGCCTCTTCATCAAATGGATGTAAAGAATGCATTTCTTCATGGAGATCTACAGGAAGAGGTTTATATGGAAATTCCACCGGGGTTTGCAAATAGTCAAACCGTTGGGAAGGTGTGCAGACTTAAGAAGTCACTTTATGGACTAAAGCAATCACCTCGGGCATGGTTTGATAGGTTCAGGAGGGCAGTTTGTGATATGGGATACACTCAATGCAATGGTGATCATACGGTCTTCTATAAGCATAGAGGGACATTCATCACCATTATAGCAGTGTATGTGGATGACATAGTGATTACTGGAGATGATGATGAGGAAATCAAATGTTTGAAGGAGAATCTGGGAAGAGCCTTTGAGGTGAAAGATCTAGGACTGCTTCGTTATTTTCTTGGGATTGAGATTGCTAGATCACCTAAGGGAATTGTCCTCTCTTAGAGGAAATATGTACTTGATTTGTTAGCAGAAACCGGAATGCTCGGATGTCGACCATGTAGTACTCCTATTGACAAAATCATCAATTAGTGCCCAGTCTGGAGATTCTTGTGGACTAGATAAACAATCAAAGATTGGGTTGGGAGACGAGATCTTGTCCACAAGACCTGATATTTCTTATGCAGTGAGTGTGGTAAGCAGGTATATGCATGACCCAAGAACAGGGCATATGGAGGCGGGTCTACAGAATCTTGAGGTATTTGAAGAGAACTCCTGGGAGGGGATTATGGTTTAAGAAGAATGGGCACCTAGATTTGGAGGGATATTGTGATGCGGATTGGGCAAGCTGCAAGGATGATAGGAGGTCAACCTCTGGTTATTGTATATTTGTGGGAGGCAATCTTGTCTCATGGCGAAGCAAAAAAAAAGCAGTTGTGGCTCGATCTACTGCAGAGGCTGAATATAGGGCAATGGCGTTGAGCCTGTGTGAGATGTTGTGGTTAAAGCGTCTGTTGAAAGAGCTGCGGCTGTTGAGAAATGAGAACATGATGCTTCATTGTGACAAACGTTGCTGTAATTAATATTGCAAACAATCCGGTTCAATTTGACCGTACCAAGCATTGGAAATTGATATTAGATTCTTTATTAAGGAGAAGCTTGATAGTGGGGTCCTAAAGCTGAGTTATGTAAAATCACGTAGTCAATTAGCGGACTGTTTCACAAAAGGTCTAGGACCTAATGAGAACGAGTTGAGTTGTAACAAGATGGCATGTTGTTAGATATCTTTAGCCCATCTTGAGGGGAGTGTTGTGTAAATAGTAAAATGTAAGATGGCTTGTACGTAAAACTGAGAAGATAATGACAGAGAGTGGGAGCTGGACATCGAGCCAGCTAGAGTTCTCCCCAAATCAAAACAGATTGTATTGATTCTTTAACAGATATGACAATATATAGTAAGAGAAACTAACAGTCAAACTTTATTTTGTTTGACTTCGTCATGGCGTTTATCACTCCAGAAAGGAGGGAGTATTGCTAACATAAACATTGGTATTTAATAAGTTAGGTTAAACTTAAGATAGTTTGACTTGGATAAAACTAAAACATAAGTATTTTTAGATGGAAATTGTAGTTTTATACACTAACATTGGTTACTAACCGGTGTCAACAACCCCGATCATTACGTCCTCCCCGTAGTTGCTTCTATGGAGAAGCTCACTGGGTATTTGGTGGTTCAGACCAAGAAAGTCCCAGCTTCGAGTGGTCATCGTCGTGTAACTTCTGCTTGGTTCCACACTGATGACTTCTGGAAACTCTGTTGGGTTAGCGAAGGCAGAAAGGCGCGGTTAGTTTTGCTGATATTCCTTGTCTCTACAGGCTATAGCTAATAGTTGCTGCAAATTAAAGTCTTGCTGAGCCTATAGACGGAAACACCTGACCTGCAAGCTGCTTAGCTTGGTCTTCAGTAAGCATTGCTGCGAAGCCTGAAAAGCCATGCTTGTAGTTGTGGATGATGGAGTCCAAAGTCTCTTCCTTGCTGAAAGTTCAGGAGTTCCACGGATACACAACACACTTGATCTCTTAGCGAGTAAACATCACCTAATAACTATGTAAATCTATGACGATAGTAAATAATGCAGAACTAGCTTAGATATAGTTCATCGATCAGGGTTGATAAAAATCAGCAAGTAAAAGGAAATTCATGATCCATAGGGGTCAAATAGGAACTAGCTAGAGAAAGTACAGTACCTTCCAAGAACAGTGGTGAGCATATCATGGTGCGAAGCGATTACATCGTTCGGGTGTCCATGTTTCACATCGCCTAGGTAAACAATATAAAGCTACGAAACATAGATGAGCAGAATTTTAGACTTAGGCGGTGGTGTTTAGTTGGTAGGAATTGGGTGTGTAAAGTTCCTGTAGCACTTTCGTTGTTATTTGACAAACTTTGTCCAAATATGGACCAAGTAGACTCAAAAGATTCGTTTCGACATTTACAGACAAACTGTGCTATTAGTTATTTTTTTTACCTACATTTAATACTCCATGCATGTGTTTAAAGATTCGATGTGATGGAGAATCTTGTAAAGTTTTGGGATCTAAACATGGCCTTAACAAGCCTTATTTAAGCTATACATACCATACCATGTATAGCTAGTGATGACAACTCGACTATATTAGCACTTTAGCAGGCACGCTTACCTTGCGAGATCGCCCATTTACTCCCGATAAAAGCACGCAAAAGCAAAGTAGCAGCGCCAAATGGGCTCGCGTAGAAGAGCAGAGTGCCATTTTTTTTTGCCAATATCTCGTTGCTCATTATTGAAGTTAATGAGCTGGTATTTATAGACGTGTATGATGTTTTCTGTTCTCTTGGTCAGCGTGGGAACAGTCCATAACCACTCTTAGTCCCTTATTACTAATTAATGGTCTTATTATCCACAGATACGTAGGCATGCCCCTTTCCTCCCCGTCCCCCAATATTTTTTTTAAGAAAATGGAAGAAGTTTCCCGCTTCCACGTCTCCGAACACAATGTTTACATAGCGATATTGCTGAAGATGAGGTCAGAGAAACAAGAATGCAAAAAGTATACATGACAAAGTTTATTATTAATTTTTCATCTATGAGAAAGCAAACAACTCCAACGCAATGGTCTCTAGTTTTCTGCTTGCTGGCCGAAAAAACTCTTTTGTTTTATCATTACGCTGCAGCAATACCCAAAATCACAGCCAATATATTCCCTTGAAAGTAGTCTGCATAAAAGATGTATATTTACAATTTTCAAAGATTAGATCATGTGGGATATAGAGTTAGGAGCGATTAACCCAATAGCCATGTAGACAGTCCTCCAGATTGTGATCTTGGCATGATGACAATCAAAGAAAAGGTGTTTAATTGTTTCCTTGCAATTGCAGAAACAACACTTTTACTGCCTTTTCAATTCCTCTTAACTAGATTGTCCTTTGTCAAAATTACCTTCTGTTGGAAATATCAAAGGAAATCTTGATTTTTGGATAAATTTTTAACTAGAAGCTTCCTCCTCCACCAGTATAGTAGTATCATTCCTTCATCTCTAAATAAATTAATTTCTAAAATTGTTATAAGTTTATCTGATTTTACAAAAAACATCAATATTTATGACATAAAATTAATATCATTAGATATATGAAATAAAGTTTTCATAGTGTGCTTCTTTGCCATACTGATATTGATATTATACTTAGAAATAAATTGAAATACGTAACTCTAAAAGTTAATTTATTTTGGGACCGATGGAATTTCTTTTGACCTTTTTATAATTATTATTACCTCCAATTGAGGGGTATCTTACTTTCAGTCGCTGACAGTCTGACACTGACCACAAGTGAACGTATCAAAAACCGAAGCACAGATCACTCCCTAGAAAGCAAAACTAGTGCATCCCAGCAGGTTTTGCTACAAACTTTTGTGGTGTTCTTTTTTTAACTCATCCAACAAAGGGCAGCGATTCAACCTATTTGAACTATTATGTGCTAAGTTGAATCAGATGATAACCTTTTCTCACGAGAAAAATCAGATGATAACTTGTAATTCCCTCGATGAAAAATACTTTGTGAACTAAGATATTTTTACAAGGCGCCAAAGTCAAGCGATACCTGGTTGAGGAAAAATATGTATATGTATCTCTACAGAAGCAAGTTGTCGGGCGGTTTTGTCAATGAGCAGGTGTATATTCGGCATTGCATCATTGCAATTTAATTTATTCTGGTCCAAGGAATTATTTATTCAGAACATTCTTTCCTGGCAATTGATGCCTAAACTAGTGGACCTGACCGTATAACACATTACATCAGTTCTACCACTTGAGCAGTTAAATATGATTCGTGAACTTGCTACTCGAAGGAGCCAGAGTTGATAAAAAAGTAGCTTTTTCTCGAATTTAAACGTACCGACGACGTGCTTCTATTGAAAGCAAGAAGGTCAACCTAAAACAGCCGTAGCTAGATTATCCTTGCAAATGATCTTAAATTTCGATATTACATACTCCCTCCGTATCGCTTTTAGATGACGTTTAGGACAGCGACACGGTCTCCAAAGTACAACTTTGACCACTGTTTTTTTAAAAAATATTTGTTGTAAAGTGGTATATATATTTTTTTATAAAAGTACTTTTCAAGACAAATTTATTTATATAGTTTCTAGATCTCTAAACTCAACAATTTAAAAGTTATTCATGATTTATATTCCCAATGTTTGACTCAAACCTTGTCCAAAACGTCATCTAAAAGCGATACGGAGGGAGTAACTGCATTACAACCAAAAACTGACGCAACAGTATGATCTAGGAGGTGACATTGCATCTTCACGGCGACCACGTCCAGCGCTACCATGTTAGACACAGTCAGGGTGCTGTCGAAGATCTTGTTGAAGGCCTCCATCTCTAACGTGGATGACGCTGATAGACCCCTAGAATAGGCCATATGTCGTATAATCAGCGCCTCACCTCACTTAGCAGTTACTCGAGAGAAGCTCTGAGCTGTCAACCGCCTGCTCCGCAGTAGTATCACTGGCTTAGCAGGAGGCTGTTTGGGAGGCTCATGAATCAGCGAAGGGTCGTTCTTCTTCAGCACGTGCCTGGTAAAGCTCTTGAGACAACGTGCGGTGGAGCTGTTGCTAATGTCAACCGTACGGACCACCCACAATGGTGTACTGAACATGTCTGGCACCGCCACGGGCTCCACCGGACCGAAGCCAGGCGGACAGCCCACCTCGTCCAGTGTGGGCGCATCAGCTCCTAGGGTGAACTTGGTGGCCTACAGCGACATGACCACAGGCTGCCCATGCTCGATTAGCAGTTGAACCGATTCTATTGCCAACTGAGCAGGTGAGAGACCATCGTCGAAGTTGCGTAGGTTCATGCACTGACGACTACAACCTCCTCTAGCAGAGTCCTCCGAGACTTCCTGTGCGGTGCGGCAAGCGTGGCGTCGAGCAATGGTGAGAGCAACAGCCTATCGAGCTCGAAGAGGCGCCTAATATGGCGCATCTCGCTGGTCGGCTCATCGGGACTTTCCTGGGAAGCACTAGCAGTGAAGGTTGTTGCCGCAGCGGTGTCGTCCCTCATTGATCTTCACCGACCTGTTCGATGTCGACGCCCTCCACCGCCGTGCCAAGCCGCATTCAACCCAGCTTCAACCGAGACCGATGATTCGATTAGTGCGCGTGAGGTCATGTTGTCCCTGGGCAACCACACACCCCACACGACATCGTGGGTTGCATGCTGGGAGGCCAATATGATGTCACCATGAGTAGAGTTCCTCATCGTCGTCTTCTTCAGAGCCCTGACCCGCTTGCAATCTCTAGCAAGGTGGTGAAAGTCATGGCAGCGCAGGCAACACCGTGGCAACCGGCAAGTCACTACTCGGTGCAAGTAGGAGAGGCAGTTGAAACATCTATCGCGAAGTTCCGCGGGGATCCTCCGGGCCTGATGCGATTGTGGGCCATGTAGAGGCTCAGGGGGTGCAGGTGGCATAGTCCGTCGGTGCAGGATCTCCCACCACCCTTCAGGGTTGGGCGAAGACCAATCCACGATGACCAAGGCATTGACGGGCAGGGACATGACCATCGGTGGCGGACTTGGTCTCCGACGACATGGATCTAAGCAGGTCGTCGTCGCTGGCGGTGGCGCTCCCTGTTCTGGCCTGCAATGGCAAGGGCTCCCTGGATCCGCACTAGGTGATCGAGGTTGTGGCGAAATCCGGCCCCAACGGCAGAGAGCGTCGGGGCTTGCTGGATCTGGGCCCATCCTGGTGCTGAGAGTCTACGGCGGCTGCGCCTGACGCCAACAACGATTGGCGGTCCCCGGATCTGGACGCGGCGACTGGTGGCCGGCGAGGCCATCCCGCCCACCGCCCCATCTCTTCTGAGGCCTACTCGCCATGACGCGACAATGGCCTCCTACCTCCATGGGCGCCGCATGGGAGGGGTGTGGGGGCGCGTTGAGGAGAAGGAGGGGTGGTGGAGGGGAGGCGGTTGCTGTCGGTGAAGTCGGGGCGACTGCCCGTCATGGCGCCGGCGACAGTAGGGGCGGTGAAGAGGGGGAGGTGCATGACTGAGTGGAGCTGTCTCGCGAGGAGGAAGAGGGTGGAGGAGGGAGACAGGGAGAAGGGGAAGGAGAGGCGGTCGTCGTGGCTGGTGGCGGCGGCGGTGGGGCGCCCAGGGCTAGAGTTGCGAGGGGCATGTTGCTTTGAAAGTTGGGACTTTCTTGACCAAGTATGTAAAAGAATAAAAAAATAATATGAATAAAAATAATTCCTTACAGTTATCGTAAACTCCATCAAACGGGTCTGTAATAGTGTGTGCTGGCAACTGCTATCCTCAAAGGAGAAGGGGGGATCGTTTCACCTTATATTCAGAATGTTCTGTATTAGATCCAGTATTAATATTTTCTGCTAAATAAATTAGTCTGTATGCTACGATCGATTTCCAAACTAACCGATAACCGATATGAGCTAAGCTATCGATCTTGCTTACGACCTAGAGCTAGAAATTGCATTGCAGTTCTTTGCAAATGTCAAGGTCTGATTGAGCCAGTCCAGTTTAAAGATTTGATTTGGTCATTTGAGGAGATCATCCGTGCATCATGTGAAGATTGACGCATCATGATTGTCGTTTAGGACAGCGACACGGTCTTCAAAACACAACTTTGACATCTTATTTTTATAAAAATATTTATAGAAAAGTGTTATATATATACTTTTACGAAAGTATTGTTCAAGATATTTTTGTGGTACCTTAAGAAAGCGGTGATTCTAACTAAGGATAACCTAGCTAGGCGTAACTGGCATGACGATATAAAGTGTTGTTTCTGTTACTCTTCATAAACTATGCAACACCTGTTTTTGGGTTGCTTTACGTCAAGTTCTTATGGCAAGCGGTTCATATACTTTTTGGTTTGTCCCCCCACTGAATATAGATGATTTGTTCAATGGTTGGTCTAAGAGGGGTGATAAAAATATAACACTGTGTTATTAACAGCAGCATCGACACACTGTTGGGCCTTATGGTTAACAAGAAACGAGGTGGTTTTTGACAACTATAGTCCAAAATCTTTTTTGCAGGTACTTTTCAGGGGAACGCATTGGCTTCGACAATGAGCAAAATTGCAGCGGCATGAGGATTTGCAGGATCAGTTGGTCTTAACGGCATAACACTTGGAGACCTTAGCCTTGCGTTTATTTGGTTCTAATGGATGATTATCTACAAGATTTATTGGACCTTAGTAGTCAGAACTTTAATTCTCGTTTTCACATTCATGTGATTGTTGTAACGACTCGTTTGTATTCTCTTGGGCCTGAGTCTATCTTTTGATAGGTGAAACCGGGTATTAAACTATCCTTTATCTAAAAAAAATTGTTCAAGATAAATCTATTCATATAATTTTTATATTTACAAACTTAGAAACTTAATAATTATTGATGATTTATATTCACAATATTTGACCAAATCTTTTCTAAAATGGCAACTAATATGAATATGGAAGGAGCATGCTGCAAGACCGAGGCAACTGCAGCCTACATGGTCTTGTTTTTTAGCTTTTGGCTCAAAAGCAGATTTTTTTTGGGCTTCTACTATCTAATTGCTGTGTTTTTAAATTGATTTACAGTAAATTTTAGCTTCTCAGCATAAAAAATACAGAAAAGTTGTTCTCAACATACTTTTCAGCTTTTAGTTTATTTTCTCAAACGCTAGCTTTTTTATCTTTTCGAAAGCTAGCTCAACGGCTGGGCTATTTGTTTTAGCTTCTGATTTCTAACTAGCCTAGGCCAGCAAACAACTCGATGATGCTCAATTAGTGTATAGATGGTGCTGGATTTGCATCACGCGTCGACCAGGGGCCATAGCCATAGGCCAAAAGACAAAAGTGTATTGTTGATGGGCCATACACGGATATGGATTCAGTGACTTAGCTGAGGCAAGTCATAACATAACTTACCTTCAGCATCCAGCCATTTAAACCAGATCCAGCCTTTCAGCAATTCAGACATAGGCAAACAAAGACAAAGTAGTTCAGACAGATACATAGCAGCTCACTGTATTTCAAAGCTAATCCCGTGCTTACAAATTAGCTAATCCAGCGGCTAATCAAGTGCATCAGCTGATCAATTAAGTGATAACTCAATCAAGTGCTTACAAAGCTTCCATCAACTACTTACAATAGTTGCTGCTCCAACATTCTGATATTCAGAGAAGTCCACTTGATTGACATTGTGATATACTCCACAAAATAGAAAATACTATAGTTAGACCGCAAAATGCTATACTTAGCCCGTACAATACTATGTAACCAACTAATTGACGGACTAGGATGTCAGAGATGTCATCAGAAGATGATTACTCCAACTAATCCCGGACGGAACGGGAGATCCGAAGACTTGATACGAAGCGTACTTGAATTAGGACTCTCATTGTAACTTAGTCGAGTTCTTAAAGAAAGTCTTGTAATTAGAATAAGACTCCTCCGTTGTAACCGACTAGGACTCGGTCTGCGCTATGCTTCACCCGGATATATAAGGGGAAGCAGGCGCGGGCTCCAATCAATTGAATCTTAATCATACACAAGGCACGCGTCGCACTGGACGTAAGGTATTACGCTATTTAGCGGCCTGAACCAGTATAAATCGATGTCCCTGTGTACTCGCCGAGTCCTACGAACGCTGATCCCCACCGAACAAATCGTCTGAGATTACTCAAGACGAGTTGCTGGTTAACGAACACCGACAGCTGGCGCGTCAGGTAGGGGATTTCGACGATTCGACGACCAAGAGCCCGGCGAACCATGACAACATGTTCTCGGCGGGATCAATTTTCGTTTTTGGCTCATGGACTTGCATCGCGGATGATCAAGGAAAGTTGCATCGACAACTTCACACTGATATGGAAACGCAAGCCACACCAAAGATGAGTGATCTCACCCAGAACCTAGTAAACCTTGCTATCCAAGATCCGCAAGATTCTGGAGACCAACCTGAGGCATCCGACTTCTACTCGAACTCAAAATCTGAGAACGAAAAGGACTCGGAGACCAAATATGGCATCACCTTCGGACTGCAGAACTCGGCTGAAAACTTCTAAGACCTGATCGACACAAGATTCAAAGAGTATCAACAGATACCTTTGACTGGAGCCCAACAAGGACTCATCTTCAGCTCTACCAAGGACGGTAACATTGTTCATTGGCCAATACAGCCAGCTCCGACTAGGTTGGTTGGCACAATCGACCAGCAACTTCCATACCAACATGGACATCAGCTCCCCTTTGATGAACACGACACCTCAACAGAACTAATCTCCAGCACTTCTACTTTGGAGTCAGATACGCCAGGTTCAACAAACCAGGGCTACCCTCGTGAAGTTTTCATGGCGGGGCATCAGTCATCTTTACGACCGCCAACCCCTCCAGATGTCTTCCAGGATGATGAAACTCTGAGTATGATATCTGACAACGACCCAGAAGGACCCGGAGAAACCGAGTCAATAAAGGCTGAGAGAATCAGAAAGAATCAAGCTAAAGAAGCTCACAGAAGGCGAGCAAATCACCGCAAGGAAGCCGTAGACCGCTACAATGTACGACTCGAAGAATATAATACTCGGAGGCGCCTAGAAGAGGACGCGGAAAATCAAGCTCATGCCCAACGCGATCAGGAGCATCAATCACAGAACGATCACAATCGCCGACGAGCTGATTGCTCCCGCAATCTTGAGCCTGAGTTTATGAGAGTCGCTGGTCATAAGTTATTTCAGACACCCTACCAGAACATTATGGCCCTAGCTACAGCGATAGGAGCCAAGGACAACCGCACCCCCGATGAAGAGCGACGATTGGTCATGCTTCAGACTACTGTGCTACAACTCCGGGGACGGAACCTTGAGTCTCTAGCTGATGAGCAAGCGTCATCCCACCTAAGCCAGAGGTGACCTGTTCAGGAGCGACTCGGCCGGGATCCAGCAAGGAGTCGTCTGGACCACCGAGTACCTGATCAAGCTGAAGGAGGAGCCGAATCTTCATACCGAGGAGTTGCAATTGCGGCATCCGACGCAGTTCATCGTTTCCCTTGCTTTTCCCAGAGGCTACGAGCAGTCCCGTTTCCACGAAAATTCAAACCCGGGAACTACTCAAAGTACGATGGGAAGACAGAACCTAAGCGGTGGCTCAGACTGTACGCTCAAGCAGTTGAGTTAGCAGGAGGAAGCAACGACGTCAAAGCACTCTTCCTCCCAATGGCTTTAGAGACAATGTCACTCGCTTGGTTCGACAAGCTTAATCCCGAGTCCATCGACTCCTGGGAACAACTCCATCGTATCTTCATAGAGAACTTTGCGGGTGTCCCCGAGAGATCAGATCCCCGGACTAAGCTCAGGACCTGCAAGCAAGCAACAAAAACGAGTCAATACGGGAGTACTATAGGCGCTTCTTAGAGATCCGCTCCACAGTACGTGACATTAAAGACAAAGAAGTAATTGACCTTTTTGGCAATGGAATTTCTGAAAGGTACAATTACAAAGATTTCATCAAGCAGGACCCGACCACTACCGACGAGATCCATCGGGCCGTAAATTCCATGATTGCAACAGAAGAACGCACTCAGGAACGTTTCCCCGAGAGGAACACGCAGGGCGATCGAGGGAACAACCAGAGAGGCAACTAGGCATCACAGCAAAACACACGCAAAAGAATAGGAGACAATACTGTTGCTGCCACGGAGCCTCAGAAGAAGGGGAATAATCCATCCACCTTTGATGACTTGCTCGATGGATCGTGCCCTTTCCATCCTAAAGGAGGACATCAGGCTAGGCATTGTCGACAGCTCAAGGAGAGAGGCTTTGTTGACACGATGGCTCGTCCGAAATATGTGAAAATATACATATCATATTATAAATAAAATAATAGAAGATCAAGTTTCTCTCAAATAAATAATATATAGACAAATAAGAAATAATCTATTCCTTTATAAGAAAATAAAAATGGAAAGGAACATACAGCCTTGACAAGATGTGCATGTCTTTACTTACCTTGGCAAAGTAATTTATAATAAAGAAACATACAGCCGTAAATATTTTTACGTGCTTACGCATACTCATGGATGAAAAGGATGAAACATACTCATGCAACGTATATATGCCTGGTTACATTAGTTGGCCTAATCTTGTTCCGCTAAACATATAAAAAGAACCACGTTTCATATATATGATAGTCAGTCGCTAAACGGATATATATGTATGCATACACATAGATTAAATGATCATATATTGTCATTGCAACACACGTGTGTATACATATACAGTTAGCGTATATCATGTACGTGCTCGCCGTTCAAAAAAAAAGAGATATTTCCTGTTCTCCTTAATCAGTTCAGTTAATTAAAGGATAATAAAAAATGATCCAAATATTAATCATCAGGCAGGCGCTTTAAATATTCAAACGAAGTCAAGTGACTCGCTGCCGCGCTCGACCAGGTCATAGGTAACTTCCACGTCCGCACGATCAGCATGCTCAGTGATTCAAACAAAGGCTCTCGCGCCGCACAATTAAACAGAGAAGAGCGCCAAATTGCTCAGGAACCGCCAATCGCTCTGCTCTATAAATAGGAGGCCACACCATGTGTTCAGATCCCCCGCTTTCCAATCCAAAGTGCCGTCAGGCTGCCGCTCTCGCGCTAGCACAGAAGACCATCGCCGAGCTGTCGCTGCCGCTTTTGCTGGAGAGATCAAGAGACAGGATTGCTGCTGCTGCCGTGACAAGCCAAGCTGGTGTTGGAACAAGGTGCTGCTGCAAATCGCATCACCGTCGAAGGGCCTCTGAAGAAGAAGGTGAAGAACTCCACCGTGCTTCTCCGTCGGTTCTTGCTTTCATCGGTTCCTGCCAGAGACAAACCAAGGAACCCCACCCCTGTTCCTGTCTCTCGGCCTGATCAGCAGAGATGGCATAAGGTGCCTCGCTCCTCTCTCCACCGTTCTGGTCTGCGGCAACTTCGTCGGCGAGCCTTGTGTCCTCTATCCTGGTACAAACAGGCCACTAAGGGTGCTTTGCATGGGCATCATGTCTTGGTAAAGGTAGAAGGGCCAAACGGCCGCGCTTTGCGCATGGGCTGCGAGCTCCGTTAAAATTGTAAAAGGCCGGTATTGTGCCTTGGTGAAATTTGGGTTTGGACGCATGTGGGCTCCTTCCCACGGTTGAAATTGGTGGATGCGCTTTGGCTCCACCCGGTTTATGATATAAAGAAAATGGTGGACGCGCTTTGGCTCCACCCGTTCATGATAAAATTGATGGATGCGATTTCGGCTCCATTCGATTATGGTTCATGGTATAAAAATTGGGTTTGGACGCGTTGTGCTCCATTCCTTGGTTGAAATTTGTGGTAAATTGGGTTTGGACGCGTTGTGGCTCCATTCCTAGGTTGAAATTTGTGGTAAATTGGGGGACGCGTTGTGGCTCCACCCGGTTCATGGTAAAATTGGTATGGATGTGAATTGGCTCTATACCAAAAAATAATTTGCATATATGCATTTTAGCCATGGCAACACGTACCGGTTTATTTATATTCATATCGTGCATCCAAGTGAATAAAGAGCTTGCATGTTACGGTTATTTAAGATCATGCATCCACGGCTTGTACCAAATCAAATCAAATATCATCCTTGCAAATAAAATTGTGTTAAATGAAATAACCATATATGATATCACTTATGTTCTGCAGACCCTGCTATCCATGCGTCCATAATATGCATGCATTAAAAACGGCTAGTTAGCTTCTAGCCAGTTAGCTTCTTCTTGCTTGCGTTCATGCGTAGGAGAGAATATAAATCTTGTGGCTCAAATGGACTACGTCCTTAAGAGATCACGTCCATGCATACAAGTTATGATAAGACTAGATATTATTTGTTCAGCATGTTATATAACTAGAAACTTGATTAAGCTTTAAAATATGCTTGCAAATACGTCCTGTTGCCATGCACAAACTAGTACATTCCAGGCTCCGAGTACTTATAGCGTGCCCTAAGTATTAGCCAACATAAGCTAAGCAGGACAGTCGGCCAAATTAAATAAACAAGTAAATAAGCCAATAATTAAAATTATTTGCAAGCGATTAAGTGCTTCAAGCTTGCTGACAAGCCACCCACGCGTGCAACTCAAAACCAAGTTTGGCTAAACCTTATAATAAATCCAATAAAATTTGTGTTATCATGCCAAATTTCATGTCATGAGAACCTGTGGTTCGCGCCATATTTTGGATGAATAAGATCCAACTTCTCATGACAGAGAGCTAAGATAATTAAGTTTAGTGAAAAAATGAAACATCGTCATGGCCAAGTCTAGCATTGCAACATATTCTGCAAAGTCGTACAAATAAAAAAAGTCAAACTAAATTAAATCAAATGACATGACACATATTAATTCATGGCTAAATATCATATCATGGGTATATATGTTAGCCTAAATAAAACAAGTTAATTGTGCGCCCAACGGTCAAATCTGAGGTCGCTATAACACAAATAAAATATTACACCAAATAGTAAGTGCTTAGCCAAAACATGTTGATCCATGATCTCGCATGACATAACAGACTGTCAAGTTTAGTCTCCAAAATAAACTAGGTGCACATACATAATGGCTATTATGTGCCGTCCAAATAAATATTGGTTAAACAAATGACTGCTCCTCTGTCGATGTGCATGTATCCCATACTGCCGAATAGTACATCAAGAGATATATGCCCTCAAAACATGAAATAGAGTCCCTAATGTTGCGTCAATAAAAAGGTTTGGTGTCATATCATGGTTTAAATAAATAACAAAATATTCATACGCATAATTAAATACGTACATATCACGGTTTGCTAGAAAGCGAAATCAGCTAGCAACCAATCATATATATCAGGAGTATATATTTACTCTCCAATGTATTCATGCCATGTGGAAAAGAAATAATAATTATCAAGTCCAATTTTATGTCAAGCATGCATATGCGCCCGTCATCAACTACATGCATAGGCGCACATCGGCAACTACAAGAATGAAGACCTTATTTTCTTTTGTAGTTTGTAATAGCTAGCCATATGATGTAATCTTATTTTTGTACTCATGTTGGAACTCTTGATCAGGGGTGTTCTCTACGGAGATGTAATTAACATAATTTTTATGTAAATACAAGAATTATGGAAGTATGGACTCGCAATACCTGTTCTTTCATTTTTGTCCCGTTTAAATTTAATCAAAACTAAATTTGTCTCTGCTGACGCGGAGGCGGGTCATAGCCGCCCGTTTTCCCGCCATCAGATTCTGGCACGCCCAGTGGGACCTACTTCTCCCCTCATCTTTGAGTTCCAACATGGTTACATCATATGGCTTTGACCCAAATTGTCAAATAAATTTATATGCACATATATGCATTCAAGGAAACTCATAAATGGTTTTCTTATATGAAGGTATGGCTGGACGTGTCCAAGAGTTCGTCACCATCCGCATTGGTTCCCTTTGGGTTGATGTTCCCATGGGTCCCGTTCAAGCTTCCAACAGCGCAAGTTCGCTCCACACCACAGCTGCCTCTCCAGCTGTAGTTGCTCGTGACCAAGAGGTTAACTCCAAGGCTGAAGACGGGTTTACCCCTGTCATGTCCAAAGCTGCAAAGCGGCGGGCAAGAAGAGTTGCTGCCAAGGCAAGGGTGATGGCCTCCAATGAGCACGCTACAAATGTGCGCGAGGCAGCATCTTCCAAGGTTGTTGCTCCTAGCTCATCCAAGCTCAAGAGCACTATGTCCTCTAGCTCCGAGAAGATGTCAAAGCTCCGCCCCACCACATTGGGGGAGTGGCCCATCTGCGCCAAGAGGGCGTCACCGACCAAGTCAACACCACCAATGGTGTCATCTTCATCAGCTCCAAAGGCAAAGAGGGCAATGCCACCTTTGATAGCTCCTAAGAAGCTGGGGGCTTGTTCCTCAAAGCTGGCCCCAAGTATACTGGGGGCACCTCCAACCAAGACTACATCAACAACGGTTTTCTCATCTCCAAATAGAGGGATAGTGCTACGGGATCAGCCTCCACGCCCGCAGCCCTACAACAAAGAGAAGGCTAAAGGGGTGCAAATGAACCTCCTACATCCCACAAACAAAGGAAAGGCTGTGGCGACAGAATATGGTATGTCGTCCACTCAAAGTGAATCATCCACAAGAAGTCAACTTCGGGTTGAAGCCCCAGAGTTCATCCCTACGCTGGTCCATAATCCCAGCGATGGTCAACCAAAGCGCGAGCTTCGGTGGCAAGGGATCCACCTCTCCCTCAATGACATAAATAAGGGGCATGTGGATCCGGCTGCATCGCTCTCTGATCCTATATCATCAGAGATGATAGCATCGCGGCCTTCTGTGCAAGATTCTGTGTCTTCAAAGCGACACCATCGACAACAACACAATATTTATCAAGCATGGGATGACTTCTCTGATGCAATGAATTCCATGTCGGATGAGCAACGTGATCACATTTGTGAGTCAATTTTGGCTCAACAAAGTAGAGAATACCGCAGGATCCAAAATGCTGCGAGGCAAGCTCTTCTGATCTCCATGGAGAGAACAATATGCCAGGATCTGAGAAGCTTGTTGCCTGGGACATCCACATCCTCAGATAATATCGAGGGTGAAATCATGCGACGTGCCGAAGCTTTGGCCAAGTTACCCGAGTATCAAGAGTTCATAAAGAAGGACTCTCGACGGGGGAAATATGCAAGACAAGCCGCCAATGTACGTGCAAGACGCGCGAGCTTGAAGCAAAGGGAGATGGCGATCCCGGCCAACTCTACATCTAGTGGAGTACAAGGAGTTGCATCATCAGGTTGTGCTGGTGGCACTCGGCAAGAAATAAGATCAGCCACTTCAAGGATGGAAAGTACAACCACATTTCCTTATCAACCTCCTCATAAGAGAGCCACGAGCAATCGTTTTGAGGTATTCTCTTCAATGCCGATAGGGGTAGAGGAAACAGGTTGTAGCACAAGTGATACTTCCTCTGCTTCTATGCACTTCAAAAGAAAGAAGCCTCGCAGGCAAATTCCATTGGGTCATCGCCCGGTGACTCGAAGCATATCAAATCCCGGTAATTCACAAAATCATGCGATCTATGTAGGGTCTTATAATCCCCTATTTGATGACCCATCTAATTTTGAAAATGAATTGTTGGATACTGCAAGCTCAAATAATCTGAATCCACTAGATGGTGAAGATCCACAGGCCCCAAATGTTGATGACTCACGATCTTCAAATAGTGAGAGTGAGCCCGAGAATGTTGAACAAGTACTTACCATAAATCAGGGTCAATCAGTGGAAGAGCAGATGGCCCGAATGATGGCTGTACTCCAACAAAAAGAGGAAGAGTTGGCCGCACTCCGTGAGCAGGTGGCCAACAACAGAAATCGTACAAATGACGCAGATGCGTCGACCAGTCAAAATGCTCCTCATCCCCAGCCTGCAGTCACCCTCGAAGCTATACAGAGGATGATTTCAGAGGGCGTGAAAGCTCAATATATGCAAACACATTATTCTATGCTCCATGGGTATGTTAAACCATATCCTCCGGAGGTGGACATGGTGCCATTTCCAAACAATTATCGCCAGCCACAATTCAGCAAATTCAATGGAACTGGGTCACCACATGAACATGTGGCTCATTTCCTTGCTGCTTGCCAAGATACGACACATAATGGAGCTCTCCTCCTCCGCCAATTCGTGCAAATATTATCAGGTCCAGCCTTCACATGGTACAACAAGTTAGCACCAGGCTCCATTCGTACATGGGAGCAGATGCAAGATGCCTTCCTGGAGCGCTTTTATAGCACTCAAAGGACGGTAGGGATAACTGAGCTGACACAAACCTTGCAAAGGGCAAATGAGAAGGCTGCATATTTCATCAACAGGTGGAGGAATCTAAGCCTCCATTGCCCACAGCCAATCACCGAACCAGAAGCGGTTCGCATGTGTATGAATAATTTGAGTCCGGATATGGCCATCTATCTACAAGGTGTAAGGCCAATTACTTTTGAAGAATTGTCCTCAAAAGCTACGGACATAGAGAACTATATGCACCATGTATCTCGTCCGCCAAGGACATTCAATAAGCCGTTGGATAAAAACAACCAACGTGATAAGCCGAAGCAAATGCAGGCTATGGAGACCACAATGGTCCCCCAAAAGTTCCACACGGGGGGCAATGCCACAAAAATCCCGAACAGAGGAGATGCATCAGCTCCTAGGAGGCCAACTCTTAGTGAGCGCCAAAATCAGAAGTATTCTTTCCCAGTAGAAGAAGTGGAGGATCTTTTCATGGGCCTTCGTGAGTTGAAACTCATTGAGCTCCCCAAACCAAAAAGGCCAGAAGAAGCTTCTAAATTCAATGAGCCAAATTTCTGCCACTTCCACCGCATCCTGGGCCATACACTCAAGGATTGTTTTGTGGTTAAAAATATTATACAAAAGCTCATAGATGAAGGCATTATCAATGATGATTTACTCAAAAGCATGAAGAATGGAAAGAAGGTGGCTGCCTCAAATGTCGCCACTATTCAAAATGATCCGGTGAGTTGCGCAACTCTAAAAATGCGGCCAACTTATTATGATCAATATATGATATCCAAACCTGAGCATGTTAATACACCTTTCTCAGGGCATCCGCAACAGCAAGCTGAGTGCCAACATGAAGGCAAGGCTTTCCTTCGGTGGATCCACTCCCCAAAACGTGGATCATCAAGTTCCCACCGATCGGGAGAGCGCCGACAGCAACTCTCAAGGCGATTTGCTCTTCAACGAATGATAGAAAAGGGTGAAAGCCCGCGCTTCTACCAAAACATCAAGAAGCGTGGGGATGATCCCTCTGAAGACTATGATGCTTTCCCCATCGGAGTCTTTGAGGATGATGAGGAGTCTCTTCACTTCCCTGAAGAAGAAGAACCAGAAGTTGATGAAATTCAGCTTAGATCGGGCCGTCAACTACCTAGGCCATCTCCTCAACAGAGAGGTCCTACAAATGTAGCTCCGAATGATGCGACTGACCATACTCCTAATGTGTCGGTCAAGTATGATGTAATCGCACACTTAAAGAAAATACCAGCTATGTTGTCTGTGTATGATGCTTTGTGTCTCTCTTCTGATTTGCGCAATGCATTCATTACTGCACTTTCCTTCCCTGAGGATTATAGAGTTGAGGTCTCACAAGCTGAAGCAAAATTACCTCAAACTCAAAACATTACATTCAATGATGAGGATCTATTGTTAGGAAATAAAAAGCACAATAGACCCCTCCTTATGTTCGGTGAGATTGATGATCTCCCCATTAATCGCATCATGATTGATGGTGGTTCAGCTATAAATTTGTTACCTTTGCATACTCTTAAAAAGATAGGGTATTCTAAAGGAGATTTATGTCGCTCAAATGTGGTCATCCATGGCTTCAACCAAGCTGGACAAGAGGCACTAGGAACCATATCTTTGGTTCTAAAGTTTGAAAAATTTATGACATATGTAAACTTCCATGTCATTGATGCAGCTACCTCATATAATGCCCTCATTGGTCGCCCATGGTTGCATGATGAAAATGGAGTTGTCCCATCTACTCTCCATCAATGCATTAAGTACAAAGACGTTTCGGGGGATATAATAAAGATTTCTGCTGATAAAAAGCCATTCACTATAGCAGAGTCCTTCTATGCTGATGCAAAGTTCTATTTCGAGCCTGTTGATAAAGTCTCAAAGCCAAAATTGACACTGCCATTAGAACAAAACATCCAGAAATAGAAAATGAAGGGTGTTCGTCGAGCCAAAAAACATATCAATATATACCAAGTGATCAAAGGAAGCGAGGTGATTCCAATATTTCGTGTTGTAAATAAATCCCCTCGCAATAAAGGTATTCCATTTCCAACTCCCTTACCTCCTTTGGTGCAATATAAAATAAAATGAGCCCAAATTGAGAGGGATAATAAACAAAATGGTCACACAAGTTACTTTGTTAAATAGAGATGATAAAATGTTACCCATCTCTTTATATGATGACAAAGTTCTTTACATTATGCAACAGATGGGATATGATATCTTTACTAGTCCATCTCTATGTAATGGCCGGGGGCAGCTCGCACCTTTCGAAAAGCTATTATCCCAGGCTCAACTCAACGCATTACATCAAGACGAAGTATTGAAAGAAGGAAAATATGGATTGGGCTATGAAGTTAATATGACTTCGGCCGAACCTCTTGATGTCGCTGTAGCATCTCCACAAATGGAAGATGGAAATCAACCAACCATCGATGAGTTGGAAGAAATTAATATTGGTACAGATGATGATCCTCGTCCAATCTTTATTAGCAAATATCTGTCAAAAGAAAGTAAGGAAGAATACCATAAATTTCTTTCTGTGAATAGAGATGTATTTGCTTGGTCTTATGAAGAAATGCCAGGTCTAGATCCTACGGTTGCGGTACACAAACTGGCCATGCGGAAAGATGTTCCTCCAGTGAAGCAAGGACAAAGAAGATATCGTCCGGAGCTTCTCCCACAAATAGAAGCAGAAGTTGATAAACTCATAGCTGCTGGGTTTATTCGAGAAGTTAAATATCCTAAATGGGTGTCTAGTATTGTGCCCACGAAAAAGAAGAATGGGCAAATTCGTGTATGTGTGGATTTTAGAGATTTAAATAAAGCATGTCCAAAAGATGATTTTTCAATTCTAATTTCTGAAATCCTCATTGATGCCACTACGGGTTACGAAATATTCTCCTTTATGGATGACTTTTCTGGATATAACCAAATAAAAATGTCACCAGAAGATGAAGAATTAACAGCATTCCACACACCCAAGGGCATATATTGTTACAAGGTAATGCCCTTCGGACTAAAAAATGCGGGTGCTACATATCAACGCGCAATGACCATCGTCCTTGATGGATTATTGTATGAAATTGTCGAGTGTTATATAGACGATATTGTTGTAAAATCTAAACGTGAAAAGGATCACTTAAAACACTTAGAAACGGTGTTTGAACGCCTAAGAAAACATAAGTTTAAAATGAATCCCATGAAGTGCGCCTTTGGTGTCTTTTCAGGAAAATTCCTTGGGTTCATAGTTACCAAGCGCGACATTGAAATTGACCCAACCAAAATAAAGACAATTGTTAACATGCCTCCGCCAACGAACCTGCATGAACTAAAAAGCCTTCAAGGCCATGTAGCATACATCAGGAGGTTTATCTTGAATCTATCCGGGAGATGCAAGCCTTTTTCCCGGCTTATGAAAAAAGGAGTCCCGTTCCAATGGGACCAAGCGTGCCAAAATGCATTTGATGATATAAAGAATTATTTGATAAATCCCTCTGTCTTAGGCGCACCAATTAAAGGGCGATCGTTAATCCTCTATACGGCAGCCATGCCGACATCATTAGGTGCTCTCTTAGCGCAAAACAATGATGAAGGGAAGGAAGTCTCCCTATATTATCTGAGCCGCACCCTGCTGGGGGCAGAACGCAATTATCCAGACATAGAAAAGATATGTCTAGCACTTGTATTCGCGGCTCAAAAACTTCGTCATTACATGCTAGAGCATACCGTACATCTTGTCTCGAGAGCTGATCCGCTCCGACATATTTTATGTAAAATGACATTATCGGGTAGATTGGCTAAATGGGCTATGTTACTTTCACAATTTGATATTGTGTTTATACCTCAGAAGGCCATTAAAGGTCAGGCATTGGCTAACTTTTTGGCGGCGCATCCTATACCTGATAATTTTCCCATTGATGATGATCTGCCTGATGAGGATGTTTTCACCACTGCGGTGGCTGACTCTACATGGCAAATGTTCTTTGATGGTGCTTGCCGAAAATCAGGAGCAGGTGCGGGGGTTGTGTTTGTTACACCCGATGAGGCAATACTCCCCTATTCCTTCACATTAACTTCGGCGATCTCAAATAACGTTGCCGAGTATGAAGCTCTAATTATCGGGCTTGAAATTGCTCATAATATGGGCCTAACCACACTCTCTGTATATGGAGACTCCCAATTAATAATCAATTAATTGTTAGGAACATATACTATAAAAAAACATGGACTTTTGCCATATTTTCAGAAGGCGAGAGAACTTATGTCTCTCTTTACTGATCTAAAAGTTCAGCATGTCATAAGAAGTCAAAACGAAAAAGCTGACGCGTTGGCGAGCTTAGCTGCTAGCATGTCACTAAATCCATGTCAAACATTGGATGTTCATGTAGAAGAACGAAGAGTCCTTCCCATACTTGCTGAGGAAGGGGTTATATCATCTACCTAGACCATGACTATAGATACATATGAAATCGAGATGGGTGATGGAGAGAACACCTTTTCTCGACTACCTACTGCATGGATATTTGCCTCTGGATTCTAGTGAGAGGTCTAGGATTCGAAAGAGATCAGTAAATTATACTTGCATAAATGATACACTATCGGCGTTCATGCGATGGCATTTTACTTCGTTGTCTTGCCGGCAGTGAGGTAATTGAAGCTTTACACGAAGTGCATTCTGGAGTGTGTGGTGCCCACCAGTCTGGACCCAAGTTGCATTACCAACTAAGACATTTAGGTTATTACTGGCCTACAATGTTCGACGATTCCTTGAAATTTGCGAAGAAATGCCATGAGTGTCAAATCCATGGTAATTTCATACATCAGCTGCACGAACCATTGCACCCAACTAGTATGTCGTGGCCCTTTGAAATGTGGGGAATGGATGTAGTGGGGCCAATAAATTCTCCATCATCGAAAGGGCACAAATTCATCCTTGCCGCAACAGACTATTTCTCTAAATGGGCAGAAGCCATAGCTTTAAAGGAAGTAAAAGCGGGAAACGTGGAAAATTTTATAAGAACCAACCTCATATATCGGTTTGGGGTTCCAGCTCGTATGATATCTGATAACGGGCCATCTTTTAAAAATAGACAAATAGAGAAGATGTGCGTCAAATTCAAAATTAAGCACCACTTCTCTACTGGATATAACCCCGCCGCTAATGGTCAAGCAGAAGCATTCAATAAAGTGCTATGCAAATTGCTTAAGAAAGTGGTCTCACAAAATAAACAACATTGGCATGAAAAATTACTCGAATCCTTGTGGGCGTATAGAACCACGACTCGAACACCAACAAAAATGACTCCATACTCACTTGTGTATGGAGGAGAAGCTGTCTTACCATTGGAGGTGCAAATTGCCTCCTTGAGAGTTGCTATCCAAGAAGGGCTCAACGAAGAAGAGTCAACAAAACTACGTTTAAAACTACGTTTAAAAGAACTAGACAACCTGGAGGAAAAACAGCTTCGTGCATTGCAAAATTTAGAGGCGTATCAAGCTAGAATGTCTCGAGCTTTTGATAAGCGCGTAAAGAGAAGGTCATTCAAAGAAGGGGATTTGGTCCTCGCGGTCATTCGGCCTATGAATATTACTCACCGAATGACAAGTAAATTCGAGCCTAAATGGGAGGGCCCTTATATTGTTAAAGACGTTTACTCTAGCGGTGCATATAGAATCATATCTCCGGATGGTGAATATTGCCCTCCGCCGGTAAACGGAAAAATTTTAAAGCGCTACTATGCGTAAATAAAATTTACATATCACGCTCCGTATCTTCATGAGCCTAAACTAGAAGAAATAAAAATATATGTAACCAAGCTCCCGCATGAGCCTAAACTATAACGAAAAATGATACAGCTCTATGAGTTTAAACTGAAGCTGAATTAAAAAAAGAAAAGAGAAGAAAAAATCATTATGCTCCATCGCTACATGAGCCTAAATTGTTAGCGAGAAATAAAAAAATGATACTCTATCACTACATGAGCCTAAACTGTTAGCGAGAAATAAAAAAATGATACTCCATCGCTACATGAGCCTAAACTGAAGGTAGACAGAGAGATACAAAATACTCCCTCATGAGCCTAAATTAAGATTGTAAAAAAAATATGCATGGTCCAAGGCTCTTAAAGTTGAAATGAAAAAAAACATGTAAATTGTTATTTCATCTCAGAGTTTGGTATAAAGATCGATCGAGCCGTATACACTTGCATAGTTTCCATATAATGTGAGACTATATGACAATGCAATTTGGGTGTAAATAAAGTGTTCCAAAATACATTTCCTAAACAAAAAGAAATTACAAATGAAAAATCTCAAGTTTCGAGCTCTGGACCCGTAAACATATGTTAACGCATCCGGACCTCGAGGGGGCATCTGTTGACACGATTTTTGGCTCGTCCGAAATATGTGAAAATATACATATCATATTATAAATAAAATAATAGAAGATCAAGTTTCTCTCAAATAAATAAGATATAGACAAATAAGAAATAATCTATTCCTTTAAAGAAGAAAAAAAATGGAAAGGAACATACAGCCTTGACAAGATGTGCATGTCTTTACTTACCTTGGCAAAGTAATTATAATAAAGAAACATACAACCGTAAATATTTTTACGTGCTTACGCATACTCATGGATGAAAAGAGATGAAACATACTCATGCAACGTATATATGCCTGGTTACATTAGTTGGCCTCCTAATTGTTCCGCTTAAACATATAAAAAGAACCACGTTCATATATATGATAGTCAGTCGCTAAACGAATATATGTATGCATACATATAGATTAAGGGCTTGTTTGGATGTATATGTATTTAGCTCAATCCACATGTGTGAAGTGTATTGAACTAAATTCTACTTCAATCCACTTCAATACATGTGGTTTGAGGTAGATACATGTACATCAAACAAGACCTAAATGATCATATATTGTCATTGCAACACACGTGTGTATACATATACAGTTAGCGTATAGCATGTACGTGCTCGCCGTTCAAAAAAAAAGAGATTTCCTGTTCTCCTTAATCAGTTCAGTTAATTAAAGATAATAAAAAATGATCCAAATATTAATCATCAGGCAGGCGCTTTACATATTCAAACGAAGTCAAGTGACTCGCTGCCGTGCTCGACCAGGTCATACGTAACTTCCACGTCCGCACCATCAGCATGCTCAGTGATTCAAACAAAGGCTCTCGCGCCGCACAATTAAACAGAGAAGAGCGCCAAATTGCTCAGGAACTGCCGATCGCTCTGCGATCTAAAAATAGGAGGCCACACCATGTGTTCAGATTCCACCGCTCTCCAATACCAAAGTGCCGTCAGGCTGCCGCCTCTAGCGCTAGCACAGAAGACCATCGCCGAGCTGTCGCTGCCGCTTTTGCTGGAGAGATCAAGAGAGGATTGCTGCTGCTGCCGTGACAAGCCAAGCTGGTGTTGGAACAAGGTGCTGCTGCAAATCGCATTACCGTCGAAGGGCCTCTGAAGAAGAAGGTGAAGAACTCCACCGTGCTTCTCCGTCGGTTCTTGCTTTCATCGGTTCCTACCAGAGACAAACCAAGGAACCCCACCCCTGTTCCTGTCTCTCGGCCTGATCAGCAGAGATGGCATAAGGTGCCTCGCTCCTCTCTCCACCGTTCTGGTCTGCGGCAACTTCGTCGGCGAGCCTTGCGTCCTCTATCCTGGTACAAACAGGGCCACTGAGGGTGCTTTGCATGGGATCATGTCTTGGTAAAGGTACAAGGGCCAAACGGCCGCGCTTTGCGCATGGGCTGCGAGCTCCGTTAAAATTGTAAAAGGCCGGTATTGTGCTTCGGTGAAATTTGGGTTTGGACGCGTGTTGGCTCCTTCCCACGGTTGAAATTGGTGGATGCGCTTTGGCTCCACCCGGTTTATGGTATAAAGAAAATGGTGGACGCGCTTTGGCTCCACCCGTTCATGATAAAATTGATGGATGCGATTTCGGCTCCATTCGATTATGGTTCATGGTATAAAAATTGGGTTTGAACGCGTTGTGGCTCCATTCCTTGGTTGAAATTTGTGGTAAATTGAGTTTGGACGCGTTGTGGCTCCATTCCTAGGTTGAAATTTGTGGTAAATTGGGGGACGCGTTGTGGCTCCACCCGGTTCATGGTAAAATTGGTATGGATGTGAATTGGCTCTATACCAAAAAATAATTTGCATATATGCATTTTAGCCATGGCAACACGTACCGGTTTATTTATATTCATATCGTGCATCCAAGTGAATAAAGAGCTTGCATGTTACGGTTATTTAAGATCATGCATCCACGGCTTGTACCAAATCAAATCAAATATCATCCTTGCAAATAAAATTGTGTTAAATGAAATAACCATATATGATATCACTTATGTTCTGCAGACCCTGCTATCCATGCGTCCATAATATGCATGCATTAAAACCGGCTAGTTAGCTTCTAGCCAGTTAGCTTCTTCTTGCTTGCGTTCATGCGTAGGAGAGAATATAAATCTTGTGGCTCAAATGGACTACGTCCTTAAGAGATCACGTCCATGCATACAAGTTATGATAAGACTAGATATTATTTGTTCAGCATGTTATATAACTAGAAACTTGATTAAGCTTTAAAATATGCTTGCAAATACGTCCTGTTGCCATGCACAAACTAGTACATTCCAGGCTCCGAGTACTTATAGCGTGCCCTAAGTATTAGCCAACATAAGCTAAGCAGGACAGTCGGCCAAATTAAATAAACAAGTAAATAAGCCAATAATTAAAATTATTTGCAAGCGATTAAGTGCTTCAAGCTTGCTGACAAGCCACCCACGCGTGCAACTCAAAACCAAGTTTGGCTAAACCTTATAATAAATCCAATAAAATTTGTGTTATCATGCCAAATTTCATGTCATGAGAACCTGTGGTTCGCGCCATATTTTGGATGAATAAGATCCAACTTCTCATGACAGAGAGCTAAGATAATTAAGTTTAGTGAAAAAATGAAACATCGTCATGGCCAAGTCTAGCATTGCAACATATTCTGCAAAGTCGTACAAATAAAAAAAGTCAAACTAAATTAAATCAAATGACATGACACATATTAATTCATGGCTAAATATCATATCATGGGTATATATGTTAGCCTAAATAAAACAAGTTAATTGTGCGCCCAACGGTCAAATCTGAGGTCGCTATAACACAAATAAAATATTACACCAAATAGTAAGTGCTTAGCCAAAACATGTTGATCCATGATCTCGCATGACATAACAGACTGTCAAGTTTAGTCTCCAAAATAAACTAGGTGCACATACATAATGGCTATTATGTGCCGTCCAAATAAATATTGGTTAAACAAATGACTGCTCCTCTGTCGATGTGCATGTATCCCATACTGCCGAATAGTACATCAAGAGATATATGCCCTCAAAACATGAAATAGAGTCCCTAATGTTGCGTCAATAAAAAGGTTTGGTGTCATATCATGGTTTAAATAAATAACAAAATATTCATACGCATAATTAAATACGTACATATCACGGTTTGCTAGAAAGCGAAATCAGCTAGGAACCAATCATATATATCAGGAGTATATATTTACTCTCCAATGTATTCATGCCATGTTGAAAAGAAATAATAATTATCAAGTCCAATTTTATGTCAAGCATGCATATACGCCCGTCGTCAACTACATGCATAGGCGCCCATCGGCAACTACAAGAATAAAGACCTTATTTTCTTTTGTAGTTTGTAATAGCTAGCCATATGATGTAATCTTATTTTTGTACTCATGTTGGAACTCTTAATCAGGGGTGGTCTCAACGGAGATGTAATTAACATAATTTTTATGTAAATATAAGAATTATGGAAGTATGGACTCGCAATACCTGTTCTTTCATTTTTGTCCCGTTTAAATTTAATCAAAACTAAATTTGTCTCTGCTGACGCGGAGGCGGGTCATAGCCGCCCGTTTTCCCGCCATCAGGCTTAAACTCCGACTTCAATAAAAACAAGAAAGACAAGTGAAAAAAAGCAGCCGAAGACCCTCAGCAGGACGCTGGCGGTTTCCAGCACCCCAAAGGGACCATCAACGTCATATTTGGAGGAGTAACTACCAGCGACAATAAAAGGCTCCAGAAGCTTTCCCTACGAGAAATTATGTCTACAGAACCAACAACTCCTAGATATCTTGACTGGTCTGAACACCCGATTAATTTCTCCCGAGCGGACCAATGGACCAGCGTCTCCAATACAGGGCATTACCCGCTAGTCCTAGATCCTACGGTCGCTGGGTTTATGTTGGGAAGAGTACTCATCGATGGAGGGGCAGGACTTAACGTCATCTTTGCAAGCACTCTACGCAAGATGAATCTGGATCTCGCAACCCAGCTCACACCATCAAGTGCCCCTTTCTACGGCATAGTACCCGGAAAGGCGGTTGTGCCACTCGGAAGAATCATACTACCCGTCACTTTTGGAACTCAGATCAATTACTGGACTGAGTACATCAGTTTTGAGATAGCCGATTTCGAGTCATCGTACCACGCCATATTTGGACGACCAGCTATCGCCAAGTTCATGACAGTAGCCCACTACCCGTACCTTCTGCTGAAGATGCCGGGTCCTAAGGGAATTTTAACTTTCAGAGGTGACTTGAAGCGATCATTTGATTGTGACACAGAAGTTGTCCAAATCGCCGAAAAAGCTCAACTCGCTCTGGAAGTACAAGAACTCGCTCAGATGGTACATAATACCAAGCCTGGAGATTCAGAAACCCCAACCAAGAAGGCGGGTACTATCCAACCATCAGCAAAAGTCTCTACAAAAAGCATTGACCTGGAAACCGGTGATCCCTCCAAGACAGCGGTTATCAGTGCTCACCTATCTGAAGAATAGGAATTCGCGCTCACCAAGTTCCTTAGAGCAAACAAAGATATATTTGCTTGGAAACCGGCTGATATGCCAGGAGTCCCAAGGAATTTGGCTGAGCACAAATTGGAATTAAAAGAAGGTTCTAGACCTATCAAGCAAAGACTACGACGATTCTCACCAGAGAAAAAAGAGGCGATCAAGAAGGAAATAGCCAAACTACTCGCGACCGGATTCATCAGAGAAATCCTTCACCTTGAATGGTTAGCCAACCCAGTGCTAGTCAAGAAGAAGAACTCTGCCGAGTGGCACATGTGTGTCGACTACACAGACCTCAACAAACACTGTCCAAAGGATCCTTTTAGATTACCAAGGATAGATCAAATAGTTGATGTCACCGCAGGCTCTGCCCTATTATCCTTTCTGGATTGCTACTCCGGGTACCACCAGATTGCTCTCAAAGAAGAAGACCAACCCAAGACATCGTTTATAACTCCCTTCGGTGCCTACTGTTATAAAACCATGTCCTTTGGGCTGAAGAATGTAGGGGCCACTTATCATCGAGCTATCCAGGATTGCTTGGGTGACCAAATTGGCCGCAACGCAGAAGCTTGTGTCGATGATGTGGTCATAACGACAAAGGATCCGACTACTCTCATATCAGACCTGGCGGAAACCTTCAACCGACTGCGCGCAAATCAATGGAGACTCAATCCCACAAAATGCGTTTTCGGAGTACCCTTAGACTAGTTACTCGGTTTTCTTGTTAGCCATCGGGGCATCGAGGCTAGTCAAAAGCAGATCGCAGCTGTCATCAACATGAAGCCACCTACCTCAGTTAGGGATGTTTAGAAGCTCACCGGGTGCATGGCCACGCTAAATCGATTTATCTCACGGCTGGGAGAAAAAGGACTCCCTTTCTTCAAATTACTCAAGGCTGGCGAAAAATTTCAGTGGACAGAAGAAGCGGACAGGGCCTTTGAACAACTCAAAGGGTACCTCACCAATTCACCTATACTGACGCCACCAGAACCCAGGGAGCCGATGATGCTTTATATCGCAGCTACCACACACGTTGTAAGTACAACAATTGTGGTGGAGCGCAAGGATGACAAGCACATCTACCACACCCAGCGACTAGTATATTACATCAGCGAGGTACTCTCCGATTCAAAGGTCAGATACCCGCAAGTACAGAAATTACTTTACGCCCTACTTATATCTTCAAGAAAGCTACGACATTACTTCGAAGCTCATGAGATCACAGTTGTTGCGGATTTTCCTTTGGGAGAAATCCTCCACAATCGTGATGCTACTGGAAGAATCTCCAAGTGGGCAGTCGAATTGGGGGCACTCAACATCAAGTTCACTCCCAGGAAAGCAATCAAGTCACAGGCTCTAGCTGATTTCGTCGCCGAGTGGACAGAAATACAGCAGATCCAAGACAACGCTATCCCCGATCATTGGAAGATGTACTTCGATGGGTCCCTAAAACTTGGAGGACCAGGAGCTGGAGTACTACTTGTATCACCCGCTGGAGAGCAGCTCAAGTACGTTCTGCAGATATTATGGCCTGCTACCAACAATGAAGCAGAATATGAAGCACTACTCCACGGACTCAAGCTAGCAGTCGCATTGGGCATCAAGCGACTCCTAGTCTACGGTGACTCTTCCATGGTAATTCACCAAGTCAACAAAGACTGAGACTGTACCAAGGAAATAATGAATGCCTATTGTGCGGAAGTCCGTAAGCTGGAAAAACACTTTTCTGGCCTGGAACTCATTCATATTACCCGGGATCTCAATGTAGCGGCGGATGTCCTAGCCAAATTGGGATCCGACAGAGCTCTCGTTCCTAATGGTACCTTCGTACATGAGTTATCCAAGCCTTCAATCCAAGAGAAAGAAGAGGTTGAACCAGCACCCTCCGCTCAGGTTCTAGTTCTCGCACCCGACTGGACACAAGTCTTCATTGACTACTTCAAAGAGCATAAACTGCCAAGTGACAAAACTGCCGCAGAGCAAGTCACCAGACGTAGCAAAAACTATGTTCTAGTCGGGGACAAGCTATATCAACACGGAGCTTCGTCAGGAGTCCTCCTCAAATGCATTTCACCTGAAGAAGGCAGGGAAATCTTAAATGAAGTTCACTCCGGGTGTTGTGGCAACAATGCAACATCAAGGACACTAGTCGAAAAAATCTTCAGATCAGGGTACTATTGGCCCTCAGCCTTGAAAGATGCAGAAGACCTAGTCCGCCGCTGTCAATCATGCCAGTTCTTTGCCAAACAGCAGCATGTACCTGCACATGAATTGATCTGTATTCCTCCGTCATGGTCTTTCTCATGCTGGGGACTCGACATGGTGGGTCCTCTTAAGCGTGCTCCAGGCGGATTTGAGTACATCTACGTCACAATCGACAAATTCACCAAGTGGATTGAGTACATGCCATTGGTCAAGTTCAATGCATCCAAGTCAGTACAATTCATGCAGAGCATCTTCCACCGCTTTGGGATGCCGCATAGAATTATCACCGACCTTGGGTCCCCTTTCACGGCTATTGAGTTCAAGTCATGGGCCAGCAACTGTGGAATCAAGATAGACTACGCATCAGTAGCCCATCCACAGTCCAACGGTCAAGTTAAACGAGCAAACGCCTTGATCCTTGTCAGATTAAAACCAAGGCTATTTGACCTTCTAAAAGATCACGACGGAAAGTGGGTTGAAGAGCTGCCTAAGGTAGTCTAGGGGCTACAGACACAACGAAGTCGGGCAACAGGCCGAACTCCTTTCTTCTTGGTGTATGGCACTGAAGCAATCCTTCCGGCTGACTTAATCTGGAACTCCCCACAAACAGAGCAGTACAATGAAGGCGAAGCTGATGATACCAGGCGGCTAGAAGTCGACAGCCTTGAAGAAGCCCGATTAACCGCACTCTTTCAGTCAGCAAGATACCTTCAAGGGATGAGGCGTTACTACGATAAGAACGTCCATCATCGCACCGTCCAAGTAGGCGATCTGGTCCTGAAGAAAATTCAGAATACCACAGGGCGCCACAAGCTCATGAGTCCATAGGAGGGACCCTACATAGTATCTAAAGTAACAAGACCCGAGTCATTTGAGCTAGTCACTGAGGATGGTTCTCCGTTGCCAAATTCATGGAATATTGAGCATTTGAAGAAATTCCATACCTAAGGACTAAGCTACAAATCTGACTCAGGGCAAATGTACTCATTACACGGATATTAATAAAGTTTGGAGTTCATCAGCAACAAGAGCTTTATTTCTCTATTACACTTCATCATGACTATTTAGTCGGATGAAGCCCATCAATCATACAATAAGCTTTAGCTATTGTATCACCGACTAATATTTATTAGTACTCGGACAAATTGGTTCAGCGACAACCATACTCGAGTTACGAGCTCCGAGCTCAATACAACTCAAAAGATAGTACGATTTAATACCCGGCTATCAGCCTATAGCGAATATGGTATCTACAAAAGTAAATACTAGTTCCTATAAGGCATAACAAGGGGAGTAATACTCACCCTGTTATATACTAATTGGACAGAGGCCCGCTTACTTTCGCACTCAAGCTGCGACCACCAAGAGGATATGATTCACCCAACAGGAACCATCGTTCGGTCCTATAGAGGTGCTTGATCAAAATTATCCCTTGGACAAAGGTACTAAGAGTAGTACCCGGGCAGACTAAGTTCTCTATAAGATCAGTAAATACTATTAGAGAAACGATGTCATATGACCCAAAACTCAAGTGCTAGAGAGCACTCGGATAGACCCGTCTAATAAGACGCCTGGTCGCACATCCATACCAAACAAAACGACCCATTGACAAGACATTCCTTGCAATACCGAGTCGACTATACACGAGATACACAAGATTCAAAAGTAACTAATACTTTGATTCTTTATGCTTAACATTAATTGTTTACAAGGAATACAGGTTACGACCAAAAGAACCAAGGAGGCCAGACTACTCTACAAGATCAAGAATCTGAGAGTACTCCTCCGCTATGGGTGTAACTTCCTCCTACATCACCACAAGGTCCTCATCACTCTTGCCTTCGGGGAGCGTCATGATGGACGACAGATCGAAGGTTGGCAGATGCAGCCGCAGCGTCGCCAGAAGGCCCTGCACCACTGAAGTCGCCATGTCCTTGATGTACTGAGCCAGTCGCCCGGGTGTTGCCTTGGCCCGATCAACCAAGGACTCGTCGGTACCTTCAGGGCGAGGGATCATATCCAGCACGGGCTCAACAGCAAGCTCCAGTACCTTCAGCTGTGCCTGAACTGCTTCAAGAGCCTCCCGCGACTCCTTCGTCGATTTCAATGCCTGCAGGAGGTCCCGGTCAGCACCCTCATGCATCAATTTGGCTTCTTGAAGAGTACTTTGCGCATTAGCATATACCTCTTCAAGTTCCGCCTCCTTCCGGTTGAAAGCATTTTGCCACCCGGAAGCCAGTTTGTTTGCATCTGAAGACACATTAGTCGGTTAACGTGTCATCAGTTAGCAAGGAGCAAAAGACTCGAAGCAGTATTTTCAACTTACCATCCAGTTGCTTCTTGGAAGTTTTCTTCAGCTCCTTCATCTTCTGCTCCAAGGAGGCGTCTTTGGCTATCAGCGCAACCTCCCGGTTATTGGCAGCGTCGCGCTCGGCTACTACAGCCTTAAGACTACCTTGGAGCTCGTTGATTCGACTGTGCAGGAGTTGGGTGGCCACCTTCTGGCTAATTTGGTCCTGGGCGATGTAATCTCGGAGCTCTTGATTCTCATGAGACATCTCCTGACGGATCCGAGTGATCTGGTCCTTGACCTTTACATCAAAGCCCTGCACAACAATATTACCGTTAGTACTCAAATGACATTATAACATTTGAAGAGGATTTCAAAAGATTTACCTCAACAAACTGTTGAAGGGCTTCGACAGGGGCCCTCACTTGCTCACTTAACTCCTTCAGCCGGGTGAGGTCCTGGTCATACCCCATGACATCGAGCGTCACTCCTTGGCGCAAGGATTCAGGGGCACCCGCGGACCCTCCCTGGGGAAGAGTGGATGCCTCAGCATTGACGTCGGCTAAGACCATCTCCAGGGTTGGCTCGTCCGGCTGTCGAGTGCGGAAAAACCACTCATTCATTACTCGGTCAAATTCCAACTGAGCAGGAGAACGGAAGATCGAATATGGCACACCAACCTGAGGCAAAGGGATAATATCCACTTCAGGTGCTACATCCGCCTGGGGACCCAACGTAGAGGAGCCGAGCAGAGGATCTACCTGACTAAAGACAGGAGGGGCGTCGGTTTCTTCTTTGTCCACCATCTCCAACTCCTCTACCGCCCGGGTCTCAGGGACTGCATCTGAGGTCGCTGCAGCCGACTTCGTTTTCCTACAACAGATGAGTATCTATGTTAGTACCAGAAATATGCGAGCACTCTACAAGTAAAATTCTGTGACTTACGAGCTTCAATGGTCGCGGCAACTTCAAGAGAGGTTTCTTCAGTAGCGGGTCTGGAACCAGAGCCTCTTCAGGGACCGCGCTGCTTGAAGTCCCTTGGGTTGTTTCAGTATCTGGTACAAAGACATATATAAGACAAGGGTTTATTAAAATTCAAATACAAAAGGAGTACAAGATACTTGGGTTTCCCCTTACCAGGAGCACCCATATTACAGTGCTTTTCAGCCAATGCTGGTGACAAAAGTACTTTTCGACAAGCACGGCGTCTACCAGTGTGAGCCTTCTTCGGAACAGATTCCCTGGCTTCTTGAAGTGGAGTCGGCGACCTCTTCAGGCTACTCTTAGCTTCCGGGTCTATGAGCATGACATCAGAGTCAGTTGATTCTATGTCAAGCCAACCAAGGTCATCAGGAGAGCTTGGGTTGTTCGGAAGGTCCTCACTTCGGATAGGACCTCCTAGAATTATGCCTCCGCCTTCTTCAGTCACCGGAGGCAAGGGCGGACAATCATTGTTATCTCTCCCCTGGCCCTTTAAAAGAAGAGAACTCAGTCAAGTCAAAATGATATCTACTAAGAATCTTAAAGACAAGACAAGACAACTATTAACCTGAGGAGGCAGGTTGATGGCGGAGAATGTCGTCATCACCGGAACAAGGTGTTCACGACTCTTGAGCAGTCGGTTCACCCTCCTCAGGATCTCATGATCAGGCAGCTGTTCGGCGTCATGACGACCCAGGTCCTTCGTACCCAGGTACTCAAAGCCAAAGTTGGCTCGCTGTTGAAGAGGATGGATGCGACGCACGACGAAGTCTTGGACGACGGTGTACCCGTTCAATCCGCCAAGCTTCAATCCATCTATCATATCAATGAAGGGTTGGACAGCATCTACCTCAACGGCGGTAATCTTATCCTTCCATTCCCGACACTTTCGTGGAGGCCATCCATCATGGCGGCGAAGAGCTGGCGGAGGGTTGGCCATATAAAACCACCCGGCAGCCCAATCTCAGACAGAGTCTGATAGCTCTACAGTAATATACTGTGTGGCCACCTCTAGCCTAAGTTGGATGCTAGCCCCTCCAACTACCTCAACGCTAGCGTCACTAGGTTGACACTTCACCCAAAAGAAGTAGCGGAAGAGAGTGAAGGATGGGCAGATACCCAGGAAAGCTTCACAAAGATGAGTAAAGATAGCAATGTGAAAGCAGGCATTGGGAGTGATATGGTTGAGAGTCAAACCATAGTAATGGAGCAACCCTCGCAAGAAGTCCGACGCCGGAAGCCCCAATCCCCGCTCCATGAAAGATTTGAACATGACTATCTCTGTGGTGTTGGGGGCGGGAGCGCGATGATCAGTCGGTACCCTCCATCCATCAAGCGGCTGCGCTCGGAGCAGTCCTTGTTGTGCTAAGTAAGCAAGCTCCGTTGGCCTGGTATCCGACATCTTCCATGCCAAGACATCAGTGGGTGGGCAAGGATGGCGCGACATCCCAGTAGTGGTGATCCTGGCCTTATTCTTCTCCGCAGCAATTTGCTTCTTGGGACCCATGTTGGTGACAAGAGATTTTCTGCGCATCAACTGAGGATTGACTAGGGGATTTCTAACTCTGAAGGCAATGGCTTTATGAAAGCGTGAGGAAAACACAGGCCCGACGGCGGCTTATTATAAGATCCATTTCGGCAACCGTTCATCTTTTCCAAACGGCGTTACGAAACCATTCAAAACCCTAACGACTGGGAGAACGTTTTGGATGGCATACAACAAACAGACAAGCTTCCTTCTTTCACAAGACACATTTAGTACTCGAAGAACAAGACAGAGGACTCGGAAAATATTCCAAGTACCCGGATCTTATTTATTATTACTCGGAATTGCAACAGAGATACATGGAAACATCTTGAGATACAGCAACTACCAGCACAAGTACCATCAAGATGTAAAACTCTACTCTAGTGTAATCAAGGTACAAATTCCTGATGCCTAATGCACCAAGGACCGAGTTCAGTGAGACGCAGTAAAGCAGACATAGAACCTTGGGTAGACACTATCTTTTCAGTACATCCTAAGGTGGATCTTAAGCACCGCCCCAGTACTCAAGGAACTCGGGGGGAATACCATCACCCTCGCCGCCTTTTGACAACCTGTGACTCCGAGGTTATCTACGAGTGGTTGTCACAAGAGTTCTTCTAGGCGCACCTCTGTATCCCTCTGCTCGCGACCACTTGGAAACCACCCTAGCGGATGGTCCCTTCACAAGAGTTCTTCTGGACACTTCATCTACTCTACAGAGGGAAAATACCCGGGGGCTCGGTCATCTCTGCTATTGATATTACAATACTCATGGGCCTAAGGGAAGTCATATACTAAAAAGGATATGAGTTCTTTGCTTCTCGGGCAGAGTATTTATAGATGGATTCCTCTTGGTCTATGGACATTGTCTATGGATAAAAAGTGACTGAAGGGTCAAATAATTCAACCTATGCACTGTTGCACATGTGAAGCCTGGCATCGATGATGGACTTGATTCTCATGCGCACTTCAAGAGGAAGACGACAAAGTTTGCAGTTGCAGAAGACGACAAAAATTATTAATACGTACAGCTGGAACAGTCATTGGTCAATTATTGCTGATTTCACAGTAATTTTTGTTCAGTGGGGGGTGATAAGGGATGTTTGTTGAAAACATTACCCACCTTAAGCTAAATATTTATTACTCAGATGGAGTAAGCAACGAATCAGTGGCTTGTTTTGGCTCCTCAAGATCTTTATGGATTACCCGGTCATATATTTGGAAGACCCCAAGAACCGACTACTAAGTACTCGGAACTTAGGCTCGGGGGCTGCAGGGTACATATCATAAAGGAAATGTTTTTTCTTACCCAAGAATTACTCAAAAAGGCTCAAAAGATCCTCAAAGTTATTATAAATAACAAGAGGCTCGGGGGCTACACCCTATGGGTGCACTTTTCAGAAAAAAGTGCACACCATGGAAGTTCTTTACCTACGGAGCACTTCAAGATTTCTCAAGACATTACTCGGAGATTCTCAGAGAGAAATCAGAAGATAATGTTATGAGGAAATGATGAAGAGCTCGGGGGCTTGACGGACCAGGATGTCAGAGATGTCATCAGAAGATGATTACTCTGACTAATCCCGGACGGAACGGGAGATCCGAAGACTTGATACGAAGCGTACTTGGATTAGGACTCTCATTGTAACTTAGTCGAGTTCTTAAAGGAAGTCTTGTAATTAGAATAGGACTCCTCTGTTGTAATCGACTAGAACTCGGTCTGCGCTATGCTTCACCCGGATATATAAGGGGAAGCAGGCGCGGGCTCCAATCAATTGAATCTTAATCATACACAAGGCACACGCCGTACTGGATGTAAGGTATTACGCTATTTAGCGGCCTGAACCAGTATAAATCGTTGTCCCTGTGTACTCGCTGAGTCCTACGAACGCTGATCCCCACCGAACAAATCGTCTAAGATTACTCAAGACGAGTTGTCGGTTAACAAACACCGACACTAATAGAAGCTAGAACAGATCTTGAAGGTCCAAATTTGCTAAAGTTAGAATTGTTATGGGCCTATCAATGATAGTGTACTCTTAAAGCTCGACTTCTCCTTTGTTCTAGCCATCATGTTCTCCTTCTATTTGAGACCATGCACCACTTTTTTTCTTTTTTTACTGCTAAGAAATTGCAATTAATTAGTAGAGGATGAGTAGCAACTTGTAGAAATGTCAACATTTAGATTGCAATGATAACATATAGAAATGTTCATATTGCAATTATCACGTACTTTTGATTTCTTCTTTGCTGGTACAGTAGATGGTTGGTCTGTGTTTCACCTTACACAACTTATCCCGCAAGTTCTTTGTCTCTTTGATTTCTTTGACTTTACTTTCTTTTTATTCAGTTATGCAACATTAAAGGCATCTCTTTCCTCCACATTTGGGTCAACATTTTCTTGGCCACTAAATGATTTTTCATTCACAACTCCAGCACTTGCATTGAGTTTAGTCCCCAACTATGTACCAAGGCAATCAAGTCCATTGTCTAACAGCAAACAACATTTCAGATACCTATTTGCTTTATATACCAAATTCTGAAATTTATAGGATAGAGATATGTACCGAAGTTGAGCTTCAAGTTTTGGGTTTTCTACCATATTTTTTCCTTCTCTATCTTGTATACTTCCTTTGTGGACTTCTCTAGTTCATCTCTTTAACACATAGTGTGTTGGCAATATCTTTACATTCATCGAATCAAAAACGTTCAGACCATGTGCAAACAAATATTCTTGCCCTATTGAACATTTCATAACTGCATGAAGTTGTTTGGTTCAAAGGGTTGCCTGTTACTATGCGCTCATCCTCAAAACTCAAATTACCATGTAAACTCCCAATGGCAACAACATATTTGTTATCTCCATCCAACACTCTAGTTGTAGCAGCCATAGACCTTTCATGTCCACTTTACAAAGCTTCATATAACCTGAGTGTAGACTTTGCTTGCTTGCACTAACATAGGTGTGCACATTAGTCTTCTTGGTATCCTTTTCCTTGCCTCAAATTCAGATTCCAATCCCTTACCTTTTTTTCTTCCACGGTCCTCTCAAAGTGCTTCAAAAATCAAACAACATCAAAATCTGATTTCAAATGGTTCTTAAATGCATCGTTGAAGCTTTCACTAAGTTGTGTACTTCTTACTCCCAAACTGAAAACATCTCTCATATAACATTCAACCTATTTTTCTCTCACCTTGTAGTTACTATCTAACCAGGTTTGCTTGTGCACTTTAGATTTCAATATGCCAGATGTTTCTTGAAATAATGTCTTGTCCTCATACCCATACATACAAGCACTAAAATCAGTGAGAATATGAGATTCTTCACCTTCCTGTTCACCCTCTTATTCTCCACCCTCTACTTCCTCTTGGCCCTTCACTAGAGATAAATGTTTGGTGATATTTTGCATTATATGAAATGTGTACAACCCATGATATGATTCGGTGAATACAATCTGTATAACTTTTCTTATAGTTGTGTCTTGATATGTACAAACGTCTCAAAGAGCCATATAAATGAGTCTTCAGTTTTATCAAAGAGAATTGTAACACTAAATATAGTTGTTTCTCTAAACTGTTTGAGCCCAAGAAAAACACCAAATGATCGGTATTCTTTATTTGTGCCAAAAGTTGTGTCAAATGTCACGACACTGGTCGGTATTCTTTGATCAGTTTGACATTTTCTTTGATTACCTTCATTGGCACATACATATCTACATGAAGTGAATTGACGATCGAATTTGCTTATATGTGTATATCTTTTTCTCACGTCAAAACCTGTACGACCACCATAGGCCACCCAGAATTGCCAAGCCTTATCAGGATTTGTGAATTTCAAACCAATTTCAGGTATCTTCTTATCAGATTCTGCCATTTCCTTCTACAACTCAGATTTTAGACTTCCACAGTTCAGATTCTGAACTTTCACAACTCGCAAAATGCAAGCATCAACTAGTTTGGTAACCTAATTTCAGGTATCGTCTTATTTGATTCCGCCATTTCCTTCTACAACTCAGATTTTAGGCTTCCACAGTTCAGACTCTAAACTTTCACAACTCGCAAAATGCAAGCATCAACTAGTTTGGTAACCTAATTTCAGGTATCGTCTTATTTGATTCCGCCATTTCCTTCTACAACTCAGATTTTAGGCTTCCACAGTTCAGATTCTGAACTTTCACAACTCGCAAAATGCAAGCATCAACTAGTTCGGTAACCCAAACAATGGACATATGTATGAAAATTATAGTTTCACTTGTTTTGTGGTACTACAGTGCAAAAAAACTAAAGCATGCACATAATACTCCTATAATGAAATCAAGCAAAGTAACCTTTTTGGGTTCATTGAATCTCAAATTTGGAAGCATTCTTGCATATGAATTTGTTCTATTTTGCATCAATAAATACCAAAGACAAGGAATCTTACTGAACTTTTGTGGTCGAGTAGGGATTCGTCTCCGACAGTGGCGCAATAGCACGATGGGCCGCCAGTGACACGTGAGGCCAGCTAGGTCGCGAGAGGCTGGAGGCGACGCTTGAAGAGGCCGGTGGTGACGCGCGAGTCCAGCAGGGTCACCGCCGCGCGGGAGACCAACAGACACATTCAAGGCGCGTGGCGGCGTGCGAGGCCATCGGTGGCACGCGACGACATAAGTTCGGCACAACCGCACGAGAATCTGCCCCCCCCCCCACCACTCATCCTATCTGGCTGTTGTAAAACACCCTATGAGTGTAGGGGTTTGAGTGCTCAAATTATCAGTCATCAGATTAGATTTTTGTGGTCTTGATTTGAGTTTGCATAGTTTGTACAGAAGTCTAGTTTACATAGCATATGTTTCCTTTGATATACCTTGGATGGTGGAGGAAGGGTCTCAAGTTACACTACATGTTCGGGCCATCGGCCCACGGGGTCATGAGCGCACACCATGGCTGTCAATTGTCCCAGCACCCGCAATGTAAGGCTCTCTCTTTTTGTGAACAAATGCACAATGTTAAAATACAAAATATCATTTATTCATGAGAAAACATCTCACAATAAAAATAATGATACACAAGGAAGTCGCAATAAAAATTAATGATGTACAAAAAAAACACAATATGTTAAGAAACAATATAAAAGTTAGAGCAAGCAGATAAGAGGACACTTAAGATAAAAGTAACGAAGAGAGAAAAAACGGGCCCATTTGGATGCTTAGAATTGAATTTATTTTAAGAATTATAATTTAAACACATATTAACTAAGTCAATATGATTTTATATAGATTATGTTGGTATATTATTGTTGCCTATATGAGAGAGATACTCATGTATTGTATTTCTATCTTAGGGGAGTGAGTTAAAGAGAGTGCTATAAATTACAAAGTAGAAATATAGCGTGGTGATCTATAGAATATATTTCCCTCTCCCACCCTATGAATTTGAGATAGGCTTTTATGTGAACTTTGAAAAGTGGTGGAATCTCAAAATCCAAGGCAAATAGCCTAGTTTATTGAGTAAATTTTAATTCCTTTAAAATGAAGGAATCCAAACGGACCCTAAAGGAAAAGGGGGAATATGAACAAAAACAAAGGGAAAAAAGAGAAAAGGGGAAATGGAATGTAAAAACATTATAAATAGAAAATATAAATGAAACTAAAAGAAAAACTAATAAGAAGTGAAATGAAAATAATAAGAAAAAACATTACATCGGCAAAAACCATGCAAACAAGCAAGGAGGCATTTAATTATATGATTTATCTAGAGTTGAAAACCGAGTGAAGATAGTTTCATCACCATGAAATTCACATATTTTCCGTCTTAGAAACATTTGCACATTAGAAAATTTTTTTTGTTTATGTGCAACCTATTATCAAATGCAGATGAAACTCTGGTGAAACCATATTTAATAGTAGTTTCATCAAAGCTTTACTGCATTCAATAGATTAGTACATATATTTTTTTTATTATATGCCAACACTTTTCAAGAAGAGAAAGAAGATGTGGGTTTCATGTAGATGAAACCTCTTGACTAGGTTTCCAACTTTAAATGAATCATCAAAACTAAATGTCTATGAAACAAAAGAATAAAACTATATAGTAAGAGTAATTGTTTCGTTCATATTTTATTGCATTATAAATATTCTTGAAATGGCACTATGAACCGGGCTAACAGAGTCCAATCCAATCAAGAAATAGACACCCAAATATCAAATCATTAATCTAACTCTACTTCAGGCATGTACACATACAGAATTTTTTAATGCGCTTGAAGAGAGGCAACAGAAAGCAACAAATGTGTCTATGACTGGTGGGTCTTATACGAGGGAGGCGTTGAGAGACAACAACATTAGAGACAATGGGAAGCAATAGACGTGTCTACGGTCGGTGGGCCTATGTCAATGGTTGATGGACTCATATACATCGTACTATCTCCGATGTCCTCCAAAATTAAGTGGATTATGACCCTAAAAAAGAGTAACAAATCCTTTTTTGAAATTATATTTTATGATCAAGGGTAGAACAGTGAATGCATAATAAAATTATAATATTTTGGAGTAGTAGTTAGGGCATATGATTCAAGTACTATTGTCGGGGGAACGCCAAAGGGGTACCCCCAATCAATGCAAAACGAATAAGAGACCTGCCTGGCCCACCAGGCGTCTCGCCCGAGCCCTCCGAGCCAGGCCTCGGGCGAGCGCTCGCTCTCCGTCTCGCCCGAGCCCTCCAAGCCAGGCCTCGGGCAAACGCTCGTTCTCCGTCTCGCCCGAGCCCTCTGAGCCAGGCCTCGGGCGAACGCTCGTTTTCCGTCTCACCCGAGCCCTCCAAGCCAGGCCTCGGGCGAACGCTCGTTCTCCGTCTCGCCCGAGCCCTCCAAGCCAGGCCTCGGGCGAACGCTCGTCTTCCGTCTCGCCCGAGCCCTCCAAACCAGGCCTCGGGCGAACGCTCGTTCTCCGTCTCGCCCGAGCCCTCCGCGTCAGGCCTCGGGCAAGCGCTCCACTACACCTCGAGACCCCACGCGGGGACCTCGAGCCCCTCTGGCACAGCAGCCTATCCCTCGAGACGCTTCACGCCTCCCTCGAGCGGCACGGACACCAGCAGCTAGCCCCATACCACGCATTCAATGCATTCACCAACTCCGGTTACATCCTCTGGTACACAGCATGTGCCACAGTGACCGGAGTCAGAGTCAAACCTCGTTTTCACCATAAGCATGGGCTAAAGGGCGCCAGTACAGCACTGTTCGGCCATACCCCGCACTGTAGCACCCTCGAGCCACCTCTCGAGGCCTGGGATCCCGCTGAACGCCCAGGCGTTCCGGGACTCGCCCATACCTGCGGAGGCTCGAGCCCCCCGTGGGCGCCACCTCGAGGCCGGCTCCGCGCCACTCGAGCCCTAACAGCTCTCTTGTCATTGGAGGACAGGTACCCCAAGACCCAGAGGGATCCCACCGCGTCCTGTACGTGCCGGAGTGAGCGCTGTACGGTTTCCACATCGCCACGCCTTCACGTCCGCGCCCGGGATGGAGGCCACGCTCCAAGTACGCTTCAACAGCGACGCCCACGTTGGCTACAACGACTTCGACAAGACAGAGTTCCTACTCTTCGCCATACCGAGCGCTGTACATATCAATCCTGTGTAACCCTGGCCTCCTCTTGTTCTATAAAAGGGGACGCCAGGGCCCTTCACACGAGAGGCTGAGGGGAGAGTAGGACACAACTCCTCGGGACAACACACGTTAGAACACACATACACCCACACACTCAAGTCCGGACTCCGGTCCATGCTCACCGAGCTTGTATTCGCCCCTGTACAAGCACTTAGGTGCAAGTAATACAAGAACCTCCTCCCCCGCTGGACGTAGGGCCTTCTTTGACCGAACCAGGACAAATCCTTGTGTCATCTTGCATCACCATCTAGGAAGAGGGCACGCGATCACATTACTCGTTGGTGTCATACCCCCGGTTTCGAAACACCGACAGTTGGCGCGCCAGGTAGGGGCCTTCGCGTGTCCGAGTCGATTTCTCGTTATTTCCTGGATGGCTTCTTTCGCTCCTTCGTTCTCTGCTGGTGCCGTCATTTGGTTCGGGAGCCTCAGGTTCCTGGCCACCGGCAACAGCAACAAGCTGACCCTGTTCTCCACGGAGGGCCCGAGCGGAGGGCGTGTCACGCCACCCCGCGCGGGGCGCGTGGCGCGTCGTCCGCACCACCGCGCGTCGCCACCTCGCGAGCGGTGCCGTCGTCACCATCGTCGCCAGGCACAGGCGGTGCCGCGGCGTACGCCCGCTCCCCCGCGGCCGGCGTAATGTCCCCAAGGAGAAACCTGCCCGGCACGCAGCCGGAGACTTCCAGGGCGCGTGCGCACTCCCCCAGCGAGTTCGTGTTCGTCATGCGCGCGGACCGGGAGCCTGGCCAGAGGCCCCCGAGCCGCGCTCCGTCGACACCACCCGGCTTCCTCCCGCACGGGTTGCACCGCGCTCGGCGCCAGCGGTTCCCATTCGGCCTCAACAACTCCGCAGCTGTCTACGCCCACCACCTCGACGAGCGCCATCAGAACCGGGCGGTGGCGGACCGGGAGGAGCGTCCGGGCGTGCTTCTACGAGCCATCGCCGACCTGGAGATCATCTACCCCGCGCACGTCGACCGCGGCTTCACACAAGTCGTCGAGCCACCCCGGCGAGCTACCATCGGAGAATGGTGCCGCGAGCTGCGGTACCAGCACGAGCCAGGGCGGCGCGACGTCAACAACTCCGACTCCGACGAGTACGACTACCACGACCCTGACCTCTGGGATCCCACCAGGGAGTGCTTCCAGCTCGAGGGGGTCGTGAGCGATGCCGAGGACGACGGCGACGACGACGCAAGGCCGACGCTCAACCTCGAAGAGCCTGGAAATGTGGCTGCGGCAGGAGGATCATGCGCTCAGGGGAGGGACGAACCCCCGGCCTCGGGTGCACCACCTCACCGCAACGACGACCGGGTGGCGCATCTCGCGCAGCTGAGGGAAGCGATCGCCAAGGCCGAGGAGGAACGGTAACGCCTGCTGCAGCTCGAAAAAACTCTTATGCAGGAACCAGCCCAGCGTCGAGGCGCCAGAGCTCGAGGCCAGGCTCGAGAGGTCCGCCGGCAGATCCTTGAGGATGGGGCACCGGTGCGTCCCGAGGTGTGCTTCTCACGAGCCGGGCAGAACGTGGTGGCGGCCGCAATGCTGCTCCGCGATCTGCCCGCCATCTCCAACCCCGACGCCAGACGCATGCTCGGGGAAATGAAGGGCCTCCTCGAGACAGCCGCTGTACAGATGGCCGAGAGCTCGGCCTCGCGCCGGCGCGGGGTAGCCTCGGGGAAGCCAGCAGACACGCCCCGCAACGAACGCGAGATGTCCGTTCACCAGCCGGCCACCCCTCGAGCCAGGCCAGCCTAGGAGCGGGTCGCCGACAGCCGGCAAACCCTCGAGCCCCCGGGCCCCAGGGTCTTCAGCCGGGCCATCCGCAGCTCGACCCTCCCCGACCGATTTCGACCACCGACCAACATCGTGAAGTATGACGGGGAGGTCGAGCCCAAGCTGTTGCTCTCCGACTTCTGCCTAGGCTGCCAACTGGGCGGAGCAAAGAGCGACGACCGTGTGATCATACGCCAACTCCCGCTTTACCTCTCGGACACCGCCCGCTGGTGGCTCGAGGGACTCCCGCCGGATCGGATCCATGACTGGGCCGACCTAGTCAGGGTCTTCGACGGGAATTTCAAGGGGACTTGCGTGCGCCCAGGCAACCCCTGGGATCTACAACGTTGCAGGCAGGCAGCGGACGAGCCCCTCCGCGACTTCGCTCGGCGATTCTCGAAGCAGCGCCTCGAGCTCCTCCACGTACCTGATGAGGATGTCATCTCGGCGTTCCTCGCAGGCACGACGTGCCAAGAGCTAGTCCACGAGCTAGGGCGCTACCGTCCCAGGACGGTCGAGGATCTGATGGATCGTGTCACCAGCTTTGCCTCAGGCGACGAGGCGGTGGGGGCCTTCTTTGGCCGCTCCACGGACAAAGGCAAAGGTCAGAGGGCAAAGCGCGATGCCGATGACGACGACGACGATGAAGAAGTGCTCATGGGCGCCCGCCGCAGACGAGCTGGCTAAGTTGGCACCCACGCACGGCACCGTCCCACCAGATGTCTTCTCGAGGGACATTTTCGAGCCGTCCGTCAAAATCGGCCCGGGGGCTGGCCCTTCGACGCCACCCCTCGAGCCGGGCACGGAGACTCGACGGCACCTCGACCTTCGGCGCCACCCCTCGAGCCGGACACGGGCCTCGATCTTCGGCGCCACCCCTCGAACTGGGCACGGAGACTCGACGTCACCTCGACCTTCGACGCCACCCCTCGAGCCAGACGCGGAGACTCGGCCTTCAGCGCCGCACCTCGACTGGAGGACGCCCTCCCTCGACTGTCTGCGAGCCCTGCAACGGTCAAGGAAGGATCCTGGCGAGCGCGTGGAACATATCTCAGCAACGTCACTCCTACCCCTAAAGGCCTCGAGGCCTCGTTCATTTTGTTGCTTTGTATACACACGTCGAAAGCCTCGGTTTGGTACTCCTCCTCAAGGTCTTCTGCCGCGAGCTCAGCCTCGACGTCTGAGCCAGGAGAAGGAGGGCCACCTACACCACCGTCCGTGTCAGGAGGCAGCACGGCCTCATCGACAAACCGGCGCCGTCTCCCACGACGGCGAAAAGGTAACCGCATACCTTTAATGTGCCTATCTAACCGCGTTTCGAGCCGGTTGACAGGTACACATGGCAACTACCGGGGCCCTCCGCGGCCGCCGCTCCGACTTCCTGCTCGTCGCCCTGGCGCCACGATCTCCATTCCCTGATGGTTTCTGCCTAAAAAGGCGCGCCCAACGGGCAGAAGGTAAGAACGGGCCCCGGCCCTAAGTCTCGAAGCAGCGAAGGCTGGCCCTCGAAAAGGGTTCGACAGCCGGCTTTGAGCACCCGAGTCAGGGACACCAAGGGGCGCCATTCGCGGCGTCACTCGAGGGACAAGCCCTCGAGGCCCCTCACGTGTATTGTCACACCCGGTTTTAAAAACAAAACCAGGTATACACCATATGTGAGTCCAGGAAGTCAAATCTCACATATAGCTACAAATAAAGGGTAATATCGAAAGACAATGCTCATATATAACGTATAAACACAAAGAACATAACCTTAAGAAGCAGACAGCGGAAAGACACTCCGATCTTCAGATGGAGACACCAACTTCACAGGGACAACTGACTGGTTGACCACAAGCCTAAGCTTCTCCAAAGCTTAACTCTCTGAGGTGTGGGAAAAAGCAAGAGTGAGTCCATGTCGAACTCCACAAGTATAGCAACAAGTGATATAGATCCCAAGTTTCATGATCAATGTAACATAAATAATGAATAGCATAAAATGGTAAATAATGAACATGTTAACCAACATAAGTCATAAATGTAAAAGTCTTCAAGGCCGCTCGTGTCCTTGAGCAAAGCTGATATATCAGTTTAATAAACTTTGCGCAAAGGTGTACACTTTCACTGCGAGACGTGAATTGCCCTTTTGCCCGAGGGAGCCAGCCTCTTAACCCACTTCCAAGGAAGGTCGGCAGGGTTCACGATGAAGCCTTTCAAAGGTTCGTCTAACAAGTTAGGGCCGCTAGGTCTTAAGGCAAGGGGATGTAGAGCCCTCCTTCCAGGTGGCACAATAACACGCAGCCTATACACACGTGGACAGAAGCCGCACTATACCCGTCTCGGCAAGCCCCAACGCGCCTATACAGGTGTCCACTAACAAGCTAGAAAAGGTCCTCATACAAAGCTAAAGTCAGAGCCATATAACCCCCAACAGTTGTACTGTAAATCCCGAAGGTGCTCGTACAGATATTTTCTTAAGTTGCTAATAAGTCATTTTTATCATTTGATGCATACATTAATTAAGTAACATGATCATGATTGTGAAAAGAAATCCCGATTGCTATACTTGCCTTAAACTCAAGATCCTTCTTCTGTTGACTTGTAGATTTCCAAAGGTTGACTCTTGATCACGAACTCTGAATCAAAGACTTCCTCTTTTTGATCACCAACGTATAACTCACCGACTGGACATACGATCATAGAACATCACACAAGCATCCAATACCAATCATGCAAAGCAAAACAAGGCCTATAATTAGAACATTACATCAATCATAATAAAACAAGATAAAAAGTTTTGGAAACAAATCTACGTGCCACTACGGTCACACAGACGCGAAGATCACTCTAAACGGAGTTGAAACGAAAAAGATATGATCTAAACAAGATTAAAGACACTAATTACTGGATTGGATTTAACTCAAATTTTAATTACAGAAAACAGTAGTCAATTTTATATAGTTTGAAAGATCTTTTCGAAACGAATCTAACGCAAGTTGAACGGATTAAATCGGAGTTAAAACGAAGAAGATATGGCTAAAATAACTAAGGTGGCAATTCTGTAAATACAGCGAACTTAATTACGAAATTAAAAAAAATAAAAACGAAAATCAGATTTTACTTGAGCTGACGGACGTCAGCGACGAATATTGACTGCAGGTTGCTTTTGTGGAGGATGAACGAGAGCCAAAAATCGATAACCGGAGTTGGGGAAGAATTTGGCGGCCGTTGGCAGAGCAAACAAAATTTTCGGACTCCCAAACTAGGAGCTTCCGTTGTTGTGTGCTTTGGCCAAGGGATGAGACACATATATAGGGAGAAAAACTCTATGCCCCGCGTCAACTAGCGATATGGTGCTAATTGATGTTGCAACTTCCAGCTTTACTAATGAGTCTAAATAAATATAAAGGCCCACTAGTAAATAAAAGACATAAATCTTTAGAATTTAATTGGAATATTGCACATGGGCTTTGCCGAAGGGTGGAAAAAGACAGATTTTATTATTTTCGAAATTATTTAATTTCTGGATTAAAATAATTCTAGAAAAGTCTAGAATTGATATTTAAGCCAGGAAAAATACTTCAGTGGCTCCGAAAATTCAGGGAAAATTCTCAGAGACATTTGGAGACATGAGGAATTCAAATAAAATATTTGGAGCTCATGAAAGGATATTTTGGGAAATCTAAAAATTAGATTATGTTTTCAGAAAAATAGGAAAAAGTGTCGGAAAAAGCTGGAAAACTTCTCGAGAAGATTTTGAAGATATGATGATGAATGATGAGCACCAAGGAATAAATTTAGAGCAGAAGAAAAAATATTCTTGGGAGACTCCAACAGAAAGGTTAAGCTAGGAAACAAAGAATTTGATTTCAGGAGAAGATATGGACAAGGCGGAGAAAGATAAACGACTTAGTAAACGAGTTTTTGGAAAACTTTACTCACTCGCAATACAAGACGAAACAACAAGTTTTTGAAACTTTAAACTTTTCCAAACTTTTTGAAAACAGAAAGTCTTTATTTTCAAACCCCTTTCAAGAAAATTCATTTTCAAATTGTTTGCAAATCATTTTGAATTCAAATAGAATTTTAGCCAAAACCACACATCACAGAAACTCAAATGCTCCAACATGAATGCACAAACATGTTTCTAAACCCTAGGATAAATTTTAATTTAGTGAAAAGTTTTATTTTCCTATATTTCATGAGCACAAAAATTCATAAATAAATCATTTTAATTCTAATTTAAGAAATGCAAATTTCGGGGTGTGACATGTATCCAAGGCGGGGAGCTTGACATGCAGTGAGATCCCCTCGGAGGGAGGCATCGAGCCACCGGGTCCTATCGAATGGACCCGGCACTCCTGCAGACTGAGCACCCATGCTTTATGAGACCGCCTCCGGGCCACAGTCGACCCCTATCGAACGGGGCACGAGCTCTCACTTGGATTCCCCGTTACCAGCTCACCGGGAACCTCGATACTCGCCCACTCGGGGTAGTACGAGGCATCCTCCCTCGCATCCGATCGAAAGGACTCGCGGGATGACAAGCCAGGGCAATCGGCGTGCCGGACAGCTCGAGGAGCCGGCCAGTCGGTTCAGCCTGGCACCCCTCGATGAAAGAGGGTCTAAAAACTCGGACAGTTACGACTAATCTCTTTTCTTTGTGTGAACATGAGATTTTCAGGCCTCGGGCGAACGCTCGTCCTCCGTCTCGCCTGAGCCCTCAAAGCCAGGCCTCGGACGAACGCTCGTTCTCCGTCTCGCCCGAGCCCTCTGAGCCAGGCCTCGGGCGGAATCTCCCACGACAGAGGAAAGGTAACTGCACACATTTAATACACCCATCTAACCGCGTCTCGAGCCGGCTGACAGGTACACGCGGCAACATCCCATTCGCTCCACTACCCGGGCCCGCCACGACCGTCGCTCCGGCTTCGCGTCCGCCGCCCTCTCCGACGGTTTCCGCCTAAAAAGGCGCGCCCAACGGGCAGAAGGATCCCTAGACGACGGAGGCTTCTTCACGAAGGTAAAAACGGGCCCCGGCCCTAAGTCTCGAAGCAGCGAAGGCTGGCCCTCGAAGAGGGTTCGACAGCCGGCTTCGAGCACCCGAGTCAGGGACACCAAGGGGCGCCACTCGCGGCATCACTCGAGGGCCAAGCCCTCGAGGCCCCTTACGTGTATCCAAGGCAGGGAGCACGACGTGCAGTGAGATCCCCTCGGAGGGAGGCATCGAGCCACCGGGCCCTATCGAATGGACCCGGCACTCCTGCAGACTGAGCACCCATGCTTTATGAGATCGCCTCCGGGCTACAGTCGACCCCTATCGAACGGGGCACGAGGTCTCACTTGGATTCCCCGTTATCAGCTCATCGGAAACCTCGATACTCGTCCGCTCATGGTAGTACGAGGCATCCCCCCTCGCATCCGATCGAAAGGACTCGCGGGATGACAAGCCAGGGCAACCGGCGTGCCGGACAGCTCGAAGAGCCGGTCGGTCGGTTCAGCCTGGCACCCCTCGACGAAAGAGGGTCTAAAAAACTCGGGGGCTCGACACCTCCGAACCTAAAAATCGCAACTAACACTCGCAAAAAGCCCACGAGGGAGTTCTAACCACTCCCCCGTGGCCTCGGGGGCTACACCCGCGGGTGTCGCTCGCACGACACCCACGGAATCAAATCGACAAAACCCTCGAGACCAGTTAGCTAACCATCGAGATCCTAGTCGGGAGCCCCTGCTCGAATGCAAGCACTCGAACAAGGGCTCGGGGGCTACTGTCGGGGGAACGCCAAAGGGGTACCCCCAATCAATGCAAAACGAATAAGAGACCTGCCTGGCCCACCAGGCGTCTCGCCCGAGCCCTCCGAGCCAGGCCTCGGGCGAGCGCTCGCTCTCCGTCTCGCCCGAGCCCTCCAAGCCAGGCCTCGGGCAAACGCTCGTTCTCCGTCTCGCCCGAGCCCTCTGAGCCAGGCCTCGGGCGAACGCTCGTTTTCCGTCTCGCCCAAGCCCTCCAAGCCAGGCCTCGGGCGAACGCTCGTTCTCCGTCTCGCCCGAGCCCTCCAAGCCAGGCCTCGGGCGAACGCTCGTCTTCCGTCTCGCCCGAGCCCTCCAAGCCAGGCCTCGGGCGAACGCTCGTTTTCCGTCTCGCCCGAGCCCTCCAAGCCAGGCCTCGGGCGAACGCTCGTTCTCCGTCTCGCCCGAGCCCTCCGCGTCAGGCCTCGGGCAAGCGCTCCACTACACCTCGAGACCCCACGCGGGGACCTCGAGCCCCTCTGGCACAGCAGCCTATCCCTCGAGACGCTTCACGCCTCCCTCGAGCGGTACGGACACCGGCAGCTAGCCCAATACCACGCATTCAATGCATTCACCAACTCCGGTCACATCCTCTAGTACACAGCATGTGCCACAGTGACCGGAGTCAGAGTCAAACCTCGTTTTCACCATAAGTATGGGCTAAAGGGCGCCAGTACAGCACTGTTCGGCCATACCCCGCACTGTAGCACCCTCGAGCCACCTCTCGAGGCCTGGGATCCCGCTGAACGCCCAGGCGTTCCGGGACTCGCCCATACCTGCGGAGGCTCGAGCCCCCCGTGGGCGCCACCTCGAGGCCGGCTCCGCGCCACTCGAGCCCTAACAGCTCTCTTGTCATTGGAGTACAGGTACCCCAAGACTCGGAGGGATCCCGCCGCGTCCTGTACGTGCCGGAGTGAGCGCTGTACGGTTTCCACATCGCCACGCCTTCACGTCCGCGCCCGGGATGGAGGCCACGCTCCAAGTACGCTTCAACAGCGACGCCCACGTTGGCTACAGCGACTTCGACAAGACAGAGTTCCTACTCTTCGCCATACCGAGCGTTGTACATATCAATCCTGTGTAACCCTGGCCTCCTCTTGTTCTATAAAAGGGGACGCCAGGGCCCTTCACACGAGAGGCTGAGGGGAGAGTAGGACACAACTCCTCGGGACAACACACGTTAGAACACACATACACCCACACACTCAAGTCCGGACTCCGGTCCACGCTCACCGAGCTTGTATTCGCCCCTGTACAAGCACTTAGGTGCAAGTAATACAAGAACCTCCTCCCCCGCTGGACGTAGGGCCTTCTTTGCCCGAACCAGGATAAATCCTTGTGTCATCTTGCATCACCATCCAGGAAGAGAGCACGCGATCACATTACTCGTTGGTGTCATACCCCCGGTTTCGAAACACCGACAACTATAGTTAGATGATTATTTATTTTTAGTTGTAAAATAATGTCTTGAGTGGTATAGATGGAATGGACAATTCAACTAGTATAGCAAGCTAGATGAATATTTTTTTTCTAGGGTGAGTGTGGTGCAAAATGACTATTTTGCTCTACAACGGATAAAATCAGCAAAAATGACTTTATGTGGAGGCAACGAGAAGTGATAGGAAGCAATTTGAACCATAGTAAAAGGTTTCATTATAGCTTCTATAACAAAAGTACATGTATATATCTGTTTGTGGAATTAAAAGAATAGTTGTACAGTCATTTGTATTTTTTTTTTTTTGAAGATTCTGGAGGGGCCGGAGCCCCTACAGCAAACTTTATTAAACAGGCACACAAGGTCTTACAGGTGAAAAAAAGGAAACAAAGGAAACAAACATAGATGTATAACAAGCGCGACTTTATTCAAATTTAGCTAGCTCAATAACGTGCTAATGTCGATAATACAGATTAGGCCATACTGAAACTTGGCACTGCTTATTCTTCTATACCGTTGCAAAGAACATTGTGACATTTCCTTGAGAAAAGGAAAACAATTGTTCCAACCCAGTTATGCAATATCGGCATAAAAATCATGGAGTGTCATCCGGGCTGCTATTGGAATCCGAACTGTCTTTTGGCCCATGTACCAAGTAAGGCTGCCAAATGTGTAGTCTCCTTGTAGCCTCCACATAGGTGTTAACTTCACCTGAAACGTGTGAACTTTGTTTGTAGAATTGAACACGAGGACGGAAGGTTCAACATCCATCTGAACTCCAGGTGGGCTCTGGATTGCAGCATGGTAGACTGCATCGACCTCACCAACATTTGTGACCGTCCTTGATACGGTGATCGGCCGCCTCAGATTTGGAACGGAGATGGATGGTAGGTTCAGGTGGTACCCTGGCACTGAAGTTTCATTGCATCTTACGTATTTCTTATTGATAGCACAGCTGAAGAATTTGTTGTAATCGCTTGGATGAATGTCATAAATCAAGCCAGGATCAGCTGCCTTATTAGGGTTAATGTTTCCACCACCGTAGTCAAATGGGTCAGCAATCTTTCGAGGCAATCCTTCAGCCAGTATCGGCATGCCATGCTCGTCGGTTACAGACGCTTCACCATGAAAAATGACACAGAGTTAAGAAAGATGTAGCACTGCCTAGCCAATGTTCAGTAGTCAGTCTCACTTGGTTGACCAGACTATTTACCTGAGGTGATAATGGCGGATTTCAGTGCAGCAGGAGACCATTGTGGATGCAGAGCTTTTAGCAGGGCGATGATGCCAGCTACGTGTGGGGTAGCCATTGATGTCCCTGATTTGAACACGTATGCATCTTTTTCAGCTGCTAAGATGCTGGCTCCAGGTGCAGCTATGTCAGGCTGTCAAGGAAGCAAGGCTGCACTGAGATGACGGTAATATGGTTCAGTAGCTAGTGGAAAGCTATGTTTTCTTGTCGTATGTACCTTGATTATTTCAGGGTACTGGATAGATGGACCTCTTGAGGAAAAGTCTGCGATGGTTGGGGCTAGTGCCTCCTTCCCGGTAACGGTGCGCGCTGCCTCGATCATGGCCATAGGAGAGCTGCTTATATTAAACAAAAGAGTCAGAATTTCCAAGTGTCAACTGATCATCAGGAAGGTCGAGAACAATGCAATTCACCTTTCATCCGCCCAGTATTTGACAATTTGATAGGTGCTTGTCACGTCCACGAGAACACATGCAATGCCTCTGCAATCAGCTGTGCTGCCGATGCCGTGCGTGGTGTAAAGAGGATAGATGATACCAGAGCCTCCGGCGTTCACGACGTTCTCTAACGCGACCGAGAAAGGCGCAAGCAGTGGCGCCTGTGACGGAACGGTGTATGCACAGAGTGTTAAACATCTTGTAACTAAATATAGATATACCTAAATATAGACGTGTAAGCAAACCAAATATGGAAGAGTCATGACCGGCTAAGGATTGTAGATTGTTGTACAGGCCTAGGATTCTTGTTACTAAATTTAGTCTTTCCTAGTTTTGTCTCTAGCCGGTCATATCTCCTCCATATATATTTGTAACCGCACCATGTTGTGCAGGTATCTAATTAACACGTAACCACCGTGACCTCTGTGTTTGGAGGCCGGTGTTCCACTAGAAGCTTCAAGTGCGCCTCTGTTTCTTTCATGGTAATCGGAGCGTAGGCGACTCAAGAATCAAGATCTCCATGGCGTCATCAAGCTCGACGACCAACCCTCTTCTCGGCGTTCAAGTCACCGAGAAGCTCACCCGCCAGAACCATGCGATGTGGTCGGCGCAGGTTCTCGCGACCTTACGAGGCGCGAGGCTGGAGCGTTATGTCAACGGCAAAGCCGTCGCTCCCTCTGAAGAAGTGGACGAGAAGGCAGCCGATGGCAAGGTTGTCAAGGTCGTCAATCCGGCCTACGAGGAGTGGTTTGCCGCGGATCAGCAAGTCCTCGGCTTTCTCCTTGGTTCCCTGTCGAGGGACATCTTGGCGCAAGTCGCCATCTCGAAGACCGCCGCTGAAGCATGGAAGGTGATCAGCGACATGTTCGCGTCACACACGCGTGCCCGTACCACCAACGTACGCCTCGCCCTCGCCACGACAAAAAAGGAGAACATGACCGTGGCTCAGTACTACGGCAAGATGAAGGAGCTCGCAGACGAGATGGCTACAGCAGGAAAGCCCCTTGATGATGAAGAATTGGTGATGTATATCTGCAATGGTCTAGATCCAGAATTTAATCCTTTAGTCTCTGCTCTTGTAACTAGGGTTGAACCTGTCACCCCCACTGAATTGTACTCACAATTACTAAGCTTTGAGACTAGATTAGAACTGCAGCTTGGCACAGGATCTTCATCAGCCAATTCAGCAGGAAGAGGAGGTGGCCGTGGCGGGAACCAGCAGTCGCGTGGTTCTAGCCGCGGTGGTCGTGGGCGTCCAAACTATGGTCGGGGCGCTGGCGGCCGTGGGTCTGGTGGGCGTGGACAGCAGCAACAGACACGCTACAACCAGCAAAATCAGCCACGCAAAAGCTTTCCCACTGGTCCTACTGCAACCCACGACAACAATGGGCGTCCCATCTGCCAAGTCTGCTTCAAGACAGGACATACGGCGCTTGAATGCTGGCACCGTTTTGATGAGAACTATGTTCCAGAAGAACGACACGTTGCTGCTGCTATGAGTCTCTACTCCATGGATCAAAACTGGTACATGGACACTGGTGCTACAGACAATATAACCAGTGATCTTGAGAAGCTCGCCGTTCGTGACAAGTACAACGGAGGCGAACAAATTCACACCGCAAGCGGTGCAGGTATGGAAATTAAACATATTGGTCATTCAATAGTTCATACCCCAACTCGTAATTTACATCTGAATAATGTTCTTCACGTTCCAAAAGCTGCAAAAAATCTTGTTTCTGTTCATCGCCTTACTAAAGATAATTCAACTTTCCTTGAATTTCACCCTGATTATTTTTTGATCAAGGATCAGGCCACGAAGAACACCATACTTAGAGGGTCATGCCGCAGGGGTCTATACCCTCTTCCTCCTTCATCCACCATAAAGCAAGCTTTTGGAGTCGTCAAGCCATCCTTTGAGAGGTGGCATAGTCGTTTGGGCCATGCTTCTGCCCCCATTGTTTCTAAAATTATTAGTATGAACAATCTTCCGTGTTTACGTGAATCAAATAAAGAGTCTGTGTGTGATGCTTGTCAAAAGGCAAAAAGTCATCAGCTTCCTTATCCAAAATCGCATAGTGTTTCTAGCCAACCTTTACAGCTTATTTTTTCTGATGTTTGGGGACCCTCGCCCTTTTGTGTTGGAAGAAACAGATTCTATGTTAGCTTTATTGATGACTATAGCAAATTTGTGTGGCTTTATCCCCTTAAGCACAAATCTGAAGTTTTCCAGAAATTTCATGAGTTTCAAAATCTAGTTGAAAGACTCTTTAATCGAAAGATAATATCAATGCAGACTGATTGGGGAGGCGAATATCAAAAATTGCATTCCTTTTTTGATCGCATTGGCATATCCCATCTTGTTTCATGCCCGCATGCTCATCAGCAAAACGGGGCTGCCGAACGAAAGCATCGACATATTGTTGAAGTTGGACTAGCTTTATTAGCTCATGCATCTATGCCTCTTAAGTTCTGGGAAGATGCTTTTATAGCCGCCACTTATTTAATTAATCGTACTCCTAGTCGAGTCATCAATTTTGAAAACCCCCTTGAGCGATTGTTTCAGCAAAAACCAGATTACTCTTCCCTCAGAATTTTTGGCTGTGCTTGTTGGCCGAATCTTCGTCCCTATAATGCCCACAAATTTCAATTCCGATCCACAAGATGTGTTTTTCTCGGCTATAGTCCTTTACACAAAGGATTTAAGTGCTTAGATCCTTCTACAGGGCGAGTTTATATCTCTCGGGATGTCACGTTTGATGAAAACATTTTTCCGTTTGCCCAACTTCATCCAAATGCAAGAGCACGTCTTCGCCATGAGATCTCTCTCCTTCCTCCTGATCTTAGGCCACCAACATCTGATCAAGGGGGAGAACTATCGAATGATCATATGTTTAATTCTAACAGCTGTGATGAAGTGTGTGCAGAAAACAGGGTGGATGCAGCAAATTCTGAAGAGCCTCACGGGGTGGATCCAGCAAATGGCGCTGGTACTAGTGCTGATGGCAATGATGGCACTAGCGCTCATACTAGTGCTGATGGCAATGATGGCACTAGCGCTCATGATGGCACTAGCGCTCATGCTGATTCTGAACCAACGCCAATGCTGCTTGGTTCGCTCCAACCAGAAGCCAGCGACAATTCGCCAGATTCTCCCGCGCAGCATTCACCTGCCTCTCCTGCGCCGCATTCATCTGCTCCAATAGGTTCTGAACCTGCTGGTATGGCTCCTGCTGAGGAAATTACAACACGCCCAAGAACCAGACTGCAGTCCGGGATACGAAAGCCGAAGGTATATATTGATGGCACAATTAAATACAGTTGCTTTACTTCGTCAGGTGAACCGCAAAATTTAAATGAAGCTTTTGGAAATAAACATTGGAAAGAAGCTATGGATTTAGAATACTCAGCGTTAATGAAAAATAAGACATGGCATTTAGTACCTCCTAGAAAAGGAATTAATATCATTGATTCAAAGTGGGTCTATAAGATAAAAAGAAAAGCTGATGGAAGTCTTGACAGATACAAAGCTCGTTTAGTTGCAAAAGGTTTTAAGCAAAGATATGGTATAGATTATGAGGATACTTTTAGTCCTGTAGTAAAAGCAACAACAATCAGAGTCATTTTATCTGTGGCTGTGTCAAGAGGATGGAGTCTTCGTCAGTTAGATGTGCAAAATGCTTTCTTACATGGAGTTTTGGAAGAAGAGGTTTACATGAGACAGCCACCAGGATATGAGGATAAATCTTTGCCTAATTATGTTTGCAAACTTGATAAAGCTTTGTATGGTCTTAAGCAAGCGCCAAGAGCGTGGTATTCTAGATTAAGTATGAAACTACAGAGTTTGGGTTTTAAGCCATCACGAGCGGATACATCTTTGTTCTTCTATAACAAAGGAAATATTAGCATGTTTGTTCTTATTTATGTTGATGATATTATTGTGGCGAGCTCAGTGCCTAGTGCAACTACAGCTTTACTCAGTGATCTTAATAAGGAGTTTGCTTTGAAAGATTTGGGTGACCTACATTATTTCCTTGGAATAGAAGTAAACAAAGTCTCTGATGGTATAATTTTGTCTCAAGAAAAATATGCTTCAGATATTTTAAAGAGAGTTGGCATGAGTGATTGCAAACCAGTAAATACACCGATGTCAACCTCGGAAAAACTTTCAGTTCATAAAGGAGATTTACTTGGTCCTAGTGATGCGACACAATACAGAAGCATGGTTGGTGCTTTACAATATTTGACGTTGACAAGACCAGATATTTCTTTTGCAGACAACAAGGTATGTCAATATTTACATGCTCCTACTACAGTTCATTGGTCAGCAGTTAAAAGGATTTTACGGTATATTAAACACACTATGAAGCTCGGCCTAAAAATTGGGAAGATATCCTCTCTATTGGTTAGCGGCTTCAGTGATGCAGATTGGGCTGGATGTATTGATGATAGGCGCTCTACAGGAGGTTTTGCAATTTTCTTAGGTTCAAATCTTGTTTCCTGGAATGCACGCAAGCAGGCGACTGTATCAAGATCAAGTACAGAAGCAGAATATAAAGCATTGGCCAATGCAACTGCAGAAATTATGTGGATTCAAATCTTGTTGTTAGAAATTGGAATTCAAGCACCGAGAAAAGCAAAGCTATGGTGTGATAACATGGGAGCTAAATATCTCTCTGCAAATCCAGTTTTTCATGCAAGAACAAAGCATATTGAAGTGGACTATCCCTTTGTTCGTGAAAGAGTTGCAAAAAGATTACTTGATATTGAACATGTGTCGACAAGGGACCAAGTGGCTGATGGATTTACAAAACCGTTAGCTGTGCGACAATTGGAGATTTTCAAGGGCAATCTTAATCTAGAGAAGATTTAGATTGAGGGGGAGTGTTAAACATCTTGTAACTAAATATAGATATACCTAAATATAGACGTGTAAGCAAACCAAATATGGAAGAGTCATGACCGGCTAAGGATTGTAGATTGTTGTACAGGCCTAGGATTCTTGTTACTAAATTTAGTCTTTCCTAGTTTTGTCTCTAGCCGGTCATATCTCCTCCATATATATTTGTAACCGCACCATGTTGTGCAGGTATCTAATTAACACGTAACCACCGTGACCTCTGTGTTTGGAGGCCGGTGTTCCACTAGAAGCTTCAAGTGCGCCTCTGTTTCTTTCACAGAGCACGACTTGGCCTCTCACGTCCGTGCCGTTCAAAGAATCGGCGGTGCATCTACAAGTGAGAGACAGATCAGCTACGGAAATCTCTCACACAAATTAGGGAAGCAGCCAAGAACAGCTAGCCAAGGGACTTAATTATCGTACAAGCCTCCATGTGCAAGAGGTTTGAAACTGCTTCCCGATGAGTTGTTCCCATAGTAGTGGTACAGGGATTGTCCCTGCAAAATATATATATAAATTAGCATATATATAGCTTGGTCAAGATCATCGCAGGAACTAATTAAGTCATGAATCTCCGCAAGTCATCCGATCCGTTGTGATTCGTATGTACCACGATCTGTTGCTTGTTTCCCAGCGTGATCACGGTTGGAAACGACCGATCAATCTTGCTCGCGGCAACCGTGATGACCCACGGAGCCGTGTTCTCAAGCGTCTGCGGACTAGGCCCGTCGTTGCTGGCCGCGTACACGACGGTGATCCCCTTCTGCACCGCGTGCAGGGCGCCGAACGAATTCTCGTCGGGGTCAGCCAGCGACAGCGAGAGCACGTCCACCCCGTCGTGTATCGCGTCGTCGATTGCGGCGAGCACGTCTGCACTGTTGCCGCCCTGTGCCCAGAGGGACTTGTACACCGCGATGCGAGCCCTAGGCGCCCCGCCACGCGCAGCGCCCGCGCCGAGGCCGTGGAAGCTTGCCGCCTCAACGACGGAGCCAGCCGCGGTGGACGCCACGTGCGTGCCGTGGCCGACGATGTCCCGGGGCGACAGGTAGTCGGACTTGAGGTCCTCGTCGTCCAGTCCAGCGCTGTAGAACCGCGCGCCGATGATCTTGCGGTTGCAGTTGCTGCTGTTCCAGCCCTGTCCGACTTCGCACTTGCCTTTCCACCGTGACGGCACCGGCCCATACCCTTGGTCGCTGAAGCTTGGCGACTCCGGCCAGATACCTGGGGGTAATAATTCACAAAGATTTGTTTCAGTTCGAACCAAACCGGTTCGTTCAGATCAATAATATTTGCGTAAAAAATACACACTAACCGGTGTCGATAATCCCTATGATTATATCCTCCCCTTGGTTGCTTTTTCGGAGCACCTCGCTGGGCATCTGGTAGTTGAGACCAAGGAAGTCCCAGCTACGAGTGGTGGTGGCAGTGCAGGTTCTGCTAGGTACGACACTAATGACGTCCGGAAGCTCTGTAGATTTCATCATATTACATCAAGATACGTACTCATACTGTTGGTAATGGTAATGAAATCTTGTTTGAGCACGAATGCTGACCTGCAAGCTGTTCAGCTTGATCTTCGGTAAGCATTGCAGCGAAGCCTGAGAAGCCGTGCTTGTAGTTGTGGGTCATGGAGGCCAAAGAATCTTCCTTGCTGATAATTGACGCTGCACAGAGAGTGATAATTAATAAACTCTTCAGCTAATTTAATTTAATTTAATAGACTAATTCCCATTTGATACATTCTCCATGCATATTTGTATATCAAAATTAGCTTCAAAAAAATATGCAAATTTAATAGACAAAGCAGACTATATCACAAAATTTATCCACGGCCAATTTAATTATATATCAAAATTAACTTCATGTTTTTTGTAAGAAACATAATATTCTCCACATACCTTCCGAGAACAGCGGCGAGTAGATCATGGTGCGAAGCAATAACATCGTTGGGGTGTCCATGTCTCACATCGCCTAGGTATACGATATAAAGCTACAAACATATATACACAGAAAAAAAATGAATTTTAGAAACTTACTACTCCAATTGCAATTGAATTGCTAAGGCAGCCATATGATAACCACTCTGTTTAGGTAGTACTGTACTACAAAACTAGTATCCGTAGGAGAATGCTCAGTTGCTTAGGCCCCGTTTGGCAGAGCTCCCAGAGTTGATTCTCTGCTGAATTCAGCAGGAGCTCTGCCAAACAGTTTTTTTCAGGAAGGTGATTCTCTGCTGATTCCGTAAAATGATTCTCTGAAATGAACTAAGAGGCTGAGAGCTGAAAAAAGTAGCTTCCCTGATTCTGTGAAGTGATTCTCCACGTTGATTTTAAAAGTTTATGATGAAGAATCAAAGAGAATCACTTTCAGCCACAGAATCACTTCTCTCAGAGAATCAGCTTCTATGGAGAATCAGAATAACATGGAGCTCTACCAAACTTACCCTTACCCTTACCCTTACCCTGCTACGCGATCTTCCAAGCGCCCCCAATGACACTGTGCAAAAGCATAGCAGTATCGCCAAAGCTACAGAGGCACGCGTGGAAGAATGTAACCCCATCCTTCTATGTTCTTTAAGTGTGATCTTGCACCGCTGATGAATGATGATCGTGCTGATAATGGGCCTGTATTTATAGACGTGTTAGAACGGATACCCGTACACGGGTCAGAAATTATTCATTTATTCTACTTCATCAACATTATATAAATTAGTGAACCATTTCGATCGGGAATTAGGGGGTGTTTGGTTCCCACCCCCTAGAGTTTAGCCACTAAAGTTTAGTGGAGGTCACTAAAGTTGTAGTGTTAAAATTGACTTTAGTGGGGGTGTTTGGAACTTTAATGACTAAAAGTGACTAAACTCTAGGGACTCTAGGGGGTGAGAACCAAACATTGATGGGCTGTTGTCTGGTTTGAATTGGCCAACGTAGGAAGGGGGCAGGTGAGGAGGAGGACGGGATAGACAGCACCCACCCAGTCTGCAGAGCGGCACGGAACCACGCCAAAACAACATCCAAGGGGAGCCAGCCACGGATTAGGCCTTGTTTGGATGCGCATGTATCTATCTCAAACCATATGGATTGGAGTGTAACTTAGTTCAAATACACTTCAATACATGTGGATTTAGCTAAATATATGTTGTCGGTGTTTCGATCCCGGGGGTATGACACCAACTAGTAATATGATCGCGTGCTCTCTTCCTGGATGGTGATGCAAGATGACACAAGGATTTATCCTGGTTCGGGCAAAGAAGGCCCTACGTCCAGCGGGGGGAGGAGGTTCTTGTATTACTTGCACCTAAGTGCTTGTACAGGGGCAATACAAGCTCAACGAGCGTGGACCGAAGTCCGGACTTGTGTGTATGTGTACTCGTGTGGGAGTTATGTGTGCTGACCCGAGTGGATGAGGACCTGAGTCTCTCGTGCGCGAAGGGCCCAAGCGTCCCCTTTTATAGAGCAAGGGGAGGCCAGGGTTACACAGGGTCACACAGGGTTCGGGATGTACAACGCCCAATACGGCGGAGGGTAGGAATTTTGTCTTGTCGAGGACACTGTAGCCGACGTGGGGGTTGCTGTTGAGGCGTCCTTGAAGCGTGGCCTCCATTCCGGACGCGGACGTGGAGGCGTGGCGACGTGGAGGTCGTGCAGCGCCCATTCCGGCACGTACGGGACGTGGCAGGGCCCCTCCGGGTCTTGGGGTACCTGTCCTCCAATAGCATGAAAGCAGTTAGGGCTCGAGGGGCGCGGAGCCGGCCTCGAGGTGGCACCTACGGGGGGGCTCGAGCCCCCGCGGGTATGGGCAAGTTCCGGAAAACCCGCCCGCCCAGCGGGAATCCAGGTCTCGAGATATGGCTCGAGGATGCTACAGTGCAGAGTATGGCCAAGCAGTGTTGTACTTGTGCCCTTTTGCCTATGCTTGTGGTGAAAACGAGATTTGACCTGGGCTCCGGTTTACTGTGGCTCACGTCGTGTGCCAGAGGATGTGACCGGAGTAGGTGAACGCATTAAATGCGCAGTATGAGATTGGCATCCGATGTCTGTGCCGCTCGAGGGAGGCGTGATGTGTCTCGAGGGATGGTTTACCGTGGCAGAGAGGCTCGAGGTTCCCACGCGGGGTCCCGAGGAGCGGTGCACGGCTATGGTGGGCTCGAGGCCTACGTGCCGGGGTTCGAGGGGTAGGCTACCATAAGGCGGACAGTAAGGCTTTGGCGGGCCCGGGCTCCCCAGTGATGGGCCGGCGTTGTAGGCCTCGAGGGGTTGGCTTTTTAGAAGGTTAGACTTGCTAGGTTTGTTATTAATTGGTGTTCTAGGTTTAACCTATTTGTTTTGCGTTGATTGGGAGTACCCCTTTTGTGGACCCCCGACAGTAGCCCCCGAGCCCTTGTTCGAGTGCTGGCACTCGAGCAGGGGCTCCTATCCGGGATCCGGAGGGTTAGCTGACTGGTTCTCAAGGGTTTGGTTGCCTTGATTCCGTGGGCATAGCCCCCGAGGCCGCGGGGGAGTGGTTAGAGCTCCCTCGTGGGCTTTTTGCGAGTGTGAGTGTTAGTTACGTTTTTTAGGTTCGGGAGTGTCGAGCCCCCGAGTTTTTTGATCCTCTTTCGTCGAGGGGTGCCAGGCTAAACTGACCGGCCGGCTCTTCGAGCTGTCCGGCACGTCAATTGCCCTGGCTTGTCATCCCGCGAGTCCTTTCGATCGGACGCGAGGGGGGATGCCTCGTACTACCACGAGCGGGTGAGTATCGAGGTTCCCGGTGAGCTGGTAACGGGGAAATCCAAGTGAGACCTCGTGCCCCGTTCGATAGGGTCGACTGAAGCCCGGAGGCGATCTCATAAAGCATGGGTGCTCGGTCTGCAGGAGTGCCGGGTCCATTCGATAGGACCCGGTGGCTCGATGCCTCCCTCCGAGGGGATCTCACTGCACGTCGTGCGCCCTGCCTTGGATACACGTGAGGGGCCTCGAGGGCTTGGCCCTCGAGCGATGCTGCGAGTGGCGCCCCTTGGTGTCCCTGACTCGGGTGCTCGAAGCCGGCTGTCGAACCCTCTTCGAGGGCCAGCCTTCACTGCTTCGAGGCTTGGAAGGGCCGGGGCCCGTTTTTACCTTCGTGAAGAAGCCTCTATTGTCTGGGAATTCTTCTGCCCGTTGGGCGCGCCCTTTTAGGCGGAAACTGTCAGGGAGGGCGACAGACGCGAAGTTGGAGCGGCGGTCGTGGTGGGCCCAGGCAGCGGAGCAAATGGGAAGTTGCCACGTGTACCTGTCAATCGGCTCGAGATTCGGTTAGGTGGGCGCATTAAATGCGTGCGGTTACCTTTTTTCCGTCGTGGGAGACCCCGCCCGTCGGGGTTTTCTCTTATAAATACCGAGTGAGGGGAGAGGAACCCTTTACTTTGCCTTTGCCTTCACCGCTGTCGTAGCTTCCACACGCCTTCTTCCCGAGCCAGCAATTGGGAATCTTCCCGGCCGCCCGTCCACCGCTCAGATCCGCGCCGTCGCCGCCATGGCCGCTTCGTCCCAGGTGCTGCCGGCCGAAGACTGGAGCCCGACGAAGATGACGCAGCAAGAGCTGGAGACGCTGGTGGAGCGGGGGCTTCTCCGCCCCAACCCGCAGGAGGGTCCCGTGTGGTGGATTCTCCCGTCGGCGGACCACCGGGAGCCGCACCCGCCGGAGGGGTACGTGGTGAGCTTCACGCGCTACCACCGCATGGGGCTCGGCGTCCCGCCGAGCCGCTTCATGCGGGGGCTGGCCCACCACTTCGAGGTGGAGCTGCAGCACTTCTCCCCCAACTCCATCTCGCATGCCGCCATCTACGCCGCGGTGTGCGAGGGGTATCTGAAGATCGAGCCGCACTGGGAGATGTTCGTCCACCTCTTCCGGGGCGAGCTCTTCCACAAGGCCGCGAAGCCGAGCGGGAGGAGGCTCGCGCGTGTGGGCTCCCTCACCATCACCGCGAGGACCGGGCCCTCGTCGGCCAACGTCCCCCGCGACTACCTCCGCTACAAGCTTTCCACCAACCAGGCGGGGTGGGACGACCACTGGTTCTACGTGCGGAACGAGGGCGGGCTCCTTCTGCAGTACACCGGCAGGGTCATCACCCAGCGCCCGGAGAAGTGGAACTGGGGCGTCGCGGCGGACAGGCAGCGCCACCTGTTGCCGTTGATGAACACGATGCGGACGCTGGTGGAGGAGAAGAAACTGACCGTCCAGGCGGTCATTTGGGCGTTCCATCAGCGGAGGGTCCTTCCTCTGGCGGACCGCCCCCTTCTCATGTTCGAGATGGGGCCGAACACCCCACTCGAGGCGCTGAACCAGTCGAGGATGGCCGAGGAGGGGCTGTCTCGGAACGAGGGTACCTCACGGGTGACGGTCACGGTTCACGGGTCGTTCCGCCCTGAGGAGGCCGACCTGATCGCCATGGCACCCGACGCAGGGTGTCTCGACCTGGTAAGCCATCCTCGAGTCAGGCTGTCCCGAGCCTCCCCTCCTTTCTCTTTCTCCGAACCTTGCTTACTCTCCTTGTGGTTTTCCTTATCAAGTTTTCTTTTTTGGCAGGGGGCGTTCACATGTCGCGCGTCGAGGCCCCCGGTGAGGGAGGACGCCGCGGAAATACAGGTGAGGCGCCTCTCTGCTCAGAAGGATAAGGAGAGTAAAGATGCCAAGAAGAAGAAAGAGAAAGAGAGGAACTTGCGACGGGTGGCTCGGGAGCAGAGGCTAGCGAAGGCTCGTCGTAACCGGCAGCCTGGAGAGGAGTCCCCCGAGCTCAGTTCCTCGAGCTCGGAGGAGGAGGACGATGATGAGGAGGAGAGTGATGACGAAGGGATGGATGCGCGTCTGAGGCGCGCGGGGGTCGTCGACATCAGGGCTGACCGTTCCTCTGTGTAGGAGAATGTCTTGGAGGTCCCCCCGGCGAAGGGATCGCGCGGGACGCAGCCGCGGAAGGCCGCGTCAGGCCCAGCCTCGTCGGAGGCTCAGGGCACGTCGAGCTCCGTACCGGATGTGCCCGCTGACGCGAGGAAGCCTCGAACTAGGAGCGCCATCGCCGCGGCGCAGAAGGAGGCCACGACCGCGTCGACCCAGGCGGGGGGTCTCGAGAAGGGTCTGTCCTCGAGAAGCGGCCAGCACGCCGAGAAGGACTCCGGGCCCGATCGTCGCAAGACGTCGAGGGCGACATCGAGCCCGCGGAGGAGCGGGCAACATGAGGGGGCGTCGAGCCCCCGCCACCATGACCGTCGAGGAGGGAGCCCCCGGTCGTCTCGTGACGGGAGTCGCGAGCTACCACGGAGCCCGTCGCCGCACCGCCGCTGGGAGAAGGAGGCAGACGCGGGGGGGCATGACCGTCAGCACGAGCGCCGGAGTAGGTCCCGGAGCCCGCGCCGGGAGAGGCGCCAAGATGACCGCTCGAAGGAGACGCGGTCGCCCCCCGGGACAAGGGACAAAAGGGGAGCTCCCCGCCGGGGTCGAGCCACGGGAAGCATCGGGAGCCTTCCCCCCATCCGGCCTATACGGAGACGGCTCAGGGGCGTGGCTCGAAGCCCCCGAGCGGGTCCGGCGATTCGGGGAAGAAGCCCTGCCGTCGCTTTGGGTAAGTAGCGCTCCTCAATTTTGTTGGTAGGGAAACTTTACCTTTTTACCTTTGGTGATATGTGTTGTTTCTGGTTTTTCAGGGAGAAGCGCTCCCGGCAGGAGGCGGACCCCGCGGTGTCCAAGCGGGCCAAGACCTCTAGCTCTGCCGAGGTCCAAGCACCCCGAGGTATGGCTCCTTCTTCCGCTGGAGAGGCCGCTTGGGTGGTGAAGGCTCGAGCAACCATGGCTCGAGGAAGCCAGATGGCCGCTGCGGATCTTGGTGAGGCCGTCGCCGTCAACCACGGGGGTCGAGGCTCTTTCGTGATTCTGACGACTTTGTTCTCCTTTTCAGCAGGGACCGCGACTCCTGGCGCTGAGCCTGCCGTTACTGTGTCCGTCGCAGCTCCACCTCCACCACCTCCTCCTCCACCTCCCCCTTCAGTGGCGCCTACCGAGCAGGCCACTCTTCCCCCCGTCACGACGACCATCTCGGGGGGAATACCCGAGACAGGCGCGGCCCCGTCGGCGTCTGGGACTAAGGGGGCAAAGGCCCTCGAGACCCCAGTCGATGCGAGCCGGCCCGCGGAGAAGGGGAAGGAGGGAGAGGCGTCGGTGGAGAAGGTGCCGACGGTGGAGGAGCTCCTGGACGAGCTGGAGCGGGTGCCGTCCCCGGTCGAGGGCTCAATGCTGGCGCTCGAGGCACCGGCCAGGGATGACAAGACGCCGGAAGGCCCGGCGAGGGAGGAGAGCTTGGGGACGAGCCACCCCTCGAGCGATCCGCTACCGCTCGAGTCCCCGCCTCCACGCGAGGCCGCGCCGTCGCCTCGGGAGGGGACAAAGCAGGAGGAGGAGACGGCGGAGGGGCGGAGGGAGCCGCAGCCTGTGTCGCCGGTTGGTGGGCCGCAGCTGGCGCCGCTCGAGCCAGAGGGGGAGGGTCTGCCCATCGTCGAGATCGATCGACCGGCGTGGCCGTATCCTGACGCGCCAAGACCGACCGGTGCCGTTATCCTCGCCGAGCGGTCGACTCGGTAGGGGGCCCCGTGGGAGGCGCGGTTGATCTTTAGGGAGGTGGCCGAGCTCGTGGCGGAGGCGGAGAGGTCCTTCTTGGAGGAGGCGGACAAGTCGCGCAGGTGGCGGCCGCCCTTGCGAAGGCGGAGGGGGAGCTCCAGGAGCTCCGCGCCGAGCTGGGTCGGAACGCGCAGATGGCGAGCTGGCTCAACGCGGCGCAGGCGGAGACCCAGGTGGCTCGTGACGCGGCCGCCCAGGCTAAGAGGGAGGCCACCACCGCTCTGGCCACGGTGGAGGCATCAAGAAAGGAGGCCGTCGACGCCCGAAGCGAAGCCGCCACCGCCCGGTCTGCGGCAGAGGCGGCGAAGAAGGTGGCCGTCGACGCCCAAAGCGAAGCCGCCACCGCCCGGTCTGCGGTAGAGGCGGCGAAGAAAGGGGCCGAGGAGGCCAAGAGCGAGGCCGCCACCGCCCTGGCTGCAGCGGAGGCGGCGCGGCAGGAGGTGATCCGGAAGGATCTGGCCCTTGCGGAGACGGGCAAGCTGGTCGAGGACCTTAGGGGCGAAAAACTCGACGCGCTGTCCCAGAAGCATACACTCAAGCAGCGCGTCGAGGTCCTTACCAGCAACTTCGCCGCTCTGGGCGTGCACTGCCAAGGTAATCTTCATGCCTCGTCTTGCTTTGATTTCGAGATTCTTGCCACGCCGCGGACTTACCCCCTTCTGTTTGTTGCACAGATCTCGAGAAGACCTCCGAGGAGCTCCGCGAGACGAATAAGGCTCTCGTGGAGCAACTCCGAGGTGAAACCATGGTGGCGGAACGAGCGCGCGTCACCCTTGACAGGCTCGGCTCCATGTGGGGTGTCGACCCGGTGGCCACGGCCGAGGGCACGGTGGCTCGAGGCGACGCCCTGTGCTTCTTTGACGTGGCCGCGCGGGACCGCGTCCGGAGCGCCCTCCACCATGGTGTAAAGCAGGCGCTCGCGGCCGTCCGCTCCGGCTTCCACTACCCGGTCAATGTCGTCGCCAAGGGCTTCGTCGAGAAAGAGGGGAAGGATGAAGAGTGGAACGACCGCCGCGTCGACAAGATCCTGGAGAAGGTGGAGAGGCCCGGGGCGGCGCTCGCGAAGCTCTTCGAGGAGGACGTGCTGCCTCCTGATGCGGACAGTGGTACAGGTGGCCCTTCTCCTCCTGGCCCGGACGTCGAGGCTGAGCCCGCGGCAGAAGACCTTGGGGAGGAGTACCAGACCAATGAACAATGAGGCGTGCGTGCCAAATTTGGGCGTCGAGGCCCTTGTAAAAATTTATGTTATGACTTATGGCCTGTCGAGGCCAACATGTGTATATGACTTGCTTGTTTAAAGAAGCTGTTTTCTTTTCAAATTTATTCGATCATCTCTCTTTGTCGCTAGCTCGAGTTTCTGTCGGCTCGTTCTGTGTTCCTTCGATACGCGTCACGAGTTCCTCGAGGGGAGGCGTAGGTAGGGTACCGTAGCCCGGGGGCGTAGGTGGACGTCTACGTTGACGCCCCCCGACTCTTGGAGGCTCGAGGTATTTATGGATTTAGACGTTGCTAGCTTGCTCGAGACACGAATCGAGATGAGGGTCGAACTTTTGAAAAGAAAAACGCGCTTTTTCCGGAGTCTGGGGGGGCCCCCTGTCAGCCTCCGAGGGAGGCTCGACCCTGAGCAAGGCAGGGTCGAGGCTACCTTAAGTTGCTAAGTAATATGAAAGACAATGCGCGAGTTTGTTCATTCATATTTAACGTGTTTGTACAAAGCAACAAAATGAACAAGGCCTCGAGGCCCTTAAGGGTAGAAGCGACGTAGCTGAGAAATGTTCCACGCGTTCGCTAGGATCCTACCTTGCTCGTCGTAGAGCTTGTATGTTCCTGGCTTGAGCACCTCAGCTACGGTGTATGGGCCCTCCCATGGAGGGGTGAGCTTGTGGCGCCCTCGATTATCTTGCAGACGTCGAAGCACAAGGTCCCCCACCGCCAGGTCCCTCTTGCGCACGTGCTTGTCATGGTAGCGTCGAAGTGTTTGCTGGTAGCGCGCGGAGTTGATGAGTGCCACGTCTCGAGCCTCCTCGAGCTGGTCCTTGGCGTTGGCAAGCCTCTCGTCGTTGGTTTGCTCGTTGTAGGCTCGAAGTCGAGGGGAGCCGTACTCGAGGTCCGTAGGTAGGACAGCCTCGGCGCCGTAGGTTAGGAAGAATGGAGTGAACCCGGTGGCTCGACTCGGCGTAGTCCTGAGGCCCCACAGCACCGAGGGGAGCTCTGCAGCCCACCCTTTTCCAAAATTCTTGAGGGTCTTGAATAGCCTTGGCTTCAGCCCGTGGAGTATCATGCCATTGGCGCGCTCGACCTGCCTGTTGCATTGAGGGTATGCAACCGAGGCCCAGCTCACACGGATGTTGTTGTCGTCGCAGAAGCTGGTGAACTTTTTGCCCGTGAATTGCGTGCCATTGTCAGTGATGATGACGTTAGGCACCCCAAACTGATACGTGATGTCGGCGATGAACTCGACAGCCTTCTCGGAGGTGGGGTCGCCTATAGGCTTAGCCTCGATCCACTTGGTGAACTTGTCGATGGCCACGAGCACATGCGTGCACTTTCCAGTTGTCATCCTGAGGGGACCCACGAGGTCGAGCCCCCAGATGGCAAACGACCAAGTGATGGGGATCATCTGCAGGGCGTGCGCGGGCTGGTGCGTTTGCTTGGCGTAGAACTGACACCCTTGGCAAGCTCGAACCAGGCGCTTGGCATCTCCGATGGCGGTTGGCCAGTAGAAGCCTTGGCGGAAGGCGTTCCCCACCAGGGTCCTTGGCGCTGCGTGATGGCCGCAAGCCCCCGAGTGCATGTCATCGAGGAGCTTGCGTCCTTCCTCGAGGGAGATGCAGCGCTGAAGGATTCCAGATGGGCTTTGACAATAGAGCTCTCGTTCGTCGCCGTAGACGACGTAGGTCTTGGCCCTTCGAGCCATGCGTCGCGCCTCCGTGTTATCTTCTGGTAGCACGCCTCGTATCAGGTAGTCGAGGAAGGGCGTCCGCCAGTCGAGGGGTCGTGATGAAGAAGTGGCGGGTGCGTCGATCTGCATTGCCTCAGCGGATGTCGAGGGGTCGTTCTCGAGGGGTGGCGTCGAGGGGCCAGCCCCCGGGCCGATCTTGACGGATGGCTCGAAAACGTCCCTCGAGAAGACGTCTGGTGGGATGGTGCCACGCGTGGATGCTAACTTAGCCAGCTCGTCTGCGGCCTCGTTGTACTTTTGAGCGATGTGGTTGAGCTCGAGGCCGTAGAACTTGTCTTCTAGCTTGCGAACTTCTCCGCAGTATGCTTCCATCTTGGGATCGATGCAGCTTGAGGCCTTCATGACCTAGTTGATGATGAGTTGCGAGTCCCCTCGAACGTCGAGGCGTCGGACCCCAAGCTCGAGGGCGATACGCAGCCCGTTGACGAGGGCCTCGTACTCAGCGACGTTGTTGGAGGCGGGGAAGTGCAGACGCAGCAGGTAGCGCATGTGGACTCCGAGGGGCGAGACGAAGAGCAGGCCCGCGCCTGCCCATGTCTTCATGAGGGACCCGTCGAAGTACATAGTCCAGAGCTCGGCTTGGATTTGCGCCGGCGGGAGCTGGGTGTCGGTCCATTCAGCAACGAAGTCCGCCAACGCTTTTACTTGATGGCTTTTCGTGGAGCGTAGGTGATAGCTTCCCCCATTAGCTCGGCAGACCATTTGGCAATGCGCCCCGTGGCCTCCCGATTGTTGATAATTTCTCCGAGGGGGAAGGATGATACCACCGTTACGGGATGGGCGAGGAAATAATGTTGGAGCTTGCGCCTCGTGATGATGATGCCGTAGAGCAGCTTCTGGATGTGCGGGTACCGGACCTTGGCCTCGGACACACCTCGCTGGTGAAGTACACCGGTCGTTGGACTGGTAGCGCGTGACCCTCCTCGTGCCTCTCGACGACTATGACCGCGCTGACCACCTGGGTGGTTGTGGCCACATAGAGGAGGAGAGGCTCGGGGGGATCGTCACCCTGGGCTGGTCGTGGTGGCACGAGAATTGGCGCGGAAGTCAACAACCCCTTCAACTTGGTTAGGGCCTCCTCGGCTTCGACAGTCCACGCAAAGCATTCTGTCTTCTTCAGCAGGCGGTAGAGAGGTAGCGCCTTTTCCCCTAGCCTCGAGATGAACCTGCTGAGAGCGGCTAGGCAGCCTGTAACTTTCTGTACGCCCTTGAGGTCTCGAATTGGGCCCATCCTCGTGACTGCTGAGATTTTTTCGGGGTTGGCCTCGATCCCCCATTGTGAGACAATGTAGCCAAGTAGCATGCCCCGAGGCACACCAAAGACACATTTCTCGGGGTTGAGCTTCACATTCTTGGCCCGGAAGCACTCGAATGTGGTCTCGAGATCGCTGATGAGGTCCCCGACTTCCTTGGTCTTAACCACGATGTCATCGACGTAGGCCTCGATGGTTTTGCCTACATGTTCGCCAAAGATATGCTGCATACAACGCTGATACGTTGCCCCGGCGTTTCAAAGGCCGAAGGGCATTATAACATAGCAATACATACCAAAAGGCGTAACAAAAGAGGTAGCGAGTTCGTCGGATTCTTTCATCTTAATCTGGTGGTAGCCGGAATACGCATCGAGAAACGAAAGTACTTCACACCCCGCAGTGGAATCGACAATCTGATCAATTCTAGGGAAGGGAAATGGAACTTTTGGACATGCTTTATTCAGACCGGTGTAATCTACACACATCCGCATTTTTCCATTCTTTTTCTTGACTAGTACAGGGTTAGCTAGCCACTCTGGGTGAAATACCTCCTTGATGAATCCAGCCGCCAAAAGCTTGTGCATCTCCTCGCCGATGATCCTACGCTTCTCCTCGTCGAAGCGGCGCAGGCGTTGCTTCACCGGCCTGGACCCGGCCTGGATCTCCAAGGCGTGCTCGGTGACTCCCCTCGGTATGCCTGGCATGTCCGAGGGGCTCCACGCAAATATGTCGATGTTCGCGCGGAGAAAGTCGACGAGCACTGCTTCCTATTTCGGCTCGAGGCTGGCACTGATGGCCAGCGTCTTGCCATTGGTCGAGGTCGGGTCGACAGGTATCTGCTTGGTGTGCTCCGCCGGCTCGAAGGTGCCAGCGTGGCGCTTTGCTTCAGGGGCCTCCTCGGTGGCCAGGGCTGCCAGGGCCTCGAGCGAGTCGAGTTGGACGTTAGCCTCCCCACGCTCGACGCACTCCACGTCGCAGTGGTACGCGTGTTCGTAGGAGGTGTCGACGGTGATGACCCCTTTCGGCCCCGGTATCTTGAGCTTCAAGTATGTGTAGTTGGGGACCGCCATAAACTTGGCGTAGCCAGGCCTGCCGATGATGGCGTGGTAGGTCCCTTGGAACCCAACCACCTCGAAGGTGAGCGTCTCCCGGCGGAAGTTGGTCGGTGTGCCAAAGCAAACAGGTAGGTCGATGCGCCTGAGGGGGTGGGCCTTCTTTCCTGGTACGACTCCGTGAAACCCCCCGACGCTGGGTCGGAGCTGGTCCCTTGAAATCCCCAGGAGGTCGAGGGTCTCGAGGTATATGATGTTGAGGCTCGAGCCCCCATCCATCAATACCTTGGAGAACCGTACGTCGATGATGACGGGGTCGACGACGAGGGGGTACACCCCCGGATTCAAGACATGGTCCGGATGGTCGTCACGGTCGAACGTGATCGGTGCATCAGACCAGCCAAGATACCGGGGGGCGTCATGGCGGAGTGTAAAGACCTCTCGGCGCTCCTTCTTTCTCTCTCGGGCTGAGAGCCCGACGGTTGGGCCCCCGTAGATCATGTAGCAGTCGCGCACCGGGGGGAAGTTGCCATCCGCGTCCCCGTCGTCGCGTCGATTGTTGTCCTTGCCCTTAGGCACGTCTTCCTTCTCGTCGCCGAGCTTGGAGTAGAAGCCCTTCATCATTCGGCAGTCCTTCAACTTGTGGTTCGTGGGACCCTTGTGATAAGGGCAGAGGTCCTCGAGCATTTTGTCGAAGACAGCCCCGTCAGGGGGGCCTCGTGGCTTCTTATGCTCGAGGGCGGCCACGAACACTTCTTCATCGTCGTCGTCATCGGCGTCGCGCTTCGCCTTCTGAACTTTGCCTTTATTCTTCTTCTTTTTGTTGTCATTGTTGCGGTTCTTGACGTTGTTGCCCTTGCTCGAGCCCTCCGGCGTGGCCACCGCCTTACCTTTGTCCGTGGAGCGGCCAAAGAAGGCCCCCACTGCCTCGTCGCCTGAGGCAAAGCTGGTGACACAATCCATTAGATCCTCGACCGTCCTGGGACGGTAGCGCCCTAACTCGTGGACTAGCTCTTGGCATGTTGTGCCCGCGAGGAACGCTGAGATGACATCCTCATCAGGCACGTGGAGGAGCTCGAGGCGCTGCTTCGAGAATCGCCGAGCGAAGTCGCGGAGGGGCTCGTCTGCTGTCTGTCTGCAACGTCGTAGATCCCAGGGGTTGCCTGGGCGCACGCAAGTCCCCTTGAAATTCCCATCGAAGACCCTGACTAGGTCGGCCCAGTCGTGGATTTGATCCGGTGGGAGCCCCTCGAGCCACCGACGGGCGGTGTCCGAGAGGTAGAGTGGGAGCTGGCGTACGATCACGCGGTCGTCGCTCTTTGCCCCGCCCAGTTGGCAGCCCAGGCGGAAATCGGAGAGCCATAGCTTGGGCTCGACCTCCCCGTCGTACTTCACGATGTTGGTCGGTGGTCGAAAGCGATCAGGGAGGGTCGAGCCGCGGATGGCCCGGCTGAAGACCCTGGGGCCCGGGGGCTCGAGGGTTTGCCGGTCCTCGTCACTGTCGTAGCGCCCTCCTCGATGGGCGTTATAGCCGCGCTCCTCGGCCCCTTTGTCCTTGCGCCGGTGGTTGATGTTGTTGCGGGCGTCATTGGGGTCTCGAGGTGGCCGGTAGTCGATGATTCGCTCCCGGACTGGCCTGGCTCGAGAGGCGTCCGACTGATGGACGGATGTCTCACGCTCGTTGCGGGGCGTGTCTGCTGGCTTCCCCGAGGCCGCTCCGCGCCGGCGCGAGGCTGAGCTCTCGGCCTGCTGCAGAGCGGCTGTCTCGAGGAGGTTCTTCATTTCCCCGAGCATGCGCCTGGCGTCAGGGTTGGAGATGGCGGGTAGATCACGGAGCAGCATCGCGGCCGCCACCACGTTCTGCCCGGCTCGCGGGAAGCGAACCTCGGGGCGTGCTGGTGCCCCGTCCTCGCGGATCTGCCGGTGGACCTCTCGTGCGCGGCCACGTGCGTCGGCGCCTCGAGGTTGGGCTTGTTCCTGCACAAGAGCTTGCTCGAGCTGCAGCAGGCATTGTCGGTCCTCCTCAGCCTTGTTGATCGCCTCCCGCAGCTGCGCGAGCTGCGCCGCCCGGTCGTCGTTGTGCTGAGGTGGTGCATCCGGTGCCGGAGGTTCATTTCTCCCCCAAACGTGTGGTCCGCCTGCCGCAGCCACGTCTCCGGGCTCTTCGAGGTTGAGCGCCGGCCTGGTGTCGTCGTCGCCGTCGTCCTCGGCATCGTCCACGACCCCGTCGAGCTGGAAGCACTCCCTGGTGGGATCCCAGAGGTCGGGGTCGTGGTAGTCGTACTCGTCGGAGTCGGAGCTGTTGATGTCGCGCCGCCTTGGCTCGTGCTGGGACTGCAGCTCGCGGTACCACTCTCCGACGGTGGCTCGCCGGGGTGGCTCGACGACACATGAGATGCCGCGGTCGACGTGCGTGGGGAAGACGATCTCCAAGTCGGCGGTGGCTCGTAGGATTACGCCCGGACGTTTCTCCCGCTCTGCCGCCGCCCGGTCCTGATGGCGCTTGTCGAGGTGGTGGGCGTAGACAGCTGCGGAGTTGTTGAGGCCGAACGGGTGCTGCTGACGTCGAGCGCGGTACACCCCGTGCGGGAGGAGGCCAGGTGGTGTCGACGGAGCATGGCTCGGGGGCCTCTGGGCAGGCTCCTGGTCCGTGCGCATGACGAACGCGAACTCGCCGGGAGAGTGCGCGCGCGCCCTAGAAGTCTCTGGCCGCGCGCCGGGCAGGTTTCTCCTCGGGGACATTGCGCCGGCCGCGGGGAAGTGGGTGTACGCCACGGGCACCGCCTGTGCCTGGCGACGATGGTGACGACGGCGCCGCTCGCGAGGTGGCGACGCGTGGTGGTGCGGGCGACGCGCCACGCCCCCCGCGCGGGGTGGTGTGACACGCCCTCCGCTCGGGCTCTCCGTGGAGAGCAGGGTCAGCTCAATGCCGCTGCCGGTGGCCAGGAACTCGAGGCTCCCGAACCAGATGATGGCACCAGCAGAGAACGAAGGAGTGGGAGAAGCCATCCAGAAAACAGCGAGAAATCGACTCCGACACGCGAAGGCCCCTACCTGGCGCGCCAACTGTCGGTGTTTCGATCCCGGGGGTATGACACCAACTAGTAATATGATCGTGTGCTCTCTTCCTGGATGGTGATGCAAGATGACACAAGGATTTATCCTGGTTCAGGCAAAGAAGGCCCTACGTCCAGCGGGGGGAGGAGGTTCTTGTATTACTTGCACCTAAGTGCTTGTACAGGGGCAATACAAGCTCAACGAGCGTGGACCGGAGTCCGGACTTGTGTGTATGTGTACTCGTGTGGGAGTTATGTGTGCTGACCCGAGTGGATGAGGACCTGAGTCTCTCGTGCGCGAAGGGCCCAAGCGTCCCCTTTTATAGAGCAAGGGGAGGCTAGGGTTACACAGGGTCACACAGGGTTCGGGATGTACAACGCCCAATACGGCGGAGGGTAGGAATTTTGTCTTGTCGAGGACATTGTAGCCGATGTGGGGGTTGCTATTGAGGCGTCCTTGAAGCGTGGCCTCCATTCCGGGCGCGGACGTGGAGGTCGTGCAGCGCCCATTCCGGCACGTACGGGACGTGGCAGGGCCCCTCCGGGTCTTAGGGTACCTGTCCTCCAATAGCATGAAAGCAGTTAGGGCTCGAGGGGCGCGGAGCCGGCCTCGAGGTGGCGCCTACGGGGGGGCTCGAGCCCCCGCGGGTATGGGCAAGTTCCGGAAAACCCGCCCGCCCAGCGGGAATCCAGGTCTCAAGATATGGCTCGAGGATGCTACAGTGCAGAGTATGGCCGAGCAGTGTTGTACTTGTGCCCTTTTGCCCATGCTTGTGGTGAAAACGAGATTTGACCTGGGCTCCGGTTTACTGTGGCTTACGTCGTGTGCCAGAGGATGTGACCGGAGTAGGTGAACGCATTAAATGCGCAGTATGAGATTGACATCTGATGTCTGTGCCGCTCGAGGGAGGCGTGATGTGTTTCGAGCGATGGTTTACCGTGGCAGAGAGGCTCGAGGTTCCCACGCGGTGTCCCGAGGAGCGGTGCACGGCTATGGTGGGCTCGAGGCCTACGTGCCGGGGTTCGAGGGGTAGGCTACCATGAGGCGAACAGTAAGGCTTTGGCGGGCCCGGGCTCCCCAACGATGGGCCGACGTTGTAGGCCTCGAGGGATTAGCTTTTTAGAAGGTTAGACTTGCTAGGTTTGTTATTAATTGGTGTTCTAGGTTTAACCTATTTGATTTGCGTTGATTGGGGGTACCTCTTTTATGGACCCCCGACACATGTGCATCCAAACAAGCTGTTACAAGGATTATCTTATGATGACTAATCCACTCCCGATCCGGCCATACCCGCTACGCGATGATCCTGACACGGATCATCTAACTAGTTCTGTCTTTGAAGAAGATCTTATTACTAGGTCCATGCCGCTACGCGGTCACACGTGCCATGGACTATCATTAGCACTAAACTGATTTTCAGCGATTCAACCACCTCTCTATTGACATCCGAAACAAGCCGTTGTTATAAATGCAGTTATAGAAACGATTTCGATTTTAAGGATGTGTTTAGATGCATTCATTTTGCAAAATAAAACACTGTAGCTAGGGGTGGTAATGAATCATGGCCTTATCACTCCTTCACAATCTAACTTGACCCTTTCCATTTTTAGTTCAAAATCATATAGTATTATGATCCGATCCTTATTGAGCCTGATCTTTAGATTTGCTAGGCTAAATTTTAGAGCCCTTTACCACCCCTAACTGTAGCACTTTCGTTGTTATTTGACAAACTTTGTCCAAACATGGACCAACTAGACTCAAAAGATTCATCTCGACATGTAGATACTAAAAGTACAATTAGTTATTTTTTACCTACATTTAATGTTTCATGCATACGTCCAAACATTGATGTGATGGTTGATGTGATAGAAAATTTTGCAAAACTGGAGCAACTAAACAGGGCCTAAGCGCCTTAAAAAACAATTATTGGAGACGGTTTTATTTCCAGCCGTTTGTACATATGCTCAAGTTATAGAGTCGGTTACCACGTGATTTCCTGCGCCGCTGTCGTCCTTCCGCTGCTCCCCCTCTCTCCTTTCTTCGGTATATCACCGGAGACGTCTCCCTCTCTCCTTCCTCCGGTATATCACCGGAGACATCCCCTCTGTCCTTCCTCAACCCGGAGACGTCTCCCTCTCTCCTTCCTCCGGTATATCACCGGCCAGGAAGCCAAAAGACATGGAATAAAATCAATGGTCATGCTAACCATTTGGGAAATCTGCAATAAGGTAAGTAAGACACCCGATCAAGTCTTCAGTCTGGATCTACACCGGAAACAAGAGCCTCGAAATGATTGTACAAACGCCAGCACAAATATCACAGATCGCGCCGAGTGGGCTACTAATATAGATGATCTTGTTAGTCGCTATAAACATCATGTAAATTGGGCTACTGTACCATAGGGGTGGCATAGTTTCCACTTAATTGTGGAACTGTGCAAAAAAAAAATGGGTGCGTCTTACGCCAATAGAAACTTTGTAATTGCTCTCTTCTTATCTATGAAAGTCGGTAACAGATCTTTCGAAAAAAAATCCCCCTCTTTCCTTCCTCCGGTATATCACTGAAGGCCAGAGAGAGTGAGGATTCATCGCTTTTAATATTTTTTTTCTAATAGATCGAGTTCTTGGGGTTTGAGTCTATCCATATCAAGTATTGTTCTCCATATCATTGTATATGATTGTGATTTTGACTATAAAGATGTGTCACATTCTGGTTTAAGTTCTCGGCTTTTGACCGTTTCCATTAAATTGGTTACCGTATTAGTTCGTTTCCGCACACCTAGGGATGAAAACGGACGGAATTTTTCCCGTACCACCCCGTTCCGTTTTCTATATTTTTCTATCTGTTTCCATATTTGCGAGATCCTGTTTTTTGTATTTGCGGAAGTAGAAAAGGGTGTTTTCCATCCGTTTCCGATTAATCCTGTTTTAATATATAATAGACCCGTATTTATCCCGTTTTTAATCTGTGTGCAACATGTTCAACAATCACATATCCTTAAAATATGTTAATGTAACTAGGAATCACCTATTCACGTACATAATATGTAAATGAATATTAAATTTTGTTTATATTATTATATGACTTTATATATGTATATTTTGAGAATATTAGATTATGTTATATTAATTTAATTTTTCGGCTTTCCATCCGTATTTATCCGTTTCCTACATTCATATATCCGATTCTGTTTTCGAACCCGTATTTTCCAAACCCGGTCCTGTTTTCCGCTACAAAATATAGAAATGGAAGTAGAAATAGGTTTTTTCTGTCCGTTTTCATCCCTACGCATACCGCATACCGATTCCGTTTCTGAACCCGTTCCCGTTTCGACTAAAAAATATAGTAATGGAAGTAAAAATACGGTTTTCCGGTTTCCGTCTGTTTTCATCGGAAACTGTGCTTAGGTTCGACCAGTCAGACCCGATGATTATTGATGCTGCCAAGAAAAAGAGTCAAAGCTATTATATAGCTTTATATAAAAAAGAACATTGTATAACAAGTCTAACTTTATTCAAATTTAGCTAGCTCAATAATGCTAGCTGTTCTAATAAAAAAAACAAATATACAGACCAGGCCATACTGGAACTTGGAACTGCTTATTCTTGTATACCATTGCTAAGAACACTAAGACATTTCCATCACACAAGGGGGAACTTCATATTTCAAGTTTTCAACACAGTTATGCAACATCAGCATAAAAATCATGGACTGTCATCCGTGCGGCTATTGGAATCCGAACCGTCTTCTGGCCCTTGTACCATGTAAGGCTGCCAAATGTGTAGTCTCCTTGTAGCTTCCACATAGGTGACAGCTTCACCTGAAACGTGTGAACTTTGTTTGTAGCATTGAACACGAGGACAGAAGGTTCAACATCCATCTGAACTCCAGGTGGGCTCTGGATTGCAGCATGGTAGACGGCATCGACCTCACCAACATTTGTGACCGTCCTCGATACGGTGATCCGATTCCTCAAGTCCGAAATAGCGATGGACGGCAGGTTCAGGTGATAGGCTGGTACCGAGGTTCTGTTGCATCTTTCACTTGTCCTGCTGTTTGCGCAGCCAAAGAAGAACTTGTAATCGCTTGGATCGATGTCATAAACCAAGCCAGGATCAGCTGCCTCGTTAGGGTTAATGTTCCCGCCTCCGTAGTCAAATGGGTCAGCAACCTTTCGGGGCAACCCTTCAGCCAGTATCGGCATGCCGTGTTCGTCAGTTACGGACGCTTCATCGTCATGCAAAACGAAACAGAGTTAGGAAAGGTGTAACATTGCCTAGCACTCCTATTCACTTTCACTAGTTAATCACTCTGTTGACCATATTACCTGAGGTGACAATGGCAGATTTCAGTGCAGCAGGGGACCATTGTGGGTGTAGAGCTTTTAGCAGGGCGACGATGCCAGCTACGTGCGGGGCAGCCATTGATGTCCCTGATTTGAACACGTATGCGTCTTTTACAGCTGCTAAGATGCTGGCTCCAGGTGCAGCTATGTCAGGCTGTCAAGGAAGCAAGGCTGCACTGAGATGACGGTAATATGGTTCGGTAGCCTTATTTAGATGCTGTTTTTTTTTCAATTTTGCTACTGTAGCATTTCGTTTGTATTTGACAAATATTGTTCAATCACATGCTAACTAGGCTCAAAAGATTCGTGTCATGATTTAAAACTAATATGTATAATTAATTATTTATTTTACTAACATTTAATGCTCCATGCATGCGTCTAAACATTAATATAATGGAGAGAGATTGAAAAAAGTTTAAAGTTGGAAGGAATCTAAACAAGACGTGGACCCAGCGTCTTAGAGGCAGCTATGTCAGGCTGTCGAGCAAGCAGAACTGCAGTAAGATCTGAGATGGCTTGCTAACCGCCTACTAGCTAGAAAGCATAGTGTAATGTTTTACTCTAGGTACCTTGATAACATCAGCGTAGTAGATTGATGGACCTCTGGATGAGAATGATGCCACTTTGGGAGCCAGTAACTCTTTACTTGTAAAGGTGCGCGCTGGTTCAATCTTCGCCACCGGAGAGCTGTTTAAAACAACCAGAAATTTAGGCCTTGTTCAGTATATTTGGCGAAAAAGTTACTGTAACACTTTCGTTGTTATTTGACAAACTTTGTTCAAACATGACCTAACTAGATTCAAAAGATTCGTCTCGACATGAGCAGACTAAAAGTATATTTAGTTATTTTTTTTACCAACATTTAATGCTCCATGCATGCGTGTAAATATTTTACTGCGCAACATTTTTGGCCAAATGTTGGCAACTCAACAAGGCCGAGCATCTCTAATAGTTTGGAAAAATGACTTGTTATCCTTGTTTTATTGGAAAAAGAAGAAAAAACGTTCTCCAACAGATTGGTATAAGACTTGCTAAATTTTTCCAAGTTGGAATCGGAGGCCATCTACTTGCTATATTTACCAAGTCAGCTTCACTTGCTATCCGGTGTTTCAATGTTATTTTTACTGAGTTGAAATCCATCGTCACTTCTCCCGCGCCTACTTTTCTATATTACTTTTACCAAACTATTGGATATACATGAAAAATTTACTTGCCAAAAGTTTTAGCAAGTTGTTAAATAACAACTTTTCTCAAGTCAATTTTTCCAAACAATTGGAGATGCTCTTATCTGTGTTATCAAAAAAAAAACCCAGAAATTTATCTGAGAGAGGATCACGACAAAAAAAGGTTAAGTCGGAAAACACGATCGCAAGCAGCTCTCGTGATTCGTGAACGGCGGCTAAACCGAAGTACTACTAGGCTAGGTAATGAAATCCATGTCAAGGCACGTTCAGGAAAACCTGAGAGGATTCAGCTAGTACTCCGTATTAAAGAAGAAGAAATGATCGGGGGTGATGTACCTTGCGTCCATTCCATATTGTCTAATCTTGTAGCCGGTGTCAAGATCCACAAATACACAAGCAATAATGCCCTGGCAAGCTGTTGTAACGTCGGTCGTATATTGGGCGAAAATAAGACCAGAGGCCTCGCCATCAACGACGCTTCGCAATGCCTTTGCAAAATTCGAACGAGGAGATAGCGCTAATTGTGAATCTTCTGGAAAGCACAGCACAGTTTGTCCTTTGAAATCCGTACCATTCAGAACGTCCGCCGTGCAGCTAATAATCACGGAAATAAACAGAAATCAACTGCCCAGCTTCAAGATTTCTGAGACGTTATTAGTTAGGAAGAAAAAAAGCAAGAAAGCCAAAGTCAAAACTCATGGTTTAACGTACAGGCCTCCATAAAAAAGACTTCTGAAATTGCTCCTGGATGAATTCTTCTCTTGGTAGTAGAGGGATTGCCCCTGCAAAATTGGTAGATTTCACTCGATCGATCAAGATCAGTAACTGAATACTAATTGCGTTGAGTCTTCTGATAAAGAAGTAAGACAGTAACGATTCTTCAGAGCGTGTATTTGTGTGCTGTTGTACGTAAGTACGTACCACTATCTGTTGCTTGTTTCCCAGCGTGATGACGGTTGGAAACGACCGATCAATCTTGCTCGCGGCAACCGTGATGACCCACGGAGCCGTGTTCTCAACGGTCTGTGGTCTTGGACCGCTGTTCCCGGCCGCGTACACGACGGTGATCCCCTTCTGGACGGCGTGCAGGGCGCCGAACGAGCCGTCTTCGAGGCCGCCGAGGGACAGCGAGAGCACGTCCACTCCATCGTGTATCGCGTCGTCGATGGCCGCCAGAATGTTGGCGGATGTGGCGGCATTTCTACCGTCGTTGAGCAACCAGAGAGATTTGTACATGGCGATGCGCGCGTGGGGTGCGCCGCCTCGTGCGACGCCGGCGGCGAGACCGTGACCGCGGAAGCTGGCCGCCTCCACGACGGAGCCGGCCGCGGTGGACGCCGTATGCGTGCCGTGGCTGTCTGCGTCCCGGGGCGAGAGGTACTCGGTCTTGTGGAGGTGGAAGATTCCTTCGTCCATTCCGGCGCTGTAGAACCGCGCGCCGATGATCTTGCGGTTACAGTTGCTGCTGTTCCATCCCTGTCCGACTTGGCACTTGCCTTTCCACCGTGACGGCACCGGCCCATACCCTTGGTCGCTGAAGCTTCTCGACTCCGGCCAGATACCTGAAGCAACATCACCATATATAGGGTTACAATATCTGTTTCAGTTCTAAGTAAACCAGTTTGTTCGTATTTGTATAATAGAATTGTATACTACTAACCACTGTCAACAACCCCGATGATTATATCCTCCCCTTGTTTGCTTTTACGGAGCAGCTCACTGGGCATCTGGTAGTTGAGACCAAGGAAGTCCCAGCTACGAGTGGTAGCGGCAGTGCAGGTTCTGCTAGGTTCGACACTAATGACGTCCGGAAACTCTGTAGAATTCATCATATCACACATGAGTCGTTTATATACTAGTAGTTGACTGACAAAGCCATAACCATAAGGGCAAATTAAAGGCTGGTTTCGCCAGGTACATACTAATTCTGATGTTATTTGTTAATGAAGACATTACCTGCAAGCTGTTCAGCTTGATCGTCGGTAAGCATTGCAGCGAAGCCTGAGAAGCCGTGCTTGTAGTTGTGGGTCATGGAGGCCAAAGAATCTTCCTTGCTGATAATTGACGCAGCACGGAGAGTGATAATTAATAAACTCTTTAGCTAAGTTAATTTAATTTAATAGACTAATTCTCCATGCATATTTGTATATGAAAATTAACTTCATAAAAATATGCATATTCAATAGACAAAGCCCATAAGAATATATATGTATATAAAGTATGGTTTCCAACTAAAAGACTATATCATAAAATATTCTCCACGACCAATTTATTTATATATCAAAATTAACTTCATATTTTGTGTAAGAAATATAATATTCTCCACGTACCTTCCGAGAACAGCAGCGAGTAGATCATGGTGCGAAGCAATAACATCGCTGGGGTGTCCATGTTTCACATCGCCTAGGTATACGATATAAAGCTACAAACATATATACACATACCGGATCAGAAAAAAAATGGATTTTGGAAACCTATACTATATCTCCAATTTGCTAAGAGCTATATGATAACCACTCTGTTTAGGTAGTGTTCTTTTTTTTTTTAGGTAATACTACAAAACTAGTAGTATCCGCAGGAAAATGCTTAGGGCCTGTTCGGAAGCTATTTTTAGGTAACCACATATATATCACTGTAGAAACAGTAGCTGCAGCTGGAGCAGAGTTGAAGCGTTGCTTACCCTGCTACGAGATCTTCCATGCACCCCTAGTGACACTGTGCAGAAGCAAAGCAGTACCGCCGCCAACACTACGACAGAGGCACGCATGGAAGAATGTAACCCCATTGTTTTTGTTCTTTGTGTGCGATCTTGCACTGCTGCTCATCGTGCTGAACTGCTGATAAATAGGCCTGTATTTATAGACACGTGAATACGAACGAATGCCCAGGAAATATATGTTGTGGAAAGACGCGCGTGAAATTTAAGACTCGTTCATGATGAACTCGTGTCTGGTTTGAGTTGGCCAACGTAGGAAAGGAAGAGTTAAAAAAAGATGGTTAAACTACGGGATTATGAAATTAAAAGAGCGAGCCACAAGGATTATGACTAATTCATTCATCTCCGCCTCTCCGGTCCACACCCGCTACGCGGCGATGCTGCCACGGATTATCATCTTATGATGACTAGTTCATGTGCTGTCTATACCAGCTACACGATGTAAGCTTCAAGAGTCTCTCTCTTTCGAAATCATTATTTGCATAAAAATTGATTTCTATATTTTTTTACTACTCTCCAGCAGTTTTTACCAACAAAAAATCCATAAGAAAAGATGGCTATATTTAAATAACCAAATAATTTTTTTTTGATAAGTAGTTTTTCATTAAAAATCTCTATTTCTAGCCAATAGGTTTCAATTTTTTTGGTAAATCAATGACTTTCAAAGGGTCTAAAAAAAGTTGGATGTGTATTTATTAGGTTGCTCCAATAGTTTTTAAAATCTAAGTTCTAAAATATAGAGGATAATTTTATATCAGAAATTCTGAACTATTTATAAATCATTCGAACCACTTTTATATTTTTTTCTCTCTCCTATATATTTGCATCAAGAATTTTGTCATATTCTTTATTCTTCTCCACAGCTTTCCACCTTTAGATTGGTCCACGGATATCCATGCCATCAGGTCTAGTTTTCCATATGCAGAAACATTGGGAGTTTAGATAGGTCCAGTTTTGGTCTCAGATGTATGAAGAGGAAGAGTGATTAATTTATTTATCGATGGAGGGAGTAAAATACACTCAACCATCTATTGTTACAATTCTAACCTTAAGACACTAGCAAAGAAAAAAACAACAGAAGCTTGTGGAGACAATACACAGACTAGAATAGGTCGACAAAAAATTGCAACGTCCAGAGTAGCGAATGGTCATGGTCTTCAGATTTGTCACGTGTGACGACTGTGTGAGTGAGAGCATGCCCCAAAAAGAATTACAGAACATGGAGACTATCAGCCTTTGCGCTTTCATTGTTGTTACTTTGCAACACGGGCGTTTAATTAGTATACTCTTAAGGCCGGCCAGGACAGCGTAACCGTACGTCTGTCCTCCACTTGACCATTACTACTTTACTTGCTGGCACATACTCCCTCCAAATCTATTATTTATCTATCCTACTAAATCATTATTTTTGTTTGTTTGGTCTACCAAATAAAATCTTGGACGCTAAGATGGTCTTCCTCCACGAACACCAAAAAAATATATACATAGTAAAATAACTCCATAAAAAATAATCATCACAATATAATGTCTCCTTACTCACTCACATCTAATGGTTAGAAATTGGTTATAGGGTAGACACAGACGCCGAGCCCGCACCGCCTCTCGCCAGGATCGATTACTACGCCTCCGCCGCCGCATCATCGTCCACGCCGGGGATGAGGAATACGTGTACGCCTGCGCGCCGTCGGCGTCGGCGTCGCCCGCGCTGCTGCTCCCGGACGCGGCTAACGGCGAGTTCTCCATGCGGTTGTCCAACTACTCATCTGAGGACAAAGCAGGCATCGACAACCAAGTCGTGGACGCCGACGCGGAGGATTTCATCTGCCGCATCTACGACCAGCTCCGCCTCTAGAACACCGTCGCGATGCTCCCCTACTACATGCAGCAGGAAACCATCGCATTGCGTGATCCGCTGGCCATGTGATCGCTCGGAGTTGGGGAGGGAGATCGTTTGATCAGCCACACGTCACGTACGGTGCGGTCCCTTGGATATTGGATTGGATGGATTCCTCTGTTTCGCATTGTTTTTTGTCGTGCATGCATGGCCGGAGTCCGGTGTACAGCAACATAATGTATGTACTTCTATGTACTTATAGAGTGTGTGTTTATGTTTTTTTGCATGTAGTACATACATATCATGGTGTGAAGAACATAAGAATTAAATAAAGGCCTTGGACGAGTCCCTGTTGTTTTGTTTGCTAGGACAACTGCAAATAAAATATAAGCAAGCTGCTGTATATTGCACTATATGTATTGCATATTTTCTTCTTCTTTTGTTTGTATGTACTATATTGTGTTAGCAATAAAAGCAACTCATACATATATTCATCGATGTAATATTGTGTTGTGTAAACAATAAAAGAAAATCATGCATATATGATATATCCATCGATGCTCTAATAATAATATAAGATATATAAGCCCCTCCTCCTATGTACTACGTACTATTAGATAATTGTCTCGACAGATGAATTAATCCACTTGGTCTCTTCTGAGTTTTGTTTGGTGGGTGGAGAGCGATCGCACCACGCGATGAACACGTCAAAGGCTCAGTCGGTGAAGTCGAGGAACGCGCCCACGCCGGTGATGGCGAGCATAGCGGCATCGTGCGCGTGTGTGGTGGCCTCAGCAGCGTCAAATATGCTGATGAGCCAGAGCCTGCAGCCGTGCCTCCCAGACACGCGCAACTTGTATACCCATCGTCCGATGTTGCCGCGACGTCGGACGCCAGGGAACGCTGGGTGTCATGTGACCGCATCTCGCGGAACTTGGTCTGACCCATGGGCCGCTTCGACAGCGATGTGCAATTTACTTTTCCATATGAATAAGTTTCATACGTATTCATATGGAAAAATACCATTTTTCCTCTCTCAGCGTTTACGAAAGTCCAATTTTCTCCTTTGAACTCCAAAATCAGATAAAACACTTCTCTCAACTTTTAAAACAATGTAACTTATCTTTCTGGACGGTTCAGAGGGTGGTTTTTTTGCTAAAGTAACAGTAGTTTTGCTACAGTAACAATGATTTTGTGTTTTTAAAATTTATTTTTGTTGAATCTTTAAAAAATCATAATAAAACATAGAGAAATCATAAAATAGGAAATCCAATTTGTTTGACTCTACATGAGTAGATCTACATAGCAAACATATAATATGGTATGCTTTAGTATAAAGTTCTTATTGTAGCTTTAGATCTATGCTTTTATGTAAATAAAATAAATTTATAACTAAGTTATACATGATCTAATGAGTATGAAATTTTCACTACAGTTCAAACATACAATAATTAACCCACCATAATTAGACTATAGAAACTACATCGATTAATTATTCTAATTAATTTCATAAGTTTCTATAGTTCAATTATGGTGAAATTTTTATGATGGGATAATTATTGTATTATTAAATTTTGTAATAAAAATTTTATACTCATTGGATCATGTATAACATAGTTATAATTTTATTTTAATTATAGAAAAGTATTTATCTAAAGTTAGAACAAAAAACTTTGTATTAAAGTCTACCGTATTATATATTCACTGTGTAGATCTACTCATGTGAATTTCAACAAAATTGAATTTTTTATTTTATGATTTTTTTTGTGATTTATTATGATTTTTCAAACATTTAGCAGGAATAAATAAAAAACAAAACCAGTGTTACTATAGCAAAAGCACCATCCAAAACCATTTAGGAAGATATGTTGTATTGTTTCAAAATTTGAGGAAGGTGTTATGTCTGTTTTAAAAGTTTAGAGAAAACAATTAGACTTTGGGAGAATTATTTATTTGGCCCTCAAAAAAACTCTAGTTACTTATGTGGTCCTTTTTCTTTTGAAGTTGTGTATATAGCCTCAAAGCGAAACTTCGTTACTTGTTTGGCCTTCCGTTAGATTTGAGGGCATAACAGTGTTAAGTGTTCGGTAAAAAGACCATTTTACCCCTGCACCTAAAAAATAAAAAAGTGTATAAAATAGTATATATATTATATAAAGTATATATATCTTATAAACAATATATATATTGTTTATATATATATTGTTTATATATACATATATACTATTTTTTATTTAAGGCGCATGGGCAAAATGGTCTTTTTACCCAATACTTAACACCGTTATGCCGTCAAATCTATCGGAAGGCCAAATAAGTAATAAAGTTTTGTTTTGAGACCATATACATAACTTCAATAGAAAAAGGACCACATAAGTAACCAGAGTTTTCTTTAGGACCAAATAAATAATTCTCTCTTATACTTTTGTAAAAGTTAAGCGAGAAAAAATAAACTTTTTCCGTTTCATAGCCACCACCAGCCCACCGAGAGCGCTGGTGGGCCTAAAACTTGGGAACACTTGATTGATTCCCACTTATTTCAACGTAAGCCCACAAGGGAAATCCAGTGGGCCGAATCCTGATCCTATTGGCGGTTCGCCTTCGCCCAAGCAGGCAATCCCCTTTATAATCAACCGGCCGTCGACCTGGAGCGGGAGGACCAGAACCAGACAGACGCGGTTCTTCGTCCGAGTCATCGCATCGCCTCTTCCCCTCCATTCGCCGGCGGCGCCACCAACCAAGGTGATGCCTCCTCCCTGCTCTTCCGCGATCAGTTCTGTGTTTCCGAGCTTAGAATTTTGAGGACCTGATGGTGGGCTCCTCCGTCTCTTGATTGATCTGTGGTCGGTCGGATTATGCGGTCCTAATCTGGCCCCAAATCGAGGGGATCTCGGGGTTGTTTCGAGGAATTTGTGCGTTGGTTTGTTAAGGTGTCGGGGAGGGTGTCGGATGGGTTGGCGTTCGTGGCGGATCGATTTTAATTCCACATCCTCTGATTTCGGGGAACCTCCCCCCAAATCAAGCACCACCAGGGTTTGTGATTCGACACAGTTTCATGATTTGGTTGCCGTGTTTTGGTATCCTTAATTTATTTTGCCATTTAGATGTATGTATATGATGAGGTGTATCTTCTGACTTGTTAAATGATCGACACCACAACTCAATTGTTAGGAACACCTATGCAGGTTTCTAGAGTTGTATACGGAATGGTTGGTATTTGTAACCTATGCAGGTTTCTAGAGTTGTATATGGAATGGTTGGTATTTGTAAATGATATCTTCATCTGCTGAAGTGACTGGGAATTAAGAGTTTGTGCCCACTGATTCCGTTTTAGAAGGTTGCCTTCTCCTGATTGTTGAAACCTTTTTTTGCTATATGGTTATCTGTAGCTATCACGGCAAGTTTGCATGGTTAAGTCACATCAGGCTGAGACTAGCACCGTTTTCATTACTCATATAACAAAAAGACCAGCCCCATTTCCATTGCTCACGTAACAGAACTACAGATGTTTTTTACTAGAACAGCATTCTAGATGAGGGAAACAATGATGCTATCATCCTCCACTAAAGTGTTAGTCTGCTTGGTACCACCACTTTAGCCGGGAGGGAGCAAGCTAGCTACTAGTAAATGCAAAACGTCACCTCAGGCTACTGTGTTGGTAAAAGTTGTAATTCAATTCTGCCATGTGCCTTTCTAGCCTATTCAGACTAACCAATGAGGAAAAAATTATTGGACCTTTGAACCCTTATCCTAGAATATTTTATTTGATTAACTCTGAACTTTTCTTTCTTTCCCTGGCATTGTTCTGATCTTCCCTTGGTTATGAGCCCAATAGCACCTCCATCAGTTAGGTATGTAAAACATCGTTTGGCTTCAGTGTCCATTCAGCCTATTTATTGCTTACCTCATGATAGTTCTTGATTGTTGATATAGGTATTATCTTGTTAGATTTGTTCTCTTGTGTATAGAATATTTGAGTCAATATGAGCATCTTGCATTTTGTCGTGAATATTGATGTGCCTGTATCACCCTGGATATTGGATGGTTGAGTCGAGTTGTACATTTAATTTAATTTCTTTAATGCCTCGATATGACTGCATAGTATTCTATTGACTTTGACTGATTGGAATGGTATTTTGGTTTGCAGCTAATACACCCAGATTGACTAGTCAAACTCAGTGATCTCTTTGGGGACTAATCAAACTCAAGAACTAAGTTTCATGTCTGATCTAGACGTCCAGCTTCCATCTGCTTTTGGTATACATTCTTTTTCTGACATGTTTTTGTTATATACATCTTTTATTTGAAATAGTAACCGTTTGTGTTGATTATAATCATTAAATAGGTCCAACCTAGAATAATTCACTTTTCAGTGTCCTACCTTGCTCTCGCAAAAAAAATAAAAAAAATATTAACCCCAAAAACCTGCAGATATAGTCTAGTTGTCTTAAATTGTGTAGTATGCAGTTTTATCGCTGGATAAGAACCAGTAGTGACCTTCTGAGGTGATAATGATATACATGTCCTTATTAGCGAGGCTCTGTTGCATTCATTGGTTATTGGGTCTCTTGAGCTTTGTTCATTTGGTTTCCTTCCAATGCAATAAGCTTATTTTGACTCATGTGTTCAGGCCTGTGCACAATATGAAGCAAGGTGATAACTTTATGTTTTCCTTGTAGATCCGTTTGCAGAGGCAAATGCTGAGGACTCCAGCGCTGGTGCTGGATCAAAGGATTATGTGCACGTGCGTATTCAGCAGCGCAACGGAAGAAAGAGTCTGACAACTGTTCAGGGCTTGAAGAAAGAGTACAGCTACAACAAGATCCTCAAGGATCTCAAAAAAGAGTTCTGCTGCAATGGTACTGTAGTGCAGGATCCAGACCTAGGGCAGGTATGAAGTAGCATTCAGTACTCGCATCCTTTTATTGGTTTAACTGTAACTTCTCTTATTATCTAAATGTCATATTGATAATTCATTCATGGTGTATATTGTAGGTTATCCAACTGCAAGGTGATCAGCGTAAAAATGTTTCAACTTTCCTAGTCCAGGTAAGTTCTATGACACAATCTGTTCTTTTGGCCTTATCAGTCAACCGTACTTTGACTTATTCTCTCACACAGAACACTGTTCAAACAGCCGAAATCAGCCATACAAACGACTAGCCATACAAATCAGCGGAATTTAGTTCATTTTTTCCTGACCCTTATCATAATTCATTTTTGTTTTCTTTAGGCTGGAATCGTGAAGAAAGAGAGCATCAAGATTCACGGGTTTTAGACTGCAATTTTTAAGTGTTTGTGTGTGCTATCGTATGATACTAAGTATTGAAGTTTTTGAAGCTTGTTAGCCTTCATAATATCAGTAGTCGTTATTCATCTGAACCTGCATCGCTATTTCATTTCAGAATACTAGTATTGATGCAAGTTGTCCTTGCAGTATGTTTTGTAAGTGTTACCTGCATGAAAGTTTTTGTCTGGGGAACTGTCTAATGATATTGAATAACAAGAGAGATTGCTGTTTGGGTTGGTCTATGAATTATTATGGTCTTTTCCCAGACTTGAGCTTTCCAATCTCTGTTCTTTTATGATCATAACTAAGCTTCGCATGTGCTTTCTGATATGTATTTGACCTTCATCTCTAGTCTGTTGAGGCCTGGAATCTTTTTGTTTAATTTGGCTAACGCTTTAGCCGTACTAACTGGATGTACTTCTGAACCGAAGCAATCCTTCGGTCCTGTGGTTAGGGAAGTGTATGGACGCAGGGCATCACACCATCAGATGAATGCTCGATGGCACACTGGAAATGCCTAAGTAGATTGATCAATGCAGCAAGATTTTCTTAACACCTGCCGCATGCAGTGGATGATGCAACTTCATTTCTTGTGCACTCCCTAACCACCTAAGCCTTACAAGGAAGGCCATTTCTCATCTATTTTTAGTATTTTAGCATCAGACTTACACAGCAAGCTGACGGTTTGTTGGGAACAAACACAGACCATGTCCAATATGCATGCAGCAGTCTAGATAGATGATACAGTATCAGTGATGGCGCTGTTAACTCGTGGCTAGCTATAGCTAAGCAGCAGTTCCTGCGCTGCCGCCCTCCGCATTCTGGCCGCACCTGAGGTGTATCTCGTAGCCGCAGGCGATGCACTGATACGCCCAGCCGAGCCCCTGCTCCTCGCACTCGCAGCAGATGTAGGGTCCTCCCCCGGACTTGTCCGACACGATGCTGAGCTCGTGGCGGTGGCCTCGGTGGCGCAGCGACTGCGGGTACTCCTTGGCCGCCTCGTCCTCCGCCTCCTGCAGCAGCCTGATCCGCGCGTCCGTGAACGGGAACGCCATGTCGAAGTAGAGGTTCACCAGGTTGCGGCCGTCCCGCGTCACCGTCTTGCCATCGGGCCCGACCACCACCAGCGTCGGGATCTCCCGCACGTCGAAGTACCTCGCCAGCGCGCGCGACGGCACGCCGTCGTAGGGGAGCGCGAGCCACGGCATGTCGCTGCAGGAGCGCAGGTACCCGTCCTCCTCCTTGTCCATGGGGACGTACACGACCTCGAACTCCTCCGCCTTGCACTTGAGGCTGCTGTAGATGGCCGCCAGCTTCGCGGTGAACTTGATGCACGGCGCGCAGTCGTTCGCGGAGAAGTAGAGCCCCACCGTCTTCCCCACCAGGCTCGAGATCGGGACCTGCAGCCCTTAGCCGCGGTGAGCTATATATAGGCCAACGTAGTACATACATCTGAATGCCCGTCCGCGTCCGGTGCAAGCTAGCTAGCTCATGCTCACGAGTCATGGCATGGCATGGCACCCTCGACCTCCTCTAGCTAGCTAGCTTGCTTGCTTGCTTGCGTTCGATCGAGAAGACGTTCGATCACTTACCTGTTCATTATTGCCATCGTTCACGTACTCTTTCCCGCTGACTGAGAAGAGCTTCTCCAGCGTCTGGGACGCGTACTTGCGCTGGTCGTCTGCCTCCAGCTCCGCCACTCGCGCGGCCGCGAACGGGAACGCCCTCTCGCCGTAGCGGTGCACGAGGTCGGCGGCGTCCGGGTGTACGACCGCGCCGTCCGGGGCGAGCACCACCAGGCGTGGGATGCCCTCCACCTGGAACCTCTCGCTGAGGCGCTTCTTGCAGCGGAGGTCGCCGAAAGGCACGGCTGGCCACGGCATGGTCCGGTGGAACCGCTCGAACGACGGCCGGTCCTCGTCGCACGACACCAGCACGACCTCGAAGCCGGCGCCGCGCTCCTTGAGCTGCTCGTACGCCGCGGCAAGCACCGGGGTGAAAGCCTCGCATTTCGGGTACCAGTTCGCCGCGAAGTAGAGGCCGATGATCTTGCCGTCGATCTCTGCAAACTGAACCTGCCAGCATGCAGGAAGACGACACCTTAATTTGGTGTTTTATTTGATCACCATGATAATTCACACATGAGCAGCAGTCAGAGAAACGGAAACATGGATTTCGAACAGAATATACTACTCCTATAAAGAACGACTGCAATCTGCACAGCAGTGCGATTCTGATTCTTGTCGTCGTACGTGTACGTAGGAACAGAATGAACTGAACCGGTTCTAAAAGCAAAAGTACAACACAAATAATAATGGTGCATATATTCTGGTTCGATTTCACGAGTACAAGTTATAAAAAGGAGCTCGGACGTGGAAGTTTAGAGAGGTCCCCAACATGAGCACGTGTCATGTTGGTATGTAGGCGAGATTTTTAAAATATGGTCGAGTTTTTTTTTCAGCTGAACAAAGAATGATGAGTTTGGACGCGCATATATTACGCGTGGCACAACTCTGATGGAACAGTACAGGCTCACCACATCAGTATTATATTTACCTCAAAGAGAAAGATGAGTTTGTACGCATATGTAATATGTTGGGAACGTACGCACAAATGATGGCACACTAGGTAAAGGCTCACATCAGTGTTAAATTTAGCGTTAAGATCCCTGTTCCCAAACCCTACTAAAGTAGAATGTATAGAGGCCTTAGCTTTGAAGGTTTATTAGAGCTGAAGCTTCTGAAAAAGTTACGTTTAGCTGGTGCCTCGATCGACAACTATGAGGCTCTAAGACTTCAGATCTTATTAGGGCTTTCAGATTGTTCTTAGAAGAAGTATGAAGACTTGAATAGTACGTTACTACTTCCAAAAAAAGGAAGTTCTGAAACTTCTAGTTGCTTTAGACTTTTATCTAAATCTCAACCACTAACTAGGAGTCTATAGGAGACCAAACTTTGTAAACAGTGTTCAATATGAAGCCCTCAAAAGCAATATCTTGATTAACTAGCCAGTGACTGGATTGGATCCGTTGTCTAGCTAAGTCCATACTTGCATGCCACACATAATATGGCTATTATTAGTCTACTACCACGTTCTTTTGTGTAATATCGATCTCCTATTAGATTTATCTTCACTTGTACATATGCCAAATCCTTTCGAGTAGTATGAAGCAACTAAGCAAGGCTGCAACTGATTTCGACATACCAAAAGAGGAGCGAGAAATCTGCAAATAAACATACTGCTCGTTTCGCATATAGATATGTAGCAAGCTTGATTAACTTTAGATGTGTTTTAGATCAAACGTACACGAGTAAAAAGAAACTGAAGGCGGAGAAGAAGAGTAATGAACCTTATTACTACTATATCTACTACTCACAGGCAAATCGCTACTAGCAGAAAACAGAGGAACAGAGACACAACGGAAGCAGACAGAAGTAGAACATGAGCTGAAACTGAAAGAGATTTCACCTCGTTCCCCGAGGGAGCGACGAGCGAGCCCACGGTGAGCACGGAGCGTATGCCACCTTCCCCGGCCTCCTCCGGCGCGTGCGCGTCCCCCGGATCTCCAGCCATGTTCGGTCGTTCCAGTGTCAGCCCTGTGGCCTGTGCGTGATGTCCCCGGACAACAGCAGCTAGCGGGGGCTTCAAGCCTGGAGACAGCCAGAGAGACAGACAGGCAAAGAGGCAATCTGCTGCGAACGCTCTCGCCGATGCCTGATGCTGCCGTGTAGGGGCACTCTTGCTCTCAGACTGCAACAGCCACGCGCCACAGATATAAAATGGCCAATGCACTGCAGCCCTTTGGCCTCTGGCCTAGCTTTTACAGGGGCGTCCCCGTCATTTCGGCCGGCGGGCAGCCGTGCGGCCCATCTCGTCCGTCGCTGTTTGGTTCCCTTCCCTATCCAGCTAGCTAGGCTCCAGGCAACCAGGCTGCATTTAGCCAGGCCTAATACATGCGAGGTATTATTTGGTTGTATGTATCTGTGGAACCAGGTTGACCAGTGAATGTGTTTGGTTGGATGCATGAGTTTTTATATTAAAAAACGAGATGCAGGAACTAGTGTTTGGTTGCTTGCATACAACAAGTTCTAGTCACCTCCTGCATGTAGTGGTAACATTACCACAGTAGTACACATGCTGACCATATGTTGTTACATAATTTTCCAAATGATAAAAACTAATACCAAGGCAATAACTACACCTATCACAATCTTAAGCCACCAGGGTAACCGGTCATGGCCACCGTTTTGGAGCACAGGTGGTTTGTGAGGTTGGAGCAGAGGTGGATTGTCAGGTAAATGACCATGGAAAGCTTGCAAAGCTTCATTTCTTGTGTTGTATTTTTTGTAGCAATTCCCCTTGAAACCGTGCACTTGAGCATGTGCTTCAGCCCAGCTTGACTAGATACCAGGTTCTTTGCCAACATGAACAACATACCAAGTCATAGCTCTGAACAGACATGTATGCAGGAAAAAAGTAGGAATGATCATTGTATGACACGGGCATGTGCTCAGATATATAAAAAAACATCACAAGCAATGGACATGTGCTCAGATCAATGAAAAACTTCACAGGCAATGGACATGTGCTCAGATCAATGAAAAACCAACACAGTCAATGGACAAGTTTTCAGATCAATAAAAAAACATCACAAGTGATGGACATGTGCTTTGATAATTATCAAAGCATCACAAGCATTGGACATGTGCTCAGATCATTATAAAAGCATCACAGGCAATGGACATGTGCTCAATAAGAAACAAACTACACAGGCAACAAGGCCTATTCTCAGAGGTGCATAATGAAACCATAGGCACAGGGTAGTGCCCAGATAAAGTTCAGGACCACATTGTTCACATCACAGGCAACAGCCACATGCTCAGATTGCCTCATATGGATCAAATTACTCCACCAGCTAGGTTGATCTAGGGAGTAGGTGCAAGGTTATCTAAGACACTAACTATATGTTAGTGTTAGTAAGTAAAGAATGCAGGAAAAGATCATCTGCACAAAAGAAATGGTCAACCCACTACACAACCACCAGTTGTAGTCAGGTATGCACAAAATAGGCCACCACTGCACAGGAGCAGGCACTGCATCAAAAGACCACCATGATCATGCAGTCACTGCACAAAAGGATCAACCTGGAGCCATCAAGTCCATCATATGTAGAAGTGCTTGGCCAAGTGGGTCCTCAGCCACAGCACACGGTGAGAGTCAGACCACTGAACAAATGAATAGCCCAATGCCTTGTTGTCCAGCAGGTGACCATAAGCAGCCATAAGTGCTTCCTCACTAAAGCCTGGAATGAACATGATAGTTCCATACAGATCAGAGTGACATTCCTCAGACTTGGTGGACCTAATAGCATTAGCAACATCCTTGACTGCCTCTGACATGCCACTGAACAAGACCACATCCTCTTCTGCCAGCAGGGATCTCTTCCTCTTGTTACCAACTACAGGCTCAGTTTTGGCTACTTCAACTGTGTCAGTCTTGCCACTATTGAGGATCTCAGTTGCCTCATTCTTGAGTGAGCTCTCAGCATAATCAGATGGTGTGCCAAGTGCCTCATTGGAGCCCATAGCAAACTTGCCAGTTGCCTGCCCATTTCCAAAGATGATCATCATCTGCTTGTAGTGTTGTATGGGCTTGTTCAGGAATTCAGCATCTTTGGGGTGGTCCTGAAAACACAAATATCACAAATGTACAATGTTAGCAGTCATTCACATACACTGAAGAACAAGGGATGAATGGTAGTCACTAGTTAACATACAAACCTTGGTATGGCCATTGTAGTGCTCTTCTTCAAGAACAATCATGCAGTTATCCTCATCCCACTGAGTTGCACTGAGGTCCCTAAGCTTGGACAGTTTGACCCACCTCTGCCTCCACTTTCTCAGGTGGTTGTACACCTGGGTGCCACTAACCTCATTGCCACAAAACTCTTGCAGGGCCTTGGCAACCTTGTTTAGGTGGACTTCTTTAAAGCCCTTGTCAGTCCTCACCCCAGTGGTAATAAGCTGGCACATCTGGCGCAGCACAAAGGCAGACATGGGTTCAGTCCACCTCAGAGTATTCCTCTGCTGAGGTAAGACCTGTGAAGCTGGTATGAAACCAGCTGCATCATCCCCAGCAGCCAAATTGCCCTCAGCAGCATACCCATCATCCAGTACAGGAAAGACAAGGTCATCAGCAGGCATCACCTCCTCAGCCATAGCCTAATTGCAAATGTATAGTTTTCATATGAAGGAAATCATCATTGCACATGTCCACAACCTCAGCACAAGTGTAGTAATAAAGGAAATCATCATTGCACATGTCCACAACCTCAACACAAGTGTAGTAATAAAGAAGGAAATCACCATTGCACATGTACATAACCTCAACAAAAGTGTAGTAATAAAGAAGGAAATCATCATTGCACATGTCCATATCTTCTTTCAAACTCAAACATCATTGCTATTGCCCAAAGTCTTAGATTAAGTGTAATATCATACTTTTTTCAAACTCAAACATCATTGTTATTGCCCAATGCCTTAGTTCAATAGTTTGGGGAAAAATAAAACTCATCATTACACATGTCCACAAACTTAGAAACTGTAACATTACAGACCATGGAAAAGTACAAACAAAATGCTTAGATTCTTGCAAGACCCCTATTAGCCCACATGTGGTTAGCCCATTCATCCCTCTGTAGTGCCCATGTTGCATTGTCATCCATGTGGGCACGAGGGGGCTGGCTGTTAGAATCATTTGGGACCCAAGAAAATTCTTCAGGAACTACCTCATCAACCCCAAAACTGAGAATCCAGTTATGCAAGATACAACATGCAAGCACTAGCTTGACTTGTGACCTGAAGGGATGGAATGGCTTATTGGTGTCAATGATGCGAAATCTATTCTTCAAAGCGCCAAAGGCCCTTTCAACAGTGACTCTCAAACTGGAGTGTCTCAAATTAAACAACTCTTTTGGGGTGGTTGGGTAGTTCCTATTGCCATATTCTTTTAGATGGTACCTAGTGCCTCGATAAGGAGGGAGGAATCCAGGCCTTACAGCATATCCAGCATCTACTAGGTAGAACTTGCCTAAAACAAATATGGAAGCAAATCAGGTTCATGATTATTCTACTACATGTAATTTTTATGTCCACTATTGATTTAGTTACCTGGTGTCACCCTTAACCCATCTTGCCTCTGCAATGCATCAGCAAGAATTGTGGCATCATGTGCTGATCCCTCCCACCCAGCCAGGATATAGGTAAATTTCAAGTCAAAGTTAACAGCAGCTAACACATTTTGTGTGGGGGCATTCTTTCTACCCCTAAATGCAGCTTGCATCTTGGCTGGAACTTTAGCATAAACATGAGTCCCATCAATAGCCCCAACACAGTCCTACATCAACCCAAAAATTTCATAGTAAATTCACATGAACTAATGCAACAACATGCCAACAGCTATATATGCTAGGTTCTTTACCTTAAAGTAAGGATACCATCTATGGCTGTTGCTAATCTTCAGTGGTGTCTCATTGCTTGGAGGTCTAATCATATCTGTCCTAATTTCACCAATAGCATACAACACATCCTTGAAATGGCGATGAACTGTCTCTATAGACCTTCTCCAGTTTTGCTTCACAACCCTGAATCGTTGGTTATGACCAACAATATGGAGAAACATTGCAACTTGCTCCTCAACACAAGAATTTATGTTGTCTGCGAGTAGTTTTCTGTCCCTAAGCAAGTTGCACAAACTGAAAAAGGGCTGCCTTCTCATGCGAAGCATGTTCACACACTCTATATCATTGTAGTTGTAAATTAGGTTTAGGTTCCGTTGGCGCTCCTCATCCCTAATGCTCATTGGACCATAACTGATCTCAGGCCGCTCGCACTGAAGCATTCTAAGCCTAGCATACAGCAGGGCATACATAGCAGTGATAAGAGCACCAGCACGAGCAATAAGGATGCGTCTCTTCTCTTCCAAATCCATCTATCAAAATTAATGCATTTTAAACACAAATGCTTTGGTTTAAACAAAAATGGACACATGTTCAGAATGCTCAGAAAAACTAAGCATCATAGACTTCTATATCAGCAAAACTAAGGCTTTCATCATCACAGACTTGGGCAACAACTCAGAAAATGGCATCATCACAGACTAGGGCAATAGCTCAGAGAAAATAGCATCATCACAGAATAAGGCAATAGCTCAGAACAAAGGCATCATCACAGACTATGACAATAGCTCATAAAAATGACACTTCATATACTCAAATAGTAGATCATGCATCCGAATCTAAGACCGCAGGACACAATATCGCACAACTCAGAATAAGGGAGAGGAGAGGGGGGATTAAAGATGTACAAAATACCCACGTCAAGAAGCAGGAGCAGCAGCAAAACCTCAACAGCAACTGGCGCTCAGATCTGCTAGCACACAAACAAACCAAATAGGATTAGCATACACAAGTTATGATTTTTACAAAAAAAATGAAAGGAAAATAGAAAAAAAATATGAACAAGGATCCATACCGCAGTAGTAGCCAAGAAATCAGATCTGCTCTGCCTGCACCTAGATCAACAAGAAAATAATGACCTAGGGTTTCAAAAGCATACATCAAAGATGAAAAAACAAAGGGGGAGGGGAAAAAACTCACTGGATTTGAGAAGCGTCAGATCCACGACACCTGCACCAAATCGAGAGAGAGGGCTAGCATTAGCGGGGCATGAATCCAGCAAGAACGACGGCAGACAAGAGGAAGAACAGGAGAAGCACGAACCGGCGGCGCAGACAGGAGCGACAAGAAGAAGAAAAGAGGGAGGAGGCGGGAGGGAGGATAAATAGGCGGTGAATGGCGGGAACGGGGAGGTAACACTAGGAGCTTCGCGCCATCTCTGCGCACACGGATTCGGGAAGCGCGCGCTCGGGCGTGCACGCCACGAGCCAGGCTCAAGAAGAACGGCGAAATCGGACGTTCTTTCGGAGCCAGGGTCGAGGGTTTCTTTTGCACGAGGGGAGCCTAGCTGGGGACCACGCCTAGGCTACCAAACAGGCCTCGGTTGCATCCCAAAGGCCAGGTTCGCCCGGATGCGGGCAACCGAACACGCCCGGCGCCGGCCACGGCCAAACCGCATCGGTGCCTTTCAAACGTGTTGGCAGTTTGGCACGGCTCCGGAGTCCGGAGTTGGGGGAGGGCAGCCTGGCATGGGGGGCAGGTGTCAGGCGGAGAGCGGCGCTGCGGGCACCCACCTTTTCGTCATGCGGGTTGCGGGGCGGGGGGGGGGGGGGGGGGGGGGGGGTACGTGGACGTGGGGGCGGGCGTGGGAGAGCGGACTGCGCCTGCGGTCTCCGTGCGGTGGGTGGAAAACGACGGCACGGGGGGGTGCGTGTGCGCCGTGCGGCTCCCACTCCAATCGATCATCGACTGGGGGACCTGGGGACCTAGGAGAGGCTAGGGGGACCAGGACTCGGGGGGTTTCCTTCGCGGCCAGGCCAGCAACGTGTGCTGCCGCCGTGGCGCGACAGGCTCGTTCGTTGTCGTTGATCAGCTTCCTCTCGTCTCGGCTCTCGCGGCGTGGCGTGGACGCGCGGCCGCGGGGGCGGGGCAGGCAAGGCAACTGCTGTGCCTACGCGTGTCGATCACTGTCGCGCGCGTGGTCCGTCGAGGGCGGAAACCAGAGGAGGGAGGATGCAACTGCAAGATCAACGTCGAGGTTGGCGAGATTCTCGGACAGCTCGCCGGTGGGGAATCAAAAGTGCGCGTGGCCAGCAGGCAGCAGCGCAAGGGGTTTCGGGGTCGTATCGTATGGTACCATCGCCGTGCGTGACCACTGGAGCGGCTACGCGGGCATACGTGACGCGTAAGGCGTGGAGCTGGAGACGTGCCGGGGAAATTAACGTGTCCTTTTGTTTTCTTTTCTTTTCTTTTCTTCTGTATGTAATCTGTAATTCTGTAGCTGTAGTCTGTATAGATAGAAAGGTGCGCGAGCGGCGCGGGCCTGCTCGTTCGCCCCAATCAAGGACGATGCTGTTTTGCGTGTCTTTGACAAGCACCAGCACCAGCTGAAAACCTCCAGGCTCTAGGGCATTCCGGTGTCCTCGTGGATTAGTAGCTCGGATGATTGTTTGAAAAGAAGTCGGCGGTAGTCGCGAATGAGATAGCCTGTTTAGTTGGTACTAACTTTGGCATAACAAATATTATACTAGTAAAGTGACAAAGTGTGTGGTTGCCATCAATAATAAAGAATGAAAATGATCATCCCATTTTTCGACAAACTTCGACAAGAAGATAAAATCAATGACACGTGAAGCCATGTATGAGACTATGGGTAAGAAAGTTTGATAAGCTACGGCCTATAATAATGGTATAAAAACCGAACGCATGTGCCTAAAAAACTGCAGTGTGTCTGCTCCCTCCGTTTAAAATTATAAGATATTCTATAAATTTTGAAAGTTAATTTTTTTTCAAATTTAACCATATTTATATAATAACATAATAATATTTATGATATCGGCTAAGTATTATCAGATTTTTCATTAGTTTTATTTACAGTATATCTATTTGATTTTATAAATCGCTATGGTAAGATTTTTAAATTAACTTATAATTTGGAATGGAGGGATCGGAGTAAGATATAGCACGGCAAGGTTTGAAATCTAATCATACATGAGAGTTCGTCAGTTCTGCTAGTCTGCTATAACTAGGGCTGGATATCGAGTCAGCTCGGCTCGTTACAGCTCGGCTCATTAGCAGGTTGGATCGATTCAACTCGTTATACTAATGAGCTAGAAGAGCAGCTCGACTCGGCTCGTTATGAAGTTCGAGCTGGCTCGTTTGGCTCACGAGCCAAATCATAAAAACACAATTTTTCAAAGTACTTGTAAATTTAACAAAGAATAATATATACATGTAAAAATACAATTTCTTTTATATGATTATATCTTCTTATTTGTATGTGAACAACACGTGAGAACAAATATGATTTTCACCACATTGCTGGACGCCTAGACATTGTACAATAGCTAATTTGAGTTTGTTGACTTGTGAATTAATTAGCTCGTGATCCAGCTCGAGTTGGCTCGTTATAAATCGAGCTAGCTCGTTATAAAACAAGTTGACTCATTATAAAACAAGTCGAGCTCGAGTCGAGCCATTAACGAGCGAGTCGAGCGAGCTAACGAGTTTCGAGTTTTTCGTCCAGGCTTCGCTACAACGCCTCACACGTTGCATACGAAGCAATGAGGCAGAGTGTCTGTATTCACTCTGGTTTTATCCCCATCCTCCATCCAAATGTTTACTGTTTTTTCTTCTTCTTTTTCTTTCGATTACACAAAAAAATACTATTATCATATTAATAAAAAAGATTTTAAACATACAACCAATACGCATCTAACAAGCGCCAAAGATGATCAGCCTAAAAGAACCGCTGTTAGACCATCATCGTAATAGAACTTAAGTTTCGATATTGCATACAAGGAAAACAACAAACCAACGCAGCGGTGCATCCTAGGAATTGGCCTTGTGTCTTCGCGGCTATGGGATGAACTCTTTCTGCCATTCGAGAAGAGCGCATCTAGCGCTTCGACGTTAAACACCGCCAGACTGCCGCTGAATATCATGTCAAAGGCCTCCAGCTCTGACGTGCCCTCACAAATAGAAGTCTTTTCAGCTAGGGCCCTCTGCCCCTCTCCAACTTGTCATTCCTTTCTACTGTATCAAAGAAAAAAAACATGTCATTCTTTATTTACGGCCTTGTTTAGATGCTTGTATTTTGCAAAATATTCACGGTAGTATTTTCGTTGTTATTTGACAAACTTTGTCTAAATATGGACTACGTAGTCTCCAAAGATTCGTCTCGACATGTACATACTAAAAGTACAATTAGTTATTTTTTTACCTATATTTAATTTTTCTTACATATATTTAAAGATTGATGTGATGGAGAATCTTTCCAATTTTGTAAAATTGGGGGAAACTAAAGAAGGCCTACGTTTAAAATGATCCACTCAAACTCCCACGCCATCTTGTCAAAAAAAAAAAACTCCCACGCCAACACGGTCTCTTTTAAAAAAAAGAACAAATTCCCGTACCAACACGTTGACGGGTTAACCAGTTCAAGATCTGCTTGTGGAACGTTGGATAGATAAACTACGTACTGCAATCAACCAACCAGGTGGCGCTCCTGCTCCCCACACCTGTCGCGGACGCACAGGACGAGCGCACACGATGCATGAAGTATTGTCGCCGAAGCAACCACCGCAAGACGTGACCTCACCAGCCCCGCCAACCTCAAGTAGGGCACGTGGTACCCGCCCGCCCGCGCGTCGCGCAGCCACAGCTCAGCGGCGCCGCGCCCGCGAGAGCTGTCTAGCTAGAGCTACACAAACAGAGCGGCGAACGAACCGCCGGATCTGGACACGTACGTAAAGAACACCTGCCGGCGGATCAGCCTCATCCTGATGCGTCACCGTCATGTCCGGCCGTGAAACGTGCGACCAGTCCACCACTACGCGCGCGCAGGGGCTCTGGTTGGCAACCGTCGCTGTACAGGCACGGCGCCGGGCACCGGGCAGCCGGGGCAGGGGCACACCTCACAGCCGCACAGGACAGGAGGTCGGAGCTCGTGTCGTGACGGGGGGCACGGTTTCTCCTTTCTCCGCCCTGCTTTTCCGGCTCTCCTTTTCCGGACGAGAGAGACCGAGACAGGTGTGTGGTGCGTGGTCGGAGAGCTAGCGGGCGCGCGTCGGGGTGGCAAGAGGAACTGATGCGATGCGATGCGTGCTGATCTGCTCCTGCTTGCGTCCGCGGATGGTCCACGGCACGCGAGGGCATCCAGAGGGGAGAGATGGGCATTTGCAACTCGACAATCCCGCGGGAGCGTGGACGGACCGGACCGGACCGGTCCTTCAAAAATTGGCGTGCTGTATATGCATGCCGCTCGGTGCTACGACTGCTTTTCATCAGTCAACTGTTTTTATTTTTTAAGTTCGTTGGGGGTACTTGGGTATGTAAGTTCAGCGTAACAAAATTTTCATGACGATAGTTAAGTTGGCTTCAACACGGCGATCGCTTTCTGTTCCTTCTAGAGCGTTTTTTTTGGTTCACAGTGCGCACCATATTCTTCTTCCTTTCGTGTGCGCCATTATATTCCTATATAAGCAGCACTAATGCGCTTCACTTCCTAGTCTGCTTTCTAGCTCTTCAGATGCCCAGGCCGCCAGCAGCAGCTTCGCAGCAGAAATGCCATGACTCTAGCTGGAGTCTCTATTCGTAGAGCTATAAATCAACTTTAATTTATATAAAATAGTTATAGGACAGTGTTTTCTTTTCACAACAAATTAGTCGTACAAATGATCAGAAATTACTTTAAATCCTGACGAAAAGAACCTCACTTCCCATTTAATTTTCCATGAGCGCCCGTAGACGTAGAGCAACACCTGTCACGGTGCCGTGTTCCGTCTAGCTAGCCGCAGTTTTTTTTCCCTTTCAAACTTGGGGCATGTTTAGATCCCAAATATTTACAAGATTCCCCATCACATCGAATCTTTATACGTATGCATGGAGTATTAAATGTAGGTAAAAAACATAAGTAATTCCACAGTTTGTTTGTAAATGTCGAGACGAAACTTTTGAGTCTAGTTGGTCCATATTTGGATAAAGTTTGTCAAATAACAACGAAAGTGCTACAGTGACTTTACACCAAAATTCCTACCAACTAAACACCCCCTTGTTCTCCAAGTGGAGTGCCGGCAACATTTTTTTATCTGTACCACAGTAGTCATACCAGCACGGTTGAAGCGATAAACCATCTCAGTAGTTTTGCAAATGTGGGTGCACGGCTGCACGCACAGCGGCACAGGGCAAATGCGGGCTGTGTTCAGCAGGACTTGCGGCTTCCGCTGATTTGTATGTTTGATTTTGTGGTGGTAGGAAAATACTATTTCACTACCGATTTGTATAGATTCAAGCGGCTGAATAGCTCAATCAAAGGTTGAGTTGTTGAACAAACTTCCGTTGGTTGAAGGAACTCTTTTTTTTTTTTAAAAAAAGAACAAACTAGGCTAATAGCTCAAGACATCAGTATCTATTTTCTACTCTCCTTAGTCCTTTCACCACAGGAAGTAAGAAGAACACGGACCTTAACGACGAAACAAATTTAGGGCCCAGACAAAGCCCACAAGACATCGGCTAGTGTGGTCGAATGATTTCATTGCTTATTATTGATTACAATATTTCTACACAGGACAGGCGTGATTACAAAGGGGCACTGGGCTAACAATTTGATAAGGGAAGCAGGTGGGCCGTCAGGCATCATTTGGGTACGGTCAAATCTGCTGAAATTCCTCTCACGCCTGGTGGGTGCCTGCTCCAACCTCCAGGCCTCCAGCTGAAGAAGCCCCACTACCACTAGCAGACGCAGCATGATATCTTTCCTTCAACAATGTGACCGGCTGACCATGCTATATCTTCTGCTTCAATGCTTGACGCAGCTGGACTTTACTGCCGTCAATCCTTGCCTCCAGAATCTTGGACTTCAAGCTTTGCTTCTGCACTCCTCGGGGCCAGTCGATGCATCCTTTTATAGCTCGAACGATGTCCGGGTTTAGCAGGTCTGGCCTCCATTGCCCTGTGATGTGCGGACTGTCACACACTTCACTGTTCTTCAGGTCAGGAGATTCAGTGACATTTGACATCCTGGCATTTGATGATCTACCATTGAGTGTATTGAATCCCATTTTCTTTTGATCAACAGTGTTTGATGATCTCCATAGTCCGGCAAATGATCTTTTACTCCGAGACCTACCTGCGGTTGTTGAACAAACTTCACTGATCTCACTATGTGCCTGATCATTGTCACAGTTTTCATCCCAATCAGTTCCACTCACTGAAGCATCGTTTTCACCACAGAAGCCATTTACAGACGGTTCACTTCCTCCTGGTGAATTACTAGACCCATTCTCCTCAACTTCGCTTACAGTTTCCCATCCACTATCATCTTCTGCCACCTCATTTTGGGTGCGAGGCTGATTGCAAAACCTGCTTGGTTGATTCTCCAAGAATATGTCTGTTTCAGGACTAGCTGTATGGGCTCTTGATGCACGACTCTTGGGTCTATTTCCATTACAATGCACAATCACCTTCTCAGCAGTATCTTCTCTTTGCTTGAGTTCTTCGAATACAGCAAAAATGTCTTCTGAAGGAGGAGGGGGCTTGTACAAAAACTCCTTGATACCATTTATCTTCAAAGAGCAGATTTCTTCTTTGAGCCTCTCTGCTTCCCTTGCTGCTCCTTTTTCCATATTATAGCCTGGTTGGGAACGAAGGAAATCCTCAAGATCATTCTGAATTTTGCTCAGCTGAGAATACTTATTCTCAAGTGTCAGCTTTGCATCAACAAGCTTCATTTGTACCCTCTCTTCACGCCAAACCTCAGCCATCTGGAGCATCTTCTTCTCTTCCTCCAATTCATCTCTGATCTTCATCGATTCACTTCTCATAGCCTCAACCTCGGCTTTGTCTTCTGCGATCTCCTTCGCTAATTCATCACAAACCTCTTCCATGAGCATCCGTGCCTTCCTCTCCTTCTCATAATCTTGCAAATAACGTTTTGCAGCAAACTTAATCTCAGATAGATCATTGAGCAGTTTGGAATTGATCATTTCTGCCCGCTCTCGCTGTTTCCTCTCCCGGTTCAGTTCTTCCTTAACTGCATCTAGGATGTGGTGAAACTTATCATGTTCCCTGCTCTTCAAAGAAGCCTTTTCCTCTGCAATATTCTTCGCCAAGTGATCAAGCTGCTTCTTTGTAGATCGACACTCTGCTTCAAGCTCATGAATCCGGTCCTGAGCCACCAAAAGCTCCTCCCTCAGTGAATAGATTTCTCCACCAGCATCCCTCTGATTCTTTTCAATGTAATCATAATCTGCACCCTGGGAAGCTTTCATGAATTGATGGTTCCACTTTGTTGCCATTTCTGTTTCTATTTGACGCACTGCAGAATGAGCTTCCATCTATTTGCAGTAAACATAATGTGTCAGATCAGATATAGGACTTGGTAATAAAGATTCTATAACGACCGTTCCTTCAGAGTTATGAATATGAAAGTAATGTACCTCACGTGGAACATTGCTAACAGTCCTATTCCCTGTCTTGCCCTGGATAACTGCTTTATAATGCTGACAATGGTCAGGCGTGTGTGGGCGCTTTGAACTGGACTGCAGTTTCCAACACATGAATTGTTAGCTAAAAAATGACAGCAAGAAAAAGGAAAGATCTACTTATTATGGTAATTTATGTGAAATGGGGTAAAATGGGATCGAGATGTAGTTCGGCTGAAGCATTGCTGCCTAATTAACATTTAGGCCATCATTAAACTTTTTTAAACAATGGAGACTACCTTAATGGCTTAATCAAACAATTAGAATGTCAAATTGACAAGGGTTGTCTAGGGACCGCTGGACAACAATAGCTGTACGCCTACACTCCAACAAGTCTACAAGAGTACTCATATCATGTCATAGATTGAAATACCTACCTCATTTCACCCGAAATGATGAACAGATCTAAAAGTCAAATCAATAACGTGAACAAAAAAGATAGGTAAACTAGACCAAACCAAAAACTGAATTAACTAGATCTAGCATACGACAAAATAGCATACCATTGTCCTTTTAATAACAGAAACTGGACTTGTTATCCTAAAAGTGTCAGCTGGATATCGACATATACAAGTGATTTCCAATGTGCAAGGTACCAAGTCTGCGGAGCAACTAGATTGGGGGAAAGCAATATGCAGTTAGGAAAGTTTGCTCGATGTGGATGAGTATACCAAAACTTGATCTATAAGGATGTTCCATAGCACCGGTTTCCTAAAAGCCTCAACCATTGGGCTTAGAGATGGTGTAACTCTTTGAATTATGTCAAACACTCAAACATAATGTTTCAACACAACTTGACCTTACAGGCATGGAACCGTGCACCATGGATGCACAAACATTAGCATTTTTGTCAGTCTGAGCAAAACACCAACACTGCACACACACACACACACAATAAAAGTTTCACCACTATTGGAAAGCGACAATACATGCTTAACTGAAGTAGCGAGGTACTGTAGTAGTACTCTAGAGTATGCGTAAACAGATCGACATGAGTCCGCAAAATCTATGCAGCTTCGATAAGAGAAGCAACACGTGTATGCCCGGCACAGCCAATTCCCAACAATTCGATGCCGACATTTCTCCAAAACTACAGGAAATGATGAGCTATGTGCCAAAACTGTCAGTTGTGTGCACCACCGACACGGCGACAGCAGCCACGCTACCAAAGTAGCGCCATCTACAACCCTAGAACAAAATAATCTCGACGCTCAAGCACATCACTGTCAGAGATCTCGCAGCACGCTCACCTGAGCCCTACTCCGTCGCGCTGTCCCAGGCCCCGGCGGCGGCGGCTGCATTCGCCACAGCGCCGCGGCGATCTCCCTCACCGATAGGGCAGCAGCAGCGCCCGCGCCGGGACGGGAGGCAGAGCGAGCGCCCGCGCCCAGGGGCCAGCGGACCGGCGGGGTCTCCGGAGGAGGGTGCGGCGGCGGAGGAGGCGGCGGGGCGGGCCCCCGGCGGACGGCCGCGAGAGACGGGCTCTGGACGCGGACCCTGCGGGCGCGGCGGCGGGACGCGGACCCGGGCCGCGGGGGAGTGGCTGCCGCCCGCGGCTCGGGGCTGGCCGGAGGCGGCGGGCGGCGGGCGCGGCGGCTGCCGGGGCGCACCATGGGCGGACGCACGCGGCCGGCTCGCTCGGCGAGTGGATGGGGAGCCGAGGTGGTGGTCGCGGGGGGACGGGCAGTGGCACTCGGCGTGTGCAGCGCAGCGCGGGTGTGGCGTGTGGCGTGGGGCGGGGCGTGGTGGGGCGCGTGAGATCTGGGGTATCCGACGCCGCTGGTGCCCGTGGCTGTGCGACACTGCGAGTACTGTACTGCCTTGTGACTAGCAAAGGGTAGCCCCGTAGTAGCTGAGATCCGAGGACGCTTGGCAGCATGGAAAAGCGGATCGTGTCGGCTTCATTTACACACTTGCCAATCACAACGTGAAGTTCTCAAACCACGGAAACTCCCTCCATTCGAGATCTGTACGCTAGCCAGTTCTGATTGTATCGGGTTACTGTAGCATGTGTTGTGCTGAAAGTTGGAACAGGCGTGCCGTGAGCTCGCTAGCCAGTAGTCACTGGCTCACCGGTAGTGGATTCAAGAAGCCGGTATACGTGCGCTGCCTCAGCTCAAAACGGCCACTGCTAGGGCTCATTCATGCACGTCGTCTTTTCCTCTTAACTCATCTCACAACAAGTCACGAGAGCACGGCACATCGATCGATAACACCAGAATTTCCTACCCACTACAGGAACTCTAGCATAATCTGATGCATCTGGAGCGCGCTCTAACGCATAAACGAAGAGCCAGCAGTAATCATCAAAGCAACCTCCATCATGGCAGAAGCGACTTCAGAAAGGAGAACACCTGTGATTATCGTCCGGCAGGCGCTGTTCATCCACGGCAACGGCACGGCCGCACGGGCCACGGGCCCACGGAGGTGTGCCGTGCTCTTTTCAGGAGCGCAACGAAAAAGGGTTCCGTCAAATTGATGGATGTACTCTTTTCAGGAGTAGGCAGCTTGCCTGTACAACAATCGACCGATTGAAACAGGTGCCATGCCTTTGAGTCGCATCAAACATGATGCTGCTAGTCGTCCTTGGGTTGGGAGTCTCACGGTGGATCGATGACAAGCTGAAGCACATAAAAGCACCCCGGTTATCTGTACTCCCTCCGTCCTAAAATATTTGTGTCTAGAAATCTGTGTTCCCTTACAGACACGTTTTCCGGACGACCAATATTTTAGGACGAAGGGAGTACTTGTTTAATTCTTTTTCTTCATATATGATCATAGCAGGAATAAGAGATTTGTTATATTTCAGGCGCCTGAAATATAACATCTTTGCAGACGATGACTACAACCTTCATATCTTCATTTAATGGTCCAAATCTATTAGCACAAATCACAATAAATAAATAATATTTTTTCTATGGTAGGACAAAGATAAAACTGTTCAGACGTCTGAAATATAGAAAAATATGCAAGAATAATTAGAAATATAGCCTTTTTCTTAAGTGTACCTTTTTTGTTGAGTCTAATAGTTACTATTACTATAAGGGCAGGATTCCATCTTTTCTTTGTCCACTTATATTATTATGTTCTGAATCTGTTGGACAAAAACATCCAATGTACGATTTTTATTAAGTTTGCACATGGTCCTGCAGCCCATTGGAGGCCCAGAGGTTTGTTACTTGGATGGTTGGACCAATTACCAGCACCAACTGTCCACTACACAAATGGACAGTTCAGTCAAAACCCACACGCAAATGCAAGAGCCTATTTCAGGCCCAAAGCGTTTGCTTTATATATGATCAAATACTCGATAGGGGGTCATGACCCTAGCGAGACAGGCCCGGCCTTGTAACACTTTTTTTTAAGCTACCAGCAGGAGATCTGCCCGGCCTTGTAACACATTTTACCGTCCTAGGCCCTATTTTGCTTCCCTAGGATGAAAACGGATATAATATGAACAGAGATCATCACTACTACTCCCTCCGTCCAAAAATGATATTCGTATTAGATTAGTCAAAAAGTCATACAAAATATATTTTGACTATTAATTTCTCTTATAATATAAAGTTGGTGGCTAAAAACTCAATAGCATCTTAGAGGCACTTTTAACACGAATCTATTGATGTAAGTTTTTACTCTAAACTTTTATACAATTTGATTAATTGTTGGTCAAAATTTATAAAGTTTGACTTTTTATTAGTCTAATACGAACATCATTTTTGGACGGAGGGAGTATTATTTATTTTCATATTTCTATATGGATTTGAATTTTAGTACGAATAGTATCAGCTATGTCAGGTAGGATATGATTGGATATCAATATCATAAATATATGGATTCAGATACGTATACGGTATTAAATGTTGAATATCCAAATTCAAATACGGATAGATTTAAACTCATTTAGATAGAATCAGTTTTGAATACGATCGGAAAAATATCAATACCATTTTCATACCTGGCAGTGACACCCGAGTGTAGATAGATGTCTCCGAGGCCAACACGAGCACACGTCTGAAGATAAAGGTATGATCCGGTGGTCAGAGGGAGGATCTGACCAAGCAAGGCAACGGGAGATTCCACTGCTGCCACGTCGTTCACACAAGCAAAGGTGAATCGGTATTCCGTTCTCATCACATTTCTTTCCTCCATCTTGGCACGCTTGCGAAGTGTTCAACACTCAAGATTGATGGCCCAGTTCGAGGCTGTTTTTTTGCGCCTTGTTTAGTTGCTCCCCTATTTTGCAAAATTGGCAAGATTCCCCATCACATCAATCTTTAAATATATGCATGAAAAATTAAATGTAGGTAAAAAAAATAACTAATTGTACTTTTAGTATGTATATGTCGAGACGAATCTTTGGAGTCTACGTGATACATATTTAGACAAAGTTTGTCAAATAACAACGAAAACACTACAGGAAAAATTTTGCAAAATTTTCCCATCTAAACAAGGAAGAAAAAAAGAAATAAGCAGGCTTGCCCACGACCAAGATTTGCGGTTAGGTTACCCATGCACATCCCCACACTGACCTGCCTCCTCTGCCTGCAGGTGCAGCTCAGGGACCCGGGCAACGACAACGAGTTGCCTCCTGCCATCCGAGGAATTTTGAGCTCTCGTGTGAGTGTAGAGTGGCGACCGCTTCTTTTTTTTTGCCCCCCTCTTCTGGTGGAAGCTGTGGACGTCTGTCTTGGAACAAGTTGATGGAGTTTGCGATCTTGATCCCGTTTTTTTCATGGATTAAGGAGTAATTTATTTTTTTATATAGGCGACAGATTCAGTAATGGTATTGTAATATCAGATTGGACGTCTGCGCCCACACGTGCGCCCGATGTGCTGAAGAACAATTTCGTTCTTGAAAGATTTTGTCGACTGCGACCTCGTCTTGCATGCGCTGCCAAAATTGTCTTACAAATACAGGAATACAGAGAGACATGATAAACGGTAAACCCGTGCTCGTGGAGTACCGAAACTGGAACTCCGACGACGATTTTCTACACACGTGTGCGGAGACTGGACAAAATGAGGTTCTCTGTCTTCAAAGGGAGAGAGTTTGGCCTGATCGCCTGAAGATGGAGACTCATCTGACAGTCTGACGCCGTTCTTAGACAGAAAACTACTATAATATCAGGAAATCCAGGCACGTTTTTCATGTCATGTTTATATATGCGTCATGCGACAATCTGACAGGTTACTAACAATTGGGTGAATTTAAAAGTGACGAGAGAAGAAATAAAGCCATTTTCTAGGGAAGAACTGGATTTTTTGAGTTTACTGAGTTAGTCCAACCTAATCTTGCGCCGAAGAGGTCCGTCCACCTGCAAGGTTACATTTTAGGGTTCAATTCGAGACAACGGCTACAAACACGAGCTTCACCAAACTGTTCAGCTAACAGTAGCTTATCCTACTGCTTTCAGAAGCATGTTTCCTTGCTTCGTTTTGTTTGTATTTTGTAGTTGGCATTCGTCACGACGACCACAGAAGGAAGCAGCTGCAAACCTTTTGGCTACCTATACCTAAAAGGTGCAGGCTTTATTCAGTTTCAATGTCTGTATCTTTTCGACAGTACTTATTATTTTTAAAAAGACTTTTCTGAATTGTGTGCTCACCAATGCCGATCAACATGGGGCTACTCCGATCCTATCCTGTAAATGTAAAGCCGAATTCCGATGCGACATTTTGTGAATCCGAAAAGGATGGTTAGCTTAATTTACGTAGAACAACTGCAAAAGTGACGCCAGCAATGACGCTGGAATCCTCGTGAGGGTCACAACTGATTCATTTTATTTATACGTTTGTTATCGCTGATCGTCAGATGCGAGAATGCGACGCACACAGTAGCTATAGACAGCACCCGGCCCGCCCACTCGGCGAAAAGAAACTACTGCACCCGCCCATGTATTTTTTTTACCCAGTCCAGTGCACCACGTAATCTTTGCTCAAAACGCTGGAAATTTTCGATAAATTAGTGCCCTCGTATGGAAAATGGAAAAACAAGTAAGGCTGTTGGTTGTTACACCTAGCCGACCGAGCAAATTCGGTCTCTGCTCTGATCACCTATTCCATCTCCTTGTGCCTTTTCTACTCTGTGATAGATCTTTCGGTGGAAGATGAGTTCCATAGCGTCAGTATTCTGCCCCTTTTCTCCTATTTTCTGCCGTCCACTCCATTCGATCCAGCATTTTTTCTCGGAAGGAACGTACGAGTACTGCATTTCTGTACTCCGTGTCCTGTAAAGTATACCAACGTCATTTTCGTGATCTCGAGTGCCCAGACAATGGAACGCCAGCCTGGTGGTATCTGCCGCTGCCTTGCGAGTTCTGACTAGCTGTGCATGCTCACCTATCGTCCCAGAGCTCTTATCTGCATGAAAGAAAAAGAAAAGATCATTTTTATATCTTCGGCGTTGCTAGCGCATGTAGTACGTCCGGACGTAGGCAAATATAATCTTTACCGTTTTTATATTCCTGAGCCTTGAGAGTTGAGAGGCAGCACGAGTGTGTCGGCGGTCACGATCACGGTCACGGGTATAGATGGGCATAAAGCCCGGGCCCGTCGGCACGCCCAAAGCCCGCCATTTTGGCCCGGCCCAAGCACGTCCCGGCCCGTCCCTAGGGCCGTGCCTGGGCCAGACCTTAGGCACGGCGGGCTGGCCCGGCCCGACCCGCTATACATACATAATTATATATTGTAATTATAAGTATAAATAAATGTATAAATATATATATAAATAAACATAGGGAAATTATTTTCTACTCCTAGGGAGTAGTTACTCCATGTTTATATCTCTAGATTTATGATATATATGACCGAACGAAGTATATTTACATGAAGTATATGATCATACTAGACTATCTATGGAAGTATATACATCAAGTATGCATGCATACATAGAGTATGCGGATATACTTATTTTATATACAACAGTGAGTGACATTTTCGTAATATATTAAAAAGTATGGGTTCCTTTGAAATTTTTTAGTGTATTAAGACATGAAATATCTTAACATGAGTATATAAACATACTCAAAGTGATAAACAAGTATGAACACATACACAACATGGTGTTTTGAAGATGGGAGTGACTACTCCCGGGAGTATAGAAAACTCACCCAATAAACATAAATATATATATAACTATGAATAAATATATATAAGTAAATATAAATATACATAAATACATATTTATAGATATAAAAATATATATGTACACATATATATCCTAGTTTTACTGGCGGGCTTGGCAGGCCCGGCGGGCCTTCGGGCCGGCACGTTCTACCACTGGGCCGTGCCTGGGCTGGAGGTCAGGCCCGCGGGCCTGATAGGCATGGCCCGCAGGGCACGGCGAGCCTTCTAGGCCCGACCTCCAACAGGCCGGGCCGGCCCGTTGTCAGGCTGGGCCGGCCCGTTGTCAGGCTGGGCCGGCCCGGCACGGCCCGTTGCCCATCTATAGTCACGGGCAATTGGGAACACGAACAGCAGGAGAGGTCAAGACCCACCGCGCGCTGTCAATCTCACATTCTCACCTCACAGGGGCAGCAAGGGACAGAAATGAGCCGCACGCCCGCACCGGCCGCCCGCAGAATTTCTGAACTCGTGTGCTGGCTAGCTGTACCGACAGTTCAGGTCTTCAGGGGCCCGGCCGGCCTGGTGTACTTACCAGAATGATGGTAGGGGAGTTAATTATGCCACGACACGCTAACGTGCCTAACCACTTGCTGAAGCAGCAACTTAGTTTAATCAAAGCGGTTCGACCAGATCTGAGATATCCCGTTCACATTCACTGCCAGCTATCGATTCCGTTCAGTTTGCTTTTCTGATCCTACTGCTGGCTTTAGTACTGGTGGTGCGCACGCAAGTGAAGAATTCTGATTTCCTCATATCAGTTGATGCATGGCAGCGTAATAAGGGATTCAGACCGGTAGATATATACCAAGGTCTCAAGTAAAGAAGCTGGGCGGCACTTTAATTTCATGATAGGCCATTGTCTAGATCGATCAGGTCGCCTGCAATGCAAAGTTGTTCATCTTGAACAAGCCAGAACACGCCAACATCCATTCGTGCGCTACGTAGGGCAACGGCGTTGCCGGATCTACCAGGCTGCTAGACGAAAACTGCAAGAGTCGTAAAAGGAAGCAAGAGCACACAGAGTGCATGCGCAGCGCATGCAGCTCCGGCACGTCGTCTCTCGTCCTTGCAATAGAGTTACACACGCCACTGGACCGAGCACATGCCTGGAGAATAGCCCTTTTATGCACTCCAACTCCACATTAATATTGCCATGCCGCCCAAACTGCTTTGCTGGACCAAGACGGCGAGACCATGCTCATCCTGGCTCGCAGCCTACCACGAAACAGGCTCAACCAGCCGTCGTCGCCGGTCATGAGTTGGGGGCATCCTTTTTCTTCCATTGAAATATGGATTATGGAATGCCAATTGGCAACCGCGAGACGCATGAGACGACATCTCTGTGACTCTGTGGTACGGTGCAACGGCAACAGAATCTCGAGAACCATGCAATGCAACGACCCTGCCAACGAATTGGATATTCGGATGTGTGTGCCAACTGCCTAGCTAGTGGCAACTACTAGTACGTATATGGTTATACTTTGTATCTGGCGGGCGCCCAGATAGAATTGTAGTAAACGACCTCTGCTGGTCTGGTCGCCCCTAGTTTCCTTGGCGCCATCATCCAAGCTAGCCAACAGTTCCTGACGTACGCCGCGGCTGGTTAGCTAGTGGTGTGCTCGTACAAGCTGGATCGACCTGCCACTTCATCATCCGCCTATCCACCCAGTAGTGACGACCCAGCTGAAGACACCGCTACGAAATTGGTCCAAATGCCTCGCGTCCGATGGCGTCATACTGATCAGGAACGCCGAAATGTACGTCTCACCGCTCGAGCCCGAACCAGTCGGGTGGGCTGTAGCATGGCTGTGCTGTGCCTGATGCTCTGCTCACTCAGTCGAGCTACGCAGGCAGTTTTTCCCATCCAATGTACCAACCGCGCAAGCAGAGAACGGTAGGTACATCGCGGATCGCTCATCTCAGCAGTTAGCTCGCACGTCGGCTTCTCGTTTCTGGTTGTGCTAATAACTCTAATATAGGGAGGGGGGTCGTCGTCCTCGGGTACCCGCAAAACGGCGACATCCGCCATTTCCATCACATTCACGAAACCCAATACAGTGCGTAATACTTATGCTACACAGATTAAACTACCGGACTCATCATGATTTCATGACGAAGCTACTATAGTGACCATATTACACCAACAGGCCAAATATAATGTGCATCGACATCCAGCTACCTCTTGCATGTGACGACCTTCGTTCGGTCGGTCCGGTCCTTGGCAGCTAAGTCACCGATGGAACGAACGTGCACAGAACTTGCAGGGGATGGCACTGCTAACCGAACGAAACCTACTCGGAGGCACGGACACACGATCGATGCACCATCACACCGGCGGCACCGACGAGGCCACGGCGCCACCGAAACAGGCAGCTTCGGCTACGGCACCGCGGCATGCATGTGGTGCGGTGGTGGTGTCCCAGCAGCAGCAAAACCAAGTGCGCGCGCACCGCGGGTAAGCAACTCTGGATGCGCTGCTGGCTGGCGCTGGCGCTGGCGCCGACGCCCAGCGCCGCGCTGGCCCGTGCCGTGCCCGTGCCGCGCAGGGGAATCCCCTGGAAACGCCGCGTTCCCACCGGGCCGGCGGGGCCCCCTACCGCCCGAGATCCCCCCGCGCCCCCGCGTTCAGACCCGTGGGCCCCGCGGTGCCCACCCACTCGTCACTTTCCAACTCGGTGTCCACGCAGGACTTACACGGCCACGTCGGAGTCCCGTGCCGCGCGAGCGTTAGGATTATACGCCGCGCGGCGGGGAACGGTCGCGCCTGCCTCCCCGAGTCGCCGTTCCCTCATCAAACTATAAAAACTCCCGTCCCCCGCGAGCCGCTCGCACAAAGACCACCAACTTAAGCATCCGCAACGCAGCAGCACCACCACAGCGGGCGGCGCCGGCGACAACATCGACTGAGCAAGGACAAGCAGAGGAGGAAGGAGTGACCCGTACATCCTTGCTGCGCGCGCGCGTATCCGTCAATCCATGGGCAACTGCGCCCTGACGCAGCACGCGGTAACGTCGTGGGCGGACGACGGCGAGTGGGACGAGCCGTCGGCGACCAAGGAGGAGGAGGAGGCCGCCGCCGCCGGGACCAGCGGGAGGAAGGACCACGCGGCGGCGGCGGAGGTGACCATCAGGATCACCAGGAAGCAGCTGCAGGAGCTCATGGAGAAGAGGGCCAGTGGCCTCCACGGCCTCTACAGCCGGCGGGCCGCCGCGCAGCTGCTGGCGGACGTCATGAACGCCGGCCAGGTCTACCACCATCTCCGCCACTGCAAGGCGGCGCACTGGAAGCCCGCGCTGCAGAGCATCCCGGAGGCCGTCGAGTCATGACGACGCGTGCCCACGACGACGCACGTCGCACGGCACACTGCTGCCATGTGCCATGGCGTTTTGCGAGCCTGCTTCCACCTCTTCATCTTCGGTCGCTTCTTCGCAGTTGCAGGCTTCCCAGCTTTTCTTCTCGGGTGACTCACAGTGTCATTCTTTTTAGTTTGGAATGCAATACGCAACGAACGATGTACAGGAGTAGGATTAGGGGTGCGCTCTGTGCATACCAAAGCTTGGAAAGTGTGAATTTCTTGAGCAATTACCCATGTTTTACGTAGCAGAGCATGATCGACGACTCCTAATGGTCAGCTACCCTATGGTCTCACTACTTTTTTTTTTTTTTTTTGCTGATTGGACCCCTCCGTTTTGTATGGTCGTGTTACCATTACCATGCAGAGTCAGGACTAACTGACTAAGCATATGTACAAATACATTCCGCTTCACTGAAAGCCATACTATTCCAGCATGGAACTGCTTATTTAGCTTGTGCTTGTCTGCTTGACGCAAGAGGCAACTAGCATATGCACAATTTATAATTTTGGATTTTTTTTGGCTTACTGAGCTTACTGTAGGTATTAGCCTTGTTATCTTTTGCGCTCAGGGAACTTCTTTTATCTAACAAAAAAAAAAAAACTCAAGGACCTTCTTCAAGCTAATTTTCCAGGCAACAACCACAAAAAGATGAGCAAGAGCTAGTTACAAAAGAAATCAGTAAAAAGAACTCACTAGTAGTAGGGAAACGGAACAACTTTTTGGTGAGAATTTGGCACTTGACCCGGCCCAAGAAAGAACTCTAGCTACGAAAATGCGCAAATGGCTCATCTAATCATTCTGTCGGGATCAGGACATCTTCACTACAAAATGCTCCACACATTTCGCGGGTCAAAATTGACCACAGAACCCCGCTCAGTGCTTACAAGAAGATGGAGATGAAATGGCCGATCCACATTAACAGTGGCCAGTAGGTGCGCACCAACACGTTGACAAGACGAGGTCCAAATCAAGGTTGCTCGACGTAGCAATTGGTCGATAACCCTCAACCTCAAGTGGTGGCCGTAGTGTAGCTGTCGTTTTGACCGCGGGTGTTGCTCTCTGGGCCCCGACCCTCAAGAGCTCTGGAACTGGCGTTTTCCAGCGTAGTGACAACTCCGTATGTATTTATGCTAACCACTGGTATTTGACACGACGTGTATTTCTGGTGTCCTGAACCTTCAGTCTGGTGGTGGTTAACAGATGTAGAGCAATTATTAGTAGGTAGGTCAGATGATTTTTGGTGGACTTTTGGCATACGAATTGTAGCCTTATATGTGGAAAATAAAATAAGGACGGAACAGGACGACTAGGCTGATTCTAAAATGACGTAATAATGTACCACTTCCACACTGCATCTTCTAGCATGGTAGTGGTAGGCCTGAAAATATACTAATAATAACTAAAAAACAATTCCCTCGAGGTTGTTTACCCATTGCAGTGTTAGGGTGTGATTGGTTGCATGCGTATCCTTCAGCCAGGCTCACGAGATGCGGGTTGCTAACGTTTGGTTGCCTGTATGGTGTTCTGGGCCTGGCTCTACTCATGCAAAAGGCTCTCCTCAGCCTGGCTCACCGGATACGTAGGAATTGAGCGTTTCTCCAGAGCCAGGCTCACCAGATACAAGCGATTACTCAGTTAATGATATTGTTAGCGCATAATTAGCATATATTAATTGATATTAATATATTTTCAAAAATATTAAGAAATAATAATGTAAATTAAGAGCAATGAAAAATAGTTGCACATAATAAATTGTGTAATTATGTTTATTAACCTTAAACAATAATGGTTTATCTCATGCAATGTATTCTTGTGCAAGCAACCAAACACCATCTTAACTCAGCCAGGCTAGTTAGGTGCAAGCAACCAAACATGACATTGTTGCATGCTCTGAGCCTGGCTTTAGAGGGCCTGGCTCCTAGATACGAGCCAGGCTAGACTGATACGCAAACCAATCACGCCCTTAAGTGACGCTTAGAAGCAAGATTTATAAAGCAAGTGAAGCCATCGGTTATAGTTGAGTGCTGATGCGATTACATGTGCAGATATGCTGATGTGTATATCTGCATAAATAAGAATGCCCGTGCCCATGCAGGAGATGGCCACAAATTAAACAACTATACTTCCTGCCTAATCAAAATCCACCGGAACAGAACACGTGAAATAACATATTGCTCTTGCTCCATCGAAACAGAGAATCTCTCTCGTGGTTGTCTCCATGAGTGGCAAAGGTACGTAAGCATATATGTTTCGTAACGCCGCAGCATGCTCTCGTCGACTGACTAGCAACAACTGTTGTTATTATGGAGTCCTATAGAGTTACCAAGCTCGGATGGTTGTTTGGTTAATTTGGACCAGAAGTTTTTGATCTGTTAGTTTAATCAAGCTAGGTTTGAACTAATGATTCTTGCTTTTTTTAGGTTAATTCAACATTGTTCGTATTCTTCACAGCAGTTCAGAGTTTCAGACTTCCTTTTGTCAACCATTACTGTTTTAATCAACCCCCAAAATAGGCGGAGCTAGCTAGCTTTAGGTGGCATGTTAGTAGGTCATGGTTAGAACCAATTCATCAGAACCTAGTTCGAACCAGACCCAATAGAAACTAAAACAACCGGATACTGGCACATACTATGTGAATGTGGATGTGGATGTGGATCGAAGGGAGAGAAACAAATAGCTGGTCATAATGGCACGGTGCCATCATAATCTAGTGTTTGAGCAGCTAGAAGCCTAGAAACGCTCCAACGATGGATAGTTTTTGAGAAAACTGAGGGGTTCTATTCCCCGTCAGAATTACAGATGATTGATTGACTTTTGAGCAATTGCGCCAGGAACCAGCTCAAATCAAAGATTATGATGACCGGTGCCTGGATCGCAAATCGCATATAAGGTAAGGGGGAAAAAAACATGCTACGAAGTACGAACCGGTGCCACATGCCGGTCGCCGGAGAAAAGAGCATGATGAACGTACGCCAGCGAGAGAGGAAAATAGAAGTTACAAAAGCATGTCATGCCTCCTGCATGATCTTGTTCACGAAGTTGTCGCAATTTAAAATCAGGCATCGGTAGACGATGGCTGCGGACACGGCAGCTGAAGCCTTCCAAATCTGCGTACGGTTAGTTGGTCACGCACGCACACACCATCGGCGCGGAAGAGAGGCCGAGAGCGAGACTCGGTGGGTCCCCCGTCCCTGGTCCGGCTTCTCATGGTTAGCGCAAGATCCCCTCGAAAAGCCGCGTTCACACTCGCCGCGCGCTCCTTGCATCCGTCCTTCGCGTGGAAAGAAAAAAGGAAAGAGCTTTTGAAGATTCCGTCTCCCCCACCAGTTTCCCACACCCACGTCACGCCGTCGTCCCCCCGCCCGGTTCGTCGCGGCCAGCGCCTCCATGGCTCCATCTCGCCGCCCGCACTAGCCTGTAGCCTCTAGAGGAACGCTTGGTCGCCGCAGGGCCGTCCACGTGGCCAGATGGAGAGCGGAAGCCGCCCCCGCGACACGGTTTCCCGTCCAACTTGGCACGTCGCACTAATCGCCCCCTCGAGCTCTAGCCCCGTATACTATATAAATAAGCTCTCGTCACCAAATCGGGGATCCTCTCGCAAACAAGATCACGGCGACGATAAGCGAGCAGCGAGCAGTAATAATCCATTAACCAAAGCTTGGCAAGAGGAGGCGTCTAGATCTAGTCCGTCCGCGCCGAGGCACTGCCCGATCGCGATTCGCGAGCGCGCATGGGGAACTGTCTCAGGCCGCAGCGCGCGGCGTCGTGGGCGGACGGGGACGAGTGGGAGGAGGCGGAGGTCTGCAGCAAGGCTGCGGCGGCGCCTTCCGCCGCCGTCGAGGGGAAGGTGGAGGTGAAGATCAGGGTGACGCGGCGGCAGCTGCAGCAGCTGCTGGAGAAGGCCGGCGGCGGCGGCCGTGGGGACGGCAAGAAGGCCACGCGGCGGCAGGTGGAGGAGGTGCTGGCCGAGCTGATGACTTCCGGCAGGGTGTGCTACCAGCAGGAGATGAGGCGGCACTGGAGGCCCGCCCTGTACAGCATACCGGAGGCCGTCGAGGAGCCGTGATGGGCCTGATGATGGCTCACTCACGAGTTATGAGCATCTCTTGGTCCGAGTCGGACTCGGAGAGAGTGCGCTCGATCAGATAGTTTTCTGTCTGGTTAGTTCTGTGTCTTGTGCATAGTTGGTCCGGTCTAGCTAGGAAGACGCAGGTTTTAGCGATTCTTTCTGAGATACTATTGTATTGTACAGGCTTACAAACTCAAAATGCTGATAAGAAGCAGTTGCTTGAATTTTGCTAGAGTCACCTCTGCTCCTACTCCTTCTAAGTGCATGCAGATGAAAACCGGTGGAATGGCAGCTAGGCATAGAAAAATAGTTCTGCGTGACTTTGCTCTTAGTGACAAAGACGGACTTTTTTATTAGGTGCAGCGTAGCGATCTTACAGTACAGTACTTTCAGGAGCTAGTCAGTGCAGGCGCTATGTATGCTCACCTAGAGCTTCAGGTGCGTCGTCTCAAAAAAAAAACTTCAGGTGCGTCCAAAAACACACAGTCAGACGGAAACTCTGTAGCGGAAATGGACACTTACCAGCTCTGCTAATTTGCGTCCATTTGTTCGGAGCCCGACTACAAAGCTCCGCGTTGAAGATTGAACTAGTCCATTCTACTTTCTACGTAGCACTGGAGACCGGTGATAACTTATCCCGTTGAGGCCAGGACCAACCAACGCTTGCCGCGTGCACAGGATGAACTACAGTCGATAGTTCTTGTTAGGGAAAATTTGACGATCAAGGCTGCATCGACTTGCGATTTACGTAGGGCTCATCTGTATGCAAATTAAAAGCATTTTAGGCATTGCCCACACATAAATTTTGGACCGTCCGATATTCGTCTAATAATCGTCTTGAATTCATGGCCGGAAACCAGCACTGTCATTGTCCACGTAATCCTGTGTGCGACTCCACAATAACAGAGTACAGTAGGCTCGACCATCTCTTTTCAGGATGGCTAAGGCCACGTTCAGTTCGCGAAATATCCCCAAATATTTTGCGCAGTACCCGTTTTAGACGCGTGCATGGAGCATTAGATGTAAGTAAAAATAATAATTAATTGTACTTTTAGTCTGTTCATGTCGAGACGAATCTTTTGAGTTTAGTTAGGTCATGTTTGGACAAAGTTTGTCAAATAACAACAAAAGTGCTACAGTAACTTTTCGCCAAATATTTCGCGAACTGAACAAGGCCTAATCCTTGTGCTGGCTCGCTGCTCCTTCCTTCATGACTCCGTGCAACACGAAAATGCCGGGTCATCCCACATGACAGCAACTGGTGATCCGCCTGCTCCTCTCGTGGCCAGTAGCATCAGCGAGGTCCGGGGCCCTTGTGGCCTTGTCTCCTCGTAGTGTAACCAGGGTCTGTCTCCAAAAATTTGGAGCACGAGAGCAAAGTGTAATTTGGAGCCCTCATATTCATCAGAGCTAAAATGTTACCTATGGCGCAACGGCAGAACTACGAAACGAGAGATATATAGTCACGTTAGAAGCGATCGCAAGTCAATTGACAGCTAAACATGATTACGTCATAAGTTATGGGTTAGAAATAGGAAACTAATCGAGAAGTGTTGGACATCTAAACTGTTGCAAGTCATGAGGTGTAAATTTGGGACCCTCTGTTTTTTTGGACCTTATATAGTCGCTCACCTCGCTCATGACCTTCAACAACCCTGAGTGTAACCTCCACCTGTACAAAACTAACCAATCTAATGCAAGCCACTGTCTTGTTACCCTGTCATCCTATAACCAAGAATCTAAGTTGCCCAGATACAGATACATGTGTATCGGATGTATACGGATACGGTGATACGCCGTTTTTCTAAAAATCACGATATGGGGATACATTTTATTATTTTTTAGGAAAATAATATTAGAGCATATTACAAATTATTAGCAATCGACAAAGACGCAACTACGACAATCTCCAACTATTTAACTGCTTGTGATTGTGATATCATACGCTGTTTATTGGCCATGGAATTTCTCCGTCTTAACTGACGCAACTCTCGTCTCCATCTCTACCACTCATCCTCACCGACACCAACAAAAAATCAGATGCACACTCCACCACTCATTCCACTTCGTTGCTTCCCCCACCAAGAACAAAAGCTGACGGGAGGGCGAAGGTAGCCATTAAAGAAAAATCAAGCATCTAGTGACTAGATCGGAAGGGGAAGAAAGAAATCAAGAGGGGAAAATCACCGGATGTCATCGCTGAATCGCCATTGGGAAGTGTCGGAGCCTCAGAGGTCGTCACGGCTGCTGTGAGGCGCTTGGGTGGCCAGGCGGGTTCTGCCATCGGCCCTTGCGAGGAGGCAGCGGTTGTGCTGGCTGCGCAGTTGGTGCTCGCACATGCGGGCGAGCGGACAGGCAGCAGCGCCGCCTTCCATCTCGGCAGGTGGGCAGTGGCGGCCAGTCGTGATGCGCGCAGGGTGGAGGCCTATGCCAAGGCAGGTACAGGTAATCATTGTGATGCGTCTGGACTCGGACGTATCGCCAAATGCCCGTCCAAACCTCTCTGATACATATCTGACCAAAGTATCAGAATTTACTGCAATTATTTTTCCCCGATACGTCACAGATACGTATCCACCACGTATTCGTATCGGATACGTATCCGATACGGGATATGTCGCGGAACCGTCCTGATTATAAGAACTCAAGTACCGTTTTAGCCAAATTCGTCTGACATCGACCCATACTTAAATCCATATAACCCCGGTGGTCCGGAAATCTCGAAGGATTTCAAACATCGTACAACATACAAGATCGCATTGTTCAAGTACCACATTCGTAAGGATTTACCATCGATAAACGAAACCGAATTTAAACATCAGAGTGTGGAAGTAAAAGAGTTATTACAATACTGAGTTTCAAAGTTGCGGAAGCTGAAATAAGTTTGAAACACGACCACCACACATGTGGTCTGAATAACAATGTTTTTGACAACTCACTCCTCCTTTTTCAGATAATGTGCCACCAACAGTCTTAGCCCAGCAAAAGCAAAGGAGAAGCTTCTAGACGACCCTGCTCTAGGCCTACTCCTCATCACCCTCCACAGGGTAGAGGCAGTGCTTACAATAGCCGTAGTACACCTGACCATCTGCAACAAACGGGATAAACCCTGAGTACGGGAATGTAGACTTACCCGTCCAACTGAAAATAAAGACACCAAGGGTATGCAAGGTTTTTTGGTGGAGCGGGATCTTTAGTTGCGAAAAGGTTAAATTAAGGGGAAGAACAATTAATGATATCAGTGAGCAGTCAAGTTTTAAACCTACCTCTCCCTCTAGATTTGCACTTGAACTACCCAATCACTTGAGTCTAACAAACAATAATATAACCATATCCAGTTGACTTAAATCATCTTTTAGTTGAACCTTAAATATCACATGGAGTTGTATCGTGGTGAAGCTCGTCATAGTTTCCCACTAACCGGGGGAGACGGCGACTCGAATCGAATTCCAAACCAGCTGGTGAAAGACCTTTAATACTAAACCACACTTTTCCCGTCGGGTGCATGCATTGGGTAACCGCTCGATGCTTGTTCGTGGTGGTAATCGTCGCGGCTCACAGCACGGACCACCCAATTGGAACTATACGATGGCCATTCCGAGGCAGATCGTGTTTCCATACTAGAGGGTGCGACACGGGTTGAGACCGGCCCGAACAGCGTCTAACCGACTTTGAGGTCGATGATTACAGCATCGACATATCCCTAAGTAAAAGGGCGCGTTCAAAAATGAACGAGGGCCAACATCGATACAAACCTACACGATCCAACAGACGGACTGCCCCAAGTTTCCAAACTTGTGTCTTGCCTTCCAGTTGACCGTATTTCATTACTACTCAGGTTCTTTTCCACGATAGCAAATATAGCCAACCGTGATCCGGTACATACCCACCATGGGTATTACGGGAACATCCTTAATTACTACTTTTATTAAGCAGACTAAGCAATTCTACATTATAAATAAGTAACAAGATAACAAGAAAGGTGTAAACAATCATCAAGGAAGGGTAATGCATCAAGTAGGATTCAAACAACTCCTATACCTAATGCATCATAGTATAAAAGTACTCAAGTAATTTAATTGTAAATATTGGGAGACTTAGAATGCTCCGGGGTTTGCCTTGGCAAAAAACCGAGGTCTCGTGAGAGGGGCACTCGGGCAGGTTAGCTTCCGGCGCGGGGTCGGCCTCCCCGGTTCTGGTCAGCTCCGGGATCTCCTGCTCGTCGCTTGCTTCCGGCTCCTGGTCGGGCTCCGGGACTGTCGATCCTATTGCACTGCGGTGGATAATTAAATAATGCAAGGTGCAACAGTGGTTGTATGAAATGTAAAAATTTCTTTGCAACCCAACAAAACCAACTTGTTGAACCACTTTTGACATTGAGGAAAAACACTTATTTACCTCATAAAACAAAACCATTAATTCAACTATTTCTTATTTATTAATTCAAAGAAATCCAAGTTTGAACTGCAAGTGTATTTTTCTAAACTCAGAAAAAATCCACAAAAATTCCAGAAGGTAACCAACACTAACTGGACTTCACTGCATAAAATTCAGCAAGAGATAAATTACAGAACAGCAGATACAAAAAGATGAAATCAACTGCTCGAAAGGTACTTTGAACTAGCTTTTCTCATGAAAGTGTCAAACAGCAGATTCCATATTTTTCGTAGCTTTATCCACTTATAACCACTCTACTGCAGAAAATTTACTGTCAAAGCATAAACACATAAACCTACCCAAAAATAAACAAGTTTACTCCAAAATAAACCCTTTGAACTATAACCCTACTGGAAAAGGGTGACATCCTCATTTTCATATTTTTTCCAGACTCTATTTCACATTTCATATTTGTCAAGAAAGTTCTATGAACAGAAACATTATATTCTTTTCTACATGAATTTTCTAAGAAAAACACAGAAAATCTCATTTGTACAGCAACTCCTTATTTTTTCATACAACAACTTATTCTTAGCATTTTTCTTGGCCTAAAAATAGCATATAGAGACTACACAAATTTTTCCATATTTTATTTTCACCTATAAATCACTTTAACCATTATTTTAAGAAAACAGCTAAAAAGGAAATTAAACCTAAACAGATACTTCTTCTACAAAAACATTGCCTCACAAAATTTTTCACAGAAGCATAACTGGAGAAGAAACCTACACAAATTTTGCCATGAATTAATTCAACCAGAAAGCATATAAACTCATCTATCCAAACAAAAGCACATAAACTGGATTAAATAGAAACCACATAATAAACTTTCATAAAAATACTTTCATATTTTTCCATGACAGATCTACTCATGAACAAGCTATCAAAACTGAAAACACCTCATTTGGATTATTAAAACGTGCTACACAAAATAAACAAGCTTTTCTGGAAAATAAAACAAAAAAGAAAAACATTTAAACTCTCCCGGTCTGGCTTCGTGGACTCGGCCCATAGACCGGGTGAGGCTGACGCGCGGGGCCCGTGTGGTCAACGGTCCCAACTGTCGGTGGAAGCCGAACAGGGGACGACCTTTGACCGACGATTCCTCGCCGACGGTGAGGTCGCCGGCGGGGAGGTAGGGCTCGATGAGCTCGCCTTGACGAGGCAAATCGAGTGGTGGTGGTGGTTTAGCCAGTGCATGGCCGTAGCTCGCCGGCGGCGAGCCGAGGCGGACGGTGGTGGTAGTGATGCACGGCTACGCCGTTTCCGGCGGTCGCCGGCCAAATTGACAAGCGCGTCGTGCTTAGTTGTAAGGACCTGTGTGGCCTAGAGGGGGGTGAATAGTCCTGTCAAAAACCATAGCTCAAAACTTAATTAGATGAGCCCGACACTACCGCTTTGTGCCCGGCACTGCCGGCCCCAGCGCGGTACTGCCGCGCAGAGTGAGACCTGAGACTGTAATTCGAAATCCAGCCACAACAAACCAAATCTGTATGAATGGAAATGTAGCACATGGTTCACTGAACCTACAGAACCAACTCTAACAAGCCTAATATGTGACAATAAGTTGATCGGGCCAAACCCTAGAATCTATCACAAGCTCATGAATATGAAGAGTGAAACTAAACAAGCACAAGAGACAAGTGATTTATCCCGTGGTTTAGCTCGCCACCAAGGCTTGCCTACCTCCACGTTGTTGAGGTTGACCACTTAGGTCATGAGCTTTGCAACTCTACCTCGTTCTCATGTCAAGGAACCAAATCCTTAAAGTGAGGGGTAATAATACTAGCTGCACAAGTAATTACAAACCTTCCTAGGCCGCCACACAAGTTGGCAAGGCTCTAGGGCGACGCCTAGCCGGCTAGGGTTCCAAGAACCCAAGAGTAATAGAAGCAAATCCACCGGCTATGGCTCAAATCAAGTGCTCTAGGAAGTAGATCTCAGCTAGGGCTTCTCTTTGATGAAGGTTTGAGCCTCTCAATCACTTGGAATCAATGGGAATCGAAGAATTAGTGAGAGGGGAGTTGAGAGCCTTCAATGGGGAAGAGAGAAGCTTGTCTGGAGGTAGGTGATGAGTTATGGTCGTGGATGACCGTTGGGGTGGCAGGGAGATGGAGTAAATATCCCCTGCCTTCCAACGGTTACGATAAGTCGTGGCAGTGCCGGCCTTAGCGCGACAGTGCCGCGGCCCGGCACTGCCGCGCCCTGGGCGGCACTGCCGCGCCTACCAGACAGACAGGAACAGATCTGAAATAGGTGCAATTGTCTTTGGTTAGGAATAAGGATGGCTTGGGTTGGTTTGAGCACATGTCATTCAGCCATAGCAATGTATTTGCATTCCCCCTTGATAGTACGACATTCCTAAAACTCAAATTCAAATTAAAAAGCTCTTTGTATCACTTTGAGTCTGGAACCGATGAAATATAGTATGAGGGGTCCACCAACGCATATACACCATCCTTTGATAACTTAAACCTGCTTGTCATCTTCATAAATCTCATTAGTCCTCCAATCATGTGGTCATCATCACCAAAACCCACAATTAGGGCTTGATTGCACTTACAATCTCCCCCTTTTTGGTGATTGATGACAACACAATCGAAGCTTACAATAAAAGGGGTACAATACTTGAGATTTAGAAGCTTAGGTGTGAAACCTCCCCCTAAATGTGTGAATGAGAGCTGAAATCTCAAAATGGCATTAGAGGCCAACATTCACATATTCAAAAGTGAGAAATAGGTTCAGTTTCACATCTAATAGCTTTATGGGGTGCAACTAAACTATGTCAAGAATAATACGTGATGCGAATGACAGTTTAAGCACATCAGAGAGGTTTGCTGCCTGTCAGCCAGAGCAGCACTGCCGCTCTGGGCGCGGCACTACCGGAGCCCAGCACTGCCGGCCCTGGAGCGGCACTGCCGCTCAGGCTATAGACAACAAACGCAGCGGAAAACAAAAACAGCCACAAAGCATGATCAACAACAAGACTAAACAAGATATGACAAGCTAGATAAACAAACAAACAAACATGTCCACATCCAAGTCTAAGAAGTAGTACCATAGAGTAATATTACAAACATAGAGTTTTGATTGAATCAAACTCCCTCACAACTCACAACTACTAAAAGATGGGGACATGAAACTAAAAAAGTGTTGTACCCCCTTCTCTTCACCTAATTCTCCCCCTTTGGCAACAAGTCACCAAAAAGAGAGAAGTAGAGAGAAGAGAAGAGTGTCCAAACACTCACTCGTCATCTGAAGCGATCTTGTCCCACTGAAATCTTCCTCCTCCTCATCATCATCGTCGTCATCGTCGTCGTCGGACTCTACCACGGCCTTCCCATGGCGATGGGTGGAACTGGTGTAGCGGGTCGAGGCACGTGTAGATCGGCGAGACGGCTCAGGCACTATCTCCTCCTGCTCCTCGTCGTCATCTGAGTCTATATCATCTGAGTCCAGGCTGGAGAGGTCGAAGTGAGGTGGAGAGCGAGGTGGAGGTAACGGCGAACGAACCGCCCGCTCTCGCTCTGCGCGCTGCTCAACTAGTGCCTGGTGAGCTGTCTGGGCTGCGTAGGTGCAAGTAGAGAAGATGGCCTTGATCCATTTGGCCAGCTTGCTCTTCTTCTTCCTCTGATAGGAAGGGCGGGAGCTCTCTGGCCTATCAGCTGCTGCTGCCCCTGCTGCTGCTGCCCTCTTCTTCTCTGCTCTGTAAGGCTCATGCAACCCATCCTTGATGAAAGTGTAGCCGGAGACCATCTCAATCATATACATGATGTAGGGGGCATAGAGAACTGCCTTCCTAGCATCCTCGGCTGCAATCTGAAGCTCAATCCATATAAGGCTAGATATGGAAAAGTGATTAGCCTCGGGGGCCATCCTAGCCAACATGTTCCTGCCATATCCATATAAGTTAGAGTGAGACCCACTTTTTGGGTTGAGAGTCTGCCTGAAAAGGTTGTTCAACATATAATAAAAGCCCTTCAGCCCCTTGACCAACCCATCTACCTTCCGAGGGTCCTCATACATGAAAGCAATCTCAGAATCTGTCAAGGTCCTCTCATCATGCAGATTATCAAACTCTCTATCCTCGCTGCCCAAACCGAGGATCCTACTAAAGGTCTCATAAGTGACCTTGTAGTGACGACCCTCGGTCATCCAATGCATCTCCTCAACCACATTGTCAACATAGAGCGTTGCATGAAACTGATGGATGATCTCGGTGTTCCAATTATAGCTAAATCCCATCAAATCATACATGTTTCTTGCCTTGCATGCAACCACCACCCTATTGATGTCACGATCACCCTTGCTCTCAAGATGCTCCCAATCAACATACCTCATGTTCAGAATCTTTTGCTTCTTGGCATTGTACAGGACTGAGCGATAAAAGTCAGAGTGGAACTCATTCCAGAACCTGTAATCAATCCCCATATCCTTCTGATAGTTGTATGGATTGAGCTGGCGCTGAGACTTCACTGAGCTGAACTGCTGATAATAGGACACAAGCTGCCTGTCCTTGGTGTCCTGAGGAGGCCTCTCCTGCACGTCCTCTGTATATGGCTGCAAGTGTGCCCTGCTGACCTCTGCCAGATGCTCTGGTGTATTGGGATAGAGGTCATCCCGAATCTGTCGCCCTTGCATCTGCAGGCGAGCCTCATCTTGGATCTGCTGTCTAGCTGAAACATCTCCTTGGGAGCTAGAGCCACCTCGACGGGATGGCTGCTTGCTCCTCCCCCTGAGCAGATCCATCCTCTGCTTGACCCTTCTCTCATCTCCTCCTCCGCCCGACATCTAAAACATGGAAACTGCGAATTAGAAGACTGCAAAGGAGCTGGTAGATTATAGTGAGGTGATAGATTTTGATGGATAAGGTGTTACTTGGATCAAACCCCTGCTCATGGTCCGGCACTGCCGCTCTGGGAGCAGCACTGCCGGGGCCCGGCACTGCCGCGCTGGGCGCGGCACTGCCGCGCAGGCAGGCCAGATCTGAGCCAAGGAACACCACATCCATCATCTCTACTACCTCCCTATCATCTACAAACCCTTCTACAACCTCTAAATACAATAACCATGACACATTTTACAAATCGGGAAAAACTTAGGGTTTGGGATTTTGAACCTTCACCTTGAGAGGGAGAAGAGGGAAGGAGACCCTTGGAGAAGGGAGATCGACGCAGCACCAAAGGAGATCCTCGAGCAGCACCACCGGAGGCCGGAGTTGCCCGGGAAGACCGTCGATGGAGAGGGAGCACGCCGGTCGCCCCTTTTCGCCCGAGAAAGAGATAGGGATGAGGAGAGAGGCACGGGCTGGAAAATGAGGGAGAGAGAGAGGGTGAAACCGCAGGGTAAGAGTAGAAAACGTTTTTCCCTTCGGTCCCACGCAGTAACAGATCGATTCCTGCTGAATCGATAAGTCGCGGCACTACCGCGCCTGTCGTGGCACTGCCGGGGCCCGGCACTACCGCGCCTGGCCCGGCACTACCGCGCCTAGCCCGGCACTGCTGGACAGTTACTAGCAGAGAGGTTTATTCTCTAAGTTACTACATCTCATTCTTGGAGTGGACACAAACTGCTTGCATGATATGACCAGAGACAAATAATCAATACAGAACCATGGTCATATTAAGCAAGTTGCTTTCTTAAAGATTTTGAAACACAATATATGAAAGTTTTGAAATTGGTTTTACCTAGGTCAAACTAGTTGATCAATCAAGCATGCTAGGTTTCAAACTACGTTACGAGAGTCAAGTATATTTAGTTCACTCCTTAAAGCACAAAACCTTGACTCATCTAGAGGCTTAGTGAAGATATCGGCTAGTTGTTTGTCGGTGCTCACATGTCTAATGACGATATCTCCTTTGATTTCATGATCTCTCAAGAAGTGATGTCGGATGTCTATATGTTTGGTTCTTGAGTGACTCACTGGGTTGTTTGCAAGTTTTATGGCACTTTCATTGTCACACAAGAGTGGGATATGAGTAAAGTTACATCCGAAGTCACGAAGGGTTTGCCTCATCCAGAGTAGTTGCACACAACATGCACCTGCAGCAACATACTCGGCCTCGGCTGTGGATAGAGCTACACAATTTTGCTTTTTAGAACCCCAAGACACTAAGGAGCATCCAAGGAATTGACATGTCCCCGAAGTGCTTTTTCGATCTACTTTACAACCGGCATAATCGGAATCCGAATAGCCAAGTAGTTCGAACTTGGAGCCCTTAGGATACCACAAGCCAAGGTTTGGTGTGTGAACTAGATATCTCAAGATTCTCTTAACGACCACTAGGTGACACTCTTTCGGGTTAGCTTGAAATCTAGCACACATGCACACACTAAGCATAATATCGGGCCTAGATGCGCATAAATAAAGAAGAGAGCCGATCATGGAGCGATATACCTTGATGTCCACGGCTTTCCCTTCCACATTGAGATCAAGATGTCCATTAGTTGGCATGGGTGTTTTGATAGGCTTGGCGTTCACCATGTCAAACTTCTTCAACATATCATGGGTGTACTTGGTTTGGCAAAGAAAAGTCCCTTCCTTCAATTGCTTGATTTGAAAACCAAGGAAGAACTTGAGCTCACCCATCATAGACATCTGAAATCTCTTAGTCATGATCCTACTAAACTCATCACAAAAAGATTTGTTAGTACTACCAAATATTATGTCATCGACATATATTTGGCAAACAAAGATATCTCCATTGACTTTATGAGTGAAGAGAGTAGGATCGGCTTTGCCTATTTCAAAGCCTTGTTTGAGCAAGAATTCCTTAAGGCATTCATACCATGCTCTAGGTGCTTCTTTAAGCCCATAGAGCGCCTTTTGGAGTTTGAAGACATGGTTGGGGAACTTGGGATCTTCAAAACCCTGTGGTTGCTCGACATACACCAACTCTTGTATAGGACCATTGAGAAATGCACTCTTCACATCCATTTGATATAGCTTGAAGTTGTGATGGGCTGCATAGGCTAGAAGAATCCGAATGGCTTCAAGCCTAGCAACCGGGGCATATGTTTCTTCAAAGTCCAAGCCCTCTACTTGAGTGTACCCTTGAGCTACCAATCTTGCCTTGTTCCTTGTCACCACACCTTCTTCATCTTGCTTGTTGCGGAAGACCCATTTGGTACCAATCACATTGGTATTTGGTCTTTCCACAAGTGACCATACTTGATTGCGCTCAAAGTTGTTGAGCTCCTCTTGCATGGCCATCACCCAATCTGGAACTTCCAGTGCTTCTTCTACCTTGAGAGGTTCCAAAGAGGAAACAAACGAGTAATATTGACAGAAATTTGCCAAGTGAGCGTGTCGTCACCCCCTTTCGAAGACTCCCAAGAATGTTGTCAACGGGATGATCCCGTTGAATAGTTTGCTTGAGCCTTGGATGATCGATGGGTTCTGCTACATCTTCAGCATCTTCTTCATCTTGCTCGAAGATGGGTTGTAGGTTTACTCCATGAAGTGGAGTAGCTGCAGCTGCCCTGGGTGTGCCCGGCACTGCCGTGGTCCGGCACTGCTGGGATCGAGCCCGGCACTGCCGGGGACTGTATCCCACCAGTCCCAGCAGGAGCTTCAGCTTGAGGACCATCCTGATCTGTAGCCTGCTGTTCTTGTGGTCTAATATCACCAATGGCTAATTGCTTGATTGCTTCGCAAGGTGGTTCCTCATTACCTACAACAACTTCATCAACTTGCTCTACTTGAGAGTCGTTAGTTTCATCAAACGTCACGTCTATCGCTATTTCAACCTTGCCGGAGGCCTTGTTGAAAACACGATAGGCATGCTCGTTTGATCCATAACCGAGAAGAAAACCTTCATCAACCTTAGATGCAAACTTAGAGGTTTTGGGCTTTTTGTTCAAAATGAAGCATTTGCACCCAAAGACTCTAAAGTAAGACACCTTTGGCTTGTTATCGGTGAGCAGCTCATAGGAGGTCTTCTTTCTTCTCTTGTGGAGGTAGAGGCGGTTGATTGCATGGCAAGCGGTATTGACGGCTTCGGCCCAAAAGATGTCCGGCGTCTTGTATTCATCTAGCATCGTTCTTGCCATGTCAATGAGTGTTCTATTCTTCCTCTCCACCACACCATTTTGTTGAGGGGTGTATGGAACTGAAAATTCATGCTTGATGCCCTCTTCATCAAGAAACTCTTCCACTTGGGTGTTTCAGAATTCGGTTCCATTATCACTACGAACTTTCTTGATGTTGAAACCGAATTCCCTTTGAGCTCTTCGTACGAACATCTTGATCTTCTCTTGCACTACACTCTTGTCATGCAAAAAGAATACCCAAGTGAAACGAGAAAAGTCATCAACAATAACAAGACCATGTTTGTTACCGCCGATGCTAAGGTAGGCGACCGGTCCAAAGAGGTCCATGTGGATCAACTCCAATGGATGAGTAGTAGTGTCATAGCTCTTTGGTGGGTGTGGTACGCCTACTTATTTTCCGGCTTGGCAAGCTCCACATACTCTGTCTTTCTCAAAATCAACATTTGTTAGTCCTAGGATGTGGTTGTCCTTTTGAAGTTTGGCCAAGTTCCTCATCCCAACATGAGCAAGTCGGCGATGCCATAACCAACCCATGCTAGATTTTGCCACTAAACAAGTCTCAAGTTTGGCTTCACTTTTGTTGAAATCAACTAAGTAAAGCTTCCCTTTCAAACGACCCGTAAAGACAATAGAGGAATCCTCCCTTCTAAAGACTTCCACACCCTCATCCGTAAAGAGACAATTGAAACCCATTCCACACAATTGTGAAACGGATAACAAGTTGTAACTTAACGAATCGACATGTAAGACATTAGTAATTGAATGCTCAAGTGTGATAGCAATTTTACCAAGACCTAACACATCCCCCTTGGAGTTATCACCGAAAATGATGTTTTCGCTTGCATTTGAAGTTGGGGAATATGATGAGAACATACTCCTTTCTCCGGTCATATGATTTGTACATCCACTATCAAGCACCCAACTTGATCCACCGGAGGAGTATGCCTGCAAGACAAGTTTAGTTCCTAGGTTTAGGTCCCTAATTGATATTGGGGCCTTGCAAGTTAGTCACAAGTATCTTAGGAACCCAAATACACTTGTCGACTGTCCTCTTGTCATTACCAACATGCTTTGAAACAACTTTACCACTGTTGTTGTGTCCTAATATGTAACAAGAGGACATGCTCTTCCTTGGGGCTTCTATTTTGGGTTGATGTGCAAACTTGTTCTTGGTTACCCAAATAGATTCCTTTGGTTTCTGAGATCCCTGCTTTGGGTTGGGCACCTGCTTGTGCTGTGTGTGAGACTGAGCAGAAGGCACACTGGTAGCCTTCCCTTTCTTGGGGCGCGGCACTGCCGGCCTGGGGGCGGCACTGCCGGGGTCCGGCACTGCCGCCTTCTGGCGCGGCACTACCGCGGTCTATGCAGGCTGAACTGTACCAATCTGACCCTTCTTCTCAAACCTCACACACTCATAGCCATTCACTGTCCTTCTTCCATTAGTCTTGGCTCCTTTTTTGTGTCCCAACCCATCTTTTATGGAAGGACGCCGTCCATTCTTGAACTTGGGCTTGCTTTTGTCTTGAGTCTTCTCATTAGCACTTGTGGTAGACTTGACAGAACCATTTGCAATGATATTTGTCAATCTTGCTATTTCCTTTCTCATGGCCTCCATGTTCACAAGGTTAGTGGAATAGACATTCAAATCAACATTATAGCATTTTCCACAACCTTCACTAGTGGAGGGAATAGAGGTGACATTTGCTTTAGGGAGAGTTGAGTTGCTTTCCCAAAGAAGATTATATTGCAACTCAAGTTCTTTGTGCTTTTCATCTAAGCCACAATACTTTTCCTTGAGTGCAATATGAGCCTTCTTTAGGAAAGCATGTTCATCTTGCTCTTTAGCCAAGGCCTCGTGCAAGACGTCCAACTCACTTCTCTCTAATGCAAGAGCTTCCTTGCAAGCAATGTAGAGGTCCTCTTGTTTGATGAGAGCATCCTCACTTATTGCTAACTCGGCTTGTATACTTTCTAGTTCCTCCATTAGCTTAGTGATAAAGAGTTTGGTTTTCTTGTCCAACCTTTTAGTTATCATATTTATCTCTTCATCACTAGAATCATCATCACTAGAGGAATCACTAAGTTCACTACTAGAGATGTCACTAGGTGGAAGAGAGGTTTTAGAAGTGTGAGCCTTTTTCACCTTCTCTTTCTTGGCCATGAGACAAGTGTGGGAGTTGCAATCATCATCATCGGACAAGTTGTTGAATAGTCTTGGTGAAGGAGATGACTTTTGAAATGCTATTGTTGCTATCTTCTCATCTTCTTCACTTGAGGTTTGTGCGGTTGAATCCCATTCATGTCCAATGTGAGCTTCTCCCATGTATCTCTTGTTGTGTTTCTTGTAAGTGCCTTTGTCATCTTTCTTGCCCTTGTTGAAGTTGTTGTCCTTCTTCTCATGTGGACAATGTGCTATGAAATGATCGGTGCTTCCATAATTGTAGCAAGTTCTTTTCTTTTTGTTTGGAAACCTTCTCTTCACAAACTTGTATCCTTCCTTCTTGAGCCCCTTGTGGTATCTTCTCATGAAAAGAGCTATATCACCAATTTCTTCAAATTCTTCACCATCACTTTCACTTCCACAAGATGATGATGTGCTGTCCTCAACTTCAATTTTCTTCTTTTGTTGCTTAGGCTTGCTTGTAGAGGCTTGCTTGCTTGATTTTGCCTTGCTTGATGTTGCTTGCCTTGATGGCTTGCTAGCCTTAAGTGCCACATCCTTGATCTTCATCCCATCTAGCCTAGCTTGCAACTCTCCAAGCTTCCTTCTCTCATTTGCCTCTTCTCTTTGCATATCAAATGTGATAATCCTTCCAAGCACATCACTAGGTGTGAATTGCTCAAACTTCTTCTTGTCCCTAATCAATATCACTACGGTCTCATTCCTAGGTGAGTATGCCTCTAACATGATCTTCACAACCTTGTGATCATTGATTTCATTTCCACCTAGCCCTCTAATCTTGCCAACAATCACCATCAATCTATCAAACATCTCTTGTGGACCTTCACCATCACAAATCACAAACCGGTTGAGCTTAGCCATCAACAAGTCAATCTTGGATTGCCTCACTTTGTCAACCCCTTCATGAGCTATATGCAATATGTCCCAAATCTCCTTTGCAACTCACTACTGCACAAAGCTTAACCGCAGCGGACGTTTTGGCTTTACCGCAGCGGGCAACAGCGTCCGTTGCGGTGCTAAGGCCACGGTTAATCGTGGCCATTACCGCAGCGGGCGCTGTTGCCCGCTGCGGTAAAAGCCTTAACCGCAGCGGGCAACATAAGGTGCCCGCTGCGGTTAATAGCATTTACCGCAGCGGACAACCTTAACCGCTCGCTGCGGTAAATTATTAACCGAAGCGGTCGCTTTAGATTGCCCGCTGCAGTAGTTGCTTTTAACCGTAGCGGGCAGCTTATGTTGCCCGCCACGGTTATTAATTTTGGATTAAAAAAAATAAATAATGCAGCCAGCAGAAACAACAGGATTGCAGTTTTCAAATAATTCCAGAATTTCAGATTTCTAACAGATAAATATATATATGCACATATAAACCATATGGACATAACATACAAAGTGACTTAGTTGTTTGTTGTCATCATATACACATTGACTTAGTTGATTTCAAATTCAAATTACAATTCATATTTCAACTTGATGAGCATAATCTGTCGGACGAAGCATTGTGTTCCATTTGCGGAGCTTCTCGTATTGGGGTAGCAACGCCAGCTCGGATTCGTTGTCAAAGAGCGTTTCTCCTTCGAGAATGCATTTCTCCATTACAAACTTGCATATGTCCGCCTTGACTTATTTAAAGCACATCCTGCGGCTCTGCTGCTCTCCCCAATACTTGACACCTTCCTTGAGCTTCTTCCAGCTATTGGTGTACTCCTTGCTTTCCCTTAGAAACTCGCATGTGTACAAGCCACATGTCTTCGATCCTAGTGGCTGTTTGGCGCACTGCACGATTGATACACAAGCATTAGAACCCATATATATGTATGAAACATGAATTGAACCTTTGAAATACTTACCGGGAAATCTCGTCGGATTTTGAGGTGGTACCTATGCTTGTCCTTGAACTTTTGAGTTCTTTGGTCCCAGAATCCGGGCACCTTTTGGTATTCCTTATAAGCGCTGTACGAAATATAATAGTTTTAGCCACAATTTAAAAACGTATGGTAACCGTAACTGATGAAAAAGATGGATGACTTACTTTTTCAGACAATCTTCGAATGCCTTGTACCCTTGCTTGTTTGGTACGCTCAAGGAGTCAAACACACAGGCCCTGCCATCTTGAGGGTATATGATAAAAGCGACCCAGTGGCCACCCACGAGGCCCTGGCTGCATCATTGCAACAAAATAGTGTTTATGATGACTAGAAGGCATGATATGCTAGCGACTTAGGTGTACGTACATGTATTTGACTTACCCAAAATGATAGGCAACCATTATACACTCTGGCCCATCCGGCTTGATCTTCTTCATGCATTCTAGTATGTAATTTTTCAACTTAGTCTTCTCGGCTTTCATATTTTCTTCATATTTCTTCTCTCGCTGTCGAACTGTCATCTCCGGATCAGTGATATCGAAACCCTTGATGACTCTTTCGGCAATATGTGCAGGAGAGAGGTAGAGTACAAGACGTGTCTTTTTATTGCTTACAGTGACCATCATGCTGCACGGACAAGTCATCGTGACATAATAAGTATAGAACCATGGAAAATACGAATGTATTGATCTGTGGAAGTTGCATTCATCGCTTACAGTGTGAATAGGGTGATTTGAACGATGTCCAGGTCTTCTTCCCGCATCAGGTTGTACATGTCGCTAAAGTCGACGGGTAGGTGCATTTCGTTACCAGCGGGCAAGTGGAAGTACTCCGTGGGAATCTTGACGTTAAAACTTGACATCCCGGCTTTTGCAGCTTCCATGTACCATAGATGGAACCTCCTTGTATCCCACTTTTCCTCGTCGATGAGCTGGGCCTTGGGAATCAAGAACTTCCCGCACACATAGTGGCCAGGGCAGTCTTCGGCCTCATCAAATAGTTGACGGGTAGTTTCAGGCCTGGCATACGATGGATAGGGATGTTAGTAGCATACGATGGATAGGCCTGGCATACGATGGATAGGGCAGTCAATGTTACCATACCTTTCGAACGTGAGCGTGTACGGGAGCTTGTCGGTGGACGTTTTTGGGTTCTTGGTGGGCGGGGGAGGACATTGGCTTGTGGTTGATGGGGGAGGTGTCTTCGTCCCTGTTGCCTCCCCCGTCATGCCTCCCTGTTGCTCGTTCGTGCTTGGCTGGCTTGTTGTTGTCGTGTTGTCGCCCTTACCGGCCTCTGAGCTTCTTGCCTCATGGACCGGGACGATCGGCGGACTATTTGGAGGCGGGGGAGACACAGTTCCCATGTCAGTGCCCTTTTCCTTTTCCCCGCCATCACCTTCTACCTTTTCCTTGTCCCCGCCTTCGGTACTGCCTTCTCCTTTGTCCTTTCCCTTTCCCTTGTCCCCGCCCTTTTCTTCGTCATCATCGCTGCCGTGATCTGGATCTTCCGGAGGACAAGATCAGACGGCTGATGGTTGTGATGCTGGTGTCGGCGTTGGAGTTGGCGTCCGAACAATGATCTCGATGTCCTCGCGGTTCCATAGGACTTCCAATCCAAGTGCCTGCCCTAGGTGCCTGGCCGTTTGTAGGTTGGGATGGTCCAATTCAAAATGTTCCTGGTCGGGAACGTGCCATAATGGGCTCACGACCACATAGTCTTCAGGGGTGTTGTCTTTGTTGAAGTCGTGAATATCGTGGGGTGCAAGAATGCATCCCTCGGCCACCACCATCTTCTTGGACCTTCCGAACGGGATGAGGAGTTGGACGTGCTGGTTTTCCTTGAAGTCCTCGTTTGAGACCCTTGGGCGATCCTCGTTCATCAGCAGTAAGGCTTTCTTTTTGTTTGCTTGAGGATTGGGCAGGCCATGGTGATCAAACATCTTCGACCTCATCGCGACCATCTCCGGGTCGTTGCTCGTGAAGGCTTCCTTTATTGAGCTTTTGATCATTTCAGCCACGCCTTCATTGAAGCCCTTGTTATATAGCTCATCTTTATACCTTTGCCTGGACTTGTATGTGGCCACGTCGGATTGCCACGACTCAACTGACTTCCAGCTCATCTTCGACCCGACACCACGCACGCGGCCGCAGTGCTCGGGGGTTCCTAGGACCTCGGTGAGCAAGTCGTGGCCCCGGCGGACCACGATGCTGTCCTTAAGCTTTGCTTTCTCCATCAAAGTCTTCTCGATGTCCTCGAGGTGGGGCTCGTTAAACTTGGTCGCCCCAGGCTTCAGCCTCTTTGGAATGTGGGCCCTCATGTAGTTCTTTGCCCTTGGGTCGATGCCCTCATACGGATCTGGAACCCCGGCAGCCTGTCTTGCTTGTTCTTCTTGCTGCCACTTGGTCCTCTGACCGGCAAAGCCAGTCATGCCCAAGTGGTGAGGATTCTTGTTCCTCTTTGCGAGCTCACTGAACTTAGCGCTCTTTTCCTCTGCTTCTTGCGTCTTTCTCATTTCGCAGAAAGCATCCCACACGTGTGCCTTGACCATATTGTACTTTAGCAGTGGCGACTTCCCCTTCTTCAGGTAATTTCTGGTCAGCATGGACCTGAAGTTGCGAAGCGCAGTCGACGCCACGTGCAAAGCCCACTCTTGGCACTTCTCCATGTCAGCTGAGGGCGGATATCTAAATCTCCTTGTCACCTCACCCCAGACATTGTTTTTTATGTCTTTCGGTACATCGTGCCAGTTGGGCCAAGTGATCTCCACCTTCTCCTTGGCTATACACGCCACATGATTGCTGAACTTGCCAATGACTGTATCTGGAGCTATTGGGTTGCCCTCTGGCCCCACCGCATCGATGACATGCACCTCGTTTTCTTTGTCCAACTTGTGCCTCCCGTGTTGTCCCCTCACCCTCTTCTGGCCCTTAGATTTGGACGAAGAGGTTGCCGTAGAGGGAGCAGGGGCTTCTTCCTCCCTGACCGCGTCTTCGTCCCTAAACTCGAGCTGACGAGGCACAATCGGCAGCTGTTGACAAGAGTGATGAGCCTTTAGTGATTCAATCGCGTCTTTGTACATGTTAGAAAGCCAGCGTGTTGCGTAAACCTCGAAACTCTCTGCTTCGTCCGCCCCTGGTTCGTACGTGGGATCGTTGCCCTCCTCTGTACGCTGCTTCTTCGGCGGTGGAGTCACGGACACCTCACTCATGAAGCTGGTTGACGAGGAGCTAGGGGTAGGGTCCCTCCATTCGTTAGTTTTGTCTTCCGCCATTTCAGTTCTACATATACACAGACGCGTATATAATATGATCAGTTCAAAGCTTTTGAATAAAAAATGACACGTATAAGTTTTTGGCTCAGATTTGCCCCTAGGTCAACACGTCACTGCTAAACTGGTTACTTGTAAAATACAAGCCATCCTAGTCTAGCAGCTGACTCAGCATAGAAAGTAGGGGGGCAATTGATCATCATCGCCGCTGCCTCAGCATAGATCGAAAGGGGTCACATCATCGCATTTGCCACTACCTCAACTTACAAGTTCGAAAAAAATCATCAATGCAAAGAGAGGAGTAGTAGGGAGAGGAGTAGTAGTAGGGAGAGGAGTATAAAGAGAGGAGTATAGTGAGAGGAGTAGTAGTAGTGAGAGGAGTAGTAGTAGTGTGAGAGGAGTAGTAGTAGGGTTGAGAGTAGTACAGAGAGGAGTTGAGAGTAGTAGTAGGTAGTAAGTAGTACAGAGAGTAGTACAGAGAGGAGTGGTACAGGGAGAGAGTAGTAGAGGGAGAGAGTAGTAACCAGTAGTAAGTAGACAGTAGTAAGTAGTAGAGAAGTAGTAGTAGGAGTTGAGAGTAGTACAGAGAGGAGTTGAGAGTAGTAGTGAGAGGAGTAGTAGTAGTGAGAGGAGTAGTAGTAGGGTAAAAAGGCATGAAAGTGCATGGAAACTCTGAACTAGTAACCAAGAGTAAGTAGTAAGTAGACAGTAGTAAGTAGTAACCAACAAATAATCCTCTATAACTGTCCAGATTCCTTATTCAGTTTTGACAGAACATAACTGAAACCCCAAATTAGAAGTAGAGTAGTAAGTAGTAAGTAGTAGACAAGTAGTGACAAGCAGTAATAGTACAGGACAGAGTAGTGGAGAAGTAGTGGAGAAGTAGACAACAGTAGTAACCAGTAGTAAGTAGACAGTAGTAAGTAGTAGAGAAGTAGTTATAGGAGTTGAGAGTAGTACAGAGAGGAGTGGTACAGGGAGAGAGTAGTAGAGGGAGAGAGTAGTAGGAGTAGTATATATAGAGTAGGGCATTTGCATAGTGTAAAAAAACATCAGATGGCATCATAGGTAGTGGCATTTGCATAGTAGGGTAAAAAGGCATCAAAGTGCATCATAGGCAGCAAATAAACTCTGAATTAAAGCATCACAAGACATAAGATAGGTTCCATCTGAAGACAAGTAGTAACCAGTAGTAAGTAGTAAGTAGACAGAAGATAAGTAGACAGTAGACAGGAGTACTAGCAATAGAGGAGTAGGCAAAAATCAAAAAACATGATCTAAGCCATTCTGTTCCACAGACCATAAACCTCAGAGGTGATTCATAAGCTAAATGCACCTAACAGTTCGGTTTTCCAAAACTGTCCAGATTCAAGGGACATTGCAAGGGCAAGTTTTTAGTCAACAACATGATTAACAAAAAAATGAACCATAGCATAACAGTTTAACCATCAGAAAAGCATCAGTGAGAGGAGCATCAGTAGCATCAGTGCAGTATAGCCTCAAAAAATGAGATCATCAGGTGCGTGTAACCAGGCTACTTGACATGTTCTGTAGTTTTGGTACTACAATCTCGTAATGTATTAGGCTGCCAACTAAGAAGGGCCCATTTCAGTGTAATAATCCGAGTCTGTCATATACGCATATATAGGCAGAAGATTTTGCTGAACTTAGAAGCCATATAGCTGACCGAATTCATTACTTTTACAAAAAATGAGCATCAGTGCAGTATAACCATCAAAAAATGAGCATCAGTGAGATGAGCATCAATAGCATCAGTGCAGTATAACCATCAAAAAATGAGCATCAGTGAGATGAGCATCAGTAGCATCAGTGAGCATCAGTGCAGTTTTACCCTTACCCGAGTACGGTGGCGCGGCGGACGGCGGTGTGGCTCCGACAATGTGGAGGAAGGCGGTGGCTAGGGCACCAGCAGCAGACAGGGGCTCCGGCTCCGGTGGGTAGGGCACCAGCAGCGGACGGGGGCTCCGGCGGCGTGGCTCGGGCGATGCTCCGGCTCCGGTGGCTGGGGCACCGCCGTGACGTGCTCCGGCGGAGGAGAAAGGGCGCGGACGACGACGGGCGCAGAGCGGAGCAGGACGGGCGCGGGGGAGCAGGACGGGCGCAGAGCGGAGCAGGACGAGCCGGCAATGGCGATGGCGGCGCGGTGGAGGAAATCGACAGCCCTTCGGGGTTGAAACGATGACGCGTGAAGGACTAAAGTGCCCTTCGGGGTTGCGGGGCTTTTATAGGGAGCGATTAACCGAAGCGGGCAAATTAAGACGCCCGCTGCGGTAAAAATTAACCACAGCGGGCATCTTAATTTGCTCGCTTCGGTTAACCTAAATAACCGCAGCGGGCAAGTTAAGACGCCCGTTGCGGTTGTTCGTTTTAACAAATTGAGAATTGTTATTAATAATATTAACTTAAAACAAAAATCTATTACAAAAATGAGATTTGTTATTAATAATGTTAGCTTATTAACAATAATTTATTACAAAAATTATCTCCATAGCTTTGACATAACTTGTGCACTACTTTATTACATCTCATTTTGGTGCGGGGGCTTTCACGGACCGCTTCTCACCATCGGGACGGGCCCAGGGCTTCATACCACTCTTGTTGCAACGGTCCTCGACGGCCTTGATCTTCTTTGCAAAATCGGTAAAAAGTTGGAGCTCTGCATAGTTGTTGTATTGTTCTGGGCTTTGGACCCCATCAGCTCCAACAATCCGCTGCTTTCCAGACACGACCACATGTCTCTTTGGGTCCTTCGGATAGATATAGTAGGCCACTTGCGCGACATTGGTTGCGAGTACCCATTGGTCATCTTTGTACCCGATACTTTTGAGGTTCACGGTGGTTAGCCCAAAACTGTCGACCGCAACTGCTTTGGGGTTTACCCAGTGGCACCGGAAGACGGTTACGCATACGTCCTTGCCATAGTCAAGTTCCCATATTTCTTCGATCTGGCCATAGTATTGCGTCCTCGTGTTTGTGGCCTCGTCGACGCCCTCATATCGAACACCGCAGTTCTGTGCCGCGCTCTTCTTGTCCTTCTCTTTCATGTGGAACCTATACCCCTTCACATCGTACCCTTGCCACGTCGTGATTTGGCTTGACGGGCCTTGCAGAAGCTTCTGCACGGTCTCCGTATCTTCATCATCAGGGCATCTTTCTAGGGGTACGTGTTGCTCTTTGAGCCAATCTATGAAACTGTTTCTGTGCTCATTCTGGACCTGTTGGGGCGGCACCCAGACCGCAGGCGCCTCCGGCCCGCGTTTACCGAAAGATAACGGAGATTTCACGCGAAAGGAAGCATTCGCGCGAAAGCACGTTTAGGTTTCGGTCCGCAAGACCGGAATAGAACGGAGCTTTCGTGCGAAAGGAAGCATTCACGCGGAAGCAGGCGTCTCGGCTTGCAGATCAAGGGAAGGCGGAGCTTTCGTGCGAAAGGAAGCATTCGCGCGGAAGCAGGCGTCTCGGCTTGCAGATCAAGGGAAGGCGGAGCTTTCGTGCGAAAGGAAGCATTCGCGCGGAAGCAGGCGTCTCGGCTTGCAGATCAAGGGAAGGCGGAGCTTTCGTGCGAAAGAAAGCATTCGCGCGGAAGCAGGCGTCTCGGCTTGCAGATCAAGGGAAGGCGGAGCTTTCGTGCGAAAGCAAGCATTCGCGCGGAAGCACGCATTCGCCTTCGGTCCGCAGGACCGGAGTGGGACGGAGCTTTTGTCATTCATGACTTCGGTTTTCATAGGTTTTCGCAGGTCGACGGAAAAGGGAGCAGGCCCACCGGTCAGGAAAAGGAGCCGGGGGGCGCTGGGCCTGTCGGAGGGCGAAGTTACAATGATGCCCTTCGTGCCGGGAAAGGCGGCGTATGACCATGGAGTAGTTGCGTAGGGCATCATTGTATTTGCAACAGAGTGGTTGGAAGGGCATTCCTGTACTTTCAAATTGATCTGGATTAATATAAAAAGCGCCCCAGCCTCCCGAGGGAGGGGGGAACACTGTTCATCTCTACCACTTCTCCACTTCCTTGTTCGCTTTCAGCTTCCGCTTTGCGCTTTCGTTCGTGCGACAACCCGCTGTTTCAAGGATTCGGTCCTGAAACAACATTGGCGCCCACCGTGGTTGTCGCCCGAGCTTACCATGCCGCCAAGGAAAGCGCCGAAAGCGGCCGACAATCCTGAGATGATCGCCGCGAGAAAGGATGCTTTCGGCACCATCGCGGTTTCAGTCCCAGCTAGCCAGGTTCCACCAAACACAGTCGCAGAGCCGCCACCTTTCGGCGGCGCTTTGTCGATAGAAGCGCAGCCGCCGCCGGGAGCATCGACGAGCCAGGACGTGCAGCCTCAGCATCAGCGGATTTCGGGCAGAGAACGCACGCCGGATGGGCACGTCGACGACGAGCTCGAGGACGAGGATGAAGACGATGACGAAATCACAAGACATGCCCAAGCAATCAAGACGCTGGCACAGCAGCAAGGGGAAATCGAGAGGCTGTTGTTGCAAAGAGACCAGCTGCAGCAGCAGTTGGCTGCGAAAGCAAGAGAGGACGAGACCCGCAACGCCATTCGGCGAGCTGAGGCGCAGAGGAGGCAACTCGAGAAGGAAATTCAGGAGCTGCAAAGGGCCGGGGCGGACCCAAATCCGATAGAACACGAAAACGTATGCATACCAAGGCGAGAGCAACCGCCAGCTCTCGGCAACGCCATCGACGAAACCTCTCCACTCTCGAGGGAGTTGCAAGCTCACCCGTGGCCACTCAATTACAAGCCCCGCATTCCGACTTTCGACGGTAAAGCGAACCCACGCAAGTTCTTGGCATGCTACGAGACGGCGGTATTTTCGGCAGGAGGAGACAATCAGGCTTTGGCAAAATCTCTCATCCTGGCAGTCGAGGACGTGGCCCACGATTGGTACACCACTCTCAAGCCACTGTCCATCTATTCATGGGCACAGCTGAAAGCCGAGCTGCTGGCCACTTTCCAAGGATTCCGACCGGATGTCAAGACCACACGGGACCTCATGAATTGCACCCAGCAAGACGACGAGCCACTTTCGGAGTACCTCAAACGTTTCATCCAACTGAAAGCTCAAGCTCCGAATGTGCCGGAAGCGGCGGTGATCGCAGCAGCTATCGAAGGCTTGGGGACGGGGCAGTGCGCCGCCCATCTGTCCAGGGAGCCGCCGAAAGATGTCAAGGAACTGTTTGACGTGATGAATGCGTACGCGAGGTCGGATGATGACTTTCGGCGACGCAAGGCTGCCCGCCAGATGCAGAGGCAGGCGACGAAAGCAAGTCGCCCGCCGCCTGTGCCGAATCAAAGGGTTGTTAGGCCATTTCGTTCAATCAATAATTTGCAAGAAGAACCGACGCAATCAGCAACAGGCACAGAGAGGCCCGACATGCCCGACTTTCATCCCCAAAGAGGATTCGATCAGCCGTTCCGCGGAGGGCGCGGCGGAAGGACAGGACACGGCGGCCGAGACGGTAGAGGCCGCGGAAGAGGACCCAGGCCACCATATTGCGTCATTTGTGACGGAAATTTCGGCCACACCACTCGGGATTGCAAATACAGTAAAATGGCGAAAGAGCTGAAAGATAAGGATCAAACGTCAGCCTCCGCCGAAAGCTCCAAGCATGTTTTCCACAATTCGCAAGACCGATCAGCTGTGGTGGCAGCATGCAGCAATTATGCAAGCACACCTATGCATCCCCCGCAGTACATGCATCCCCAAAACTTGCATTGGTACAATCCGGCGTATCAGAGTTACCAGCCCCCGGTCTTCGCACCACAGTCGGTGGCAGTTTCGTCACCCATGCACTATCAGCGTCAGCCAGCGCCGCCGCCAACGCTTCCGGCTCAGACCCAACCTCAGGGGCAGCAAGCACAGCCGGGTTTCCAGCAGGTGCAGGAGCTGGAAAATGAAACTAGCGCAATCAACAACATCCTTCCGTCAAGAGGGCACATTTTCGCCATCACGGGCGGATCTAACCTAGAGCACGAAAGCAAGAGAGCTAGAAGGGACTACCACCGAAGAGTCCAGACAGTATCCCCAAGGCTTCCACTAAACAGGCCAGCTTGGTCACTAGCGCCGATATGTTTCGATGAGTCCGACTTCAAAGTCCGCGACTACCCGCATTGCGACGCTTTCGTCGCCACAACCAACGTGGTCGGCTTCACTTTGCACCACATTCTGATTGATACCGGAAGTTCAGCAGACATTTTGTTCGTAAAAGCTTTCGAGGCAATGGGATTCGACAGACGCAGTTTGGACCCCGCCGGTAATTCGCTGTACGGGTTCAGAGGAAGAAAGATCGATGCTATCGGCAAAAAGCAGATCCCTGTATCCTTCGCCGAAGGGGAAAGAGTCCGCACTGAGACACTAACATTCGACATAGTAAACATGGACTACCCGTATACTGCCATTTTCGGCAGAGGTTTCACCAACAGGTTCAACGTTATCATCAAGCAAAGCTACCTATGCATGAAGATGCCATCCCCTTTCGGCATCATCGCCGTACATGGAGATCAGCAAGCTTCCAGAAGGATTGAGGGAAAACCAACCCCAGGCTACAGCCTTATCAATGAGGTGGCAAACAAAGACGAATTGCAAACAACCACCGAAGAGCACGCTATTGTCAACACGTCGGAATGCAAGGTTGGGGCAGCCGAAGAAACGATAAGAATCCCGCTCGCGGCCTCCAGGCCCGAAAGAGCCGTGCATATTGGGTCAAGCATGCCGGAAGAAGAAAGGAACGCGTTGGCATCTTTCCTTGCGAGCAATGATGACATTTTCGCTTGGTCAGCAAACGACTTGCAAGGCATTAGCAGAGATCTCGCCCAACACAGTTTGAACATCGCAAGCGGCGCTAAGCCCAGAAAGCAAAAACTGAGAAAAATGTCAAACGAAAGGGCAGACGCGGCGAAAGCCGAAGTACAAAGATTACTCGATGCGGGAGTAATCCGACAAGTCCAGTATCCCGAATGGCTGGCGAATGTCGTCTTGGTGAAAAAGAAGAACGGAAAATGGCGAATGTGCGTCGATTTCACCGACCTCAACAAATGCTGCCCGAAGGATCCGTATCCTTTGTCTCGTATCGACAAGCTTGTCGACATTGCATCTGGCTGTGAAATAATGAGCTTGCTAGATTGTTTTTCAGGCTATCACCAGATTTGGCTTCATCCCGACGATGAGGAGAAAACCAGTTTCATCACCCCTACAGGTACATACTGCTATCGGCGAATGCCGGAGGGGCTGCGGAATGCTGGCCCTACTTTCTCAAGGATGACTGACAAAGTGTTCGAAAGTCAAAAGCAAAAGAAAAACTTGTTGGCTTACGTCGACGATATAGTGGTCAAGAGCGATAGACAGGAAGATCATCAAGCGGACTTGCTCGAGACTTTCGGCAATATCCGAAGGAGCGGTCTGAAGCTCAACCCTGACAAGTGTATTTTCGGCATCAAGAAAGGCAAGCTCCTGGGTTGTCTAGTATCGGCAAGAGGAATTGAAGCTAACCCCGACAAGATAGCGGCAATCATCAATATGCAACCACCCTCAAACCGAAAGCAAGTGCAAAAGTTGACAGGAAGACTGGCTTCTTTGAACAGATTCATCGCAAGGTCCGCCGAAAGAGGGCTGCCTTTCTTCCGAACTCTGCGTACCTCCGACCCTTTCGATTGGGGGGAAGAGCAGCACCAAGCTTTTCAGCAGCTAAAGGAGTATTTAACAAAGCTGACCACGCTATCCAAATCGTCGCCGGAAGCGACACTCTTGCTGTATCTCGCAGCATCGCACACCACCGTAAGCGCAGTACTGGTGGAAGAGAAGGAGCATGAAAACAGGATGACGCAGTTCCCAATCTATTTCGTTTCCGAGGCCCTCTCGGGTGCAAAACTGAACTACTCAGAACTGGAGAAGATAGCTTACACAGTAGTAATGGCCTCTAGAAAACTGAAGCACTACTTTCAGTCCCATCACATCATAGTACTTTCGGCTCAGCCATTGGAAGCCCTGTTCCGCAACAGCGAAGCTATCGGCCGAATCGGCAAGTGGGCGGCGGAGCTCAACGAATACGTGATCGACTTCCAGCACCGATCCGCAATCAAGTCGCAGGCATTAGCGGATTTCATAGCAGACTGGACTCCCGCCGCTCTCGACACAACGCTTGAATTCGAAGAGCCTGTGTGGACAGTAAATTGTGACGGCGCATGGGGAATGGCCGGAGCCGGAATCTCGGCGATCCTTACACCACCAAGAGGACCGAAGGTCAGATTTGCCGCGAGGCTGCAGTTCCTTACAACCAACAACACTGCCGAATACGAGGCCGTGCTTCTAGGTTTACGAAAGCTTCGAGCAATCGGAGCGAGAAGATGCATAGTCAAGTCGGATTCCCAAGTGGTTGTCGGTCATGCCGAAAAGGATTTCACTGCAAGAGAACCAGAGCTAGCCAAGTATCTGGCGGCAATCAGAAGAATGGAGAAATATTTCACTGGTTTCACCTTGCGTCACATCCCAAGGGCCGAAAACGCAGAAGCAGACGAGCTGGCCAAAGCCGCAGCACAAAATCTACCGCTGCCATCAGATGTGTTCTATCAGGTCCTTTCAGCAAAAGCCGTGAAAGAGGAGGAAGAACATCCAAGCCCGATACATGCTATCGTCAGTGATGACTGGAGGTCACAGATATTCGCCTATTTAGCTGGGACTTACGAGCCGCAGTCTAGGAAGGATGCCGAAAGAATGGCTAGCAGAGCGAAAGGTTACGCAATCATCGGAGAGCAGTTGTTCAAAAATGGAATAACAGCACCTCTTCTGAAATGCATAAGTCAGCGCGAAGGCATTCAGCTACTCGAAGAAATGCATGTCGGAATGTGCGGAGCGCATAGAGGGCCTCACGAGATAGCGCATAGAGCAATGAGACAAGGATTTTACTGGCCTTCCGCTGCATCAGATGCCAAAGAGCTGGTCAAATGTTGCAAAGGTTGCCAGATGTTCGCCAAAAATCAGAAAGCCCCAGCAAATGAGACCACGTCGATAGTGCCGACCTGGCCATTGCAGAGGTGGGGCATCGACATAGTTGGTCCGCTACCAGCAGCCCCGGGCAACTTGCGTTTTGCAGCGGTAGCTCTTGAGTATTTCACCAAATGGGTGGAAGCGAAGGCCCTTGCCAGCATAACTTCCACCTCTTTAACCAAGTTCGTCTGGCAGAGGATAATTTGTCGCTTCGGTGTTCCGTCATTCATCACCTGCGACAATGGGAAGCAATTCGATTGCGCCGAATTCAGGAATTTTTGTGATGAACTCAGCATCAAGCTCAGTTTCGCTTCTGTAAATTACCCGCAAGCAAACGGGGCCATCGAGAGAGCGAATGGCTTAATCTTTTCAGCAATTTCGAAAACACTGTACGACTCGCCGAAAGGCAAGTGGGCCAACACCCTAACAACAGCTGTATGGGGACACAACATTTCACGGTCCAGAGCTACCGGCTTCACCCCATTCAGGCTACTTTACGGCGAGGAAGCAGTAACCCCGGAAGAAGTAAAGCTGGGTTCCTTCCGAACCGAAATGACCCCAACTACTGAAGAGCAAAGACACGTCGAGCTCGACACCGTCGAAGAAGTAAGACTGCAGGCTGCAGACAATCTCAAAAAGTACCACGCCGAAACGAAGCATCACAGGGACAAGACGATAATCCGAAAGGATATCAAGCCTGGTGACATGGTCACCATTCGGCAGCCAGATAAGCAAGGCAAGCTACAATCGCAGTGGCAAGGCCCTTTCGTCGTGGCAAGCATGGCAGCGCCCGGTGTATTCCGGTTGATGAATGACAAGGGCGAAGTATCAGCTCACACATGGAACGCGAGCAATCTGCGCCGTTTCTACCCGTAATTCATTTCTCTTTCGACTGTGGTCTAATTTCTCTCTCACCATTTTTGTAATCAAATGTCGGCTGTGCTCTTTTTCCTCGCCGGGGAAGCCCTTCATCGGGGTGCGAGGTTTTTTAACGAGGCAGCCGAATGTAACCGCTACATTACTAAAGTAGCCGTAATTCCCCAAAAATGTCATGCGAATCGGTCGAAGACGAAATCAACCAAGCATAAGGTTGAGACATTCGTCAACACATGTGATAAAAAGAGAATGTCGAGGAGGTAGGGCAAAATAGACCCCTTCCATCCAACGACAATCTCGAAAGCCTGCGGGCTATATGAAATCCGACCCTCCGACAAAACGAGAGGGCGGAGCGAAAGCCTGCGGGCATGGCGGAACAAAAGCCTGCGGGCTTTGAAAAAAACCGACCCTCCGACAAAATGCGAGGGCGGACCGAAAGCCTGCGGGCTATGGAAAAAACCGACCCTCCGACAAAACGAGAGGGCGGAACAAAAGCCTGCGGGCTATGAAAAAACCGACCCTCCGACAAAATGCGAGGGCGGACCGAAAGCCTGCGGGCTATGAAAAAACCGACCCTCCGACAATGCGAGGGCGGAACAAAAGCCTGCGGGCTATGAAAAAACCGACCCTCCGACAAAACGAGGGCTGAACAAAAGCTTGCGGGCTATGAAAACCAGCCCCCATCACCGAAAGGGGAGAATGGTAGCGGAGGCCAAGCCCATCAGCCCTAGTAGGGCAAAACAAGCGGCAGCTGGCAAGCATTTACAGCCGCTAAAACGTAAATGTTGTATTAACCTTTTCACTTACCAAGTGATCACAAACACAGCCAGGTGAGTAAATGCGGTCGTCCTGTACCACGGGCAAGGCAGTATAAATAGGCAACAAAGTGCAAGCCTCCCATCCATCCTAAACTACCGAGGCTCTTCAAAATGTTAGTTCCAGGCAGTCAGCTCATTATCGAAAATGCGAGTAGGAAGCATCAGGAGCTACGCTTTCGCTTTTATGATCGTGTCATCGGCATCGCGTCCACCTATCGTCACCAATCCGGTAACTGTAGGCGGTAGTACTGTCGAGTGGCTTTCCCATCTCAAACCAAAGATAGGAGGTGAACCAAGCCGTGCATGCGGCTGGACAGCAATACGAGCAATATCATAATCATAGTCGATTGTATGTCCCCCAAGTTGCGTTCATAAAGACATTTACGTCAACCGAATTATCAAGCGCCTTCGCGCGAAAGCTACCGCCCCTCGTCTAAGTGTGTGGGGGGCGGGCGCGTCTTTACTATCGGCCGAGGGGCTAGCACCGAAAGCTCCCTCGCGCGAAAGCTACCGCCCCTCGTCTAAGTGTGTGGGGGGGCGGGCGCGTCTTTACTATCGGCCGAGGGGCTAGCGCCGAAAGCTCCCTCGCGCGAAAGCTACCGCCCCTCGTCTAAGTGTGTGGGGGGCGGGCGCGTCTTTACTATCGGCCGAGGGGCTAGCACCGAAAGCTCCCTCGCGCGAAAGCTACCGCCCCTCGTCTAAGTGTGTGGGGGGCGGGCGCGTCTTTACTATCGGCTACCGCCCCCCGTCTAAGTGTGTGGGGGGCGGGCGCGTCTTTACTATCGGCCGAGGGGCTAGCACCGAAAGCTCCCTCGCGCGAAAGCTACCGCCCCTCGTCTAAGTGTGTGGGGGGGCGGGCGCGTCTTTACTATCGGCCGAGGGGCTAGCACCGAAAGCTCCCTCGCGCGAAAGCTACCGCCCCTCGTCTAAGTGTGTGGGGGGCGGGCACGTCTTTACTATCGGCCGAGGGGCTAGCACCGAAAGCTCCCTCGCGCGAAAGCTACCGCCCCTCGTCTAAGTGTGTGGGGGGCGGGCGCGTCTTTACTATCGGCTACCGCCCCTCGTCTAAGTGTGTGGGGGGCGGGCGCGTCTTTACTATCGGCCGAGGGGCTAGCGCCGAAAGCTCCCTCGCACGAAAGCTACCGCCCCTCGTCTAAGTGTGTGGGGGGCGGGCGCGTCTTTACTATTGGCCGAGGGGCTAGCACCGAAAGCTCCCTCGCGCGAAAGCTACTGCCCCTCGTCTAAATGCGTGGGGGCGGGCGCGTCTTTACTATCGGCCGGGGGGCTCGCAGCGAAAGCTCCCGCGCGCGACAACTACCGCCTCTCGCATCTTTACGTGGGGCCGAAGGCTTCGCATCGAAAGTCTACTCGTGTGAAAGCAACCAACCCTAGCTCAGCCGTGCGAAGGCGGGCGCGACTCACACGCCCGTCTAGAAAACAGAAAAAGCGCAAACGAAAAACGCACTTTCGCAAACTACAATTAACAATGAAAGTAAGACTTCCAAATGAAAACATTCATTTCATTGGACTCAAAGTAAAATTTGTACAATGCAACTCAAGAACGCGAACTACTTCCGCGGCCGAGCAAAATGCTATATCTTCTTTCGTCTGGTGAAGGGACGGCATCTTCAGGCTCCAACTTAACGAAAGCGGCACCGTCGAAGCCCGGGGGAGCACGCGAAGCCCCCCGTCTCATTCGCCTCAACTCCAGTTCGCTCGGATTGAATGTCTCATAAAAAGCCCGCAGTCGTTCTTCAGTGCGTCTAAGTTTTTTGGCGCGCTTTCTCATATAGGCCGAAAGAGACGCCAACGGAAATCTAGTGCGATAGCTCCTCCACAAGTCACCACCAACACAGATATCGCCAGACATAATCGTTAACGGGCAGATGTCGAGAACGTCCGGCGTTCCCGCATCCACACCCTGTTCAACATACAACATTCGAACTTAAGTTTCAAACTTTACACGAATTCCAAGAACAATAACTAGCCAACACATTAAAGACAATCCCTAGATGCATCATTCATCTACCGCGGCATTTTGAGAAACATTCGGTTCACGAGCGGTAGCCGCGGCCGAGCTCTCGGGCACTTCATCATTAGGCGCGGGCGTACTCGTTTCGTCCTCCGGCTCAGCCTCGCGTGCCCGTCTTTCGGAAATGAAATCCGTGAACACTTGCCGAATGTGCGCCTTCTCTTCCAGAGTCTGCAAAAAGGACGAAATCTCAAACAAAGCACCGGCCGAAGCCGCGCGATGCAACAAAGAGGGCGATAGCAGTTAAATGAGCCAGGCAAAAAGACTAAGCGATAGTTAAACAATACCCTCCCACGAGCCACTGCAGCCTGCATAAGGGACATGTCGTTTCCGCCGGCCAGCCAAAACTCATCGAAAAACCTTTTCCCGAGCGCTTTCGCCGCTTCGGGGGTGCGCCAGTAATAGTCGACCTCCTTGACCGAAAGCTCCGCGATATGGGAGCAGCCGGCGTCCACAAGGCTATGACCGATCGCCTTGATACCGGTGACGGCGGCGTAGTCTCGGCCAAGGGCCATGTGTCCTTCCAGCGACTCCATCTCGGAGCGAATCCAGCCAACAATGTCTTCAACGCTGCGCTCCGAAGGACCTTCCGCCACAACGCCGATGCTGCGGAGGCATTCGCGAAAGCGAGTCGCGGCCTCTTCAGCGGAAGTTAAAAGCAATCTTTCCCTTTCGGCTTGGGCGACCCGTAGCTGCGAAAGCTCTTTTTTGAGGCCCTCCACCTCCTTCTGGCTAGCCTTCCTCGAGGCGCGCTCGGCTTCCGCTTTCTTAGCTTGCTGCTCAAGGTCGGAAGCAAGTTTTGTCACTTGCGCGTCGAAGTTCTTGACTTTTCGCGCTCGATTTTGCGGGTATAAAGGTCCCTCTGGTTGCTTTGACTGCAGGCGATAACAGCAGCCTGCGAAAGAAGAACAAAACGGTACAATACGATTAAAAAGTGCCAAAAGCGAGCCCAAAAGAAAGCGGCGAGTCCAAAACGTACGCTCGCCAGATGAAACGACATAGCGTCGTCAAGCTTCAGGCTGCTGACTTTTAGAAGGTCCCTTTCCACCTCCGGGGCGACGAAGGCTCTCTGTGAAAACTCCACAAATTTTGTGGCCTCCTCGCTGCTACCGGGAAGAAGCCCGGCTCGGCGATAGTCAAGCCGAGAGGCGAGTTGAGCGTCCGAGGGCGCACCTAAAGAACGAGCAACGCAATAAGATCTTTCTTTCGCCTCGTCTGTGTCATTCGACGAGCTCAGGCCAGTATAAAAATGCGGGTTCTCGTAGTCCGATGGCATCCCATCGAGAACCAGTCGTCCGTAGCCCAAGAGCTGCCCTTCAACCATCTCCTGAGTTAAGCGCATGCAAGCCGGCGAAAGCTGTACTTTACCTTTGTCAACAGCAGGAGCAGGCGTCTTCAGTGGAGCACTCTCCCTTTCGCCAACGGCGCCCCTCTCGCCCGGCGCCGGCATAGATGCATCCGGCCGCGGCGTTTTCGCTTTCTTGGCCGGACGCTCCGCGTTATCGGCCGGGCCGGAAGGTTTTCGAGCTCCAACTTTCGCGAAAGTAGGCATATCGGCGACTGACGTGTCGTCATCAAACGCGGCCCGCGAAAGTGGCAAGCCATACCTTTTTGGAGCCATACCCCCAGCTTGCGATGCACTCTGCAAAAGAAAGAACAAACAAAAACAGCGCGAAAGAGCAATAAGACATTCGGCTAAAAAGCACACATGCACAAGCCAGATATGAAAAGTCGAGGCCAAGCGCACGACGCAAAAAAAAGTTTAAATTAAATAGCGCATAAACGGAAGAACTAACCACCCCCGGATGGTCGAAAGGGTCAACGTCAGGGATTGATTCCAAGACTCCCCCTTTGCTTCTGAGCAGCGGTTTCGCTATTAAACGACCAATGCGAATATCGCCAACTTCAGCGGCAGCTTTTCGCCGAGGAACTACACCGCTGCGCCCCCCGCGCCGAGCCACGCCCTTACCTTTCGCCTTCGATGTCCTTGTTTCCCCTTCAACTTCGTCAACCAAAGGCCTCTCGGCATACGTGATGCCCATAGCGTCGAAGGCACGGTTCAAGCGACGGCTCCGACCAAGGTTGCCAAGTTGGAACTCGCTTTCCTTTCACAGATACGGCCCGCAGATCGCCTTAGCCTCACTTTCGATATACTCCACGTAGGAGTCATCGTCAACAAAATTCATGGGCCTCTCTAAAAGCAGCAGGGGGCCGCGATACCCATCTTTGTCCCAAAACTCCTCAAATGAGGTCGCACTGCAAAGTGGGTTCATTCCAATTGCCATCCACTCTTCCACTAAATCCCGGCTAATTTGAAACCGAGCGGTGAGAGCGAAAGCATCCCCGCCACGAATAGCTTCCGCATCCCTCAACACAACGGTTGGAAGGTGTCTGCCCGGACACTTCTCTAAAATTGAGACAAGTGGAGAACCTTTCCTCTCCCCTCTGCTAAATGCTTCAGCGACAGCTTCGTCTGAGCAGACGCGATAGTAGAACCAAGAGCGTTTCCATTCTGGCCATTTGTTGCGGTAGACAAGCGAAATCGAAATGGCGCCTCGAGTTTTCCGTGGAACGAAATTAATGCACCCGATTTCGCTGGGCAGCTTCTCCCCCAGGAAAGGATCGTCCACTTGTGTCGCCCGACGGTGAATGTCGTGGAACCGCACGAAAACATCCGCCCGCGGTTCACAGCCCAACATCTTCATAGCCTGGGCGAACACGCCGAGCCTGACGAAAGCGTTCGGCGTCAACTGGTGGAGCTGTATCCCGAATCCCGAGAGAACGTCCGAGACGAAACCCTCGAGAGGAAAATCCAAGCCAGCGGCGAAATAAGCGCGAAAAACAATGGCCTCATTGGGCCGCGGAATCGGCACTTCCTCATTGCCTGGGATTCGGCAGCTGGCCAAGTGATCTTTCCGCAGGGGTCCTTCGGTAGCCAGAGCTTGCAGGCCAGCGGGCGTCATTCGCGAAGCGCCGAGGAAGAAGGAGCAATCCGTCGGCACAGAAACCACACCAGAGTCCCCCTCATCCGATAAACTCCCGCCGTGGCTTGGAACCCGCGCAGCGTCCCCGGATCCAATCGATACTTCGGCGCTAATTTCACGACGTGGAGACTCAGAAGCACTGCAGCTTTCGCTAGTCGAGCTCGTAGTCGATGTCGAGTCGGAAGACGCCATCTAACATGGCGCGAAAGGAAAAATAAACAAGCAGTATACGCGAAAGAAAAAAAAAGGTACAAAGGGAAGGAGAGGCGGAATGAAGCAAAAACAAACAACCAATCTACATAATGCGAAGCCAAAAACAGAAGAGAAACATAGAATGAGAGACACACCTCAGACAACGAAAGGCGACGGTCCGAGCAGGCGAACACACCTTTCGTCGAAAGTCGTTTGCGTCAGGCGAAAGAAGCAACAAAACGCGCGGGATACAGCGGTGCAGGGAGGCGTCGACTGATCCAGTGCTCCCCTCTCACGAAGCCTCGAGGGTTTTTATACGAGCAGCCCGCGACACGCTTATCGAGGGAGGCGAAGGGACGCCTTGGCACAGAATTCGAAGCGTCGCAGCGGCACCCCTTCGTGTCGCACGGTTTTCGAGGAAGACGAAAAGGCGTTTGCGACGCGGCTTAAAACAAAAACATAAATATCAATAATAATAATAATATCTACATATATACGTTTGTGTTACAAAAAAAAACCTCAGCTTCGGGACGAAACGAGGGTTTTTTGGGCGGGCGTAGGCGCCTAGCGAAAGGACACGGTTGAACTTCGCGAGCTGCAGATTCAACCGTAAGGGGCTATTGTTGGGGCGGCACCCAGACCGCAGGCGCCTCCGGCCCGCGTTTACCGAAAGATAACAGAGATTTCGCGCGGAAGGAAGCATTCGCGCGAAAGCACGTTTAGGTTTCGGTCCGCAAGACCGGAATAGAACGGAGCTTTCATGCGAAAGGAAGCATTCGCGCGGAAGCAGGCGTCTCGGCTTGCAGATCAAGGGAAGGCGGAGCTTTCGTGCGAAAGGAAGCATTCGCGCGGAAGCAGGCGTCTCGGCTTGCAGATCAAGGGAAGGCGGAGCTTTCGTGCGAAAGGAAGCATTCGCGCGGAAGCAGGTGTCTCGGCTTGCAGATCAAGGGAAGGCGGAGCTTTCGTGCGAAAGAAAGCATTCGCGCGGAAGCAGGCGTCTCGGCTTGCAGATCAAGGGAAGGCGGAGCTTTCGTGCGAAAGCAAGCATTCGCGCGGAAGCACGCATTCGCCTTCGGTCCGCAGGACCGGAGTGGGACGGAGTTACAATGATGCCCTTCGTGCCGGGAAAGGCGGCGTATGACCATGGAGTAGTTGCGTAGGGCATCATTGTATTTGCAACAGAGTGGTTGGAAGGGCATTCCTGTACTTTCAAATTGATCTGGATTAATATAAAAAGCGCCCCGGCCTCCCGAGGGAGGGGGGAACACTGTTCATCTCTACCACTTCTCCACTTCCTTGTTCGCTTTCAGCTTCCGCTTTGCGCTTTCGTTCGTGCGACAACCCGCTGTTTCAAGGATTCAGTCCTGAAACAACAGGACCCATGCCTCTGTGCGTTGTCCGTCATTAGCGGCGCGGATCTCTTCTATGTGCCTCTCGACATATTTCTCCATGCTCACCAACTGATGAAGGATGTTGTAATGAGCTTGTTCAATCTCCTTGTATGGTATATCCGTGCGAACTTTTCGGCCCGTGCACCCCATGCCCGCGGTTCTGCCCTCGTGCTGATGGACAGGCAACCCAATAGCCCTCCCATCTTTTATGTACCTCATACACCAGTTCACTGCCTCTTCGGTTGTGTACGCCTCGATCATAGAGCCCTCCGGGTGAGCACGGTTATGAACATATCTGTTGAGGGTGGACATGAACCGCTCGTACGTCCACATCTCGTGTAGGTACACGGGGCCTAGTTGCTCGATCTGATCCACCATGTGCATCATTAGGTGTACCATAATATCAAAATATGATGGGGGAAAGCACATCTCAAGCTGGCAAAGGGTCTCCGCGATGAAGTCCTTAAGGGCAGGGAGGTCAGCCTTACCGATGACCTTCTGCGTGATGCGGTTAAAGAAGTATGATATCCGAGTGACCACCATCTTCACGTACTCTGGACCGATAACCCTTATCACAATTGGAAGGAACACCGTCAGCATGATGTGGCAGTCATGTGCGTTGTAGCTAGTCAATGTGAGGTCTTTCAAGGAGACGAGGCTTTTAATGTTGGAAGAGAAACCGGTAGGCACCTTGATACCCCTGAGAAAGTTGAGCATAGCAGTCTTCTCGCCATGCCTTAGGTTGTAGGCCGCACCTGGAAGATCGACTTTACCATTATGAGGTGACCCAGGGTGAAGGTCATGTCTGATGCCCTGGTTGAGAAGATCCGTCCGTGACTTCAGACCATCCTTCGTCTTTCCCGGGATGTCCAGCAGGACATCGATCGTGCTATCAAAGACGTTCTTCTCGAGATGCATGCAGTCGATGGCATGGGGTGTTTTCAGTGTCTTCCAATATGACAGGTACTCGAAGAAAATCGACCTCTTCTTGAAAGGAACAGAGGGGACCTGTGACGCTTCCTCCGTCGTGTCTCGCTTTCGCTTCCTCGTTTGTTTTGTCCCCTCCTCTGGTGGCTTCTTCTTCTTCCCAAACTCGATCTGATCAATATCCTTCACCATCTCATACACCTTTCGCCCCCAACTAGTCTGCGTCGGTGGTTCACCCTGTGGCTCGCCCTGATCATCGAACAATTGATTCATGACACTTCTTCTATATCTGTGCCTTTTCGGAAGGAACCGCCTGTGCCTCATGTACACCATCCTGTTTGATCCCTTGAGGTAAGTGTAGCATGTCTCGTCGATGCACATTACGCAGTCGGTCTTCCCTTTGATCTGCCCCGACAGTGAGAAGAGGTCGGGGTAGTCGGTGATGGTGACAAAGATGATGGCTTTTAGGGTGAACTTCTCCTTGAGGGACGCATCCACCATCTCGACCCCAACATCAAATAGCTCCTTCATTTCCTCCATTACCGGCTCCAGGAAAACATCGATATCATTGCCGGGCTGCTTCGGTCCCGAGATAAGCATGGTCAACAGAAGATACCCGCGCCTCTGACACAGATGGGGAGGTAGGTTGTAGATGGTCAGTACGACCGGCCAGGTGTTGTGGGAGCTGCTCAGCTCGCCGAACGGATTCATCCCATCGGTGCTGAGCGCGAACCGAACGTTCCTGGGATCTTTGCCTAATTGCGGGTAGGCCTTGTCGAAATCTTTCCACTGCTGGCCATCGGAGGGGTGCCGCAGCATGCCATCGTCCTTCAAGCGGTCAGCTGATGCATGCCAGGGCATGAGCTTCGCGTCCTCTGGGTTCCCAAATATCGCACGGAGGCGGTCGATCACTGGCATGTACCACACCGACAGTGCCGGACTTTTCCTCAACGTGTAACCCTCTTCTTCCTCGTACTGCTGATGAGCCGAGATGCGATTGGCTGCAACATTGCTCTTGTTGACACCCTTCTTCTTCTCCCTCTGACCACCTCGCAAGGCCTCATCGTCGTCTGCATCCATGCGACAGCCAGCATTTCTCTTGTAGCGACTGGCGCCACAGTGCGGACAGCTCGTCAAATTCTCATACTTTATGCCCCGATAGAGGATGCAGTGGTTAGGGCAGGCATCAAACTTTCTAAGCTTCATCGCCACTGGCCGGATAAGCTTCTTCGCCTGATACGTATTTGCTGGGATCTTGTTACTCGTCGGGAATGTTTTAGCAAGGTAACCTAACAGCTCATCAAAGCTAGTGTCTGACCACCCATGTTGAGCCTTCATCATCAACATGTGGAGGTTGAAACGGAGCACCGTGCAATCCTTCAGACATTCCTCGCCGTCCTTTGTTAACACGGAATATTTGCACTATGACATGTGGGCCAGCACGGCGCAGGTTCGGGAGAAACCACCACCTGAGGGATTCGGTAGACAGCAAGCGCGATCGGCTAATCCAATCGATTCGGCAAGGCTGTGGAGGCGACTGGTCAAACGAGGAGTGGATTCGGCAATATGGCGCTGCGGTCGGCTACCTCAGGCTAAGTCGGTTTGCGACAAATACGGCATGTCAGAAGATTTGGCAACAGGAGATCTCGTCATTGTTAGCACGAGTCGATTATTAAGGGAGGCTTGGAGCGGAAGGCATCATATTTTAGATAGTTTCCTGATTTTATCGTTGTAATCGTATCCTTCTAGGACTCGTAGAGCACCAGGGTATAAATATAAACCCCGGAACCACTGTAAACAGGTGAACAATCAATACAACCAACCCGACCCCGTGCCATCTTCGAGTCCAAGTCGTGTCATCGTGTTCTTCGAGAGGAGTCATCGATCCGTCGACCTCCGTAAGTCCTGACAACCTTGTTATCATGTCTAGCATCGTGCGGCGGATTTAGATTTGATGCAAGTAGTCTCGTATGTTTGGCTTAGTATCATGCGGTGGATTTAAGCTAATGACGGGAAGTTTTTGCTTATGCCTTGTATCGTGCGGCGGATTAAGACATGGGTAAAAATAGTTATCGGCTCTATTAGATTTGGCAATCTATTAGATTCATTAAGTTACCATGTGTTTGCTCTATGTTTAATGTTTTATGTATATTTGCAACACTCTTTTGCCCAATCTAGATCTCGCTCGGTTCGGCTCTGTCTTTTATAGATCTATCCTGTTCTTTCATATTCATTATTGTAGGGTCTTCCATGCAGTAGATCTATCGTCCGTAATAGCCGATTTGATCGTATCTAGATTGCCACGTGGTGAGGGTTCATGCACGTTAAGTACGTTTGATCTATGACAAGGCTAGGCGTCGTGCGGCAGGCGCAGGCTTTAGATTAGTTTAATCATGCTTGATTTGCATGTTCAATCCCCATGGACCCCAACTCGGTTGCACAATCGAGATTGGTTAAACTTTAATTCATAGTTAATATACCATGCAAGTACAATTCTCATGCAAACGTATTCGGCAACTTGTTATTCACGTAACTTCGTTCATACTGCCGAATGATCTTTAAACCTGTTGGCAGATAGCTTTCATAGCTATATGTCGTCGTAAGTGGCTTCAGGGCCGTACATCTTGGAACTGTCTGGTCATACCCAGCATGTTCTAGCTTTGTATTTAACAGTTTACCTCCTTTGTTAGTTGCAGGGCAAACTGACTGGCACGCACCGGACTTCTGAGCACCCGGGCCACGTTTGAAGCTAGCTCCTCCGGCTTGCTGCGTGATTGGCACAGTGCGTCACTTTCGGTGTCAACACACTTTTTGGCACGCCTGGTGGGACACTTTTTTCCTGCAGCAATGGTCGAAGTCACTGAAGCCGAGGCCAGCAACAAGGCGGGGCTCGTGCAGGTGCAGCTCGCTGAACTACCCGACGAGTACAAAGAGCAGGTGGATAATGCTTGTGCCGAATTCCAGGCCAAGTGCCTAGAAGCCTTTTCCAAGAACAAGAGCGGAAAGGTTCGCCGTCTGCACGATCTGCCGAAGCCCGTCCAGCTCAACCCGAATGATCCCGGGGAAGCAGAGGCAGTGCTGAAAATGTCTCACATAGTCAACGAAGCTGTCTCTGGTGCCATCGGTCGCATGCATGGGGCGTTTCTCAACACTTTCCGCACCATCATGATCGCCCAATTTGGCCCCAAGGCCGATGAATTCATGAAGGCGGAGTTTGGCCCTATAGCGGGGCCACATCTTTTCAACCTGCCGGATCACCTCAAGGGGGCAGGAGCTACTGGTGAGGAGGCCCTGCCTAAGGCTCAATCAAGCGGGATTGCGGCGGAACCGACCTGGCGATAAGAGCTCAAGTATTATCTTAGCCAAATCCGTCTGACTTCGACTCATACTTGAACCCATATAACCCCGGTAGTCCGGAAATCACGAAGGATTTCTAACACCATAACATACAGGATCGCATCGTTCAAGGTTACATTCGTAAAGATACATCACAGCGAAACGAAATCGAATTTAAAACATCAGAGTGCGGAATTTAAAACAGAGTTATTACAATATTGAGTTTAAAAGTGCGGAAGCTTGAATAAGTTTAAAACACGACCACAACAAACGTGGTCCAAATAAAACATTGTTTGACAAACCAACTCAACACAAGTCATTCCTCCTTTTTAAGATAGTGTGCCACCAGTAGTCTCAGTCCGGCAAAAGAAGGAGGAAAGCTTCTTGACGACCCTGCCCTGGGCCTACTCCTCATCACCTTCCACTGGGTAGAGGCAGTGCTTACAATAGCCAAAGTAGACCTGGCCATCTGCAACAAACGGGATAAACCCTGAGTACGGGGATGTACTCAGCTAGACTTACCCGTCTAACTGAAAATAAAAGACTCCAAGGGTATGCAAGGCTTTTGAGGTGGAGCTGGGATCTTTTAGTTGCGAAAGGCTCAAATTCAGATAAGGGATAATTAATGATTATGATGAGTTGTTACTTTTAAACCTACTCCTTAGTTCTAGGTTACTACCTGTACTAGAGCACTCACTTGAATCTAACAAACAATAATATAACCATATCCAGTTGACTTATCCACATTTTAGTTGAACCTTTAAACATCACATGGAGTTGTATCGTGGTGAAGCTCGCCATAGTTTCCCACTAACCGGGGGAGACGGCGACTCGAATCGAATTCCAAACCAGCTGGTGAAAGACCTTTAATACCAGCCCACACTTTCCCCGTCGGGTCCATGCATTGGGCAACCGCTCGATGCTTGTTCGTGGTGGTAATCGTCGCGGCTCAAGCACGGACCGCCCAATCAGAGTCTGGCGATGGCCTCACGCGGCAGATCGCAACTTCCGTACTAGAGGGCACGACACGGGTTGAGACTGGCCCGAACAGCTTCTAACCGGCTTTGGGGTCGATGATTACGGCACCGACATATCCCTAAGTAAAAGGGCGCGTTCAAAAATGAACGAGGGCCAACATCGATACAAACCTATACGATCCAACGGATGAACTGCCCCAAGTTTCCAAACTTGTGCCCTGCCATCCCATTGACCGTATTTCACTACAACTCAGGTTCTTTCCACGATAGCAATTATAGCCAACCGTGATCCGGTAAATACCCATCGGGGTATTACGGAAACATCCTTAACTACTACTTTTATTAAGCAGGCTAAGCAATTCTACCTTATTAAGCAGTAGCAGGATAACAAGGCAGGTAATAATCAATAATCAAGGAATGGTAATGCAACAAATAGGATTCACTCAACTCCTATACCTAATGCATCACAATATAAAAGGACTCAAGTAAATTAATTGCAAAAACTGGGAGACTTAGAATGCTCCGGGGCTTGCCTTGAGTGAAAACCGAGGCCTCGTGGGAGGGGCACTCGGGCAGGTTAGTGTCGTGGACGGGGTCGACTTCCTCTGGCTGCTGCAGCTCCTGGATCTCCGGCTCGGCGTTTAGCTCCTGCTCTTGGTGAAGCTCCGGCGGGGTCGATCCTATTGCGTGCGATGAATTTATAATTCAATAAATGCGGAAATAATTCTTGCAAACCAACCAAGCCAACTTGTTGAACCACTTTTAACATTGGGGCAATATCTCATTTATTTCATAAAACAAAATCTGATTATTCAACTCTTTCTTATTTAAATACATCAAAGGAAACTCAGATTTGAACTGCAAGTGTATTTTTCTGGGCTCAGAAAAATCCACAAAAATTCCAGAAGGTAAACCACACTTGCTGGACTCTACTGAACAAGTTTCAGCCAAAGATAAAATACAGAGCTGCAGATACAAAAATGACAAGCAAACTGCCTAAAAAGGTACTTTGAACTACAACCCTACTGTAAAAGAGTGCATAGCTCTATTTCCTATTTTTCCCAGATTCTACTTCACATTTCATATTTATCCAGAAAGTTCCATGACCAGAACCATCATATATTTTCTTACATGAATTTCTAAAGATCTATACGGAAAAGCACAGTTGTAAAGCAACTACAAATTTTTTCCATAAAACAGATCAAGTTCATACTTTTCTTAGATTCTACAAGGCATACAGAGACTGTACAAATTTTCCATATTTTATTTCAGCATATAAAACACCTTAACACTTATTCTAAGAAATCAGCAAAAAGAGACTTTTAACTATAACAGTAACTTTTTCTATATAAACAGTGCATCATATATTTTTCACAGGTGCCAAACAGTATAATAAACTTACACAAAATTTTCCAGGAATTATCTCAACCAGAAAACACTTATAACCATTTATTTAAACAAAAGCATATAAACTGAAATAAATGAAAACAGTAAAATAAACTGCTATCAAAAATACATTCATATTTTCCCATGATAGATCTATTCATAAGAAAGCTAATAAAACTGGAAGCACTTCATTTGGATTTATAAAACAGGCTACACAAAAATAACAAGCATCTCTGGAAATTAAACCGAAAAGAAAAACATTTAATTTCTCCCGGCTGGCTTGCGAGAACTCGGTCTATGGACCGGTAAGGGGCTGACGCGCGGGACCCGTGGGTCAGCAGAACCCATTCGGGCTCGGGCGCACGGCGGAAAGCGAATCGGCCGAGACTTGGCTCGACGAAACCGCGGCCGATGGCTCGGCTCGGGCGAATCGGAAGAACGCACGCTCGTCCGAGGCCTGGCTCGCGGGCTCGGGCGAGACGGAACACGCACGCCCGTCCGAGGCCGGACTCGGGGGCTCGGGCGAGACGGAACACAGGCGCGCCCGTCCGAGGCCTGGCTCGGGGGCTCGGACGAGACGGAACACAGGCGCGCCCGTCCGAGGCCTGGCTCGGGGGCTCGGACGAGACGGAACACAGGGGAGGGATTGGTCCGGCGATTTCTCGCCGTCGGTGAGGTCGCCGGCGCGGAGGCTGGGCCCTGCGGACTCGTCTCAACGAGGCGCATCCGGCGGTACCGGTGGTTTGGCCAGCGCACGGCCGTAGCGTGCCGGCGGCGAGCGGCAGCGCACGGCGGCGGCGGCATCGCGCGGCTACGCCGTTTCCGGCGGTCGCCGGCTAAATTGGCGGGCGTGTGAGACTCAGTGAACCTAGAGGGGAGTCCTAGGGGTGATGGTTTGGCCGGAGGTGCGCTGGTGCGTGCTGGCCACGTGTGAGGTCCGCGATGGCGGCAATGGCGCTCGGCCGTGGTGAACAGAGAGATAGGGAACGATAGCGTTAGGGCTAGTTGGTGTTCTCACCTTGCCTTGGCTTGGCGAAGCTGGAGGAGGAAGAAGGGAGGCGGTGGAGCTCGGGTCGGGGACGAACGGCTCCGGGCTCCGAGCGGCGCTGAATGCTTCCGCGGCGGGGCTCTTCGGACTTCGGCGTCGGTGGAGCTCGGCGGATGGCGCGGGGGTGCGCACCGTGTGTCCGAGACGAAGGCGGGGCAGTGGCCGGGGTTAATCGGCCGGTGATGGAGGTGGTGACTGAAATTTGGGAAGGGGCCTTGCGGCGGTGGTTGCAGCGAGCGGAGAGTGCTCAGTTCGCTTCGCGCGCGGGTGAGAGTGGGGAGCGAGGGCGAGAGTGAGTGTGCGAGTGAGTGAGGGAGTGGGAGAGGCGCTCGGGCTTTTGCCCGGCGGAGCAGGAGGGGCGGCCGGTCGTGGCGGGGACCACGGCGGCTCGGTCAGCGAGGCGATGACAGGCGGGCGCGGAGCAGGAGTGGGCAAGCGGGATTGCTTGCTTGCTCCGTGGAAGAGAATCGGAAGGGGACTGGGTGACGGGAGATTTTGCGCAGGCTCGCGCAGGCTAACGCAGCCACGCGGCGGCTTCGGCGAGGCGGGGCAGGCGCTGCCGTGCACGGCGAGCGGCGCGGCGAGCGGCGAGAGGGCGAGCGCGATAGCTTGCGTGTCCGCGCGGGCACGATCGGGCGAGGAGTGGCGGAGGCGGATATGGAGCAGGAGATGGTAGCCACATGGCGCTATCGCCGGCGTACGGCGCGGCGCGGTTGGCTGACTTGCGCGTCGCGCAGGCGGACGCGCGCGGGAGCAGCGCGGGCGAAGGCGCTGAGGCTACGCGGCTGGGCTGGGCCGAGAAGGCTGGTTGGCTGGCGCTGCGCGCTGCGGGCGCGCGGGCGAGGCTGGGTGCGGCGCGGCTAGCTGGGCCGAAAGGCCGGTTGGGCCGAAGGGTTGGCGCCGGGAAAGAAAATTATTCTTTTTCTTTTTCCAGAAATTTCCAAAGTTTGACTTCTCAAAAACAGTTTGAAAAACTCCAAACCAGGCTTTGACCCAAATATAAAAGTTGCTCAAAATATTTTTCTCTACAACTTTCATATAGAACACTTTTTCTGAAAACCATTTTTAAATCCTCCTCAAGAATAAAGCCAAAATCAAAGCATCAAGTCAAATAGAAATCCAATTTCAAATAAACAACAAAAGATCAAAGGCATACTTATACACATGAAATGATGCAATGCATTGCTTATGCTTTCTTAGTGGCTAATTGCAGTGCCTAATGCAGTGCTTGACACTAGGGTGTCACAGCCCTTCCCCCCTTAAAGAAATCTCGTCCCGAGATTTAAGTTACGTACCAATCTTTATAAAAAGCGGGGTAGTTTATGCTTAGGTACTCCTCGGTTTCCCATGTAGCATCGTTGGGTCCGTGATTACTCCAGAGAATCTTGTAAGTCTTCACTGTTCGGTTACGAGTCTCTCGAGTCTTGGTATCCAAAATCTCCTTAGGTTGTTCGTAGTACTCCAGATCTGATCTGATCGTGACATCCGGGACTCGAACTTCCTCTTGTTCGGGAACTCGAAGGCACTTCTTCAGCTGTGATACGTGGAACACTGGGAAAACTGCACTCATCACTGGGGGTAACTGTACTTCATATGCCACTTTTCCCTTCTTTGCTATGATCTGGTAAGGTCCCACATATCGAGGTGCTAGCTTCTTTTTAATTCCAAAGCGTTGGACCTTTCTCATAGGTGAAACCTTGAGATACACATAGTCTCCAACTTGAAATTCCAAAGGTCTCCTTCGGGTGTCAGCATAACTCTTTTGTCGAGACTGTGCTACCTTGATATGTTGCTGTACTGTTTGCACAATTTCCTCGGCATCTTTTACATAATCGGACCCATAGAATCCTCGATCTCCAGACTCAACCCAATTTACTGGGGTTCTGCATCTTCGTCCATATAGAACCTCAAAAGGTGCCATTTTTATACTTTCTTGATAACTGTTATTATATGAAAACTCAGCAAGGGGTAACCATTTCTCCCATGACTCTCCTGAAGACAAGACACAAGCTCTCAGGATATCTTCTAGAATCTGATTTACTCTCTCCGTTTGCCCTGCGGTTTGGGGGTGGTAGGCGGAACTTCTTACCAACTTGGTTCCTAATTCCTTGTGCAACTGTTCCCAAAAACGTGCTATGAACTGGGGTCCTCTATCAGAGACAATCCTTTTTGGAATCCCATGCAATCTCAAGATATTCTGTATGTACAGGTCTGCATACTGATGCGGTCGGTGGGTAGTTTTGACTGGTATGAAGTGAGCCACTTTAGATAACCGATCCACAATAACCCAAATCGAATCATTCCCTTTTTGAGTAGTGGGAAGACCTGTGATAAAGTCCATACTGATCTCTTCCCATTTCCACTCTGGAATCGATAACGGTTGTAATAGTCCGGCGGGTTTCAGATGTATTGCCTTTACTCTGCAACAAGTATCACATCTGGCGACATAGGCTGCAACTTCTTTCTTCATCTTTGACCACCAATATCTGGTTTTCAAACCCTGATACATCTTACTACTTCCTGGGTGGATAGACAACTTTGAATTGTGAGCTTCACCCAGAATTCTTCCTTTCAGCTCTGCATCCTTAGGAACGACTAACCTCTGGTTATACCACAAGATTCCCTGATTATCAGTCCTGAAGTTCAAAGAACTATTGGTTTCTAACCTCTTCTTTATCTGACAGATTTCTGCATCGGACTTCTGTCTCTCGATGATGTCACTTTCTAAGGTGCACTGAAGAGTGATATTGTTTAACATGACAGGGTGCATAAGATTAAATCCATCTTCCAACAGTGGTTGTAGAGAGTTGCAATGAGTCTTGCGACTCAAGGCATCAGCTACAACATTCGCTTTTCCAGGGTGGTAATGCACTTCCAGGTTGTAATCCTTTATTAATTCTAACCATCTTCTCTGCCTCATGTTCAACTCCGGCTGGGTGAAGATATACTTCAGACTTTTATGATCCGTGTACACATGACATAGATTTCCCATAAGGTAATGTCTCCAAATCTTGAGTGCATGCACGACGGCTGCTAATTCCAAATCATGAGTGGGGTAATTCTCTTCGTGTGGTCTCAACTGACGAGAAGCATAGGCGATAACTCTTCCATTTTGCATGAGTACACATCCGAGTCCAACCTTAGATGCGTCACAAAACACATCAAAAGGTTCCTCCAAGTTTGGCTGAGCCAAAACTGGTGCGGAAGTCAACAACGTTCGCAGAGTGCGGAAAGCTGTTTCACACTCTGGAGTCCATTCGAACTTCTTGTTCTTCTGTGTCAAACGGGTCATAGGCTTGGCTATTCTTGAAAAATCCGGAATAAACCGACGGTAATATCCTGCCAAACCTAAGAAGCTGCGAACCTCGTGTACGGTGGTAGGTGCTTGCCAATCCATAACTTCCTGTACTTTAGAAGGGTCTACGGAGATTCCTTCCTCCGAAAGGATATGACCAAGGAAAAGTACCTTCTTCAACCAAAACTCACACTTACTGAACTTAGCATACAACTTATGCTCTCTAAGTCGGGTCAGAACAACTTGTAGATGCTCAGCATGATCCTTCTCATTCTCAGAGTATACCAAAATATCATCGATGAACACTACGACAAACTTGTCCAACTCTGGCATGAAGACGGAATTCATCAGGTACATGAAATGTGCCGGTGCATTAGTCAACCCAAAAGACATAACCAGATACTCGTACAGTCCATATCTAGTAGAGAAAGCTGTTTTTGGTATGTCCTCACGTCTGATCTTGATCTGATGGTAACCTGACCTCAGGTCGATTTTGGAGAACACTTTTGCTTTAGACAACTGATCAAACAAGACGTCAATCCGGGGTAAGGGGTACTTGTTCTTTATAGTTACTGTATTAAGCGGCCTATAATCCACACACATCCTCAGAGTCTTATCTTTCTTTTTCACAAAGATAGCGGGACATCCCCAAGGCGACGAACTAGGGCGTATCAAACCTTTATCCAAAAGCTCTTGCAATTGAATCTTAAGCTCTGCTAACTCTTTGGCGTGCATTCTATACGGTCTTCGTGATATGGGTGCCGTTCCAGGGATTAACTCGATAGCAAACTCCACATCCCTATCTGGCGGTAGTCCAGGCAACTCATCAGGAAAAACATCTGGAAACTCACATACTACTGGAATCTCAGCTATCTGTTTTGCCGTGACATTGAACAATACTCCGATCTCATGGGGGTTTCGAGGTAACTTGAACCTGAAAGAAGATCCATTCCTGGGACTAACCATGGACACTATTCTCTCTGCGGTGTCTAGATTAACCTTCCATAGTTTCATCCAACCCATACCCAAGATTACATCCAGACCTAGACCAGGAATGACTATGGGGTCCACTATGGCCTTTTTATCCCCAAAGGTCATTTCTACTCCTTTAGCCATTTTTCGCGCGGAGAGAACGGCTCCGGCGGAACTTATCTGATATCCCCGGTCTAACTCTATCAACTCAAGATTACTTCTCAAAACAAAATTCTCACTTATGAAAGAATGTGATGCTCCAGAATCAAACAACACAACTGCGGGGCATTGATTAACAAGAAACGTACCAGCGGTGACAGGCTCTCCTTCTGGCACTTCTTCCACAGTGGTGTGGTGCACATGACCGGTACGAGGCTGGGGCTGAGTGTACTGCTTCTTCGGTCGAGGGCACTGACGTGACAGGTGTCCGGTTTGACCACAGTTGTAGCATGGGCCAATTACGTACGGAGTCCTGGGACCTGCTGCATTTCCTGCTTTGCTCTTGTTTTGCATCATGGGGGCGGTGTAGGGCTTCTGGAAACTAGGACGGGGACGGTTGGTGGTGATCTTTCTCTGTGGGGGACGGTACCTTGCTCCAGTGACAGGCGGGCGGTACGGGGCGCGTGCTCCGAAAGTGGTCCTCTGCTGGGACGAACCTCCTTCGTTCGCACGACGGCGTGTCTCTATTGCTAGCCGGCTGTCATTGGCCTCTTGGTTGAGACAGTCACTGACGAAGTCACTAAAGGTGGTGCGGTGACTGTTACCCATCTTGGATAGCATTGTGGCATTCATGCCACGCTTGAAACTGGCAATCTTCTTGGCCTCAGTATTTACAAAATCTGGGGCATAGCGAGCCAGATTGTTGAAGCTGTGGAGGTACTCTGATACGGACCTGGTCCCCTGGGACAACCTCATGAACTCGGCAATCTTCATTTCCATCAGACCACTAGGGATGTAGTGGTTGCGCATAGCAGTAGAGAATTGATCCCAAGTAACACGTGCATTAGCTGGCAGAGATGCACGGTACTGGGTCCACCACAAACCTGCGGGTCCTTCCAACATGTGAGCGGCATACTCCGCTTTAAGCTCTTCCGTCAGACGAAGCAGACGGAACTTCTGTGTGATAGAGTTGAGCCATTCATCAGCTTCGAGCGGCTCGGTGGCTTCCTTGAACACTGGAGGACGAGTGTCCAAGAAGTCACGGTAGGAGCTATACTGGTTGGGCTCCGGGCCTTGGCGCTGCTGATGCTGTTGCGCGGTGTTGTTGGCGATGTTGCGGAGGGTGGCCTCCATGTGCCTCTGCATTTCTTCCATGTTCCTCTGGCTACCTAGGAACTGTCCAAAGAACGCTTCAGGCGTCATTGGCGGCGGCGGGGGAGGTGGCAAGTTCTCCTCCGATCCTGCTCCCTGCCCACGCTGGCTGCGGGTGTGTGCCGGCATCTGCATATCCCATTAATAAGCAATCATTAGGTGATGTTACACCGATCATGAATAAATACTGTGCTGTACATAAATTCGGAAATTTAGCACACGTCCAAGTATAATTACTCATTTCCATACAACATCACAGAATAATTCGCTTGGAATTAGACATGCAAACGACGGATTTCCATAAAAGAGGTGCCGGATCGAAGTCCGGACTTTGTCCAAAAGCCATTACATGCCATCATAAGTTAAACATAAAACCATCACATGTTTGGATCATTACATCACTTAGCGAGCAAGCTCAAGCTATACAAAAGAAAACGATCCCTAACAAACTAGCGCTCAGGGATCTCCAGCGGCGGATGCGGCGTCCTCGATGTCAACATCGATCATAGGCTCATCTGCATGAGCCTCCTCTGGTGGGGCGTCGGGACCAAGAACCTCTCCGTCCTGGGGATCTGGGGCCTCTGCTGCGGGAGCTGCTGGTGCTGCTGCCTCCTGTGCTGCATGATGGAACTCATGGACGGCCTCATGGAGCTGCTCGATGTAGGCCTGCTGTCCATGGATCTGCTGAATCAACAGGTGAGCTCCCTCTCTGAGCTGGTCGAGCGCGGTGCGGGCCTCATCTCTCTGAAGAGCGGTGGTCAGGTACATCTGCTCGGCGACTGTCCTGGCGGTAGACTGTGCTGCTGCTGTGGCGCGGGCATCGTCACGCTCTAGAGTGAGCTGCTGAATCCTCTCCTGCAGACGAGTCACCTCGGCGTCAAAGTCCTGCTGAAGTCTATCCTTGTTCTGATAGGTGGCGGTGAGAGTGAAGGACACGCTCTCGAGAGTGCGCTCCAAGCTCTCACATACACCCAACAGAGCTCCAGTGGCGCTCATCGCAGGTGTCTCGCAGTAGAAACGCTCCTCAGGGCTCCCTGTCAAGGCTGACTCTGGAGTCTGCTTCCAGCGCAATGGGAAAAGTGATCCACGGGGAAACACTCCTGCCATCGCACTGGCTAAGTCGGCGGGGAAACGGGCGATGATATCCTTCAGCACACGATATGCTGCCCTGTTAGCTCCATCCTTGGCACACGTGCCTCTGGTGATCTCTGTCCATCCTGTCCAGTGGGGCTTAGCAGGTAGAGCCTTGACCTTGATCTCCACCATGACCAAGGAATCCTGCCCGTAAATCTCCTTCTGCCACGAGTATCTGGGCTCCTGTCCTTCCTCGTAGCCAACGGCCTGCAAAATCCTCCAAAGGATAGTCGGCAACCCGAAGTAGGACAAGAACGTCCTCCGGGTCAGCTTGGTGGCCAAGCGGTGACGCGGAACTCCTCTGCCTCCGGTGGCCTTGCGAGCAGTCAACCTGGTTCGGGCCATCTGTAGAAGCAAAAAGGGTTTCGAACTCTCGTGAGACAGATATTAAGTTGGCAAATTTTATAGAAAAGAGACAACTTTTAATTAAGGGGAGGTAATGTAAATGCAAGAATTTAAACATGATGCATGATCGTACTTACGTTCTCACTCACTATTAATGACTCGTAAGTCCTAACGTTCTAGTCGGTGGCAAGAACGATCTCTCATGCGTTATCTACACGTTCTACTCGTTCGCATAGTTAGTGTACCTGCAGAAGATTCATTTCAGCCCAACAAAATTCCCAATGATAAAACAACTGAGTATTGGCCAATATGCGCAAAATACATAGAAGCCAATACTAAACACCATGCACCAATAGAAATCACCCTTAAAATCATTGATACCCTCATATGTGTCTGCGTGGAGCTCGCACATACTTGGTATAAGAACTCTCACCTAGACCGACGGTTGGACGGTCATGCTCTCATATCTCACAAAATCATTTTATGCATGTTTTCGCAATCGACGCATTCTCTTTTCCCGAGAATGGACCAGCAAATAAAGATCCAGCATGAAGCAAAACCCTGAACCCTGTTAGCAGTTAAGCCACCTGAATCCTAGTATAGGGCTTAAGGACGAGACTGGGCACACTTAGTAATTAAAATAGTTTTGAAAATAGTTTTGAAATACCCATTTTAGTTCGAAAATAGCTCTTTACGAAGGTAATCACTTGAACCATGCTCCGATACCAGCTGCGGCGGAACCGACCTGGCGATAAGAGCTCAAGTATTATCTTAGCCAAATCCGTCTGACTTCGACTCATACTTGAACCCATATAACCCCGGTAGTCCGGAAATCACGAAGGATTTCTAACACCATAACATACAGGATCGCATCGTTCAAGGTTACATTCGTAAAGATACATCACAGCGAAACGAAATCGAATTTAAAACATCAGAGTGCGGAATTTAAAACAGAGTTATTACAATATTGAGTTTAAAAGTGCGGAAGCTTGAATAAGTTTAAAACACGACCACAACAAACGTGGTCCAAATAAAACATTGTTTGATAAACCAACTCAACACAAGTCATTCCTCCTTTTTAAGATAGTGTGCCACCAGTAGTCTCAGTCCGGCAAAAGAAGGAGGAAAGCTTCTTGACGACCCTGCCCTGGGCCTACTCCTCATCACCTTCCACTGGGTAGAGGCAGTGCTTACAATAGCCAAAGTAGACCTGGCCATCTGCAACAAACGGGATAAACCCTGAGTACGGGGATGTACTCAGCTAGACTTACCCGTCTAACTGAAAATAAAAGACTCCAAGGGTATGCAAGGCTTTTGAGGTGGAGCTGGGATCTTTTAGTTGCGAAAGGCTCAAATTCAGATAAGGGATAATTAATGATTATGATGAGTTGTTACTTTTAAACCTACTCCTTAGTTCTAGGTTACTACCTGTACTAGAGCACTCACTTGAATCTAACAAACAATAATATAACCATATCCAGTTGACTTATCCACATTTTAGTTGAACCTTTAAACATCACATGGAGTTGTATCGTGGTGAAGCTCGCCATAGTTTCCCACTAACCGGGGGAGACGGCGACTCGAATCGAATTCCAAACCAGCTGGTGAAAGACCTTTAATACCAGCCCACACTTTCCCCGTCGGGTCCATGCATTGGGCAACCGCTCGATGCTTGTTCGTGGTGGTAATCGTCGCGGCTCAAGCACGGACCGCCCAATCAGAGTCTGGCGATGGCCTCACGCGGCAGATCGCAACTTCCGTACTAGAGGGCACGACACGGGTTGAGACCGGCCCGAACAGCTTCTAACCGGCTTTGGGGTCGATGATTACGGCACCGACATATCCCTAAGTAAAAGGGCGCGTTCAAAAATGAACGAGGGCCAACATCGATACAAACCTATACGATCCAACGGATGAACTGCCCCAAGTTTCCAAACTTGTGCCCTGCCATCCCATTGACCGTATTTCACTACAACTCAGGTTCTTTCCACGATAGCAATTATAGCCAACCGTGATCCGGTAAATACCCATCGGGGTATTACGGAAACATCCTTAACTACTACTTTTATTAAGCAGGCTAAGCAATTCTACCTTATTAAGCAGTAGCAGGATAACAAGGCAGGTAATAATCAATAATCAAGGAATGGTAATGCAACAAATAGGATTCACTCAACTCCTATACCTAATGCATCACAATATAAAAGGACTCAAGTAAATTAATTGCAAAAACTGGGAGACTTAGAATGCTCCGGGGCTTGCCTTGAGTGAAAACCGAGGCCTCGTGGGAGGGGCACTCGGGCAGGTTAGTGTCGTGGACGGGGTCGACTTCCTCTGGCTGCTGCAGCTCCTGGATCTCCGGCTCGGCGTTTAGCTCCTGCTCTTGGTGAAGCTCCGGCGGGGTCGATCCTATTGCGTGCGATGAATTTATAATTCAATAAATGCGGAAATAACTCTTGCAAACCAACCAAGCCAACTTGTTGAACCACTTTTAACATTGGGGCAATATCTCATTTATTTCATAAAACAAAATCTGATTATTCAACTCTTTCTTATTTAAATACATCAAAGGAAACTCAGATTTGAACTGCAAGTGTATTTTTCTGGGCTCAGAAAAATCCACAAAAATTCCAGAAGGTAAACCACACTTGCTGGACTCTACTGAACAAGTTTCAGCCAAAGATAAAATACAGAGCTGCAGATACAAAAATGACAAGCAAACTGCCTAAAAAGGTACTTTGAACTACAACCCTACTGTAAAAGAGTGCATAGCTCTATTTCCTATTTTTCCCAGATTCTACTTCACATTTCATATTTATCCAGAAAGTTCCATGACCAGAACCATCATATATTTTCTTACATGAATTTCTAAAGATCTATACAGAAAAGCACAGTTGTAAAGCAACTACAAATTTTTTCCATAAAACAGATCAAGTTCATACTTTTCTTAGATTCTACAAGGCATACAGAGACTGTACAAATTTTCCATATTTTATTTCAGCATATAAAACACCTTAACACTTATTCTAAGAAATCAGCAAAAAGAGACTTTTAACTATAACAGTAACTTTTTCTACATAAACAGTGCATCATATATTTTTCACAGGTGCCAAACAGTATAATAAACTTACACAAAATTTTCCAGGAATTATCTCAACCAGAAAACACTTATAATCATTTATTTAAACAAAAGCATATAAACTGAAATAAATGAAAACAGTAAAATAAACTGCTATCAAAAATACATTCATATTTTCCCATGATAGATCTATTCATAAGAAAGCTAATAAAACTGGAAGCACTTCATTTGGATTTATAAAACAGGCTACACAAAAATAACAAGCATCTCTGGAAATTAAACCGAAAAGAAAAACATTTAATTTCTCCCGGCTGGCTTGCGAGAACTCGGTCTATGGACCGGTAAGGGGCTGACGCGCGGGACCCGTGGGTCAGCAGAACCCATTCGGGCTCGGGCGCACGGCGGAAAGCGAATCGGCCGAGACTTGGCTCGACGAAACCGCGGCCGATGGCTCGGCTCGGGCGAATTGGAAGAACGCACGCTCGTCCGAGGCCTGGCTCGCGGGCTCAGGCGAGACGGAACACGCACGCCCGTCCGAGGCCGGACTCGGGGGCTCGGGCGAGACGGAACACAGGCGCGCCCATCCGAGGCCTGGCTCGGGGGCTCGGACGAGACGGAACACAGGTGCGCCCGTCCGAGGCCTGGCTCGGGGGCTCGGACGAGACGGAACACAGGGGAGGGATTGGTCCGGCGATTTCTCGCCGTCGGTGAGGTCGCCGGCGCGGAGGCTGGGCCCTGCGGACTCGTCTCAACGAGGCGCATCCGGCGGTACCGGTGGTTTGGCCAGCGCACGGCCGTAGCGTGCCGGCGGCGAGCGGCAGCGCACGGCGGCGGCGGCATCGCGCGGCTACGCCGTTTCCGGCGGTCGCCGGCTAAATTGGCGGGCGTGTGAGACTCAGTGAACCTAGAGGGGAGTCCTAGGGGTGATGGTTTGGCCGGAGGTGCGCTGGTGCGTGCTGGCCACGTGTGAGGTCCGCGATGGCGGCAATGGCGCTCGGCCGTGGTGAACAGAGAGATAGGGAACGATAGCGTTAGGGCTAGTTGGTGTTCTCACCTTGCCTTGGCTTGGCGAAGCTGGAGGAGGAAGAAGGGAGGCGGTGGAGCTCGGGTCGGGGACGAACGGCTCCGGGCTCCGAGCGGCGCTGAATGCTTCCGCGGCGGGGCTCTTCGGACTTCGGCGTCGGTGGAGCTCGGCGGATGGCGCGGGGGTGCGCACCGTGTGTCCGAGACGAAGGCGGGGCAGTGGCCGGGGTTAATCGGCCGGTGATGGAGGTGGTGACTGAAATTTGGGAAGGGGCCTTGCGGCGGTGGTTGCAGCGAGCGGAGAGTGCTCAGTTCGCTTCGCGCGCGGGTGAGAGTGGGGAGCGAGGGCGAGAGTGAGTGTGCGAGTGAGTGAGGGAGTGGGAGAGGCGCTCGGGCTTTTGCCCGGCGGAGCAGAGGGGCGGCCGGTCGTGGCGGGGACCACGGCGGCTCGGTCAGCGAGGCGATGACAGGCGGGCGCGGAGCAGGAGTGGGCAAGCGGGATTGCTTGCTTGCTCCGGTGGAAGAGAATCGGAAGGGGACTGGGTGACGGGAGATTTTGCGCAGGCTCGCGCAGGCTAACGCAGCCACGCGGCGGCTTCGGCGAGGCGGGGCAGGCGCTGCCGTGCACGGCGAGCGGCGCGGCGAGCGGCGAGAGGGCGAGCGCGATAGCTTGCGTGTCCGCGCGGGCACGATCGGGCGAGGAGTGGCGGAGGCGGATATGGAGCAGGAGATGGTAGCCACATGGCGCTATCGCCGGCGTACGGCGCGGCGCGGTTGGCTGACTTGCGCGTCGCGCAGGCGGACGCGCGCGGGAGCAGCGCGGGCGAAGGCGCTGAGGCTACGCGGCTGGGCTGGGCCGAGAAGGCTGGTTGGCTGGCGCTGCGCGCTGCGGGCGCGCGGGCGAGGCTGGGTGCGGCGCGGCTAGCTGGGCCGAAAGGCCGGTTGGGCCGAAGGGTTGGCGCCGGGAAAGAAAATTATTCTTTTTCTTTTTCCAGAAATTTCCAAAGTTTGACTTCTCAAAAACAGTTTGAAAAACTCCAAACCAGGCTTTGACCCAAATGTAAAAGTTGCTCAAAATATTTTTCTCTACAACTTTCTTATAGAACACTTTTTCTGAAAACCATTTTTAAATCCTCCTCAAGAATAAAGCCAAAATCAAAGCATCAAGTCAAATAGAAATCCAATTTCAAATAAACAACAAAAGATCAAAGGCATACTTATACACATGAAATGATGCAATGCATTGCTTATGCTTTCTTAGTGGCTAATTGCAGTGCCTAATGCAGTGCTTGACACTAGGGTGTCACAGGGATGACCATTCAAGAGAAGCACACGCCAGAGGGCCAACTGCCGACCATGGGTCAGCTCACGTTCGGCACTAAGGGTCAGCCGCCAGAGTCAACACGCAAGATCTCCCCGCAAACCTATTGGCTCATAAAGGACTACTACGGAAACGGGTACCATGAGATGCTTGAGCCTCACAACATAGAGGGCGCCCCACATCCAGGATATGGGAAGCCGACGGCCGAAAAGACCGCCGACTCTAATGTCGATGTCATGCTAGAGAAAATGACGGATATGATGCAGCGCACTTTCGGCCTGAAGCCTAAGGGCACTTATGCTTACAGGTCTCCGTTCCCCGAATGGTTCCACCGTGTGGCTCTGCCGCCCAGAGTCAAAGTGCCGACAGACCTGTCCAAGTTCTCCAGCTTAGACGACACCAGCACGGTGGAGCACGTCAGTCATTATCTGCTCCAGCTTGGGGAGGCCAATACCGAAGATGCCTTCAGGGTTCGGTACTTCCCGTCGTCACTCACTGGACCGGCATTCGCATGGTTCACGTCACTACCGCCGGGCTCTATTCTCTCTTGGGCAGACTTGGAACAAAAGTTCCATACACACTTCTACACGGGCACCAAGGAGAAGAAACTGGTGGACATCATGTACGTGCGCCAAAGGCCAAATGAGACACCACAGGACTACCTGCGCAGGTTCAGGGAAGTCAAGAGCCAGTGCTTCGGCATGCACCTGCCGGACGATCAACTTCCACCATTGGCCGTGGCAGGCATGCTCTCGAGCATTAGGGACAAGCTGTTCGGTCAAGAGTTTGAAGACTTGGGTCATCTCTCTCGCCGGCTGAATGAGATGACTATCCAAGCGCAAGGCTTCCGGAGGGAAGGGCGCTTCCAGAAGGACAATGTCGCGGCCCAGATGTATCAGGCTTTCCTGGACGAAGCCGATGACTACACCGACGCTGAAGATGAGGTGGCCGCTGCAGAGCTCAACTGGGACAAGGAGCCGACCCAGGCCAACAAGCAATGGCTGCGCCAGCAGAAGGGGGCATACGACTTTGACGTCACCAAGGCCGACAAGCTCTTCGAGTTCCTGGTCGCCGAAGGGAGAATCAGGCTACCCCCGAATCACCCGATGCTGCGCCCTGGAGGGATCAAGGACAAGAAGTACTGCGGTTTCCACAACACTAACACTCATTCTATTAATGATTGTCGTGTGTTCAGGACAAGGATCCAGAAGGCCATCTAGGACGGCCACATCAAGTTCAATGGCAAGATGAAGATCGATGCTAACCCCTTCGCCCAGAACGCCGTGTTCTTCTCAGTGAACATGGTAGCTCCAGAGGACCCCAGGGGCAAGGGCAAAGTCAAAGTCCTCACCTCCGACAAAGCGCGCGAGTCTGGCACAGTGGACCCCGATCGGCAGATAACCAGCGATGAATTCTGGCAGCGTACCCAGACCACGAATAGTCGATATGAGCACGGGGAGTCGTCTTCCAGGCGCAGGCCTACCCACAGGGACCTCCTCAACAAGTGGCGCCGAGAAGGAGAGAAAGAGCGGAGGCGTCTCCAACGCAAGGAACAGAGATTCGCAGAAGAATATCAGCGTGAAGACGGTCACACGGAGGAGTACCGGTATCGTCTGGAGGAGAGGGCCTACCGCAGAGAACAGGCCTACCACTGGGAGCAGGAACGCCGCCAAGAGCAGGAGCAGGCTCACTGGGAATGCCCGTTCTTCCGCCACTGCTGGAACGAAGGCTTGAAGCTGCCTGCCGTCAATAACTGCCCTAAGTGCAGCGATCAGTACAAGGGGTATAGGCAGGCTCGAGTCAACCGCCGTGCCGTCCACGAAAGATTGGGAGCACGCATCCCAATGGACGATCGGCGCCTAAAAATGGAGAGCCCGGATCGGCAAGCCAAAAGATATGTCGATCAGGAGTGGGCGCACCACCAGGACGACAGCGAGGAGGCACAGCCCCGCCCATATAGGTGGCAGAAGGGGCAGTGGTGCCCGCCAGGGCTCAGAAAGAGCCAGAAAAGGAGGGTGCAGCCCCTCCGGAATAGGGAGTTGGAAGAAGCAGCTGCCGATGGGAAGAAGCAAGAGTGGCGCCCAAAGGAAAAGCCAGACGACACCGACAAAGGCGCTGACGTGGCCATGACTTTCTTCCTTCCCCTGGAATTCATGGCTCCTGCCGGCCGGGGGGCACAGGACGAGGTGTATTCGGACTCTGACGAGGCCGAGCACAACGAGCTCGCGGCACAGCTCGTGTTGTCTCAAAAGGCAGCATTTGACAAACCAGCCAAGCATCGGCATTTAAAGCCGTTGTATGTCAAGGGGTACGTCAACGGAAAGCCGCTGACCAAGATGTTTGTCGATGGCGGCGCAACGATCAACATCATGCCTTACGCCACCTTCAGAAAGCTGGGCATGAACGGTGAAGATCTGCTCAAAATGGACATGATACTCCGTGACTTTGTCGGCAATCCCTCTGACACTCGGGGTGCCGTGCACGTGGAACTGATGATTGGATCCAAGACGCTCATCACGACCTTCTTTGTCATTGATGGCAAGGGGGCATACAACCTGCTTTTGGGCAGGGATTGGATCCATGCCAACTGCTGCATACCTTCGACCATGCACCAAATACTCATTCAGTGGGTTGGAGATGACATCGAGATTGTCCAAGCTGACGACTCGGTGAGTGTTGCTACCATTGAGCCCACTTACTGGGAATTCGACGGAGTAGATTGCTTCTCCGATCATGTGTGGGGAGAAGGTCCTGTCAACGTCTACGACAGGGATCAACAGCCGATCCAAGCAATCGGCTCTCAAAGCTTCTTTTAGATGGATAACCCAACCGACAACAGCGAGGGCAAACTGGGACGTGGCTTCACATCGGCCGACAAGCTGGAAGAAGTGGATGTTGGCGACACAAGTAAAAAGAGGCTGATGTTCATAAGTTCTAGTTTAGGCCCTCATTTTAGAGTGCAATTAGTAGATCTTTTAAAAGAGTTCAAAGACTGTTTTGCGTGGGACTACACAGAGATGCCCGGATTAGATCGGTCCATTGTTGAGCATAAGTTGCCGATCAAACCTGGATACCGCCCATACAAACAACCTCCGCGCAGGATCTACAAGGAGGAGGTATTGGCCGACGTGAAAAAGGAAGTGGAAAGATTACTAGAAGCTAACTTCATTCGGGCGTGTCGATATGCGGAATGGATCTCCAATATTGTCCCGATGTACAAGAAGAATGGGAAGATGAGAGTCTGCATCGACTTCAGGAACCTCAACAAAGCCACTCCTATGGACGGTTATCCAATGCCGGTGGCCGATTTGCTAGTAGATGCTTCGGCCGGTTTTGAAATTATAAGCTTTATGGACGGCAATGCAGGTTACAACCAGATCTTCATGGCTGTAGAGGATGTAGCAAAAACCGCCTTCAGGTGCCCCGGCCATATAGGTTTGTTTGAATGGATTGTCATGACTTTTGGTTTGAAAAATGCCGGTGCTACTTACCAGCGAGCCATGAATTACATATTCCATGAGCTGATCGGCAAAATCGTAGAGATCTACATTGATGACGTGGTGGTCAAATCCAGAGGCAAAGAAAGACACTTAGACGATTTAAGGAAGACCTTGGAGTGCACAAGGAAACACGGTTTAAAGATGAATCCAACCAAGTGTGCATTTGGGGTGTCGGCTGGTGAGTTTCTGGGATTCTTGGTCCACAAAAGGGGCATCGAAGTCGGCAAGAAGAGCATGGAAGCAATTGATAAGGTAGTGCCGCCGACCAATCTCAAAGAACTGCAATCACTGCTCGGCAAGATCAACTTTGTCAGAAGGTTCATATCCAACTTGTCCGAGCGCGTGCTACCATTTTCTCCACTGTTGAAGCTCAAGAAAGATCAGGAGTTCGTGTGGGGTGACGTGCAACAAAAGGCTTTCGATGAAATCAAAGAATACATGAAGGCACCACCAGTATTGGTCCCTCCACAACTCGACAAGCCTTTCAAGTTGTATGTGGCGGCCGACAACCTAACAATAGGGTCGACCCTCATGCAAGAATTCGAAGGAAAAAAGAGAGTCGTAGCCTATCTTAGCCGAAAGCTACTGGACCCCGAAAAGAGGTATTTGGCTACGGAAAAGTTGTGCTTGTGTGTTTTCTATTCCTGTGCCAAGTTTCGGCACTATCTGTTGAATGCCGAATGCGTGGTAGTATCAGAGTTTGATGTAATCAAGCACATGTTATCAATGCCGATTTTAAGTGGAAGGATCGGTAAATGGGTTTTAGCTCTTTCTGAATTTGATTTGTGTTTTGAATCGGCAAAGGCTGTTAAAGGCCAGATTATGGCTGATTTCGTCACTCACCATCGTGATCCTAACGCTAACATAGTAACCATTGCCCCCTGGGCATTGTTTTTTGATGGATCATCGTGTAGCAAAGGTGGTGGAGTCGGGATCATGTTGATTTCTCCCAAGGGGGCACCTTTCAAATACTCTATACCGTTCGAGTACCCGGTGACTAATAATCAAACGGAGTATGAGGCACTGCTTCGAGGATTGCGGTTGCTTGTGGGCGTTAAGGCAGATGCCGTGGAGATCTTTGGTGACTCAGAGTTGGTGATCAGGCAGCTGACAGGTGAGTACGAGTGCAAAAACGACACGCTGCAGGAATATCTCGAATGTTGCCAAGAGCTCCTTAAACAGTTTCGATCAGCAACCTTGCAACATATTCCTAGGGGGCAAAACGTAGAAGCAAACCAGTTGGCTCAGGCAGCATCCGGGTATAGGGAGAATCAAAACATTTTTGCACTTGAGGAAGAGCAAACAACCCCAGGAGATGATCAAGTAATCCCAAGTGATAATCAGGCAATTGAAGACTGGAGAGACAACATTGCCGATTACCTCAGGGACCCATCCAAAAAAGTCTCCCGAAAACTCAGGTACAAGGCTCTTAAGTTTACGCTCTTGGACAATCGATTGTACTACAAATCCATAGATGGGGTTTTGCTTAAGTGCCTAAACCAAGACGAGGCTAGGAAACTGATGTATGAGGTGCACGAAGGCATATGTGGTGCACACCAATCAGCTCACCGTATGAGATGGATAATCAGGAGGACTGGATATTTTTGGCCGACTATGCTCGAAGATTGCTTTGAATACTACAGAGGTTGTCAGGATTGCCAGCGATTCGGCAATGTGCAAAGGGCCCCAGCATCGGCCATGAATCCGATCATTAAGCCTTGGCCTTTCAGAGGGTGGGGCATTGATTTGATCGGCCAGATCCACCCTCCATCTAGCAAGGGACATAAGTTTGTTCTGTTTGCCACGGATTATTTCACTAAGTGGGTTGAAGCCATCCCATTGAAGAAGGTGACGTTAGAGAACCTGGTGTCCTTCGTCAGGGAGCATATCATTTACCGATTCGGCATTCCTCAGTCCATCACTACCGATCAGGGAACTCAGTTCACTTCCTCTGAGTTTTGTGACTTTGCCGAAGGGATGAGGATTGAACTCTATAATTCTTCCCCTTATTATGCACAGGCCAATGGGCAGGCAGAAGCTTCTAACAAAATCATGATTAAGATTATTTAGAAGAAGATCAAAGAAAAACCTAAAAGGTGGCACTTGGTACTCAACGAAGCTTTGTGGGCTTACCGAATGGCTTGTCATGGGTCAACTCAAACGTCACCATACGAGTTGGTCTATGGGCATCACGCAGTGCTACCATGGGAGTTGCAATCGGGATCAAGATGAATTACATTGCAGGGCGACCTAGCTAAAGAAGATTATAAAGATTTGATGATGGATGAGCTAGAGGATTTGCATTTGATTCGTCTCAAAGCCTTGGAAAATATTGAGAGGAACAAGATACGCGTTGCCAAGTACTACAACTCAAAAGTGAAAGAAAAAGGATTCGAAGAAGGAGACTTGGTTTGGAAAATTATCTTGCCGATCGGTACCAAAGACAAGGTATTCGGCAAATGGTCCCCTAACTGGGAAGGGCCTTTTCGGGTTCTGAGGTGTGTTCCCGGTAACGCGTACATTCTAAAAACCCTCCAGGGAGAAGAGTTTGCTAGGGCGATTAATGGACGTTATCTAAAGAGATTTCATCCTAGCGTGGAGGTCGGTGCATAGTGGAATCAAGATCTTGCAGGCACCGACGGCCGATACGAAGTTATATCGCCCTTAGCACAAAAATGGCCGATAGAGTCTATCGCCCTTAGAGCAAAAAAAACAGCCGGCACGGCATGTGTCACCTTTAGCGCAAAAAACGCAGAAATACAGGGCCAAGTGCACGCGGTGCTGTGCAATCGGCTAGATAAATCAAACACTCAACAAGCACAGAACGGGAGAATGGGTTGTACACACAAACGTGGTAGAGTGGAGCATTGTTCATAGTGGGGGCTGTGCAAAAGGTGCAGATCAGTTACCGAACACCCTGTTGATGACCGTCTGCGGGTTGGTGACTATGGTGAGGGCGTGGGCATGATCCTCGTAGGATTCCAGAAAATCGTCGATCTGTGCGACATCTTCTGGGGATGCCCCGCCGGGGAAGCCAACCGGCACCACGGAGAAGTCCTCCTCCGTGCGGACCGTCAGCGCCGATAGCCCCAGCGCCACGCCGTGGTGCACGCCCTACAAGACGACCTGCTCGACGCGGCCGTGCACATTGGCCAGGCGCGCCTCGGCGGTGTCGCCCTGGGCGTTCACCCGATCTGCGACGGCGTTCGCCGCCATCTTCAGGCGCTCCAGCTCTTCAGACAGCGCTGTGAACGACGAGTTGAAATGGATCGGTTAAAAGATCAACAAGAACGACCGAAAGCCGATCTAGGATTGGGTGTTCATACCCGTGATTGCGTCGCAGAACTGCCGGCGCTGGTCCTCCCACTCCAGCTGATCGATCCCGTACTGCTTCGAGACGGCGACCAGCTCCTCCCGGGACTCATCCCGCAGCGCCATGAAGTTCAAGGCGTCGTTGTGGTCGTAGAGGTCGTCGTCGGAATCCCGGTCCGGGTTCGCCTCCCAAGGATGGGAGTGGTAGGAGAGGTCGTCGGAGGAGCTCGACAAACCCGATTGCGGAGCTCCTGGCCCTCCCGTTGCTGGAGAAGGCCTGGCGTGCCCACCGGCGGTGGAGATAACGGGAATCCTGCCGGCAAACAGTGACAGGGTGTAAGCGGGGTTTTCAAGAAAGTGCCACAAAGGGCGTAGGCGAGAAGTCCTACCCGCGCTGACGGAGGCGCCGAGCACGACTCCCTTCGGCCTCCTCAGTCGCCGGGCGCTTGCCGCGACCATCGTGGCTCGTCATTGTACTTGGAGAATTAGGGTTTCCTGGGGCGAAGCGAGCAAGGAAGCCGAAGCGGTGAGAGTACTAGAGAAGCAAAGGCGAGATGGGGAAGAAGGCAAGCCTCCGGGGGCAATTTATAAAGGCGGAATAGTGATCGTGGCGGATGTCCCGGGGTAACACGCCGAATATCAACCGGCGGACTGGGGTTTTTTCCCCAATTCCCAAGATGAGCCTCTACAGTAACGGGCTGTGCGAACCGCCTGGATACGCTTGCGTGTTCGGCAGGAGCAGGGTCACCTGGCTTCGGCAAAAAATTACCGATTTAGATGTTCGGAGCGAACACTTGCCAGATTGCCGAACAGGTTTATAAGACGGTTAATCACGATGTCATCGAAGCAATAACCGATTGAATGAAAGATACAGATATATCACAAGAAGGTGTTTAGGTCATTTTGACATGGGATTGCTGAAATTAAAGTTTGTTACATAGTCATCTCAGTTGTTCAAGAATTGGGTTATAGCCGCCAGAGCATCGGCTTTGACCTGATTGGCATGCTCCAGTGCCTTTTGGTCCTCTTCTTCGGTGCCTTGTGCTTGTGAAAGCCTTGCATTAAGCTTGATGTCCTCATCGAGTGCCAGTGACAGTTTGGAGGATGCTGCCTCAATGATGTTCGGCAGACCAAACAGTTGAGAGGAGCATGACTGAATGTCAGAGTTGACTTGAGCTAGTTCAGCTTCCAGTTCAGACTTCCTTTCTTGCAATTCTTTTAGCTGAGTTTCCAGAGTTCCCTGAGAATTCTTGGCCTCTTGGAATTGGGCATATAGGTCATTAACCTCCTGGGTGCATTTGGATTTGGCAGACTGCAGGTCGGTGCTTCTAATTGCTCATTTCACCCTGGCAAAGCTGTCATCTAGTGTAGACACAGCTTGCAGATGGAGCCTCAGATTTTCTGGAATATCTTCAACAATGGGCTCGAGGAAGTTTTTGACTTCATCGGCGTCTCTGACTAAGGACAAGATGTCTTGATTTAGAAAGTTTGTTATGTTGCTCAGGACATCTTGGACGAGTGCCGATGGTCTTTGGGCTATCGTTCTTTTGCTCAGGAACTCGCTAACATCGAATGCATATTTGGAAGCCGGGCTGGCAAAGGTCTTTGTTAACTCAGACAGGTTAGCCGACTGAGGTAAGATATGAAGGAGGAATAGAGTGAGAAATTAATTCTTACTTGACGAATCGACTGATTGATGGAGTCTTGGTCTGGTTGAGAACCGGATGGGCCAGCAGGGTCTGGAGTTGAGCCGATGAAAGTCTCATCAACCGTGTTATCTGTGAAATTGCTGGTCAGTCAAGAGAGGCAAGAATCTGCCGGTTGAAGGGAAGGTTGAGGGACCTACCAATGTTGACATCATCCGGGTTCTGGGTGTTCATTTCCCGGGCGTCAGCATGCTCATCATCTTCCAAGGCGATAAAGATTGGGGGCACTGTTGTTTGGACATTTTCTTGTTCAGGGGAGGAGGCCTGTAGTGGCATACAAGCCAGTCAAGAGTAAGTTAATAATGATGGAGGAACCAAAATGTCTTACCTTTGGGGGATGTGTGTTTTGCTTGGTCTTGGTTCGTGTGGAGCTAGAAGTGTCCTCAGTGGCCTTTCTCTTCTCTCCTTTAGCTGAGAGGGTGGTTAATGATGCTGCTTGGGATTTCATAAACCGAGACAATGAAGGAGCACTGTGTCCCAGGACAGTGATTGGGCCTGCTTGATGATATTGGATAGGCCTAATGTCAGGATTGGGTGTGAAGTCCTATGGAAGTTTTGAAAGAGTTAGAAATCTCAAAGATCAAATACTAAAGTAGCAGATGATTTGTTATTGTACCTCACTGTCTGAGCTGAAATCTGCTTGGATTTCCAGGCACATGGGATGAACTGGGCTGTTGAAGATGTGATCATGCCATTCTTGCCACCAGGACTCAAAAAGGGGATGAGCAGATTGGATCAAGTGGAATGGTACTGGTTTGTAGTCTGGCAGATCTTGCCCCAGGCCGAATACTCGATGGGCCTGCATCCCGATTGTGATCCGCTCTTTGGACTGAATTTGCTCCCTGGGCCTGATTATGGTGGAAAAGATGAGTTTTGGGGGGAGCTGTCCACAACCTAATTGCCTGGCTGCTATATTAGGATGATAGAATTCATAAGTGTGCTTCACTTGTCTTCCCCTGTTGAATTCGACTGGTAGGATGCAGGGTTTGATAAATGAGTTGAAAACTCCTGTGGCCATTTCATCTATGCAGCCATCATCAAAGCTGAATTTGATAGGGAAAGTGAGGTTGTCATTCTCTCTGTAGGGTAACCAGAGCACCTGATTGAAGCCCTTGAAGAATAATTTGAAGAGATTGACAATACTCTTGTTGATGGTTATAGCAGTGGTTGCTTCCCTATAAGTTTGGCAAGCTTTCTCTGTGGCTTCTTCACCCTCAGCAAAGTTGCTGGAGGGAAAGCTGAGGTTGTCCAATGGCACAACAATGATTTGATGCATGTATAGCTGAAACCACATCTGAACAAACCACCAGGGACCATTGACACAATCAATTGGTGGCAGTCTATCTGTGCTTTCATGGGTGGCATGATACATTTGAGTGGAGATTTGATGCATCATGTGGTATATAGATCCCAGGAGGAGTTTGCCTAGAGGGATTTGTTTTCCTTTGGATAATTTGTCGGCCAGTGCAATGTAATTGAGGGTTGGCTCGTTGGATCTCCCACAGAAGATGAATCTGCACAACCACATGTTCAGAAAAGCCCTGTGCTCTGTCTCTGCTATTGGGTCTGATACTTTGTTGTGGATTTCCACATACTTCATCCACCCCACGCTGACATCAATGGACCTCTGGGTGATTTTCTCTAATAGCTCATCAGCATTCATGGTCGAAGTGATGTTCAGACCACTCATCATGAAGACATCAGCTAAAGTGATTGTCATTATGCCATGGCCGAACACAAAAGCATTAAGAGCGTCTGACCAAAAATGAGAAGCCGCTATGAGCAATGGTTCATTTTTAGGTATGTCGGCCAGAGACAGTTCCAGAGCATGATGAATGTCTTGGGTTTCCCAGTGAGGACCGAATTTCGCCTGGATTCTTCTATACCAGTTCCTCCAACCGGTGACAGCAGGCAGGGGCCAGTTCTTGAAGGTGTACCGCCACCTGTTCGATGAAATGACCCCGTGCTTGAAGGGGATTCTGTTGGTTTCCATACCGATGATGTTGGTTGGATTGGAGTTCCCCATTGGACCCAAGAAATAAGAATCGGGATCCGCATCGCATGGAATCAGGATTTCGTCCTTTAGAGCCTAGAAGAAGAATATGTGCGGGGGAAGCTAAATGAGCCGAATACCAATGAAAATTGACCGAATGCGTTAAGAGGAAAAGTGAAGTTTACCTCTGGAATCTCGTCATGGGTCGCCATTGCAGAGCTCGGATGTAAGTTGAAGCTGTTGGCAATTTGGGGAAAACGCGGAGCCTGAGGCGGTTCTGACCTAGAATGCGCGGTGGACTTGCGAACAATTTCAGAACAAATACCTTTGTTCGGAAATTGAGGGGGCATGTGTTAACACGGAATATTTGCACTATGACAAGTGGGCCAGCACGGCGCAGGTTCGGGAGAAACCACCACCTGAGGGATTCGGTAGACAGCAAGCGCGGTCGGCTAATCCAATCGATTCGGCAAGGTTGTGGAGGCGACTGGTCAAACGAGGAGTGGATTTGACAATATGGCGCTGCGGTCGGCTACCTCAGGCTAAGTCGGTTTGCGACAAATACGGCATGTCAGAAGATTTGGCAACAGGAGATCTCGTCATTGTTAGCACGAGCCGATTATTAAGGGAGGCTTGGAGCGGAAGGCATCATATTTTAGATAGTTTCCTGATTTTATCGTTGTAATCGTATCCTTCTAGGACTCGTAGAGCACCAGGGTATAAATATAAACCCCGGAACCACTGTAAACAGGTGAACAATCAATACAACCAACCCGGCCCCGTGCCATCTTCGACTCCAAGTCGTGTCGTCATGTTCTTCGAGAGGAGTCATCGATCCGTCGACCTCCGTAAGTCCCGACAACCTTGTTATCATGTCTAGCATCGTGCGGCGGATTTAGATTTGATGCAAGTAGTCTCGTATGTTTGGCTTAGTATCATGCGGTGGATTTAAGCTAATGACCGGAAGTTTTTGCTTATGCCTTGTATCGTGCGGCGGATTAAGACATGGGTAAAAATAGTTATCGGCTCTATTAGATTTGGCAATCTATTAGATTCATTAAGTTACCATGTGTTTGCTCTATGTTTAATGTTTTATGTATATTTGCAACACTCTTTTGCCCAATCTAGATCTCGCTCGGTTCGGCTCTGTCTTTTATAGATCTATCCTGTTCTTTCATATTCATTATTGTAGGGTCTTCCATGCAGTAGATCTATCGTCCATAATAGCCGATTTGATCGTATCTAGATTGCCACGTGGTGAGGGTTCATGCACGTTAAGTATGTTTGATCTATGACAAGGCTAGGCGTCGTGCGGCAGGCGCAAGCTTTAGATTAGTTTAATCATGCTTGATTTACATGTTCAATCCCCATGGACCCCAACTCGGTTGCACAATCGAGATTGGTTAAACTTTAATTCATAGTTAATATACCATGCAAGTACAATTCTCATGCAAACGTATTCGGCAACTTGTTATTCACGTAACTTCGTTCATACTGCCGAATGATCTTTAAACCTGTTGGCAGATAGCTTTCATAGCTATATGTCGTCGTAAGTGGCTTCAGGGCCGTACATCTTGGAACTGTCTGGTCATACCCGGCATGTTCCAGCTTTGTATTTAACAGTTTACCTCCTTTGTTAGTTGCAGGGTGTTGGCACCAAAAGTGACGCACTGTGCCAATCACACAGCAAGCCGGAGAAGCTGGCTTCAAACGTGGCCCGGGTGCTCAGAAGTCCGGTGCGTGCCAGTTAGTTTGCCCTGTAACTAACAAGGGAAAGAAACTGTTAAATTCAAAGCTGGAACGTGCCGGGTATGACCAGAAAGTTCCAAAATATATGGCCCTGAAGCCACTTACGACGACATATAGCTATGAAAGCTATCTGCCAACAGGTTTAAAAGATTATTCGGCAATATGAACAGAGTTACGTGAATAACAGGTTGCCGAACACGTTTGCATGAGAATCGTACTTGCATGACGTATTAAATATAAATTAAAACTTAACCAATCTCGATTGTACAACCGAGTTGGGGTCCATGGGGATTGAACATACAAACTAAGCATGACTAAGCTAATCTAAAGCCTGCGCCTGCCGCACGACACCTGGCTCTATCATAGGTCAAACATACTTAACATGCATGAACCCTCACCACGTGGCAATCCAGATACGATCCAATCGGCTATTACGAACAATAGATCTACTACATAAAAGACTTTACAATAATAAACGTGAAAGAACAGAGCAGATCTATAAAAGATAAAGCCGAACCGAACGGTATCTAGATTGGGCAAAAGTGTTACGATGAAATAAACATAACAAAACATATAACACAAGGTAACTTAATGAATCTATCAGATTTGCCAAATCTAACAGAGCCGATAACTATTTTTACTCATGACTCAATCCGCCGCACGATACAAGGCATAAGCAAAAACTTCCCGTCATAAGCTTAAATCCGCCGCACGATACTAAGCTTAACGTACGAGACTACTTGCACCATATCTAAATCCGCCGCACGATACTAGACATGATAACAAGGTTGCCGGAACTTACGGAGGTCGACGGATCGATGGCCCCTCTCGAAGAACACGACGACACGACTTGGACTCGAAGACGGCACGGGGCCGGGTTGGTTGTATTGATTGTGAACGTCTTTACAATAGTCTCAGGGTTTATATTTATACCCTGGTGTTCTACGAGTCCTAGGAGGACACGATTACAACAACAAAACAGGAAACTTATCTAAAACACGATGCCTTTTATTCTAAGCCTCCCTTAATAATCGGCACGTGCTAACCATGACGAGATCTTCTGTTGCCGAATCTTCTGATATGCTGTATTTGTCGCAAACCGACTTAGCCTGAGGTAGCCGACCGCAGCGCCATATTGCCGAATCCACCCCCCGTTTGACCAGTCGCCTCCACAGCCTTACCGAATCGATTGGATTAGCCGACCGTGCTTGCTATCTACCGAATCCCTCAGGTGGTGATTTCTCCCGAACCTGCGCCGTGCTGGCCCACTTGTCATAGTGCGAAAATTCTGTGTTAACACAGGGCAAACTGACTGGCACGCACCGGACTTCTGAGCACCTGAGCCACGTTTGAAGCTAGCTCCTCTGGCTTGCTGTGTGATTGACACAGTGCGTCACTTTCGGTGTCAACATCCTTATATAAAGGATCAAGTGACGCCTGCTTCATCTCTCTAAAATTTTCCAGCCACTTCGGGGAGCCATACACGACGTCGTCTTCGTCGATGTGGTTTACTAAATCCTGAAACAGCTGCACATCCGCAGGGTCCTGCACCGTAGCGTCCTCAACATCTCCACCACCATCATCTGTCATATCCTGGAGTACATCTGCGTCCACAGCGATGTGGTCACGAGCACTACTGTCACTGAAGGCAGGCGCTACTGTTGCTGATGTGACGTGCGCTCCAGGATCTTGGTTCACCGTCGCCGTCGACGCTGAGCTTACACCAAATGCCGCCCCGACACTCGGATCGAATCTCTCGCCGTGATGAGTCCACACCCTGTAATCATCCATGAAACCAAAACGAATCAAATGAGATTGCACTGTGCCTTCTTCTTTGAAGGCGGTCAGATTCTTGCAACGATGACATGGACATATGATTGTCGTCTGGTTCGATCTCTCAAGGTCAGCTTTCGCAGCGGAAATAAACTTTCTCACTTCAACGATATACCGCACATCAAGTACTCTATTGATCTTATACATCCATTCCGACCGGTCCATCGTACCTGTGATCCTTTATTAATAACACACATCATGAATCACAAAATAAAGACGATGAATTAGAAAAACATAAAAATTTATTATATTTATGTTAAATCTAGAGACAGAAGTAATAATGATGGCAAATAAAATTAATGCATCCATGATGAACTTAGAGAAACAAATACCAGTTTTCTCTCTCCTACATACAACTAGATCTAAAAGGGAGGCTAAAAAGAGAGAAAAAGAGAGGGGAAAGAGGGTGGATATCATCTAGGTACCTCTTGTGGAGTACTTGTCCTCCAAATGAAACAAATAAACCTCAAAAACAAGTTATTTGGGACAAAAATTCGGCAAAACTTCTTCTCCCGTTTTTGGTCTAGAGGAAGAAGATGATCGGGTTCTGCTGGCGGTGGCGGCGGCTTAAATAGCGAGGAATAACCGAAGCGGGCAACGTAAGTAGCCCGCTGCGGTTAATCTTATTTAACTGCAGCGGACAAGTTATGTCGCCCGCTTCGGTTAATCATTAACCGCAGCGGGCATATAAGGAAGCCCGCTGCGGTTAAAGAAGATTAACCGCAGCGGGCACCTTATGTTGCCCGCTTCGGTTAATGATTAACCGCAGCGGGCGCATCAGCGGCCGGCCGCTGGAGGCCAGCCACCGAATAACCGTGGCAGGCAAAAAGTGTGCCCGCCACGGAGCCCATTTAGGCAACGCTGCGCAAGTTCTTTTTTGTAGTAGTGACTTCAACCCCCATGACCTTGTTGTACTCATCACCATCCAAGGCACTAAGTAACACACTAGTGGCTTGGGCATTGAGATGAATGTTGCGAAATTCATCTTGAGTGGGGCTCTTTGGATCAACCGGTGCTTCAAGTCCATTGTGCACTATCTCCCAAATACCTGGATGGAGACCAATAAGATAGGTCTTCATAATGTGCTTCCACTTGGCAAAGTTAGTCCCGTTGAAACGAGGTAACTTGCCCGCGGGCACATTGATGAGAGGCCTAGAATCATGGTTAGTCATAGAAGAATAGTTAAAGGATACTTCTTTATATGACTTCTTCATCTCCTCCTTCTTCTTGTTGTCCTTGTGCGTGTAGGAGAAGTGATCGTCTCCATCTTCGGTGCTACTTGAGTCATCACTCAAGTTCACACTCTTCTTTGCTTGGAGCTCTTCCTCCTTCTTCTTTTCTTCTCTTCTCTTAGCTCTTTCTTCTCTTCTAATCCTTCTCTCTTCTTTTCTTTGAGCCTTTTCTTCTCTTGCTTTGGCTCTTGCTTCTCTTCTCAACCTTCTTTCCTCCTTTCTTCTTGCGAGCTCTCCGGCCGACACATCCCTTTGAGGGAGTGCCTTCTCACTTGCCGTGGAGAGGCTTTCATTGCTGCTAGCGGTGTGCATTTCCACTTCGGGTGTGGGTTGCACAACGCTAACGTTACCCATTCCTCCGTCGGTGGCCATTCTCTCGCACGGTGAAGTGCTGCTGAGAGACCAGGCTCTGATACCACTTGTAAGGACCTGTGTGGCCTAGAGGGGGGTGAATAGGCCTGTCAAAAATCATAGCTCAAAACTTAATTAGATGAGCCCGGCACTACCGCTCTGTGCCCGGCACTGCCGCTGCCCGGCACTGCCGGCCCCAGCGCGGTACTGCCGCGCAGAGTGAGACCTGAGACTGTAATTCGAAATCCAGCCACAACAAACCAAATCTGTATGAATGGAAATGTAGCACTTGGTTCACTGAACCTACAGAACCAACTCTAACAAGCCTAATATGTGACAATAAGTAGATCGGGCCAAACCCTAGAATCTATCACAAGCTCATGAATATGAAGAGTGAAACTAAACAAGCACAAGAGACAAGTGATTTATCCTGTGGTTCAGCTCGCCACCAAGGCTTGCCTACCTCCACGTTGTTGAGGTTGACCACTTAGGTCATGAGCTTTGCAACTCTACCTCGTTCTCAAGTCAAGGAACCAAATCCTTGAAGTGAGGGGTAATAATACTAGCTGCACAAGTAATTACAAACCTCCCTAGGCCGCCACACAAGTTGGCAAGGCTCTAGGGCGACGCCTAGCCGGCTAGGGTTCCAAGAACCCAAGAGTAATAGAAGCAAATCCACCGGCTATGGCTCAAATCAAGTGCTCTAGGAAGTAGATCTCAGCTAGGGCTTCTCTTTGATGAAGGTTTGAGCCTCTCAATCACTTGGAATCAATGGGAATCGAAGAATTAGTGAGAGGGGAGTTGAGAGCCTTCAATGGGGAAGAGAGAAGCTTGTCTGGAGGTAGGTGATGAGTTATGGTCGTGGATGACCGTTGGGGTGGCAGGGAGATGGAGTAAATATCCCCTGCCTTCCAACGGTTACGATAAGTTGCGGCAGTGTCGGCCTTAGCCCGGCAGTGCCGCGGCCCGGCACTGCCGCGCCTTGGGCGGCACTGCCGCGCGCTGGGCGGCACTGCCGCGCCTACCAGACAGACAGGAACAGATCTGAAATAGGTGCAGCTGTCTTTGGTTAGGAATAAGGATGGCTTGGGTTGGTTTGAGCACATGTCATTCAGCCATAGCAATGTATTTGCATTCCCCCTTGATAGTACGACATTCCTAAAACTCAAATTCAAATTAAAAAGCTCTTTGTAGCACTTTGAGTCCGGAACCGATGAAATATAGTATGAGGGGTCCACCAACGCATATACACCTTCCTTTGATAACTTAAACCTGCTTGTCATCTTCATAAATCTCATTAGTCCTCCAATCATGTGGTCATCATCACCAAAACCCACAATTAGGGCTTGATTGCACTTACATTAGTGAACCCTAGGGAGCGAGACTAGGCGGTTGGTTTGGCTCGGGATGCTCCGGTGGAGCTTGGCCACGTGCGCGGCCATGGCGGACAGTGGCGGCGCTCGGTCGGGAAGAGGAGGGGGTTAGGGAGCGGTAGAGACCTCGCGGAGGCGTGTTCTCACCTTGCCTTGGCCTGAGGAAGCTTGTCGGTGAAACAGAGAGGTGGCGAAGCTCGAGGTGGTGCAGAACAGGTTTAGGGTCCGAGCGGCGCTGATGGCGACCGCAGCGGCGCTCCTCGAGTTCCGGTGTCAGTGAAGCTTGGCGGATGGTGCGGAGGTGCGCACCGTGTGTGCGGGGTGAAGGCGGAGTGGCTGGCGGGAGGAATCGGACGGTGGGGAGCGGAGGAGGTCGGAACGGTGGTGGCGAGTGGTGGTGCCGAACGGTGGCGAGCGGTGGAGTGCTCGGCTCGTTCGTTCGCGGGAGAGAGGGAATCGGCGAGGGCGAGTGCAAGTGCGAGTGAGAGTGAGTGAGGAGGGGTGAGCGCGAGCGGAGCTCGGTTTTGCTCGCGGCTCAGCCGGCCGGCGGTCGTGGCGGGGCCCGGCGCGGCGTGCAGCGAGTGGCGGCACGGCGAGCGAGGGCAGCGCGGCATGCGAGGCGGGCGTGGAGTGGGCAAGCAAGATTGCTTGCGTGCTCGGGTGAGAGGAGATCGAGCGGCGAGTGGTCGGAAGGGATTTGGCGCAGAGAAGAGCGGCCACGCGGCGGCTCGGCCGGCGTACGACGCGGCCATGTCGGGCGAGCGGCGCGGCGCAGGCGAGCGCGGGAGCGGGCGTGGGCCGGCGTGGCGTTGGATGGGCCGGAAAGGCCGGTTGGGCCGAAAGGGTAGCGCGGGAAGAAAACGCTTTTCCTTTTTCTTTTTCTAAATTTCTTTCAAACTTTGACCATTCAAAAACTCAAAACTAGGTTTTGATCCAAAAATAAAAGTTGCTCAAAATAATTTTCTCTACAACTTTCATATAAGACACCTTTTCTGAAACTCATTTTCACAACCTCCACATACATAAAGCCAAATTTTGAGCTATAAATCATTTTGTTTTCCACACTATAAAACCATATAGAACTAAATCAAGGTGTCAATATAGAAAGTGTTATACTCAAAATTATCCTTTTTATAAAATTATTTGCCAAGACAGAAATCCATTTAAACAACCAAGTCTTATAGAAATCAAAATCCAAATAAACAAACAAAAGGCAAAAAGCACTTTTATGCACATGAAATGATGCAATGCATTGCTCATGAGTTTTAGTAGCTAAAAGTAGTTCCTAATGCAGTGCTTGACACTAGGGTGTCACAGGATACGCAGCCATCCTCACGTATCCGTGTTTCAGAGCCAAGAATTATACCATTGCGGCTTCCCACTAGACTTGTATCAAAATCTGTTGGAATCACATAAAAGAAAAAAGAGAATGATATCTAAGTAGAGATACTTAGGGTTTATTTGATCAAACAAGTAGAGATACTTAGGTCAAGATAGAATTTCATAAATATATAATAGATTTAGACATACTATCGGCATATATAACCGTGTGTTTGGTTTTGAGATTACCAGGATGGGCTGAACTTAACCCTGATTTTTGGGATGGATTGAACTTATCTTATGTTTGGTTAGGAGGTTGGATTCAACCTGATTCTTTTATTTTTTGTGACTAACCCAATTCTATGTTTGGTTATACATGTTTTGTAAAGTGGGACGAGTCACCGACGGGTGAGGCCCAGGTGACAGTCTCAAGATTTCATCTTCTACCTCTGCTTGCCGACCACACGCACTACTTCTGGTTTGGCCGGCCGTGAGCATCGCCCTCGTTGTCGCTACTCGGCCGTGCACCGCCTCCCCCTTGGCTGCAAGCGCCACCCCTACACGGCCGCGCTCGCCCTACTTGGGCCGACCGTGTGTGTCGTTTCTCCCCGACCACGGGCGACCTGCTTGGCCCAGCCGTGGGCACCACCCCCACCTGACCGCATGTGCCGCCTCCCTCCGCTGTGACTCCCAGACACACGTGACGGCGTGAAGTTATATTTTCTCTATATAACTTCCCCCTATATGTTTAGAAAACCAGGTGAATCTATAGAAAGAACTGAATAACTCTGTGTCCATAAACTAAGCACCTAAATTCATCTAGAGGTCTCGACAAGGTGTTTTAGAACTAGGGATGACAAAGGGTCATGTGAGGCATCAGTAGAGCAAATACCTACTTGACAACACCCGCCCTCGACACATCCCGCGGGTGCTAATTTTGCACATGCACCAATGCATGTGGGTCATTCGTGGGTTTCAGGTAGTCATTGGATGTGTTACACTACTAGAGAACAGGCCTTTGGACGATTTGCAAAATCAGCTTTAGTCACGGAAAATTTTGCGCCCGGGACTAGAAAGGTCTTTAGCCCCGGTTGGTAACACCAACCGGGGCTAAAGTTCCCCAGCCCAACGGCTCATTTGTCAGAGGGACCTTTAGTCCCGGTTGGTGTATCTAGCCGGGGCTAAATGTAGGCATCTTTAGCCCCGGTTGGTAACACCAACCGGGACTAAAAGGTTTTGTCCCGGTTGGTGTATCCAGCCGGGGCTAAATGCCAACATTTAGCCCCGGCTAAATGCCAACATTTAGCCCCGGCTGGGAATAAGGACCGGGGCTAAATGTCCCTCCCTATATTTGAACTGTTCTTCCACCTCCAGCCGTGCCCGAGCTCTTCATTTTTTTTGATTCAGTCACTTGCTTGCTTGTTTGCTGTCTTCTCCGGTGATTTTTGTTTGTTAACACATCTCCGGCGATTGATTTATTTCATCACATCTACACCGCCATCGACTTCTTGAAAGGTTACTAGCTTAAGTTTTTTATTTTTGTAGATATTTTGAGTTCATTGACTTGATAGTTCAAATTATTACTCTAAAAATAAAATATGACCGTTTAATTAGTTTATTTTAATCTTTTAGAGAAATAGAGATCATTTAAATCATTTGTTGACAAAAAATAGAAATATATAATACTTTAGTTTACAAAATATGACCGGTTTAATTAGTTTTTTTTTGAGAAATAGAGATGAGTTAAATCATTTGTTTACAAAAATTAGAAATATATAATACTTTAGTTTACAAAATGTGACCGGTTTAATTAGTTTATTTTATTATTTTGGAGAAATAGAGATCAATTAAATTATTTGTTTACAGAAATTAAAAATATATAATACTTTAGTTTACAAAATGTGACTGGTTTAATTAGTTTATTTTATTATTTTAGAGAAATAGAGATCAGTTAAATTATTTGTTTACAGAAATTAGAAATATATAATACTTTAGTTTACAAAATGCAGAAGGATGTCTGCTTGGTATGTTGTTTTCGTGGGTACCAAGCCAGGTATTTACACCAGCTGGGCTGAGTGCAGTCAGTATGTCCTCAAAGTTAAGGGAGCTGTGCATAAAAAGTACAAGTCTTTTGAGGAAGCTTCTGCAGCTCTAGAGACTTTCAACTCAAGAATCAACTCAATTCCTACTGCACCTACCCCTACCTTACCTTCCTATCAGGTTGGAGTGGCAGGCAGTCCATCTTGTTGGACTGTGATGTGGGAAAAATGTGCAGGTGTTGTTAGTTGCTTTGGTTGTGGCCAAGTGGATTAGGCTGCACTGTTATCTTGATGTAATAATTAATTAGACAAGTTCAACTGCTACTATTTTTATGCCACCAGTGATTCTTACTAAATTTCATGTCAGTCATTTTATAATTTCATTTGTTTATAAGAATGAGAGATATAATTATGTGATATGTCATATAATGCAGACGATGACACGTCACTGGATGTACAATGCCGATCGTCGCTCAAAAGAGTTCATTGATGGTGTGCATTATTTTTTAAGAGTGGCCGAGGCAAACAAGCGGAATGGTTTTATGTGCTGCCCATGTGCCCTTTGTAATAATTCGAAGGAATATTCTAGCTCAAGGAGTCTTCACTCACACTTGTTCAAGTCGGGTTTCATGCCAAACTATAGTTGTTGGACGAAGCATGGAGAAACTGGGGTTATGATGGAAGAAGGTGAAGAAGAACAATTGGACTCTGACGATGACATTATTGCTCAATACGGTGACTTTGGTGATACTGCAATGGGGGAAGGTGAAGAAGAGGCAAGTGCAGAAGACACACTCGCTGAAGATGATGCTCTTGGTGATGTCATTCGTGATGCACAAGGAGATTGCGAAAGTGAAAAGGAGAAGGCTAAGTTTGACTGTATGCTAGAGGATCACAGGAAATTACTATACCCGTTTGCTGCAGATGGACAAAAAAAGTTGGGTACAACACTTGAGTTGCTACAATGGAAGGCACAAAATGGTGTATCTGACAAGGCATTTGGACAATTATTGAAAATTATAAAACAAAAGATGCTTCCGAAACCTAACGAACTGCCCGCCACTACGTACGAAGCAAAACAAGTCGTCTATCCTTTGGGTTTAGAAATTCAGAAGATACATGCATGTCCTAATGACTGCATCCTGTATCGTGGCAAGGAATACGAGAATTTGGATGAATGCCCTGTATGTAACGCGTCACGATATAAGATCAGGCGAGATGACCCTGGCGATGTTGAGGGTGAAGAACGTCCCCGGAAGAAAATTCCTGCCAAGGTTATGTGGTACGCTCCTATAATACCACGCCTGAAACGTCTGTTCAGAAACAAGGACCATGCAAAGTTGGTGCGATGGCACAAAGAAGACCGTAAGGTAGACAACATGTTGAGACACCCTGCTGATGGGTCCCAATGGAGAGCAATAGACAGAGAATTCCCGGAATTTGCAAAAGACGCTAGAAACTTAAGGTTTGCTTTAAGTACGGACGGAATGAATCCTTATGGGGAACAGAGCAGTAGTCATAGCACGTGGCCTGTTACTCTATGTATCTACAACCTTCCTCCATGGTTATGCATGAAGCGGAAGTTCATTATGATGCCAGTGCTCATCCAAGGCCCGAGGCAACCTGGCAACGACATCGATGTCTATCTAAGGCCATTAGTTGAGGAACTGCTACTTTTATGGAGTAAATCAGGTGTACGCGTGTGGGATGATTACAAACAGGAACACTTTGACCTGCGAGCATTGTTGTTCGTAACCATCAATGATTGGCCTGCTCTAAGTAATCTTTCAGGACAGACAAACAAGGGATATAATGCATGCACACATTGTTTTGATGACATGGATAGTGTATATTTGAAAAAATATAGAAAGGTAGTCTACCTTGGGCATCGTCGATTTCTTTCTGTGAATCACCAGGTTAGAAGGAAAGGCAGGCATTTTAAAGGTGAGGCAGACCACCGGAGCAAGCCTCGCAACAGAACTGGGAAAGATGTACTTGAGATGGTCAAGGATGTGAATGTAGTCTTTGGAAAGGGCACGGGCAGTGAACCTGTTCCAAAAGACGCTACGGGACACGCACCCATGTGGAAGAAGAAGTCAATATTTTGGGAGCTACCCTATTGGCATGTACTAGAGGTCCGCCACGCGATCGACGTGATGCACCTGACAAAGAATCTTTGTGTCAACCTTCTAGGATTCATGGGTGTGCATGGGAAGTCTAAGGATACACTTGAAGCACGACAAGAGTTGCAGCGCATGAAAGAACGAGACAACCTACATCCAGAGAAGACAGATGATGGACGCCATTACTTAAGACCTGCTAGCTACACTCTTAGCAATGAAGAGAAGGAAATCATGTTTGAATGCCTCAACAGCATCAAGGTCCCATCTGGATTCTCCTCCAATATAAAGGGAATAATAAATATGCAAGACAAGAAATTCCTAAACTTAAAGTCGCATGACTGCCACATGCTTATGACGCAATTGCTACCGGTTGCTTTAAGAGGAATTCTACCTCCACATGTACGCCTGGCCACTGTGAAGCTATGTGCATTCCTTAATGCAATTTCTCAGAAGGCAATTAATCCACTAGAACTGGCTACTCTACAGAATGATGTGGTTCAATGCCTTGTGAGCTTTGAGTTGGTGTTTCCTCCATCCTTCTTTAATATCATGACACACCTCCTAGTTCACCTGGTCAAGGAGATTCATATTCTCGGTCCTGTGTTCCTACACAACATGTTCCCCTTTGAGAGGTTCATGGGAGTACTGAAAAAAAATGTTCACCAACGTGCTCGGCCAGAAGGAAGCATCGCCAAGGGCTACGGGACAGAGGAGGTCATTGAGTTCTGTGTTGACTTCATTCCTGACCTTGACCCGATTGGTGTTCCTGAATCGCGGCATGAGGGGAGGCTGCGTGGAAAGGGGACACTAGGGAAGAAAACATATATCGGTACGGGGAACGATTATTTCAATAAAGCGCACTACACAGTTCTTCAAAACTCAACCGTGGTGGATCCATATATCGATGTACACAAGGAGTTCCTACGATCCCAATTTCCAGAGAAGAATGAAGTTTGGATAACACGTGAGCACATGAATACTTTTAGCACTTGGTTGCGAAAGGAATGTCTGGGTAATAACAATATTGATGAGCAACTATATTTGTTGGCTAGGCAACCGTCATGGCACATCCTCACGTACAAAGGGTATAAGATAAATGGAAACACATTTTACACCATTGCTCAAGATCAAAGGAGCACGGACCAAAACAGTGGTGTTCGCGTAGATGCCACAGACCCAAATGGGAAGAGGCAAACATATTATGGCCGTATAGAGGAGATTTGGGAACTAGAGTACGCACCTAATTTTAAAGTCCCTTTGTTTCGATGCCAATGGGTCAAGACGACCGGAGGCGGAGTAACAGTTGACAAGGAGTATGGAGTGACAACAGTGGATCTCAACAATATTGGATACAAAGATGAACCATTCGTCCTTGCTGCTGATGTGAATCAGGTGTTCTACGTGAAAGACATGTCTACAAAGCCCAGGAGAGGGAAAAATGACGATAAATCAACCAAAGAGCCGAAACGCCACATAGTTCTTTCAGGAAGAAGAAACATCGTGGGAATTGAGGACAAGTCAGACATGTCAGAAGATTATGAAAGGGATGACCGGATACCACCCTTCAGTGTGAGCAAAGACCCAAGCATCCTGCTAAATGCTGAGGAGGCTCCATGGTTACGACATGATCATAACCAAGGGACATACGTCAAGAAGAAGATCACCAGTGTACCCGCTTGATATATAGTGATGTTTTAACCAATATTATGTATTAGATTTTTTGTGTAATTAATAATGATTATGGATAGTCATGGTTCATTGATGTCGGTGTCGAAATGACTTGATTTATTTTTGGCAAGCATATGAGCCCAAATTGATGCCTCAGAGGTGTTAGATTTTTCTGATCATTATTTTAATTATTATATTTTTCTCTGTGCCGAATGAGATAAAAGCCGGTGAATTACACCTCCGGCCCTCTGCGGTTTTTCATCAACCTTCACATCGTTCTTCTTCCCAGGCCATTCAAGATCCCGTGTAAAAGTTTGGCACCATTCTGGATTATTTTGGTGGTAGGCCCAGTTGACCCTATAATTATTGGGTGACGGTGCGCGGTAATTCAATTAAACTATCTCCGAAAAATAACAAACTTGTTGGTTGCCTCACCCGTGCCACGTGACAGCCTAAGAAAAAGTTTGAGACCAATACGACACAGAAACGTATATGAACTACACAAATTTATCTTTTTAAATTAAACTGCAATTTAACAGTGAATTTCGCTATCGTGCATTTGGACAATGAAAGATAAACAACCCAAAATTTAACGTTCAGATAATGCAAAAATAATCTTCCTATCGAGAACCAGTTGTTTCAGATATTTAAATTTAACATTATATTTTTGCATTAACAAAATATGAATTGTTATTTACATTTATATTCATTATTATAAGAAAAGAAAAGAATTTATGTTACAAATTTTTCTACTATACAATAAGGTAAAAGGAAATACAACTGTCATTTTTAAGTAATTTTATACCTAATATTTAATTTACTATGCAATTAACAAATATTACAGCATATTAATATAGTCAAAACCTAATACAAAACCCAAAATATAAACCTTTAGTCCCGGGCGGTAGAACCACCTGGGACTAAAAGAACCTTTAGTCCCGGGGCGTAAGCCCGCCCGGGACTAAAGGTAGCTAATACAAAAACCAGAATAGAAAAAGCCCAAAACAGTGGCGGGAAAAAAAGCTTTAGTCCCGGGCGGTGGCACCACCCGGGACTAAAGGTTCCTTTAGTCCCGGGGCGTAAGCCCGCCCGGGACTAAAGGTCCAAGCCTTTAGTCCCGGGCGGGCTTACGCCCCGGGACTAGAGGTCTTTTAGTCCCGGGTGGTTCCACGGCCCGGGACTAAAGGTTCCCCGCGTATATAGGGCACAGTGCCCTCCTTCTTCCTCAGATCGACGTCAGACCGCCCGCAGCGCCGCCGCTTCCCTCGTCGTCTCCGATCGAGTGCCGCGCCGCCGTTGTCCCGCCGCATCCCTCGCCGACGTCCGCCTCGCCGTCGTCCTCTCGCGTGGCCGCGCCGACGCCTCCTCTTCTCTCCCTCGCCGGCCTCAGCGGCCGCCTGCCTCGGCGGCCACGCACAACTCGTCCTCTCGCGCCGCCGGTGAGGAGGCCGGGCGCGGTCGCGCCGCCGTGCTCAGTGCGTGCGTTGTGTGTGTGCGTGTGTGCGTGTTGTGTGCAGTGCGTGTGTGTGCACTGTGTGTGTGCGTGTTGTGTGCAGTGCGTGTGTGTGCAGTGCGTGCAGTGTGTGTGCACTGTGTGTGTGCGTGTGTGTGCACTGTGTGTGTGCCCAACAAAAGACAACGTTGTGTGCAGGAAGAATGAAAGAAAAAATGATATATATTGAAAATGAATGATTATAGAAAAATGATTATAAATACATATATATTTATAGAAAAATAAAAAGATATATATAGAAAATGAATGATTATAGAAAATGAATATATATACATATATATTTAGAGAATATCAGAAAATGTTATTAATGCACCACAGTGTATATATGTTTATAGAAAAATGAATATATATTTATATAAATATATAGTTATATAAATCATTTTTAGAAAATCATGTTTTTTAATCTAACAAAAAATATGTGACATGTAGATAAAAAGAGATTGGTCGCGTTGACCTCGCCGCCGTCCGCCGTCATCTTCACCGCAACGTCATCCTCGTCGTCGTGCTCACCTCCTCATCGCAACGTCATCCTCGTCGTCGTCCGTTGTCGTCCTCTCCTCAACGGTGTGTCCCTTGTGATGGAGAAGGAATAATCAATTAGATATGTTTATGTCGTGTATATGTTTTTACGAATGTGTATGGAATAATGACTTAGCATAATCAATTAGATATATTTATGTCGTGTATATGTTTTTACGAATGTGTATGGAATAATCACCTAACCCAAAACCCCGAACCCTAAACCCAAACCCCTAAACCCTAACCGCTAACCCCTAACCCCTAACCCCTAACCCCTAACCCTTAACCCTTAACCGCTAACCCCTAACCCCTAACCCCTAAACCCAAAACCCTAACCGCTAACCCCTAACCCCTAACCCCTAAACCCAAAACCCTAAACCCTTAACCCTCCATGGTCTTTATCCTCCATGGTCTGTATGAATATACGTTATTTGCAAAAATATGGTGTTTATTATCCTCCATGTTATTCGCAGAAATGGCCGACCCAGTTGACAACATGGAGGAGGAAATGTACGAATTAATCAACAGCGCCGTTAACCCAGATGTAGCAGGTGACGATAACAATAATCAAGAAGTAGATGACGACAGTCAATACTTTATCGATTATGAAGAAATTATGCAAGAAAATACTGGCGAGGTATACCTACAATCTCTATGAGCACATAAAATTCTAATCAATTTGTAAATGTATTTATAATCTACTGTTCCTACATACGTAGCCCTCTGGATCGACAACGACTACCGGGAAGAGTAGGACCGTACGAGGTCCGAAGAAGCCGTTGGATGGCCGATACATTATCTCAGAATTCAACGAGGAAACAGGCCAAGTGCTTGGAGAACATGCACAGAAATTCGTTAACCACTGTGGGTATCTCGTAAGGGATAAGATCCCGATCAATGCTCGTGAATGGAAGGAAAAGAGAAGTGCTCCTCATATAAGTTTTGTCTCTGATCGTGATAAGGAACTGGTTTGGCAAGATGTCCTTGCACATTTCACGCTTGAAACAGAAGATAGAAATTTGAAGGCAAGAGTTCGGGATTGGGCTATGAAGAAAATGGCAACACTATTCCAGGGCTGGAAGAAGAAATTGTACAACACATTTATCAAGAAGGACCTAACTCCGGATTTTAACACCAAGGCCTACGTCAAGTTGAGGCCTTTTTGGGATGAGTTTGTAGAATTCAAGAAATCAGAAGAGGGTGAGACACGTGTCAGAATGAACCAACAGAATGCCCGACAAAAACAATACCACCATCACTTGGGATCAGGTGGCTACAAGAGTGCCATTCCCAAGTGGGAAAAAATGGAACGGGAGATTCTAGCCAAGGGCATCGAACCAGATTCAATAAACTGGCCTGAGCGCGCCAAGTATTGGTTTTTTGGTCATGGAGGAAGTCTGGACCTACAGACAGGAGGGGTAGTGTATGGCACAAAACTCCAAAGAGCAGCAGAAAGACTAGCTTATGCTCGAGACATGGCTAACAGTGGCACGTGGCAGCCGAACAGAGAAAAGGATGAGCTTACATACGCCCTAGAGAATCCTGAACATGGTGGGAGAACAAGAGGCTATGGGGAGGTGTCGTGGGAGCATGCCTTCCCACAAGACAAAGAGACCTATAGAAGCCGCGCAAGAAAGAGGTAGGAGGAGGTAGAGCGGATGCGAAGGATAGAGGAAATGGTTATTCAGTCACAGGCCGTGGCTCGTGAAGCGGTAGAGCGAGAAAGGGCACTTGAAGACAAAATGAGTGAGGAAATCAAAAGGCAAGTGCATTTAGCAGTGAGTTCCCTGCAAAGGCAATCTACATCAGAGCCAGGAGTCAACACCAGCACCCCTGGTGATCAGTTGAAAAGCAGTTGCGCTTCCACGGAGGTGCCAACGATTCAAGGTGACGCAGGGCTGCGCTTCCCCGTGGATGACATCACTGATCCTCTCACGACCTGTGAGCTGCACATTCCACAGGGGAATGACACAATAATGGTGGCTATTGGTGTCGTATCTCCTATTGACCCTACGAAGACACCAAGATGCCATGGGGCATTGGTACCACCTGGTTATGCTAGTGTCTCGGTGGATAGAGTATTGAAAGGGCATAGCAATGTGACTCTTGACATTGAAGGAGGTGATGGTGAGAAGACTTTAGGAGAAGCGGAGAAGGCATTCATATGTTGGCGTAAGCGCTATATCATTATTCCTGGGGCATCACCTCCTCCTCCTCCTCAGCAAACTAACCCTAGGTGCAGATGAAAGTCAATGAAACATTTTTTCACTAGTTATGTATTGACTTAATTAAATAATTGTTTACTCATACTATGTTGTTTTCACAGCAGGACCTCTCCGCACCTAAGTCCAATTATCCATTCACCACATAGTCATCATAGTGCTGCGGGCGATGCAGTGAAAGACACAGCTGCATCCCCACCGGCTCCATCCCCTCCACGATCGGCTCCATCCCCTCCACGACCGGCTCCATCTCCACCACGGGCTCCATCCCCGCCACCGGCCCCATCTCCTCCACCACGGGCTCCATCCCCGCCACCGGCCCCATCTCCTCCACCACGGGCTTCCCCACCACCGGCCCCATCAAAGAAGAGGCCAGCCACAAAAATGAAGGCATCGGCCCCACCGCCACCAAAGAAGAAAGCCTCTGCAGAAAGACATCAAGCTGTTCCTCAGAAGACGAAACTTCCCTATGATATGACTGATGAGGAAACAAATGCTGCAGCGAAAGCAGATTTGGACAAATTTTGGGCGGACGTCGAGGCTAAACAAAAAGCAAAGAAAAACCCAGAGAAGTCGTACCTTTTTGTACGTCCTGATATGCTCAGGAAAAAGGTGGATGCTCATCAGAAAAAAGTGCGTGATTCTCGTAAGAAATCGCCACCATCAGACTATGACCGCACTATGACCAAGTCACTTGAGGAGGCGAAGCAGAAACAGAAGAGAGCAAGCAAGGGTGTCCCACAGCTCGGGGAACAATCGAAACAATCAGTGCCCCCGCTTGTTGTGAATGAATATGGTTCTAACTTGAAAGCGCTAGAACAACTTGAGGTGAATCCTGAGCATCTTGATGCATTTTTCGCAGAAACTGGTCTAACCTTGTCACAAATGCTCGGTGAAGCACCCATTGAAACTGCTCCGCAAGTTGATCAGTGGAAGAAGAATTATGTATATGGCCAGAGTCTATACAACCCTACGGCCCTCACAGAACTTGGCACTCAAATGTACTTGTTAAACCAGTGGTACATGGCAGCGTGTACCAAAAAAGCGGATGATTGGATATGCGTTAGAATTAGAGACCATCATTACTTCCGTGGTGATGACATTATACTTATCCAATTCAATGAGTTACACCAGCTATGCCACCTGGATGCTCTAGACAAATCTCTAGTCAGCCTCTTCTGTTTGTAAGTGATCCTTCGTTTTAATTATCTCACTCTGGCATATGTATATGTAAATGTAATTATGCTAACACTAGCTAGCGTGCCTATATACATATGCAGAAACATGATGAGAGACCTCGCACGTAGAAATGACAAGGAGGTTGGTTTCATTGATCCATATATCGTATTCTCGGTCCCAAAGAAAGATCCCGCCTATGATATATGGAGAAATGAAACAGGGAGGAATCTCCGAAGGTTCTTGGTGAACCAAAAGAACAAAAGATATATACTCTTCCCATACAACTTTAGGTGGGTGTTGTTATCATGTGCATATTTATTTTTACTTACTCAATTTCTATGATATATGTTGACTATATAAGCAAATTAATGCAGCTATCACTGGATATTGATCGTCTTCGATCTCTCCGAAAGTCAATTGATAATCTATGACTCGTTGAGAAAACCACTGGGAGATTATCAAGATATCATAGACATTATCCAGGGGTAACTTTCGATCTCTAAATATTGATTTCTACACTTTAAATCTGCAATAGTTAATTACGATCCAATATTATATTGTGCAGGGTTTGGGCTTGGTTCGTTCCGAAACACCGTCCGGATTTGAAGGCGACACTTCCTCGTCCTATCCAATTGCAAGTAAGTAGTACTATCTCCCCGCGTCTTTACCACTGTAGCATGCTTTCATCACACGCGCGAGATGATGAGAGTAATATCTTTTTACATCGTGCAGTGGGTTCTACGGCAACCACCAGGGAACAATTTGTGTGGGTACTACGTTTGCGAGTTTCTCTCGGTGTATGCCAAAAGAACTCCTCTAGAGAGACAGAAGGAGCTATGGTTGAAGAACCAGGTGTTGGACATGGTGCGCCTGAAAGGAATTCAAGAGACAATCGCAGGAGTTCTTAATGACCATGTCCTCAAAGCCGGCACCGAGTTCTACTATAACCCGGAAGAACCAATATTGAAACCAAACCAAGACGACCATTTGTATGACATTTAAGTGACGGTCAATATTTGTGTTGTAAATACCAAGGATGCATGGATAATGCTGTAAATTTTATGTGCATAAAAATATTATACACATAATATGTATAGCTAGCCCATATATATATAGTTTCATATTTTATGTGTGTAATTATAAATTTTATATGTATATATATGTGGATACATACATTAGCAGCGAAGAATATGTATTAGAAATCCTAATGTAATATATTAGCATCGAAGAAAACGTATTAGAAAACCTAATGTAATTGAAAAACTGAAAACAATAGCCAATTGAAAAGAAAAAAGAAAAGAAAAAGAAAAAAGGTCTTTAGCCCCGGTTAGTAATACCAACCGGGACTAAAGAGGCCAGTCTTTAGTCCCGGTTGGTATTACCAACCGGGGCTAAAGGTCCCCTCTTTAGTCCCGGTTGGTATTACCAACCGGGGCTAAAGGTCCCCCCTTTAGCCCCGGGGCCGGGAACCGGGGCTAAAGGTCGGGCCTTTAGTCCCGATTCCTTAGCCCCGGCTCCATGCCCGGGGCTAAAGGCCATTTTCGACCGGGGCTAAAGGCCCGTTCTCCAGTAGTGTTAATCTCACAACAACATATCATTATGATTGCATTAACAATTGTAGAAAGTTAAAAACAAGCTAAGTTTGCTATCTATATATCAATCATCTAGTCATCTACCACATATATATGTGTCATATATAATTATATAAGTTATTGATGGACTAAAGTTTAATACTTAGATGCCAAACATGTTGTTAGCCTTAGCAACTAGATATGGACACTAAATTACTGTCCATAAGATGTTCCTTATATTTTTAGGCCTCGATAGCCATCCTGCAGGTGCGATTTAGCATGATCCTTGTTCATTTCGTCCTTTGACTTGATGAGACCCATGGATGCGATTTTTGGCACCGCATACACCCATATCTACGGGTTCAACTGTGATCCCTGTTTAGAACAATTATCGACACCTTTAATTTGAGATTTAGGTAGTGTTTGGTTCGGATAAGTAAACGTAAACGTGAAGGGATTGGATAAACAACGGTAACGTAAACATGGTAAGCATTTCCTTGATTTGTTTGGTATAGCTCCGGTAACGTTATCACATAAAAACAGCAGTACATGCATCCTATCGTTTCATGCTTGCATGTTGCATGCATCTTGTCGTTTATGCTTTCTTTATTCATCTACGGCTGCGTGATCAAACAACAAGCCGAGCCATTGTGTCTAAGTTAACGTTGATAGCACTCAGAAATCGGATACCGTCGTGATGGCAGCGGTATCACTTTTCTGAAGGGCCGGATCAGATAACGGCGCGATCCGATTACATAGCGCCTAAAACAAACGCCATGCAAGGGGATCTATTACCCTCCGTAAACAAATCACGTTACCAACGTCCGAACCAAACACTATCTTAGTGCATGGACATTCGTTCTCCAGCATGTTGCGCCAGATATTAATTGCCGGCGGCGGCGTGCGGTGAACATTCACAACGGCGCTTTATCTATATACCCTATAAAGCAAAACCCCACTAGCTTATTCTCTAGCATCTCCTTAAGCCATGTCATCACGTGAGCCCCACTAATCCCAAACCAGCCGTACATCCTCCTACACCCTGGCCACTAATAAGCATGCATCCAAGGTTTGCATTTTCTTCCACTAAGCATTAGTCATTTAGTTTTCATCCACTAAGCATCAGCAATTTAGTACTTTCTACACGCTCTGCCGATGGTGACTGTCTGTTTCTATTCCTTCACCGTATTGTTTCATGACGTTTATAACTAAGAGGTGTCCGGCAGCAAAAACTGCCTCCACTGTTGTGAATCTGAAAAGTCTCGATGCTTTGGCTTTTCCATGGTATATACTAAACACCCAAGATGTTTGTGTTATAAATATTTATAATAGGGATGATCTCATCCCAAACTGCCTGCGTGCGGTTGTCTCTGGGAACCAACGTCTCGGACGGTTACGCGTACGCGGACGTCCCTGACTTCCCTTTCCCCTTGTATATATATCTGATATTGCGTTCATTTCATTCTAGGCTTCACACGTTATCAGCACGATGCTTTCTCTGCGTACACTCGAAAGAGAAGAAGGAGACGTCTGAGTTCGCCAAGAACAGATACCTCTTGTCTGTGAAGATCGACGAACAACAGCAATACGATTCATGAAGATGGAAGAAGAACAGGCGACAAACAAGCAGTTTCTTTGAGGTAACTGCTGCGATTCGAACCTTCCCAATCGCTGATCTTTTCTCGCCGATCTCCATCGGAAACAGTTCTTCGTTGTCTTCGTCGTCGTCGTGGCCTGCGGCTTGGCCTCCCTTGCGCAACCTGTGCCTGAAGGTGACGGCCAGCCCTGCACGCCCTCCTGCGCCGGTAGCTGGCGGCCCGGTGAGACCGTGCCCGGCGGCGCCCGGCAACTGCCACGACAGCGACGGCGGCCACCCGTACCCGGCTGGCAACTGCCACGGCTTGGCCTCGCGCTCGGCTAGGCGGTCGGCGACCCGGCGCAGACCGGCTCGGCCACACGCGCCCGGCCGGCTCCAGCCAGGCCACCGCGCAACCGGTCGGCCACTGGCTGGACAGCCGCTCCTACTGCGCATGTCTCCCGCGGCCTCCGTGCCCGGACGGCCGGCGGCCCCGACGCGACGGCGGCTTGCTGGTGGAGGACGGCCTCGGCTGCTCCAACGGCGGGCTGACCCCGTGGGCTCCATGCCCGGGCCCCGCGCCCAGGGACGAGCGGCGGCCCCAGCGGCCGTCGGCGACCATGGCGGACGGCTTTTGCAGGCTCGGCGGCGGCGGCTCCGGCGGCCGCGGCATGGCCTCGCGCGCCCCGTAGGCCACGGCGTGGCCTCGCGTGCCCCGGTGGCCGCGGCTTGGCCCTGCGCGCCACGCGCACCTCCGCGTGATGGCTTGCCCCCTCGGCGGCCTCGGGAGGTGGCCCACCGGCGGCCAGCGGCCTTGTGCCGCGGCTGGGCGCAGACGGGCTCCCGTATCTACGTCGCCTCCCCACGATGGTATCCAGAATCCACGCGCCACACCCACGGTCGGCTTCTCTCGCGCCGGCAGCCTGAAGCTGCGGCCCCTGGCCCGTCCTACGCCATGGCCACGCTCGCCTGGCGCCTGGCGGCGGTCGATGAGGCCGAGCCATGGGATCATGGATGCGACGGGAAACCGTCTCCCGGTGGATAAGATTATCCGAATTATTTTCTGTGAATTTCGTGATAATCTAAATGGATTATTAATATATTTCACATTATTTATTGCATTTTACTTTATGCAATTTATATATTATAAGTTTTCAGCTTTCCATACAAGCACTTAATATACATATATGCAAATGCTCTAGGTTGATTTCTCATGTTTCCGAATAACACTATGTTTCTCAATTTTGATATTGGTCATACACAAGGTAGTACCCTAATACTACTGCGGGATTTTCATCCTCAATGTGCGTACCTAATATCAAATTTTGAAATATTTGGTGTACACTTTAGAGTGTCTACCTTTATTTATTTTCAAAATGGCCATACACAAGGTAGTACCCTTGTACTACTGCGGGATTTTTATCCTCAACGTGCGTACCCAATTTGACAAATAAATTATACAAGGGACATTTGAGTGATTACCATGGTTCTTTTTCACATTGGCCATACACAAGGTAGTATCATAGTACTACTGTGGGATTTTATCTTCAACGTGTGTACCCAATGTTGAAAAATAAGTCCAAAGTTAACACCATCAAGTGCTTAACATTGTTATTCAACATGAGAATATCCCTCTTATTCAAGTTTACCTTGATTATTTGCATTTTGCATTTGCTTATTCAACTTTGTCAAAGATTTTTAACAAATCTTGGCCCTACTTATGTAGGCACAAATAGCTTCACTTATATTTTTAAGTTTCAAGCGCTAAATTTGTTTCATGCAAATACTTATGTGATTACCTCATTATTTGTGTATAATGTTCTAAAAATTTGCATATTGGTTATCTATGAGATCTACACTATGCTACACATAGTGACTATCCTCAACGTGTGTACCAATATCGTATTTTAGAACAAATGACCTTCACCTTCACGGTGACAACTTTTGTTTATTTTTCAAATTTGGTTATGCACAAGGTGTACCACAGTACTATCATGGGGTTTTCATCCTCCGTGTGCATATTGACTTTGAATATGAACTACAAAAGAGGTCTACACCTACAGGTGATTGCCAAAATTAATATTTTAGATTGGTCATGCACAAGCTAGTATCCCAATACTACTGCAAGATCTACACTATGTTATCACATAGTGATTATCTGCATGTGCTTATCCAATCTAAAAATGAATTGCATAAAATTTACACCGTAGGTGTTTACTTTTAAGCAATGGTCTCACCATTTGAGGTCTACACCGTGTTTCTATAAACACAGTGACTACCTTTGAATTGAATCACCCAATAAGGTCTATGTCATATTCATAACATTTGACTACCTTCAAAGTATGATCAACCTATATTATTATTAGCAACGCATAAGTAGTGGGATGACATCTACTGCACATACACATATTCGCAGATTATGTACATACACATCTACTGCACATACACATACAAGGTCACCAATTTGGTTAGCATCTTCAATGTGCCAATATGCTAATACATAATGATTGAGACTATTTTTTGGCAATAATAATTATTGTACACAGTGATCTTAGTAGTGATTCTCTATCACCTATCCAATATAAGGTAAACACTAAATGTGATTCGAGATTCATCTTGACTTCACCACATTTGCATATGTCAATTCAAGACACATCTTGAATCTGAAGTTATTTAAGTAATAATCTACTTAAATACATAGCAATATTTAGCGCGCATTATTTTGGTGACTCCTTTCGATCACATACAGAGTCTATGTTTTGACAAAGATTTTACATCATCTATTCCCACAGGAATAGAATCCAAAATATTAGCAGCGACTTTGTCGCCTGTTCTTTATAGAATGGACAGTCTATAATCAAGTATCACCTTGAGCCCAAAACTTTGCCTTTATTGCTATACAGTTTACTATCAAGTAAATTGATACATGATCAACTCATGTTGGACTTGGCTAATATTGTGCGGTTCAAAATATTTCCAACCTCCATTCTGGATATTGACACACTTTGCATTGATGCATTTTGTATGCAACTCATGCACTTGAATTTTTCAATTATGAGTGTTCAAATGAGTCAGATCCATCTACCTTTTGCAAATCTCTCATCGGGATTTCAACAAAGGATGTAACATTTCCCAAATTATAAATGACTGTTCAATCATTCATTTATCAAAGATCTTTGATTTATGGCAATGCAACATAATGGATTCTCATGAACGCAATATCATTTTTCATTTAGAAAAGTGAACTTGTGTGACAAGTCTCACATTTTTCATAAAAAATATGATTGTACAGTTCATGTACATAGAAACGTCAAATCAAATATTTGGCTCAACTATACCTCCAACTCATTGGAGGCAAGCGAGTTCTTTGGAACAATTTGGAGTTCACTTCAACAAGCAAACGCTTACAAAATGTCTCCATATTTTCATTGGATATATTATTAGCCTAATGTCATACTACCACAAGTAGTATGTTGTCCATTTCCAAAAATATCATGTACCTCATACATGGTATGCATATTCTATATGAGTGCAAATTCATACTTGAATATTGCCAAACTCTATATAGAATCATATAGGATTCAACTAGGTGGAAAGGAATTTTGTTTAGTGGACCATCGTACTGCTAACACAATTATGAGAGATAAAAATCTCTCCATGGGTATTCAAATTAATCGTGGATGCGCCGATGTATCCTGATTCTATAAATACCACATGATATTTTTCATGTATTAAGTTGCATGGTTTCCAAACGGGAATCCAATACTAATGAGCGATGATGAAATTCTTCACTCGCCTTAGATGCAACATATATGAAAAATTATAATTGTGTATATTCCTTCCACATCAACTGAGTGTATTATACATACATCAATCTCATATCACTAGTTGCGTACAAAATAATTTTCTCTCTTGATCTCATCAAGATTGGGCATATTGCCTTGGATCATTCTATATTTAGAATGATGAGAAAATTATTTTCAGTTCTATTGGTCACAAAATCAATATGAGTCACGTAATTTATTGGAGAAATTCAAGATCATATATATGATTCTGTTTGCCATTTTGTGTGGACCATAAAGATACTATGTAATGCACATCTATGCATCTACAATGTTGTCCTAAGTGTGCGTCTTACTCATAAGGTACCACAAATTTACCAAACTCATTGCTCAAATTCTTCTATTTAGAGCAAACGATCCTGGACGCGGGATCCAATCCATGTAAATGGAATTGTTTGGTTCTTAGGACTACATCATTAAGTATCTTATGCTCATACATAATGGTCAAACTAATGCTCTCAGTGAGAGAATTAAGTTTGTTGTTTGATGACCCAAAATAGAATTGCTATTTACCAACATCTAGTTGGTGACATGCGGATTTACACAACGCATAATAAATCCAAATTCATAACACTGCAAACATACGGCTCCCTCCGTTGCAGTTCGTACGTGGAAATTTGACCTAGTAGTCAAAATATTTCCCATCTGCGAATCGGTAACGTTTTGCACGTACCGATATCACCACCACAGCGTACATCAATGGGCATTTTGGAGATCACCATAAGGTACTATTATCCGTCATTCAATAATACCTCAGATCTCTAATTGGGGATTCATTCAATGCCTATATGCTGAGTACATCTTTGAGGAAGATTCCAGGCATTAGGGGGAGACACTTACCACACATGGAATGCCAGGAATCAAAAAGAGAATATCATTAATGATGTTCAATCCTCATATCCACGTACCAAATAATCTGAACCAACAGTTCAGAATATCTTATATTTGCAACACATTGCAAATAGTCTGCCAAATGCATTTACTTGTCATAATATTGTCACCCAATCCGATTCCCGTTCAGTGTGCCAAAAAGAGTGGAGGTACCTAACAAAACCACTCAACTCCCGAATCTGGATAAGAGGGGGAGAAGTATGGCCACACGGGAATATAGCTTCTTGCAAGCATTCTCGGATTAGGGGGAGAGAATTCTCCAAGACAGTACATGCATATCAACATCAAGTTGATAGACACATTATGGATATTTACTATCCAAAGCCTTTGGATGTTAAACATCCAAAAGCCCGGCACAACTTGTGCACAACTTTAGGCGTTGTGTCATTGGAACGCCCTAACTCTGTTATTATGGGAAATGACGTAGAGTTCAAAGGGTAAACATTTCCACATGCTTAAATTGGTTCCATTGAATCAATCATTCAAAAGACTACAACTTGTCGACATACTCCTCAAATTTTCCATATACCTTATCTGGATCCAGACCACAAGTCCTAGGCAGAGTGTTCACACACTCACATTGGGTCAACCAAATATGACAATTAAGGAGATATGCTTTCACTCAAAAGTGAGAAGTCATTACATTCTTAATGATTTCTCCTCACAATGCATTCCCTATGGAAGCATTATGGATTTTTCAAATCCATAAGGTGGTGAAACAGTGAGAGCTTGTAGCACATGGTTTCACGCAGAGACCTAGCATAACATACCCATTGGTATGTGTGGAAATTATGTCCCTATACCGATAATTGGCAGATCAAAATTGATTTGGATAGATTTGGAGTATAAGTCCCAATGGACTTTGTATTCTGAATCAAAACATAAATTGTGTATAAATCAAGTCACTCCATGACTTGAAATAGTTAAGTTGTTTGTGGTACAACTGACTGGGTGAGTCCCTTCCACAGAAGGATGTCTCCCACCTTGATGATATCACTTGTGTGTTCATAATGAAATCCCAATTGGATTTTATACATCTCATATGAACATATCAAAACAGGAAGTCATCGTATAAGACGGAATTTGAGATGATAAATTTGGTTAACACCAAATTATGCTTAAGTCATAGACTTAAGCAAACATCAGTCTTCCAATATTCAATTGATATTGTATACCAATATCTAAATAATATTGGACAATTATACTACCAACACTGATGGTCATTCAATCCCTAAATACTGGATCAATATCCATTCTGACCCTGGGATGATAACCTTAGTGCCATCAAAGCGCTTATGTATCTTGCATATCGCAACAGGCCTGATATTGCATTTGCAGATACTTGCTATAGCTCGAAAAAGCGCAACTTCTATACACCGAAAGGTGGGAGTTAATGAGGATATCCACAGATATCTATATGGCACAAAGCATCTTGATTTATCATTATGTAAATTAAGATATGATCATTTGGAGTATGAAAGTACTGGCTATTTAATCCATATAATGTCAGATCATATGCTGATGTTAGTGGTAAAGTTCTCATGGAGGTCATTAAACTCGACTCTAGTGGCTACTTCCACTCCTCGTTCTGAAGTATTACATGAACATGTATAACTTCATTGAATGATCACTTTGATTCTATCGAATCGCCAGCCATTATCTTCAAAGATAATGCAACTTGTGTTGTTTGGATGTCAACAGGTTACATAAGAGCAATATCACTATATTGCCTTCTAGAAATGTTTTATTGTCACGAAAGTGAGGAGATAAACACCTTGTAAACTAAATCATGTGATAACTCCACAAGATTTATTCACAAAGTCCCTACCAATTTCCACATTTCACAATGTGTTGCTGAGTTTGGTATGCGATGACTTTGAGAATTGCAAGGTTCAGGGGGGAACTCCTCTTGAAACTAGAACCTGTTCAAAACATCATATTGTACTCTTTTCCTCTATGAGTTTTCCTCACACAGGTTTCTCATAGAAGGTTTTTAATGAGGCAATATCAATACAAATCATATGTCATATCTCTTATTTTCTCCACCGGGGTTTTTGTATGGGGTATATAAGACATAACCTATGTCATATCTTCTGTTTTCCTCCAAAGAGGTTTTTAAGAGGGTATCAAAGACATATAATTCCAATTATGATCATCAGATCATATTTATTGTTCTCTAAACTTGGTTACGGGTTTTTCCTTTCCAAGGTTTCCCGTATAGGTTTACATTGAGACAATAATCAACATATATGTCGTATCTTCTATGTTTTCCCCACATGGGTTTTTAAGGAGATACCAATGATATATATATTGTCCTCTAAACTATCTATGAGTTTTCTCCTGCAAAGGTTTTCTCATATGAGTTTACAGTGAGGCAATATCATTATATGTTGTAGCACTTTCTCCTTATTTTTCCCATTGGGTTTAAAGGAGTTTTTAACAGCATATCTATCAAGTATTTCTCGTCATTTTTATCCTACAGGACTTTTTGGAGGATTAGTTCTATTCATTGATCTCAAAGACGGATTCGATCAAGGGGGAGTGTTATAAATATTTATAATAGGGATGATCTCATCCCAAACCGCATGCGTGCGGTTGTCTCTGGGAACCAACGTCTCGGACGGTTACGCGTACGCGGACGTCCCTGACTTCCCTTTCCCCTTGTATATATATCTGACACAGATCAATAGAATGCTTACAGATTGATTACATACTAATGCGTTCATTTCATTCTTCGCTTCACAGTTTGCTTCTGTGTGCTACAGTGATACAATGCATGAAGTGCAGAGACGGACGACAGGAAAGCGAGGCAACACAGACTAGCAGAGTGCATGCTCATCAGAACTTCGAGGAAGAGACCTAGGCGACCAGAATACGTTGCTCGATCGACCAGCCATGGCCCATGGCTGCTATTCCCTCGATCATTACTGTCGTCGGTTGTTGAGGTCATGTTCATTGTCTACTTTCGCTTTCCATTGGACAACAAGATCCTCATTGTTTAGTATTACGTTTTAGAGTTCATTTTATCTTTTATCTGTTCCAGGTTTCAAACACAAGTCGTGATCTATATATGGTCAACTAGCTAACAGTTCTCATATATAGACTTTCACATCCTTTGCAATGGAATCTGAAGGGTTGTGTCAAAAACTACTACTAAACTCTACTATCTGTCACCGCGTGTGATTAACTATTAATAACTCACTACGTGAGTTTCTTATAGTGCTACATGTATCTTTTATTATCATTCTAATCTATATCTCTCGTAGCAAATCTCGCAGCAACGCGCGGAGAATTCACCTAGTTTCTTTTATTTTGAACGAGCATCTTCATCGAAGAAGAATCAGTCAAGAATCAATCGTCGTGGTAAGTGGGTAAGGTTGCCATGTTTGTCAAGACAACAAAGCCGTTCCAAATTTATTTTCGTGACCATATGATTAGAGATTCTAGATGGGCACGTGAGAGCCGTATGGGAATGTTGTCCTTTGGGTTTGGGGTTGACAAGCAGCACATATATATATAGTTATATACGGAAGATCCTCCATTTCATCGAGTAGGTGGAAATATCATGGAAGAGTTGGTGTCCTGTATGCACTGGTGTTGTCCTGTAGTATGCACTTCAAGGTGGAATACGTGCAGAGGAAGCGCACGACACGCTGGACGTATCCAAAATCAACAATCTTGAATTCCTTGACGAGCATACATATACACTCATATATAAAGAAGACCACGACCACTACTCCGATTGAAAATTCCATCTTACCAAAGAGATTCTGTGCATATCCCACTTCATACATTTATCATACAAATGTGTACTGCATACCATCACAACTGGAACTCCTCGTGTTATCATATAGCCAGACGACTTCAAAGTTCAAACCATGCATGCATCAGCACTCGGTCGTCGGTGCCCAGAGTGACTATGCAATATACAGAAAGCATCGGTGTGGATTTGGATATCCTTGCATGAGACTCTAATTAAGCATGTATTTTTTGGTTTAAAGATGAGATGGGACTGGATCACACCATATATTTTTTTATTGGACGAAATCATCACATCTAATGTTTAGTCAAGACAGATATGATACATCAATAGTATTTCTTTTATTGAGCTACAACCCGGCTTTAATCCGTACAAATCAACCGTGGAACAATATTTTTCTCTCACAGCAAATCAGTCGTTTTAGCTTATTCTCGGCTCATAAGTTTTGCCGAACAGAGACTAGATTGGAGCGATTAATTGGGTTAAATATGATGGATGACGATTTCACCCCACACCACACACATTGTTTGTCCTTGCGTGCCTATTCAAGCACCTCCCTCCCTAAGACTTATGCTGCTCCCCCTTGTCGATGCTCAACCATGACCACATCTCAATCAAGTTTTTGGCCATGGTGTCCTGATCGTCCATGGACTCCATGCCGAGCTCGGTCATGGCTATAGATCTGCGACGTAACACTTGGCCATGGACAGAGGAACGACTGCATCAGGATGGTCCCATCTGCTTGATTTGTAGAGATAGGGCCATCTCGGATCTGAGAGAAATATTTCTCTTAGAGACGAACCTTTCGCGACAGACTCATCCTATGGGGTCTGTGAACCAAACATCCTCTAAAATGAGATTAATCAACACATATAATCTCTCATCATCTCTCCAACCAAACACGTGGTAATATCATGATTCATCTCTTGTGTTTACATGGCTTTGGTGACGTGTATCAACCTTGATATTCTGTTTCAAAATGTAGGTCATTTAACTTTGTCCTATACTAAACATATCTAATTTTGACCAAATTTTACAAAAAACACACACCAATAACTATATATAGCATAAAGGAAATATACCAATAACCAAGGTGTAAAAAGTAAAAGGTTACAACACTTGGTAATTTCTAAGCAGGAGTTCCTTGTTCATTTCATGCTCAAGTACCACCTACCTCTAAATCTAAAGTACAAGTGGCAGACTGAAACCCTCATTCTAATCCATGGAACTCGTGAACTCACTCACAAAAGTCTCCACGGAGTTTTTTTATAAAGATACTCAGAAGTGTCACAAGTGTCACATATGTGATATGATATATCTCAAGGAAGATAAAGGTGGATACAAAAAATAGACAAAAAGACATAAAATGACCTTAAAAATAAGATTACTTCAAAAACCAAATCGATTGTCTTCTTCCTCCGAACGTCCACTGCCTACCAAAGTTTGAAGGTCGTACTGTTAAGGCAACAAAGAGAAGAGACACCTGCAAATACGCTCGCCAAAAAAAGTGAAGACTGAAAAAAACACTCACCACTGACAAGAGATCTAGTACCTATTGAAAGAACATTGACTGAAGGAAGCCTCCAAAGGACGCAGGCTTACAATCCTTCGCCATCAAAACAGCTTGTTGAAGATGATGGATCTTTTTGTAGAACAAATTAAAAGAAGAGGTCGAGATCGTCGCATCAAAAGCAATCAACTGTTTCCTATGGTAAACACACCAAGAGGCAAGATCTGATGATGATGAAGAAGAAGAAAAGAGATCTAACACACCAAACTCTCACTAGTACTTCGCCGACGTCAGATTGAACATCGTTGAGATAGGAGAAAATCGGAAAAACATTATTACAAAGTGTCATCATCGTCATCACCTCGACAATAACACCATAAACCAAAACCTAGATCATCAAGGATCTACAAACTAATAAAAACTACTAAGAGAAAAGGAATCATCTCCTCGCTTCTCTATCCATCGAAGAGATCACCGGTTAAGAGAGAGAGACGAGGGAGGGGGTCGAGCGGTGGTCTGGAGAAGGGCGGCAGGCAGTGGTTCGAAACTCGTAGCATGTGTTAGGGGGTGTTTGTATCAGAAGACTAATATTTAGTCTGTGTCACATAGAACGTTTGTATGCTAATTAGGATGATTAAATATAAGCTAATTACAAAACTAATTGTAGAAACCGAGACTAATTTTGCAAGATAAATTTATTGAACTTAATTAATTTATCATTAGCACATGTTTATTGTGACACTATATTATTAAATCATAGGCTAATTAGACTTAATAGATTTGTCTCGTAAATTAATCTCTATCTTTAATACTCTAAACTCGATATGTACGTCTTATTTATTAATACTCCCTCCGTATAGAAAATAGATGACGTTTTGGACATTGATACGGTCTTCAAAGTATAACTTTGACTCTCTTTATATAAAAAAATATTTATCAAAAAAATGATATATGTATATTTTTATGTACGTATTTTTCAGAACAAATCTATTCATATAGTTTTTATATTTTTAAACTCAATAATTCAAAAATAATTTATAATTTATATTTTTAATGTTTAATCGAAACTTTATCTAAAATATCATCTATTTCTTATATGGCGAGGGAGCACTTTAAATTAGTATACCACTCCCAAAAAAAAATTGTCGCTGGAACCACGGGCCCTTAGCCTTTTCGTCGGGAACGAGACTTCACCGAGCCAGAATTCTCCACGGACTTTATTCGTTTGTTTTTTTATTGCATGCAAGAAAAAAAAGGAAAAGCGGAGGCAGTAGGAGGCCATCTTGATGCCGCCAAAGATTCGTTCGAGAGCCCATTCACACCAGGCCGGCCCAACCTCCCGCGACCAACTCGACCTACCCCAGCAGAACAAGCCGCGTGTGGGTGTTGGTTGTCGGTGAGTACCGGAGCCGCGGAGAGGGCCCAGTCACAGTCACACGCCACCTCGCGTCCTCGCCCGGTAGTGCTTGGGAACGCGTCTCGGCGAGGCATCTGTCATATCGGTTAGTACCTTGTTGGAGTCCCGGAGAGGATGAGCTCCTCTGACCTGGGACATGACCTGCACGCCACGTCGGAATCTGGAACCCGCCTCCCCCGGCCGTGACATCATGGCCGAGAAGAATAGTAGAAGGATCGGAACGGCATGTGCAGTCTCATTGCTGACCGCCGCCTTCTTCCCCACCGCAGCAGCCTCCGCTTGCTCCCACTCCCACCCTATAAATACTCTCCGAGACCCATTTGGCTACATTACTTATCCGTCTCAAAGCAGCCTAGTGCTTCAATAGGGGAGAATTTCAAAGAAGCAACAAAGAAAGTTAGCTTAGCTTAGCTCAAAGGCAGCCGAGGCCTTCAAACAGATAGTAGCGTCCATGGGGAACTGCACGGCGTCGCAGCGCGCAGCGGAGTCGTGGGCCGACGACGGCGAGTGGGAGGAGGAAGAGGAGGCGTCATCGTCGTCGGAGGAGGAGGGCGACCACCGCCACCACCACCGCCACCGCCGCCACCACCACCATCACCACGACGACGAGAGGACAGAGGACCATCACGACTCTGAGGTGACCATCAGGATCACCAAGAGGCAGCTGCACGAGCTGATGGAGAAGAATAGCAGCGCTCGTCATGGGTTGCCGCTACCGGGGCTTGGGAGCAGGCTGTCGGCGGAGCAGCTGCTGGCGGACATCATGAACTCCGGCGAGGTGCACCACCGCGACCACCACAGGGAGGAGCACTGGCACTGGAAGCCCGCGCTGCAGAGCATCCCCGAGACCGTCGAGTCGTCATGACACGTACACGACGAGTCTGATGTCTGATCGCTCGATCGGTGGTATCTGGCCGTTCAGTAATTCAGTCATCGTTGTCTTCACCTTGTTCGGTGTAATCAGTCAGTCACTAATCGGTGTACAGTAGTAGATATCGAATTTCCAGACGTGTACATAACTCTAGGTGAAATGAAGTGTTATTACTGTAGGTCAAATTTCAGCAGTGGGAAAGGAATTTGTGCAGGGGCCAATTGCTGAAGTTCTGTTCATACGCCGTGTCCACGACGAGCGTACGAATACGGTGGCAAAAGAAGAGGCATTTTTATTATTATAGATTTATAGGAACAAAAGTAATGCGAAAACACGACTGAAACTGGCAAAGCAAAAGAAAAGAAATTACGAAGCATGCATCTTTTGTTCCTTACGCGGTTCATTGGCCGAACGCCCGTCGATCAGTATCCGCGCACCAGGCCTAATCTAATCCGCGCACCAGTCTGCCGTCCGGGCTTGGAGATCAAGGTGGGCGACGGCGGGGGACATCGCGTGGTCGGTGCGCGTGGAGTGGGGAGTGGCTACTAGGCCACCGTGATTTTTGGCCGGGCGCCGGCGTGCACGCTAGCCGTTCCAGCCTGCGTGTTCGCGGCTTTGACGGAGCGCGGCGGCCCACGTTCATGGCGAGGGCGCCGAGGTTCGCGAAGACGAACTTCGCTTTCTGGACACTCGGCTGCCCAAATATCCCGGAGGCGGGAGGCCATGTCCATTCCGACAGGTCCGGGAAGACGAACTTCGCCTTCCACTCTTCTCAGCCTATGCGGCTACACGGTGACAAGAGTCAGATTGGCGGTTTGCGTGCGTAGTAATTCCAACATTCTTTACTCATGCTCGCTTGAGCTATTTAACCGCTTTAATCTGTACAAATCAGTTGTAAAATAGTATAGTGGTTTCTTTTATGAATAAATCAGTCGAAGGCGCTTTAAGTTGTACCTAGCAGAGCATTAGTATGCATGTTCAACATTTTGATCATATATGTATGTTACTGCTTCCATAAGTATTACGGATCCATAAATGTGAAAATTCAAATTCCCGCCATGCATGGTTATTGCTGTTCATTCATCAATGGAGCAGTAACCAACACCGTTACGAGTTTACTTTAAATAAGCACAAACGAACACTGACACGCTGTTGTTACATGCATTCGGCAGTTTCAAACAAACAAATGACACAGCCGCCTCAAATGACATTGAAACTGCAGCAAACTGGCGAGAAAACGTCTTACAAGTTCCTCAACCTCGCCGTCTTCTTCTATATATCAAACAACAAAGCGCAATTGTGGCTTCATTCGATCTTGACACGTCTCGAGCAGCATGGCCTCCAAAGAATTCCTCGTCGTCGTCTTCCTTCTAATCCTTCACGGCGCAATGACGACGGCGGCGGTCCGCGGCGCAAACATCATCGACCGGTGCTGGCGCCGCCAGCCCAACTGGGCCGCGAACCGGCAGCGGCTGGCCGTGTGCTCGGTGGGCTTCGCCGGGAAGATGCGGCAGAACCGCGGGCCGGGGGTGACCCCGTACACGGTGACCGACCCGGGCGACGACCCGGTGCGGCCGCGCCCGGGCACGCTGCGGTACGGCGCGACGGTGCTGCCCGGGAAGGTGTGGATCACGTTCCGGCGGAGCATGCACATCAGGCTGGCGCAGCCGCTGTTCTTGAAGAGCTTCACGGCCATCGACGGGCGCGGCGCCGACGTGCACATCGCCGGCGGCGCGGGCATCGTGCTGTACCAGGTGCGCAGCGTCATCGTCCACGGGCTGCACATCCACGACTGCCGGTCGCAGCCCGAGGGCCCCGTGGTCAGGCCCGGCGGCGCCGTGCAGCCGGCCGGCGCCGTGGACGGCGACGGCATCCGGCTCGTGTCGAGCGCCAAGGTGTGGATCGACCACAACTCCCTGTCGCGGTGCGAGGACGGGCTGGTGGACGTCACCGTCGGCTCCACCGACGTGACCATCTCCAACAACTGGTTCTTCAACCACGACAAGGTCATGCTGCTCGGCCACGACGACGGCCACGACGCCGACAGCCGCATGCGCGTCACCGTCGCGTTCAACCGGTTCGGACCGGGCGTCAACCAGCGCATGCCAAGGTCTGTAGTACCGCCTCGCGCCAGGATTGTACTCCGTACGTGACATGTTTTTGCGAGCAGTGTGAGTGATTATATGTAGTAAGATCGAGCTGCTCGTGCGCCTCGCGTTGTGGATGCAGGATTAGGCATGGCTACGCTCACGTTGTGAACAATTTATACTCGGGATGGAGAGACTACGCCATCGGAGGAAGCATGGGACCAAGCGTCAAGAGCCAGGGCAACCTGTTCATGGCCTCTGGCCCAGAAGATAACAAGAAGGTCTCCCAATTTCAGCTTCCAGTCCCGTATATATATACACTAGTTTCTTTCTGTTGTTTGCAGCTCTGGTACATTGTAATCTGTTTTTCTCTTAATCAGGTGACGAGAAGGATGCCGGTCGCGGGGACGGATGGGGACTGGGCCTCCGTCGGGGACTCCTTCGAGAACGGCGCTTTCTTCAAGCAGACGGGCAGCAGGGTGCGGCCGAATTACAACAAGCACCAGGCCTTCGCGGCAGCCAGCTCCAACGAAGTAAGGTCGCTCACCAAGGACGCCGGCGTTCTCAGGTGCTCTGCCGGCTCCGCGTGCTGATCAAATCAAATGGAGACACCGAGACAACCAAATGCGCCCGCCACTGTCAGAAGAGTTACATGTTGCGTTATTAGCTTGGCACTCTTAGTCTTACATATTTGGACGTTGGTCTGTCGTAGCCTTTGTGTCTCAATGCATCTCCTTTCTATCTAACTAGCGGCGGCACCGGGGTGTGGCAGTGTCGCGGAACAACATGTAACTTTGTCAGAGAACAGAGATTCGAGCAACCAGCATGAAGAAAGTATAACGCTTATGTCAAGATTATTATTATGTTAATAAAAGAACTTGAAAGTGGGCTCAGAAGTGCTACCTCTGCTGCACAAAGAATGTAATTCTATATTGTAGTAGCAAGTTAAACAAGCGGTTAATATTTTTTTCTAAAATAAACATTAATGTTTATGATATTAAATTAGTATGTTATAGATTTATTATGAAATGTATTTTATAGTGTTATTACTATTTTTTTAAAAAATAAAAAAACTTAAAATAGTTTGAGTTACTCCTTGGTCCTAAAATTATTTTCATTTTTTGAAGAGTCAATAAATCTTAAGTTAACCGTAACCAAATATACTAGGATATACTATTATTTATGACGTGTGGTAAAAATTATTAGAAGTTATAGAATACTCCCTCTGTCCATGAAAGAATCAATTCCTAGAATCCGTGTCAGTCAAACTTTTTTAACTTTAACTAACTTTATAGAAAAGAGTAATAACATTTATGATATAAAATGGACACATTATGAAAATATATTCTATGTTCTATCTAATAATATAAATTTGATACCATCAATTTTTATAGTTTTCTCTAGAAATTCGGTCAAAGTTTTAAAAAATTAACTTAAGATAACTCTAGAAATTGATTCTTTCAAGGATTGAGGGAGTATATTTTTAGAATATGATCATGTCTGGATCCCGAAATCTAGAGCTTTGTCATTAATGTTTAGATCTAAATATTTAAAGTCACCAAACATGTGATCTAGAGTGAGGTCTATATTTTAACTAACCCCTCAAAAACACATTAAACCATAAAAGTAACATGAAAGTGGGCTCAGAAGTGCTACCTTGTTGTAGAAAGAATGTAATTCTATATGTAGTACTAAGTTAAACAACCGGCTAATCTTATCTAAAACAAATATTAACATTTATGATATTAAATAAGTATGTTAGATTTACTATGAAATGTATTTTATAGTATTACTATTTTTTAGAAAACAATCAATTTTAAATAGTCTGAGTTACTTCGTTAAAAAAAGATGTTATTTTGGTTCTATGAAGAGTCAATAAATATCAAGTTAAGTTTAACCAAATATACTAAGGTATATTAATATTTATGACGTGTAGTAAAAAATCATTGCATACACTATAGAATATATTTTCATAATAAAGTCTTGTTTGATTCCCTAATCTAAAGTTTAGCCATTAAAATTTAGATCTAAAGTCGCTAAAGAGGTGGTTTAGAGTGATGTCAAAATTTTAGCTAGCCCCTCAAAAAACCACAAAAGTGAGCTAAAGTAGTCCAAAGAACTATGTTTAAAAGACAATTTTGCTCCCATGGTTATCTCCCTTTTGTAGTTCCCAGTGGCAGAATCCCTAGTTGACTCCGTACGGCCACTCCACGTCGTCGCTGTGCGTGCTTCATTTAGAGTTGCCTCGCTATCTTCCACTATGCTAGCCTTCCCTGACACTTTGAAGCACGACAAACTATATATATATGAGGTGATTTGAGCGTTTGGGGAGTGCAACTTTGGTGCATCGAGGCGTCACACCGTGCTAAGACTATCTGCACTCCACTTAAAGTTTTCCAAACGGACCGAAAAAAACGGGCTGGCCCGAGTTCGGCCCTAAAAAGCCCGACCCTAGTCCGGCCCAGCCGTGCCCGTGCCTGGCCCGACCCGTAGCCGTGCCCGTGCCCGGACTAAGGACGCGGCACGTCGTGCCGGCCCAGGCACGGCCCGTTCCAACAGCCGGCACGGCTTCGGCACGGCTTAGCCGTTGGATCTAGGGGATGGCTGCGGGCCGTTGGATGGGGAGGAGGGGGGTATATAACTCGTCTCCTCGACCGGCTCCTCCCCTCTCAACCGGCCAACCCTAATCCTCCCTCGCGCAGTCGCTCTCGCCCTCATCCTCTCCTCGTCTGCTCTCGCAGTCGCCGACTCGCCCTCGCTCGCTCCGTCGCTCGTCCTCATCCTCGCTCTCACCTGCTTGTCGTCGCTCTCGCTCTAGCGGTCTAGCCCGCTCGCCTGCTCCGTCGTGTCCATGGCATTCTCTGGAGGGTTCTGCCCTCAATCTCCGACCATCTTCTCTCTCTGAAAGAACATCTAAGCCCCTAAGTGGGTTTTGGTGTATTGATGGCAATAAATTTAAGGGACTAATGAGATTTGTTGAGTTTAGACAGGTAACAAATATGCAAGGATTAGATGACATCACGTGAGACCCCCCAATTCTTTCTACACGGTGTATGGATCAAAGAAGGCTTACTTTTATTTTATACTTTTGAAATTGAGTATAGGATACGCCGTACTATAAAGGGGGACACAAACTGCAGGCTTCTGAGGAACCTTGTGCTCTCATACCACATCAAAGATAAACCCAAAAGCCCAAAAGAAAGCCAGAAGAACTACTTTTTAAATCTGTTCTGACCAGACCGCAGAGGTTCTGTATTCCAACACAGAATCTCTGTGTCCGAGCACTTCTGTGTTCGATCGTAGAAGTTCTCTGTTCGCGCAGAGAAGTTCGGTAACTTTCTGTACCATTGACTGGAAAGTGAGGGGGTATTTAATGTCGTCCTCTTCTTCCCCCAACGGTTGTCTGCCTTATCCAAACTCATCCCCAACCCGTGAACAGACTCTCTTTCCTCCATTGTTGGCGACCCAAGCTCTCCTCTTCATTCTTGGTGATTTCTAAGAGAGAGATTGGATTAGGGAGTGGATTAGAGAGCACTAGAGCAAGAGCTTACAGCTGAGAGCCTTCGTTCTTCCTCTAGCCTGCAGTTGGTGTTCATTACTCTTGGGGCTTCGGCTCCTAGACGGTTAGAGGTTGCCCGGGAGCTCCCAATAGGTTGTGGTTGAGCACCGGGAAGTTTGTATCACCCTTGTGAAGCTTAGTGGAAACCTCAAGCTTGAGTCTTGGTGATTCGCTTGAGAAGAGGTCGGAGTTGGAAGAGACTCCAAGCCTTTGTGGCTCCCTCAACAACGAGGACGTAGGCTAGCCTTGGTGGCAAAGCTGAACCTCGGAGTAAATCCCTTGCCACTCTTCTTCTTCTTCTTCTTCTTCTTGTTGTTGTTGTTGTCTTGCTTTACATTCAAATTGCAATACTTGTTTCTTCTCCGATCTACTTGCCTACTTCTATCTAGCTGCAGGGACCTGTTGAACAGCAAAGTTGAAACCATAAGAAAGCTGAGAAATTTGGTGGATATGTGTTTCACTGCAGTTTTACACACGCATATTGTTTTTCTGTAGAGACCGGAGAGGTTCTGCGTTCGAGCGCAGAAGTTCTTCAGTCTGGCAGTTAATTATTTGTGAGAATATTTAATTTGTAGGCCTATTCACTCCCCTCTAGGCCAAACATCGATCCTTTCAATTGGTATCAAAGCCTAAACCTCGTGGTAAGCGCTTCACCGCGTGAGGAAAATGGCTAGTGGAGGTGATAAAGTTCCAGGTGATGGTGAAATTCAAGTGGATGTCGAAAATGAGGATGACAACACGGTTGAACCCACAGCTGCAAGTGGGGCAGTAAAAAATGGCAACACGTCAGGCAAGGGTGGAGATGACGGTGTTCCAAAAGAAAAGGGAAGAAACAAGGTTCCAAAGGTCAAAGGAAGCAAAGAGGATGATCCCAAGCTAGAGAGCAGCGATACCGAGAATGGGGATGATGATGACACCTATTATGGTGGAAGAATCCCTAGAAGAGGGCTGCATGAAAGGAAGAAGAGCAGCGAAGCCTATGGAAGTGTATCCTTTGATTATAGTTCCATTTCTAATGTTGCTCCTAACACCTTTGTCTCGATGCCCGCAAGCAAGTTGCCCATGTTTGATGGGACAAACTTTGCTAAGTGGAAGCACTTGATGAAGATTCATCTAATTGGAATCCATCCCGAGCTTTGGAATGTTGTGACTGCAGGTTTCACCGATCCTCAAGACCCACACAACCTTACACCATATGAGTTGCGACAAATTCATCTCAATGCTCAAGCAACCGGTGTGCTACTTAGCTCGTTGAGTCCGGAGGATTACAACAAAGTGATAGGCTTGAGATAGCAAAAGAGATTTGGGACACACTTGTCATTGCTCATGAGGGAGTTGACAAAGTGAGGAAGTCCAAAATTGATTTATTGATGGCTCAACTCAATAGGTTTGTGATAAAGGAAGGTGAAGGACCACAAGCTATGTTTGATAGGATGATGGTGCTTGTAGGAAAGATTAGAGGTCTCGGTGGAGAGGACTTGGATGATCACACCGTTGTCAAGATCATGTTAGAAGCATTTGCACCAAGAAACCGAACACTTGTGACTCTCATTCGTGAGAAGAAGAAGTTTGAAGAGTTCACACCAAGTGACGTGCTTGGAAGAATTCTTACACATGAGCTCATGGATGTAGAGGCGGATCAAAGAAGAAGACTTGGCGAATTAGAAGAGAAGTTAGAGAGCATGAAGGTCAAGGATGTTGCTCTCAAGGCAAATAAGTCAAGCAAGTCAAGTTCATCATCAAAAGCCAAAGCTATCAAAAAGATGATTGAAGTCTCCTCAAGTGAAGATGAAGATGATGAGGATGAAGGATCAAGCTTCGAAGATGAAGAGGAGTTTGCCTTGTTCATGAGAAGATTCAAGAAGCACTTAAAGAAGGAAGGTCTTCACATCACTAGAAACAAATACAATAGAAGAAGACCAAAAAGATCTTGCTACAATTGTGGTGCCCCCGATCATTTCATTGTGGACTGCCCATATGAGTTGAGAGATGACGAAAGATAAGAATCAAGACAAGGACAAGTCATTCAAGAGAAGGGTTGACAAGAATGAGAAGGTTCCAAACAAGAAGAAGTACTCCGGAAGAGCAAACATTGGAGAGGAATGGGAGTCAAATGATGAAAGTGAAGAGGAAGAGAAGAAAGGAGGTATTGCAAGCATAGCTATTCAAAAGCCATCCTCATCGAAGCTCTTCCCAAACCTCTCCGACTCGGATGATGACACCACACTCCTATGTCTCATGGGCAAGGGAGCAAAGGTACATGCCAAACTTAAAGCTCCTCCACCTAGTGATGTAGATAGTGATAGTGATAATGAACAAGCAAATTTGATAAAAGGTCTAGACAAGAAATCCAAGAAATTTGTTAAAAAGCTAATAGAGGATGTAGAGGACCTAGAGAACACCCTTACTAAGCAAGAGGATATGTTTATAGCTAGTAAGGAAGCTCTCATGTTGGAAAGAGAGAAGGTTGAGACATTGACCAAGGAGTTATCCTTGGAACGTGATCTCCATGCTAACCTAAAGAAGGCTCATAGTGTACTTCAAGAGAGCTTTGCAAGCCTTGGTTCCAAATTTGAGGAACTTGAAGTACAATATAGCACTCTTTGGGATAGCACTTCCTCTCTAGCCAAAAATAGTGCCTCTACACCCTCTACTAGTGAAGGATGTGGTAGATGTTTCTACATTGATATAAATGCTTGTGCTGCTAACTCTGCAAATATGGAAGCAATGAAGAAGGAAATTGTTAGGTTAAATGAAATAATATCCAAGGGGTGCATGGAAGAGAATAAGAAGATCAAGTTTCATCCCGGAAGGCATCCTTTGATCAAGGATGGTCTTGGACACAACAAGGGTGGCAAGGTAAATGGAAGGAAAATGGTTAATGACTTCCAAACTGTACAGTTTGAGAAGAAGGAAACCATTGGTGTTGTCCAGACCAAAGAGATTCTGCACTCAAATTCAGACTTTCAGCAGCAACAACGCAGAAGTTCTGCGTTCAAACAGAGAAGTTCTTCGGTCTGGGAAGACAGGAAATCAGCAAAGGGCAGAGAAGTTCCTCAGGTTGAGAGATCAACCAAAGCAGGTCACTCTAACACTCTTGTGCCCAAGAAAAGACAGTATGCATATAAGGCAAAGACCCATGCACCCCAAGATGATTTCTCTACAAGCTATGTGCTAACCCGCAACAAAAGTGGTAAAGTTGTTGCTAAAATTGTGGGTCCACAAGATAACATTTATTGCAGGAGAAGCTTATGGGTTCCTGTAACACCCCTGGTGTTTAACTGTAATTAACCTGACATGTCATCATATTTAGTCATTAATCATCCTTGCCTTGCATTTATGTTTGCTTAGTACTTGTGTAGCAATCTCTTTTCAAAAACCCTAAAAGCCCAAATCTTCCTATAAGGGCAAAAATGGTAATTTCACCTCTGTGCCTAGCTTTGTGTAATTCTTGTTCAGTTGGATGTCTTGAAGTTTTGTTGTGTTGGCCAAAGTTCAAAAACCAAAATCAGATTTCAAATCCCTTTGCAAAACTCTGATTTCCAAACCCTGGATTTTATCCCTCTTTTTGTAATTCAAAATTATTCAAAATTTGGGGTTGGTCCAAAAAGCAAAGTTGTAGATCTGACCAAGAGAAACAACTTTGGTATTTACAAATTTTCAAGTTTCTGTACAAAGTTTGAAGTAAATCCAAATTCATTCAAATTCAAGTTTTGTTCCCTTTTCAGTTTTCAAAATTTATTTAAAAACTATTGAGTTTCAGAAAAAGTGTATATTAGCAAAGTTGTAGGTTTTGTCAAATGGAACAACTTTCATATATAAAGATTTTCAAGTTTCAGTTTGAAATCCAAAGTAATTTTGATTTGAATCAAATTTGAAAAGTGTCCCCTTTTCTGTTTTTGAATATAGTTCAAAAACTATTTGGAATTTGAAAATGTTCATATTGACAAAGTTGTAGATCTCATTTTTTCTGAGCAACTTTGGTATTTTGAGTTTTTGTCGCACAGTTCTAATTTTGGGAGAAATTTGCAAAATACAAAAACTGGCCAAAAGTCAAACCCTAGCCCCTACACTGTTCTTCTTCCCCGTAGAGCCAGGGGGAGGGGGGCCCGGCCATGGCGCCGGCGCTGCGCCTGCAGCGCATACGGCTGCTCCCCACGCGCCTCTGTCCTGCCCCAGCCGCTCCTTGGTCCCCTCCGCACCCGCACGCGAGCGCTGACTCCATCTCTCGGCCCCTACTGCTCCTGCTCGCCGCCGCCGCGTGGCCATTGCCGGCGCTGCCTGCGCCCGAGCCCCGGCTGCACGCCTGCGCCCGAGCCCCGGCTGCACGCCAGCGCCTCCGCCAGAGTGCAATCGAGTGCGCGTGCGTTCGCCGAGCTTATCCAGCCATCACCACGGTCTCTACCGGCCGCTATCCGCCTCTATAAAAGCCCCGCCGGTGCTCGAGCTCTCCCACTCAGCTCTGCCGCCGTCGCCACCTCACACCAGAGCTCCCAGCCCTCAACCACCTAGCCCGAAAGCTCCGCCTTGAGCTCGTGAAGCTTTCCCACCCTTCAATTTCACCTCCCCCGCCTCCAATCGCCCGGCGTAACCCCATCGTTCCCATCTCCGGCGGAAACCCGGTGAACTCGGGTTCGTCAAATACTCCCTCTCCGGCCACGATCATCTTCCCCTGACCCCTGTGTCAGCTTCCTCGGCTCCGCGCGACTCTAACCAGGCCCTTGCGGTCTCGTGTGTTGCGCAGGATCGCCGACTCGCCGGAGTGCCGCCGCGGTCGTCTCCTTCCTCGAGCCTCACCCTCGAGCACGTGTCGAGCCTCAGCCTCGAGGCTCACCCTCGAGCACGTCCCCGAGCCACACCCTCGAGCCCTGCCTCCGACCCGTGGTAAGCACCCGAAGCCTCCGGTCTCTGCTTCCACTCCGTCTCGCCCGAGCCTCCCAGTCAGGCCTCGGACGGACGCTTGCTTTTCCGTCTCGCCCGAGCCTTCCGTCTCGCCCGAGTCCGCTTCGCCCGAGTCAAGCCTCGGCGAGCGCATGCTCTCCGCTTCGCCCGAGCCTCCGGGCCAGGCCTCGGACGAAGCAGTCGCTTTCCGTCCCGCCCGAGACCGTGCGATTCGCCCGAGCCCGCGCGATTCGCCGAGCCCTTCATAGAAGGAGCACAGTGCTCTTTTCTTTTTCTGAAAGATATGAATAGTGTTCTGTATTCTCTTTTTTGTGTGAATTAATCTGTTGTTCCTTAAATCCTGATAAAATTATGGTATGCTCCATGCACTGTGTAGTATTTTATAAAAATATAAAACTTGACTTTTCTGCAAGAATTTGAAAATGTAAAATCCCTCTTTTAATTAATAAATGGATGGTTTTGTTTTTTTTAGAAAATTATTTATAACTCCAAAAATCATGAGACTAATTTTTGTGAGCTTCCTATGCCATGTGTAGTCTCTGGTGAAATTTTGAAGTCTTTTGGAACAAGTTGATTTTTGAGCATTTATCTTTAATTGTTAAATAGTGCCTTTTGTTAATTAATGTCTGGAATTATTTGAGCACCTTAATAACCTCCAAAAATTTTGAAATTTGTTTTGCCATCTATCTACACCATAATGAACTTATGTGATTAATTTGGTAATTTTTGGAGCAACTTCATAAAATGACCTTTTTAAATAATTAAGGAAAATAGAAAAAGTGATTAGGGTTCATGTTGTATGCCCTGTTTTGCATTGTTCATGATAGCATACTCATGTGCATGCATCATTGCATTCGTATAGTCACCGAAGAAGGAGTCAAGATCGAGGCAGCCGCCGACGAACCTGTTCCCGAGGCTACCCCGAGTTCCGACAACTGCTCCGCCGCCTTCGAGCCTGCCCTCTTTGCTCTTCAAGGCAAGCCCCGGTGCATTTAACCCTTTCCTTGAATTTATAAAATGATTTCCTTAAATGCTTTTGAGTTAAATTATTGCATTAGGTTTATAGGAGTTGTGTGCTATCCTAATTGATGCACTATCCACCTTGACCACTGATACACCTGATACCTGCTTTTCAAAAGTATTTGAAAATGCTTAGCAATGCTTATTGAATTAGACTTTGCAATAAAATGCCAAATTTCAAAAGTGTGATCACTTAAGGAATGTTTATGGGTATTTGGCTTTACTCCCTGCCTGTTGGCTAAGTATCTGATCCGTACCTAGTCAATAGCGAGGAGAGGTTGTCCGAGCGTACGGTGCCGTCATGTTGTAGTCCGGGACTCAACAGTTGACACCGACCGGGACAGGGTTGAAAAACTGACAGGACTATTACGCTTGGGTGAGATATAACCAAGGTGTAGTTCTGGCTGGAAAATTAGGGACCATCCGTATGGGGGCCTGCTGGTCAAGACTTGTAACTATTCACATACTTCGGAAAGCTCTGGCTCCGAGAAATCCTTGATTGGGACCGACAACCGCGCACTGGGAGTGGAGAGATGGTGGAAGTAGCATGTACCCACGTGGTCGTCGTACCTGGAAAGGAGTGGTGTACTGTACTTCCGGGTGGCGTAGGACCGGGTCCAATCTTGGAGGAATCGTGGTAGACGAGTTGGCATATGCAAGCTTGGGTGCTACATATGCAGTGTGGATAGGGATCCTCAGCTGAGTATTATTTATCCGGATTAACGTTGCTCCTCGGTTATGGAGACTTGGTCCACTGACTGTCAACGGAGAGTGGTTCTCAACTAGGAATGTTTTAAAATGTAAAATGAATCATGAATGATGAAGAATTGAGGAATACTGAATCTTTCAAAATAAAATGAGGTTTACAAAAATGCTTTTCTGCAAAATACTTGATCTTGCTTAAGCCTTACCTTGACTACCCTAAGCCTCTCATTCCTGAGTCTTCTCCCTTTTCTTTAGTCGGGTAAGTCTTGTTGAGTACCCCAGTACTCAGGGTTTGTTACCCATGCTGCAGGTATGTCAGAGTCCCCGATGTGTTTTGCACCCTGCTGCGTGACCATCGTCCAGGAAGAGGCCGATGAGGCCGAAGAATAGTTGTACACCCTCGGGCTGGGTGATTATAAGTATCTTTGCTGTTCCCCACTATGTTGCCTATGTTTATTTCTATTATCAGAACTTGGTTTGTAATAACTGCACCTTAATTTCTATTTGGAACCCTGTTTTGTAAAACTAATGTTATTTAAGTCTTCCGCTCATTATTCCGATGTTATTTGTAAAAGTATGCAATGCTGTAACCGAATTGTGAGATGATCCTGCGGACATTGGGCACTGATGTAGCCCGGTGGCGAACAGGTCTTAATCACGTGGAACATGGGTTCGGCTGTCAGAGGTTGACAGGGACACGTGGGCCATGGGATTAGGGTCGTTCCGTCACAGAGTGGTATCGGAGCATCTCACTTTAACGTTGCAGTGTTCGTTTTTGCGAAAACTTCAAAAGACCTTTCGAGTCCAAACAAACTAAACTTGACTATTTTGAGTCCAAATTGCTTCTCTCATCTTGTCTCTCATATGGCAACACTAGCTAGTGGAACAACATGTCTTAAGCCCTATGTACCTTATTTATTGCATTGCCTTGTTCCGTAGGAACGATTCATGCATCATGTCATAATCACTTAAGTTAACTTCCTCTCTAAGTTCGTTGGGGTAGTATGCCTTTACCTGTTCTTGCTAGCCTTTCTCATCCATCTTCTCTTATCCAGACATGGCCCGTATCAAGCTGACTGCCCGCAAGTCGACTGGACCGCATGGTGTGCCACGCCACCAGCTGGCACCACGCGCTGGGGAGGAGACTGGAGAATCTTCCAACGGTCGTCGCTTTCCCCGCCGCACCCGCAAGAATCTGAAGGAGGAAATCAAGAATCTGAAGGCTGAGATAGAGAACATGGAGCATGACTTCTACCTTTCCCGCCTGGAGTTTTATGAGGCACGAGCTTCCCTGGAGCAGGCCAATCGGAACACGGTTCGCGCTATCGAGCAGCGCAATGATGCTTGGACCCGCGAGGACGTTACCAGAGCCCAGCTCCACGGACTGCAGCAGTACACAGCTCAGATTGAACAATTCAATGATATGCTTCATGAGGAAGTGCATCAGCTGTATGATCAACTCCACCCCTTGGTACCCCCGGTTATGGAAGACCCTGAGGACGGAGTTGTGGAGGAACCAGAAGTGGAACAAGGGCCAGGCAAGAACGAAGAAGTTGAACCTGTCGAAGATGTCTACGCTGAAGACGAGGACGAGGAGGAAGAGCCTGAGCTCATCCTCGAAGAAGACGACGACGAAGAAATGATCATCATCGATGAGGACTAGACCCGTCTTTAGGAGATGGAGATCCCGTGTGTCTGTACCACCTGCTTACCTAAAACCTTAGTCTAGGTTTGGGGGCGTTAGTCTGTCTGTTGCCAAGTCTGGCATGTATCTTTCTTTTCGCATCTTTTCCCTTTATCGGTCTGTATCATCTGTCAGTCACCTTATCAAGTCATCAGTCTTTTGTATCAGTGAAGCTATCTATCAGTTGTTTCGGAACTTTGTCTATGAATACTAAGTTCCAAGTTGCTTAACAGATGCCTGTGAACACTCGCACTGGAGCTGGAGGTTCTGATGATGCCAACCTCCCAAACCCTCCACCTGTCCCAGCTACCCTAGCAGAGGCCATTGCAGCCTTGGCCGCCGCTGCCAACCTAATGGCTCAAAACCAAGGACAGCAGAACATTCACCGTGGTCGCCACAACATCAACCAAGAGACCACCTATGTGGAATTCACCGAAACTCGTCCACCGGTCTTCACCAAGGCCGATGAACCCCTCGAAGCGGATGATTGGCTCCGCACCATGGAGCAGAAGTTTGGTCTTATCAACTGCACCGACATCCAGAAGCCACGTTTCGCTTCACAGCAACTTCGTGGTCCGGCAAGTGCTTGGTACGCCAACCTGTTGGCTGCCCAGCCAGAAGGTCATCGGTTGACCTGGGAGGAGTTCCGCACTGCTTTCCGTGCTCATCACATCCCTTCCGGATTGATGAAAATGAAGCTTGATCAGTTCCTGGCTCTCCAACAGAAAGACTCCACAATCATGCAGTATGTGGGTCAATTCAATCATCTCAGTCAGTATGCCTCAGAGTATGTCAACACAGATGAGAAGAAGAGGGATTGTTTCCTCAGAGGACTGCACCCAAAGATCCGCAGGAGCTTGTCCAATAACCTGACTGGGTCTTATCACGATGTTGTTGACCGGGCTGTTGCTTTTGAAGAAAGCAATCGCCAGTACCAGGAAGAGAAGAAGAAGAAGAAAGCAGGGTCAAGCAGCTTCTCTGGCGGTCACAAACGCCAGAGAATCATCTATCACCCCGGCCACCACCACAATCGTCTACCTTACCCCAACCAGCAAGTGGTCGTCCGTACCGCGGCTACCACCCATAATGCCAACCAGCAGAGTGCCACACAGCCGAACGCCTCAGGTGTTCGTATCACCACTCCACAAACAGCCTACAACCATCCATGCTACAACTGTGGCCAGCTTGGTCACTGGTCTCGTGAGTGCCCAAAGCCCAAGAGGTATGCTCAGAATGCTCAGAAGAATCCTGGAGGATCTCAGCAGCAGCAGCACCGTGCACAGCAGCAGCATGCCCAGAAAGGCAGGATTGTCAAGAAGCACGGGCAAGTCTACTACACCGCTGTCAGCGATATACCAGAAGGGGAGCCCGTCATGATCGGTAGGTTTCCTGTTGCCAATCACCCTGCAGTTGTGTTGTTTGATTCTGGTGCATCGCATTCCTTCATCAGTCGTACTTTTGTCATCAAGCATGAAATATCAATTGAGGATTTAAAAGAAAGTTTCTGCATATTTTCGCCTGGAGGGCGTATAAGTACTAAGGAAGTGGTTCGCAGTATACCAGTAAGGTTGGGGGAACATGTATTTCCCACCACCATGATAGTGCTTCATGATCAGGAGATAGATGTCATTCTAGGCATGAATTGGATGTGTCAGTATAAAGCCATGATCGACATCCTGAATAGAGTTGTGAGAGTGGATATTCCTAACAGTACCGCCAAACTCCTTCTCCAACTTCCAATGCCTCAAAAACCAGCAGCCACTCAAATAAACACCGCCTATGTTCTGGAAACCCGGGACATCCCCGTGGTTTGTGAATTCCCTGATGTTTTTCCTGAGGATTTGCCTAGTCTGCCTCCTGACCGTGACATTGAGTTTGGCATAGAGCTAAAGCCCGGGACTGCTCCTATATCCCGCAGAGCTTATCGAATGCCTCCCAGAGAGTTGGCAGAACTAAAAATCCAGTTACAAGATTTGTTGGACAAGGGTTTCATTCGCCCAAGCTCGTCTCCTTGGGGCTGTCCTGCAATCTTTGTAAAGAAGAAAGACAAGACTCTCAGAATGTGCATTGATTATCGCCCACTCAATGAGGTCACCATCAAAAATAAATATCTCTTGCCTCGTATTGATCTTCTCTTTGACCAGTTAGCTGGAGCCAAAGTATTCTCCAAGATCGATCTCAGATCTGGCTACCACCAAATAAAGATTCGTCCTGAAGATATTCCTAAAACAGCTTTCACCACCAGATACGGCCTATATGAGTACTTGGTCATGTCCTTCGGTTTGACCAATGCCCCTGCTCATTTCATGTACCTCATGAACTCTGTGTTCATGCCAGAGCTTGATAAATTCGTGGTCGTGTTCATTGACGACATCCTTGTCTACTCAAAAACCCCTGAAGATCATGCCGAACATCTTCGTATCGTTCTATCCCGTCTCAGAGAACATCAGCTGTATGCCAAGTTCAGTAAATGTGAGTTCTGGTTAGATCAGATACAGTTTCTTGGACATGTCCTATCCGCTGAAGGTGTGTCAGTTGACCCTGGTAAAGTGGCAGACATTCTGGATTGGAAGCCACCTACCACTGTTCATCAAGTCCGCAGCTTTATGGGAATGGCAGGATATTATCGTCGATTCATCCCAGATTTCTCAAGAATCGCCAAGCCTATCACTGAGTTAGTAAAGAATTCTGTGAAGTTTGTCTGGTCACCAGCCTGTGAGCAAGCCTTTCAAACATTGAAGAAACTGTTAACTACATCACCAGTGCTAGCCCAGCCGAACATCGAGAAACCCTTTGATGTCTACTGTGATGCATCTGGTACTGGTTTGGGTTGTGTTTTGATGCAAGAAGGTCGAGTGATCGCTTATGCCTCCCGACAGCTTAAGCGACATGAAGAGAATTACCCAACTCATGATCTCGAGTTAGCAGCAGTAGTGCATGCCTTGAAGATCTGGCGTCATTATTTGTTGGGCAGTACCTGTAATGTGTACACTGATCACAAAAGCCTGAAGTATATTTTCACTCAAGAAGAGCTGAATATGAGGCAGAGAAGATGGCTTGAGTTAATTAAGGACTATGATCTTGAAGTGCATTACCATCCGGGTAAGGCGAATGTGGTCGCCGATGCACTCAGTCGCAAGTCTTATTGCAACTGTCTGATGATGAAACCCTATGATTCTTCATTATGTTATGAGCTGGAAAAGTTGAATATTGAAATGATTCCACAAGGAACTCTGAATAATATCAGAATAGAAACCCCTATCAGAGAGCAGATCATCGCTGCACAGAAAGATAACCCTGGAATCAAGCACATCATCGAAAAGGTCCAATCCGGAAAGGCTGATTGTTTCAGGATTGATGATGCAGGAGTAGTATGGTTTAAGAATCGGTTAGTAGTTCCTAAAGTGCCTGAGTTAAGAAAGTTAATCCTTGATGAGGCACACTTGACCAGATTCTCCATCCACCCCGGCAGCAACAAGATGTACCAGGCTTTGAAGCAGCAATTCTGGTGGACAAAGATGAAGATTGAGATCGCCCGGTATGTCGCTCAGTGCGATACCTGCCAGAAAGTCAAAGCCGTCCACATGAAGCCCGGAGGAGAATTGCAACCTTTACCTATACCTGCTTGGAAATGGGACGATATCAGTATGGACTTTATCAATGGTCTACCCAAGACATCAAGAGGTTTTGATTCCATATGGGTGATCGTGGATCGCCTCACTAAGCAAGCTCACTTCCTGCCAGTGAAGACCAGTTACACCGTCCCCACTTATGCCACTTTGTACAAGAACCACATAGTGAAACTCCATGGCATACCCAAGAGCATTATCTCTGATCGTGGTACCCAGTTTGTCGCCAAGTTTTGGAAAGCGTTCCATACCTCACTTGGAACCAAGCTCTTGCATAGTACGGCATATCATCCGCAAACCGATGGACAAACTGAGCGAGTCAACCAAGTGTTAGAGGATATGTTGAGAGCATGTGTGCTCACCTTCGCAGATACTTGGGATGACTGTTTGCCCTTGGCAGAGTTCTCATATAATAACAGTTACCAAGAGAGCATCAAAATGGCACCCTTTGAAGCACTGTACGGCCGCCGTTGTCGTACACCTCTCAATTGGTCTGAACCCGGAGAAAGGGAATTCTTTGGAGTTGACCTAGTAAAAGATATGGAAGAGAAAGTCAAGCATATACAAGAGAACATGAAGATTGCACAGTCTCGACAGAAAAGTTATGCTGACAAGAGACGTCGACCTCTGCAGTTCGAGATCGGGGATTATGTGTACCTGAAGGTCTCACCCACCAAAGGAGTCACTCGTTTTGGAGTCAAAGGAAAGTTAGCACCCCGCTACATTGGTCCCTTGGAGATTCTGGATCGTTGTGGCAAGGTCGCTTACAAGCTAAGTTTGCCCGATCATCTTTCAGCAGTTCATAATGTGTTTCATGTCTCTCAACTCAAGAAGTGCCTCCGAGTACCTGAACATATGGTTGAAGTTGAAGGTATTGAGCTAGAACCAGATCTGTCATACACTGAGTATCCAGTTCGCGTGTTGGACCACAAAGATCGTGTTACCCGAAGAACCACCACAAGATGGTACAAGATCCAGTGGAACCAGCACTCTGAAGAAGAAGCCACCTGGGAATCCGAAGACTTTTTAGCAAAGAACTATCCCGACTTTCTCGAATCTCTGTAGATGTAAGGTTTTGCCTTTTCCTTCTTAAGACGTGGAATCTCGGGGCGAGATTTCTTTTAGGGGGGAAGGCTGTAACACCCCTGGTGTTTAACTGTAATTAACCTGACATGTCATCATCTTTAGTCATTAATCATCCTTGCCTTGCATTTATGTTTGCTTAGTACTTGTGTAGCAATCTCTTTTCAAAAACCCTAAAAGCTCAAATCTTCCTATAAGGGCAAAAATGGTAATTTCACCTCTGTGCCTAGCTTTGTGTAATTCTTGTTCAGTTGGATGTCTTGAAGTTTTGTTGTGTTGGCCAAAGTTCAAAAACCAAAATCAGATTTCAAATCCCTTTGCAAAACTCTGATTTCCAAACCCTGGATTTTATCCCTCTTTTTGTAATTCAAAATTATTCAAAATTTGGGGTTGGTCCAAAAAGCAAAGTTGTAGATCTGACCAAGAGAAACAACTTTGGTATTTACAAATTTTCAAGTTTCTGTACAAAGTTTGAAGTAAATCCAAATTCATTCAAATTCCAGTTTTGTTCCCTTTTCAGTTTTCAAAATTTATTTAAAAACTATTGAGTTTCAGAAAAAGTGTATATTAGAAAAGTTGTAGGTTTTGTCAAATGGAACAACTTTCATATATAAAGATTTTCAAGTTTCAGTTTGAAATCCAAAGTAATTTTGATTTGAATCAAATTTGAAAAGTGTCCCCTTTTCTGTTTTTGAATATAGTTCAAAAACTATTTGGAATTTGAAAATGTTCATATTGACAAAGTTGTAGATCTCATTTTTTCTGAGCAACTTTGGTATTTTGAGTTTTTGTCGCACAGTTCTAATTTTGGGAGAAATTTGCAAAATACAAAAACTGGCCAAAAGTCAAACCCTAGCCCCTACACTGTTCTTCTTCCCCGTAGAGCCAGGGGAGGGGGGGCGGCCATGGCGCCGGCGCTGCGCCTGCAGCGCATACGGCTGCTCCCCACGCGCCTCTGTCCTGCCCCAGCCGCTCCTTGGTCCCCTCCGCACCCGCACGCGAGCGCTGACTCCATCTCTCGGCCCCTACTGCTCCTGCTCGCCGCCGCCGCGTGGCCATTGCCGGCGCTGCCTGCGCCCGAGCCCCGGCTGCACGCCAGCGCCTCCGCCAGAGTGCAATCGAGTGCGCGTGCGTTCGCCGAGCTTATCCAGCCATCACCACGGTCTCTACCGGCCGCTATCCGCCTCTATAAAAGCCCCGCCGGTGCTCGAGCTCTCCCACTCAGCTCCGCCGCCGTCGCCACCTCACACCAGAGCTCCCAGCCCTCAACCACCTAGCCCGAAAGCTCCGCCTTGAGCTCGTGAAGCTTTCCCACCCTTCAATTTCACCTCCCCCGCCTCCAATCGCCCGGCGTAACCCCATCGTTCTCATCTCCGGCGGAAACCCGGTGAACTCGGGTTCGTCAAATACTCCCTCTCCGGCCACGATCATCTTCCCCTGACCCCTGTGTCAGCTTCCTCGGCTCCGCGCGACTCTAACCAGGCCCTTGCGGTCTCGTGTGTTGCGCAGGATCGCCGACTCGCCGGAGTGCCGCCGCGGTCGTCTCCTTCCTCGAGCCTCACCCTCGAGCACGTGTCGAGCCTCAGCCTCGAGCCTCACCCTCGAGCACGTCCCCGAGCCACACCCTCGAGCCCTGCCTCCGACCCGTGGTAAGCACCCGAAGCCTCCGGTCTCTGCTTCCACTCCGTCTCGCCCGAGCCTCCCAGTCAGGCCTCGGACGGACGCTTGCTTTTCCGTCTCGCCCGAGCCTTCCGTCTCGCCCGAGCCTTCCGTCTCGCCCGAGTCCGCTTCGCCCGAGTCAAGCCTCGGCGAGCGCATGCTCTCCGCTTCGCCCGAGCCTCCGGGCCAGGCCTCGGACGAAGCAGTCGCTTTCCGTCCCGCCCGAGCCCGCGCGATTCGCCGAGCCCTTCATAGAAGGAGCACAGTGCTCTTTTCTTTTTCTGAAAGATGTGAATAGTGTTCTGTATTCTCTTTTTTGTGTGAATTAATCTGTTGTTCCTTAAATCCTGATAAAATTATGGTATGCTCCATGCACTGTGTAGTATTTTATAAAAATATAAAACTTGACTTTTCTGCAAGAATTTGAAAATGTAAAATCCCTCTTTTAATTAATAAATGGATGGTTTTGTTTTTTTTAGAAAATTATTTATAACTCCAAAAATCATGAGACTAATTTTTGTGAGCTTCCTATGCCATGTTTAGTCTCTGGTGAAATTTTGAAGTCTTTTGGAACAAGTTGATTTTTGAGCATTTATCTTTAATTGTTAAATAGTGCCTTTTGTTAATTAATGTCTGGAATTATTTGAGCACCTTAATGACCTCCAAAAATTTTGAAATTTGTTTTGCCATCTATCTACACCATAATGAACTTATGTGATTAATTTGGTAATTTTTGGAGCAACTTCATAAAATGACCTTTTTAAATAATTAAGGAAAATAGAAAAAGTGATTAGGGTTCATGTTGTATGCCCTGTTTTGCATTGTTCATGATAGCATACTCATGTGCATGCATCATTGCATTCGTATAGTCACCGAAGAAGGAGTCAAGATCGAGGCAGCCGCCGACGAACCTGTTCCCGAGGCTACCCCGAGTTCCGACAACTGCTCCGCCGCCTTCGAGCCTGCCCTCTTTGCTCTTCAAGGCAAGCCCCGGTGCATTTAACCCTTTCCTTGAATTTATAAAATGATTTCCTTAAATGCTTTTGAGTTAAATTATTGCATTAGGTTTATAGGAGTTGTGTGCTATCCTAATTGATGCACTATCCACCTTGACCACTGATACACCTGATACCTGCTTTTCAAAAGTATTTGAAAATGCTTAGCAATGCTTATTGAATTAGACTTTGCAATAAAATGCCAAATTTCAAAAGTGTGATCACTTAAGGAATGTTTATGGGTATTTGGCTTTACTCCCTGCCTGTTGGCTAAGTATCTGATCCGTACCTAGTCAATAGCGAGGAGAGGTTGTCCGAGCGTACGGTGCCGTCATGTTGTAGTCCGGGACTCAACAGTTGACACCGACCGGGACAGGGTTGAAAAACTGACAGGACTATTACGCTTGGGTGAGATATAACCAAGGTGTAGTTCTGGCTGGAAAATTAGGGACCATCCGTATGGGGGCCTGCTGGTCAAGACTTGTAACTATTCACATACTTCGGAAAGCTCTGGCTCCGAGAAATCCTTGATTGGGACCGACAACCGCGCACTGGGAGTGGAGAGATGGCGGAAGTAGCATGTACCCACGTGGTCGTCGTACCTGGAAAGGAGTGGTGTACTGTACTTCCGGGTGGCGTAGGACCGGGTCCAATCTTGGAGGAATCGTGGTAGACGAGTTGGCATATGCAAGCTTGGGTGCTACATATGCAGTGTGGATAGGGATCCTCAGCTGAGTATTATTTATCCGGATTAACGTTGCTCCTCGGTTATGGAGACTTGGTCCACTGACTGTCAACGGAGAGTGGTTCTCAACTAGGAATGTTTTAAAATGTAAAATGAATCATGAATGATGAAGAATTGAGGAATGCTGAATCTTTCAAAATAAAATGAGGTTTACAAAAATGCTTTTCTGCAAAATACTTGATCTTGCTTAAGCCTTACCTTGACTACCCTAAGCCTCTCATTCCTGAGTCTTCTCCCTTTTCTTTAGTCGGGTAAGTCTTGTTGAGTACCCCAGTACTCAGGGTTTGTTACCCATGCTGCAGGTATGTCAGAGTCCCCGATGTGTCTTGCACCCTGCTGCGTGACCATCGTCCAGGAAGAGGCCGATGAGGCCGAAGAATAGTTGTACACCCTCGGGCTGGGTGATTATAAGTATCTTTGCTGTTCCCCACTATGTTGCCTATGTTTATTTCTATTATCAGAACTTGGTTTGTAATAACTGCACCTTAATTTCTATTTGGAACCCTGTTTTGTAAAACTAATGTTATTTAAGTCTTCCGCTCATTATTCCGATGTTATTTGTAAAAGTATGCAATGCTGTAACCGAATTGTGAGATGATCCTGCGGACATTGGGCACTGATGTAGCCCGGTGGCGAACAGGTCTTAATCACGTGGAACATGGGTTCGGCTGTCAGAGGTTGACAGGGACACGTGGGCCATGGGATTAGGGTCGTTCCGTCACAGTTCCAAAGATTCTTATTGCTAACCTTGAAGGCCCCAAATCCGTTTGGGGACCTAAAACAAAGAATTAATTGATTTTGTAGGCATACTCCTCCGGTGGATCAAGTTGGGTGATCGATAGTGGATGCACGAATCATATGACCGGAGAGGAGAGTATGTTCTCATCATACAGCCCCATGGATGACTCCAACGAGAATATCATATTTGGGGACAATAGCAAAGGAGAGGTGCTCGAGCTTGGTAAAATTGCTATCACTCAATATCATTCAATCTCTAATGTTCTTCTTGTAAATTCGTTGGGTTACAATCTGTTGTCTGTCTCACAACTTTGTGAAATGGGCTATGATTGTCTCTTTACGGATAAGGGTGTGACTGTCTATAGAAGGGAGGATTCCTCTAAAGCTTTTACAGGTCGGTTGAAAAATAAGCTTTACCTTGTTGACTTCAACAAGAATGAAGCTAACTTAGAGACCTATTTAGTGGCAAAATCTAGCATGGGATGGTTATGGCATCGCCGACTAGCCCATGTTGGGATGAGGAACTTGGCCAAACTTCAAGCAGACAATCACATCCTAGGACTAACAAATGTTTCTTTTGAGAAAGATAGAATATGCAGTGCATGCCAAGCTGGAAAACAAGTTGGAGCACACCATCCCATCAAGAATGTGAGGACCACAAAAAGGCCGTTGGAGTTGTTGCACATGGATCTATTTGGTCCAATTGCCTACATAAGTATTGGCGGTAACAAATATGGGTTGGTTATTGTTGATGATTATTCTCGCTTCACTTGGGTGTTCTTCTTGTATGATAAAAGTGAAGTGCAAGGTATCTTCAAAAAGTTTGCAAGAAGAGCACAAAATGAATTTGAGGTGAAGGTCAAGAAAGTTAGAAGTGACAACAGAACCGAGTTTCGCAACACCAACATAGAAGACTTTCTTGATGAAGAAGGGGTTAAACATGAATTCTCAGCCCCCCTACTCTCCACAGCAAAATGGAGTGGTTGAGAGAAAGAATAGAACCCTCATTGAGATGGCAAGGACAATGCTTGATGAGTACAAGACTTCGGATCGCTTTTGGGTCGAAGCCGTCAACACCGCTTGCCATGCAATCAACTGGCTCTACCTCCACAAGCTTGAGGATAAAACCTCCTATGAGCTTCTAACCGGTAACAAACCTAAGGTGTCATACTTTAGAGTGTTTGGGAGTAAGTGTTTCATTCTAAACAAGAAGCCCAAATCCTCAAAGTTTGCACCTAAGGTTGATGAAGGTTTTCTCCTTGGTTATGGAACAAACGAGTACGCCTATCGTGTTTTCAACAAAACCACCGGTCTTGTTGAGATAGCGAGAGACGTAACGTTTGATGAAACTAACGACTCTCAAGTGGAGCAAGTTGATTTGAATGTTTTAGGAAATGAAGAGCCACCATGTGATGCAATCAAGCAACTTGCAATTGGTGAAATCAGACCTCAGGAGCCACATATTCAGGGGGATAGTTCAAACAGAAGATGTGAAGTTCAGCAACAGCCTGCCACTGTACAGACCAGAGAAGTTCTCTGTCCGGGCAGAGAAGTTCTGCTGGACAGGGGCTCTGCACGCAGACAGAAAAGTTCTGCAGTCTGGGCAGATAACAGAGAAATGTCAAGTATAATTCAAGATCAAGATCTTCAAGATATACAAGTTGATGCTGATGATGAGCCCATACAGCAGCAGGCCAAGACTCCTCACCCACGAGTACATCAAAGTATCCAACGGGATCATCCCGTTGACAACATCCTTGGGAGTATTCGAAGAGGGGTAACCACTCGTTCTCGATTAGCAAATTTTTGTGAATTTTACTCGTTTGTTTCCTCTTTGGAGCCTCTCAGGATTGAAGAAGCACTTGATGACTCAGATTGGGTGATGGCCATGCAAGAAGAACTCAACAACTTTACACGGAATGAAGTCTGGTCCTTAATAGAAAGACCCCGTGCAAATGTGATAGGGACAAAATGGGTCTTTCGAAACAAGCAAGATGAACATGGTATGGTTACTAGGAACAAGGCAAGATTGGTTGCTCAAGGGTTTACACAAGTTGAAGGCTTGGACTTTGATGAGACATATGCTCCGGTAGCAAGGCTTGAAGCTATTCGGATGCTTTTAGCTTTTGCTGCACATCATGACTTTAAGCTATATCAAATGGATGTCAAGAGTGCGTTCTTGAATGGGCCAATATCCGAGACCGTATATGTTGAGCAACCACCAGGATTTGAAGACCCAAAGTATCCTAACCATGTTTATAAGCTCCATAAGGCGCTCTATGGGCTTAAGCAAGCACCAAGAGCATGGTATGAATGCCTTAAGGAGTTTATACTCAAACAAGGATTTGAAATTGGGAAAGCTGATCCTACTTTATTTACTAGAAAAATTGATGATCATATCTTTGTGTGCCAAATATATGTCGATGACATAATATTTGGTAGTACTAATGAATCCTTTTGTCAAGAATTTAGTAGGATCATGACCAAGAGGTTTGAGATGTCCATGATGGGAGAGTTGAAATTCTTCCTCGGATTTCAAATTAAGCAACTCAAGGAAGGAACATTTCTATGTCAAACCAAGTACATCAAGGACATGCTAAAGAAGTTTGACATGGAAAATGCCAAACCCATCAAGACACCAATGCCAACCAATGGACATCTTGATTTAAATGAAGATGGGCAAAGCATCGATCAAAAGGTATATCGGTCCATGATAGGCTCATTGCTTTACTTATGTGCATCTAGGCCTGATATTATGCTTAGTGTGTGCATGTGTGCAAGGTTTCAAGCTAATCCGAAAGAATGTCACCTTGTGGCCGTTAAAAGGATTCTTTGGTACTTAGCTCACACTCCAAACCTTGGCTTGTGGTATCCCAAGGGCTCCACTTTCAATCTACTTGGGTATTCGGATTCCGATTACGCCGGTTGCAAGGTAGATAGAAAGAATACATCCGGGACTTGTCAATTTCTTGGCCGGTCCTTGGTGTCTTGGAGCTCTAAAAAGCAAAACTGTGTAGCTCTTTCCACCGCTGAGGCCGAGTATGTGGCGGCCGGTGCATGTTGTGCCCAACTACTTTGGATGAAGCAAACCCTCAGTGATTTCGGATGTCATTTCTCCAAAATCCCACTTTTGTGTGACAATGAGAGTGCTATAAAACTTGCAAACAATCCCGTGAGCCACTCTCGAACAAAACATATTGACATCCGGCATCATTTCTTGAGAGACCACGAAACCAAAGGAGATATCGCTTTGCATCATGTGAGCACCGATAAGCAACTAGCCGATATCTTCACTAAGCCCCTAGATGAGCAAAGGTTTTGTGCTTTGAGAAGTGAGCTAAATATCCTAGATTCTCGTAACGTGGGTTGAATCTTTGCACACAAACTGAATATTCTATATTTGCTATCTTTTCTTGTGTTTATTGAAAAGCTTTTAATTCTAGTATTGCAAAATGTTGAATCTTTTGTTTTTGACCCTATCACAAGTGGCTATTGTTACTGTATTGTTGATTGCTGGCTAGTCACAAATGACAAGGTGTATCTATGTCCATCACTAGTCTTAGAATTATCTTGGCTTACAGATCAGACCTTGCTGTGTTCAGTAATTGGAGAGATTCTCTGCTCGAATAAAGAAGTTCTGTGCTCTGGCACAGAAGTTCGGTGCTCGAACAGAGAAGTTCTCCATCCCCAGTCCTTTGAAAATCTTGGCTCATTTCCTGGTGGGCTGGCGTGATGGGCCGTCTCTTGAGGCCCATCTTCGGTGCGGGTAGAGGAGTGCCTGGAGACGGTTTCTTTCTCCCTCTCCAGTCAACTCCGGGTCCCTCTCTCTCTCTTTCTTCCTCCGCCCGCACCCAGCCATTGCCGTCATCGCCCGGTCGTTCCTCCTTCGCCGTCGGTCGCCGTCAGGGACGGTCGGTCACCGGAGCAGAGGCTCGCGTGGTGGTCCCGCTCGAGAAGGAGGAGGCCCCTTAGGCGATTCTGGTGCTCCATTCCGCGTCGCCAAATCCTCCGCGGTCTCGCGAAGCGAGGTGGTGCTCGCCGGCCTTCACACCGACGCCATTCTCTCTTCAGCGGAGGACTTCAGCGGCGAATTGGTCTCCCTACCGGCTTGTGGACTCGGTATAGCCTTCTTCCCTCTCCTCGTCCTCTAGTTAGGGTTTCAATCATGGATCTCCCAATGCCAAGGCCTTCTGTCAAATCTTGAAGTAGTTTTCCTGTCTATGATTGATGCTGGTGAATCTGTAGTAGAGTATGGAATGATTGGGAACCATATTGCCTCGGTAGGTGTAACACCTCAGGTGTTTACATGAATAAAATGTTGCCATATCATCATAAGCATTTCATAGCATCATATGCTAGCTCACTTTGAGATGCATTTATTAAAATAAGTTTAATTATTAATCTGTGAGCAACTTTGTTTATTGGTTTGTGACGCAGTTTGAAAAACCTAATTTAGAATGTCATTATGAAATAACTTGTGTTCATTCCCAGTTGACTAAAGTCAGGTAAGGACATGAATCCAAGTTCAACAATTCAAAAGGGTATAAAATTTGTGTAGCCTAGAAATGGGAAAGTCATCAAATTTCTATATAAGTTAATTAGCCCTTTTAGTTAACTCAAAATCTATGCATATTTAGGGGTTGACCCTAAAAGCTTTTTGGTAGATCTTGAAAAGAGGTACAACTTTGGTATTTAAAGTGTTTAGAGTTGCTGTTCAAAATTTCAAGTAATTATGAATTTACTTAAACCCTGGAAATGATTCCTTTTTGATTTTAAACTTGCATTTCAAAAATTATTCGAAATCTGAGTTTGAAATCTACATCAAAGTTGTAGAGAATTTCAAAATGAACCTTTCATACATTGACCATTTTTTCAAGTGTCAATGTAAAATCAAAAGTAATTTTATTTCTGCTATAAAACCCTAAATCTGTCCCCTTTTCAAATTTCTAATTTGAAGTCAATTTGAACTGGTTTGATCAAATTGACCTATTTTCCAGTTGAAATCAGCCAAAGGGTGTTAAAGCAAAGTTGTACAACTTTTCAAACTCTACCTTTCATATATTGCCAAAATTTGAAGTTGTTCAGAAAATTCAAAAGTAATTTTGAAATTTAGTTTGGTCCAAATTTGAGTTTGAACTCTATTTCAAAATCCAGGCAGAATTTGACTTTGGTTCTTAAAACAAACTTGTAGAACACAAAGTTTGGAGCAACTTTTATTTTGGGAGTTTTTGCTGTCCAGTACAAATATCTAGAGAAAAAGAAAAGGGGGAGATTTCAGCGCTACAGTAATCTGGGAGAGGGGGAAAAAGAGCAGAGCATGTGCTCTGCACTTGGCCGCCGCGTCGCCGCCGCCGTGGCCTGGGTGCCTCCGCCCGGCTCCGCGTGTCCGGCCACGCAGCTGCTTTCCTCTCTGCTTCACTCTGTGCGGTGGCAAGCTCTGAGAGCTCCCCAACCCTCTCATCACCCGCGTCCGCCACCTCCCCTTTTCTCCTCCCCTGTTTCCAGCCCGGCTACGACGAGCTCACTCTCCGCCGTTGCCGCGTCTCTGCCATCTCCATCTTCCCAGTCGCTCCGCCTAGATCCTCTGCTTCTCCTGAGCTAGCTAACTCGAGCCCTAGTGCTTGAAATCGCCGCCGCCACGGTCTTCTTCCTCGCTGCCGACAGGAAGCCGCCGTGAGTGTCTTGGTCGCGGTCACGGTAAGCCGGGGTACCTCCAGTCAATCCGTGTAGTGTTTTAGCTTCGCGTTGTGTTGTGGCTAATGTTCGGCTCGCTTTGGAGGTCGCTATCGCTCTGGCTTGAGCAGTCCACGGAGGCTGCCGCCGGCGCAAGCTCTGTCATCGCCGTCGCCGTCGCCAACATCGGTCCGGTGCTCCTCGAGTCAAGGCAACGTGAGCACCGTAGTCGCGAGGAGTTCCTCGGCGTGGTGCGCTCTCTCGTTGGGTCTCTATCGTGTCGTCTTGGTCTGTCCGCGTGGCTCGCCGTCGGCGCAAGCACCGCTATAGCCGCCATCGTGGGCCATGTTGAGCGGAGTCGTCTTTAAGTGAGTTTGGGTGCGCATCACGGTTGCAAGAAGTGCCCAAGTGCGATGCCACCCTCGGTTAGGTCTCTACCGAGCCCTTATGGCCGGAACGTCGCGTCGCCGCCGTGCTCGGAGTGGCCGAGCCGCCATAGCCGTCGTCTGCTCGAAGTCGAGTGAGTCCTAGGTCGGGTAAATGGTGGAATCGGTGCGCGAAGTCGAGCCGGAGGCGTTGCGGCCCTCGCCGTCGCCGGAGACTTCGCCGATGGGGAGATCGTCGGCCGGTCAACGAGCCGAGCGGCCGGTCAAGGCCGACCGGACGCTGGCCTGGGCAAGAGAGGGGAGAGAGGAGGCTGACGTCTGGGGCCCCGGCTGTCAGCGGCCGTGGGCCGAAACTGGGCCGAGCCCAGTAGGGTGTTGAAGCGTTTTTCTTTTTGTGTTTTGGGTGAATAATGTTAGGTTTTGTCTTTTTGATATCTTTTTGTAAGAAGCTCCAAAAATTGTGAAATTTTTTGTGTAGCTGTCTCAAGCTATCTAATATTTATGAAAAATATGAAACTTGAGTTTGGAACAAATTTTGAAAGTGATTTAAATAGGTCCTTTTATTAATAATTGGACTTTCATGATTTTTGTAGGCCTAGTTAAATGTCCAAAAATCATGAAACTATTTTTTTGGCACTGTTTTTAGGTGAAAATGTATCAATACAAAAATTTTGAGCTCTGTTGAAGAAAATAAATTTTATTCTTATTTATATGCTTTATTTAATCATTTGAATGTTTATAGTTAATTTAATTCTGTAAATTCATATGCTTGTCCAAAAATGCTGAAATTTATTTTATGCATTATATAGGATATAAACAATCTGTGTAAAAAGTTTGAACTAGTTTGAGCATAGTTTGCTTCACCACTTACTTTTATGCTGATTAAATTGCTTTCTTATGAGTAAAGAATATGGTAAAACATGAAAACCCAAGTTCTTTAGAGTAGATTTAAAGGTTAAGATAAGTGAATTATCTTGATCTGCTGCTTGATGCAAGCAAGTGTCATTCATGTAAACCATGTATGTTTATACAAATTAGCTTTGTTGGTTTGCAACAGTACCGATGGAAAGCTGTTGCAAAATAAATGTTTATAGCTTAGAAAATTTCCATCTTTACCATGATCATGACATGAGCATCTCATCAAGCATGCACTCCTTTATCGTGTAGTTTCCGAAGAGGTCGTTTGTCCGGTCGAGGTTGGTCCAGGGAGTTCGGAGTGTCCTGTTGTTCCGGAATATCAGGAGACTTTCTCGGTCAACGAAGGCAAGCCCCGGTTCATTTAACCATTTCCTTGGATTTACAATTACACTTACTTTCGATAACCTGATGCATTAGATGTTTATCAAATAAATGTTTTAAACCTGTTGATGCATGATCAACCTTGTTATCGATATATTATTCCTTGATACCTGCTTTATGCAATTGATAGAAATGCTTAGCCTTGCTTTATGAAGCTTTTGGTAGATGTTTTCGATACTTATTGTTTTGGAATGATAATGAGAAAGAAAGAGGGTTAAGACCAGACGGGCACATGCATCGAACCTTGGTTGGTGTAAGGTGACCCGGATGTGTCAGATTAGGGTTAACCGTTGTTGGCCTGCTAGATTGAGAAACTGTGAAGTACCGATCATATGCTACGGTAAGCCCTACCTTGGTGGTTCTTAAATGAGAACGGCTAATCGCGCACTGGGAGTGGAGAGATGGCGGGCGTACTAGCTACCCTCGTGGGTTAAAGTCCCGGATTGGAGGTGTACAAGTACTCTCGGGTGGCGCGGACCCGGTCTTGTTTGGAGGATCCGAGGTTGGGGTTGGTATATGTGTGATCCAGGGTCTACATATATCGTATGATCGTGGAAAACTCCCAGATCTGGTGGAATCGGTTCGAATCGTCGTGCTCCTCGGTTAAGGAGACTCAATCTTCCGACCCACGTCGTAGAATAAAAGGGAACTTGCTGAAGAAAGAAGGATAATGATATTTCATTAATATTCATTTTTAGTTCTTACCAAGTACTTAAATGATTAAGTAAAAATTTGGATCTAAAATTACATTAGTAAGCTTTTATGCAAATGAAAAATACTGTTGAGCCTACCCAAGCCAGCATACCTGTTTCTTCTCTTCTCTTGTCGGGTAAGCCTTGTTGAGTACCTTTGTACTCAGGGTTTGTTAATCCCCTATTGCAGGTGACGTTCACGAGCAGCCCTGCTTTGAGGCCTGTTGCGTGGCCGTCATTGAGGAGGACGTGTCCGGAGAGGAGTAATGCAACCCTTAGGCGGGGTTGTTTGTGTGTTTTACTATTTTATTAATGTTGTCTCCACTACCTAGGATAAAGTTTGAAACTATGGTTTGTAATAACAACGCAAGTTTGAACAACTGGTTTGTAAAACGTATGGTGTAATACTTCCGCACTTTATCTCCGATGTATATTATTTGTGAAATGTTGTAATACTGCAATGACTCTTGCAATGATCCTGGGAATGTAAGGAAACGTGGATGAGTCGGGTTACCCGATGACACGTGGTGGGTCTTTTGGGTTATTGGGCACCGTGTATGGCTGTCCGAGGTCTGTAGGACAAGAACAGGTACACGTGGGCCTTATTAATCCAGGAGGTTCCGTCACAGTAGGAGGTTGAACTGCACAGACCAGAGAGGTTCTGTGTTTGAGCACAGAAGTTCTGCACTTTAGTGCAGAGGTTCTCTGTTCGAACAGAGAAGCTCTTCGGTCTGTACAGTTCAGGCACCAACCAAAGACCCTTGGTTCCTTCTCAATCCATGATTCTACTTCTTGTTCAGTAGTCTCAATCATCCTTATCTTATGTTCCTGTCCTCTCAATGTCAGATGGAATCTAGTGATGAGCAGTCCGGGGAAAGGAGAAGTCAGAAACGCCGTCGTGATGAATCAAAGTGTCTGGTTGTGCATGGTTCAGGAGGTGGTAGTGGTTTTGGAGGAGAAGAAAGGGCAGATCAGTCCCAGCAGTCAGGCAGCAAAAGTCCAACAGAACAAGAAGAGTTTGTTTTTGGTAATGACCAGACCTATCAAGGAATTACAATTCCTTTTGAAGCTTGTCCAGCTACTCCAAGGAAATTGTCAGTCTTTGACAACTCATATATGAGAGCCTATGAAGGGCTTCCTCAGATAAAAGCTTCTGAAATGCATGGTCAAGGTAATATTCAGCATACAAACTATCAAGGACTGCATGTTCCTGTGAGAAAGGAAAGGCACAAGAATGCTAAAAATGAAGAAATAGATCAACGGTTTTGGAACATGTTTCACTTGGATTTCTATGACTCAGTCATTGCTCGAAGAAAGAGGAAAGATCCTTTCATTGCATCTATCAAGTATGTTGATTGGGAACATTTGTTTGAAAAGAGAGATGAGACAATCAGCAGGGTGATTAAAGAGTGCAGAGCCAAGGGATTGAAAGACATAATGAGTTTCAAATATGATTGGAATGCTGAAATTCTTAGTCAGTTTCATGCCACTTATTTTCTAGACATAGATAATGACATCATCCATTGGATGACTGAAGGGGATCACTATCAAGTTGATTACACCACTTTTTCCAGGATCCTAGGCTTTGGAAAGAAGGATAGAGAGAACAGCCACATTCACATGGAGAAGAAATTAGAAGTTGGTCAAATCTTGGGCATGTACATGGAGCCACATCTTGCTGATGGAAAGACAGAAAATCTAAAACCTTATTATTTTGTGCTGAATAATCTCTTTAGAGAGACCATCAATCCAAAAGTAGGGTCCTCTACTCAGCTCCAAGGCTATACAAGGAATCTGCTGCGGCGCATGGCTCCTCGTGGGCAGCAGTTTTCAGCTTCTCACTTCATATGGCATGAGCTGAGTGAAAATGTTGAAGATGCTAGAAAGAGCTTGTTGTTTGCCCCATATATTATGTTTGTTATCGAGAGAGTGACTGGGCTGCTTTTTGAGAAAGATTGCATTCATGAGCCCTATAGACTGCAGAAGCTGAAGTTTGGGCGCAAATCTGACATTGGTGAGTCCTCCGCTGCAGCATCAGCCCCTCGGACCCGTGCTCGAGCTGCTAGGGCAGCAGCTGATCCAGCAGCTCCTGAGGAAGCTCCAGCTTCTCCCCCTCCTCGCCGACGCAGCCGTGGAAACAGAATCAAGAAGACTTTTGAAGCTCTCGTTGGCTATTGTCAGTATTTGTGCACTCAAGTATACGAGGGAAGACAAGATATTAATGAACTACGGGCTAAGGCAGGTCTTCCAGTTCGTAATCTAGTGCCACCACCTGTCCTTCGCTCTCCTTTCCTGGAAGATGAAGCAGAAGAAGAAGAAGAAGAAGAAGAAGAAGAGCAGCCAGCAGGGTCAGATGCAGCTACTATGGCCTCTGATGAGCCTCTTTGTGATATAGTATCTCGTCTTCGTCCTCGTGCCTCCACCTCTTCTTCGCGCCATGGCAAAGCAGTTCAATCTGATGATGAGGAGGAAGAGGAGCATAGTGATGACAACTCCAGTGATGAGGACTTCGCATAGAGCTTGCAGCCTCTCCATTTTCCTCACTTTTTGGTGACTTGTTGCCAAAGGGGGAGAAAAGTGGATTGAGATGGATCTTTTGGGTTAGTTTAGAGCAGCAACAACAGTTTATCTTTATTTCATCTTAGCTAGGTTGTCTCTCTTTGGAACTAATGGTCTGTAATAAGTAACTTTAGGACATCTTTATCTATCTCTAGGGCTTGTGATGGACATGGATGTGTGTGTGTTGCAAGTTAACTGTGTTTAATTAGTTAAGTATCTATTCATATGCCTTTTAGCTTTATTGCTGTTAAATGTGTAACTGTTGCTGCTTGTTCCTGTTATCTTCAGTATCTATCTGTATAGTTTGCAGAGGTTCTGTGTTTGAACGCCGAGGTTCTGTATTCAACTACAGAGGTTCTCTGTTCGAATACAGAAGTTCTGCAACCTGACAGACAGATCACCTTGAGTGAGATATTCTGTCATAAGCATCACGTCTATTTTTATCACACATTGTTGCAGCACCCCACGAATGCATGGATATATGGGGAACTCATACACAGACCTAAATATGTGCAAATTGGCGTTTTATGCCAACTTCTTGAAATTCTTTAATGCACATATTAAGGGGGAGCAACCAAATATCGATGTAGTCAAAATCTCAATCCTTTAAGCTTTATTTGTAAGCCTTAAATTTTGTTGTCATCAATCACCAAAAAGGGGGAGATTGAAAGAACATCTAAGCCCCTAAGTGGGTTTTGGTGTATTGATGGCAATAAATTTAAGGGACTAATGAGATTTGTTGAGTTTAGACAGGTAACAAATATGCAAGGATTAGATGACATCACGTGAGACCCCCCAATTCTTTCTACACGGTGTATGGATCAAAGAAGGCTTACTTTTATTTTATACTTTTGAAATTGAGTATAGGATACGCCGTACTATAAAGGGGGACACAAACTGCAGGCTTCTGAGGAACCTTGTGCTCTCATACCACATCAAAGATAAACCCAAAAGCCCAAAAGAAAGCCAGAAGAACTACCTTTTAAATCTGTTCTGACCAGACCGCAGAGGTTCTGTATTCCAACACAGAATCTCTGTGTCCGAGCACTTCTGTGTTCGATCGCAGAAGTTCTCTGTTCGCGCAGAGAAGTTCGGTAACTTTCTGTACCGTTGACTGGAAAGTGAGGAGGTATTTAATGTCGTCATCTTCTTCCCCCAACGGTTGTCTGCCTTATCCAAACTCATCCCCAACCCGTGAACAGACTCTCTTTCCTCCATTGTTGGCGACCCAAGCTCTCCTCTTCATTCTTGGTGATTTCTAAGAGAGAGATTGGATTAGGGAGTGGATTAGAGAGCACTAGAGCAAGAGCTTACAGCTGAGAGCCTTCGTTCTTCCTCTAGCATGCAGTTGGTGTTCATTACTCTTGGGGCTTCGGCTCCTAGACGGTTAGAGGTTGCCCGGGAGCTCCCAATAGGTTGTGGTTGAGCACCGGGAAGTTTGTATCACCCTTGTGAAGCTTAGTGGAAACCTCAAGCTTGAGTCTTGGTGATTCGCTTGAGAAGAGGTCGGAGTTGGAAGAGACTCCAAGCCTTTGTGGCTCCCTCAACAACGAGGACGTAGGCTAGCCTTGGTGGCAAAGCTGAACCTCGGAGTAAATCCCTTATCACTCTTGTTGTTGTTGTTGTTGTCTTGCTTTACATTCAAATTGCAATACTTGTTTCTTCTCCGATCTACTTGCCTAGTTCTATCTAGCTGCAGGGACCCGTTGAACAGCAAAGCTGAAACCATAAGAAAGCTGAGAAATTTGGTGGATCTGTGTTTCACTGCAGTTTTACACATGCATATTGTTTTTCTGTACAGACCGGAGAGGTTCTGCGTTCGAGCGCAGAAGTTCTTCAGTCTGGCAGTTAATTATTTGTGAGAATATTTAATTTGTAGGCCTATTCACCCCCCCCTCTAGGCCAAACATCGATCCTTTCACTCTCAGATCTCGTGGTTCCTGCCCTCAATCTCCCTCTGATCCCTTTTTCTTAATCCGTGAGAGTCGACTAAGATGCCTTCTTGGCATCGTTGACTCGTCTCCGTCTTCTTCTCGTCGTTCTCATCGTCGGCCGCCGCCACCTCCGGGGCTCCGGTCTCCGTTGAGGTACCGGAGGTGTGCAGCCCGTCGTCATTTCCGGTGCTTCAGCTCTAGAGGTAAGTGGAAACCCTAACCCTGATCCCTTTCTCTGTTCTGATCTGTCCATGTTCATGTGCTTACCCTAACCCTAATGGTCTAATCCCCTGCTCTTTTCTGTTCTTGTGTCTTGCAGCCATGCAGGAACCGGAGACGGCTAGGCCTACTATGGCCCTGGGTACAGGCATCGACGATGAAGGGGAGTTTGATCACTCCCAGAACGATGAGCTGCGGATGTGCAGGTTGACCGGAGATGATGAGGAGGATAATGTCCGCAAGGACTGTGCCGAGCTATTTGGTCGATCTGCTGCTGATCCCCATCCCTGTGACCAAGATGTGGCCCCAGTGGATGTGGTTGCAGCCGATGGCGACGGTGACAGTGACAGTGAGGTAGCAGGCTCAAATTGGCCTTCTACCTCTGATGTCTGGGATGATTTTGACAAGCTTTACAAGAAGATGCCAGGTAAGAAAAACCCCGTCAGGTATGGTGTTGTTTGCAAGCACTGCAAGAGGCAGTACTCGGCTTATTCTGCTAATGGTACTGGCCATCTTAGTCGTCATGTTAAGGTCTGTGTTCAGCGTCGTGACAAATGTCGCATGTCTCAAACTCATATTGGTTTTAATCCTGATGGAACTGTTAGAAGTTGGAGTTATAATGCTGATCTTGCTCGTGTTGAACTTGTTCGTATGCTTGCTAGGCTAGATTTGCCCTTACTGATTGGTGAAACAGAAGCATTTAAAGAGTACATTAAAAAGGCTCATAATCCGGCTTTTAATCCTGTGTCTAAGCAAACAACTGGTAGAGACCTGTTGAAGTACTTTGATGCTCAACGTGCCAAGTTGATTGCTTGTTTGCAAGATAATGTTGTCTCATCTGTTGCTGTTACCTCTGACATTTGGTCTGGAAAGGCCAAAGAAGATTATCTATCTGTTGTGGCTCATTTCATTAATGCTGATTGGCACTTAGAGAAAAGAGTGCTTGGTTTAAGGTTGATTGATGTCTCACATAATGCTGATAACATTGCTAAGCGTATTAAATCTGTCCTGACTGATTATGGTATTCTTAACAAGGTTTTCTCTGTGACTTTGGATAATGCATCTGCTAATAAAAATGCTATGGATAAACTGAAACCTATACTAAAAGAGTACTTAGGTGTTGATCTGTTTTTGCATCAAAGATGTGCTTGTCATATTATTAACCTGATTGTTAAGGAAGCATTGGTTGCTGTTACTCCTCTCATTGACAACTTTAGAACTGCAATCTCTTTTTTGATCTCATCTAATCAAAGAATTGCTGGATACAAGAGTTATTGCATTGCTTCATCCGTTAGACCTAGGAAGTTCTCACTGGACATGGATGTGAGGTGGAACTCCACCTACCTTATGCTGAAAACATTGTTACCTCATAGGAGTACTTTCAATACTTTTATTGAGGCTAATTATCCTAGAACCAATGGTAATTTTCTGTTAACTGATGATCACTGGGAAATGGCTGCTAAGATGTTACAATTTCTTGAACTGTTTTATAACTCCACTGTTGATTTATCTGGTGTGTACTATCCTACTTCTCCACTTATGATTCATCATATTTTAAAGATTGCTATTCACCTGCATAAATATCAACATGATGAACATCTTAGAGCTGTTGTCCAGTCTATGATTGACAAATATAATAAATATTGGAAGAACATACCTGATCTTTATTCCATTGCATTCATACTAGATCCAAGAGCTAAGATCAAGGGTTTTACCAAAGTGCTTAGAAAGTTGCATTCTCTTTTTAATGTTGATTACACTAACAAGTTGTTGGACACAAGAGCACTTCTTTTTAAAATGTACAACAGGTATGATGCAATGCATGGCTCTGTTAGGCTCCAAAGGGTTGTTCCTTCATCCCTTTCCGGTAAGAAAAGAACAGCCTGGGCTGACATTTATGATGATGATGAGCTTGACATTGGGGTTGGTTGTACTTCCCTCCCTCCTAATCTTGATCAGTCAAGGGGTGTGTCTGCCACTTCTTTGCTACAGGCAGCTTCTGCTCCTAGCTCTAGTGAGCTTGCCACCTACCTGGACTCAGACACAGTGAGCCAGTTAGATGATGATTTTGATCTCATGCAATGGTGACATGAGCACAAGCTTACTTATCCTGTGCTTTCTATTGTTGCAAAGGATATCTTTATTGTGCCTATGTCAACCATCTCTTCAGAATCTACCTTTAGCACTACTGGCAGGATCATCGAGGAGCGGCGTCGGAGACTGAACCCTGAGACTGTGGAGGCACTGACATGCATCAAGGACTGAGAGAATGCTGAATCAAGACTGCAACACATGGTGGAAGATAAGGAGCTGGAGGAGGCCTTTGAAGCACTTTATCTTGATGTTGATGAAGTTCCCCATTGATGTAATGGTCTGTAATAGCTGTTAAACACTTAGACTTTGTGGATGATGGATGTAATGAACTTATGAACAATATTTGGAGTTGGCTGTACTCTTTTCCTGTTTAGGGTTTCTCACAAGGGTGAGTTTTACCTAAACAGGTTTTTAATGAGGCAGCAATTGCACAGCTCCTTTTTGAAGTAGTTTTAGTTTCAAAATTTGCCTGTGTTTTGTTGCTGTTCTTCTGATTGATTGCTTTTTGTGATAATTTTGATCTCTGAAAATTCCAAATGTATTGAGTGGTTTCTGACAATTCAGTGCCAGGGCTGGCACGGTACTGCCGGGCTGGCGTGTTGGCACGGCACGGCCAGGCACGGCTCATCTATCTTAGGGTCGTGCCTGCACCAGCTCAGCGGCACGGTGGCACGGCACGGCACGACACGCTTCATTAGCCGTGCCTGCCGGACCGTGCCGAGGCGGACCATGCCTGGCCGGGCCAGTGCCGTGACGTGTCGTGCCGGCACGTTTGGAAAACTTTAACTGCACTACTCTAAAGCATCCTTCAGTAGCATATAGGGGATTGGAATGCTACAGCGCGGTACTGCAGGATCATCGATCCCATTGCTCATCCGCTATTCCCAGCGTCTTCCCGGTGGTACGCTACGCTGCGCGTGTGTCAGACAGAGTGAGAGAACAGAGGGAGGCGTGTGAGAGAGTGTGTCAGACTGAGAGAGAACGGAGGGAGGCGTGGAAGAGAGAGGAGAGAGGTGATGCATGCAACGGTGGGGCCCACTATTTGAACTAGTTACAAAATGCTATAACTCGCAAACCAAAAAACCAAATTAAATTCCGATTGCACTATTAAATTTGTTTTAATAAATTCTTCAAAACAAGATCTCACATGAATATATTTTGATAAAATTTATAGAGGATGGCAAGTGGGGCTGTTGTTGAGAGTTAGTATAGAGTATGACATATAGAGGATGAATGAGTGCGGGAAAAAGTGATATAGATGAGAGAATCTTGATGACAATGACGGAATATTTCTTTTTTAGAGGATGAATATAGAGGAAGATGAATGCGGTTAGTATAAGAGCCAGGGCATCTGAGGGGGCTACAAGAGGATGGGGCCACTGCCTCTACAAAATAAAGAGATGGAGTTGTAGTACAAGGTGCGAAGACAGGATGAGGATGGGGGCATATTAGTCTTTTTATTGAATTAGGTTTAAAGATGAATTCATATGATCTAATCAATCTTATGGTCTTAAAGTTTAGTCGTTTAAAGTTTAGATCATGAAATCTAAATATTCCCTATGTCTATTTATTTAAAGATATAAATGCTGATATAAATATTTAGCTAAATTTAAGAAAAATGTTTTTGTTTAAATCTAGAATAATATTTCTTTTATAACAGAGGTAGCAGATATTTAGCATCATTTTTTCTTAGTCACATAAAAGGTTTATATGTTTTTATATTAAGATATTTTTTTTAATACAACACAACTTAGCGGCGCTCAATCTCCTAGAATCGCTTTCTTTTAAGAGGAAGCAGTATGATGGACCATACACTTTCGCACCCATCGACTTTCAGTTTCTTCAGCGCCCACCAATTACAGTAACAAAATCATTTGCCGAGCCTCAGGGGGGCCTCGCCGGCTCAAAACCACACAATTCAACCACCGTTGGAGAAGCAATCAAGCAACACATACAATTTGCGTTAAGAGACATCGCTGCCAGTCTCCATTCACCTTGCTGCTCAGTTCTGACACGGAACCGATCCAAAACCCAGTCCAGCTCCCGATAAGAAATCCCCGAGCTACCCCCGTCCCCCGAAGCCGGAGGACCAGACCCACTAGACCACCATGGCGAACCGCAGCAAGCTCTTTGCCATCGCCCTGCCGCTCGTGGCAGCAGCCTCGCTCGCCGCCGTGCTCCTCCTCAGCTCCACGGGCTCACCGGAAGACGACGGATACCTCGGGCGCGTGGGTATGCCGTGGGGCGGCGGTACCCTCACGGTCCTCCCATTCAGCCCCACGGACGTGCTGCCCCTCCTGCCGCGGGGCGTCGCCATGGCCGCGCTCCGGGCGCTCCGCGGCGTCTCCGACATCTTCCCGGTGTTCGTCGGCGCCGCATCGGCCGGCGGGCCGGGCTCGGCGCCCGGCAGCGGGGGGACGGTGAGATGGAAGGGGGCCTGCTTCTACGAGAGCGAGGCGTGGCTGGTGTTCCACAACGAGACCGGGTCCAAGTACGGCGGCGGCACACTTCATATCAAGGTGCGGCCGCCTTTTCCTCCAAATTTAGCACGAGTTCGTAACAGCGCTAGCAATTCGTCTTGTAGATAGTACACAAAATGTATGGCACGGTGCTTGTGCTGCCGAACAAAAACCGATCAATTGCTAGTGAGTATCTCGCTCGAAGTTGCTCAAAACAGAACATTTCATTACCACAGATGCGACACACGATACCTTACGAATTGCGATGAGATGCATGAAGAGAGTGGTCCTGAGTCCTGACACCGATATTTAACTTTCTCCTGACTGTTTCTTCGCCTTGAGTGTCTGGCACAGTGTCTTTTCTGATTGGGACACGTATGCATAGGCACTGGAATATCCCCCCTGGGATTATGCAGAACAAGTTTTGGTTGGTTTAACTGAACTATCGACGTGGATGAGAATTCCAAACCGTAACAACAGCTTGGCCAATTTGTTGTACTGATCGCCCCTCGACCCTCGCGCTGGTTGGTCAACTTCGGCAGGATTAGAAATTTGTTTAAGCAACAGAAAATTAGCTAAAACAACCTTGGAGAACACGCGAATTGATGTTTGATCTTCATCTTCATTTCACGCCGTCGGCGCGCCCGGCGCCCGCGAGCTCCCCACCGCGAAATTAGGGGGAGCCGCGCAGTGCCTCAAGCCTAAATCCTAACCGCCGCCCGCCATGATGGCGTCCAAGCTCAAGCTCCTCGCTCTTCCTGTCCTGCTGGTCCTGCTCCTCCTCTTCGCCGCCCGACCCCGCGTCCTCCCGGAGACGCTCCTCCGCGCCCCGGTCCTCCCGGGCGACCTCCTCCCGCTCCTGCCCTGGTCCGTGGTGCAGCCGCTGCTCCGCCGCCTCGCGCTGCGGAGCCCCGCCGACCTGCTCCCGGCCTTCGTCGGCGCCGCGCGCGCGCCGGGGCCAGACGACGCCCACCCGGTCGCGGAGTGGAAGGGGGCCTGCTTCTACGAGAACGAGGCATGGGTGGAGTTCCGCAACGGGACCAACGGGGGCTCGGAGGCGGCATAGTCCATGTGGAGGTAAGTAAGGGGACGATGGAGCTAGCGATGGGACCAGTTGAAATTTGGTGATTCTGAGCTTGCGTCCAGTTAAATAAAATCTAAAGCCTATCACGTAAATTCTGCAAATTATTTTAAATGTACTCCTCTGTTTAGTACGAGTAGTACTCATTTAGTAGTACTCCACTTTGCTGTTGCAGTGTGCTTTCAGTAAAATTCTGGCCTCAATTTTCTGTGCGGTTGTTTTCCTTTGCCTTAATGTTGGTCTAAAATCGACTATGCTTTTCGTAGACAACCAAAGCACACAGCTGGACTTGCATAGATCTGTATGTGTTTGCAACACCGTACAGAGTTACATGGGATTACTACTTTTTGGGGCGAGAGCACACTCTTGATTTCAAAGAATGGGAAAGCGAGGCTGAGTATGAATATGTAAGTGTTCACTTCTGCTTTACTTTATATGATCAATATTTCTTCAACTTATACATCATCAATACAGAAATTATTATTTATTTAATTAATCCATAGTTGATACAAATTATCTACCCTGTTACCTGAAAATAGGTGAAACGTAATGGTGTGTCCATTTTCCTCATGCCATCTGGAACAATCGGCACACTTCGAGCACTTTGGGAGGTCTTCCCTCTGTTCACAAATACTGCATGGGGTGAGAATGCGAATCTTGCTTTTCTCGAGAAGCATATGGGTGCCACCTTTGAGGAACGGCCGAAACCTTGGGTCTCAGAGTTAAATCCTGATGATATCCACTCTGGAGATTTCTTGGTTTTATCAAAGATTCGTGGGCGTTGGGGTGGTTTTGAAACACTGGAGAAGTGGGTTACTGGTGCTTATGCAGGCCATACTGCGGTTTGCCTTAGGGACTCTGATGGAAAACTTTGGGTTGGGGAATCTGGTAATGAAAATGAACAGGTCTGGTCCTTAGCCATCTTATTTACTTTTTATTCTTTTCTCATTCTGTGTGATTATCAAATTAGAATGCTTATTAACTCTCAATCATATTAAATATTAATGAATAAACATCATGAAGATAATGTTGGATGATATGTTTTGGTTATATTAATTAGTTTGTAACTCTTCGATTCAAAATGATGTTTAAAATTTCCCTTTAATTTAGGGCAAAAAGGATGACAATATGCTTGCTAACAATTTCATGGAATGAATGAATTCACAATATGAATATTGAATTTGCACTATTTCACTAGGATACACTCTAAGCTTTGCATAGCATGTATGTGTCTAACCAGAATATCATTTTCTTGTTGTAGTCTGTATCTAAAATACGAAATGTCCCTTAGACCTCCTAGGGCGCTCGTCTGAATTGTGTCATTTGTATGATCAAATTCTTCTACCTTAATTACAATGTGCACAAATCTTTTGCGTATTCGAGGACAAAAATCTAAATTTATATGGATAATATTGTTTTCCCAAATCCTCTGAATGCATCTCAGATATTTGCTTAACAGAACAGGAAAAAAAATTAAATAGGAAAGGCAAAACAAGGGATGCTACTGCCATAGTGCCATGTGTAGCTGTTTTGTCTGGATGCAAATTATATGCTGTGGGAATACATCTTGAGCAAGTTCCAGCATAGCTTGTTGTTTCATATTTCATTCTATTGCTTGCAATAATCGAGTTCAACAGATATTCAGCATTATCTGACTATATTAACTATATCTTATAGAACATTGCATACCAATGACATGAGCTGAAACAGTTTCAATGTCCAAAATTAAGCTAACAAACGGCGGGATTGCAGGGAGAAGATGTTATTGCTATCCTGCCCTGGGAGGAATGGTGGGAGTTTGAAGTGACAAAGGATGACTCAAATCCTCAGATTGCACTGCTTCCTTTGCATCCAGATTTGCGACCAAAATTTAATGAGACAGCAGCTTGGATTTATGCAAAAAGCATGGATGGGAAGCCTTATGGGTACCACAATATGATATTTAGCTGGATCGATACCATCAGTGATAATTATCCACCACCATTAGACGCTCATGTGGTATGATTCTACATGTACAGCTTTGAAGATCATTTTACTGCTAAACCTGGCTATATATGTGCTGTATATATTGTCCTGTGTGTTCTTAGATGGTGTGTACTGCAAATTCACCTGACTAATTTTCTACTCACAACAATACTGTTCTGATTCTTAGATCCTGTATGTTTCAGCTTTTTGCTGGCTTCTGCCAGCAGAAGCTAAAACAAACAGCCTAGCTGTTGCTCTGGCTTTTGAAAAGCTAGAAAACCGGCTTCTGAGGAAATAAACTAAAAATTAAAAAGGACGCTCAGAGGAGCTTTTCTGGCATTTGGTGTGCTGAGAAGCTAGAAGTTTATTACAAAAGTCAATAGCAAAAACTAACAGGCAGAAAGCCAAAAACCCAAAAGCCAACTTTTGAGCCAAAAGCCCAAGAACTGTAGCTCAAACATACAAGCCCTTACGATAGATATAGTAACACATTAAAGTTATGGGCTTATGGCAGTAGTTTCTATTCAAGTTTTTCCTTTAACATTTTAGGTTTGACTCTGCATTTTGTGAATGGTGTATTAGCTTTGTTACTGAAATCTTTATGAATGATCCACAGGTCGCTTCTGTTATGACTGTATGGACCAAGCTTCAACCAGATTATGCTGGTAATATGTGGAAAGAAGCTCTTAACAAACGGCTTGGAACTAAGGTTTGGTTAAATTTGTTTGTTGGTATTTCTGCTAGGTGTTCTCCTGTACAAGTTATTGTTTCCTTTGGATTCATAGACAATTTCAACCCTTGGTTTCTGCATGGCATGATGGCTGATCTTAGTTCCCTAACTTCTGAAAAAGGTCCAAACAAGTCTTACCTTTGCTTTCATATCACTTGAGGTTTTACATGGCAGCTGAAAATAAACAAAGAAATAATCTGACTTGACTTGCACAAGGAGAATTCCAGCCTTAGCCCTTCGTGTGTTTAGTGCTCCAGTGTGAGCATTGCTTGCACTCCCTAGCACCTCACTCAAAATTTGAGTCTGCATTCTGTAATATCTAGTTTAGCAGTTATAGATAGCACATGTGAGGGGTGAAGAAGCAGCACCTCTTAAATGATTATGCTGCTGCACAGGTAGCGAAGAACAGAGCAGCCACGAGCCAGTGACTAAATATTGCAGATAAGTGACAATTTGATCCCAGGGACTTGGTTTCGTTTGCTAGCTGAATCAGGGATTTGGTAATGCTAGGCCTGGGGAATAGAACCAAGACAAAGTTTGATAAGTTTTTCAGTTAGAGTGAGGTATCTAGCCACAAAAAAAAAAACCCTGTGTAGCTGGTAGCAGCAGCCAGACAAATTTCAGTTAGAACTGAAGTTCCATTCCAGCATGGAGAGGTCTAGCCAAAAACACCTGCATAGCTGGTAGTAGCAGCCAGACAAATTTCATTATTAACCTTTTTTTTTTGTTTTCTTGAACGTTCACTAGTTTGTGCTGAAGATTTTGTTTATCTTATACTGTCATGCATGCCTCCCTCTGTAAGGTACTCAGTATTTGTATATTACAATTTTCTGGCAATAAACAGTGGTATAGCTGGATAGGTAATACCACAATTCAAGATGGCTATTTTAGTAACTTCGGATATCCTGCACACTTGATCATATCCCTAGCTTTTCAATCTGATACCATAGAGGATCGAGATGCATGACACCTTTCATGTTTGCCATCCTGTAGAGGGTTTCTACAGAGCAGGTTGGGTTCTGGCTAGGTTCTGAAACAGAAATATAGAACCCTTGCTAAGAGTGGATGCAGATTTGAGTTTCCTGCTTAGTCCATTTTAGGACACTTTAGTTTGTCCTGAAAATTTTAACTTTGTCAACCATGCTGACGTGGCCCGCTGTGTGAGCATAAGGGGCATAGGTAGAAATCTGGACATTTGTGTTCAGACTATGGGGCCAAGTACTCAAGTTGTATCTGGATTCCTTTTTGTATGTATACAACTGTCATCACTTATTGTTTAATATCTTCTGATATACTCCATCCGTCCCCAAAAGAATGCAATTCTAGAACAGTGTCATGTTTTAGTACATCAAGTCTGACAAATTATAGATAAAAAGTACAAATGTTTATACTATCAAATAAATATCATTAGATTAATTACGAAATGTATTTTCATAAAAAATTAAAATGTGAAAAATATTTACTAGAAACTTGGTCAAACATGAAACACTTTAACTGACACGCAACCCATAGTTGCATTCTTTTAGGGACAGAGGTACTAACTATTTTGTAGTTTCACTCTTTGAGGCCTATTGGCACTTTTATATCGTATTAATTATTCGTGTATACAGAAATCTTGGACTCAACAATTTCATTTTATTGCGCTCTAGGGTTATTTAGTTCTTTTGTTTGATTTTCAGGGTCTTGACCTTCCTGAAATCATAGTGGAATCAGAGAAACGTGGGATAACATTTGACAAGTTACTAACTGTTCCTGAGAATGATAATTGGGTATATGAAGATGGCCAGTCAGCATCTTGTATTGCTTTTGTTCTTATGATGTACAAGGAGGCTGGACTCTTTGACCCCATTACCAGCTCTCTTGAAGTTACTGAATTCACAGTAAGTGCTCCTGAATCCTTGTGTTCGAGTCTATGCCTTTTATATACTTGTGTTCGAGTAGGTATCTTTGTCAGAGCAAAAGGATCTGGTGGGGACATATGTGTAGTGAATGCATCTATCTCATTATCTAATGCACAGTGGAACGCTGGCCTATCAATTTTTTCGGGAGAAACGAGGGTGGATTAGGAAGGCTTGCCTGCAAGTCTTGTGCATTTGAGTTTCTGACAATTGATGCTTATACAAAAGCTGTTGGCAGAGTCTTGTCTTTCTCAAATCTATTTATCCCATAATTTGCAGATAAAAGACGCGTACACCCTCAACTTTTTTGAGGACAACTCCACCCGACTTCCGGAGTGGTGCAACAAGGATGACGATGTGAAGCTCCCCTTCTGCCAAATCAAGGGCCGCTACCGGATGGAGCTGCCTGGATACAACACCATGAAACCATATGCCCACATGAACGAGAGATGTCCATCCCTGCCTCCAGATTACAATAGGACTCAGGGTTGCTAGTGTTAACCAGATATGCGGTGTGCTTTTTATTTATTCACGCTGCCTTGTAGCCATTGCTTCAGCTGTACATAATACCAGTATAATAGTACTGTGGGTATGTACTGCTTGTCCTTGAGACGCACGTATGGATAGTAGGCAACTTATGTTATGTGAAACTTCCACGAATAAGGAAGACCATAATCACACAAATGTACAGTAACCATTGCTTGATCCCTTTACCCGCGTTTACTCGTGTAAGAGAGAGAAGGTAAACTGTATGTGCATCTTTGGAATGAAAGCTGATTACATGATCTCCCTGCATGTGCCTCTCATTGCGGATTAACTAAACTAGAACTGTACGAAGGCAAGCGTAATGGGGCAAGCGTAATGCGGGTAATGCGGGGGCTGTTCAACCTCAAGAATTGTCCCTTGGGCCGGCAGAGTACGATACGACTTATATAAGCACCGCCGCACCCGCAAAGGCCGCAAGGATGTGTTTCTCCACGATTCGATCGAGCGCCGCGCCGCCGCCACATCGCCCATCTGCTTCTGACGCCGCACCACCCCCTTCCTGCCTCCGCCCCTCGCGTAGATATGGTGTTGACCAAGCTGAGGGATAGGCGCGCGCGCATAGCGCGACTGAGGCTGCCGATGCGCCTCCGCTGCGACGCCTGCAGTCTGCATCTTGACAAGGGCACCATGCTCGTCGCGTTTAAGGAGGACCTCACCGAGGGCGAGAGGTACATCGATGCCGTCAAGATCTTCCGCTTCTACTTCAAGTGCATCCACTGCTCCGCAGAGATCGCCGTCAGGACCGACCCAGAGAACTACGACTACATGGTCGAGGCCGGCGCCACCCGCGAATTGGAGCAGTAGTTACTAAATATTTACTCCTTTCTTCTTCTCTATATAAATCCTCGTAAATTAGCTCCTAAAAAGCTTTTATAGCAACAAGTAGCACCTGTCAGTCGTTTATTTCATCATCAGTAGTATATATAGAAAAGTAAAATTTACTCACGGTTCTTAAACTTGTGCCGAATTTTCTTGTCGGTCCGTCCTCCTTGAGCCTCTGTTTGGCAGGACTTAAAAGCAGTTTATATTTATTCGTTCGACTGATTTGTTGTTAGAGAAAGATATTGTTCTACAAGTTTAGCTCTCTATACTTGTCCCAAGCTCTTATTCAGATCCTGACACTTTCAAATTATCAACTTAGCTTGCTAAAGTTCTTATCTCGGTTCCGGTATTTTCAAAATATACAATCAGCTCATTAAAACTTGTATTAATATACCATCCTGTTCCATCATCTTCACTACACATTGTGTTCTACTAGAAAGACATATGCGTGCTTCGCCGCGCTTGTAGAGGTTCGACGTGACTTTAATTCCATTAGCTCAACTCTACCATCAATTAATCTGTAATGTTAATTATATGGTCGGAGTAAATAAATCATAAATATTAGTTATTGGCATAGAGGTCGTCTTTATATTGGGAATACACAATCCGACGTTGCAGAATTGTCCTAATACCGTAGTAGACAACTACACTAAACAGTGATCTATAAATTACTAAACTAAGAACATGGGCAGGGATAAAAAATGCTTTTATGCTTTATCTTGAACAACTACCTGCACATCGTCTTTCGGGGACATAAGACTCATAAACTTATAAAAGCATTTTTCATCTTCCAACGCCAAATTAGCAAACGTTCATGCTGTCGAAGACACTGCTTTTCCTTGGAGGCTGAAGACAATGAAATAATAATGTAAACGAAATATGGAATGAACAAACTTTATTCAAACTGCAGTAGGAACATAAAAAAAAAAGTGTGAGGTGTTTTCAGAATTCATAGCCAAGAAGGAACACCACCTGAGGGAGGTCATCTTCGCGTCTCCATTGATCCAGCGACCAGGGCCAGGGATCCTATTGCCAGGGCGCCACCAGGCAAGCACAGCAACACATGATCGATCTGAATGTAATGGCAAGAGAACTGAAGAGCCAATAGAGGTGAACTGATAAGGGAGCAGGAGATGGAGCGTTCTAGTGGAGGGAGGAGGGTCATCGATGGCGCTATTTTTTTTGGTATAGCAACACAAGACCATACAGGCCCATCGATCGATAGTGGTGGCCGGAATAGCGCCATCCAAGCTGCGGTGCGTCTTCACGCATATCATGGTCGCCCCCGCCCTTCACAGAAAGTCGGAAACATTGGCCCCGGGAATCTGGGATTAACGTATTACGTATGAGAGGAGCTGAGGGCTGAGGCGGCGGAGGACAACCAGATCGCCTCAGGTCCTCCACTATCCGCCGTCGCTTTTTGAGGAGTACTCCCTCCGTTCCATTCAAAATGTCGTTAGAAAACCGTGCCCCACTCACAAACACGCATTCAAAATGTCGTTAGAAAACTGTGCCCCACTCACAAACACGCTTCCCAGACGACACTCTCAATGGAACAGAGGGAGCAAACTATAGCCGCTGCGCAAATTCACGTTATATAGAGGAATGAAACAAGCACAAATGAATGAGAAGATGTCGATTCCACCAAGAGGTAACGCCGACTCACCGCGTGGAGGCGACGCACAACGAGGCCAGGTGCTCTCTGCGTGGGTGAATCCTCCCGTGGTTATATAGATTCTAATATATGTGTCCACCATACTCCTAGCCAAACTGCGTTGCACTTGCACTGTGTTCGTCCACCTACGGTGGTATAGCGCACGATGGATGAGATATGTGGCAGGAGCTTAGGAGGAATATGATGTGTAGATTGCTTCCTAGGACGTGCCACCCTTGTTGTGCTTGTCCTACCAACCAAACATTTGTCTCTATGGTCTTCCTCAATGTCGCTTGACTGGCTTCTACTTTACCTTCGACGATGTAAGACTATCCGCACTCACGTTCCTCTATTTTCATTCTCTATACTGTCTGGTCATCAAGATTCTTTCCTCTATATTTATTTCTCTCGCATCCATCCATCCTCTATATTATCCTCTATCTATTATGGGCCCACTTGACATTTTATCTAAATATATTCATGAGAGATCTAGTTTTGAAGAATTAATTGTAACGAATCTAATGGTGCAATCAGAATTTAATTTGAGTTTTCGGTTTGTGAGATATAGTATTTTTTAAAACAAAATTGAATGGGACCCACAGCTGCTGTACTGGCTGCAGGCTTCCTGCTTGCCCCGCGCGCGCTCTGGCAGCGCTGGGCCCGTGGCCCCGGTGGATAGCGGACGTCCTCTATCACGCGTAATTTAGAGGACGCGAAGGTATCCCCTATTGAATAGCGTCCCTCGCTGCAGAAAAATTTTTACGCCAAACTTCTTTTACCGGAGGTGGTAGCGTCCCCTCTGCTGCTAGTCTAAGACCACCTGCACCGGGGCCTCTACCCCATCCGGTAAACGGCGTAGCCTACACAAATAGAGGAATGAAGAGCTGCAGCGGGACCTGTAAAACCGACGTCATCGGACGAACGACCGCTATTTTCAGCGTTTAGCGTGTGTTCTGTACCGGCCGTCTGGAACTGAGTGCATGCAGCGCGTGAGAGAGGGGAGAGAATCTTGTGTGGGGCCCGCTATTTCAAACTTGCAAAAAATGTTGTATCTCACAAACCGAAAACTCAAATTAAATTTCGATTGCACCATTAAATTTGTTGTAATTAATTCTTCAAAACTAGATCTCTCATGAATATATTTAGATAAAGTGATAAGTGAGCCCACAGTAGATAGAGAATGATATAGAGGATGGATGGATGCGAGAGAAAATGAATATAAATGAGAGAATCTTGATGATCAGACAGTATAGAGGATGAAAATAGAGAAATGTAAGTGCGGATAGTCTAACATAGGCGGCATAGGGTTGCAGCACGAGCATGGTACGATGCTACGTGGCTACACAGGTAAGGCGGGCATGTGCGGTGTGGCGATTTGCATGTACCAAAACTAAGGGCTTGTTTGGTTGGATCAATTTTGCCTGGATGGAGAGGTGTCTGGATGCTGCCTGTGCTTCGTTTGGTTGGAACCCTGAATAGGTGACTGGGCCAGGCAGAGGCTGCCTCAGCCAGGCGAAGGAAAACGAGCGCCTGGATGCTGCGCTCATGTTGCCTGGCCGCCTGGGTGGGCTGCTACTGTAGTGCTGTCTTGTTAGTATTTTTTTCTCCTTTATTTATTACTCCTATCTGGTTGTACGCTGTAGTTCTTTACTTGCTTGATAAAATGAGGGATGAGGGGTTCATCGGTGATAATTGTAACTGAGATGCGTTTAGTATATTTTATTCTATTTATTTTATTCCATAATTATGTATTAATTATTAGGAAAATAAAATATTATAAATATTTATATTTATATTAGTACTTTATTATAGGTTTTATTTATAGAAAATATATTTTATTTTTATTAAATTTCTCAAGAATATTCTATTTCTTTTTCGACAGCCATGTGTTAAAACTTTTTGTAATTATTTTTATTTTTTTCTCCCTTTAATTGATCATGTTTACGTTAAAATTAGCATAGTGTGTGCGGTGCAATTATCATTATCTTTCTTCCTCGTACGTTCTTTCCTTGTGATGTTTTTTAAATAGCTAGAAAATTTATTAAATTTATTTATAATTTCAAATTTATTATTAATTAAGAAAATAAATGGATTATTTTATTTATTTATTATTAATAAATTATAGTTGTAACTGCGTAGGTTTAAATATGGTATTATGTCTTTTATTAGCCTTTAAATATGGTACTATATGTTTTATTAGTCTTTCCAGGCATATGCTTTCAACCAAACGAACCATCTTCTAACTTGCCTGACCAGGCAGATTCCATCGATTTTCCAGGCAACTTCCAGGCAGCATTTTTTACCACACAAATACTCTAGGCTTCCATCCAAACAGGCCCTAAGATAATAACTTAAGACAAGTTTAGGAAGCCGGATATGCAACAGATAAGAACTCAAGACAAGTTTAGGGAGCCGGACATGCAGTTTAAAAGTACCGGGACCAGGATGAAAACTCGAGACAAGTTTAGCAAGTTTTTTTTTTTTTTTTTTTGAGACGAGTTTAGCGAGTTGAACGTGCAATTTTGGAAATATTGAGACCTGGATGAAAATTTTAAATCGTTTCCAATTATGTGTTCAAGGTAGGTAGAATGCACTGAATGGGCATCGTCATTCAATTATGCTTCCTATGTTCATAGCTGATAAACATATTTTTGACAAAGGCCAGATATCAAATTCTCTTACAATACGCTGTCAATTGCTACAAGATTGAACTTTCATAATCTGACTAGTTATTGATCAAAATATATAAATTTTGATACCCCCCCCCCACCTTCTCCTATATTGAAAACCTAGATGAAGTATTGTATTGATTAGAGCATACACTATCCTTAGATATATAGATGACCTCTAATTTGGAACTGAGGGAGTCCACACAGTTGTGAAACATCTCACCGATATTTGGACTGTAAGTGCATTTGTCAAATAACACCGAATTCATGAGAACACATGCAGCAACTTGGATAGCAACGTGTCAAATAGCAGAGCAGAGATAGGTTGATATTCCTCTTCAAGATAAACATTTGGATGGCAACATGAGCTTAAAACAGTACGATAATTTCAAAAATATTCAACATTCAACACAACAGTAAGATTGACTGAGCCATGATTGAAATAAACTTGACTTATAATAGCAACACCAAGTCGCCTAGACTAGAAAACATCGACATCCCTCATGTGTTGGTTGCCCTGGTGTATATCTGCTGGCTGGAATGAACAGAGACCATCCTTATGAGCCCCCTTGCCATCAGATCCTTAATGGCCCTCCGTGCCAAGGATCCATTAACCTGTGGATCAAAATAAACAAAGCTTTTCTTTATTCATAAGCTGATTTAATGAGATAAATTGATATACAGCACAAGTTGCTAAGCGGATAGCGGCAAATAGCAAGCAACAAGTAGGAGAAACATATGCTACATGATGCACCAAATGCAAACTCAACTGAGACATTTGCAAACACAAAGGAAAAAGCTCTGAGGAATGGAACCCTTCTAGTGTGGAACAGTAATTCTAACTTCTGCATACAATCCTAAGACTGTAATTAATGGTAACTTAGCTGTATTGCACTCAAGCACACAAGAAACTGCAATGAACATCTGTGTACCAGGACTGCAAATGAGGTCTTACAAACGGTAAGTAGAGGCTAGAGACATGCGAGTGAATCATTCATCCACAACACAATTCATGTCTCTATAAGATAATTAAGTAATTACCAAAAGACAAATGTGATTATGTATAAAATCATCAAGCCTTACACAGAAACAGACATATTGGACAGTCCAAACTGATCTTATATATACCCTAATCCCAAGTGTCTGCACTGGCTGAAAACCATTTTATAAACAATCTAACTAATGCAATTAGTCACATAAACTGAAATGAAGAAAGGATAAGCAAATGCTACCTGACAGGCCACAAACAAGTATGCTGCTTTCCTACAATCGTATCCAAACAGCTAAACAAGTTTGACAGCCGACGTCAAAGTAAGCATGCTGAATTGTTTTGAGCCACACAGAAAATTTATCAATGCAAAAACATATGGACTAGAGACCTGTATGATGCAAGTCCAAGCCCATGTATGTGTAAAACATAAGATACATAAACTGACGCTCTAATTCTCAGTAAAGTATGTATCGCTAGCCATTTCCTGTACTATCATGTCATTTGGGGAATCATGCCGAGTTCATTCACCAGATGATTAACATAAGCTGGAAGGGAGTAAAGGTAGTAAAGTACACAGCAGGAATCTATCTATAGATATCTATAGATAGTTCCGTCCATGTGAAACCGAGAAGGCGATGTAACATTACCCTGAGACGCTCGGAGAGGACGGATGGGGTGATCTGTTTGTACTTGGGCACCTCGGAGAGCAACTTGTCGTAGGTGGCCTGGTCGAAGAGCACCGCGTTGTTGACCTTTTCCTTCTGCTTACCCTTGCTCCACTTCTTCTTCTTCTGCTTTCCGCCTCCGGACTTGGCCGGCTTGGACGACGGCGGCGGGGCCTTCTCCTTCTTCGGGGCCTGAGAGAACAATAGAAACGGTCAGGCCGCGGGTGCGTAGAGAGGAGAGGAGAGGAGAGGAGAGAGAGGCACCATGGCGGAAGTTGTGGCGGAGGCGCGAGGCGAGCGACGGAGAGGAGGGTGCGGCGGCGGCGGCGGCAGGCGATGCGTGTCGGGGCGAGGTGATCCGATTTAGGGTTAGGGCTGATCCGATCGGAAGGCTTGGGACTGCCTTATCGGGGATGCATATACTCGTTTATATGACCCCGCTGTATGCTAAAATTAAAGCACCACCCCTACAACTGCAGCAGGCGCTGCGCATACATGCATACTGCTCCATGTTTTATCTATTTATTACGTAACACTCTCTAAGAAGGACTGCACAGGAAAAATATCTTTAGGAGGGCAAATATGAAAAAGTAGCACAGCCTGGCGTTGCTATTCAGCTCCAAGGTCAAGGGGGTCCAGAAGCCGCTCCCAGTTCATTTCTTTCTTCGAGAGAGGGCAAATCGGCAAGGGGAGTGCAGCGGAGAGCAGGGGAGCGGGTGACGTCATCGTCTTCCAGGGTTTCTCGATCGGCGGCGATGGCGACCAGGGCGGCGGCGAGGTTCCTTCAGCGCAGGCTCCTGTCTTCCGGCGGCAAGGTCCTCAGCGAGGAGGAGAAGGCCGCCGAGAACGTGTACATCAAGGTCCAGATTTCTCCCCTACATCTCTCGCCCTTCCTTACTTGCTCTAGCCTCTATGTGGTACCTGCTAGAGCCTTCGGTTTCTGGTCGAGACGCGATTGTGGGTATGCGACCGGTGGTACGATTTTAGAACTCGCGTCTAGTTCCGCAAGTGTTGGAGCGAAGTTGTGATGCGGTATTTCTGTGTGAGCGCGTGCTTGTGGTGACCTCCGCGTATGTTGGAACATGGAGAATGGAGTTTCCCCCCCTAGGGTTCCTTGTTGCAGTGTTTTTTTTTTTTTACGGAGGTAAACCCTGCTTTTATAGGAAGCAACGTCCTTCCTTGTCGTAGTGTGGTTAAGGGAAAAGGATTGTGCTGGTGAAGTGGTGATGGGGTTTATGTGTGCTGTCTGGTGTGAACGGTTGCTTGTTGTTGATATTGGAGCGGTCCTGTTACAGTGTCGATTTATGTGATCAACTTGTTGATTATCTACCTCTGCCTTGCTTCTGTTCTTTATTAGTACTGTTTCTGTTAAGATGCATTCTACTTGATTCTGTGATGTCTGAGATTGTGCAATTTTTTTAGTTTCTGGAACTAGTTCATGTACAGTCGTTGCTGTGGTTACTCACTCTACAAAGTAGGGTTTCATGTAGGGACACAAGCTGGTTGGCCCATGAAGTCACATATTGGCTATTTTATTAAGTGTCTTACCTGTTGTGATGCACTTAAATGGGCTATATGCCGGCTCATGTGCCAACTCACTTGCCTCCCTACTGACATCCCAGGACTCACTGCTGTGCTTATGCTTAATTTGAAAGTGTGGTTTTTATATGAGCTATTTTTCATTCCTTTTATTGACGAAGGCGTCGTCTATCTTTACTGAACACTGTTAGGGAACAGTACTAGTTAGGTGATATAATCACAGCTTATGATAGCTTGAGAAATCCATACATGCTATTTTTTGGGTTTTTTTTTTTTTTTGCGCCTATCTTGTTAGTTTCCTGTTTTTGAACGAATGTTCAAATCGATGCATAATTGTACTACTAAACTGATGCATAAATATATTGTGATAATGTGATCTGCATAAGGATATGTGCTTCTTGAATCATGGACATGAACGCTGTGACTGTAGTAGGTTCTGACTTTTAACTATTAAAACTTATACTGATGCTGTGATAGATGTACTGCATGAAATACTTGTTTTGATGTGGCCTGTCTACCATCTATACAAGCCTGGCGCCCATGGTGGTGCCTGCAAGTGTTGTGGCTTGGAGAATTTTTTGAGGTTGCCTTCTTATGCTGCTGAATGTGGTTATGTGTGGTTTAAAACATGCTGTTTGTTAATGAAATTGGATAGTTCCTGCACTCCTGAGCCAGTAACACATCAATTTATGGTGGCTGTCTACCTGGCCATACCCCATACTTTTGGTCCTGTTGGTCCGCATTTGTTTGAGATGCATGCTTATTTGTTTTTATATGATCTTGACTGAGTGTGGGTTGTTTTTGGTTCTGGAATTGTGAAGGTCACTCTATAAGCTCCTGTTACTGTCCGATTGCTGTGGGCTCATTGAAAAGCATATGCGTTATTTTATTTTGTATATGATGATTTCGTTAGCTGACTATTTCTGTCTTCTTACAAAGCATCCATCACCATTTTTAATGAACTAGTGCGTAAATATCTTGTGATCCACAAGCATTTCATGAATGTGAATGTTGTTTGTATTGCAGTTTTTCACTTGTAAACTATCCATAGGTGTTAAGCGTTATGCTACCCACATATGCCTGTTACAGTTGGGGTTTGATGCCTTCTGCTTATTTTAGCCTTTCTTAATTTAAAATTAATACTAGTATGTGCAAAATAAATTTCAAAATCTAGACAGGTCATGCCAACAAGCTTGGTATGACACCTCTAACTTGGTCATGCCAAACTACTTGGTGTGACCCAAGAGGCGAGTCACGTCAGGCTACTTGGTATCAAGGCTGCAAACGGGTAACCTTTAGGGGCACCTCCGACCCTTTTTAGTTCAAATATTTGTACTACTTCAAATGAGATCTCGTTTAGTACAAATATTTGAACTAAAGAGGGTTGGAGGTGCCCCTAAGGGTCACCAATTTGCACCCTTACTTGGTATGACAATTACTCCGATCATCTTGGTGTAATGTAACTCGCCTTGGCCAAGTTAATGGTCATGTCGAGCTCATTGGTGTGACTTAAACAGCTACTTCTTGAAAAGTTAGTTTTGCATGTGTTACTACTAAAATTTTAGATTTAACAATGCTAAAACAAAAGAAGGCAGATGAGCCTGTTGTTCATATGAGCTCTGGAAGGACGTGTCTTGAGAATTTTCTTAAATGTTGCCTTCTTATAGTGTAGTTAGAGTCTGCAAGTGTACTGCGAAACAAAATTATGTGGTGGTGTAGACTGTAGACATGTCTGTTAGTGACATCGGGATAGTATTCAGCACTCATGATCCAGTGATACATTAATTTATATTTGTTTGGTTCATCATGCTGATGTTGTAATTTGTTGGTATATTGTGACATTTTCAATTCTTGTGACTTGATTCTGGTTTTACATTTCATTAGTTGAATTCTTTGCAAAACTTCGATCACATTCTGTGAATGTATTTTTCACTTATAGTATTGGATCTTATAGTATTTTTCTGAGTTTTTGAACCTACCATAAGTTAGTTTTATCATCCAATTTTGGCTAATGTGGACTTTTTTTGCTTATGTAGACGATCGAAACTAGTTATGAGTATGTAATTCTGTAATACAATTAGAGTTCCAGAACTTGGGAATTTCTAGTATATATGTGAAACTTTACTTTTTTGTGTGTGCCTGGTTTGTAAGATAGACATTTGCATAAAAAATGACTGCATTACTGCAGTGAAAACTTCGGCTACGTGTTGAATAATGAAAGTGAATGCTTCATTTGATATCTTTAACCGTAGAAAGTTTATACCTTAAGTGCCATACATGGTGTGATAATTGTTCATGTGGTATTTGGATAAGTGTTTTCATTGCCTCTTTTGAAGTAGAAATCCTTAGGTACCTTTTTGGGTTATTTCCGATTGTTTGAATATGCCCTGCCGTTGTTCTTGTTCCATGATAATAACATGCCAACTGCGTTTTGATTTTACTGCAGAGAATGGAACAGGAGAAGCTGGAGAAGCTCGCCCGCAAGGTATGCAAATACACAATTTCTCTAAGCATTGAATTCGGCAGCATCCTTTTGTATTCAATCCAATGTTGTTGTAAACGGCTGTGTAGTCTGTTTACACGCCGTTTAAACACTACACGGTGACTAGCTGTGCTCGTTTAATCAGCCGTTTATCCCTTTTATTTGACTGAGTAGCCTGAATAAACGCTAAGTGATAGGTGCCCAACTGTTTACCATTTAGCATTCTCGTGAACATTGTCTCAATCATAATCTTATGCTTTGTTGATGCTATGTGTTTTACAAATTCTCTTACTTGGAATCATGGACTCTTTACTGGTGTATATCTTTGGTTGTATGTATGTTTGCCCTTGTTGAGTAGGAGCTATGTGTTTTTGTTTTGTTGCTGGAGGTTATGAAAACATAAACTGTCTGTCGCTCTCACACAAAGATGCAACATTGATTCCAGGGCCCCAGCTCAGGAGAGCAAGCTTCGTCAACCACAGGCTCTGCAGCAAGTGATGTGAAGGCCGGGGCCGGGCCAACAGAATCGGCGTCTGCAAGTGTGTCATCCGACAAGAACAGGAACTACGCTGTCCTGGCAGGCACAATTGCTGCCCTGAGTGGCCTGGGTTGGTATCTATTGTCAAAGCCTAAGAAGTCAGAGGAGGTCGTGGACTGAAGAGGTGGGTTGTGAATGCGATTTGCGGATGGTCGGCCTTATATTTCACCGTGGTTTACTTTCTGCGCATAGACCTTCTGGAAATAATTGTTGAAATGTACTCTGCACTACTTGTTCTGAGGCCTGTTACCGAACCTTGAAGTATGCACTCGAGACGTTCAGTAGTTCTCTCCCTCGCTTGACAGGTTGAAATGTTGAGTGATGCTTGTAATGCCAGCCTACATCGTTGCAGAAGAGGTTTTTGGTACTGATTTTGTGAATGTAAACTTGTTTCCACAAGCATTTATATCAGCAAACATGTCGAAGTGCATTCTGTGATAATGAGAATGACCTGTTACACGAGTTCCCAGTCCCATATGCCTTTGCCGCAGCGGTTCTATGTGCTAATCACTAGCTAGCTAATAAATTTGCTTAATGGGCAAACCCATGTTTTGCAATGCCTGTCAGCTTCAATTCTAAACCCTAGATAACTAGGCATTGATATTTGCACTCCTGATCATTAAGTCCTCGTTCGGTTAGGGAGTGGATCGAGTCCTGAAATAATTTCCAAATGGATTGGTTCACTAATTTAAATAATTTTTATGAGATATAATACTTTCTGGTCTCAATCCATATTAAACGTGTTAGAGAGTGAATGTAATGAACAGAGATTTGGAACAACTATTGTTTTCATCGATCTTTTAGGATTATATACATGTACACGGGGTGCGTCGTACGGACGCGACTATTCGCTAAGAGTGATGTCCGTATCGACGCGGCTGTTTACTAATGATCCAAACGACATGTCCCTTCGGTGACATAATTAACTGTTAAGTAACTTCCTAATTCTATCCGTCCGTACGGACGGGATGAGATCACCGTGAAGAGGTGTCTGTTCAGGGACAAACACCGTTTCGTAACACTCCTCCTTGATCGAATCTTTGTTGAGATCAATGAAGCTGTATATATTTGGATTCCTCGAAAAACCCTGTGGGAAAAATCTGAGGAATATGTATGTATAGATATGCTATAAAACTCTTTCAAACCTTATAGGAAAATAAGGAGAAGATAGCATATGTGTGTGATTTAAATAAACCACTATGTCATTGGTATTCCAATTAAAAACCCAGTGGGGAAAATATTGGACATACGACATATTGATGACTCCTCCAAAAAACATTTAGGAAAAATATGAGGAGCATTATAATATGGATAGGTCGCTAAAACTCCTGCAAAACCCAGTGGGAAAATTCAGGAGAAAATATGACGACATATCATTGGTATTGCCTCTAGGATAACTCTCATGAAAAAACCTTCTCAGGGAAAAACTATGAATAGTTGTGAGGGCAATATGTGTCTTTGATATTTACTATAAAAACCCCGATGGGAAAATATAAAATATAACACACGCTTATGTTAATATTACCTCATTAAAAACTTTAACAAGAAACCTTGTGAGTAAAACTCGTTAAAGAAAAGAGTATAACATGATGCGAGTACAGGTGATATCTAGGAGATTTCTCCCCCTGATTCTTGCAAGTCTCGAAGTCGCCGCATACCAATTTCATGTACCAATTTATGAAATACAGAATATGGTAAGGACTTAGTAAAAAGATCTGCAAGATTATCACAAGACTTGATTTGTAAGATGTCTATTTCCCCACTTTCTTGTAGTTCATGGGGATAAAACAACTTAGGAATAAAGTGCTTAGTGATATTGCTCTTTATATAACCTGTTTGCATCTGTGTAACACAAGCAGAATTATCTTCATAGATAATTGTAGGTGATTCAATTGAACCAATACCACATGATTGTTGTATGTGGTTAATCATTCTGCGAAGCCACACGCATTCGCGTGATGCTTCATATAGAGCAATAATTTCAGAATGATTAGTAGAGGTAGACGTCATGGTCTGTTTAGAAGACTTCCATGAAATAGCTGTACCTCCACGAAGGAATACAAATCCTGTTTGGGATTTTCCGTTATGAGGATCAGATAAGTAACCGGCATCTGTGTAGCCAATCATACTGGGATCATGATTCTTCCTGAAGAATAAACCAAGATCCTTTGTGCCATTAAGGTATCTGAGGATACACTTCGCTCCCATCCAGTGACGGCGAGTGGGTTTCGCACTATGCCTAGCTAGTAAGTTTACTGCAAATGCGATATCAGGCCTGGTGCAATTTGCAAGATACATAAGTGCGCCAATGATACTGAGATATGGAACCTCTGGTCCCAAAATCTTTTCACTAACATCCGGTGGTCTAAATTGATCTTTCCCGACTTCTAAGGAACGAACAACCATCGGTGTTTTGATGGGGTATGATTTGTCCATTTTGAATTTCTCCAAAATTTTCTGGACATAGGCTGACTGATGCACTAAAATCCCTGTAGGACGGTGCTCAATTTGTAAGCCCAAGCAATACCGGGTCTTACCCAAATCCTTCATCTCGAATTCCTTCGTGAGACGATTACGTGCTTCATTTATATCCTTTGGATTGCCAATGATGTTTAAATCATCAACATATACAGATATAATACAAAATCCCGTTGGAGATTTCTTAATGAAAACACATGGGCAATCATCATTGTTGGAGTATCCCTTCTTGAGAAGGAACTCACTCAGTCGGTTGTACCACATCCGACCCGATTGCTTTAAGCCATATAATGACTTTTGTAGCTTTACACAATACATGTTGCGATTTGCGTTTGGATTCGGAATTTGGATTCCATCGGGAACCTTCATGTATATGTCCGAATCAAGTGACCCATATAAATATGCTGTCACCACATCCATCAACTGCATAGATAGATGATTTTGAACTGTCAATGATATTAAGTATCGGAAAGTAATTTCACTCATTACCGGAGAATATGTTTCATTGTAATCAATGTCGGGTCTCTGCGTGAACCCTTGTGCTACGAGTCTTGCTTTATATCTCACCACCTCATTATTTTCATTTCATTTTCGGATGAAAACCCATTTAAAGCCTACAGGAAAGACTTTAGAAGGTGTGGGCATCGCAGATGTGAATACCCTCCTTTTAGTGAGCGAGGCTATCTCAGCTTGGATTGCTTCTTTCCATTGAGCCCAGTCCGAGCGCTTTTTGCACTCTGCCATGGTCTTAGGTTCTGGGTCATTGAGAAAGATTTCTGCAATGGTTGCAGAGAAGTACATGTCAACAACAGTAGTCTTACGATCGTATGATTCTCCAGTTTCAATGTAATTGATGGAAATTTCTTTCACCCCATATAATGACTCAACATTTCCCAAAACTATGGAGTCAGGGTGTTCCGATGTCCCAGGATCGGTGTTTGGGTGCACCGTTGATCCGGGTTGTGAATTAGGTCCTGGTGTTGGACTTTTATCCACTGTCGGGTGTCTACCAACTTGAGGTTGGTTTGGATTTACTGATTTTGAGGATTTAGTCCTTGGTATACTCGGACGCTTATTTGAAGCATTATCCTTGGGAGCGGCTGTACTTCTCCCCCTCTTCTTTGGAAGTGGGGGTTGAATGGTTTTTATTGGTACCTCCACTCTTTCGGGCGCATTTCGAGCAGGATAAGAGGATTTAGTGACACCCTTATAATCAGTAAATGCTTCTGGCAGTTTATTTGCAATATGTTGCAAATTTATAATTTTCTGAACTTGTTGTTCAGTTTCTTGAGTACGTGGATCTGAGTGGGAAATGCCTTGGGCATTCCAGTCGATTTCCTGGCATTCGTTTTGGTACTTGTAGTCTCCCCCTAATACCGGGAAATGATCCTCATTGAATATGCAGTCAGCGTACCGGGTCGTGAATAAGTCCCCTGTAAGGGGTTCGAGGTATTTGATAATCGATGGAGATTCATATCCCACATAGATACCAAGTTTCCTATGTGGACCCATTGAGGTACGCTTAGGCAGTGAGATCGGTACGTATACAGCGCAACCGAATTTTCGCAGATGGGAAATATTGGGCATATTCCCACGTACTAATTGCATTGGGGAAACTACATGAGATGCAGTTGGTCGCAATTGAATTAAGTCAGCAGCGTGTAAAACTGCATGACCCCAACAAAAAGTTGGTAGGTTGCAATTTTGTAATAAAGGTCTTGCAATGAGCTTAATTCTCTTAATAAGAGATTCTGCTAAACCATTTTGTGTATGGACATATGGGACAGAGTGCAGAACTTGAATTCCTAAAGCCATACAATAGTCATTGAAAGCCTTGGAAGAAAATTCGGCAGCATTGTCCATTCGAATCGATTTGATGTTCAGGGTTATTAGCCTTAAGTCTAATGACTTGGGCAATAATCTTTGCAAATGCATGGTTACGTGTGGACAAAAGGCACACATGGGACCATCTAGTAGATGCATCTATTAGAACCATGAAGTACCTGAATGGTCCAGATGTTGGTTGAATGAGGCCACATATGTCGCCTTGAATGTGTTCAAGAAATTTGAGTGACTCATTTTGGATCTTAACAGGTGATGGACGTAAGATCAGTTTCCCTGTAGCGCAAGAAGTGCACATAAAATCCGAAGATTTCAGGAATTTAGCAGTATTTAACTCATGACCATTAGAATTGCTGATAATTTTCCGCATCATCCCGACTCCGGGATGACCAAGGCGATCATGCCATGTTTTGAATGTATCAACATTCTGAAAAATTACCTTATACGCAACATGTGGTACGGGTTTGATGTATGTGTAGTACAAACCAGACGGAAAAGATGGAATTTTCTCAACAATGCGTTTGCCATATCCGCTAGTTTGTGTAACAAAGAGAATTTCCTCGTTATTCTCATAATGAGTTTCTATATGGAAACCATTTTGACGGATATCTCTATAGCTTAGTAAGGTACGTTTTGAATCAGGATACAATAATGCATCCTCGATTGTAATTTGGGTACCCATAGGTAGTATAATAGTGGCACGACCAGTACCAACTATCGTTGCATCGCGTCCAGCGATTGTCAAAACATTTCCTTGTCTTTTAACAAGAGTTTGGAAATATTTCGTTTCCCTAAGAATAGAATTAGTGGTGCCACTGTCCACTAGGCATAATTCCTCCTCCATCGGTTTGACCCCCGTAGAAAAACGTTTTCTGTCGTACTCCTCTTCTCTGTTCTCGTAGAACAAAGTGCTGATAACGTGTTAGAGAGTGAATGTAATGAACAGAGATTTGGAACAACTATTGCTTTCATTGATCTTTTAGGATTATATACATGTACACGAGGTGCGTCGTACGGACGCGACTATTCGCTAAGAGTGGTGTCCGTACAGACGCGGCAGTTTACTAATGATCCAAAGGACATGTCCCTTCGGTGACATAATTAACTGTTAAGTAACATTGTAATCCTATCCGTCCGTACAGACGGGATGAGATCACCGTGAAGAGGTGTCTGTTCAGGACAGACACCGTTTCGTAACAAAACGAACCCAACCTAAGGCTCCATTCGCTTGTGCTGGAATGGGGCAAGAACTATTCTGGGTCGATCAAGATTATATAAATTAATGAATGATTCTTCATTAGCCATATTTTCATAGTATAACTATCCCAAACTTAGTTGTATCATAAATATTATTATCTTATTATATAAATTTCATTAAATTTAAAAAACTTGACTCTTTAAATTTTTTGAAATGACTTATAATTTAGGATTGAGGGAGCATCATTTAAAGTTTAGAGGGCTAAAAAAAATATTTTCCAAAGTTCATAGATCCAGGTAACACCTCTTAACAAGTTCAGAGGCCTCTCATACATTTAACTCAACTTTACATATCAAGGTCACCTAGAAAAAGAAGATGCCAAAATTGACCTATTTGTCTGCACGGAGCTAACCAGCTGATGGCGCTATATGAGCCGCGCATAAGACAAATAATTCTCTTCTATGAATAAATGACACTGAACAACCAATAACACGGGAAAATGGAGGCTTCTGCTGGGACTCTTGGGAGAGGCAGCCGGCAGCACAGTTGCAAAACCAAAGGAATTTACAAAGGCCCAGGTGAGGCCAGGAGGCTGCGCCCGTCAGAGAAGAACTGAGCTCCGCAGCATGAGGCGGCCGTCCACGTCCTTGTCGAATACCTGCTCGATCAGGTCGTTCCAGGTCATGCGCTGCCTGGACCCTGCCGGCGGGAAGCTCTCACTCCTCTCCGGCTGGTGGTGCTGTCCGACGTCGTCAAAAGTTCCGTAAGGCGACGGTCCCCGTGCGTCTGGCACCGACAGCGTGATGGCCCGGCGCAGTGCAGCCCTGTGCTCCTCTACGTGCTCCCTCTGAAGGGTTTCCTTCCGCTCCATCCGCTGCTCCGACGGCACGGCCAGCGTGTCCTCCTCCTCCATCATCAGCTGCACACCGGCGGCAGAATCATGCAACAAGTACCAAAAAGATCAGAGAAGCAGCTAAATTACACCCATTTGTATTTGTTTGGTGAGCAAATCATCCTATGTTGAGGTCTTATCCAAAAAAACAAAACAGTTGATGTTTTGTACGCTGGAATCTCCTTTATGCAGAAGTGGTCTGTCTTGCTCAAGGAGCGTGATCAGGAGAAACTACAGGCAGCAGTAACCAAGATGAGGCGGTGGCTGAATGACTTTTCTAGTGTAGTAAACACTGATGTAGTCATCTTATCCACATTGTTGTTTTGCTCCTCTTCTAAGCTGGTATTCCCAGCATGCTGTGTGTTGTGTGAATATTTGCTTTCAATATAAGCAGAGTACACCCATTTCCAAAAAATAATAATAATCCTATGCCTACCTTCATGTTCAACAAATGCATCTCACCACCGTGTAACTGTACTTTGAACAAGTTTTTTGTTGTCAGTACCAACTTGAGTTAGTTCTTCAAAATTTCCTTGTATTTAACATTTCTAGTTTCCACACAGCTTACATTCAACTAGTTAATATGCACGATTCAGAAAGAAAGAAAGAAAATCAGTGATATGCAAGGTTCATTTTACAAAAAGATAAAGGCTACAGGCAAAGACTAGAGAATCAGCATGACTAGAACTCTAGAAGCATATGAGGTTATATAAGCAACTCACATCCAAAGCCTTCTGTGCCTCCCTCTCAATCCACATAATGGCATGGTCCTCTGTGGCATTGCAGGAAAGAACTATATGCTCAAATCTACCATCCACCGGCACAGCTGTTTTGACTACTGGTGGATATCTTCCGCACCTGTGTGTTTCAAGGAATTCAGTTTGTTTTTGGAAATATTGGACACCTTCATTAGCAACACCCAGTACTCTGACCACAAGATGTAAAACAGCAGGGCAAGTTCAATATCACGGTGTATCTAGCAGTATCAGTACGGGTTTACAGTCTATGGTGCATTGTACATGATAGTTGAACTACATATTTGAAAAATGAAGAGATGATGGTTCTCTTCAAACAATACAGTCGAGCGTTTGAAACTACTAGCATAAGCCGTTCACTATTTCTGATAGTTGTGAGGACACCTCCATAAATATGCAACTAACGGATACTATGCAATCAGGTTGTATATCAGAGGTCACATAATGTTTCTTTCATTCTAGAATACCAATGAGGAAAGGGTACCTGCACATTTTTCTTTCCACTATGTGATAAATCCGGCCTGGTGCATAAAGCCTCCTTGGATCCTTTAGCATTATGTCTTCAGGTATACATGTATCCCTCAAACATCTCAAACCTAGGAGGCATGGCAAACTGTCGAAAAAGAGAGGATAGCTTAATTTCAAACTTGTTCGAGCCTAGGAAGCAGCAAAGGGTGCCACAGCTACAACACAGCTAGCAGAAACATAAACTGAAAAAACAGCAATTAAGATAAACCACCCTCAGGCAAAATAAAAATCCTCGGTGTTCCAGCTCATAGGACTGACTTGCAATGCACTAATAAAGTCGTGGTGTTCATTATACATAACTGATTGATATGATATAGTATCCTGATTCCTGAAACAGATATACAGTTCCTGTTTCTAACAAGTGGAGTAATTTGTTCGTGTAATAAACAAAAATAGTGCAACTTGGTTCAGTACTTAGAGAAATTGACTTGACACAACACTTTCTACATTGACTTGACACAAAAACATGTAAATCACTTATTCATAATAATCAAGAAAAGTAGAAAGTTATATTTTAGTGTATGTCACACCCAATTTTAAGAACAAAATTGAATGCAATAACTCATGTGTGCCCAGAGATCAATCACACACATAAGCCACAAATTAAGAAGTACCATCACATATGTTTATTACATAACGAATATTATTCAAAGTCTTTACATAGCAGCGAATAAATAGAGTATCTCTCGCGGTAGCTCCATCACAGGGAAGATGACTGGTTGACAGCAAGACTAGAACTCTTCAGGGAAGTCGTCGTTACCATAGCAATCTGTTACCCATCCGGGATTTTTGTCCAAGTAGAAAGAAAATAAACAAGCATAAGTACATCTCGTACTTAACAAGTGTAACATGGGGTTCATGAGGCTCAAAAAGGCTGACACTGGTTAAACTGCAGTAGCTTTTATTTGGCAACATTTTAACATTAAGGTGAACATATATGAATGCTTAAACCCAACCCACATGATCATAATAATTGAAACACAGCAATAAAGTGATCAACATGTGCAACATAAATAAACAACATATAACAACTAATCTGTGAGTTTTCCGGGCCGCTCGTATCCGTGAGCACGGCTGTTATAACAGTTTATTAAACTCTGCGCAGAGGTGTACACTTTACCCGATGAGTCGTGATATCCAGATGCCCGGGTTAATTACTCCCATAACACTTCCGAGGTGAGTGGGCAGGATACACGCAAAGCCTTTCAAAGGTTCGTCTAACAAGTTAGGGCCGCTAGTTCTTAAGGCAAGGGGATGTAGAGCCCTCCTTCCAGGTGGCACAATAACACGCAGCCTATACTCACGTGGACAGAAGCCGCACTATACCCGACTCGGCAAGATCCAACGCGCCTATACAGGTGTCCACTAACAAGCTAGAAAAGGTCCTTATACTGAGCTAAGGTCAGAGCCATATAACCCTCATGGTTGCACTGTATGTCCCAGCTTTTGCTGACAGGGGGTCCTAATCCATGTTGCTAAAAAGATCAAATTTTACTCACCATTATTAGATCATGTTTGGTTTAAGTAAAGCTCTAGCAAAACTCTACCCATATGCATAGCATCCCAAGGTTATCAAGGTAACGGGTCAAAGGTCTAGGGTAAACTAGATAGGAGATCAAAATTAGACACATGCATATGAATTTAGATGTTTCATGGTGAATAGGTCAACAAGGATGATCCCATGCTATACTTGCCTGATTCAGAGTACTCTGGTTGCTCCTGGTTGTCGAAGTAGAGCTCCTGATCACCAGCGTATGTCTCACCGTCTATACTCGATTACCACATCAACACACAACCATCGGAACAACAACCATACAAAGCAAACAAGCTATAATTAGAACATTACACCAATCAGCAAGAAAATAATATAAAAAGTTTGAAAACAGAACGTACGATCTACTACGATCACATAAACGCGAAGATCACGAAAAACGGAATTATAACGCGAAAGTTAAGAGCTAAACAAGTTACAAAACCTTAATTAGTAGATTAAACTTAACTCCAATTTTAGTTTCTGAAAACAGTAGATATCCTTGTACAGATAGATAGAGCTTTTCAAAACGAATCTAACGCAACTTGAACGGACTAAATCGGACTAAGAACGTAGAAGTTATAAGCATTTGAAAACAGTGGCAAAACTGTAAATAAACTGAAATTGATTTTGAGTTTAAATTGATTTAAAACGAATTTCAGATCTGGCTGGACTGCGCCTCAATTTGGATGAAACGCAGGGGCTCAAACGGAAGAATTCGCAGACTCAATGAACAGGGCCATTGGGACCGCGGGTTTAGACCTAAAAAGGTGTAAGGATCTTTTTGTAAAACAGGCAACGAAGGGGTATCGAGCTCTGGTGTGCGTCGGATCTGAGATGGACGCTCGGGATTAGATCAGGGAGGGTCGGCGGCGCTTTTCGCCGGAGAGAAAGAAGGACGCGGCGGCTCCACGGCCGGAAGGCGGCGGCGCGGCTCGGGATTGCGCTACAGAGCGGTAGAGACCTCGGGAGAAGATCCAATCGAAAGAGGAGCTCAAGGCGAACTCACCAGAGGGGTTTATGGCGCCGGAGAAGACTCGGGGACGGCGGATTACTCGACTTGGCGGGTGGCGGGCTCTGCAGAGCGACGGCGAGCGATTAGAGCACCAAGACGAGGGGGAAAAAGAGGGAAAACTTCTCGGTTAGCTTCGAAAGATCAAGGGGAAACTCGAGATACCACTTACAAGCTCGGAAACTCGGTGAATCGTCGAGTTGATGGCGGCGGAGATCTTGCGGCGTGCGGAGCTCTCGGTTGCGGCGTTTTGGGGCACAAGGGCAGGAGCTTGATGCGTGGGGAGAGGCGGCGGGTTCCTGGGGACCTTATAAGAGGGTCGGTTCGGTCGATTTGGCAAGCGAGGACGCGAAACGAGGATGGATTCGATCTCGGCCATGGAGTCCGAGCCGGTTACGAAAGGGAGAAAGAGCGATGGGGCGCTGACAGGCGGGGTCGGGCTGTCAGCGAGTGCAGGCGCGAGGCTGAACCCTCGGGCGAGACGGAAACGGCTACGCTCGCGCGAGGCTGAACCCTCGGGCGAGACGGAGACGACGATGCTCACGCGAGGCTGGAGCCTCGGGCGAGGCGGAGGCGGTGATGCGCACGCGAGAGCAGCGCCGAGGCTGGACCCTCGGGCGAGGCGGAGGCGGTGATGCGCACGCGAGAGCAGCGGCGAGGCTGGACCCTCGGCTCAGCGCGGGGCTGCGGCGCTGCGCAAGGCTGCTGGGCCGGGCGGCGGCCCACGCGAGCGACGGAGAGAGAAGGGAGAGGGGAGAGGGGAGAGCAGGCCGATAAGAGGGAGGGAGCGGGCCGGCCAAGCTGCTCGGGCCAGAAAGGAGAAAGGAGGAGGGAGAGAAGGAAAAAGGGTTTTCCAATTTCCGATTTGATTTTTCAAATGCATTTTCAAAACCTTTTTGAATTCAAACAACTTTTGAACTAAAACCACACATCACAAAAATAAGATATGCACCAGCATGTATGCATCAGCATGCTCTTTGACCTAGGATTAATTTTAACTTTTGCAAATAATTTATTAACTAAGTTTTATGCAGCACATAAAATGCATAATTAAATCATATTGCCTATTTTTAAATTGATGCAAATTTTGGGATGTTACAAATCTACCCCCCTTAAAGAATCTCGTCCTCGAGATTCCAACGATGCTTACTCAAACAACTGTGGGTATGACTTCCTCAAATCCTCTTCTCTTTCCCAAGTTGCCTCTGCTTCTGAGTACCGATTCCACTGAACCTTACACATCTTTATTACTCTGCTCCTGGTAACTCTTTCAGCGGTCTCTAGAATTCTTGTTGGGTACTCATCATAAGTCAAATCTTCCTTAACTGTGAGCTCTTCCAACGGTATCTGCTCTTCGGGTACTCGCAGACACTTTTTCAACTGGGAGACATGAAACACATCATGCACTCCTGACAAGCTTTCAGGCAACTCTAACTGATATGCCACTTCGCCACGTCTTTCAAGAATTTTGAACGGTCCAATATACCTAGGTGCGAGCTTTCCTTTCTTATTGAACCTTTTCACACCTCTCATCGGTGACACCTTTAGGTAGACATAATCACCTATTGCAAAAGATAGATCTCGACGACGGTTGTTTGCATAACTCTTTTGCCGAGACTGAGCGGCTCTCAGGTTATCTCTGATTATCCTGACATGTTCCTCGGCGTTCCTCAACACATCAGGTCCAAACACTTGACTTTCACCTGTCTGATCCCAGAACAACGGTGTTCTACACGATCTTCCATACAAAGCTTCAAACGGTGCCATCTTTAGACTCTCCTGATAGCTATTGTTGTATGAGAACTCTGCATAACACAAATTCTTGTCCCAACTGGTGCCATATTGCAATGCACAAGCTCTCAACATGTCTTCCAGAATTTGATTTGTTCTTTCCGTCTGTCCATCAGTTTGTGGATGATAAGCAGTACTGAAGTTCAACCTTGTACCTAATGATCGATGTATCATCTGCCAAAAGTGAGAGGTGAACTGAGTACCACGATCTGACACAATCTTTCGGGGCACTCCATGCAAACATACTATCCGTTCCATGTACAATTCTGCCAATCTAGCTCCCGTATAGGTAGTTTTGACCGGTATAAAGTGAGCAACTTTGGTCAATCGATCGACTATTACCCATATGGAGTCGTAACCTCTCTGAGTACGAGGTAACCCAACTATAAAGTCCATACCGACTTCTTCCCACTTCCATTCAGGTATCTTCATCGGTTGTAGCAAACCAGCGGGTCTTTGATGTTCTGCCTTCACCCTCTGACATGTATCACACAAAGCGACGTACTCGGCTACATCTCGCTTCAGTCCATCCCACCAATACTTTTTCTTCAGATCAAGGTACATCTTAGTGCTTCCAGGATGAATGGAGTAAGCTGACTCATGTACTTCTCGCAGTATAGACTCACGTATCTCCTTGATTGCAGGTACACATAATCTATTCCCATGCCATAATGTACCATCATCATCTAACCGAAAACCAGATGCTTTGCCAAGAACAATATTATCGGCTATCTGCTTCAACTTCTCATCTGACATCTGACCCTTTCGTATCTCTTGCATCAATACCGGTTCAAGTTCTAACTCTATTCTGTTGATCACAATTCCCAAATTTAGATGTGCAAATTCAGCACACAACTCATCTGGCATAGAAGCAATTCTGACCTCATTGGCATGGCTCTTTCTACTCAGGGCATCTGCTACAACATTAGCCTTCCCGGGATGATAGTGTATTTCCAAATCATAATCCTTAATCAATTCCAACCATCTGCGTTGTCTCAAATTCAGATCAGACTGAGTGAAAATGTACTTCAAGCTCTTATGATCGGTATAGATGTCCGTCTTGTGACCCACTAGATAGTGTCTCCAAATCTTCAATGCATGGACAACAGCTGCTAACTCTAAATCATGAGTGGGATAGTTCAGCTCATGCTTTCTCAACTGCCTTGATGCATATGCTACAACTCTGCCTTCTTGCATAAGAACACAACCCAAACCTTGACGAGATGCATCACAATAAATAGAGAAATCCATACTCAGATCTGGCAGAATTAACACCGGAGCTGTAGTCAGACGTTTCTTCAACTCCTCAAAATTAGCTTGACATTTATCGGACCAAACAAACTTAGCATTCTTCTCTAGCAGAGCTGTCATTGGCTTAGCAAGCTTGGAGAATCCTTCAATGAACCTTCTATAGTAACCGGCCAATCCGAGGAAACTACGAATCTCGGTCACATCTGTTGGTGGATTCCAATTCAACACATCTTCAACCTTGCCCGGATCTACTGAGATGCCTCCATTAGAGATAACATGTCCAAGGAAAGAAACTTCCTTTAACCAAAACTCACACTTGCTGCGCTTGGCATACAACTTGTGCTCTCTGAGTTTTTGTAGCACTAACCTCAGGTGATCAGCATGATCTTTCTTGTTCTTAGAGTATACTAGAATATCATCAATAAACACAACGACGAACTTGTCGAGATATTCCATGAACACCTTGTTCATCAAATACATAAAGTAGGCAGGTGCATTGGTCAATCCAAAGGACATGACTGTATACTCATACAACCCATATCTGGTAGTGAAAGCTGTCTTTGGAATATCAGATGCCCGAATCTTCAACTGATGGTAACCAGAACGCAGATCAATCTTAGAGAACACACATGCACCTTTTAGCTGATCAAACAGATCATCGATCCTTGGCAACGGGTACTTGTTCTTGATGGTAACTTCATTAAGCGATCCATAGTCAACACACATCCGTTGACCACCATCCTTCTTGTCAACGAAAATAACAGGAGCTCCCCAAGGTGATGAACTAGGACGAATAAACCCTTTTTCTTGTAACTCTTTAATTTGTTTCTTAAGTTCATCTAATTCAGGTACTCCCATCCTATATGGTCTTTTAGCTATGGGTGCGGTTCCAGGTAAAAGTTCAATAATAAATTCAATGTCGCGATCGGGTGGCATACCTGGCAAATCATCGGGGAACACATCCGGGAACTCATCCACCACTAGATCTTCCGGGAAAACCTCTTCATTTATCTGGTTCACGGTTGCAGTCGGTGTTGGTTGTAGCACTACCTTCACACTGATTCTGTCTCCCTTAGCTGTGGTAACTGTCACAACTTTATCTTGACACTGTATATCTGTCTTACACCTCTTCATCCAGTCCATACCCAATATCAAATCAATGCCAGCTGTCCTCAGCACAATTGGGGATACTGAGAAATCTACCCCCCCTAAGGACACATCTATAGGCATACACTGGAGCGTAGCTTGCAAACCTCCACCCGGTGAGGTAACCATTATAGGGGTTTTCATGAGACTAACAGGTAGATTATGCATTCTAACAAATGTATGAGATATGAAAGTATGCGATGCACCAGAATCGAAAAGAACTGTAGCAGGGATGGAACTGATGTTGAACGTACCAAGCATAATCTCTGGCGCTTCCTGCACGGTCTCTGCGGACACGTGATTCACCTTGCCGGAGTTAGGTGATGGATTCTGACGTCCCTTATTGTTCTGACTCTGTGGAGTCTGTTGATTCTGCTTCTTAGGACAATTGTAGGAGAGGTGACCAACCTCACCGCAGACAAAGCACTTGTTGGGAGTGTTAGGTGCACTATTCTTCATGGGGGTGTTGACGGGGGTACCTTGGCGTTGAGCATGATTATTGTGCTGCTGCTGCTGCTGTGGGCGCTGATTGTTTCCTTGCTGCTGATATGAAGGGCGTTGCGGTCCCTGGTTACGGTTCCACTGAGAAGTAGGTCCCTGAAACCTCTGCTGGTTGCCCGGTGCAAAATTAGGACGAGGACGGTTGTTACTACCAGAGGACTGACCTTGGAGCTTCCTCTTTCTAGCCTCCATCTCCTTGCGCTTGTTGTCAACCACAATAGCACGGTTGACTAATGTCTGGTAGCTGGCATACTCATTGGACATAAGCTGCAGTGCCAGTCCGTCATTCAGACCCTTGAGAAAACGACGCTGCTTGTCGGCATCCTGAGCAATATCAGTGGGGGCATAGCGTGACAATTGAGCAAACTTGTCACGGTACTCAGCAACGGTCATGGCTCCTTGGCGCAGAGATCTAAACTCTTCCTGCTTCAATTCAATCAGACCAGCAGGGATATGGTACGCTTTGAAGTTGGTCTTGAATTCCTCGAAGGTGACAGGTGGAGCATTGTTGGCTAGACCGAACTGAAACGATTCCCACCAATCCAGAGCAGCTCCTTGCAACTGACCAGAAGCATAGAGCACCTTCTCCTGGTCATTGCATTGCGCGATGGTAAGCTGGCGTTCAATAGCACGAAGCCAGTCATCAGCCTCCAGGGGATCAGCGGCATGAGAGAACACTGGCGGGTGACCCTTCAAAAACTCACCCCTCTTGTCCCTCACTTGCATCGGTGGTGCTCCTCCAACTGGCTGATGCTGCATATGTTGCATCATAGTTTGCATAAATTGGGCTTGGATGCCCATCAACTGCTGAATGTCAACTGGGGGTGGTGGTGGCGGGTTAACAGGTGCTCCACGACCACGGCCACGTCCACGTCCACCTCCAACTCCACATCCTCTGGCGGCCATCTGTGTTTCCAAACAGGGATCAAGGTTAGTGAACTTTTTAAGAAAAGATCACTTATATGAGAGGAAACAGGAGATCTGAAAATTTCTGGGCGAGATCCAGTAACAGCAGTACAGAAAAATAGTCATATTCGGAGTTCCAGAAATCCAAACAGGGCGTGTGATACACGGTTGGAAAGATAACGAAATTATCTACAACTTTTATTTAAGTGACTTTCCCAGATTCTGTCGTTAAGTTAGTCAAAAACAGAGAACAAACAGATCTGTCCAGTGCTCAAAACTGCGCAGAAACTCTAACTTGAAACAGCCATATCTCACAAACCATAACAGCTATTGAAGTGATTCCAGAGGCATTGGTTAGATATAGGAGTCTATTTTCCATCATAAAATTTTCAGCCATGTTGCACGATCAGAACTTGAGATATAACCAAAAGATCACAGGTTGCTTCCAGAAAACAGCATAGGACAAGATGTAACTAACCCTTTTATTATTCATAAACGTTATGTCTAACTATGAGATTTGTAGACAAGCCCACAATATCTCAACACTCATTACAAAGATCCAAATCACACATAAGCATAATGATAATCCAACTCACACATAAAGAAACACACTAGCACAAAGGTTAACTAGACTCGACAAACGTCTACTAATATCGTCTTATTACATAGAAGGGTGACCTATGCCTATTTGTAGAGCGGTTCACGGAGCCTCTTGTACATAGGGGGTTAATTGAGAAGTTCTAAGAGCCCATTAATAGTGCTATAGCATCTTTTGAGATCTTTTCCCATGGATATCACCTGCCTTTCCAAGTCCGCGTTAGACCTTTCCCTGTCAAGGAGAAAATCTCGTGTGGCCTTCTCGGTTGGTGTTGCATTGGGGTCTTCTACCATAGCCTCCTTATTCTCACTGTTCCAATAGGGCAGATAGCGGTATGCATCATTCCTCATGTCTTCAATGCGACGACCCCGGAATGCTTTGTAGGCTTCAACTGCCACGGCTTCCAAGGCTGACGCTAGAGTGGACCGCCGAGCTCTGTGGCCGATCACCATCTCATGCAGGTATAGGCCACTCTCTGGTTCTCGGACGGCGACAGTCACTCTTGCCTTCCAGTAGGTCCTTTCCATGGGATGACTGTACCTCCAATGGGTGTACTGTACGATGATGTTCTTGTCGGGGTAGTAGGCATCAAAAAGTCCCATCAGCCTGTGATGTGTGGGGCTCTGGGCAGCTGTAGGCGCTCCGACGAAATACCCGGAGTCCACGTCCCATCCCACCGGGAGCTCTTCATCGTCTTCAACCTCCAGCACTTCTGGGGGCACTGGCGAGGGAGGTACTGGAGCTTGTGCTGGTGGTGCCGGCGCTTGTGGTTCCACTTCTTGAGGTGCTTGTTCTTGCAGTACTGGCTCTTGCGGTGCTACCTCCTGCTGTTCTGGCTCCTGGGGTGCTTGCGGTGCTTGCGGAACGGGGTTGCCTGCCCTCCTGCGTCCACTGACGGTCCTGCGGGTGATACGACGAGCCATCTATGGAATAGACCAAGAGATAGATACAATAGAATCAATATATTTGTGTAATAGAGCAAGTAAAGAGAAGCATATAGTTTTGATAAATTAACAAGGCTAAGATAAATAGCAAGAATTGAGAAGCAAGGACCACTAAAACGACCATAACTAACTAGGCTTGCGTCCTACAGTCAACATAGCTCTGATACCAATTTGTCACACCCAATTTTAAGAACAAAATTGAATGCAATAACTCATGTGTGCCCAGAGATCAATCACACACATAAGCCACAAATTAAGAAGTACCATCACATATGTTTATTACATAACGAATATTATTCAAAGTCTTTACATAGCAGCGAATAAATAGAGTATCTCTCGCGGTAGCTCCATCACAGGGAAGATGACTGGTTGACAGCAAGACTAGAACTCTTCAGGGAAGTCGTCGTTACCATAGCAATCTGTTACCCATCCGGGATTTTTGTCCAAGTAGAAAGAAAATAAACAAGCATAAGTACATCTCGTACTTAACAAGTGTAACATGGGGTTCATGAGGCTCAAAAAGGCTGACACTGGTTAAACTGCAGTAGCTTTTATTTGGCAACATTTTAACATTAAGGTGAACATATATGAATGCTTAAACCCAACCCACATGATCATAATAATTGAAACACAGCAATAAAGTGATCAACATGTGCAACATAAATAAACAACATATAACAACTAATCTGTGAGTTTTCCGGGCCGCTCGTATCCGTGAGCACGGCTGTTATAACAGTTTATTAAACTCTGCGCAGAGGTGTACACTTTACCCGATGAGTCGTGATATCCAGATGCCCGGGTTAATTACTCCCATAACACTTCCGAGGTGAGTGGGCAGGATACACGCAAAGCCTTTCAAAGGTTCGTCTAACAAGTTAGGGCCGCTAGTTCTTAAGGCAAGGGGATGTAGAGCCCTCCTTCCAGGTGGCACAATAACACGCAGCCTATACTCACGTGGACAGAAGCCGCACTATACCCGACTCGGCAAGATCCAACGCGCCTATACAGGTGTCCACTAACAAGCTAGAAAAGGTCCTTATACTGAGCTAAGGTCAGAGCCATATAACCCTCATGGTTGCACTGTATGTCCCAGCTTTTGCTGACAGGGGGTCCTAATCCATGTTGCTAAAAAGATCAAATTTTACTCACCATTATTAGATCATGTTTGGTTTAAGTAAAGCTCTAGCAAAACTCTACCCATATGCATAGCATCCCAAGGTTATCAAGGTAACGGGTCAAAGGTCTAGGGTAAACTAGATAGGAGATCAAAATTAGACACATGCATATGAATTTAGATGTTTCATGGTGAATAGGTCAACAAGGATGATCCCATGCTATACTTGCCTGATTCAGAGTACTCTGGTTGCTCCTGGTTGTCGAAGTAGAGCTCCTGATCACCAGCGTATGTCTCACCGTCTATACTCGATTACCACATCAACACACAACCATCGGAACAACAACCATACAAAGCAAACAAGCTATAATTAGAACATTACACCAATCAGCAAGAAAATAATATAAAAAGTTTGAAAACAGAACGTACGATCTACTACGATCACATAAACGCGAAGATCACGAAAAACGGAATTATAACGCGAAAGTTAAGAGCTAAACAAGTTACAAAACCTTAATTAGTAGATTAAACTTAACTCCAATTTTAGTTTCTGAAAACAGTAGATATCCTTGTACAGATAGATAGAGCTTTTCAAAACGAATCTAACGCAACTTGAACGGACTAAATCGGACTAAGAACGTAGAAGTTATAAGCATTTGAAAACAGTGGCAAAACTGTAAATAAACTGAAATTGATTTTGAGTTTAAATTGATTTAAAATGAATTTCAGATCTGGCTGGACTGCGCCTCAATTTGGATGAAACGCAGGGGCTCAAACGGAAGAATTCGCAGACTCAATGAACAGGGCCATTGGGACCGCGGGTTTAGACCTAAAAAGGTGTAAGGATCTTTTTGTAAAACAGGCAACGAAGGGGTATCGAGCTCTGGTGTGCGTCGGATCTGAGATGGACGCTCGGGATTAGATCAGGGAGGGTCGGCGGCGCTTTTCGCCGAAGAGAAAGAAGGACGCGGCGGCTCCACGGCCGGAAGGCGGCGGCGCGGCTCGGGATTGCGCTACAGAGCGGTAGAGACCTCGGGAGAAGAACCAATCGAAAGAGGAGCTCAAGGCGAACTCACCAGAGGGGTTTATGGCGCCGGAGAAGACTCGGGGACGGCGGATTACTCGACTTGGCGGGTGGCGGGCTCTGCAGAGCGACGGCGAGCGATTAGAGCACCAAGACGAGGGGGAAAAAGAGGGAAAACTTCTCGGTTAGCTTCGAAAGATCAAGGGGAAACTCGAGATACCACTTACAAGCTCGGAAACTCGGTGAATCGTCGAGTTGATGGCGGCGGAGATCTTGCGGCATGCGGAGCTCTCGGTTGCGGCGTTTTGGGGCACAAGGGCAGGAGCTTGATGCGTGGGGAGAGGCGGCGGGTTCCTGGGGACCTTATAAGAGGGTCGGTTCGGTCGATTTGGCAAGCGAGGACGCGAAACGAGGATGGATTCGATCTCGTCCATGGAGTCCGAGCCGGTTACGAAAGGGAGAAAGAGCGATGGGGCGCTGACAGGCGGGGTCGGGCTGTCAGCGAGTGCAGGCGCGAGGCTGAACCCTCGGGCGAGACGGAAACGGCTACGCTCGCGCGAGGCTGAACCCTCGGGCGAGACGGAGACGACGATGCTCACGCGAGGCTGGAGCCTCGGGCGAGGCGGAGGCGGTGATGCGCACGCGAGAGCAGCGCCGAGGCTGGACCCTCGGGCGAGGCGGAGGCGGTGATGCGCACGCGAGAGCAGCGCCGAGGCTGGACCCTCGGCTCAGCGCGGGGCTGCGGCGCTGCGCAAGGCTGCTGGGCCGGGCGGCGGCCCACGCGAGCGACGGAGAGAGAAGGGAGAGGGGAGAGGGGAGAGCAGGCCGATAAGAGGGAGGGAGCGGGCCGGCCAAGCTGCTCGGGCCAGAAAGGAGAAAGGAGGAGGGAGAGAAGGAAAAAGGGTTTTCCAATTTCCGATTTGATTTTTCAAATGCATTTTCAAAACCTTTTTGAATTCAAACAACTTTTGAACTAAAACCACACATCACAAAAATAAGATATGCACCAGCATGTATGCATCAGCATGCTCTTTGACCTAGGATTAATTTTAACTTTTGCAAATAATTTATTAACTAAGTTTTATGCAGCACATAAAATGCATAATTAAATCATATTGCCTATTTTTAAATTGATGCAAATTTTGGGATGTTACAGTGTACCAAAGGATTGACTTGAAAATGTCTTCAAGAGGGGTAGCCGTCCGGGGCAAGAAGTCATCCTGCCATTGGGGAAGAAAGATGGAGAATGCTTCAAACCCATTACCTTCTGGGTGGAATTGCCACAACATGGGCATTCTTCTTAGCGAGAATTATTGCAGTAGGATAGTGGCTAGGAGGATTTGAAAGGCATTATGGAATTAAGATTTCCCAGGTTTAGCCAAGGCTTAGCTCAGGACCCCACTACTCGTCGTATTTGGTTTGGTATTGCTACCGCACATGATTTCGAAAGTCATGATGATATTACTGAGGAACGTCTTTATCAGAACATTTTTGCTTCTCACTTTGGGCAATTAGCAATAATCTTTTTATGGACGTCCGGAAATCTGTTCATGTAGCTTGGCAAGGAAATTTTGAATCATGGATACAGGATCCTTTACACGTAAGACCTATTGCTCATGCCATTTGGGATCTACATAATTAATAAACATGAGTGAATGACCTGAAGGACGACAGAGTTGATAACATCGGCGTATCTGACGGCGAGGTTGAGCAACATGCACCTGGCCGGCGCCATGGCGTAGCAGCGCGTGCGGGTCCTGTCGACGTTGCCAAGCTTGTCGAGGTTGAGCACGACGACCATTGTGAGCATGGCGGCGATGCCAGCGCCCAGCGAATGACCCGTGAAGGTGAGCGTGTAGTCGGGGTACCTCTCGAGGAGTTCCCTGAGGAGGTCGCACTCGGCGTCGAGCACCCAGCCGGCGGCCCTGAGGAGGCCGTTGTGGACATAGCCGCCGTCGAAACGGCGCTTGCCGAGGCGGTTGTCGAGGAGGAGCGCGTAGTCGGACTCCTTGGCGAGGTTGAGCCCGCGGAGCGCGAGGACAATGTCGACGTGGGCGTGGTCGAGGTAGAGGAGGTAGGGCGTAACGCGGCCGCGGGTGTCGGCGTAGGTCCGGCCGGCGGCGGAGGACGCAGGCGGGGTCGATGCCGTAGCCGCCGGGCGGCGCGAAGAGGAGCGGGGCGGAGGGGGAGAGGTCGGGCTCGTAGTTGGCCATGACGAGGCAGCACATGCGCGGCACGGGCTCGAATTCGGCGGCGGAGGCGAAGCCCCAGGTGGCACTGTCGACCTCGCCGCTGTGGAGGCAGCGCTTCCATGCCCAGCGCGTGCAGGCGAGGCAGTAGACGCACTCGAGCAGCGGCAGGCCACAGGCCAGCGACATGGCCGGTGCCGGGCCGCGGCACTAGACGGCGGCGGCAATCAGTCATCCATCGGCCACCGCGGCGGCCGGCGGCGGCAGGTTGTAGCTGGGAGGGAATCGCGTCGAACAGGTGGCGCGCGGCCGGATCGAATCGGGAACTAGAGATTCAAGTACGGTGGTTTATGGATGTTCCAAATCGAAGGAGATCCAACTAACGATTGTGTAGGAATCTTTTAAGCGAGCAAGGATCGTATGGATGTACGATTCCACTCGTGATTTTTTCTCTTTTTTTTCTAGCTTTGTGATGAGGGTGGACACTGGACAGCGAATTCACTGGTGATCTATGACGTGGAGTGATGACCGTTTGCGTAGGTAACTCCGTCCCCTGGCTATGTCAACCGCTGGTTGGGTGAGCAGTTTAAATTAAAGTAAATTAAAAAATAGGGAAACGTATGTTATAAAAATCAGCTTTCTATGCAAACTATAGAAACTTTAATCAAGATCACAGGAATGTAATTCAATGGTTAGATGTGAAGGTGAGTTATTTTAGCACTTAACTCCCTCACTGTGCCTACGTCTGTCTAGATTAGAATGGGATGAGTGGAGGGGTTTAAGTGTTAAAATGACCCACCATCGAATTAGATTCATGTGGTCTTTAGAGTTTCTATAGTTTACACAGTAGGCTGGTTTTCATAGCATACGTTCCCATTAAGTAGAATTAATATTGGCTAACAGTAACCTCCAAGATACTCCGAGAAAGCTCAATTATATGTTCATTTATGTATTATGTACTCCTTCAATCGCTAATTTATTGTCGTCGTTGTATACATGTCATAAGTTTGACTCAATTTGTAGCAAATGTGTGCAACATTATATCTTCAAATAATTTTGTTTAAAAAACTAGATTCAAATATCTATCAACGATACTAATTATGTATCATACATATTAATATTTTTTAATATATATTTCGTCAAAGTTGTTTTTTAGAATCGCAAACAACATATATTTAGGGATGATATATTTAGGGATGGAGAGAGTATTTGTGGTACTCAGTGTTGATTAGTACCATTTACTACGATCAATCCAAAATTCTATCTAAATCAGTCTGTGCATGTTGATGTCAAAATCTGGTTGTTTACCTACACATGACATTTATCATTGCGTTACTTGAGACTTCTGATTATAGGCTTTGGCTGCTTCATGGTGCATATATGCATGCAAACGTGCGCAACACATTCGAGAGTGACATTGACATTGCTCGACACAATTCCAGGGAGGAACCATTAATTTCATTCCATTCAAACTGTGAAAGTCGTTACAGGTACAGCCATACATTGCATCACTTAACTGCACCATGTTGCAGGCGCACGGTACGTATAGGCAGTGACAGTGACAGGCTCAGCCCATGCCAACGAAACAGACAGCAAAACAAACAAGTTTTATTTCTCTAACTCCCAGAACTAAAACTCGTATTAACTACTGGATCATCACCAAGAATAAACTGCAGCTGCCACTGTTAATCTGTCATCACAGCTGGAGCATGCTTCACATCTATATAAAATTGATTCCATGCCGTAGCTTCATATGCTCGATACACTTGATCAAATATAGATGCAGTCCCAACCCCCCAATCAACAATGTCTTCAGCACCTGCAAATTTTCTGAAAATAATCATTTACCAAATAAATTGAATTAATAATAGTACTGGTTAATTTCAAGAGAAATAACAAAAAGAAAAAGTGACAGGGTAGGAGATCCAAGTATCAGGCAAATAACATCATAAAGAATCAGCAAAGAGAACAAGTTTGTATCACAAAAAAATCAAGTTGGCAGAACCCAAAATATAAACATAAATACATTTATAACCAGCTTACCAGCATGAAAAATACATGCATAAACCCTGCCAAAATTGATGTCCGCCAATAAAAGTTTAACAATGTCTATGTCAGTAATATATTTCAAACCTTGAAATCTTGCTGTTCCTTGTAAAAACTAAAAAAAATGAAATCCTGTATTTAACTTAACCTAGTCAATTTCGTTCAAGTTTCCTTGATGTTCATGAATAATAATTGATAGAAGTCATTTTCATGAAAAAAGAAACACCAGAAGAGCAATCACCAAAGCTACTAAATAATTTTATGTTTGTTTGCTCAAAAAGTAGTTTAAGGAAACCCATTATTTTCTCCAAAGAAAATCAGGTGCACAGAACAGTTGGATCTAGATTTTCCAACATATCTCATATTTACAGGGTTGAGATGCGTAGTTTAGCCTTAAAGGGTCAAATGGCATAGTTTTACATGTTGAAAACATAAATTGTATTAAGATGTCAATTTAAACTACAACAGTTTAGTGGAAGCCATATGCAAAGAAGTCCAATTCTATCAAATTTATTTCCTTGAATAAAGACCCTATATTCCAAAAGAAACTATAGCAGTTTCCCTAGAATTAGCTCAAGACAGTTTATACTAAACATGAAAGTTGACGTACAAAATTTGAACAATTTTCTAGAATGCTATGAAGGAGATTCTAGTAGTCTAGCGCACCAAAATTTACCTTCACATTCTCTATTTGAAATTTGATATTTCCAGAACAATAAAGTTTACCTCATAAAATCCACTATAATATCTAGTATAATTAAAATTTCAATTTTCGTTAAGAAAAATAAACTTGAAGAATACTAATTCTTATTATGATCAACCCTAATTCTAAAATTCTATCAATAGTGTAAATGATACAAATGAAGTCCCTCAACTTTCAACACAAACGGAGTCCTCCAAACACACAATCTAAAGTCTAAATGATACAAGATTCTTCCCAAATGAAATAACTACTGACTGAAATCCATATGTACTGTGAGTTGTGACCAACCATGGAGCAATCGACATATGAGTAACAAGCATCAAGTCATGGCAATGAAAGTCAGAAACACGCAAAAGAGTGGACGATGGAGCTCTCTCTTAGTCTCGTTGTTTCTTGCAGGCTCAGACTAAGAATTACAGATAGTTCAGTGTCATAGACTCGTAATCATAATGTAGTTCATATAATACTTTTAACCATATTCATAAAAAGAGACACCTATCTTGTACAACTCACTGTATACACGAGCCCTACAGCAATATATCACTTTGGCACCACCACAACAGGAATTTATGCAAAAATCTCAGAAATGCAATAGCATGTGATGACTCATTGTCAGCATTTCATAAAAGGATGAGTAGAAAAATGTCCATGTGCAAAAAATAGATTAAAAAGAAAACCAGAATATTCATCCTATCAGCACTATTGTTTTGGATTGCCAAAACATGTAAATTAAACTTTCCCTCTATCTTCACTCTGCTATGCATTCCAGCAGCAAAAGAATACCTGAGAAATCATCGATGTTTTACTCTAATGAGGCAATGCCTCCTCCACCTCCTTCCACCCCTCAGTTTTATCTGGGAACTTCTCCTTCATCTTCTCAATGATCCCCTTTGCCTCATCGATCCTTGAGCTTCCAGCAAGTCCATTCACAAGCATTTTCATGGTCGAGAAGCGTGGCACCCAATTCTTAGCTGTCATCTCATTGTATAGTCCAAGGGCAGTGTCAAAATCATCACCCTTACAAAGGTAATGAATAAGCATAAAATAGAAATTGTTATCTCCAACAAGCCCCTTCCTTCCCATCTCCTTGTACAGACGCTTTGCTTCCTCCAAATCCCCCTCCTTACAGAATCCATAAATCAGATGATTGTAGGTCACCCAGCTTGGCTTTGTGCCCTTCTTCACCATCTCGTCCACTAATGCCCTCGCCTCACCACTCCGACCCAGTTTGCACAAACTCTGCACCCTTACATTGTATACCGGCAGGGACTCACCACATCCATTCTTCTTCATGAGCTCTAATACCTTCCCGACGTCTTCAAACCTCTCCTCCTTGTAGAAACCAGCGAGCGCGGTGGTTAACGTGGTGGCATTGGGCTTCAAGCCCTTCTTGCACATTTCATCAAAAACCGAGTAAAAGGACCTTATGGTGCCAGACTCGGCGAATGATTTGATGATGGCATTGAAGGTCTCGGTGTTGGGCTTGACGCCATGGGCGTCTGGAAATGTCTGGAAGACACGGGCGGCCTCTGTGTGGTTACCGGAGACGATGCACGCAAAGATGAGGGCGTTGAGGGAGCGGGTGGAGGGGGAGGACTGGAAAGTGGAGATGGCGTCGGGGAGGAGGTTTGCCTGGCCGAAGAGCACGATGGCGTGGGGCGCGTGGCGCGGGGTGAGGACAGTGGAGGCGAGGTCACGGAGGGTGTCCGGAGCGGAGGTGAGCTTTGATGCGGCTAGCGACAGCGCGATGCGATCGATGTGGGTCTCCGGGGTCAGCGCGGCGGCGCGGCAGATGGAGAGGATCTGGTCGGGGGGAGGCGGCGGGGAAGACTTGAGGAGGGAAATGGCGAGTCGGGTCTTCTGTCGCGAGGTGAGGGGAGTGCTCGGTGAGGACGGGTTGAGGATCGAGCCCGGAGTGGGGACCGGTGTGGTGGTGGCGGCCGTGGAGAGACGGCGGCGCACGATGTGGCGAACGGCGGCGGCCATGGCGGCGTCAGGTTTAGGGTTTAGAACTCGGGGTGAGTGGTCAACCCTGATTGCGAGTGAAATCTCTTCATGACTCAAGATTATTGTCAGCCCACGGGTCCCACTCTATCATCCCTGCTAGTCTTATTTGATTGCATATAAATATACTCCAATTTGAATTGCACTCCAAGCACTATAATCTGGTAGATTGGAGTGTATTTGTATGCAGCCAAACAATATTCGATTTATCATTTTTATTAGGTCTAGAAAAGAAAATTTGAAGGAATAGAAAAAATAAAATTGTAGCCAAACAATATTTGATTTATCATTTTAGGTCTAGAAAAAATAAAATATAACTTCACCTAAGGAGACTCTTAAAACATGCTCTCACAAGAGATGAAAGATGATCTAAAAATAGTAACTTTACCCAGCTCTAACTCATTCTAGTAGGTTCTACGTGTGAGACTGTGAGAGAATATTTTAAAGAACTCTAGCTCCACTAATGGAGTTGTTCATGAAACTGAAAAACTTAAGTAGTGAGGTGGGACTATGTCAACCGAGGCATTATACGAGTATGCCTGGAGAATATAAAGTGATACAACTTTTGCTCTAGTAGCATTATAGACGTGTCATTGAAAATGACTCTACACCATGAAAAATGTCCTATTTACCCTTATTCTCAAGTGCCATTGCTGATCCACATCAGCTCCCACTAGAGGTGATGGCTAGCTATGCTAGGATCTATCTATGACGCAAGACCAACAACACAACAAGGTTAAAGTGACGCGAGGCGTTGCAGCACAGACAAGTTCTTGTAGGTGTTATATTCTTACGGGTTGAGGAAGTTATCCTGCAGTTAAGGTAGAAAGAAGAACATGTATTCATGGTCTCACCGAGGCCACTACCACCAACGTGGTGTCCTTGGCCCCACCCATGACGATGGTGGTTCTACCAAAGTAGACATGGACAAGTCATCGTGCAATGGTGCTAGAGGACTGGTTGAGGTGGATAATACTTTAGGACCTACACCGTTCTAACATGATCTTATACCATGACTTGCCCTCTAGATAAAAACCTTGAGTTTTCATAGCAAAAAGTTAACGCTATAATCTTTGGGAAAGAATACCTAGTCACAAGGTTCCGCTAGAATCTTTGAGTGCCCATTTGAGAACCATGATCTTTGTCCATCAAGATTTGCTTGTCTGTTTCATAATACCTTATACGTGCTATCCTGCAACATTAAACAGATCCAATAGAAGCAAGCCCTAACTAATGACAAGCTTCTCGTAAAAATATCTTTTTTTACATTATCCACTGAACCCAATATCCTATCATAGTAAGTCAACACAGGGGTGTTCTAGTGTATTGAAGATTCATCTTATCTAAGAGCCTTCCATTACATAAGAACAACTTTGCTTTCTTTTCGCTATGACTTTGGTGAGTTCTATTTCCTCAATCAAGCTACTGCTTATGAGTCGTTGATTTATTCTTCAACATGCACACAACTATATTATCAAGAAGGAGGGTCAGGGGTGTAGAATAGTGACTTAAGTGATCTCAATGCTCATAGTGCCTTATAAAAAACATGTGAGGCATAAATTAGCTCCCCACAAATACGATGAAGGATTATATGGGCTAATGATTGGTTTAGTTGATTCGAGCTATGTCTAGGTCATTTGGATTCTATTATTTTCTTTAGATGCTTCAAGCAACCTTTGAGCGGGCTTCTCTACTAGATATTACCAGAGGATACCCCGCGCGTTACTGCCAAAACTATGTTGCCCTGTGGATTCCATTGGACCGATCATTTATGCCCTTACACCTGTCGCCACTCCCTTGCTAATCTTGCACCATGGCCAAAAAATGATGGCAGAAGCTCAGACATATAGTTGTTTTGTTTCAATAAAGTTGGTGCAACTTACAAAAGTTATCGCTGCATCAATGCATGCCATATCGCAGTGGTAACAATGCCCCTTTTCTATACTTGGTAACAAACAAACTTTTGAAAATATTTATAAAACACGTAATGGAGAGATAATATAAAATCCAAATAGCATTGATTTGTACTTGCGCTGCTCTGATACTTGCTACTGTTGACCACCTAGAGGCAACACGATGATAGGTTGGACGATGGAGCTTGGAGCTCACTATATGCGCGCGGTAGACCAATATAAATAGTTTTGAGAAGAAACAACCGCACAGGACTTGATCCATATCTACCTTATGTAGAAAAAAGCCAAGTTCATCCACGCACGAGCAAACGGTGCTTCTTCCCCACCCGTTTCATTTTTGCTACTCCTCCAACACCTACCATCCTAACTCCTAAGCAAAGCTTCTTTCCTCAATAGCAAAGTCCAGATCCAGAGACGAAGAACTCTATCCTCGTTGTGGTGGAGAGTAGGTGGTGGTGGCAGCCATAGGCATGCTGGCGTCCACGGGTGGATGGCGTAGGCAACAGTACGTGGCCCTTGTTGTCCAACATGCTGGCCCTCGACCGCATTTTCCTCAATGTGTGAGTTCTATCCTTCGCTGCCGGAGAAGGCGGTGGTCCTCATATGGTTGAGCAACCTAGCTTGATGTCGTAGGATTCATTGGCCCAAATGTGTTGTGGCAAAAGCGCCTTCGAGGGAACAATGGAGGAGGCGTCTGAGAGGGGCTGCTGCTGGGAACGATGGTGGCAGAGATGTAGAGAGGGAGGGGGCAATAAGGATTGCTTAGGTGTGGACTTCTCATTTTTATAGTGAAGACCGATTGACTGTTTCTAATCCGATGGTGCAACAGTCAATGTGGAGTGGGTTGAGATAGTGGTGTGGAGACAAAGTGAAAGTGATATAAACCAAGCGTTGGAAGATACCATTATGGTGAATTTTTTATATGGGTAGCCGGAGGAGCAATGCGTGGGATTTTGAGGAAGCGCACAAACATATAGTCCTGACGGGAATGCAAATCTGGTGAGGGAGCTTGAAGGACGAAGATTATAGTAACTGGCCCATGATGATGTGACAGCGTGAGAAGTCGGTAAAACCATGTAGTAGGGGTCTTCTATTTAGTTATATTATAGTGAAGATTGATTGACTGTTTCTAATCCGATGATGTAAGTGTCAATGGGGAGTGGTTTGAGATAGTGGCGTGGAGACGAAGTGAAAGCGATAGAAACCAAGTGTTGGAAGCTACCATTATGGTGAATTTTTTATATGGGTAGCCGGAGGAGCAATGTGTGGGATTTGGAGGAAGCGCACAAACATATAGTCCTGACGGGAATGCAACTCTGGTGAGGGAGCTTGAAGGACGAAGATTATAGTAACTGGCCCATGATGATGTGACAACGTGAGAAGCCGATAAAATCATGTAGTAGGGGTCTTCTCTATTTAGTTATATTATAGTGAAGAATGATTGATTGTTTCTAATCCGATGGTGCAACAGTCAATGAGGAGTGGTTTGAGATAGTGGCATGGAGACGAAGTGAAAGCGATAGAAACCAAGCATTAGAAGCTACCATTATGCTGATTTTTTATATAGGTAGCCGGAGGAGCAATGCGTGGGATTTGGAGGAAGCGCACAAACATATAGTCCTGACGGAAATGCAAATCTGGTGAGGGAGCTTGAAGGATGGAGATTATAGTAATTGGCCCATGATGATGTGACAACGTGAGAAGCCGGTAAAATCATGTAGTGGGGGGTCTTCTATTTAGTTATAGAATATTAGCACGTGATCTAGTTACATCTAGACCATTCAAATTTGTCACGCCGACTAGTTTTAAACTCTAGGGCATGGTGGTGGTACTTGAGGTGAGTATGTGGTCGAAGAGGGTGTTTGGTTTGAGAAACTGTCTCATTTTAGATGAGGTGGTACATCCAATAAAATTGATGAAATATTATTTCTAATGTAAGACAATGGATTTACCATGTTTCTCAAATCAAACACCGGCAAACACTGCTGCAGATCTAGGTGGGGTGGGGGGGTGGGGGCGCTAGGAGGGCTCTAGTTCAGCACAATTTGACGCTTTAGATAGGAATGCACAGAACCAGATTCCTTTGACTCCCTAGGCATGGCTGCACCACACAAGTTTATACAGTTCAGGAAAAAGAACTATTTCTCAGTCAAAACTCAGCATCAAAATTAGCACCGCTTATCTAAGGGCAAGTACATTGGCCTTGTCTCGTAGGTGGTCTCATATAGTGCCACGTAATTTTAAGACGACGTAGTAGATGACATATAATAGTTTGTTTTTTAAGTTGTCTCGTAGTAACTCATGATTCCTTAATTTATGGATAGAATAAAAAAATTGTGAGTTACATGACAACAACAACTCATATAATAGTAGAATAGTTGTCTCATAGTCCTAAATTTTAGCTCATGAGATGGTTGTTTCGAGAAACAACAACCTCTTCCTCTTTCGCTTCTCTCTTTCCTTCACATCAGCAAAAATCATACGTGGCACTGCATGAGACGATGTACGAGACAAACTGACGTGTAGCAATGTACTGCCCTCACAAACTCTTCGAAGTAGACGTGCACACCGACGAAATCCATATGGCCGTATCTTCCTCCACATGCAGCAATTTAATTTTTACGAGCTAGGGATGGCGTCCCACGCCGTCTTCCTTCGCTGTTCACTCCCACAGTCCCACATGCTCACGTCCTACGGTCCTACTCCTACCTCCCACGTCGCCGATGCAGCACAGGCTGCACCGGCCTGCTTATATATATGGCATCGTCTCCGAAGCTGCTATCCTATCGCGCTCTGCAAGTTTAACCGGACATGGCCTCCATGTCGCATTTAATCGCTAAGCCAGCTCCAGCTGCCACCTTTCCTCTGCTATCCTCTCCGAGAACGAGCTCCGGCTTTAGGCCTCGCCGCGTTACCGTCCACCGGGTCTCGTGCGCATCGCCCAGAGGCGAACGCTCCGAGCAAGACGCCCAAAAGCACGACCGCCGCGACGTCCTCCTGGGCCTCGGCGCGCTCGGTGCCAGTGCCTCCGCCACCCTGATGTCCGCGGGCCGCGCCGGCGCCGACCCCGTCGCCACGCCCGACATCTCTTCCTGCGGCCCGGCGGACCTTCCCCCGAGCGCCAACTTGCTGACGTGCTGCCCGCCGCCCTCGAACGCGCTGCCGGTGGACTTCGCCCTCCCCGACGCCACGTCCTTGCCGCTCCGGACGCGCCCCGCCGCGCACTCGGTCACCGCGGACTACGTCGCCAAGTTCAACGCCGGGATCGCCGCGATGAAGGCGCTCCCGGCGGACGACCCGCGTAGCTTCATGGCGCAGGCGACCGTGCACTGCGCCTACTGCGACGGGTCGTACAGCCCCGAGGGGTTCCCCGGCGTGGAGCTCCAGGTGCACAACTCGTGGCTCTTCTTTCCCTTCCACCGGTGCTACCTCTACTTCTTCGAGCGCATCCTGGGCAGCCTGATCGGCGACCCCGGCTTCGCCATGCCGTTCTGGAACTGGGACGCGCCGGACGGGATGCGCATGCCGGCCATGTACGCGGATCCGTCGTCCCAGCTGTTCGATCCGCGGCGTGACAGCCGGCACGCGCCGCCGAAGCTGATCAATCTCGACTACAACGGGAGAGAGCCGAGGTTTCTCACTGACAAACAACAGGTTGATCACAACCTCAGGGTCATGTACCGTCAGGTAATGTACTAAGTTATGAACTGACAAAAGAAAATTCATGGTTCTGTAATCTTGTCAAAACTGATCAAAACTTTGTGACGTGCATGGCAAAACTGATGTTCAATGATTAGATGGTATCGCTGAGCCCGACGCCGTCGCTCTTCTTCGGCAGCGCGTACCGCGCCGGCGACGAGCCGAACCCAGGGCCAGGGCCAGTGGAGAACATCCCGCACGGCCCGGTGCACATCTGGTGCGGCGACCCGAACCAGCCGGACGGCGAGGACATGGGCAACTTCTACTCGGCCGGGTTCGACCCGCTCTTCTACGCGCACCACGCCAACATCGACCGCATGTGGTCCGTCTGGAAGGCGCTCGACGCCCGGCGCCACAGGGACCTCACCGACCCGGACTGGCTGGACGCCTCCTTCCTCTTGTACGACGAGACCCCCAAGCTCGTGCGCATCCGCGTGCGCGACGTGCTCGACACCGACAGGCTGCGGTACCGGTACCAGGACGTGCCCCTGCCGTGGACGGCCGCCAGGCCAACCGTGACGACCTCCGCGAGGACGCGGAGAGCGGACTCGCTCCTCGCACCCGCGGCGCGGGCCGCCGGCGGCGGCGCCGCGAAGATGGCTGGCGAGTTCCCCATCACGCTGGACGAGGCGACGAGCGTGACGGTGAAGAGGCCGGTCTCCGCAAAGAGGAGCAAGGCGGAGAAGGCGTCCAGGGAGGAGGTGCTCGTCATCGACGGCATCGAGGTGGACAGGGACGTGGCCGCCAAGTTCGACGTGTTCGTGAACACCGAGGACCACGGCGCGGTAGGGTCGGGCGGGCGGGAGCTCGCGGGGAGCTTCGTGAACGTGCCGCACGGGCGCGGGCGCGGGCACGGGCACGGGCACGAGCACGGGCACGGCAAGAAGGGGAGAGGAGGGATCAAGACCAAGCTGCGGCTCGCGTTGAACGAGCAGCTCGAGGACCTCGAGGCCGAGGGCGACGAGAGGGTGGTGGTGACCCTCGTGCCGCGGCAAGGCAAGGGTAAGGTGAAGGTCGGAGGCGTTAAGATCGAGCTGATGCATTGAAGAGCTCGTTTACCATGCAAAAATAAGCAGTTTCTTTCCGCAATAATAAATGGATTGGCAGCAGACATTGCTTGTGAGTTTGCATTGTGTTGCGTGTGGTTTTAGAATTTTATTCGTTGGTTTACACAGAAGTCGGAACTGTCCAAGTGCATGCGTTGATTTGAATAGATTTAACATTATTGCTTCACACTTACTCAGAGACTCCGAGTGCCAGGCTACCGGCAAGATTTCCTTGTAAACATAACAAAATGTGAAGTACATAGTACGGAGTACGTACTCCACTAGTCAGCTACTCTGCCTACTCGTGGACGTGGACCGGCCGGGGGCGTGGCCGCCGCGTGGGCAGTTGAAAATTGATCTCCGGAAAGTTCAGTTTTCAGAGTCCAAGAAAGAAATCGGAAATCCCCAAGCTAAACCATGTGCAAGAGCTACAACATCAGAATAGTACCGCTTACCACTGATCGAGTTTGCGTCGTTAGTGAGTAATTTGTGTACGTCGAACAGTTAGCTCAACCTCATGCTGCATTGCTACTGAAAATCTGCATCAGTCAAGAAAACTCCTTGAATGGTGTTACGCATCCTGCCTACTACGTGGGTGTACGTTTTATTACAACAAGAAGATTCAAGAGAGCAGACAGACAGCTCTGCAACCCGTTAGATTAGCTCCCCTGGCCTGGCCCCTACACGGTCATCATCTATGCTTCATTTCGTCGTCTGCCTCTGCCCTGACCATGTTTTTGGCCTTAGGAGGACTGATCTCCCTGTCTGTCCCTCGATGTGTGGTCTTGTGCTCAGCTTCCGTGCCTTCGGGAGGGTATAGTTTTTGGTCGGCGAGGAACGTGAGCGCCTCGACGACGTCGCTGATCCCCGGCCGGCTGGCAACGTCCTCCTGCAAGCACATGGACGCGACGGCGAGCGCCTGGTACAGCCCCTTCACGGGGTACCTCCGGCCCAGCAACGGATCGGCCAGCGTCTTGAACCTCCTCTTGTCTCTCATCAGAGGCCACGCCTGCACGCACGCACGTACGTACGTGCGCATGCATGCATGATTAGTTCTCGAACGATCGATAATTTGGTGCTGCCTCTGCCTGCGTTTCCTGAACGTGGGGGGAACGCAGCGAGAAACTACGTACGTACTCACTCACCCAGTGAACGAGGACCTGCTCCTCGGACGGCCTGGCGGCGTCGATGGCGCGGCGGCCGGTGATGAGCTCGAGCAGCACGACGCCGAAGCTGTAGATGTCGGACATCTTGGTGAGCTTGCCGGTCATGGCGTACTCGGGGGCGCAGTAGCCGTAGGTGCCCATGACCCTGGTGCTGACGTGGCTCTGGTCGCCCATGGGGCCCAGCTTGGCGAGCCCGAAGTCGGAGAGCTTGGCGTTGAAGTCCCCGTCAAGGAGGATGTTGGACGCCTTGAGGTCGCGGTAGATCACCGGCGGGTTGGCCACCTCGTGCAGGTACTCGATGCCCTTGGCGGCGCCCACCGCGATCTCCATCCGCGTGTGCCACGGCAGGGGCTTCCAGTTCGGGGGCAGGTCCAGGAGGTGGTCCTCCAGCGAGCCCCTGGGCATGTACTCGTACACCAGGATCCGCTGGTTGGCGTCGGTGCTGTAGCCCAGCAGCTTCACCAGGTTCGGGTGGTGCAGGAGGCTCAGCATCAGCACCTCCACGAGGAACTCGCGGTTGCCCTGGAACCCGTCCCGGTCCAGCTGCTTCACGGCGATCACCTCTCCGGTGTCTTTGAGGAGCCCCTTGTACACCCGGCCGAAGCCGCCTTCTCCGAGCAGGTTCTGCTCGCTGAACCCGCCGGTCGCGGCGCCCAGCTGGCTGAACGTCAGCGCCCTGCTGGGCATGTTCTGGTTGCTGCTCTCCGCCGAATTCATGTTCTTGGACACGTCTGCAGCACGTATAGCATCACTAATTTATTAGCCATGCACGCATGCATGCATACATGCGAGTGGCTGGCGGATCGTCTTCTCGTCTTACCCAACTTGGCCGAAATGCTGTTGACGAGGTCCGCGATCTCGCCGCTCTCCTTCCTGGCCTTCTTCTTCTTCTTCCTCCAGAACTTCTTCTTCTTCCTCCACCTCTTCTTCTTGCTACTATCCGGCGCGGACGTCGACGCCTCTTCCTTGCCGCGCACACCACCTGCGGCAGGGGCGGAGGAGGAGGCTGACGGCGAACAGCAGCAGCGCGTGCCCGCGCTGCGGAGGAACTCCTTGCCGTTGCTGCATCTCTTAGCGGCCGATGAGAACAGGCCCATCGCGGGACCGACGCGAGAGTGGGCGGGGCACCCTCGGGTCGATCCGCGCGAGGGTGGCCGGATTTCTTGGGGATACTTCTACATTGTCGAGGGCGGAGTCTGTGGACGGGAATCGTGTTCTTTTTCTGGACGCGGGTTTGCAAGGCGCGACCCAAATTTGGCAAAGTGCTGAGTGCTCTTCGCTGTCCATTACGGCGAGAATTGTCGCCTAATTTGTGCACAATGTTAACGGTTTTTTGAACTCATCAATCAACTGGAGAATAAATCTGACCACTGATATCAAGGGATCAATTTCTTTGAATATGCTACTCCTTTTGTTCCAAATAAATACATAATTATAGGACCAAACACGGATACAAAGACAGCTAGTAAACTTACCAAAATACCCTTATGTATAGTTAACTGTCCTACTTCGGGTTAAAAGACTACTGTGTTTGGTCCACGAAAAGAATGCTCTAGAAGGTTAAACAAGTGGTCAGGAAGATGCCACATATGTGTATTAGGCCAATCTCAGTGATGAGTTTCATTTTGGTGTTTCCAATACTGCCATGTCATATGGAAGAAAATGAAACTTGAATGAAACTCCTCATTGAGAGTGAAAGTTTCATTCTAAAGTTTCATAGACATTAAATTTCATGACTCATAGAGAGTTGGTATCCGTGTCAAGAGAGTTTCATCTAGATGAAACTCATTTCATCTCTCTTCTTAAATACATTGTCATGTCATTAAAAAAACCTATGTGGCACCATATTTAATACAAATGAAACTTCCGTTAAGATTGGCCTTAGGCCTACAACCTTTACAACCGACTTGCTAGTACTTAAAAGTGCAAATTTTGTAGGAAAAAATTGAACCCCTCAATTACAATTTTTGTAGGGCAGAGGAAGTACTAAAAAAACGTAATTATAGGACCAAACGTGATACCAAGACAGCTAGCAACATTACCATAATACCTTGTGTATAGTTAACTGCCTTGCTTCAGGCTTCTTGTGCACACATTGCTAGTAAAAAAACAAACAAAAATACTGCTGCGTCTAGTCCACATAAGGATGCTCTAGAAGGTTAAACAAGTGGTCAGGAAGGTGCCAGGTATGTGCATTAGGCTTGCAATCTTTACAGCCGACATGCTAGTATTTTTATAAAGTGTAAATATTTTGGAAAAAAAATTAAACCCCTCAATTACAATTTTTATGGGACGGAGGGAATACATAGGAGTACAAGATTGTAGGTGTTATGGATGATGTTCGGTACAATGAGTGCCTTAAGTGCTTACATTACATACTGGTTCCTCTTTATGCTATATGGCTTAATCAACTGTTAGAATAAAAATAGGCTAGTAGAGGCCAAGCCCTCTCTAGTTTCGAAAAATGAATAAAAATATCTAGGTCATAGAAATTTTGAATATTTTAAATATAAATAAATCTCAAAGTTCTATTCATATATGCAATGAAGAGTTGAATCATTTACTCCCACCTTAATTACAAAAGTAAATGTAGTCATATTTAAATATAAAAAACATTTTTCGCAATTAGGGTTGGACCTGTTTTTTATTAAAAAAATAAAGTCATTTCTACTTCCTTAAATCTAGTGTGAGGAGGAATAAACGAAACCGACATGGATGCTTGCTCGCCAAGCCGACTTGTTCTCACTTGGTAGCTTGTTGTGACTTGTTCTCCTCGTGGATTCGGTGCGCGCTCGAGTGAGGAGTAGTTGAATAAGAAACTGGTAGTTGACCATCATTATATCTATTTGTTGGTTGTCTTGGCCATACTTTTAAAAGGTTGGAGATCTAAATCAACTATTACTTGTGGCCTTAGGTATACATGTTTGGTACTTTGTATGGGGAAAGTTTTACGCTCATGTAGAATGAAAGATCGATTCATTGTCATAGTCTTGGTGATGAGAAAACTTTTAACGTATAACTTCATTTTAGACATGTGGAACTCATGAAAGTTTTGAGTTGCTCATATTGCTTGTGTCCTTTTATGTCAACCTTTTTATACCATGCTATCTTCCTTGCATAATGCAATCAGAGCGCAATGCTTGCATATTAGAATCTTAAATACCTATGGTTTTGCATCTTACCACTACCTATGGTTTTGCATCTAACATTACCTATATGATTTTGTATCTACCGCGCTACATGCTAACCATGGATAAGTTCTATGAGTACAACTTGTATTCACGATGCTACCAGTAGGCTATGTTATTGGCTACTGAAAACAACAATGTCTACTAAGGAAAACTTAGTATAGTCAGTGGCATGAGAGCAGACAAGTTGGTCCTAACTATCATGCTTGGTCGCCTAGAGACTATCATGCCATGGTTAATTAGCTTAAATTGAGTTAGATAAGTGGAAATGACTTAGTTTGGAAGCGAGAAACATCCCTCAAAGATAAGACAAACTGTTGAACAATCATCATGATATTCCATAATTCAAATATCCTTGTATACTCTAGCAAAATCAACTCCTAAAAAGGGTGCATGCCTATTATAAAGTTAAAGATAATTCAAATTATATTAGGATCTCTGCGGGGACTCTTGGCCATGATATTTGTTTCGTTGTTTGGTTGCAGTCGGTTTTATCTACTCTATATATACTTTTGTAAGTCGCATGTGAAGAAAATAAAACTCGTTGTATTTTGAATGTTTTGTAACATTCCTCACATAGTCAAGCTTCTTATACAGTGAAGATTGCAGATTGTGTTTTTTTCTTGAAGGGTTTTTAGGTAGAAGTCTAAGTCTCATATTTGACCTTAATTCATATTATTTGCTAATACTTGCATGTGTCATCCAAAGATTACAAACAAGGAGTACTCAGTGGTGGAGTTAGAAAGACGAGACACTGGGTTAGACGAGGGTTCCCGAGTTGATTGAAAATGAATTGAATTTTGATTCTTAGGACTGTCATTATCTTGTGGAATGTGAGTCTCTAGAGACAAGGCTGGTGCTAATGGTCCAGCCAGATCAAACTCTTGCTTAGTCTCCGTTCCTTCCGCCCATAAATAAACATAATTCTAACACATTACTCTCATTATAAGAATCTTAGAGAGTCATTTTATAAGTTTGACTAAATTTATATAATAAGCTAATAATATTCACGATACCAACTAATGCCTCCTTCGGTTGCACTCGAACCAATTCAGACAGACTTGAGCAGGGGTAGGTGTGCAGGAAGATACCATGGTGAGTTCTCCAATCCGGATGATCTCATATCAATGTTGTTGTGAAGACTAAGCGCCAGGGCCGTCATGCTCTCATCCATGCGGATCCGTGTGACGGAACGGCCCTAATCTCATGGCCCACGTGTCCCTGTCAACCTCTGACAGCCGAACCCATGTTTCATGTGATTAAGACCTGTTCGCCACCGGGCTACATTAGTGCCCAATGTCCGCAGGATCATCTCACAATTCGGTTACAGCATTGCATACTTTTACAAATAACATCGGAATAAAGAGAAGAAGACTTAAATAACAATAGTTTTACAAGCAGGGTTCCAAATAGAAATTAAGGTGCAGTTATTACAAACCAAGTTCTGATAATAGAGATAGACATAGGCAACATAGTGGAGAACAATAAAGATACTTATAATCACCCAGCCCGAGGGTGTAAACTATTCTTCGGCCTCATCGGCCTCTTCCTGGACGATGGTCACGCAGTAGGGTGCAAGACACATCGGGGACTCTGTCATACCTGCAGCATGGGTAACAAACCCTGAGTACTGGGGTACTCAACAAGACTTACCCGACTAAGAAAAAGGGAGAAGACTCAGGAATGAGAGGCTTAGGGTAGTCAAGGTAAGGTTTAAGCAAGATCAAGTATTTTGCAGAAAAGCATTTTTGTAAACCTTATTTTATTTTGGAAAGATTCAGCATTCCTCAATTCTTCATCGTTCATGATTCATTTTACATTTCAAAACATTCCTAGTTGAGAACCACTCTCCGTTGACAGTCAGTGGACCAAGTCTCCATAACCAAGGAGCAACGTTAATCCGGATAAATAATACTCAGCTGAGGATCCCTATCCACACTGCATATGTCGCACCCAAGCTTGCATATGTGAAAGTCCTTGTTTGGTTTTGATAATTGATGTCACCTAGAGTACTAACCTTGTCATGAAGTGTTTATGAGCTAGGTTGGTACATTCCAAGTACGGGAGCCAAATGATGATCATGGTATTGGTGGTGATGACCAAAAGATAGATCAAGTGCTCCACATTTGGGAGAAGAAGAAGTGAAAAACAAAATCCTATGGAGATCAAGGCAAAGGTATAAATAGGAATTTGTTTTGGCACTCAAGACACCATAGAGGGTGTGAGTGCATTTAGGATAGATAGCCGTACTATTAAGAGGGGAATATCTCGGTGATCACGGTTATCAAGTGCCACTAGGTGAATTCATACATGCATATGCATTAGGACCTAGTGTGCTAACTCGAATCCTTTGAATGTGTTTGTGAAAATGCTAACACACATGCACATGATGTTGTACACTTGTTGGTGTTAGCACATTTGCAAAGGAGAAGTTGTTGGAGTTGGTTTGGATCAACACAGAGAAGAAAATGGAGTTTTCTGTGTATGGTCGGTGGTACCGACCAGGGTGGTCGGTGGTACCGCCCATAGGTGCTGAGTGCAGCCTTCTCTGTAATGGGGCGTTTTTGGCCTGGCGGTGGTACCGCTATTACCTCGGTACAACCGCCGCCGCGGTGGTGGTACCGACCGGATGGTGGTGGTACCGTGGCCCTGAGGAGTTTCGCGAGGCTCTCTGTAGTTTTTGAAAATGGCTTGCCGGTAGTACCGCCATTACCTCGGTACTACCGCCCAACGGTGGTACCGACGTAAGGTCGGTAGTGGCTGGTTTTTCGCGAGGCTCTCTGTTGTGTTGAAAATGGCTTGCCGGTAGTACCGCCATTACCTCGGTACTACCGCCACGGTGGTACCGACGCAAGGTCGGTAGTGGCTGGTTTTCGCAGAGCTCTCTGTTCGCGGCGATTTTTCTCCGGCGGCTCCCTCGGTACCGATTCGTACCTCGGTACCTACCTCGGAGGTACCGACCAGAGTCGGTGCCTCGCCTAAATCAGCGGGACGTGTGTTAAACGGCTAGTTTGACTCTGTCGGTACTACCGCCCAGGAGGGGTCGGTACTACCGACCAAGCGCAGAAAGGTAGGGTTCGGGCGTCGCCCTCCCTTCCCTATAAATTGACCGTGGCCGCCTTTTGGGAGTTTTTCTGGACTCTCTGACTTCTTGAACATCCTCTTGAGCAAGATCTAATCCCTCCCCTCGATCTCTTTGCTGGTTAGTGCGAATCCAAGTGAGATCGAGAGATCCAAGTGCATTTGCTTGTGAGTTTGCATCTAGTGGCACTTGGCGATTGTGGTTGCTGCGGATATTCTTATTACTCTTGGTGGTTGCCGCCACCTAGACGGTTTGGAGCAGCGGAGGAGGTTAGGCACGAGTGGTGATTGTTCGTGGCCATCTCCCGGTGATTTGTAAGGGGTTTCTTGTACCTTCCCCGGCGGAGCGCCAAGGTAACTCTAGTGGATTGCTCGTAGCTTGTGGATCCCCATCTTGTGTTGGTTGTGCGGCACCCTATTGAGGGTTAGGCGTGTGATGCCTATTAGCGCGTGAACCTCCAAGGTGGTGTATCGCTACAACGGGGACGTAGCTTGCCGGCAAGCAAGTGAACCTCGGAGGAAAAATTATTGTGTCAACTTGTCTCCGTGGTATTCTTTGATATTCATTTATTAATCTCTTGCCGGATCGGTATACACACTTCTATCTCTTGTACTTACACTTGTTACTTTCTTGCAAGTTAATGTTACACCTTGTTGTTAGTTACATTCTCTTATCTTGTGTAGTGATATACATTATTGCTTATTTAGTTGTTGAATAGTTCCTTTGAATTGTGTGACTTAGAGTTTGTGGTTACCTAGAATCGTGACTAGGTGGCTTTGCATCTGTGTAGAGCTAGCGCAAACTTCGCTTCGCCATTTAGTTGTCTAACTAGTTTTTTTAAGTGGGTTGTAGAAGATTTTTTTTATAGGCTATTCACCCCCCCTCTAGCCTTTTAGGACCTTTCAATTGGTATCGGAGCAAGGTCACCGTTTATTTGAGGCTTAACAACCTTCGGTGTCAAAATGGCTCATATCAACAACACCAAAAGGCCACCCCAATTTGATGGCACAAACTATGGCTATTGGAAGGCAAAAATGACCACTCATTTAAAGTCAATCAATAGAAAGATATGGCAAGTTGTGGATGTCAAGATTGAGATAGTTGACCCGGAGCATCTCACCAATGCCGAAGAAGAGAAGATGCAGAACAATGACATTGCTCTCAGTGCTTCATGATGCCGTTGATGAGAGGGTATTTGAGCAAATCAAAAATTTGGAGATGGCATATGATGCTTGGAAGAAATTGGAAGAATCATTTGAGGGTACTCAAGCAGTGAAAGGAGCAAAAGCATACATTTCTCAAAGAAAAGTTTGCTAGCTTCAAGATGAATGAAGATGAAAGTGTTCCAGAGATGTTCCATAGGCTTCAAGTGCTTGTCAATGATCTCAAAGCACTTGGAGAAGAGGTGAAGGACAAAGACTTCTCTCATAAATTCTTGAGATGTCTTCCCAAGAGATTTGGCATGTTAGTCACGTTGCTTGTAAGAAGCGGTTTGGACACTATGACACCAAACCGTTCTTGGAGATGTAATGACCGATGACACCTATAGAGATGAGAATGATCAAGAAGTGAAGAAGGATGAGAAGAAGAAGAGTGTGGCATTCAAAGCCACAACATCATCATCAGAAGAAGAACAAGGGCAAAGCAAAGAAAGAAGATTCTAGCGAAGATAACTGCTCAAATGACAGAGTGATGACGATGATGAAGAGATGGCTCTATTTGTCAAAAGGTTTGGCAAATTCATGAAGAAGAAGGGCTACCGGGGCAAGGAGGAAGAAAACTTCATACAAGAACAAGGATGAACCAAGGAGGTTGCTTCAAGTGCGGTAGCAAGGACCATCTTGTTGCTCAATGTCCGTACAACAGTGTGAGAATGATGATAATGACAACAAGAAGGACAAGAAGAAGGAGAAGATAGAAAAGAAGAATTACACAAAGAAGAAGAAGGGGCAATCATATATGGTCACTTGGGATAGTGATGCATCCACAAGGATAGTGTGATGAAGATAGTGATAATGAAGATCGCAAGACAAGCAAGAAGAAGGCACTTGCAAGTATTGCTATCACAACAAGCCTTCAATCTTCGATACTCCATCATGCTTCATGGCTAAGGCCACAAAGGTACTATCTGATGATGAGAGATGAGGTGATAGTGATGATAGTGATGATGATGAACCCACTAAAGATGAATTAATTGAAATGCTTGATGATCTAGAGAAATTTTGATAAAAAGAGAAAGGAGTGCAAAGAATTGCAAAGGAGACTAAAAGCTCTTGAGCAATCCTTTGAGGAGCTCAATGCTACTCATGAGAGGCTAGTGGAAGCCATGAGGAGCTTGGCAATGCTCACACTAAGCTTAAGGAAGCTCACTCCCGCGTGTTGATCAAGCTACAACTGAAAAGAGTGGTTAAAACATGTGACATAGGCATAGCTTGTGATATAATCGATGAATCTTTCTATAAGCCTATTGTTATTGCTGCTACTAACCCTTCATGTAGCTCATCATCTACCACTACTACTTCATCTATGGATGATGGCTTCACTTGTGATGCTTCACTCATGGTTGAAAATGAGACATTGAAGAAGGAGGTAAATGAGCTCACTCACGCCTTAGGTAAAGCCTATGGTGGTGAGGCCCGCTTGCTTAAGTGCTTGGGTAGCCAACGTTTTTCTCTCAACAAAGAGGGATTGGGCTATACCCCCAAGAATGGCAAGGCGGCTTTTGCTACTCACAAGACTAGTTTTGTGAAGAGCAATGGTCGGTTTTGCACTAGATGCAAGCAAAGTGGGCATGTAGAGCAATATTGCAAGAACAAGACAAGAACGCTAATGTATCCTCTATTAAATTTGATTCTTGTTATTTGCTTACCAAGGGTGTTAATGGCATAAAAGCTAAATTCATTGGTACACCAATTGTGGGCTCAAAGAAGAAAGCTATTTGGGTACCAAAGAGTTTGGTCACTAATCTTGGAGGACCCAAAAAGGTTTGGGTACCTAAAAAGGATTGATTTGTTCTTGTAGGTCAACTATAAAGCCGGAGGGAGGCATTGGGTGCTTGATAGTGGGTGCACTCAACATATGACCGGGGATTCAAGAATGTTCAATTCAATCAATTCAAGTGGCAATCATGGTTTTGATTCTATCACTTTTGGTGACAATGGCAAAGGCAAGGTTAAAGGGCTTGGTAAGATCGCAATATCCAATGACATGAGCATTTCCAATGTGTTGCTAGTTGAGAGCTTGAACTTCAATTTACTGTCAGTCGCTCAGTTGTGTGATCTTGGTTTCAAATGCATTTTTGGAGTTGATGATGTAGAAATCATAAGTGTAGATGGTTCTAATTTGATATTCAAAGGGTTTAGATATGAGAACCTATACTTGGTTGATTTCAATGCTAGTGAAACCCAGCTGTCAACATGCTTGTTCACTAAATCTGGTTTGGGTTGGTTATGGCATAGAAGGCTTGGTCATGTTGGAATGAAACAGTTAAACAAAATAGTGAAGCATGATTTAGTTAGAGGCTTGAAAGATGTCACTTTTGAGAAGGATAAACTTTGTAGCTCTTGTCAAGCTGGCAAACAAGTTGGTAACTCCCATCCTAAGAAAAGCATAATGAGTACTAGCAAAGCATTTGAGTTATTGCACATGGATTTATTTGGACCAACAACATACACTAGCATCGGTGGAAGTAAATATGGATTTGTGATAGTGGATGATTACACTAGATACACATGGGTCTTCTTTCTTAGTGATAAAAGTGAAACTTTTGATATCTTCAAAACTTTTGTCAAGAAATGTCAGAATGAGTTTGAAACAACAATCAAGAAAGTTAGAAGTGACATGGGAGTGAATTTAAGAATACAAGAATTGATGAGTTGTGTGATGACTTTGGTGAGACATCAATTCTCACCCAGTATACTCCTCAATCAAATGGGATTGTTGAAAGAAGAACAGAACTTTGATTGATATGGCAAGGTCTATGCTCAGTGAATACAGTGTCAGTCATTCCTTTTGGGCCGAAGCTATTAATACGGCTTGCTATTGTAGCAACCGTCTCTATTGCCATGGCATGCTAGAGAAGACACCATATGAGCTATTAAATGGAAGAAAGCCAAATATTGCTACTTTAGAGTTTTTGGTTGCAAATGTTACATATTGAAGAAAGGTGCAAGATTGAGCAAATTTGAGAAGAAATGTGATGAAGGATTCTTACTTGGATATTCAACAACAAGCAAAGCATATAGAGTTTGGAACTTGGCTAGTGGTATTATGGAAGAAGTGCATGATGTTGAATTTGATGAAACTAAGGGCTCTCAAGAAGGAAATGAAAATCTTAATGATGTGAGAGGCACTCAATTGTCAAATGCAATGAAGAATATGGATATTGGTGATATTAGGCCAAGACAAGTGGATGATAATGAAGATGACCAAATGTTCTCCTCAAATGTGCAAGTTGATGCAAATCAGCTAGTGGTTCTCATGATCAATCAAGTGCTAGTGAAGATCAACAAGCTAGTTCATCTCAACCAAGCAATCAAGTGCAAATCCTCCAACCAACCAATATTGCAAGAGATCATCCCATAGATCAAATTGTTGGGGATATTAGAAGTGGTGTGCAAACAAGATCAAGATTGGCATCATTTTGTGAGCATTTTTCTTTTGTGTCATCATTTGAGCCAACCAAGATAGAAGATGCATTGATGGATGTTGATTGGGTAAACGCTATGCATGAAGAGCTAAACAACTTCACCCGCAACCAAGTTGGGAACTTGTTGAGAGACCAAAGAATTACAATGTAATTGGAACCAAATGGGTATTTCGAAATAAGCAAGATCAAGATGGGATAGTAGTAAGAAACAAAGCAAGATTGGTAGCTCAAGGTTACACTCAAGTTGAAGGTCTTGATTTTGGAGAAACATATGCACCGGTTGCAAGAATGGAAGCAATTAGAATTCTATTGGCTTATGCATGTGCTCATAATATCAAGTTATATCAAATGGATGTCAAAAGTGCATTTCTCAATGGGTATATCAATGAGTTAGTATTTGTAGAACAACCTCCCGGTTTTGAAGATGACAAGAAGCCCAACCATGTTTACAAGCTCAAAAAGGCGTTGTATGGTTTGAAGCAAGCACCAAGAGCATGGTACGAGAGGTTGAGAGATTTCCTACTCTCTAAAGGGTTCAAGATGGGCAAGGTTGATACTACTCTCTTCACCAAGAAGATTGGCAAAGACTTGTTTGTGTTGCAAATATATGTTGATGATATTATCTTTGGGTCAACCAACCAAGAGTTCTGTGAAGAGTTTGGGAATATGATGGCTAATGAGTTTGAGATGTCTATGATTGGAGAGCTTAGTTACTTCCTTGGTCTTCAAATCAAGCAAATGAAGAATGGCACTTTTGTGAGTCAAGGCAAGTACATCAAAGATATGCTCAAGAAGTTTGGTCTAAATGATGCAAAAGCTATTAGTACACCTATGGGAACAAATGGACATTTGGATAGTGATGCTAGTGGCAACATGGTGGATGAAAAGTTGTATCGGTCTATGATTGGAAGCTTACTCTATGTGACCGCTTCTAGGCCGGACGTCATGTTTAGTGTATGCATGTGTGCAAGATTTCAAGCTTCACCAAGAGAGAGTCACTTGAAGGCAACTAAAAGAATATTGAGATATTTGAAGCATACACAAAATGTTGGATTGTGGTATCCCAAGGGGTCAAACTTTGAGTTGATTGGATATTCGGACTCCGACTATGCAGGATGCAAAGTTGATAGAAAAAGCACATCGGGCACATGTCAATTACTTGGAAGATCACTTGTATCATGGTCATCGAAAAAGCAAAACAGTGTTGCACTTTCAACCGCCGAAGCAGAATACATATCCGCAGGGAGTTGTTGTGCTCAATTACTTTGGATGAAAGCAACCTTGGATGACTTTGGAATTAAATTCAAACAAGTACCATTGCTATGTGACAATGAGAGTGCAGTGAAGCTCACCAACAATCCAGTACAACATTCAAGAACAAAGCACATTGACATTCGCCATCACTTCATAAGAGACCATCAACAAAAGGGTGATATTTCAATTGAGAATGTTGGTACCGATGATCAACTTGCCGATATATTCACCAAGCCACTTGATGAAAAGAGATTTTGCAAGCTAAGGAATGAATTGAATATACTTGATTTCTCAAATATGAGTTGATGCACCCTCCATTATATGACATGCCTCTCCTTCGACAAAGCAAAGGTAAAATTGTTTGGCATGACATTCATTCTTGCTACGGATATGTTTAGTGCATTTAGTCATTCCTTGCATCTTATAGGCTCATTCATGAAAATAAAATACTTTGGATGTACATATGGTACCACTGTTGCTTCTATGTTTGATATGATCTAGTGGTAGCATATGACATGTTTATGGGCTTGTGAACCTAGTGTTTGATCTTGAAAACAAGCTTTCAAGGGTTTAACCGACGTGAGTAAGATAACCATTGAAAGATGTGTGAAGAAGCTTACTCTAGAGCAAACCGTGTTAAATATCTTATGTTTGTTTGCTAGGCTGAACCATACTACAAACTTGATCACCCTATTGATTACCTTAACTCCTACTAAAATTGGTGTGCCTTTTATGGTACTTAATGACAAAGGGGGAGAAATGGTTAAGAGAGATGTATATAACAAAGGGAGGATAAATCAATTAAAATTTGAGCACATAAGTCGGGGGAGCAAGCTCATGAACTGATTGTTGCATTTGAATGTGCATATTCATATGAGTGATTGCATTGTAAACAATTTAAATTCAATATACATGCTTGTGTGATGTATGCTAGAAATAAATTTTGAATGATGATTTGTGAACTAGCATGCATAAGTGGTAGCTAGATGTAATCCGTTTTTGCAAAGCGGTACTAGAACCTTTTATACAATGTTAATCTCATAAGGTATCTAGTGTTTTTGTAAGTCTAGCTAATCAAGATGCTAAGGATGGTGTACATTGGCAACTCCGATTGGTATCACGCTTCAAAGGTCCATTCTTTACACCTTAGCATCATTTGATAGTATTACTCTCCCACATTTTATATCTATGCATATGTGCCGAACTTGAACCAAACACTATAGCACATATGTAGGGGGAGCTAATACTAACAAAGTGGTGACTCAAATTTTCAAACATATATCTTTGTGAAAGGTTGTCATCAATTACCAAAAAGGGGGAGATTGAAAGTCCTTGTTTGGTTTTGATAATTGATGTCACCTAGAGTACTAACCTTGTCATGAAGTGTTTATGAGCTAGGTTGGTACATTCCAAGTACGGGAGCCAAATGATGATCATGGTATTGGTGGTGATGACCAAAAGATAGATCAAGTGCTCCACATTTGGGAGAAGAAGAAGTGAAAAACAAAATCCTATGGAGATCAAGGCAAAGGTATAAATAGGAATTTTGTTTTGGCACTCAAGACACCATAGAGGGTGTGAGTGCATTTAGGATAGATAGCCGTACTATTAAGAGGGGAATATCTCGGTGATCACGGTTATCAAGTGCCACTAGGTGAATTCATACATGCATATGCATTAGGACCTAGTGTGCTAACTCGAATCCTTTGAATGTGTTTGTGAAAATGCTAACACACATGCACATGATGTTGTACACTTGTTGGTGTTAGCACATTTGCAAAGGAGAAGTTGTTGGAGTTGGTTTGGATCAACACAGAGAAGAAAATGGAGTTTTCTGTGTATGGTCGGTGGTACCGACCAGGGTGGTCGGTGGTACCGCCCATAGGTGCTGAGTGCAGCCTTCTCTGTAATGGGGCGTTTTTGGCCTGGCGGTGGTACCGCTATTACCTCGGTACAACCGCCGGCGGTGGTACCGACCGGATGGTCGGTGGTACCGTGGCCCTGAGGAGTTTCGCGAGGCTCTCTGTAGTTTTTGAAAATGGCTTGCCGGTAGTACCGCCATTACCTCGGTACTACCGCCCACGGTGGTACCGACGTAAGGTCGGTAGTGGCTGGTTTTTCGCGAGGCTCTCTGTTGTGTTGAAAATGGCTTGCCGGTAGTACCGCCATTACCTCGGTACTACCGCCCACGGTGGTACCGACGCAAGGTCGGTAGTGGCTGGTTTTTTCGCAGAGCTCTCTGTTCGCGGCGATTTTTGGCCTGGCGGTAGTACCGCCATTACCTCGGTACTACCGACCTCGGAGGTACCGACCAGAGTCGGTGCCTCGCCTAAATCAGCGGGACGTGTGTTAAACGGCTAGTTTGACTCTGTCGGTACTACCGCCCAGGAGGGGTCGGTACTACCGACCAAGCGCAGAAAGGTAGGGTTCGGGCCGTCGCCCTCCCTTCCCTATAAATTGACCGTGGCCGCCTTTTGGGAGTTTTTCTGGACTCTCTGACTTCTTGAACATCCTCTTGAGCAAGATCTAATCCCTCCCTCCGATCTCTTTGCTTGTTAGTGCGAATCCAAGTGAGATCGAGAGATCCAAGTGCATTTGCTTGTGAGTTTGCATCTAGTGGCACTTGGCGATTGTGGTTGCTGCGGATATTCTTATTACTCTTGGTGGTTGCCGCCACCTAGACGGTTTGGAGCAGCGGAGGAGGTTAGGCACGAGTGGTGATTGTTCGTGGCCATCTCCCGGTGATTTGTAAGGGGTTTCTTGTACCTTCCCCGGCGGAGCGCCAAAGGTAACTCTAGTGGATTGCTCGTAGCTTGTGGATCCCCATCTTGTGTTGGTTGTGCGGCACCCTATTGAGGGTTAGGCGTGTGATGCCTATTAGCGCGTGAACCTCCAAGTGGGTGTATCGCTACAACGGGGACGTAGCTTGCCGGCAAGCAAGTGAACCTCGGAGGAAAAATTATTGTGTCAACTTGTCTCCGTGGTATTCTTTGATATTCATTTATTAATCTCTTGCCGGATCGGTATACACACTTCTATCTCTTGTACTTACACTTGTTACTTTCTTGCAAGTTAATGTTACACCTTGTTGTTAGTTACATTCTCTTATCTTGTGTAGTGATATACATTATTGCTTATTTAGTTGTTGAATAGTTCCTTTGATATTGTGTGACTTAGAGTTTGTGGTTACCTAGAATCGTGACTAGGTGGCTTGCATCTGTGTAGAGCTAGCGCAAACTTCGCTTCGCCATTTAGTTGTCTAACTAGTTTGTTTAAGTGTTGTTGTAGAATTTTTTTTTATAGGCTATTCACCCCCCCTCTAGCCTTTTAGGACCTTTCAATATGCCAACTCGTCTACCACGATTCCTCCAAGATTGGACCCGGTCCTACGCCACCCGGAAGTACAGTACACCACTCCTATCCAGGTACGACGACCACGTGGGTACATGCTACTTCCGCCATCTCTCCACTCCCAGTGCGCGGTTGTCGGTCCAATAAAGGATTCCTCGGAGCCAGAGCTTTCCGAAGTATGTGAATAGTTACAAGTCTTGACCAGCAGGCCCCCATACGGATGGTCCCTAAAGTTTTTCCGTCAGCAACAAGCACCTCGGGACTCTAACCCAAGAGTACAGGTCCTGTCGGTTTTTCAACCCTGTCCCGGTCGGTGTCAACTGTTGAGTCCCGGACTACAACATGACGGCATCGTACGCTCGGACAACCTCTCCTCGCTGTTGACTAGGTATGGATCAGATACTTAGCCAACAGGCAGGGAGTAAAGCCAAATGCCCATAAATGTTCTTTAAGTGATCACACTTTTTGAAAATGGCATTTTATTGCAAAGTCTAATTCAATAAGCATTGCTTAAGCATTTTTCAAATACTTTTGAAAAGCAGGTATCGGGTGTATCAGTGGTCAAGGTGGGTAGTGCATCAATTAGGATAGCACACAACTCCTATAAACCTAATGCAATAATTTAACTCAAAAGCATTTAAGGAAAACATTTTATAAATCCAAGGAAAGGGGTTAAATGCACCGGGGCTTGCCTTGAAGAGCAAAGAGGGTAGGCTCGAGGGCGGCAGGGCAGTTGTCGGAGCTCGGGGTAGCCTCAGGGACAGGTTCGTCGGCGGCTGCCTCGATCTTGACGCCTTCTTCGGTGACTATACGAATGCAATGATGCATGCTCATGAGTATGCTAGTATGAACAATGCAACACAGGGCATACAACATGAACCTTAATCACCTTTTCTGTTTTTCTTAATTATTTAAAAAGGTCATTTTATGCATTTGCTCCAAAAATTACCAAATTAATCACATAAGTTCATTATGGTGTACATAGATGGCAAAACAAATTTCATAATTTTTGGAGGTCATTAAGATGCTCAAATAAAATCAGACATCAATTAACAAACGACACTATTTAACAATTAAAATAAAGGCTCAAAAATCAACTTGTTCCAAAAGACTTCAAAATTTCACCAGAGACTAAACATGGCATAGGAAGCTCACAAAAATTTATCTCATGATTTTTGGAGTTATAAATGATTTTCTAAAAATCCAAAACCATCCATTTATTAATTAAAAGAGAGATTTTACATTTTCAAATTCTTGCAGAAAAGTCAAGTTTCATATTTTTATAAAATACTACATAGTATAAAGACTCAACTGTAAAATTTTCAGAATTTTTAGAGCAATACAGCAAATCATACAAAAAGATGAAATAACAAGACTATTCATATTTCTGAAAAGGAAAAGAGCACTGAGCTCGAGTCGGAGCGGGCTCGACGTCGAGGCTCGAGGCTCGGCTGAGAAAACAGAGGCTGGGCTCACCGAGAGTCAGAGGCAAGGCTCGGCGAGGCGGATGGATAAGAGGGCTCGACGGCGAGGCCTCGGCGGGTTCTCTTGCGGCTAGCCTCTCGAGGGTGGCCTCGGCTCACTCGAGGCTTGGGGCTCGGTGGAAGTTGCGATTCGCCCGAGGCTGAGGCTAGACTCGGCTGCTTCGAGGGGCGGGGTTCGAGGGTGTGCTCGAGGGTGTGGCTCGGGAACGCGCTCGAGGGTAGTGCGATTCGCCCGAGGCTTGGGGCTCGATACGGTCGAGGGTGCGGCACTCCGGCGATCCGGCGACCCTGTACACCAGGCACGGCCACCAGTAGCCGGTTAGGGGCGCAAGAAGGCAAGGAAGATGAAGCAGGGGTCAGAGAAAAATGATCATGGCCGGAGAGTGGGGATTTCCCGAACCCGAGCTCACCGGTGTTTCGCCGGAGTTTGGGAAGATGGGGTTACGCCGGGCGATTGGAGGCGGCGGAGGTAAAATTGAGGGGCTGGGAAGCTTCGCGAGCTCAAGGCGGAGCTTCTGGGCTAGGTGGTGGAGCGGCGGAGACTCTGGAGTGAGCTGGCGACGGTGGTGGGGTGAGTGCGGAGCTCCGGCCGGCCGGCGGGCCTTTTATAGCCGCGGCCAGGGGCCGTTAGGGAGCGCGCGGGGGTGGATAAGAATGCCCGTGGCGCGTGCTATCGATCTCATGATGAAGAAGGGACGGAAATCAGTTTGGGACCCGGGCGTCGTGCTTGCCGGCGACGGCCACGCGGCGGCGACGTCGGGGAGCAGTGGGGGACGGGGGCAGAGGTCCGCGCTTGCGCGTGCGGGGGCAGAATGATGGCGCGGTCACAGGCGACAAGTCGGGGGCGGGCGTGCGGCTGCCAGGCGCGTGGCGCACGCAGCTCCGGCGAGCGGCCATGGCCGGGCCCCCCTCCCTGCTCTGCTCTGACCCTAGGTAGGAGATGAACAGGGCTAGGTCTAGGGTTTGACTTTCTGTATTTTGCAAATTACTCCCAAAACTTGAACTGCACGGGAAAAAACTCAGAATACCAAAGTTGTGCAGAAAAAGGAGATCTACAACTTTGTCAATAAGAACATTTTCAAATTCATAACAGTTTTTGAATTATATTCGAAAACAGAAAAGGGAACACTTTTAAGATTTGAATAATTTCAAAATTACTTTTGATTTTATATAGAAACTTGAAAATCTGCAAATATGAAAGTTGTTTCTTTTGTCAAAACCTACAACTTTGCTAATACACACTTTTTATGAAACTCATTAGTTTTTGAAATAATTTTGAAAACTCAAAAAGGGACAAAAACTGGAGTTTGAATGAATTTGAAATTACTTCAAATTTTGTATGGAAACTTGAAAATTTGTAAATACCAAAGTTGCTCATATTGATCAGATCTACAACTTTGCTTTTTCAACTAACCCCAAGTTTTGAATAGTTTTTGAATTAATAAGAGAGGGGTAAAACTATAAATTGGAAATTAGGGTTTTTTACAAAAGGAAAACCAATTCTCTTTTGAATTTTGAACTTTGATTAACTCAACAAAACATCAGAGCACAAATCTGAATAAGAAATACATAGAACTAGACACAGAAGTGAAATTACCATTTTGCCCTTATAGGGAGATTTGGGCACTTAGGGTTTTTGAAAATGGATCAATGCATAGCAATTAAGCAACACAAATGCATGGCAAGCAAAGATTAATGATTAAGGATGATGACATGTCAGGTTAATTACATTTTTAACACCAGAGGTGTTACAACCTTCCCCCCTAAAAGAAATCTCGCCCCGAGATTCTGCGTCTTAAGAAGGACAAGGGTAAAACCTTATATCTACAGAGTATCGAGAAAATCGGGATAGCTCTTTGCTAAGAAGTCTTCGGATTCCCAAGTGGCTTCTTCTTCAGAGTGTTGGTTCCATTGGATCTTGTACCATCTTGTGGTGGTCCTCCGGGTAACACGGTCCTTGTAATCCAACACACGAACTAGATACTCAGAGTATGACAGATCAGGTTCTAACTCAACACCTTCAACATCTACCACATGTTCGGGCACTCGGAGACACTTCTTGAGTTGGGAGACGTGAAACACATTATGAACTGCTGAAAGATGATCGGGCAACCTTAGCTTATAAGCTACCTTGCCACAACATTCCAGAATCTCAAAGGGACCAATATAGCGAGGCGCTAACTTCCCTTTAACTCCAAAACGAGTGACTCCTTTGGTGGGTGAGACTTTCAGGTACACATAATCTCCAATTTGAAACTTCAGAGGTCGACGTCTTTTGTCGGCATAGCTCTTCTGTCGAGATTGCGCAATTTTCATATTCTCTTGTATTTGCTTGACTTTTTCTTCCATATCTTTCACTAGGTCAACTCCAAAGAATTCTCTTTCTTCAGGTTCAGACCAACTGAGAGGTGTACGACAACGGCGACCGTACAGTGCTTCAAAGGGTGCCATTTTGATGCTCTCTTGGTAACTGTTATTATATGAGAATTCTGCCAAGGGCAAACAGTTATCCCAAGTATCTGCGAAGGTGAGCACGCAGGCTCTCAACATATCCTCTAGCACTTGGTTCATTCGCTCAGTTTGTCCATCTGTTTGCGGATGATATGCCGTACTATGCAAAAGCTTGGTTCCAAGTGAGGTATGGAATGCTTTCCAGAACTTTGCGACAAACTGAGTACCACGATCAGAGACAATGGTCTTGGGTATGCCATGGAGTTTCACTATGTGGTTCTTGTACAAAGTGGCATATGTGGGGACGGTGTAGCTGGTTTTGACTGGCAGGAAATGAGCTTGCTTAGTGAGGCGATCCACGATCACCCAGATGGAATCAAAACCTTTTGGTGTCTTTGGTAGTCCATTGATAAAATCCATACTGATATCGTCCCATTTCCAAGCAAGTACAGGTAAAGGTTGCAATTCTCCTCCGGGCCTCATGTGCACGGCTTTGACTTTCTGGCAAGTATCACACTGAGCGACATACCGGGCGATCTCAATCTTCATCTTTGTCCACCAGAACCTTTGCTTCAAGTCCTGGTACATCTTGTTGCTGCCGGGGTGGATGGAGAATCTAGTCAAGTGTGCTTCATCAAGGATTAACTTTTTTAACTCAGGCACTTTAGGAACTAATAACCGATTCTTAAACCATACTACTCCTGTATCATCAATCCTGAAACAATCAGCCTTTCCGGATTGGACCTTTTCGATGATGTGCTTGATTCCAGGGTTATCTTTCTGTGCAGCGATGATCTGCTCTTTGATAGGGGTTTCTATTCTGATATTATTCAGAGTTCCTTGTGGAATCATTTCAATATTTAGCAAAGTTTTGAATCGCGGGCTATTTAATTTCGCGCGATCCTCTTCCAAACGCTATTGGCGCAATAGCGCACGCTATAGCGGCGCTATAGCTTCGCTATAGCGGCGGCTAAGTGCTGTAGCGCCTGGTGCCTCTGCACGCTATAGCGCCGCTATTGTGACGCTATAGCGCGCTTTTTTTTTCAAACAGGCAAAAACATAGAATCATAAGTTCATGTCTTCATGACAAACAAACAAGTGCATTAGACACATATTCCAGGTCCAAATAGTTTCATACAGTCAAGTAAACACAACCAGTTATCCAACAAGTGCATACAGGCCATAAGCATAAGTGCATACTGCATAACAAATTAACAAATGAAAGACTGGACTGGACTGGACAGTACTGCACAGTGCACACATTCAGAGTATCTCAATCACTTTGAGCTCCAGAATCTGAACTGAAATAGGATGGCATATCATTGTCATCTTCTCCATCAGAAGATGGAGCAGATAACTCTTCATCCTCAGTAGCTGTAGGGATCAACCTCTTCCTCTTTCTATTCTTGTTATCTCCCCTCCTTGTTTCTTCTCTTTGAGATGCAGCTGCAATTACTTGTGATGTTGATCCAATTTCTCCATCTTGCTCTGGATCTATCTCTGTTGGCTCAATGCCGGTGATCCACTCATTATCTTCATCTTCTAATGCACCCACCACAGGTTTCTCAAGTGGGTCCTTTTCCTTGGTGTCCTTCTTTTGCCTCAATTTAGAGTTGAATTTTACAAAGACTAGATCTCTCATTCTGTCATGAATCAGCCTATTGCGTCTCTTGGTGTGGACCTACATATTTAATTGTTTATTAATTCAATAGATACTAAGTCAATAAGAAAATGAGTAATAGAGTAAGTCTGTAAGTGTTTAAGTCAGATTCATACTTGTTCAAATGAACTCCAACATCTCTCACAAGCTGATGAACTGCATGTCAAACTTAGAATTCTAGCAGCTAGCTTTCTGAGGTTTGGTGCACTACTTCCATGGTTCAGCCACCACTTAGCTAAATTAGAATAAAAAAAGACATAAGACAATTTCAATTTTATATACCATAAAGGTCAATTACTGAACTTAGGGCAATATTTTGTTACCTGGATCAAAATGAATATTTTTGCATTGCCTTTTAGCAATTTCTTTGCCAAATGATCCTTCTGCATCCTGAAACTTTTGAAGCTCTTCAATAATTTTGTCTTGAGTGTCTTCATCCGGAACAAGCTTTGTGATGCAAGTAATAACACCATCTCTAAATGACTCATTATCCTCTATATCCCTCTTGTTTTGATAATAGTAGAAGGGGTTCAAGTAGTAACCAGCCCTATGCAAAGGTGTCTTCAGTTTACTCTCCCACCTTTTGTCAATGAAATGAAAAACCTCCTCAAACTTTTTCCTTTCATTGTTAAACCTCCTAGAGATCTCATTCTTAGCCTCTACTAGATACCCATACAAGAACCCCATTGATGGCACATCACTATCCATTCTCCTCAACACATTAGTACGATAGTACATGCATTGTAGTAATCACATATTCTAATTTTCAGTACAGAGAGCATTCAGTATTTTAGTACACAGAACATTCAGTTCTTCAGTATCAGACTACATAGAGCATTCAGTATTTCAGTACACAGAGCATTCAGTTCTAAATTTCTTCAGTATTTCAGTACAGACTAGCAGTAATCAGGGCCAACAGGGATCCACTAATCCACTTATCCACATAATGTCATAATCACATATTCACATAACGACATCAGTACATAACTGAATCACTCATTGAGTCACTGTAACTGTATAGAAAAACAGGGGAAAAGAACATACCTAGGGTTGGAGTTGGCGCAATGGCATCAGGGCCAACAGGGTCGGACATTGTTGGCCTTGGGTGTGAGTGTGTCGCACCTGACTCCACGAGGTAGCAAATCCGTTGCAGAAATTACAGGTACTCGTTGGCGGCACGAAGTGCAGAACCACGGCCGCCGTCGTCGCCTAGCTGCCCAGCCAGAGTCGTGGCCTGGCCTGCTGTCGTCCCTCAGCTGCGGGGTCGCCTTGCCTGCCGGCGTCCCTCCGCTGCCGACCCTACCACGCCGCCGTCGCCAGCCACCGGCGCCGCCGCCAAGTCGCCAACTGAAGTGTGTGCGTGGGGAGAGCAGAACTGTGTGCGTGGGAGCTTCTAGGTTAGCTGGAATCACTAGTTGGCCACAATACTTGGGTCGTAGTTGGGCTCAATTCGATCAAGCCACTGTTTTTTTGGTCCAGCCACCTCATGATTAATAGCGCCAGATTAGCGGGGCTATGGCGCTAAACAGGTTTAGCGGCGCTAAAGCGCGCTTTAGCGGCAAAAGCGCTGATAGCGAGTAAATGAACAATATCGTTGCGTCATCTCATTCGCGACGCTATAGCGGCGCAATAGCGGCAAAATAGCGCGCTATTTATTTCATGGATATTTAGCCTTTCCAGCTCATAACACAAAGAAGAATCATAGGGTTTCATCATCAGACAGTTGCAATATGACTTGCGACTGAGCGCATCGGCAACCACATTCGCCTTACCCGGATGGTAATGCACTTCAAGATCATAGTCCTTAATTAACTCAAGCCATCTTCTCTGTCTCATATTCAGCTCTTCTTGAGTGAAGATATACTTCAGGCTTTTGTGATCAGTGTACACATTACAGGTACTGCCCAACAGGTAATGACGCCAGATCTTTAAGGCATGCACTACTGCTGCTAACTCGAGATCATGAGTTGGATAATTCTCTTCATGTCGCTTAAGCTGTCGGGAGGCATATGCGATCACTCGACCTTCTTGCATCAAAACACAGCCCAAACCAGTACCAGATGCATCACAGTAGACATCAAAGGGCTTTTCGATGTTCGGCTGGGCTAGCACTGGTGATGTAGTTAACAGTTTCTTCAGAGTTTGAAAGGCTTGCTCACAGGCTGGTGACCAGACAAACTTCACAGAATTCTTTACTAACTCGGTGATAGGCTTGGCGATTCTGGAGAAATCCGGAATGAATCGACGATAATATCCAGCCATTCCCATAAAGCTGCGGACTTGGTGAACAGTGGTAGGTGGCTTCCAATCCAGAATGTCTGCCACTTTACCAGGGTCAACTGACACACCTTCAGCGGATAGGACATGACCAAGAAACTGTATCTGATCTAACCAGAACTCACATTTACTGAACTTGGCATACAGCTGATGTTCTCTGAGACGGGATAGAACGATACGAAGATGTTCGGCATGATCTTCAGGGGTTTTTGAGTAGACAAGGATGTCGTCAATGAACACGACCACGAATTTATCAAGCTCTGGCATGAACACAGAGTTCATGAGGTACATGAAATGAGCAGGGGCATTGGTCAAACCGAAGGACATGACCAAGTACTCATATAGGCCGTATCTGGTGGTGAAAGCTGTTTTAGGAATATCTTCAGGACGAATCTTTATTTGGTGGTAGCCAGACCTGAGATCGATCTTGGAGAATACTTTGGCTCCAGCTAACTGGTCAAAGAGAAGATCAATACGAGGCAAGGGATATTTATTTTTGATGGTGACCTCATTGAGTGGGCGATAATCAATGCACATTCTGAGAGTCTTGTCTTTCTTCTTTACAAAGATTGCAGGACAGCCCCAAGGAGACGAGCTTGGGCGAATGAAACCCTTGTCCAACAAATCTTGTAATTGGATTTTTAGCTCTGCCAACTCTCTGGGAGGCATTCGATAAGCTCTGCGGGATATGGGAGCAGTCCCGGGCTTTAGCTCTATGGCAAACTCGACATCACGGTCAGGAGGCAGACCAGGCAAATCCTCAGGAAAAACATTAGGGAATTCACAGACCACGGGGATGTCTCTGGTTTCCAGGACATAGGCGGTATTTATTTGAGTGGCTGCTGGTTTTCGAGGTATTGGAAGTTGGAGAAGGAGTTTGGAGGTGCTGTTAGGAATGTCCACTCTCACAACTCTATTCAGGATGTCGATCATGGCTTTATACTGGCACATCCAATTCATGCCTAAAATGACCTCTATCTCCTGATCACGTAGCACTATCATGGTGGTAGGAAATACATGTTCCCCCAACATTACTGGTATACTGCGAACCACTTCCTTAGTACTTATACGCCCTCCAGGCGAAAATATGCAGAAACTTTCTTTCAAATCCTCAATTGATATCTCATGCTTGATGACAAAAGTACGACTGATGAAGGAATGCAATGCACCAGAATCAAACAACACAACTGCAGGATGATTGGCAACAGGAAACCTACCGATCATGACGGGCTCTCCTTCTGGGATGTCGTCGACAGTGGTGTAGTAGACTTGCCCGTGCTTCTTGACAATCTTGCCTTTCTGAACATGCTGCTGCTGCTGAGATCCTCTAGGATTCTTCTGAGTATTCTGGGCATACCTCTTGGGCTTTGGGCACTCACGAGACCAGTGACCAAGCTGGCCGCAGTTGTAGCAGGGATGGTTGTAGGCTGTTTGTGGAGTGGTGATACGAACACCTGGGGCGTTCGGCTGTGTGGCACTCTGCTGGTTGGCATTATGGGTGGTGGTCGCGGTACGGACGACCACTTGCTGGTTGGGGTAAGGTAGGCGATTTTGGTGGTGACTGGGGTGGTATATGATCCTCTGGCGCTTGTGACCGCCAGAGAAACTGCTGGATCCTGCTTTCTTCTTCTTCTTTTCCTCTTGATACTGACGGTTGCTCTCTTCAAAAGCGACAGCCCGGTCAACAGCATCATGATACGAACCGGTCAGGTTATTGGACAGACTTCTGCGGATCTTAGGATGCAGACCTCTAAGGAAACAATCCCTCTTCTTTTCATCTGTGTTGACATACTCTGAGGCATACTGGCTAAGATGGTTGAACTGACCCACGTACTGCATTACTGTGGAGTCCTTCTGCTGCAGTGCCAGAAACTGATCAAGCTTCATCTTCATTAATCCCGAAGGGATGTGATGTGCACGGAAAGCGGTGCGGAACTCTTCCCAGGTCAACTGATGACCTTCTGGCTGGGCAGCCAACAGGTTGGCATACCAAGCGCTTGCTGGACCACGAAGCTGCTGGGAAGCGAACCGGGGCTTCTGGATGTCGGTACAGCGGAGAAGACTGAACTTTTGCTCCATAGTGCGGAGCCAGTCATCAGCTTCCAGGGGTTCATCTGCTTTGGTGAAAACTGGTGGACGGGTCTCGGTGAAATCCACATATGTAGTCTCACGGTTGATGTCGTGACGACCACGGTGACCATTGTTCTGCTGCCCCTGATTTTGAGCCATCAGGTTAGCAGCGGCTGCCAAGGCTGCAATGGCATCTGCCAGGGTAGCAGGAACAGGTGGAGGGTTTGGAAGGTTGGCATCATCAGAACCTCCAGCTCCAGTGCGAGTGTTCACAGGCATCTGTTAAGCAACTTGGAACTTAGCATTTATAGATAGGGTTCTGAAATCAACAGACTGATAGCTTCTTCTGATACAAAGACTGATAGATTGATAAAGATTACTGACAGATAGCGACTGACTGATAAGGAGAAAAGGTACGAAAAGAAAGATACAGACTGACTTAACAAAAGACAGACTAACGCTCCCAAACCTAGACTAAGGTTTTAGGTAAGCAGGTGGTACAGACACACGGGATCTCCATCTCCTAACGACGAGCCTAATCCTCATCGAAGATGATCATGTCGTCGCCGTCGTCTTCTTCGAGGATGAGCTCAGGCTCTTCCTCCTCGTCCTCGTCTTCAGCGTGGATGTCCTCAGCAGGTTCAATTTCTTCGTCCACGTCTGGCTCTTGTTCCACATCGGGTTCTTCCACTACTCCGTCCTCAGGGTCTTCCATAACCGGGGGTACCAAGGGGTGGAGTTGATCATACAGCTGATGCACTTCCTCATGAAGCATATCATTGAACTGTTCAATCTGAGCTGTGTACTGCTGCAGTCCGTGGAGCTCGGCTCTGGTGACGTCCTCGCGGATCCAAGCATCATTGCGCTGCTCGATAGCGCGAACCGTGTTCCGGTTGGCCTGCTCCAGGGAAGCTCGTGCCTCATAAAACTCCAGGCGTGAGTGGTAGAAGTCATGCTCCAAGTTCTTCAGCTCAGCCTTCAGATCCTTGATCTCCTCCTTCAGGTTCTTACAGGTGCGGCGGGGAAAGCGACGACCATTGGAAGATTCGGCAGTCTCTTCTCCAACGCGAGGTGCCAGCTGGTGGCGTGGCACACCATGCGGTCCAGTCGACTTGCGGGCAGTCAGCTTGATACGGGCCATGTCTGGACAAGATTAGATGGATGAGAAAGGCTAGCAAGAACAGGTAAAGGCATACTACCCCAACGAACTTAGGGAGGATGTTAACTTAAGTGATTATGACATGATGCATGAATCGTTCCTACGGAACAAAGCAATGCAATAAATAAATAAGGTACATAGGGCTTAAAATATGTTGTTCCACTAGCTAGTGTTGCCATATGAGAGACAAGATGAGAGAAGCAATTTGGACTCAAAATAGTCAAGTTTAGTTTGTTTGGACTCAAAAGGTCTTTTGAAGTTTTCGCAAAAAACGAACACTGCAACGTTAAAGTGAGATGCTCCGATACCACTCTGTGACGGAACGGCCCTAATCTCATGGCCCACGTGTCCCTGTCAACCTCTGACAGCCGAACCCATGTTCCATGTGATTAAGACCTGTTCGCCACCGGGCTACATCAGTGCCCAATGTCCGCAGGATCATCTCACAATTCGGTTACAGCATTGCATACTTTTACAAATAACATCGGAATAAAGAGCGGAAGACTTAAATAACAATAGTTTTACAAGCAGGGTTCCAAATAGAAATTAAGGTGCAGTTATTACAAACCAAGTTCTGATAATAGAGATAGACATAGGCAACATAGTGGAGAACAATAAAGATACTTATAATCACCCAGCCCGAGGGTGTACAACTATTCTTCGGCCTCATCGGCCTCTTCCTGGACGATGGTCACGCAGCAGGGTGCAAGACACATCGGGGACTCTGTCATACCTGCAGCATGGGTAACAAACCCTGAGTACTGGGGTACTCAACAAGACTTACCCGACTAAGAAAAAGGGAGAAGACTCAGGAATGAGAGGCTTAGGGTAGTCAAGGTAAGGTTTAAGCAAGATCAAGTATTTTGCAGAAAAGCATTTTTGTAAACCTTATTTTATTTTAGAAAGATTCAGCATTCCTCAATTCTTCATCGTTCATGATTCATTTTACATTTCAAAACATTCCTAGTTGAGAACCACTCTCCGTTGACAGTCAGTGGACCAAGTCTCCATAACCGAGGAGCAACGTTAATCCGGATAAATAATACTTAGCTGAGGATCCCTATCCACACTGCATATGTCGCACCCAAGCTTGCATATGCCAACTCGTCTACCACGATTCCTCCAAGATTGGACCCGGTCCTACGCCACCCGGAAGTACAGTACACCACTCCTATCCAGGTACGACGACCACGTGGGTACATGCTACTTCCGCCATCTCTCCACTCCCAGTGCGCGGTTGTCGGTCCAATAAAGGATTCCTCGGAGCCAGAGCTTTCCGAAGTATGTGAATAGTTACAAGTCTTGACCAGCAGGCCCCCATACGGATGGTCCCTAAAGTTTTTCCGTCAGCAACAAGCACCTCGGGACTCTAACCCAAGAGTACAGGTCCTGTCGGTTTTTCAACCCTGTCCCGGTCGGTGTCAACTGTTGAGTCCCGGACTACAACATGACGGCACCGTACGCTCGGACAACCTCTCCTCGCTGTTGACTAGGTATGGATCAGATACTTAGCCAACAGGCAGGGAGTAAAGCCAAATGCCCATAAATGTTCTTTAAGTGATCACACTTTTTGAAAATGACATTTTATTGCAAAGTCTAATTCAATAAGCATTGCTTAAGCATTTTTCAAATACTTTTGAAAAGCAGGTATCGGGTGTATCAGTGGTCAAGGTGGGTAGTGCATCAATTAGGATAGCACACAACTCCTATAAACCTAATGCAATAATTTAACTCAAAAGCATTTAAGGAAAACATTTTATAAATCCAAGGAAAGGGGTTAAATGCACCGGGGCTTGCCTTGAAGAGCAAAGAGGGCAGGCTCGAGGGCGGCAGGGCAGTTGTCGGAGCTCGGGGTAGCCTCAGGGACAGGTTCGTCGGCGGCTGCCTCGATCTTGACGCCTTCTTCGGTGACTATACGAATGCAATGATGCATGCTCATGAGTACGCTAGTATGAACAATGCAACACAGGGCATACAACATGAACCTTAATCACCTTTTCTGTTTTTCTTAATTATTTAAAAAGGTCATTTTATGCATTTGCTCCAAAAATTACCAAATTAATCACATAAGTTCATTATGGTGTAGATAGATGGCAAAACAAATTTCATAATTTTTGGAGGTCATTAAGGTGCTCAAATAAAATCAGACATCAATTAACAAACGACACTATTTAACAATTAAAATAAAGGCTCAAAAATCAACTTGTTCCAAAAGACTTAAAAATTTCACCAGAGACTAAACATGGCATAGGAAGCTCACAAAAATTTATCTCATGATTTTTGGAGTTATAAATGATTTTCTAAAAATCCAAAACCATCCATTTATTAATTAAAAGAGAGATTTTACATTTTCAAATTCTTGCAGAAAAGTCAAGTTTCATATTTTTATAAAATACTACATAGTATAAAGACTCAACTGTAAAATTTTCAGAATTTTTAGAGCAATACAGAAAATCATACAAAAAGATGAAATAACAAGACTATTCATATTTCTGAAAAGGAAAAGAGCACTGAGCTCGAGTCGGAGCGGGCTCGACGTCGAGGCTCGAGGCTCGGCTGAGAAAACAGAGGCTGGGCTCACCGAGAGTCAGAGGCAAGGCTCGGCGAGGCGGATGGATAAGAGGGCTCGACGGCGAGGCCTCGGCGGGTTCTCTTGCGGCTAGCCTCTCGAGGGTGGCCTCGGCTCACTCGAGGCTTGGGGCTCGGTGGAAGTTGCGATTCGCCCGAGGCTGAGGCTAGACTCGGCTGCTTCGAGGGGCGGGGTTCGAGGGTGTGCTCGAGGGTGTGGCTCGGGAACGCGCTCGAGGGTAGTGCGATTCGCCCGAGGCTTGGGGCTCGATACGGTCGAGGGTGCGGCTCGAGGAAGGTGACGACCGCGGCGGCACTCCGGCGATCCGGCGACCCTGTACACCAGGCACGACCACCAGTAGCCGGTTAGGGGCGCAATAAGGCAAGGAAGATGAAGCAGGGGTCAAAGAAAAATGATCATGGCCGGAGAGTGGGGATTTCCCGAACCCGAGCTCACCGGTGTTTCGCCGGAGTTTGGGAAGATGGGGTTACGCCGGGCGATTGGAGGCGGCGGAGGTAAAATTGAGGGGCTGGGAAGCTTCGCGAGCTCAAGGCGGAGCTTCTGGGCTAGGTGGTGGAGCGGCGAAGACTCTGGAGTGAGCTGGCGACGGTGGTAGGGTGAGTGCGGAGCTCCGGCCGGCCGGCGGGCCTTTTATAGCCGCGGCCAGGGGCCGTTAGGGAGCGCGCGGGGTGGATAAGAATGCCCGTGGCGCGTGCTATCGATCTCATGATGAAGAAGGGACGGAAATCAGTTTGGGACCCGGGCGTCGTGCTTGCCGGCGACGGCCACGCGGCGGCGACGTCGGGGAGCAGTGGGGGACGGGGGCAGAGGTCCGCGCTTGCGCGTGCGGGGGCAGAATGATGGCGCGGTCACAGGCGACAAGTCGGGGGCGGGCGTGCGGCTGCCAGGCGCGTGGCGCACGCAGCTCCGGCGAGCGGCCATGGCCGGGCCCCCCTCCCTGCTCTGCTCTGACCCTAGGTAGGAGATGAACAGGGCTAGGTCTAGGGTTTGACTTTCTGTATTTTGCAAATTACTCCCAAAACTTAAACTGCACGGGAAAAAACTCAGAATACCAAAGTTGTGCAGAAAAAGGAGATCTACAACTTTGTCAATAAGAACATTTTCAAATTCATAACAGTTTTTGAATTATATTCAAAAACAGAAAAGGGAACACTTTTAAGATTTGAATAATTTCAAAATTACTTTTGATTTTATATAGAAACTTGAAAATCTGCAAATATGAAAGTTGTTTCTTTTGTTAAAACCTACAACTTTGCTAATACACACTTTTTATGAAACTCATTAGTTTTTGAAATAATTTTGAAAACTCAAAAAGGGACAAAAACTGGAGTTTGAATGAATTTGAAATTACTTCAAATTTTGTATGGAAACTTGAAAATTTGTAAATACCAAAGTTGCTCATATTGATCAGATCTACAACTTTGCTTTTTCAACTAACCCCAAGTTTTGAATAGTTTTTGAATTAATAAGAGAGGGGTAAAACTATAAATTGGAAATTAGGGTTTTTTACAAAAGGAAAACCAATTCTCTTTTGAATTTTGAACTTTGATTAACTCAACAAAACATCAGAGCACAAATCTGAATAAGAAATACATAGAACTAGACACAGAAGTGAAATTACCATTTTGCCCTTATAGGGAGATTTAGGCACTTAGGGTTTTTGAAAATGGATCAATGCATAGCAATTAAGCAACACAAATGCATGGCAAGCAAAGATTAATGATTAAGGATGATGACATGTCAGGTTAATTACATTTTTAACACCAGAGGTGTTACAATCCGTTCCAAGCCTCAAGAGTAGTGGATTGATTCCTGATGCGATGACACAAAGTTATTGCATAGATGAACCGGAATGAATCCATAACCCGGTTTCAGGCCTGTTTGGTTAGAGCCCCCTAGAGTTTAGCCCTAAAATTAGTCCCTAAAGTATCAAACACCCCACTAAAGTTTAGGAGCCACTAAAATTTAGGGGTCTTTAGTCACGAAGAGGTAGTTAAAAGTGACTAAACTTTAGTGGTCTTTAGTCACTATATAACCAAACATGGTCACTAAACTCTAGGAAGCACTAAACTTTAGTGGACACTCAATTTTAGGGGGCCTAACCAAACAAGGCCTTCGTAGGCAATTGAACATGTATTTTAGAGAGGAACCGAAATGAATCCCGGCCACACAACGGAATAGGGCCTGAGCATCTCCAATAGTTTGGAAAAATAACTTGCTATCCTTGTTTTATTGGGAAAAAAGGAAAAAAGTTCTCCAACAGATTGATATATGACTTGTTAAATTTTTCCAAGTTGGAATCGGAGGCAACCTACTTGGTATATTTACCAAGTCAGTTTCACTTGCTATTCGGCGTTTCTTTCCCTTTTGCCGCCGCCGCCACTTCTCTCGCGCCTACTTTTCTATGTTTACTAAGCCTAATTTACCAAACTAACTATTAGAGCTACTCATTTGAGAGCAATAGAGCGTCACAGTCCAACTTTCCTTCTCAAACCCCCCGAGACCCAAAGTCCAAACTCCCAACCCCCGGCGCAAGTTCTCTTCGCTCGACCGCTGGGCCGATATGGCGGTGGTACCCACTCCAATGTTCCGCGATCCACGACCATGGCCTTCCTCAGGACCCTAAGTCCTCTCATACGCAGGCGCGCCACCCCGATCTCGAGCCACAGGCCGCTCCTCTCCCTCCACACCTTCCTCGCATCATCCTCTCCCACCACTGCCGCCGCCGCCTCCCCCGCCGCCAGCGATGTGCACACCCATGCCCTCATCTGGTACGGCGGCCCGCTGTTCCTCTCGTCGACCCCATGGATGCTGTCGCAGTCGGCGACACCGCTCACGGCCGCGGCTGCCGCCCTTGGCGCCAAGCTCCGTAGGGCCCAGGCCCTCGCTGGCGGCCGCGCGCTGGCCGTTGCGGACGTCGTGAGGTGGGAGCACAGGCGGATCCCCGGGGGTGAAGCGGAAGTTGCTGCGTCTTCGGGAATTGTGGGATGTGGAGGTGAGAGGTTTCTGAATGTGCCCAATTTGGTGTCGATTGGCCAGATGGTGTCAGGGCCGGTCATTGGATGGTGAGTGTTATCATCTGTTTTTCGTGTTTAGATGTGTATCTAGCGTGGTAATAGTTTTGTTCTCATCTGTTTTTCGTGTTTAGAGCTGTATCCAGCGTGGTAATAGTTTGACTAGAGGTTCGGCAATTGGATGTTGGTCTGACACTCTGACACCTAGGAGGGTCAAACTTGTAAACCATAAATAACCATGATCTTTCACTTCGATGATCTCTTCACTTCGAACTTGCCACTATTCCAGGAACCATCTCACTGATTAATTGTTTTTATTTAGTTGGCATATATGTACCATGATCTTAAAAAGCTAGTGAAGTCAATACTTCTGAGGCGTTGTTCGGCTGCACATAAATACACCATAATTCATGTGATTTGGATGGGGTTGGAGTGAAATTTAGTTTAAGTTTCACTCCAACCCACGTGAATTGCGTTGTATTTGTGTGCAGCCCTCATGCCTACTTTTCTATGTTTACTAAGCCTAATTTACCAAACTAACTATTAGAGATACTCATTTGAGAGCAATAGAGCGTCACAGTCCAACTTTCCTTCTCAAACCCCCCGAGACCCAAAGTCCAAACTCCTAACCCCCGGCGCAAGTTCTCTTCGCTCGACCGCCGGGCCGATATGGCGGTGGTACCCACTCCAATGTTCCGCGATCCACGACCATGGCCTTCCTCAGGACCCTATGTCCTCTCATACGCAGGCGCGCCACCCCGATCTCGAGCCCCAGGCCGCTCCTCTCCCTCCACACCTTTGAAAGGTCCTTGTTTGGTTTTGGTAATTGAGTGACAACCTAGGTGAACTAATATGTGCTTATGTGAGATACACAGGAAATTAGTTCACATGTGAATGAGCAATGAAGGAGCTTATTGCATATGAGACATGACATGGAGTCATGTGGCTAAGATGGTGAAGATCAAGGCAAGACTTGGCTTGATGGACCGGTTGCGAAGGTGAAGGACAAGTTGGAGGCTTTGAAGCCGTTGGTACCGAGTGTCAGGAGGCTTGAGCAAAGACTTGCCGCCGAAGGACCGAAGCAATGGTGAAGAGCAAGTGAGGTCAAGATCGATGTACCATGGAGGTCATGTGATGATATGAAGTGGATCATATCATTTGATGATAGGTTGGTGCATGTGTTGCATCAACACCGAAGGAGATGGAATGGAATGCGCAAGGCAAAGGTATACTTATAGGGCATTTCATTTCACCGGTCATAGGTGTGTAGAGAAGTTTATGACCGGGTTTAGGATAGATGGTCGTACTATCAAGAGGAGCAAACTTGTTTGCATATCGGTCATGTAGTGCCACTTGAGCGATCTAACTTTGCGATGTTGCTAGGATCGAGTGGCGTGGTGAGAGCAAGTGAAAATCCTTTGAAAAATGATTGTGAAAATGCTAACACACATGCACATGTTGTTCTACACTTGGTGGTGTTGGCACATTTGCAAAGGAGAAGTTGTTGGAGTTGATTTGGATCAACACAGAGAAGAAAAGGGAAGTTTTCTGAGTGTGGTCGGTAGTACCGCCTAGGGGGGTCGGTAGTACCGCCCATGGGTGCTGCGTGCAACCTTCTCTGTGTTGGGGCTGATTTGGCCTGGCGGTAGTACCGCCATAACCTTGGTACTACCGCCCGCGGTGGTACCGACCAGAGGGTCGGTGGTACCGTGGCCCTGAAGGGTTTTGCAGGCTCTCTGAGTTGAGCTAAGTTTGGCCTGCCGGTAGTACCGCCATAGGGTCGGTACTACCGACCGTTCGAGGTTTCGAGGTGTGAGGAGTTTGGAAGCTCTCTGGAAGTGGCCAGTTTTGGCCTACCGGTAGTACCGTCATAGGGCCGGTAGTACCGGGCTCGGTAGTACCGACCAGGGGGTCTGTAGTACCATGGTATGGAGGAGTTTTGGATGCTCTCTGTGTAGATCCAAAGTTGGCCTATCGGTAGTACCGCCATAGGGCCGGTACTACCGACCTTCGGAGGTACCGACCGGGAGTCGGTTGTTCGTTTTGGTCAACGCGCCGTGTGTAACGGCTAGTTCTGACACTGTCGGTACTACCGCCCAGGGGGTCGGTACTACCGACCGAAGGCGTGGAAGCTCGGGAGAAGGGGAAAACGGCTAGTTGGTGTCTCCCCTCTATAAATAGAGGGGTGGCCGGCCCTTGGGAGTGGTTGAGCACCCTTGGGACTTGGTGTCCATGCTTGGGGAGTGCTTAGGAGCCCTCTAACTCGCTTGTGCTTGCTAGTGTGTGAATCTATTGCGAGTGAGCGATTCTAGTGCGTTGCTTTGAGAGATTGCATCGAGTGGCACTAGATGTTCGTGTTGCAAGCCGGTGGTGCTTGTTACTCTTGGAGGTTGCCACCTCCTAGACGGCTTGGTGATCGAGTCTCCGTCGTGAAGCCCGCGTGAAGATTGTGCGTGGCTCCGGAGAAGGATTGTGAGGGGCATTGTGCTCGCCCCGCGGGGATCGCGAAGAGCAACTCTAGTAGAGCGTGTCATTGAGTTACCCTCACTTGTGGGTGAGTTCTTGCGGCGCTCGAGTGTCGAGCTAGGTGTGGTGCCTATTAGCCGCCGAACTACCAAAGTGCGTGGTCGACACAACGGGGACTAGCTTGGTGGCAACCAAGTGAACCTCGGGAGAAAAATCACCGTGTCAACTTCGTGTTCATCTTCTCGGTGGTTTGCAAACTCCATTCACTAGCTTGTATTTACTTGTTCATATACATGTGCTAGTGTAGTTGCTCTTATGATTAGTTAGCTTGTGTAGCTTGCTAGTTACATTCTTTGCTTGTGTAGCATAGAGTTGATCCCATGAGTGACTAGTTGACTTGTAGTCTTGCTAGTCACATTGCTTAGTTTGTGTAGCTAAGTTGAGCTCTCTAATTTGGCTTGTGTAGCCTTGTTTTTGGGCATTGCTAGTGAGCTTAGGCTTTGTGCTTTTGCTTAGTGGCATGTATAGGAGCTCCCCGGTTGATTGAGTACTAGTTGCTTAGGTTTGTGTAACCTTGCAAGCTAGAATTGTTTAGGTGAGCTCTAGCTAGCCCGACACCTTATTTGCATTGTTTAGGAACTTTTATAAGGTGTCATAGAGTATAAGTAGAGGGGTGTAGTCTTGGCTAGACCGATAGTTTTAATTCCGCATTTGTTTCGGTTAGCCATTGCGATTAATTTTAGAAAGAACTATTCACCCCCCTCTAGTCCGCCATCTCGACCCTTCAACCTTCCTCGCATCATCCTCTCCCACCACTGCCGCCGCCGCCTCCCCCGCCGCCAGCGATGTGCACACCCATGCCCTCATCCGGTACGGCGGCCCGCTGTTCCTCTCGTCGGCCCCATGGATGTTGTCGCAGTCGGCGACACCGCTCACGGTCGCGGCTGCCGCCCTTGGCGCCAAGCTCCGTAGGGCCCAGGCCCTCGCCGGCGGCCGCGCGCTGGCCGTTGCGGACGTCGTGAGGTGGGAGCACAGGCGGATCCCCGGGGGTGAAGCGGAAGTTGCTGCGTCTTCGGGAATTGTGGGATGTGGAGGTGAGAGGTTTCTGAATGCGCCCAATTTGGTGTCGATTGGCCGGATGGTGTCAGGGCCGGTCATTGGATGGTGAGTGTTATCATCTGTTTTTCGTGTTTAGATGTGTATCTAGCGTGGTAATAGTTTTGTTCTCATCTGTTTTTCGTGTTTAGAGCTGTATCCAGCGTGGTAATAGTTTGACTAGAGGTTCGGCAATTGGCTGTTGGTCTGACACTCTGACACCTAGGAGGGTCAAACTTGTAAACCATAAATAACCATGTTCTTTCACTTCGATGATCTCTTCACTTCGAACTTGCCACTATTCCAGGAACCATCTCACTGATTAATTGTTTTTATTTAGTTGGCATATATGTACCATGATCTTAAAAAGCCACTGAAGTCAATACTTCTGAGGCGTTGTTCGGCTCCACATAAATACACCATAATTCATGTGATTTGGAAGGGGTTGAAGTGAAATTTAGTTTAAGTTCCACTCCAACCCACGTGAATTGCGCTGTATTTGTGTGCAGCCCTGACGCCTACTTTTCTATGTTTCCTAAGCCTAATTTACCAAACTAACTATTAGAGATACTCATTTGAGAGCAATAGAGCGTCACAGTCCAACTTTCCTTCTCAAACTCCCCGAGACCCAAAGTCCAAACTCCTAAGACTATCTCCAACAGCACACATGCAAATTGAAGACCTATTTTGTGGTTTGGGTCACCAACAGGCAAAGGACCACGCACCCAAAATCATCGCTCTCCAACAGACCACGCAAAAATACCCCTTCCTTCTCTCCTCCCAGCGCCGCTTCCTTCTCTCCTCCGCGCGCCGCCCCCTCCCTCTTCTCTCCTCTCGGTACGGCACCGCTCCTCCCTCCCTCCCCTCCCTGCTTCTCACCCCGTGCCCACCTCGCCGCGGCCCCGCCTCGCCTCACCGTCGACGAGTCCGCCTTGAAGCAGCACGGCGCCCCTCCCCGCCGACGAGGAGGACCCCAGATCCGGTGGTCGTAGGCGAGGAGGACCTCGGATCCGGCGGTTGCAGGCGAGGAGGACCCTGGATCCGGCGGTCGCAGGCGAGGAGGACCCCGGATCTCCGTTCCCCGCCGACGAGCCGCCTGGCCAGCGCCTCGCGGCGCCTCCCGTTCCGACGGTCGCTGGATCCGCGCCGGCTGCTTCTCACCACGGTGGCTCGTCACCGCATCCCACGCACCACCTCGCTTCGCCGTCGTCGAGGTCGTCCGCGGCCCCGCGCCCCACCTCGCCTCGTCGTCGCCGAGCGCTCCGCCCCACCCCAGCAGCAACCACCGGAGACGGTTTGGGTAGCCAGGAGAGAGGACACGCTTTTCTGCGTCGCCTCGCGCTCGGTAGGCAAAATGCGTTGGGTGTTTGGGGACTCTGTTGGAGGTCTGATCTAAGACGCAAAACTACTGTGATCAACCTATTTTGGGTTTGGGTAACGGGATGCGTCGTCTGTTGGAGTCAGTCTAACCCCCGGCGCAAGTTCTCTTCGCTCGACCGCCGGGCCGATACGGCGGTGGTACCCACTCCAATGTTCCGCGATCCACGGCCATGGCCTTCCTCAGGACCCTAAGTCCTCTCATACGCAGGCGCGCCACCCCGATCTCGAGCCCCAGGCCGCTCCTCTCCCTCCACACCTTCCTCGCATCATCCTCTCCCACCACTGCCGCCGCCGCCTCCCCTGCCGCCAGCGATGTGCACACCCATGCCCTCATCCGGTACGGCGGCCCGCTGTTCCTCTCGTCGGCCCCATGGATGCTGTCGCAGTCGGCGACACCGCTCACGGCCGCGGCTGCCGCCCTTGGCGCCAAGCTCCGTAGGGCCCAGGCCCTCGCCGGCGGCCGCGCGCTGGCCGTTGCGGACGTCGTGAGGTGGGAGCACAGGCGGATCCCCGGGGGTGAAGCGGAAGTTGCTGCGTCTTTGGGAATTGTGGGATGTGGAGGTGAGAGGTTTCTGAATGCGCCCAATTTGGTGTCGATTGGCCGGATGGTGTCAGGGCCGGTCATTGGATGGTGAGTGTTATCATCTGTTTTTCGTGTTTAGATGTGTATCTAGCGTGGTAATAGTTTTGTTCTCATCTGTTTTTCGTGTTTAGAGCTGTATCCAGCGTGGTAATAGTTTGACTAGAGGTTCGGCAATTGGCTGTTGGTCTGACACTCTGACACCTAGGAGGGTCAAACTTGTAAACCATAAATAACCATGATCTTTCACTTCGATGATCTCTTCACTTCGAACTTGCCACTATTCCAGGAACCATCTCACTGATTAATTGTTTTTATTTAGTTGGCATATATGTACCATGATCTTAAAAAGCCAGTGAAGTCAATACTTCTGAGGCGCTGTTCGGCTTCACATAAATACACCATAATTCATGTGATTTGGAAGGGGTTGGAGTGAAATTTAGTTTAAGTTCCACTCCAACCCACGTGAATTGCGCTGTATTTGTGTGCAGCCAACTAGGCCTGAATGATGTGTGTATGGATCTATTGATTAAGGATTGGGAACTCAGAATATTTGAATTGGGGAGACGGAGGGAATCCAGGTCAACCATTTGAACCGGCCTATTTCTCTAAAGTAGAGCTGCTCCAGGATTTTAATTAGAATATCTGGTCGTCAAAGCTTGCACGCTCTATCAAAGGCTGGGCATGAGGATTGGGGATTTTTGGAGTTGAAACATGTTAGTTATTTATTAATGATGTTACCTATGATCGTATAAACGTGTGCTTCAATTTAATCGATCAAGTTGGCACAGATCAGGAAGGTGCACTGAAGTTGGGTTGTTTGCATGCAAAGTGACATTTCATAATGCAAATGGCTCAGCTTATTTGTCAACATTTTTGAATGTTAGGATCAGGCAATCAGCTGCAGCTTTTGCTTCAACATAGCTTGAATTCTTGAAGGCCTATTCTAGTTGTACACATCAATCTCTATGCTTAACATACCATTGCGCCATCTCTTTGATGGCTTTTGTGTTGTCCTTTGTCATCTGCCGACTCTTTGTGAAAAATAAAATTAGTTCATTTTGTATGTTTGAACCAATTTTCCTGTACCTTTTTTGTTGTAGGGTATACTAGCATCTGATAGGCTAACACTTAAAACTTAAAAGAGGGCCTTCTTGTTTGGTTCTGTTGTTCTGGATATTTTGATGAATTTGCTGTTCTTCTGTCCTCAATGTTTAATCTTCTCTCTATGCTGTACATTATTATTCTCTATTCTAATCTACTGTCCTGTTCTTTTTTTTTCTAATGAACTCCATCCACTATAGGATGATCGTGAATGAATGGTATCTTCCTGCCTTTGCCACATTGGCTGTCTCGGGTGCAAGTGATTGGGTAAGAATTGCACCTTTGAAAACTGTAAAATCCGTTATAAATAACTCATTTCTTCTGTTGTGTTGTTGTTTGAACATAGTTGGATGGCTTTTTAGCGAGAAAGATGGGCATCAATTCTGTCTTTGGATCATATTTGGACCCTCTTGCTGACAAGGTTAAACCGACATTTTCTAACTTTCTAGGTTTATTTCTATGTTAATTGTGCTGCTAAGCTGATGTGCAATATCTATGGTGCTGCTTAGGTTTTGATTGGTTGTGTTGCTGTAGCCATGGTTGAAAAAGATCTTTTACATCGTGAGTAGATCAACAAGCATTAATATGTTTGTTTTGTACTGCAAAGTTTCCTTAGTAAAATAGCTCATAGTTTTTGACATTGTATTTGCATTTGTGTGAAGGTTCTGGTTTTAATCAATATTTTAACTTGTGTGCTGCTTGTTTTTTGAAGCTGGTCTTGTTGGTCTCGTTATTGTAAGAGACTTGCTCCTTGTGGGTGGTGCTTTCTACAAGCGGGCTTCTAGTCTGGGATGGAAGGTACTATATATATGCTATTTTGTGATTCATGAAGTATATCGTGGAAGGTTTTCAATTAAGCTGAATGTCCTTTATGAATTTGTGCTAGTGGAACAGTTGGTCAGAATTTGTTAACTTAGATGCAATTCATCGTGAAAAGGTTGAACCTCTGTTTATCAGCAAGGTATGCCTATGTTCACACAGCATTAAATCTTGTATGCTTATTGACCTATCGGGTGGAAACATGATAATAGTTGTTGATTGCAGGTGAACACAGTATTCCAATTAATGTTGGTTGCTGCTGCACTTCTTCAGCCAGAATTCGGCACAGAGGAGACTCAGAATTACATTGCACTTCTGAGGTTATTTCTTTACCATATTTCAACACTGCTGTTTCTCTCGTCTTTGTCTTTCTGTGCTATGTCAGAGTGGACTAATTGAACTATGAGTTTACCTGGTGTTATACAATGATTGACCTCACATGAGCATTTGTTTGATAAATCGGGTATCTTTACAATGCACCTACTATAGTGTAAATACTGCAGAATAACACCAAGCAACTATTTAATGCCTAATGAAATGATGTCTATTATTTTAAATCATGGTGTTATCTCCTTTTAAACAGGCGGCACCAGGTGCTAGGCCAAGCTGCACCGCCTAGCACCTAGGCGTTGTCTAGGCTTGTTTTAGCGTAAAGGTGTTTGTCTATGCATGAAAATGGGACAGATTAGAGATGGAGAAAGAAGAACTATGATCATATTATTTATGGATGCATTATAACATTATGTTTTTTTCCTGATGTGCTAAATTTTCTTTATTATTACTGTAGCCATTTCAGAAAGTGCAAATGCCTAGCATCAGCTAGGCGCTAGGGAGAGCCAGACTGCCTGCCTAGCACCTAGCACTTTTTTAACATTGGGCATTATGCTAATTGACCCCCTCTCCCTGCAGTTGGCTTGTAGCTACTACGACAATCACTTCCACAATAGGTTATGGTGTGAAGCACTACCGGATCAAACCAAGGAGTCGGTGACTGTTGTTGCTGGCAGATCATGGATTAATTTGCTGCTGCTGCTGATGATGATGATGAGAGACATCCAGTGACTTACTGACATGAACCAGGCATGCCATTTCTGTCTTAAGCTTCGTGGACTTGCCAATTTGAAGCTGCACAACTATAGGTCTTGTTGCCCCCTTCGCCCTCATGGATTTCCTTAATGGCCAAAAAACGGCAAGATTGGAGAAAGAAGTGAAGAACCGCCTCATGAATGTGATCGGCGCATGATTTCTGCAGTAGGCCTATTTAAGTTGTGGTTACTACTTTCGCCTAGTTTTGGCCTGGAGTGTCCATCAAACTAACCAAACCTTTGCTTTTGCTTTGGCCAAACACATTAGCTATGCTGCCGGTATACATATGTACTTCAGAATACTTGAAAGAAAACTTTGGCAAATGGTGATCGCTAGGTGATGTCATGCTTCCAGATGTCTGCAGGTTAAATACATTTAGAGCATCTCCAACAAGTTTGTAAAATTTACTTGCTAAATCTTGGGTTATAGCAAGTTGCTATTTTGTTTGCCAAGTAAAAAACAGAGATGTCTCCAACAAGTTACTATTCTCATTTCGTAAAAATAAAGGATGACAGATGGGACCCACGTGTCTATTTCTTCGTCCCCTCCTCAAGCCCCAGTCCTCGGCCCTCTCGTCATCCGCGGGGCCCTCTCGTCCTCGAAGCCTCTTCTGATGGCGCGTCGTTTGCTGCAGCCGGCTGCTTATTATCGTCGTCGTCGTCTCTGATGAACCTGCAGAGGTCAGTTCAATTCTTTCGTTGTGCAAACAATTAGTCATAACAAGGCCATGCCGATTGCCGACCTCGTTCTTGTGTACGGATCTGTCATCGATGACAAGTCGCGGCACGGACGCGGGGGAGTTGAGGGAGAAGCGCAGCAACATGCCGCGGTCGGCGACGATGATGCGGGCCGCGCAGAGCAGGTCGGCGTCGGCGAGGAGCAGGTAGCGCACGGCCTCCCACTCCGGCGGCCAAGACCTTTTCTTCTTGGAGGTCCGGGTCCGGTTCCGGCCAGCGGTCGTCGGAGGCGCCGCAGATGGTGTTGACCATGATGTTGGAGACGGGGTCGAGGAGGCCGATGCAGACGCCGGCGTCGTCGAGGAAGCGGCGCGAGTGCGTCATGGGCTTCCCGCGCACGGCGAGACGGAGCTGCGGAGATTTCCCAAGCCGCACCGCGCGCCTACTTCTCCGCGCGCGAGGAGGAGATTTACCAAGTTGGGAAAAATACCAAGTGAAGATAGAGAGTTGTTGGAGAGGTATTTTTGAGTTTTGATCAAAATAATAAGAATAGCAAGTAGAAATAGGGAGGTGTTGGAGATGCTCTTACAACTGTCCATGTATCAATGCAACTGTTTAGCTGATTTGTTTTCAACCTCCAGAAGAACGGATATGTGGTGTGTGTTCCACCGTATGGATTGAACGGGTATGTACTGAGATCCAACCAACCACATGAATGACGACTTATACACACAAGTTATTATCCAATGTCTTTCGAAAAAAATACACAATTAATTCGTCACAATCTTTTTAGTAATGGTTCAAAATGGACAGATTGAGACAAAAAGGAAAGGAAAAAGAAAGCGAAAACAGGAAGTGAGGAAATAAAATGCAATAGAGAAAAGTGAATGGACGTGTGATCGGCTGATCGCGAAACGGCGGCAGCTTTCCGGTGCACGGTCCGTTTTACCTGCTCCTTTTATCCATTCCCGTTCCCGGAACGGCGGCATCTTCTGTGACCAGACACCAGCGTCGTGGAGGCGCCTACCGGCGGCATTCGCTCGCTTTTCGCCTCGGCCGTTTTAACTCGCCATGCTCACCGTTTTAGCGCCCCTCAGTCCCTCACAACACGTTGCTGTTGAAATAATTTGTTGTCAAAAAAAAAAAAGACTCGCTGTGACTGAGCATGTAACGTCTCCGAGCTCCAAAAAAAAAAAAAAAAAGACGGACGGAGGACGGCAGATCGTTCGCTCCGGAGCGAACGTCTGTCCAATTGGAATTGGGCCGATGGCCGGCCTGCTCCCTGCTGCACGACAGACGACACATCCGGCACCCGATTTTGGCTGCCTAAGCCCTAAACCCCTCACGATAAACTTGAAGCCAAGCGTTGGCGGCGGCTTCCATCGAGGCGATTTCGAGTGAAGAATACTCTCCATTGCCGGTAAATCCCTTCCTTCAACCTACTTGCACGCATTTTGTGATAGCATTGGTATCGTAGCGTGTTCTTGCGCGCGAAATCTCATCTCCCCTCTTTGCTTTACTGTGCGCCATTGTGTTTCATTTTCATCGCAAGCGAATTTCTGCTCTTTGAAAAAAATGCCAAAGTTTGAATCTTCAATACCTTCGCTGTGGTTCTTAGAAAGATTTATTTATGTGGTTTTAAGCAAATAACAGTATCCGTCTTAAAAAACCCTAGCTTTCCATCGTTTGCAGTTTTAGATCTGTGATAAGCCGACAGTAATCGTTTAGTTACTTGCAAGATTCGGCAGCAATCGCTTACGAGTGTTGGGCAAAGTTGCGACGGGCAAATCATGTCAGTCTTTTCGGGTCACATACTCGGGTTCTAGGATCCGCTCTCAACTAACCATTAAAATAATAATTATGAAGTACTACCAGATTTCATCCCTTTATGCAGAAAGACCACCAGCTAAACCAATCGTAACTTTCATAATCTTTGGGCTGTTCTATTTTCCCCATGAATCATGCTTGCGTGGCAGGGTTGTGTGGTAAGGAATCCTAGTTAGGGCTGCTATGGAGTCAGATGGATCCATACGAATCAACTATGGAGAATATGAACACTGGAAGTATGAGAAGTTTGCCAGTGTCGTTAACAACATGTTGCTCTGCCGTAAAAATGTAGACTTGCATAAATTCCAGTTATGCTTTAAAGGCAATCATCTCATAAATTTCAAGGATGTGAGAACGTGGATTCGATATGCCGTGAATCATGGCGTCAAAGTGCTAGATGTGAACCTGGGTCGGTATGACAAGACTGATCTGCCTCGTTTCATTTTCACTTGTCGTTCGCTTGAGGAGCTAAATTTACAGATGGGAGAAGCTCCTGAAGATGAGCTTGAGCATGAGGGGCTTATGTTGCCAGACAAGATATATCTTCCTTCCCTTAAAAAGTTGAATCTCTGTGATGTGGAGGTGGATACTTTGTCTCTTCAGCAAATCATTAATGGGAGCCCTGACCTAGAGGACGTGCATTTGAGCAACTCTGCACAACATCTTGAGCTTGTAGAATCAAACATGCTAAAAAGGCTAGAAATTCATGGCTTCTTTGGTCGAGGCGAAAGACTCACTATTGCTGCCCCTAATCTTACTCACTTTGAGTGCTTAGGCTGGCCACTGGAAGAAATTTCTTGGCAAAAGCGGCCATCTCTACAGAGTGCACATATAGATACTTGGTGTTCTCGATGCACTTTTAATAGCCAGTCTGATCTTATTGGTATTGTTTTGCATGCCAAGAGACTTGCATTATGTGGTTGTGACATAAAGGTATGCTTGACTCATGACAAGTTCCATGTTTCATTGCTATGAATATTCTGAATGGAAATTGGTTGATCTTTTTTTTGTATGCTACTTTACTTGGCTGTAGAGCTTCTGCACAATTCTCATATTTGTTGATTGGTATTTTTGTTGTATTAAATTTAAAACATGAATAGTATCGTGTTTCGCGAAAGAAGGAAGGAAATTAATTCGAAGTAAATAGTTATAAGATAGCACTTCAACTTTGTCAAAAAGGGGAAAGTACTAGTCTACTTAGAGCACAAGAACAAACTAGTCAAATTCAAGCACTGATCAAGAATGAGATTTATGATTTGATTAATTGACTACTTTTCCTTGGACTGGTTGAAATTACTGTCTGAGAAACCATGAAGATTGATCGTTGAGCTATCTTTTCCTTGATATATTCACAAACATACTGCTATATTACATGCATTACTTGATTTACTACATTATTAGTATTTTGAAAAATCTAATACTGGTTGTCATTTGTTATCCAAACTGCAGTCATGTATTTTACCATGCCTGTAAGTTGAATTTCAAATCAGGAATCTCTATTATCTTTTTATGACGTTCGTTGAAAATTATTTAGGTTATTGTTTAATGCGGGGACATTAAAATGTGATGGAGGCATTTTCACCTATGTTTGCTGATAAAATGGATTACAAAGCTAAAACCTAATATCATTTTGATACTGAATGCTCTTGGAAAGAAATCAAGTTGATTTCAGTTTTCAGAAGGCTACATGCAATTTTTCATTTTTCTAGTCAATGTAGATATGTTATGTATTTGTTGTTTTTATAAGCAGAATAAAAGTGATGTTGAAACAATTGCACAGATACTGGCAATGTTGCTGCTCTTTCTAGAAACATGATTGGCCATCCTTATTGATTTTTTAGTGGTACAAAATTAATGTACTGATTGACCATAAATATGCAACTTACTAGAATAAAAAATCTTGACTGCAAAAATGTGCTTCATCAGAAATAAAAGAATGTTTCTTCTTAAGATCATAAGTTTTGGATTCTGCTGTATCTCAATCCAGATTATCCATGCTCCAATAAATAAAACATAAATCTTTTCAGGAGTTCGGTAGTGAAGCCTTCGTTCTTGTGCAGTTTGTATCTACAAATTCATTGTTAGTTGTGGCATGAAAGCTTAGTGCCTGTTAGGTTCCAAGATATGTGGTGCAGTGGTTTCATTTGATGATTTGCAGCTATGCCTATGTTTCTAAACTTATTTGTCCATTGATATTATGTCTGTCAATATCCTGGCATAGGTTTTATTCTAGTTATAGCTGACCCGCCCTCTTAAAAATCTAGGCTTTGTTGGAAAAGGAACTGCCTACATGCTCACCGTTCGACAATCTTGTAACTCTTGAAATTGGTGGATGGTGTTTGACCAATGACTTGTACGTCGTAGTACGCTTCCTCCAGCTTTCACCAAGACTTGAAAAGCTTACCTTAATGCAGAGAAAGGTATGCTTCATTCACAATTATTACCACTTTTGCTAGAGAATATCAAGAAAGTGTTTCTTTATTTCTCTTGTCATTTGCAGCTGTATAAGGCAAGGAAAGAAGAAGAAACAAGTCCAATGTCAATTGCTGGAATGACATTCAAGTGCCCACTCCTTGAAACAGTAATAATACAGTGTTCCAAGGATGATGTCGAAATCGAGAAGACAGTAGCTGCTATGGTAGCACTTGGCATCGGCTTGGAGAAAATACAAGTAATTTTTTATGAGGATATTGAAAGAGCAGAGAGGTGGGGTGTGAGTCTGGAAGAGTTGAAGAAGCAGGACGCCTTAGATAAGATGCTGAAGGAAAATCGAGAAAGCGTAAATGGTAGTAATGCACGGAGTGATAACAATGACGATGATGATGGAGACGAGATGGAGGATGAAGACTATGACAGCGATGAAGAAGAGATGGATGATGAGGACAGTGAGATGGATGATGAAGATGACGAGGACAGTGAGATGGGTGATGAAGATGACGAGGACGACATGTAGGATTAGGCAACAATGAACATGGCGATGACGTCTTTAGAGCTCAGTATGTTGCACCACTGCTGTCCGCCCTTTTGCACAGCATGGACCTGATCCATTCTCCAGCACTATGTTAGTCTTGGATTCTTCTTAGTCTTAGGGGGTGTTTGGTTCCCACCCCCTAGAGTCTAGCCACTAAAGTTTAGTCACTTTTAGTCACTAAAGTTCCAAACATCCCCACTAAAAGTCATTTTTAACACTACAACTCTAGTGACATTCACTAAACTTTAGTTGCTAAACTCTAGGGAGTAGGAACCAAACACCCCCTTAGTAGTAGTGAGACTTGATGTTGGCGAGGTAAAGTTTAAATTAAGTTTATGATATGCTCCTGATTTGTAGACCTCGAAAAATCAAGGCTACTAACTGCATGACTTTTTGCATAGTTTCATTTCGAGCATGGACACTTAAGGCTTAGAGCAACCCCAACGTACTTAAAAATCTATAGCCAAAAATGCTTTGAAGGCTCTCCAGAAAACAACCCTCCCACGGCCTTCCCTCCTTGACAATTGCCCCCATTGGGTCGTGTTGAGAAAGGTTCGCCTGCGCCCTTGAGAATGAGAGGAAGCATGGGATGTTGAAGCGAGAAGGCCGGCCGGAATGAGCAAGCGGAAGAAGAACGAGAGTTTACAGAGCACGCTAATCCAGGGGAGAGGTGGAAATTGCGTAGGAATAGTAATTTTAATGAAAGATAAGTGCATAATCATCGTTCATCATTACTTGCCATAAAATTTTACGTACATACATTGAAAAACCCATGTACTAATAATAAGATATAAATTCTCTCATCATCTCTCCTTATTTTCCTCCACAAATCAAATGAAATGATTGTGACTAAATTTAATATTAGTTCCCTCCATCTAACTTCCACCCCTAATTTTTTTTTTTTTGAATCATCCACCCCTAATTCTCATGACCCCTTGTCATATTTCTCTTCGTTCGTTTGTGGCCCGGAACAGCCCGGAACTGTTCCTGATCAGGAACCGTTCAATAAATTGTATTGGCTTCAAAACAATCCAGGCCTGGAACGGCCGGAACTGATTAACCGAACGGCGCCTAAGGGTTTCATAACCCGTCTCACGGCTTGGAAGGAGAAGGCCCATTAAAGGCCCAATTTCAATATATAACAGCGAAGAAACCCTAAACCGCCACAAGTTCCATTGCCAGCCGCCGTGCGTTCGCTCGCCCCCTCTCCCTTCGCGTGCGACGACCGGGTGGGCTATCGACGCCGCCGCCTACGCCAGGTGCCGAGGCCTTTGCCGTTATCTTCGCCGCCGAAGAGCTTCCTCCAGGTATCCCCACTCCTCTTTCCTGTCTGCTGTGCGAAACCGAGTTCCCAATCTCTCACCCCAACCTATTTGGCTAAACCATGTCCCTTTACTAGATCAACCCCTGCTGAAAACGCACTCAATGGCCTCCGCGACGGGGGGTTCCTCCTCGGAGATGGCGGTGGACCACCCGACGGGGCCGGGCGCCGTGGAGAAGCCGCGGTTCGATGCTCTGATGCCGAGTGAGATGAGCGGCGGGAGGCCCCAGTTCCGGAAAGTGCCCGTGCCGCAGCACCGGTTCGCGCCGCTTAAGCGATGCTGGATGGAAATCTACACGCCTGTATACGAGCACATGAAGATCGACATACGCATGAACCTCAAGGTAAGGGGATAGCCCCGTCTCAGTTTATTCTCGTTAACGCTGCACGCTTTATTCTGTCTGAGCTTGGTTCATGTTGCTTGGGTGTTCTCACTTCTGAAGTGTATAGCTGGTTTCAAGCTCTGAAGTAATACATAGACATTTTATATACTCAAAGAATATATATAGACATTTTATATATTCTTACATTCCATTCTCGTGCCTACATTTGAATATCAAAAGCTACCATGTATGCATAAGATTGACAACACAGATTATGTATTGTTTTGTCTGTTGGATGAAGTTTTATGAATATTTTGTTGAAGCCAGCCAGCTAGGAATTTTACAAGTATTCTGGTCATAGCTTCTTAGCTGTGAAGCAAGTAATGCACAATCGAATATATTGGTCCCTCATCTAGTTTAAGCTCATACTAGTGACAATCTCAAGATTATAGCTGCTTCTATTTTGACAATTGCTTAGGACTCAACTGGTTTGTCCTTGTCAGTTTTGGCTGTTGGCTCTGAGCTTAAATGTATGGGCGTATGGCTGTCTGCTGTGTTTTCTACTTAAAATATGTTGTAATCCTATTACTCAAATGTTGAATGCTCAAGTTGTAGTCTGCATCATATCTGTCGGGCCCATTAAACCGTTCTCTCTGTTCCAGGCAAGGAGGGTGGAGCTAAAGACAAGGCAAGACACTCCAGATGTCAGCAACCTTCAGAAATGTGCTGATTTTGTGCATGCTTTTATGCTTGGGTTTGATATTGCTGATGCCGTCGCCTTGCTGCGTCTTGATGACCTGTATGTGGATTCCTTTGAGATCAAGGATGTGAAGACCCTGCGAGGAGAGCATCTGTCACGTGCTATTGGACGTCTATCAGGGAAAGGAGGCAAGACCAAGTACGCCATTGAGAACTCTACCAGGACCCGCATCGTTATCGCTGATACAAAGATCCATATACTTGGATCCTTTGTTAACATTAAGGTCGCGCGGGATTCGCTTTGCAGTCTCATCTTGGGTTCTCCTGCTGGCAAAGTGTATTCTAAGCTAAGGGCTGTATCAGCTAGGTTGGCGGAAAGGTATTAAATTGAATGGGTTTTGCTTGCACCATGTAACGGTTGCAATTTTGATCACACAATATGTTGTTACAGTAGCTGATTGGTGTGCTCGTGGGAGTTGGAAAGTTTACTGTATTCTTATGAATAGCGTACTATGGTGTTGGGAGATTTAAATTGATATTTATGCCGTGTGCTCTTGTGCTTGTTGGTCTGCTTATTGAATGTTTATACATGTTCCATGGAGGAGATACTTGCATTTGCATTACATATTATTAGAAACACGTGTTTTATTAGAAACATTCAATACCCGGGAAGATATACATCATCTTTAGATATCTAATAAAACTATATGTATTAGAAGAAAAACCAACACTAAGGTAGGAGACATGATCATCTTGATCTGATAGAGCAGTTCCAATGCTAAAACCCATATGTGGTTTCTATGTCTATTAATTCATCTAGACACTACACATAGAAACTAGGTTCTCAACGGTAGTTTCTATATACTATTTTTTTATCCAATCACTTATCTTTTTTTGGGTCCTCCATCTATCATATTTCTTGCTTCTCGTTTAGATTAGTTTCTTGTCTAAAAGACCATTTCCTCATCTCCATTAATTAATTGTAGTGCTATATCATCATTTTGCTTAATTCGCACCTTAGTTAATGAATGTAGAAACTACAATGTCTTGGTTGAGAGTATCCTTAGTGCTCACTCTGCTCAAACAGTCGCACTGTCTAGGAAAGTATGCTACAATAGTACTATACTAAGGTGTGTGGTCTAGTCACACCAGATATTTTGACACCAATTTAAAGTATTAAACATAGACTAATTGTATAGATAAAGACTAATTTACGAGACAAATATATTAATCCTAATTAATCTATTATTACTATATGTTTACTTGGACTAATTTGGTTTAATAGATTCGTCTTGCAAATTAGTCTCCATATATACAATTATTTTTGTAATTAGTCTATGCTTAACAATCTAAATAAGTGTCCAAGCATAAGACCCTGAAACCAACGGAGCATAGAAAAGTATGGTGGAATGCCAGGGTGCAGGTGGAGACCAATGGGGTGGAGGTAGAGGTCGGCTTCGATGTTGTCTGGATGAGCTCCGCTACTAGTGCCTTGCCATGCCGAGTTGCCGCTATGCTAGCGTGCTCTGCTCTAGCCTCACCACATGGGCTTTGGTCCTACCATGAGCACTCGTGGATGACGACTCGACGATAGCGTTCGTGGTTCCGGTAGATATGTGCTTGTGAAAGCAAGATAGTGAAAAAGAAAGAAAGAGAAAAAAACTAGTAAGTGAGCACGGACAGATCTAAAGGGGGGTTGTCGAGGCTGTAGCCCCCTACTAAGCCTGATTTCTTTCATTAAACCACTGTTGATTATCCTCAAATCACTATTAATCTCTAGTTGTACCTTAAAATTTTTCATTATTTAGTCTTCCCTCTGTTCTAATCCTGAATCTGCCATAGTAAGTGAGCTCACATGTCTGGTGTCTGATCCTATTTTTAAAATCTCCAGAGTAATAAACAGAAAAAGACAATCTCCTCTTTCATCAACATCAACCAAACACATACTACCGAATAGAGATTTTGGTAAAAAAACACTCTCTAGCAACCTTTTGAAAATATAGATATCCTTTATTATGGATTTCTCGCTAGCCAAACATAGAAAACGACTACGCACGAGATATAGAGAAAGCTTTTGAAAAATAAAAACATATAAAAAACATTTTTTACTCAAATAACTCTCTAAGAGAGATTCAATCTCTTAGACAACACCTTTGGGTGCTCCAAGGGTTCTTTCCCCTTGGACTCCCTTTGGGATTAACCAAGCCCAAGACTGATGATCTTCTTCCTCTAATCAACAAGTGTGAAAGAAGACTTGCCTGTGCCTCACCCTCTTCACAAGCTTGAGCTTACCAATGCAGTACTTACATCCCTGCTCACTTTCCATCTAAGTACCCTTGCCCTTCCTAAGGGAGTCCTTAAGCAGATAGATAAATTCAGAAAACACTACTTGTGAAGAGGTTCTGATCTTAACTCTAAAAAACCTCCTAAGATAGCCTGAGAAATGATCATCAAACCTAAAGAGGAAGGGGGACTTAGAGTGCTTGATCTTAGAAAGCAGAATGAGGCCCTGCTTATGAAAAGTTTGGATAAATTCCTAAATAGGAAGGATATTCCATGAGTTTCTTTAATTTGGGAAAAAACACTACACTAATGGAAAGCTCCCAAGTCACATAAAAAAAGAATCATTCTAGTGGAAGGATATCCTTAAACTGCTTAGCCTTTTAAAACCTTCACTTCTGTTAATGTTCAGAATGGACAAACCTGTCTAGGGATGAAAACGGAAGGAAATTTCCCCGTACCGTCCTATTCCGTTTTCTATATTTTTCCGTCCGTTTTCGTATTTGCGAGATCTCGTTTTCGTATTTGCGGAAGTAGAAAAGGGTATTTTCCGTCCGTTTCCGAGTAATCCCATTTTAATACGGAATAGACCAGTATTTATTCCGTTTTTAATATGTGTGCACTATGTTTAACAATTACATATCCTTATATTATGTTAATATAACTACGAATCACCAAATATAGATGTTATGTTCACGTACATAGCATGTAAATTAATATTAAACTCTGTATACATTATTATATGACTTTATATATGTATATTTTGAGAATAATAGATTGTATTATCTTAATTTAATTTTCCGACTCTCCATCCGTATTTATCCGTTTCCGTATGTCCGTATATTCCGATTCCGTTTCCGAACCCGGTCCCGTTTTCCGCTACAAAATATAGAAACAGAAATATAAATAGGGTTTTTCCGTCCGTTTTCATCCCTAAACCTGTCTATTTTGGCAAGACACTTGGATACAACAGGCTCTCAAAATGTAATACCGAGAACTATTTTCTTTTACCAAGAATAGAATGATCACAGTTCATAATATGCTTGGCCAACAGTCTTTGACAGATCAGTTCAACCTTCCATTGTCTACTAAATCCTTCAACCAACTACTTCGTGTTGAATCGTTGAGAGATCACTTCCCCTTGATAGATTAGCAGGATAACTGACACTCAATCTAGGAAGTCTTCTCGACAACAAAGTCATAAATTTTTGATTGGACACACATGTTCATCAAGCTTTTAAGTGGCTTTGGAAATGTTTTTGTCAACCAAAGCATAAAATCGTCTTTTGGCTATTACTCAAAGTTAGATTAAACACAAGAAACATATTAAGAAGGAAAAATATGTATCTGCAATCCTATAATTGTGTCATGTGTAACCTCATGACAGAAGAGACATCTGCCCATCTATTTCTGGATTGTCCTTTTGCTGCAAATTGCTAGAATTATCTGGGAATAACCTTTCAAAATAACTTAAACATTACAGATGCTGTCCTTCAGATTAGATCACATATCAACACAAGATTCTTTATGATTTATGCAATTCTAATAAGTTGGGCAATTTGGTCTGTCAGAAATGGTTTCATCTTCAATAACCTCCAATCGGATGTTGAGCAAGCCAAGGATCTTTTTCGGAAGGAGCTAGAGCTTTTGTTGACCCTCAGGGCCAAAATAAAAGATTCTTAAATCTTTGACCTATGAATTCAAAATATATTGTAACTCTGCTTTGTTAGTTATATTTTCTTTCTTTCTTTCTTTCTAGGGTTTTTAATTGTACTCCTTCTGTCTGTCTGTTTATTTAAACTCTTTGCTTCAATAAATTTTCTGTAGGGGCTTTAGCCCCTCCAGTTTCATTAATTTTTTTTTTGATGATTTAGAGCGTTGCACTGCGACATTGCCCATCATCACGCACGCTCTCGGTCGCCCCTTAGATCTAGGCTGCCTTACATCGGACGGTTCCCTTCGATGTCCCGGATCGAATCAACAGCGCTCCAGCGGGTAGCTTCGTCCTGCGGCCCAGCTCTTCGACAGTCCCCTCCCTTCCTACTTTCCTAGGCAAACGGTCGAACACCTCAACTGCAGCGCGCCTCCACCAATGCGCGCTCTACTCCGCCTCCGGCGCCGGCCATCTCTACCCCTGATCGTGCGGCCCTCCTCCTCCACCTCCTCTTCCGAGCCCCACGAGATCCCCACCATCTACTCCTTCCTCCAGCCATCCATCTTCGCGCCGCGCCCCAGGCCCCAACCGCCGCCGCCCAGGGCCGATGATCCCGCCCCCAAAAAGACGCTCCCCGTCGCTGACGCCGCCGCGCTCGAGTCCGAACTCCTCGCCGCCGTAGCCGAGGACCGCTCGGACGACGCGTGGCTCGCGTTCAAGTCCCTGGCCGCGGCATCCCGCTCGCCCTCGCCCCATGCCGCGGCCGCGCTCGTCTCCCACCTCGCCGCCACCGCCGGGCAGCACAGGCTCGGCCTCAAGCGCGCCTTCGCCGCGGCCGTCTTCCTGCTGGAGAAGAGTCCGCACGCGGCGCCCGTCCCGGAGCCAGCCCTAGGTGCGCTCTTCTCCGCGCTCGCCGCGGCGGGCTCCGCCGCCCCGGCGGTGGCGCTCGCGCGCGCGATGCTTCCCTGCGGGCGCCGCCTCCCGGCGTTCTCCGTCTGGGGACACCCGCTTATCGAGCTCACCCGCGCCAACCCGGGCGCCTTTGCGGCCTTCCTAAAGGTGTTCGACGAGGCCTGCAAGCTCGTGGTGCAGGAGAAGTCCCCTGCTGAGGCGGCGGCGATGCGCCCTGACCGCGCTGCCTGCAATGCTGTCCTTTCTGGTTGCTGCCGCGAGCTTGGTTCGGTGGCAGATGCTGAACGGGTCCTGGAGACTATGTCGGCGGTTGGGGTCTCGCCAGATGTAGAGAGCTTTGGGTGCCTCGCCTTCCTGTATGCTTGGAGAGGTGTTCGCAGTCGGGTTGATGAGCTCGATACATTGCTTGATGCTCTAGGCTTCAGCAAGAAGGGTTTTTTCAAGAATCTGGTTAGTGGGTACCTCAAATCTGGTGACTTCGAGTCTGTTTCACCAATCATTCTTCGTGCAGTGAAGGAGCGGAGAGTTGGGGATGACAATGGATTTGATGAGGAAACCTATAGTGAGGTTGCTCAGCGCTTTGTTGATCATACAAGGATTAAGGAACTAGCTCAGTTGATCATCCAAGCACATGAGATTGAGCTCACTCAGCAGTCTACGTCAGTTGAGGAATCTGTTGGGTTTGGGATTGTCAATGCTTGTGTTGAGCTTGGCCTATTGAACAAAGCTCATAGCATACTCGATGAAATGACGGCTCAAGGAGCCTCTATAGGGCTTGGTGTGTACTCTTCAATCCTGAGAGCCTATTGCAAGGAGCACAAAACTGCAGAGGCTGCACAGCTTGTGGCAGAGATTAGTGCAGCCGGGCTAAAGCTTGATGCTGGTAGTTATGATGCTCTTATTGATGCTTCCATGACAGCCCATGATTTCCAGTCTGCATTTGCTCTTTTCAAGGACATGAGGGAAGCAAGGCTACCAGAACTTAGGACAAGTTATCTTACTATAATGACAGGCTTGACAGAAAACAACAAGCCTGGCCTCATGGCTTCCTTCTTGGACTCAGTGGTTGATGACCCGAGAATAGAGATTGCTACACATGATTGGAATTCAATAATACATGCTTTCTGCAAGGTCGGGAGGTTAGAGGATGCTAGAAGAACATATCGAAGGATGGTATTCCTTAGATTTGAACCAAATAATCAGACATACCTTTCACTCATCAATGGCTATGTCTCTGCTGAGAAATACTTTAGTGTGCTCATACTGTGGACAGAAGTGAGGAGGAAGGAGACTGAATTCAACCATGAGCTGATTGATGCCTTTCTTTATGCTTTGGTGAAAGGAGGGTTCTTTGATATGGCGATGCAGGTGATTGAAAAGGCGCAAGAGTTCAAAATATTTATTGATAAATGGAGGTATAAGCAAGCATTTATGGGAAAACACAAGAAACTGAAAGTGGCAAAGCTAAGAAAGCGAAACTTCAGGAAAATGGAAGCCCTGGTAGCTTTCAAAAATTGGGCTGGTATCAATACATAACATCACAACCTTGATTTATCAACCTGTCATGTGTCATGGCTGAACTCATCATCTTCAGAAAGCTGTAGCAAGCACTATGGATTTTTAGAGATGGTTAAAGTAAAGCAGCTGTTTGGTTGTGATAAATTTGTAACAAGATTAGATAAATTGGCTCACTTGTGTTCTCTATGTTATTTATAGGACTGGATATTTACTTTGTACTTTATAGCTATACTGACCTGTCTAGGCACTAGTTTCCAGTAGGACCTGGTTCAAACTTCAGACCATGTATAATAATAATACTGAAATGATCAATGACAAGTTTCTCTTGAAATACCTTTCATGGAGTGTATTTTTAGTTCGGTGGTAAACAAAATGAGATGCCTTGGGATTTTTTTTTTCACCTGTCCCTTCACATTGTTCAATTCTTTCACTCCCTACTAACATTCGAAAATTAGTTTGACTTCCTAAACCAGCTTCAGTTATCAAGTCATGCATGTATTATGGCTGTGGTAAATTCTTCGTCCAACTCCATGTCTGGCCAGTCTAAGGATTTCAACATTGGTCTGTTGCTATCGGCCTCCTGCATATATATAAATCAGTGACTCGAGATTGGTCAATTGCCATTCTGCTGTTGTAGCAGATGGACAGTAAACTTATCATGCAAAACCAAATCAGCAAGCAAATCAAGGTTTTAGCATTGCATACATTATCAGATGACCGGTGCACATAACACAAGTTTGGTTCCGCTAACATTATTATAGGTTCTTGATACAAGAGCAGTTCCACATAGTAGACGGAACGAGGACTCAGTTTACTACATATATATGGTATATATGGCCGGGAGAAACGCAGGCGATCAAAGCTGATGGATTTCGCTTCAGTATTCTTGATTTAAATAGCAGCAGCCTCCACAAGCATTGGACCTCCCTTTCTCCCTGTGGAAAACAACAAAGGGGTTAGTATCCTCTCCCTCTACAGAGAAAAAGGTGGCTCTTCCATTAGCCAATTTTGACAGTGATAATAATCATCAATGAAGAGAGTAGGTACCTTCCTGTTATCTAGCTGACAGGCTGGATGCTCTTATAGAAAACAGGGTGGCTGTTCAGCAGAGCGTCTTTGATGTTGGCGATGTTGTCTGACATGATCTTGACCGCGGACGACACTGAGCGAGAGCACAGGCCAGTGCCACGGGCCAGCTTCATCAGGATCTGGAACCCTGCAGTGATCACAGTTGCCCCGGGCTGCGCGATGCCGCCGGGGCCATCTTGCCCCGCCGGGTCGGTGAGGGGAACCAGGGAGAAGCCGGCGGGGAAGAGGTGAATGCTGCTCATTGCCTGGCTCTGGTTGTCACCCGGGTTTGAAATGATCTCCATCAGCTGTTTGTCAAGGGAGGAGTAGACCATGAACGATCCAGACGCATCGTAGCTGGTGTTCTGCAGGATCATCATGATGTCCCTGTTTGCCCCGTGGCCATGCTGATCGGTTTTGCAAACACTCAAGTCAGATGTGAAAAGTTGCAGGTGTGTGCTGTGTAATCACAATATTCAGAAACGAATGCAAAACTGCGTCGAGTGACATCAGTGCTCGGTTAAGTAACGCTGTGGTACCTTGACATGCAGGATGGAGACGGCGTCGTCACTTCCGACGCCATTGGCTACACGAACCTCCTCCTTCACGGAGCCGCCGTTCACCAGGACGTCCCACTGCCAGCCACCAGCCCCATTGGTAACGTGAGTAGTAGAGACGGGGGATGATTGTGTTTGTGTTGCCATGTCATGTGACCTGAGGACGATGGAGAGAGACCGGGGGAGTTCGTCGGCGTACCTTGGCACGCAGCAGATTGTTCTTGAGCAGGTCGAAGGCTTTCCTCATGTGCAGCGGCAGCACGAACGACGCGCTCGCGCACACGATCGCGGTGCTGCTGCTCTCGTTCTGCCTCTTGTACATGATCTTGATGTCATGTTCCGTGCCCACCCCACACTGGACGGTCCAGGCGTCCTCAGGGTAGGCGGCGACGCTGCTGGTGTAGTTGGCCAGCAGACTGTCTGCCAGCTTCATGATCGTCTTCCTCCCCCTTGAAGTGACTGAAACCACAACGCAAGGAGGAAAAAAAAAAGATTTATATACATCTCTGATTCATGTGGATGGATAGCGAGAGCCTCATCAGATAGCAATCAGACAGTATGTTTATGCTGCAATTGCCCATTACCGTTGAGGGTACAGTTGGTGACATGGAACACATCTCTGATGCGCGCGCACTGCCGCGCCATGCCCGTCACCCAGCGCCTGGCTCCGAAGAGGAGACCTCTCAGGCATGGATCGAAGAGGTCATGGGTGTTGGTATCTACTCGAACGTGATCGATGGCGGTGACCTGTGAACAAGTTTTGGAAACAAATCAAACATGGACATGGTACAATGCTCAATAATGCAGTCATATAATATAATTATAGTAACAGGGTAAAGTTTCCAAGCCTTTCTTCTACAGTAGCTGTGACTGTGTGATACATACATACCTTGCAGGTGTTGTACCTTATGGGCTGGATCAGTAGTCCTGATGGCATCTTGCGGCACCCGGCGGCACCGTCGTCCAAAGACACGTCAACGACAGCAATGGCTCCCTGATCCAGCCTCTTGCAGTAGCGCACGAACGTGCATTTCCGAGCCGCCACCAGGGGCGAGGGGAACACCATCTCAACAGTCATCTGTCGTTTATTTATCCATTCAGTGCAAAAGAGAGAGACCATCTGTGAGTAACAGCTAGCAAGAGGCTGCAGTTTACGAAGAAGCGATTCATACCATCTGCATTGCCCCATCGTAGCCTTCCTCGCGACTGGTAGGCCAACTGTACACCTTGACGATCTCTGCGCTGGACACGAGTCCAGGGAACATTGTGCCATAGCTCTCCTGCAGAGTCATTTCAAGCCGAGTTCAGAGATTTCGTGTCGGCAAAAGGGTATGTATCAATATCATGTATGGCATTAGCCTCTATCTCGATCGATGTCGATACTCACAGCATCCATGAGAAACTCCACAAGGCTTTTAGGGTCGAGCATGACCACAGCGCTGGCACGGGTAGCCTCTGTCTTGAACGCCATGGAACCTACGCCGACCATCCGCCCAGGAAATGTTTGGGCGTAGGCCATCCCGTTCAGTGTTTCGAAGGAGCCACTGGGGACGTTCAGCCAGAGAGGACTGTAGGGGTCAGCCAAGATGAGAAGCTCCTGTGCTGCGTTCTGGGCTAGGTCGGCAAGCATCTGCTCGTCGTCATGTTGCACTGCGAAGACATTTTCTAACGAGGGATCAAGTTGGAAAGCGCCGGCAGCTGGATCCATAGCCATAGGTATTTCATTGCCCGTGCTTTGTAGCTGCCAAAGAAAAGATGCAGTATCATCATATCAGTGGAATTCAGGATACAAATTGTAAGTATAATACTTTGCAGCTTGAGGTGTACAGTAATAATCTTCTCGCTCTGAGATATATACCTGCAACTCTTGCTGCAGCATCTGGTTAAGCGCCTTGAGCCGTTCAACTTCTTTCTCGAGCAGGAGGTGTCCTGGATCGTTAATGCATCTGGGACAGGGAGCAGGAGCAGCACCATTGCTCTGCTGCCTAAGCCTATTGATTTCCTCCTTCAGCGTTTCATTCTCCACTTTCAACCTGTAGTTCTCCTCTCTTCCACTTAGATGCTATTTTGTGCCATAAAACATGCATTTAGAACGATTAGAGATTCCAAATGGTCAAATATCTCAAGTATTATGAATATAAAAAATTGTCAGCGAATGTCGAGGCGTCCCACAATGTCAAGGACTAGTCCTGATTTTGATGGTAGATCGAAGTCGCCAGTTTTATTATTGGCAAAAAAAAAAAAAACGCAATCTAGAAAGAGCTTTGCTGTTTATGAACCGTTCATTTATTTTGATCGGACGGTTAAAATCATGTATTACCTCGTAGGAGGTAATAGATGAAATATTTTTTTTTCTATTTTTTAATTTTCGAAATTATGATAAATGAAGAAAGTTTTAGTATAGAAAATCTTTTGTTAAGATTTGATTGATATATCCGTGATCTTATAGATATGATAATTTTTTTATTTTATAACTTTGTTTTATATATTTTGATTTGCATTAAATTCTTAGCGTCTATGTGTATTTTAGGTGAGAATGGATATGTGACATGATTTTTAGCGTGTGTATGCAATTTTTTTAGCGTGACACACTAAAGTTTTATGTGCAATATGATTTGTCTATGCGTGCTTGTGTTAGCGTGTGTATGCATTTGAAGTGAGTGCATACTGACATGCATGCATATTATTCGCCTGTGTATGTGCGTTAGGTGAGTGGGTAATTTATTGGTGCATGTAACGTAGTTTCATTTGTGACTTTAGAATTTGATAAAAAAATATGTTTGTAACTTTATGATTTGATAAAAGTTTCTATATTATAATAATTTATTGATCTGTGTATATGAATCGATTATTGAAATTTAAATTTATATTTGGAGATCAACTTGATTTTGAAGACAACACGTCTACGATTCCACGAAAGGAAGGCCACACCTCTGTGTTGCATATAGAAAGGAAAGATCACGCGCCGACGTTTGTCTCGGTAAAGATGGGATTTTACAAGATTTTTTCATTTTCCTAGTTTAATCACTCAATTAATTAATTCAAAAACTTAAAAAAGATCAAAGGCTCAGATTTATTTGAGATATTACCTCCTAGTAAGTAAAGGAGGTACCGTAGCATTGCCCATCTAGAAAACAAAAGGTCAATACCAAAGCTAGTGGAACAAATAAACTAAACAGTGAGCACTTAACAGGTTGCAATACCTAACGAGTAACGACCAACATTATCACGGAAAATCGCAATGATATAAAACCAGACCTTTACATGGGTCCTCTTATTCTGGAACCAAAACTTCACTTGATGTAGCAGAAGACCCGTCGACTCACTCAGCTGCCTCCTTTGATTGTCATCAGGGTGTGCGCATACGCTGAAGAAACTGCGTGTTCAACGACAACAAAGATAAGAAAAACGATAATGTTTCCAAGAAAAGGCAACTGATAGAAAGGAAAATATTTGTTTAATAATTCTAAGGAACAAGCAACAACTCAAGAAATACAACTAGTAGGTTGACTTGCATTTTTTTAAAAAAATATTATTTTGTTTTTTTGCACTAAATGAATGCAGCCAACTTCTAACATCTTAACCACATACGTATATACTTTCAATTTGTTTTATAATAGATATCTAGTATAGATTTGCCATCAAAATAACGTCGCTACGTGACATTGCGTATTAGAGACAGTGCCGGCATCCTACTGCTTCTAAAAAAACTAGAAAGGGATAACTGTACACAAATAAAAATAAATCTAACGATGCGTTATTAGATTCAAATTCAAGTCAACATTCTGTTCACTAGGAAGCATACCCTTCAAGTATTTCTAACTGCTGGCTGGTGACCCTGTGTAGCAACTTCTTCTTTGGCTGTGGGTCATCCTGGTGATCACCGCGTTTCTTCTTGTTTTTGACTGCGGCACCATCACCCTCACCGGGACCTTCTCCATTACCATTGTTTGCATGTACTTCCACAGACTGATTGCTCGAGCCATTTTCAGGCATGTCATTCTGTTAAAGTGACGACACTTCAAGTGTTAATTTTGTCCATTCTAAAGGTCAATAGTAAAAAGGGTTATTTCAAAACTTAGTACAAAATAGCATCAAACAAAACATACAAGTCTCTGCAGTGAAAATATAGCACACCACTGTTTAGATCCTTGATTATATCGTCCCAAGCATCTATACTAGGACACTAACCGAGTAAACCTTAATTTAAACCTGTATAGATAGAATGCCAAGTGATTAGGCCGTCTCCATGGATTTGGATGCTTATATCACAAAACATTTTTTTACGAAACATACTGATATAGTACATAATAAACAATTTTGGCAAACCATGCTGGTAGGTCTAAAGGATCACCAACAAGAATGCAAATAAAATGCGGTACTGTAATTTACGGGCTTTGATGCCAAGAAATAAATGATACTAGAGCTAACTTTTTACCTTAAAAAACATGTCCACATATAGATCTAACCACTTCAAAAATTATCTAAGAGCCTATTTATATATTTGGAAAGAATTGCTTGTGGAAAAGGTTAGTAAAATAAATATTTTGGGAAAACAATAAAAGAACTAAAAATTTAGAACTCTGCCATATATCAAAAGCAAAGTTTTTCTTACGATAGTTTGTCAAAAGCAAAGATTGATTAAACACCATGGGAGAAGAATAATTGAAAAGTTGTTTGAAATGAGAAATCCTAACTAATTAAGAGAATTAATTAACTTTATCCTTCTTCAAGAAACAAAACAACAATCTAATAAAGAACTTTGACAAAACAATATGAAGTAGTTAAAAAGGAAACTCAAAGAGAACAAAAACATCAAACTAAAGAAAATCCAAGAAATATACTCCAAAGGCTTGTATGAGAACGTGGTATTGAACAAACTGATGTAGCAACAGAACATTATGCTCTTACATGTCGATCCTGGTGGCAAAAGATGTTGAAACCTTTCTTAAGAGAAAACAAGAAAAATCCAATAAAACATGAGAAAATACCGTTTGTGATGAAAGCCCGCCACCAACACCATCAAACGGCCCCATGAAAGATGGGTCGTCGATACCACCAAGCGGCCCCATCAAAGATAGGTCATTGATACCACCAGTAGACCCCATCAAAGATGAATCACCTCCCAATGGTTCATCTCTTCTCATCTTCAAGTTGAATACAATATCTACAAGTTGCTTCGAGTGTTTGGTTTAGTTAGTATTCCTAACATTGCCCTTGCTTTTTCCTTGTCCTCCCCTCAATTTATAGGCACCCTTGATGTAAACTATGACTATTTTTTTTCCGAGAGAAACTATGACTATGTATGGTCCTAAAACTGGCATGTTGTGATATGTATACGATTTTGTTGATTTTATAATAATAAAAAATAACACCAGTCAGAGGAGAGAGAGAGAGAGAGAGAGAGAGAGAGAGAGAGAGAAAAGGTAAGCGGTCGTAAGATATATATCTCTATTTCCTTATTTTATTATAACTATTTTCTTAAAATATATGTCATCATGCATAAAACATAATGAAGGGGTAATAAAATAATCAAGGGGAAAATTTTGCAGCTTAATTCACCCGTGTACATTCAATTAAAAAATGCAAGAAAGCTTAGGAAGCTGTGAGCAAAATTGGGGAAATTTAGTTAGCTGGTGACATCTTGAGTAAAGTAGTTGATGTGCTGTATTTATCTCATATATGGTCACAAACTAGTTGTCTCCACTCTCCTATATGCTATTAAAGCAGTACAATAAATACACAGCAAGATGAGAACTTAAAAGTGTGAAATTGGAGGGGAAAATGAAGAATAGAATAAACAAAAAAAATCTTGCGTAAATCATATTTGATATCACAAGATAGCAATAGAAATACAAAATCTCACTTATTTTTAGAAATATAAAATATTATATGGTTGCCTCAAATGTTTCACCTATCTTAACAATTACAATAGGTAACATGAAGTGTTTTGGGTGAGTCTAGAATTTCCAGAATGCAGCCAAAACCAACTCAATTAATTTTTAGTGGATTATGAAAATTATGGCACAATTCCAGACATTTATATAGAATCAGGGATATATTGGATGTGAAAAAAAAATCAAAAGTTGTATGGATGTTATCCACATATACTGCTTTCATAATTTTGAGTACTATAAGAGTCTTTGAAATGAACAAAATAAATTCACGACTAAGAAACTTGCATACAGTTTCATCAACTAAGGTAAATTTCCTTACACATACAAGTTCCTACTTAATTACCAGGGTGATATGAAGAGATCGGGTCAATAATCTAACTTATATATAAGCCCAATCGACAATTGAATATGATTTTTTTGCTAACGAAAGAGACCGGTCGGGCCTCTTTCATTCACTCAAAAGGATAACAATTTGATAGAGAGAGGGCGTGAAGACGGGCGTGTCACCAAACCCAAATGGGGGCAAACCCATAACCCCCCGCCTTACTTCCCTGATCTTGATAAGACGTTTCACACCAACAAACAGGACAGACAATCAGATACGATGTTGGGCCGTTAAAGGTACTTTTTTATTAAATGTCTTCTATTGTCGTATTTGGGCCGTTCGTTATAGCGATTGTTGTAGTAGTTAGACTATGCTCTTACAACGTAGTGTTGCGGCCTTTTTGAAATCAATCGAATAGTGGACTCATCGTTACAAGTACACAAAAGACGCGACTTGTACATAAATGGTCCATCTAAGCTAGGGTTCTTTTCTCTTTTTTTCCTTAAAAATGTGCAAAAGCTTTGCCTATGCCAAATTCATTGATCACAGTTTATGTTCCTTTTACTAGATCATATGTACTATATGGATTTGTATGGGCCAACTCCGGAGTCTTAATTAGTTGTTCCATAGATGTTTTCCATGCAGAAGGTCAAATGTTTTTCTTGCAAAATAAATAGCGCGACTTATTATGGAAATAAGCATAAAGAGAACAGTGTCAATACTTTACCCTGTATATAGACTAAATCACATTTCCATCATCACTGAATTAATGAACAATACATAAATTACATCAACATTTGATATATTATAAATTAAAAAACAAATCCACTCAACTCACTCGGAATATACACTATATATATAGTACTCCGTGTGTTCATCTCCCTCCAGTCCTCCACTTCGCGCGCATTCGAACATCGAACATTTTAAATAAACAAACAAAACACACACGTATCAAACAAGCGCGTAGAACAAGGCTCCAATGGCGAACGCGGCCGCACCGGCAGCTCCTGCCATCTTGGGCGGCGCGGCACTTGGTGGCGGGTACGCCGCCGTCGGCGAGATGTCGATGCCAAAGGGTGGCGGCGGAGAGAAGGACGAGAATGGGCCGTTGGGGGACGGCGCCAGCCCCGCGCCAGGCTCGCTGCCGTTGCCGATGGCCGCGCGCTCCGCCATGACGACGACGATCAGCTTCTCGCCGCGGTTGCAGTTGTCCTTGTTGCCGCTGATGAAGTAGAAGGGGCCGGAGCGGGTGAAGGTGAACACGGTGCTGCCGTCGGCGAAGGTGTCGATCGGCGAGTTGGTGTCGCAGGCGTCGTAGGACCTCTTGTCCACGAGGAGCACCGAGTCGTTGCCTGGCTGGTACGTGAAAGCTGCATGCGCAACAACGCGCGCAGTCAAAATTTGAACCACGTACAGTAGTAATCAGTGAGAGGCAGTTTTTTAACAGCGCGTGTTTTACTTTCTACTGAACGGTGAAGTTTTATCATTACTCAGTTACTGTCATGATTTTTTTGTTTTTGATCTGAGTTACTGTCATGATTAGCAATGCAATTAAGGGAGTTTAGGCATGGCGATTGCGTCAGGCCGTTGTGGAGACAGAAACGGCAAAATACCACCGTAAAAATTCCGAAGATATCTCTATCTCTATCTCTATCTATATCAATATCAATATTGGTAATTGCAGCCCAAAGCACGAACATCATTCTACTTAGGTCAGCGCCGGGTACAACTCCAGGATGCTTCCCCTTCCTAGAACCACCATGATTTTTCAGCGATATAGATATAGATATAGATATAGATATAGGTAGAAATAAAGATAGAGAAATTAGATACGTATAGAGTAGTGATGCACTCGTACAGATTTAAAGTCAACTGATAGAGAGCATTATTACAGATTTAAAGTCAACAGCTAGAGAGCGTTACAGGAAGCTCAACAAAGAGCGCGCGTCTGCAGGCTTTCCAAATCTATTCAACGAGGATGCGTGCGTCCTAGAAGTCAAACCTTTTTTTTTTATTCATAGAAGTCAAACTTGAGAACCGTTACCGGTGGACGCCTGCTGGCTGCACCGCGCATCCCCGGTAGTTCAGATACAGGTGCCATGGCATGGCATGCCCATATCTCGAGCAATGAATACCAGCGTATCCGACTCAGAACGAAAATATAATGCAGATTTTATTTTATTAATGCTGATCGGTCCTAGCCTCTGCGCCGTGCGACGCTGGATACCCACCCGCTCATTCGATGTGTGCTGGCGGGTCTGCTGGCCGGAGCAGCGGCACATCGATCGGGAAACTGCTGAATGGCCACGGCCCACACGGCAAAAACAGCAGGTGCAGCGCGCATGCATGAGAGATCGATCGATCGAGCTCACTCACCGACGGCGTCGCCCACGCGGAAGCGGTTGCGTTGCGCCCACGCGTTGTACGCGCTGGCGTTGTTGCCGCCGCCGCTAGCGGCCGCGGCGGGCACGCGCCACTCGCCCGTGCCGCCCGCCTTGAACACGAACGCCGACGCGGTGGACGACACCGACGCCGCCACCAGGCACGCCATCAGGAGCACGCACCTCATCATCATCTAGCCCGGCCGGCCCCCGACAAAAACAAACTGTGTGTGCGCGCGCGCGGCCAAAAACTAGCGGCTAGCTAGCGTGAGAGCGTTGCGTTGGGATCGATCGAGGGAGGGTTGTTGGCCTGCGTCGATCGATCAGGTGGTTCAGGGTCGGCACGGTTATAAACGCGTAGAAAGCTAACGATCGTATTCGAATTTCGTAGCACGGTTCGGTTCTTTCCGTAAAAGTCAGGGAACGTGAACGCTGGGAAGAGGTATGTTTCGATCTTCCGCGCTTTATGCGCTGTAGTCTGTACGTGCCGTAGGTTCTGTTGTGTGTTCTTGCTGCCACGAGAGTTTTTGGAAGCTATGCTTTACTTCGTATACGATGATGACGAATATCCATGCCTTGTGGGTGCTAGTGCTACTCAGTTCATGTGAACAGCTATCAAGGTTGGTCTTCGAGAAAGGAAAAAAAAAACTTAGGCGCCGTTTGAATTAGAATTCACTCAATAAACTAGATTATTTGTCTTAAAATTTGACATTCCACCATTTTTCAAAGTTTACCTATAAGTCTATCTCAAATTCATAGAGTGAGAGAGGGAAATGGATTCTATAGATCACACCAAGTTATATTTCTACTTTATAACTTGTAACATCCTCTTCAACTCACTCTCCTACGGTAGAAATGTGACACATGAGTATATCTTTTGTATAGGCAACAATAATATACAAAAATAATCCATATATTACCATATTGGCTTAATTAATATGTACCTAAATTATGATTCTTAAAATGAATTCAAATCCAAGCATCCAAACAGGTTCTTATGAAAAAGCCAGGGACGGCGCATGCAATGGCCCAAGCTTGGACTGGTTTAGCATTGTAGTGTGTACATAAAGTACTCCCTCCGTCCCAAAAAAAAGAGTCGCTATGTGATGCGTGCTGGTCAAACTTTCTCAACTTTGACTGAATTTATACAAAATATGTGTAATATTTTTATCTCCAAATAATTTTATTATAAAAGTACATTCAAAGATCTATCCAATGATACTAATTATGTAACATAAATATTAATACTTTATTTTATATATTTGGTCAAAGTTGATATCTGTTGACTTTTTGGGAAGCGAGAATGACTCTTTTTTAGGGACAGAGGGAGTAATTATTAGTATCTATAAGAATTTGGATTCAAACCGCGCATGTCCAAGCTGTCATCAAGGGCAGGAATCTTTGTAGTACAATATATAATGGCATCGCCTTCTGCATAAAGTTATATTTCTTCATGCATAAAGTTTAGTTTTGTCATGCTTTTATGCAAAGATGAGTGAACAGCTAACCTTAGAAAAACTTACAAACATTGAGGTATTGGAACGAATTGCGGATCTATGATTTTTTTCATGGGTACACTTATTAACAAAAAAATTCTTATGCAATTCGATAAAATTTATTTAGCAATTTGATAAAGTACCATAGAAGTTGCTCTATAGTTTGGTATACAATTACTAAATAATACAATAAATATTAAATTTCAATACAAATAGTTCAAACGACATACTATTAGTTTAAAATATGCACGAAAGAGTTGGTTACCCTTTTATGCGACTCACCATCTAAGATTGCAAAGCTCTATTCAGCAATAGTCCTCAATTATTTTATTTCTAGTCTCTATGGCATAACATAAAATATTTTGCTTCTATATCTTTGGGCTAGTTAATGAGCAATTACATACCTAGAGCATTTCTGAGCACAAACATATTCACTTCTTCACTATCTGTTGCAAGAAGTTTCAACCAATGTCTCGATTTTCTTCATAATTCACAAATCCTACAACCAAAGCACATAGTGCATAAGTAATCAACCAAGACATCGCAAGCCGGAGAGCTCCACGCCACAATGGTAACCATAGGTGTTAAACAGAAAAACGAAGAGCATTTACACCATAATGTTAACCCTAGCCACATTTACATTTGTCAAAAAAGGGGAGAAAAATGCATAGCATACTTGACGTCGAGGGGGCATCCTTGGCACAGGGGCAGTGCAAGGCAGGTTGCCACACACGCTGGAGCAATGTTCTGCGGGGGCTGGGCGAGGGCGAGTTGAAACTGGCTAATTGCGTCGCCGCTTGAGCCATCATGCCCGTCCACTACTGATCTGTCGAGCAGTTACAGAAGGAGGCTACAAGGTGATTCGAGGTTGAGATGAGCCTCGTGCCTACATCTATAGGTTGTATCACATAATATTGGAGAGATGGAAGTTAAGGTTAGGGATTTGGGGACCTTAAAAGGAGGAAGAGAATGGAGGCATACATATGCTTCTCACCAGGTTTGACAACCGCCTTCTTCGATTTCCTCCTGTAAGGGGGTGGGAGTGGAAGAATTGTGTCATGTTGTGCAGAGGCGAAGAGTTGGAACAAAGACCCATGGCACTAGTGTGGACAAAACTTGATCGAGGCGATTGTAGTGGTTGGCCGACCACCAGCGGTCTTACTCCTCCGTTGGGCATCACCTTCTTAGTCTGGAGTTATGTGGCGGGTGTTTGTTGGCCTGGGTGGTGCAACATCGGTCGACTTGGCCTATCAATCTCATGAGTCACGAGGAAGAGAAGTTGTAGAGATAGATAGATGATGACTGCACACGATGCTTTGGATTTTTTTTACAAAATACCAAGTATACCTTTGTCAGGGTGGACCTAGGGTATGTCATGTCATTCTTGTGCACCCCATTGGATCGCCCCTAATCAAGAGTCTTTGCTACCTAACTATGGGCAATATTAAACATATCACTAACAACCGAGTCAATGGATGAAGGTTTTGATAGAGCAAAATGCATCATAGGTCCATTAACTTTTCCTCATGTGTCATGTAGGACCATTAAGTTTTAAAGTACAGTTTGGGTCTTTAAACTTTTTATGTTGTGCATCATATGTCGGTACCAATTCGGGGGAGGAATAAATCCGATGTGGCATGTAAATGGTCGCATCCATGTGTATATGGCTTGTCAAAGGGGTTGGGGACTATGAAAGATGTGCTCTATAAATGTTTGCATAGGTGGAACTCCTTTGCTTAGTTATGTGGAGATAGATAGTTAGGGGACATGATATCCCTTTTGTTTTGTCTATGATAGAAACTCATGCAACAAAATGCCAGATGTAACCTTTGATGTAAAGTATTAGTTAAGCCCTTATCATTTCATGACTTGTCTTGGTTCAAGCATATTGTTTATTAATGGAGAGCTCCAACCTCTTTCTTGGTACATTGCAACACCACATTGTATGTATCCTTCTAGAAGAAAGAAGGACATCCTTGTCCATTGTGCTATAATATTTCAATAATGACCAACACAATCTCAAATCAAAATGACCATGTACTACAACTTCAGAGCACCAAACAAAGCTAAGTCTTCTAGACTCACCTTGCGTATAGGACAATAGTAGGAGACTTGGTCTTTTCTCCACGGTTGCTTCGATTTGCATCGTACAACCTGTCGTTTCCACATTTTATGCACATAATTAGTGGAAGACCATAACCGCTACTTTTATCTATTACCAACACACTTGACTTGACGGCCACAGTCATGTATTTGGAGCACCAATGCTAATAGGAAAGGCTTGTGATCGATTTCAGGAGGGGAGGAAATAAGGATCCATTCTTATTATTACCAGGGAGGGGCTCAATGCAAAATTTTCAACCCTTTTAATGAGCTGCATACACGTAGACACCACCATGCATACATAATGTTGGATCTATTTCTCTATCAAACCGGTACATTCTACAATACATAACATAAAAAGTTTAAGGACCCAAAACTACACTTTAAAAGTTATGGGCCTAGCTAAGTGGTATAGGAGGAAAAGTTAGTGGGGTTGTGGTGCATTTTGCTCTTTTCGATGATACAAGGTAGAGAGAAATAATTGAGCAAGGAATATGCATTTTTTTATAAGATCGTCCATGAGGACAGAGGAGAAAAAATGATAGGTGGATGGAGAGGACTAAGGCATATATGTCGTAATATATAGGCCAATGCCACTAATTACATAGAGGGTGTTGATGCTATATGACAGAAATAAATCAAGCACGCAATGTTGATTCGATGGTGAACCATATGTGTAATATGAGTGGATCAGCATGCTAAGCTCTGAACTGTTTCCAATTATGTGGTGTGTCTAAGCAGGAAGCTGACAAAATTCGACCCAAATGTCATGTGGTGCTACACGTCTCTACTCCGTACTCGCCTACAAAAAGTAAGATTTCAACCCAAATGTCTTGTGGTGCTACACGTCTCTACTCCGTACTCGCCTACAAAAAGTGAGATTTCAACTCAAATGTCCTGTGGTGCTACACGTCTCTACTCCGTACTCGCCTACAAAAAGTGAGATTTCAACTAAGAGACTAAAACGCGAGGCGGCCCTTGGCTCATGTTTGGCTTAGATGTGTTACACTCCTACGTCTATGTTACGTGAAAATAAAAGGGGCCTAAAAAGCTGGACAAAGTGAGTCCTTAGTAATCTTCTGTTGCTTAATAAAACTCTTGCCATCAAGGTTAAACATGACAAATTTCTTTATATACAAATACGTTAACATAATATATTGGAAATTCTTGACAACTAATTATGGGTATAAAGATGAGGTATGGAGAGAGAAAACATAAAAAGGGGCTTATGGTACAATACTACACAATAACATTACAACACTCGTGTTAGGAGAAGTTGAAGCTGGAGAAGTCGTTGCCAATAAGAGGCTAAACACTACTGGAGGATGGGCCTTTAGTCCCGCGTCTGGACCCGGGACTAAGGTTCCGGGACTAAATGTCCTCTACAGTATTCGACCCGGGACTAAAGGTTTGGAATAAAAACGAAAAAATGTTGTGGCTGTGGAGATTCAAACTCAAGACTGCACAGTTAGCCTTCACGTGCGTTACCAACTGAGCTACACTACACATCTAACAGAATAGGATACTCCTTCTTTTTAAATTGTGTCTGGAAGAACCTTTAGTCTCGGTTGGTGTTACCAACCGGGACTAAAAGATCCTTTAGTCCCGGTTGGTAATACCAACCGAGACTAAAGGTCCTACCCTAAAGAACACTGACCCTTTAGTCCCGGTTGCCTCGAGGAAAAGGAACGAGACTAATGGCTGAATCTGTCTATCCTCCAAAGGCCTTTTCTCTCGTAGTGAAAAGAGAAAACCGTGAAAATGGCCGAGGAGACGGTTAATGAATCAGGTCTCTGTTCTTGGGACGGGTAGAGCGAAACTAGAATACTAACATTTCATGCCTTATCCGATTAGTGTTTTGCGACTCCTATTCTAAGGATGGTACCCTTATTAATTTTAGCTGCTCTTACTTAGGCCTTGTTTAGATGGAAAAAATTTGCAAAATTTTTCCTGTAGCGTTTTCGTTGTTATTTGACAAACTTTGTCCAAATATGGACTACGTAGATTCCAAAGATTCGTCTCGACATGTACATACTAAAAATACAATTAGTTATTTTTTTACCTACATTTAATTTTTCATGCATATATTTAAAGATTGATGTGATGGGGAATCTTGCCAATTTTGCAAAATTAGGGAGCAACTAAACAAGGCCTATCTAATACTGTGATTATGACCTTGTTTAGATGAAAAATTTTTGCAAAATTTTTCCTGTAGCGTTTTCGTTGTTATTTGACAAACTTTGTCCAAATATGGACTACGTAGACTCCAAAGATTCGTCTTGACATGTACATACTAAAAGTACAATTAGTTATTTTTTTACCTACATTTAATGTTCCATGCATACGTCCGAACATTGATGTGATGGTTGATGTGATGAAAAAATTTGTGAAATGAGGGAACTAAATAGGGCCTTAAGCACATGCATTCAGTTTGCATGAGACAAGTGATGCAGATGTCATGGCGGGCCATGCCTCATTTCATGTGTGGATCTTAAAGCCCAGGTGTTCAGCAGATGAATCCACCAGTTCAGCGGCCTAACATCACGTGGATCTACACTTCTACAGCCCATATCCAAACACAGAGCCGGCCCACCTGTCCTGTCAACATGTGCAGACTTTTTCCTTCGGCCACTGGTTTCTCGGACTGAAAAGTCCGCCACGCATCGGCAACTAGCTAATTTGTTTACTAATTAATAATTACTATTAGTACAATCTCGCAAACATGCTCATCCGTGCTCATTGTTCTAGATCAGATCGTATCACGTTTGCCAGTTCGCCGTTAGTACTTTTTATTCTCTTCCACCAGGCCAAACAAAGCCTGTAGCACCTATAGGATCTGTTTAGAACACATGAATTTTATATGATTTACATAGGAATTTTGACAAAAATCAGTTTAATTTCAATGAAAAATACAGAAACAGAGAAGAATTAACGTGTTCCAAATAGGCTGTTAAATATAGTAAAAAAAAAGCCCGGCGCAACTCACCGGGGCAATTGCCTTCACAGTTCACATCCATCGGCTGGGAGCTGGGACCCAGCGGCCATGGGCCTCGGCCCAGCGTCAACCTGCCAAGTCAAGTCGTCTCACTCTCACACCCACCACCTTCCTCGCATAAACCGCGCACAGCGCAACCCAGGTCTCTAGTCAGCGCGGCCATTTTTCCTACACATTTTGCAGTGTGAGGGTCTGTTTGGAATACGGGATATTTTTTCTGTTTGTGCGTTTTTTCTGTGAAATTGAACTGATTCCTGTGAAATTCCTGCGTATTCCTGTAAAATTCCAGCCGCTGAGTTTTCTTGATTCCCTTCCTCCTTTTGTTGCTTCGTCGCTAAGGACGCCACCACCACTCATTACTCACTACTTGCTCACTAGTAGTACTCTGATTTCTGAGCTCGGACGCCTACCAATTTGTCCGTTTCCTATAGACTCCCCCAAGAAATTACAACTGATTCCTCCATATCTTCCGAGTTCCGAGTTCCCCAGAATCCCCAGTTTGATGCTGCCCACCGATTGGATCTTGTTCGATTTCTCCGTTCTGCAGATCCTGTGCGCATCCGCTCCAGGGAGTGGCCCTTGCACGGCTTCCTTCCTCCCCCACCGATGATGCTCAGATAGTTCAATCCGCGCCGATTGAGTTCTTGCCCCTGCGCGGCGGCGTCAAAGTCTAGAGCTTCAATTTTCTGGCAAAGATTGGGGATTCCTGCTCGCCGGGATGGAGTTCGTGGCGTCCATCGTCGACACGGTGTTCCGGCCGCTCAAGGACTACTTCGCGCGGACCGTCGGCTACGTCATGTCCTGCGGCGACTACATCGACGCGCTGGGCCACGAGATGAACGAGCTCAAGAGCAAGCGCGACGACGTCAAGCGCATGGTCGACGCCGCCGAGCGCCAGGGCATGGAGGCCACCAGCCAGGTCAAGTGGTGGCTCGAGTGCGTCGCCCTGCTCGAGGACGCCGCCGCGCGGATCGCCGACGAGTACCAGGCGCGCCTGCAGCTCCCGCCCGACCAGGCCCCCGGCTACAAGGCCACCTACCACCTCAGCAAGAAGGCCGACGAGGCTCGCGACGAGGCCGCGGGCCTCAAGGAGAAGGCCGACTTCCACAAGGTCGCCGACGAGCTCGTTCAGGTCCGCTTCGAGGAGATGCCCAGCGCGCCGGTGCTCGGCAGGGACGCGCTGCTCCACGAGCTCCACACATGCGTCCGGGACGGCGACGTGGGCATCGTCGGCATCTACGGCATGGCGGGGGTCGGCAAGACCGCGCTGCTCAACAAGTTCAACAACGACTTCCTCATCAACTCCCATGACATCAATGTCGCCATCTACATCGAGGTGGGCAAGGACTTCGATCTCAACGACATCCAGAGGATCATCGGCGACCGGCTCGGCGTGTCGTGGGAGAACCGGACGCCCAAGGAGCGCGCCGGTGTGCTCTACAGGGTGCTCAGCAAGATGAACTTTGTGCTGCTGCTGGACGACGTTTGGGAGCCACTCAATTTCCGGATGATTGGTATCCCGGTGCCCAAGCACAACTCCAAGAGCAAGATCGTCTTAACGACGAGGATTGAGGATGTGTGCGACCGCATGGATGTCCGCCGCAAGCTCAAGATGGAGTGTCTTCCATGGGAGCCTGCGTGGGAGCTCTTCCGTGAGAAGGTTGGTGACCACCTGATGAGTGCTAGCCCTGAGATCCGGCAACAAGCGCAGGCGCTGGCTATGAAGTGTGGCGGGCTGCCTCTCGCACTCATCACTGTTGGCCGGGCGATGGCCAGCAAGCGCACTGCAAAAGAGTGGAAGCACGCCATCACTGTGCTAAAGATTGCCCCATGGCAGCTTCTTGGCATGGAGTTTGATGTTCTTGAGCCTCTCAAGAAGAGTTATGATAACTTGCCCAGTGACAAGCTAAGGCTCTGCCTGTTATATTGCTCACTGTTCCCAGAGGAGTTCTCTATTTCCAAGGATTGGATCATAGGCTACTGCATCGGTGAAGGTTTCATAGATGACTTGTATACTGAGATGGATGAAATATACAACAAAGGGCATGACCTTCTTGGTGATCTCAAGATTGCCTCTTTGCTGGAGAAAGGTGAAGATGAGGATCATATCAAGATGCATCCTATGGTCCGTGCCATGGCTCTGTGGATAGCATCGGATTTTGGTACCAAGGAGACCAAATGGCTTGTCCGTGCTGGAGTTGGGTTGAAGGAGGCACCAGGGGCAGAGAAATGGAATGATGCTGAGCGGATTTCTTTCATGCGGAACAATATTCTTGAGCTGTATGAGAGGCCTAACTGCCCTTTACTGAAGACTTTGATGCTACAAGGCAACCCTGGGTTGGACAAGATATGCGATGGCTTCTTCCAGTTCATGCCATCTCTCAGAGTGTTAGATCTGTCTCATACTTCTATCAGCGAATTACCTTCAGGGATCAGTTCACTGGTTGAATTGCAGTACCTGGATTTGTATAACACAAACATCAGGTCACTTCCAAGGGAGCTAGGATCTCTATCGACTCTCCGGTTCTTACTTCTCTCGCATATGCCACTGGAAATGATCCCGGGTGGTGTTATATGCAGCCTCACAATGCTGCAAGTTCTGTACATGGACCTCAGCTATGGAGATTGGAAGGTTGGTACAAGTGGAAATGGTGTTGATTTTCAGGAGCTTGAGGGTTTGCGTAGGCTCAAGGCGCTGGACATCACAATACAATCTGTTGAGGCCCTGGAGCGGTTGTCACGGTCAAATCGCCTCGCTTGTTCCACAAGAAACCTACTGATAAAGACATGCTCCAGCCTGACGAAGATAGAGCTTCCTTCGAGCAACCTGTGGAAGAACATGACTAGCCTGAAGAGAGTGTGGATTGTGAGCTGCAGCAACTTAGCTGAGGTAATCATTGATAGCAGCAAAGAAGCTGTTAATAGCAATGCACTCCCCCGTTCTATCTTGCAAGCTCGGGCAGAACTTGTCGATCAAGAGCAGCCTATCCTTCCAACCCTGCATGATATCATCCTTCAGGGACTCCATAAGGTAAACATCATCTACAAAGGCGGATGTGTACAGAATCTAGCATCATTGTTCATCTGGTATTGCCATGGCCTGGAAGAGCTGATTACTGTCAGTGAAGAACAAGACATAGTGGCAAGCGGCGGTGGACAAGGTTCAGCAGCGTTTAGAGTCATCACACCCTTCCCCAACCTCAAGGAACTGTATCTCCATGGCTTGGCAAAGTTCAGGAGGCTGAGCAGCAGTACAAGTACACTGCACTTTCCGGCGCTGGAGAGCCTGAAAATTATCGAGTGCCCGAATTTGAAGAAGCTGAAACTTTCTGCTGGAGGACTCAATGTGATACAATGCACCAGGGAATGGTGGGATGGGCTGGAGTGGGATGATGAGGAAGTCAAAGCTTCTTATGATCCATTGTTCCGCCCATTGCACTGAGTTCAGTTTTGGTTGCTAGAGATTCTGTTATTTTAGAGATTGCTCTTTCCCCGTCCCGTGGATACAATAGATTGCGTGAATTCAGATATTGCTAGTCTGCAGTGGGTGTAATCTTTTCTTATTTGATCGTTTGTGTAGTTCAGGATTTTTGGGCTGTGTTGTCCATCTTGTATGTACAAGTTGGGCGATTCTATTTTTTTGCACAGCCCGTGATCTGCAGAATGATCAATTAGCATGTGCGGCAGCCAGGAAACTAGCAAATGTAACTATCGAGTTCTCCAAAACAGTATGACTGGTGGATACCAGTACAACCATTTTCCTTAATTCTCTGTTTCTGCTTTCTATGAGAAATAAGATGAGGATGCCATTGCTTCTCCTGGTATGAGCTGAACACACGCCTTGTGAATGGGTCAGAAATTCAGAACGGTGACAGTTGCTTCTTCCTGCATGAGTGTTGTCACTTGTCAAGGAACAGGGAAGGTCCCCAGCTGAGCAAGCCCCAAAAGCTCAGCTAGTCCCCCAAAGTCCTCAGTGGGACAAAACTAGGCTCCCACAGGTACTACAGCAAAATGCATCAAACAAACACAGCAATAATGATTGGCCGCCCATAGTCCAAATTGCACAGATAAGGTTTGACCGTTTGACCTGTTCAAAAAAAAAAAAACTCGGCCCATTGAGCGCGTACGAATAGGCCGAATGCCCGCATGGTCGGTATCTTGGTTTGGTGGGCCAGGACGGACCAGGATCCCAAATTTGTCGCGATCACCCTTTCATGATCCGGCATGGTAATATGTTTTTTTTATAGATGGCCTGGTAATAATATTTCATGGAATTAGTGGCCTGGTAATATTTCATAGTTTAGTACTACCTCTGTAAAAACAAATTCTAGGTCCGATTACTGTTAAACTATCTTAAGTTTATTTAACTAAATTTATAGGAAGTGATATTAACATGTAAATATAATTCACAACAAATCTAATGGAACTTATTTAATTTGATAAATATCGTTATATAAATCAGGTCAAACTTTAGATAGGTTGATCTAATGCTATTCTAAAATTGCAAACATTCTGAGAGGGAGTAGTAATTACTAGTAGTACTAAAATTGCTGTGTTTCAAATATTAGCAAGAACACGCTTCCACCGAAGTTAATCGTCCTCTGGAAATGTTGGCTAACTTATCAACCGGTTTATCAACCGTATTTCGATCTGTTTCCTCTTACAGAATACTATTAAAATAACTGAAATCAATCGTGAATAAGAGACGTTATATGTATAAAGAACCCTTTAATAATATTATCAATATATACATCAACTTTATATTCTTCATGTAAGCTATATACATTATCAATCACTAAGTGCAAAAATTGCCCACTAAGTACAAATCTATCCATATCACCCCCATTATGAAAAGTACAAGTACATTGCTAACCAGTGGCGAAGCTAGAGTAGGTGAGAGGGGGGGTGCACTTAGCTTGCGGGTGCATAGATATCTTTTATGGGAGTACATATATGGTGAAATTTTAGACATGATCACTGTTTTTACAAAATTTTGGGGGTGCCTGGGCACCCCCTAACCTATACGTAGCTTCGCCCCTGTTGCTAACGTGTAGCAGTTTTATAAGTTATCTCATGCATTCCAAGGGAGTGAATGTGCACGTGTTTATTAAAGCGTCTATGTCTGTATTGCGATTCAAAAAAGTCACAGATCATTTTTGTCAGTCTTAATGCAGTTAAACAATCTAAATGTTAAACACACTACATTATTCAAAGTCAGAGATGGACAAAAGTCGTTTTTAGAGGTGGCTTGGAAGCCTCTACCCTGAGGTATCTATCAATGGGGACATTTGGAGTTCATAACTTTGACTCACCTATGTAAATCTACTTAGGCCCCGTTCTGTTTGCATTGTTCCTGGCCGTTCCGGGCCATTTTGGACTGGAATCGTTCCAATCATATGTAAAACATTGAAGGCCATCCACCTGGAATCATTCCCCAGCTAACCGAACGAGTCCTTTTAAAATAAAAAGATCCAGCCTTGCCAGGATCCGAGCCCATTGGATTCGGACTCCTCCACACTAGATTGGGCCTCTTCCTCGTCAAATCCGCCGCCCATATAGATGATGCGTCCATCCACCACATCGGTTGCCTGAGAGCCCGCCGTAGACAGGTGCACAAGGAACATGTCATGGAGAGATGCTTGATTGAAGGTCACGCCGCCATGGCTTGCAACAGGGTTACAGGGGTTTACCTCTTTGCATGGCCGCCATGGTCAGATGGAATGATAGATAAGTGGTAGATCGTGGCCTCCCTCACGCCATGGCCATCGAATGGCCTTAACCTTTAAATCGAACTGTTTGTTCTTCTCGTGTACTCCATGATTCTTTACTGGTGTGTTTGGTCTAAGGAATGAGGTGGTCCATCATCTTCTCACTCCTCACTTTTTTCTATTTGGTTGATGGAATAGAATGAGTTGATGCATCACCACATCATTTCTCGTAAGTTAATAATTAGTATATGCATGAGGAATGAGTTGGTTCCACCAAAATTCATGGGATGGACTCATGATGCATCACCTAATGAAGCATTAGTTGGTTCTACAAACCAAACACCCTGTACATCTACTCCTACAGCACTGCAGCACGGTTCTCCACAAAATAAACGATCCTGATGACAATTCATGGTTGCTCTTTAAAAAATCACGTAGGAAAGTACTAGTGACAGATTGTCCTTCTATAACGAACAACTATTTCAGCAACCCCACTATTCAAATTCCAAAGACCATGTGCTATTGGTTGAAAACCATGTGCCTGATCTTAAGTCTTTCAGCCAGCTAGCCGTGATAGTCAATGCTGTATTGGAAGTATGAAGCACTATAGTTCGAGGACTTATGAACCTTATCCAGTCATCCTCCTCCTCCACCTATAGAAGATAGAACCCCAGCTGCGGTGTCTCTTCACTAGGACACCAGTACAGTAGTCACCATGCTTAGTACTAGCAATGAGCCTCTCCTCTCCTCGCCCTACCAAAGAAACGCGTCTCCATGCAGGCCCGTCTTGCTGATCACGCTGTCATCGGCCACCCTGCTTTGCGCCGGAGCAGCGTTCCTCCTCCTCAGCCTCTCCACTCCGGACCTTTGCGGCAGCTCCCCGGACCCAGCCTCATGCCACGCCATCGTGGCCGACGCCGTGCTAGCGTCTCCACGAGCGCACCCTACCCGCCCCACGCAGGTCCTCCGCGCGATCGTCGCCATGTCTCTCGCGCAGCACGACGCGGCCGCCGCCGTGGTGTCCGGCATGCACCGGCGTGCCGGCAGCGGCAGCGACCCGAGGCGGCGCGCGGCGCTCGCGGACTGCGTCCAGCTCATGGACCTCGCGCGGGATCGCCTCGCCGACGCCTCGCAGGCCGCGGCCGTGGCCCCAGCGGAAGACGCGCGGACGTGGCTTAGCGCCGCACTTACCTACTACGCGACGTGCGTGGACGGCGTCGTCGACGTGCCGCTGCGCGACGCCGTCGGGGCGCGGCTGGAGCCGCTGAAGTCCCTCGTGAGCGCGTCGCTCGCCGTGCTGAGCGCCGTCGATGACTCAGCAGGCTCCCTGGACGCCGCGCTCGCCGAGGTCGCCGACACGTACACGTTCCCGTCGTGGGTGCCGGCGCGAGACCGCGCTCTCCTTGAAGCGGGCGCGGGAGGCGCCGCCGCCATCAAGGCCGACGTCGTGGTGGCCCAGGACGGGAGCGGCAAGTTCAGGACGGTGAAAGAGGCGGTGGACGCGGCGCCCGACGGCGGCAAGAGCCGGTACGTGATCTATGTGAAGAAAGGGGTGTACAAGGAGAACGTCGAGGTGGGGAAGAAGAAGCGCGAGCTGATGATCGTGGGCGACGGCATGGACGCGACGGTGATCACCGGGAGCCGCAACGTGGTCGACGGCGCCACGACTTTCAACTCGGCCACCCTAGGTGATGCACCCCGGCACTTTCCGCCTTGTCTATCTTTAGTCTCTTTATTACGTTTCCTATATTCGCACTCATTTCCATCTATGGATACGACATTGCATAAGGCAGCTCTCTTTATCTTTGCGCTGCCAACATTCGTCTTTGGTTAGATTTTGCTTTTTACTTTCGGAAGCTTAATAACACCTTAATTAGCTTTGCAACATCGTTGCATTGCAGTACCATTTAATTTGTCATAGGACGATCTGAGTTGAGGATGCATCTCTGATTTCTCTCCTTGATTGCGACTGCTACTGATCAATGATATTCGTTTTTTCACGAAAATTATGCGAATAGTGTGAGAAAGGCATTCACACAACTGTCCAACTCACACTGATTTCAGTCTATAGTACTGACGGTACGATCCTATACCATTGCCAACTTTAGGACAGGCAGCCCGACTGTATCTAGCACCGTGTAACAGTTGAGTTAGCACCAACTGACCGTTTACTGCTACCTGGCAAAGAATCAACAGTAATCTCAGTGTACGATATGACACCTTTTATTCTGATCGAAACAAAAGCTTGCTGCTCCAGCCGTCCGCTGCATTCCACGTTTCCATCTTGAGAGAATTTGCACTGACTAACAGCTTTTCAAAAGTTGTAGTGCTGGTCGTTCAGAAAAAGGGACGGAAACCGTGGGCGCGGCGATTAGCTAACAACTTGATCTATTCACGCACTCGAAGCATACAATCAATTCCTCACATGTTCGTCAGGGATGCAGGATGGTCCATGCCTCACACCTCACACTGCAGACTGCACACGTTCATGCATCTCTGGACTCCACTCTGTGGATGCAGGATGGTCCAGATTGGTTGGGTTTGGTCGCAAAGATGGGCATAATAAAGAATTAAAGTACTAGCAGCCACTGTCCCAGTCCCAGATCCGGAGCGGCCGGAAAGAACCGGGCACGAAACCGTGGAAAAAAAAAATCTCGAGCTGACTTTTTTTTTTTACTTGTCGACTGTGATGCGCTGCAGCCGTGTCGGGAGACGGGATCATCCTGCAGGACCTGCGGGTCGAGAACACGGCGGGGCCAGCGAAGCACCAGGCGGTGGCGCTGCGCGTGAGCGCCGACCGCGCCGTCGCCTACCGCTGCCGCATCGACGGGTACCAGGACACCCTGTACGCGCACGCGCTCCGCCACCTGTACCGCGAGTGCTTCGTGTCCGGCACCGTCGACTTCGTCTTCGGCAACGCGGCCGCCGTGCTCCAGGGCTGCGCGCTCGCGGCGCGCCTGCCCATGCGGGGCCAACAGAACGTGGTCACCGCGCAGGGCCGGCAGGACCCCAACCAGAACACGGGCACGTCCCTCCACAGGTGCCGCGTCGTGCCGGCGCCCGACCTGGCGCCCGTTGCCGGGAAGGACTTCCCGACGTTCCTGGGCCGGCCCTGGAAGACCTACTCGCGGACGGTCGTCATGCTGTCGAACCTGGACGCGCACGTCGACCCCCGGGGCTGGCTCGAGTGGGACGGGGACTTCGCACTCAAGACGCTCTTCTACGGGGAGTACCAGAACGAGGGGCCCGGCGCCGCCACCGCTGGCCGGGTCAAGTGGCCCGGTTACCACGTCATCATGGACACGACCGTGGCCGTGCAGTTCACCGTCGGCCAGTTCATCCAGGGTGGCAACTGGCTCAACGGCACCGGCGTGCCCTACATCGAGGGACTCTGATTCATCAATCCTTATGGACAGGGCCGGTTCTGTCACTGTCAGTACTGGCATATCTGTGCTGTGGAATAAATAACTTATGACTAGTGGCTGTATTAGCAAACTTTGTTGAGCTGCAATTTACTACTAGTAATTACTACTCCCTCTCAGAATGTTTGCAATTTTAGAATAGCATTAGATCAACCTATCTAAAGTTTGACCTGATTTATATAACGATATTTATCAAATTAAATAAGTTCCATTAGATTTGTTGTGAATTATATTTACATGTTAATATCACTTCCTATAAATTTAGTTAAATAAACTTAAGATAGTTTAACAGTAATCGGACCTAGAATTTGTTTTTACAGAGGTAGTACTAAACTATGAAATATTACCAGGCCACTAATTCCATGAAATATTATTACCAGGCCATCTATAAAAAAAACATATTACCATGCCGGATCATGAAAGGGTGATCGCGACAAATTTGGGATCCTGGTCCGTCCTGGCCCACCAAACCAAGAGACCGACCATGCGGGCATTCGGCCTATTCGTACGCGCTCAATGGGCCGAGTTTTTTTTTTTTGAACAGGTCAAACGGTCAAACCTTATCTGTGCAATTTGGACTATGGGCGGCCAATCATTATTGCTGTGTTTGTTTGATGCATTTTGCTGTAGTACCTGTGGGAGCCTAGTTTTGTCCCACTGAGGACTTTGGGGGACTAGCTGAGCTTTTGGGGCTTGCTCAGCTGGGGACCTTCCCTGTTCCTTGACAAGTGACAACACTCATGCAGGAAGAAGCAACTGTCACCGTTCTGAATTTCTGACCCATTCACAAGGCGTGTGTTCAGCTCATACCAGGAGAAGCAATGGCATCCTCATCTTATTTCTCATAGAAAGCAGAAACAGAGAATTAAGGAAAATGGTTGTACTGGTATCCACCAGTCATACTGTTTTGGAGAACTCGATAGTTACATTTGCTAGTTTCCTGGCTGCCGCACATGCTAATTGATCATTCTGCAGATCACGGGCTGTGCAAAAAAATAGAATCGCCCAACTTGTACATACAAGATGGACAACACAGCCCAAAAATCCTGAACTACACAAACGATCAAATAAGAAAAGATTACACCCACTGCAGACTAGCAATATCTGAATTCACGCAATCTATTGTATCCACGGGACGGGGAAAGAGCAATCTCTAAAATAACAGAATCTCTAGCAACCAAAACTGAACTCAGTGCAATGGGCGGAACAATGGATCATAAGAAGCTTTGACTTCCTCATCATCCCACTCCAGCCCATCCCACCATTCCCTGGTGCATTGTATCACATTGAGTCCTCCAGCAGAAAGTTTCAGCTTCTTCAAATTCGGGCACTCGATAATTTTCAGGCTCTCCAGCGCCGGAAAGTGCAGTGTACTTGTACTGCTGCTCAGCCTCCTGAACTTTGCCAAGCCATGGAGATACAGTTCCTTGAGGTTGGGGAAGGGTGTGATGACTCTAAACGCTGCTGAACCTTGTCCACCGCCGCTTGCCACTATGTCTTGTTCTTCACTGACAGTAATCAGCTCTTCCAGGCCATGGCAATACCAGATGAACAATGATGCTAGATTCTGTACACATCCGCCTTTGTAGATGATGTTTACCTTATGGAGTCCCTGAAGGATGATATCATGCAGGGTTGGAAGGATAGGCTGCTCTTGATCGACAAGTTCTGCCCGAGCTTGCAAGATAGAACGGGGGAGTGCATTGCTATTAACAGCTTCTTTGCTGCTATCAATGATTACCTCAGCTAAGTTGCTGCAGCTCACAATCCACACTCTCTTCAGGCTAGTCATGTTCTTCCACAGGTTGCTCGAAGGAAGCTCTATCTTCGTCAGGCTGGAGCATGTCTTTATCAGTAGGTTTCTTGTGGAACAAGCGAGGCGATTTGACCGTGACAACCGCTCCAGGGCCTCAACAGATTGTATTGTGATGTCCAGCGCCTTGAGCCTACGCAAACCCTCAAGCTCCTGAAAATCAACACCATTTCCACTTGTACCAACCTTCCAATCTCCATAGCTGAGGTCCATGTACAGAACTTGCAGCATTGTGAGGCTGCATATAACACCACCCGGGATCATTTCCAGTGGCATATGCGAGAGAAGCAAGAACCGGAGAGTCGATAGAGATCCTAGCTCCCTTGGAAGTGACCTGATGTTTGTGTTATACAAATCCAGGTACTGCAATTCAACCAGTGAACTGATCCCTGAAGGTAATTCGCTGATAGAAGTATGAGACAGATCTAACACTCTGAGAGATGGCATGAACTGGAAGAAGCTATCGCATATCTTGTCCAACCCAGGGTTGCCTTGTAGCATCAAAGTCTTCAGTAAAGGGCAGTTAGGCCTCTCATACAGCTCAAGAATATTGTTCCGCATGAAAGAAATCCGCTCAGCATCATTCCATTTCTCTGCCCCTGGTGCCTCCTTCAACCCAACTCCAGCACGGACAAGCCATTTGGTCTCCTTGGTACCAAAATCCGATGCTATCCACAGAGCCATGGCACGGACCATAGGATGCATCTTGATATGATCCTCATCTTCACCTTTCTCCAGCAAAGAGGCAATCTTGAGATCACCAAGAAGGTCATGCCCTTTGTTGTATATTTCATCCATCTCAGTATACAAGTCATCTATGAAACCTTCACCGATGCAGTAGCCTATGATCCAATCCTTGGAAATAGAGAACTCCTCTGGGAACAGTGAGCAATATAACAGGCAGAGCCTTAGCTTGTCACTGGGCAAGTTATCATAACTCTTCTTGAGAGGCTCAAGAACATCAAACTCCATGCCAAGAAGCTGCCATGGGGCAATCTTTAGCACAGTGATGGCGTGCTTCCACTCTTTTGCAGTGCGCTTGCTGGCCATCGCCCGGCCAACAGTGATGAGTGCGAGAGGCAGCCCGCCACACTTCATAGCCAGCGCCTGCGCTTGTTGCCGGATCTCAGGGCTAGCACTCATCAGGTGGTCACCAACCTTCTCACGGAAGAGCTCCCACGCAGGCTCCCATGGAAGACACTCCATCTTGAGCTTGCGGCGGACATCCATGCGGTCGCACACATCCTCAATCCTCGTCGTTAAGACGATCTTGCTCTTGGAGTTGTGCTTGGGCACCGGGATACCAATCATCCGGAAATTGAGTGGCTCCCAAACGTCGTCCAGCAGCAGCACAAAGTTCATCTTGCTGAGCACCCTGTAGAGCACACCGGCGCGCTCCTTGGGCGTCCGGTTCTCCCACGACACGCCGAGCCGGTCGCCGATGATCCTCTGGATGTCGTTGAGATCGAAGTCCTTGCCCACCTCGATGTAGATGGCGACATTGATGTCATGGGAGTTGATGAGGAAGTCGTTGTTGAACTTGTTGAGCAGCGCGGTCTTGCCGACCCCCGCCATGCCGTAGATGCCGACGATGCCCACGTCGCCGTCCCGGACGCATGTGTGGAGCTCGTGGAGCAGCGCGTCCCTGCCGAGCACCGGCGCGCTGGGCATCTCCTCGAAGCGGACCTGAACGAGCTCGTCGGCGACCTTGTGGAAGTCGGCCTTCTCCTTGAGGCCCGCGGCCTCGTCGCGAGCCTCGTCGGCCTTCTTGCTGAGGTGGTAGGTGGCCTTGTAGCCGGGGGCCTGGTCGGGCGGGAGCTGCAGGCGCGCCTGGTACTCGTCGGCGATCCGCGCGGCGGCGTCCTCGAGCAGGGCGACGCACTCGAGCCACCACTTGACCTGGCTGGTGGCCTCCATGCCCTGGCGCTCGGCGGCGTCGACCATGCGCTAACTCAACTGTTACACGGTGCTAGATACAGTCGGGCTGCCTGTCCTAAAGTTGGCAATGGTATAGGATCGTACCGTCAGTACTATAGACTGAAATCAGTGTGAGTTGGACAGTTGTGTGAATGCCTTTCTCACACTATTCGCATAATTTTCGTGAAAAAACGAATATCATTGATCAGTAGCAGTCGCAATCAAGGAGAGAAATCAGAGATGCATCCTCAACTCAGATCGTCCTATGACAAATTAAATGGTACTGCAATGCAACGATGTTGCAAAGCTAATTAAGGTGTTATTAAGCTTCCGAAAGTAAAAAGCAAAATCTAACCAAAGACGAATGTTGGCAGCGCAAAGATAAAGAGAGCTGCCTTATGCAATGTCGTATCCATAGATGGAAATGAGTGCGAATATAGGAAACGTAATAAAGAGACTAAAGATAGACAAGGCGGAAAGTGCCGGGGTGCATCACCTAGGGTGGCCGAGTTGAAAGTCGTGGCGCCGTCGACCACGTTGCGGCTCCCGGTGATCACCGTCGCGTCCATGCCGTCGCCCACGATCATCAGCTCGCGCTTCTTCTTCCCCACCTCGACGTTCTCCTTGTACACCCCTTTCTTCACATAGATCACGTACCGGCTCTTGCCGCCGTCGGGCGCCGCGTCCACCGCCTCTTTCACCGTCCTGAACTTGCCGCTCCCGTCCTGGGCCACCACGACGTCGGCCTTGATGGCGGCGGCGCCTCCCGCGCCCGCTTCAAGGAGAGCGCGGTCTCGCGCCGGCACCCACGACGGGAACGTGTACGTGTCGGCGACCTCGGCGAGCGCGGCGTCCAGGGAGCCTGCTGAGTCATCGACGGCGCTCAGCACGGCGAGCGACGCGCTCACGAGGGACTTCAGCGGCTCCAGCCGCGCCCCGACGGCGTCGCGCAGCGGCACGTCGACGACGCCGTCCACGCACGTCGCGTAGTAGGTAAGTGCGGCGCTAAGCCACGTCCGCGCGTCTTCCGCTGGGGCCACGGCCGCGGCCTGCGAGGCGTCGGCGAGGCGATCCCGCGCGAGGTCCATGAGCTGGACGCAGTCCGCGAGCGCCGCGCGCCGCCTCGGGTCGCTGCCGCTGCCGGCACGCCGGTGCATGCCGGACACCACGGCGGCGGCCGCGTCGTGCTGCGCGAGAGACATGGCGACGATCGCGCGGAGGACCTGCGTGGGGCGGGTAGGGTGCGCTCGTGGAGACGCTAGCACGGCGTCGGCCACGATGGCGTGGCATGAGGCTGGGTCCGGGGAGCTGCCGCAAAGGTCCGGAGTGGAGAGGCTGAGGAGGAGGAACGCTGCTCCGGCGCAAAGCAGGGTGGCCGATGACAGCGTGATCAGCAAGACGGGCCTGCATGGAGACGCGTTTCTTTGGTAGGGCGAGGAGAGGAGAGGCTCATTGCTAGTACTAAGCATGGTGACTACTGTACTGGTGTCCTAGTGAAGAGACACCGCAGCTGGGGTTCTATCTTCTATAGGTGGAGGAGGAGGATGACTGGATAAGGTTCATAAGTCCTCGAACTATAGTGCTTCATACTTCCAATACAGCATTGACTATCACGGCTAGCTGGCTGAAAGACTTAAGATCAGGCACATGGTTTTCAACCAATAGCACATGGTCTTTGGAATTTGAATAGTGGGGTTGCTGAAATAGTTGTTCGTTATAGAAGGACAATCTGTCACTAGTACTTTCCTACGTGATTTTTTAAAGAGCAACCATGAATTGTCATCAGGATCGTTTATTTTGTGGAGAACCGTGCTGCAGTGCTGTAGGAGTAGATGTACAGGGTGTTTGGTTTGTAGAACCAACTAATGCTTCATTAGGTGATGCATCATGAGTCCATCCCATGAATTTTGGTGGAACCAACTCATTCCTCATGCATATACTAATTATTAACTTACGAGAAATGATGTGGTGATGCATCAACTCATTCTATTCCATCAACCAAATAGAAAAAAGTGAGGAGTGAGAAGATGATGGACCACCTCATTCCTTAGACCAAACACACCAGTAAAGAATCATGGAGTACACGAGAAGAACAAACAGTTCGATTTAAAGGTTAAGGCCATTCGATGGCCATGGCGTGAGGGAGGCCACGATCTACCACTTATCTATCATTCCATCTGACCATGGCGGCCATGCAAAGAGGTAAACCCCTGTAACCCTGTTGCAAGCCATGGCGGCGTGACCTTCAATCAAGCATCTCTCCATGACATGTTCCTTGTGCACCTGTCTACGGCGGGCTCTCAGGCAACCGATGTGGTGGATGGACGCATCATCTATATGGGCGGCGGATTTGACGAGGAAGAGGCCCAATCTAGTGTGGAGGAGTCCGAATCCAATGGGCTCGGATCCTGGCAAGGCTGGATCTTTTTATTTTAAAAGGACTCGTTCGGTTAGCTGGGGAATGATTCCAGGTGGATGGCCTTCAATGTTTTACATATGATTGGAACGATTCCAGTCCAAAATGGTCCGGAACGGCCAGGAACAATGCAAACAGAACGGGGCCTAAGTAGATTTACATAGGTGAGTCAAAGTTATGAACTCCAAATGTCCCCATTGATAGATACCTCAGGGTAGAGGCTTCCAAGCCACCTCTAAAAACGACTTTTGTCCATCTCTGACTTTGAATAATGTAGTGTGTTTAACATTTAGATTGTTTAACTGCATTAAGACTGACAAAAATGATCTGTGACTTTTTTGAATCGCAATACAGACATAGACGCTTTAATAAACACGTGCACATTCACTCCCTTGGAATGCATGAGATAACTTATAAAACTGCTACACGTTAGCAACAGGGGCGAAGCTACGTATAGGTTAGGGGGTGCCCAGGCACCCCCAAAATTTTGTAAAAACAGTGATCATGTCTAAAATTTCACCATATATGTACTCCCATAAAAGATATCTATGCACCCGCAAGCTAAGTGCACCCCCCCTCTCACCTACTCTAGCTTCGCCACTGGTTAGCAATGTACTTGTACTTTTCATAATGGGGGTGATATGGATAGATTTGTACTTAGTGGGCAATTTTTGCACTTAGTGATTGATAATGTATATAGCTTACATGAAGAATATAAAGTTGATGTATATATTGATAATATTATTAAAGGGTTCTTTATACATATAACGTCTCTTATTCACGATTGATTTCAGTTATTTTAATAGTATTCTGTAAGAGGAAACAGATCGAAATACGGTTGATAAACCGGTTGATAAGTTAGCCAACATTTCCAGAGGACGATTAACTTCGGTGGAAGCGTGTTCTTGCTAATATTTGAAACACAGCAATTTTTATACTAATAAACAAATTCCAAACTAAACGCGGAGCGCACACGGAGCCGAGGCGCGCGCAGCCCACGCAAACCGTACTCCTAAGATGGGCCGATTGTAACAACACTTTTGTATAAACATAAGGCATTCTCAAATGGAAACAATTTCTGAAAGGAAACTTTATATAGGATGCCACATTTTCTGAAAGGGAACACTGCCTACAGGAAGAGAAGACAAGGCCGAGAGCGAGAGGAGAAAACAGAGGATCACACGCCAGGCGTCCAGTCCATGTGTGGCATCAAAGCATCTGCCGAGCACCGACTTCCTTTCGCTTTCGGCACCCACACGCTACCGGCCAATTGCGTCAGCCGTAGTTGAGCCGGAATATGTCGTTCTGCACGAAGAAGCTCCCCTGCTCGTTGGGTACCAGCTGAAACATCTGCACTCCCAAGATTGAATGAATCACAGCATTAGTATTCAAGCCTGCAACTCGGAAACAGTCTGAGAGGAAAAACACAAATGCGTACTACGCCGAGACGGACGGCCTACCTGGCTGAACCTCAGCTGGTGCTCCTCGCCGGCGAGCTTGAGGATGCCGCTGACGAACACCAGGATGCTGCCGGGGAAGGACGGCGAGGGCTGGCAGTCGACTGTGCTGACGGTGTGCCGGCATCGCTCGAAGGGCAGCTGCGCCAGCTTCCGGCCGATCGCCTCGGCGCCCGCAACGGCGTGGCCCTCGAAGGAGAGCATGGAGGTTTGGCCGTAGAGCGCGGCCAGCGCGGGGCGGTTGCCGTCGAACGTGCCGTAGTAGTGATCCACGAAGGCCCGCGCCACGACGTCGCAGTGGCTGTCGCCCGCGTCGCCGTTGCCCTGGCCGCCGTCCATTGTCTTGTCTGCCGGGGTCCTCGGTCGGTGCTGATGCCTGGTGGAGTGGTGGTGGTGCCCTCTCGTGTGCTTGGGGCAGGTGATGGTCACCTTGCTCAGCTCGCGCGGGAATTTGTAGGCGCGGCCACGGACCGCGGTGGTGCGCCGTGCGCGTTGCTTTGCTGCAGTATGGGGTAATCCGTTTGTGTAATCGAAAGAACGAGCTTTGCGCTTTTGCGTTGGCGTAGGTGGAACGCCAAATCGCATATGGTGGGCGTGCGTGCGTCGGTGGCTCGGTGCGTGCCGCCACATAATTTCTGAACAAGCTAGGCGCTGGAAACGCAGAGCAGCCAGAGGCAAAAGAAGACAGCAGCAGAAACCAGGAGCATTGTTCCACGGAAAATAAAACGAGTGTGTGTATATATGTTTGGTTCACTCCCATCACCTATTGTTTCATCGAGCTTGGCTTTATGCTCTTCCTTTGTTTTATGGATATATGCATGGATGCATCTTTTTTTAATCTTATTAATGCATCTTGTTTTTTTTTACAAGGAAAGTACTAACCGTAACCGCCTTCGGAAGATGCACGCAAGGAATACAATGCAGAGCTGACGGCCCAAGCAGCATCAAACAGGAACTGCGGTGGTCAAGCTAGATCACGTGTTCACAACAGACAGAGGGTGTACATTCTCCGGCGGAAAAAGTCTACTTTTTCTCCCTGAATTTTCAGGGAAGTTCGCTTTTCCTCCCTTAACCGCAAAACCGGACAAACTACCTCTCTCAACTTCTCAAACCATGCGTTTTAGCTCCCTGAAGTGGTTTTGAGGGCGGTTTTGCTACAGTGACAGTAGTTTTGTCTTTTTCTTTTTTTATTTATTTCGGTTGAATTTTTAAAAAATCACAGTAAATTATAGAAAAATTATAAAATAAAAAATTCAATTTTGTTAGACTCCACATGAGTAGATCTACACAATTGATATATAATATGTCATACTTTTGTACAAAGTTTCTGATATGAAGGTTTGTTCTTTTCTATTTATTGCGGCCAAATCTTTTAAACGTTATAGTAAATCATAGAAAACCCATAAAAAATAAAATCCGATTTTGTGAGACTTAACATGAGTAGATCTATGTATGAACATATAATATGATATGTTTTAGTCCATCAAAATAATTATAAATGATGCAACTTTAAATTATTTTAATTAATTATAGAAAAGTACAGATCTTAAACTAGAGCAAAAACCTTATAATAAAACATACCATATTATATGTTCATGTGTAGATCTACTCCTGTTAAGTCCAACAAAATTGTATTTTATTTTTTATGATTTACTATAACGTTTCAAAGATTTAGCCGAAATAAATGGAAAAAAACCTTCATAGCAAAAATTTTATACTAAATCATACCATATTATATATAAATTGTGTAGATCTACTCATGTGGAGTCCAACAAAATTAAATTTTTTATTTTATAATTTTTCTATAGTTTACTACGGTTTTTTAAAAATTCAGCAGAAATAAATAAAAAAGAAAAAGACAAAACCGTCGTCACTATAGCAAAACCACCCTTCACTGTAGCAAAACCGCCCTCAAAACCACTCCAGGGAGGTAAAACGTACGGTTGGAAAAGTTGGGGGAGGTAGTTTGTCCGGTTTTGCGGTTGAGGGAGGAAAAACGGATTTTCGCGAAAGTTTAGGGAGCAAAAGTAGACTTTTTCCTTCTCCGGCCACCCCGAGTCCCCCCGGCCCAGTTCTCACGCAGGCCGAAAACGCGCTGTGAAGCAAAGTCGTCTGGCGATGGAAAACAAACGAACATGGGTCGTGTTTTGCCCCACGGACGCCGCACGATTGCGAAACTGAAAGCCAGCCAAGAAGACCGCCGCTTTCGGCGCCCGGCAGGATCCGCCACCGCTAGCTTTCGGCCACAGCGCAAACGTGTCCTTTTTTTTTATGCAATCCTGGCTCTATGTATACCTGGGCAACAGGCCGTGCCGAGCCGATGAGGGTCGGGCCTATAAGGCCCGCGTGCCCTGCGGGCCATGCCTATCAGGCCCACGGGCTTGACCTCCGGCCCAGGCCTGGGCCCGGTCATAGGACGAGCCGGCCCGAAGGCCCGCCAAACCCGCCGGGCCCACCAGGCCCGCCAGTGAAAATAGGATATATATGTGTATATATGTGTTTTTATATCTATAAACATGTATTTATATATATTTATATTTACTTATATATATATATAGTTATATATGTATTTATGTTTATTTTTATATATTTATATATGTACTAGGTAAATGTCCGTGCGTTGCATCGGGAAAAAAATAATATCACAATAATATAAGTATTTAGTGTTGTACCTTTATAAAATGAACCATGATAACAGTTGAAAGAATTTATTGTATTGAGACGGCTTGAAATCGGTCGTCCGTACGGTCTTAATTTTTTGACACTCGGGGACCGTTTGACAGAGCTCTCTAGAGCGGATTCTCATGAAGATTCTCTGGCTACAAAACGTATTTTTAAGCGAGAAGTGATTCTTTGTTGATTCTGTGAAGTGATTCTCTAAAAGGAACTAAGAGACTAACAACTGAAAAAAGTTGCTTCACCGGAGTCTGTGAAGTAATTCTCTATCCCGATTTTAAGAGTTTATGCTAAAGAATCAAAGAGAATCACTTTCAGCCACAGAATCACTTCACCAGGTCTGGGTTGCTACACCGGAGACCTGGTCGAGCGTTACGTCCGCCTCCACCCCATTGATACCACGGTCGTCGGGGAGGTACTGACCGATGCTCTGTGGCGAGGGGGAGGCATCAAAAGAGGGGAGTGGCGGAGCGGCATGTCAAAGGCCCGGAGTGCTGACAATGGAAGTACACTGACAAGCGCCATCCCTGCTACCGCATCGAGTCACTGTGGCACCGGCACAACGAAAGAGATCTCGTCATTTGTTTGTTCCTCCATCCGCTGCCACGGGCGAACGCGCAAAAATCTTAGGAGGGACGTGGAGCCATGAGCGAGCGTGTGAGCGTGGAGAGATCTTGCCAAGGAGGCGAGCATTTAGGGGAGGAGTTTAAGGGAGGCGACACAGGGAGGGCCAATCTGGAGAGGAGTACGCGGAGCGTCAGTTAAGGTTGCCGGATGGGAGATTGGATGAAGGGCCGGTCCTGAGTTTGTTAGACCAAGAACGAAACTAAAATTTTAGACCTTCTAGTACTACTCATGGTTAGTATATATATACACACAATATACAAAATGTTATTAATAAGCAATTAACGGAATGCAAAAGCAATATTTATAGAAAATAATTTGTATACATATTAAATTATCTTCTAACATTCATCGAGTAAGTCATCGATGATGATGTCAATATCAATCTTGTCCAATAATCACTTGATGACATTGTAGATCTTAAATAGTTCTTCAACAATTTTAATTATGAGAGGCTCTTTTTTAGCTAATGTCATATTGCCAATCCATTTAGCCTCTCTTGGTGACATGGTGATGTTAAAATTTAGAGAAACAATTAGTAACTATAATTAACAATTTAATAAAATAGGGGTCACATGAGAAACAATTAGTAACTACTGTACGTTGTTGGCTTTGCTTCCGTCTGGCCCTGCCCGTTGCTGATTGGTGGAACTGCCGAACAGGATACAGGATACAGGGATGAGGGCGAGGGATCAGTTGATCATGTGAGACAAAACCGGTCCTGCGATTCGCCACCTCCGCTGCTCTGCTCGCATGGCTCAAACGCCGCCAGGCCCACCACGTTGCATGCCCGCATGCTCAGTAAGGAACCGGGAAAGATTGCGTCCACCGTCCACCGTTCGAGTGTACGTATACGTGGGGAGGGGCCATCACTTCGGTGGACCTGGGACGGCCGTCCCTCCCGCCCCGCCGCAGGGCCGGCTGATGACATTCCATTTTTACTGCCCGTCCGTACGCTGGGGGGAGCTGAGGTGTGGCCGGGTGGAGCGATGTCGTAGGTAGCCTTGGATTCACCCTGGATAGACGATATCAATCCGTCTTTTTTAGTTGTAAAGATAGAGATTTATATTTATATATATTTATGTATATATGTCGGGACGTGCCGAGGGTTAGGCCCAGGCACGGCCCTAGGAACGGGTCGGGCCGGCCTGGGCCCGCTGGCCACCGTCCCCAAGCCGCCGGGCTCCTTTGCCGCCGTCTGCCCGCGCCAACCGAACAGCGCTGGACGCCGCGCGTCGAGCTCCTCCTACCTCAAGGTAGCACGGAGCCGCCACCGGCCCCCGCCGGATCTACCGCCGTCCGCCCGTGCCGACCGAGCAGCGCCGCGCGTCGAGCTCCTCCCTCGGGGTCGCACGAAGCCGCCGCCGGATCTGCCGCCGTCCGCCCGCGCCGACTGAGCAGCGTCGGACGCCGCGCGTCGAGCTCCTCCCTCAGGGTCGCACAGAGCCGCCGCCGGACGTCCGCACGAAACTGCTCAACTGTAGCGAGCTCGAGTCGCACGTCGGCACCGGTGAGTCCTCCCCACCCCCTCCTCCCTTCACCCACCTTGCTCGACTCCTGTCTCCCTCGGGTTCGGAGTGGCCGATTCCCATGTTTCAGTAGGGGCTTCGTGGCTTTGTGCTTCGCGGCTCCTTCGGTTCTAGATCGGTAGCGGCTTCGTGGCTTTGTGCGTTGGGTCTTGCAGCTGTAGATTTGGCGTTGGAGCCCTGAATCCGGTGGTCATTACATGGCTCCGTGCGGTTGGGGACAGGAGTCGCATGTTCATCTGTTGGCTCCGTGTTCATCTGTTGGATCATGCCTAATCCTACACCATGACATCCGTAGCATGTTGCAGGTGCTCCAGACTTTGTTCCTTTCCTGGAAATAGGGAAAAGAAGCAACAAAAAAATGAATGAAACAACTTGTGTGTATTAGATATATGAAAAAATATCGTGTGTGTATCATGATTTTGAATCTGAGTACAAGCAGAGTAATCAAAATGTGGGTATCATAGTTCAAATATCAAGCAGAGTAATCGAAATGCCTTGTATGGTCAAATGTCTTATAACTAAGCGTCACATCGGAAGCCAATGATTCAAAGTTTACCATCAACACCTAAACTGTTGTTTAGATTACAAAATGCACCTGCAACTTTGGAATATCTGCAAAATATACTTTCATCCAATAAAAAACGACACCTGCATATCACATTCAAATCGACCTTCAATTTTGGAATCTCAGCAAAACATACTTTCACATAGTCAAAAAATCTTTTTTGGTTCCCAAAATAACAAACCTTGTACTTCCTGCTGGTCATTTGTTACCAGAAATGAAGCCTTGTTGATAAAAGCCTCAACATTCACTGCATCATCATCCTAAACAAATGAAGAACTAAATGAATTCAACAAACACTATGCATCTAACCTCTAAATAGAGTCGTACAATATGCAAGCATCCTAAATTCCTGATTGAAAGGAATAGGTTGGAACTTCTGCGCTCCTTTTGACCATTGGTGTTTCATCCTTATCGGGTGGATCTTCTTCCTTGGGCACTTCTTCTCTTAGTACTCCATCGGGTTCTTCTTCTTTTGGCACCTCTCCTTTGTTATGTGAATTACACAACTTAGGAGGAGGTGGTTCTTTCTTTCTGCTCCACCTTGTTCTTGGGCGCCTCTTCTTGGTACGGATGGGTTTTGCTTCCTGCATGTTAGCGGCATATGCGGGACAACGGGAAAAGGAGAATATTTCCTTCCTCCCTCCTAATGTCATTTGAATTTTACCACTTCCCACATATATGCAGGCATCAACAGTGTTCAAGAAGGGTCTACCTAAGATTAGAGGCACATCTTTCCTATTTCCCACATCTAGTATTATGAAATCAGCAGGAACATAGGAACCTCTAATATGAACAGGTAAATCATTAACTATTCCTTCTACATAGCAAGTGGATTGATCAGCTAGCACGACATAGGCAGATGTGGATGACATGGGTGGAAAGAACGAGTTTTCATAGAAATCTTTAGATAGAATGTTCACACTCGATCCTAAATCACACATGGCATTTTTAAAGACTTCACCAAAGATTGAGCATCTAATTATGGGACTACCAGGATCACCCTTTTTAACAGTCATGGTTTGATCTTCATAATAGTTAAAATATTTTATTTCAACCATGTTAGCAGTTTCCATGTCAGGTTTAGCAGAAATTTTGTCAGTTTCAAAAGATGGTATGATAGCAGCAAGTTGAGCTAATTGGGTTTCTAACATCTTATTAAAGCTAAGTTGATTTTTCAGAGCAGATGAGAAATCTTCCAATTTAGCATTTATATTCTCAAGGGTTTTATCATTCGACATTAATTTCTTATTCAAAAATTCAGTAGTTCTACCTTAAGAGTAGACTAGATTCTTTAAGAACGAGAAATCATCAGAATTATGAAAATTAGAGCGGGGGAATGAATTGTTACCTTGAGAGTTTGCAAGCTGATTCCATCCTTGATTCTGTTGACGGAAACCGTTGTTGTTGTTGATGAAGTTCAAATCTTCATGTAGCTCGGGGCAGTGGCTCCCAGAAGGTCCGGTTTCTCCACAGACTTCACAAGTCATGTAGGATTCCAGAGATTGGACACTCTCTTGTTGGTTCATCTTCTCATAGCTGTCCAGCTTCTTTGCCAGCAGGTCCATCTTGGCCACGATCATGTCGGCCTCCTTAAGGGAATGCATACCTCGCTTACGGGGCTGTAGTCTCTCGTCATTCCATCCTTGGTTCGACACCATCTTCTCTATGCGAGCCTTAGCATCTGCAACATTCAGAGAAAAGAATGCACCGCCGGCGGCGGCATCCAAATGGCTTCTAGAGAGAGGGGTTAGGCCATGGTAGAAGTTCTGGATCAATAGCCAGTCCTCCATACCATGGTGCGGACAAGCAGCGACATACTCTTGCAACCTCTCCCAAGCCTCGGGAATAGATTCCTCGGCTTGTTGCGTAAAGCTGGAGATTTTGTTGCGCAGAGCATTCGTCTTGGCCAACGGAAAGAATTTGGCGAGAAAAACATTGGAACACTTGTCCCATGTGTCTACAGCGTTGCGATCGGTATAGAACCATTGCTTCGCTTTTCCTAGCAAAGAGAAAGGAAAGAGACGAAGACGGATGGCTTCTTGGGTTATCCCCTTAATGGTGAAGGTGCCGCAAATCTCCAAAAATTGTTGGAGGTGAGCATTGGCATCCTCATGAGCTTTGCCACAGAACGGGCTAGCTTGGACCATCGTGATCAGAGCCGGTTTCAACTCAAAATTGAGGTTGGCATCGATCACGTCTGGTCCTATCGCTACATTAGCGGCAGAAGGAGCAGAAAATTCACGAATGGTCTTGTTGGCCATCGTGAAGATAGAACGAGATAAGAAAGAAAGGAGTTGAAGAAGAAGAAGGAAAAAGATAAGAAGGACTAAGGAAAGAAAGAATGGGGTAAGATGGGATTCGCTAAGCGGGAGCTTAAGCGAAGATAAATTCGACACGGACTCAACCGATACACCGATTGCCTTCCCCGGCAACGGCGCCAGAAATGCTTGTTGGTAGTTCTTAGCTTCACTAAAGATAGTGTTAGGCAACTATCCCCGGTAACGGCCCAGAAATGCTTGTTGACACTAGCCAACGTCGTTACTAGGAGTAGACTATGGAATCTATTCCAGGCAACGGTGTCAGAAGTGCTTGAAGCAAGTCCGGTCACTATACCTAAAGGAGTGAAGCTAAAGCAGCTATCTACTAATGCCAAGCGGGGTTGTCAATCCTGACACTAGTAGGAGCTAGCTAGAGAGATTGCAATCTACCAAGAGGAGATTCTGCAAACGCACAGAACTATCGTAGTAGCACTTCGCTTGGGAGTACCAGGTGTCGATTTATTTGATCCCAAGGGAAGGCTAGGGTGGTGTATGAGTCGAGTCAAGGAGGGGATGAGAGTCGAAGAAAAAGAGAAAAGGAAAAAGGGGAGAAGGGAAAAGAGAGGATGGAAGGCTAGAAAGAATGTATGGGTGGATAGGTAAGGATGATATGGATGGCTAAGGTAAGGTGGATGGATAGGTAGATAAGGGGTAACTAAAGGATAACTAACTAATTACTAACTACTAACTACTCCTAGATAACCACAGAGCAAGATAACTACGAAGCAAGATAGTTACGAAGCAAGGCAGGCAGAAGTCAATAAAGCAACTAAGTTGAGTAAAGTTTTATTCCTATCTTGTCAAGAATCGAGGCGTACTAGCCTTTACCACTTACTTAGGTTGAACGCTAGCACAACGAGCCTTACTGTTAAACTGGGCCAACTACGTGGTGGAATTCAAGGCGCACATGGCTGTCACCACCTGCTTGCTACCACAGCTATCCGGGGGTCCAGCCGTATCTGAAGGTAAGTCTATAACTAAGCACCACGCTTAACTATATTCTAACTATCTCTATCCTAGCTTTGAATAGAGACACCCTTGCGGACGTCAGAGCAAATACTTGACTTAATAAGATAAACACTAAACTAACTAAGCAACCTATTGGCAAAGATCAAACACTAAGCTCACTAGAGATTAACTACTATGGCTAAGTGAATTGAACTGTAGGATAGCTAGGTCACACTCAAGGTACTTGATAAAGTAATACTAAAAGTAATACTAAAAGTAATGCTTAAAGTAATACTGAGATAAAGATAAATGTACCTGAGATACAAGAGAGCAAACCAGACCAGAGACGTCGGGAAATCAACCGACCTCTGATGCCAGTCGCTCGCACCCGCTTCTCTCTTAGCAAGCTCTACGCTCCTTTTACCAAGGACTTAGGCTGAGCTGTGCTAAACTAAGAGCCGCGCTGTAGTGAGGGCACTAGAGCTATACTCTCTCTACTAGCTAACCTACTTGCCTAAGCTCTCTGAGCTTCTAACCTAACTCTCACTTGCTTCTCTTGCTTGTGTTGCTTCTTGGTGTGGTATATCTGGGATATCTGGGATATGAATGAAGTGATGCCTCCGGGGGGTATTTATAGCCTTGTGGAGTGAGGGGGTACTTATAGGGGGCAGCCAACCGACCTAGGGTTAGGTCAGGTGGCGGGCGCCACCCCCTACTGGCGGCCGCCAGTCCCCTGGCCGTTGGATGCATCATCATTGATCCTACGGCCTCCAGGTGGTTGTCCAAGGCAGTTTGGAGGTCGGTTGCATGTCCTATCAACCGACTTAGGTCATGATCCACGCCACTCCCCTCCGTAGCCCTCCGATCAAACCGACCTAGTGACCAAGGGCCAAGATTTGGCCTTGGGGTGGTCACATGGATCAGTGACGTGGCAGGGGGGATTCTGGGCCAAACCCTAGTGGCGGGCGCCACCTAGGGGTGGCGAGCGCCACCCCCCTAAGGCCCAATTGGGCCCTGCTGAGTGGGTTTGGTCTCTGGTGGTTCAAATGTCCAAATTTGGTCCAAATTCCTGCATTCAAATAAAAATCTATGGACATGTGGAATTTGGTTAGTTTGAAACCTATTTGGCTACATTTCATGCCTTTTCGGTGGACTTTAGGGTAAAATGTTGATGGTAAAACAGGTGTTTAAGGACCATCAACAACAACATCATCATCTGGGAGTCTTTGTAGAGGTGTCCCTCGAAGGACAACCTCTCCTCCCTAGAGAATTAGGTTTAGATTTTCCAATGTAATAGCTTAGCTCTAGTCGGGAGTTAGGGAGAGCGGAGCTGCGCTCCGGTTCCGGAGGAGTCTTCAGAGTTTTGGTATGTCTTTGTATCTTTTCTTTGTAAGACTTATGCTTTAATATATTTATCTTCTCTATTTACTTTATGCTTTATTATATGATTAGTATAGTTGTTATATCTTGGCATGGGATCTTTGCTCGTATTGAATGCTCTAGTTATAGGCCATAATTAGAGTAGTAATCGATAGATTAGACATGGTGTTTAGTCTATAGGTTACCTGAGGTTGCGCTCAATCCCACGGAATTGTTGTGGTAGCCCCAGGGGTGACAGCTCTGTTAGGCCTTCGTAGTCCACCACGTTCAGATTGATGTTTCGTAGAGCTTTTGGCACCCTTCCCCTCACTACCTTCTTCCCAGTCTTTTTCGAGAGTCAGAAAGGTACTGTTGCTCCAAAGTGCCAATGTTTATAACTGCTATATCTTTTCATCATTGTTACCTTAGAACCCAAGTAATAGAGAAGTACATAGGAACCTTGATCTCTCTCGTTGTCCTCCCACTATAGTTATCTATATATTTATCATTGAATTCTCTTTGATGTGCTTTCCTTATTATATATACCATATATCAACTACTCCTGCTTTAGTCTAATTAGTACTCTGAGTTAGTAGATGCATGATAGTGAGTTATCAGATTCTTGACCCTAGCTTCCCTGTGGTAAAATATAAATAACGATCCTGAAATACTCCCGGTAAAATGCTACAATGATGTTCTGTGCGCTTGCGGAATCTTTCATATTCTATTTGCGTTAACAAACGTCAACACTCGACTCCTGTCTCCCTAGGGTTCAGAGTGGCCGATTCCCATGTTTCAGTAGGGGCTTCGTGGCTTTGTGCTTCGTGGCTCCTTCGGTTCTAGATCGGTAGCGGCTTCGTGGCTTTGTGCATTGGGTCTTGCAGATGTAGATTTGGCGTTGGAGCCCTGAATCTGGTGGTCATTACATGGCTCCGTGCGGTTGGGGACAGGAGTCGCATGTTCATCTGTTGGCTCCATGTTCATCTGTTGGATCATGCCTAATCCTACACCATGACATCCGTAGCATGTTGCAGGTGCTCCAGACTTTGTTCCTTTCCTGGAAATAGGGAAAAGAAGCAACAAAAAAATGAATGAAACAACTTGTGTGTATTAGATATATGAAAAAAATATCGTGTGTGTATCATGATTTTGAATCTGAGTACAAGCAGAGTAATCAAAATGTGGGTATCATAGTTCAAATATCAAGCAGAGTAATCGAAATGCCTTGTATGGTCAAATGTCTTATAACTAAGCGTCACATCGGAAGCCAATGATTCAAAGTTTACCATCAACACCTAAACTGTTGTTTAGATTACAAAATGCACCTGCAACTTTGGAATATCTGCAAAATATACTTTCATCCAATAAAAAACGACACCTGCATATCACATTCAAATCGACCTTCAATTTTGGAATCTCAGCAAAACATACTTTCACATAGTCAAAAAATCTTTTTTGGTTCCCAAAATAACAAACCTTGTACTTCCTGCTGGTCATTTGTTACCAGAAATGAAGCCTTGTTGATAAAAGCCTCAACATTCACTGCATCATCATCCTAAACAAATGAAGAACTAAATGAATTCAACAAACACTATGCATCTAACCTCTAAATAGAGTCGTACAATATGCAAGCATCCTAAATTCCTGATTGAAAGGAATAGGTTGGAACTTCTGCGCTCCTTTTGACCATTGGTGTTCAGAATCATCTAGCTCTGCAAGCATCTCTCTAATCACTACCACCTATGAATTTTGGAGTCGGGGTGCATGGAGTCGCGTTTTTTTTCTTTTCTGACTGAGGACGGTTGAGGAGTCTTGTGGGTTCCGGGATCGGGGAGGCAGGGGAGTTGGAGGCAGAACCATCAGGGGTGTGAACGATTGTAGTTTCATCTTATTAGCATTAGAAGATCATTCCTTGCTCTTCAAAGAGAAACAATGAAGCACAATGTAAGATAATATTATTATGATACAACTTCAAAGTCCTAGGAAACTGTGGTTAGAATGAGTCAAATAAACAAATTAGTTCTTACTGTCAGGTGGGCTTGAACAGGATAGTGACAGGATAATTTGGATTGGGCTTGATTTCAATATGGTTTAAAGGGGAGCCGATAAGTTGGTTAGATTCACCTAAGTATTCAGTGTAATATTTCTATATTGATATTGTAGGACTACTCTAAAGGGACAAACCAAATTGTCGATGAAAACATGATCCAACAAAATATAAGCACTATCCTAAGACACAAAAAAATGACTCAAGCTCAATAGATGGAAGTGAATAATCCATGGGACATGATTATTGATGCATGATTGTGGACTTTTATTGGGTTAGGTGCATCAGACTTGTTTACTTTTTAAATGGGATTCCAATTTGGCTGCCCATTGGATTAGTTTTTTTATAGAGCATAGCATATGCTTGCAGACATCCACCTGAACAGGATTAACACACTGTGATGATCCTGTATACATTTAATACTTGCAATGGAACCATACATGTCTCTTTAGTGTTGAAAGAAATCCTTGTTCTACCAAACTTAAAGTTTCAATAGCTGAAAATTGTGTCCGCGTCATTTTTTTCACATTCTGAAGTTTCAAGAACAAAAGTAGTTCACTAAAAAAAAGACCACCCTAGGGTATAGCAGTTGGTGGCAATTTCATAGAAGTTTCATCAAGGGATCACATTGTTTTTCTGGAAAAACTAATGCCTTATAAATTACTGGGTAACACAAGCATGTTGCCACCAGTAACTTCGTGGCTATACACATGGATTGCAAGGAAGGGATTCAAATGAACAGCCCACATGATTGATATCAGAACACACATCTAAAGTACAAAGTAGGATCAATAAATAGCCGAAACGGATGTGTTGGTAAATGTGGAAAGAGTAAAACTGGTTAGACTCTGCAAATAATATACTTCAGAACTATTAAAACACCGATCATATTCAATGGTTATTGGTAAATTCAAAAGATGGAAGCTACGTCTTGATCTTGGGTTCAGTAGCTCCAGCGTCGGTCTTCTTGCAGATAGAGCATCCTCCATAACCATAAGGGAATCATTTTGCTGGTAGGTTTCTCTAGGCTCGAACAGCAGCAGAACAAGGGTTTTCGCCGGTAATTCTGTTTTTTTCGTCTGCACTGGAGACTAGCCGCTTTGTCTTTCTTATTTATATTTACTAGGTAGCGTGCCCATGCTTTGCTATGGGACAATAAAACTTTTATAATAAAGACACATAAATCACACGATAAGAATAATAACAGTGGCAAAGTGTAAATTTTTATAAGGGCAAACTTTTATAATATTGTGAAATTAATACCAAAGTTAGAGTAATAATATTTAATCCAAAATCAAAGTTCATGAAATAACAGTCATGGAGAAAGCGGTGTCGTAGCTCACTAACTTGGTAAGGACCGAGTGACAACCTTGCCATATACCTATAACAATCCAAAATATAATGCATTAACCAAGAATTTATGGGTAATCAAGTATATATTAGAGAAAGAATAACCAATGTGGCAAAGATAGAAAGGATAAATAGATCAACAGAACTATCAACATTGTCATGAGCTTTTGTTGTTTTTCCTAAACAACAATTCTTAGTTTGCTATATAATATCAATTGATTTGTGCATTCACCGGATAGCAACCAGGACACTATAAAATCCTTGATATACATGATCTTTGATGGGTGAGCACATGATCATATGCTGCCATCAGGAAACCAACAGCTACAGCCTACAACAAAGATTAGTATTTTTTGGAATGTCCGGCGTATAGTTCAGCAACCATCTAGCTAGGGTCCCAAATGTAAAGTTCAGTGAGAGATGCAGGGCACCTACGGAGTACTAAGTTCATCGACCAAAAGGGTGCTACAATATTATTAGAATGAACAGATGATGCTAACTCTGAAGTCTGAACTATCTGCCTGTAAAGGATTGATATTAATTAGCCAACAACATAGCTTTCCTAATTCAGAAACCAGATACATGGATAAGGGATGAATCAGAGGGAGTGAGGCATGGATGGGGGTCAGCATGTCATGTATGCAATATGTCCTAGGTCTACAAAACGGCGGCCAATGAGGTGATGGCAAAGTAAAAAAAACTTGCAACCAATATTTGTAAAGATTTAATGAATTGCTAGCTTTAATTCAGAAAATTGAGACCAGAACTAAACGATTGCCCCACTGGAGACTGGGTGAGCCAAGAAGAGTTGCTCGTGCTGCACGGAGGAGGAAGCAAGAAGGATGAGATTTGGAGCATGATTGTAGTTGTCGTGTTGTCCACCACGACGATTCCAGTTGCCCACCACGATGATTCTAGTTGCCCACCACGACGATCCAAATTTTAGTCTATCACACACTGTGATATCATCTGCGCCGACATTCAGGATCCGATGTTAAGAACTAAAGAGTTAAAGATCCAGGTGGTTGCCTCTCCAGTAGAAAATCATCATGGAAAGATCTAGGACCCGACATTGAGTAATCAGTATCGCGTGATCAAGTAGGGAGGGAATTGATTGGGTGGGGGGAGCGCAATGTTTTCTGATCGTCTAATCGTCCTTATCGGTACTTAGCAGTCGATTAGAGCCTTCGATTAGATCAGAGCGATCAGAAACCTGATTGTTTGATTAATCGTCGATTACTCACAATTAATCATCCGATTAGGCCTCTTGGCCGATCAACACTAAATAGGTAGATGGCATCCTTCAGTTACTGGGCTAAAATATGGAGGCTGGGACAAATATAGAGTCAGATCTCACAGGTAAGTAACCAACTAACTAGGATATAATCTTGAATCATGATGCTCGATGTCTACTATATAAATATATAGTATAGGTATATATACCATACATTATAGTCATATGTTGGACGATATATATATGCTCCATGTCTATTCTGATAAACCACATAGAGTTACTATTTTTTGTCCTTTATTAGACCAACATATTTCTAAGCTTATGTGTTATTGACTGTTTTTGCAGGGGCTACTCATTACTAAGTGTAGAGTGCGAAAGGTGCCCTGCAAGGTTGTGATGTGATCAATGATGCATCATCAATCATGCAAACTTGGGAGAGTACAACAAGCTGAACTCTTTTACTTTCTACTGAAGAAATGGCATCTCATGGCATCAGATTGACTAACTTTCATCAAAGATTTACCATTGCATATACCCGAACCCTACACACTGCTGATTCGTCACTATGTAGTTGATTGGAGTGATCCATAAAAAAGACCGTTATATCTGTATATTGCAGAGAGATTATTTGCTTGTGTTATAGCATGTGCAATGCAATGATTCTAATTCGTTGTACTATACTCGACAGTAATGAAAATTCCAAAGCACATTAATTGCTTGACACTGCAAGTTGATTCTCCGTGTGGCAACGAGGCCGGCAGCAGCAATGTCTGGCTTGAACACTGAGGCCCTGACTTCCAATGTTGGCACACCATCTATTATTTGTTTTTCACTCAAGCAGTTTAGTATTTCTTTGCATGCTACAAATTCCAGTGGACTAATCTAACTAATTTATTTGGGACATTTCAACTTAGTATTAGGAATGTCCGAACCTGATTGGATCGTTGAAATAGATGCGTTGTAATGAATTCCCATGCAAGTTTTCATAATTGTGGATTGATGGGATCAAGATTGCTTCATCTTATTGTATGGTTTGATATATTTCATTTCTTTTTATCAGTGTGCAATTCACAGGATCACGTGTCATGTTAATTTATTTTAGTGCAACATATTTTGCAAATCTTTCTTATGTGTCGGTGGTACAAAAAAGGGGTACCCCCAATCAACGCAAACACCCGAACGCTCCGTCTCCGTCTCGCCCGAGCCCTCCCAGCCAGGCCTCGGGCGAACGCTCCGTCTCCGTCTCGCCCGAGCCCTCCCAGCCAGGCCTCGGGCGAACGCTCCGTCTCCGTCTCGCCCGAGCCCTCCCAGCCAGGCCTCGGGCGAACGCTCCGTCTCCGTCTCGCCCGAGCCCTCCCAGCCAGGCCTCGGGCGAACGCTCTATCTCCGTCTCGCCCGAGCCCTCCCACCTCCAGCCAGGCCTCGGGCGAGCACGATCGCTCTACTCGGCTCACTCTCTCGTCTCGCTCGAGCCCTCCAGACCTCGGGCAAGCGCGCCCCCACACCCTCGAGCCTTAACACACGGACCTCGAGCTGCACAGACAGCCGTACCAGCCCATACCACGCATTTAATGCCTTCACCTACTCCGGTCATGTCCACTAGTGCACGGCGTGTACCACAGTAACTCGGTGTAAAGGTCAAGTCTCGTTTTCACCACAAGCATGGGCAAAAGGGCACCAGTGCAGCACTGTTCGGCCACACCAGGCACTGTAACCCCTCGAGGCCGGCTACGCGCCCCTCGAGCCAGGCACTGTAACCCCTCGAGGCCGGCTACGCGCCCCTCGAGCCCTGCACTGTAACCCTCGAGGCCGGCCCGCACCCCCCGGCTCCGCGCCCTCGAGCCCCCGTGGCACCACCTCGAAGCCGGCTCCGCGCCCTTCGAGCCCTAACTACTTTCGTGCTATTGGAGGACAGGTACCCCAAGACCCGGAGGGACCCACCGCGTACTGTACATTCCGGGATGGGTGCTGTACGGCTCCCGCCTTGTCGCGCCACCCACGTCCGCGCCCAGGATGGAAGCCACGACCAAGGACGCCTCAACAGCGACGATCACATCGGCTCCAGTGGCCCCGACAAGACAGGGTTCCTACCCTTCTCCGTATGGGGCACCATACGCCCCGACACCTGTAATACCTTTATGTAACCCTGGCCTCCCCTTGCTCTATAAAAGGGGACGCTAGGGCCCTCATTCGGGACGACGGACACAACACGAGTCCACGCACAGACACGAGTCCGGACTCCGGTCCACGCTCACTGAGCTTGTATTCTCCCCTGTACAAGCACTTAGGTGCAAGTAATACAAGAACATCCCCCCGCTGGACGTAGGGCCTTCTTTGCCCGAACCAGGATAAATCCTTGTGTCCCCTTGCATCACCATCCAGGAAGAGAAGCACGCGATCATATTACTCGTTGGTGTGATACCCCCGGGTACGAAACACCGACAGTTGGCGCGCCAGGTAGGGGACTTCGCGTGTCCGAGCCGATTTCTCGTTGATTCCTGGATGGCTTCATCCCCTCTTCCGTTCTCGGCTGGTGCCGTCGTCTGGTTCGGGAGCCTCGAGTTCCTGGCCACAGGCAACGGCAACGAGCTGACTCTGCTCTCCACGGAGGGCCTGGGCGGAGTGCGTGTCACGCCACCCCGCGCGGGGGCGTGACGCGTCGCCCGCACCACCACACGTCGCCACGTCGCGAGCGGCGCCATCGTCACCGTCGTCGTCGGGCGCAGGCGGTGCCCGCGGCAAACACCTACGCCCCCGTAGCCGGTGCAGGGTCCCCAAGGGGAACCCGCCCGCGCGCGGCCGGAGACCTCCAGGGCGCGCTCACGCCCGCCTAGCGACTTCGCATTCATCATGCGTACGGACCAGGGACCAGGCCAGAGGCCTCCGAGCCGTGCGCCGTCGACGCCGCTCAGCCTCCTCCCGCACGGGTCGCGCGCCGCGCTCGACGCCAGCGGTTCCCGGTCGGCCTCGACAACTCTGCGGCTGTATACGCCCACCGCCTCGACGAGCGCCATCAGGACCAGACGGGCGGACCGGGAGCAGCGTTCGGGCGCGCTGCTGCAGGCCATGGCCAGCCTGGAAATCGTCCACCCCGCGTGCGTCGACCGCGACTTCTTGCGACCCCTCGAGCCACCTCGGCGAGCCAGCCACCGTCGGAGAATGGTACCGCGAGCTGCGGTCCCAGCATCGGCCAAGGCGGCGTGCCGTCAACAGCTCCGACTCCGACGAATACGACTACCACGACCCCGACCTCTGGGATCCCACCAGGGAGTGCTTCCAACTCGAGGGAGTCGTATGCGATACCGAGGACGAAGGCGACGACGACAGGCCGGCCCTCGACCTAGAGGGACCTAGCGACGTGGCCGCGGCAGGCGGATCACGCGTTCAGGGAAGGGACGAACCTCGAGCACCGGCTGTACCGCCTAAGCACGACGATGGCCGGGCGGCGCAACTCGCACAAGTGCAAGAGGCAATCACCAAAGCCGAGGAGGAACGGCGACACCTGCTGCAGCTCCGGCAAACCCTGATGCAGGAACCACCCCAGCCCCGAGGAGCCGGAGCTCGAGGCCGGGCTCGAGAGGTCCACCGGCGGATCCTCGAGGACGGGGCACCAGCACGCCCTGAAGTATGTTTCCCGCGAGCCGGCCAGAACGTGGTGGCGGCGGCTATGATGCTCCGTGACCTGCCCGCCGTCTCCAACCCCGATGCCAGGCGCATGCTCGGAGAAATGAAAAACCTCCTCGAGACAGCCGCGGTACAGCAGGCCGAGAGCTCGGCGTCACGCCGACGCGGGCAGCCTCGGGGAACCGGCGGACACGCCCCACGACGCTCGCGAGGCATCCGTCCACCAGCCGGACGCCTCTCGAGCTAGGCCAGTCCGCGAACGGATCGTCGACAACCGGCCACCTCGAGACCCCAACGACGCCCGCAACGACATCAACCGACGGCGCAAGGACAAGGGGGCCCAAGAGCGTGGCTATAGCGCCCATCGAGGGGGGCGCTACGACAGCGACGAGGACCGGCAGGTCCTCGAGCCCCCGGGCCCCCGAGTCTTCAGCCGGGCCATCCGCAGCTCGACCCTCCCCGACCGCTTCCGACCGCCGACCACCAACATCGTGAAGTATGACGGGGAGGTCGAGCCCAAGCTCTGGCTCTCGGACTTCCGCCTTGGCTGCCAACTGGGCGGAGCGAAGAACGACGACCGCGTGATCATACGTCAACTCCCACTTTACCTCTCGGACACCGCCCGCCGGTGGCTCGAGGGGCTCCCGCCGGATCGGATCCATGACTGGGCCGACCTAGTCAGGGTCTTCGACGGGAATTTCAAGGGGACCTGCGTGCGTCCAGGCAACCCCTGGGACCTACGGCGTTGCAGGCAGGCGGCGGACGAGCCCCTCCGCGACTTCGCTCGACGGTTCTCGAAGCAGCGTCTCGAGCTCCCCCACGTGCCTGACGAGGACGTCATCTCAGCGTTCCTCGCGGCACAACATGCCAAGAGCTTGTTCATGAGCTAGGACGCTACCGTCCCGGGACGGTCGAGGACCTGATGGATCGCGTCACCAGCTTTGCTTCGGGCGACGAAGCAGTGGGGGCCTTCTTTGGCCGTTCCACGGACAAAGGCAAGGCGGTGATCGCGCCGGAGGGCTCCAACAAGGGCAACGACGCCAAGAACGACAACAATGACGGCAACAAAAGGAAGAAAAACAAACGCAAGGGCCAGAAGGCGAAGCGTGGCGCCGATGACGACGACGACAAAGAGGTGCTCGCGGGCGCCCTCGAGCCTAAGAAGCCCCGAGGCCCCCCCGATGGGGCTGTTTTCGACCAGATGCTCGAGGATCCCTGTACCTACCACAGGGGCCCCGTAAACCACAAGTTGAAAGACTGCCGACTGTTGAAGGGCTACTACTCCAAGCTCGGCGATAAGAGGGAAGACGCGCCTAAGGGAAAGGATACCGATCGACGCGGCGGCAGAAACGCAGATGGCGACTTCCCCCCGGTGCGCGACTGCTACATGATCTACGGGGGGCCGACCGTCGGGCTCTCAGCTCGAGAAAGAAAGAAGGAGCGCCGGGAAATCTTTTCGCTTGGCCACGACGCCCCCCGGTATCTTGACTGGTCCGATGCGCCAATCACGTTCGACCGTGACGACCATCCGGACCGGGTCATAAACCCGGGGGCTTACCCCCTCGTCGTCGACCCCGTCATAGTCGACGTTCGGTTCTCCAAGGTGTTGATGGATGGGGGCTCGAGCCTCAACATCATATACCTCGAGACCCTCGACCTCCTGGGGATTTCAGAGGACAGCTCCGACCCAGCGTCGGGGGGTTCCACGGAGTAGTACCAGGAAAAAGCCCCACCCCCTGGGCGCATCGACCTGCCGGTCTGCTTCGGCACGCCGGCAAACTTCCGTCAGGAAACGCTCACCTTCGAGGTGGTCGGCTTCCAAGGGACCTACCACGCCATCATCGGCCGGCCAGGCTACGCCAAGTTCATGGCGATTCCTAACTACACGTACTTGAAGCTCAAGATGCCGGGGCCAAAAGGGGTCATCACCGTTGACACCTCCTACGAGCACGCATACCACTGCGACGTGGAGTGCGTCGAGCGGGGGGAGGCCAACGTCCACCTCGACTCGCTCGAGGCCTTGGCAGCTCTGGCCACCGAGGGGGCCCCAGAAGCAAAGCGTCACGCCGGCACCTTCGAGCCGGCCGAGCACACCAAGCAAATACCCGTCGACCCGACCTCGGCCAATGGCAAGACGCTGACCATCAGTACCAGCCTCGAGCCCAAATAGGAAGCAGTGCTCGTCGACTTTCTCCGCGCGAACATCGACATGTTTGCGTGGAACCCCTCGGACATGCCGGGCATACCGAGGGAAGTCGCCGAGCACGCCTTGGAGATCCAGGCCGGGTCCAGACCGGTGAAGCAACGCCTGCGCCGCTTCGACGAGGAAAAGCGCAGGATCATCGGCGAGGAGGTGCACAAGCTTTTGGCGGCCGGATTCATCAAGGAGGTATTTTACCCAGAGTGGCTAGCTAACCCTGTACTAGTTAGGAAAAAGAATGGAAAAATGCGGATGTGTGTAGATTACACTGGTCTGAATAAAGCATGTCCAAAAGTTCCATTTCCTTTACCTAGAATTGACCAGATCGTCGATTCCACTGCTGGGTGCGAAGTGCTTTCGTTCCTTGATGCGTATTCCGGCTACCACCAAATTAGGATGAGAAAATCCGATGAGCTCGCGACCTCTTTTATCACGCCATTTGGTATGTACTGCTATGTTACGATGCCCTTCGGCCTTCGAAACGCCGGGGCAACGTACCAACGATGTATGCAGCACATCTTTGGCGAGCACATAGGCAAGACCGTCGAGGCCTACGTCGATGACATCGTGGTTAAAACTAAAAAAGTAGGGAACCTCATCAGCAACCTCGAGACCACGTTCGAGTGCCTCCGGGCCAAGAATGTGAAGCTCAACCCCGAGAAGTGTGTCTTTGGTGTGCCTCGAGGCATGCTACTTGGCTACATCGTCTCACAACGGGGGATCGAGGCAAACCCTGAAAAAATCTCAGCAGTCACGAGGATGGGCCCGATTCGTGACCTCAAGGGTGTGCAGAAAGTAACAGGCTGCCTAGCCTCTCAGCAGATTCATCTCGAGGCTGGGGAAAAAGCACTACCCCTCTACCGCCTGCTAAAAAAGACGGAACACTTTGCGTGGACCGCCGAAGCCGAGGAGGCCTTAACCAAGTTGAAGGGGCTGCTGACTTCTGCACCAATTCTCGTGCCCCCGCGACCAGCCGAAGGTGACGATTCCCCCGAGCCCCTCCTCCTCTATGTGGCCGCAACCACTCAGGTGGTTAGCGCGGTCATAGCCGTCGAGAGGCACGAGGAGGGTCATACATTGCCGGTCCAGCGACCGGTATACTTCACCAGTGAGGTACTCTCCGAGGAGGCCAAGGTCCGGTACCCGCTACATCCAAAAGCTGCTCTACGGCATCATCGTCACAAGGCGCAAGCTCCAGCACTACTACTTCCTCGCTCATCCCGTGACGGTGGTGTCGTCCTTCCCCCTCGGAGAGATCGTCAACAATCGGGAGGCCACGGGGCGCATCGCCAAGTGGTCCGCCGAACTAATGGGGGAGACCATCACCTATGCCCCGCGAAAGGCCATCAAGTCGCAAGCGTTGGCGGACTTCGTTGCTGAATGGACCGACACTCAGCTCCCGCCGGCACAGATTCAGGCCGAGCTCTGGACCATGTACTTCGATGGATCCCTCACGAAGACGGGGGCAGGAGCAGGCCTGCTCTTCATCTCACCCCTCGGAGTACACATGCGCTACCTGCTACGCTTGCACTTCCCCGCCTCCAACAACGTCGCCGAGTACGAGGCCCTCGTCAATGGGCTGCGCATCGCCCTCGAGCTCGGGGTCCGACGCCTCGACGCCCGAGGAGACTCGCAGCTCGTCGTCAACCAGGTTATGAAGGCTTCAAGCTGCATCGATCCCAAGATGGAGGCATACTGCGGGGAGGTGCGCAAGCTGGAAGACAAGTTTTACGGCCTCGAGCTCAACCACATAGCTCGGAAGTACAACGAGGCCGCAGACGAGCTGGCAAAGTTGGCGTCCACGCGCGGCACGGTACCGCCAGACGTCTTCTCGAGGGACGTCTTCGAGCCATCCGTCGAAATCGACCCGGGGGCTGGCCCCTCGACGCCACCCTCGAGCAAGACCCTCGACACGCCACCCCTCGAGCAACACGGGGGCTCGACTCTCAACGCCACCCCTCGAGAAGGACCCCTCGACGTCCGCAGAGGCGATGCAGGTCGACGCACACGCCTCTTCGTCATCACGGCCCCTCGACTGGCGGACGCCCTACCTCGACTACCTGACGCGAGGCGAGCTACCAGAAGACAAGACGGAGGCCCGACGCATCGCTCGGAGGGCCAAGACCTACGTCATCTACGGCGACGACGAACGGGAGCTATACCGACGAAGTCCGACTGGAATCCTTCAACGCTGCATCCCACTCGAGGAAGGGCGCAAGCTCCTCGACGATATGCACTCGGGGGCTTGCGGCCACCACGCAGCGCCGAGGGCCCTGGTTGGCAACGCCTTCCGACAAGGCTTCTATTGGCCGACCGCCATTGGGGATGCCAAGCGTTTGGTCCAAGCATGCCATGGGTGTCAATTCTACGCCAAGCAAACGCACCAGCCCGCACACGCCCTGCAGATGATCCCAATCACTTGGCCATTTGCCGTTTGGGGCTCGACCTCGTGGGTCCCCTCAAAAGGACAAGTGGAGGGTACACACACATGCTCGTGGCCGTCGACAAGTTCACCAAGTGGATCGAGGCTAAGCCGATAGGAGACCCCACCTCCGAGAGGGCTGTCGAGTTCATCGCCAACATCATGTACCGGTTCGGGGTGCCTAATGTCATCATCACCGACAATGGCACCCAATTCACGGGCAAAAAGTTCACCAACTTCTGCGATGACAACAACATTCGCGTAACCTGGGCCTCGGTCGCATACCCCCAATGCAACGGGCAGGTCGAGCGCGCCAACGGCATGATACTCCATGGGCTAAAGCCGAGGCTGTTCAAGACCCTCAAGAATTTCGGAAAGGGGTGGGCTACAGAACTCCCCTCGGTGCTGTGGGGCCTCAGGACTACGCCGAGTCGAGCCACCGGGTTCACTCCGTTTTTCCTAACCTACGGCGCCGAGGCCGTCTTACCTACGGACCTCGAGTACGGCTCACCTCGACTTCGAGCCTACAACGAGCAAACCAGTGACGAAAGGCTCGCCAACGCCAAGGACCAGCTCGAGGAGGCCCGAGACGTGGCGCTCATCAACTCTGCACGCTACCAGCAAACACTTCGATGCTACCACGACAAGCACGTGCGCAAAAGGGACCTGGCGGTGGGGGACCTCGTGCTTCGACGGCTGCAAGATAATCGAGGGCGCCATAAGCTCACCCCTCCGTGGGAAGCCCATACACCGTGGCCGAAGTGCTCAAGCCAGGCACATACAAGCTCTACGACGACCAAGGCAGGATCCTGGCGAACGCGTGGAACATATCTCAGCTACGTCGCTTCTACCCTTAAGGGCCTCGAGGCCTTGTTCATTTTATTGCTTTGTACAAACACGTTGAATATGAATGGGCCAACTCGTGCTCCATCTTCATGTTACTTAGCAACTCAAGGTAGCCTCGACCCTGCCTAGCTCAGGGTCGAGCCTCCCTCGGGGGCTGACAAGGGGTAAACGCCCCCCAGACTCCGGAAAAAAACGCGTGTTTTCTTTTCAAAAATTTGACCCTCGTCTCGACTCGCGCCTCGAGTGAACTAGCGACGTCTAAATCTTAAAGTACCTCGAGCCTCCAAGGTCGGGGGGCGTCGACGTAGACGGCCGCCTACGCCCCCGGGCTACGGTGCCCTACCTACGCCTCCCCTCGAGGGGCTCGCGACGTATCGAAGGAACACAGACTAAGTTAGCAGAAACTCGAGCTTGCGACAAAGAGAAGCGGTCAAACGCATTTGAAAAGAAAACAACTCTTTTCATAAACAAATCACATATACATTCGGGTCTCGACGTACCCTCATTTATTTCATAGAATTCTTACAAGGGCCTCGACGCCCAAATTTGGCACGCAGGCCTCAGTCCTCTCGTCGGTGCGGTACTCCTCCCCGAGGTCCACGATGGCAGGCTCGACCTCGACGCCCGAGCTCGAAGGAGGAGGGCTCCCGACACCGCTGCTGGCGTCAGGAGGCAGCACGTCCTCCTCGAAGATCTTCGCGAGCGACGTCCCCGGCCTCTCCATCTTCTCCAAAATTTTGTCAACACGGCGGTTGTTCCACTCCTCATCCTTCCCCTCGATCTCGATGAAGCCATTCGCGACAACATGGACCGGGAAGCGGAAACCGGAGCGAACACCGCGAGTGTCTGCTTGACGCCGTGATGGAGAGCTTGCCGGACACGGTCCCGCGCGGCTGCGTCGAAGAAGCACAAGGCGTCGACCAAGGCATCGCCCCGAGCCATTGCACCTTCTGCCGCGGTCACAGGAGGAGCACCCCACATGGGGCCGAGCCGGTCGAGAGAGAGCGAGCCCGCTCCGCCACCATCGTCTCGTCTTGGAGCTGGTCCAAGAGAGCCTGGTTCGTCTCACGGAGCTCCTCGACCGTCTTCTCGACCCCTGCGCAACAAACAAGGAAGAGTGAGACTGCGGCGTAACAAAAACTTCGAGACCCAAACAAGAACAAGGTGTAAGCCTCACCGTCGCAGTGTTGCCCCAGTGCGGCGAGGTCGCTGGTCAGGCCCTCAGCACGCTGCTCCAGCCTGCGCTTCTCGGCCAGCGTGAGGAGCTTCTCGGACCTAAGGTCCTCGATCAGCCGGCCCGCCTCCACCAGGGCCAGATCCTTGCGGATCACCTCCTGCCGCGCCGCCCCCTCGGCAGCTCGGGCGGTGGCGGCACCACTCACGGCGTCTTCGGCCTCTTTTCTCGCCGCCTCCGCTGCGGTTCGGGCGGCGGCGGCCTCGCCACGGGCGTCAGCAGCCTCCTGCTTCGCCGCCTCGGCTTCAGCCCGGGCAGAGGTGGCCTCGCTTCGGGCGTCCGCGGCCTCCTTCCTCGACGCTTCGAGAACGGCGGCGGCCTCCTCCTTGGATCGGCGACCTCGCCTCGAGCCACCCGGACCTCCGCCTCCGCCTCGTTAAGCCGGCTCGCCATCTGGGCGTTCCGGCTCAGCTCCGCGCGGAGATCTCGAAGCTCCGCCTCGGCCCGCTCGAGGGCGGCTGACACCTGTGCGGATCGGCCCGCCTCCTCGGAGCAGGACCGCTCCGCCTCCGCCATAAGCACGGCCACCTCCCGGAAGATGGACCGCACCTCGCGCGGGGCCCCCGCTGGGCCGGCTGCTCGATGGGAACCACGGCAAGGGGCGGGCTCAGTGGGACGGGAAACGGCCATATCGGTCGGTCGAGCTCGATGTCGGGCAGATCCTCCTCCGCCTCGAGCTGCCCCGACAGCGACCCGCCGCCCGACGGCACGGGCCCCGACTCCCTCCGTCCCTCCGCCGGCGCTTCCTGTTGCGGATCGGTCGAGGGAAGGCTCGACCCCGGGCCCTCTTCCCTGGCCGGGCCCTCCGGCGCCTTGTCGGCGCTAGCCGGCACCTCGGGCGCCTCCACCGTCATCGAGCCCGCGGCGAGGAGCGGCCCCTGCTCCAGCTCGTTCAGGAGGTCCTCCACCGTCGGCTCCTTCTCCGCCGACGCCTCTCCCCCCCTTCCCTCCTCCGCAGCCCGGCCCGTGCTGGTCGGAGCCACAAGGGGCGCAGTCTCCTCAGCCCCAGACGCCGGCGGGGCCGTGCTCGCCCCAGGCGCTTCCCCCGAACACCGTCGTGGTGAGGGGAAGGATGGCGCTCCCAGTTGGCACCATCGCGGGAGGAGGAGGGGGGGAGGCAGCGCTTCGGCGGATACGGTGGTGGCAGGCTCGATGCCATGAGCTGAGGCCCCTGCAAAACGAGATGACGGAGATGTCAGAACCAGGAAGAGTACCTCGACCCCTATGGTCGATGGCGACGGCCTCACCAAAATTTGCGACGATCATCCGGCCCCCTCGAGCCATGGCAGCTCGGGCCTTCTCCAGCCAAGCGGCCTCTCTAGCGGAGGAAGGTGCCATACCTCGAGGTGCCTGTGCCTCGACGGGGCTCGAGGCCTTGGCCCGCTTGGACGAAGCGAGGTCCACCTCCTGGTAGGAGCGCTTCCCCCTGAGAAGATGGAGATGGCACGCGTCATTAAAAGCAAAGAGGTGAAGCCTCACTACCGACGAGACCCAAGGAAACTACTCACCCGAAGCGGCGGCTGGGCTTCTTCCCGGACGGACCCACTCGGGGGCTTCGAGCCCACCCCACGGCTCGAGCCCTGCGCCTGGGCCGTCTCCGCAGGGCTGGGATGGGGGGAGGGCTCCCGACGCCTCCCATGGCTCGACCTCGAGGGAGAGCCCTCCTTCCGCCCCACATCGCGGGAGGGCGACCGCACCACCCTCGTGCTGACGTCGTGGCGCTCGCCCCGGCGCGGGCTCCGGGACCTGCTCCGGCGCCCGCGCTGGTGGTCGCGCCCTCCCGCGTCCGCTTCCGCGTCCCGGCGGCGGTGCGGCGATGGACTCCGGGGACGCTCGCGCCCCTGGTCACGAGACGCTCGGGGGCTCCCTCCCCGACGCTCATGATGGCGCGGGCTCGACGCCTCTTCTTGGCGCCCACTCCTCCGCGGGCTCGACGGCGCCCTTGACGGCTCGCGGGGGTCGGGCCCGAAACCCTTCTCGACCTGTCGGCCGCCTCTCGAGGCCCGACCCCTCTCGAGACCCCCCGTCTGGCTGACGACGGGGGCGGCCTCCGTTGGCGCTGTGGCCGAGGCGCTCCGGGTCCGGGGCTTCCTTACGACCGGGGGGCGTCCGGCGCGGAGCTCGACGGACCTCGGGCCCCCGACGAGGCAGGGATCGGCGCCGCCTTCCGCGGCTGCGTCCCGCGCGCCCCTTTTGTCGGTGGGACCTCCAGTGTACCCTCCTGCACAGAGGAGCGGTCAGCCCTGTCATCGACGAGCCCCGCGCGCATCAAGCGCGCATCCATCCCCTCGTCGTCGTCCTCCTCCTCGTCACTACTCTCCTCCTCCGAGCTCGAGGAGCTCAGCTCGGGGGACCCGTCCCCAGGCTGACGGTTACGACGAGCCTTCGCCAGTCTCTGCTCCCGAGCTAAGCGACGCAAGTTTTTATCTTTCTCTTTTCTTCTTTTTGCATCCTTGCTCTCCTTGTCCTTTTGAGCAGAGAGGCGCCTCACCTGAGCATCCGCGGCGTCCTCCCTCACCGGGGGCCTCGACGCGCGACAAGTAAATGCCCCCTGAAGAAAGGAGAAGCGTGATGAGACAAACCACAAGACGGATGCAAACGGATCGAAGGAGGAAGAAGGGGGAGGAGGCTCGAGATAGCTCGACTCGAGGGAGGCTTACCAGGTCGAGACACCCCTCGTCGGGTGCCATCGCAACCAGGTGGGAGAGTTCAGGGACGAACGGCCCCTGGATCGTGATCGACACCCGGGAGACGCCCTCGTTCCGGGACAGCCTCTCTTCGGCCATCCTCGAGCGATTGAGCGCCTCGAGCTGAGCCTGCGGGCCCATCTCGTGCATAAGAAGGGGGCGGTCCGCCAGCGGAAGAACTCTTCGCTGGTGGAACGCCCAAATGACCGCTTGCACGGTCAGCTTCTTCTCATCCACCAGCGTCTTCATCATCTCCATCAGCGGGGCCAGGTGGCGTTGCCTGTCCGCCGCACGCCCCAGGTCCACTTCTCCGGGCGTCGAGTAAGGACCCTGCCGGTGTACTGCGGAAGGAGGCCACCTTCGTTCCGCAGATAGAACCAATGGTCGTCCCACCCGGCCTGGTTGGTGGATAGCTTGTATCGCAGGTACTCGCGGGGGACATTGGCCGACGAGGTCCCCGCCCTCGCGGTGATGGCAAGGGAGCCCATGCGCACGGGCCGCCTCCCGCTGGGCTTCAGGGACTTGATGAAGAGCTCGCCCCGGAAGAGATGGACGAACATCTCCCAGTGCGGCTCCATCTTCAGGTACCCCTCGCACACCGCGGCGAATATGGCGGCGTGCGAGATGGAGTTGGGGGAGAAGTGTTGCAGCTCCACCTCGAAATGGTGGGCCAGCCCTCGCAAGAAGCGGCTCGGCGGGACGCCGAGCCCCATACGGTGGTAGCGCGTGAAGCTCACCACGTACCCCTCCGGCGGGTGCGGCTCCCGGTGCTCCGCCGACGGGATAACCCACCATGCGGGTCCCTCCTCCGGGTTGGGGCGCAGAAGCCCCTGGGCCACCAGCGAGTCCATCTCGCTCTGCGTCACCTTCGACGGGCTCCAGTCCTCGGCCGGCAGCATCTGTGTCTGGGCGGCCATGACGGTGGCGCGGCGCGGATCCGAGCAGCGGACGGGCGGCCGGAAATCCCCAATCGACTAGCTCGAAGGAGAGGGCGCGTAAAGGCTACGGCGGCGGCGAAGGCAAAGGCAAAGTAAAGGGTTCTTTTTCCCTCTTTCGATATTTATAGGGGGAAATCCAGACGGGCGGGATCTCCCACGACGTAAAAAGGTAACAAATGCATTCAATGCGCCCACCTAACCGCGTCTCGAGCCGGGTGCAGGATACACGCGTTACCTCTCCATTCGCTCCACTACCCGGGCCCGCCACGACCGTCGCTCCGGCTTCGCGCCCGCCGCTCTCCCCGACGATTTCCGCCTAAAAAGGCGCGCCCAACGGGCAGAAGGACTCCCAGACGACGGAGGCTTCTTCATAAAGGTAAAAACGGGCCCCGGCCCTAAGTCTCGAAGCAGCGAAGGCTGGCCCTCGAAAAGGGTTCGACAGCCGGCTTCGAGCACCCGAGTCAGGGACACCAAGGGGCGCCACTCGCGGCATTACTCGAGGGCCGAGCCCTCGAGGCCCCTCACGTGTATCCAAGGCGGGGAGCTCGACGTGCAGTGAGATCCCCTCGGAGGGAGGCATCGAGCCACCGGGTCCTATCGAATGGACCCGGCACTCCTGCAGACTGAGCCCCATGCTTTATGAGACCGCCTCCGGGCCACAGTCGACCCCTAACGAACGGGGCACGAGCTCTCACTTGGATTCCCCGTTACCAGCTCACCGGGAACCTCGATACTCGCCCACTCGGGTAGTACGAGGCATCCCCCCTCGCATCCGATCGAAAGGACTCGCGGGATGACAAGCCAGGGCAATCGGCATGCCGGACAGCTCGAGGAGCCGGCCAGTCGGTTCAGCCTGGCACCCTCGACGAAAGAGGGTCTAAAAACTCGGACAGTTGCGACTAATCTCTTTTCTTTATGTGAGCATGAGATTTTCAGGCCTCGGGTGAAAGCTCGACCCCCATCTCGCCTGAGCCCTCGAGGCCGGACCCCAACGTCGCTCGTTCTCCGTCTCGCTCAAGCCCTCCGAGCCAAGCCTCGGACGGAGTCTCCCACGACAAAGGAAAGGTACCGTAAACATTTAATGAGACTACCAAACCACATTTCGAGCCTGTTGACAGGTACACACGGCGCCGCGATCTCCGCTCCCTGACGATATCCGCCTAAAAAGGCGCGCCGCTGGGCAGAAGGCTCCCAACCGACGGAGGATTCTTCGGGAAGCCCACGAGGGAGTTCTAACCACTCCCCCATGGCCTCGGGGGCTACACCCGCGGTGTCGCTCGCACGACACCCACGGAATCAAATCGACAAAATCCTCGAGACCAGTTAGCTATCCATCGAGATCCCAATCTGGAGCCCCTGCTCGAATGCAAGCACTCAAACAAGGGCTCGGGGGCTACTGTCGGTGGTACAAAAAGGGTACCCCCAATCAACGCAAACACCCGAACGCTCCGTCTCCGTCTCGCCCGAGCCCTCCCAGCCAGGCCTCGGGCGAACGCTCCGTCTCCGTCTCGCCCGAGCCCTCCCAGCCAGGCCTCGGGCGAACGCTCCGTCTCCGTCTCGCCCGAGCCCTCCCAGCCAGGCCTCGGGCGAACGCTCCGTCTCCGTCTCGCCCGAGCCCTCCCAGCCAGGCCTCGGGCGAACGCTCTATCTCCGTCTCGCCCGAGCCCTCCCAGCCAGGCCTCGGGCGAGCACGATCGCTCTCCGTCTCGCTCGAGCCCTCCAGCCTCGGGCAAGCGCGCCCCCACACCTCGAGCCTTAACACACGGACCTCGAGCTGCACAGACAGCCGTACCAGCCCATACCACGCATTTAATGCCTTCACCTACTCCGGTCATGTCCACTAGTGCACGGCGTGTACCACAGTAACTCGGTGTAAAGGTCAAGTCTCGTTTTCACCACAAGCATGGGCAAAAGGGCACCAGTGCAGCACTGTTCGGCCATGCCAGGCACTGTAACCCCTCGAGGCCGGCTACGCGCCCCTCGAGCCAGCACTGTAACCCCTCGAGGCCGGCTACGCGCCCCTCGAGCCCTGCACTGTAACACCTCGAGGCCGGCTCCGCGCCCCTCGAGCCCCCGTGGCACCACCTCGAAGCCGGCTCCGCGCCCTTCGAGCCCTAACTACTTTCGTGCTATTGGAGGACAGGTACCCCAAGACCCGGAGGACCCCGCCGCGTACTGTACATTCCGGGATGGGTGTTGTACGGCTCCCGCCTTGTCGCGCCACCACGTCCGCGCCCAGGATGGAAGCCACGACCAAGGACGCCTCAACAGCGACAATCACATCGGCTCCAGTGGCCCCCCGACAAGACAGGGTTCCTACCCTTCTCCGTATGGGCACCATACGCCCCGACACTTGTAATACTTTTATGTAACCCTGGCCTCCCTTGCTCTATAAAAGGGGACGCTAGGGCCCTCATTCGGGGACGACGGACACAACACACGAGTCCACGCACAGACACGAGTCCGGACTCCGGTCCACGCTCACTGAGCTTGTATTCTCCCCTGTACAAGCACTTAGGTGCAAGTAATACAAGAACATCCCCCCGCTGGACGTAGGGCCTTCTTTGCCCGAACCAGGATAAATCCTTGTGTCCCCTTGCATCACCATCCAGGAAGAGAAGCACGCGATCATATTACTCGTTGGTGTGATACCCCCGGGTACGAAACACCGACATTATGACAATAACAAATTAGATTAACATAGTTTTATCACCAACAGTGTACACGGGCATTAGCTCTGTCTAAAAATGTTAGCGTACCCGTACATCGAATCTTTAGACGCATGCAATAAAGTATAATATAGGTAAAAAATAACATTTATCTTTTATCTGTTCATGTCGAGACAAAACTTTTGAGCCTAGTTAGTCCATATTTAGACAAAGTTTGTCAAATAACAACGAAAGAGCTACAAGAACTTTTCTACAAAAATATCGTGAACTGAACAAGGTCTAATTAACATTTCGCATGCTGCAAGGTCCATGGATGGTGAGATGCCATGATACTAGCTGCTTGCAAAGCCTGAGCACACACTATTTCTTTAACTATAATCACATCCGGGATTAATCCTAGACGACCGGCCCTGCAAGCACCACTTCGTTTTCATAGTCACGGACAGTAAAGCCTCAAAATCCTTGCATTATCTCCTGAATAAATGAGTCATCTGAATTGATCCTGAGCTGGTCCGGCGACGGATGCTTCCCACGGTTGTACTGTGTCCCGCTCCACGGAGTCTGCGGTCTGCACAAGAGGGCACACGCCTGAGGAAGAGAAGTTCATCAAATCTTGTTTGGCAGGAGAAAGAGAAACTAAGAAAAAGCATTTTATAGAGCTGATCCAAAAATACCAAACACACCTTAATAGTGAAGTACCCTTGTACACATGTCGTGGGTTTTTGAAATTTATTTGATTTAAGATTAGATCAAACTCAATTTAATATATTTAAAATAACTTGCTCATCATTATTAACATGAGTACCCGACCATAAAATTCAAGCATCGGACCACACACACAGACATTATCAGGGACGAATCTAGTCTATTTTATTGGAGTCGTCCGACCCTGATGACTTTGAAAAAACTAATAGAGAATTAGTGTTCACCACAGTTCATCAATGATGTTGACCCTGTTATATAAATATGATGACCTCGGTGAACTTCGTGACTGATTCGTCCCTGGACATTAAAGTCCATATACATTAACAAATATGTGTTCGATTTGGTGATTCGGTCGGCTGGTGGAAACCAAATCGACGCAGAAGGAGAAAGCCGATATAAATAGACCAGACCAAATAAAAAACAGATGAAAAAAGGCAGAAATTTTGTCTCTTTATTATTAAGTCAACAAGCTAGCAGAAGGAGGGAGCCGATATAAATAGACCAGACTAAAAAAAACTCAGACGAAAAAAGGACATAAATTTTGCCATATATATATAATATATTATATAGGTATAGGTATAAGTATAGATATAGATATAAAAAAAACACAAGTCCGGGCAACGGTACCAAAATATATACGGCCGCTGCTGGGTTTGGGACGTGGTTTGGTCCGGCCAAATTGTCCCTTTTGCTTTCAATCGCACATCAGAAAGCAACCGGCATGGCTGCACCTGCACATAGCAGATTAGATTGGAGAAGAGTCCACATCGGGATTGCTGTACAAGTACTACAACAGTACAGGTTCCACGATGGTGTTCAAATCGCTAGCTATTTGGTCTCTAGGAAGAATGCTATTGGCTTTTAATGACAACTTACAAATAACTAGCTAGATGAGACATATAAATAAATACGATTTTGATGAGGTAACTTACAAAAATAGCGCTCTTATTGGCTATCGAGGAGAGAGATCAACTCTCTCCTCGATAGCCAATAAAAGTGCTACTTTTTTATTATTTTTATACGTCATCTCGCCAGCTATTTGTAAAGTGCTATTAAAAACCAATAGAATTCCTCTTAATTAGCTATTTGACAACCATTGCGAATGGTCTTATCGACGATTATCGGAAAGGAGCTGATCGACAGGACACACAACCACGTGCCAACAGATACAATAATTTCGACACTGGACGTCTAGACAGCGCCACAAAGATAAACCCCAATCGTATTATCCAGAACGAGAGCTAGGATGTTTAGATTCCAAATTTTTAGAAGATTTTTCATCACATCGAATCTTTAGACGCATGCATGAAGTATTAAATATAAGTAAAAAGTATAATTAATTGCACAGTTTATCTGTAAATATCAAGACGAATCTTTTGAGTCTAGTCATATTTAGATAAAGTTTGTCAAATAACAACGAAAGTGCTACAAGAACACCTAAATTTTTTTCAACTAAACACACAATCAGTAAGTCAGTATACACATATTTTTTGCCCGGCGAATATAATACAGTTTATTAGCAAGCCTCAACAATAGCATTATACACGATTACACACGACGCGTCGGGAGTTCTGGGCAATTCCGACTCGATTGACATGCATGCAGAGCCTGCCTGCTCAACCTACGACGATCGAGACGAAGCAGTAGACGTGCTAGAACAGCGGCTGATATATATACAGCGTCGGCGTCGTCAAGCAGCGTACTTGTCGGCGATGTCGGCGAGGCAGCGCACCAGGTCGTCGGGCCTGGAGAGCATCACGGCGTGGTCCGCCGCGATCTCCTTCACCTCGTCCACGGGGTTGTTCTCCACCATCCACCGCTGGAACTTGTCCACGATGGCGTGGTCCTCCGTGCACACCACGTACACCTTGCGCACCGACCCGTACCTTTCCTTGGTGTAGGGTTGCTGGAGCACAAGATCCTCCACAAACATCGAGCTCACCCTCATCAGAGATGTCGCCAGCGTGAGGTCCTGCCGATATATACGTACCGTATGTATAAATGACACATCAGCTCGACCGCTGCGCGCGTGTGGAAGACAAGAGACAGTGACCATTTACTTTTCAAATGATCAGTGGTATATGTAGCTGTGGTCACCTGGTGCTGATGGACCAGAGATAGTGCTAGCCCTGGAGCGTGGGTTGGGCAGTTTATTTAGAAAACCAGAAATAATCTGGTGTTCTCGAATAAAATAGCAAATCAACTAAACATACTGCTTACAAGGCTTTTGATTTGTTTATTTAAACAGTACGTGGACGATCTTAGCGAGAGGAAGGAGGAATACATATCACCCGGAGAAGATACTGGAAGACTTCATCAAGACACGACTAACAAAGTGGTAAAAGAGCTACTGTTTTTTTTATTTGACATACTAGTCCATCAACTCGTGCCTGAGACCACTAGAATCTTGGGAGATAAAAGTATTAGTCATTGTTAACAATCTCTTTATTTTAAATTATAAGATATTTTGACTTTTCTAAATATATATATCTAAACAGTACATCTAAGTATATAGCAAAAGGTATGTATTTAGAAAACTCAAATCATCTTATAATTTGGAATTGAGTACACATCTAACTATAAAGAATTACTTATATTAGATTGTATTTTTTCTCTGTTTATTAGACACTTTGTAGTCTACATCTAATTATTGTAAACTTATTAATTACTATTTTTTAACAAACTAATCTTATTTTTTTATCCATATTCATATTTTCTCTTTGCATGGCATCTCTCTATATTTTAAATATATCAATACTTTGAACCTTATATTATCAATTATGGTGGCTCTTGTTGCATCATGTCTTATGAAGTTATGAATCTAAATTTTGTTTTTTTCAAAATTTATTTTTATCGATTGATATGGGTTTTTTCTCTCCTCAAGTTAAATAGAAACTCTTGTGTTGTCCGCATCTTCCATTATCTCTCTTTTTTGCACCTTTTTTTTAAAAAAAATAAGGCTTTGTTTGGTACGAATTATTGTTGTTACGACTAATTTGCAAGACTGATTTATTGTGAGAGAAAAAACACTATTTATGGCTAAAAAGTAGGGTTGATTCTGATTGAATAGCTCAAGTGAATGGAGCCAAGTATTTTAGGTCATAGAGTATGCTCTTCAATACTACAATATAGCATAAGCCATTATTTCAAACATGTACCATACCGCTTAGAAGTCATAGAGCTTTAAGTGAGATCTCAGACAGGCTAGCAGTCTAACCTCAAGAGAATTTTAATCACCCTATTTTCTTAAATTATCAATCCGTCTTAAGATATATAAACTCTACAATAGATCTAATGGCTATCGTCAGTGTTGATGATTTTTTTTACAACATGTGTTGATGATTAAAGTTCATCAAATCAAAGGCTAGATGTTTCAAATTATTATGAGAATCTAGGATTTATCTTTTTTTCCTAGCACATCTAGTGAGAATTAACTTGGTGCCTCGGTTGAGCCCTCTAATTAGTATTCCTTCTGTTGTAAATTATAAGCCGATTTGACTTTTTTTGGTGCATCTATTTTTATCTAGATATATAGCAAAATAGATGTAAAAAAACAAAAATCAAAGTGACTTCTAATTTGAAACAGATGGAATAATAGTAAGATAAGAAAAATTATTTGACATGTCTTTTTATCTGTTTTTTTAAATCAGATTCTATTTATGTGGCACGGCTGCACTACACCTGATTGATTGGCCAAAATGTTGGGTCGTAGATTTTGGCCCACCGCCCATAGATGGGGCGAGTGTTGACAGACTGCTAGATCTAGATGGTCCTTGTATCCAATCCTGAAAAACTACGCAGTCCACAACGTGGATAGGTGCTGTTCGTCAAGGTCCACACGGCAGCTGGGCACGCACAGCGATTTACTCCATCCACTGTGCGCGCGTGCAAATAGCCAAAATAGCCGTCCTTTTGTCGAGGTCTCGAGGTTGACGCTGACGCGACCGGGGGGGCGAATGGACATGGTGTCCTCTTCGATGCACACTGATCCACCAGATAGACGAACACTCTCGTCGCACGAGCGGCGAAAGAAATGCAAAGAAAACGAAAGATAAAAAGATAAACAAATCAGGCTCGCGCGCGTACTCGTACGGAGTACGTACGTACCTCGGGCGAGCAGAGCTGGAAGAACTTTTCTCGGATGATCCGGGGCCCGAACAGCATGGAGGTGGGGAGCTTGCCCTCGGCGTCCTGGGGCTTCATCTCCGTGTCCATCCAGTCCATCCAGTTCCCCTCCACGAACTGCATTCGTTCGTTTCGTCAGCAGAAACCAATAGACAAGAAACAAATCCATGCTGAAGAAACGCTGTTCTCGATACGGACAAGAGGCATTGCCGTCATCGTCGTCTCATCGTAGCAAGTGGACGGACTACCAGTCGCTTTAATTTACTCTATCGATCTCTACCAGAAAATGAGGACATATCGTATGGATGTTTCTCGATGGCCAAAAATCCAAAATCAAGAAAATGACACACAGTCACCGCGGCTACATACCAGCGGCGCCACAGCCCACAGGACGGGGGAACCGCTCATCATCGAATCTAGGGGAGAGCAACTGGCCGATCGCGGCTCGCCTCTCACCTTTTCCATCACGTGCGACGGCGGCGCCGTGCAGTCGGGCATGAAGGCGCAGAGGAACACCACGGCGGCGACCTTGTCCGGGAACGTCTCGGCGGCCAGCGCGACGTTGACGCCGCCGAGGCTGTGGCCGACGAGCACCACGCGGTGCCCGTCGTCCGGCAGCGACGCCAGGAGGTCCAGCAGCGGCTGCGTGTAGACCCGGAACGTGGGCACCTCCCGCAGCGGCCGCGGGTCCACGCCCGACGCCGCCAGGTCCGGCGTGTCCACGCGGTACCCCGCCGCGCGGAGCGGCGTGGCCACCTTGAACCAGGACCAGCCGCCCAGGCACGCGCCGTGGACGAGCACAATGTGCTTGCCGGTGCCGCAGTCGCCGCCCTGCAGGGCCGCCGCGGGAGCGTCCATTTTTTTTGTGATTTGTTTGTGGAAGAATTAACACTAGGCACAGCCCCCGACAGCTCTCGTATATATGTGCGCCGTGCGCGTGGCTAGACAAATTATGTAATTCATTATTTATTAATCTATTTTTAATAGACTAAACTAATGCCGAAACATCGGATATAACCCTCACAAATTTTCACCCAGGAACTAACAAGGCTAAAATTGTAAAACGCGAGAGGGCCGCACCGGATGTGCACCAGGGACAACTACCATGCCATACGATGATGATGACGATGACATTGACATTGACAGGCAATATTTATTTAGAAAAATAAATAAAATGCACAAGCTGATCCTCCTACATCGGCAGTCGAACAGGGCAGCGCAGTGCGCGTGACGTTCAAATCTGGCAAGTCATTCTCCAAAGTCCAAACAGGCGTTCACATCGCCGTTCGCTGCAGACGGATAACGACTTCGTTCGTCGTCGTGACGTCGTCTGTGTGTGTCGTGCACCCCTCACGTTGCGCGGCTGGCATAACAACACCGTCCGTTAGAAACAGGAATTACTCTGGGTGCCAACTGCCAAGTGGTCAGGCCAGCAAATGGGAGTACTGGTGATCTAATCTCTTTTGGCAAACAGCCTTTTCTAAAACTGTCTTATGGGGACTTTTTCCCTCCTCTCATAAAGCATAAGTTGGGATGAAACTAAAAAAAAAAAAGTTTTTCATAGCTCACTTTTTTTTATTCCTTTCTCTTAATTATATATGAAGTTATTAATAAAATTGTTTTGCTAAACATGCTGACAGATAAACACATAGAGCGTCAACGGTGAGCTGCACATGCGCTGTGGAGTTGTCTGCCATGCAGACAACAAAAATAGTGCGCCACAAAAATAGGACTCACGTTGAGCGCGCGTCGCGTAAACAACTGGATTCTCCAGCTGTTGACCTGTTGTCAATAAAAGAAAAATCGATCCTCCTGCGGCCCAGCTACTCAACAGGAACCATTCTCCTGCAGCTGGGAAGTTCAGAGTTCAGATAACAGATATTGTTGCTCACTACGGAGGATTACGATGTTATATTACTACATCCGAAAGCTTCCTAGCACAAAATACTTCTGCGACGCCTGATAATCCTGATCGGGACAGATTGGTTTTAACTACCTACTCTGTATTATCCCGAAAATGTTTCTAACTCCTGACGACGTGGCGGCATGCATGCATCTAACTTGCTTTCTCAGACAAATTTACCCATGAGGTACACGCACATGAACTACCATATTCAAAGACAAAATCAAATTGCGGAGTTCATCAAATTGTAAGTCGCTTTAATATTTTTTAGTACATTCATATTGTTGTGTATCTAAATATACATTATATCTAGTATATAGAAAAATAAATGTACCAAACAAATCAAAGCGATTTATAATTTTAAACAGAGGGAGTAGCACTCAATAAGATCTATTGCTAGTATTTCTAAAATTACGTCAATCCTAGGATCAGTTCTGTAATTTCTGGATGAGATCATATTAAAAGATCTCAGTGGGCGCTCATCAAAAGTGCGTCGTTTGTATATTTAAATATTTAACTTCTTCTTCTTAATTACAACAATATACAAATATTTTACATATTCAAGAAAAAAGAGATCATATTAGAGAGACAACAAAATTTCAAACAACTGCCACTTATACAGCCTCCACTATGGAAGATACAAACAGACATGTTTCAGATGATAACTAGCAGCTCGAATGGACACATTTATTAGTGTAAGAGCTGTTCAACGCTCCTCATGAGGGGGGAAAACCTTTCACCTAGAACTTTATCTGTAAAACTTTCCTGTGCCTATGTACAAACATCTCAAATCATGGTGATATACGCAGTGATGTGGCTACTAATTAGCACCCAGCCAGTTCTTTAATTTCTTCTCATCTTCTGTACAAATATAAGTAATGCTGTGGCAAGCAATACAGAGCAAGGCTATCACTGGCCATCAGTTTGACCTCCTGTCATCTTCCCCATGGAGAGTGTAAAGTAGAGCAGTATCAAAGTGCCCACGCTGGACCTACAAATAAACTCATAAAAATATGTAAATAAATGATGTAAATGTTGCAAAACAGGAAACAGTGTAGTGCATCCTCAGCAATTCGTTGATATTTCACATGTCTGCGACATGATTACTAATTTACTATACTCAAACCAATCTTATGTAGAGCGCATAAGGAGATCCTCAATATATACAGAGACGTTTTTGTACGATTATTTTTTAATTTTCAATGTTCAGTTGTCCCCATCATTTGACTTTTATCCGTTGTCAAGGAGATTAATCATTGTTGACTTTCAGAAATCCTTTAGCTGTCAATCATACCGGGTACGGACATTATGTCCATCAATGAGAATGCCAAGCTGGGTTATGCTTGCAGAACTCTGCAACCCAAAAAAGAGAAACAAAAGGACAAATTCAGAGCTGACCCTGAAATGGTCATTGTCTTGCCAGGATTAGAAACCGATGGCAATGAGTTCCCGGGGTTTCATGACCGAGTCTGGACAATTGCAGCTATAGTTCTCTTGACAAAGTAGCAGTACATGAACCTGACATATAAACACCAGAACTGGGACATACTAGGTAGGAGTGGTGTTTTTTGTGAGAACGGCATCCCGCTTCATCAACCATTAGTAGACCACATATTTCACAGAAAAATACAAAATAGCACAGGAGTGGTCTTTTATGTGAGAACGGGGAGTCGAATTCCTAACCTGCAGTTTATGCTTTTGCATCCTTACCACTGCACTATATGCACGTTCTCATGTACACTAATATTATATACTAACAACTAGTGCCCAGATCAGTCGTGATCAGTACAAATCCACAGCCAAAGCATAAAATTTTGAATAAATACCTTACTTTGTGTACAATTTACTGTAAGCCAGATGGAACAGAATTGTTCTGCCTGCATCCTGATGCTTTTCTTTTAAAGGATGGCAAGAACTTGGCCGCAATTTTTATTAAGACAAAAATCTGCATCCTGGTACTTTTAACTATTGAGCTTTCCATCAAAAGGAAAGGAAGACAGCCACACGGTTCCTAACGGCTGACATGACACATACAAGGCAACACACACGATTGACCTGCAAGGGCCTTTTTTCTACCTTGGGGCTCGTTCGTTTCCTTCGGATTGAAATAGGATCCGGAACCATTCTAAACCAAGAATGAGTGAATCAAAGGGATTCACTTGATCCGATTGTTTTCGTTTCTGGGCTCAAGAGGTGTGGAACAAATTCAGGTCTCAGAGCATAAGAAATTAGCTAAATTCAAATTGGACCACATCAACCTGTCCGGAACCAAACCTTAACCGAACAACTATTTTGCTATGGACCGGATTCAAAACCGGATGAGATCAATCCGGTCAGAACTGCTCCGTTCTGACGTAACCGAACAAGGCCTTAATTATGTAGCTTGAAGATGACAGGAAAAACTAAAACTGGTAATTGAAAAAAGTGCCATGTATGGTGCAGGAGGCACCACGTGGTTACAGTATGGCTGCTGGTTACTTACAATGCTGCAAAGGCAAAGAGGATTTTCCTGGGATCGCGCCACCCCGGAACACGGTGGCTGGAACGACGACGCTTTGCGCCACCTGCAGTAGGCGTGGAGGGGTGGAAGTGTTCCCTTGGGCTGTTGTCAGCATGCACAGGCACCGTCTGCTTCGCATACGCACCTGCAACACCTGTGCAGACATGAGGAAGGATAATCAGATGATAATGCGCGCAGTGACCACCAATCCACATGAGGAAGGATAATCAGATGATAATGCGTGCAGTGACCACCAATCCACTTTAGGGCTTGTTCGTTTCCTTTGGATTAAAATAGGGTCCAAAACCATTCTAGACTGGGAATGAGTGAACCAAGGGGATTCACTTGATCCAGTTTTTTTCGTTCCTGACCTCAAGAGGTGGGGAACAAATCCCGGTCTCAGAGCATAAGAAATGAGCTAAATTCAAACCGGGCCACATCAATCCGTCCGGAACCAAATCTCAACCAAATGGCTATTTTGCTATGGACCGGATTCAAAACCAAATGAGATCAATCCGCCTGGAACGGTCCGTTCTGACATAGCCGAACAAGGCCTTAGCGAAAACTCTGATGAACTATTCAAAAACAGAAGTAAACAGAGGTGTGTAAAATGACCAGAAAAACTTGGGAGGTTGGTGTCGTGGACCTCAACAAATTCTCAAGAGTGCCACGACTACGATGGCTATGGCACACTTGGAAATCAGACACGGAGCCATAGGTTGGGATGTAGACACCGTGCAACAAACCACCGGTTTTCAATGCAGCCACATCGGCCACTGTAGGCAATGGTGCCAAGGCCCTGTTTTCGCACTCAGCTTGATGTTATATTACCAAAGTACCTTGCACCAACCATTCTTGTTCTGAGCAAGAAAAATAACTTAACTGTGCAGCAAGCTCTCACAGATGATGCTTGAGTCCAAATATACTCCCTCGGTCTCAAAAAAGAATGTGATTTTTGTTTTCGAGTAGTCAACAGTGTTAAGTTTGACTAAATCTATATGAAAAGTGCCAACATTTATGATACTAAATTAGTATCATTAAATTAATCATGGAATATATTTCCATAGTATACCTACTTGAAGTCATAAATGTTAATAATATTTTCTAGAAACTTATTCAAATTTAGAGAAGTTTGACTCAATCCCAATCCAGAACTACATCACTTCTGGTATGGAGATAGTATAAATATTCAGATGATTGGATCATCCTAACAGCTATCTCAGTTTCTGAACCTCTTTTTTTTTCAGAGAAGGCAGGAGCTCTGCCGCTCAATTAGCAGAGAGTACAAGAGGTTCAGCTCAATCCAAATGATATAGAACTGATAACTTGGACAGGGAATATTCAGCGCACTCAGCATACATGGTTCGATTCCTTCGATCGGTGAACAGTTACCTCTATATTATTATTTGGCGCAATCACCAAATGGTGGCATGCTCCGGCCAGGTTCTCTGGTGGTTCTAGACTTCTAGCAACGTGGGAGATTTGGAAGGAGAGAAACAAGCAGGTTTTGAACCGACACCACTCTTCTGCAGAGTCCCTCCTAGCCAAGATCAAAGAGGCAGATGTTTGGTGCATCGCAGGGGGAAAGTGTTCAAGAAAAATCAACCCTGGATCTTTCCTTTTGTGCTTTTGTCCCAGTTTTGTCTGTTTGTATTTCATTCTTTCCATTTTTTGTCTTTTCTAAAAAAAATTGTTCGTGTAACTCTTCTCCTATATTAATATAGCTTGGCAGATCTCCTGCAGATTCTTTTCCAAAGCCAAGATAACAGAGTGATCGTGCGTAACTCTTTCTTCCATTTAAACAAAAAATATAGTGATATAATGAATCAATTGAAATATATTTTTTATTACTCATGTGTGAGTTGTTAAACATTCTTATAAAAATTGAAATCAAAGTTTTTAAGACTAATCAACATCTATTTCAGAACCCAATATAGGACACTTAATTTCCAGCTGGCCCCTACTCAGGCTCCAAACCTATTTATGGCCGACACCAGCATGGTCCTACTGAGCCCCAAAAGTAAAATGCGCTCATATTCGCAAAAAAAAAAGTAAAATACGCTCAAATTCTCCCTTAAACCCTCATGGCTCCTACTTTTCTGTTTCCCAATATTTCCCCTCACACTCCCGTCCCAGATCCCGCTTGCGCCCTCCCACTCGCCCATGCTCATGCTCTAGATCCGTCGCCATGCTAGATTTGTCGTTGTTGCCACCATCCATTTCTATTGGCCAGAACTAAACCCTGTTCCCTAGTCACCCCTGCTTGGGATCCCTGCTCCACGCAGGTAGTACCGCCACCGCGTCTTCCCCAGGAGCTTCTGCCTACCCCTCCCCCTCCTCGGTGCGATCCTCCACCTTTGCACCCACCACAAGCCACCTCCACCTGGTGTGGCCTTCCTAGTGTGCCTCCACCGCCCGCGCCCTTCCCTAGCTGCCTCCACCTCCTGCGCACCATCCTAGTTGTCCTGCCTTCATGCCCGAGCACCGCCTGAACTGTTGCGCGCCATCCATGGCCAAGGTGAATCGTGTTCGATTTTATTATAAATGAATTGCATTCTCAGTTCAATGTTGCATTTTAAAATTTGTGTCCATACCAATGCATTTAGCCGTTCTTTTGATTGTATATGGTTTTCACAGATGATGACGACCTACTCTCCACAAAGTTTGATTGATGTGATGAACTTTATTTTTTCAAAAAAAATGATTGACATTTTTGAATTTGTGGATTTGAATATTAGTCGTTTGTATAAATTCAGAACATTTTTGTTCAAAATTATGTTAGGTCAAATATATATACTCTATCCTTCCAATTATAAGTTGTTCTAGCTTTTCTAGATACATAGTACAAATCATGTATGTAAAAATTAAAATGACTTATAATTTGAAACTGAGGGATAGTACATAAAGTGAGAGTATAAGAGATAAGATAGAAAATAGAAGCCCTGATTTAGAGCTACTACACGATACCTAAAAGTCGTAGAACCCCTGAATCAAAAAGCAAGGGGGCCAAACTTCAAGATATGCTTGGACTGAAGCAATGCAATGTTTTCCTGCTAGCTGTATTATCTACTTCTTCTGTCCCTAAATATTTGTCGTTCTCGTTTCTTGAAAAATACCTTTGATTAATTTTATATAAAATAATATTAAAATTTATGATACATAATTGATATCATTAGATAGATTATTTAATTTAGTTTTTAAATAAATTTATTTGAAGATATAAAATATATATATTTTTTCTAAAAATCTAGTCAAACTTGTAGCACGGAAACCGGAAATGACCGTTAAAAGAGGACGAGTATCTGTATACAGTGATAGAGGGAGGACTAAGGCCGGCAAGGGGGGCAAGCACCCAGATGAACCCTCTTATGTACAGACAAATTTTAATAACTCATCTATAGGTATTTGGCACGTCTCCATATTTTCTAGCGATGTCTCACTGTACTCATATAAGAAAAGAATATGCCAGGTTGGCCCGTCGGACCTGACATGTTCTGTGATGCATCGACCTGACACGTGAAAAATGTCATTCTCATTTCCGCGAAGAGTCAAATGTTTTCAACTTGACCAAATGAATATAAGAAAAAAAATATTAATATTTATGGTACACAATTAATATCATTAATAAATTTATTTGAAGATAAAAATGAAGTCAATATTTTCAATAAACCTACTTAACTTAAAAAAAGATGACAAACACAAATCATTTTATGGGAAGGGGAGAGTATGGCCTAAAATGACATGAGGATTCCCACTCCCCAGCATGGCAGCATTGATGATAAGTGATAAGCTGAAGTACAATTGATTTCGACTATTTTAATAATATTCTGTGAGAGAAAAAATCGAAGTAGAGTCGATAAACCTGCTGATAAGTTTAAGCGAACCTAGACATTAATGCAGGTATCCCACGCAAAGCATCTGACACGACCCGCAAGACTGGGCCTGCGTTTGATGAGAAGTCTCGCCAAACTCGTGCGTGGACTACTCACCTACACGGCTACACCCCGTGACGCAATCCGCGAATTTAGAATACCAAAAACTACTAGTATAGAATCGATGCTATGCTAGAGTATAACGGTACCAAACCCAAAACAATAAGGAGTTGGATATTTTCACTTCATCAGAATCAGAAAGGAAAATAAACAGAAGCGGTGGCGGTGGGGAGATTTGGAGTGATCATCGCTGTTCTCAGAGTTCAGAGTTAGGGGGGGGGGGGGGGGGGGGGGGGGGAGAGAGAGAGAAAGGAGAATGGACGCACTGACCGGTGGAGGACGAATTGACGTCTCCTCTCCGATCCCGCTCGAGCTCCTTAGCGGCGAATGATGACTCCTCCAGCTTCTCAGGCCCAATCGATTGTCGCAGCAGCAGAATCAGAAATGGCGAAAATACGCAGCGGTTAGGTAACCAGAAGTATTTTGCGACTTGTGAAGTCGGAGCCAGAAATTAGTCGGACAACGGACGAGCGAGGCTTACCATTTCCGGGTCGTTCCCAGGCGACTCCGCCTCGCCCCGGATGTCGAGAGCCACGAACTCCGCCGCGGCGCCCCTGTCCGCCTCCCGCCGGACGAGGTCCATGGATGGAGGTGGAGGCCGCAACCAGCAACCTCCCTGCCGCTCCTCAGCTCTGCTCGTTTCCCGAGAGCCTCAGCGGCCAAGTAAACGCGGCAAGGGACTTGAATATCACGGGTGGCGTCCGCGTGGTGGAGACGTGGAGTGGAGCCCGAGTCGCCGCCGAGACTTGAACCGGTCGCGGCCCTTGACCCGTGCTGTTTGGTCTCTCGCGCGCGCCCGCGGAGCAAGAGGCGAAGTCGAAACAGTGTAACCGCTGTGCGGCGGGGAAGAGATGCCTGCGGTGCGGGAGCCTGAAGGCGGCGCGAGGAGGGGAGGAACCAGAGACCAGAGAGAGAGAGGCTGCGTGATTTTTGGCAGCGTGCAAATTAATGGCGGCCGAACAACCGAGCAGGGCACACGACAGGGAGGGAGGGAAAGCCGAGGGCGGCCGCTCACCGGAAAGGGGCTCGCGGGAGCGGGAGACACGTCGCGGCGGGCGGGCGGGCTGGGAAAGGGAAAAGGAAAAATCTGGTCTCTGCAGCTCTGCTTATTTTGGATTTCTCGGAAGAAAATACTCTGTAGTACTCAATCATTCCCTTTAAAAATACAGCAACGTTCGAGACTTTTAGAGATCTTATTTGACTATTCATCTTATTTAAAACTTTTATATATGTATAATTTTTTTAAATATTATTAATAGTCAAATAAAAATCGAAAAATAAAAAATAGTATTTTAAATGAAACGGAGAGATACAACTCATGCAACATGCATGATGGGAAATGAAAGTAAGGGATAAACATGTGAGCTGTCGCCTTCGTTTTTTAAGCAAAGCTTCGGTTAGGAAAGCCTTCTTTCACTCTTTTCCCACCAAATCAGGACTGCCCAACTCAAAAAAAAAAACAAAGTTCGAACAGAATTCAAGTGATTACATTTACAAACCGTATTTTTCCTGGCCGGTGGGGTTTGTGTATCGAGTGATCTCCACAAAATGGCACGCGGTTCTTTGCCGGTTTGCAATTTTAGATGGAATTTTATACCTCACGCACTGGACGTACGTAATCGCTACATCGCAAAATGAAAAAGAAGCAAACGAAAAAGAAAAACGTCTAATTTTTATCCCACAACTTTTGCGAAAAGTCTAATTTCCTCTCTGAACTCCAAAACCAGACATAACACCTCTTTTAACTATTGAAACAATGCAACTTACCTTCCTGAGTGGTTTTGCTACAATTAAGGCGTTTTACTATAGTAACCGTGGTTTTATCTTTTCTTTTTATTATTTCTGCTACTTTAAAAAAAACATAGTAAATCACAGAAAAATCATAAAATATAAAATTCAAATTGGAGTCCACATGAGTAGATCTATACAGTGAACATATAATATGATATACTTTAGTACAATATTTTTGTTGTAGCTTTAGATAAATGTTTTTTTGTAATTAAAATACATTTATAACTATGTTATACATGATCCAATGAGTATAAATTTTTTATTACAATTTAAGATTATAATAATTAGCCTACCATAAAAATTTCACCATAATAGGACTATATAAACTACAACTATGAATTATTCTAATTAATTACAGAAAAACATATAATTATATGGAATTAATTGAAATAATTAATCATTATAGTTTCTATAGTCCAATCATGGTGAAATTTTTATATTGGACTAATTATTGTATTTTGAACTGTAGTAAAAATTTCATACTCATTGGATCATGTATAACTTAATTATAAATTTATTTATTTATAAGAAAGCATAAATATAAAGCTACAATAAAAACTTTGTATTAAATCATATCATTTTATATGGTCTCTGTGTAGATCTACTCATGTGGAGTTCAAAAAAATTAGATTTTTTATTTTATAATTTTTCTGTGATTTACTATGATTTTTTAAAGATTCAGCTGAAATAAATAAAAAAAGAAAAGATAAAATTATTGTTACTGTAGCAAAACCACATAGCGAGGTAAGTTACATTGTTTCAATAATTAAGGGAGACGTTCTATCTGGTAGAGTTAAGGTAGGAAAATCAGACTTTCCAAAAGTTGACGGGGGAAAAGTAGAAAAATGAGACAGGCCTGTGTTTTTACTGTTGGATCCAACTTCGCCCACTAAAACAATTCTACTTTGAAGCCCAGATAAGTGAGAAGGCCGGGCTGTATGAAGGCCTGGCCGGCCCATTTCAAGGGCTTAAATGGATCAGTTTTGACGCTGGCGAGGGGAATCACCATTCACCAAAGGAACTCTCCCATCACCAAAATCTACCCTACTAAAGCACCGTCTCTTCTCTTTATTTGGTGTACCAAAGAAACACCCCCCGCTGAGATGGCATCACTAAATCCACACATGAAATTGTATCCAGAAAACCAACTCTATAAGATTCGACGATCCAAATTTGTTTTATAGCTTTCTCTCTCCTTACTCACTCACATCCAACGGATCAAATTAGATGTATGGTATATATCATCCTCCTTCCTCCTTCACACAAGAGAAATAATATCAGATAACATGGAAGGCAAAAATATTGCGGGCGAAAAAACACGTGCTAATCACTACCATATTAGATCGTGGAAGGCAGAAGTATTGCCAAAAAAAGAAACGGCAAGCGCTAATCACGTCCGCTCCACGTCCATTTTCCCAGCCAGTGTGAATCAGATTGTCCAAGAAAACATCATGAAAAAAAAACACCGACCGCGCTACGTCAAATTCCTTAGATGCATGCAGTCTATCGCGGACGGCCGTCGTCAAGCAAAATCGTGAAACCGCCATCCAGCCGTTCGGAAAAAAATTATGAGGTCGCCGTCTAAAGCGAAAAAATTTGCAAGGCTGCCGTACGTTGTACCAGCCTTGAGGCCGGCCAATTGCGTTGCGTATGCTCAGACCACGTTCACGAGGACGGCGTCCGTGAGGCCATCCACGCAGTCGACGCCGACGAATCACCGCCATCCGCGCAGACGAGGCCGGCCAATCGCTGTGCGCGATCTCAAACCGCGCTCACAAGGACATCGTCCACGATCCCAGCTGCGAGGCCGCCGTCAGCGATCCGAGGCTATCGTCTAGATGTCACTTGGCATTCCTATTTTTTCGTTTAGATGTCTTCCGCTGCGTGCCGTGATCCAGAGCCGACTCGCAATAGTACCTTTCGCCAATATGCGTCGCGTTCAAGAGTAGGTTAATTATGACCGTTATCGGATCATAGCAAAACTTACTCAGTTTATGTTAGATATTATACTTAGGATTAAAAGTAAAAAAAATCTTAATTAATGTTATTGACATCAAGAATCATATGATTTAACAGTATCATACGAATAGTAATAATTGTAAATAAAAAAGGTTTTCTTATTAATATTACTGACATCAAGAATCATATGATTTAACAATATCACAGGAATAGTAATAATAGTAAATAAAACATGGATTTAATTAATGTTTTTGGTGCTTTAGGCAGAAGAACAATTTTACATGTGTTTCTATCCTTATTTTAGAAACCATGCTACAACGTTGTTGTGAGAATGGTGGCCGTGTTGCTGCAGCGGTGTATGTGGAGCGCTTGCGTGCAGGTGCGACCTGCGAAGTGCGTGTGGAGGCTCACGTGCGTGGACACGGACAACAGCCTCGTTGCACGGACGGTGGGCTCGCGTTCGTGGTGCCGGGTGTTCTTTCGCTCGTGCATGTATCTACGCGGACCGCGGATAACGTTTGTTTAGACGGACGACAGAATCGCGTGTATGAGTCTCACCTGCGTTCGTGGAGTCGGACGATGGCCTCGGACCGTGGACGGCGATTTTTCGGCGCCGCCTTCTTCCGTGGGATGTTTCTTTGGTACACCAAGCAAAGAGAAGAGATGATGCTTTAGTAGGGTATATATATCATCAGCTAAAAATAACTTTAGTTGTTCCATTTTTAAATGCATCATCAAGTGAAACCGTAGCATTAGCACGGGCACTAAACTAGTACTCACGAGAAGACAAACCAAGCCTGGGATTATTGCACGTTTGATAGAGATCCACCAGTTCTAGAAAAACAGATCCACTCGATCAAAATTTTTATAAACACTCTAAATTAACTAAATTCGGGTTCATCAACGGTAGATCTAGGGTCAGGTGCCTCGGGAAAGGTTGTTTCGTGTCTCATCATGGAGCTGGATAAAAATAATCCATAATTGTCACTGGTTACACACCTCACTCACCTACCGGTACCGGTTTGTTTTATTTCACTAGCGTAGGGCGCGCGCCTTTGCGCGTGTCCGTACAAAGCGTATAAAAACGTATATTTGATTAATGAATATAAAAACAGTTAGTAGTAAGTGTATATTATACACGACGCACGAGATTGGAAAATAACTTCGAAAACTGGAGCACAAAATCAAAACACATATGCAAGCTACGTCGGTCTCAGTTGATGCTGGAAAAAGTTAAATCAAAATTCAATGACACATGGAGAACTGTAGCATATTTATTTGCACCTTTATCAAAGCTACTATCTATTAACTATTCATTTTGGTGCGCCAAAATTCCTGATAGGAGCTTATTTGGTTCGCACCAATATTTATACAGCTGGAGACAAAACAAGGTCACATGCAGAAACCATTGATGATAGTCCAAGTCAAAATTCTTCACTCAATAGCATTTGTATTGCCCTGCTATTGTAAAGGAAGGAAATATGATCACACAATGTGTTATAAATATATATTTCTTTTAAAAAAAGAGTAATTTCATCCATATACGTTATGAATATATATGTCTTTTAAAAAGAGAGTAATTTCATCCATTTGTACCAGGTTTTTGAAATTGCCATCAAGCTAAAAAAACTGAGTGGTCTGAGTATGGAAATTTGATGTCTTTTCAGTTGAATAAGACTATTAGCTATGCCTGAAGCTATTGTCACATGTCTTCAAGGTCCAACGGTATAACTGAATCATTTACCTAGGAAATACGAAAGCTATGAGGGCTGCAGTTTATTTAAACTCGTTAGACGTGTGAGTTTGCAGGCAATGTTTTTTTTCAGTCTATCTTTTGGGCCTTTTGGTCAAAGATGAAAGCACAACCTGTACAATAGATCATGTAGAATGTTTTTTTATTGTGGGTACAATAATACAAATTCAAATTGGGCAAACAGTTGTGGGATGAATATCTATAGGGTGAAAACAACAATACATATGAATATCTCTAGATGCATTGGCAGTCATTGAACTCTGGAGTAGTATATAATACAGTGAACTGAGACCTAAGGTATATCCTGATTTTTAGAGAAAAATGTCTGCAAGGGGGAGACTTCATCGGCTAATATAGAGGAATTCCATTCTGATGTAAATTTGAAAACATAAATGTACTTGCAGTAAAAGCTTCAACATTCTCAACCTAAAATTAAAATATTACAGGGGTGGCACAAGCGGAAACCTACGATAGCATAAATGCAAGATACTGACATAACATTTCGGGAAGAAGAATACGTACCTATTTTAAATGAAATACATAGCTAAGAAAAAAGTTTGTTGTCACTTAGCTACTCCATCTTAAAAGTAAAATGTAGGAAACAATCATTTGAGATGATCAAATTACAGATTACGAATCTTTAGTGAGTGGAGAATGCACATACATGAAATGTGGCTGACCTGGTAGCTTGCACTACAAACTGAGCACCAGTGGCATTGAGATGAAGTGGATGGGTGGATCCACAACAACTGTCAAGATGTTGGGATATGAGGAGGCAGGAATTCTACATTTTCCTAACACAGTTCCAGAGTGAAAGTCTTTTAAGTACATTATTGAAAAAATAAACATGACAGGAAAGAAAATTATAGCTCCAGGTTCTTACTACGTGTAAGGCATCCATGAATGATGTGGCGGCCCTCTTCTCCAGATCATTTACTTGCCTTGTCTTTGGGTTCATAATCTTTGATTTTTCATGGAACTGTATAAAGGAAAGCAGGGTCAGAGGTAATGGGACCTATGTATGATCTCATAAATGCAGAGAGGTGTTGATAGATGGGAACTATGTATGGTTGTCACTGCACCAAAGAGCATGTACCGAATTATATATATAGTAACAACGAAGTAATGAAGCTGAAGCTCTGAAACTATAAATGCAGTTGAGAAGTAATTAAATGGCCATGTTTTTGTAGGGTACGACAATAAGCAAATAGGAAAAGGCCAGGGAATAAGAGTAGTTCCAGAACTAAATAAAATAACATCTTTTTTGGTCTCTTGTACGTAGGCACAATGGCATGCAGTGGGAAATAGTATCATTTGCAGTAATCAATTTGCTGCCACATACAGGAAACAATGTATGTAGAGAGGAGTGGGGTATAGTGCATAAGGAAGTGGTATGATAGGATAAATAAACATATAGATATCCAATAGACCATAGAAGGAATTATTAAGAAAAATATCTGCAAACACACAAAAGCATAGTCAGTCATGTCACAGTGAAGAGGAGGGGAACCTGGAAGCACACCTGTAAGTGACGACCTATCGAACATCAGCGATATAAAAAGCTAGGTATAGCTGCTAATTTCCTTTCAAGCTCAATAAGAGCTTACCAGCCATCTAAAGTCCATCCCCGAGGTGTAGGCCAAAAATGTGAATATAAATGTTGTCCTCAGTTTGAGGTCGGAATGAATCAACAGTAACCTGGGACATGGAGAAGAATAAAATTAGGACAACCCATACGGGTATCCAAGTAGCAAGTAGTAGCAACAAAAGCAAGGAAGCACATCAGGTATATATATGTTTCTGTTAAGTTTGGATAAGTTTGGCTCTATCTTAAATTTGATCTTAGTGAAGGCTAGTCATGTGGGCAAAAATCCTCGCCCTCTTTTTTTGGTATTAAGAAAAGGGAAGCTATAAACGTACTTTATTTTGAGCACGCTGGCATCGGTTACATTGGCAAATCAAGTGTTGTAGCACGTTCATAAAAAATGAATAGATTTCAAAGTATGTGTTTACCTGACGTGGTAAACTCAGATGCATTGCTGCCTGATCCGCAGCTGTTGTAGCCTAAGACGCTCGGCAATACGGATTCGTCCGTAGAGACAATAGAAAGGCAGCTGTCGTATGCACAAAATACCTAATTTCAGAGGGTTCGGGGGAACACCAAAGGGGTACCCCCAATCAACGCGAAACAAATAGGTTAAACCTGGAACACCAGTTAATAGCAAAACCTAGCGAGTATAACCTTCTAAAAAAGCAACCCTCGAGCCCGGTACATAGCCTCGAGCCCTCCACAGCCGTACATCGCTCCTCGAGACCCCACGCGGGGACCTCGAGCCTCTCTGGCGCGACAGCCTATCCCTCGAGACGCTTCACGCCTCCCTCGAGCGGCACGGACACCGGATACCAGCCCCATACTGTGTATTTATGCGTTCACCTACTCCGGTCACGTCTTCTGGTGCACGGCGACGTGCGCCACAGTAAACCGGAGCCAGAGTCAAACCTCGTTTTCACCTCAAGCATGGGAAAAAGGCGCAAGTACAGCACTGTTGGGCCATGCCCTGCACTGTAGCACACTCGAGCTTCACCCCGAGGCCTGGGTTCCCGCTGTACGCACCGGGCGTTCCGGGACTTGCCCATACCTACGGGGGCTCGAGCCTCCCGTAGGCGCCACCTCGAGGCCGGCTCCACGCCCCTCGAGCCCTAACTGCGTTCATGCTATTGGAGGACATGTACCCCAAGACCCGGAGGGACCCCGCCGTGTCCTGTACATGCCGGGATGGGTGCTGTACGGCTTCCACGTCGCCACGCCTCCACGTCCGCGCCCGGGATGGAGGCCACGCTCCAAGGACGCCTCAACAGCAACGCCCACATCGGCTCCAGTGGCCCCACAAGACAGGATTCCTACCCTTCGCCATATCGAGCGCTGTACATGTCATTCCGTGTAACCTTGGCCTCCTCTTGCTCTATAAAAGGGGACGCCGGGGCCCTCGCGCACACGTTTTTTTACACAACTCCGAGAGACGAGACGCGAGTCCACGCTTTCTCACACAAGTCCACACACAAACATCCACGAGTCCGGACTCCGGTCCACGCTCACTGAGCTTGTATTCGCCCCTGTACAGCACTTAGGTGCAAGTAATACAAGAACCTCCTCCCCCGCTGGACGTAGGGCCTTCTTCGCCCGAACCAGGATAAACCCTTGTGTCATCTTGCATCACCATCCAGGAAGAGAGCACGCGATCATATTACTCGTTGGTGTTATACCCCGGGTCGAAACACCGACAGTTGCGCGCCAGGTAGGGGGCCTTCGCGTGTCCGAGCCGATTTCTCGTTGTTTCCCTGGATGGCTTCGTCCCCTCCTTCGTCTCGGCTGGAGCCGTCGTCTGGTTCGGGAGCCTCGAGTTCCTGGCCACCGGCAGCGGCAGCGAGCTGACCTGCTCTCCATGGAGAGCCGAGCGGAGGGCGTGCCACGCCACCCCCGCGCGGGGGCGTGCGCGCGTCGCCGACACCACACGCGTCGCACACCTCGGCGGAGCTCGGCTCAGTCGTCACCATCTGACGACACAGGCGGCAGACCCGCGCGTACACCCACTTTCCCGCGGCCGGCGCAGAGTCCCCAATGAGGAACCTGTCCGGCGTCGCGCGGCCGGAGACTTCCAGGGCGCGTGCGCACTCCCCCAACGAGTTCGCGTTCGTCACGCGCATGGACCGAGGCCTGGCCAGAGGCCCCCGAGCCGTGCTCCATCGACACCACCTGGCCTCCTCCCGCACGGGGTGTACCGCGCCCGACGCCAGCGGTTCCCGTTTGGCCTCAACAATTCCGCGGCTGTTTACGCCCACCGCCTTGACGAGCGCCGTCAGGACCGGGCGGCCGCGGGGCGGGAGGAGCATCCGGGCGTACTCCTACGAGTCATCGCCGACCTGGAGATCGTCTACCCCGCGCACGTCGATCGCGGCCTCTCACGAGCCGTCGAGCCACCTTCGGGGAATGGTACCGCGAGCTGCAGTCCCGACACGAGCCAGGATGACGCGGCATCAGCAGCTCCGACTCGGATGAGTACGACTACCACGACCCTGACCTCTGGGACCCCACCAGGGAGTGCTTCCAGCTCGAGGGGGTCGTGGACGACGCCGAGGACGACGGCGACGACGACACCAGGCCGGCGCTCAACCTCGAAGAGCCCGGAAATGGGGCTGCGGCAGGAGGATCACACGTTCAGGGCAGGAACGAACCCCCGACACCGGCCGCTCCTTCTCAGCACGGTGATGACCGGGCGGCGCAGCTCGCGCAGCTGCGGGAGGCCATCGCCAGGGCTGAGGAGGAGCGACAGCGCCTTTTGCAACTCGAGAAAACTATGGCACAGGAACCAGCCCAGCCTCGAGGCGCCAGTGTTCGTGGCCGTGCTCGAGAGGTCCACCGGCAGATCCTCGAGGACGGGGCACCAGCACGCCCCGAGGTGCGTTTCCCGCGAGCCGGGCAGAACGTGGTGGTGGCGGCGATGCTGCTCCGTGATCTACTCGCCGTCTCCAACCCTGACGCCAGGCGCATGCTTGGAGAAATGAAGAACCTCCTCGAGACAGCCGTTGTCCAGCAGGCGGAGAGCTCAGCCTCGCGGCGGCGCAGGGCGGCCTCGGGGAAACCAGCAGACACGCCCCGCAACGAGCGCGAGATGTCCGTCCACCAGCCGGACGCCTCTCGAGCTAGGCCGGTCCGGAACGGATCGTCGACAAACGGCCACCTCGAGACCCAATGACGCCCGCAATGACATCAACCGCCGGCGCAAGGACAAAGGGGCCCAAGAGCGTGGCTATAGCGCGCATCGAGGGGGGCACTACGACAGCGACGAGGACCGGCAAGTCCTCGAGCCCGAGCCCAGAGTCTTCAGCCGGGCCATCCGCAGCTCAACCCTCCCCGACCGCTTCCGACCACCGACCAACATCGTGAAGTATGACGGGGAGGTCGAGCCCAAGCTCTGGCTCTCGGACTTCCGCCTAGGCTGCCAACTGGGCGGAGCGAAGAACGACGACCGTGTGATCATACGCCAACTCCCACTCTACCTCTCTGACACCGCCCGCCGGTGGCTCGAGGGGCTCCCGCCAGATCGGATCGATGACTGGATCGACCTAGTCAGGGTCTTCGACGGGAATTTCAAGGGGACTTGTGTGCGCCCAGGCAACCCCAGGGACCTACGGCGTTGCAGGCAGGCGGCGGACGAGTCCCTCCGCGACTTTGCTCGGCGATTCTCGAAGCAGCGCCTTGAGCTCCCCCACGTGCCTGATGAGGACGTCATTTCAGCGTTCCTCGCGGGCACGACATGCCAAGAGCTAGTTCATGAGCTAGGGCGCTACCGTCCCAGGACGGTCGAGGACCTGATGGATCGTGTCACCAGCTTTGCCTCGGGCGACGAGGCAGTGGGGGCCTTCTTTGGCCGCTCCACGGACAAAGGTAAGGCGGTGACCGCGTCGGAGGCCTCGAACAAGGGCAACGACGCCAAGAACGCAACAACAACAATAACAAAAAAGAAGAAGAACAAAAGCAGAGGTCAAAAGGCGAAGCGCGACGCCGACGACGACGACGATGAAGAAGTGCTCATGGGCGCCCTCGACCATAAGAAGCCTCGAGGCCCCCCCCCCCGACGGGGCTGTTTTCGACCAGATGCTCGAGGGCCCCTGCCCTTATCACAAGGGCCCCGTGAATCACAAGCTAAAAGACTGTCGACTGCTGAAGGGCTTCTACGCCAAGCTCGACGACAAGAAGGAGGACACGCCTAAAGGCAAAGACAACAAACACGCGACGACGGGGACGCGGGGTTCCCCCCGGTGCGTGACTGCTTCATGATCTCGGGGGCCCAAACCGGGCTCTCAGCTCGGGAGAGGAAGAAGGAACGCCGGGAGGTCTTCGCACTCCGCCACGACACCCCCCAGTACCTCGACTGGTCCGACGCGCCGATCACATTCGACCGTAACGATCATCCGGACCATGTCGTAAATCCGGGGGCGTACTCCCTCGTCGTCGACCCCGTTATCGTCGACGTACGGTTCTCCAAGGTGTTGATGGATGGGGGCTCGAGCCTCAACGTCATATACCTCGAGACCCTCGACCTCCTGGGGATTTCGGAGGGTCAGCTCCGACCCAGCGTCGGGGGGTTCCATGGAGTCGTACCAGGCAAGAAGGCCCACCCCCTCGGGCGCATCGACCTGCCGGTTTGCTTTGGCACGCCGACTAACTTCCGCCGGGAGACGCTCACCTTCGAGGTGGTTGGATTCCAAGGGACCTACCACGCCATCATCGGCCGGCCAGGCTACACCAAGTTCATGGCAGTTCCCAACTACACGTACTTGAAGCTCAAGATGCCGGGGCCAAAAGGGGTCATCACCGTCGACACCTCCTACGAGCACGCGTACCACTGCGACGTGGAGTGCGTCGAGCGTGGGGAGGAAAACGTCCAGCTCGACTCGCTCGAGGCCCTAGCGGCCCTGGCCACCGAAGAGGCCCCTGAAGCAAAACGCCACGCCGGCGCCTTCGAGCCGGCGGAGCACACCAAGCAGATACCCGTCGACCCGACCTCGATCGACGGCAAGGCGCTGACCATCAGCGCCAGCCTCGATCCTAAATAGGAAGCAGTGCTCGTCGACTTTCTCCGCGCGAACATCGACATGTTTGCGTGGGGCCCCTCGGACATGCTGGGCATACCGAGGGAAGTCGCCGAGCACGCCTTGGAGATCCAGGTCGGGTCCAGACCGGTGAAGCAACGCCTGCGCCGCTTCGACGAGGAGAAGCGCAGGATCATCGGCGAAGAGGTGCACAAGCTTTTGGCGGCTGGATTCGTCAAGGAGGTATTTCACCCAGAGTGGCTGACTAACCCTGTACTGGTTAGGAAAAAGAATGGAAAAATGCGGATGTGTGTAGATTACACTGGTCTAAATAAAGCATGTCCAAAAGTTCCATTTCCTTTACTAGAATTGATCAGATTATCGATTCCACTGCGGGGTGTGAAGTACTTTCATTTCTCGATGCGTATTCCGGCTACCACCAGATTAGGATGAAAGAGTCCGACGAGCTCGCTACCTCTTTTTTGTATGCCTTTTGGTATGTATTGCTACGTTACAATGCCCTTCGGCCTTCGAAACGCCGGGGCAACGTACCAACGATGCATGCAACATATCTTTGGCGAACACATAGGCAAAACCGTCGAGGCCTACGTCGATGACATCGTGGTTAAAACCAAGAAAGCCGGGAACCTCATCAGCGATCTCGAGACCACGTTCGAGTGCCTCCGGGCCAAGAACGTGAAGCTCAATCCCGAGAAATGTGCCTTTGGTGTGCCTCGGGGCATGCTACTTGGCTACATTGTCTCACGACGGGGGATCGAGGCCAACCCCGAAAAAATCTCAGCAGTCACGAGGATGGGCCCAATCCGAGACCTCAAAGGTGTACAGAAAGTGACAGGCTGCCTAGCCGCTCTCAGCAGATTCATCTCGAGGCTAGGGGAAAAAGCGCTGCCCCTCTACCGCCTGCTGAAAAAGACGGAACACTTTGCGTGGACTGTCGAAGCCGAGGAGGCCTTAACCAAGCTGAAGGGGTTGCTGACTTCCGCGCCAATTCTCATGCCTCCGCGACCAGCCCAGGGCGGCGATCCCCCCGAGCCTCTCCTCCTCTATGTGGCCGCAACCACTCAGGTGGTCAGCACGGTCATAGTCGTCGAGAGGCACGAGGAGAGTCATGCGTTGCCAGTCCAACGACCAGTGTACTTCACCAGTGAGGTGCTCTCCGAGGCCAAGGTCCGGTACCCGCACATCCCAGAAGCTGCTCTACGGCATCATCATCACGAGACGCAAGCTCCAGCACTACTTCCTCGCTCATCCCGTAACGGTGGTGTCATCCTTCCCCCTCGGTGAGATCATCAACAATCGGGAGGCCACGGGGCGCGTCGCCAAGTGGTCCGCCAAGCTAATGGGGGAGGCCATCACCTACGCCCCACGAAAAGCCATCAAGTCGCAAGCGTTGGCGGACTTCGTTGCTGAGTGGACCGACACCCAGCTTCCGCCGGCACAAATCCAAGCCGAGCTCTGGACCATGTACTTCGACGGGTCCCTCATGAAGACAGGGGCTGGCGCGGGTCTGCTCTTCATTTCACCCCTCGGAGTCCACATGCGCTACCTGTTACGCTTGCACTTCCCCGCCTCCAACAACGTCGCTGAGTACGAGGCCCTGGTTAATGGACTGCGCATCGCCCTCGAGCTCGGGGTCCGGCGCCTCGATGTTCGAGGTGACTCGCAGCTCGTCATCAACCAGGTTATGAAGGCTTCAAGCTGCCTCGATCCCAAGATGGAGGCATACTGTGGGGAAGTGCGCAAGCTAGAATATAAGTTCTACGGCCTCGAGCTCAACCACATAGCTCGAAAGTACAACGAGGCCGCGGACGAGCTGGCAAAGTTGGCGTCCGCGCGTGGCACGGTTCCACCAGACGTCTTCTCGAGGGACGTTTTCGAGCCATCCGTCAAAATCGGCCCGGGGGCTGGCCCCTCGACGCCACCCCTCGAGCCAGACACGGGGGCTCGACCTTCACACGCCACCCTCGGGAATGACCCCTCGACATCCGCTGAGGCGATGCAAATCGACGCACTTGCCCCTTCGCCATCACGACCCCTCGACTGGAGGACGCCTTTCCTCGACTACCTGACGCAAGGTGTGCTACCAGGAGACAAGGCGGAGGCCCGACGCATCGCTCGAAGGGCCAAGACCTACGTCATCTACGGCGACGAGCGGGAGCTGTACCATCGAAGCCCGTCAGGAATCCTTCAACGCTGCATCCCCCTCGAGGTGGGACGCAGGCTCCTCGACGACATGCACTCGGGGGCTTGCAGCCATCACGCAGCGCCAAGGACCCTGGTAGGGAACGCCTTCCGACAGGGCTTCTACTGGCCAACCGCCATCGGAGACGCCAAGCGCCTGGTCCGAGCTTGCCAAGGATGTCAGTTTTACGCCAAGCAAACGCACCAGCCTGCGCACGCCCTGCAGATGATCCCCATTACTTGGCCGTTTGCCGTCTGGGGGCTCTACCTCGTGGGTCCCCTCAAGATGACAACCGGAAAGTACACGCATGTGCTCGTGGCCATCGACAAATTCACCAAGTGGATCGAGGCCAAGCCCATAGGCGACCCCACCTCCGAGAGGGCGGTCGAGTTCATCGCCGACATCATGTACCGGTTTGGAGTGCCCAACGTTATCATCACCGACAATGGCACCCAATTCACGGGCAAAAAGTTCACCAGCTTCTGCGATGACAACAGCATTCGCGTGACCTGGGCCTCGGTCGCATACCCTCAATGCAACGGGCAGGTCGAGCGCGCCAACGACATGATACTCCATGGGCTGAAGCCGAGGCTGTTCAAGACCCTCAAAAATTTCGGAAAGGGGGGGCCGCAGAGCTCCCCTCGGTGCTGTGGGGCCTCAGGACTACGCCGAGTCGAGCCACCGGGTTCACTCCGTTCTTCCTAACCTACGGCGCCGAGGCCGTCTTGCCTACAGACCTCGAGTACGGGCTACCTCGACTTCGAGCCTACAACGAGCAAACCAACGACGAAAAGCTCGCCAACGCCAAGGACCAGCCTCGAGGAGGCCCGGGACGTGGCGCTCATCAACTCCGCGCGCTACCAGCAAACACTTCGACGCTACCACGACAAGCACGGCGCAAAGAGGGACCTGGCGGTAGGGGACCTCGTGCTTCGACGTCTGCAAGATAATCGAGGGCGCCACAAGCTCACCCTCCATGGGAGGGTCCATACACCATAGCTGAGGTGCTCAAGCCCGGAACGTACAAGCTTACGACGGTCAAGGCAGGATTCTGGCGAATGCGTGGAACATATCTCAGCTACGTCGCTTCTACCCTTAAAGGCCTCGAGGCCTTGTTCATTTTGTTGCTTTGTACATAAACATGTCAAACATGAATGAACAAACTCGCGCACTGTCATTCATTTTACTTAGCAACTTAAGGTAGCCTCGACCCTGCCTTGCTCAGGGTCGAGCCTCCCTCGGGGGCTGACAGGGGGAACTCTCCCCCCAGACTCCGGAAAAAATGCGTTTTCTTTTCAAAAAAATTCGACCCTCGTCTCGATTCGCACCTCGAGCATGCTAGCAACATCTAAATCTGTAAATACCCCGAGCCTCCAAGAGTCGGGGGGCGTCGACATAGACGGCCACCTACGCCCCCGGGCTACGGTACCCTACCTACGCCTCCCCTCGAGGTACTCGTGGCGCGTATCGAAGGAGCACGGACCAAGCTGGTTGAAGCTCGAGTTAGAAACAAAGAGAATTGATCGAATAAATTTGAAAAGAAAACAACTTCTTTAAATAAACAAGTCATATATACACACAATGGCCTCGTCAGGCCACAAGTAATGACACAAATTTTTACAAAGGGCCTCGATGCCCAATTTTGACACGCAGGTCTCAATCCTCGTCGGTCCGGTACTCCTCCCCGAGATCTTCCGCGGCGGGCTCGGCCTCGATGTCCGGGCCAGGAGAAGGGGGGCCACCGATACCGCTGTCCGCATCCGGAGGCAGCACGTCCTCCTCGAAGAGCTTCGCGAGCGCCGACCCCGCTTGTCCACCTTCTCCAGGATCAAGTCGACGCGGCGATCGTTCCATTCCTCGTCCCTCTCGTCGATCTCAATGAAGCCCTTGGCGACGACATTGACCGGGAAGCGGAAGCCGGAACGGACGGCCGCGAGCGCCTGCTTGATGCCATGGTGGAGAGCGTGCCGGACTCGGTCCCGCGCGGCCGCGTCAAAATAGCATAAGGCGTCGACCAAAGCGTCGCCTCGAGCCACCGTGCCCTCTGCCGTGGCTACCGAAGCGACGCCCCACATAGAGTCAAGCCTGTCGAGGGTGGCGCGCGCTCGTTCTGCCACCATGGTCTCGTCCTGGAGTTGCCCCAGGAGAGCCTGGTTCGTCCCGCGAAGCTCCTCGGCGGTCTTCTCAACCTCTGCGCAACAACCAAGGAGGAGTGAGATCGCGGCGTGGCAAAAACCTCGAGATCAAAACAAGGCAAGGCATGAAAATTACCTTCGCAGTGCATGCCCAGAGCGGCGAGGTCGCTGGTAAGGCCCTCGACGTGCTGATCAAGCCTACGCTTCTCGAACAGCACGTCGCGCTTTTCGGCCCTGAGGTCTTCTACCAGCTTGCCCGTCTCTGCGAGGGCTAGATCCTTCCGGATCACCTCCTGCCGCGCCGCCTCCGCCGCGGATCGGGCGGTAGCGGCTTCGCTCTGGGCAACCTCGGCCTCTTTCTTCGCCGCCTCCACTGCGGATCGGGCGGTGGCAGCTTCGCTTTGGGCGTCCGCAACCTCCTTCTTCGCCACCTCCGCTTCAGATCGGGTGTAACACCTCAGGTGTTTACATGAATAAAATATTGTCATGCCATCATAAGCATTCCATAGCATCATGTGCTAGCTCACCTTGAGATGCATTCACTAAAATGAGTTTAATTCCTAATGTGAGCATCTTTGTTTATGCTTGTGTTATAACTCAAAACCTTAATTTGGAATGTCATTATGAAATAACTTGTGCTCATTCCTATTTGACTATAGTCATGTAAAGGCATGAAACCAAGTTCAACAAGTCAAAAGGATGTAAAATTCATTTAGCTTAAAAGTGGGAAAATCATTAAATTCCTATATAAGTTAACTAGCCCTTTTTAGTTGACTCAAAATCTATACCTATTTAGGGTTGACCCTAAAAGCTTTTTGGTAGATCTTGAGAAGAGGTACAACTTTGGTTTTCAAAGTTTTCAAAGTTTCTGTACAAAATTCTAAGTATTTATGAGTTTATTCAAACCCTGGAAATGGTCCCCTTTTTATTTTAAACTTGCATTTCAAAAACTACTTGAGATCTGAGTTTGAGATCTACATCAAAGTTGTAGAGAATTTCAAAAGGAACATTTCATACATTGACCATTTTTCAAGTGTCATTGAAAAATCAAAAGTAATTTTGCTTTTACTGCAAACCCTAAATCTGTACCCTTTTCAAATTTCTAATTTGAAGTCAATTTGAACTGTTTTGATCCAATTGACTTATTTCCAGTTGAAATCAGCCCAAGTGTTTTAAAGCAAAGTTGTACAACTTTTCAAGCTCTACAGTTCATATTTTGGTGAAATTTGAAGTTGTTCAGAAAATTCAAAAGTAATTTTGAAATTCAGTTTGATCCAAATTTGAGTTTGAACTCTATTTCAAAATTCAGGCAGAATTTGACTTTGGTTCTTAAAGCAAACTTGTAGAATACAAAGTTTGGAGCAACTTTGGTTTTTGGAGTTTTGGTCGTGCAGTACAAAAATCTAGAGTTTTCTGAAAGGGGGTAAATCTGTTCCTGTAGCTACAGTAGGGGGGAAGTACCTGCCGGAGCAGCAGGGGCCGCCGCGTCGCCCGCCGTAGCCTGGGCACCTCAGCCCGTCTCTGCGTGTCCGGCCGCGCAGCTGCTTGCCGCTTGCTTCACTCCGTGCGGTGTCAAGCTCCGAGAGCTCCCCAACCCTCTCTTCACCTGCGCCCGCCACCTCCTCCCTCTCCTGCTCTGTTTTCTGGCAAAGCTCCGGAGAGCTCTCACTCCCTCGTCGTTGCGTCCCCGCACTCTCCATCTTCCCAATAGCTCCGCCTGCATCCCTTGCTACTCCTGAGCCAGCTAACCCAAACCCGAGAGCTTGCAATCGCCGCCGCCACAGTCATCTTCTTCGTCACCGGCCGGGAGCCATCACAGGTACCTTGGTCGTGGTCGCGGTCAGCCAGAGCTCCTCCGGCCAAATCAAGTAGTGCTTTAGCTTCGTCTGGTGTTGTAGGTCACGGTCGGCTCGCTCCTGAGGTCTCTACCGCTCGGGCTTGACCAGTCCGCGACGGTTGCCACAAGTGCAAGCTCCGCCATCACCGCCGTCGTCGCCAACCTTGGTCCAGTGCTCCTCGAAGCAAGGCAAGGTGAGCACCGTAGTCGTCTTGAGCTCATTGTTGTGTTGCGCTTCCTAGTTTAGTCTCTACCGGGCCACCGTGATCGGTCCGCGTGGCTTGCCGTCGGCGCAAGCGCCGCCATGGCCGCCAGCATGGGCCAGGTTGCTTGGAGCCGTCTCTGAGCAAGTTTAGGTGCACATCACGGTCGCGGTAAGTGCCCAAGTGCGATGCCACCCTCGGCTAGGTCGCTACCGACCCTAGCAGCCGGAGCGCCGTGTCGCCGCCGTGCTCGGTATGGCCGAGCCGCCATGGCCGTCGTCCGCTCGGAATCGAGTGAGTGCGAGGTCGGGAAAAGAGTGGAATCGGTGCGCGAGATCCAGGCGAAGATGCGGAAGGCCTCGCCGTCGCCGGAGGCCTCGTCGGCGATGAGGTTGGAGGTCGGTCAACGTAGGCGCGCGTTCGGTCAAAGCCTTTGGCTGAAGGTCTCGGCGCGAGGCAGAGAAGGTCTCGGCGCGAGGCAGAGAAGGCCTCGGCGCGAGGCGGAGAAGGCCTCGGGCGAGGCGGAGAAGGGGAACCTGCTGGCCTCGGGCGAAGCGGAGTAAGAGAACCTGATGTCTGGGGTCCCCTGTCAGTGAGAGAAAGGTGTTTTTTTTTCTTTTTCCAGTTTTTGGGTACAGTTTTGAGTTTTGTCTTTTTGATATCTTTTTGTAGGAAGCTCCAAAAATTGTGAAAATTTTTGTGTAGCTTTCTCAAGCTGCCTAATATTTAAGAAAAATATAAAACCTGAGTTTTGAACAAATTTTGAAACTGATTTAAATATGGCTTTTAATTAATAAATGGACTTTGATGTTTTTTGTAGGCCTAGTTAAATGTCCAAAAATCATGAAACTATTTTTGGCACTGTTTTTAGGTGAAAACATATCTTCACAAAAATTTTGAGCTCTGCTGGAGAAAATAAATTTTACCGTGAGAGAAAATTGTTTTAAGTTATATATCATAGCTTAGAAAATTTCCATCTTTACCATGATCATGTCGTGAGCATTCCTTTAAGCATGCACTCTTTTATCGTGTAGCTTCCGAAGTGATCGAGTGTCCGAGCGAGGTTGGTCCGGAAACTTCAGAGTATCCAATTGATCCGGATTACCAGGAGTTCCAGACTCTCCCGTTTAACGAAGGCAAGCCCCGGTTCATTTAACCCTTTCCTTGGTTTTACAATTACACTTACTTTCGATAACCTGATGCATTAAATGTTTATCAAATAAATGCTTTAAACCTGTTGATGCATGACCAACCTTGTTATCGATATATCATTCCTTGATACCTGTTTTAGGCCACTGATAGAAATGCTTAGCCTTGCTTCATAAAGCTTTGCGAAATGTTTTTCAATGCTTATCGTTTTGCAATGATAATGAGAAAGAATGATGGTTAAGGCCAGACGGGCACCTGCATCGATCCTTGGATTAGAGGCAGGGTAACCCGGATGTGTCGATTAGGGTTAACCGTTGTTGGCCTGCTAGATTGAGAAACTGTGAAGTACCGATCATATGCTACGGTAAGCCTTGCCTTGGTGGTTCTTAATGAGAACGGCTAATCGCGCACTGGGAGTGGAGAGATGGCGGAGTACTAGCTACCCTCGTGGGTCGAAGTCCCGGATTGGAGGTGTACAAGTACTCTCGGGTGGCGCGGACCCGGTCTTGTTTGGAGGATCCGAGGTTGGGGTTGGTATATGTGTGATCACGGGTCTACATATATCGTATGATCGTGGAAAACTCCCAGATCTGGTTGAATCGGTTCGAATCGTCGTGCTCCTCGGTTAAGGAGACTCAATCTTTCGACCTGCACCGTAGAATAAAATGAAACTAGTTTAAGAAAGAATGATAATGATCTTTCACTAATGTTCACTTTCAGTTCTTACCAAGTACTTAAATGATTAAGTAAAATTTGGATCTAGGACTACTTTAGTAAGCTTTTATGCAAATGAAAAATTCTGTTGAGCCTACCCAAGCCAGCATACCTGTTTCGTCTTTTCTCTTGTCGGGTCAGCCTTGTTGAGTACCTTCGTACCTTTTTAGGTAATCCCCTGTTGCAGGTGGCGTTCACGAGCGGCCTTGCTTTGAGGCTTGTGCGTGACAGTCTTTGAGGAGGACTTGTCCGGGGAGGAGTAGTGCAACCCTTAGGCGGGGTTGTTTGTGTGTTATACAGTTTTAGTAATGCTACTCCCACTATCTAGAACAAAGTTTGAAACTATGGTTTGTAATAACGACATAAGTTTGAACATCTGGTTTGTAAAACTTATGGTGTAATACTTCCGCTCTTTCATCTCCGATGTATATTATTTGTGAAATGTTGTAATACTGCAATGACTCTTGCAATGATCCTGGAAGGTAAGGAAACGTGGATGAGTCGGGTTACCCGATGACACGTGGTGGGTCTTTTGGGCTATTGGGGGCACAGTATATGACTGTCCGAGGTCTGTAGGACAAGGACAAGTATACGTGGGCCTTAATAATCCAGGAGGTTCCGTCACATCGGGCGGTGGTGGCCTTGCTTCGGGCGTCGGCGGCCTCCTTCCTCGACGCCTCCAGAGCGGTGGCGGCCTCCTCCCTAGCCCGGGCGGCCTCGCTTCGAGCCGCCTGGGCCTCCACCTGCGCTTCTTGAAGCCGGCTCGCCATTTGGGCGTTCCGGCTCAGCTCAGCGCGGAGATCCTGAAGCTCTGCCTCCACCCTTGCAAGGGCAGCCGCAGCCCGCGCGGACCTGTCCGTCTCCTCTGAGAACGCCCGCTCCGCCTCTGCCATGAGCTCGACCACCTCCGTTGAAGATGGACCTGCGCCTCCCCGCGGGCCGCCCTGTTTGGACACCGATCGCTTGGCGGGGCCCCCTGTTGGACCCATCGCTCGATGGGACCATGGTTCGTGGCGGGCTCGGCGCGTCAGGAAATGCCACGCCGTTCGATCGATCTCGACGACGGGCGCTCTCCTCCTCTGTCTCGAGCGGCGCCGGCTGCGGCTCACCGACTAGCGGCCCAGCCGCGGCTCTCTCCGTCCCTCCGTCGTCCCCTCCTGCTGCTCCAGCTCATTCAGAGCTCCTCCACCGTCGCACCTCCTCCTCCAACCGCCCCCCCTCCTTCCCCTCCTCGACGGGCCGGTTTCGTCGATTGGGGCCTCGAGGGTCGCATCTCCCCTCCGCTCCAGACGTCGGCAGGGCCGTGCCTGCCTCCGGCGCTTCCCCGAAACGGCCGTTGCGACAGGGGAGGGGGCACTTTCGGTAGGCGTCACCAGAGGAGGAGGAGGAGTGGTGGTGGTGGCGGTACTTGCGGGGACGCGGTGACGGCGGGCTCGACGCCAGAAGCTTCGGTCCCTGCTGAAAAGGATAACGACGTTGTCAGAGTCAGGAAGATGCCTCGACCTCCGTGGTCAATGATGGCGACCTCACCAAGATCCGCGACAGCCATCTGACTTCCCCGAGCCATAGCCGCTCGCGCCTTCACCAGCCAAGCGGCCTCTCCAGCAGAGGAAGAAGACGTACCTCGAGGTACATGTTCCACAGCTGAGCTCGAGGTCTTAGTTCGCTTGGACGCAGCAAGGTCCACCTCCTGCCAGGAGCGTTTTCCCCTGAAAAACCAGAGGCGGCACGCATTACAAAAGAAAAGGGGTAAAACCTCACCCTCACCACCAACGAAATTGAAAAATGCTACTTACCCAAATGGCGACGGGGCTTCTTCCCCGAGTCGCCGGATTCACTCGGGGCTTTGAGGCCGGCCGCCTGTGGCTCGAACCATGCCCCTGATCCGTCTCTGTGGGCTATGGATGGGGGACGGCCCCCGGTGCCTCCCGTGCCCTACCTCGTGACGGACGGGAGCCCTCCCTCTGCCCCTTGTCGCGGGGGGGCGACCGCGTCTCCGTTAAGCGGTCATCTTGGCGCCCTTCCCGGCGCGGGCTCCGGTACCTACTCCGGCGCCGCGCGGGCTACGGTTCACGCCCCCAACCCGCCTGCCCCTCCCGCCTCCCTCTCCCGCGGGGTGGGCGGGCGACGGGCTCGCGTGGCGCTCGCGTCTCTGGCGTTGCCACGACGACCGGGAGCTCCCCCCCTCCCGGTCATGATGGCCGGGGCTCGACGCCCTCCCTCGCCTACTGCCTCGCTCCTCCTCGCGGCTCGACGGCGCCTCGACGGCTCACGGCGGTCGGGCCCAGAGTCCTTCTCGACCTGTCGGTCGCTTCTCGAGGACCGGCCCTCCTCGAGACCCCCCCCGCCCGGGTCGATGCGGCCGTGGGTCTCCTTCTGCGTCGCGCGATAGCGCTCCTGGTCCGCGGCTTCTTCACGATAGCCGGCACGACCGCCGCGGAGCTCGACGTGCCCTGAGCCTCCGACGAGGCTGGGCCTGATGCGGCTTTCCGCGGCTGCGTCCCGCACAATCCCTTCGCTGGGGGGACCTCCAAGATATCCTCCTGCACAGAGGAGTGGTCAGCCCAGACGTCGACGACCCCCGCGCGCCTCAAACGCGCGTCCATTCCCTCGTCATCATTCTCCTCATCGTCATCATCCTCTTCCTCCGAGCTCGAGGAGCTGAGCTCGGGGACTCATCTCCAGGCCGCCGGGCGATTGCGACGAGCCTTCGCCAGCCTCTCTCCTTTCCCGAGCCGACCGACGCAAGTTTTTATCTTTCTCTTTCTTCTTTCTGGCATCCTTTCTCTCTTTCTTTTTGAGCAGAAAGGCGCCTCACCTGTGTTTCCGCGGCGTCCTCCCTCACCGAGGGCCTCGACGCGCGACAAGTGAACGCCCCCTGCGAGAAGAAGAAGCTCGATGAGAAAAACTACGAGGAAAGCGAACAAGGTTCGAAGAAAGGGAGAGGAGGAGGGGATCGAGACAGCCTAACTCAAGGGTGGCTTACCAGGTCGAGGCACCCCTCGTCGGTGCCATGATGATCATGGTCGGCTCCTCTGGGCGGAACGTCCCCTGAACGGTGAGCGTCACCCGGGAGGTAGCCTCGTTCCGAGGCAACCTCTCCTCGGCCATCCTCGATTGGTTCAGCGCCTCGGGCGAGGCGTTTGGCCCCATCTCAAACATAGAAGGGGGCGGTCTGCCAGAGGGAGGACCCTCCGCTGATGGAACGCCCAGATAACCGCCTGGACGGTCAGCTTCTTCTCCTCCACCAGCGTCCGCATCGTGCTCATCAGCGGCAACAGGTGGCGCTGCCTGTCCGCCACGACGCCCCAGTTCCACTTCTCCGGGCGAGGGGTGATGACCCTGCCGGTGTACTGCGGAAGAAGCCCGTCTACGTTCCGCAGGTAGAACCAGTGGTCGTCCCACCCCGCCTGGTTGGTGGACAGCTTGTAGCGGAGGTAGTCGCGGGGAACGTTGGCCGACGAAGGCCCGGTCCTTGCGGTGATGGTGAGGGAGCCCACGCGCGCGAGCCTCCTCCCGCTCGGCTTCGCAGCCTTGTTGAAGAGCTCGCCGCGGAAGAGGTGGACGAACATCTCCCAGTGTGGCTCAATCTTCAAGTACCCCTCACACACTGCGGCGTAGATGGCGGCGTGCAAGATGGAATTGGGGGAGAAGTGCTGCAGCTCCACCTCGAAGTGGTGGGCCAGCCCCCGCATGAAGCGGCTCGGCGGGTGGCCGAGCCCCATACGGTGGTAACGCGTGAAGCTCACCACGTACCCCTCCGGCGTGCGGCTCCCGTGGTCCGCCGACGGGAGAATCCACCACGCGGGGCCCCCCGCGGGTTGGGGCGGAGAAGCCCCCGCTCCACCAACGTTTCCAGCTCCTGCTGCGTCACCTTCGTCGGACTCCAATCTTCAAGCGGCAACACTTGGGCGGCCATGGCAGCGACGGCGCGGATCTGAGCGGCGGACGGACGGCCGGGAAGATTCCCATTGCTAGCTCGAGGGAGAGGACGTGTGGAGACTACGGCGGCGGTGAAGGCAAAGGCAAAGTAAAGGGTACCTTTCCCCTCTTTCGATATTTATAAGGAAAACCCACCCCAACGGGCGGGATCTCCCACGACGTAAAAAGGTAACCGCATGCATTTAATGCGCCCACCTAACCACGTCTCGAGCCGGTTGACAGGTACACGCGGCAACATCCCACCCGCTCAACCACCAGGCCCTCCGCGGCCGCCGCTCCAACTTCACGTCTGCTGCCCTGGCGCCACGATCTCCACTCCCTGACGGTTTCCGCCTAAAAGGCGCGCCAACGGGCAGAAGGATTCCAAGCGACGAGGCTTCTTCAGGAAGGTAAAAATGGGCCCCGGCCTAAGCCTCGAAGCAGCGAAGGCTGGCCCTCGAAGGGGGTTCGACAGCCGGCTTCGAGCACCCGAGTCAGGGACACCAAGGGGCTCCACTCGCAGCATCGCTCGAGGGCCAAGCCCTCGAGGCCCCTCACGTGTATCCAAGGCGGGGCGCGCGACGTGCAGTGAGATCCCTCGGAGGGAGGCATCGAGCCACCGGGTCCTATCGAATGGACTCGGCACTCCTGCAGACTGAGCACCCATGCTTTATGAGATCGCCTCCGGGCTACAGTCGACCCCATCGAACGGGGCACAGGTCTCACTTGGATTTCCCCGTTACCAGCTCACCGGGAACCTCGATACTCGCCCGCTCGTGGTAGTACGAGGCATCCCCCCTCGCATCCGATCGAAAGGACTCGCGGGATGACAAGCCAGGGCAACCGCGTGCCGGACGGCTCGAAGTGCCGGCCGATCGGTTCAGCCTGGCACCCCTCGACGAAAGAGGGTTAAAAAACTCGGGGCTCGACACTCCCGAACCTAAAAAACGCAACTAACACTCACAAAATCCCACGAGGGAGTCCTAACCACTCCCCCGTGGCCTCGGGGGCTACACCCGCGGGTGTCGCTCGCACGACACCCCGAAATCAAAACGGCTAAACCCTCGAGACCAGTTAGCTAACCTCGAGATCCCAGTCGGGAGCCCCTGCTCGATGCCAGCACTCGAACAAGGGCTCGGGGGTACTGTCGGGGAACACCAAAGGGGTACCCCCAATCAACGCGAAACAAATAGGTTAAACCTGGAACACCAGTTAATAGCAAACCTAGCGAGTATAACCTTCTAAAAAGCCAACCCCTCGAGCCCCGGTACATAGGCCTCGAGCCTCCACAGCCGTACATCGCTCCTCGGACCCCACCCGGGGACCTCGAGCCTCTCTGGCGCGACAACCTATCCCTCGAGACGCTTCACGCCTCCTCGAGCGGCACGGACACCGGATACCAGCCCCATACTGTGTATTTAATGCGTTCACCTACTCCGGTCACTCTTCTGGTGCACGCGACGTGCGCCACAGTAAACCGGACCAGAGTCAACTCGTTTCACCTCAACATGGGCAAAAAAGTAGGCGCAAGTGTCCAGAGTCCCTGTTCACCTGGGCCAGTTACAGCCTGCACCCTGCATGTAGCACACTCGAGCTTCACCCCGAGGCCTGGGTTCCCGCTGTAGCACGGGCGTTCCGGGACTTGCCCATACCTACGGGGGCTCGAGCCTCCCGTAGGCGCCACCTCGAGGCCGGCTCCACGCCCTCGAGCCCTAACTGCGTTCATGCTATTGGAGGACAGGTACCCCAAGACCCGCTCCAAGGACCCTCAACAGCAACGCCCACATCGGCTCCAGTGGCCCGACAAGACAGGATTCCTACCCTTCGCCATATCGAGCGCTGTACAGTCATATTCCGTGTAACCCTGGCCTCCTCTTGCTCTATAAAAGGGGACACCGGGGCCCCTCGCGCACACGTTTTTTTTACACAACTCCGAGAGACGAGACGCGAGTCCACGCTTTCTCACACAAGTCCACACACACACATCCACGAGTCCGGACTCCGGTCCACGCTCACTGAGCTTGTATTCGCCCCTGTACAAGCACTTAGGTGCAAGTAATACAAGAACCTCTCTCCCCCGCTGGACGTAGGGCCTTCTTCGCCCGAACCAGGATAAACCCTTGTGTCATCTTGCATCACCATCCAGGAAGAGAGCACGCGATCATATTACTCGTTGGTGTTATACCCCCGGTTCGAAACACCGACAAGAGGGAAAACACAGGCACAAAGAATATATGCTGCAATAGGACTGCATATGAGGGCACAAAATAATTCCAAAAATTAAGCATACCATGTCTGTAACGAAATTGCAGAAATCCGCAACAAATCAACAGTAGTGGAACAGAGCAAACCTGCGCTGGGAGCAATGCAACAGGAACACAAACAAGATATCAGAAAAGCTATGTCAGAATATTGATGGCTTAGGAAACATAAGGGTGCCTGGGTTCAAGATGGGAGAAACTTATCTGCGAAGCTGTAAGTAGTTAATCGACGCTGAAGATGAAGGGAGAAGAGGAATAACAGAACCACATACATCAAAGGCCAAACCACAAAATAGAAAGAAAGCCACAAAAGAGTGAAGGAGGATAAGCACGGCGACCAGACGCGCATAAGCATCGGATCCGCAAGATCTGCTACTGTGGGCCTTGTCCAGCAGGGAAAACCGTGCAGAGGAGTCTAGATCGGCGTCCATCACCGGCGCTAGCGAGGGAAGCGGAGGATCAAGAGGGGAAACAGAGAGAGAGGACACCATAACCTGAGCAGCACATTGGCAGCATCGGAGCAGCGGCCAGTTCAACGCCGGGGGTGGCCAGTTAGCGCGGCCGCATTTGCAGCGGCTAAAACCACATACCACGACGCTGAGACCCTGTCCCCCCCCCATGCCACAAACTTAAAGGCAGCCCATCAATGTTCAATGTTGCCCAAAAAATAAAGAAAACATTAACTGGACCAGGATAAAACGAAGTAAAGGACAATGAAGTATACAATCCATAACTGAGAACTCAAAGACAAGAGAATCAAAAGTGACTGGACGTATTGAAAGTATATAGCAATGTAATCCTTGGGAATAGGGCATGTGCTCAGAAGCAACAGTATATAATCTGGCATCACAGACAATGATCATAGATAATGAACATGCAAATGGTGAAAGCATCAGAGGCAATCAGTAGTATCTTTTTTTTTCAAACTACAAAAACAAGAGAGGCATTATGAATGCAAGAAAACAGAAGCAACCAATTTACCACCGACTCAGGTAGCATGGGACAACCAGGAAACGTCAACAAGAGAAGGACATCATCAGGGAGAAGCTGTGAAGCAAAACAAAAAGCAAAGTGTAGCAGAAGCTGCGAAGACAGACGAGAAGCAATTCGAGCAGAATCGTGTAAAAGCAATCACAGCCGTGAACTGGGAGATCGAACGCAAAGCGAATTTCAGGCGATGTGGATGTTGGTTCCTTGCTGGAACCTGTTGAGGAATAGAGTTGCCAATTCGGAGGCAAAATCAGGTCGTATAAATGGAAACAGTGGAGGAGCCACAGAAACCATGAGAAACAAAGGGAATCAGACTGTAGCCAAATCCGGCGCAACCCATCCCAGGCATTGACGCATGAGATCAGGCTGATAGGTTAATCTCAGCCAACGCGACATAGGGTTCTATCCAAGAATTACTCTGAGAATGTACATGTGCTTAAAAATAGAACCAAGAAAGGCCATGAGCATCGCAGTTGTGAACACAGTAAAAGATGTAGGAGTAAGAATGTTCATAGGTCATGAGCATTGCCTCCCATCTAAAAAAGACAGATATCTAATCTAATCGCCTGCAAGTTAGCCCATGGTCATGTTATCCGAAACCTATTTATCACTGGTTGCAAATCACATAGCATTGCCATTCCCTCAACAACAATTGGAATCTTGCTCAAGTCGGTGCAATCATCATAGCATTAGCCCATTCCCTCAAACAACAATTGGAAATCTTGCTCATCATTGCACATGACTGAAAAAGAAACAGTAAACCCTAAAGCATTAGCACTGCACTGCACATGATGTGGAACAAATATCACTGATATTGTCATGTGCTCAGATCTCTGCTCAGATCACTGATATTGTAGATTGGTATGGCGAAATCGAGCATGCGTCCATGCATATGACACATCAGGAGAGGGAGAGGGAGAGGGAGAGAAGGAAAGGGGAAGTAAACCAGTGTACCGCAGGTGCGCACCCACCCGGGGCAGGGAGGGCCCGCGCGACGCCCTGCCGACCATGCGAGGTCGGGGGAGGCGGGGAGGGAGAAGGGCGCAGGTCGGGTCGCGGCTGAAGCAGGCGCGCCGCCCGGCCCGATGTCGTGCGTCAAGATTGAGGAGGGCCCCACAAGGCTCCGACCCAGCGCACCGACCCGCATGAGGCCACGCCGCAGGGCCCCCCTCGCGCGGGAGCAATGGTGAAGGGAGGGAGCCGGCCAGCTCCGCCCGAGGTGGCGCGCCGCCCACGCGGTGGGAGGGAGCGGGGAGGGAGGGTGGCGCACGTCTCCGCTGAAGCAGGCGCGTTGGGCCGCCGGACCACGCGGGGGAAGACGAGGAGGCCGCTGGGGTCGGAGCAGGGGGCGAAGGGAGAGGCGCCGCTAGGCTCCGCCCGACCTGGTGCGCGGACCGACGCCATGTGCCTCTGCATCCGGATCCATCGTGCCTGGGGGCGCTGCAGCTGGTGGAGGTCGTCTTCACCGCCAGCGGTGGTGCGGCGCCTGTGAGGCCGGGCAGCGAGGCGAGAGACGAGAGGCGAAACCCTAGGTTGGCTTTGGCGTGGGGAAAGAGAGGAGGTACGGAGAAGAAGCGTCGAGAAGAAAAGAGGAGCGTAGAGAATAGAAGCAGAAGCCCTGTATTTATTTTGATTTCCAAAGATTCTGAGTCAGAGCCGGCTAATACCAGGAAAATAGAGGCGGAGGCGGAGAAGCTGCGAAGACAGACGAGAAGCAAATTTCAGCAGAATCTTGTAAAAGCAAATCACAGCCGTGAACTGGAAGATCGAACGACCAAGCAAATTTCAGGTGACGTGGATGCTGGTTCCTTGCTGGAACCTGTTGAGGAATATAGATCTAAATTCTTTGACTTCTCCAATCACCAGACGGCGTGTTTTTTCCGTCGTTGCCAGGAGCTATACATGACATTAGGCCAATCTCAATGGTGAGTTTCATTACGTTGTTTCCAAGACTGTCATGTCATATGAATTAAAATAAAACTTGAATGAAACTCTCCATTGAGGGTGAGAGTTTCATTAAGTTTCATAGGCATTAAATTTCATGACTCATAGAGAGTTGGTATTTGTGCCAAGAGAGTTTCATCTAGATGAAACTCATTTCATCTCTCTCTTATTAAATACACTGCCATGTCATCAAATAAGCTTATGTGACAACATATTTAAAGCAAATGAAACTCAAATGAAACCCTCATTGAGATTGGCCTTAGTGTGCTATGTAATGCAATTAATATGGATGAAAAATCATTCCCATATCCTCCACAAGTTAATATGAATGAATAATTAGTCATATAGTCTCTTTTGTATAATAGCAAATATTAATTTATATTGTTTTGGCCATGGTTAGGTAAATACAGTGTTATTGATGTCGGATATCCAAATCACCTCGGCTATGTACCTCCTTGCAATGCAAGAGCCAAAGATATCATATGCCGGACTCGTATAGAGAGGTATGGAACCTCTTTGTAGGTAATAGGTGTTGATTTAACAAGTCAGTGATATTTATACACACCTAAGCAAAAATTTCAATTGTATTCACTCTTCTATTTGAAATGTTATTGAGAGGTCTTTTGGAGTTTTGAAAATGAAGTGACAAATTCTATACAAGGTGCCCAACTACCCGACATGGAAACAAAAAATAGTGTGGTTGTTGCTTGTATGATCCTTCACACTTTTATTTGTGAACATAGGAGTGAAGATTTGGACTTCGCTCATTTTGATCGTGATCCTCATTTTGTCCCAACAATACTGAAAAGGTATAACCGATGTGCAGTTACATCATATGGTTCTACTTTGGAGTCAATGCCACCATTATAGATGTATTTCATGATGACTTGGCCACGACTATTGCTACTGCTTAGAACTAGCATGCATATGTAATAAAATACTAGTCTATATTTAATCTTTAGTTATTTTTATGTATAGATAATCTTAATATTGTTGAGATGTTGTCATGGATATTAACCGGTATGGGTGCGGTTGTGGCAACGACAAATGGCGAGGCCCCAGGCGCACCAGATCTGAAGGGAGGGGATGGAAACAAAGGACTTGTCCCCAAGGCACTGGCTGCCACGCGAGCTCCAAGCCGACCCATGCGAGCTCCAAGCGACGGCGCTCCAGTTCGCGGCGATAGCTATGCAATCTCCACTATGCTAGCGATGGCAGTTGCATAAGCTTGATCCACGACTGCGATGGCGACAGGCGGCCCACGGAGGCACACGAACTTCACAAACGGTGGCGTTGGCATGCCGTCCGCGAGCTTTGTGGCAAGTTTTGCTAACAGGGCAAGCAGGGCAGCCGCACGCGATCTGCAACACGAGAGTGCAAGATTGTTGACCTTATTTTGTGCGTAGCCGTTGTTTCTAAGTTAGAAATGGTGTCTATATTCATAAATTACTTGCCACGTCAGCAAAATGACTATGTGTCAATGTAATAGGGATATAAACTATAGTGTTTTCTGTCAGAGCCTTACCTCCCTACCCACGGTGTTGCTCCTTTTTGTATTGATCCAGCCATTCAGTGATGGATTTACGATGCAACTCATCATGAATCCTAGTTTCATGCTTCCGCCCATCATCAGAGTGAGTACAATAATACATTAGCGACCGGTGCTTGCACAACTCCCTGTGCTCCTTGGTTTGTCACCACTCCTACATGACCCATCTCTTCTCTTTTCCCGTGACCGCTACCCAGGAACGGAGGGACATGACCTAGTTTGGCAGAGCTCTCAAAGCTAATTCTCTGTTGAATCCAGCAGGAGCTCTGTCAAGTGATGATTTTCTAGAGAGAAGTCATTTTCTGTTGATTTCGTGAATTGATTCTCTGAAGTGAACTAAGAGGCTGAGAGCTGAAAAAAGTAGTTTCACCTAATTTTGTGAAGCGATTCTCCATACTGATTTAAAGAGTTTATGCTAAAGAATCAAAGAGAATTTCTTTTCGCCACAGAATCACTTCTCTCATAGAATCAGCGTCTATATAGAATCAGAATCAAATAAAGCTCTACCAAACTAGTCCAAAGTGGTGATGGGATCCATGCAAATAAAAAAAACTTATTTAGAATAGAGAAGAGACTGTGTTATTGTATGACATGGCTTGGTTTATAGTCAAACTTGCTCTCAGCGGGAATACTTTCAGCTATTTCACTATTCCACGTTACGAAGCACGGTGGTTGGAATTGGAACATGACAAGGAATATACGGTTTTCAATACCAATAGTAATAGTGAACATGTGTACAAATAAGGAACGGTCAGACCGCGCGCCGCTCTCAATCACCTAATAGCGGATTCGGTCGACGACATTCTTTAGTTTATTAGCCGTTTTATAGGGGGTCTGCACTCGGCACATTTGTGCAGTTTTACAATTCCATCCTGCGAAACGATAAAAGCTTGACTCTGAACAAGTATGCGTAAGCACGCGTAAGCCAAGAGATCATCCGGCAGGTGGACTAGTTCACCAAAACGACATCGGCGTCTTCCGGTTTGCTGATGCTGTGGACTGGACAAGGTCCATTCTGCGCTCCTCCCTCTGTCTTGCCGGGTGATCTTTTCTTAACACAAGCATCCAAAGGCAAGGTGCATCTGCTAGCGCCAATGCGACAATTCCTAGCCTCCTGGTGAACACTGAACAGCCCATCCAAACCCCCCACCATATGTAGACACGTTGACGATCGCGGCCATGACGTGCACCTCCTGTCCTGACTGAGTGACTGCCGCTCGCTCCCGTGTCCGTGTGAAATTTCCGCGTAGCCGCCCGCCCGCTTCCCACGTTCCCTCGCCCTGCCCCTGCCTCGATCGATATTCCAAAAGTATATAGCCAGCCGGGCTTTGACGTCCGCCTCAGTTTATAACCAACTCGCGTATTCTGAGATCCCCGAAAGCGAGGGCCGACCTACCTACCACTGCCACGCTTTCAGCGAAGACTTTCTCATCAGTTCTTTATATCCCGCCCGGGTTTTTATTCGCGGGAGCTGGCGGGTTCTAGCGATTTTATACTCCATCCAGCTGTGTACTACGCAGTTGGGCGTCCAATTCTTCGGGTTCCACCAGGCTCTCGGCATGGTTTCAATTCAACGCTCTTCTTTCTCGAGCTGCTTCCGTGAGTCGTAAGCAACGATACGCCGGCGACGACGACCTAGTACAGGGTCAGTTTTCCGACCGATGATGATGGCATTGAGGCGGCTGCTGCTGGCGGCCGTCGTCATCGCGACCTGCGGCCGGCCGGGGCGCGCGAACCCCGCGACGAGCGTGCTGCCGGGCCTCCCCGTCGCCGGCCTCGCGGTGGGGTTCTACAACGAGTCGTGCCCGCAGGTGGAGGACCTGGTGCTCGCCGAGATGCGGAGCCTCGTCGGGAAGGACAGGAACATCGGGCCGGCGATGCTGCGGTTCATGTTCCACGACTGCCTCGTCCGGGTGCGTGTTGTGTCGCTAGTCTTTTCTCTAGCTTCTCGATCTCGTCCGTTCCCCACACGTCGTGCTCCTCGACGCCTGCCTGCGTGTGTCCCCTCGCGTGCGCTGCCCACTGCATCGGTGATCGATCTCGCTCGCTCGGTGCGTCGCCGGCCGTATCCCGGGTGTGGTTGCTGCTGATGCAGATTTGCTGGATGGTTTCTTGCGTCGCGTGCAGGGCTGCGACGCGTCGATCATGCTCATCTCGCGGAACGGGACCGGGGAGAGGGACGCCATGCCGAGCTACGGGCTCCGCGGCTACGACGAGATCGAGCAGATCAAGGAGAAGGTGGAGGACGCGTGCCCGCTGACCGTGTCGTGCGCGGACATCATCGTCATGGCGGCCCGGGACGCCGTGTACCTGGTAAATAACTAGCCTCCCTTCATTGATCGGCGTCGTCGTTTCGGTGAAATGCATTCGTGACTCGTGAGTGGGGTGAGTTCGATCGCCGGCCGACCGGCCGACCCGCCGTGAGACGACCTTTATTGCTCCCCTCGGATCAACTTAATTGCACGCATTAATTGAAGCGCGCGGCTTCTCCTTGTTCCAGAGCGACGGGCCGCGGTATGCCGTAGAGACCGGACGCCGCGACGGCAAGGTGTCGGTGGAGTACGACGCCAACAACGACCTCCCGCCCCCGTCGTCCTCCAAAATCGTCGACCTCAAGACCTACTTCAGCTTCAAGGGCTTGGGCTGGAAGGACCTCGTCGTCCTGTCAGGTATATACTACCCTACTGAATTACTGCTTGCTGTTAGAAATGCAACGCGTCCAGTTAGAAATGACTCGAACTAGCTGGCGTCCAGCTAGAAATGCAACAAGCGTAGGGTAACTGACTGACTGTTCGATTGCACACGGGACGGGATCATCCTGATTGATTGATTGCAGGCAGCCACACGATCGGGAGGGCGCAGTGCTCGACGTTCGCGTCGGACCGGCTGTACAACTACAGCGGGCACGTGGGGCAGGACCCGTCGCTGAACAAGACGTACGCGGCGCAGCTGCGGGAGGCGTGCGAGCCCGGCGTCGCCGACGACGACACCATGGTGGAGATGGACCCGGACAGCCCCTACACCTTCGACCTGGGCTACTACCGCGACGTGCGCGGCCACAGGGGCCTGTTCGCGTCGGACCAGGCCCTCCTCGACGACCCCTGGACCAGGGCGTACGTGGAGCGGATGGCCGACGCGGCGTCGCCCGACGAGTTCTTCGCCGACTACGCCGCCGCCATGACCAACATGGCCCGGGTCGAGGTGCTCACGGGCGACAACGGGGAGATCAGGAAGGTCTGCGCCGCGTACGTTGACTAGAACCCAAGGAGTGATTGGCTGGTGGTGGTGGGCGAGGTGCCGTTGCTGAGCTGGCGGATCTCGTCGTGCGACCATGCGAGTGGTGGATGGATCGTCGTCAGCCGTCAGCCGTCACGTCACGTGGCGACGGCAACGTGGCCGGGGAGCCAACCAGGATGCAACTGCGGTATTCTCCTACTGTTTGGGTTTTGGGGGTAGTTAGAGCGTTGACGTCGCCAAGCAGGCATGAAATTGACTTTCTCGCAAAAGGATAAAACAAAACTAACTGTACTTATTATAGATTGTATATATACTACTTCCAAATCCAAAGTAAAAAAAGCTCATCTGTTTTTGTTCTCCACCTTGCGCCGCCTCCAATGTTTGCTGAGTGAGATGTGTGAACAGACGCTTTGGTTGCTCATTCACATCAGAACCAGGAAATGGCAGCTGATGTTGCACTGATTGTTTTATTCGATTCGATCGAAACAACTTGGCGGCATGTCATGTACTCAGTACTTTTAGATGACGTTTTGGACAAGGTTTGACTCAAACATTGAGAATATAAATCATGAATAACTTTTAAATTATTGAATTTAGAGATATAAAAATCATATAAATAAATTTGTCTTGAAAAGTACTTTCATAAAAGTATACATATACCATTTTATAACAAATATTTTTTAAAAAACAAGTGGTCAAAATTGCACTTTGAAGACCGTGTCGCTGTCCTAAACGTCGTAGAGAGTACTGACTTTCTGTGCTTCGTGAAGTCAGACACCGCTGCGCTGCGCTTGCCCAAGGCCCAACTGCCCTCTTGACGCAGCAGGTAAACTGGCGTGTGGTGAGCCCAGGCTCAACAACCTGTCCCAGGGGCGGAGCGGCGGGTGGGCCACCGAAGGGCCGCGGGGTGATGTGGCCGACGGCCGACGCTACTTTAAGAAGCCAGCCGTTTCGAGCCCGCAGGACCAAAGTAGGCCCATCTAGTTCACTCGCCTCTCTCTTTCCGAACGCGCCTGTGCGCTTGCTGGATCTGGCCCGGCCCGTTTAGCAACTGGATACGTTTTTTTGTCTCTGAAAAACCAAAAAAGGAAGGTAGATGCGATGGATCTAAAGGGCACATGCCCTCTTCTCCCCGGATCTCTTGAGCGGAGGCGTAAATAGTGTTGGTTAGCATACCCCGATTGTTTCAGCTGGGTCTCGTGTGATTCCCATGCTAAACACGGCCCCTTGCGTGTTCCACGAAGCATATTCCACGCTATCGTGGTATCGTCCAGTGGCGGAGCCAGGAATAATACATGAGGGAGGCCAGTCGAAAATAGTCAACGTGTAAAAACTAAACGCAACTCAAACGGTTACATTATTCGTGGTGATATTTTGAGTTAAATTATCAATTTGACGTTGTCGCTCATATTTTTTACATGTATTCTTGATCTAATGTATTATTCTTTCAGTGGTGGACGATATGTCTAATGATAACAAGGCTCTGTGGTAATTTTAAAACTCTTAACACCTACCAGTTTAGTATTTTGGAGGTATTTATAGAGATGATTTGTGTATCTAGCTATGTTTTGTATGACTTTATATCTATTCCATCCATCTCACAAAAAGTATCGCTATGAGATTCTTGTTGGTTAAACTTTTTTAAGTTTAACTTGATTTATAGAAAATATTATTAATTTATATCTCTAAATAGGTTTATTATAAAAATATATCCAACGATCTAGCTAGTGATACTAATTATGTACTATAAATACTAATATTTTCTTTTATACATTTGGTCAAAATTGAAAATATTTTATTTCTCAGAAAGTAAGAATGATAATTTTTATTGAACAAAGTACAAGATACTAATAGATTTATATGACTATAATTTTGTTATATTATTCTACCTCTCAATATAAATAAAAGTTCTAACATTATATAGTAGTAAAAAAATTTATTGTGAAATGTTAGGGGGGCCCTTGGCTCCGCCACTGGTATCGTCGCATATGCAATCGACGTATTCTACGCTCCTAGTTGCGGGGTGTTGGCCGTTGGGGCCGTGGGAGTACTCGACCTAATTCCCTGCCAGCTTGCGATATCCTGGCTTTCCAGTCTGGACTTTTCTTTATACATACACACTACGAGCCAATTTTGCCTTGGAAACCAAGATTCCTGTTCCTTCTACGCCGCTTTCTGCATTCCCTGGTTCGTGCTCTCCCGTCCGTCCCAGTGTTCCGAACGGGACGGACATGCACGTAGCCATCGTACGGGTAGGCCATAAAAGTCCGGTCGAGAACTCGAGATCCCACGCCAGATCTGCGCTCAGCTCTGACACCCGCCGTTCAGAAATAAAGTAGGCGGCAGCAAGCGACGCGAGTATACTACTACTTCTGCGTACACGGCAAGTCGGCAAGGTCTGGTAGACGTCTCTCTATTCTAGTCGCAAAATACCCCATCACCGGGGAGCAGCAATCGTAGACGGCGAGGCGACTCTCCTTGGTTTGGTTATCTCCCCAGCCAAGCCAGCGACCGAACCCCCGCCCGCTTCACCTCGGCAGCAGCTTCTTTCCTTCACCCCATCGCCCATAATCTTCTCTCCGCGCACACAAACAAAACAAACCCAAAGCGAACACGGAGCAGCAACCGATTCCAAACCCGTCGCTGCTTAGCTTTATCCCTTCCCAATCCCACCAGTTTCCCTCCTCTTCGTCTGAACGCTAACTGATTAGATTAGTATTAGCATCAGGATCCCATTAATTTTCTCTCTCTCAAAAAAAAAAAAAGCAGGAGCCAAGCCGCGCTCTACCTCCTATAATTCTATTTCACCTAATCCCCCCTCTTCCCCGCTCGTCCTCGTCTCGTTCAGGGAACACAAAAAAAAAAGGAGAGGAAAAAAACGAAACCGCAAGCAAACCCTCGCTTTCTCCGATCGAATTGCTCGTCCCCGTGCACCACCACCGGTTCGGCCGCTCCCCACCACCAGTCCTCCCCCGCGCCGGATGATCTAGGCCTCTCGCCCGCGCAGGGTGCCGATTTTCCCCCACCTCCAGCTCTCCTCCCCCCCGCGCGCGGCCATGGCGAGCACCTGAGGATACGGTCGGTGGGCTGTTTCTTTGCGAGAGTCCCCCCGAGTCCCCACAGAAACAGCCCGGGGGCATCAGCGATCGGTGTATTCGGAGCGCCTTGGTCTGGTCTGCTTGCCTGATTGGTGGTTTCGTCTCGGCCTCGGCTTCCTCAACTAGCTAGCTTGGAAGCCAAGTCTGGGCTTGCTTCGTGTGCCTTTTGCATCTGAGGGGGGAGGCGGTAGCGTGCACGGGTGATTTGCCGGACCGGACTCATGCGGGACGGCGCGCAGGCTCCTCGCGGCGGCGGGGGCTTCTTCTCGGCGCGGTCGCTCTCCAACTACATGAGGATCATGTCGTCGGGGGCGTCCACGGCCGCCTCCACGCTGCGCTCGGCGGGGGCGTCGCTGGTGAACTCGATGGCCAACCACGAGGAGGATGCAAGTCGTGACCAGGTTCGTTTGCTTGCTTAATCGATACTAGTATGTCGCTCCCCTACCATTTTTTTGTGTCTTTATGTATATGATTTACTAGTAGTTATCTTATCTATATAATACCCTGCTAATTATTGGGCACTAGGGAAGCTTTTAGCTGGTTCACGTGTGCGTTAGTTAAAATGAGCAAAAAAGTGTGTATTTATTATGGCTGGAAGACACTTCCATTTTTGTTTCTGCCTTCAAGTTATACCTACTAGGATTTGTAGTTATTGTCAGTTTTTCATGCATTTATGCTGACAATCAGTATATACCAACTCTGTTGTTTGAACTAGATGCTTCCATTTAGGTTTGTCCTTAGTCAAACTCTATTACCTTTGACAATCAATTTCTAAAATTTAACATAGATTGCTAACACAATTCACATTATTACTAGATTCATTATGAATACTATCATAATATATAGTTCTTCCCATTTATAAGACAACATATTTTTAAAGATATTGCTAAACAAAGTGTCATACTGCAGCAAACCGTGCTGATCGGAGGGACTAGTGTATTATTATAGTAGTTAGCGGTGCTTGCTCAGAACTAAGAAGTTTGCAAATACGCTGAGATGATTTGGGTTTTATCATACAAGCCAAGCTGCAGTTATGGAACCATGCAGCTTCCACAAATAGTCAAGTAGCTTTGGGTCCTGCTTTTAATTCTTGGAATTCGAAAGTATGTTTGGTCAAGACAATGACATTGTGGCACTGACACACTGTATATGCTACATCCTTTTATTCCCTCTAATGGTATGTTATTATTATAGTAAATTGTTATAATTTCAAGTTGAGGACAGAAGCTACACTCTGGTTTACTGAGTTATGGATTCCCACTTTGTCATGAAAATTGAACTTCAATTTCACAATGGTTCTTACAGCATGTAAGATACACTCCAGTTGTGAACAAAAAGCTGGTTATGAACTGTGTCTTCACATTAGAGCGCCATATTGAAAAATATATTATACTAGAAAAAAATATTCTCTGTATTTTGATTCTTCAGTCTCCTAACCATGCAAATTATTATGTACATCTTTCACAACATTTTTTTGTTTGTTTGTACACATCATTCTTTTTGCACGTTTTGAGTTATATTGACAATTGACCACCATCTTTGGTTCTTTGCATAGTGAGTATAAAACAAATAGCATTTAGCATTGTCTATATGTTTGTTACTTACAGTCATGTAAGCTTTATATACATCAGATCAATGATGAATGATGCACCTAAGGCTTGTGGTTTTCACTTTTTGAGTATTAATCCATGCAATAAAACCCTTCTTATCTGTCATGATTTGCAGGTACAATGGGCTGGCTTTGATAAACTCGAATGTGGAGGTGGCTTGCTACGGCAAGTTTTGTTGCTGGCTTACAAATCTGGCTTCCAGGTGTGGGATGTGGAACATGCTGATGATGTAAGACAGCTAGAATCCAGACACGATGGTGCTGTTTCGTTTATTCAAGTGCTAAAGGATCCAATTTTCACAACAACATCTGGAGACAGATTTGCAGATGCACGGCCATTGCTAGCTCTTGCCTGTGAAGGAACTCAAACAGGAAGTGGAAACAACCATGATACTAATGTTCCTGTTTTTGATGGAACCAATGGTGCTTTCCATAATATAGGCGGTGAAAACCTTCCTACTGTCATACGATTTTATTCACTGAGAACCCATGAATATGTGCATACATTGAGGTTCAGATCAGCTGTTTATTCCATAAGGTGCAGTCCAAGAGTTGTAGCTATTTCACAGGCTACTCAGGTATGCAATTTGCACTGTTCTGAAGCTTTTTAGATCATCAGTGATCCTGATGGGAAAAATACGTTTTGCAGATACATTGTTTTGATGCCGCGACCATGGAGAGAGAATATACTGTTCTTACCAGTCCTACAGTTGCACAAGTTTCAGGTTATGGCCCACTTGGATTGGGCCCTAGATGGATTGCGTACTCTGGGATTCCAGTTCCAGTTCCAGATACAGGACGTGTTAGCCCTCAGCTTCTTAGTCTCTCTCCCTTTGTTCCACCTCCTGGTTCAAATGGTAGTGTGGTTGCATATTATGCAAAAGAATCAAGCAAGCAACTGGCTGCTGGCATTGTAACACTTGGTGAGGTTGGATATAAGAAGCTGTCCAAGTACTATGCAGATTTCGTTCCAAACAGTAATGGTACCATAAAGCAAAGAAGTTCTGGCTACAAAGCAAATGGAGTAACAAATGGGCACCTCATTGACAATGAATATGCTGGAACGGTACAGACCTCTTCACGTACATATTTTCATCGTTAATTAATTCTGTTATCCCAGAGTTGGCAATAAACTTGGTTAACACTGTTGCGAGCATCTCTGTATACTAGTATCAGTAAGAATCAACCAACCCTAAGGCTGTTAGCGATATCGGAACTCACCTGGCCAGTTCGCTAACAATTTGATGTGGCTATTCTTCCTCAGGAGTTGGCTAAGGCTAGGGGTGGTAGAGGGCCCTCTAATTTAGCCAAGTAAATTCAAGGATCATGCTCCATAAGGATCAGGCCATAATATTATATGATTTTGAGCTAAAATTAGATAGAGCCAAGTTGGATTGTGAAAGAAGCATTAGGGCCATGGTCCATTACCACCCCTAGCTAAGGCTGATCTTTTGTCTCCTGCATTTGTATACATGCTTTACAGAAATATACCCATGGCAGATTGTGTACTTCACTTTACAAGCCTAGCATTTTGTCCAGTTGTTTGCTTTCAGCCAATAAAGTGAGAACAATATTGTCCATCGAAACTAGACGAGATAGTGTAGCAGGAAAGGTGGTGGTTAGTTTGTTCTTGGTCTGGAGGGAATGGAATTCGAAAGTAGAGTAACCTAATGGATGTAGGTGGATGGAAATTTTCTTATCTAAGTGATAAGTGATTAAGTGTTCAGTATACACAAATGTTCTTTTATTTTTGCTATTGCAAGTTCAATTAATATGATTATGCCATATTTTTCTTTACTTATTTCACAGAATGTTGATATTGCAATGGCAGGTCATTGTTCGAGATATTGTCTCAAAATTATTGATAGTTCAGTTCAGGGCACACACTAGTCCCATTTCTGCACTTTGCTTTGATCCAAGTGGAACTTTGCTGGTGACAGCATCTGTTCATGGTCAAAACATGAATGTTTTCCGCATTATACCTCCACATGGGACATCAGAAGCTGGTCAAATTGGAACCTATGTTCATCTGTACAAATTGCAAAGAGGCATAACCAATGCGGTAAGCTGGCATGCCTATTTATTGCTCATTATCTGTAAAGTTGGTTGACCTGTAAAAGTACCACTTCTCTTGCAGATCATAAAAGACATCAGCTTTAGTGATGATAGTGACTGGATAATGATTAGCTCTTCAAGAGGAACTAGTCATTTGTTTTCAATCTCTCCATATAGTGGATCAACAAGATTCCGTTACAGTGATAACAATCCTGCAGAAAATGATTACATCGTGGATTCACCAGTTAGTCATACTGCTCATTGGTCCCAAAATTCAGCAACCTCTTTGAGTCTCAGTCAGAAGACTCTCTTCGTATCTGGACCCCCTGTCACATTGTCTGTTGTTAGTAGGATAAGAAATGGGAGTAACATGTTTAAGGGTGCTGTCCATGGCGCTGCTGCATTTGCAACTGGTGCTTCCAGTCCAATTTCTGGTGCTATTGCTTCAACATTCCACAACTGCAAGGGTGGTGACATTAATTCAGATGGCAGTTTGCGCATGAAGTATTATTTACTAGTATTTTCTCCATCAGGAAGCATTATACAGTATGTTCTCCATCTCTCAGCTGAACAGGATTCTGGATTTGATTTCCCGACAAGCCCCATTTCTTATGGACCAGAGAGAGAAACTGATACAAAATTTGTTATTGAAGCTCTTCAGAAGTGGGATGTTTGTTATAAAAGAAATAGAAGAGACAGTGCTGAGAGTTTTGCATATAGTGATTTTGAGAATGGAGAAAATAATAAACTTTTCCTGAAAGCTATGAGGAAAGGGACTAGTATCAACCCATTTGATTGTTCTGCTGTTGAAAGACAAAAGCTCAGTGCTGATGAAAATCGTAATTTCTATATTTCCCAGAGTGAATTGCAGACTCATGTTGTGCAAACTCCACTCTGGTCTAGATCTGGGGTATTTTCTTGCACTTCTTTTCCTTTCAATGCTGCATTTATATTTTTTGTTTGATTGACATGCTGAGACTTATAAATTGCAATGCCTGCTTATTGATTGATGCCAGATACACTTTCAAGTTATGGAGGGTGAAACTTTAGAAGCGGACAATGCTGATGTAATTTCTGGGGAAGTTGAAGTAGAAAAAATCCAGACCCATAACATAGAATCAAGGTCAAAGAATCTCATACCAGTCTTTGACTCCCTCCATACATCAAGGTTTCAACAGACAAGGTATGTTCAAAGCTTACACTTGAGCACATCTTGTTAGTGGTTGATTAATGCCAATACTGCTAAGGTATTTCATCTATATGGTTGATAAAGGCTGGTTAGTTTTTGTTGGATAGTTCAGGCCTTCATCCTGATTTTGGAAATTGCTGCTGCTATTTTTTTTTTGTCTGATTAGATTTCTCCTGTGGTGTCTTCTATACTTTTACCCTCCAGGTTGAACGCCCCTGATAACAACCGGTATGGACTGCTGCAGCGACAGAAGTCTGGGATTTCAGAAGATGGTAGACTCTCTCGCAGAAGCAGCTGTAGTTCTTTGGACTGCATGTCTGAAGGGCCCAAAAGCTCTGATGACGGTGCTTTCAGTAAATATGTAGTAGATGATAACAGTTCTGCTGTAAATAACAATCCAAGTGTTAGATTCGATGCCGAGCTTGTAAATAATACTGGGAGCCTTAAGTCAGAGGCCCAGCTCGGATTTGTAAATAGCAAAGAGGATGGTGAAGATGAAGAGCAACTCCCAGACTAATATTGACTCTGTCAAGGTAAATGCTTTAGATTACATGAGAATAGTGTTTGATAATTGATATCCTACTAATTTGTATCTGTATCTGTATATATTATAAAAGCAAATCCCAATAGCTTTCAATCTCAACATGCAAGGCTTTCAACATGCTTGCAGATGATCGATGGTGATGGAGGAGCCTCTTTAATCGCTGAAGTCTTCATTGTGCGTGTGTAGCTGAATTCTTTCATTTCTCCATCCGGAGTTCTTTACCTCTCTTTTATAGTTCTATTCATAGGCATTCATGAAAATTTTACCGAGAGAAAAGATAGAAAGGGAGGTTGAATTGTGGCCCTATGGGTGGAAGCTTTGGTGATGTGAGTTGGGTGTCTTGGAAGAATTTGTACATAACATGATTGTTCATTGCATTTGCAATAATAGCACGTAATTTGTGAATATTTAAATGCTAATGGTGTCCAACATCTTCCATCAGTTCAGACGTGCCTTTTCTTTTGTATAGGCTGCATTGCAATCCCTTTTGTAGGTGGCAACTGGTTGGACAAAGGATTTACTCTCCTTTTTGAATGCTTTGAACTTTCTTTGGTAATTAAATTCACAGTTCTTATCTGTCTAGAAAATTGCACCTGTAGTTTTTTATAATAATAATATATAAAATCATGTACTGTTGCATCCTTATTAATTGATTTACCACTGAACTTTGTTTATTGTGGGCTTAAACAATTATTATAAAAATGGATCGGTAAACTATAGCTGATGACAGAAATTTGCCAGGAATATAAAAAATTGGTGTACGAATCGCACGAATTGGTAACCATACAGAAAAAAAAAAGATTTTTCATGGGACATGTACTCCACACAACAACATACCTGAAAAATACAATGCTATTGTCAACTCATTGCCTCCAATTCAGCTGTTGAACTGCTCACAAGATATATTTTTCTTTTTTTTTTCTGAAAAAGGTAATGTTTTTACACACCGGGGATGGTGGATGAATAATGTTAGAATAACTTAGCATGAGGCTATGGCCTTTTCAAATTATTATACTTAGCCGAATATTGTCAATGCGAATTTCCCTAAAACAAGAAATGTCGGTTTCTATATCTGTCTAATAGCTTCAACACTCAGTGTGTGTGTGACACAAGATTCATCGCGTATAAAAAGTAGTGTCACAGACATATCTGCTCTCTGTTCCGAGAAGCAAACAGAGGCCAAGGTCGAAGATGACGCGGACTACTCAGCTCTTTCCTCTCGTCGCCGCCATCGCGGTTTCCTTCTCGTCAGCAGCGGCCGCGTCCAGCACCACCGCCTCGTCACTCCAAAGCCTCCTCGCCGAAGTGTCGCAGTGGCGGGAAACCCACCTGGGCGACCCATCCTCGCACTCGGGCGGCGGCGCGGCGCATGGCGTCCAGCCGAACACCGTCGTGGCATGGGCGCTCTCCTTCCTGGCCGCGTCCGTGTCGAGCGCCAGCGGCGTGGGCGGCGGGTCGCTGTTCCTGCCCATCCTGAACCTCGTCGCGGGGCTGAGCCTGAAGCGCGCCACCGCCTACTCGTCCTTGATGGTCACGGGCGGCGCGGCGTCGAACGTGCTCTACAACCTCGCGTGCACAGGCGTTGGCGGCGGCGGCGGCGGCGGGGGCCTGATCGACTACGACATCGCGCTGCTGTTCCAGCCGTGCCTGCTCCTGGGCGTGAGCATCGGGGTTGTGTGCAACGTGGTGTTCCCGGAGTGGCTCATCACCCTGCTCTTCTCCCTGTTCCTCGCCTTCTGCACCGCCAAGACGTGCCGCGCGGGGGTCAAGATCTGGCGGTCCGAGACCGCGCGCGGCGGCCGCCACCACGGCAAGGAGCCCCTGCTGCTGCCCCGCGGCACCAGCGACGGCGAGGGCGGCCGCGGAAACGGCGAGGGGTTCCCGTGGGCGGACGTGGCGCTGCTGGTCATGGTCTGGCTCTGCTTCTTCGCGCTACATGTCCTCATTGGAGATAAGCACGGCAAGGTACGTGTCCCGTCGCGCGCAGCACGCGCGTGAGAGCCTCTTCCTCTCGATCGGCCTATCGTCCTTAGAGCAACTCCAACAACAGTTTAGCAAAACCACTTGGCATCCTAGGATTTTTGCCAAAACCATGAAAAACCTCCTCCAACAACTTGGCAAAAGTGCTTGGCAATTTGGCAAGCTTGGCAAAATTCCCTCTTTACTTGCCAAATATGTCAAGTCCTCCACCGCTTGGCATCACGTGTATCCCAATTTGCCAACTAGTTTTGCCAACTTGTTGGAGGCTCAATTTTATGATTTTGGCAAAAATTCTAAGATGTCAAGTTCTTTTGCCAAGCACAAATAGCAGACTGTTGGAGCAGACCTCTTTTTTCACTTGGCATTTGGTTTTGGGACTTGGCAAAACTATAGATTTGTCAAGTGAGTTTTAGCAAACTGTTGGAGTTGCTCTTAACAAACAAACAAAAAAAAAATCATCTAATAAGGGTGTAAAAACCGATCGCCTGTCCAAGTCCAGCCCAGCTGCGGATGAACATTTTTTTCCCGCCGTTACCACCGGCTGCCGCGCCACGGAAGCGGCACCCGAACATCTCACGGCACTGTATGAGTGTATGACCATGCCCGCAAGCACAGGCATCGAACCAGTAACTGGGAAACGGATCGATGAGAGGCACAAGCAAGAAACAAGAAAGTAATGTGCCTTTTCGTAATCTAGGCTTCTTGGCACTTGTTCTGTCATTGTATGTCTGCATTATGCGCCTTTTTTTCTCTCCATAATAGTAGCGGAAAGTAGTGCCTGGGCCCTGCTGTCCTGTTGCATTATCCTTTTCTGCTTCAGTGGAACGTCTCAGTCGTTTTAACCCGATAGTAACCGGGACTTATCGTGCTGCCACCTTTTTCAGCGTCGGCGTCCTATCCAATCCTACCTAGATCATGCCTAATTGCCTAAAGCCCTAGACTATCTCATACTCCCTCAGTTCCAGTCTTCCAGAATGATAATCCTACTTCTCTCGCAAAAAAAGAGAGAGAGAAAAGATAATCTTATTTCATATAAGGAAGAGTCAAATTTTACAAACTTTTACTAACCATTATTCAGATTATATATGTAAATTTATGACATAAACCTTGCATTCATAAAATTGTATTCAAATTGCCTGTGAGACGATACATTTATCAAATATCAATATATTGTAAGAGAAATTAAAGGTCAAAAATCTATTTTTGTATGATATTTTACTGATTAAAATACACTTATCATTTCTGAACGCAGGAATAAGTCATACCCATCGCAAGTTAGCCCGTACTGCAAAAGGAACTTGAAATTCCTAGGTCCACTTTTGGAAAGTTAAATAGCCCAGAGCAGATTGTTAAATTCGATTTGTCTAGCACTCTAGCCACTAATCTAGTGAATGGTTAGCGTCAAATGCATGCATGCTATTTGCAGGCCGACTTCGTTCTAGGGCCATTTTAGAATCCTTTTATCCAAGTCCATGTCCCTGTGCTCAGAGTCCTAACATCGTGCTTCTCCTTCTCCACATTCACTGTATACAAATTCAGAGCTCTGAAAATGAAAATGGCAAGTTGGCATTGCATGCTTCTTAAATTACAGTGCTCGTAGACGACAGTCACTGTGATAAATTGTCCTTAAGACCCCGTTTGGTACAGCTCAGCTTCACCAGTGAAGCTGTTTTTTTTTTACAAAAATAGTTTCATGAGCAACTTATTAGGTGAAGTTAAGCTGTTTTGGAAAAAATGTTTGATAAAACAGCTTTATCAACAACTTCATGTATGGTTGAGAGAGAGAAATAGGGGTGTAAGCTGTGAAAAACTACTTTTTTCAGATTTATCTCAGCTTATGGTTTTGTGAGAGGCGGAATAAAATAGTTTCATGAGTGAAGCTGTTTTGGAACAAAGTGTTTGGGAAAAAAAAAAAAAAACAGGCCCTAAATAGTTCAGATACTTGAGTCGAACAAGACGTAGGAACTGTATCTTATCTGCACAGGTTCTGATCAGGATTAGACGGACCTTGCAACGTCGTGCACTGACTTATCACCTTGTTTCAGCTACCTGCCGCTGTGGTTAAATAGCCCGGAACAGCTTGCTAGATTCGGTTTGTCCAGACACTAATTTGGTGAGCGTCAAATGCATCATGTTTGTGGCAAGCCGACCTCGCTCTGGGACCATTCCTGAATCCTTTTATCCGAGTCAATGACTTGTTGGACCCTGTCGTCCCTATGTTCAGAGCCCTAACATCGTGCTTCTCCACGTTCACTGTATACAAATTCAGAGCTCTGAAAATGTTAATGGCAAGTTGGCAATGCAATGCAACTCGCAGGACAAAATGTTTGTTAACTTACAATGCTTGTAGACATCATCAGTCATAGCAGATAAATTGTCCTCGTTCTCGTTCGGATATATATTCCAGTTCAACAAGACTTATGAACTGTATCTTATCTGCTCAGGGCGTGATCACGATTAGACCCTGCGGCGTCGCCTACTGGCTGATCACCTTGTTCCAGCTACCTGCCGCTGTGGCTTTCACAGGTTATATTATATACGCCAAAAAGAAGAAACACGTTGTTCATACACAAGACCAAGAAGGTCGCAAGGTAGCATAGCATGGCAATTTGTCTCTATTATATTGTTGCTGTGGCAAAGCTCAAAGCAATTTAGATTGATGATCACATATGGTCATGCAGGCAGATCTTGTGGACACAGGAGTGGAAACCACCTTGCCATCACTTACACTCCCGCTCGCTGCGTTCGTCACCGGGGCTCTGAGTGGCCTCTTCGGCATTGGAGGAGGACTGCTTCTGAACCCTGTTCTTCTTCAGATCGGAATACCCCCGCAGGTTCACAAGACGCCGGACATTCGCATTCTTAATTTTTCTGCTCCATATATATATAGCCTGGTACCAGTGAATCACAGCATATCTATGTATCTGTCTATCTGCAGACTGCGGCAGCGACGTCTTCGTTCATGGTCCTGTTCTGTGCGTCGATGTCCATGGTGCAGTTCATCCTGCTGGGCGTGGAAGGCATCGGGCAGGCGTCCATTTACGCTGGGATATGCTTCGTTGCCTCGGTTGTTGGGGTCGTCGTGATCAAGCGAGCCATCCGGGAGTCCGGGCGGGTCTCGCTCATCGTGTTCCTGGTCACCGCCATCATGGCGCTCAGCACCGTGATCGTCACCGGCTTCGGAGCGCTAGATGTCTGGATGCAGTACGCCAGCGGGGAATACATGGGCTTCAAGCTGCCTTGCTGACATGTAACGTGTTACCGATATGGGCTTCGTTTTCGGCTTGGCCTTTATATGGCTTTCTGAAGGAAGGTTTTGCATCTGTGCTCTTGACCCTGTAATGTCTGGTTTGGGGCTTACCTTGTAGTTGTACTGAAATAGTTTTCCTATCGGTGAGCTTTCTGGACTGGTTGTGGGCACTGATTGCGATTTACGATTTTTCAGGTTGTATATAGTATGAATTGCTGTCTGCACTTGTTTATGTTCAGAAAACAACGTTGACTGGTGATGTGCATGAGTGCATTCACAAAATAATTTGAATGCTTTGAGCTGTCCAAAACGATTGATATGCACATGTGTTTGTTCAGGAATACTGCTATATAGTATATTGTGTTCAAATGTACTTTCGTTATATGTTGAAGCTTAGTTTTCATGAATAAACCAAATTATGCTTTTTAAAGTTTGTAAATGTGAGGAAACATCTCTTATGTAGGGGGTGTTTGACATAGAACCATGTGGAGTTGCATACTGGCTCATTATTGTGGCTCAGGTCGTCATATCGAAATTTTTACTAAAATTTTTCAAATTCAAACAAATTTAAAAAATTTAACACCGTTGGCCCCTAACATTTAAAAAATCAATTTTCTGGCTTCACCCCTAGTGATCAAGTATAGCATCACTATAGAATTGATCATCAAGCACAAAACAACTTCACTCCCTCCGTTTTTAAATATGACATTTAGGACATGGTGTCATATATATATTTGAAACACACGGCAGCGACGGTTAAATCTTGTCTTTTGATACAGGAAATTTTAGGGTCTGTTTGGAACAAAGTTTTTTACATGAATTTTGGAGTCTTTGTTTCCTTTGGAAAGGATTCATGTGATAGCGTTTGGATCAGAGGAACTCTAGTTTCCGTTCCTTTGGAAACGAAACATACGGTGGAAACAAAGGAGTGCTCACCTAGCTAAGAGCATCTCCAACAACTTCTCAAATCAAGTTGCTATCCTTATTAATTTGGTAAAATCATAAAATTTCTTCTCCAACAACTCCTCAAACCAACTTGCTATTTATGCAAAGTTGCTATCCTGAGGTCTCGCACGCGGATATATACGCGCGCGTTTCCGCTTGCTATCGCGATTTTTTCCGTCGCGGCCTTCGGTCCCGCGTGAGCGCAGTCCCTCATGCGCGCACAAAACTTCCCGCGACGAGGCGAAGACGGAGATGGATTAGGCACATCTCCCGCGAGGAAGCCGCAACAAAGATTGAGAGCCGCCGCCAGTCGAAGCTCGGCGGAGTGGCAGCGTCTCGAGGCGAAGAGCTGACCTCCAGTGGGCGGCGACAGGAGGCAAGTGGTCGTTCGTGGAGCTGGGAGGGGCTCGCCGCAGGGAGATTCAACGGGAGCCCTTGAGCGGTCGTCCATCCGGACCGGCTGTGGCGACCTAATTTTTTGCAATTTAGCCCTTTTTTTGAACAATATTCACATTTAACCCCCTGGACGGCGTATTTCCGTCTTTAGACCCAGAGGTCGGCGCCATAGGTCACGGCGCCGAGGTTACACGGCTCGGCGCCATGACCCATGGCGCCGAGGTCTCTGCCCCCGTGCCGCGCTGGCGCTTACGTGGCGGGACCTCGGCGCCACAGATCTTGGCGCCGACCTCGGCGCCGTGACTCGTGGCGCCGAGCTCGGCGCCATAGATCTTGGCGCCGAGCTCCCTGCAAATAACCCGCCCGAGCTACCCGAGGGCAAGGCTGCCCTCTCATTTGTTCTGAAACGTTTCGGTTTCTTCCTCTCCCCAACCCGCCCAATCTCTTGAATCGGTCATTTTCACCGTTAAAACTCGAATTGGATCCATTCATCTTCGGGATTTAGGTATTCTCTTTCCCCTCTCCATTTTTTTCATGCTGATTTCATACATATTTGTTGTACGAACCAACCCTAGAAATAGTACTGCTTAGTATTTATAATGATTTTTATACTTTGTATGATATTATTGTAGGATGCCAAGACGTGGTAAAGCTAAGCAGGGGAGGTATTACATTATCATCTTTTTACCGTATGTTCGTATTTATAAGTACGAAATCAAAACCCTAATTAGGTTTAATTGCAGTTATCGACGGGTTACCGGGAATGCCTTTGATCTATTGCCTCTGCCTAGTGGTGTTCCTGTGCCTATGTGCTTTTGCGGTGATCCTTGCAGCTGAGTCCGATGAAGATAACACGTACAGGCAGAGGTATTGGATGTGCTCCAATTTTGCATTTGAGCCTCCACTTCGTGCGCGCCGCATTAACTTGTTGGTGAGGAATTTATATTGCACATAGCGATTATTTTGTATTGTTTTAGGTTTTTCATGATCTAACTAATTTGAAACAATTGCAATTATTTCAGACTCCTCCACCGCTATGTGATTTCGAGCATTGGATTGACACTGAGATCAAGCCTGAAGACAAGGAGTACCTGCAGAATCTACTGCGTTGGGAGGCGGAGGACAAGGAGAGGAGAGAGAAGAAACGCAGAGAGGAGGCTGCAGAAAAGCAGCACAAGGAGGAGGAGAAAATGAGGCGTGTTGCTGCGTATAGGGAGGAGAGAGAGAGAAAGCTTGAGCGTGCGCGCCGAGCGAAAGAAGCGATGGAGGAAAATCCCGATGCTCAGAGGAAGGGAAAGTGGCCTCGTTGCACTCAGTAGTTCTGCAACATGATTTGCTAGTTCTATGTTTGATTTCAAAATAATGTTGTTTAGTATTGGACTTCGTATTGTCGATACTCTGTTCTTTAGTTTGTACGCATGCACTGTTGTTCTCGTTGTGTTGGTTGATGTGACCTAGTCTTGTTGGTTTGATTAAAGCTAGTCATAAATTATTTGTCAGTTTGATCTTGTTTACTTAGTGCAAATGAAACATACCACCATAGTTTGATTAGATAAATCAACATGCACAACACATGATATGGCATGATAGAACATGTACCAAACTTGGTCACAGAGGTCCCAGACTAAACCTAACATGCCTTAGGTAATTTAAACAAACAACAAGCACAAGCAAAGACATGCGAGAACATGTACCAAACAAGGGTACATAGTTCTTTCGACTAACCCTAACATCGATGCGGTGGTGGTGATAAGGTGCCACCTAGTAGTGTGGCCACATAGCAAATTGTGTTGCTCCTTCTCCAAAGTATCCTCCCATTGTTGGTGGTGGTGGTGGTGGCGGTGGCGACGATGGCGGCGTCTGAGGCCCCTTGTTCCTGTGATTAGGGCAGGTGCAGTATGGATCATTGCATACTGCTCCTTGTGCACCCGCACTATTGTTATTGTCATCCTCGTCATCGTGCTTGTAACCGCTACTGACCTCCCTTTCTAGATCGAAGATACGGTCTTGCAAGTAGTAGATGTAGTCCGAATAGGGATAAATAGGTCGAGGATCGACCCACCTAACAAACCCACAGTTCTCTTTCGTCTAGGAAGTCTGCAATTATTTTATAATATTAGTTACAGTATAGATCATGACAGTATTGGACAAAGAAATAGTTACATCATTTACCCATGCATATGGACATTTGAAGAAACGACGACCTCCATCTATACCTTCGGTGAACATTTGCACTAAACAATCCTCACCATGCATGCATTTTGGCCACGCCTCCTTGCGGTCATCGTATAGTCTCAGTGGTGCTTCTTTAGTGAAGTCACTCTTGCTCTCAACTGGAAATCTATCATATGGTGGCTCATCAAAGAAATCAGGACCCAGAGTTCCCTCCCACACTATGGGTGCTCCCTTCGCCACACTCTTTCCTTTCCCACTACCAAACCCCCTTCCTCTTGACGACCCACCAGACATTTGAACTACAACAGAAAACAAGCTCTGAGTTCTGTGGTGAGTAGCAAGCCTTGCAACACTCCTTTTATAGGCGGCTCGAAGTGTAGTAGCCGTTGAATAGCGAAATTATTGCTCCTGCAAAGACTAGTACGTATCACTGTAAAGCTATGGACTGAAAAGCCTAGCAGGTAACACTGTAAAGCCTAGTGACTGAAAAGTCTAGATTCGAGTACTGAAAAGTCTAGATTCGAGTACTGAAAAGGCTAGATGCTATAGGTGTACTGCAAAATTTAGTAAAAATAGAAAATTTTAGCAGAGTTTCCTTTGTTTTTTATCAAATAATTCCACAATAAACAGATCAATATATATCTCCAATACAACATGTACATACACACAAATATATATCATAATTATCTCAACCACTCATGTCTGGCATATGAAAGAGGCCATAATATACATATAATCCATAATAGTCCATAACAAAAGTCCATAGTGTCCATAATAGTGAGTACAGTCCGTAAGAAAAGTCCATAGTCCATAATACATACAAGTCCATCATAGGTCACAACTCACAAGTGCTCGATAACATAACAAATCCAACAGAGGTAACCCTCACTGCCTCCTAGCCTTACTCTTGCCCTTACCAAGGGCGTCGGTGCCTGGAGTGTAAGGGTCAGGCCTCCGACGCTGTCTACGCGGTGGAGGCTGTGAAGGCTGTGTCTCGGGAGCGCCCTCCAACTGAGACTGTCCCATCTCCTCGGCCTCGGTCTCCTCCTCGTCCTCGTCACGACCTCTGGTAGCGCGAGACGAGCTCTGGCCTCCAGAAGCTGTACCTCCGTGTGAGGAGCCGAGGCCTGCAGTGCCCTCGGAAAGACGTCTGTGTGGTACACGTACGTCCAACCTCGTCTGTGCCCTGCAACCACAACGAGCAGCGGCACGCCGGCACCGATCCGCAAGCCTCTGTAGTACACAATTGTTTTGTTAGATGACTAGGTGGTATCTAGTTATAATTTTGTATTATGAGTGTGGTGTGTTGAATCACTTACTCGTAGGAAGCTGTCCAGCGTGGTCTCGTCGACTCTCCTCGGGAAACGCTCCAGGTCCATCACCGTCGTCCTCAACGAGTGCCCCTGCAAACATAGTGGACAAGTGGTTATACACTAAATGTAAAACAGTTAACATAGCTGACAAGTGGTTACTCAGACGTTAATTTACCACTCTATCCAAGATAGGTGCTGCCTCAACCACCGTGCCTGACCGCGTGGAGAGGTCGTAGCAAGTGTCCTCGTCCTCTGAGGACTCCAGGTTGGCGTAGTCAGCCTGCGTCCACTGGCCCTTCAGCTTCAGCCGTGTCGCACCGGCCAACCAAGCTAGGTACCCTCTGAAGTTGTAGCTCGTGTGTGGCTCGGCGTTCTCGTAGAGGTTGTCGTGGAGGTTGCCAAAAGTCTCGACGTGGTCTCGGTGTAGCGTCTCAAAGTCGGTGATCTTCTTCTGCTTCTGGCGGTCAATCCTGAAATGGACATAGCGTAACGATTAAGTGGCATTGTAGGAATATGACAAAAGATGCAATATGACAAAAGATTCAAACGATTAAGTGGCGGTTAATCCTTACTTGTGCAACTCGACAGAGGTCGAGAACGGCGGCACAGGCCACTCCTGCCTCAAGCCGAACTGACGTGCAACCCGCTGTGGAAGGTGGTACTCAACGGCGTAGAAGCAAATCAGTGGGCACACCATCAGGTAGAGGTCAGTGTCGTGGTTGCACATGTTGCTGACCTGCCACTCCAACGCTGTCTCGTCGTAAGGCTGCCAAGTGACCTGCACATTTATTCAGTTACCTACTGTGTGACACATTTAATGAAATAACTAAAATAAAAGTACAAACAAGGTTACTAACCATCGACGGTGTAAGCGTGTCTAGCTCGTTGGAGTACTCCACGTAGGCGCGTGCCGCCCTGGCAAAGGGAACCCTCACCTGGTCCCAAAGGTAGGCGAAGGTGGGTCGGTGTCGAGGGTTGGCCACCGCGAACCAAGGACGAGAAGGAAGAACCTCTGGGCGGCCAACCGGTAGACGAGTCCACATCCACAGCTGCAGAAGGTAGACGCAACCGCCGATCGACGAGTGAGCTGAACTGCGTCGACAGGCCTCACAGAGGTGGCGATACAAGAACGCCAAGACTCCGGAAGCCCAGCTGTACGTCCCGGCGGTGTCCCAGTCGATGAGGCACGGGAGGTACATCCACGACGCGTTGTCTCCAGTCGCGTCGGGAAAGAGAACACAACCGAAGAGGTGGAGAACCCAGGCCCGGCAGTAGAAGGCAACTGTCTGCGCGTCTGCTACCTCCGGACAGTCGCCAAACTGCTGCCTGAGCCAGCTGAGGGGTACCCCTGAGGTGCGGGAACCAGGTGCCTCCGGAGGTAGCTCCCTGCCAAGGAAGGCCTGCACTCTCGCCCTCCAACCCTCAGGACTGCACCGGCCGGTGATTGGCCGCCCACTAACTCGTAGCCCGAGCAGCTTCTGGCTGTCCTCAAGCGTCACAGTCAGCTCACCACAAGGCAGGTGAAAACTGTGCGTCTCTGGCCGCCACCTGCACAAATAAAAACATAAGTGACTTCCTAACACTACTACACAAATTAGTTTGTTCAGTTGAACACTCGATTGTAATATTACCTGTCAAGGAGAGCAGTCATCGCCGCGGGGTTGATCGGTACCAACCCACGACGAACCTGGAACGATACGACGTCCAGGTCAGCCCTCTCCAAGAGAGGAGTGTACCTGTCGTCGTACCGCATATCCTGGAACCTATCGTGGGTCCGAGGACGAAGGGGGGGCAGCTCCTGTTAACAACATAAAGAATGTTAGTTCAACAAATAACAACAATTACAAGTGAAAGAACCTTAAGCGTAACTCATTACCTCCCCCTCCGCGATCCGACGACCCCGATGGGTCGCGTCGTAGTACGGCTCCAGGAGGTGGTACTGCTCCATCCTGCAAAAAATAAATGAAAGTCAGTTACAATAATACATAATAGTAAGCAATTGTACCCATGATAGTCAGATGCAATAAAATAATAGTTTGTACCTGACTAATCGGCCACCTACACCCACGAGAATTGTGGCCAAGCCTCCCGCATCGGCCACATTGGTTCTGCTCGGGGTCAGTAACAAAGGGGGTTGCTCTTCCACGCCTTGTTCTACCGGAGACCTGATCCATAACCATCTTGTATCTTGTCCTCTTTCTGGTACCACGTTTGTTCCAACGACTACCAGGGTCCGCAATGTACTTGGGCCCTGAGTAAGGTGGCCACTGGGTCTCGTCCAAGTAAGGCTCAAAACGGGGGGACCATGTGAGAACAAGACTGTCAACGCTAAACTCTGGGGGGATCCTGCTATCATAGGAGAAGTTGCGATGATTAGCGGCTGCAACATAATGAGAACATGGAAAATGGTACTGCCTTGTCCGCCCACATGTGCATGAGAAATCGATGAGTACAACAAGATAAGCCCTTGACGGCCTAATATCTCCATCGGAGGTAGTACCACCCCTTTCCGTCACCTGGTACTTGCCCGTGCTAAGATCAAAGCATTCAACCTCATGTGTGCGAGCTCTTTCTTTTGCCCTATCAAGATGCCTTTGGGGTCTATGTGGCAAAGGCTTGTTGTTACTTTGGAGGGCCATTGCTTTTGAGTGTCTCTCGTTGAACCATGCAACAAGCCTGTAGAAGGTGAACTCAACAATAGCATTCACAGGCATGACACGTATACCCTTAAGTACACTATTAAATGATTCTGCCATGTTGCTTGTCTGAAACTCGTACCTCCAGCCACCATCATCATATGCTCTAGTCCATTTTTCAGGTTCTCTCAACAACCCTCTCAACCATTGCCGACCTTCTGCATTTGTAGCAGCTTTGAGCTGCTCCAACTTCTCTTGAAACAAGGACACCTCAAGCTTGCGACAAGCCTCCTCAAATAGTGGAAAGTTATCCTTTGTACCATCCTTGCGCATCAAATTCTCAGCGAGGTGCCGAGTGCACCAACGGTGGTGCAAAGGTGCATAGCCCGGAATCTGTTCCTGTACGGCGCTGAGTATACCCTGGTGCCTATCAGATATGACACCAACCTCTCTACCAGGGCCTACAACATGTATGCGAACAAGGCGCATGAACCAACCCCAACTATCTTTGTTCTCCTTGTCCACCAACGCAAATGCCAAAGGAACCAATGCATTGTCGGCATCAACTGAGATGGCTATCAGCAGTGTGCCCATATATTTGCCTAGCAGAAAAGTACCATCAATGGAGAACACGGGACGACAATGCCTGAAGGCCTCTACACACTGGGGGAAGCACCAAAATGCACGGAAAAATATCTGTCTCCCATCCTTCCATTCATTTGGTTTGGGCAAATACTCGTAATGCATCCCTGGATTTGCTGCTTTCATTGCATTAAAGAGAACTGGCAACCGCTCATAGCCCTCCTCCCAATCCCCATATATCATCTTCCATGCACGTTGTTTTGCCCTCCATGCTTTGCCATACTTGATCTTGTATCCAAATATCTTCTCTGTCATTGTAATAATTGTCCTCACCTTCAAATTGGGTTCTCCCTTAAGTATTGAGAACAATGATTTGGCAATAAGGGTAGATGTCAACTGTCGGTGCCTCTGATCTAAGCTTGTTGATGCACAAGTGTGTGGACCAACAATTTTTGTGATCTTGAACTTCCCTGTGTCCTTTTGCTTCCTAGCACAGACTCTCCAGTTACATTCATCCTTCTCACACACCACTGTGTACCGTCGCTCTACATAGGAATGCCTCACCTTGAAAGGTCGGTTACGTTTCACAGCATACTCCTGTAACCACCTTCTCAATGTAGGCAAGTCCTTAAACAACAGGCCCTTCTGGATTTCAATGCTATCGCCTGCCTCGGGAGCATCTAGCAACTCATGATCCCTGCCTTCTGCATATGCAATATGACAATGACTAAGATCACTGTATTCATGAATTGTTGGATCACGATCAGGGCAAAAGCATCTGATCAACTCAACGTCTTGCTCAGAAAGTGCTCCAAGAGGGCGGTCATCATCCGAATCAACAGCTCTTGCCATCCCATAAGGCTCCTCTTCATCATCAATCTGAACATCCACACTATTAGAGGCCCTACAATACTGCTCCTCATTGACTACAGGGGCCACAGGTGTCGGAGCAACAATATCAGGAATATCTCCTGCATGGCAAGGAAACAACATCTAGAGCATTTAGAAAAAGGAATGAAAACATGGCAAAAGCCAGAATAACATGAAGACAACAACGAAACCATGAACCAACACTTACTTGGATGGTTCTGGGTCAAAGGGATCTCCTGAGGGGCCGCACCACCCGGCTCATTCGGCCCGGATTGCGCATCAGGCACCACAACATCTTCCACCTCCACCTCAACATTAGGCAACGGGTCACCAAAAGGGGCCGGGTCATCATGAGGGGGTGAATAATCAGGAGGGGCGGGATCATTGGACAACTTCCGCACCACCAAATCCAAGCATTGGAACTCGTTCTTCATCACAGTTTTCACATACTTATCCCACTCACCCTCACATGCAATTGGGACAAGCCGCCTAAAAATACGGTCCGATTTACCGTAGTGAACTAATCCCTCAACTGAGATAGCATCATCATCTGAATTCCAATGAAGGTCACATTGAGCCCTACCAAACAACTCGCTAAACGATGGACGCTCATCGAATAGCAGAGGCACCCTTTTCATTCCAACAAAACTGACATTCCCATAAACATCTTCCTCCACACTCCCTCCATGAAACAGTGTCACTATATTATCCATCTACGAGAATGTGGTTACGGATACAGTAAGTTGGAAAAATATTCATCTAAATTACTACCTAGATAAATACCTAACTAACTATGTTGCTATCTATCCATATAACTAACTAAATACATAACTAAGTAACTAGTTTCAAACTATTTAGGTTACTAACTACCTAACTAGTTACTAAATTACTAACTATCTAGGTTACTAAATTCACTAACAAACTAACTGCCTAACTAAATTTAGTTGTTAACTACATTTAACAACTAATAACTAAATTTGCTAAGTAACTAAATTTAATAACTAACTAATTTTTCTAACTAAGTAACTAAATTAATTACTAACAAACTAAATGAACTAACTAATTTTGCTAACTAAATTACTCACTAGATGTAATACCTAACTAAATTTTCTAACTAAATTTGCTAACTAAATTACTAACTAAATTTAATAACTAACTAAATGAACTAACTAATTTTGCTAACTAAATTACTCACTAGATTTAATACCTAACTAAATTTGCTAACTAAATTACTAACTAAATTTAATACCTAACTAAATTTTCTAACTAAATGAACTAATTTAACTAAATTAACTAACTAACTAAATGAACTAATTTAACTAATTAACTAACTAACTAAACTAATTTGCAAAAAAAAAAACTCACCTTACTGCTGGAGAAACCAAGCTGAGGCAGGGGACAGAGGTCACGGCCGCCCGCGGCTGGACGGCGGCGGCCGAGGCGCCGGCGGTGGCAGGGGACGGAGCCGCGACGGCTGGGGCAGAGGCCGGCGGCGGCCCGGCAGCGCCCCGGCGGTGGCGATGCTCTGCCACGAGCTCCGACGAGCGGGCGGCGCCTCAGACAGCGGTGGAGGGCGGGCGGCCACAAACGGCGTGGGGTCGGGGAGGAGGCGGCGGCGCGAGGACGGGCCGGAGGCGCCGGCGCGAGGAAGACACGGAGGCGGCGACGCGGCCAACGACGCTGGCGCGATGGTGGAGAGAGAAGGCCGGGAGAGAGAGAGAGAGAGAGCGGGGGCGCGAGAGAGAGGTCCACCGCGGGCGCGACAGTCGGTATATTCCGAGGTCGGCGCCAAGATCTGTGGCGCCGAGGTCGGCGCCAAGATCTGTGGCGCCGAGATACCTGCCACGTCAGCGCCACCTCAGCTGTCGCGGTGGCCTGGCGTGGGAACCTCGGCGCCATGAACAATGGCGCCGAGCAGTGGTACCTCAGCGCCATGACTCATGGCGCCGACCCCCAGGGTCTAAAGACGGGAATATGCCACCCAGGGGGTTAAACGTGAATTTTGTTAAAAAAAGGGCTAAATTGTAAAAAATTAGGCTGTGGCGAGAAGAAGGCGAGCAGGGGAAGTTGCACGCCAGCTGCCCGACGATTTGCGGAGCCGGGAAGAGCGAAGAGCATGTACGAATAGAACTGCACGAATAGATTTTTTTTATTACTTCATCTAAAAAAAATCAATTCAATCTGCTCCCGCGGGATTAAGCATGCTGGGGCTATCTTAAGAAATTGAACTGCACGAATAGAACTTTGGCCTCAATACTATCTGCTACTGAGAACTTTGACGTGTGCATGCTCTTGTTCATTCTGCTGTAAAACGATGAACGTGTGCAAGCTCTTGAAGAAGAGAAGGACTCCACGCGCATAAATAGAACTCTTTGATGTAAAAGTATTTTTCTTTTATATTTACGCAAATACAAAAGTTTACCAAGTTGGAATAGCAAGTTGTTGGAGAAAGGTCTTTTTTTCACTTTTAGCAACTTGACAAATCGCAAGATTTAGCAAGTCAATTTTACCAAGTTGTTGGAGATGCTCTAATACTTTTGGTTGTTCTCTTGGTGCCTTTCCAATCACCTACCTAGGACTACCACTGGGAATCTCAAAACCAAGAGTGGATGATTTTCTGCCCCTCATTGAGAAATGTGAAAAGAGACTGAGTTGTGTTTCGACAATGCTAAGCCAGTCAGGGAGACTTGAAATTGCTAATGTTGTCCTATCTGCTCTGCCCACTTTTGCCATGAGTACCCTAGCTCTGCCCAAAGGGGTGATAAAACAGATTGATAAGTTCAGGAAGAACTGCTTGTGGTCAGGCAATGACATCAACCTAAGTAAACCTCCAAAAGCAGCTTGGAAGATGGTATGTCTACCCAAGGACAAAGGTGGGTTAGGAATTATCAACATTGAAAAGCAAAACCAGGCTCTGTTGATGAAAAATTTAGACAAATTCTTCAATAAATTAGACATACCATGGGTAAATTTGATTTGGTCAAAATACTAAAACAATGGAAAATTGCCAGGAACGGTAATCAGGGGTTCTTTTTGGTGGAGAGACAATATAAGGTTACTGCCTAGCTACAAGGAGATTGCCAAGATTCATATTCAAAATAGAGCAACATGTCTCTTTTGGAGTGCTAGTTGGACTCACATTACCTTGCAAAATAGCTTCCCTGAACTATTCTCTTTCGCCTCCAACAAAAGGATCTTTGTGCAACAAGTTCACTCTCAAGGAATACAAGACCAGAGCCAACTTGAAGATCTTTTTCATCTTCCAATGTCTGAAGAAGCTTATCATCAGCTGGCTCGGGTGCAGACTATAATCCAGAACCTAAACCTAGGCGACAGTTCAGACATTTGGAACATAAGGGGAAGGAAATTCAGCACAACAACTGTCTACAACCTGTTGCTAGGTGAATCCCAGGTTCCCAATAGTTACAAGTGGATATGGAAATCAGATTGCCAACCAAAACACATGTATTTTTTTGGCTACTCCTGTCAGACATAATTACAACAAGAAACATAATGAGAAGAAGAAGAATGCAGTTGCAGAGCTTTGATTGTGTTCTATGCAATGGCAGTAATGAGGAAACATCGACACACTTGTTCCTTCAATGTCAATTCGCTCATGACTGCTAGGAAAGGTTAGACCTCAATCTTCATCCCTCTCAGAATATGACACAAAGAATCATGCAACTAAAAAGGAAGCAATCGATGTTCTTCATGACAATTGTGATTTTGTTGTCTTGGGCAATCTGGATGGCAAGAAATGACAAGATCTTCAGACAAATTACTCCAAGTGTGGAGAGAGCATTTGAACATTTCAAGGATGAAGCAAACTTACTTTGCCATAGGATCAGACCAGGAAATGCAGTTATCTTTGAAGAATGGATCAATGGGATCCTATAATTTCTCTCCCCTCGACTTGCTCTCTCTTTTCCTATTTTTTCTCTCTTTCTCTTGCTTCTTTTTTCTTCTTTGTTGCCTTCTGCGCTTGAGGCTGTTTTGTACTCTCTTTAAGTTTAAATCAATAAAGAAACTGTAGGGGTTTACCCCTCCAGATTAATCAAAAAAAAACATACGGTGTGCATTTTACCCGAAATAAAACCTCAGGTCCAACTCAATAGAAAGCACCTTGCTTGCTTTCTTCTTCCTGTAGTCCAAACAACAAACTTAACATATTTTTCTGTTTTGGGTTCCTGCGGGTTTTCAGTTTCTACTACTACATCATATTCCTGTGTTTTTTTTCCTATTCTCTATTTTGCATTCCTGTATTCCAACAGAAACAGACGATTCTTCTTTCGTCATTCGGAAGTCGGGCAGGGTCTCGCTCACCGTGCTCGCGGTCGCTGCCATCATGTCGCTCACCGCTGCTGTGACACTGCTCCGGTGCGCCCCCCTGTCTGGGCACAGTACACCGGCGGGGAGTACGTGGGCTTCAAGCTGCCCTGCTGAAGAAACAGAGTGCAAACTTAACTGCCGCTGAATAGTGAATCCGAGATGTGGTTTTGTATGGATGCTGTAAACTACTGTGCTGAAAATATGCCCATTGTACTGGCTGGCGTGAATATTCTGTGGGTGCAGTACATGCACAGGTCAGGAGCGACTAGCCTGGCCACGAACTCTCCCCCCGTTCGTCCCCCTCCCGATCGATCCGCCGTGCATGCCGTCAGCGGCAAGGGCGCGCGTGCGGGAGTGCCATCCTTCGCTTTTGCCGAAAGCCAGCTCAATTTGGCTATGTTCCCGGGCGCTTTTGGTTTTGGGGCGCACTTGCATGCGATCAGCCGCTGCGCTGCGCTCGCACGCACGCACATGCACGGCAGCAGGAGCGGTCCGGCGGTCCGCGGGCCGCGGCCGAGTGCTCTCTCGGGCAGTCCAGTCCCTACGCTCTTGGACTGTTTCGCCCCGGCCGCATCCTGCTCCGGGCAGATTCCACGTTCCTGTGGCCTGTGGGAACGGAATGTTTCGCCTCGCTCTCTGTCTGGGCCAGGGCCACTTCGTTCCTTCCCTGTGGCGCGCGCGCGAGTTCGCCGGAATACTGGAAGGCACGCCGCTAAGGGTGCCGCGCGGCTGGACAACCGCAAACCGCCGTGCGCCAGGGCAGGCGGTGCATGCGCGAAATGGTCTTGCCTGCAGCTGCAGGCCTTTTGCATTGTTTTGCACCGTCCAGCGCGCGCGTACGCGACGGCCCTGATGGGAGATTTTTAGCCCGCTGCGCGCAGTCTTTCCTCGCGGCTGGATGCGCTTGTCAGCGAGCGGCGGCGAACTATGCGAACCTCTTCGTGCCCAGGCCCCAGGGAATGTACCGTTCGTCTGGACTTACGTTCCGTCCACATGGCCTGGATCAGAAGGTACATGTAGAACAGAAACTTACCATTGCAGGAAGCAAACGAGCGAATATACAGCACACACAGTTACCAGTTCCAAAAGCTGATCTATTCTGCCAAATTGTTCTTGCACCTACCAGCTCCTTGGCCTTTGTCCGTTTCCATGTACCATGATCTGTCACAGCGAAATTCCGTGTCAGTGCCAGAGTTTGTAACCGTTGCAGGCTTTCAGCACGTATACGATTACTGACGCAGCGGTGATCCCTTCGCGTATATATGGAGGACCAGAGACACACCTTGTTGCGGGCTTACGACAACCTCAGGCACAGTGACAAGGTGCAGCCTCTGCTAGTCTGCCTCTCTGGCCTCTGGTGCCATCGTCACGCCCTCTGCGGCGAAGACGGCGACGATGAAGGCACTGGCGTGCGTCGCCGTGGCATTGTTGCTGATCAATGCCGTGATGGCCGCCGATTACGTCGTCGGCAGCCCGGCCGGCGGCTGGGACGGGAGGACCAACTACAAGTCCTGGGCCGCAGCCCAGACTTTCGAGCCGGGAGATAGCCTAAGTAAGTGTCATTATCAGGCATCAGCTCGTATATATATATATATACATATGCTCCGTCCGTAGTCTGTCGTCGGCTGTCATTGTTCGTTGCATCTTGCATTGCATGCCTACCATAGGTCTTGCAAATTTCCTATCGCGTTGATTTCCATGCGCATGCGCATGCTGTTAAACTCTAGGGATCGATCTAGCGTGGATCCAGTGGGGAAACAAGAATCACGAGTGGTAGATCAACTACCAGGGAGACAGAGATAGAGAAGAACCAGTGTTCGTACCTGGGAAAAGAGAGCTCTGGCCATCGCTGCTTCGTCGGTGAAGATCTGCGCACGGGCAGCGATGGTCGGAGTAGGGGTTGAGCAGTAGCGACGCCGGCGGTGGGCTTCCCGTTGCTGGCAGTGCCACCCTCGGGATCGGATTAGGGTTAGGACGGTGGGGTGGCAGCGGCTCCAGTGAACCTCGTCCTTTGAGCCCTGCCCCCACCTCCTCTTTATAGGCACTGTGCGACGGGGGGCCACCAGCCTCCTAAATGGGCTGGGCGTCCCCGATCAGGACGCAGATCAGAGTCCAGTTAGGCCGTTGGGCCTAACTAGTGGAGATCAATCTAACATTCTCCCCCTTGATCTCAACTTATATCTTTAAGCTTCACAGTTATTTCTTTTTACCATTCCATCACAGATCAATGCATAGAGCGTGCCTCATCGTCACGATCAATTGTCGTTAGATTCAACAGCTACAATACACGTCTCTGTTCTGAAATAGGTTCTTTAACTTTGGGGCCCTTTATTGTCCAGAAATCATAGGCCTTACCATACAAGCCATGTCGACTGTGTATTCTCTGAACACACTGGGCGGTAAGCCTTTGCAAAACGGATCCGTAATACTTTCACATTCTAAAAGTATGATTCTGGACTTTCTCCTTCACAACGTGTCGGGGGTCCACAAAAGGGGTACCCCCAATCAACGCAAACAAATAGGTTAAACCTAGAACACCAATTAATAAACCCAGCTAGGCTAACCTTCCAAGAAACCAACCCCTCGGAGCCTGCAACGCTGGCCCAGACTTGCCAAAACCTTACCGACCGCCTCCTGGTAACCTACCCCTCAAGCCCGCTACAGCTATGCACCGCTCCTCGGGACCCCGCGCGGGGACCTCGAGCCCCACCAGCACGATAGCCTATCCTTCAAGGCTCATCGCGCCCTAGGCCTCGAGCTGGAGCTCAACCTCCGCTCACCCGAGCCCTCCGCGCTCGGCCTCGAGCGAGCGCTCCACTACCCTTCGAAGTCCTCCACGAGGAGGAAGCTTCCAGCTCCTCAACCCCATACCGCGCATTCAATGCATCCACCTACTCCAGTCACGTCTTCTGCAGCCCGACGTGTACCACAGTGAACCAGGGCAGAGCCAAGTCTCGTTTTCACAACAAGCATGGGTAAAAAGGCACCAGTACGGCACTGTTAACCCATATCTTACACTGTTGCACGTCCAAGCCACGTCTCGAGGCCTGGGTTCCCGTTGTACGCCCGGGCGTCCCGGGACTTGCCCATACCTGCGGGGGCTCGAGCCCCCCGTAGACGCCACCTCGAGGCCGGCTCCGCGCCCCTCGAGCCCTAACCGCTTTCACGCTATTGGAGGACAGGTACCCCAAGATCCGGAGGGACCCCGCCGCGTCCTGTACATGTCGGAATGGGCGCTGTACGGACCCCACGTCGCCACGCCTCCACGTCCGCGCCCGGGATGGAAGCCACGCTCCAAGGACACCTCAACAGCAACGCCCACATCGGCTCCAGTGACCCCGACAAGACAGGATTCCTACCCTTCGCCATATCGAGTGTTGTACATGTCATCCCTGTGTAACCCTGGCCTCCTCTTGCTCTATAAAAGGGAACGCCAGGGCCCCTCGCGCAGACGTTTTACACAACTCCAAGAGACAACACACGAGTCCACACCCACACACACTCGAGTCCGGACTCCGGTCCACGCTCTTTGAGCTTGTATTCGCCCCTGTACAAGCACTTAGGTGCAAGTAATACAAGAACCTCCTCCCCCGCTGGACGTAGGGCCTTCTTTGCCCGAACCAGGATAAATCCTTGTGTCATCTTGCATCACCATCCAGGAAGAGAGCACGCGATCATATTACTCGTTGGTGTCATACCCCCGGGTTCGAAACACCGACAGTTGGCGCGCCAGGTAGGGGCCTTCGCGTGTCCGAGTCGATTTCTCGTTGTTTTCTGGATGGCTTCATCCCCTCCTTCGTTCTCGGCTGGTGCCGTTGTTTGGTTCGGGAGCCTCGAGTTCCTGGCCACCGGCAGCGGTAACGAGCTGACCCTGCTCTCCACGGAGGGCCCGAGCGGGGGCGTGTCACGCCACCCTGCGCTGGGGGCGTGGTGCGTCGCCCGCACCACCACGCGTCGCCACCTCGTGAGCGGCACCGTCGTCACCATCGTCGCCGGGCACAGGCGGTGCCCGCGGCGAACACCCACTTCCCCGTAGCCGGCGCAGGGTCCCCGAGGGGAAACCAGCCCGGCGCGCGGCCGGAGACTTCCAGGGCGCGTGCGCACTCCCGCTAGTGAGTTCGCGTTCGTCAGGCGCACGGACCGGGAGCCTGGCCAGAGACCCCCCCCCCCGAGCCGTGCTCCGACGACACCACCTGGCCTCCTCCCGCACGGGGCGTACCACGCTCGCGCCAGCGGTTCCCGTCTGGCCTCAACAAACTCCGCGGCTGTTTACGCCCCCCACCTCGACGAGCGCCGTCAGGACCGGGCGGCCGCAGAGCGGGAGGAGCGTCCGGGCGTACTCCTACGAGCCACCCCGACCTGGAGATCGTCTACCCTGCGCACGTCGACCGCGGCCTCTCACGAGCCGTCGAGCCACCTCGTCAAGCCACCTTCGGGGAGTGGTACCGCGAGCTGCAGTCCCGGCACGAGCCAGGGCGGCGCGGCATCACCAGCTCCGACTCCGATGAGTACAACTACCACGACCCTGACCTCTGGGACCCCACCAGGGAGTGCTTCCAGCTCGAGCGGGTCGCGGACGACGCCGAGACGACGGCGACGACGACACCAGGCCGGCGCTCAACCTCGAAGAGCCCGGAAACGTGGCTGCGGCAGGAGGATCACGCGTTCAGGGGAGGAACGAACCCCCGTCACCAGCTACACCATCTCAGCACGGCGATGACCGGGCGGCGCAGCTCGCGCAGCTGCGGGAGGCCATCGCCAAGGCAGAGGAGGAGCGACAGCGCCTGTTGCAACTCGAGAAAACTATAGCACAGGAACTAGCCCAGCCTCGAGGCGCCGGTGTTCGTGGCCGGGCTCGAGAGGTCCACCGGCAGATCCTCGAGGACGGGGCACCAGCACGCCCCGAGGTGCGTTTCCCGCGAGCCGGGCAGAACGTGGTGGCGGCTGCAATGCTGCTCCGTGATCTACCCGCCGTCTCCAACCCCGACGCCAGGCGTATGCTTGGGGAAATGAAGAACCTCCTCGAGACAGCCGCTGTGCAGCAGGCGGAGAGCTCAGCCTCGCGTCGGCGCGGGGCGGCCTCGGAGAAACCAGCAGACACGCCCCGCAACGAGCGCGAGACGTCCGTCCACCAGGGACGCCTCTCGAGCTAGGCCGGTCCGGGAATGGATCATCGACAACCGGCCACCTCGAGACCCCAATGACGCCCGCCACGACATCAACCGCCGGCGCAAGGACAAGGGGGCCAAGAATGTGGCTATAGCGCCCATCGGGGGGGCGCTACAACAGTGACGAGGACCGACAAGCCCTCGAGCCCCCCGGGCCCCAAAGTCTTCATCCACCGGCCATCCGCAGCTCAACCCTCCCCGACCGCTTCCGACCACCGACCAACATCGTGAAGTATGACGGGGAGGTCGAGCCCAAGCTCTGGCTCTCGGACTTCCGCCTAGCTGCCAACTGGGCGGAGCGAAGAACGACGACCGTGTGATCATACGCCAACTCCCACTTTAAACCTCTCGGACACCGCCCGCCGGTGCTCGAGGGGCTCCCGCCGGATCGGATCGATGACTGGGCCGACCTGGTCAGGGTCTTCGATGGGAATTTCAAGGGGACTTGCGTGCACCCAGGCAACCCCTGGGACCTATGGCGTTGCAGGCAGGCAGCGGACGAGCCCCTCCGCGACTTCGTTCGACGGTTCTCGAAACAGCGCCTCGAGCTCCCCCACGTGCCTGATGAGGATGTTATCTCAGCGTTCCTCGCAGGCACGACATGCCAAGAGCTAGTTCACGAACTAGGGCGCTATCGTCCCAGGACGGTCGAGGACTTGATGGATCTTGTCACCAGCTTTGCCTCAGGCGATGAGGCAGTGGGGCCCTTCTTTGGCCGCCCCACGGACAAAGGCAAAACGGTGGCCGCGCTAGAGGGCTCGAATAAAGGCAACGACGCCAAAAACCGCAACAACAACAACAACAAAAGGAAGAAGAACAAAAGCAAAGGTCAAAAGGCGAAACGCGACACCGACGACGACGATGAAGAAGTGCTCATGGGCGCCCTCGACCTTAAGAAACCTCGAGGCCCCCCTGACGGGGCTGTTTTTGACCAGATGCTCGAGGACCCCTGCCCCTATCACAAGGGCCCGTGAATCACAAGCTAAAAGACTGCCGACTGCTGAAAGGCTTCTACTCCAAGCTCGGCGACAAGAAGGAAGACGCGCCTAAGGGCAAGGACAACAATCGACGCGACGACGGGGACGCGGATTTCCCCCCGGTGCGCGACTGCTTCATGATCTATGGGGGCCCGACCGTCGGACTCTCGGCTCAACAGAGAAAGAAGGAGCGCCGAGAGATCTTCGCACTCCGTCACGACGCCCCCCGGTACCTCGACTGGTCTGATGCGCCAATCACGTTCGACCGTGACGACCATCCGGATCATGTCGTAAATCCGGGGGCATACCCTCTTGTCGTCGACCCCGTCATCGTCGATGTACGGTTCTCCAAGGTGTTGATGGATGGGGGCTCGAGCCTCAACATCATATACCTCGAGACCCTCGACCTCTTGGGGATTTCGAGGGACCAGCTCCGACCCAGCATTGGGGGGTTCCACGGGGTTGTACCTGGGAAGAAGGCACACCCCCTCGGGCGCATCAACCTGTCAGTCTGCTTTGGCACACCGGCCAACTTCCGCCGGGAGACGCTTACCTTCGAGGTGGTCGGGTTCCAAGGGACCTACCATGCCATCATCGGCAGGCCCGGCTATGCTAAGTTCATGGCGGTCCCCAACTACACATACTTGAAGCTCAAGATGCCGGGGCCAAAAGGGGTCATCACCGTCGACACCTCCTACGAGCACGCGTACCACTGCGACGTGGAGTGCGTCGAGCGTGGGGAGGCCAATGTCCACCTCGACTCGCTCGAGGCCCCAGCAGCCCTGGCCACCGAGGAGGTCCCTGAAGCAAAGCGCCACGCTGGCACCTTCGAGCCGGCGGAGCACACCAAGCAGATACCCGTCGACCCGACCTCGACCAATGGCAAGACGCTGGCCATCAGCGCCGGCCTCGAGCCTAAATAGGAAGCAGTGCTCGTCGACTTTCTCCGCGCGAACGTCGACATGTTTGCGTGGGGCCCTTCGGACATGCCAGGCATACCGAGGGGAGTCGCCGAGCACGCCTTGGAGATCCAGGCCGGGTCCAGACCGGTGAAGCAACGCCTGCGCCGCTTCGACGAGAGAAGCGCAGGATCATCGGCGAGGAGGTGCACAAGCTTTTGGCGGCTGGATTCATCAAGGAGGTATTTCACCCAGAGTGGCTAGCTAACCCTGTATTAGTTAGGAAAAAGAATGGAAAAATGCGTATGTGTGTAGATTACACTGGTCTAAATAAAGCATGTCCAAAAGTTCCATTTCCTTTACCTAGAATTGATCAGATTATCGATTCCACTGCGGGGTGTGAAGTACTTTCATTTCTCGATGCGTATTCCGGCTACCACCAGATTAGGATGAAAGAGTCCGACGAGCTCGCTACCTCTTTTGTTATGCCTTTTGGTATGTATTGCTACGTTACAATGCCCTTCGGCCTTCGAAACGCCAGGGCAACGTACCAACGATGCATGCAGCATATCTTTGGCGAACACATAGGCAAAACCGTCGAGGCCTACGTCGATGACATCGTGGTTAAAACCAAGAAAGCCGGGAACCTCATCAGCGATCTCGAGACCACGTTCGAGTGCCTCCGGGCCAAGAACGTGAAGCTCAACCCGAGAAATGTGCCTTTGGTGTGCCTCGGGGCATGCTACTTGGCTACATTGTCTCACGACGGGGGATCGAGGCCAACCCCGAAAAAATCTCAGCAGTCACGAGGATGGGCCCAATCCGAGACCTCAAAGGTGTACATAAAGTGACAGGCTGCCTAGCCGCTCTCAGCAGAGATTCATCTCGAGGCTAGGGGAAAAGCGCTGCCCCTCTACCGCCTGCTGAAAAGACGGAACACTTTGCGTGGACTGTCGAAGCCGAGGAGGCCTTAACCAAGCTGAAGGGGTTGCTGACTTCCGCGCCAATTCTCATGCCTCCGCGACCAGCCCAGGGCGGCGATCCCCCCGAGCCTCTCCTCCTCTATGTGGCCGCAACCACTCAGGTGGTCAGCACGGTCATAGTCGTCGAGAGGCACGAGGAGAGTCATGCGTTGCCAGTCCAACGACCAGTGTACTTCACCAGTGAGGTGCTCTCCGAGGCCAAGGTCCGGTACCCGCACATCCAGAAGCTGCTCTACGGCATCATCATCACGAGACGCAAGCTCCAGCACTACTTCCTCGCTCATCCCGTAACGGTGGTGTCATCCTTCCCCCTCGGTGAGATCATCAACAATCGGGAGGCCACGGGGCGCATCGCCAAGTGGTCCGCCGAGCTAATGGGGGAGGCCATCACCTACGCACCGCGAAAAGCCATCAAGTCGCAAGCGTTGGCGGACTTCGTTGCGGAATGGACCGACACCCAGCTCCCACCGGCACAAATCCAAGCCGAGCTCTGGACCATGTACTTCGACGGATCCCTCATGAAGACGGGGGCAGGCGCAGGCCTGTTCTTCATCTCACCCCTCGGAGTCCACATGCGCTACCTACTATGCCTGCACTTCCCCGCCTCCAACAACGTCGCCGAGTACGAGGCCCTTGTCAACGGGCTGCGCATCGCCCTCGAGCTCGGGGTTCGACGCCTCGACGTTCGAGGGGACTCGCAGCTCGTCATCAACCAGGTCATGAAGGCTTCGAGCTGCATCGATCCCAAGATGGAGGCATACTGCGGAGAGGTGCGCAAGCTAGAAGACAAGTTCTACGGCCTCGAGCTCAACCACGTCGCTCGAAAGTACAACGAGGCCGCAGACGAGCTGGCAAAGTTGGCGTCCACGTGTGGCACTGTTCCCCCAGATGTCTTCTCGAGGGATATCTTCGAGCCATCCGTCAAAATCGGCCCGGGGGCTTGCCCCTCGACGCCACCCCTCGAACCAGACACGGTGGCTCGACCCTCAGCGCCACCCCTCGAGAATGACCCCTCGACATCCGCTGAGGCGATGCAGATCGACGCACCTGCCTCCTCTTCATCACGACCCCTCGACTGGCGGACGCCCTTCCTCGACTACCTGACGCAAGGCGTGCTACCAGAAGACAAGACGGAGGCCCGACGCATCGCTCGAAGGGCCAAGACCTACGTCATCTACGGCAACGAGCGAGAGCTGTACCGCCGAAGCCCATCAGGAATCCTTCAACGCTGCATCCCCCTCGAGGAGGGACGCAGGCTCCTCAACGACATGCACTCAGGGGCTTGCGGCCATCACGCAGCGCCAAGGACCCTGGTAGGGAACGCCTTCCGCCAAGGCTTCTACTGGCCAACCGCCATCGGAGACGCCAAGCGCCTGGTTCGAGCCTGCCAAGGATGTCAGTTCTACGCCAAGCAAACGCACCAGCCCGCGCACGCCCTGCAGATGATCCCCATCACTTGGTCGTTTGCCGTCTGGGGGCTCGACCTCGTGGGTCCCCTCAAGAGGGCAAGTGGAGGGTACACGCATGTGCTCGTGGCCATCGACAAGTTCACCAAGTGGATCGAGGCTAAGGCCATAGGCGACCCCACCTCCGAGAAGGTCGTCGAGTTCGTCGCAGACATCATGTACCGGTTTGGCGTGCCTAACGTCATCATCACCGACAATGGCACACAATTCACGGGCAAAAAGTTCACCAACTTTTGCAGCGACAACAACATTCGCGTGACCTGGGCCTCGGTTGCGTACCCTCAATGCAACGGGCAGGTCGAGCGCGCCAACGGCATGATACTCCACGGGCTGAAGCCGAGGCTGTTCAAGACCCTCAAGAATTTCGGAAAGGGGTGGGCTGCAGAGCTCCCCTCGGTTCTGTGGGCCTCAGGACTACGCCGAGTCGAGCCACCGGGTTCACTCCGTTCTTCCTAACCTACGGCGCCGAGGCTGTCTTGCCTACGGACCTCGAGTATGGCTCCCCTCGACTTCGAGCCTACAACGAGCAAACCAACGACGAAAAGCTCGCCAACGCCAAGGACCAGCTCGAGGAGGCCCGAGACGTGGCACTCATCAACTCAGCGCGCTACCAGCAAACACTCCGACGCTACTACGACAAGCACGTGCGCGAGAGGGACCTGGCGGTGGGGGACCTCGTCCTTCGACGGCTGCAGGATAATCGAGGGCGCCACAAGCTCACCCCTCCATGGGAGGGCCCATACACCGTAGCTGAAGTGCTCAAGCCAGGAACGTACAAGCTCTACGACGGTCAAGGCAGGATCCTGGCGAACGCATGGAACATATCTCAGCTACGTCGCTTCTATCCCTAAAGGCCTCGAGGCCTTGATTCATTATGTTACTTTGTACAAACATGTCAAACATGAATGAACAAACTCGCGCACCATCTTTCATATTACTTAGCAACTTAAGGTAGCCTCGACCCTGCCTTGGTCAGGGTCGAACCTCCCTCGGGGGCTGACAGGGGGGAACCGCCTTCCCAGACTCCGGAAAAAGCGCGTTTTCTTTTCAAAAAATTCGACCCTCATCTCGACTCGCACCTCGAGCATACTAGCAGCGTCTAAATCCGTAAATACCCCGAGCTTCCAAGAGTCGGGGGGCGTCGACGTAGACGGCCACATACGCCCCTGGGCTACGGTACCCTACCTACGCCTCCCCTCGAGGGACTCGTGACGCGTATCGAAGGAACACGGACCAAGCCGGTTGAAGCTCGAGCTAGCGACGAAGAGAAATGATCGAATAAATTTGAAAAGAAAACAGCTTCTTTAAATAAACAAGTTATACACACATATTGACCCCGACGGGCCATAAGTCATGATTTGAATTCTTACAAGGGCCTCGACGCCCAAATTCGGCACGCAGGCCTCAATCCTTGTCGGTCTGATACTCCTCACCGAGATCTTCCGCGGCGGGCTCGGCCTCAACGTCCGGGCCAGGAGGAGGTGGGCCACCTACACCGCTGTCCGCATCCGGGGGCAGCACGTCCTCCTCAAAGAGCTTCACGAGCGCCGCCCCCGGCTTGTCCACCTTCTCGAGGATCTTGTCGACGCGGCGATCGTTCCATTCTTCATCCCTCTCCTCGATCTCAATGAAGCCCTTGGCGACGACATTGACCGGGAAGCGAAAGCCGGAACGGACGGCCGCGAGCGCCTGCTTGACGCCATGATGGAGAGCGTGCCGGACTCGGTCCCGCGTGGCCGCGTCAAAATAGCATAGGGCGTCGACCAAGGCGTCGCCTCGAGCCACCGCGCCCTCTGCCGCGGCTACCCGGGGGGGGGGGGGGGGCGCCCACACAGACCCAAGCCTGTCGAGGGTAGTGCGCGCCCGCTCCGCCACCATGGTCTCATCCTGGAGTTGCTCCAGGAGAGCCTGGTTCGTCCCGCGAAGCTCCCCAGCGGTCTTCTCGACCCCTGCCCAACAAACAAGCAAGAAGGAGTGAGATCGCGGCGTGACAAAAACCTCGAGATCAAAACAAGGCAAGGCATGAAAGTTACCTTCGCAGTGCATGCCCAGAGCGGCGAGGTCACTGGTAAGGCCCTCGACGCGCTGATCAAGCCTACGCTTCTCGGACACCACGTCGCGCTTTTCAGCCCTGAGGTCTTCGACCAGCTTGCCCGTCTCTGCGAGGGCCAGATCCTTCCGGATCACCTCTTGCCGCGCCGCCTCCTCTGCAGCTCGGGCGGTGGCAGCTCCGTTTTGGGCATCCTCGGCCTTTTTCTTCGCCGCCTCCGCTTCAGACCGGGCGGTGGTGGCCTCGCTTCGGGCATCGGCGACCTCCTTCCTCGACGCTTCCAGAGCGGTGGCGGCCTCCTCCTTAGCTCGGGCGGCCTCCCCTCGAGCCACCTGGGCCTCCACCTGCGCTTCGTTGAGCCGGCTCGCCATTTGGGCATTCCGGCTCAGCTCAGCGCGGAGATCCTGGAGCTCCGCCTCCGCCCTCGCGAGGGCAGCCGCCGCCCGCGTGGACCTGTCCGTATCCTCCAAGAAGGACCGCTCCACCTCCGCCATGAGCTCGACCACCTCCCTAAAGATGGACCGCGCCTCCCGCGGGGCCCCCTGTTGGGCCGATAGCTCGTCGGGGACCATGTCTCGGGGCGGGCTCAGCACATGAGGAAACGGCCACACCGGTCGATCTATCTCGATGGCGAGCGGGTCCTCCTCCTCCGTCTCGAGCAGCGCCGGCTGTGGCTCGCCAACCAGCGGCACGAGCCGCGGCTCTCTCCGCCCCTCCCGTCGTCCCCTCCTCCTCTGCTGCTCAGCTCATTCAGGAGCTCCTCCACCGACGGTCCCTCCTCCGCCAACGCCTCTCCTTCCTTCCCCTCCTCCACAGGCCGGCTCGCGTCGACTGGGGCCTCGAGGGTCGCAGTCTCCTCAGCCCCAGACGCCGGCAGGACCGTGCTTGCCTCCGGTGCTCCCCCCGAAACGGCCGTTGCGACAGGAGGAGGGGTCACTTTCGGTAGGCACCACCAGAGGAGGAGGAGGAGGAGGAGGAGTGGCGATATTGCGGTAGACGCGGTGACGGCAGGCTCGACACCAGAAGTTGCGGTCCCTGCTGAAAAGATGACGACGTTGTCAGAGACAGGAAGATGCCTCAACCTCCGTGGTCGATGGCGGCAGCCTCACCAAGATCCGCGGCGGCCATCTGACTTCCCCGAGCCATAGCCCTGCCGCTCGCCTTCGCCAGCCAAGCGGCCTCTCCAGCAGAGGAAGAAGTCGTACCTCGAGGTACATGTTCCACAGCGGAGCTCGAGGTCTTAGTTTGCTTGGACACAGCAAGGTCCACCCCCTGCCGGGAACGTTTTCCCCTGAAAAACCAAGGGTAGCACGCATTACAAAAGAAAAGGGGTAAAACCTCACCACCAACGAAATTGAAAATGCTACTTACCCAAAATGGCGGCGGGGCTTCTTCCCCGAGTCGCCGGATTCACTCGGGGGATTTGAGCCCGACCTGTGGCTCGAACCATGCCCCTGAGCCGTCTCTGGTGGCTCGAATGGGGTGAGGGCTCCCGGTGCCTCCCGAGGCCCGACCTCGACGGGGAGTCCCCCCTCTGCCCCTTGTCGCGGGGGGCGACCGCGTCTCCTTTGAGCGGTCATCTCGGCGCCTTTCCCGGCGCGGGCTCCGGGACCTACTCCGGCGCCCGCGCTGGCGGTCACGCCCCCCTGTGTCCGCCTCCCTCTCCTGACGTTGGGGCGGCGACGGGCTCCGGGCCGCTCGCGGCTCTGGCCACGGGACGACCGGGAGCTCCCCCCTCCACGGTCATGATGGCGGGGGCTCGACGCCCTCTCATGCTGACCGCTCCTCCGCGGGCTCGACGGCGCCCTTGACGGCTCGCGGCGGTCGGGCCCAGAGTCCTTCTCGACCTGTCGGCCGCTTCTCGAGGTCCGGCCCTTCTCGAGACCCCCCGCCTGGGTCGATGCGGTCGTGGTCTCCTTCTGCGCCGCGGCGATAGCGCACCTGGTCCGTGGCTTCTTCGTGACAGCCGGTCCGACTGGCGCGGAGCTCGACGTGCCCTGAGCCTCCGACGAGGCCGGGCCTGATGCGGCCTTCCGCGGCTGCATCCCGCGCAGTCCCTTCGCTGGGGGGACCTCCAAGATATCCTCCTGCACAGAGGAGTGGTCAGCCCAGTCGTCGACGACCCCCGCGCGCCTCAAACGCGCATCCATCCCCTCGTCGTCACTCTCGTCATCATCGTCCTCCTCCTCCGAGCTCGAGGAGCTGAGCTCGGGGGACTCATCTCCAGGCTGCCGGTTGCGACGAGCCTTCGCCAGCCTCTGCTCTCGAGCCGACCGACACAAGTTTTTGTCTTTCTCTTTCTTCTTTCTGGCATCCTTTATCTCTTTGTCTTTTTGAGCAGAGAAGCGCCTCACCTGTGTTTCCGCGGCATCCTCCCTCACCGGGGGCCTCGACGCGCGACAAGTAAACGCCCCCTGCGAAGAAGAAAGAGCTCGATGAGAAAAACTACGAGGGAAGCGAACAAGGTTCGAAGAAAAGGAGAGGAGGAGGGAGCTCGAGACAGCCTAACCCGAGGGTGGCTTACCAGGTCGAGGCACCCCTCGTCGGGTGCCATGACGATCAGGTCGGCCTCCTCTGGGCGGAACGTCCCCTGGACGGTGAGCGTCACCCGGGAGGTAGCCTCGTTCCGAGGCAGCCTCTCCTCGGCCATCCTCGACCGGTTCAGCGCCTCGGGCGAGGCGTTTGGCCCCATCTCAAACATGAGAAGGGGCGCTCCGCCAGAGGGAGGACCCTACGCTGATGGAACGCCCAGATAACCGCCTGGACGGTCAGCTTCTTCTCCTCCACCAGCGTCCGCATCATGTTCATCAGCGGCAACAGGTGGCGCTGCCTATCCGCCACGACGCCCCAGTTCCACTTCTCCGGGCGATGGGTGATGACCCTGCCAGTATACTGCGGAAGAAGCCCGTCCACGTTCCGCAGGTAAAACCAGTGGTCGTCCCACCCCGCCTGATTGGTGGACAACTTGTAACAGAGATAGTCGCGGGGAACGTTGGCCGACGAAGGCCCGGTCCTTGCGGTGATGGTAAGGGAGCCCACGCGCGCAAGCCTCCTCCCGCTCGGCTTCGCAGCCTTGTTGAAGAGCTCGCCCCGGAAGAGGTGGACGAACATCTCCCAGTGCGGCTCAATCTTCAAGTACCCCTCACACACCGCGGCGTAGATGGCGGCGTGCGAGATGGAGTTGGGGGAGAAGTGCTGCAGCTCCACCTCGAAGTGGTGAGCCAGCCCCCGCATGAAGCGGCTCGGCGGGACGCCGAGCCCCATGCGGTGGTAGCGCGTGAAGCTCACCACGTACCCCTCCGGCGGGTGCGGCTCCCGATGGTCCGCCGACGGGAGAACCCACCACGCGGGACCCTCCTGCGGGTTTGAGCGGAGAAGCCCCCGCTCCACCCAGCGTCTCATCTGCTGCTGCGTCGTCTTCGTCGGGCTCCAGTCTTCGGCCGGCAGCACTTGGGCGGCCATGGCGGCGGCAGCACGGATCTGAGCGGCGGACGGACGGCCGGGAAGATTCCCAATCAACTAGCTCGAGGGAGAGGGCGCGTGGAGGCTACGGCGGTGGTGAAGGCAAAGACAAAGTAAAGGGTTCCTTTTCCCCTCTTTCGATATTTATAAGGGAAAACCCCAACGGGCGGGGTCTCCCACGACGTAAAAAAAAGGTATCGCATGCGTTTAATGCGCCCACCTAACCACGTCTCGAGCCGGTTGACAGGTACACGCGGCAACATCCCATCTGCTCAATTACTGGGCCCTCCGTGGCCGCCGCTCCAACTTCACGTCCGCTGCCCTGGCGCCACGATCTCCACTCCCTGACGGTTTCCACCTAAAAAGGCGCGCCCAACGGGCGGAAGGTTTCCAAACGACGGAGGCTTCTTCGGGAAGGTAAAAACGGGCCCCGGCCCTAAGTCTCGAAGCAGCGAAGGCTGGTCCTCGAAGAGGGTTCGACAGCCGGCTTCGAGCACCCGAGTCAGGGACACCAAGGGGCGCCACTCGCAGCATCGCTCGAGGGCCAAGCCCTCGAGGCCCCTCACGTGTATCCAAGGCGGGGAGCTCGACGTGCAGTGAGATCCCCTCGGAGGGAGGCATCGAGCCACCGGTTCCTATCGAATGGACCCGGCACTCCTGCAGACTGAGCACCCATGCTTTATGAGATCGCCTCCGGGCTACAGTCGACCCCTATCGAACGGGGCACGAGGTCTCACTTGGATTCCCCGTTACCAGCTCACCGGAACCTCGATACTCGCCCGCTCGTGGTAGTACGAGGCATCCCCCCTCGCATCCGATCGAAAGGACTCGTGGGATGACAAGCCAGGGCAACCGGCGTGCCGGACAGCTCGAAGAGCCGGCCGGCCGGTTCAGCCTGGCACCCCTCGATGAAAGAGGGTCTAAAAAACTCGGGGGCTCGACGCCCCCGAACCTAAAAAATGCAACTAACAATCACACTCACAAAACAGCCCACGAGGAGTCCTAAACCACTCCCCCATGGCCTCGGGGGCTACACCCGCGGGTGTCGCTCGCACGACACCCACGGAACCAAAGCAACCAAACCCTCGAGATCCAGCTAGCTAACCCTCGAGATCCCAGTCGGGAGCCCCTGCTCGAGTGCAAACACTCGAACAAGGGCTCGGGGGCTACTGTCGGGGGTCCACAAAAGGGGTACCCCCAATCAACGCAAACAAATAGGTTAAACCTAGAACACCAATTAATAAACCCAACTAGGCTAACCTTCCAAGAAACCAACCCCTCGGAGCCTGCAACGCTGGCCCACCGCCAGGGAGCTTAGACTTGCCAAAACCTTACCGACCGCCTCCTGGTAACCTACCCCTCAAGCCCGCTACAGCTATGCACCGCTCCTCGGGACCCCGCGCGGGACCTCGAGCCCCACCAGCACGATAGCCTATCCTTCAAGGCTCATCGCGCCCTAGGCCTCGAGCTGGAGCTCAACCTCCGCTCACCCGAGCCCTCCGCGCTCGGCCTCGAGCGAGCGCTCCACTACCCTTCGAAGTCCTCCACGAGGAGGAAGCTTCCAGCTCCTCAACCCCATACCGCGCATTCAATGCATCCACCTACTCCAGTCACGTCATCTGCAGCCCGACGTGTACCACAGTGAACCAGGGCAGAGCCAAGTCTCGTTTTCACAACAAGCATGGGTAAAAAGGCACCAGTACGACACTGTTAACCCATATCTTACACTGTTGCACGTCCAAGCCACGTCTCGAGGCCTGGGTTCCCGTTGTACGCCCGGGCGTCCCGGGACTTGCCCATACCTGCGGGGGCTCGAGCCCCCCGTAGACGCCACCTCGAGGCGGCTCCGCGCCCCTCGAGCCCTAACCGCTTTCACGCTATTGGAGGACAGGTACCCAAGACCCGGAGGACCCCGCCGCGTCCTGTACATGTCGGAATGGGCGCTGTACGCCCCCACGTCGCCACGCCCACGTCCGCGCCCGGGATGGAAGCCACGCTCCAAGGACACCTCAACAGCAACACCCACATCGGCTCCAGTGACCCCGACAAGACAGGATTCCTACCCTTCGCCATATCGAGCGCTGTACATGTCATCCCTGTGTAACCCTGGCCTCCTCTTGCTCTATAAAAGGGAACGCCAGGGCCCCTCGCGCAGACATTTTACACAACTCCAAGAGACAACACACGAGTCCACACCCACACACACTCGAGTTCGGACTCCGGTCCACGCTCATTGAGCTTGTATTCGCCCCTGTACAAGCACTTAGGTGCAAGTAATACAAGAACCTCCTCCCCCGCTGGACGTAGGGCCTTCTTTGCCCGAACCAGGATAAATCCTTGTGTCATCTTGCATCACCATCCAGGAAGAGAGCACGCGATCATATTACTCGTTGTGTCATACCCCCGGGTTCGAAACACCGACACAACGTGCAACCCAATGTCAATGTGTTTGGCAGCACACTTGACTCGTTGTCTTAGGAGCAAACTGCTTAAATGGTTATTGCTGTTGTTTACCATTATGAACTCCGGGTATAGGTTTCTAAACATTTCGCCCGTCCTTTATGCCTCATAATAAGCTATATCATAGGTATGAATCATCAATGACACATAACTATTTCTTAGGAGCTTTTCCACAATAAAACTCCAACTGCGAGTGTTAGTTACTAATGTGGGTTTCACTACACATCTCACCAAGATTACATTTTGTACCCACAACCCTTTGAGGGTACTCGAACTCAGTTACTCATCATGAGGCATAAGAAACTTTGCACAATTGCAACACTTCCATTCCAGTGATCTATATCTGGATTGGACATCTGCCAAAATCCTGGATACATGAACCATGTCAGGGTAAATACTTGTGCACTCATTAAGCTTCCAACAGCCGAAGCATACAGGACGTCCATTTTATCAATTCTCATATCTATTCTTGGAACACTAAAAGTTCTCAAAACTATTACCCTTGACCATAGGAATAGGCGTATGTTTACACACATAGATACTTTATTTCTTTAGAATCTTCTCAAGTATACACTTGAGACAGTTCTAATACCCCTTTCTTTTATCCCGGTAAGTTTCAATTCCTAGACGAATGACAATTTACCGAGATCAATCTTATGTAATTTAGGGCAATGACTACTTTTCCAATAGTAGATTAACACCATTGCCAGCAAGCAAGGTGTCATCCACATACAAGTTTAGGAAAATGAATTTCCTATTCTTGAACTTTGCACAATGTCATTGTCCTTCTCATTCTCATTAAAACCCAAACTTTCTAATCTAATGTGGCATCAAACTTTAAATACCACTGTTTAGATGCTCGATTGAATCCATAAATAGATTTCTTCAGATGACATCCTAAACATTCTTTTCCTTTCATGACAAAACCGTTAGGTTGTGCCATGTAAACTTTTCATACAAATCCCCATTGATTAGTACCATCTTTACATCTATCTGATGTAACTCTAAATCATAATGTGCCATTAACACTCGTTAAAGTGTTTTCTTTCCTTTATGTGAATCCTTTCATCATAAGTCACATTGTACATATTTCTATGTTCCCTCCGGAGCCACATTGTGTCTTGTAGACCCATTACAGCCTACTGTTTTGACTCCATTAGGAATAACTTCACATCTTTATTCTTTGAGACCTTTTAGGTCCAAAATGACACTCTTTTACATGGGTTGTTGTTGCTCTTTCATTGCCAAGAGGCAATTGATACTTTAGGCTCTTGTATTACAAGATCCTTGTTTACATTATTCATCTTTATAGAAGAGCTAACAATAGGTGTTGTATAGGCCATACAACATCAACAGGTATGATTGTTCTTGAGTCATTGGAGTGGGCATGCAATCCCATTTCTCTTCAAGTCTTAAATCTCTACATACCATGCTCCCCAGATTATCCCATCTTTTGAAAAGATGGTGCTTACTCAAATTTCTTATTTGGGTTTAATCTGTCAAAAGTCATATCAAGTACTGCTCGTCCAGTACAAATACTGGCTCACTATGCTATCCTCCTATCAGAACCATAAAGGTGTAGGAATTTAGCTATTTCTTTCTTTACTTAGGGTATCGTTATTATGATCGTTGTACTCCCTCAACGGTCACATTCATCTTTTATAGATCACTCTTGCCTTAATGCATATCATGCATTGCATTTTTGAGGCACAGGGAAATGGAGAGAATCTCTTTTAATCTTTATCTTTCTCTTAATTTAATCTCACCATTCTCCCCCTCGAAATATGGCACAAACTTTATTGCCATAATTTCGAAACTATTCATAACTTTTGTGAACGAGAAAACATCTATAAATTGCTTTATTCACAAGACCATGTCATGCAAACAAATTCATCATTTGATTCTTATGGGAGTATACTTTCCTCATTCCACTTTAAGAACTTAACAAAGTCCTTACTTGACTTTACTTTTGCAAGTCATGCTTGCATGCTTTCTTTATCTGGGATTGCTCCCCTCATGGCCTTAGCCCATGACCATGTCATGGTCAACATTGTGATAGCATAAAGGCTACCCAAACTTTTCATTCTTTTTCCACTCTGGATATACTTTAGGCACATGAGCCATCACAAACTTTTTCCCGCCATGCGGGACCATTTCCCATCAGGGACATTAAAGCCAGAATTGGCTTTCACATTCAATCATCAAATTCAGAAATAAATCCGAATATTCTGTAACATACACATTTAATCCAACATTGGTCAAATTAAATATGCATAATTCTTATTACAACTTTTGTCATAATGTATAAAACTGAAACAAATTCTTCTTCATTGAGAGTACATAAAACACATTTTATGTACTAAACTTTTACTTTGGACCAATGTCCCTGAATACTTTTCCTTTTCAAGTCATTCTCTAAAGAGAACACAGTCCCTTTATATGGCTTTCACTTTCATCTTCTGGGTCACAAGTACCCAACTCTTTTCTTTTCTGCCTCCAAAATGAAAGCATGAAGATCTTTTCTGAAAACATTGATCAACAATAATCAACAATAATGACATGAAATAACCCTACGTTGGTCTGGTTAAAACATGCACATTGAACTTTAAAATTTACAGTTCTATTCTATATCACCGTTGGACAGAAATAGAATAAAACAATATTCTTTTACATTAATTCTACATCACCGTTGGGCAGAAATAGAATTAACGTATGCAAACTCAACATCATTGCAGCGGAATACTTTTCACTTTATCACAGACATTTCTTGATTCTTATATATTCTCTGGAAAAATTGGTCACCATGACACAAAATTTACCAGAGATTCAAACTTTACATTTAAATTTATAATATTGTTATCATCAATGTTGGTCAGAAATAACAATATCATAATTCAATTTAAACATGTGACTATTCTTCTAATTAAATTTTCCCGTTGGTTCCAATTTAATTAGAAGACAAGCAATGTTAACTTTGCAGCGGAAACATGAAAACACTCTTAATAACAACATTATAATAATCTTAAAACCATATCCATTTATTCAAAATTAAATTCTCACGTTGGTTCGAATTTAATAATGAAAGTGACAACTTCAAATACGCAGGGGAAACATTTAAATTCTCTTCATAACATTTTTCCAGAAGCACTTGACATACTTTTCTATTTTCTGAGCAAAAATATCATTGATAGAAATGCACAGAAAATTGCATCAAAATTTGATCAAAATTCATTCAAAATATGCTTCTGGAAATATAAACTGAAACATTTTGCATTCTGAAAATCGGCCCAAGACCTACTCGCAGCAAGCGGCCCAGCTACGAGCTCCCGCGCCCAGGCCTCAACCTGGGCCTGGGCCGGGAAAACACGCCCCCTCTTGGGCCGAAAGTCGGCCCGGCTGCCTCAGCATGCTCTCGGCCGTCCATCTAGATCGGACGGCCGTCCGCAGTTCTCGCGAGATCAAAAAGCCGCCAGGCCGCCGTCTCCCCAAAACCTAGAGCCATTTTTTCCCCTTCGCCCTTTCTTCCTCAGACCCGCACCGAGCAGCGGCGGCGGCCGCCATGGCCGTCGGCGCCCACCGTGCCCGCCGGCGTCCCCTTCTTTCTCTCTGCAGCCTCTCTCCTCGGCCCGGGGCTCTCACCGAGGAAGAAACGCGGCGCCGCCGCAAGCCTTCTCGCCGGCGGCCTCCCTTGGCGAACGACAGAAGACGGCGCCGTCACAGGCCCTCTCGCCGGCGCGCGCGCTCCCCCGAAAGGGTGAACGCGCCGCCGTCGATCGGCCCCGTGACGGTGCTCTGCCCGGCGCCCTTGGCCCGATCTCGCGCTATCGAGCCCACGGCCCTCCGGGCTTCCCTGCGCACGTCGGCGACAGCCCGACGCGACCGGAGCCTGACGAGATGGACGCGCCGGCGAGAGGACTAAGACGGAGAAGCCCTGGTGTAGGTCCCTATTCGCTTTATTCTCACCCTTCCCGTTCTTCTCTAGGTTAGGGTGGGATCCGATGGATCGGTTCCCCTTTCTTTTCTTCTTTCATTTGGGGTTCGGATCCAATCCTCCCCCTTCTCTGTCTTTCTTTGCCGAAACCCTAACCTAGAGTTAGGGTGTTGTGTCTGTTGCCTCCCCGCGCCGCCGATCGGTTTCGGTGGATCTAGGGTTGGGACTGCACCGCCCTCTGTCCTCCTTTCCGCAGCAGCCGGCGAGCGGCTGCGGTCGATCTAGGGTTTCCCCTGTCCAGCCGGATCAAAATCCGTCTGTCTCTACTTATGTTTCTTCCCGAACTAGATCCACAGCTAATATGGCTCTGATACCATTGTTAAACTCTAGGGATCGATCTAGCGTGGATCCAGTGGGGAAACAAGAATCACGAGTGGTAGATCAACTACCAGGGAGATAGAGATAGAGAAGAACCAGTGTTCGTACCTGGGAAAAGAGAGCTCTGGCCATCGCTGCTTCGTCGGTGAAGATCTGCGCACGGGCAGCGATGGTCGGAGTAGGGGTTGAGCAGTAGCGACGCCGGCGGGGGCTTCCCGTTGCTGGCAGTGCCACCCTCGGGATCGGATTAGGGTTAGGACGGTGGGGTGGCAGCGGCTCCAGTGAACCTCGTCCTTTGAGCCCTGCCCCCCTCCTCTTTATAGGCACTGTGCGACGGGGCCCACCAGCCTTCTAAATGGGCTGGGCGTCCCCGATCAGGACGCAGATCAGGGTCCAGTTAGGCCGTTGGGCCTAACTAGTGGAGATCAATCTAACACATGCAAACAACACGATGCAGCCTTCAAATACAACTCGTACCACAGCGTCATGGAGGTGACCAAGGACGCCTTCGAAGCGTGCACGACGACGGACCCCATCTTCTACGACAGCAGCGGCAGCACCACCGTCGCGCTCACCATGCCGGGGACGCGCTACTTCATCTGCGGCGCGCCGGGACACTGCCTGGGCGGCATGAAGATGGTGGTGGAGGTCGCCGACCGACCCGCACGCCACCACACCCAGTTCGCCGCCGGCGCTCTCACTCACCGGCGCCTACGCCGTGGGCTCCCGCGCCGGCACCGGCGGCAGCGCCGCCACCGAGACGACGTGCAGGCCACAAGAAGCACAGGAAGAGGTACTGCCCGCCTGAAACCGTGCATGCGCCGGCAGGGGCCCCCACCACAGTGCAAGCCGTCGAAGCAGATAATTTTCCGGTCGCGGCGTTTGCCCCGATGTCATCTCCGCCACCGCCGCCGCCAACGTCGGGCGGCCTGCCGTGCTTCGAGCAACGTGGGCGAGGCCACAGCGGCGCTAGCAGCTCTTGGCTGGTTCATGCTTGTAGCCCTGTGAGTGGGAGAGGCCAGTTTAATTTCAGTTTCAGATCAGGAGGCCCGGTTTAGACACTAGTAGGTCATATGAACCAATCATGTGCACGTTTATTAATTTAATAGATTATATTGCGGTATTAGTGAGAGTTTGGCCTGCATCTTCGTGTGTTGGTAATGTGTTTTTGTTTAAATGAATTAATAGGACGTGTTTGTTACCGGGTTAAAATTTAGCTTTGTCACATCGAATATTACGATCTTAATTTAGTCTATTAAAAATAGACTACTTGTAAAACTAATTTGTTAGCTGAAGACTAATTCGTGTGAGACGAAACTATTAAACTTAATTAGTCTATGATTTAATAACATAATGCTACAGTAAATAATTACTAATGATAGATTAACTTGACTTAATAGATTCGTCTTGTTAACTCCTGTGTGATAGTGTAATTAGTTTTATAATTAGAATATTTTTATAGATTAATTAATGCCGTAATATTCGATGTGACGTGGCTACAATTTTAGCCAACGAAACGAACGCACCCTTAGATACTTATTTCTTACTGATAACTGTCATCGAGATAGAAACTCGTTTTTTTAATAGTACCTGAAATTCTCGAGTTAGCATTGTAGTGCATTTTTTTTTTTGTAGACTGACCACGTAACAGGTTTTCGCCAAAAATTGTGAGTCTCTGTTGTAAAGCATAGTAAGTATAATTAATTAATTTTCTTAGTTAACAGATGCCGCAAATAATTCTCGTGGAAGAGACTGGTGGTTCCTCCTAAAGCAACGTACTAATATAATTATCAACTTTGAGATAACAAAAAATAGTGGTCCTACTTTATATCTTTATGTTCTTGTACTTTATATTTGTTTTTGTGATATTGTACTTTCATCCTGTAAGTTGGTCAATTATTTACCTCGTCTTTGTTTCTTGAATATTTCGATAGAATGACATACACGTGCACGCTTTTCTTCTCAAGGTACTAAATACTCTCTCTCAAAAAAAACATACAACAATTGCAATTATGTTAGTCAAACTAACTTAAGATTGATTAAATTTATAGTGAATAGTATTAATATTTTTATGTTTTCAAGTAGATTTATTTTGAAAATATATGGTACTTTTTGTATCATAAATGATAGTGTTTTTATAACTTTGGTTGAATTTCAAATTATTGAATCCTTAAAAATGAAGGCATGTTGGTTCGACCCTGTAAACTTCAGTGACCCCTAAAGTTCAGTGACCACTATTTGATTATAGTGACTAAAACGACTAAACTTAGTGGTGCGTTTGTTATTTTAGAGATTAATTTATTGACTACACTTTAGAGGGGGTTAATCAATAGGCCCTGAAAATTGTATCTTTTTTTTATGCAGAGACCCAACAAAGCAACGAATATAAAGTCACTGAAATAACTGGGTATCGCCATCACCCACATCATCGCCCAATATCATGTTTTTTCATGAAATTGGAAAGGTTTGTACCCCTGCAAGACATTTATTAGAAATAAAAAAGTTGGAGTACAACTCTTAAATTAAGAAAAGAAAAGACTATAGAAAACGAGGGATAAATAAAAATTACAACACGTTTTAAATTCATGAGTAGTAGCAGTGGTGGTTGGAGAGTTGGGACTGCTCAGAACAGACAAAGTGGAGACTGGAGATGGAGAAGCTCTTCTTCCTCCAACCACCAGCAGCAGCAGCTTTTTTTTCTCGAGAGCACCACGAGGTACGTATTTCACTAGGAAGCAGAGATTGACACATATAAACACGTGGTAATCCAGAAACATAAAGAGCAGCAAAGAAACAACAAAGACAAGCAACAAGACGTTACACAGCAACAGAGAGAGGCAACCAGGGAAGCAACTGCCTGAACCCGGCCAAGTCCCAGAGCTTGGTCTCGTCGCTAGCAGACTGAAGAAACTGCTCTCATCTCTCTGCCGAAGGTTCTCTCATTGTGTTGCTTCCACAGCATCCATCCCACCAACATCACCAGGGAATCGAAGCACTTCCGGCCTTCGGGGAGACCTTGGGCACTTATTTTCTGGACCTTAGCCACCACGTCTAGAATCCAGTGAAAACTATTTTCTAGGATTTTAATTTAGGGTATGCCACTTAAAAATTTTTATATACAATTTGGTGAAAACTATTTAACAACTCAGAAATAATTGAATTTTTAATGTAATTCGATATATATGCACTATGTTACAAGATGAATTGTAAATCTAAAAAGTAAGTTAAAAATATCCCCAAATAGAATATAAATAATTGAAATGTCATAATCGTAGTTTAAAAATATATACATAGTTTTCACACCATCTCTAAACAAGGGACCAGTAGACAATAACACCCAATGTGCAGAAGCCAAGGCGCAGAGTGCCATCGCTCACACCATCTCTCTGAGGCTTGAAAGACACTTGTCTACCAGCAACAATGTGATCACCTTGCAACGCCTTCGCACAAACCTTGAGCCGCTCCACAAGACGTACAACAGATACAACAGAACGTGAAAGCGTTATATTTCTTCCATGACGACCAGCAACGGGCACATCGTTGTTAGAATCAAGCAAGATGACTTCCGCACAACTTATGCCGGTGGTACTCGCAGTGAACTTCGCACGGAAACCACTTGGACATTCCCCTCTGGTGATTCGCAAAGCGATTGTTGCCTCAACCGAATAAGGCATAGTGCCAAGTGCAAACTCTAGTGTGCTAAGCCTGCTACAGTAATCCCTTGTAAGGTATTTTGGGTGATGGCCCTCACAGCAGATGTAATTTATGGCTAGAAAACTCAAGCATCGATCCTCCGATTCAGTAGTGCCCTTAATTTTCAGATCAACCTCAAAGGTCGGAGGGTTGGACAGCACAACAGCACGCGAAGGACCCGTTAGTTTCAAATATGGAACCTATATATATGCAGCAGCACCATTAAACAAATACTAAGTAAACTGAAGTGAAACAAGAGGTTATCAGCATATAATAATAAACAGTACAGAGCAACAAAAAACCAGCATTATCAACACAAAGTGCACAAAAACTACATCAAATTATTTGTTCCATGCATTATCAACAAAGAAAAACACAACATAATTTTCTTTGTGCATATAATCATGCATGTACCGTTCATGAGCTATACATTTAGTAAATTTTATTTCTAGCAAACAAGGTCAAACATTTTCAAGACAGAACTCAGAACATAGCGCCAGATTGAAACTATCAGCCACATTTAAAAATTAGACTCAGACATGCCACATTAGTTTACAACAGATGGGAGGGAGGGAGGGGATTGAGCAAGGGTCAACTCAAGTACAAGTTTGCAGGGGAACTTCCTAGCTAGGGGCTGTGCTCCCTATATTATGGAACTCCGAACTCCAAATGTATTGAGAAATTAAGTGTCAGTTTGATTAGTAAATAGTTATTTGCTTCTCTTATAATTACCAAACCCACAAACATATAACCAGCCAATATACTGCAGATAGCGAAACTCACAGTGTGTACTACGTAAGTTCTAAAAAAACTGATCGCCACGTATAACACGTTCCCCTCTTCATGTGAAAGCTGGCCCTTGACGGAACTAATTGGATTAATAGGATAGTTCAGTGTAGAGGAAGCACATACAGAGAAACATCCCAGAGGCACATGCAGACAGGAAATTTGTGTGTGTGTGTGTGTGTGTGGTGTGTGTGTGGGGGGGGTCATTGCTTCACATTAAAGCAAGATGGCAAACAATCACACTGATGGCTAGTAATAAGAAATAATATAACGCAAACCTCTTGTGTAAGCATTTGATAGTTATCTCTGGACCGATTAAAGATCATATTGCGATTTTGATCAGCACAGTCTCGTATGGCAACCATCCCAAACACATGGAGGGGCCACTGTAAGCCACCTCTTATCATTGCGACTTTGAGTGAAAAGATCTGCAGTGTAGTCGGAAGGCCAGCAGCATCCGTCCATTTAGGCTTCTTGAACGTGAAACGCTTGTTAGGGATCTTTGCTGCAAGTGATTTATAATAAAACAAGGGTTAAGAAGCAGCGGCAATACTTAACAACACATAAATATGGCGTCTCAGCTATTTATTATTGGTCAGGCAAGCTCTGATAGATTCTAGCACATATACAAGGAATGCATCTCAGTTGTGTGTGTGCGCGCGTGCGCGCTTTTGTTCTAAAGCAAGTTCTGGTAGATACTAGGTAGCACATATATACAGGGAATGACTGGATCCTTCACACAAACTTGAAATGTATCTAGTGTTAGATTTATTTTGGGCCAGGCCCATTAATATATTTAATAAATCAATAACTCTATGGTGTAATTGTGAGAATTATTGTTTGTACCGGATTGGAATTTAAAGGGACGTTGACTCAACTTATATGGTGAGATTTATTCCATCTAATTTGAGAAGTTGTGAAACGGATCAAGGCGTGCCACACGCGCGCGCGCGCCGCCGCCGCCGCCGGCCGGCCGGGTCGGGCACGGGCACGGGCCGGGCCGGGCCGTGGCGAGGCAGGCAGGTGGGCGTGGCGTGTTAATTTTATTTTAATACGCAATAATCACGCCGCACTAACCATGCCTTAATCACGGGAGTTACAACTCTTTATCTCACCATGATGAAGGAAGTTTTAACTCATTTAATTGCCTGTCTCCTCATCTCCTGCGCTCTCCCTGCGCCCGTACGGGAATAAAAGGAGCAACGCCTCCTCCTGTGCGCAAGGCTGAATGCCCTTCCTTCTTCCTCTCCAACCCGAACACATTCCAGAGCTCAGTTCCGCTGCAGGAAAGACTTTCCCATCTCGTTCATCCGCGCGCACGGAGGAGCGAGAGGGCAGGTGCCTCCGGAGCCGGTGTCGATCGAGACCTTGCACGAGGGATCGGCAATTAGGTTTTTGGGGAGCGACTACGCGACTGCCCGAACGATCTTCGCCGTCGCTGTTCTTCTTCTTCAGGAGGATCACTGTCTTCAGCTTCGTCTTCTTCCCGGTGATTGGTCATCATCTTCGTCTTCTTCCCGGTGATTGGTCTTCATCTTCGTCTTCTTCCCGGTGATTGGTCTTCGTCTTCATCTACTGCGACATGACCAAGGAAGTTGGACAAGGATCTGGATCTGCGCTAAGGATGGGCGGGTATGAACTGTTCATCTTCTCTTTGTTTTTCGTAACTCAGTATTTTGTTCCGTCATGTTGTTTCAGTAGTACTGTTGAATATGTTGCAGTAGTTGTCATCTATTGTTTCGTAAGTTATGCAGTGTTGCTGTCAGCTATATATTCTGGTCTACTGTCTGTTACATATTTCCTGAATGTTGCAGTAGCTCTGATTCGTTGTTTCAGTAGTTGTTGCATATATGTTTCAGTAAGCCTGTTATATTGTTTCACATGCTTTTCTGCAGTAGATGATATATTATGTTTTATCATCATATATATGATTCACATGTTTGTTTCACATATGTTCCGTACTGCTATGGTCATATGTGATATTATGAAATCACTTTTATATTATTTCTATTATGTCGTCATCATAATGTTAATTTACGGAATTAAAATGACATGGAAATTGCCTTTATTTCTAACAATCCAAAAACCTAATTATAGGCATTTTTGTGTCAGTGGTTTTGCTGCCGTGTTAAAACCTGATGCTTTTGATGGGAAAAACTTCTTGATATGGAGAGCTAAGATGGAATTGTGGCTAATTGCTATGTCATGCTTTCATGTGATTGAGGGCAAGCCTGATAACTTGTCTCCTGAGGATGAGGCTAAGTTTAAGGCTGATGACAACCTCTTTCGAGGAGCAGTGATTAGCGCACTTGATGCAAAATTCCAGAAAAGCTACATCATACTTCCCACGGGTAAGGAGCTGTGGGATGCACTTGTGGGAAAGTTTGGAGTTACCGATGCTGGTAGCGAGCTGTATCTTATGGAGCAACTGTATGACTACAAGATGGTTGAGAACCGATCTGTTGTGGAACAGGCTCATGAGATTCAGGCACTAGCAAAGGAACTTGAGCTTTTTCCTTGTCCTCTTCCTGACAAGTTTGTGGCTGGCGGTATTATCGCTAAGCTGCCACCGTCATGGAAGGACTTTGCTACCTCTCTCAAACATAAAAGACAAGAGTTCAATGTGGAAGAGCTCATTGGCACTCTTGATGTTGAGGAGAGGGCGAGAGCAAAGGACAATGGAAAAGATGTTGAGACCTCTACTGCCAATGTGGTGCAGAAGAGAAACTCCAAATTCCGCAAGTACAAAAAGAAGAAAAACCAGAACAAGCAACAGAACATTCCTAAGACCAATCAGACAACACAATTTAAGAAAAAGGACAACAACAACAAGAAGGGAGGATGCTTTGTCTGTGGTAGTGATGCGCATTGGGCAAGTGAGTGTCCTGATCGCAAATACCACCGGGACAATAAATCAGCAAATGTTGTTACTACTGACAATGGTGAAGGAACATCTGGGTATGGTAATTCTTTACCATTCGTTCTTTCCGTTTGTAATTCACCTGAGTGGTGGATGGACAGTGGTGCAAATATACATGTGTGTGCTGATGTATCTCTATTTTCCTCCTACCAGGTCGGGAGGTCTGGCGCCTTGTTGATGGGAAATGGGTCGCGTGCTCATGTTCTTGGTGTTGGTACAGTCATTCTGAAGTTTACTTCGGGAAAGACAGTGCCATTGAAGAGCGTGCAGCATGTGCCCTCTATCAAGAAAAATCTTGTTAGTGCTTCCATGTTGTGCCGAGATGGCTACAAAGTTGTTCTTGAGTCGAATAAATGTGTTCTGTCTAAACATGGTTTGTTTATTGGTAAAGGGTATGATTGCGGAGGTTTGTTCCGCTTATCGTTGCATGATGTGTGTAATAAACTGGTGAATTCTGTTAATATTTCTGATGAGTCAGATTTATGGCATTCACGTTTCTGTCATGCAAGTTTTGGCTGTTTAATGCGGTTAGCAAATCTGAATTTAATTCCTAAATTTAATTTAGTCAAAAAGTCTAAGTGCCATGTGTGTGTTGAATCGAAACAACCTCGCAAGCCACACAAGGCTGCTGAGGCGAGGAACTTGGCACCTCTAGAACTTGTGCATTCCGATCTATGCGAGATGAACGGAATTTTGACTAAAGGCGGTAAAAAATACTTTCTCACCTTTATAGATGACTCCACTAGGTTCTGCTATGTGTATCTCTTAAAATCAAAAGATGAAGCGTTTAATTATTTTAAGGCCTATAAAGCTGAAGTAGAGAACCAACTTGAGAGGAAAATAAAACGTTTAAGGTCCGATCGAGGTGGAGAGTATTTCTCTAATGTGTTCGATGAGTTCTGTGTGGAACATGGGATTGTTCATGAGAGGACACCACCATACTCACCACAATCCAATGGGATTGCTGAAAGGAAAAACCGCACTCTAACAGAGCTTGTGAATGCAATGTTGAGTACAGCGGGATTATCCAAGGAATGGTGGGGTGAGGCGATTTTGACAGCTTGTCATGTCCTGAACAGGGTTCCAATAAAGAACAAAGAGATCACACCATTCGAGGAATGGGAAAAGAGAAGATTAAATCTCTCATATTTACGCACTTGGGGTTGTTTGGCTAAGGTGAATGTGCCAATCAACAAGAAGCGTAAACTTGGACCTAAAACAGTTGATTGTATTTTCCTAGGTTATGCTTTTCACAGCGTTGGGTATAGGTTCTTAATTATTAAATCTGATATTCCTGATGTGTATGTTGATACAATCATGGAATCGAGAGACGCAACATTTTTTGAGAATGAATTTCCAATGAAGAATACACCTAGTGAAACAAGTGAAACAAGTCATGAGACTATAATTCCCTATGAACCAGAACAAATAGATCATGCTGAGGATACTCATGTGCACATACCTGAGGAGGATGACACTATAGTTACTCGAAAGAGTAAGAGACAAAGGGCTGCAAAATCCTTTGGTGATGACTATATAGTGTACCTTGTGGAAGACACACCAACCACCATTAGACAGGCTTATTCCTCTCCTGATGCTGACTTGTGGAAGGAAGCTGTCAGGAGTGAGATGGAATCTATTATGTCTAATGGAACTTGGGAGGTCGTTGACCGTCCTTATGGTTGTCAACCTATAGGTTGCAAATGGATATTCAAGAAAAAGCTTAGGCCTGATGGTACCGTTGAGAGGTACAAGGCAAGGCTTGTGGCTAAAGGATACACCCAAAAGGAGGGTGAAGATTTCTTTGACACCTATTCACCAGTTGCTCGTTTGACTACAATTCGCACTTTGATTGCCGTGGCAGCCTCATATGGTCTTATCATTCATCAGATGGATGTAAAGACTGCTTTCCTAAATGGAGAGTTGGATGAGGAGATCTATATGGATCAGCCAGAGGGCTTCATTGCGGATGGTCAAGAGAACAAGGTGTGCAGGTTGTTAAAGTCATTATATGGCCTGAAACAAGCACCTAAGCAATGGCATGAAAATTTTGATAATACTCTACTAGCTGCTGGCTTTGTTGTGAACGAAGCTGACACATGTGTGTATTATAGGTATGGTGGGGGTGAGGCTGTTATGTTGTGCCTTTATGTTGATGACATATTGATCTTTGGATCAAACCTCAATGTGATTGAGGAAGTTAAGAAACTCTTGTCAAGTAACTTTGACATGAAAGATTTGGGAGAAGCTGATGTTATTCTGAACATCAAGTTAATTAGAGAAGGTGATGGTGGGGTGACTTTGTTGCAGTCCCATTATGTGGAAAAGGTGTTAAGTCGCTTTGGTTATAGTGACTGTAACCCTGCTCCTACACCTTATGATCCTAGCGTGCTATTGCGGAAAAACCGAAGAATAGCAAGGGATCAATTGACATACTCCCAGATCATTGGCTCGCTAATGTACCTTGCGAGTGCAACAAGGCCTGACATCTCATATGTTGTGAGCAAGCTGAGCAGGTTTGTGTCCAAACCTGGAGATGATCACTGGCGTGCTCTTGAGAGAGTGTTGCGGTACCTGAAAGGTACTATGACTTACGGTATTCACTATACCGGTCACCCAAAAGTGCTAGAAGGCTATTGTGATGCCAACTGGATTTCTGATGCTGATGAGCTTAGAGCCACAAGCGGATATGTGTTCCTGCTTGGAGGTGGCGCTGTTTCCTGGAAGTCTTGCAAGCAGACTCTCATTACGAAGTCTACCATGGAAGCAGAACTCACAGCGTTAGACACTGCTGGGGCTGAGGCCGAGTGGCTTCGTGAACTCCTGTTGGATTTACCGGTGGTTGAAAAACCGATTCCGGCTATTTCCATGAACTGTGACAATCAAACTGTGATTGCGAAGGTCAACAGTTCCAGGAGTAACATGAAGTCTACAAGGCATGTAAAGAGAAGATTGAAATCTGTCAGAAAACTGAAAACCTCCGGAGTTATAACGTTGGATTATGTCCACACGTCGAATAATCTGGCAGATCAATTCACTAAGGGATTGTCACGAAATGTGATAGAAAATGCATCGAGGGAGATGGGTATGAGACCCATATGAAAATCTACTATAGTGGTAACCTGCTCTATGTGATCGGAGATCCCGTGAAGTAGAGTGGTGAAACAAGCTATGAGTAGATTGAGAGGAAAGTTCCCTTTCGAACCCATCTCTGATGCATAACTTTCCTTCTGTAAGGCAGGTTGGTATTTACCTTAATGTATTCCGAGAGTCTTTTAAAGATGAGATGTTGTCCTACAGAACATCTTATGAGGAATACACCTATATGAGTCAGACTGCTAGTCACAGTCTATGGGATTTGGGCGGTCCCTAAATACTCATGAAAGGCACTGAAGTGTGACTTATATGCTTCAAACAGCGGGGATGTCTGTTGCAGCCTAGTACCAGCAAAGGACTTGAGTGAATCTCACCTCACGCAAAACTGTCAATTCAAGGCATAGTCCATTGTTCAGTTGTGACTGAGTAAAACTCTTGCTCTAGGTGGATGTTCAACTTAACAGTCTCCATCGAAACACTGGTATATCAAAGAATTGAGATTCTGGAATTTCACAGTTATTAACCCTAGAGTTTGGTGGGGATTGTTAGATTTATTTTGGGCCAGGCCCATTAATATATTTAATAAATCAATAACTCTATGGTGTAATTGTGAGAATTATTGTTTGTACCGGATTGGAATTTAAAGGGACGTTGACTCAACTTATATGGTGAGATTTATTCCATCTAATTTGAGAAGTTGTGAAACGGATCAAGGCGTGCCACACGCGCGCGCGCGCCGCCGCCGCCGCCGGCCGGCCGGGTCGGGCATGGGCACGGGCTCGGGCCGGGCCGGGCCGTGGCGTGGCGTGGCGTGGCGAGGCAGGCAGGCAGGCAGGTGGGCGTGGCGTGTTAATTTTATTTTAATACGCAATAATCACGCCGCACTAACCATGCCTTAATCACGGGAGTTACAACTCTTTATCTCACCATGATGAAGGAAGTTTTAACTCATTTAATTGCCTGTCTCCTCATCTCCTGCGCTCTCCCTGCGCCCGTACGGGAATAAAAGGAGCAACGCCTCCTCCTGTGCGCAAGGCTGAATGCCCTTCCTTCTTCCTCTCCAACCCGAACACATTCCAGAGCTCAGTTCCGCTGCAGGAAAGACTTTCCCATCTCGTTCATCCGCGCGCACGGAGGAGCGAGAGGGCAGGTGCCTCCGGAGCCGGTGTCGATCGAGACCTTGCACGAGGGATCGGCAATTAGGTTTTTGGGGAGCGACTACGCGACTGCCCGAACGATCTTCGCCGTCGCTGTTCTTCTTCTTCAGGAGGATCACTGTCTTCAGCTTCGTCTTCTTCCCGGTGATTGGTCATCATCTTCGTCTTCTTCCCGGTGATTGGTCTTCATCTTCGTCTTCTTCCCGGTGATTGGTCTTCGTCTTCATCTACTGCGACATGACCAAGGAAGTTGGACAAGGATCTGGATCTGCGCTAAGGATGGGCGGGTATGAACTGTTCATCTTCTCTTTGTTTTTCGTAACTCAGTATTTTGTTCCGTCATGTTGTTTCAGTAGTACTGTTGAATATGTTGCAGTAGTTGTCATCTATTGTTTCGTAAGTTATGCAGTGTTGCTGTCAGCTATATATTCTGGTCTACTGTCTGTTACATATTTCCTGAATGTTGCAGTAGCTCTGATTCGTTGTTTCAGTAGTTGTTGCATATATGTTTCAGTAAGCCTGTTATATTGTTTCACATGCTTTTCTGCAGTAGATGATATATTATGTTTTATCATCATATATATGATTCACATGTTTGTTTCACATATGTTCCGTACTGCTATGGTCATATGTGATATTATGAAATCACTTTTATATTATTTCTATTATGTCGTCATCATAATGTTAATTTACGGAATTAAAATGACATGGAAATTGCCTTTATTTCTAACATCTAGAAGCAAGCAAGGAAATCCTTGCCAACTCCAAACTGAGTCGAGGGATGGAACCAAGCATCCATATTTCTTGCTAAGCTTGCTGGCCAAGAGCACCTAGCTAGGACAAGCGACGAAGATAAATATCAGTCCCCAGTCAGTAATAAATATGGGCCTGTTCGGATCAACATGGCTAGTTACTAGTTGGGGATAAGAATTAGCCCAAATTAGTTGTGGTTAAAGTTGGCTAACAACAGATTGAAGACAGGGCTAAAAAAAATTAGTACACCTATTAGCCCTCTTGTTTTGATGCACTAGAGCAAATTCTAACTAATTTTTCTCTAGCTAGCTAGCAATTAGCTCTTGTATGCAAACAGGTCCTGTGTGTTATTGAACTATTGAGGCGATACCGGCCATTAGGACCTGTCACGATACAAGTTATATATACTAGAGATGACATTAAAATCGTGTGGCCCAGGAAGCAAATCAACTTTCACCGGCCCAGACTGAAAGCAGAAGTTTAGAGCCCAACCCAGCTGTGTCTGGCGTATGCTGCTTGGCAGTTGTACGAGAGAGTATTAAGGGAGGGGAGAGAAACAAACTGGGACTCGTCTTGGTACACGCCGGCTTTGATGGTGGCGAGTTGCGGCTCGAGTTCACCGGCGGTGACCAATTCCTTGTATTGGCTACTCCAGTTACCTAATCCATCCATTATCCGTAGCAATCGTTCCCAGTCTGTGCTCGATTGTTACATCTGGTATCAGACGTCAGTTTGATCCAGGAGCCACACCACCACAGCCCGACGAGTTCGAGTGATCCACGATGGAGGCGATGTTGGCCGATATTATAGCCAAGTTGGATGAGGTGAACGCCTAGTTGAGGATCCGCACTGGGCCACTGATTCCACCATCCCCTTCATCGATCCCCACCCAAATCGACATCGCCGGAATCGGCACGCCCTCAACGGCCTCCACAGCGCGTCCATGTCTTCCTCGACCTTCGTCTCACCTTTGGAAGTCACCATCGCCACCCCCAACACCAGCTCTGTTGACTGCGACACCGAGGAGCCCGAGGCCCGCGCCTCTTCGATCTCGAACAAGGCGGCGACGGCTTCCTCGGCGTCGCTCATCCCTCCGACGACCTTGGCACCACCGCAGGACGTGGATCCTAGCTTCCGCGTCACCGAGCTCTCCTACATCCACCACACGTGCCCTGACCCGCTCGTCTCCATCGACGACGACTTCTACGTCCCCTTCGACGCTGACGCCGGGGGCATCGACCGCCTCAACCGCCTCCTCGACTTGCTCCTACGCAACATCGTGTCTTGCCTCCCGACCAAGGACGCCGCGCGCACAGCGGTGCTATCCCGGCGCTGGAACCTGATCTGGCGTGCTGCCCCACTCCTCGTCGGCCACACCGACCTCGCCGTCCTCCACCTCACCAACAACAACAAGGTGACGACCGCCTTGGCGTCGCCCACCCCTTCCCCAACCTTTGCTCCTCGCTAGGACACGGCCCCTGACTCCCAGATCGGCATCACCAAGCTCCTGATCATGGCGCACACCAGGTGTTCGACACCAAGTCCCTACCAGGTCGCCTGCACTCTGGTGTCCACATCTCCACCCTTGGCACAATGAGCCTAGATGCCATCCTCGACTTCCCTTGTACAAGCACTGAGCTCGGCATGGTGGTGCTCACCATGGGCTCAACGCGAGGTCCAAGCTGTGACACAGGCGTTCTATTACCTGCTAGCACCACTCTGATGCCCGTGGCCACATTCTGGGCATTGCTTATCTCGACTGCTACGCTGCTCATGGGTGCCACCATCACCAAGCATCTCCACGCCACCTCGCCCACCACCATCAATCATAGGAAAAGTAACAAGATACCCAAACCTCCATGGCTGCTAGGTACAGAGGTGTATCGTTCATGGTCTGGGAAAATACAATTGGTCCATGGGTTTCTGCTTGAGATATCGCCTTGGTGCAGCGATTACACTTTGTGGGTGCAGTGGCAACCATCTTTGATCCCACCATCACAGACAGGGGTCCCTGTTAACGACATGCTGCTACGTCTCAGGCCATGGCCCTCATTCAGCCAAGATCCTGCCAGAGTACAGATAGCTGTAATGATTCATGTGTGGACTGTGTGGTGCTTCCATCATAAGCAGGAGGTATTTAAGCTGAAACCACCATGGCCGCCGCCTTACAAAAAAATAGTAATTCTGCAACCATGCTTCAGTTGTGACTTGGGTTGGCCAAATACAGGGTGTTCATGTCTTCATTCAATCCACATGTGCAAGCTGCATTGGCTTCAATTTCTTGAAAGTGTTGCACAAGTTGCTGAGGGCAACAACAACAGAGGAGCTACTGCTATATTTCTGTCCAATTTATATCAGGAGTTGGATTATCACTGAAACAGTAGCAGTGGGCAAGCCTTTGCTCTTGAATGGGCAAATTTATTTCATCACATACTTTTGGAGCAAGTACCAGGCTTTCCAGCTAGAGGGGAACTATGCACAACTTGATTTGAAGGAAGGCAACTTAATTCATGGGCACTGCAATTTGCTGAAATATGCTATTGGCTATATGGTGCTTGCAAGTGAGATGGCCTATGAAAGTATCAAAAGTGGATGGTTAACTGCACAGGTGAACCTATGGCTACTCTGGAATAATATGAGAGCATATCAGTTGCCCATTCCAACAGGAGTGAAATTCATGCTTCTGTGGCAGCTATCTTACCTGCCAAATGTGGAGTTAATTTCTGCTGCTAGTAGCAGCAATACTCGTTTGGTTTGGACATTGCTTAAGAACTGTACTTGTACCCCATCACTGAGCGTCAAGCAACCTCTTATGATGATTCAAGTGCTGTTGTTATACGCAGGTTGTCGGTGTTTGATTGTATCCAGAAATGGATGTAGATCTGAATGGGGTTATGCCATTTTGATTTGAAAAAGGGCTCCAGCGCTGATCTGCAGTTTGCCTTATTGACACATTTTGGAGATCACAAAGACCTTACAATGTTCCATCAGCTTGGGATTTTCAGAGAGTTCAGTGATTCTATTGATCCATATTGGACTCCACATGACATCAATTATGCTGAAGCTATTACAAGGGTGCAAGTACAGATGATATGCTGGCAGCAACACCAGCTCCAATTACTAGAGAGTCTTGAGATGTTAGTATCTTCTTCCATACAAAGTGAATAGCATAATTACTCATATTGTGATCAAGTGGGCTGGACAGCTAGTTGAAATACGCACTTGGGAAGATGCAGATCAAGTTGCACAGGTGTTAACTTCAACAACGGCTTGGGGACAAGCCGTGTTTTAAGGTGGGGGGAATGTCACGATACGAGTTATATATACTAGAGATGACATTAAAATCGTGTGGCCTAGGAAGCAAATCAACTTTCGCCGGCCCAGACTGAAAGCAGCAGTTTAGAGCCCAACCCAGCTGTGTCTGGCGTATGCTGCTTGGCAGCTGTACGAGAGAGTATTAAGGGAGGGGAGAGAAACAAACTGGGACTCGTCTTGGTACACGCCGGCTTTGATGGTGGCGAGCTGCGGCTTGAGTTCACCGGCGGTGACCAATTCCTTGTATTAGCTACTCCAGTTACCTAATCCATCCATTATCCGTAGCAATCGTTCCCAGTCCCCACGCTGTTTCGTTCGTGGCGGTAACACACAGATCTCCCAGAACGGAGGCTCAGACGGGGTTGTGCAGGGTGTCGTGGGGGGCACCGGTGGAGCTCATCGGCAGCTTTGGCGACGCTGGAGTCAGCCAGCGAGCGACTTCAGGTTGTCCACGCTTGAGGGTTGTGCCACTGATGTCGCTGCGGCTAAGCTATGCTTTTCCGAGCCAGATCTGTTGGCGTTGGAGCTGTGCGCGGGTTCAGAGACCCCTGCGTGGGTCGACCCCATGCTGGAGGAGCTCGCCGCATCGCTCATCGTGGGCCTAGCAAAAGCAACAGTACTTGGAAGCCCGCCGACGCTGGATGTGACCTCTCAGGATGCTAGCGCACCCTCGGTGGACACTTCAACGATGGCTACCCAGCGGACGTCGGTCCCGCCACCGATGTCGCCAGTGTTGGGGCCGCCACAGATCACGTCACCAGTCCAGACAAGCCCTGACCGAGCACTGGTTGAGGATGTCGCCTCGAGCGAGGCGGCAGTGGTGGCTGCCTTGGATGCTGTCAACTGCACTCTATCTCCGACCTCTGCCAATAGACGCCTCAAGCGCTTCACCGAGCGAGTCACCAAGCCGAAGCAGCCACCACTCCTGGAGCTGCCTAATGCCGCGACAGCCCTTGGTGGACGCTCTCCACCCGCGCTCCCTAAGAGGAGTAGGCGGATAGCGGCTCAGAGCATATCACATATCCCAGCGTCCAAACGTGGTGAGCACCTTGTCTTGAAGCGTCTTGGACTAACCAGTGGGGTGGCGGCTCCTTCGACATCGGCCCTGAAGGCGTACGATGAAATCTACAGTGAGAACGCCAACAACATGCAGGCGCTACGTGAGTTGTTCCCGCCAGTCGATGACGTGGGGCCGCGCAAGCGGCACCGTCAGCGCTCGGCAAGCCGGGCATAGCCTCCCAGCCGGCGTCGCATTTCGGGTCGATCAGTTTATAATGTAACAATATAGCGCTCAAGTTACTAGGTTTGTCGGAGCGTCCATTTTTATCTCTTATGTCTACCTAGGACGTCGTTAAGACGTGTTGTATCAAACTTTTCCTCTATCTTAATAGAGAGACACGCAAATCTTTTGCGTGATCGAGAAAAAAAAAGTCTGTGCTTGATTGTTACAGGACCGACCAAGGTATCAATCTTCAGATTAAGGACAGGTTCCAATTTACAAATTAAAGATAGTTTCCAATTTGCAAATTAAAGACAGGTTTCCATGGATCTGATCTGATAGCTCATAGGAGAGACAGAATAACTCACTGGTGTCTTCGAAGCAACCGTAGGCGTCGGAAAATAGCATGTTCCAGATATCCCTAAACCGTCTAGCATCGGTTTCGTAGTCATCAGCCATGGCGAGGTAGTCGGCATCTACATCTTCCTCTTCTTCTGCCCGCACCACCTTTTCCGCCGCGTGAAGCGCCACCATCTCATCCTTCGCCTTCGCTTCCGCCCTCACCTCTTTCGGCGAAGGAGTAGGCCCACCGTTGGCGGCGACGACCGCTTGGATGGAGGGCGTCTCGATCCCCATCGCCTACGCCAATCGAATTCCTCGCCCTGCGGATTGATTGAATTCCTCGCAGGCGGCGATCTCTTGCGGGGCGTAGGAAACCTCGGGTGCTCGATGCGTGTGTGGTTTTTTATGCGTGCACTGAAGTGCTCTCGGCTTGCCCTTACATCCCACCGGCTAGCGAGAAATTTCAATATTTAGGACTCAATTCGCGCGCCTCGCAAGATTTATGAGTCAATTCGTCTGTCTTTTAAAATATAGGGCTGAACATACGAATTGCTTCAAGATTTAGAATTTCAGTCATTTTCACTCATTTTTACTTTATCTTTAAACTTTTTATCTCTCGACGCCACCTAAAAGGACCAAACTGCCCCTGGCACCTGGGCACGAACCTTTAGGTCCGCCTGCAAACGGCATGGAGCGGTGCGCTCCTCTCAGCGACCCTCTGCTCCATCTGCATCTAATGAGGGTCGAGGGTTGAACCTCTCCATTCACTGCTCTAGCCTGAACGATCCACGGTTCTCCAAGGGTCGAACCTTCTCGTCTCCTACGAATCGCTATGCTCGTGCTTTCTGTTGCTTCTGCCCACAAGCCAATAACGTACAACATGGATGAAGGCACTAGAGCGGGGAAGAAAGAAGCAAGAACAAATGAAAAGTGCTCCAACCTACGGCCATGGTGAGATCCAGCTGGCCACAACGAGACGGAGCTTAAGCAAGTAGAGACATGGCTTCAGAAATTTAGAAAGGGACAAAACGAACACAAATTGAAGGGGAAGGCTGCTCCTAGCCGTGAGGAGCCTTCCAGACGACAGGCGGAGGGAGCGGTGGACCTTTAGGCTTCAGGCCTTCGTTTCGCCGTTTGCAGGCGGACTGAAGGTTTGTGCCCAGGTGCTAGGGGCAGTTTGGTCTTTTTAGATGGTATGGAGAGGTGAAAAGATTAAAGACAAAGTAAAAATGAGTGAAAATACCTGAAATCCTAAATCTTGAAGCAATTCGCATGTTCAGTCCTATTTTTTAAAAGGTAGACGAATTGACTCCTAAATCTTACGAGGCGCGCGAGTTGAGTCCTAAATATTGAAATTTCTCCCGGCTAGCAGACCCAGGCTCAACTCGACCTGTTTTCCGCCCCGGCTAGGCAAACGAAACATATGTCTGCATATTGGTGCGGGAGGCCCTTTTTCCCGTCTGAAACAAACATGTAGAGAAGCGACGAGACTAAGGGGGTGTTTGGTTCCCACCCCTAGAGTTTAGCCACTAAAGTTTAGTGGAGGTCACTAAAGTTGTAGTGTTAAAAATGATTTTTTAGTAAGGGTGTTTGGAACTTTAGTGACTAAAAGTGACTAAATTTTAGTGGCTAAACTCTAGAGGGTGGGAACCAAACACCCCATAAATCACGAACGTTCATTCACTTCAAAATGAGCGAACGATTTTCCTGATATTCCCTTTTCAGAAAAAAAAACCATTCACTTTCCTTTATTAAACAAGCGCTCGTCCACACTCTTCATCAACTGGCTGTGGATCAGCTTGACGTAAAGTAGAAGAAAGAAAAAAATATTTTAAATTGCTATAACTTCTGAATGGTATGTCCGTTTTTAATTTCGTCTGCATCTGTGTGTTCTACATGAGGAGACAAACAAAACTAGACCACACTTGCATATATTTCGAAGAATTTTATTCTACTAGTAATTTATGTGTATTAACTTATAACATGTAACTTATGTACAAAAGTTATGAAACACAATTTACGTACAAAAGTTATTAAACACAAAAGAAACGGGTTACCTTATAACTTATACTAAAACTTAGAAATACAACATTTATTAAATATAAAAGAAACGAATTAACTTATAACTTATATCAAAACTTGGAAACACAAAAAGTTATTAAACACTGTACAAAAGTTATCAAATACAACCTGTGTATAATTATTATTATACAACTTATATACATAAGTTATTCAATATAACTTATCAATTAATTTATAACTTATACTAAAATCAAAACTTAAGAGCATAAAAGTTATTAAACACAACTTACGTACATAAGTTATCAAACACAACTTATATACATAAGTTACTCTCTATAATTTGTGTACGTAATTTATTCTATATAACTTGCCGATACTACAAAAAAAAACAAATAAAAGAAAAATAAAAATATTAAAATAAAAAGCATACTAAAATCACATAAAAGAAAAAACTAAATATAAATAAATAGGAATCACAAAGAGAGAAGTGTGTGCGTGCACGTACCATATAGCAGGAGTCGACAGAAATTGCCGCATGTTGTAGGAGTAGACAGGAGTGAGCGCATACATACATAAAAAAAAGGAAAGACATGCGGCAGGAGTGGACTAAGATACGTCCGGTACAATGAAAGCAGTGTTCGCTCTTTTCGAAACGGGTGAACACACGTTGAATTGGAATTGGGGTAGAGAAGCATGAAAAAAAAACATAATATTTGCATGGAAAAAGTCCACTTTCCTTTCACCAGCTTTTGCAAAAGTCTGATTTTCCTTCCTAAACTTTAAAATCGGATAAAACATTTTCTTCAAATTTTGAAACAATAAATCTTACCTCCCTAGCTTGATTATAAACATTTTTAAATGATGATTTTATCATAGTGACAGTGGTTTTGCTACAGTAATCATGATTTTATCTTTTATTTTTTAATTTATTTTCGCTGAATTTTTAAAAAATCTTAGTTTATAAAAAATTATAAAATAAAAAAATCTAATTCTATTGGACTCGACACGATCTAGATAGTGAACATATATAATAGGGTATATTTTAGTACAAAGTTTTTATTGTAGCTTTAGATAAATGTTTTTCTATAATTAAAATAAATTTATAACTAAGTTATTATACTTGACCCAATGAGTAAGAAATTTTTATTACAATTCAAGCATACAAAAATCACCACTATTGGACTATACAAAAAATAATATTGTATAAAATTAATTGGAATAATTAATTACGGCCCGTGCGTTTGTTTTCTTTTATTCTTTAATTTTGTTTTCTTCGGAATAATAAGTCTTTTTTTCTTTTCTCCTTTGCATTTGTTTTCTTCGACGCTTATGTAACATACTAGGTAACGAGCATAGATAGATTAGATATATTTCCTTTATATTTGTAAGAACAAACAGAAAATACCAAAAAAGATATAAAATCGGTAATAGATAGATATATATATATATATATATATATATATATTGGTACATATAAATGTGTCTAATTTTTATTTTTATTTCTATTTTTATATTTTAATTAGGATTCCTATTTAGGTGTTTAGAATATTCCTAATCTATTCGGATTAGGATTAAGATTCTTAACTATCTAAGTTACTTTATAATATATCATATAACATAGGAGGATCGTAGACACATAACAAAGACATTCTACATACACAAAATTAGTTAGGAGAGACCACAAAAAAAAATGAGGAGAATTTTTGCCTCTTTATTATTAGGTAGATATAGATATAGATATAGATTGGTTGGTTAATGAGAATTAAGGTGAAAATTGGTTGGTTCATGAGAAGGTGAAGTGTCGTCTTGTGCTGAAATGTGCATGCCGATTAATTGACGAGACCAGACCACCTATACATACTTTGATAACCATGGAATCAACTTAAACAACGGCCGGCTGATTGCTAATGGCTGCTCAATTTCTCACCACGCCATGGCACTACACCTGCGTGCAGGCTGTTGCTTCCTCAAAAGCAAGTCAGCACTCAGCAAACAGAAGAAACCAACCACATTAAAATTGCAAAAAGAACATAAAAATTGTCACCGTCAAAACAACTCTAGTCAAAAGAAGGCAGCACCATCATATCCCGATATTATTCATTACTTAGTAGTACTCCCTCCGTCCCAAGATATAAGACGTACACGTATTTCAAAATTCAAACTTTCTTATCTTTGACTAAGAATTAGTCTAATCATATAAAAAGCTTATACTACAAAAGTAATTGTATTATATTTGTATTTAGAAATACTTTCTAATGATCAAACTTTTATTTCTATAAATTATATATTATAAGAGAAATTATAGGTCAAAATATATTTTTGAAGACCGTGTCAAGTCAAATCGCGCCTTATATCTTGGGATGGAGGAAGTACTAATCAAGTCCATTCCAGAAGCAACAAATAAAGTAGTGACTTATGGTTCTTAAACATGTCATAACTATTAGTACCCAACGTTTACAAAAGCTAGGCTCATCTCTAAACAAGGGACCAGTAGACAGTAACACCCAATGTGCAGAAGCCAAGGCACAGAGTGCCATTGCTCACACCATCTCTCTGAGGCTTGAAAGACACTTGTCTACCAGCAACAATGTGATCACCTTGCAATGCATTCGCACAAACCTTGAGCCGCTCCACAAGACGTACAACAGATACAACAGAACGTGAAAGCGTTATATTTCTTCCATGTCGACCAACAACGGGCACTTCATCGTCGTCAGAATCAAGCAAGATGACTTCCGCACAACTTATGCCGGTGGTACTAGCAGTGAACTTCGCACGGAAACCACTTGGCCATTCCCCTCTGGTGATTCGCAAATTGATTGTTGCCTCAACCGAATAAGGCATAGTGCCAAGTGCAAACTCTAGTGTGCTAAGCCTGCTACAGTAATCCCTTGTACGGTATTTTGGGTGAAGAACGCCATGACTGCTGATGTAAGTTATGGCTAGAAAACTCAAGCATCGATCCTCCGATTCAGTAGTGCCCTTAACTTTCAGATCAACCTCAAAGGTCGGAGGGTTGGACAACACAACAGCACGCGAAGGACCCGTCAGTTTCAAATATGGAACCTATATATATGCAGCAGCACCATTAAACAAATACTAAGTAAACTGAAGTGAAACAAGAGGTTATCAGCATATAATAATAAACAGTACAGAGCAACAAAAAGCCAGCATTATCAACACAAAGTGCACAACAGAAAAACTACATCAAATTATTTGTTCCATGCATTATCAACAAAGAAAAACACTACATAATTTTCTTTGTGCCCCCATGCATGTACAGTTCATGAGCTATACATTTAGTAAATTTGATTTCTAGCAAACAAGGCCAAACATTTTCAAGACAGAACTCAGAACATGCCACATTAGTTTACAACAGATAGGAGGGAGGGAGGGGATTGAGCACGGGTCAACTCAAGTACAAGTTTGCAGGGGAACTTCCTAGCTAGGGGCTTGCCATACACAGCATGCATGTGCTCCCTATATTATGGAACTCGGAACTCAAAATGTATTGAGAAATTGTCAGTTTGATTAGTAAATAGTAGTTATTTGCTTCTCTTATTATTACCACAAACCCACAAACATATAACCGGCCAATAGATTGCAGATAGCAAAACTCACAATGTGTACTACGTAAGTTCTAAAAAAAATTGATCGCCACGTATAACACGTTCTCCTCTTCATGTGAACAATGGCCCTTGACGGAACTAATTGGATTAATAGGGTAGTTCAGTGTAGAGGAACCACATACAGAGAAACATCCCAGAGGCACATGCTGCTGTGGTAACAGACACTTTGGGCAGACAGGAAATTTGTGTGTGTGTGTGTTGGGGGGGGGCGGGGGGGGGGGGGGGGGGGGGGGGGGGGGGGGGGGGGGGGTCATTGCTTCACATCAAAGCAAGATGGCAAGCAATCACACTGATGGCTAGTAATAAGAAATAATGTAACACAAACCTCTAGTGTAAGAATTTGGCAGTTATCTCTGGACCGATTAAAGATCATATTGCGATTTTGATCAGCACAGTCTCGTATGGCAACCATCCCAAACACATGGAGGGGCCACTGTAAGCCACCCCTTATCATTGCGACTTTGAGTGAAAAGATCTGCAGTGTAGTCGGAAGGCCAGCAGCATCCGTCCATTTAGGCTTCTTGAACGTGAAACGCTTGTTAGGGATCTTTGCTGCAAGTGGATTTATAATGAAACAAGGGTTAAGAAGTAGTGTCAATACTTAGCAACACATAAATATGGCATCTCAGCTATTTATTATTGTTCAGGCAAGCTCTGGTAGATCCTAGCACATATACAAGGAATGCATCTCAGTTGTGTGTGTGTGCGCTTGTTCTCAAGCAAGTTCTGATAGATACTAGGTAGCACATATACAGGGAATGACTGGATCCTTCACACAAACTTGAAATGTATCTAGAAGCAAGCAAGGAAATCCTTGCCAACTCCAAACTGAGTCGAGGGATGGAACCAAGCATCCATATTTCTTGCTAAGCTTGCTGGCCAAGAGCACCTAGCTAGGACAAGCGACGAAGATAAATATCAGTCCCCAGTCAGTAATAAATATGGGCCTGTTCGGATCAACATGGCTAGTTACTAGTTGGGGATAAGAATTAGCCCAAATTAGTTGTGGTTAAAGTTGGCTAACAACAGATTGAAGACAGCGCTAAAAAAATTAGTACACCTATTAGCCCTCTTGTTTGGATGCACTAGAGCTAATTCTAACTAATTTTTATCTAGCTAGTAATTAGCTTTTGTATGCAAAGAGATCCTATACTCCTATGTGTTATTGAACTATCGAGGCGATACCGACAATTAATCCATTAGGACCGACCAAGGTACCAATCTTCAAATTAAGGAGGACCGACCAAAGTACCAATCTTCTAATTAAGGACAGGTTCCAATTTACAAATTAAGGATAGCTTCCAATTTGCAAATTACAGACAGGTTTCCATGGATCTGATCTGATAGGAGAGACAGAATAACTCACTGGTGTCTTCGAAGCAACCGTAGACGTCGGAAAATAGCATGTTCCAGATATCCCTAAACCGTCTAGCTTTGGCTTCGTTGTCATCAGCCATGGAGAGGTAGTCGGCATCTACATCTTCCTCTTCTTCTGCCCGCGCCACCTTTTCCGCCGCGTGAAGAACCACCATCACATCCTTGGCTTCCGCCCTCACCTCTTTCGGCGAAGGAGTAGGCCCACCGTTGGCGGCGACGACCGCTTGGATGCACGGTGTCTCGATCCCCATCGCCTACGCCAATCGAATTCCTCGTTCCGCGGATTGGTTGAATTCCTCGGCGGCGCCGATCTCTTGCGGGGGGCGTGGGAAACCTAGGTCGGGTGGTCGATGCGTGTGTTTTTCTTTTTTATAATATGCGTGTACTGTAGTGCTCGGCTTGCCCTTACATCCCACCGGCTCCAGGCCCAGCCCCAGGCCCAACTCGACCTGTTTTCCGCCCCGGCTAGGCAAACGAAACATGTCTGTATATTGGTGCGGGAGGCCATTTTCCCCGTCGGAAACAAACAAATAGAGAAGCATGGAAAAAAACATAATATTTGTCTTTTTTCATTTTTTATTTATTTCTGTTGAATATTTAAAAAATAATTTATCAAAAAATATAAAATAGAAAATCCAATTTTATTACTCCACGTGAATTCTACACACTGAACATATAATATGTTATGCTTTAATATAAATTTTTTGTTGTAGCTTTACATAATTTTTTTTCTGTAACTAAAATAAATTTATAACTAAATTATACGCGATCTAATTAGTATGAAATTTTTATTGCAATTCAACATGCAATAATTAGCCTACTATAAAATTTTCACCATAATTAGACTATAGAAACCGCAGTTATAAATTATTCTAATTAGTTATAGAAAAAATATTATTATATAAAATTAAGTGGAATAATTAATCGTAGCTCGTGCGTTTGTTTTCTTTTCTCGTTTGCTTTTGTTTTCTTCAGGATAATTATTTGGAATAGTTAGCCTTTTTTCTCCTTTGCTTATGTTTTCTTTGACTAGGTAGCGAACTCGTACGTTCCTACGAGACAACTAAACTTTTATACTAAAAATATAGATCTCTAATAAAATAAAAAAATTTTGAAATTAAATACTAATGTCAAAATGGCACTTAATCCGAAAAACAAAGTTTATGATATTAAAACGTAGTCTCGTGACCGCGCAGTGTTGCAGGCCCATAAACTCTACAATATAGACATTTTAGTGATGCGGCTAATATATACTTATTCACCAGGTAAGTGCTCGTGCGTTGCGACGGGAGCAAAAAAAATCCTAAAATTACATGGTTTATTGTGTAACACTAATGTAAATTAGTATCACATCAAAAATTCATGTATACTTAACCATAAATCAAGTCATATTGATTACATAATCAATGTTGAGAATCTTATAAAAATGTTAAGGAATGAACAAATAACGTTGACCAAATATCAATGCACTAATGAAACCAAAATTGATTAATTGTAAGTCATCCGACCATAAAGATGATCCAGAAGATGTGAAATGAGTGTAGCTCACCTAGTTGGGTTCCTTGTGGTGAAACATGTCCACCCGGGTTCAAGTCCTCAACTTGATACGAGTGTTTGCATCTTCGTAAATTTATTTTAGAATTTAACAATGCTATTTTTTCAGTGATAGGCGACGTGCCCGACAATAGCGAGACGTCTGTGATGACTTAATCAATCTCTAGATTTGTCAGTCCAATTCGGTTCTTCGGAGGTGCTCATAGGGGGTGAATGTACGCTCGTGTTTGTGACCGTTTGTGTTTGTAAATAAGTGTCGCAAACAAAGATGATCCAGAAGATTTTCAAGTTTACGATGAGTCGTTTGACTTCTTGCAATTGAATAATGCAGTTGGCTAAAATTGTAGCAGGAAGTATCATGTATATAAGTTGGTTCTTCGTGAGATATTACTTTTTTATAGATTCGATGCCTAAAATTTTAGCCTCTTAAAAATATACTAACACTAATTTAGTCTAACTAAAATATACTAATTATAAAACTAATTACACTGCCACACGGGAGTTAACAAAACGAATCTATTAAGGTAAGTTAATTTATTATTAGCAAATATTTACTGTAGCACCATAATATTAAATTATGGACTAATTATATTGAATAGATTCGTCTCATAAATTATCCTTCGACTATTAAATTATTTATATAATTAGTCTAGTTTTAGTTGACTAAATTAGAGTCGAGTCGCAATATTCGCGCAATATTCGAGGTGACAAGACTAAACCCGCGAAACGACTGACCCCCTCACAAGTGGACCCGTCACTCACTCTCCTCGTGACACCACACCGCAGGTGACCGCACATCCTCCTCCATTCCGCTGCTCTCTCTCCTCACGTTCTTTCCCAAGAACAGAGAATAGAAACAAATCCTCTTCTTCCTCTCCCAAATCCCACCTCCAAATCTACTCCCTCCGTCTCTTTATGTATGTCGTCCGAAAAGCGTGTCTGTGAGAGAAATACGGATTCCTAGAAACAGACATTTAGGGACGGAGGGAGTAGGAATCAGGCTATGCATGTCACACCACCACGTTCTCCATCTCGAGAGCTTTCCATTCTCCTACGGGGCTCTTGTTAACATGGAGTATCAGAGGAGATCGAGAAGGTCGTCCTCCATGGCCGCCTCAGCCGTTTCCACGCCCATCCGCGCCACCCGAGTTAGGCACGCCCAGCTTGTGCACCTGCCACCAGGTGATGCTCTTCATCTTTACATAGGCAGTGTCTAACTCATCGACAAGCCATCCTCTTCCCTCTGCTCGACGTCCTTGTCACTTTACAGTCTGCTTGCCGTCCTCATCGACCGTCCTGGCCGGCCGCCTTCCTCGTCGCACATGGCTCGCTTCGGCCAGCTACCTTCCTCTTCGCCTGCCTTGGCTTGCCGCCGTCCTCGTCTCTCGCTCCGGCTAGCACACGGGCATGCCCGCGGACAAGCCTTGCCTGCGGATAGCGGGCACCTACCTGTGCTCGTGCCCGTGGTGGGTGGCACAGATACAGGTACGAGATTTTGCTCGCTGGCGCGGGTGTGCGAAGCCACTATCTGCACGAATATTGCCCGTTGCCATCTTTAAGACGAAGTGTATCCTCCTTCTGCTAATTGGTCTAGTTATGTTATTTCATCTAATATTGCTTAGTATATTTTATCTGAATTTAATAACAAGACATAAGAGTAAGTACAACAGTTCTACCCTTTCTCAGTTAACTGATTATGATAGCAACCCCTTAAGCTACACCATTTTTATATGTAGTATACTTTTTTGAACTGAAAGAAGTATATTGGAAATCTGAGAAAAATGTCCTAGTTTATTTGACCATTCTTGTACCTGACGAAATATGTATCATGAACCAAATTATTATTTGTCTTATTACAGGATATTAAAGAAATTCTTAGACTCTAGCATCTATGCTTCTTTGATGATATTTTCGTAACAGTTAAAAAAGGAGACATTGATGTCTGAGTCCATTTTGGCTCGTTCTTGCCCACTTCACCTCCTACTTTTGACATAAATTTTTTAAATTTTCTTGACATGTCTTACCAGTTGAAGGCCTCACCATGTTGATCTATGGTTAACTTCAATTTTCGTGCATCTATTTGTTACTGTGAACTGAACCTGAATGATACTATAAAATGAGCATTGTACGTTCCATTTTTTCATAGGCTTGTATCTATACATGAGACATCAATATTGAAAACTGCTACCTTTTGTTTGACCCTACTATTTTCATAAACATGGATTTCCTTTATGGTGTTCCTGGAGACTTTTTTTTACTCTTTCCATAATAATATATTGTTTTTCATCACACCACTAACATGTGCTTTTGCAGCAGCTTTTAGGTGTGCCTACAATGCTTCAATCCTAGAACTTGGTTGGTTTTACATGTTATCACCTACTGCCAAAGAGGTAAAAGAACACATACCACATTTGCTTTAATTGTTGTTTTGGTCATCATCCCGATACTTCAACAGGAGTATGGTACTTAGGTTTTGGAATATGTCATTAAGGTTTACTGGAATTGCAAAACTAATATGACTTTTTTTTTGAAACAAAGCCCATCAACGTATTTTTAATTTTTTATAGCGATACTTGTATTCTAATATTCCATTATTTTAAGAGTCTGATGCAACCCATATATATTTTAAGAGTCTGTTAAGTCTGTTATTAGTTGAGACAAAATTGCAATGATATCAAACTATAATTACGTGACCCATGTAACTAAGATGCATGACTTTAACACATCTCAATTATAATATAGCCACACGTGTGCAATGATAACAAACTGCAATCACATGTGCATAAGAATATCAGATTATTGGCAGAGACACACATGTGTACGTCCATCTTATTTCAAAAGTAATCATGATTAACACAGTTTTCTGTTATTTGAGTCAATGGTAAAAAGTCTCCTATTAATCTTTAATTTGCAGCCACTCAGATCAGGAGGAACAAAAATAGAAAACTTGTGTTTCATTTTATTTATGAAATATTGTTCAGTTTAATAGGCTGGTTCAATGGGTTTCATCTAAGTTTTGACATCTCTTTGTATCAAATAACTAAACTGATAGTTACACCTTGATGTTTTAGTATTTCTCCCCTTAAACTTTGAAAGGAATTAACTTAACGACGAAACTTTATGCACGTGACACTATAGGTTCTATAGAAAATTGAAACATTTGATGGATTTTGTGTCATGTGATAATTTTCAGACTCGATCAACACCACCGTGATTGAGATGCGAAGTACCTACGAGGTGACGTCCTTGATGCAGTTGATGTGGTCCGTCCCAGACTCCCAGCACACGTCCAGCTCCCGGACGTCTCGACTTGGCATGTGGGTTCTTCCTGTCGCGTGTACAATAGGACAGTTGAGTTCCCAGCGATGATGGATATGATGGCGGTGTCGGGATCGAGATGACAGACGACGAGGCGTTGTTCAGCGTTGTTGTTGTTGTTGTTGTTTGAGGGCTGTGACGACGAAGCCTCGCATAAGACCACAAGAAGGCGTGATTTGCGTGAGAGAAAACTGGAGGCTATGCGAAAGCTTCGGTTTCAATACGTGAAGGATGTAAATTATGGCAACAAATCGTGACTTTCCTTTGTGTTTTGTACAGGGAAGGTTGTAAATTACGACAACAAATCGTGACTTTCCTTTTATTTTGCACGACTGCAACAGATCGTGACTTTCCTTTTTGTTTTGTGCGGTTGGGCCTTTGTGGGGGTGTGCGCAGTAGTAGTAGTAGAGTAATAGGACAATACCAGTAGTAGGATAGTACCAGTAGTAGTAGTAGGATAGTAACAGTAGTAGTAGTATAGTAGTATAGTAGTAGCAGTAGCAGCAGCAGCAGTAGCAGCAACAACAGCAGTAGTAGTAGTAGTAACTTATCTAATTAATTATTACATCAAGGTAACAGTGCAGTAGTAGTACCAGTAGTAGGAGTAGTACAGTAGTAGAGTAGAGTAGTAGGATAGTACCAGTAGTAGGAGTAGTATAGTAGTAGTAGTAACTTATCTAATTAATTATTACATCAAGGTAACAGTGCAGTAGTAGTACCAGTAGTAGGAGTAGTACAGTAGTAGAGTAGAGTAGTAGGATAGTACCGGTAGTAGGATTAGTATAGTAGTAGTAGTAGTAACTTGTCTAATTAATTATTACATCAAGGTAATAGTGCAGCCTCATCCACTTGGCCACAACCGAAGCAACTAACAACACCTGCATATTTTTCCCACATCACAGTCCAACAAGATGGACTGTCTGCCACTCCAACCTGATATGAAGGTAAGGTAGGGGTAGGTGCATTAGGAATTGAGTTGATTCTTGAGTTGAAAGCCTCTAGAGCTGCAGAAGTTTCCTCAAAAGACTTGTACTTTTTATGCACAGCTCCCTTAACTTTGAGGACATACTGACTGCACTCGGCCTAGCTGGTGTAAATACCTGGCTTGGTGCCCTCGAAAACAACATACCAAGCAGGCATCCTTCTGCATTAGTAGTAGAGCAGTATAAGAGTACAACATAGAAGAGAGAAGAGAGGAGAGCGAAGTAGAGGAGAGGATAGGAGACCAAGGAAGATACAATGAAAATTTGCCTCAGATTGTATTGCCATTTCAAAAATCATTGGACTTGGAGCTAAAGGATGTTTCATACAGATTATAGAGAACATCATGACAGCCATGGAACCGTGTGAGTCGTCCAGCCCAACCACTGAACTTGTTTCATATAGCTTGGCATGGACGTCTCACACGGCTTGATGATAATCATGAAAACCATAAGAGGAGTTACAATGGTCCAGTACCTCACAAGTCCAAGATCATAACCAACAACCACTGAATCCATGAAAAAAGTGGCAATGCATTCATCATAGGCAGAAAGCAATTAAATTAGGCCTCAGATTCTAAACATTCATTGGTGGTTGCCTTGCAATTCGAAAGCAAATAAACATGTTCAACATAGAAGAGAGAAGAGAGGAGAGGGAAGTAGAGGAGAGGATAGGAGATCAAGGAAGATACAATGAAAATTTGCCTCAGATTGTATTGCCATTTCAAAAATCATTGGACTTGGAGCTAAAGGATGTACTCTGGAGATCAAGGAGATCAAGGATGTACACATATCATTTTGGTGCAGGCGCTTTCACTGTCCTCTTTTCACCGTCGTTGCGGGCCCAGGACATCATCCTCGTCCTGTTGAATCAGTCTTCGACAGCCTTGATCTTCTTTGGATGATCGGTAAATAGTTGGAGCTCTTCGCAGTTGTTGTATTGTTCGCGGCTCTGGACCCCATCAGCTCCCACGATCTGTTGCTTCCCTGACACAACCACATGCCTTTTAGGGTCTTCTGGGTAGACATAGTAGGCTACTTGTGCGACATCGGTTGCTACTACCCAAGGATCATCTTTGTAGCCGATACTATGAAGGTCCACGATTGTAAGCCCATAACCGTCAACTACAACCGCCTTTGGATGGACCCACTGGCACCGGAAGACGGTTATGCTTAGGTTTTGGCCATAGTCAAGTTCCCATATTTCTTCGACCTGCCCAAAATATGACGTCCTCTGGCCCGTGGTCTCGTCGATGCCCTCGTATCGAACACCGTTGTTCTGTGTCGCACTCTTCTTGTCCTTCTCTTTCGTGTGGAACCTATAACCCCAACACGTCACAACCTTGCCAAGTGGTGATTTGGGTGGACGGGCCTTTCTGAAGCTTCTGAATTTCCTCACGATTTTTCTCTGATTCTTCAATTGGTATGTCCTGCTCTTTGAGCCACCCTATGAAGTTGTTCTTATGATGGTTCTGGACCCAGTGCTCCGTGACCTGCCCATCATGAGTTGCACGGATCTCGTTCAGGTGCTTTTCGACAAATGTCTCCATGCTAACTAACTGATGAAGTATGCTATAATGAGCTTGTTGCACCGTTTTGTTTGGTACATCAGTGCGTAGTTTTCGTCCGATGCACCCCATCCCTGAGGTTCTGCCTTCGTGTTAATGGACAGGCAACCCAATCATCCTCCCATCTTTTATGTACCTCATACACCAGTTCACGACCTCCTCCATTGTGTATGCCTCGATCATAGAGCCTTCAGGGTAAGCACGGTTATGGACGTATCTGTTAAGGGTGGACATGAACCGCTCGTACGTCCACATCTGATGTAGGTACACGGGGCGCAGTTGTTGGATCTGATCGACCATGCGCATCATCAAGTGTGGCATAATATCAAAGTATGTTGTTGGAAAGCACATCTCGAGCTGGCAAAGGGTCTCTGCAATGAACTCCTTCAAGGCAGGTAGCTCGGCCTCATCAATGACCTTCTAGGTGATGCGGTTAAAGAAGTATGACATACGCGTGATGACCATCTTCACGTACTATGGACGCATAACCCTGATCGCAATTGACAGGAACACCGTCAACATGACGTGGCAGTCATGTGAGTTGTAGCCGGTCATTGTGAGGTCTTTCATCGAGATAGACTCTTTTGGAAGAAAACCCAGTCGGCACCTTGATACCCCTAAGAAACTTGAGAAAAACCGTCTTCTCGTCATGCATTAGGTTGCAGGCTGCACCTGGGATATCAACTTTACCGTTCTGAGCCGGTACCGGGTGAAGGTCCGGCCTGATGCCTTGATTGACAAGATCCATGCGTGACTTGAGACCATCCTTTGTCTTCCCCGTGATGTCCAGCAGGACACCAATCGTGCTTTCAAAGACATTTTTCTCCAAGTGCATGCAGTCGATGGCATGGGGTGTATTCAGCGTTTTCCAGTATGAAAGGTACTTAAAGAAAACCGACTTCTTCTTGAAAGGAACGACGACGGTGACTTCCTCCATCTTGTCTCGCTTTCTCTTCCTTCTCTGTTTTGTTGCCCCATCTTCTGGTACCTTCTTCTTCTTTCCGAACTCAATCTGTTCCATGTCCTTGACCATCTCATACACCTTTCCCCCCCAACTAGTTTGCACTGGTTGATCACGTTGCGGCTCGTCTTGATTGTCAAAATATTTATTCATAACACTCCTTCTATACCTGTGATTTCTAACGAGGAACCGTCTGTGCCTCGTGTACACCATCTTATTGGATCCTTTAAGGTAAGTGTAGCAGGTCCCGTCGATGCAAATTACGCAGCCGGTCTTCCCTTTGATCTGCCCAGACAATGAGAAGAGACCAGGATAATCGGTGATGGTGACAAAGTTAATTGCTTTTAGGGTGAACTTCTCCTTACGGTATGCATCCACCATCTCAACTCCAACATCAAATAGTTTCTTCATTTCCTCCATGAGTGGTTCCAGGAGCACATCTATGTCGTTGCCAGGCTGCTTTGGTCCGGAGATAAGCATAGTCAACATAAGGTACCTGCGCTTCTGACATAGATGGGGAGGCAGGTTGTACATGGTGAGGACGACAGGCCAAGTGTTGTGCGAGCTGCTAAGCTCACCAAATGGGTTCATCCCGTCAGTACTTAATGCAAACCTTACGTGCCTAGGCTCCTTGCCAAACTCTGGGTAAGCCATGTTAAAATACTTCCACTGCTTCGCATCGGACGTGTGCCGCAACTTGCCATCGTCTCTCAGTCGATCAGTTGATGCATGCCAGGACATGAGCTTCGCATCCTCTGGGTTCCCGAATATTGCACGCAGACGATCTTCCACGGGTAGATACCACACTGACAGTGCTGGACTTTTCCTGTGTGTATAACCCTCTTCTTCCTCGTCTTGCTGAGCCGAGATCTGCTTGGTCGCACTGCTCTTCTTTGCCCCCTTCTTCTTCTTCAGACCACCCCGCAAGCCTCTGTCATCTTCCGCATCCACACGACAACCAACATTTTTCTTGTACCGACTAAAGCCGCAGTGCGGACAACTAGTCAAATTCTCGTACTCACCCCGATACAGGATGCAGTGGTTAGGCATGCATCAAACTTTCTCAGCTTCATCACCACTGGTCGGATTAGCTTCTTCGCTCGATAAGTATTGGCGGGCACCTTGTTGGCCATTGGGAACGTGGTGGCAAGGTAGCGTAACAGCTCATTGAAGCTAGTGTCAGACCAACCATGTCGAGCCTTCAACATTAACATATGGAGGTTAAAACGGAGAGCCGTGCACTCCTTCGGACACTAGCCCCCGTCCTTATAGAGAGGATCAATTGTCGCCTGCTTCATTTCTCTAAAATTCTCCAACCACTTCGGACTACCATACACAACATCGTCTTCATCAATGTGTTTGACTAAATCCTCAACAAGACGCATATCTTCGGGCTCGCTCACAACAGCCTCCTGACCATCACCACCGTTGTGCTCTTCGTCGACCAAGTCTTGGATTACATCCTCCACAGTGCTGTAATCTCGAGAACCATTATTGCAACCAGCTGACATGGCTGCTGAAGATGATGATCCAGGTGCTCCTACAGGATTGCCTTGATTCACTAGTATAGATGTCGGTGTCGACGTCGATGATCTCACTCCAGATGGACCACCACTCGCACCTTCTCTTTCACCGTGAAGAGTCCAGACCGTGTAATCCTTCACGAAACCATACCTAATCAAATGAGATTGCACCATGGGATCTGGGTGGGCTTTCATGTTCTTGCATTTATTACACGGACATATGGTTGCAAACCGCTTCAATTTCTCATGATGCCTTTTTGAAATAGTAATAAACTTCCTCACTTCCTCCAGGTACCGTGGATCACCCACTCTATCGAACCGGTACATCCATTCGGACCTCTCCATCATACCTACACCACATAAGCAAAAGAAATAGACAAAAATGATTAGAAAATAGAAAAAACATCTTCCAAAGAGAGAAGGGTAGGGAGATCCACCATAGAACATGGTAGATTCATGCATAGAGAGAGATAGAATGGATCTAGATCTAGATCTAGAACACTTGAGCCAAAAAGAGGGAAAAAGAGAGATAAAGGGTGGGAGAGAGCCATTAGGAACCTTTTGTGTTGCCCTCCACCCCCAAATTCAATCCTTAGACCTCAATTCAAAAAGTTTGTCAAATTTTAGGGCAAAGCCTCCTCCCCCAAATGTTGGAAGAAGAAAGCTCATGGGGAAGAAGAGGGGGATGGCTGCTGTATATATGAAAAATCTTAACCGTGACGGGCAACTAAAGTCGCCCGCCACGGTTAACATATTAACCGTGACAGATGGTTTAAGTAGCCCGTCATGGTTAATAGAGCATTAACCGTGACGGTCACCTTAGGTCGACCGCCACGGTTAAACAATTAACCGTGATGGGCGCTTGGGCGACCAGGTGGCCAGGCCGGCCACCCAATAACCGTGACGGCCAGGTCAGAAGCCCGTCAGTAAACTAATGCAAGGTATCATGCAAAATAAGCTCAGCGGACTGAATGGGTACACCGTCGTCCAAGACTTCATCACGCGTCGAGTCCACCCACTCCAACAACGAGCCAATTTTGGCTTTGAGTACCTTGGCGTGAAGGACCCGGGCCGTCACGAGGCCGAGCCATTACCGAACCATGAGATCCTTAGGAGGATGAACCGGCTGTTGAAGGGCCGTGAACATCTTGTCCCCGTGATGACGACTTTTTCCGCCATCAACCCGCCTCCGGAGGTAAGTAATTGAGTTGTCTTGTCTTTGAGACTCTTGATAGATATCCTTCTGACTTGACTTGAATTTCTTCTTCTTTATAGGGCCAAGGGAGGAATAACAATGATTGTCCACCCCTGCCCCTGACGACTCAAGAAGGCGGAGGCATAGCTCTCAAGGGTCCCATCCGAAGTGAGGACCTTCGAAACAAGTCAAGCTCTCCCAGTGATTTTGATTGGCTGGACTCAGAATCAACTGACTCTGATGTCATGCTCATAGATCTGGAAGCCGAGAGTAGCCGGAAGAGGTCTTCGAGTCTACTGGAAGGAGCCGGAGATCCTGTCCCAAAGAAGGCTCGCACTGGTAATCGCCGTGCTTGTCGAAAAATACTTTTATAAACAGAATTGGCTGATAAGCACTGTAATACGAGTGCTCCTGGTAAGGGAAAACTCGAGTACTTTATAGTCTTTCTGTGTTGGATTTAATAACCCTTGTTTTATATCTTTGTTTGATCCAGATGTTGAAACAGCCCAGGGGACTTCAAGTGGTGCGGCTCCTGAAGAAGCTCCGGCTCCAGACCCGCAACCACGAAGCCAATCTTGAAGCTGCCACGGGCATTGAAGCTTGTGAAGTAAGTCACAATACTTTCTGTAAAATGCTTGCGTATTTCTGGTACCAATATGAGCACTCGTGTGTTGTAGGAAAACGAAGCCGATTGTAGCATCCTGAAAGGTCCAAATTGGCTAGAGGGGGGTGAATAGCCTAATTAAAAATCTACAAAATTACTTAGGCAAACACTATTAGTATAACAAATGGCGAAGCTTCTTGCGCTAGCCTAATAGTGTGTTGCAAGCCACCTAACCACAAACTCTACCTAATATTTCTATGTCACACAATCAACTAGAGCTAATATCAAATGCAGAATAAAGCTATCTAGCTCTAGTACAAGTATGATATACAAAAAGTATATGAGACAAGTGTGTGCAATAGATAGACTAAACAAGCTAATCACAACTAGCTACACAAGTAATGGAATAAGAGATGTACAACAAGGATAGTATCTATACAAGAGAAATAGCTCAATGTAAATACACAAAGTAAATGAGCTAGATAGAAGTGATTTCACCGAGCCTTCGGGATCGCCTAGTAGAGAGCCAATCACCGGTGAAGTCCACTCGTGATGCCAATCACCAAGATGTGAATATGAAGACCAATCACCAAGATGTAGAAGCAATCACAATAAGCACACGGGACACCAAGATTTATCCCCAGGTTCACGTGCTTGCCGGCACGCTACTCCCCGTTGTGTCGACCAACACTAGGTGACCCGGTGGCTAATCGGCGCAAAGCCAAGCTCACTAAGAGCGCCACAAGAATCTACCGCTAGTGAGGTAGCTCAATGACACGAGCAATCCACTAAGGATGCCTCTTGCCGCTCCGGCGAGGTGAGGCTCCAAAACCTCTCACAATCACGAACGGTGGTGGCCAAGAACAATCTCCTTCTCTTGCCAAATCCACCTCAACACCTCCAAGCCGTCTAGGCACCGGCAAATGCCAAGAGTAACAAGAAAACTCAATGCTGATGCGAAGAATTAGTGCCACTAGATTGAACTCTATCAAATCACGCACTAGATCACTAAATCTCACTAGGTTTGATCAAATCAACTTGGGAGATGAGTTGGGAGGCTTGCCAATGCTCACTAGTATGCTTAGGAATCAGAATATGCAAAGGTACATGCATATGAGCCGGCCAAGCCCCTTAAATAGGCCATCCAAAACGGCCTAACCGTTGGGCCAGAATCGGGGGCATCGGACGCTCCGATGCTTAGTCATCGGACGCTGCCCCAGCGTCCGATGCTCCGGATGGAGCCACGTGTCCCCCTGATATGAAATTTGCCCGTTAGATCCCAACGGTCATATCACTTCGCGCCACAGTTAAAGTGACATCGGACGCACCGATGCCTGGCATCGGACGCTCCGATGTCACTGCTCATTTAAGCACTTTTCTGCGCCACATCGGACGCGCCGGCACCTTCACATCGGACGCTCAACCCCTGTGTCCGATGATCATGCAGAGAGGTTCCAGAGAGGGCCAAAACACATCGGACGCGTCCGATGGTTCTGCATCGGACGCAGGCCAGCGTCCGATGCTCCCTGGAAAGCACGCTCGCACCACGTCACCTGCATCGGACTCTGCAACAGTGATTCCTCAGCGTCCGTTGCCAGCGTCCGATGCTCCTTCAACATTTGTCAGAAACTAGGGTTTACCATCGGACGCTCAGCCAGCGTCCGATGCTCCTCGGACCAGCGTCCGATGCCTCTGAATACACTTCTTCTCTTCCGAAAAACGCTGAATCCTGCCTCGCAAGCTCGGCAGGAGGGAGAAGGACTATACACTAGTCTCTCCCACTTCTCCACAACTCCGGAACATCCCCTTATCCCAAAAGTGCCAACACCACCAAGTGTACATCATTGTATGCAAGCGTGTTAGCATTTTGCAAAGCATTTTCCAAGGGGTTTTGTTAGTCACTCACTAGGTCTATAGCATCGATATGTTAGAGAACTCCTAGTGGCACTTGAACAACGCATAAGCCGTGAATAATCTCCTCTTAATAGTACGGCTATGTATCCTAAATGTGATCACACTCGCTAAGTGTCTTGATCACTAAAACAAAGAGCCCTATAGGTTATACCTTTGCCTTCGGGCCTCTTTGCTCATCTCTTCCCTTCTTCTCAAGTTTCACCAATGGTAGAGCACTTGATCTCTTGAGTGCTTGTGGCCATCACCATCCTTCATGGTTGCCACCTAGCTAGCTCCACCACTTGGCTTGGTCACAATCCTTTCTTTAAAAGCTACACACATGCTTAGCAATAGGATTAGACCAAATAGGTTTCATCAATTAACCAAAACCAAACTAGGGCTTTCACATCCTCAAGTGCTGCTACCGAGACCCGAGCGGTGGAGGAGTCGGAGGCGCAGGATAAAGGTGAATCCAGCGCTCTTCCAATCTCTAGCCAGGTGAACCCTCTACCAGGCTCCTCTCTATCCAATACTCAGGTTGATGCAGCACCTGAAGCGGACGCTCTTCCCTTGCCTCAGGTTGGTGTTCCGTACTCAATCTTCTGCTCTCCTGCTCAATTGGAGTTTGACCGAGTGTTGAACAAGTGGTTTTTTCGCACTCGACAGCCAGACGAACCTACTCTGGTGATGGTCTTGGCCGAGATCAATGTTGAGGCTTCAGTTCGTCCGCAGGAAGAGTCTGAGACTGCTCCCGAGTCCTCGCGCCAAGGAGCGACACTTGACGTCGTGGGCTACGACCAGGATCTCACCCGGCTAAAGGAGTTGAGCAAGCAAGTGATGGCACCTGCGGTGGCGCTTTGTCAATTTGTTGAGGTAATTCCTTTGGAGTCCTCTTCGTATGTTGCAGTCTCATCTGAGTACTTATATTATCTTTTCTGTGCAGGGCTTTGATGTGAAAGTCACTGAGCAGATTACTCGGATTCACCAAGAACTATCTCTTGAGAATCAACGGCTCAAAGACAACATCGCCCAAGATCAAATCAGTCAGAAGGTGGCCACTCAGCTCCTGAATAACCGCATCAACGAGCTGCAGAACAATCTCAAGGTAGTTGCTGATGAGCATGATGCAGCTAATAACCGGGAGATTGAGTTGATCGCCAAGCAAGCCCATGGAGCAAAAGCTTAAGGAGGTGAAGAAGTCTTCCAAGAAGCAGTTAGCTGGTAAGTTGGAAGTACTATCCCAAGTCCTTATTGCCTTTGTAGACTGATGGTGCTCATCCGATTAATATGCTTTCAGATTCGAAGATGCTGGCTTTCGGGTGGCAAAATGCGTTCAACCGGAAGGAGGCGGAGCTTGAGGAGGTACATGCTAATGCACAAAATACTCTTCAAGAGGCCAAACTGATGCGTGAGGGTGCTGACCGGAACCTGCTGCAGGCTTTGAAGTCGACGAAGGAGTCGCGTGAAGCTCTGGAAGCGGTCCAAGCGCAGCTGAAGGAGTCTTAAGAGTCCCTGAAAACTTCGCAGGCTTCTTTGAAGGCGCTGGAGCTTGCTGTCGAGCCCGTCCTGGACATGATCCCGCGCCCTGAAGGAGCCGACGAGTCTTTGATTGATCGAGCCAAAGCTGCACCCGGGCGGCTAACTCAATACATCAAGGACATGGCAACTTCAGTGGTGTGTGGTCTGCTAGCGACGCTGCATCTGCATCTGCCATCATTTGATCTGTCGTCCATCATGACGCTTCCTGATGGCAAGAGCGATGAGGACCTCGCAGCGATGCAGGAGGAGGTCAAGGTCGTGGCGGAGGAGTACTCGCAGATTCTAGATCTTGTAGAGTAGTGTATCTCCCTCGGTCCCTTGGCCATGTTTTGTATCTCCTATAAACAAATATTATTAATAGTAAAGAATCAAAATACAATCTACTTTTGAGACTTGTGAATTTCGTATATTATCGACTCGACATTGCAAGGAATGTCTTGTCAATGGGTCGTTTGTCTGCGGTGGATGTATCTGTCTTACTAGACGGGTCTATCCGAGTGCTCTCTAGCACTTGGGTTTGGGTCATATGACGTCTCTTCTCTTATAGTCTTTAGTGATCTATAGAGAATTTAGTCTGCCCGAGTACTACTCTTAGTACCCTTGTTCAAGGGACAAATTTGATCAGGCGCCTCTTAAGGACCATCACGATGGTTCCTGTCGGGTGAATCATATCCTCTTGATAGTCGCAGCTTGAGTGCGGAAGTGAGTCGGACCTCCGTCCGGTTAATGTGTAACAGGGCGAGGAGTACTCCCCTTGTTATACCTTATAGGAACTAGTATCTACTTTGTAGATGCCATATTCTCTATAGGTTGATAGCCGGGTTTTAAATCGTACTGTCATTTGAGTTGTATTGAGCTCGGAGCTCGTAACTCGAGTATGGTTACCGCTGAACCATCCATCCGAGTAATAATAAATATTAGTCGGTGGGATACAATAGCTAAAGCTTATTGTATGAGTAAAGGACTTTATCCGACTGAGTAGTCGTGATAAATTATAAAGAGAGGACAATTCATAAAGCTCTTGTTTCTGTTGAAATCCAAACTTTATTAATATTCGAGGAATAAATACATTTGCCCTGAGTTGAATTTGTAGCGTAGTCCTTAGGTATGGAATCTCTTTAGATGCTCAATATTCCATTAATTTGGCAGTGGAGAACCATCCTCAGTGACTAACTCAAATGACCCGGGTCTTGTTACTTTAGATACAATGTAGGGTCCTTCCCATGGACTCATAAGCTTGTGGCGTCCTGTGGTGTTCTGAATCTTCTTCAGGACCATGTCGCCTACTTGAAAAGTAAGATGATGGATGTTCTTGTCATAGTAGCGCCTCATCCCTTGAAGATATCTTGCTGATTGAAAGAGGGTGGCTAATCGGGGCTCCTCGAGGCTGTCGACTTCTAGTCGCCTTGTATCATCAGCTTCACCTTCATTGTACTGCTCTATTCGTGGAGAATTCTAGATTAAATCTGCCAGGAGTATTGCTTCAGTGCCATATACCAAGAAGAAAGGAGTTTGGCCCATCGCTCTGCTTCGCTGTGTCTGCAGCCCCCAGACTACCTTGGGCAACTCTTCGACCCACTTCCCGCTGTGGTCCTTTAGAAGATCAAAAAGTCTTGGTTTTAGACCAGCGAGAATGAGGGCGTTTGCTCTTTCAACCTGGCCGTTTGATTGTGGATGAGCCACTGATGCATAGTCTATCTTTATTCTGCAGTCGCTATAAAGCTTGAGTCGCTGGCCCATGATTTGAACTCAATTGCCGTGAAAGGGGACCCAAGATCAGTGATAATTCTGTGTGGCATCCCAAAGCGATAGAAGATGCTCTGCATAAATTGTACTGACTTTGATGCATTGAATTTGACCAACGGCATGTACTCGATCCATTTGGTGAACTTGTCAATTGCGACATAGACGTACTCGAATCTGCCTGGAGCACGCTTAAGAGGACCCACCATGTCGAGTCCCCAACATGAGAAAGACCATCACGGGGGAATACAAATCAACTCATGAGCCGGTACATGCTGCTGTTTGGCGAAGAACTGACATGATTGACAGCGACGGACTAAGTCTTCTGCATCTTTCAAGGCTAAGGGCCAATAGTACCCTGATCTGAAGATTTTTCTGACTAATGTCCTTGATGCTGCATGATTGCCACAACACACGGAATGAACCTCATTTAGGATTTCCCTGCCTTCTTCTAGTGAAATGCACTTGAGGAGGACTCCTGATGAGGCAACGCGTCGATATAACTTGTCTCCGACTAGAACATAATTTTTGCTACGTCTGGTGACCTGCTCTGCAGCAGTTTTACCACTTGGCGGTGAAAGGTCCTAATTGGCTAGAGGGGGGGGGGGGGTGAATAGCCTAAATAAAAATTCTACAAACACACTAGAGCAAAGTATTAGTATTACTAATGGCGAAAAAGCGGTTTGCTCTAGCTCTAAATGTTAGGCAAGCCACCTATTTGCAATTCTAGTAATTTAATATCTCTATGGCACACAATTGATATGTCTCTATTTTAACTAGTTAGAGAGCTAACAAGATAAATAAATTGCTCAACACTATGTCACTACTTTTAAACTAGAGAGCAAAATAAATCAACTAAATATGCTATGTTACTCTACTTGCAATTTATCACTACTACTACACAAGGTATATAAATAGCAAGTATGAAAGAGAGATAATTAATTTCAATACCGACGGTGAAGAGTAGAGGATGATGCCAATCACCAAATAATTAATTCCAATGAGATATATATCAATCAATTCAATTCACCGGGAGACAATAGATGACACAATTGATTTTTCTCCCGAGGTTCACTTGCTTGCCGGCAAGCTACTCCCCGTTGTGTCCCTCTACACCATGTGGTTCGGTGGCTAATCGGTATCACACACCGAGCCTCTCAATAGGCACCACAAGAACCTACCAATGGAGAGAAGTTGAATGACACGAGCAATCCACTAGAGTTGGAATTAGGCACTCCGCCGGGGAACCACAACAACCCCTCACAAATATCACCTTGATTGGGGGTGGACACAATCACCAAATCCCCTCACCAATCAATCCACCTCCAACCGTCTAGGTGACGACAATCACCAAGAGTAATAAGAAATCAACAATCACAACAATAACCTAGTGCCACAAGATGAATCACAAATGCATATGAACACTAGGGTTTCCCCCAAATCCTCTCATGTATGAGCACCAAGCATGGAGAGGGAGAGGAGAAGGAGGAGATGCTCTTCAAGCTCACAAGATCAACACTTCGAATCCTCAATCTCTCATTAGGGTTAGCACAAAGCTTTGGGAGAGAGAGAAGGGAGGAGGAGCTTGTTCTTCTCTATTTGGTTCTTGCAAGAATGAGCAAAGGGAGAAGAAGGAGAGCCAAAACCGTGGGGGGGGGGGAGTGGGCAGCCAGCTTCCTTTACACGCCATGTGACCGCTGAGTTGGATCTGAGCTGAACGAGAATTTCTCATGAGGGAGGAGAGAAATTGCCGGTTGAGTTCAAATGATCCTTGGTAGCTGAACGAGAATTTCTTGTGAGGGATGCCAAAAATTGTCGGTTGAGCGTCGTTCTCTCTCACTGACACACTTGCATGCAATGCACTATTCACCAATGAGAAATTCTTGTGAGGGATTGAAAAATCGCTGGTTGAGCTCATTTTCTCTCACGCCCTCTCTCTTTCTCTTACTCTCTCTCTCTCTTCCTGACACAAGCATGCACACCTCTATTGATGAACAAGAAATTCTTGTTGAGCTCATGTAAATTTCTTGAAGATAAAAGCTCAAGACAGAGCACCCTCTATCGGCAATTCGAGTTGGGTTAACAAGAAATTCTTGCTAGTAGTTGAAGCTCCAATTAAACCTTTTCTTTTCAACTCTTTTCAAGTGCTAACTTCACTAAGATATTTCAAAATAAATTGGGCACTTAAGTTAGCACTTTCACAAGGAATTTTCAGGGTTAATCTCACCATGTCACTAAGCGCACTAAATATATGCAAATGAGACTCACACTTGGTGGCACTAGATAACCATTGTAATTAAAGATTTCCCCTCTTTATAGTACGGTTATCTAGCCTAAACCCGGTCACGCACTCTATTGCATCTTGACCGGTAAAACAAATACCCTATTTTATACCTTTGCCTTGAGCCCATAGGGTTTTGCTTTTCTCTTCGAGATATGAGCACTTGATCGTCATTTACCATCACCATGACAATTCTCTAGCTCCATCACTTGGTGTGTACCAACCTATCTCATACCATAATACTCATTGCAATAGTTAGGACACATAGGTGTCATCAATTATCCAAAACAAAACTAGAGCTTTCAATCTCCCCCTTTTTGGTAATTGATGACAACCATCACAAAGATATGAAATGAATTTAATTTGTGAACTTGAGATGTTTGCCCATGCATTTAGATCATGAATAAGAGATGGACAAGCATTTCAAATTCGGTTTTGATAGTACTAGCTCCTCCTACATATGTGATATATGAGTTTGGTACAATTGTTCACATATGCATAAATAGGAATTATGGATGAGCTACTACTATCAAATGATGCTAAAGTATATAGAATGGACCTTTGAAGCGTGATACCATCGGAGTTGCGAATATATACCATCTTTAGCACCATAGGTAACTAGACACATACATCAAAAACTCAAGTACCCCGTGAGATCAACATTATAAATAAAGAGAGCACTTGATTCACTTGAAAGTATGAAAGTCTAGTTACCAACCTATGCATCCTAGTATTTCAATCACCATACAATTTGTAGTACTAGCATAGACCAATCAAGCATGTAGATTGAATTTAAAGTTTACAATGCACCATTTCATATGAATATGCACATACAAATGCAAACAACTTATTTATGAGCTTGCTCCCCCTATTTGTGTGCTCAAATTTTAATTTTTAATTTATCCCTTTCCATTATCATATCTATCTTTGGGACTTATTTCTCCCCCTTTGTCAACAATTGCTCAAAAAGGCTCATTTTAGTTGGAGAGAAATACCACGCAGAAATAACAAGTTCATTTGATTTGGAAAGAAGGTTATTTCACATTGGTTCAATCTAGATTACTTGCCTAGAATATGTAACTAGGTTTGATCCAAGGGCAAGCTTTCGTCACACCTCTCAAGTAGGAGGGATATCTTGACCATGTTAAGTTACACATCTTGAGCTCATATTCTAGATTCAACACTAGGTTTGCAAGCCCACAAACATGTCATATGCCACCACTAGATCATGTAAACATAGAAGACAATAGTGGTAACATATATACATCAAATTCATTTTGTTTCCATGAATGATCCTAAATTATCACTTGTATGTCTATATCCACTAAACATGTCCTTACAAATGTATGAATGCTATGTCAACCAACTTTACCTTACGTTGTCGAAGGAGAGGCATGTCATATATATGTGGGGTGTGCTCAACCCATATTGGAGAAATCAAGAATGTTCAATTCATTTCTCAACTTGCAAAATCTCTTCTCATCAAGTGGCTTAGTGAATATATCCGCTAGTTGATCATCAGTGCCAACACTCTCAATTGATATATCCCCTTTTTGTTGGTGATCTCTAATAAAATGATGTCTAATGTCAATGTGCTTGGTTCTAGAATGTTGAACCGGGTTATTGGTAAGCTTTATTGCACTTTCATTATCACATAGCAATGGCACTTCCTTGAATTTGATCCCAAAATCATCCAAAGTAGCTTTCATCCACAACACTTGAGCACTACAACTACCGACACTAATATATTCGGCTTCGGCGGTAGAGAATGCCACACTATTTTGCTTCTTTGATGACCATGACACAAGAGATCTTCCAAGTAATTGACATGTGCCACTAGTGCTCTTTCTATCCACTTTGCAACCCGCATAGTCGGAGTCCGAATATCCAATTAATTCAAAGTTTGACCCCTTGGGATACCACAATCCAACATTTTGTGTATGCTTCAAATACCTCAAAATTCTCTTTGTAGCCTTCAAATGACTTTCTCTTGGAGAGGCTTGAAATCTTGCACACATGCACACACTAAACATCACATCCGGTCTAGAAGCGGTAACATATAGCAAACTTCCAATCATAGACCGATAGAGCTTTTGATCAACCATGTTGCCACTTGCATCACTATCTAAATGACCATTGGTGCCCATAGGTGTACTAATTGATTTAGCATCTTGCAAGCCAAATTTCTTTATCATGTCCCTTATGTACTTCCCTTGACTAATAAATATCCCATTCTTCATTTGCTTGATTTGAAGACCAAGGAAGTAGCTAAGTTCTCCAATCATTGACATCTCAAATTCATTTGCCATCATTTTCCCAAATTCTTCACAATAGTCTTGATTTGTTGAGCCAAATATGATATCATCAACATAGATTTGCAACACAAACAAATCACTTCCAATCTTTTTAGTGAAGAGAGTAGTGTCTACCTTTCCCATTTTGAACCCTTTAGAGAGCAAGAAATCTCTCAATCTCTCATACCATGCTCTAGGTGCTTGCTTTAATCCATACAATGCCTTCCTCAACTTGTAAACATGGTTGGGCTTCTTCTCATTTTCAAAACCGGGAGGTTGTTCAACATACACTAGCTCATTTATGTAACCATTCAAAAATGCACTCTTCACATCCATTTGATAGAGCTTAGTGTTGTGGGCACAAGCATAGGCTAATAAGATTCTAATTGCCTCCAATCTTGCAACCGGTGCATAAGTCTCACCAAAGTCTAGACCCTCAATTTGAGTGTAACCTTGAGCAACTAGTCTTGCTTTGTTTCTCACTACTATGCCATCTTGATCTTGCTTGTTTCTAAACACCCATTTGGTACCAATCACATTATGATTCTTTGGTCTTTCTACCAATTCCCAAACTTGGTTCCTTGTGAAATTGTTTAATTCTTCATGCATAGCATTTATCCAATCAACATCTTCCAAAGCTTCATCTATTCTTGTAGGCTCAACGGATGATACAAATGAATAATGTTCACAAAAAGATACCAATCTTGATCTTGTTTGCACACCACTTGTAATATCACCAATTACACGGTCTAGGGGATGATCTCTTGCAATATGAGTGGGTTGGAGCACTTGAACTTGTTGACTTGCATTAGCTTGCACATTGGATTGAATAATTTGAGATGAACTAGCACCATCATCTTTTTGATCTTGCACTAGAGAACCACTAGTTTGTACAATAGGAGAAGAGAGCACTTGATCTTTGTCATCTTGAATATCAATCACTTGCTTTGGCCTAATATCACCAATGTCCATGTCCTTCATAGCATTCACTAATTGAGTTCCTCTCACATCATCAAGATTTTCTTCTTGTTCTTGTGACCCATTTGTTTCATCAAATTCCACATCATGAACTTCTTCCAATTGACCACTTCCCAAATTCCATACTCTATATGCTTTGCTAGTTGTAGAATAACCAAGCAAGAAACCTTCATCACACTTCTTCTCAAATTTGCTCAATCTAGTGCCCTTCTTGAGAATATAGCATTTGCAACCAAAAACCCAAAAGTATGCAATATTGGGCTTTCTTCCATTCAAGAGTTCATATGGGGTCATTTCCAACATAGGATGGCAATAGAGTCTATTGATGTAGTAGCAAGCCGTGTTGATTGCTTCGGCCCAAAAGGAATGACTAACATCATATTCACTCAACATTGATCTAGCCATATCAATAAGAGTTCTATTCTTCCTCTCTACCAAGCCATTGGATTGAGGTGTGTACTTGGGAGAGAATTGATGTTTAATGCCATATTCATCACATAAATCATCAACTCTAGTGTTCTTGAATTCACTACCATTATCACTTCTAACTCTCTTGATGTTTGTTTCAAATTCATTGCAAACTCTCTTCACAAAAGATTTGAAAGTTGAATATGCATAACTTTTATCACTAAGAAAGAACACCCAAGTATATCTAGTGAAATCATCCACAATGACAAATCCATATTTGTTACCTCCAATACTTGTGTAAGTAGTTGGTCCAAACAAGTCCATATGCAACAATTCAAATGCCTTGCAAGTACTCATGATGCTCTTTTTAGGATGAGTGTTTCCAACTTGTTTGCCAGCTTGACATGCACTACATAACTTGTCCTTTTCAAATTCAACATCTTTCAAGCCTCTAACCAAGTTATGCTTGACTAGCTTGTTTAATTGTTTCATGCCAACATGACCAAGCCTTCTATGCCAAAGCCAACCCATACTAGATTTAGTGAGCAAGCATGTTGATAATTGAGTTTCACTAGCACCAAAATCAACCAAGTAGAGGTTCTCATATCTAAAGCCTTTGAATATCAAGTTAGAACCATCTACACTTATGATCTCTACATCATCAACACCAAATATGCATTTGAAACCAAGATCACAAAGTTGAGCTACCGACAATAGATTGAAGTTCAAGCTCTCTACTAGTAGCACATTTGAAATACTCAAGTCATTTGATATTGCAATCTTACCAAGCCCCTTTACTTTGCCTTTGCTATTGTCACCAAAAGTGATAGAATCATAGTCATTGCCACTTGATGAGATAGAGTTGAACATTTTACTATCACCGGTCATGTGTTGAGAGCACCCACTATCAAGAACCCAATGCCTTCCTCTGGCTTTATAATTAACCTACAAAACAATTTAATGTTTCTTAGGTACCCATACTTGTTTGGGTCCTCCAAGGTTAGTGACCAAGCTTTTGGGCACCCAAATAGCCTTCTTGTTTGGGCCAACCATGGGTGCACCAATGTACTTGACCTTGATACCATTCTCACCTTTAGTAAGCATATAGCAAGAATCAAACATAATGGAAGATGCAAAAGTTTGTTTCTTTATTTTGTTCTTGCAATGGTTTTCTACATGCCCAACTTGCTTGCTACTAGAGCAAAACCGACCATTGTTCCTCACAAAGCTAGCTTTATGAGTAACAAAGGCCGCCTTGCCTTTCTTGGGGGTGTAGCCCAATCCCTCTTTTGCATGAGAGAACCTTTGGCTACCCAAGCACTTTAGCAAACGGGCATCACCACCATATGCATTACCTAAAGCAATAGTGAGCTTATCTACCTCTTTCTTTAAGATATCATTCTCTACCATTAATGTAGCATCACAAGTAAAATCATCACTAGGTGAGGTAGAAGTAGATATTGATGTGCTACATGAAGGATTAGAAGATGACATAACAATAGGTTTGTAAAAAGATTCATCAATTATATCACAAGTTAATCCCACATCACATGATACAACAACCTTTTCCTTATTTTCATTAAGGAGCAAAGAGTGAGCTTTTTCAAGCTTAGTGTGAGCCTTCTCAAGTTCCTCATGGTCTTCCTTTAGACTCTCATGAGATGCACTTAGCTCATTAAAGGATTGTTCAAGATCTTTTAACTTCTTGGACAATTCTTTACACTTCTTGCTTTTAGATCTAATAAGGTATTTGGCTTGTTCTAGCATGTCCATAAGTTGTTCTATACTAGGTTCATCATCATCATCATCACTAGCATTAGCATTATCATTATCATTATCATCTATATCATCATCATCACTATCATCATATTTTACCTTAGGGCCCTTGGCCATGAAGCATGATGGTGAGTCAAATAGAGAAGACTTGTTGTTGGTGAAGGTAGCCAATGCTTTCTTTTTGGATGCCTTGTCATCATCATCATCATTATCGGTAGAGGCATCACTATCCCATGTAACAACATATGAACCACCCTTCTTCTTTTTCTTGAATACAATTTTCTCCTTCTTGTCTTTCTTCTCATTCTTGCCTTTCTTTTTATCTTCTTCGTTATCACTAGCATAGGGGCAATCCGCAACAACATGATCCGGGCTCTTGCATTTGTAACATAACCTCACAAAGTTCTTATTCTTGAAGTTGTCTCTTCTCTTTCTTGCACCATAGCCTTTCTTCTTCATCATTTTGCCAAACTTGCGAATGAAAAGAGCAAGATTCTCATCATCACTATCCATGGTAGAGCCTTCACCTTCACTTGATTCTTCTTTCTTTGCTTTGCCCTTGTCCTTGTTCTTGGAGGAAGAAGCTTTGGTCTTGAAAGCTACACTTTTCTTCTTTTTGTCTTCATCTTTCTTTTCATTCTCATCATCACTATCCTTGTTGTACTCCTCCTCGGTCATGACATCTCCAAGTACCTCATTTGGAGAGAGGCCCTTCAAGCCTCCTCTAAACATGATAGTTCTCAACATCTTGAATTTCTTGGGCAAGCACATCAAAAATTTGTGAGAGAAATCTTCATCTTTTGTCTTCTCACCCAAAGCCTTGAGATCATTAATAATCACTTGCAACCGGTAGAACATCTCCGGAATGCTCTCATCATCCTTCATCTTGAAATTAGAGAGTTGATGCTTGAGCATATAAAGCTTTGCCGTCTTCACGGTTGTAGTACCCTCATATGTTTCTTCCAATCTTGTCCACACTTCACTTGCTCTCTCAAGATCTTTTATTTGTTCAAACACTTTTGAATCCATACCATTGTACAAAGTGTTGAGAGCCATAGTATTGCATTGCAAGTTCTCTTGCTCTCTTGGTGTAGTTGAGGAGGCATCAAGCACAACAAAATCATTTTCGGTGACCTCCCATATTTTAGGATGAATTGAACCAAGATACATTTTCATCTTTCTCTTCCAATAATCAAATGAGCTTGTGCCATCAAAGAACGGTGGTTTGTCCCCCACATGGTTAAACACTATTTGAGCCATTTCTTGACACCGAGGTTGTTAAGCCATTTCTTCACTTCCTCTCTAGTTAGATAGTCCAAATCATCACTAGGAGGTGAAATGCTCACATCTACAATCTGCTCGAGTTGAGGACCCATGGCCCTAAAAACATCAAGTATACTAGCAGACCAAGATGTATAATTTGAGCCATCGGAAAGTAAAAGTTCTAGAGATACTTCCTCACTTGTCGACATCGTCTCTCAAGGCGGTTAAGCCCGTAATTGAGAGCCCAGGCTCTGATACCAATTGAAAGGACCTTGATGTCGCCTAGAGGGGGGGTGAATAGGCCTGTTTAAAATCACAGCTCAAAACTTTGTTAGAGATGCCCGGCACTACCGCCCTAAGCCCGGAACTGCCGCACCCCGGCACTGCCGGCCTCAGCCCGGTACTGCCGCGCCAACAAACTGCCCGAGCCTGCAATTCAAAAACTAGCCACAGGAAACCAATTCTATATAAATAGAAGTGTTGCTCTTGGTTTCCTGAACCTGCAGAACCAACTCAACCAAGCCAAATATGTTGTATGAAGTAGATCGGGGCCAAATCCTAGAATCAATCACAAGCTCACAAGTATGATGAATGAACACAAGTAAATACAAGAGACAAGTGATTTATCCCGTGGTTCAGCTCGCCACCAAGGCTTGCCTACCTCCACGTTGTTGAGGATGACCACTTAGGTCAAGAGCTTTGCAACTCTTCCTCGGTCTCAAGTCAAGGAACCAAATCCTTGAAGTGAGGGGTAATTCTACTAGCTCCACAAGAGGATTACAGACTTCCCGCTGCTCACCACAAGCACGGGAGCTCGCCGGGCGACGCCTAGCCGTCTAGGAGGCTTCACCTCCAAGAGTAAAAGATGCACAACGAAGATCGACGAAGCCCGACAAGTGCTCAAGGTTTGGAAGGCTCTAATATGCTCTCTAGCTCTTAATCACACAGCCCCAACACTTAATCATGCACTAAGCATGTCACTCTCACAAGAGAGGGTTGGGGAGAGCTCTCAAATGGCTTTGGATGTGTTAGAAGTGTTTTGGGCACCAGCAGCAGGTTCTGGAGGCGTGGGGTGGGTATATATACCCCCACACCCAAAACTAGCCGTTGGAGGTCAGAAACTAGCCGTTACTGGCTGTACAGGCCCGGCACTGCCGCACTTAGCCCGGCACTGCCGGGGAGCGGCACTGCCGCTCAACAGAGCGGCACTGCCGCAGCTCCCTCAGACAGCACAGGAGACCTCACGAAAAACGCCATAACTTTTTACTCCGAACTCCGATTTCAGTGATCTTGGACTTTCCGGAAAGCTTGTTTCGAGGGCTATCCAACCCTACAGAGAACAAGCCCAAGATCAACAAGTGTAGGTGCAGTGCTAAGTGTTTTCTCTCATGTTAGCACTCGGGTTCGGTTAGTTTGAGCACTTGAGACTTGTCTATGATTCGTATTGCATCCCCCTTGATAGTACGGCATAACTATACTCAAGATAAAGAAAATATAACCATTTTAACCACTTGAGTCTTCAATGTCTTCATATGCCATTTCTTCTTGATATTACTTCAAAAGGGGTTGCAATCATCTTTGTCTCCTTTCTTTGAGCAAGCACACCTTGAACATGTGACTTGAACCATTTCCACACATATGAGTTCAATCCATGGCTTCAAGTCACTTCCACTAATGATTTGATCCTCAACACAATATGAATCCTCATAGCTTGATTAGTACCTCGACTCAATGCAAGTACTCTCTTCTTCACCCTAGCCATAGTACTTCGGTCTCTTGACCTTCACCGTCGCTTAGTACCTCGAAGCCCTTTCCTTGCTATCTTCACCTTATCAAGCCACACTCAAGTCACATCATATTGAGCATCCATTGAAAACCATTTCTTCAATATTGTGATCCTTGCTTGAACATCTTGTAGATATGCATGTTGAGATCAATCAAGCTTTAGTTTGACTCACATAGAGACATATATGGATCATCATTAATATGGTCAAGCCAATTCACGATTCCTAATATCCTCTCCTTTTGGCTTGACACTCAACACTCACTTCAATCTCCATCTTCATACTTCTAGCTTGATCAAATCAATGCAAATTGATTCTCCAAACATTTATACATACAAGCAAACCAAAGTAGAGAATGACTTATATCCAATATGAGTTGTGTCCTTTGTCATTTCAACTTTGCTTGCCATTTACTCACTTATGCATTCTTGATTCATTCTTCAACCTTGATCAAAGCTAGTTCACTATCAAACTCTTCTTGCTCATGAAAAGCAACCCATTGTTGAGACCATTCCAAAATCATCAATCCATGTCTCACTTGTCATTTGACAAATATGCTTGCTTTCTCATGATGCCATGATATCCCACAACATAGAAGCCATATCATCAACTCTATTTGCATTGTTGTCTTTTGCTTGAACAAGATTGTTTCCATGATCTTCCAATACAACAATACACAATTTTGGCCTTCATTTCAACACTATGTGGAATATCATCAAGTTTGCTTTTCTTGTTGAACCTTTGATACACTTAGCAAACTTGTTAGACCTTTAATTATGTTGTCACTCAATTCACCAAAACCCACTAAGGGCTAGATGCACTTACAATCTCCCCCTTTTTGGTGATTGATGACAACACAATTAAAGCTTACAAGAGATTGATAAACATTAAGATTTTGAATCCTATGATATAGTGAGCTCCCCCTAAATGTGTGCATTGAAAGGAATTTCAAATTTTGGCTTCAAATGCCAAATGCACATATTTAAGACAAAGTGTGGAAACTCTCTTATATCTTAGCATTCGTGGGGTGCAAGGTGTCAACATGATAACCGTGATGCTCATGAGACAGTTCATGCACTCAGAGATTGTTGGCCAGCAGAGAGCGGCACTGCCGCACTAGAGAGCGACACTGCCGCACTTGCCTGACCAACACTAGAGAAACAAGCACAAGCACTCAAGGCATGAATGTCACACAATAGCATAAATGATTCTTGTTAAGAGCATCAAATTAAATTATCCTTGCACACACCACATAATAAATCTTATATGCCTCTCCTTTACCCCTTTCCATCCTCATATCAATCTCTCTTCCCTTACAATGTCCCCCAAAATTTCTCCCCCTTTGGCATTAATCTCCAAAAAGGATCTCTCCACCAAAAGGAAGAAATGATGGTAGACAAGTGAGGGATAGAGGTAGGTAAAAGTTTAGCATATATGATTTCTCTTCTATGTTTTTCTACCAAACAAAGTATGCAACACTTTAAGTCAAGATTCTCAAGAGGTTAGCATATTTAGCTCATACCTCACATAGGTGACATAACATGAGACAAACTCACATAATCACCACAAGAGGTATCAACCAAATATCTAACTCATTCTCTAATCGTCACCATAAGAACAAACTCATGGTGTGACTCAAAATATTGCGTACACATGCACACTCTAGCATGTAAGGGCCTAGATGCACAAAGGTAATACAAATGTTCATAGAGTGATATACCTTTGTTCTAAGCCTCATAATCTCCACCATGATGATGATTTTGAATTTAGTTCTTTGATGGGCCTAGCATTTCATTAAGCAAAAGATCTCATTTGTGCCCATCTCTCCTTTTCATCATCTTCAAGGAGACATTTCAAACTTGTGCTTCATCTTAGTTGAAAGTCCATTGCTAGCTCTTGTTGTCATTTTGAGATACCAATTGAAGACATATTTCTTGATATACCAATTGAAAGATTATCCACCAATATCAATTGAAATATGATCTTCATAGTTTGACACCAATGGAAGGAATCTTCACAAGTTGATGCCAATAGGAATGGATGCTTGTATCTCATAATATCACCTAGATGTCGACCTAGGGAATGCTCACGGAGACAAGAAATAGCATTAAATTGCACAAGCGATAGTTTTACAACTAGTGACCATTTGAATGTGGAAAGCATGTGGATCACTAATTGCAAAACCTCATAACATAAACTAAATCCCCCTTATTTGATAGTGCATACATATGTATGTGGAAAGCAAAACATATGCACTTTTGGTCAATTAAGTATAAATAAGGGAATTTAAGCTATATTATGGAGAGTAGCTACATAAGAGTTAAAATTGCAATCCAAATAAATATGAGAGATAACATTACTATTTTGGATTGATTTGGCTATGCATCATACCCATGAGAAACTCATTCTCACCAAGAGACTACACAAGTTCACTAGAAGAAAATGTTAGTCTCAAAAGACACAAGACATAGAATAGACTCCCCCTTAATATGTGCATCAAGTACTCGAACTACTTGTGAAATGCACTTGAATCACTTTAAGAGTCTAGAGGAGTTCATGCTATATCTTGGTCAAGGCACACCAAACTTACAACAATTGAAATTATGCCAAAGAGAACATACCACCACTTAGGTAGAGAGATCACCACATAGATTTTCATTGATATGACCATCATAAGTGAGACTTGATGATATGGATGGCCATACTTTTTCACTTGATGATTCATGGTGAATTAAAGCTCTTGTGATCATCCAAGATCCACATTAGGTTCCTAGTTCTTTCTCTACCTAAAGCAACTCACATAGAAAGCAAATGGTAAAGTTCATGAAATTTGCAAATTGTGAACTAGGAGTTACCACTCTTGTTGACGAGATCCTGGGTGATCAAAGGGATGGATCCATGTGACTTGATGAGCTTTAGATGAAGAATTAGCAATGAACATCCAATCTTTACTTCTTTTCTCCAACTCACATAAATATAGTTCCTCCAAAGGATTGGGGCATCCGACAACAAAACTAGGAGCATTCAGTTTATAAAGACTGAGACCTCCAAGAATAATCTTTGGAGCACTCAAAGATTCCATTGGAACTATCCATCCTCCTTTGAAGTTCTTCTTTCTCCAATGTTTGAGATTACACAATATGAGCTTGAGAGAGGGCATTTTGTCTCATGAGATAGAAAGTAAACTCCCCTTCAATTTGTGCATACAAGAGTACACAAAGCACACTTATGCACATCAACAATGAGGTCAAAGGAGAAGTCTACACTATGTTCCAACTCATTTCAAACTCCTTCAAGCTGCTTGCAATCCAACTTTTCAGATTTCTGGACAGATTTGATAATTTTTACAATTCTTCTCTTCTTGTCCAATAATGAGGTGGTTTTGGCTTAGAATACTCACAAGATGTCATTACCATTCAGCCCTCTTGTCAATGATTGAAGTCTTGTGAATTCTTCTAATATAGCATATCCAACTCAACCTCAACATCATGCTCTAGGTCCACAAAATGGACTGTTGTCAGCTGCTGTGTGTGGAGGTGTGCAGCAGTGCTGCTCATGGCGCAACAGTGCTGCCCGTGGCCCGGCAGTGCTGCTCGTGGCCTGGCAGTGCTGCCCGCTGAGCGGCACTGCTGCTCGCACATCAGCAGTAGGTTGTAGATTATCTTCAACATGAGGAGCCTCCACATCTTGAGAGTGAGTCAACACACTCCGACTTCTACCAACCTCATCTTGCTTTAGGTGAAGAGTAACCTTTAGGCTTGTGATGCATCCAAATGAATAAGCACAACCTCTTCTTATTGATTTCCTATGAATAAGCTCAACACAAGAGGTATTAGTAGCACAAGCACTAGTTTCTCATTTAGTAACCCTTTATGTGTGGAAGGCAAATGAGCTACCAAAATAGAGAAACCTCATAACATGGATTAAATCTCCCTTAATGCCGCATGCACACTCTTTTGAGTCGAATGAAAATGTGAATGTGCATGGTTGGTCAATTAAGTCCAAAGGGTAGATTTAAGCCATATTATGGTGAGTGGCTAACATAGACGAATCAACCCAAAATTAACTAGAGAGAACACATCACATAGTTTTGGATTGATGGCATTGATATGATAGCACACTCCATTTAAGAAACACATTCTCATTTAGTGAGACTACATAAATCACTTAGAGAAATGGTTAGTCTCACAACTCTAGTCATAGAGTAAATTCCCCTTTTATAAGTGCTCTAAGTATTTGAATTTCTCACATAGCACTCTATTCATTTAAGAACATGGCATTTTACTCTATGTCTAGGTCATGGCAACAATAGAATAATCAAATTTAACTTATGCCAAGAAATACTCACAACCATTTGAGCATGTAGATGGCCATAAGATGAGAATGAGAATTTGCCAATCTACCATATGACAAGATTTCATTAAGTAGAGAGTTCTTGAGATTTGAGTGATAAGTGCTTCTACTTGAGCTTTCTTGAAATTCTTGGTTTAAGGTCCACAAAGAACACCAAGTCATGTATGTTGCTTGTTGTGAAATTCCAATCATACTTTTCTTCCATGACCAACAACCAATACATATACTCAAGTGGTTTCTTTCCCTAAGTGACTACACAAGACACAAAGAGATAAGATTTGAAATAAATTGCACTTGAGATTTAGATGTTACCACCCTTCTTGAAACATAATGGATGAGGTGGCTTCTTCATCTTCACTTTGCTTATCATCATGTTGTAGACTTCATCCATTGCTTGGACTTATCTCAGCCACTACTGTCTGCATAGGGGCGGCACTGCCGCTCTGAGGCGCGGCACTGCCGCTCTGAGGCATGGTATTACCATATCTGAGATGTCAGCGGAATTTGGTGCAATAGTAGCTTGAGGATCTCCTATCTTTGTACCCAGAACTTCTTGTGGTCTTATATCACCAATGGGCATTTTCTTGATTGTCTCACAAAGTGGTTCCTCATTACCTACAACATGAATAAGATCTTGCTCTACTAGAGAGCCATTAAAAGCATCATATGAAAGATGATTCATTTGAACTCAAAGTACTCTAGCCACTCCTAATAATTCATAAGCATACACATATTTGTGAACTACTAGAGACTACACAAGTCAAGTGGCTAGCTAGCAAGGATTAGGTACTTGTTACCGAGATGAGTATGAAGTTAGAGATATATCCATCAATTCATCCTTGGGTCAATCTTGATAGAATAGTCAATATTAATAAGATTGATAGCTTGAGATGATATTTTCAATAAAAGTTACTCAAGCACCCCAAGGCTTCATATCACCTTCAAGTACCTACAACACTTACTAAGCACAATTTGGTACCCATACCAAGATGGGTCCATCAAGGTTAGTCACAAGAGACTTAGGCACCCAAATGGCCTTTGTGCTAGTATGTGGTGAACCAATCACCTTTCTAGCACAAGTGTCATTTTTGGGTCTCCTAAGCAAGTTTAAATCAATTGATGAGTTGAGCTTAGGAGTGTTACCCATGGGACAATCCATACTTAAATGTCCCTTTCCTCGGCAAATGTAGCAAATGCGGCGTTTGTTCTTGTAAGACATCTTCTTATCTTACTTCTTGTTTGCTTCCTTACCGGTGAGCCTCTTACTTGATGATGTCAAGCCTTTGTCCTTCATGTAGGGGCATGATGCAATTTCATGACCCTTCTCATTGCACTCATAACACTTCCTCTTACTTATTCTCATCTTCTTGTTTGGAAGTGTGGCTTGGTCATCAACCTTGTTGGAACACATCGAGGCATTGTGTCCCATGTTGGAGCACTTGACATGAGCCATATTGTTCTTCTCTTGAATCTTGCTCATGCCCTTCTCTTCTTTCTTGGTGGCCTTGGGAGCTTTTCTGTTTTGCCCAAGTGCGGCACTTCCGTGGGTGGGCGCGGCACTTCCGCACTATGGACAAAATACACTTTTCCAACATGCTCCTTGGCTTTGCCATTGTCGGACTTGTGACCTTGTTGAAGGGGTTTCATGCATGCTGCAGTTGATCCCTTCTCAAGCTTCTTCACCATGTCTTCACGGTTATCTTGAGAAGGTTGAGCAATGCACTTGCCCTTCAATTGAATCAAGTCCTTGAGCCTTGCAACCTCTTCTTTAAGTTCATCATTCTCTTGCACAATGAGGTCATCACAAGACTCTACAAGCACATTCTCAACACAAGACATATTTCCTTGCGAACAACAAGGGTTAGCATGAGATAAATCAAATTGAACTTGTGTACATGTGCACTTGTGAGGTTGGAAGGATTTTACCGATGTTACCACAACCTCATGACTGATTTCTAGCATGATATGAGAATCCATAAGCTTCTCATGAGAGCACAAGAGCTCATCATGATTTTCTTGCAATGTCTCATTCTTGCTAGTGAGCTTTTCCACTTTGTCCTTGAGCATATAATTTTCATCTTCTAATTGAGAAACACAACATATAGAGCTAATAGTACAAGTTTGCTCAATTGACAAGTTTTCATACCTTTCAACCAAAGTAGCATGAGAGCACTTAAGCTTTTCATGCCTTTTGGTCAACTTCTCCAAGCATTTGATCTTTTCGATGAGAAAATCTTCTTGCTTGTGAAGTGCTTCTTCTTGCTCATCAATTTTATCTATGAGCTTGAGCACCATCAACTTGTCTTTCTTGCTTAGGAGTGCAAGGAGTGGATCAAGCTCATCATCATCATCACTCTCATCTTCACTTTCACTTTCACTTGAACTCTCATTCTCACTTGCCACATTCTTCTCTTTCTTTGCCATGAGACCCATATGAGAAGTGGCATAGAGAGTTGAGCATCTCGGTGAAGTGGACTCATCATTTGGCCTCCACCGATCACACTCTTCTTCTTCCTTAAAAATGTTAGTCTCACAAGAACTAGAGGAAGTAGAAGTACCATATGTAAAAGCATATGTTGGTGTGAGAGTGGATAAGTCATGATCACCTAAACCTTTTGAGAGAATCACTTGAGGCTCTTTATTTGTTGGTGAAGTTGAGCACTCCTCAAGTGATTCCTCTAATGAGAGCAACCTCTCATCACATTTGGACTTATCATATCTTTCTTTGAGTGTGGTCCAAATGAGATGAGCATCCTCAAGTGGTTCACCATCTCCAAATATGACGACATCAAGTACATCTTCACTCAAGGCACTAAATAAGACATTAGTAGCTTGAGCATTGAGTTGTAAGCATTTCACTTCCTCTCTAGTTAGATAGTCCAAATCATCACTAGGAGGTGAAATGCTCACATCTACAATCTGCTCGAGTTGAGGACCCATGGCCCTAAAAACATCAAGTATACTAGCAGACCAAGATGTATAATTTGAGCCATCGGAAAGTAAAAGTTCTAGAGATACTTCCTCACTTGTCGACATCGTCTCTCAAGGCGGTTAAGCCCGTAATTGAGAGCCCAGGCTCTGATACCAATTGAAAGGACCTTGATGTCGCCTAGAGGGGGGGTGAATAGGCCTGTTTAAAATCACAGCTCAAAACTTTGTTAGAGATGCCCGGCACTACCGCCCTAAGCCCGGAACTGCCGCACCCCGGCACTGCCGGCCTCAGCCCGGTACTGCCGCGCCAACAAACTGCCCGAGCCTGCAATTCAAAAACTAGCCACAGGAAACCAATTCTATATAAATAGAAGTGTTGCTCTTGGTTTCCTGAACCTGCAGAACCAACTCAACCAAGCCAAATATGTTGTATGAAGTAGATCGGGGCCAAATCCTAGAATCAATCACAAGCTCACAAGTATGATGAATGAACACAAGTAAATACAAGAGACAAGTGATTTATCCCGTGGTTCAGCTCGCCACCAAGGCTTGCCTACCTCCACGTTGTTGAGGATGACCACTTAGGTCAAGAGCTTTGCAACTCTTCCTCGGTCTCAAGTCAAGGAACCAAATCCTTGAAGTGAGGGGTAATTCTACTAGCTCCACAAGAGGATTACAGACTTCCCGCTGCTCACCACAAGCACGGGAGCTCGCCGGGCGACGCCTAGCCGTCTAGGAGGCTTCACCTCCAAGAGTAAAAGATGCACAACGAAGATCGACGAAGCCCGACAAGTGCTCAAGGTTTGGAAGGCTCTAATATGCTCTCTAGCTCTTAATCACACAGCCCCAACACTTAATCATGCACTAAGCATGTCACTCTCACAAGAGAGGGTTGGGGAGAGCTCTCAAATGGCTTTGGATGTGTTAGAAGTGTTTTGGGCACCAGCAGCAGGTTCTGGAGGCGTGGGGTGGGTATATATACCCCCCACACCCAAAACTAGCCGTTGGAGGTCAGAAACTAGCCGTTACTGGCTGTACAGGCCCGGCACTGCCGCACTTAGCCCGGCACTGCCGGGGAGCGGCACTGCCGCTCAACAGAGCGGCACTGCCGCAGCTCCCTCAGACAGCACAGGAGACCTCACGAAAAACGCCATAACTTTTTACTCCGAACTCCGATTTCAGTGATCTTGGACTTTCCGGAAAGCTTGTTTCGAGGGCTATCCAACCCTACAGAGAACAAGCCCAAGATCAACAAGTGTAGGTGCAGTGCTAAGTGTTTTCTCTCATGTTAGCACTCGGGTTCGGTTAGTTTGAGCACTTGAGACTTGTCTATGATTCGTATTGCATCCCCCTTGATAGTACGGCATAACTATACTCAAGATAAAGAAAATATAACCATTTTAACCACTTGAGTCTTCAATGTCTTCATATGCCATTTCTTCTTGATATTACTTCAAAAGGGGTTGCAATCATCTTTGTCTCCTTTCTTTGAGCAAGCACACCTTGAACATGTGACTTGAACCATTTCCACACATATGAGTTCAATCCATGGCTTCAAGTCACTTCCACTAATGATTTGATCCTCAACACAATATGAATCCTCATAGCTTGATTAGTACCTCGACTCAATGCAAGTACTCTCTTCTTCACCCTAGCCATAGTACTTCGGTCTCTTGACCTTCACCGTCGCTTAGTACCTCGAAGCCCTTTCCTTGCTATCTTCACCTTATCAAGCCACACTCAAGTCACATCATATTGAGCATCCATTGAAAACCATTTCTTCAATATTGTGATCCTTGCTTGAACATCTTGTAGATATGCATGTTGAGATCAATCAAGCTTTAGTTTGACTCACATAGAGACATATATGGATCATCATTAATATGGTCAAGCCAATTCACGATTCCTAATATCCTCTCCTTTTGGCTTGACACTCAACACTCACTTCAATCTCCATCTTCATACTTCTAGCTTGATCAAATCAATGCAAATTGATTCTCCAAACATTTATCCATACAAGCAAACCAAAGTAGAGAATGACTTATATCCAATATGAGTTGTGTCCTTTGTCATTTCAACTTTGCTTGCCATTTACTCACTTATGCATTCTTGATTCATTCTTCAACCTTGATCAAAGCTAGTTCACTATCAAACTCTTCTTGCTCATGAAAAGCAACCCATTGTTGAGACCATTCCAAAATCATCAATCCATGTCTCACTTGTCATTTGACAAATATGCTTGCTTTCTCATGATGCCATGATATCCCACAACATAGAAGCCATATCATCAACTCTATTTGCATTGTTGTCTTTTGCTTGAACAAGATTGTTTCCATGATCTTCCAATACAACAATACACAATTTTGGCCTTCATTTCAACACTATGTGGAATATCATCAAGTTTGCTTTTCTTGTTGAACCTTTGATACACTTAGCAAACTTGTTAGACCTTTAATTATGTTGTCACTCAATTCACCAAAACCCACTAAGGGCTAGATGCACTTACACTATGGCACACAATTGATATGTCTCTATTTTAACTAGTTAGAGAGCTAACAAGATAAATAAATTGCTCAACACTATGTCACTACTTTTAAACTAGAGAGCAAAATAAATCAACTAAATATGCTATGTTACTCTACTTGCAATTTATCACTACTACTACACAAGGTATATAAATAGCAAGTATGAAAGAGAGATAATTAATTTCAATACCGACGGTGAAGAGTAGAGGATGATGCCAATCACCAAATAATTAATTCCAATGAGATATATATCAATCAATTCAATTCACCGGGAGACAATAGATGACACAATTGATTTTTCTCCCGAGGTTCACTTGCTTGCCGGCAAGCTACTCCCCGTTGTGTCCCTCTACACCATGTGGTTCGGTGGCTAATCGGTATCACACACCGAGCCTCTCAATAGGCACCACAAGAACCTACCAATGGAGAGAAGTTGAATGACACGAGCAATCCACTAGAGTTGGAATTAGGCACTCCGCCGGGGAACCACAACAACCCCTCACAAATATCACCTTGATTGGGGGTGGACACAATCACCAAATCCCCTCACCAATCAATCCACCTCCAACCGTCTAGGTGACGGCAATCACCAAGAGTAATAAGAAATCAACAATCACAACAATAACCTAGTGCCACAAGATGAATCACAAATGCATATGAACACTAGGGTTTCCCCCAAATCCTCTCATGTATGAGCACCAAGCATGGAGAGGGAGAGGAGAAGGAGGAGATGCTCTTCAAGCTCACAAGATCAACACTTCGAATCCTCAATCTCTCATTAGGGTTAGCACAAAGCTTTGGGAGAGAGAGAAGGGAGGAGGAGCTTGTTCTTCTCTATTTTGTTCTTGCAAGAATGAGCAAAGGGAGAAGAAGGAGAGCCAAAACCGTGGGGGGGAGTGGGCAGCCAGCTTCCTTTACACGCCATGTGACCGCTGAGTTGGATCTGAGCTGAACGAGAATTTCTCATGAGGGAGGAGAGAAATTGCCGGTTGAGTTCAAATGATCCTTGGTAGCTGAACGAGAATTTCTTGTGAGGGATGCCAAAAATTGCCGGTTGAGCGTCGTTCTCTTTCACTGACACACTTGCATGCAATGCACTATTCACCAATGAGAAATTCTTGTGAGGGATTGAAAAATTGCTGGTTGAGCTCATTTTCTCTCACGCCCTCTCTCTTTCTCTTACTCTCTCTCTCTCTCTTCCTGACACAAGCATGCACACCTCTATTGATGAACAAGAAATTCTTGTTGAGCTCATGTAAATTTCTTGAAGATAAAAGCTCAAGACAGAGCACCCTCTATCGGCAATTCGAGTTGGGTTAACAAGAAATTCTTGCTAGTAGTTGAAGCTCCAATTAAACCTTTTATTTTCAACTCTTTTCAAGTGCTAACTTCACTAAGATATTTCAAAATAAATTGGGCACTTAAGTTAGCACTTTCACAAGGAATTTTCAGGGTTAATCTCACCATGTCACTAAGCGCACTAAATATATGCAAATGAGACTCACACTTGGTGGCACTAGATAACCATTGTAATTAAAGATTTCCCCTCTTTATAGTACAGTTATCTAGCCTAAACCCGGTCACGCACTCTATTGCATCTTGACCGGTAAAACAAATACCCTATTTTATACCTTTGCCTTGAGCCCATAGGGTTTTGCTTTTCTCTTCGAGATATGAGCACTTGATCGTCATTTACCATCACCATGACAATTCTCTAGCTCCATCACTTGGTGTGTACCAACCTATCTCATACCATAATACTCATTGCAATAGTTAGTACACATAGGTGTCATCAATTATCCAAAACCAAACTAGAGCTTTCAGGCGGTTTGTGCTCCCTGAAGTAGTCGATGAAAACTTGTGTCTAGTCGGGTGCTAGAGTTAAAATCTGAGCGGAGGGTGTGGGACTCGTCTCTTCTTGCTTTTGGATTGAGGGCTTAGATAGCTCATGCACGAAGGTTCCGCTGGGAACTAGAGCCCTGTCTGATCCCAATTTGGCCAAAATGTCTGCAGCTACATTAAGATCTCAGGTGATATGAATGGGTATCTCAGGTGATATGAATGAGTTCTAACCCTAAGAAGTTTTTCTCTAGCTTGCGGACTTCAGCGCAATAGTCGTTCATTGTTTCCTTGGTGCAATCCCAATCTTTGTTGACTTGATGAATCACCACGGAGGAGTAGCCATAGACTAGGAGTCGCTTGATGCCCAAAGTGACTGCTAGTTTTAGCCCGTGTAGTAGCGCTTCATATTCTGCTTCATTGTTGGTTGCAGGCCACATTATCTGCAGAACGTATTTGAGCTGCTCTCCAGCGGGTGACACAAGTAGCACTCCAACACTTGCTCCACCGAGTTTTAAGGACCCATCAAAGTACATCTTCCAATGTTCAGGAATAGCATTGTCTTGAACCTGCTGTATTTCTATCCACTCAGCGACGAAATCAGCCAAAGCTTGCGACTTGATTGCTTTCCTTGGAGTGAACTTGATATTTAGTGCCCCCAACTCGACTGCCCATTTGGAAGTTCTTCCCGTAGCATCGCGGTTGTGAAGGATTTCTCCCAATGGAAAGTTCGTAACGACTGTGATTTCGTGGGCTTCGAAGTAGTCCCGTAGCTTTCTTGAAGATACGAGTAAAGCATAGAGTAATTTTTGGACCTGCGGGTACCTGACCTTTGAGTCAGAAAGTACCTCGCTGATGTAGTACACTGGTCTCTGGGTGTTATAGATGTGCTTCTCATCCTTGCGCTCCACTACTATTGATGTGCTGACAACATGTGTGGTAGTAGCAATGTATAACATCATTAGCTCCCTGGGCTTTGGCGGCGTTAGTATAGGAGGATTGGTGAGGTATCCTTTGAGCTGTTCAAAGGCCCTGTCCGCTTCTTCCGTCCACTGAAATTTATCGCTGGCTTTGAGTAATTTGAAGAAAGGCAGTCCCTTTTCTCCTAGCCTTGAGATAAATCTATTGAGCGCAGCCATGCACCCGGTGAGCTTCTGAACATCCCTGACAGAGGTAGGTGGCTTCCTATTGATGATGGCTGTGATCTATTTTTGACTAGCCTCGATACCTCGATGGCTAACAAGAAATCCGAGTAACTGACCTGAGGGTACTCCGAACACACACTTCGTGGGGTTGAGCCTCCATTGGTATGCGCGTAGCCAGAAAAAGGTTTCCTCTAGGTCTGATATGAGGGTAGTCGGATCCTTTGTTTATATAACCATATCATCAACATAACCTTCCGCGTTGCGGCCGATTTGGTCGCCCAAACAATCTTGGATAGCTCGCTGATAAGTAGCCCATGCGTTCTTCAACCCAAAGGACATGGTTTTATAACAGTAGGCACTGAAGGGAGTTATAAACGATGTCTTGGGTTGGTCTTCTTCTTTGAGGGCAATCTGATGGTACCCGGAGTAACAATCCAGAAAGGATAATAGAGCGGAACCAGCGGTGGCATCAACTATTTGATCTATCCTTGGTAATCCAAAGGGATCCTTTGGACAGTGCTTGTTGAGGTCTGTGTAATCGACACACATGCGCCACTCGGCGGAGTTCTTCTTTTTTACTAGTACTGGATTGGCTAACCACTCGGGGTGGAGAATTTCTCTGATGAACCCGGCTGCAAGCAGTTTAGCTATCTCATTCTTGATTGCCTCTTTCTTCTCTGGTGAGAATCGTCGAAGTATTTGCTTGATGGGTCTAGAGCCCTCTTTTAATTCCAATTTGTGCTCAGCCAAGTTCCTTGGAACTCTTGGCATATCGGTCGGTTTCCAAGCAAATATGCCTTTGTTTGCTCTGAGGAACTTGGTGAGCGCGAGTTCCTATGCTTCAGATAGGTGAGCACTGATAACCGCCGTCTTTGAGGGATCGCCGGTTTCCAGGTCAATAGTTTTTGTAGAGACTTCTGCAGATGGTTGGATAGCACCCGCTTTTTTGGTTGGAATTTCTGAATCTCCAGGCTTGGCATTATGCACCATCTGTGCGAGTTCCTGTACCTCCAGGGCAAGCTGAGCTTTTTCAGCAATTTGGACAGCCTCTGTGTCACAATTGAATGATCGCTTCAAGTCACCCCTGAAGGTTAAAATACCTCAAAACTGATGTACTCGGTCCGATAATTGGTCTGAGTTTCAAAAGTGATGGGTAGTATGATCCTTCCGAGTGGTATAGCCGCCTTTCCGGGTACTATGCCATAGAAGGGGACGCTTGATGGTGTGAGCTGAGTTGCAAGATCTAAGTTCATCTTGCGTAGGGTGTTTGCAAAGATGACGTTGAGTCCTACTCCTCCATCAATGAGTACTCTTCCCAATTTGAACCCGGCAACCGTAGGATCCAGGACTAGCGGGTAATGCCCTGCATTGGAGACACTGGTCCATTGGTCTACTCGGGAGAAATTGATCGGGTGCTCGGACCAGTCGAGGTATCTAGGAGTCGCTGGTTCTGTGGACATGATCTTTCGTATGGAGAGTTTCTGGAGACTCTTGCTATCGCTGGTGGTTACACCTCCAAATATGACATTGATGGTGCCTTTGGGATGTTGGAAACCGTCGGCGTCCTGCTGAGGGTCTTCAGCTGTCTTCTTCCCCTTATCTTTCTTGTTTTTGGTGAAGTCAGAGTTCAAGTCTCGCTCCTTGAGCTGTCGACAATGCCTAGTCTGGTGTCCTCCTTTTGGATGGAAAGGGCATGGTCCGTCGAGTAAGTCATCAAAGGTGGATGGCTTGTTTCCCTTCTTCTGAGGCTCCATGGCTGCGAAAGTGTTGTCCCCTGTTCTCTTGCGGGTGTTGGGCTGAGTAGTCTGGTTGCCTCGCTGATTGTTTCCTCGATCACCCTGCGTGTTCCTTTCGGGAAAGGGCTCCTGTGTGCGCTCTTCTGTTGCCATCATGGAGTTTACTGCCCGATGGAACTCGTCAGCGATGGTCGGATCATGCTTGATGAAATCCTTGTAATTGTACCTTTCGCAAATTCCATTGCCAAAAAGGTCAATTACTTCTCTGTCTGTTATGTCGGAGACTGTGGAGCAGATCTCAGAAAAACGTCTGTAGTATTCCCTCATGGTCTCGTTTTTCTGCTGCTTGCAAGTCCTGAGCTTGGTCCGAGGGTCCGATCGCTCCGGGACACCCGCGAAGTTTTCTATGAAAATGCGGTGAAGTTGTTCCCAGGAGTCAATGGACTCGGGCTTAAGTCTGTCAAACCATGCGAGTGGCAGTCTCTAGAGCCATGGGAAGAAAAAGTGCTTTGACATCGTTGCTTCCTCCTGCTAGCTCGACTGCTTGAGCATACAGCCTGAGCCACCGCTTAGGTTCTGTCTTCCCATCGTACTTTGTGTAGTTCCCGGGCTTGAATTTTCGTGGAAACGGGACTGCTCGGAGCCTCTAGGAAAAGCAGGGGAAGCGATCGACTGCGTCAGATGCTGCGATTGTGACTCCTTGGTATGATGATTCGGCTCGTACTTCAGCTTGATCAGGTACTCGGTTGCCCAGGCGACTCCTCGCTGGAGCCTGACCGAGTCGCTCATGAACGGGTCGTCTCTGGCTTGGGTGGGATGATGCTTGTTCATCGGCCAAGGACTCTAGATTACGACCCCTGAGCTGTAGTGCGGTAGTTTGAAGCATGACTAGTCGTCGCTCTTCATTAGGGGTGCAGTTGTCTTTGGCTCCCATCTTTGTGGCTAGAGCAATAATGTTTTGGTAGGGTGTCTGATAAACCTTATGGCCGGCAACCCTCATGAATTCGGGTTCAAGGTTGCGGGAACAATCAGCTCGTCGTCGATTGTGATCATTCTGGGATTGATTCTCCTGATCATGTTGGGTGCGAGCTTGATGCTCCGCTTCCTCTTCCAGACGCCTTCGAGTATTATATTCTTTCAGTCGTACGTGGTAGCGCTCCGTGGCCTCTTTCAATGATTTGCTCATCTCCTGCGAGCATCTTTGGCTTGATTCTTCCTTATTCTCTCAGCCTTCATGGACTCAGTCTCACCGGGTCCTTCTGGGTCGTTATCAGATATCATGCTCAAGGTTTCATCATCTCGGAAGACATCTGGAGGAGTTGGGGGTCATAAGGATGAATGTTGCCCTGCCATGAAGACTTCACGAGTGTAACCCTGGTTTTGTTGATCCCGGTGTCACCGACTCCAAAGTAGAGGTACTGGAGATTAGTTCTGTTGAGGTGTTGTGTTCCTCAAAGGGGAGTTGATGTCCATGTTGTTATGGAAGTTGCTGGTCGATTGTGCCAACCAGCCTAGCCGGAGCTGGCTGTATTGGCCAATGGACGATGTTACCCTCCTCAGTTGAGCTGAAACGAGTCCTTGTTGGGCCCCGGTCAAAGGGATCTGTTGAAACTCTTTGAATTTTGCATCAATCAAGTCTTGGAAGTTTTCAGCCGAGTTCCGCAGTCCAAAGGTAATGCCATGTCTGGTGTCCGAGTCCTTTTTGGTCTCAGAGTTCGAGCCTGAGTAGGAGTCGGATGCTTCAGCTTGGTCCTCAGATTCTTGCGGATCTTGGATTGCAAGGTTTGCTAGGTTCCGGGTGAGATGATCCATCTTTGGCGTGGCTTGCGCTTCTGATTCAGTGTGAAGTTGTCGATGCAGCTTCCCTTGATCATCCGCGATGCAAGTCCATGAGCCAAAAAACGAAAATTGATCCCACCGAGAACATGTTGACATGGTTCGTCGAGCTCTTGATTGTCGAATCGCCGAGAGCCCCTACCTAGCGCGCCAGCTGTCGGTGTTTGTTAACCGGCAACTCATCTTGAGGGATCTCAGACGATTTGTTCGGTGGGTATCGACGTTCGTAGAACTCGGCGAGTACACAGGGACAGTGATTTATACTGGTTCAGGTCGCTTAATAGCGTAATACCTTACGTCCAGTGCGGTGTGTGCCTTGTGTTATGATTCAAGATTCAATGATAGAGTCGACGCCTGCTTCCCCTTATATATCCGGGTAAAGCACGGCGTATTCCGAGTCCTAGTCGGTTACAACAGAGGAGTCCTATTCTAATTACAAGACTTCCTTTAAGAACTCGACTAAGTTACAATAAGAGTCCTAATCCGGGTAGACTTCGTGTCACGTCCTAGGATCTCTCGTGTCGTCCAGGGTTAGTCGAAGTAATCATCTTCTGATGATATCTCTGACATCCTGGTCTGTTAATTGGCTGTATAAATTCTTCCAGACCACCTCCCAGTCAACTCATATAGTAGTTAGCTCTCTTAGAGCCACTCCATTCTCTCATAGATTTCTTTGATTCTTGTGTCTTTAGCTAGTTGTAAGCTTACGACTCACCCCTCACGTCTCTGTTTCTTTTTCTCTTCCACATCAGCATACAACATTCTTGCAGCCTCTTATTATACTTGCTTTTAGCTAGCCAACCAACCAGCCGCGCCGCGCGCGCACTCTCTCTCTCTCTCCCATACAGGTACACACATGGGCGGATCCATGAGGGGGGCTGGTGGGGCTGCAGTCCCCTCTCGTGGACCTAATTCTAGGGGAACAACTCTTTTGTCTGGTCTAAAAAAATCATAATTCATCCTAGCATCTACCTCTATTGCTCCACGTCCGGTGTTCGGGGTCGGCACTATCACTCCCGTATAGCCGCCTCCATCCTTCGTCCCTCGATGGCTCGCCTCTTCTGGCGCCTGCGCTGTTGTGCCTGGCTGCCAAACGCTAGTTGCTTGTCTAGGCGGACACTGGCAGATGCCTAGGAGATCAGTGACTCAGGCCCTCGACCAGTTCTATATGTTTAACACTTTAGTTTTTGATTTTCATTTCATCATTTTTTATTTGATATTTCTAATTTTCGATCAATGTAATCTACAATATTTGTATCCGAGCAACCTATCACCCTGACTGGACTCTTAGGGCTCAAAACTAAATTACTTTGATGAATTTAATTTATTACAGTTATATATCATTGTTATAATTTATGGCTGTAAAACTAAATTATTGAAGATATAATTGAATCTGCTAGATATTAAAACTTGATTATGACCTCTACATAGTTGGTTGATCGAAGAGATAGAAGAATTCTGCTAGTGTTTTTATATAGGAGTAGTTAGTAAAATATCATAATTATGTATTTGAATATTGATTGAGGTGGAGTTGTACCAGTTATGATATTATAATGCACCTGTTTGATAATATTGTAATAAACTTATTAATAATGAGTTGTATGTTGTATGTGATATAATATTCAGATCAGAAATAAATTGGAATGGGTTGAAACCAGCATGTAAATAGGCTAAAAACAAAATGTAAATGGACTAAAATTAGATCGTAAATGGGCTAATATAGATTGAAAATGGCCTAAAAATACGCTAAAAACTGGCTCACCTTTCATGTTGGGCCGTTAATAAATGGGCTGGGATGGTGATGTCATCACCCACGTCATCATCCATGTCACTATCCACGTAAGCAGCCATGTAACCAAGTATGCTGATGTGGTAATTCATCCATGACGTAAGCAGCCCATTTTTCGTCACAGGAAATGTGCCTCAGGTCCTACCATGACGGTCTAGGAATTCTATTAATCCGTGATGGTTTTCGATGAATCGTCATGAAGGTTAATCCATGACGCTCAATCCATGATGATATTTCAAATCATCACATATGCTGCATAGTGACGATTTTTGGTAATTCGTGACGGAAATTTTTCATCATAGATTAGCAGGTTTCTTGTAGTGTTATTAATTAAACCTACTAAAAATTCATATTATGAGACGGACACAAGAATTTTTTATTAGTTATATATCTGTACTCTCTTTTGCTCGATTTCTGGATCCACAGCTGGGTACACAGGCATGTAGGTACGTTTCCCTCCGATCCGTCATGTACGTACGCATGGAAATGCAAAATGATGAACTGGGACTGCTGGCTGGGTGGACGTGGATCAGCCAGCCTCCTCGCCTCAGGAGTCAGCTTGCCTGCCTTGCCTACCAACCAGATGGGAGATGTGGTTGTTTTGTCCGCACATGCATGCACCCACCCAGCCAATGCAATGCAATACTGCTGGCGCGCGGTGGTGGTCACTCTTTTGTTTTTTGAAAATAATGGTCAAAGTTCAAAACCCCTCCTCCTCCTGTGGCACTCGCAGAGGCAGTACGTACGCAGCACAGCAGGCAGGCGATCGAAAAAGCATGCACAAACAAAAAGTGGAGTATTTGCCATTTCCAATCTGCTGCTACCTTTCGGGTTTTCTTTCTTTCTCTATATACATACATAACATACCTAGCAGTAGTATAGTATATGCGTACGTACATGATCGATCCCTCTTCTCCATATTTATACGTACTATACTATACGAAACGAAACGCAATGCAAACTCGTAGTGTCATCATCGCTACTTAATTACGTACGTACTAGGCTGCATGGATATGCAGATTGTTGTTATATTGACTGATCAGTGCAGTTTATATAATGAATTATTAATTAAGATTATTGTATATACATATCCTCCCGACCCGGATTAGACTAGTGCACCACCGTGCGTTTTATTAGCTCTAACTACAGTGCTGCTCCAGTCATCATCATAAAAAAAACAACACAACGGCCGGATCGGACGGAGAGGCCGGGAGCAGGAATGATTTGGGAAGCAAACCAAACCAAAACGAAACGAAACGAAACCCCCATCTGCTCTGCGTAGGCAGTGCACGGTGCTCTGTAAAAGAGAAAAGAAGTTTGGCACTGCCAATGAACGAACGCAAGCAAGTGCTTTTCCTCTCCTCTCCCTCCCCAAAACCCTCCTCCTCTGCTCTGTTCTGCTCTCCAAGTCCAAGCCACTCCCTCCCTCCATCACTTTCTTCCTCCTCTTCGTTCCCACCCCCGGCCGGGTCTCCTCTTGGCACCGGTACCCTTCCTTCGATTTCGTCGCTACCTGCTTGCTGCGGCAGCGAGGTACTGCCCCGGTCGGACGAGCGAGGAGACCCGGCCACTCCCTCCGTTCGATCGTCGCCGGCCAGCACGGGCGCAGATCGAACCAACGATCACACGATGGCGTCGACGGGTGACACGGACGAGGACTGAAGCGCGCGACCCCACCCACCGGCCGGAACCGAGCAGCGCAGAGCGTTCCCCGGCCACGTACGCCGCCTTCTTCCTCGACGCCAAGCCCGCGCCTTTGGTAGGGACCGGGACGACGACGCCACCGCACCTGAATCGCCGCCTGCACCAGCCTCGGCCACGTACGCTGCCTTCCTTCTTCCTCGACGCCAAGCCGACGCCTTTCGTTGGGAACGGCGACTTCGACGTGAACCTGAGCCGCCGCGAGCCTGCACCAGCCCCGGCCGGGCACGCCGCTCCGACAGACCGATCGACTGCCTGCCTGCCTGCCTCGCCCCCCTAGCTACCTGCTGCCGTCTCCCCGCTCGACGGTGAGCACGCCACGACGCCGTGCCCTTCTCCCCCCCTCCCCCTGCTGCCGGCCGGTGAGCCGATGAGCCCTCTGTTGTGTTGTGACCGGCCATCGAGCCGAGATCGTTTCTGCAGGAGCCGCCGACGGACACGGCAAACCCCCAGCGCCCCCCCCAAAATGGCAAAATCCCCACCTATAGGTCTAGGTGAGCGCTCGCCACCGCGGCACCACGCCTATGTTCCTGTCGCTGCCGGTGAGCACCTTGGTACGCTATCGCCATGGCCTCATCGTGCTCGACCACGTCCGGCCGGATGCCCGGTGTGACGGCTCGGCAGACGCTATATCCAGCCACGCACCACGCCCGATGCTTGCCCTTTTTTTTTTGGTGGGGGTGTCCCTTGCCGCCGACCGCCGTGCGTTGCGAGCATGGCCAAGGCCGGATCTTTGTACTTAGTGTTGATTAGTACTTAGTGTTTTGGAGTCCCTGAACACTCCCCACCATGCTCCTGTCAATGTATGCTGCATTTTTATTCTTATGCAGTTCGTTCGCTCATTGCAGATCATCAATGGAGGTGTCACAAGTCGCACCTGTCTTGGTGTAGCGTCTCTGCTGACCACGGTGCTGGCCAGCCGGTGGCTTCGTCGACCTGCTTCTCCCGGCCTCGCCCTCCCTCCCTCCTGACTACAACGAAATGGAAGCACCATTGCCGTACCCGAGCCTCCGGAATCTCTTCTCACCGCGCCAACTCGAATTCGCAGTAAGCTGCCAAATGTTGCTACTTTGTGTTATTATAACTGATATACTTCATTGCAAAGTTTGTGTCTCTCTTTCAACTATTTTTGGTTATTATATTAGCGTCCGAATAAACGCTATGGTAGGTGTTCGACTGTTTATTGTTTAGATGAACATAGCACAAAAGAAGAGTGTTTTGAAACACTGCTGATCTGAGGTACGCAGTTAGGCACATAGAGAGGAGATCGGTGACAACATTAGAGCTAGGTCACCCAAAGGGGCATAGGAACAAAATGTGCACATTAGTTTCAGAATCCTAGCTGTAGAACTCACACTTGTCGTCCTCTAGTTCTAGAACATGCTTCTTCACCAGTTAGTTCTACAATGTATCCTTTTTCTATGACACTCCGGTACGAATTATTGTCATTGCACTTCTGTTGACACTCAAAAGTGTCTCCAGCATATAATGGACTGGAAGGGTTATGACCTAATAGAGATGGCTCACCGTCGGGAGTGCTCCGACCCGAGTTGGAAGTTCCGGCCCCCGGAAGTTTCGACAAACGTCAGAACTTCCGGAAAACCTGATTTAAACCCTCATTTGGATCTGGCCTTTCAGATTCTGATCCGAACTGTTTCAAATTTGTGGAAAACTTGAAAAATAAGGCTTGAAAGAGTTTCCTACTAGGATAAGACCAACCTCTTCTATATATATGAGAGAATCATGGATAATTGAGATCACATCTATGCAATTATCAAAATCAATCTACTACCATCTTTTTACCCTCTTTTCCAACCTTATGTTGTTCATTTCTTGATCTAACGACCAAGGGTGGCGCCCTAGGCTCGCCGGCCGACCTAGGGCAACCCGACAGGGTCCCTCTCGAGCGAGAGCTTCGACGGTTCCTTTGCTAGTTTACCCGAAAACTGGTCGTTCTTCACCACGTTAGTGCGATAGCCATCCTTTGCAAGTTTGCTTGTAAACCTAGCCGTTTTTCACTACGTAAGTGTGATCTCCTCGCTGCATTCTTTGGTCCGTGGTGACCCGGGCGAGCTAGCTCTAGCTGGTGTGTGATCTGGAACCGTTTCGACGTCAATAGCTTTGATCCGACTGCAGAGCAACTAAGGCATTGATTAGTTTGAATACCCTTGCCAGTTGATAAGAGGAGTGGTTATCCATTTAGAGATTTCAATATTTTAGAGAGAAAAATTGGATTTTTGGAGGCCTTTCTCTCACCAATCAAGATGAAGCTCGCCCCCTTGATCAAAGCAGCTTAGAAATTGACTTGATTTGATAATTGATGAGAAAAGTGGTTCGTCTATTAGAAACTTATGCAGTATTTTAGAGAAATTTGATGGTTTTGTTTGTATTTTGACTAAGAAATTTTTCACTTTGATTATTACTCGTTCTATCATCAGTATAGCAATTTTTTATTATTGCTCCTATGTGCAGGATGTACCTTTTGTTCCTTTCAACATCACTGATCCTGCGAATGCGCTAGCGGAGACCAACAGACTGAGGTTGACTCGGGCCCGTAAAATTGCATCTGTACATCTTGGAGAGAGGTTAATTCCAGTGGCTCCGTCGCCTAACCCGCTCTATGGTATTAGCCACCATGGTATACGACTTCATAACCCTGCGGATACAACTCGTGTCGTGGAACTTTTGTTTCGCGATACTGATTTGTATTTTACTGGGTTTCGTCGTGGGTGGGTGGCGGCCGATGTAGCTGAGCCACATTGGGGCACAATATTTATTTTTGATGATTTGTATGATGAAGTTCCACCCTTTTTCGATTCAGTGAAGATGGGTATACCCTCAGACCATACAGACCAAGGGTAAGAAATTCCAAACCTTTATTCAAATTGATCGAGAAACTAACATGAGTTAATATATATCTTTTTATCCTTTGAAAGGGATGCTCCTGGACCCGAGGCGGTGATGGCTCTATTTGAAACGTTCTTCAGTTTTGAAGATGACGTGCAGCAGATTGGTCATGACAACAATGGAAACCGCCAGGCTAAAGGGGTGATTAATAACATCAAAGATGCTCTGCAGATTGCTGTGGCTAGGACTATCATCATTTTTTGTGAAGCCTTTCGGTTAAAATCCATATGCACCCCAGTGAATGAAGCACTTGAATCTTTTGACTTCGCTAGGCCTTTACCTTGGAGATGTTGGAAGCTGATAAGGTGGTGGGGCCAATTGTGTGACGATGTTCACACACTAAGGAGGAATCACACAGTGGCTCTAGGCACTGATTTGCCGAGGAGAGAAAAGTTCACGATGGTTGGGCTTCACACCCTAGATCAGCTGATTGGTCAAAATGGAGAATTAACATTCTGCAAGTTAAACGAGGAGTTGGTCGTCAGAGACAAAGACCTATCGAGACTGCAAAATCAGGTAGAAGCAGTTAACTTCATTGATCCTACGTTTCAGGAGGAGGAGGAGGTGGAAGGAGGAGGGGGGAGAGGCAGAGGAAGAGGAAGAAGAGGGGGAGGGAGAGGTGCAGTTCCTGGTGCACGAGGAAGAGGGAGAGGCAGAGGAGGAAGAGGTGGGGAGGAAGAAATAGCAGCTGGAGGTGGAGGCAGAAGAGGAAGAGGAAGAGGCCGTGGCCGAGGAGGAAGAGGATGGTGAATGCTGCGTCTACTCGCGAGCGAATGTCTGAACCTTGCTCTTCTGGTTGGTCTTGGTGCTGTTGTGCTACACTAACAGTTTAATACTGTTCTGTTCACTTCAAGATTTTTCTTGTATTAACTGTTCATCGTTGAAAGATTGTATTGCCATGCTTTGCCTTGTCACTTTTGCTTGTGTTAATTCCAATTTAAAAATCCTTTCAAAATGTATTATTGCCATAAAAGATGTCAAGTGTGCTTGTTCTTGTATGTTTTCCAGTTCTCGGTGCAACCATAACACAGGCTGCAGCTGTAGCACCGGCATCAGCTGTCCCTGCCAACTCAAAATGCAACAAATTGTGAAGGGCGAGTACGAAATCAGTTACAGGAATCTTGATTTTTTTAAATGTCTTTTTTTATTCATTTTTTAAAAATAAAAAGGCATTAAAAGAAACCACCCAGGGTGGGCCTGGCCCTCCCTGCAGCCATGGTAACAGTCTACGAGGCACCAACAGAACCCTGCGAACTCGGCCACCTGCTGGCTGCTGCTGCTGGTCAGACACTAACAGCATGATGAGTATGCAGTAGAAGTACAGCGTACTCTTCCCTTTGATTCTTCTCGTCCTCCCTCTCCCCGCAGTAGCAGAGTAGAGCCATGCAGATGCAGATAATGTTCAAGAGGACGACCATTCGTTTTGCAGCAGCATAGAAGTGTTGCAGAGACGAGTGCGAATGAAAACAAATGCAGGGGAAGTTCAAATGGTGAGATGCTTACCAGTTACCGGTGAGTGTTTATTCAGAAGCTGCGACTTGAGGGGTCCTGATTCTGTGTATGTCTACTGCTTACTTGGTGTGGTGGCATTCAGATCATGTCTACTGCTTACTCCTCTGTCATCCATCTGCATTATCATTTGGTAGCTTCTTGGATTTTCATTTCACCATTATCAGCCATGCGTGGGAGATACGGATGTCAGAATGACGGCCCAAATCATCGTCATCATGCCGAGGCTCCTCCCTTGCAGGGACGGCGGTCAGCCTATGCAGAAATGGCATGGGAGTCAGAGCAGCCCAGTTAGTAGTAATCGGGAAAAAAAAATTCTCCTCACCCCTACCCCTTTAACTATGCTCTGACAAGAAAGGCACATTTTGCTTGCATATCAGCGGTGAATGACAGTCTGAATGATCGATCCATTATCAGTTAGTTGGGTTCAACTGAAAAGCACCTTTGCTCGCATTTTGCAACAATCTTCAGAAGATTCAGAGAAAAAAAAGCCTACTCGTCAGCGATAACACTGATGACATTGCCATCTAGGAGTAGTTTCTCTTGCATGGTCATGCTCTAAGCACTGATGCCTTAGCAGTGACCGTAAACGCGCGTATCTAAGCATAATTGTCCATGGTCATCAACTGATAGCTCACCGAGCCGCTGCTGTCTTGCAGGATGCAGGCATTAGGCATGCATCCTGGGTTCACAGGCAAGCGTCTTCAGCGACATTGTTCGAAACTGAGCAATGTTTTCTCCTTTTTTTTGCGAGACCCAGTCACAGACGCAGACGCTCACAAACACGAGCACGCATTCACCCTACCCCTACTATGAACGCACGCACGCACACCCTACCCCTATGAGCACCTCCGAAGAACCGAGTTGGACCGGCAAATCTCGAGATTGACGAAGTCACCACAGGCGCCTCGCTGTCGACGGGCACGTCGCCTACCACTGAAAGAATAGAGCCGTTATTCAGTCAACAAAATATATAGGGAAAACAAACGAGGTCCTAGTAAACCTTTAGGTCCTAGGTTAACGCCATGACTGTACGTGTGCCATCCGACACGGCCACACGGACGAGGCAGCATGCATGACGCGAGAGGCTCAGGTACGCCGCCAACTCTGTTGTTGTGCGCCATCCCGCACATCTTCAAGTTGGCGCCACACGACTCGGACGAGGACATCTCATGGCCACCTACTGATGACATAGTATATGCTACGGTCGACAACAGTGAGACAGTGGCCAGCAATGCAGAATGGAAGAACGGAAAAAATGAAGAAAACATGTGCACTGGCCGGATTAATAGCAAACCACAAACAACAAAGCAGACATGCAGTACATTCACTGCTTTATTCAGCTCTGTTGTTGGTTATCCACGAGGACTCGAGGAGGGAATGACACCAATGTTCTAGTTCTAGCTGATGAAAAAGATCCGATGAAGATTTGATGAAAATATCCAATACAGAGTCGTCATTGCCTCAGTAGAGTTGACTCCCTAGAGTCCCATGGCAGAACTGTTGGTCAATGCCTAATGCCCGACATATGTCTCATATTGTTGTTTGAGAATAAACTAATGCCTGATCACTGTTTCCTACTGTTGTTTGACATATGAACTAATGTCTCAACTCGGCCCATTCACAAGCAAAAAAAAAAAAAACTGTTGAGCATCATTCTGCTAATGTAAGTTCAAATGTGTCGTGACTTTGGTATGGGGCCCATAAATTAATCTGGTAGTGTCGATTGACATAAACTAGTTGCTTGTTAATTTAATCATTTGCAACAAATTTCAGTCAATTCACGTAAAATTTTATAGTGTGAATGAGAGCTTTTATTTTTAGGGTCTAGCTTTGGTGTGGAGCCCACATATTGATCTAGCAGTGCCAATTGACATAAAGTAATTGATTGCTTAATTAAGTCATCTGTAACAAATTTCAGTCAAGTCAGGTAAAATTTTATTGTGTAAACGTGAGCTTTTATTTCTAGGGTCTGACTTTGATGTGGGGCCCACATATTGATCTAGTAGTGTCAATTGACATGAAGTATCTGGTTGTTAAATTAAATCATCTACAATAAATTTCAGTCAATTCAGGTAAACTTTTACAGTGTGAACGTGAATTTTAATTTCTAGGGTCCGGTTTTGATGTGAGACCCACATATTGATCTGGCACTATCAATTGACATGAAGTAGCTGCTTGTTAAATTAAATCATCTGCAACAAATTTTAGTCAATTTAGATAAAATTTTATAATGTGAACGCGTCTAGGGTCTGACTTTGATGTGGGGTTCATATATTGATCTGGTGGTGCCAATTAGCATAAAATAGCTGCTCATTAAAGTAAATCATTTGTAACAAGTTTTAGTCAATTTAGATAAAATTTTATAGTATCAACGCGAACTTTATTTTTAGGGTCCAGCTTTGATGTGGGACCCATATGTTGATGGAAGGTACATGAGCGCAATCTTTCCGCTAACCCGCCCTAACTCGTTTTCTCTGTAACTCAAAGTCAATCCGACCCGTAGAAAAATAACATTCGTCAACACACCCCGATGAGAACTCACCCCCAAAAGACCCGTTTCACCCCAACCTATTAATAAGTGATCCTTTATCTGTGGGTTATACCTGTCCTCAACTCTCCCCTTCTTCTAAAAAAAACAAATAATAATAAAATAATAATAATAAAAACTCTCCCCTTCTTCTCCCTTCCCCTGTGTGCCCGCTGCCGCCGCAGTTGTCCTATCCCACGCGCGCGAGGAGCGGCACGAGTTGTCAAGTTCGTTCGCCTGATTTCTCGGGACGGGATCGAAGCAGAAGTTTTCTGCGTTGCTGGGCCGAGGCCCATGGTTTATGCTAGCGTGGCATAACAACCCTTTTTTTACTGCACAGGCCTACCTGATTCTTCTAGTCTCTTCCCCAGCTACAGTTGAGCGGAGGCGACCAGGAGGCGAACACCGTCCGCCGCCGATTTCTTCGGCTCCCTTTCCAATCCAGCGGCCGGATCGGCGCTGGAGAGGATGGGAGACGGGGATTGAGGTGACCGGTGTACATATAGTATATAGGTAGTTTGGATCCCAGCAGTGCTCGTAGGATGGAGGCGGGGCTGCAGTGGTGGAATAAGTTTCTCTGGCTTCTTCTCCGCCTCGCTGGTAAGTCTTCTGGTGCCAGCGATGAGCGAGTTTGGTGTGAGTTCCCCGGATCTGGAGCTCCAGATCTTGTTGGGTCCTTTTGTCCCTTATTTGTCTTCGTCGGCGATGCTAGTCTCTCTGGCGTTGAACTTGGGAGGTTTGTCTACCAACATGATGTCAAATCAGGTTGGTGTTTAGCTCCCACCTTTTTTGGTGGTTCAGTTCCCCTTCAGGGTGCTTCGTCGCCTGGCGATTTGGGGTTTCTGGCAGCCCTTGAGGCGTCGGAGTCCTTATTGTCCGGTGATGTGATGGTCATTGGCCATCTTCTTTGGCTGGTTCATTCATCGTCAACAAAGCATGTCGGATCCGATGTGCTGCTCAAGACAGCAACTAAAATCTATATTTCTTCACCGGAGAGGAAGTCGGCTTCAAGTTGTGTACTCCGATTACAGGCGGCGAGGAAGACCAGGAGGAGCTTACAAGGTCTAGAGTTCAATTTCTTTTTCTTTCGAGGGTGTCCTTGTAAGGGAAGGACTGTAATCACCGAAAAATTATGAATGAAATATAGCCCTGTTTTTTTTTATCAACAAGGTTTTTTTTTATTCAGGATTTTTTTTGTCAACAAGGTTGGGTCGCGCAGAAACACAAAGCGCGACCCCAGCCAGCGCGCGTAGCCGCAGCCCGCAGCTCCTCCTTTGACGGAGACTGTTCCTTCCATGTAACCTGTTCCTCTCATGCACGTTTCCTAAAAATAAAAGATTTTCTAATTTTGGAATGATTAATCCATTTTCAATTACGTCTGCACCACGAACAAACCTAAATCCCGCTAGACTACGTTTCAATTTAGTAGCAATTTTTATATAACCGAAGATAAAATATATTGTAGTTGTTATATAATATGCACATCAATTGTTATTATGAGGATATAATATTTACATAAAATACTAACACCTAAAAAAATAACGATATAAAATAATACAAACTGCAATATAGAGAGGTAAATTATTAAAATAAGCATTACAAAAGGTGCCAACTAAAGGAGCAAATTATTATACAACACCTTACAAAAGCCTGAAAACATGACTTATTGTCAACTTGAGGTATTTTTGAAAAAACGATGGTAGCAGCGTAAAACAAGGCAACATAGGGACAAATTATTAGAACATGCATTTGCATAAGTTGCCAACCGAAAAGACAAGTTATTATATAACCCACTATATAAGGTGGAAAACATTACTAGCTGACAATTGGAGGGATATTTATTAAAAATTCAAGAATAGTAGCAAAAAATTATTATAATAAATGTTACGTGCTCCCTCCGTCTCTAAATAACTGTCTCTAGAAATCTGTGTTTCCCTCACAGACACACTTTCCGGACGACACTTGAAAAGGGACGGATGGAGTAAGTTGGCAACTTAAATGAATAAGTTATTATATAACTAACATATAAAGTTTAGAAAGACATTCGAACAAGAAAAGAAAATGGAGTAATGAAACTCATTACTCATTAAACCAAAACTAAAATAAATATTAATACAAGAAAATGAAATATTTAAAAGCAGAAAATATTAAAGAACTGTTAATATGTACTCCCTCCATACCCATATTAGTTGACGTTTTAGAAAAGATTAGAGTCAAACATTGAAAATATAAATCATCAATAACTATTAAGTTTCTAAGTTTACAAATATAAAAATTATATAAATAGATTTGTCTTGAAGAATACTTTCATAAAAGTATACATATATCACTTTTCCATAAATATTTTTATAAAAATAAGAGGTCAAAGTTGTATTTTGAAGACCGTGTCGCTGTCCTAAACGTCAACTAATATGGGTATGGAGGGAGTAAAATTTAGGAAGACGTTCGAAACTAGCAAGGCTAATAATACTCAGGATCCAAGATAGATGCAGACCAACATAAGAGTATCCACATAGGTGCTGATTGGTTTACTTCCCGCAGCGGCAACGACATCGTGATCGGAAAACACTGTCATCCATTCCATTGCAACTACGAGTGGAAAAATAACCCTCTAATTTAGCTAAATAAACTTACAAATCAAACTCAATGAAGATTGAACTATAATATTATATGATTTTAAGCTAAAAATATATAGAGCTACGTTGTATTGTGAAAAAAGTATGAGAACCATGATCCATTACCCGATCGAATTGCAACAAAAAACCCCCATTTATTTGATTACTTTGCATGGAGCGAAGATCACAACTATTTATGTCGGGGAGGTGGCCGGTATAACAAAGTAAAAATAATAAAAAAATTATTCAAGTAATGAATTAATTAAAACAACAAACAACAAAATACAAATAAAAGCATGAATAACAAATTCTAAATTTAAGAAGAAATGAATAACTCAAACAAGAAAAATATTTTTTTTAAAAAGAACCACATACATACTATGCGAGGATGACATGTACCTATCATAACATAAGAAATGAAAAAACTTAGAAGAATAAAAAATGAAAATGATTAAATAAAAATTAGAGTGAAACAAAATTAGAAAATGAAAACAAAGGGAAAATCTAAATAAATAGAGAAGAATGTAAATAAAAGAAATGAAAGAAAATAAAAACATGAATAGAATAAAGAAGATAAAATAATCATAATAAAAGAAAAGGAAAAAAAGAGATACAAAACATAAAAACAACAACAACAATAATAATTATTATTATAATAAACCATACAACAAGAAAAAATAAAAAGGAATAAGAAACAAAATACATCATAGAACGTCAGATGTATAATGTATAAATATCATAAAAAAATATCACATGAAAATTATTACATATACTATATGAACATTATCACATGAAAATTAAGAAATAATAAATACAAAAAATATGAAAAGGAAAAAAGAAACTGAAAAGAGAAAACTGAAATGATAACAAGAAAACATCCATAAATAAAGGAAAATAGGAAGAAAAATAAATAAGAATAAATAAATGAAATAAGATTAAAAAATTAAACATGAAAAGTAGTAAAAAGGAGCAAGCAAAGACAAGAAAATAAAATAAGAACAAAGAAATACAAAAGAACAGAATAAGGAGAAGAAGATAAAAGAATATGAAAATTAAAAGAAAAGTAAAAATAGAAAGAAAAAAAAAGTTGCTCACGCTGCGCGCTTCATGTGGGAGGAACGTGCAAGGGCAGTATTCTGTCCGTGTCGCTAGTCTCGTGAGGGACAAATTCATTTTGGGCTAAGGATGAATTGGGCCGCCGGCTTGGACGTCGGTACAGTACGGGGAGGGGGTCCGGTGCGCCGACTGGTCGGCAGCCCCGATTCACGTCTAGGAGCCGTGTCCCAGTAGAGATAGGTGCCGACGAACAGGGGAGTATCGGCATACAGTTTTGAGTTTTTGAGCCAGCAAACTCGTCGATCGTGACGGAAGACAATGCTGGTACGTCCAGCCGTGAGAGTGGGGCGCCGGCTATGCTATGTGCCCACATTCTTCGTTTTCGCGTCACCGTGCTCCGTGCACCGTGTTGTACTCTTATTATACTGGTAACAGTAACAACCGGCTTTTCTACGCGTACCAGTACGTACTCCACCTGAATGCCGGATGATGCGCATCGTTGTGCTGGAATTTGGCCGCCCCAGCGAGCGTGTTTTGATTGAATGCATGCACTGATGATGCACAGGTCCTCTCGTAACTGTCAGCGAGTACCACCACCGGTCCAGCACTAGTACTAGTAGTACTACTACCTCATTACTTTACTAGTATTCATTACTAGTACTAGTACGTTGATTAGTCCTAACCCTTGCCATCAGCGACGATACGCGACGACCTTGACTGTGTGTGATATTTTGGTTCCATTCCACGCACTTCCACGGCTCCAAAAACTTTTAGCGGCAGTCTCGTCGCGTGCACAATGATGCTGCATCCTCTAAGCAATGTCCCTGAAAAACCCAACAGCTTTGAAGCACTGATTCAGGAGATTTATTTGGAGACTTTTTTATATATATACAGCGCCGGCCAATTTCAGCGAATTTGTCCACCACTCCTGCCCTGAAAAAAAGAGAACCACACTCCCAGTGAAGTTCTTTCATGCATGATTAAGGGCTTGTTTAGTTCCGAGAAATATTTGGAATCTGCACTGTAGCACTTTCGTTGTTATTTGATAAACTTTGTCCAAACATGGACCAACTAGGCTCAAAAGATTCGTCTCGACATGTAAATACTAAAAGTACAATCGATTATTTTTTTTACCTATATTTAATACTCCATGCATGTAGCTAAAGATTGATGTGATGGTGAATCTAGAAATATTTGGGGGAAGTTGGGGAAACAAGGCCTAACCTGCAAATAGTGCCAAGTGTCCGCAGAAGCCATAGACAGGTTTACAGCGATCCGTGCTGCCAGTGCCATCAGTACCAGCAGTGTTGTATAGGCGGACTGGTACCAGACATGAAAAGCAGAGCACATTGAACTCGGCATAAATGGCCTAGCTAACACCTTGGCACCTTTCTTGCTTTGCCGTGAAAAAGACGACCGACCCTCCCTCGAGTCGCAGGTGGCGGAGGTTCTGCCATTTTGAGGAGCTCCAATCACTACTGGGCGAGCGTGAAGCTGTATCTATCGGAGCCGGAGTTATCAGGAGAACACGGACGAACGGTTTTGGTTTCACCCGTAGTACAGTAGTGTGCTGCTGCTCCTCGTATCATTTCCAGCGCGCGGCAAGTGGGTGCTGGCCCGGTTACTCGCGGTACGAGATTGAACGGCGAGTTAAGACAAAACAGTTGCAGTCGGGCACGGAGGAGGAGGAGGAGGAGGAGGATGGCATGCACCAACGAAACTGCAGCATCTGTCGTTAGCACCAGCACACCCCCAACACAATGATGGCGTCTCGTCTCGTCGCTCGCCCGGACAAAATCCAGTTTTTTACAACCACGGTGGTGCGTGTACGTACTCGAAGGGCGAAGGCTACTACAACACGAGGATGCATGCTCCGCAGCTTACGGGCTCCTCTTCTCGGTTCCGTTTTGGGGCCAGGCAGGCAGCTAGTAGCTGACATTTTCAGATGAGCAGTAGTACACGAATGATGATAGACTGGCCGCATCTCCGCGTCCGCGTGTTGTACGTACAGATCACACCGTTTGGAATGACACCGTCTGGACAGGCAAACGCTAAAGCCTGTAGCGGAATCGCAGGAGCAAATGCGGCGGTGACCATGATGCATTGTTTTAGCGAACCTAGGCAGGGCAGTGAAAGCGCATTTATGGACGTGTTCGAGCGTTGAGACTTGGATTTCGGACGTTGATTGCAACTTTTAGCACCCGCGTGGTGCTCCCTTTTTTTAAGCAAGTATTATGATGGGCTTAGAGCGGACGGTATCTGATATGAAGGAGAAAGAAAGCAGAAGAGAGAGTGGAGCGAGCGTTTGGTGATGCGTCGGGCGAAGAGCACTGTGCTGCATATTTCTTGGTTTTTTATTGGGTCCTATAGCTGCATATTGTTGTCCCAGAAGAAAGAAGGATAGGAGACAGAGTGCTACATGCTGTCCATGCTGGATCCATTTCGCCAGCAACAGACAAAATTATTGATTTTGCTCTAATACCCGCACCCGCACATGCACAATTTTAGCGCTAACATACAGTAATCATTGCAATACCACATAAGTACTCCCTCTGTCCCTAAAAGACCATTGCCGTGGGATGCGTGTCATAGGTTTGACTCAATTTGTAGAAAAATACATGTAACATTTAAAATCTTGAAATAAATTTGTTAAAAAACTAGATTCAAAGATATTTCTAATGATACTAATTATATAATATAAATATTTATATTTTATAATATAAAATTAGTCAAAATCGTTTCTCGGGAAGCGAAGCGATGGTCTTTAAGGGACGGAGGGAGTACGTAGTTGTAACGCAATGAACTGATCAATGCACTAGGAGACGAGCTCTCCTACACGGCTACACTAGGATATTATTACAGTTACAGACAAAAAATCGTCAGCGTCATCCGCGGAATTTTCCCCATCAAACAGCATGGAAACTCGGCGATCCTAAGGCGAAGCCGGCGGCGAACACGATGGGAACAGCGAAGACCATGGCTCTGGCTACGGCACCGGATTCCAAATCGAGCATGCATACGCGCGCGCACACGCAGACAGGCGCACCTGTCTGGCCTTGTGTCCGTACCCGGCATGTATCACGCCATCACGGTCCGAGAGATCGATCTCGTTCGTCCGCCATTGCTCGCGATCACGGCCGATGTCTTCGAGCGCCTCAGCCAGCCAGCCAGCCCCATCGCGCCCGCGGTCCCGCCTCCTCTCTGCTCTCCCGCCCGCCTCTGCCTCGTTACAGTTCAAGATTTGTTCTCACGTGTCGGCCGTCGGCCCTGGTCCCCGTCCGGGGCGTCCCTCGCGCCTCTCGTCTCGTTTCGTTTTGTATGGTTGGCCTCCTTAACCAGCATCCGGAGAACTGACCTCGCTGTCCAGCTGGTGAGCGTGAGCCCCGCCGAGTCACAGGTCGCGCGCAGACACCCCCACCGCCAACGCCCTCGTCTCCTCCTTAACTGCTCCCTTCGTCCACGAAAGAATCGATTCCCAGAATCCGTGCCGGTCAAACTTTTTTAACTTTGACTAACTTTATACAAAAGAGTAATAACATCTATGATATAAAATGGACATATAATGAAAATATATTCTATGATATATCTAATGATGTGAATTTAGTACCATCAATTTTGATAGTTTTTTCTAGAAATTTGGTCAAAGTTTAAAAAGTTTGACTTAACACAACTCTAGAAATTGATTCTTTCGTGGACGGAGGGAGTAGTATTGCTCACGTCGTCAGGCTCGGCGGGCAACACGCGCCAGGCAAACAGCAGCATAGAGCTGGGCAGAGCCCCGACCCCCCGAGCAGTTGGTTTTGGTTTGGTTTGGTGGTGCGCCTTTACTGCCCGCCCAGCCCGAGCCCAACGCTTTCACAGGGACCCGGGTTTAATTGCCGGTCCGCCCCTCCTCGCTCTCGCTTCCTTCGGATGCCGCTCTGCCGCGCCCGCCAGCCGCACTGACCGGCCGACCGAGCGACCCAAGCCACGTCCGCACGCGCCACGGCCCGCGACGCGATGGGCGAGAGGAGGAGGCGCGCGAGCGCTGCTGCTTCCCTCGGCGCCGGAGGCGGAGGTGGCGGTGGCGCGCGGGCCGAGGAGGACAAGGCCGCGGCGCCCGCGGGGAAGGCGCCGCCGCCGACGGTGTGGTTCGCGCTCAAGCGGTCGCTGCACTGCCGCTCCGAGCCGTCGGAGGTCCACGTGCCGCGCGCCAAGGCCGCCGGCGCCGGCGGCAACCACCTGTCGTCGATCGCCACCAAGCGCGCTGCGCGGTCGGGTTGCTCGCGCTCCATCGCCAACCTCCGGGACGTCATCCACGGGAGCAAGCGCCACCCGGGGCAGCCGCCCAGCAGCTGCAGCCCGCGGTCGATCGGCAGCAGCGAGTTCCTCAACCCCATCGCGCACGAGGTCGTGCTCAGCACCAACTCCCGCTGCGAGCTCAAGATCACCGGCTTCGGCGGCTGCGGGGGGCTGTCGGCCGTCGGGGTCGGGGCGGGGGGCGGCGGCGGCGCGCACGACGACGCCGACGGCGGCGGCGGCGTCGTGTCGTCGTTCGTCGGCACGCTCCGCCCCGGCACGCCGGGCCCCGCGTGGGCGGGCCACGGCCTGCCGTACAGCGGCTCCATGCGGGGCGGCAGCGTGCGCTGCACGCCGCCGAGGTCCCCGAACGCGCTGCTCGAGAGGAACGGCGGCTCCGTGGTGAGCGGGAACGGCCACCGCGCGTCCTGCGAGGAAACCGCCAAGCACGGCGCTGCTGCCAAGGGCTCCGGCGGCGGGCTCAGCTGCCACAGGTGCGGCGAGCAGTTCAGCAAGTGGGAGGCGCTGGAGGCGCACCACCTCTCCAAGCATGCAGGTGAGGAGGCTGCTGCTGCCTGCTGCTGCTCATATCTCTCTGTTGCATCCGCCGCGTTGCTTGCATCTCTCACCGTACAGATCAGCGAGCTACAGTACTCTTTTCCGGGTGGTACATACAGACAGACAGACACAGTCCTCCCCTCCCCCGTGCATCTTCACGCCTCCTGGGCGGCGGGCGATGGGCGGTGGGCGGTGGCACTTTTCTTTATTTTAGCGCAAAAAGTTTGCAACTACCTGGTACAGAGGACCGGCTTCACCGCCATGTTCATCCAAACGCCTGCTTTTTTGCGAATCCACGGTTCCAACTTTTTCAATAACTGCGAGCCTGTACCATCAGATTCTGGTGGATTCTGCGTTCCGTAGGCTGTAGCAATTTCATGAATAACTCCATGTTTTTTTCTGCATTATAAGATGGGCACTACGTGCTTTTTCTGCAGTGACGGAGCTGGTGGAAGGGGACTCGTCGCGGAAGATCGTGGAGATCATCTGCCGGACGAGCCTGCTCAAGTCGGAGAGCAGCTGCGTCCGGATCGAGCGGGTGTTCAAGGTGCACAACACGCAGCGGACGCTGTCCCGCTTCGAGGAGTACCGCGAGGCCGTGAAGCTCAAGGCGAGCAAGCTGCCCAAGAAGCACCCGCGCTGCCTCGCCGACGGCAACGAGCTGCTGCGCTTCCACGGCGCCACGCTCTCGTGCGCGCTCGGCGGCGCCGGCAGCTCCAGCCTCTGCGCCTCCGACAAGTGCGCCGTGTGCCGCATCATCCGCCACGGCTTCTCCGCCAAGAAGGAAGGCAGGGCCGGCGTGGGCGTGTTCACCACGTCCACCAGCGGCCGCGCGTTCGAGTGCATCGAGGCGCCCCCCGCCGTCGGGGGCGACGACGGAGGCGGAGCCGGAGCCGGGGCGGACCAGCTGGGGGGCACCACCACTACCACCACGGCGCGCAGGGCGCTGCTGGTGTGCAGGGTCATCGCCGGCCGCGTGCACAAGCCGCTGGACAACCTCAAGGAGTTCGTGGGGCAGACGGGCTTCGACTCGCTCGCCGGCAAGGTCGGCCCCTACTCCAACATCGAGGAGCTGTACCTGCTGAACCCGAGGGCCCTCCTCCCGTGCTTCGTGGTCATCTGCAAACCGTAGTCCTCAGCCCACAGTACTAGCTAAACACACCATCTTCTTGTTATTACTGTACTCTCTACCTAGCTAGTACGGGATTACTCTAGTAATTAACCATTCTTTTCTCCTTTCACGTTCTGTTTCTGTCGCTCTCTCCGTCGTGCGTTGCGATTGCTACTCTGTTTGTCTGAGCTACTACGAGTGTAAACACATCAACAGCATAGCTATCGGCTGGGCCGGCTTTTTTTTGTTTGGTTTGGTCCATGTTCCTGTGCAGGTGCGTGCCTTCATGTGCTCGTGGCTTGGGTGTCTGGTTCACCGTCGGCTTCGGACCAGCTGCGCAGACGACATCGAACCACAACAGTCAATGCTCCTGATGGAGAGAGATGTGCATCACTCTGTAGAGTCATTTCTCATGCACAAATTAGGTTCCCCAGTTTGGTGTTTACACTCTATACCACGAAGTTACCATACCAATCAGGCAACCACTGGTCTCTTGAATGCTGACTTGCTGCGTATAGCCCCATCGTCCACCTCTTGTTTCAAATTTTGTCCTGACTTTACAGCCTCGATAAATACAGTAAGATTTGAAGGAACCCAATTCTTTTTTTTTTCTGGGAGGTTTATAGAACAATGTTCTATACAGTACGTATATGATTTCAGTACTCTAAATTTTCTTTTTTTTCCCTTTGTTTTCATGCAAATGAGGCCACGTTCAGTTCACGAAATCTCTCCAAAAATATTGTGCAGTACCCGTCACATCGAATCTTTAGACGCATGCATTGAACATTAAATATAGATAAAAAAATAACTAATTGTACTTTTAATTTATTCATGTCGAGACGAATTTTTAAGCTTAATTAAATCATATTTAGATAAAATTTGTCAAATAATAATGAAAGTGTTACAATAACTTTTCATCACAAATTTCGCCAACTGAACAAAGCGTAAACCTCGCCCTTGTTTAGATACCCATAAACTATCAACTTTTTTCACTCTCTCTCCATCACATCACCATCACATCAATGTTTAGACGCATGCATGAAGCATTAAATATTGATAAAATAAATAAATAATTGTACTTTTAGTATGTACATGTCGGGACGAATCTTTTGAGTTTACATAGTCCATATTTGGACAAAGTTTGTCAAATAACAACGAAAGTGCTACAGTTGAGAAAAAAACTCATCCTTGACATCTACTCCCTCTGTCCTTAAATAACTGTCTCTAGAAATCCGTGTTTCTCTCACAGACACGTTTTTCGGACGACACTTATAAATTGACGGAGGGAGTACGGGGTTGTTTGGTTGCTAGCCACACCTTGCCACACTTTACCTTAGGCAAGTTTGACCAAGTTGGCAAGTGTTTGGTTGATGACTAAGCTTAGGCAAGATTCTTGTAGGCTCCACATGTCATAGAGTAGAAAAAGTGTGGCAAGATTCCCTTAGGCATGACAAAATGTGACAACTAATTTGCTTGCCACACTTCTTGTGGCTTGCCACACTTGTCTAAAGTTAGTTATGATAAACTATGGCTAGCAACCAAACATGCCCTAAACAAGGCCCTCGTCATGCTGTGCGCCCACGAGGCAGCGACGCCATGTCCTTGTCACATCGATGGCTACCAGCCGCCTGAACCGGACATTCAATGCGTTATTTGTCTCGGCGTCTGCGACACAGTGGCGGGTCGGGGCGACGCCGACGCCATGCCAGCTTTCTGGGCCATGAATGAATCCATGATAGCCTGACCCCGTTGCGTTTTCCTACGGCCTCTCAGCTAGCACCCTGCCTGCCGCTGCCCCCGTGCCCGTGCCCGCTTCATTCAACATTCATCAAAATGTGATTTTAGATACTATAGCTTATACAGGGCCTTGTTTAGATACCTCCAACTTTTAACTTTTTTTTCACTCTCTCTCACATCATCATTACATCAATGTTTGGACGCATACATGGAGGATTAAATATTAGTAAAAAATAACTAATTACTGTATACTTTTAGTATGTACATGTCGAGACGAATCTTTTGAGTCTAGTTGGGCTATGTTTGGACAAAGTTTATCAAATAACAACGAAAGTGTTACAGTTGAGAAAAAAACTCACTCCCCTCATCTAAACAAGGCCCAGTACTCTCTCCTTTCCATTTTAATTGTCGTCCGAAAAACGTGTTTGTGAGAGAAACACATATTTTTAGAGATAGTTATTTACAAACGAAGTGGGTATATTTGAAGGTTGATGCAATAAAAAAAAACTTTCATCAAAATGTCAGGGTACTGTGCGGCTTCAACGATTCAAACTCGGAGGCTATTTGGTAGGGCTACTCGGAGGCTCCTCCAAAAACGGCTAGACTTTGTTTTTGACTGAAAAATAGTTTTTCTTGTAAACGGGTAATAGGTCTTCTCGGAAGAAGCTACTTCCTCTATCCCTAAATAATTACTGTGTGTACTACAAATTTGACTCACTTTATGACAAATGTGTGCAATATTTATATCTCCAAATAAATTTGTTAAAAAACTAGATCTAAAGATCTTTTCAATGAAATTTATTGTACTAAACAGATCCTAATAAAATTTGTAGTAATGTTTATTCGGAGCCCTAAATTTCCTTTCTTTTTAATAAATTTAGTAAAGTCTAAAACAGTTCATCTTGAACCAAACATAAAATTAGATACTTTCTAAGACGCAGATAGCAAGGATTTTATAGAAATCATTTTGATATTTCATAAAAAAAATCACTTTATTTTTATAGAAAAACATGAAATTTGGGGGAAAACCCCACGTGCGGAATGGGGGGCTAAAGTTTACCGACTCATCAAACGATGAATCTGTCTGACCAGACTCCATATTAACGCACCTCATAGTGCTAAGTGCCAGGGTTAGAGTTTGCATTTTTGGTCTTGTTTAGTTTCTCCAACTTCCCCAAATGTTTCTAGATTCTCTGTCACATCAATCTTTAGGTGCATGCATGGAGCATTAAATGTAGGTAAAAAAAATAATTGATTGTACTTTTATTATCTACACGTCGAGACAAATCTTTTGAGTCTAGTTAGTCCATGTTCAGACAAAGTTTGTCAAATAACAACGAAAGTACTACAGTGCAGATTCCAAATATTTCTCGAAACTAAACAAGCCCTTTGTATCAAGGTTCTGGACAGGCACCAGCTGCACAGCACAGGCAGCATTAATCTCTGTTCCATTTCCATTGACCAGCACCCCGCACTCGCATGCATTTGACCGCACGTACAATACGACGCCTACGATTCCGTGTTCAAATCCAGTTTCCATGTTCCTCCGGCGTCCGGCGACACTCTCGCTATCGCTAATCGCGATACGCCGATTACGGATGCCCCGAAAGTCTCACCTGCCAAACCTACAACAATTGACAACGTTTTTGAAAGTTTGGAGCCTTCTGTTCTACTTGTATATTCTGCTCCAGCTGGTGTTTTAGCATATATATAGCTATATCTTTTTTTTTTTTGAAAACCTTTCGGCACCCTTTATTGATTCAATAATATAGAAACATCGTTTACAAGTAATTGGAGGATATAATCCGGAGGATCATCTACCCAGACAAAAGCGCTTTTTTCTGTCAATGCATGCCGCGCTAATTCATGGGCAACTGCATTACTTTCTCTATTACAATGGCAGATAGAAATAGCAACAAACTCTTTCCAGTACTCACTGCATTCATCATATACAGCTGCAGCCGCCGTTGCCGAGAAACCTCCTTCCTTCATTGTTGTGACCACTTCAAGGCAGTCAGCTTGAATCTCCACACGATTACAACCAATTTGTTGTGCCAGCAAGAGTCCATCTCTGAGGGCAAAAGCTTCTGCCATAGCTGCATCCACCACGTAGGGGATGAAACTATTCGCCGCTGCAATAAAGCCCCCATTAGCATCCCTGATGATGGCTCCTGTGCTTCCTGCCCCCATAATTGCATTATAAGCAGCATCCACATTGATCATTAGGAAGCCCTCTGACGGTTTCTTCCAGTTTTTGTTAAGCACGATCCGTTTTTTTTTCCTTGCCAAGGCATAGTTTGTTGCAATTGCTGCAATGGAAATCGCTGATCTTGACGGGATCTGAATCTCCTCTCCATGAACTAGTTGTCTCCTTTGCCACCAAATATACCAACAGCCTGTCATAATCAGTTCAGCCATGCCCACATTGGCAATACCCGAAGGCATAGATCGCCATGCAATGATTTCCTGGGCTAAGATTGAACCTGATCTATTCAAGGCCAGCAACCTCTCCAAACGTTCCCAGACACCCAAGGCACGCCACACATCCCTCACTCGGGTACAGGAGAACAAAGCATGTTTAATATCTTCAGCTTCTATTTGCCATCTTGGACAGTTCCCTGTATCAGAAATATGTTTGTTGGCCAAAATTACCAGGCATGGAATACATCCCTGTAACACTCGCCATGTGAAGATCTTTATCTTGCTTGGGACTGCCAACTTCCAAAGTTCCTTCCAAACTGGATAAGAGCCTGTGCCCCCTGCTACTGTAATGTTATTGTTTGCACCATACTTATGATTCCATTGGCAGTGATAAGCTGATTTCACAGTAAACAACCCATTCTTATTAAGGTGCCAGGCAACCACATCCTCACGCCCATTAAAGATTGGGATCTGAAGAATCCGGCTGGCATCAACCGGCCAGAACAGTGAACGAATCAGTTGCTCATCCCATCTCCCATCGATTGGATTGATCAACTCGCTTACCATGTGTAACACCTCTGGTGTTTAATATGTAATTAACCTGACATGTCATCATCTTTAGTCTTTAATCATTCTTGTCATGCATTTAAGTTTGCTAAATACCTGTGTAATGATTTCTTTTTCGAAAACCCTAAAAGCCCAAATCTTCCTTTAAGGGCAAAATGGTAATTTCACCTCTGTGACTTGCTTGTGTATTTTCTTGTTCAGTTTTGTGCCCTGGTGTTTTGTTGTGTTGATCGAAGTTCAAAAATCTAAAACAGATTTCAAATCCCTTTTGAAAAACCCTGATTTCCAAACCCTGGTTTTTACCCCTCTTTTATTAATTTAAAAACTATTCAAAATTTGAAGTTGGTCCTTTTAGCAAAGTTGTAAGTCTTGTCAAGAGGAACAACTTTGGTGTTTACAGTTTTTCAAGTTTCAATATAAAAATCAGAAGTAATTTCAGATTCTTTCAAACTTCTTTTTGTCCCTTTTTCGGTTTTCAAAATTATCTCAAAAACCTTTGAGTTTTAGAAAAGGTTTATGTTGACAAAGTTGTAGGTCTCAAAATTTTAAGCAACTTTGGTGTTTTGAGTTTTCTTTGAGTAGTTCCACTTTTGGGAGTAATTTCAAAAGTTCAGAAAGGGGAAGTTTTGCTTTAAATATCGTCACTGTGCACGAACTCTAAAGTCAGGGGGCCCCGGCCTCCGGCAAGGCCGCCGCGCCGCGCGCGAGCCTCGCCGCCCCTGCCGAGCCCGGCTGACCCGCGCCCGTGCCGCGCGCGGCCAAGCTCTGGCGCTCGCCTTTCCTCTCGGCCCCTACCTGCCGCCGCCTCGCCCATCCCCTACCCCCTCCCTCTTCCCCTACGGCCGCGGACAGCGGGCAGCTGCCGGCCGCCGGCAAGCCGCCGCGCCGCGCGCGAGCTTCCGCCCACGCCGAGCCGCCCTACCCTGCTCCCTACCTCCCTTAATGTCGCGCGAGCGCTCTCACCCCTCGCCCGGACCCCTCCCCAGCTCCGCCCGCGGCTATAAGAAGCCGCGAGTTCCGCCATTACCGCCACCACGGCGCCCCGCACCACCGGACCTCCCCAGCACCAGCCGAGCCCGCCGTTGCCTTCGCCTTGAGCTGCTTCACCTTCCCGAGCAATCAATTTCACCCCTCCGCCCTCCTCTCGCCGGCGCAGGAGCTTCTTCTCCAACTCCGGCATACGGCCGCGCTTCGGCTAAGCGAGAAATTCGCCGCCGTGAGTTTTCCTCTTTTCCCTCCGACCCCTGCCCTTTCTTCCTCACCTCCGTGCGCTTCTAACCGTACCTCGGTGATCTCTTTTGGTGGACAGAGCCGCCGGACGCCGCTCGCCGCCAGAGAGCTCCGCCGAAGCACCGCCACCGTCGAGCTCCGTCCTCCGACCCTGCACCGCCTCGCCGAGCCTCCCACCAGACTCTCGGTGAGCCCGCGAATCTTTCCCCACCCTCGGCTTTCCCAGCTCGAGCTCCGAGCGGCCGATCCGCCGTCCGCCTCGCCTGCGTTTCGCCCGAGCCTCCCAGCCAGGCCTCGGACGAAACGACAGCCTCCGTCTCGCCCGAGCCTTCGAGCCAGGCCTCGGACGAAGCAGTCGCTTCCGCCTCGCCCGAGCCCGTTTCACCCGAACCCGCTTCGCTCGAGCCAGGCCTCGGCGAACACATGTCTTCCGATTCGCCCGAGCCTCCCATTTCGCCCGAGCCTTGCGAGGAAAGAGCACAGTGCTCTTTTCCTTTTTGGGAAGTTGTGAATAGTGTTCCTTTTTCTTCTTTTTGTATGATTTTCTGTATTGCTCTAAAAATTCTAAAAATTTTACAGTTGAGTCTTTATACCAGGTAGTATTTTATAAAAATATGAAACTTGACTTTTCTGGAAGAATTTTGAAAATGTAAAATCCCTCTTTTAATTAATAAATGGATGGTTCTGGATTTTTAGAAAATTATTTATAACTCCAAAAATCATGAGATAAATTTTTGTGAGCTTCCTATGCCATGTTTAGTCTCTGGTGAAATTTTGAAGTCTTTTGGAACAAGTTGATTTTTGAGCATTTATCTTTAATTGTTAAATAGTGCCTTTTGTTAATTAATGTCTGATTTTATGTGAGCACCTTAATGACCTCCAAAAATTATGAAATTTGTTTTGCCATCTATCTACACCATAATAAACTTATGTGATTAATTTGGTAATTTTTGGAGCAACTGCATAAAATGACCTTTTTAAATAATTAAGAAAAACAAAAAAGGTGATTAAGGTTCATGTTGTTTTGCCCTGTGTTGCATTGTTCATGCTAGCATACTCATGTGCATGCATCATTGCATTCGTATAGTCACCGAAGGAGAAGGCGTCAAGATCGAGGCAGCCGCTGACGAACCTGTCCCTGAGGCTACCCCGAGCTCCGACAACTGCCCTGCCGCCCTCGAGCCTGCCCTTTTTGCTCTTCAAGGCAAGCCCCGGTGCATTTAACCCTTTCCTTGAATTTATAAAATGATTTCCTTAAATGCTTTTGAGTTAAATTATTGCATTAGGTTTATAGGAGTTGTGTGCTATCCTAATTGATGCACTATCCACCTTGACCACTGATACACCCGATACCTGCTTTTCAAAAGTATTTGAAAAATGCTTAGCAATGCTTATTGAATTAGACTTTGCAATAAAATACCAATTTCAAAAGTGTGATCACTTAAGGAATGTTTATGGGAATTTGGTCTTACTCCCCGGCTGTTGGCTTGGTATGTGATCCGTACCTAGTCAATAGCGAGGAGAGGTTGTCCGAGCGTACGGTGCCGTCATGTTGTAGTCCGGGACTCAACAGTTGACACCGACCGGGACAGGGTTGAAAAACTGACGGGACTATTACGCTTGGGTGAGATATAACCAAGGTATAGTTCTGGCTGGAAAATTAGGGACCATCCGTATGGGGGCCTGCTGGTCAAGACTTGTAACTATTCACATACTTCGGAAAGCTCTGGCTCCGAGGAATCCTTTATTGGACCGACAACCGCGCACTGGGAGTGGAGAGATGGCGGGAGTACTAGTTACCCTCGTGGGTTAAAGTCCCGGATTGGAGGTGTACAAGTACTTCCGGGTGGCGTAGGACCGGGCCCAATCTTGGAGGAATCGTGGTAGACGAGTTGGCATATGCAAGCTTGGGTGCTACATATGCAGTGTGGATAGGGATCCTCAGCTGAGTATTATTTATCCGGATTAACGTTGCTCCTCGGTTATGGAGACTTGGTCCACTGACTGTCAACGGAGAGTGGTTCTCAACTAGGAATGTTTTGAAATGTAAAATGAATCAGGAACGATGAAGAATTGTGGAATACTGAATCTTTCCAAAATAAAATAAGGTTTACAAAATGCTTTTCTGCAAAATACTTGATCTTGCTTAAGCCTTACCTTGACTACCCTAAGCCTCTCATTCCTGAGTCTTCTCCCTTTTTCTTTAGTCGGGTAAGTCTTGTTGAGTACCCCAGTACTCAGGGTTTGTTACCCATGCTGCAGGTATAACAGAGTCCCCGATGTGTCTTGCACCCTGCTGCATGACCATCGTCCAGGAAGAGGCCGATGAGGCCGAAGAATAGTTGTACACCCTCGGGCTGGGTGATTATAAGTATCTTTGCTGTTCTCCACTATGTTGCCTATGTCTATTTCTATTATCATAACTTGGTTTGTAATAACTGCACCTTAATTTCTATTTGGAACCCTGTTTTGTAAAACTAATGTTATTTAAGTCTTCCGCTCTTTATTCCGATGTTATTTGTAAAAGTATGCAATGCTGTAACCGAATTGTGAGATGATCCTGCGGACATTGGGCACTGATGTAGCCCGGTGGCGAACAGGTCTTAATCACATGGAACATGGGTTCGGCTGTCAGAGGTTGACAGGGACATGTGGGCCATGGGATTAGGGTCGTTCCGTCACAGAGTGGTATCGGAGCATCTCACTTTAACGTTGCAGTGTTCGTTTTTGCGAAAACTTCAAAAGACCTTTTGAGTCCAAACAAACTAAACTTGACTATTTTGAGTCCAAATTGCTTCTCTCATCTTGTCTCTCATATGGCAACACTAGCTAGTGGAGCAATATGTTTTAAGCCCTATGTACCTTTTATTTATTGCATTGCTTTGTTCCGTAGGAACGATTCATGCATCATGTCATAATCACTTAAGTAACTTCCTCTCTAAGTTCGTTGGGGTAGTATGCCTTTACCTGTCCTTGCTAGCCTTTCTCATCCATCTTCTCTTATCCAGACATGGCTCGCATCAAGCTGACCGCCCGCAAGTCGACTGGACCGCATGGTGTGCCACGCCACCAGCTGGCACCACGCGTTGGAGAAGAGACTGCCGAATCTTCCAATAATCGTCGTTTTCCCCGCCGCACCCGCAAGAACCTGAAGGAGGAAATCAAGAATCTGAAGGCTGAGATGGAGAACATGGAGTATGACTTCTACCACTCACGCCTGGAGTTTTATGAGGCACGAGCTTCCCTGGAGCAGGCCAACCGGAACACGGTTCGCGCTATCGAGCAGCGCAATGATGCTTGGACCCGCGAGGACGTCACCAGAGCCGAGCTCCACGGACTGCAGCAGTACACAGCTCAGATTGAACAGTTCAATGACATGCTTCATGAGGAGGTACACCAGCTGTACGACCAACTCCATCCCTTGGTACCCCCGGTTGTCGAGGACCCTGAGGACGGAATAGTGGAAGAACCCGATGTGGAACAAGAGCCAGACGTGGACGAAGAAATCGAACCTGCTGAGGACATCCACGCTGAAGGCGAGGACGAGGAGGAAGAGCCTGAGCTCATCCTCGAAGAAGACGACGACGAGGACATGATCATCATCAATGAGGACTAGACCCGTCTTTAGGAGATGGAGTTCCCATGTGTCTGTACCACCTGCTTACCTAAAACCTTAGTCTAGGTTTGGGGGCGTTAGTCTGTAGTTTGTTAAGTTGAGTCTGTATCTTTCTTTCGTACCTTTTTCCCCTTATCAGTCAGTTGCCACCTGTCAGTCATCTGTATCCATCATCTATCTTTGAATCAATGAAGTTTCTCAGTTAGTTGTTTCAGAACTTAATTGTTGGATGCTAAGTTCCAAGTTGCTTAACAGATGCCTGTGAACACTCGCACTGGAGCTGGAGGTTCTGATGATGCCAACCTCCCAAACCCTCCACCTGTTCCTGCTACGTTAGCAGATGCCATTGCAGCCTTGGCCGCCGCCGCTAACCTGATGGCTCAAAACCAAGCGCAACAGAACAATGGTCACCGTGGTCGTCACGACATCAACCGTGAGACTACATATGTGGATTTCACCGAGACCCGTCCACCAGTTTTCACCAAGGCAGATGAACCCCTGGAAGCTGATGATTGGCTCCGCACTATGGAGCAAAAGTTCAGTCTTCTCCGCTGTACCGACATCCAGAAGCCCCGGTTCGCTTCCCAGCAGCTTCGTGGTCCAGCAAGTACTTGGTATGCCAACCTGTTGGCTGCCCAGCCAGAAGGTCATCAGTTGACCTGGGAAGAGTTCCGCACCGCTTTCCGTGCACATCACATCCCTTCGGGATTAATGAAGATGAAGCTTGATCAGTTCCTGGCCCTCCAGCAGAAGGACTCCACAGTGATGCAGTATGTGGGTCAGTTCAACCATCTTAGCCAGTATGCCTCAGAGTATGTCAACACAGATGAAAAGAAGAGGGATTGTTTCCTTAGAGGTCTGCATCCCAAGATCCGCAGAAGTATGTCCAATAACCTGACCGGCTCATATCACGATGTTGTTGACCGGGCTGTTGCTTTTGAAGAAAGCAATCGCCAGTACCAGGAAGAGAAGAAGAAGAAGAAAGCAGGGTCAAGCAACTTCTCTGGCAGTCACAAACGCCAGAGAATCATCTATCACCCCAGCCACCACCACAATCGTCTACCTTACCCCAACCAGCAAGTGGTCGTCCGTACCGCGGCCACCACCCATAATGCCAACCAGCAAAGTGCCACACAGCCGAACGCCCCAGGTGTTCGTATCACCACTCCACAAACAGCCTACAACCATCCCTGCTACAACTGTGGCCAGCTTGGTCACTGGTCTCGTGAGTGCCCAAAGCCCAAGAGGTATGCCCAGAATACTCAGAAGAACCCTGGAGGATCTCAGCAGCAGCAGCACCGTGCACAGCAGCAGCATGCTCAGAAGGGCAAGATTGTCAAGAAGCACGGACAAGTCTACTACACCGCTGTCAGCGATATACCAGAAGGGGAGCCCGTCATGATCGGTAGGTTTCCTGTTGCCAACCACCCTGCAGTTGTGTTGTTTGATTCTGGTGCATCGCATTCCTTCATCAGTCGTACTTTTGTCATCAAGCATGAGATATCAATTGAGGATTTAAAAGAAAGTTTCTGCATATTTTCGCCTGGAGGGCGTATAAGTACTAAGGAAGTGGTTCGCAGTATACCTGTAATGTTGGGGGAACATGTATTTCCTACCACCATGATAGTGCTACGAGATCAGGAGATAGATGTAATTCTAGGCATGAATTGGATGTGTCAGTATAAAGCCATGATCGACATCCTGAATAGAGTTGTGAGAGTGGACATTCCTAACAGTACCTCCAAACTCCTTCTCCAACTTCCAATGCCTCAAAAACCAGCAGCCACTCAAATAAATACCACCTATGTTCTGGAAACCAGAGACATCCCCGTGGTCTGCGAATTCCCTGATGTTTTTCCAGAGGACTTACCTGGTCTGCCTCCTGACCGTGATGTTGAGTTTGCCATAGAGCTAAAGCCCGGGACTGCTCCTATATCCCGCAGAGCTTATCGAATGCCTCCCAGAGAGTTGGCAGAACTAAAAATCCAATTACAAGAATTGCTGGATAAGGGCCTCATTCGCCCAAGCTCGTCTCCTTGGGGCTGTCCTGCAATCTTTGTAAAGAAGAAAGACAAGACTCTCAGAATGTGCATTGATTATCGCCCACTCAACGAGGTCACCATCAAAAATAAATATCCCTTGCCTCGTATTGATCTTCTCTTTGACCAGTTAGCTGGAGCCAAAGTGTTCTCCAAGATCGACCTCAGATCTGGCTACCACCAAATAAAGATTCGTCCTGAAGACATTCCTAAAACAGCTTTCACCACCAGATACGGCCTATATGAGTACTTGGTCATGTCCTTCGGTTTGACCAATGCCCCTGCTCATTTCATGTACCTCATGAACTCTGTGTTCATGCCAGAGCTTGATAAATTCGTAGTCGTGTTCATTGACGACATCCTTGTCTACTCAAAAACCCCGGAAGATCATGCCGAACATCTTCGTATCGTTCTATCCCGTCTCAGAGACCATCAGCTCTATGCTAAGTTCAGTAAGTGTGAATTCTGGTTGGATCAGATACAGTTTCTTGGTCATGTCCTATCCGCAAAAGGTGTGTCAGTCGACCCCGGAAAAGTGTCAGATATCCTGGATTGGAAGCCACCTACCTCTGTTCACAAGGTCCGCAGTTTTATGGGAATGGCTGGATACTATCGTCGATTCATCCCAGATTTCTCCAGAATCGCCAAGCCTATCACCGAGTTGCTGAAGAATTCGGTGAAGTTCTTTTGGTCACCAGCTTGTGAACAAGCTTTTCAGACTTTGAAGAAGTTGTTAACCACGTCACCGGTGCTAGCTCAGCCGAACGTCGAGAAGCCCTTTGATGTCTACTGTGATGCATCTGGTACTGGTTTGGGTTGCGTGTTGATGCAAGAAGGAAGAGTGATCGCTTATGCCTCGCGGCAGCTTAAGCGACATGAGGAAAATTATCCAACTCATGATCTTGAGTTAGCAGCAGTGGTTCATGCCTTGAAGATATGGCGTCATTATCTGTTGGGCAGTACCTGTAATGTGTACACTGATCACAAAAGCCTGAAGTATATCTTCACTCAAGAAGAGCTGAATATGAGACAGAGAAGATGGCTTGAGTTAATGAAGGACTATGATCTTGAAGTGCATTACCATCCGGGTAAGGCGAATGTGGTCGCCGATGCACTCAGTCGCAAGTCTTATTGCAACTGTCTGATGATGAAACCCTATGATTCTTCTTTGTGTTATGAGCTGGAAAAGTTGAATATTGAAATGATTCCGCAAGGAACTCTGAGTAATATCAGAATAGAAACCCCTATCAGAGAGCAGATCATCGCTGCACAAAAAGATAACCCTGGAATCAAGCACATCATCGAAAAGGTCCAATCCGGAAAAGCTGATTGTTTCAGGATTGATGATGCAGGAATAGTATGGTTTAAGAGTCGGCTAGTAGTTCCTAAAGTGTCTGAGTTAAGAAAGTTAATCCTTGATGAAGCACACTTGACTAGATTCTCCATCCACCCCGGCAGCAACAAAATGTACCAGGATTTGAAGCAGAAATTCTGGTGGACAAAGATGAAGATTGAGATCGCCCGGTATGTCGCTCAGTGCGATACCTGCCAGAAAGTCAAAGCCGTGCACATGAAGCCCGGAGGAGAATTGCAACCTTTATCTGTACCTGCTTGGAAATGGGACGATATCAGTATGGATTTTATCAATGGTCTACCCAAGACATCAAGAGGTTTTGATTCCATATGGGTGATCGTGGATCGCCTCACTAAGCAAGCTCACTTTCTTCCAGTCAAGACCAGTTACACCGTCCCCACTTATGCCACTTTGTACAAGAACAACATAGTAAAACTCCATGGCATACCCAAGACCATCATCTCAGATCGTGGTACTCAGTTTGTCGCTAAGTTCTGGAAAGCGTTCCATGCCTCACTTGGAACCAAGCTATTGTATAGCACGGCTTATCATCCGCAGACTGATGGACAGACTGAGAGAGTCAACCAAGTGTTAGAAGATATGTTGAGAGCCTGTGTGCTTACCTTCGCAGATACTTGGGATCAGTGTTTGCCCTTGGCAGAATTCTCTTATAATAACAGTTATCAAGAGAGCATCAAAATGGCACCCTTTGAAGCACTGTACGGTCGTCGTTGTCGTACACCTCTCAATTGGTCTGAGCCCGGAGAAAGAGAATTCTTTGGAGTTGACCTAGTAAAGGATATGGAAGAAAAAGTCAAACAGATCCAAGAGAATATGAAGATTGCGCAGTCTCGACAGAAGAGTTATGCCGATAAGAGACGCCGACCTCTGCAGTTCGAGATCGGGGATTATGTGTACCTGAAGGTCTCGCCCACCAAAGGAGTCACTCGTTTTGGAGTCAAAGGAAAGCTAGCACCCCGCTACATTGGTCCGTTTGAGATTCTGGATCGTTGTGGCAAGGTCGCTTACAAGCTGAGTTGCCTGATCATCTTTCAGCAGTTCATAATGTGTTTCATGTCTCCCAACTCAAGAAGTGTCTCCGAGTACCTGAACATGTGGTTGAAGTTGAAGGCGTTGAGCTAGAACCCGATCTGTCATACACGGAGTATCCAGTTCGCGTGTTGGATCACAAGGATCGTGTTACCCGAAGAACCACCACAAGATGGTACAAGATCCAGTGGAACCAACACTCTGAAGAAGAAGCCACTTGGGAATCCGAAGACTTCTTGGCAAGGAACTATCCTGACTTTCTCGAATCTCTGTAGATGTAAGGTTTTGCCTTTTCCTTCTTAAGACGTGGAATCTCGGGGCGAGATTTCTTTTAGGGGGAAAGGCTGTAACACCTCTGGTGTTTAATATGTAATTAACCTGACATGTCATCATCTTTAGTCTTTAATCATTCTTGTCATGCATTTAAGTTTGCTAAATACCTGTGTAATGATTTCTTTTTCGAAAACCCTAAAAGCCCAAATCTTCCTTTAAGGGCAAAATGGTAATTTCACCTCTGTGACTTGCTTGTGTATTTTCTTGTTCAGTTTTGTGCCCTGGTGTTTTGTTGTGTTGATCGAAGTTCAAAAATCTAAAACAGATTTCAAATCCCTTTTGAAAAACCCTGATTTCCAAACCCTGGTTTTTACCCCTCTTTTATTAATTTAAAAACTATTCAAAATTTGAAGTTGGTCCTTTTAGCAAAGTTGTAAGTCTTGTCAAGAGAAACAACTTTGGTGTTTACAGTTTTTCAAGTTTCAATATAAAAATCAGAAGTAATTTCAGATTCTTTCAAACTTCTTTTTGTCCCTTTTTCGGTTTTCAAAATTATCTCAAAAACCTTTGAGTTTTAGAAAAGGTTTATGTTGACAAAGTTGTAGGTCTCAAAATTTTAAGCAACTTTGGTGTTTTGAGTTTTCTTTGAGTAGTTCCACTTTTGGGAGTAATTTCAAAAGTTCAGAAAGGGGAAGTTTTGCTTTAAATATCGTCACTGTGCACGAACTCTAAAGTCAGGGGGCCCCGGCCTCCGGCAAGGCCGCCGCGCCGCGCGCGAGCCTCGCCGCCCCTGCCGAGCCCGGCTGACCCGCGCCCGTGCCGCGCGCGGCCAAGCTCTGGCGCTCGCCTTTCCTCTCGGCCCCTACCTGCCGCCGCCTCGCCCATCCCCTACCCCCTCCCTCTTCCCCTACGGCCGCGGACAGCGGGCAGCTGCCGGCCGCCGGCAAGCCGCCGCGCCGCGCGCGAGCTTCCGCCCACGCCGAGCCGCCCTACCCTGCTCCCTACCTCCCTTAATGTCGCGCGAGCGCTCTCACCCCTCGCCCGGACCCCTCCCCAGCTCCGCCCGCGGCTATAAGAAGCCGCGAGTTCCGCCATTACCGCCACCACGGCGCCCCGCACCACCGGACCTCCCCAGCACCAGCCGAGCCCCGCCGTTGCCTTCGCCTTGAGCTGCTTTACCTTCCCGAGCAATCAATTTCACCCCTCCGCCCTCCTCTCGCCGGCGCAGGAGCTTCTTCTCCAACTCCGGCATACGGCCGCGCTTCGGCTAAGCGAGAAATTCGCCGCCGTGAGTTTTCCTCTTTTCCCTCCGACCCTGCCCTTTCTTCCTCACCTCCGTGCGCTTCTAACCGTACCTCGGTGATCTCTTTTGGTGGACAGAGCCGCCGGACGCCGCTCGCCGCCAGAGAGCTCCGCCGAAGCACCGCCACCGTCGAGCTCCGTCCTCCGACCCTGCACCGCCTCGCCGAGCCTCCCACCAGACTCTCGGTGAGCCCGCGAATCTTTCCCCACCCTCGGCTTTCCCAGCTCGAGCTCCGAGCGGCCGAGTCCGCCGTCCGCCTCGCCTGCGTTTCGCCCGAGCCTCCCAGCCAGGCCTCGGACGAAACGACAGCCTCCGTCTCGCCCGAGCCTTCGAGCCAGGCCTCGGACGAAGCAGTCGCTTCCGCCTCGCCCGAGCCCGTTTCACCCGAACCCGCTTCGCTCGAGCCAGGCCTCGGCGAACACATGTCTTCCGATTCGCCCGAGCCTCCCATTTCGCCCGAGCCTTGCGAGGAAAGAGCACAGTGCTCTTTTCCTTTTTGGGAAGTTGTGAATAGTGTTCCTTTTTCTTCTTTTTGTATGATTTTCTGTATTGCTCTAAAAATTCTAAAAATTTTACAGTTGAGTCTTTATACCAGGTAGTATTTTATAAAAATATGAAACTTGACTTTTCTGGAAGAATTTTGAAAATGTAAAATCCCTCTTTTAATTAATAAATGGATGGTTCTGGATTTTTAGAAAATTATTTATAACTCCAAAAATCATGAGATAAATTTTTGTGAGCTTCCTATGCCATGTTTAGTCTCTGGTGAAATTTTGAAGTCTTTTGGAACAAGTTGATTTTTGAGCATTTATCTTTAATTGTTAAATAGTGCCTTTTGTTAATTAATGTCTGATTTTATGTGAGCACCTTAATGACCTCCAAAAATTATGAAATTTGTTTTGCCATCTATCTACACCATAATAAACTTATGTGATTAATTTGGTAATTTTTGGAGCAACTGCATAAAATGACCTTTTTAAATAATTAAGAAAAACAAAAAGGTGATTAAGGTTCATGTTGTTTTGCCCTGTGTTGCATTGTTCATGCTAGCATACTCATGTGCATGCATCATTGCATTCGTATAGTCACCGAAGGAGAAGGCGTCAAGATCGAGGCAGCCGCTGACGAACCTGTCCCTGAGGCTACCCCGAGCTCCGACAACTGCCCTGCCGCCCTCGAGCCTGCCCTTTTTGCTCTTCAAGGCAAGCCCCGGTGCATTTAACCCTTTCCTTGAATTTATAAAATGATTTCCTTAAATGCTTTTGAGTTAAATTATTGCATTAGGTTTATAGGAGTTGTGTGCTATCCTAATTGATGCACTATCCACCTTGACCACTGATACACCCGATACCTGCTTTTCAAAAGTATTTGAAAAATGCTTAGCAATGCTTATTGAATTAGACTTTGCAATAAAATACCAATTTCAAAAGTGTGATCACTTAAGGAATGTTTATGGGAATTTGGTCTTACTCCCCGGCTGTTGGCTTGGTATGTGATCCGTACCTAGTCAATAGCGAGGAGAGGTTGTCCGAGCGTACGGTGCCGTCATGTTGTAGTCCGGGACTCAACAGTTGACACCGACCGGGACAGGGTTGAAAAACTGACGGGACTATTACGCTTGGGTGAGATATAACCAAGGTATAGTTCTGGCTGGAAAATTAGGGACCATCCGTATGGGGGCCTGCTGGTCAAGACTTGTAACTATTCACATACTTCGGAAAGCTCTGGCTCCGAGGAATCCTTTATTGGACCGACAACCGCGCACTGGGAGTGGAGAGATGGCGGGAGTACTAGTTACCCTCGTGGGTTAAAGTCCCGGATTGGAGTGTGTACAAGTACTTCCGGGTGGCGTAGGACCGGGCCCAATCTTGGAGGAATCGTGGTAGACGAGTTGGCATATGCAAGCTTGGGTGCTACATATGCAGTGTGGATAGGGATCCTCAGCTGAGTATTATTTATCCGGATTAACGTTGCTCCTCGGTTATGGAGACTTGGTCCACTGACTGTCAACGGAGAGTGGTTCTCAACTAGGAATGTTTTGAAATGTAAAATGAATCAGGAACGATGAAGAATTGTGGAATACTGAATCTTTCCAAAATAAAATAAGGTTTACAAAATGCTTTTCTGCAAAATACTTGATCTTGCTTAAGCCTTACCTTGACTACCCTAAGCCTCTCATTCCTGAGTCTTCTCCCTTTTTCTTTAGTCGGGTAAGTCTTGTTGAGTACCCCAGTACTCAGGGTTTGTTACCCATGCTGCAGGTATAACAGAGTCCCCGATGTGTCTTGCACCCTGCTGCATGACCATCGTCCAGGAAGAGGCCGATGAGGCCGAAGAATAGTTGTACACCCTCGGGCTGGGTGATTATAAGTATCTTTGCTGTTCTCCACTATGTTGCCTATGTCTATTTCTATTATCATAACTTGGTTTGTAATAACTGCACCTTAATTTCTATTTGGAACCCTGTTTTGTAAAACTAATGTTATTTAAGTCTTCCGCTCTTTATTCCGATGTTATTTGTAAAAGTATGCAATGTTGTAACCGAATTGTGAGATGATCCTGCGGACATTGGGCACTGATGTAGCCCGGTGGCGAACAGGTCTTAATCACATGGAACATGGGTTCGGCTGTCAGAGGTTGACAGGGACATGTGGGCCATGGGATTAGGGTCGTTCCGTCACAGCCCAGTGTGTTCAGGGAATACACAATCGACATGGGTTGTATGGTAAGACCTATGATTTCTGGACAATAAAGGGCCCTAAAGTTAAAGAACCTATTTCAAAACAGAGACGTGTATTGTAGCTGTTGAATCTATCGACAATTGATCGTGACGATGAGGCACGCTCTATGCATCGATCTGTGATGGAATGACAAAAGAAATAAATGAGAAGTTTAAAGATATGAGTTGAGATCAAGGGGGAGAATGTTGGATTGATCTCCACCAGTTAGGCCCAACGGCCTAATTGGACCCTGATCTGCATCGTGATCGGGGATGCCCAGCCCATTAGCAGGCTGGTGGGCCCCCGTCGCACAGTGCCTATAAAGAGGAGGTGGGGGCAGGGCTCTAAAGAAGAGGTGGACAGCCGCTGCCACCGTTCTCACCGTCCTGACCCTAGTCCGATCCCAAGGGTGGCACTGCCAGCGGCGGGAAGCACCACCAGAGTCTTCGCCGCCACTGCACGGTCGCCATCACCAGAGTCCTCTGCTCCCTGCACCAAACGTCGCTGCCCTAGCGCAGAGCTTCACCAACGATCGTGATGGCGGACTACTCCCCTACTCCGATGGTCTGTGCATCCATACCTCTCTGTCTCCCGCTCGGATCTAAAGCATAGAGGCAATGTTCTTCCTGTCTATCTATGTTTATCCTCTCAGATCTACTGCTAGTCAATCCTAGAATGTAACATTCCTATCCTATCCCTCCCCTGCCGGCTGCCGCGGCCGCGGCCGCGGCCGCGGCCGCGGCCGGGATTTGGAGTGGAGGCGCAGCGGCAACCGGGGAGCGCGCGCATGCGATGCCTCTTCCCTTCGGCTGACGACGGCGCGCGTGGGATGTGGCGACGGAGTGATGGGCCGGCCGGCCGGCTGGGGCCAGCCACGTCGAGGGGGCTTGCCGGGCTGCGACAAGACGCTCACCAGCCACCAGGCTGGCCCGCTCATCGCCACCGTCCCCCTGCATCTGCATTAACCCGATGGCGTGGCATGGCATGGCGCGGCCGGGCAACATGTCGTCCCCTGCTACACGTGCGCCCGGCTTCTTTTAACTCCCACCCAACCGGCCAGCCCAACCACTGTCGCTTATTCTGGAGGATCTTATCTAGAACCCAGCTTATTAAGAAATTTCTGTAGTGGCATCGATCGCTAGCATAGGATATTATTAGGATGGGAGTAAATGTACAGCAGGGCAGCGCTTCGTTGGGAGGCATATTGCAGTTAAACAGTGCTCGTGCTCGGTGTCACGCAAGAGTGTATGGTTCTGATTGATCGACATGCTTACATGATACTACTATGTGGTTGTTGACTAGTTGGACTACGCTGGGCTGACGAGACTGGACCCGATGACCAGGTCAAAAATGATCTGACAACTAGTAGTAGTCTGGATGAGGAGGGGCAAGCAGCAATGATAGGCAGTTGCACGCACACTACAGGAGCAGCACGTTCGGCATAGACCACTCGGTGTCTGGGTTAGTCTGGGTCCGGCCGCGGCCGGCGCGCGGCCAGGGCCCCTCTACACGGCCAATTGGTTTGGCAGCGCGCTCCCGCTCCCGCGGTCCAACCCCCAGCAGGCAGCAGCCCAATTCCAGCAGCAGTGCACGCCCGGAGCGGGAGATCATTGCCGCCGCAACAGCCAAGGTGCGCCACCGCGCCGCGGGCCGCCCTGTCCGCTTTGTACCGTGCCGCCCACATGGATGCCTCAGCGCGCCTCACCTTCTCTGCTTGTTTGCCAGGGGGGTTGCTGTAGGCTCGCTCGACTGTTCCCGCTTTACGCAACGCCTTTCGGCCTTTGGCTTAATTTGTCTGCCCGCCCACCTCTCGATCTGCCGATCGCCAGCTCGCTCCCTGAGGACTGAGGTGAAACGTACGCTTTGGGTCAATGATCCACGTCTTTATGACCCAATCGCTGAATGAAATTTGTGGGAATTTGCTTGAGTATGCTTTATGTGGAGTGTGTGTGCTTTGCACTCTTTAATTTACACGATACTATTGTGTCTTTGTGTGCAAAGACCTCAACTAAACGCTCGACGCTCCCGGAAGATTATTTGCCAACCATGTGTCCATGTCCACGTATAAGCGCGCGGTACACTAGTCGTATAATGCTGGAGTGCAATGTCGCGGCCGTACTATTCATTATTAGACTTGTTTCCGTCGATCGCTGTCATCTTCGGGCCGGGGCCTAGACTTCTAGTACTACCGACAACGTACGTATCGATTGCTGAGTTGCTGACGCATGGTTGCCTGATCGAGTCAGTTGAGCTGCCAGTGATCGAAGACGGACCGGCAAAGAAAGCTCAAAGGGGGAGCAAATTAAAGTGCAATCGCAAAACAACATTGCATTGATGACCGCACCAGTATCACAGTACTCCTATGCCAGAACTTCTGAGACACTCCTAACGTCCAAGCTGCTGGTCTTATGAGATTGAAAGGCATAGATATATAGAGATACATGTCATAGATGTTGTTCTCATTGTACCCTCTTTTTTTATTAGTATGTTGGAACAATATTTCATTTTGAAATAAAACCGCCTTCATAAATAACAACTCTTTTCTTTTTATGGGGAGCAAGCATATATATTTTTATTTGTCCTAAGTTAATTCATCCTAAGTTTGATCAAATTTATAAAAAAGACCATTACTTTTTTTGACATCATATAAGCTCCAGTAGAAATATTATGGAATCTATTTTTATAACTTACCTTTTTATACTTTCTAAAGGTTAATGTGTGTTTCCCTATAATTTTGGTCAAACATAAGATATGTTAGGACAAGTGAAAATACGCTACGTACGTACTCCCTCCGTCCCTGAATAAATAGATTTCTAGAATTGTCCTAAGTCAAACTTTTTAAACCTTGACCGAATATTTAGAATAATACGTCAAGATTTATGATACCAAATTAGTATCATTAGATACATCATAGAATATATTTTCATAATATGTTCATTTTATATCATAGATATTTTTTACTTTTTTCTATAAAGTTGGTCAAACTTTAAAAAGTTTGACTGACACGGATTCAAGGAATCCATTTATTCAGGGACAGAGGGAGTATATGTTAAGATGCACGGAGTACCTGCATAACCGTAGGGTAATAAAGCAAACAACCATGCATGTAGACCAGAGAAATGGATCATGCCATAATATATTTGCACCAATGCTTTTTGCAAGGCACTGCTGCACTCCCTCCTTAAGTCAGTTTGATGGAAAATTGCTCTTTGACTTGGCTGCTCACAGTTTTTTTTTTTTTGGGGGGGGGGGGGGGGGGGGGGGGGTTGGGGGGGGGGGGGATTTGGGGTACTCTCGTTTTAGTCCCTTTTTTTATGGATTGAGACAGGTGCTTTGAAGACAAAAGCCGTAGTTCTAGCTTTTTGATCATCATAGCAGCTCCCACAAAGACCAGAGACAAGTGCTACCACATCAAATGCATCGGGGTGTTAGTACATTATACGGAGTATATAGGAAGCTATGCACCTACCACTCCGGTTCGAGTTCTCAAATTGAATGGTAGTTTCTTTTTTTTGTGACTAGGTTCTTATATTATTGAAAAACCCCACATAGTTCCTCATAGTAAGTCCTTTTTTTGTACATTGCATATATCATGGTGTTTGAAACAAACGGGCTATTTATTTGCTTGTATTTGTGAGATTAGGGGTATTAGTTTGATGGAATTGTCTTAAAATCAGTAAAAAAATAGATTTATTTATAAGAAACGTATTGATGTATAATGATGATTTATAACCACACAGATATAGTTTTACTAGCATAAAAGGAAAATTTTAAATAACCATAATTAGCAGCTAAAAATATATGTTGCCAATTTCACCATAACAAATCAAAAATACAAAAACACGTTTTTGACTGATTAATAGCTTTACAGTTGATATGGAGCCTAACTATAACTATTATTTTATGCTTATTAGGGTGGGGTGTGCCTCAGCACCTTTACAAGTTTTTCACTTGTCAGTTGTTTTTTATGTTTACATACAGTATATCACCTATAAAACTACAGCTATACATTAGCTTAAAATTGCTGTATTATTTGAGAGCTATATATCTGGAATGTTGATTAAATGGCTAAATAAAAGAGCAAACTAATAAACATCAATATTTTTTCAGCCAACTTAAAAAAACCAGGCACTTAACTAACATATTTAATCGTCTTGTATAAGCCTGATTAGAAAATGGGAAAGTCTGCTCTTCTCTTTCGATAGATATACGCCTGACACATGCTATCGCTTCTTTTGGGAAAAAAAAAGAGGGAAAATGAGAAAACGTGCTGTACTCCCGGTGGTCTGATTAGAAAATGAGTAGTACTGTACATGAATCACTTATGTACGTCAATGGCTCAATGCTATTTCCGTGACCGTGTTTCCCGGGATTAAACAATGGCAGTAGCGCGGCGTAACAAATAAACTCGCATTCATCCACATCAATTTATAAAAACCCATACGTTCTCAAAAAGAGAGAAGCGTACTATATATAGATCCAACAGAAAGAACAAAGTCCAGTTTCTAGTACACAGAACGAGTAGTAGTTTACTACTACAATCTACTTTTGCAATAAATGTAACTCTTTTAGTTTGACACCGGAAAATCCATTCCGTATATATATGGCTAACATACACTATTAGAGAACAGGCCTTTGGACGATTTGCAAAATCAGCATTAGTCACAGAAAAATTTACGCCCGGGACTAGAAAGATCTTTAGCCCCGGTTGGTAACAGCCCAACGGCTCAATTGTCAGAGGGGCGTTTAGTCCCGGTTGGTGTTACCAACCGGGGCTAAAGGCCGGTCTTTAGCCCCGGTTGGTAACATCAACCGGGACTAAAGGTTTTGTCCCGGTTGGTGTATCCAGCCGGGGCTAAATGTTGGCATCTTTAGCCCCGGTTGGTAACACCAACCGGGACTAAAAGGTTTTGCCCCGGTTGGTGTACCCAGCCGGGGCTAAATGCCAACATTTAGCCCCGGCTGGGAATAAGGACCGGGGCTAAATGTCCCTCCTTATATTTGAACTGTTCTTCCACCTCAAGCCGTGCCCGAGCTCCTGTCTTCATTTTTTCTTCCTTCAGTCACTTGCTTGTTTGCTCTCTTCTCCGGTGATTTTTGTTTGTTAACACATCTCCGGCGATTGATTTATTTCATTACATCTACACCGCCATCGACTTCTTGAAAGGTTACTAGCTTAAGTTTTTTATTTTTGTAGCTATTTTGAGTTCATTGACTTGATAGTTTAATTAGTTTATTTTAATCTTTTAGAGAAACAGAGATCATTTAAATCATTTATTGACAAAAAAAAGAAATATATAATACTTTAGTTTACAAAATGTGACCGGTTTAATTAGTTTTTTTTGAGAAATAGAGATCAGCTAAATCATTTGTTTACAGAAATTAGAAATATATAATACTTTAGTTTACAAAATGTGACCAGTTTAATTAGTTTATTTTATTATTTTGGAGAAATAGAGATCAGTTAAATTATTTGTTTACAGAAGTTAGAAATATATAATATTTTAGTTTACAAAATGTGACCGTTTAATTAGTTTATTTTAATTTTTTGGAGAAATAGAGATCAGTTAAATCATTTATTTACAGAAATTAGAAATATATAATACTTTAGTTTACAAAATGCAGTAGGATGTCTGCTTGGTATGTTGTTTTCGAGGGCACCAAGCCAGGTATTTACACCAGCTGGGCCGAGTGCAGTCAGTATGTCCTCAAAGTTAAGAGAGCTGTGCATAAAAAGTACAAGTCTTTTGAGGAAGCTTCTGCAGCTCTAGAGGCTTTCAACTCAAGAATCAACTCAATTCCTACTGTACCTACCCCTACCTTAACTTCCTATCAGGTTGGAGTGGCAGTCAGTCCATCTTGTTGGACTGTGATGTGAGAAAAATGTGCAGGTGTTGTTAGTTGCTTTGGTTGTGGCCAAGTGGATTAGGCTGCACTGTTATCTTGATGTAATAATTAATTAGACAAGTTCAACTGCTACTACTTTTATGCCACCAGTAAGAATCACTAAATTTGGGTGTAATAAACTTGTTTATAAATTTGAGCTAGAAAATTAAATTTGCTGATAAGAATGAGAGATATAATCATGTTATATGTCATTTTATAATTTCATTTGTTTATAAGAATGAGAGATATAATTATGTGATATGTCATATAATGCAGACGATGACACGTCACTGGATATACTGTGACACCCTAGTATCAAGCACTGCATTAGGAATTGCAATTAGCTACTAAGAAGCATAAGCATTGCATTGCATCATTTCATGTGCATGAGAGTGCTTTTGTCTTTTGTTTATTTATTTGGATGTGGATTTCTATTTGACTCGATGATCTAAGTGGATTTCTGTTTTGGCAAAGAGTTTTATAAAATAGAGAATATTGAGTAGAGTATTTTTCATGTTGGAGTTTTGACCTAGTTCAGATTAGTTTGTAAATAAAAAATAAGTCAAACAAAATGATTTATACTTCAAAATTGGCTTTGTTTATGTGGAGGATTTAAAAATGGTTTTCAGAAAAAGTGTCCTATATGAAAGTTGTAGAGAAAATTATTTTGAGCAACTTTCATATTTGGGTCAAAACCTAGTTCGGAGTTTTTGAAACTGTTTTTGAGTGGTCAATGTTGGAAAAGAATTTGGAAAAAGAAAAAGGAAAACGATTTTTCCCCGCGCCCCACCTTTCGGCCCATCTGGCCTTTCGGCCCAGCTCAGCCTGCGCCCGCTCGCCAGCGCTCGCCCGCGTGCCGCGCGCGCCGCGCGCTGCCGCCGCTGACACGCCGCGCCGTACGCCGGCCGCAACCGCCACGTGGCCGCCGCATCCTGCCGAGGATCCTCGCCGGCCACTCCTCGCTCGATTCTCTCTCACCCGAGCACGCAAGCTATCTCTCCCGGCCACTCTCCGCTCGCCTCGCCTGCCGCGCCCGCTCGCCGTGCACGGCATCGCCCGCGCTGCCTCGCCGACCGCGCCGCCGTGTCCCGCCACGACCACCGGCCGGTCAAGCCGATCAAAACCCCGAGCGCACCGCACTCCCCTCTCCCCACTGCCATTCCACTCGCCCGCTCTCACTCCCGCTCTCCCTCTCCGCTCCCACGAACGCGCAAGCATCCGCCACTCTCGCCGACCGTTCACCACCATCACTCCCCTCCGCCGTTCCGGCCACACCCGACCACCACCATCCAATCCCTCTCGCCAGCCTCTCCGCCTACGCCGTGCACACGCCGTGCGCACGTCGCCATCCCCGACCGAGCCCCGACGCCGCCGGAGGACGAAGCGCCTCTTTCGGTCCGTCAGTCGCCACCGCCGAGCCGTAACGCCGTTCTTCCCCAACCCGAGCTCCACCGACTCCTCTTCTTCATCATCGAACTTCACCGAGTCAAGGCAAGGTGAGAACACCTATCCACCTCAACGCTACCGCTCCCTATCTCACTCTTCTCCCCGGCCGAGCGCCATGGGCGCCGCCGCGGACCTCGCTCGTGGCCAAGCTCCTCTGGAGCCACCCGAGCCAAACCAACCCCGTAGCTTTGCTCCTTAGGGTTCACTCGAGCTTTTGCCTCCCCCAATTTCTCCGGCCGCCGCCGGAAACGGCGTAGCCGCGCGTTGCCGCCATCACCGTGCGCCGCCGCTCGCCGCCGGCATGCTCCGGCCGTGCGCTAGCCAAACCACCTACACCACTCGATGCGCCTCGTCGAGGCGAGTTCACAAGCCTAGCTTCCCCGCCGGCGACCTCACCGACGGTCAAACCTCTCCCCTGTTTTCCGCCTCGCCCGAGCCTCCGAGCCAGGCCTCGGACGGGCGATTGTTTTCCGCCTCGCCCGAGCCTCCGAGCCAGGCCTCGGACGGGCGATTGTTTTCCGCCTCGCCCGAGCCTCCGAGCCAGGCCTCGGACGGGCGATTGTTTTCCGCCTCGCCCGAGCCTCCGAGCCAGGCCTCGGACGGGCGATTGTTTTCCGTCTCGCCCGAGCCTCCGAGCCAGGCCTCGGACGGGCGATTGTTTTCCGCCTCGCCCGAGCCTCCGAGCCAGGCCTCGCACGGGCGATTGTTTTCCGCCTCGCCCGAGCCTCCGAGCCAGGCCTCGGACGGGCGATTGTTTTCCGCCTTGCCCGAGCCTCCGAGCTAGGCCTCGAGCGAACCCTCGGACACTGTCTCGTTCGAGCCGGGCCTCGAGCGAACGCACACCTATTCCGTGCGCCGAGTGTTTCCCAGAAAACGTTTTCCAAAATGTTTTTCTATTTCCAGTAAATGCTTGTTTATTTTGTAGATCCTGTTTTGTTAGTCCAAATGGAGTGCTTTCAGTTTTGTTAGCTTGTTTGTGAGTAGATCTGCCATGGAAAAATATAAAAGTATTTTTGGTAAGAGTTTATGTTACTGTTTTCATTTATTCCAGTTTATATGCTTTTGCTAAGATAAATGGTTATATATGTTTTCTGGTTGAGTTAATTTCTGGAAAATTTTGTGTAAATTTATTATCATGTTTTACACCTGTGAAAAATATAGGATGCACTGTTTATGTGGAAAAAGTTTCTGTTATGATTAAAAGTCCTTTTTGGCTGATTTCTTAAGAATAAATGTTAAGGTGTTTTACATGCTGAAATAAAATATGGAAAAATTTGTATAGTCTCTTTTTATGATATCCAAGCTAAGAAAAATGTAAGCATGAGCTGTTGTATGAAGAAATCTGAAGTTGTTTTACAAATGTGCTTTTCTGTGTTTTTCTTTGGAAATTCATGTAAGAAATAATACAATGTTTCTGTTCATGAAACTTTCTTGATAAGCAAAAAATGTGAAGTAGAATCTGGGAAAAATATGAAATAGAGTTGTGCACCCTTTTACAGTAGGGTTGTAGTTCAAAGTACCTTTTTGGGCTGTTTGCTTGTCATTTTTGTATCTGCAGTTCGGTATTTTATTTTTGGCTGAAATTTGTTCAGTGGAATTCAGCAACTGTTGTTTGCCTTCTGGAATTTTCGTGGATTTTTCTGAGTCAAGAAAAGTGCACTTGCAGTTCAAACCTAAGTTTCTTTTGATTTATTAAATAAGAGAAAGGTGAATAAATGGATTTTGTTTCATGAATTAAATAAGTATTTACCTCAATGTCAAAAGTGGTTCAACAAGTTGGTTTTGTTGGTTTGCAAGAAATGCTCTTCTCATACCACACATCTTGCACCCGCATTGCAAATATTTATTATTCGTCGCATGCAATAGGATCGACCTCTCCGGAGCCCGAGCAGGAGCCAGAAGCAAACGCCGAGCAGCAGATTCCGGAGCTTCAGCAAGCCGAGGAGGTCGACCCCGCCAGCGACACTAACTTGCCCGAGTGCCCCTCCCACGAGGCCTCGGTCTTCACCCAAGGCAAGCCCCGGAGCATTCTAAGCCTCCTATTATTTACAATTAAATTACTTGAGTCCTTTTATATTGTGATGCATTAGGTTTAGGAGTTGGAATGAATCCTACTTGCTGCATTACCATTCCTTGGTTATTGATTAATATCTACCTTGTTATCCTGTTATTTATTTATAATGTAGAATTGCTTAGCTTGCTTAATAAAAGTAGTAGTTAAGGATGTTTCCGTAATACCCCGGATGTGTAGTTACCGGATCACGGTTGGCTATATTTGCTATCGTGGAAAAGAACCTGAGTAGTAATGAAATACGGTCAACTGGGAGGCAAGGCACAAGTTTGGAAACTTGGGGCAGTCCATCCGTTGGATCGTGTAGGTTTGTATCGATGTTGGCCCTCGTTCATTTTTGAACGCGCCCTTTTACTTAGGGATACGTCGGTGCCGTAATCATCGACCCCAAAGCCGGTTAGAAGCTGTTCGGGCCGGTCTCAACCCGTGTCGTGCCCTCTAGTATGGAAATTGCGATCTGCCGCGTGAGGCCATCGCCAGGTTCCAATTGGGCGGTCCGTGCTTGAACCGCGACGATTACCACCACGAACAAGCGTCGAGCGGTTGCCCAATGCATGGACCCGACGGGGAAAGTGTGGGCTGGTATTAAAAGTCTTTCATCAGCTGATTTGGAATTCGATTCGAGTCGCCGTCTCCCCCGGTTAGTGGGAAACTATGGCGAGCTTCACCACGATACAACTCCATGTGATGTTTTAAAGGTTCAACTAAAATGTGGATAAGTCAACTGGATATGGTTATATTATTGATTGGTAGATTCAAGTGAGTGCTCTAGTACAGGTGAAAAACCTAGAATTAAGGAATATGTCTAAAAATGACAGCTCATCATTATCATTAATTACCTCTTATCTAAAATTAAGCTTTTTCGCAACTGAAAGATCCCAGCTCTACCTCAAAAGCCTTGCATACCCTTGGGGTCTTTATTTTCAGTTGGACGGGTAAGTCTAGCTGAGTACATTCCCGTACTCAGGGTTTATCCCGTTTGTTGCAGATGGCCAGGTCTACTTTGGCTATTGTAAGCACTGCCTCTACCCCGTGGAAGGTGATGAGGAGTAGGCCCAGGGCAGGGTCGTCCAGAAGCTCCCCTTTTTCTTTTGATGGTCTGAGACTTCTAGTGGCACATTATCTAAAAAGGGAAGAGTGAGTTGTGTGAGTTGGTTTATCAAACAATGTTTTATTTGGACCACATGTGTAGTGGTCGTATTTCAAACTAATTCAGCTTCCGCACTTTTAAATTCAGTATTGTAATAACTCCGTTTTAAATTCGCACTCTGATATTTTAAATTCGGTTTCGTTTTCGTTATGATGTATCTTTACGAATGTAATCCTTGAACGATGCGATCCTGTATGATGTATGGTGTTAGAAATCCTTCGAGATTTCCGGACTACCGGGGTTATATGGGTTCAAGTATGAGTTGAAGTCAGACGGATTTGACTAAGATAATACTTGAGCTCTTATAATCAGGACGGTTCCGCCACATGTACAATGCCGATCGTCGCTCAAAAGAGTTCATTGATGGCGTGCATTATTTTTTAAGAGTGGCCGAGACAAACAAGCGGAATGGTTTTATGTGTTGCCCATGTGCCCTTTGTAATAATTCAACGGAATATTCTAGCTCAAGGAGTCTTCACTCACACTTGTTCAAGTCGGGTTTCATGCCAAACTATAGTTGTTGGACGAAGCATGGAGAAATTGGGGTTATGATGGAAGAAGGTGAAGAAGAACAATTGGACCCTGACGATGACATTATTGCTCAATACGGTGACTTTGGTGATACTGCAATGGGGGAAGGTGAAGAAGAGGCAAGTGCAGAAGACACACTCGCTGAAGATGATGCTCTTGGTGATGTCATTCGTGATGCACAAAGAGATTGCGAAAGTGAAAAGGAGAAGGCTAAGTTTGACTGTATGCTAGAGGATCACAGGAAATTACTATACCCGTCTGCTGCAGATGGACAAAAAAAGTTGGGTACAACACTTGAGTTGCTACAATGGAAGGCACAAAATGGTGTATTTGACAAGGCATTTGGACAATTATTGAAGATTATAAAACAAAAGATGCTTCCGAAACCTAACGAATTGCCCGCCACTACGTACGAAGCAAAACAAGTCGTCTGTCCTTTGGGTTTAGAAATCCAGAAGATAAATGCATGTCCTAATGACTGCATCCTGTACCGTGGCAAGGAATACGAGAATTTGGATGAATGCCCTGTATGTAACGCGTCACGATATAAGATCAGGCGAGATGACCCTGGCGATGTTGAGGGTGAAGAACGTCCCCGGAAGAAAATTTCTGCCAAGGTTATGTGGTACGCTCCTATAATACCACGCCTGAAACGTCTGTTCAGAAACAAGGACCATGCAAAGTTGGTGCGATGGCACAAAGAAGACCGTAAGGTAGACAACATGTTGAGACACCCTGCTGATGGGTCCCAGTGGAGAGCAATAGACAGAGAATTCCCGGAATTTGCAAAAGACGCTAGAAACTTAAGGTTTGGTTTAAGTACCGACGGGATGAATCCTTATGGGGAACAGAGCAGTAGTCATAGCACGTGGCCTGTTACTCTATTTATCTACAACCTTCCTCCATGGTTATGCATGAAGCGGAAGTTCATTATGATGCCAGTGCTCATCCAAGGCCCGAGACAACCTGGCAACGACATCGATGTCTACCTGAGGCCATTAGTTGAGGAACTCCTACTTTTATGGAGTGAATCAGGTGTACGTGTGTGGGATGATTACAAACAGGAACACTTTGACCTGCGAGCATTGTTGTTCGTAACAATCACTGATTGGCCTGTTCTAAGTAATCTTTCAGGACAGACAAACAAGGGATATAATGCATGCACACATTGTTTTGATTACATGGATAGTATATATTTGAAAAAATGTAGAAAGGTAGTGTACCTTGGCCATCGTCGATTTCTTTCCGTGAATCACCAGGTTAGAAAGAAAGGCAAACATTTTAAAGGTGAGACAGACCACCGGAGCAAGCCTCGCAACAGAACTGGAGAAGATATACTTGAGATGATCAAGGATGTGAAAGTAGTCTTTGGAAAGGGGACGGGCAGTGAACCTGTTCCGAAAGACGCTTTGGGACACGCACCCATGTGGAAGAAGAAATCAATATTTTGGGAGCTACCCTATTGGCATGTACTAGAGGTCCGCCACGCGATCGACGTGATGCACCTGACAAAGAATCTTTGTGTCAACCTTCTAGGATTCATGGGTGTGTATGGAAAGTCTAAGGATACACTTGAAGCACGACAAGACTTGCAGCGCATGAAAGAACGAGACAACCTACATCCAGAGAAGACAGATGATGGACGCCATTACTTAAGACCTGCTAGCTATACTCTTAGCAATGAAGAGAAGGAAATCATGTTTGAATGCCTAAACAGCATCAAGGTCCCATCTGGATTCTCCTCCAATATAAAGGGAATAATAAATATGCAAGATAAGAAATTCCTAAACTTAAAGTCGCATGACTGCCACGTGCTTATGACGCAATTGCTTCCGGTTGCTTTAAGAGGAATTCTACCTCCACATGTACGTCTGGCCACTGTGAAGCTATGTGCATTCCTCAATGCAATTTCTCAGAAGGCAATTAATCCACTAGAACTAGCTACTCTACAGAATGATGTGGTTCAATGTCTTGTGAGCTTTGAGTTGGTGTTCCCTCCATCCTTCTTTAATATCATGACACACCTCCTAGTTCACCTGGTCAAGGAGATTCATATTCTCGGTCCTGTGTTCCTACACAACATGTTCCCCTTCGAGAGGTTCATGGGAGTACTGAAAAAATATGTTCACCAACGTGCTCGGCCAGAAGGAAGCATCACCAAGGGCTATGGGACAGAGGAGGTCATAGAGTTCTGTGTTGACTTTATTCCTGACCTTGACCCGATTGGTGTTCCTGAATCACGACACGAGGGGAGGCTGTGTGGAAAGGGGACACTAGGGAAGAAAACATATATCGGTACGGGGAACGATTATTTCAATAAAGCGCACTACACAGTTCTTCAAAACTCATCAGTGGTGGATCCATATATCGAGGTACACAAGGAGTTCCTACGATCCCAATTTCCTGGGAAGAATGAAGTTTGGATTACACGTGAGCACATGAATACTTTTAGCACTTGGTTGCGAAAAGAATGTCTGGGTGATAACAATATTGATGAGCAACTATATTTGTTGGCTAGGCAACCATCATGGCACATCCTCACGTACAAAGGATATGAGATAAATGGAAACACATTTTACACCATTGCCCAAGATAAAAGGAGCACAAACCAAAACAGTGGTGTTCGCGTAGATGCCACAGACCCAAATGGGAATAGACAAACATATTACGGCCGCATAGAGGAGATTTGGGAACTAGACTACGGACCTAATTTTACAGTCCCTTTGTTTCGATGCCAATGGGTCAAGACGACCGGAGGCGGAGTAACAGTTGACAAGGAGTATAGAATGACAACAGTGGATCTCAACAATATTGGATACAAAGGTGAACCATTCGTCCTTGCTGTTGATGTGAATGAGGTGTTCTACGTGAAAGACATGTCTACAAAACCCAAGAGAGGGAAAAATGATGAAAAATCAACCAAAGAGCCAAAACGCCACATAGTTCTTTCAAGAAGAAGAAACATCGTGGGAATTGAGGACAAGTCAGACATGTCAGAAGATTATGAAAGGGATGACCGAATACCGCCCTTCAGTGTGACCAAAGACCCAAGCATCCTGCTAAATGCTGAGGAGACTCCATGGTTACGACATGATCATAACCAAGGGACATACGTCAAGAAGAAGATCACCAGTGTACCCGTTTGATATATAGTGATGTTTTAACTAATATTATGTATTACAGTTTTTGTGTAATTAATAATGATTATGGATAGTCATGGTTCGTTGATGTTTTATCTTTTTAAATTATATTGCAATTTAACAGTGAATTTCTCTACCGTGTATTTGGACAATGAAAGATGAACAACCCAAAATTTAACGTTCAGATAATGCAAAAATAATTTTCCTATCGAGAACCAGTTGTTTTAGATATTTAAATTTAACATTATATTTTTGCATTAACAAAATATGAATTGTTATTTACATTTATATTCGTTATTATAAGAAAAGAAAAGAATTTATGTTACAAAATGTTCTACTACACAATAAGGTAAAAGGAAATACAACTGTTATTTTTAAGTAATTTTATGCCTAATATTGAATTTACTATGCAATTAACAAGTATTACAACATATTAATATAGTCAAAACTTAATTCAAAACCCAAAATACAGAAAACCCAAAACAAAGGCGGGAGAAACCCCTTTAGTCCCGGGCCGTGGCACCACCCGGGTCCCGGGGCGTAAGCCCGCCCGGGGCTAAAGGTCCACCCCTTTAGCCCCGGGCGGGCTTACGCCCCGGGACTAAAGGTCTTTTAGTCCCGGGTGGTGCCACCGCCCGGGACTAAAGGTGCCCCGCGTATATAGGGCACAGGGCCCTCCTCATTCCTCAGATCGACGTCAGAGTTTGCGCCGCCACCTCCGTCTTCGCCGCCGTCTCGTCCTCCCGCTCGCCGTCGTCCTCGGTGCCCTCGGCCTCCCTCGCCGTCCTCCGCGGTGCCCTCGGCCTCCCTTCCGCGCGCGCGGCGCCCTCGGCCTCCCTTGTGTCGCTGCCGTCATCGGCCTCAGAGAGCTCCGGCCCTCGCCGTCGTCCGCGCGGTCCCTCGGCCTCCCTCGCCGTCGTTCGCGGCGCCCTCTGCCGTCGAGCTCGCTTTTGCCGCGCGCCGCCGTCGCGACATCCTCGCCGTTCGCCGCGGGCCGTTGCTCCCCTTGTGCCGTCGTGTCTCGTCCTCGCCGTCGTCTCGCGGCCGCTCCAGCCGTGTGCCTCGTCCTCGCGCTGCCGGTGAGGAGTGCCACCGCGCGTGCGCGTGTGTGTGAAGTGTTTGTGCGTGTGCGTGTGCACTGTGTGCAGTGTATGTGTGTGTGCAGTGTGTAAAGTGTGTGTGCACTGTGTGCAGTGTATGTGTGTGTGTGCAGTGTGTAAAGTGTGTGTGCACTGTGTGTAAGGAAAAAGAAAATAGAAATCCATATGAATCGAAAATAGAAAATAGTTTTTACCCTAACAAAATATTATGTTTACACATGTAGATAAAAAGAGATTGGTCGCGTTGACCGCGCCGTCTGCCGTCATCCTCACCGTGTGATCCTCACCGCAACGTGATCTTCGTCGTCGTCCGTTGTCGTCCTCACCGCGACATCATCCTCGCCATCGTCCGTCGTCGTCCTCTCATCAACGGTGTGTCCTTTGTGTTAGATGGAGGAGGAATAATCACTTAGATAATTTGGTCTTTAGATATGTAAACATTTATTTATATCGGTCGTGTATATGTTTATGGAATAATCACTTGGATATGTTTATGGAATAATCACTTGGATATGTTTATGGAATAATCACTTGGATATGTTTATGGAATAATCACTTGGATATGTTTATGGAATAATCACTTGGATATGTTTATGGAATAATCACTTGAATATGACTTTTCGATCATGTCAGTAGTGTTATTTTTACGAATATAGTCTTTATGGATATATGTTATTTTTAATGTTGTCAAAACCTAGACCCGAAACCCCCTAAACCCAAACCCGAAACCCAAACGCGAAACCCTAAACCCGAAACCCTAAACCCCAAACCCGAAACCCTAAACCCGAAACCTAAACACTAAACCCGAAACCCGAAACCCTAAACCCGAAACCTAAACACTAAACCCTAAACCCTAAACCCTAAACCCGAAACCCTAAACCCGAACCCGAAACCCTAAACCCTAAACCCGAAACCCTAAACCCTAAACCCGAAACCCTAAACCCTAAACCCTAAACCTAAACCTAAACCCTAAACACTAAACCCTAAACCCTAAACCCGAAACCCCAAACCCGAAACCCTAAACCAGAAACCTAAACACTAAACCCGAAACCCTAAACCCGAAACCTAAACACTAAACCCTAAACCCTAAACCCGAAACCCGAAACCTAAACCCTAAACCCGAAACCCTAAACCCGAAACCCGAAACCCTAAACCCGAAACCTAAACACTAAACCCTAAACCCTAAACCCTAAACCCGAAACCCTAAACCTGAAACCAAAACATTAAACCCTAAACCCGAAACCTAAACCCGAAACCCTAAACCCGAAACCCGAAACCCTAAACCCGAAACCTAAACACTAAACCCTAAACCCTAAACCCTAAACCCAAAACCCGAAACCCGAAACCTAAACACTAAACCCTAAACCCTAAACCCGAAACCCTAAACCCGAAACCTAAACACTAAACCCTAAACTCGAAACCCTAAACCCTGAACCCCAAACCCGAAACCCTAAACCCGAACCCTAAACCCTAAACCCGAAACCTAAACACTAAACCCTAAACCCGAAACCCTAAACCCTAAACCCCAAACCCGAAACCCTAAACCCTAACCCTAAACCCTAAACCCGAAACCCGAAACCCTAAACATGGTGTTGAATAAAAATGAATATGGTCTTTATGAATATATATATATATATATACGTTATTTGCAGAAATATGGTGTTTATTATCCTCCATGTTATTCGCAGAAATGGCCGACCCAGTTGACAACATGGAGGAGGAAATGTACGAATTAATCAACAGCGGCGCTAATCAAGATTTAGCAGGTGACGATAACAATAATCAAGAAGTAGATGACGACAGTCAATACTTTGCCGATTATGAAGAAATAATGCAAGAAAATACTGGCGAGGTATATACCTACAATAATCTCTATGTGCACATGAAATTCTAAATAATTTATAAATTTATTTATAATCTACTGTTCCTACATACGTAGCCCTCCGGATCGACAACGACTACCGGGAAGAGTAGGACCGTACGAGGTCCGAAGAAGCCGTTGGATGGCCGGTACATTATCTCAGAATTCAACGAGGAAACAGGCCAAATACTTGGAGAACATGCACAGAAATTTGTTGGCCACTGTGGGTACCTTGTAAGGGATAAGATCCCGATCAGTGCTCGTGAATGGAAGAAAAAGACAAGTGCTCCTCATATAAGTTTTGTCTCTGATCTTGATAAGGAACTGGTTTGGCAAGATGTCCTTGCACATTTCACACTTGAAACAGAAGATATAAATTTGAAGGCAAGAGTTCAGGACTGGGCTATGAAGAAAATGGCAATACTATTCCAGGGCTGGAAGAAGACCTTATACAACAAATTTATCAAGAACGACCTAACTCCGGATTTCAACACTAAGGCCTACGTCAAGTTGAGGCCATTTTGGGATGAGTTTGTAGAATTCAAGAAATCAGAAGAGGGCGAGGCACGGGTCAGAAGGAACCAACAGAATGCCCGACAAAAACAATACCACCATCACTTGGGATCAGGTGGCTACAAGAGTGCCATTCCTAAATGGGAAAGAATGGAACGAGAGTTGCTAGCCAAGGGCATTGAACCAGAATCGATAAACTGGCCTGAGCACGCCAAGTATTGGTTTTTTGGTCTTGGAGGAAGCCTGGACCTACAGACAGGAAGGATACAGTATGGAGAAAAACTCCATAGAGCAGCAGAAAGATTTGCTTATGCTAGAGAAATGGCTGCCAGTGGCAGGTGGCAGCCGAACAGAGACAAGGACGAGCTGACATACGCCCTGGAGAATCTTGAACATGGTGGGAGAACCAGAGGCTATGGGGAGGTGTCGTGGGAGCATGCCTTCCCTCGGGACATAGAGACCTATAGAAGCAGCGCGAGAAAGAAGGAGGAGGAGGCACAGCGGTTGCAAAGGTTAGAGGAAATGGTTCTTCAGTCACAGGCCGCGGCTCTTGAAGCAGTTGAGCGAGAAAAAGCACTTGAAGGCAAAATGAACGAGGAAATAAAAAGGCAAGTGCAGTTAGCAGTAAGTTCGATGCAAAGGCAATCTGCATCAGAGCCGGGAGTCAACATCAGCCCCCCTGATCAAATGAAAAGCAGTTGCGCTTCCACAGAGGTCCCAGACGCAGCACTGCGCTTTCCCGTGGATGACATCACCGAGCCTCTCATGACATGTGAACTGCATATTCCATAGGGGAATGCCACAGTCATGGTGGCTATAGGTGTTGTATCTCCTATCGATCCTACAAACACACCAAGATGTCATGGGGCAATAATACCTCCTGGATATGCTAGCGTCTCGGTGGATAGGGTGGTGAAAGGTTACGACAATGTCGTACTTGACATTGAAGGAGGTGATGGCGAGAAGACATTAGGAGAAGCGGAGAAGACATTCATATGTTGGCGCAAGCGCTATATCATAATTCCTGGCGCATCACCTCCTCCTCCTCAACAACCTAACCCTAGGTGTGTATGAAATTAGTGAATGAAAGTTAATAGTATTGGTGAGCTAATAGTATAAATGGATACTCATACCATGTTGTTTTCGCAGCAGGACATCCCCCAACCTAAGTCCAATTATGCATTCACCACATGATCACAGTGTTGCGGGCGATGATGATCAAGATCAAACACGACGGGATCCATCACCGCCACTGGCCCCATCTCCTCCACGACGGGATCCAACACCGCCAACGACCCCATCTCCCCCACGGCGTGATCCAACACCGCCGCCACCTGCCCCATCTCCTCCACGATGGGATCCAACACCGCCACCGGCCCCATCTCCCCCACGGCGTGATCCAACACCGCCACCGGCCCCACCATCTCCTCTAAAGCGGGCTCCGACACCGCCACCTGCCCCATCTCCACGGCGGGTTCCAACACCTCCACCGCCAACAAAGAAGAGGCCTGTCACACAAACAAAGGCGTCAGCACCACCACCTCCGAAGAAGACAGCCTCTGTGAGAAAACCAGCTCCCAAGATGACAAAACTTGCATATGACATGACCGAGGAGGAGACTGAAGTTGTAGTGCAAAAAGACTTGAACAAGTTCTTCGACGCTGCCATTGCTAGTGGTCGAGCAAAGCGAAACCCGGAGAAGCCGTACCTTTTTGTTCGTCCTGAAAAACTAAGGCAAACTGTGGACGCTCACCAAAAAAAGGTACGTGCTGCCCGTAAGGCTTCGCCAAAATCAGACTATGATCGCACGCTCAGCAAATCACTTGAGGAGGCCAAGAAGACAAAGAAGAGAGCAGGAAAGGGTGTCCCACAGCTCGGGGAACAAAAGCAGCAATCAGTGCCAGATCTAGTTGTTGGGAATGAATACGGTTCAAACATGGACGTCATACAACAAGCATATGGAGACGTTGATCCTGAGCATCTGCTCAAATTTTTGGAGGAAACTGGTTTAAATGTGGAAAACATACTCGGAGAAGCAGGCATCAAAAGTGCTGCAGTTGTTGATAAATGGCAGAGGGCATATGTATATGGTCAAAGTCTATACAACCCAGCGGCCCTGAGGGATCTTGGTACACAAATGCACTTGCTAAATCAGTGGTACCTTACGGCGTGTGGCAGAAAAGCTGATGACTACATTTGCGTCAGAATTAGAGACCATGATTACTTTCGTGGTGATGACGTCATATATGTTCAGTTTAATGAGTTACATCAGCTCTGCCACATGGACGCTCTTGACAAATCTCTCGTCAGCTGCTTTTGCCTGTAAGTTATTGTTTCTTTTAATAATCTCACTTTAGCTTATGTATATGTATAAGTAATTATCCTCACACTAGCAAGCGTTTGTAAACATGTGCAGAAACATGATGAGACAACTAAGGCGTAAAAATGACAAGGAGATTGGTTTCATCGATCCATATATCGTCTTCAAGCCCCCAAGCAATACTCCCTCGGATGCATGGAAAACTCAAACAGAGAGGAATTTGCGGAGGTTCTTCATAAACCAAAGGGACAAAAGATATATACTATTCCCCTACAACTTTAGGTGAGTTTTGTTATCATATGAACATTTTATTATAGGTTGACATAAAGATATATGTGTTGACTATATAAATATAAATGCAGTTTTCACTGGATACTAATTGTGATCGATCTCCACGAGAGTCGTTTGCTAATCTATGACTCTCTGAGAAAATTACAAGAAGATTACCAAGATATGATAGATATTATCCGAGGGTAAATGTGATCTTTAAATATTGATTCCTGCTCTTTAACTCTGCAATAGTTAAGTACTGATCCAATTATATATATTGTGCAGGGTTTGGGCTTGGTTTGTTCAGAAACACCGTCCGGATCTGAAAGCGCAACTTCCTGATCCTCTACTACTAAATGTAAGTTGTACTACCTCCCTGCCTCTTTACCTTAATTAGCATCACTCAGCAGACGCACGCTCAACCGAGAGTAATCTTTTTATATCTTGTACAGTGGGTTCTACGGCAGTCACCGGAAAACAATTTATGTGCGTACTATGTTTGTGAGTTCCTGACGGTGTATGAAAAAAGAACTCCTCTACAGAGTCAGCAAGTACGTAACATGTAAATAAATTTATTTCATTTTTTGTTGCTTTTACATAAATATTATGTATGTTAATAATTTCTTTTTCTTTTAATCCAAATTGAAGGAGACATGGTTGAAGAACCAGGTGATGGATAAGGTCCGCCTCAAAGCAATTCAAGAGACCATCGCGGGCTTCCTTAATGACCATGTCCTTAAGTCTGGCACCGAGTATTGGTTTAACAAAGACGAACCAATGAAGCCAAACCAAGATGAACACTTGTATGACCTCTAAGTCAGGACAATATTTGTGTTGTAAATATCAAGTTAAGGATGCATGATGGATAATGTTGTATATTTTATGTATATATGTATAGATAGCTCTATAATATAGATGTATATAGTTTCATATTTCATTTGCGTGTAATTGTAAATTTTATGTGTTTATATATATATTTATTAGCAGCGAAGAATACGTATTTGAAACCGGCCTAATGGAATATATTAGCAGCGAAGAATACGTATTAGAAAACCTAATGTAATTGTAAAACCAAAAACAATAACCAATTGAAAAGAAAAGAAAAAGAAAAAAGAAAAAAGCAGCGGCCTCTTTAGCCCCGGTTGATAATACCAACCGGGACTAAAGAAGCCAGCCACCGTAGCTCGGCTGGAGACCTCTTTAGTCCCGGTTGGTATTACCAACCGGGGCTAAAGGTCCCCCTTTAACCCCGGGGCGGGGAACCGGGGCTAAAGGTCGGGCCTTTAGTCCCGATTCCTTAGCCCCGGCTCCATGCCCGGGGCTAAAGGCCAAAATGGCCCGAGACTAAAGGCCTGTTCTTCCAGTAGTGATATAAAAGTAGTAACTTAGTATATGTAACTGACATGCACCAAGCTAAGTGCATTTGCAAAATACACGACCTGAAAAGAAGCACAGGACATATTACAGAGATGAAGAGAAAAAGGGGTTCAATCAAAAATCAAAATATGTGGATACCCCTAGGTCATCATTCCATAACTATTAATTCCTCGCTGCCTCTGAAAATTCGTCATACTTTCAAACCATCCATGCATCGTCGTCACCCGCCGTCCGGCTCAAAAGGTCAGGTCAGGCGTCCCCGTTGCTGCTGGCGTTCCATTGCTTGTTCCCTGGACTCCACTTGGGGCACTTGGGGCTGAAGTACTTGGCCTGCACCCTCGCGTCGAGCAGCTCCACGACGGGGCCGGAGCGCACGCAGCGCGGCGCCTTGTACTGGTTTATGGACGCGCCGCGGCTGATGGCGTAGTCCATGAGCTTGTCGAACGTGCCCTCGGACACGACGCGTATCTCGAGGGGCCCGATGGACTTGTCGCAGGCCCGGCACTGCCGGTACACGCTGTTGAGCGCCTCCTCCACCGACAGGCAGCAGTCCTCGAACACGGACGCCGGCACCGCCGTGCTGCCCGCGCGCAGCTCCCAGAACAGCACGTAGTGGCCCGGGATGGTGGCCGCGTCGGCGTAGCTGGTGTACTCCACCAGCGACGCGCCGAACGGCGCCAGGTGCTGCACCGCGCCGCTCACGGCCGCGTGCAGCTCCGTCTCGTCCGTCTTGTCGGAGTCGATGCTCAGCGCCACGTTCTGCCGCCTCACGAACTTGAACATCGGCGCCTCGTTCTTGAAGCCGGCAACCCTGAGCACGTCGCCCACGCGGTACCGATACAGCCCTGCAGTCACGCCATCGATCACATAAGAACGTCGTTCATTCGTAACAATCATCCACGCATGCTTTGCTTTCGATCGAAGATGTCAGCAGACGACATACACATACCGGAGTAGGTGGTGACCACGAGCTCATACTCGTGACCGAGCTTCACGTCCACGAGGCCAACCAGGTCGCGGTGGCTCGGCTCTGCCTTGCTGCCGTTGCTGCTGCACTGGAGAGGAAGGAACTCGAAGTAGCACATGGTGGGGATGAGCGTGTACGCCACGTCGCCTGGCTTGCACATGGGGTTCAGGTTGAGGCCGAAGTAGCACTCGGAGGAGGCGTACATGGTGCACGCTAGCGGCAGGCCGCCGCCGTAGAACTCCAGCGTCGGGATGTACTGCGACATGGCGCCGGTCACGATCACGTCGATGTACTTGGTGCGGGGCCACAGGCGCCGGATGATGCCCTCCCATGACGGCCCCGCGCACTCGGCCTCGATCTCGTCGGCAAGCGCCGGGTCGGCGCCGCGCAGCACCCTGCCGACGACGGCGTCGCGCACGGCGCGGTCCGTGATCTCCGGGTCGAGCGTGCCCGTGCAGATGTCGCGGCACAGGCGCGGCCAGTGCTTCTCGAGGAAGCGGACGGCGCGGAGGAAGCCCGAGGCGAACACGGCGCCGACGCGCAGCACGTCGGCGCGGTGGACGAGGCCGCAGAGCAGCTGCGCGTACATGCTCTGGTACGAGTCCACGCACAGGATGGCCTCGTTGGGGCTCGTGTACTCGGTGTAGGGGTCGTGCGGCCGCTCCAGGAACTGCCGGCTCCGGTAGTAGCTCGTGAGCACCGGCCGCGCCACCAGCCCGCCGGGCGTGCGCGACTCCGCCTTCACGAATAGCAGGTACATCGCCTTGCCCTTGTCCAGCCCCGGCACCGACTGGCTCATCACCGGCATCTGCAGGCTATATAGCAACGACCTCCTGTCCAGCTCGTCGGCGATGGTCGGCATCAGCTTCCTCTCCCCTCCGGACGTTCCAGAGCTGGTGGTGGTGGTTCACACAAATTAACATCGTCGTCGGTTATCAGTACATGGTTCACACAAACAGCAGCGTCGTGAATCGTGATGGTGAGATGAATACACTACTATATACCTCGTGAGGAACTCGGAGATGGGTTTGCCTGAGAGTATCGGCGAGGTATCGCCGTTGGCAATGCGGAGTATGTCCGGCTGGACGCCCTCGTAGGTGACGAGCGGGACGACACGGCAGAAGGCCTCGACGGCATCGGCGGATCCTCCCGGGACGCCGTGGCGGCGCAGGTACTCGGCCGGCGCGTTCTGCGACAGTATCTCCGCGAGGACGCGCCGCTGCACCTTGCCGGCGTTCGCCGTGATATGCTCGATGAACTCGAGCGCCTCGCGGTGCGCCCCGGGGGCGAAGCCGCCGGCCGGCGTGGTTGTCTTGGTGGTCGGTGGTGCTTCCGGCATGGCACTGCAGTGCGTACGGCGCGTGTGCTTGCAAGTGCAGTCTGCTGTCTGCAGTCGTTCGTGCCTTGGTGCCCGCTGGTCGACACGAGGCGTGTTATTTGGTGCTTCGCCACTGGGCAGTTGCTGTGTGCGAGTGAAATGCGGCTGCGTGGGTTTATATAGAGAGAGGATAGGGGGGGAGCGCGGTCAAAGTAGTGCTACTTGGTCGCCAGCTGGGCCTACCCATCAGTTTACTACTACTGACTACTGCTGACACTCGGTACTGGACTTGTATAGCAGGCATAATTGCAACATTGTTTTGTGGAATGTCTGTTTATAGGTTTTTGTAGAGTTGTCCCTTCTTGTTAACTTCTTTTATTTAATTTTATACAAAAACAACAGTATCTTTTCTTTTCCAGCTCAACTTGCTGGCTAGCAATGCAAACCGCTCAAAATATTTGTCACACCATTTATGTCATGGACTTAGACTAACTTACCTTAGTAATGCACCAGCTTTATTAACAAGGGAACTGCTAAGTGACATACAGTACCAAATTGCCAGTTTTAATTAACTAAGCTGTCTCTTACTATAATAATTTGAGCTTGTACAAATTTTTGAGGGAAGCCAAACAACACACTTTATTGATTATTACTCCATCTGTTCCAAAACGAGTGGTGTTTTAAGATTCACGATGCTCAAATTTGACTAGATTTATAAAAGGTACTCCTTCCGTTTCTCAATAAATAGATTTCTAGAGTTGTCTTAAGTTAAATTTTGACCAAATTTCTAGGAAAAAATGTTAAGATTTATAGTACTAAATTAGTGTTATTAGATAGATTATAGAATATATTTTCATAATATGTTTATTTTATGTCATAGACGTTGTTACATTTTTATATAAAGTTAGGCAAATTTTTTTAAAAAATTGTCTGACATGGATTCTAGAAAATGATTTATTCAGGGATGGAGGGAGTATTAGCAATATTTTTATCTCCAAATAAGTTTATTACAAAAATATATTCAATGATCTATTTAATGATACTAATTATGCAACCTAAATATATTAATATTTCTTATATATGTTTTGTCAAAGTTAAAAATATTTGACTTTTCGGGGAGTGAGAATGTTTTTTTTTGGGAATATCAAACATTGTTAAATCGCTTACTAGCAGGGTGTTCGTTGAACAAAAACAATTTTCTTTCAAAGATAAAGCTACTCTAGCTATTTCATCTAATTTGAGTTTGTATAGTTGTATTTCTTCTTAAATGGCTTTACCACGTGATGTTATAAATAAGAAAGGTCACTTACGTACCAACTCACATGCATGTCTACTATACATTCTATTTTTTTTAAAAAAAATAAAAAATACTTCATTCTAAAATATAAGAGATATAAGTTTATCCAGTAAATTATAAATCCACGTTGCATAATGTACGTATTTAATCATACATAAATCTGATCGACGTCGCAAAGTTATAATTCTTTTTAAGAAAAAACTTGATCAAACTGAAGACAATATATTCTTGAACGGCTCAAAATCCCTTAGACGAAGAAGGACCACCACCTGCCGTCTTGGCGTTCTTGCTTCCTCCAGCAGTAACAAAAAGTGCGGGGGGTTTCCTATAGGATTCAGCAGCAGTTCACATATCGTCGGGATCTTCACCTCTCTCCCCAAGAAATATTGTAGGAGTACGTACACTTGACCACCAGCTACAGGCTACAGCTAGGCAGAGAGAGCGAGAGGCCATATGGGGGGAGCTCAGCATGCATCAGCAGCAAGCGACGAGCTCGGACAAGCAAGGGCGCCTCGGAGGGCTCCCGTGCGTGTGCGCGCCCGCACAGCGGCACCGCGCGGCCGACACGGCGCGCGCGCGGGCGGAGTTGCTTCCATAGCTAGCGTGCTCGCAGAAAGGCCGGCAGCCGCATCGTTTCCCGGCGTGCAGCCCCCGTCTTCAACGCCCTGGCTGGACCCTGTACTCTCGCTCGCTCCACTCCCATCGTGCGCTGCGATCTGATCGCTTTTGATTTAGTACCACCACCAGCTGCTGCTGCTCCTTCGCCATGTGTTCTTGAGCGGACCGTCGTGCTTAGTAGCTAGCATCTCTTTTTGATTTGGTCAAGCTTGCGACGTGTGAGGGTAGAATGGTAGATAGAGGTAATCATTCGATCGGGAGATTAACTTTTGCACCTCATGCATGTTCGTCGACTAGGAGACCGCGGGATCAAACAGCTAGCCAATGGAAACTCTAGGCACACACCGGGAAAAGAAACGAGAGCATAAGATATTTCTCTCTTGTTTTTCGATCGGACTCGTGGTTGTCTCCACCTCCACGTACGATTAAACTATGCTATGTGCCTATGTATCGCCAAGAAGGCCAGTATGTAACACACCGCCACAACTACTCCTGCCATATCAAAGTCAGATATAGCAGGGAAAATGTAATTTTGAATCGACTATACAGTACTATATGCTAGTCATTAATTCGACAATAATGTTACATGCGTTTGCATTGCAATAACTTTGTCAGTTGCATCCATCATCAATGGGTCCGATCCTGCGTGCATGTCCTGTCCCGTGGAGCTCAGACGTGCGATTAGAATTTAATAGATCGATCGAGACGGCGCCGGCCCCGGGCAAATGCACGACGCGACGGAACGTGCGCCTGTCCAATAAGCGCTTGGAAACTGTAAACTACACGTAACAGAATCGGATCCACGCTATGGCCATGCCAGAAACGGGTCGATGCATGCTATTGCTAGGTGTTGTGAGAAGGACCTGCATGCGTTGCAGTCAGTGCACGGACGCGCGCGTCGCCTGCGGCCACTCTCTCTGTCGCACAAAAGCTGAGGTCTGTGCAGACAGCGGCGGAACAGTAGCATGATACTATGCGCGCGGGCGATGAAGCGTCGACGCGCGCTGGAGCTGCCACTCGGGCGTAGGCAGCTCACGTGTCCGTGCCCCGCCCCACGGCCACGGGGACAGACAGGCCGTGTGGTGGGATTCGACTCGATTGCGAGCGAGAGTACAGGTCGGTAGGCGTGTGTCGTTCGTCCGGCGCCCGCCGAGCTGTCAGCTGTGTACAGCGCCGCCCGGCCGGCCGGCCTTGTGTTGTGCGTGTATCCCGCGGTGTTGGCCCCGAATGGAGAAAGGAATGAAGGAGCCGCGCACAGCAAAACGATCGAGGTCGCCCCGGAAAAAAGGAGTGGATCTTGCATGCCGGCGGGTTCTCGTTTCTGCAATTCTGCGGTCGCCGCCGTCTGCCCACGGGCCACGGCACGGCTCGATCCGCGGTTCCAAGCGGCGCCACCTCGTAGGTCCGACCTACGTACCATACGACGCAAGTACGCAGGCAATATGAGATACTCCCTCTGTCCCTAATTAACTATCGTTGTTGACGTGCGTGACACAAGTTTGACTCGATTTATACTATATAAATATGTATAACATTTGCATCTCTAAATAATTTTGTTAAAAAACTAGATCCAAATATCTTTCTAATGATACTAATTATATAAGATAAATATTAATAAAAGATGTTTTCGTGAAGCGAAAATATTTAATCAAAGATGTTTTCGGGAAGCGAAAATATTTAATCAAAGATGTTTTCGGGAAGCGAAAATAAAAGTTATTTAGGGACGGAGGGAGCAGCTCCCAAAGACCTTGTGTTGGTTGCCATAGCAGAAAAACTACTAGTTATCTAGATCCACTAGTGAACTGAGCTCAGCTCGTTATTGGGTTCTTTGTCATAGTAGAATTTGTTTATCCGGGTTTAAGTCTTTGACTTGATACGGATGTTCGTATTTTCTTGAATTTATTTCAGATTTAACAATATTATTCTTTCAGTGGTAGGTGACATTTGTATTTTCATGGATTTATTTCAGAATTTGACATTATTATTTTTTCAGTGGTAGGTGGCGTACCCCTCGACAACGAGGTGTCTGTAGTGACTTCATCAATCTCGAGATTTGCCGATCCAACTCGGTTGTTTCAAGGTGCTCATAGGGGAATTAAATTGAATGCACTCGGGTGCACTCAATGCCTGTATACCCCATGGTGAATGATTGACATGACTGACAAATTAGTTTTATAATTTGTCTATATTTAATACTTCATGCATGTGTCACAATATTTGATGTGATAGGTGAAATTGTTTTGGGATGACATCTAAACATAGCCTTACTACTCAAAGAAATGCAGATCGATTCTAGAGGTTTAACACCATTTCCATTTGCACACATTTTTTCAAGACTACAACAGTCGCCTCCAGTGTTAATTAGTATTTATTTTATATTCACTTGGCTCAATGCACTATAAACACTTCCAATGTAAATAAGTACTTCAACCGTTTTTATTTATATGTTATATTAGCTTTATACTAAATTAAATCTTCGTAACTTTGACTGATTCTACAAATATACATAGGTCGATGATATAAGATTTATGTTTCAAGATTTACTGTAAAAAATATTTTTATAAATATGTAATTTATATGTTATAAAACTATAAGGATTTTTTAAATGAATAGTTACATATAGAAGTGTTTGACTCAGGACAAGTCCAACATAACATTTATAGAAACAATAAAAGAGAATATGTGGGGTGGACACATGCTACTTTAAACACTTAATAGCAATGCGTATATACACATATACATACTACTCTGTCTCATAAAATATATATTTTTCACTTCCAGTAACTAAAACACTTCTAATTTGAATCAAATATATTTTAATAAATAATAACATTTATGATATATAGTCAGTATCGTTAGATTTATTGATATTTTGTATAAAAAACTTATTTGGTGACATCAATGTTACTAATATTTTAAACTTAATCAAATTTAAAAAAAAATAACCAACACAAGTCTCATAGCTGCACTATGTGGAATGAAGTAGTATACCATATCAATATATGGTGTGCTCAACCTATTTTGATCTCTACTGGCACAGTCTACGACCTCTAATCCCGAAAATAATCTGTTTATCACGGATATAGGCACAGCGAAATAGACCTCCAATTCCGAAAACAATTGCCTATCACGGAAATGGGCGCGGCGAAGCGCGATCTTGTTAAGTTTAAATGGAGTGAGGGAACAGTCCAGTAGTAGGTACCGCTGTTTGTAGCGATGCATGTTTTTGCACGGTCTGAGACTGAGGGGGTGTTTGGTTCCTACTCTCTAGAGTTTATGGACTAAAGTTTAGTCACTTTTTAGTCTCTAAAGTTCTAAACACCCCTACCTTTAGTCACTTTTAACACTACCACTAAAGTCATGTCCACGAGTACATATGCACGGTCTGTGCGCGAGCACCCACCTCAGCCTGGAGCCTGTCACTGCCGGACCCGGACCCAATAAGCACTATCATTTCACAAGGGTGTTTTTTTATGGAAAAATAAGCGCTCTTCAAAAGACGCACAAGCAGGAGTTGACTAAAAAGGATAAAAAACCACTTTGGAAGTCACTACGTGTACAAGTGGACCATGTACTTTTTTTTATTTCCGTCAAGTTTTTTTTACAAATTTCCTAGATATTGCCACTTTTGCAAGTAGCGCGGTACTCGTAGTAAACAAAACAGGAAGAGCCACCTTTTCGGATTCCGAAACTAGCTTGCTTTTGGTCTTTTGCAGTAGCGAGCAGCTCCTCGTAGTTGCTGAATTAAAAAAAAATTATGTACAGGCACTTCGTACTTGTATCCTCTATATAATTTTTTTTATAATTATGTTTACATTTATAGATAGAATGATAGTACATGAACATCTAAAAAACACTATAGTTATCGACTTATTGCCCTTAGGATAGATGTCCCTCCAGTTTTATTAAGTGTCATATTTAATTTATCTTAAGTCAAATGCGTGTATCTTTTATCATTCTTTTTTTAAAAAATATAATATTTATATTTTTAGATTTACTATTAAAAATAATATCATAATATGTAATTTATATATTGTGAAACTATAAAGGTTTTTAAAAATAGTTGATTAAAGATTTCAAATATTTAACTTAAGACAAATCAAATATGATACTTAATAAAACGGAGGGAGTAGATGATATTTTTCGCATTGCCATTGGGATCGGGGATGATATTTTCCAAATTGTTATTGGGATCGGACGGAGACACCAAAGGATATCTCATGGTGTAAATGATACGTTTAGAGCAACTCCAACGATTCTGTAAATGAGTTTGACATTCTTGTTTTTTTAAAACACGTCTAAAAATCTACTATCCAACGGTTTGAAAAATGAGCTTAGCATTTTTAGCAACTTGGTAAACACCGGGTGATATTTGGTATATATGTCAAGCTGCGGTTCGCTTAACAATCGTCCTCGCGTGCTACTCCCGTGGGATCAGAGGCGAAGCCAGGAAAAAAAATCACCTGCTCGCCCAGATACCAGGATCATGCTACAAACTGTGGCGTACCCTTGCCAACTAGCGTTGCGCTTAGCTCCTCTCTCTATACTGGTCCTGCTGGCCCAGCTGGCCCGCCCCTGCATGACCGCATGTAGGAGCCGCTGACACCGTTGTTTGCGTCACAGCGTAGTCATGTCTGTCGCCCGCTAGGAGTCGTGCGATGCTGCATGAACGAGAAGCCGTCGTTGAACGCTCTACAGGATGGGTTGGTGCGGTCGATTGAGAAACTGAGAAGTTGCGATATGGTCGTGTCTTATTGGACTTTGACCGGATAATTCTCTATGTCTATTGGATTGCTTGCCCAATTAACAAAAGAGGTCATCTTCTACTCCCAACAAATCTCAGCCTCTTCTACCATATATATCTATAATCTTAGCCCCTCCTACCTTGTACATTTATAGCTAAAACTTCAACGAAAAACACTAAAGTATTCACGTACTCGGTAGCGGTAGGGGGGCTCGAGCCCCTCCCGCCCCACCGCTGTCTTCATGCCTGCGTGGGATATTTTCCTCTCGCGCGCACAATTTTTTAGTTTTGCCAAGTCTATATGCAAAACCGTTGGAGATTGACTCTTTTTACATTTGTCCTATTAATTTGAGAGTTGGCAAATACCATATTTTGCTAAACAAAAAATTCAAAACCGTTAGAGTTGCTCCGAGTATTTACACATCAGAAATAAACTTGGGATATTTTCTTCTCGAATAGATACTTTCATTTGGAGTGCATGTACATGATTTCTTTTAAGGAGGTTTTTTTTTCGACATCATCTTTTAAGGAGGTTGAAGTTCTTGATTGAGGTCTACCCGTTTAATCTTGATTGTGCTCATACGAGTAAAGTGTAGTGTTGATTTCAGAAAAAGTCAAATGAGTAATTTTGACTATAGGTAGTAATAGTAAAATAAATATTTCTTCTCCTGCAAGAAACCGTTGTGGACTTATAATGGACGTGTTTGGTTGCAGGCAATAGCCTACCACGCCCCATGTACGACGGTCACACTCCGCGGCGGCCGAAACCATCGTCACACTCTGCCACACTACTCTGTCACATTGCCACACTCTGCGCACACTAGACGACGAGCGGGAGCAGCAAAACAACATGAGAAAAGATTGATGTCCGTCACACGCTAGACAGGAACCAAACTGTAGCAAAGGTCGGTGGCCGCCGCACTTTAGGCGTAGCGTGTTTGGGCTGGTAACCAAACACGTCCATAGTACACAACCTTAAGATATATTGATCGAATACGCAAATACATTAGGGTAATGTTTTGAGGACAAAGAGTTGGCAAGACTCATAATTCGGTTGATAAGTTGAAACAACTGATTTGTTGGGATAAAAAAACATTGTTTCATAACTGATTTGTATGAATTAAAACCGACTTATACGAAGAATTCATAACGACATCAGAGGGTCGGTCGTCAGTATACTCCCATTTCTTGACCAGTCAAATTTTGAAACGGTGTTGTACACTACAGGGAACGCCGGCTTTGCCGAGTGCTGGCTGCACTCGGCGAAGGGCCTCTCGCACTCGGCGAAGGGCACTCGGCGAAGAAATTGTCGGCAACGATATCTTTGCCGAGTGCCAAATATCGGGCACTCGGCAAAGGCTTCGCCGAGTGCCAGGTCAGCACTCGACGAAGCAAACGGGAGCCGTCACTTGACGACCTCTTTGCCGAGTGCCACGTGAGTTGGCACTCGGCAAAGAGGGCCCTCTTTGCCGAGTGTCACGTGGGCCGACACTCAGTAAAGGGGGCCCCTTCGCAGAGTGCCACGTGGCTGGCACTCGGCAAAGAGGGCCTCTTTGCCAAGTGCCACGTAGGCCGGCACTCGACAAAGAGGGCCTCTTTGCCGAGTGTCATGGTCAAGGCACTCGGCAAAGAGGCCGAGCTGGGGAAAATTTGCCCAGCTTTGCTGAGTGCCATGACCTCTTTGCCGAGTGTGGCACTCGGCAAAGCTGGGAAAAATGGAATTTTTTTTTCTGTTTCCATTTCCCTACACAGAAAACATGTTGAGATGTCCAGGTTTGTAAGCATCGTACGTGACAACTTGCTCGAAACTTTCTCAATTTTTTTTCTCGACATACGCATATGATGTAACAACATCTCGCCAAGTTTCACGATTTTCGGAATTCATTTGTATTTTCTATAATTAAAAAACCGCCCGCACGTAATTTGGAGGCGTTGCCCCGTGAGCACGTTGATCGAAACCTAGGGTCAGTTTTTGGATTTGGCCTCAACATACACTCAAGAACAACAATAACAATTTTCAAATCATCAAAATCCATTATTCGATGCACCCGCAGTTCAAACTTGCGTCTTTCGGGAAAATTCAAGAAAATAAAAGAAAGTCAAAAAATATAACAAAAATCTTTGAAAAAGTGTCAAATTTGAACATGTTGGCCATAGTACTGTGGGGATGATCCACAAAAAAATTGGTGTCCAAAATCAAAAAAAAAACTTTGCCGAGTGCCACGTGGCTGGCACTCGGCAAAGAGGGGATCTTCGCCGAGTGCCAGCCAGGTGGCACTCGGCAAAGGACAGCCCACGTGCTTTGCCAAGTGCCACGTGGCCGGCACTTGGCGAAGATCCCCTCTTTGCCGAGTGGCTGCCACGTGGCACTCGGCAAAGAACAGCCCACGTGCTTTGTCGAGTGCCACGTGGCCGGCACTCGGCGAAGATCCCCTCTTTGTCGAGTGCCTGCCACGTGGCACTCGGCAAAGAACAGCCCACGTGTCAAACAACGGGGCCACACGCTTTGCCGAGTGCCACGTGGTTGGCACTCGGCAAAGCGCTCCCTCTTTGCCGAGTGTCAGACGACGGGCAATCGGCAAAGGGAACGGCCGTGGATGTCGTCTGGTCCAGGACGCTTTGCCGAGTGCTCATCTGTGCCGAGTGTACGACACTCGACAAAGAGGTTCCTTTGCCGAGTGCTTTTCTTTGCCGAGTGTCGGGCACTCGGCAAAGCCTAAGCACAAGGCAAAGACTGCTTTTCGGCACTCGGCAAAGAGGCTCTTTGCCGAGTGCCCGAAATTTGGCATTCGGCAAAGTTCCAGGCACTCGGCGAAGCCTGCGTTTCCTGTAGTGGTAGTAAGTATAGTTAAATTATTGACCTAGTGCGAGCAAAATCTATAAATTATATTCCAAGTTTCCCGAGTAGCAAAATCTATAAATTATGATTCTTTGTCATGCTATCGCAGACGTACTGATCACAAATCATGATAGCTACTTCCCTCGTCCCATAAAAATAAGTTAGCTATGAGACACGTGCTAGGTAAACTTTCTTAAGTTTAACTAATTTTATAAAAAAATATTAGCGATATTAGTATATCTAAAAATAAGGTTATTATAAAAATATATTTAACGTTCTATCTAATAATACTAATTATGTATGTATTATAAATATTAATATTTTGTCATATGTATATTTGGTTAAAATTAAAAGTGTTTGACTTTCGAGAAGTAAGAATGATGCTTTTTACTGGATGAAAGGAGTACTCCCTCCATCCCAAATTGTAAGTCATTCCAAGAATGTTGGAGAGTCAAAGTTTTTTAACTTTGACCAAGATTTTAGAGAGAAACGCAAAAATTTAAAACATCAAATATGTATATTATGAAAATATAACTAATGAACAATCTAATTATACTTAGTTGATATCATAAATATTATTATTTTATTATATAAATTTGGTCAAAGTTTAAAAACGTTGACTCACCAAGATTCTTGGAATGACTTACAATTTGGGATGAAGGGAGTATATTTTAGGACCAACACGTGTAATCTCTTGGTACTATAGCATGGTTCTAAATCAGCACGTCGTCGATCAAACACGTCCGGATGGCGAATGTGCTTTATTTGTTTTTTTCGAAAGAAGGGCAAGGAGCCCCTACTGCAACATATATTTAAAAAAGAATCTGTCTAACTAACAACCGGCTATTTTACTCTCTCTCGACAACCAGATTTTTTCATATATTTTCATTGTCTTATGGCTATATTTACACCACTTTATGACTATTTACAATAATTTTTTAATATAATTTCTTGTGCAGAGTGATGTAATTTGGGGACAACACAAATATATGTCAAATTTTTCAAAAAAAAACAAGTTTTTTCTATGAATTTCATATATCAGAAAAATATATCTCAAATTATTCACAAATATTATCAAAATGTTCATAAATTATTGACAGTTCAGAAAAATACAAACATGTATCTGGTTGGAGCTGTATACGGGCATACATGTATTCTGCCATAGTTGTACACTGACCAATCAGCGGCGTAGGTACTTGTATTCATTCAGAGAGCACGAGAGCACATAGTGGGGACGCCCAGCCCACCTCAGGCGACCAACCGACGAAGCACTGTGACTGCGTGATTCTGGATCGGACGGCCACAAAACCGCATGTTAGGAGACGGGCGACCGAACGTAGTATAGGCATTCTCTTAGAAAAAGATAACAGGTCCAAATGCATAGGGGAAGAGTGCTAGGGAACTTGTGCTGGTTGTTGCTGTGTTTGCTTGTCAAAACCGGGGCCGCCCCTACTGTTCCTCATAGTCATGGTCCGATCGATCAGGATACGATCAGGATCGATACTGTGACAATCAGAAAAACGTCTTTTTCCAGCGGATGGCACTTGCTTTTTATCGCATAGAATCTTGCAAGATCTTAATCTTATAGTACACTCTTGTTGTCGTGACACACGCGAGTCAGCAGTACAGAGTACAGACGCACACTGTGACACACTGACACTGATATGGGCGGCGGATCGGATCATGTTGCCAGTATTGGCCTATTCGGCCCCGAACGGATCATAAGCCCAACCGTGTGATAAATAGATCACGCCAACACAATGCATCGTGACAATCAATGTATGGCTCCTTTCGATAAGCAAGCAATCAGAAGACCTAATCGCGTTCAGCGATAACCATCAGCGTCACGATCGAGCAACTGCACATATACTTACAACCCAAGACCCATACCACGTATCATCAGTGCGTCGCGGTACGCGCCACGCACCCCACAACAAACAACGGTGCGGGCAGGCCGGACATCCCCCCGCGAAGGGCGCGCAAAAGCCCGCGCGCACGGCTGGCCGTCGGCGGCCGGGCGCTGTCGCGCACACGACATGCCGCGGCTGAGGGCTGAGGAGGACCCCGAGGCCGGAGCGCGCCCGCCGCCGTCCCGCTCCCGTCACGGGCTCCACACGGCTCCCCCAGGCCCCGTCACGGGAATAACTCCGCGACGCGCCCAGTCCCATCCCGCCCCGGCCGAGACCCGTCGCCCGGCCCTATGCCGCCCCCCGCGGTCCACGGCCTACAGAGGAGGGCTACAAGAGGAATGTCGGGGGCACGCGGTCCCTTTCGCGCGCGGCCGCGCCTGCGACTTCCGGCCGGCGACACATCCATCAAGCGTAGGACGCCGCGCGCCCGCGGTGCGCGGAGGCCGGGGTTTTTTGGCTAGGGCCTCTCTCTCCCGCACCGTCGCGCGTTTCGTCGCCACTGCCGACGGCGACCGCTGGGCTTCGTGTCGTGTCCCGTCGCTAGCCGTCACACCAGCCGGCGTGGGAGCGCTAGTGACCTTGACGCCAGGACAATGCCCGCGACGGCGACCCTGGCCGACGCGTCGCCGTCGCGGCGCATGGCCTTGTGCCGGGCTGCCCGGGCCGTCCGCCAACAGTGTCGCCGTCGCGGGGGCCGACGGGAGGCCACGGGTCCATGAGCTGATAGCTAGGGGGCGAATGCAGTGTGTTCCCAGCGTTGGTTCGTGCGTCTACGGTGTACCGCGCCGGGCGGCGGCAGGCACTCTCGGCGCGCGGCCGATTCGGACGCTCGTTGTGCGGTTTTCGCCTAGGCTCGCCGCCGGTCTGTCAACGGATCCACCATCCCCTTTGAGTCCGACGTGGACATCGCATTACGCGAACAATTACGCTCGTGTCGTGCGGATTCCGGGCCATCTACCGACAGATTTCGCGACCATTGCCTTCTCATGATGATGCCGCACGCAAGCTTGCGTTGGGGCCGTCCAAGTAACGAACTTGTCTTTATTGTACACACGGCCGTTGTACTTGCAAATGCTCGTTTAAATTCGTCGTTCCTCCGTCTAATCATCAAGGCATCCAAAATGGTTCACAGGATGAGCTTATTATGGATCGGACTATGGACAATTCAAAATCTTTACACTGAACGAATAATATATACAGTATAGGTTTAGCAATAATTCTAGATTCCGGTAGAATAGGCGAATCCCGGAATTCTAGTGTTGGGCGCCCATATACTCCGTCTTAACAAAACCTGTCTTGCGACAAAACAATAACAACAATAATGATGGTGATGCTTGTTATTTTGAGCAGAAACAAGTTGATTTTAACATAATCCAAAGTTTAGCCCAGAAACAAAGAGATTTTTAATGAAGTGAAACATATATGTCACACACATATATAGAAGTATATGCATATGTAGTAGCTGCCGCGTCAGCCAAAGAACATTTTGTTTTTTATTGTGGAAAAAATATTTGGAATAAAAATTCAACATTTGATATGATGTAGTAGTTATTATGTTGAGTGCACCCGGTACGTTCAACCCAAAAGATAAATTAATGAAAAAATTTGGGCAACCTATTATCTTAGCATTCAGCCCACTAAATGAGCTTCCACGTTCATTCAAAAGGACTAGAATTTATCATATTAATCATAGAAAATAAAACTAAACTGACCTAAGCATGTCGACAAATTACCCACAACAGTGTCAAAGGGGGTAAGCTAATATGAGGTCGAAAGGCATTAAAACTTATACTTAAGATGTTGTCAAATATAATGGTGTCATCAAGTGTAGCCGAGCTTAGACTTGCTCATATTACAACCAGCATTATCTGAACCATATTCGTTTTGGTGTAAATTTTTTTATTATAAGGCTAGTTTCAAAAGTCTAATGAATTTTTAAAATGAAATTGCTCATTGAAAGTTCAATATTTTTTCCTTATGTCTACTTTGTCAAATTTCCAACAATATGATAGGTATATAATGGAGCAACACAAGACTATTCATAGCAACAAAAGTTCACGGTCCCGGTCTCGGGCCTCTAGACGACCATAAGGGGCCGTTTGGTTAGAGGCCCCTCGAATTTAGCCATTAAAATTAGTCCCTAAAGTATCAAACACCCCACTAAAGTTTAGGGACCACTAAAATTTAAGGGTCTTTAGTCATGAAGAGGTAACTAAAAATGACTAAACTTTAATGGTCTTTAGTCACTATATAACCAAACATGGTCACTAAACTTTAGTGGACACTAAACTTTAGGGGGGCTAACCAAACAGGGCCTAAGGCTGTAACCGTAAGCAACCATCAGGTAGTGTAAAGGCTTGTTTAGTGGAACATGGGCTTCTCCTTAAATGGCTCTGGCTTCAGTTCCTCATATGGAGTACTCCCTTGGTCCCTAATTAAGTGTCGTTATTGGTGAACATGCCACGAGTTTGACTTGATTTATGAAAAATACGTGAAACATTTGTATCTTCAAACATTTTTTTTAGAAAATAGTCAAAATTATTCCTCGGGAAACAAAAACGACAGTTATGAGACGAAGGGAGTAGCTTCTTTGGTGGAGCTAAAATTATTTTGAAAAATGTTTAATGATAAAACTTTAGTGATAACTCTGTATTAATTTATATTAGGTTTATAAGAATGGCCAGGGAAAAAAGACATATTTCTTCAGTTTCAGATTCTCTATAAAATACGGTCCTGATTCCTTCGAACTTCTTGCAAAGAGCCGGTTTTTAGATATCTATTTGACAGAACTCCTCGCAAGAGGCAGCAAGAAATCGGGGCCGGAAACTGAGACTACTAACACAGAGCACGTTGCAACGGCTCATACTGTTTGATGGTAAGACAAACAGCAACCAGAGACAGGGACAAACATTTACGTACCGGCATGCATCTATAGCCAACGCTATATTGGCTAGGCATATCATGTCGCCGATGCCAAGCCTACGGCCTACCTGGGCCAGATACAGCAGCAATATGTTTGACTTGTGTGGAAAGTACTAATCATAGCCATTTCAAGTATTCAATTCAAGTTTGCCTTGATATATTTGTATATTCATCATATGCCTCTACAGTCCACGTCACCTTAGCATGCACCGATTATATGAGCCAGTACGTCTACCAGCCAATGTGCTACTTGCAACTTGTTGTACACTGTGTTATCTACTCAATGTCAAGGTCATCAAAAGGTCAACTGTGGCCTTGTTTAGCAATGCATGCATACCCACAATTGCAAAGTGGCGGAGGACTCCTGCACCCTGCAGTTCAGTGAGTCAAATTTTAGCGCATATATAGGCTTTTGTGTCATTTTTTTTTTTGGAGAAAGCTTGGGTGCTGCCCTGAGAAACGTGCATGGCCCAGGCAACAGCGTCTGACCAGAGACAATCAAAATACAACGCACTGACTTCTTCTGCCTAGATACTGCGATACTGGATATAGTGGGTTCCGGTCATGGCCATCGCATGCACGCACAATTAAAAAGGGACGGTCGATGATGAATGCTTGGTCATATCTCACAAGTCACGTACTCCACAGGTGACGAGTCGTGATAATGTGTGCGGATGTCAGATGTTTCTATCTACGGTCCTTATAACTACCCCAGGAACTTTTTTCCGTGACGGACGAAACCGTCAGGAAATGTACCTGAAACCGTCAGGAAAGACATTCCGTGACAGTTACCGTCAGGGATAGCCCGTCAGGGATAAACTGACACGGAAAGTCCAACTTTCCTGACGGAAAACCGTCAGAGAATGATCCGTGACGGTTACAACCGTCAGGAGAGAGTTTTCCCGTCGGTTTTTTTGTTTCCGTCGGGAGAGATTTTTCGTGTCGGTTGTACAACAGACAGGGAAAGTTCAAACTTTCCCTGCCAGTTTAGTACCATCAGGGAATGTCAAAAAATCTCTGTCAGTCACAATACCGTCAGGGAAGCTTAAATCTTTAAAAGAATATTTAACTATTCAAATAATTAATTAGCTGATCCTTTAACCACACCAGCCATCATAAAATGTGGCACACAATTGTCTAATATATATAACTCAGTTCCATTATTCAAGTTATTCATACATTAGATAGTTCGATGGTCAACAAATCTTAAGCTACATTCTAAAGGTCTTGCAAAATAAAGTAACCAAATTCAAGAACAATACTTTAGTTCATCTAACATAAGAAATAGAAACTGAGTAATTCCTTGCTTCTTCCTAGCTGCTACACATCCACTCATCTCCATATCCTACAATCAAAACAAGATAAAGATAATAATTCATGAGAGATCTTGTTATATATGCAGTATAAAACAATAAGTTGATTGCTTGTCTAATATCTTTGAATTAAAAGAGTGATCATAGAGGGGACTACAATATATTGGCAAAGCACAATGATGTTTAGATTAATCCTAAATAATTGAACACAAGCTAAATTCATGCACTATGCAGATTCTCAATGGAAAAAATAGCAAAATGAAAATTATCAATGTTTGATCTGCAAAGCTTGGTTCTGCAGATTCTAAATAATTAATGTTAACAACTAAGCTTTGTGGATGCTTTTATCAACTAAAACTCTGAATTGCCAAAACACATAGAAACAGACCAAAAATAACTTTGTACCATAGTGCAAGAACCAAGCACAGCCAGGGATCTCACCATCATTTCACAGAGGTAGGGGAAGGCCTGGGACACTTTGGAGAGCACTATGTAGCAGCTGCATGTTCGTAATATGGCACAACTCAGTGAGGACAAATAAACTGAACATCTAGAATAGGAAAATGATAGAATGCACCCATCATTGTAGGAGTCAAGCCATTTTCATTTTTCTGGTAGCTTTTATCGTGACTAAATACTTATTATATATTGTCAGTATACATACTCTATATTTGGACCAAGGTTAATCTTACCATTTTATTTTCTTCTTCCCCCAAGCATGTCAGATGGCATGATAACTTGAACCTTGTGAGAAATGAACTACATGCAAAGAATAACCAACATCATGCATATACTTGGACCAAGGTTAATTGCGAAAAATTAAATGCACCTAAACAAGATTCAATGTAATTTCTTAGTGTGGCCACACATCACAGTTACTACTTATATATCTGAATAAATTATATAAATAGAGACAGAGTAGATGAATACAGTGTATAAAAAGAGAGGACCAATATACATACCTTAGTGGCTTAATTACTGGTGTTGACTTGATGGAAAATTGATGTTCTTTCTGTTCCTAGTTCCTACAGCAAGGATTGACAGCTTGTCAATACTCAATAGACAGTGACAGTTCATAAAAAATAGCAAGTTCACATTACCATTGTAATTATGTAACAAAGATAGATTCAACCAATGACCTATAAAAATATAGATATATGCAGTTCAACAGAGAATGCCTAATGCATGGGGATTCAGACAATCAGGTAATACTTGGGGATTCAGGCATTGATGCAGAATAGTAAGATTGTATTAACATTTGTTGGTACATTCATGTCACAAATGTATGCATGTTGAACAAAATCCATTACAGATGAGCAGATAAGCTGTATAACTAGAACTTTGAATGTGTGAAATTCTTCAACTTGGAATATCATAGCAACAGAGTAGTATGTTATATCACTTGCTTACATATTTTTGTCTGAAAAAATAATTTAAGATTGCACCTTGTAGGCATTTAAAGCAAAGAAAACACTAAAATAAGTGTGTCACTCAGGTATTCATTCGCATTGTTGTACACAATAAACGCTGCAACTAAAACAAGCATACTCCTAAATAAAACACTAAAGCCTATGAGCAGTGTTGGGTAAACTGACATACAGTGTTAGGCTCCTAGCACAGTAGCTCTTTCAGTTTGCAATGATGCACCCAACCTGCAAAGAAAAGGTCAAAACAACCTTGGGTACACACATTGAGTGTTGACGCAAAATTCGTCACCTCGCGTCAAGGCACACAACAAGCCGAACGAGGCTGGCTTCAATCGGGTGCCCGGAGCGTACTGAATCCGGAAACGTGCCAGTCGGTTTGACCTGAAAACCAACAAGGGACAAAAGTGTGAGAATACCTTGGAACATGCTGGGTGAGACCAGACAGTTCCATATGTACGGCTTTGAAAGCCAATCACGACGGCACACAGCTATAGAAGCTATTTGTCGGAACATGTTTATAATGTCATTCGGCAAGTATAAAAGATAAAGCTCATAAATATGTTGAATGCCGAACGCATATGTAACAAGAAGATAAAGAGGGCAACTTGTAAATATAAATCTATACAGATAACATATGCATAGGCTAATCCAGCTAGTCTGCCGCACGTCTAGCCTTCATAAAACCCGTCAGGTGCAAACTCAAGCAAAGCTAATCCACCACATGATACCACTTGCTATAAATCTACACCACTCCTTATAATTAGATTAATCCACCGCATGATACAATCTAATTGTAAGAAGCTAAAAGCACACGTACATCTGAACAGATCTATATGTACTCATTACTCATGTAAGCTTAACCAGATCGGCAAACTAGCCGAACTGGGGTCCATGAAGAAGAAACATACAAGCCAAACATGGTTAAACTAATCTAAAACCTGCACCTGCCGCACGACACCCAGCTCTATCAAAGCCTAAACATGATCGACATGCATGAACCCACAACATGTAACAATCTAGATTGAAAGTCAGTTCGGCCATCGTGATCTTATAATTAGCAAAAGCACAAACAAACTCGTGCGACAAGGCCGAACGAAGATCAATCTAGATTGGGCAAAAGGTGTTGTACGAATTAAATGAATAAACATATAACACATGATAACTTGATGAATCTATTAGATCTGCCAAATCTAACAGAGCCGATAACTATTTTTACTCATGACTTAATCCGCCGCACGATACAAGGCATAAGCAAAAACTTCCCGTCATAAGCTTAAATCCGCCGCACGATACTAAGCTTAACGTACGAGACTACTTGCATCATATCTAAATCCACCGCATGATACTAGACATGATAGCAAGGTTGCCGGTACTTACGGAGGTCGACGGATCAATGGTTCCTCTCGAAGAACTCGACGACACGACTAGGGACTCGAAGATGGCACGGGGCCGGTTTGTATTGATGTGGTTGTGAACAGTTTTACAATGGTCGAGGGTTTATATTTATACCCCGGACAAGACATGAATCCTAAATGATTACGACTTATACAACGAATTTTGGAAAGATACAATTATTATTCCCATCGTTCCAGCGTCCTCCATCGTCATATACCTTCTCGTGCAAGCCTCCCTTACTTCCCGAATGAAGTCGCCATCTCTCAAGACAACCAACCATGTAGGCATTTGTCGAATCCCGAAGACTAGCCGACCGCCTGGCCGTTTACCGAATGCTTCCTTCACTGCTAACTGGGGCCCTCTTGTCATTCTTCGTGCGTGCGAAAATCTGGTGTTAACACATGCCCCCTCAATTTCGGGATAAAAGTCGATTTTATTCCGAAATTGCTTACAAGCTTCTTCCCTCCTCTAGGTTTTCGCTTCTTAGCACTGTAGCCGCCGCTCGAGAAATTCAAACCTTCGCGCAGCTGATTCCACTTCGAACCCTTGATGGCGACCCGAGACAAGATCCCAGAGGTAAACTTCACATATTCAGTAATCTTCTTCTAGTTCCCTCTTTCGATTCATTTTCTCCTCCCATTTGCTACTTTTGAAGGAATATAAGAACCAAATCCTGATCCCCTATGCTGTTAACCCTGTCTCCTATCTCCTTGGCCCAATGGGAAATCCCAATCCGGCGGAGATTATCGAGAAAGAAACCCAAAGAATTCCCTTTAAATCTGGAATCACTTCACCGAGTCACTGGCTGAACACCTTCAAGAACTGGCCTTTTTCCCCAATTGTTGGATGGCGAAATTGGTATCGAAGGATGTTTGAAAAAAGCAGCAGTCATTGGGAAAACCAAGATATCGGTCACTGTCTGGAATTATCTCTATCAGAAACACCTAGAAACGATCCTCTCCTGATAGCAGCTTCTCACTTCTGGTCTAATGCCACCAATGCTTTCATCTTTGGTCATGGTATGATGACTATTACCTTAGCTGACGTCTTCATGATGACCGGTCTGAATATAACCTTACCAGTATATCCATACAAATACAAGAACAAAAGCAATCAGAGAGCTGTCAGCTCTGGATGTGGATGGGCTAAATATATTCAGACTTATATGGAACCGTCCAGTACTGTCTCTGACAAAGAACTGAAAGCCTTTATGAACATGTGGCTATGCAGATTCATCTTCTGCGGAAAGTCTAATGAACCCACATTAAACCACATGGTGATGTCCGAAGATTTATCTGTAGGCACCCAAATTCCACTAGGCAAATACGTCCTGGGGTCTGTCTATCACATGATGCATCAGATCACCATCCAGATGCACACAGGCAGAGAGATTTCTTGTGTGAATGGTCCCTGGTGGCTGGTTCAGATGTGGATCAGATAGTGTCCGTGAGCCTGCTCAACCTGAGTTTCCCCTCAATCAACTATGCCGAAGGCCAATCGGCGAGAGTTAAAGCCTGCCAAACTTATGGAGAAGCAGCATCATCCATCCGCGTTGACATGGACATTGGCCATCTTTTCAAGCTATTTTTAAAGGCTTCGGCAGTGTACTCTGGCTTCCTTACAGAGAGAATGAAAACCTGACTTTTCCTTGCAAGTTCAACTATGAATTCGGCTGTGCAGATCAAACATCTATTGACATCTTTAATTCTTTTATCAAGCTCTGCGTCTTGCCAGCCGAATTTCATCATGGAAGATTAGTGCAATCCACTTATGAATTCTATTATCCAAACGCAGTGGCCAGACAACTAGGATGCGGTCAGTTGCCCCCCAGATTTTTCTTCTCAACAGTAATAAGACCCGGAGAAGTAATCACAGAAGGGATAATGGCCAAAAAAGTCTTTGAATTAGGATGGGAGCTGCCAACATATAAACCATCTCCATTTGGGATAGTAGATACTGCTCATCCCTTCTTCATTTCCTGGTGGGAAGAATGGCATACTCATCTCTTCAATGTACCAGTTCACCCCTTATGCCAGAGCTTGCAACCTGACTTTGCTTCCGACAGCGAGATAATTTCATTACTCCTGTCATTCTCCGTTCTTGAATCCAACCCTTCTCTAACATTCGGCCATAGGCAGGATCCCGAGCCTACACCTCCTGCCAAAGTGATCCAATATTATCAGGCTGGACCCAATCCTGCTCTTGGTTTCGATGCTCCAAACCTGAACAGCTTCATGAAGATCCCCACAACTTCAACCATTATGTTCCCAGGAGGAGAAAGCAAGAGAAAAGCACTTGAGACTGTCTCTTCATCTAAGAAAACAAGGACCAAAAGGGCTAAACCATCTCCCAAGGTACGAATTTCCATCTAATGCTGCTCAATTTCATCCGACAACAAATCTGATCAAATCTACGTTTCGTCACTTGCCGCAGCCACAGGTCAAGGTTCTGAAATCCAGCAACACTTTAGCAACTGCCGAACTATCCCTTGAAGCTTCCACAAGAAACATCCAAGACGAGGCCGAAGACCCAAAATCTTCCGAAGTTTTGAGAGATGAAGAAACTGATGGGACTATAGGTAATATGTTCGGCCATCCTTCTTCCTGTCGTCATATGCTCATGCCATTACTTGAAACAGATAATATTCTAAAAGAACTGGAAGCAGAGCCGTCTCCTGATTATATTCCAAGTCCACACCCTCTAAATATTCAACAAAGTCCCCGAGCAAGCCAAGGTGCAGCGTCTTCCAATGATCGGTCAGCTCAGCAGGTAAAGTTTTGTTTTTCGAATTATATTGCATTCACCAAACATATCTAGCCGGCCAACATCCTTTCTCTTTCTCAGAAAAATACAAAAGAGTCGACTACAAGCTACTCTTTCCCTGCCGAAGACTATATCACTGAGAAAGGTGAAGAGGGTACCTCCCGACAGACCTTATCAAAGGAGAACCAGGTTCGGCTGAGAGAAATAATCACTCTGTTGAATAAGGATATTATCAACCTGGTTCAAGATGCAGATCAGATAAGGGATATTCTTGAGCTTATCGATGAAGATATTCCCTCCACTCTTCTAGCTCATTTGGAATCTGCAGCTTGTCTTGACAACTTCTTTGGCATGGTAAGGAGAGCAACTAAAAACATGTCATCCAAGACTGCTCTGCAGAACAATAGATCTTCAAAGAAGCAGGAACTTAAAGACTTGCATTCTGACATTCAGACCGCAAAGACTTCTCTGGAAACTTTGGAATCTGAACTGAAAGTCATGGAGGAGGATAAAAGCAAGCTAGAAGCCCAGCTAGCCAATCTGAATACTAAAATCCGATCCCACAGGGCTCATATGACTGATCTGCCAAAGGATATAGAAGCAATTTCATCGAAGATAACTTTGGCTCTCAGAGAAGATCGACAAATCAAAGCCAAACTATCTAAGATCCAAAAATCTGAAGACGAAGATCAAAAGGCTCTTGATACTGTTAACCGAATCAGGGCTGAGGCCATAAAAACAATCAACCAGCTCTTGAATGAGTAAACATTGATCCTGTAATAAGCTAAGCACAACATGCTTTGTCTTTGCAAAAACACTTTGATACTTTTATGCCTCTATACGATTGGTTTTCCCCTCTTTCAAATTTTCTGCAACAAAATATAGTCGATTGTCTTCATTTTCTAATAGCCAAATGAACCTCTTACTCGAAGGACTCAAGAGGATAACCGAATGGCGTCTGACTTAAACGAGCCGACCCAATAAAAATGGCCCATCCAAAAGGGAGAACCCTATTCCGTCGCCTGGCATTCTTATTCCACTATTCCGCAGACTTCGCCACGACTCCTTTCTCGGTTTATAAATAAATCGTCCCCACAACCTCTACCAGCATTTGCAGTTGCGCATCTTTGCCTTCGCATCTTCACTTCTTTTCACCAGTTCAACCGGGAAGAAAACCCTAACCTTGTAGCAATGGCGAACGACGACGACCATGGCAAGCGTCCTGCCGAAGGGGAAGCGGAGGGCAGCCGAGCATCGCAACGCCAGCGCCATGGGTAAAAATCAGTTATCCTGCCCCCTTGCAGTCTGCATTTCTCTGTTCGCCCATCGTTTCGATTTTGATTTCTTCTTCTCGCTCTTAGGATAAGATTCATTACCAGCAGCCAAAGCCATCTTCTTCCCCGGCCTGGTACTCCATCATCTGGGCCCTCCAGCTCCTCCGGCTCTTCGGGTTCCTCCTCAGATTCCTCCTACTCCGACCGGTGGAGCCACCATGACGCTCGCCGTTTCAAGGAAGAAAGGGACAAGGCCCGGGAAGAGCTGGGCAAAGTTTCCAAGCAGTACGGCATCGACCAACTTGACTGGGAAGACCAGCGGAAACAGTTCTGCGATGCAATCTTAGGTCAGTAAAATTTCCGTCCGATTTCCCCCTTTCTTAATCGGGTCCGTCTTCCTGATATATTCCCTTTTTGTTTAGCACTATCTGCAGAGGTTGAGCGTCTGAAGATTGCTGGAACCAGGGTGGCCGACAAGGTGAACGCCCAGGGGGAAACCGTGGAGGCTCGTCTTGATGATGCGGACGGCCGTGTCGATCAAGTTGCCATCCATGGCATAGACCATGGCGTTGCCCTGGGGCTGGCGGCAATGTCCACCCAGACGCGCGAGGACTTCTCTGCTATGCCGACCAGCTTCCATGGTGGTGAGCTCCCAGAGGACGTCGAAAATCTTCTGGAAAGTTATGAAGATCATGCGACCGTGCTCGCCCAGGCTTCTGATGCCCAGTCTGTCTTGAACAGGTTGTTTGATGAGTAGACTGTATTTAGGATTCTTTCGCAATTAAACCGTTCTTCTTCTGTGAAGTATCTGCATCCGTAAAAATGTCTATCTGTGATCTCTGTCTCTTGAATTGCCGAAAGCAAAACCCTCGCATGATATCATCCTTATTCAGTTAGGCTAATATTTTTGCGCTAAAGGCGACACATGTCATGTCGGCTGTTCAGACATTTTTTCTGCTAAAGACGATGTTTCTCATCGGCTAATTCACTGCATACGTTTTTATGCTCCGACCTCTATACTGGGATGAAACTTTTTAAGAAATCTTCCATTAATCGCTCTAGAAAATTCTTCTCCCAGCAAAGTCTTCAAAATATATGCATTGCCAGGCACATGCCTCACTATCCTAAAAGGACCTTCCCAATTTGGAGACCATTTACCGAATGTTTTGTCTTTTGTCCCAATCGGCAATACAACCTTCCAAACTAAATCCCCTTCTTCAAAGCATTTTTCTTTGACTTTTTTATTGTAATACCTGGCAACACACAATTTGTTCTTCTCTATATTCTCCAATGCCTTAAGACGAATTAGGTGCAAATCTTCTAGTTCGTCTATCATCAAGCTCTTATAATCCTCTTTCCTTAATTCATTCTGCAATGTAACTCGTCTTGAACTTGATTGCAACTCCCATGGCAACACAACACAATGTCCATAAACCAACTCGTAGGGAGACACTTGAGTAGACCCATGACATGCCATTCGGTAAGCCCATAACGCCTCATTTAAAACCAAATGCCATTTCTTTGGCTTTTCATCAATCTTCTTCTGAATAATCTTGATCATAATCTTATTTGATGCCTCGGCTTGTCCGTTGGCTTGCGCATAATAAGGGGAAGAATTACATAGCTTGATCCCCATTTCTTCAGCAAAATCACAAAATTCGGATGATGTAAACTGGGTCCCTTGATCTGTAGTTATAGTTTGAGGGATTCCGAATCTATGAACTATATGCTCCCTGACAAAATTGATCATGTTCTATGATGTAACATTCTTCAAAGGTATAGCTTCAACCCATTTGGTAAAATAATCCATAGCCAAAAGCACGAATTTGTGTCCTTTGCTAGAAGGTGGGTGAATTTGACCAATTAAATCTATAGCCCAACCTTTAAACGGCCATGACTTGATAATTGGGTTCATAGCCGATGCTGGAACTCTTTGAACATTCCCGAACCTTTGACAATCTTGACATCCTTTATAATATTCGAAACAATCTTCGAGCATAGTTGGCCAAAAATAACCGGTCCTTCTTATTATCCATTTCATTTGGTAGGCCGACTGATGTGCACCACACAATCCTTCATGTACTTCATACATCAACTTTTTGGCTTCTTCTTGGCTTAGACATTTCAGGAGCACCCCATCTATAGATTTGTAATACAATTGATCGTCAAGAAGTGTAAACTTGATAGCATTATATCTGAGTTTTCGAGAAACCTTTTGTGAGGGATTTTTCAAGTAATCGATAATTTCTCTTCTCCAATCATCAACCATATGGTCCCCTTCTAAAGCAAGGACTTCTTGATTCTCCCGGTATCCTGATGCAACCTGAGCTAATCTATTTGCTTCTTCATTATGCCCCCTAGGAATATGATGTAAAGTTGCTATCTGGAAACATTTCAAAAGTTCTTGACACTCTTCATAATATTCTTTCAATATATCGTTTTTACACTCATACTGACCAGTCAACTGGTTGATGACTAACTCAGAATCCCCGAAGATTTCAACAGCAATAGCTTTCACTTCCACAAGAAGCTGAAGTCCTCTGAGCAAAGCTTCATATTCTGCTTGATTGTTGGTAACATAGAATTCAATGGGGATAGCATATTTGAAAGTTGATCCTTGTGGAGAAATTAAGAAAATGCCAACACCACTACCCTTGCTGCAGGATGAGCCATCGAAAAATAACGTCCAGGGCGCAATATTTGCCATGCTGACAGAAGGATCGCGATGATGAGTAACAAAATCGGCAATAACTTGTCCTTTCACCGCCTTTGCTGATTCGTATCTTAAATCAAACTCTGACAACGCTAAAATCCATTTGCCGATCCTGCCATTCAGAATGGGCATCGACAACATATGTTTTATCACATCAAATTTAGAAATTATTATACATTCGGCACTTAACAAGTAACGCCGAAACTTGGTGCATGAGTAATACACACATAGGCAAAGTTTCTCTGTAGCCGAATATCTTGTCTCTGGATCCAACAGTTTTCGGCTAAGGTAAGCTATTACTCTTTCTTTCCCTTCAAACTCCTGCATAAGAGCCGATCCTATTGTCAGTCCATCGGCTGACACGTACAATTTGAAAGGCTTACCAAACTGAGGGGGTATTAGTACTGGCGGTGCTTTCATATATTCCTTGATTTCATCAAAAGCTTTCTGTTGTACGTCACCCCATATGAACTTCTGATCTTTCTTAAGCTTCAGCAACGGAGAAAAAGGCAAGACCCTTTCAGATAAACCAGATATGAATCTCCTTACAAAATTAATCTTGCCAAGTAGTGATTGCAACTCAGTGAGGTTGGTTGGAGGGACAACTTTGTCTATGGCTTCCATGCTTTTCTTTCTGACTTCAATCCCTCTTTTATGAATCAGAAACCCCAAAAATTCTCCTGCTGAGACTCCAAAAACACATTTGTTCGGATTCATCTTCAAACCATGCTTCCTTGTGCACTCCAAGGTCTTCCTTAGATCAGCTAAATGCTCCTCATGATCCTTGGACTTCACGACTACGTCATCAATATAAATTTCTACAATCTTGCCGATCAATTCATGAAAGATGTAATTCATAGCTCGTTGATAAGTTGCACCGGCATTCTTTAAACCAAAGGTCATAACGACCCACTCAAACAAGCCGATATGACCAGGACATCTGAAAGCTGTTTTTGAAATATCCTCTATTGCCATAAAGATCTGGTTGTATCCAGCGTTACCATCCATAAAGCTGATGACTTCATAACCAGCTGCTGCATCAACAAGTAATTCAGCAACCGGCATTGGGTAACTATCCATCGGAGTAGCCCTATTGAGATCTCTAAAGTCAATGCAGACTCTCATTTTCCCATTCTTCTTGTACACTGGAACTATACTTGAGATCCATTCTGCATATCGACATGGTCGAATAAAATTTGCTTTCAATAATCTCTCAATTTCTCTCTTTACATCGGCTAACACTTCTTCCTTGAAAATCTTTCGAGGAGGTTGTTTGTAAGGACGATACCCAGGTTTGATCGGTAGCCGATGTTCAACAATAGAACGATCTAATCCGGGCATCTCCGTGTAATCCCATGCAAAACAATCCTTGAATTCCTTTAAAAGATTTATTAGCTCTAGTCTATATTCTGAATCCAAATTTGCGCTAATATATATTGGCCTTGCCTCAATTCCATCACCAATATCTACTTCTTCTAACTTATCAGCCGACATAAAGCCTTGACCCAATTTTCCTTCGTTTCCATCAATTGGGTTGTTCTCAATTTCAGACATCTTGAAATGAAGTAGTCCCACCGGGCGTGCCAAAAAGTGTGTTGACGCAAAATTCGTCACCTCGCGTCAAGGCACACAGCAAGCCGAACGAGGCTGGCTTCAATCGGGTGCCCAGAGCGTACTGAATCCGGAAACGTGCCAGTCGGTTTGACCTGAAAACCAACAAGGGACAAAAGTGTGAGAATACCTTGGAACATGCTGGGTGAGACCAGACAGTTCCATATGTACGGCTTTGAAAGCCAATCACGACGGCACACAGCTATAGAAGCTGTTTGTCGGAACAGGTTTATAATGTCATTCGACAAGTATAAAAGATAAAGCTCATAAATATGTTGAATGTCGAACGCATATGTAACAAGAAGATAAAGAGGGCAACTTGTAAATATAAATCTATACAGATAACATATGCATAGGCTAATCCAGCTAGTCTGCCGCACGTCTAGCCTTCATAAAACCCGTCAGGTGCAAACTCAAGCAAAGCTAATCCACCGCATGATACCACTTGCTATAAATCTACACCACTCCTTATAATTAGATTAATCCACCGCATGATACAATCTAATTGTAAGAAGCTAAAAGCACACGTACATCTGAACAGATCTATATGTACTCATTACTCATGTAAGCTTAACCAGAATCGGCAAACTAGCCGAACTGGGGTCCATGAAGAAGAAACATACAAGCCAAACATGGTTAAACTAATCTAAAACCTGCACCTGCCGCATGACACCCAGCTCTATCAAAGCCTAAACATGATCGACATGCATGAACCCACAACATGTAACAATCTAGATTGAAAGTCAGTTCGGCCATCGTGATCTTATAATTAGCAAAAGCACAAACAAACTCGTGCGACAAGGCCGAACGAAGATCAATCTAGATTGGGCAAAAGGTGTTGTACGAATTAAATGAATAAAACATATAACACATGATAACTTGATGAATCTATTAGATCTGCCAAATCTAACAGAGCCGATAACTATTTTTACTCATGATTTAATCCGCCGCACGATACAAGGCATAAGCAAAAACTTTCCGTCATAAGCTTAAATCCGCCGCACGATACTAAGCTTAACGTACGAGACTACTTGCATCATATCTAAATCCACCGCATGATACTAGACATGATAGCAAGGTTGCCGGTACTTACGGAGGTCGACGGATCGATGGTTCCTCTCGAAGAACTCGACGACACGACTAGGGACTCGAAGATGGCACGGGGCCGGTTTGTATTGATGTGGTTGTGAACAGTTTTACAATGGTCGAGGGTTTATATTTATACCCCGGACAAGACATGAATCCTAAATGATTACGACTTATACAACGAATTTTGGAAAGATACAATTATTATTCCCATCGTTCCAGCGTCCTCCATCGTCATATACCTTCTCGTGCAAGCCTCCCTTACTTCCCGAATGAAGTCGCCATCTCTCAAGACAACCAACCATGTAGGCATTTGTCGAATCCCGAAGACTAGCCGACCGCCTGGCCGTTTACCGAATGCTTCCTTCACTGCTAACTGGGGCCCTCTTGTCATTCTTCGTGCGTGCGAAAATCTGGTGTTAACATTGAGGTGAGCAATGCAAAATCATGGGGCGAGCTGAACAAAATTCCATGGGGGAAATAAATAGCACACACTGTAAGGATAAATACTAACATAAATTTATTAAATAAATATGCAAAATATGTAATACCAAGAATGAAACAAGATTGGAAGGGAATGGAAGTCGCTAGTTTTGTGCATGCTTTATAAATTAAATTTCTGTACTGCCCTTGCATACTTTATGAAACACAGAACATTGAGATCATGTTGTCCTGATGACATGTAAGCGAGCTAGAATAAGATTGTCGGCAAGCTACGTCCCCGTTGTAGCAATACACCCACTTGGAGGTTCACGCGCTAATAGGCATCACACGCCTAACCCACAACCGGGTGCCGCACAACCAACACAAGATGGGGATCCACAAGCTACGAGCAATCCACTAGAGTTGTCTTTCGTGATCTCCCACGGGGAAGGCTCAAGAACCCCTCACAAATCACCGATTGGGGGCGGATACAATCATCAAATCCCCTCACCAATCATCAAATCACCAACCATCTAGGTGACGACGATCACCAAGAGTAATAAGAAATCCACAATCACAACAATCACCTAGTGCCACCAAATATGCAATCTCAAATGCAGACACTAGGGTTTCTCCCAAATCCTCTCCCAAATGAGCAACAAGCTAGGAGATGGAGAGAAGAGGGTGATGCTCTTTGAAGCTCTCAAAAACAATCACTAGAGCTCGATCTCTCACTTGAATGGAGCACAAATCCTTGGGAGTGAGAGAGGAGAGGGAGAGAGCTTCCTTCACTTAGGGTTTCAAAATGAGCAAGCAATGGGGAAAAAATAGGAAGAGAGGGAAGAAGAACAGTGGAGAGGGGGAGATCTTATCCAACCAGCTCCCCTCTCCCGACCGTTGCTGAGCAAGCCCCCAATCCCGCACTGGAAATTCCAGGCGGCGCGCCCTGGAATTTCCAGGGTGGGAGCGTCTCCCGACCGTTGCCGTGGACCAAACCCGCACTGGAATTTTCAGCTGATGCGGCCTGGAAATTCCAAGGTGGGAGCGTCTAAAGGACCGAGAAAGCACTAGCAAGGCGACCAGAGGGGGGGGGGGGGGGGTTGAATGGGAGCTCAAAAATTTCTCTCGAAACTTTGGCCAAATGTCCCAAAATCAACCCCGAGAAACCGTGTCCGAAACCATGATGCCCACGACCCTTGGAAGAGGGTGGATGATCCCTAGGATCACAGCGAGGCACCACAAGAAGATAGCAAACCAAACACCAAAAGCTCCGGCTCGAACACCTCCCCAAAAGCCAAGTCCCGAACGTAGATTGTCAGCTACGTCGAGAAACTCTTAAATACCTATGCTAACGAGTAGGAAAGATACCTAGAAAGGTTCCTTGGTCAACTACGAGGCCAAACGAGAAGTCCGGAAACCAAGCGAACAAGTCGGGAGAGCAAACGCACTAAGCCGAAAGCTTCAGACGATTCCCGGACTGTCCGGCCCTGGGGTCCCGGACTGTCCGCCCCTACTGCGGACTGTCCGCGCTCTGGTGGCGGACTGTCCGCCGGTCAAGTCAGCAAAAACACACTGCTGCTGAAGTCCCCCTGCTCGGTCCCGGACTGTCCGCGCTTTAGCACGGCGGACTGTCCGCCGGTGACCCAAGCCAAAACCAACAGGGACTGGCCGCGGCTGGACTGAACCAGCCCCGATGCGCGGACTGTCCGCGCCCTGAGTGGCGGACTGTCCGCGGTCACTCAGGGAGGGCGACTTTGATCGCCCTTCACCCAAATCTTCCCCAAATCGATTCAAATCAAAATCCCACGTTCCCAAACTTGGAGAGGATGATCACAGAGTAGTTAGGAGACTATCCCCAAGAAATCATCCGCTCCAATCGAGTCAATCACCGGGAAATCAAAAGGGGAGGAGGATGAACCGAAAAACGCCACGAAAACGAAATCAACCCGATCTACTTGCTCGTAGGGAGATAGATGAATTCCTTCGGTGGAAATGATCTCCTTTCAAATACGAACAAGTTGATTCAAACGGATTTCGCAAAGACGCACGAGAGAGAGAGATCGAGTGACGGGAAAATCGCGGAGAAACGAAGAACGCGAAGAACACGAACAAAAACGCGAATCAACACATCGATCTGCAACCGTGTGGCTACCACACGCTACAACAGTGAGGTTACGGCCTCACTTCCTCAAAATCTCCAGTACACAGAGGTATGGTTCTCTGTGGATCTCAGCTAGCTACAGCAGGGGATTGGGAGAGCAGGAAACCCTAGAAGCAAAGAGCAAATGACTGAGATAGGAAGGGAGGAGGGTGTCTCCCTCTACTTATCCTAATTTCTAATTCCTACTCTACCCCTCTCTAATTACAGAGCGAACCAGCTAAACCCTAGGGTTATTCTGGACCAACTCGGTGGTAGGTGTATCCAACGGCCACGCTCGCACAACTCGTAGCGTTGCCTCGACGCAACCTCCCGATTGCCACCACGTGTCGCCCTTGCTCTGCACCCCCGGTTTTGTGGCCCAAACCGGGAAACCAGCCTTTTCCAGCCAACCCCCGGTTTTGAGGCCCAAACCGGGAAACCAGCCCACCAAGCATCTGAGTTTTGAGGCCAAACTCAGCAAACCCTCAGCGCCCAGGTTTTGAGGCCCAAACCTGGAAACCGTCCTCAGCCCGAGTTTTGAGGCCAAACTCGGAAACCCTCAGCCCGAGTTTTGTGGCCAAACTCGGAAACCATCCGCACCTAGGTTTTGAGGCCCAAACCTGGAAACCGTCCATCCGATGGTTTTTCTCTGGCTCAACCACCAAACCGACGTCGTAGATGGGATGCACCTCCCGTGCACCCCGTCCACCGACACGTGTCCCCAAGTCCACGACTCAGGCAACACATGACCGCAAGTCTTCACTTGTAGCTACCACAGGCTGCCAGCCACCACAGCTGATCCTCGGGCCTCTGGTCCCTCAGTCCAAGCCTCACGTCTGCCCTTCGCCACTCTCGGTCCATCGACACGGCATGTCTCTACTTGACCTTCACCTCGCCTTCGATCACTGTATCCGTGCTCGACACCTGCACAACACAAGCCAAAGAACATGCGCATCATCCCAGTTGACAATCACTCATCACTCAGAGACCCGGCATACACCCATGTATCCGCAATCTCCCCCTTGATGAGTGCATTGTCAACTACCAACACAAATCATAATAGAAAGAGAAGAAGGAAGAAGGAGAAGAGAAAACTCGACCAAATGACCCAAAAGCATAGCAAAGCCGAAGAAGGTCAAGTGGAAAGAGCGAAAGAACTTGGTCCCCAAAGACATGGGCAACGGCTCGACGCAACCAAGCAAAGCAAAGCTAGCCCTCAAGAAGAGGTAGAACAGGCTCAACACCGCTAGCAAAAACCAATCGAAAATACCGAAGCAAAATGCTAGTCCCTCAAGATAAAGGCACAGAGGCTCAACACAACTAGCAAAGAAAGTTCGATACCTACTATTACCAAAAAGAGTTCGACACCAATTGAAAATCTGAAAAGCAAATGCTAGTCCCTCAAGAAAGAGGCTAAGGCTCAACGCAACTAGCAAACCGCTCCAAACCAATTGAAAATGTCAAAGACTCAACCGAAAACAAACTCCTCCTCGAATAGTGCAAACAACCAGGAAGACTCCCCCTTAGCTGAAACGGAGGGTAATGATTTGCAATTTCTCCCCCTTAGTTGAAAATGCACTTATCAAGAAATAAAGCCCCCCTCAGAAAATGCACCAACAAAAAAATGCCAACAAGAGAGGTTCTCCCCCTTCCAAAATGCATATGAGTCAAAATGCAGGTTAGGAGCTTCAGGAGTATACTCAAAAGAATGCAAAGATGCTCGACAGAGTTCTGATCCGATGACTCAGAAAAATGCACAGAATGCTAGCAAAGGCTCAAGCTGATCACTAAGTCTGAAATGAGAGCAAAAAAACAGTTTGTAGCCGAAAAGGTATTCACCATCAAAATAGCACAGACATGTATAGACAGGAAGTCAAACAAGTGCTAATCATGTATTCAAGGTGAACTACCCCTAGCATAGTTCAAACATCATGCTGATACCAGTTTAGGCATTTACTTGTGATTTCAAATTTTAATCCGGAGTTGCAGCGGTGAAATTACACAAGTTCAGAAAACAACATGTGACTGCGAGAGGTTGAATGCTTGTTATTGCCTAACTTTTCAACTGTGCGAAGCCTATGCATAAGCAATCAGAAGCTTAAAGCAACAGTTTCGGTCATACACTACACAGCTCAAGTTTAACTCAAAGTGCAATGAGAAACAGTCTCGAAACTGTGAGGTGCTAACAAGCAAACCCATCTCGATCTTTCCAATTCACTTAACTTGGTTCAGATTTTAAGCAGAATTTTACATACCAAGCAAGTGAATGACTCAACACTAGAGACATAGCAACCTAGCATATATGAAAAGCAGGAATGACCTCAACACATCCTACACATGCTAGTTGCATATCTCAATGGTGAATATTTTCAAGTTTTAAGTTCATTATCAATTTCACCATTCAAAAATAGCTCAGCTCATAGTATGTACTAGTGATCAGAAAGAGCATAAGCTACAGCATCAACATAAAGCATCGGAACAAAAACTACACAGAGCATAGTTACATTCTTCAGATTATACAAGTGAAGCTCAGAATGTAAAAGCGTATGCTAAAATACAACAGATGCACGAAGAAATCAAAAAGGAACAAAAACAACTGAAACCAAAAAGTCAGTGTATCATACAAAATCCAAAGTGTTTCCCCATCTAAAAGGGGAAACACACACCAAGCTCACCTCTCAACCGATTAAAGGTTGATTGGTCCAAAGGCTTGGTAAAAATATCAGCAAGCTGATGATGAGTATCGACATGGCGAAGGTCGATATCACCCTTCTCATAGTGGTCTCGCAGAAAATGAAAGCGCACATCAATGTGTTTGGTCTTCGAGTGAAGCACGGGGTTCTTAGCAACGCTAATCGCACTCGTGCTGTCACAAAGCAATGGAACACGAGAAAAGCTCAGACCAAAATCACGCAAAGTGGCCATCATCCAGAGTAACTGGGAACAGCAGCTAGCCGCAGCAACATACTCAGCCTCCGTGGTAGACTGGGCGACGCTAGACTGCTTGCGAGAGCACCACGAAACAAGAGAAGAACCAATAAACTGGCAAGTCCCAGAAGTGGACTTGCGATCAATACGGCAACTAGCAAAATCGGCATCGGAATAACCGCAAAGGGAAAGGGTGGAGGAAGCAGAATACCAAATCCCGAATTCTGGAGAGAAGGATAAGTACCTCATAATGCGCTTGACCGCCTGACGGTGAGAGGTGCGCGGCGACGCCTGAAAGCGCGCGCAGAGGCACACCGCGAACTGGATGTCCGGGCGTGTCGCCGTCAGGTACAGCAGCGATCCGATCATACTCCGGTACTCCTTCTGGTCCACTGCTTCTCCCTCCTTGTCCGCATCCAGGGCCATCGTAGTCGCCATGGGTGTTGGAAGAGGCTTGGCCTCACCCATGTCGAACTTCTTCAGGATATCTCTGGTATACTTGCCCTGGTGCACAAACGTTCCTTCCCGGGTTTGCTTGATTTGCAACCCGAGGAAAAACGTCAACTCGCCCATCATGCTCATCTCGAACTCCCTGCTCATAATGTCTGCAAACTTGGCAACCAAAGCGTGAGAAGAACCACCGAAAATGATATCATCCACGTAAATTTGGACCAAGAGAGTATCAGTGCCTTGCTTGAGGAGAAAGAGCGTTTTATCTACACATCCCATTTTAAAACCCTTAGCAAGCAAAAAGGTTTTCAACCTATCATACCAGGCTCTAGGGGCTTGTTTCAAACCATACAAAGCTTTGTGAAGTTTAAAGACATGGTTTGGAAACTTGGGATTTTCGAAACCGGGGGGTTGTCTAACATACACCTCCTCTTCTATCTAGCCGTTTAAGAAGGCACTCTTGACATCCATTTGAAAAAGTTTGAAACCTTTGGATGCAGCAAAAGCCAAGAGTATCGTAATAGCCTCCAAACGTGCTACAGGAGCAAATGTCTCCTCATAGTCTATCCTCTCCTTCTGACTATATCCCTGGGCTACGAGTCTGGCCTTGTTTCTCACAACATGGCCATCTTCTCCCTGTTTGTTTTTAAAAACCCATTTTGTCCCAATTGGATGACACTCAGAAGGTGGAGACACTAGAACCCAAACCCGATTTCTCTCAAAGTTCTCAAGCTCCTCATGCATGGCATTGACCCAATCAGGATCCGTCAAAGCGTGTCCAACATCCCGGGGTTCAAAATCAGCAACAAATGCAGAATGAGCAAAGTGAGAGATTTGCCTTGACCGGGTGATGCGTTCGTCGATGCTGCCGATCATCTGCTGAGGCGGGTGCTGGCGCTGAATGTGTCGTGGCGCCTCCCTTGCCGAAGTGGCCTCCCCCTCAACAGCAGCTGGTGCCTCCCCGGGTACAAAGGGTACCGCTCGGGGTGGCGGATCCCACGGCCCCCAGGAAGACGACGTGTCGGGGCCGTGAGTCGTCGTAGAAGCCGCTCTTTGCGACACCGCAGGTGGAGGAGGTGCTGGGTCATCTATCCCTTGATCACCTTCTTCTTCATCATCGAAAAGAGGTTCGCCAACCTCATGATCACCTGCACGCTCAAAACGAGAAGAAGGACAAACCATGGTCTCGTCGAAGGTGACATCGGATGTCTCCATGACTCGGTTAGTGTCAAGGTTAAGTACACGATAAGCTCGAGTGTGAGTGCCATAACCCAAAAACACACCGTCAGAAGAACGAGACTCAAACTTGTCCAAGTTGCCCTTTTTGAGTATAAAATAATGGCAACCAAAACTCGAAAATAACTCACCTTGGGTAGTTTTCCAAAACGCAACTCATAAGAGGTCTTTTTCAAGAAAGCTCGAAGAAAAATGCGATTGGAAATATAGCATGCAGTGTTCATAGCTTCGGCCCAATATCGCCTAGGAGTCCTATGCTCATCGAGCATCGTCCTGGCCATCTCTACAAGGGTCCGATTCTTCCTCTGTACAACACCATTCTGAGGCGGTGTGTAGGGGGAAGAAAACTGATGCTCTAACCCAAAAGAGTCACAAAACTTCTCAAAATCCGAATTCTTGAATTCGGAACCATTATCACTCCGAATTGCTCGCATAGAGTTCAAAGGGAACTCATTCTGAAGACGCAAAATCAGATTGCGAGCAAAGGAGAAAGTCTCGGTCTTCTCAGCTAAAAAGAAGACCCACGAATATCTCGAAAAGTCATCAACAACAACAAGTACATACCACTTCTCCCCAACCGAGCTCACCCGAGCCGGACCAACAAGATCCATGTGCAAAAGCTCTCCAGGACGCTTGGTCATGACCTGAGTCACTGGATGGTGGGGAGCGGCAACCATCTTCCCGTGTCTACAAGAGTGGCAAACAAGATCCTTCTCCATGGATAACTTGGGCAATCCTCGGATTAGACCAAGTGAACTAAGCCTTGCAAGCAAGTCGAAGCTCAAATGTCCAAGTCTCCTATGCCACTTCCAAAGATCAGAAGAGGAAGGTCCAGCCACAAGACAACGAGAAGTACCAAAAGACTCCGAGAAATTCGCACGAAAGACTTTTCCAAAGGGCGAAATCAAACACACAAGATCGCCCTGAGGATCCAAAATACGACTGAGATTCGGTTTAAAACGAATCTCATAGTCATCATCAAAAAGTTGCGAAACAGAAAGAAGGTTAAAATGCAAGTTAGAAACAAGAGCAACATCGCGCAACACAAAGTGCTCATTAACTCGCACAGACCCACGAGACAACACCTTACCTTTGCTGTTGTCGCCGAAGGTTATATACTCCTTTCCGGCGACCGGACTAAGACTGAAGAACCACTTGGCGTTTCCGGTCATGTGCCTCGAACACCCAGAATCCACCAACCAAACGTTCTCCAATCGTTTTACCTACATCAATAAAAAGACATAGGGTGAGCATACGGTCCAACACTGGGGTTAGTGAAGTAAGGGGAATACCAGTGTTGGGCCGGCTGCTCAAAAGAACGGTTAGCAGAAAAACCATTCCTAGCACACCTACGGGAGGAGCGATCACCACGTTGAGGAAAACGTGGTCCGCTAAGGGAGGAGCGTCCATCGCGATACTCAAAACGCGGTGGGGGAAAACGCTCAACTGCAAAGCCACCGCCACGGGGTCCATAGCCTACAAATGCAGGCTCCCGCCGGGCACGCTCTCTACGAGGCCTACGCCTAGGGACTTGAGGCTCAACACCTCTAGGCCTAGCGTCTCTCCTCGGAGCTCTCTGCTGCCTAGGCCTGGGAACTTGAGGTTCTGGACCTCTGGGCCTAGCAGCACGTCTCGGTGCTCTCCTCTGAACATTCGGCGCATGTACATCATGGAAAGGATGGTACATGTCCGGGTTGTTCATCTCCCTAGCACGGTGCGCCTCTCTCTTGCGCCTAAAACAGAACTCGCTCAAGTGTCCATCTCTCCCACAGTGCTCACAGTGGTACCTCACCGCTCTCAAAGGGGGTTGTTGGTACTCACGGTTGTGGGTGTGGATCACCTTGCCCTTCTGTGGCAACTCCTCCTGGATAGGTGGCATTGTGTTCAGCTTGTTCTTTAGGTGGTTGGGTTTGGGATGCCACACTTGGTTCTTGGGTGGAGCTCTCGGAGGTTCCTCAAACACCCCATCCTTGGTGTTAAGCTTGAGAGTCTCTTTGGGTGGAAGCTTGGTTAGTTTGGGAGTAGTGGTGGAGTTGGGTTTCTCACTCGGATTTAGACCACTCGACTCTCCAATCTTCCCAAAAGCAGAAAGATCAACACCCTGAGCAAAACCTACACCGGGACCTCCAGCAGCTCGCTTGAATTGGGAAATCATCATCCCGAGCTGTGGCTCACCACAAGACACCCATGACAAGATGGTTCGAAGGTATGTGTTTTCCTCCTCGGTTTGCATCTTGTCATGCTTCACATTGGCAATCTCCATCTCCAAACCCTCGCACAACGCGCACCTAGTCACACAAGTGCTACCCGAGCTGGCCTCCTCAAGAGACACAATCTTGGCATTCTTCTCTGCTAACTCGGATTGCAAGACAGGACAAGTCTTGCAAGCACCCAACAGCATGGGCCTAGCACTGAGCTCATCCACCTCTCCTACCAACGCAACATACTTACTTCTCAAAGTGAGAAGATCAGTCATGTGCGTGGTGCACGCCTCGCACTCCTCCTCATCTGTGACAACTACGGTGGACTTGACAGAATCAAGTTCCTTCACCGTATCCTCCCACTTCTGCCTAAACTCCTTGCGCTCTCTAGCGGCACGCCTAAGCAGCTTATCCTGACTAAGCAAGGCGGCAGTAAGCTTCTCTACCTCGGCTGAAAGCTCATCGTGGGTGAGAGATACCTGGGAGGTGTCGTTGTCGTTGTCGTCCCGAGGGGAGTTCACCAGCTCGCCGTCGACCTCCTTGCCGAGGGCCATGGTGCAGAGGCCGTCATCGTCGGCGAAGAAGCAGAGACCGTTCAGCTTGTCCTCGATCCTCTTCTTCTTCTCGGACTCATCGTCGCTTGAGCAAGCGGAGTCGTCATCCGAGCCGTCGACGTCGCTGAGCGTGGCGAAGAACGCACGCTGCTCAGCCTGGGCCTTCTCCAAGTACTTCTTCTTGATGTACTTCTTGTTGAAGCCACCCCTTCGCTTGTGCCTCGCGGGGACGTACTTCTCCTTGCGCTTGCCGGAGTCGTACTTGTGCCCATGATCGCCCTTCCCAGATGAATGCTTCTTCTTGGGACAGTTGGCGATGAAGTGATCGGGGTCGCCGCACTCGTAGCATCCCGAGCGTCCTCCTCCGCGGCGACGGTTCATGCGGTTGTTGTGAAACCGCGAGAACCGGTTGGCGAGCATTGCCAACTCGTCATCCCCCAAAGACTCCAGCTGGTCCTCTGTGACAGAAAAGAGAGACGAAAGAGCAAAGCCTCCAGAGGGGTTAGCAGAAGAGCCAGAAACCAAAGCCATAGTCGGGCCAGAAGGATTCTCATAAGAAGCCCTTGCCATGGCATCGATCTCACTGGACTTGAGCTTACTAAAGAGCTCGTCGCAAGTGAGGGTCTCATAGTTTGGTGATTCGATGATCGCCTGAACTTTGGAGTCCCACACCGACCGATCAAGAGTATGCAAAAGCTTCAAAGCCCTCTCATGATCGTCGAAAGGCAACAACTCCTTGTTAGCCCTCATCCTGTTGACAATCACCTGAAAGCGAGCGAATAAACTTTCTATGCTCTCGCCAGGCATGTGTCGAAAGTTCTCATACTCTCGCTTGAACGACTCGTAGAGTCGGGTTTTGACTTGAGAGGTCCCCTCATGAAAACGCATGAGGGTATCCCAGATCTCCCGAGCCGTAGCGAGGTGAGAAACGCGATCAAACTCACTCATGCTCAAGCATGAGAAAAGAGCATTACGGGCTCGGCTATTGGCATCGTGCTCATCGATCTAAAGCTGAGAGACACGAGCAGCCAAGACCACGTAATTGGCAGAGTTGCAAATATCCCAGATGGAAGCACCCAAACTCTGCAGATAGGCCGACATGCGTATCTTCCAATACGCATAGTTCGTCCCATCGAAAAACGGCGGTTTGCCCACGCCGCGATCCATGTCGCCTTCTGTGGATTTGGAACCGGCTAAGGTGGAAGATCCTTAACCCGCTTCGATACCAATTGAAGGACCGAGAAAGCACTAGCAAGGCGACCAGAGGGGGGGTGAATGGGAGCTCAAAAATTTCTCTCGAAACTTTGGCCAAATGTCCCAAAATCAACCCCGAGAAACCGTGTCCGAAACCGTGATGCCCACGACCCTTGGAAGAGGGTGGATGATCCCTAGGATCACGGCGAGGCACCACAAGAAGATAGCAAACCAAACACCAAAAGCTCCGGCTCGAACACCGCCCCAAAAACCAAGTCCCGAACATAGATTGTCAGCTACGTCGAGAAACTCCTAAATACCTATGCTAACGAGTAGCAAAGATACCTAGAGAGGTTCCTTGGTCAACTACGAGGTCAAACGAGAAGTCTTGAAACCAACCGAACAAGTCGGGAGAGCAAACGCACTAAGCCAGAAGCTTCAGACGATTCCTGGACTGTCCGGCCCTGGGGTCCCGGACTGTCCGCCCCTATTGCGGACTGTCCGCGCTCTGGTGGCGGACTGTCCGCCGGTCAAGTCAGCAAAAACACACTGCTGCTGAAGTCCCCCTGCTCGGTCCCGGACTGTCCGCGCTTTAGCACGGCGGACTGTCCGCCGGTGACCCGAGCCAAAACCAACAGGGACTGACCGCGGCTGGACTGAACCAGCCCCGATGCGCGGACTGTCCGCGCCCTGAGTGGCGGACTGTCCGCGGTCACTCAGGGAGGGCGACTTTGATCGCCCTTCACCCAAATCTTCCCTAAATCGATTCAAATCAAAATCCCACGTTCCCAAACTTGGAGAGGATGATCACGGAGTAGTTAGGAGACTATCCCCAAGAAATCATCCGCTCAAATCGAGTCAATCACCGGGAAATCAAAAGGGGAGGAGGATGAACCGAAAAATGCCACGAATACGAAATCAACCCGATCTACTTGCTCGTAGGGATATAGATGAATTCCTTCGGTGGAAATGATCTCCTTTCAAATACGAACAAGTTGATTCAAACGGATTTCGCAAAGACGCACGGGAGAGAGAGAGATCGAGTGACGGGAAAATCGCGAAGAAACGAAGAACACGAACAAAAACGTGAATCAACACATCGATCTGCAACCGTGTGGCTACCACACGCTACAACAGTGAGGTTACGGCCTCACTTCCTCAAAATCTCCAGTACACAGACGTATGGTTCTCTGCGGATCTCAGCTAGCTACAGCAGGGGATTGGGAGAGCAGGAAACCCTAGAAGCAAAGAGCAAATGACTGAGATAGGAAGGGAGGAGGGTGTCTCCCTCTACTTATTCTAATTTCTAGTTCCTACTCTACCCCTCTCTAATTACAGAGCGAACCAGCTAACCCTAGGGTTATTCTGGACCAACTCGGTGGTAGGTGTATCCGACGGCCACGCTCGCACAACTCGTAGCGTTGCCTCGACGCAACCTCCCGATTGCCGCCACGTGCCGCCCTTGCTCTGCACCCCCGGTTTTGTGGCCCAAACCGGGAAACCAGCCTTTTCCAGCCAACCCCCGGTTTTGAGGCCCAAACCGGGAAACCAGCCCACCAAGCATCTGAGTTTTGAGGCCAAACTCAGCAAACCCTCAGCGCCCAGGTTTTGAGGCCCAAACCTGGAAACCGTCCTCAGCCCGAGTTTTGAGGCCAAACTCGGAAACCCTCAGCCCGAGTTTTGTGGCCAAACTCGGAAACCATCCGCACCCAGGTTTTGAGGCCCAAACCTGGAAACCGTCCATCCGATGGTTTTTCTCTGGCTCAACCACCAAACCGACGTCGTAGATGGGATGCACCTCCCGTGCACCCCGTCCACCGACACGTGTCCCTAAGTCCACGACTCAGGCAACACATGACCGCAAGTCTTCACTTGTAGCTGCCACAGGCTACCAGCCACCACAGCTGATCCTCGGGCCTCTGGTCCCTCAGTCCAAGCCTCACGTCCGCCCTTCGCCACTCTCGGTCCATCGGCACGGCACGTCTCTACTTGACCTTCACCTCGCCTTCGATCACTGTATCCGTGCTCGACACCTGCACAACACAAGCCAAAGAACATGCGCATCATCCCAGTTGACAATCACTCATCACTTAGAGACCCGGCATACACCCATGTATCCGCAGCGTCTCCCGACCGTTGAGAAACCCGCACTGTAAATTCTAGTTCGGGTGGCACCAATTTTCGGATGAACGCGAAAAAACCAACAGAGGACCCCTTGCTGAATAACTACGAGTTGAGCTGGAATTTCCGATCACAGCAAACTTTCTTCTCCTTTTTTAAACCCTTTTAAGTGCTATCTCTTCCCACAAGCACCAAATCAAATTTAGCACTTGAGATAGCTTTTCACAAAGAATTTTCTTGGGCTTTCTCATCAATCTCACCACGTCACTAAGCACAATGTATATGCAAATGACACTCACACTTAGTGGCACTAGATAACCATTGTAATCAAAGATTTCTCCTCTTTATAGTACAGTTATCTATCCTAAACCCGATCACGCACTCTATTGCGTCTTGACCGGTAAAACAAAATGGCCTTAGGTTTTATACCTTTGCCTTGAGCCCATTTTGTTTTTCTCTGTATTTATTTCCAAGTTGGAGCACTTGATCACAATCTTTTGGCCATCTCAATCACATGAGTGCCATCTAGCTCCACCACTTGGACTTGGACCAACTTATCTTATAATCACTCTTAAGCATAGGGTTAGTCCAATAGGTTTCATCAATTAACCAAAACCAAACTAGGGCTTTCAATCTCCCCCTTTTTGGTAATTGATGACAACCTTCACAAAGATATGAATTAAATTCGATTTTGAATTTGAGTTGCTTGTCCAAGCATTTTGTTCATGAGTAAGATTTGGACAATCATCACAAATTCAATTTTGGTAGTAGTAGCTCCCCCCTACATATGTGCTTCATGAGTTTGGTTCAATTTGTTCACATATGCATAGATTGAAATTGTGGGAGAGATACTACTACCAAATGATGCTAAGGTATATAGAATGGACCTTTGAAGCGTGTTACCATCGGAGTGCACTTTTGATCATCATCCTTAGCACCGTGAGTAGCTAGATATCATTTGTAAACACAAAAAGACTAGATACCTCATGAGATCAACATTAGATGCAAGGTTCTAGTACCACTTATGAAACATAATTAAAACACATCTAGCTAACTCCTATGCATGCTAGTTCTCAAATCATCATACAAGTTCTATTACTAGCATACACCACACAAGCATGTTATTGAATTTAAGACTTACAATGCAACACTCATATGTATATGCACATACAAATGCAACAATAGGTTCATGAGCTTGCTCCCCCTAGTTGTGTGCTCAAAGTTTAATTGATCCCCTTCCTTTGTCACTTCTCCCCCTTTGAGATTAATTTTCTTTATCTTTGTGACTTTCTCTCCCCCTTTGTCATTAAGTATCATAAAAGGCACACCAATTTTAGTAGGAGTTAAGTCAATCAATGGGTGATCAAAAACATATTATGGTTCATCCTAGCAAACTTGCATAAGACATTTAACACGGTTTGCTCAAGAGTAAGCTTCTTCACACATCTTTCAATGGTTATCTTACTCATGTTGGTTAAATACTTGAATGCTTGTTTCCAAGATTAAACACTAGGTTCACAAGCCCACAAACATGTCATATGCTACCACTAGATCATATCAAACATAGAAGCAATAGTGGTACCATATATACATTAAATTCATTTGATTTTCATGAATGAACCTATATCATGCATGGAATGACTAAATGCACTAAACATGTCCTTAGCAAGGATGAATGTCATGCCAAACAATTTTACCTTTGTTTCGTTGAAGGAGAGGCATGTCATATAATGGAGGGTGCAACAACTCATATTTGAGAAATCAAGTATGTTCAATTCATTCCTTAGCTTGCAAAATCTCTTCTCATCAAGTGGTTTGGTGAATATGTCGGCAAGTTGATCTTCGGTTCCCACACTTTCAATTGAAATATCACCTTTTTGTTGATGATCTCTTATGAAGTGATGGCGAATGTCGATGTGCTTTGTTCTTGAATGTTGAATCGGATTGTTAGTGAGCTTCACTGCACTTTCATTGTCACATAGCAATGGTACTTGTTTGAACTTGATTCCAAAATCATCCAAAGTTGCTCTCATCCATAGCAATTGTGCACAACAACTACTCGCAGATATGTATTCGACTTCGGCGGTTGAAAGTGCAACACTATTTTGCTTCTTTGATGACCATGATACAAGTGATCTTCCAATTAATTGACATGTGCCCGATGTGCTCTTTCTATCAACTTTGCATCCCGCATAATCGGAGTCCGAATAGCCAATCAACTCAAAGTTTGACCCCTTGGGATACCACAATCCAACATTTTGTGTATGCTTCAAATATCTCAATATTCTTTTTGTTTCCTTCAAGTGACTCTCTCTTGGTGAGGCTTGAAATCTTACACACATGCATACACTAAACATGACATCCGGCCTATAAGCGGTCACATAGAGTAAGCTTCCAATCATAGACCGATACAACTTTTGATCCACCATGTTGCCACTAGCATCACTATCCAAATGTCCATTTGTTCCCATAGGTGTGCTAATAGTCTTTGCATCATCTAGACCAAACTTCTTGACCATGTCTTTGATGTACTTGCCTTGACTTACAAATGTGCCATTCTTCATTTGCTTGATTTGAAGACCAAGGAAGTAGCTAAGCTCTCCAATCATGGACATCTCAAACTCATTTGCCATCATCTTCCCAAATTCTCCACAAAACTCTTGGTTGGTTCACCCGAAGATAATGTCATCAACATATATTTTGTGACACCCTAGTGTCAAGCACTGCATTAGGAACCACATTTAGCTACCAAAATGCATAAGCAATGCATTGCATCATTTCATGTGCATATGAGTGCTTTTTGCCTTTTGCTTATTTATTGGATTTTGGATTCCTATTGGACTTGATAGTTTAAGTGGATTTCTATCTTGGCAAATAAGTTTATAAAATAAAGAATATTAAGTAGAGTGCTTTTCATGTTGGCATTTTGACCTAGTTCAAAATAGTTTATCAGATAAAAATGAGGCAAGCAAAATGGTTTATGTTTCAAAATTGGCTTTATTTATGTGGAGGTTGTAAAAATGGTTTTCAGAAAAAGTGTCTTATATGAAAGTTGTAGAGAAAATTATTTTGAGCAACTTTTATTTTTGGGTCAAAGTCTAGTTTGGAGTTTTTGAAACTGTTTTTGAATGGTCAAAGTTTGAAAAGTTTTTGGAAAAAGAAAAAGGAAAACAAAATTTTTCCCGCGCCCTCACTTTTGGCCCAACCGGCCTTTCGGCCCAACTCCCGCGCCCGTGCCGGCCCGCCTGCCCGCACGCCCGCGCGCCGCGCGCGCCGCGCACCGCCGCCCGCTGGCACGCCCGCGCTGTACGCCGGCCGCAAGCGCCGCGTGGCCACCTTCGCCTGCGCCATATCCCGCTCGCCCACTCCCCCTCCGATCCTTCTCCACCCGAGCACGCGACGATCTTCACCGGCCACTCCACGCCCGCCTCGCCTGCCGCGCCGCCCTCGTTCGCCGTGCCGTCGCCCGCCGCACGCCACGCCGGGCCCTGCCACCACCACCGGCCGGCCAAGGCCACGGCCAAAGCCTCGGCCGCGCTCTCGCCCCACCGAACAAAACCCGAGCACCCTCACTCACTCCCTCTCTCACTCAAACTCGCGCTCGCCTCCCTCCGTTCCACTGAACGCCAGAGCCAGCGCACGCGCTCGCCACCGTTCGCCACCACCTTTCCCCTCTCCGTTCCGACCACCACCGTCCATCACCACCCGATTCATCTCGCGCACCACTCCGCCTACACCCCGGACACCCGGTGCTCACGCTAGCACCACACCCCGAGCTCCACCGATGCCGGAGTCCGAGGAGCGCCGTCGCGGTCGCCATCAGCGCCGCACGGAGCCCGGAGCCGTTCGTCCCCGACCAAGCCTCCGCCGAGTCCCCTCTTCTCCGTCGAGCCTCACCGAGCCAAGGCAAGGTGAGAACACCGACTAGCCGCAACGCTACCACCCTCTCTCTCCCTCTACTCCCCGGCCGAGCGCCATGGGCGCCGCCGCGGCCCTCTCACGTGGCCAAGCTCCTCTGGAGCCGTTCAAGCCAAACCAAGCCCTCCGATAGCCTCCCTAGGGTTCACGTACGCCTTTGCCTTCCCCAATTTCACCGGCGACCGTCGGACACGGCCAAGCCGAGCGCCACCGCCGCCACCGTCCGCCATGGCTCGTCGCCGGCGAGCTACGGCCACCCTCTGGCCAAACCATCACCACCGATGGGTCCGCATCGTTGAGACGAACTCATCGAGCCTAGCCTCACCGCCGGAACCCCACCGGCGGCGAGCAATCGCCGGCCAAACTCCGTCCCCTGTTCGGCTCTCACTGACACGTGGGTCCCGTTGACCAGCGGACCCCGCGAGTCAGCCTCACCTGGTCCATGGACCGAGTTCACGTAGGCTCGGCCGGGAAATTCAAATGTTTTTCCTTTATTATTTTATTTTTCTAGTAAAGCTTGTTATTTTTTGTGTAGCTTGTTTTAAAAGTCCAAATGAAGTACTTTCAGTTTTGCTAGCTTGTTTATGAGTAGATCTATTATGGAAAAATATGAAAGTATTTTTGGTGAAAGTTTATTTTACTGTTTTTATTTAATTCAGTTTAAGTGCTTTTGTTTGAATAAATAGAAATAGGTGTTTTCTGGTTGAGATAATTCATGGAAAATTTTGTGTAGGTTTCTTATTATGTTATATACCTGTGAAAATCATATAAGGCACTGTTTATGTGGAAAAAGTTTCTGTTATGGCTTAAAGTTCTTTTTGGCTGATTTCTTGGAATAAGTGTTAAGGTGTTTTATATGTCAAAATAAAATGTGGGAAAAATTATACAGTCTTTGTGTGTGATGTTTTAGTGAGGAAAAATGTAAGCATGGGTTGTTATGTGGAGAAATATGGAGTTGCTTTACAAATGTACTTTTCTGTGTTTTTCTTAAGAAATTCATGTAGGATATAATATAATGTTTCTGTTCATGGAACTTTCTTGATAAATATGAAATGTGGAGTAGAATCTGGAAAAAATATGAATCTGAGTTTAGCACCCCTTTCCAGTAGGGTTGTAGTTCAATGGAGTTATTTTGGAATAGATTTGTTTATTTTGTGTAGGGTGATATATTTATGTTTTAGCTGTGCATTTTCTACAGTAGAATGTTAATGAGTAAGGAAGCTAGAAAAATTATGAAATCTGCTGTTTGACACTTTTTGTGTGAAAAGTTAGTTCAAAGCGCCTTTTGAGCAGTTTATTTGTTCTTTTTATATCTGCTGTTCTGTATTTTATTTCTGGCTGAAAATTGTTCAGTGAAATCCAGCAGGTGTTAATTGCCTTCTGGAATTTTTGTGGATTTTTCTGAGTTCAGAAAAATGCACTTGCAGTTCAAACCTGAGTTCTTTTGAATTATTAAATAAGAAATAGGTGAATTAATGGATTTTGTTACGAGATAAATAAGTATTTACCTCAATATCGAAAGTGGTTCAACAAGTTGGTTTTGTTGGTTTGCAAGAAATGTTGCTTCTCTTATCGCCATACCTCGCACCCCGTATTATTTATTTATTTATTGTTCGTCGCATGCAATAGGATCGACCGTCCCGGCGACAGACCAGGAGCCGAAGGCAAACGACGAGCAAGAGATCCAGGAGCTGCCGAGAACCGAGGAAGTCGACCCTGCGGCCGACACTAACCTGCCTGAGTGCCCCTCCCACGAGGCCTCAGTCTTCTCTCAAGGCAAGCCCCGGAGCATTCTAAGTCTCCCAGTTTTTACAATAAATCTATTTGAGTATTTTATATTGTGATGCATTAGGTTTAGGAGTTGAATGAATCCTACTTGCTGCATTATCCTTCCTTGATTATTGGTTAAATATCTACCTTGTTATCCTGTTACCTATTATATGTAGAATTGCTTAGTCTGCTAAATAAAGGTAGTAGTTAAGGATATTCCCGTAATACCCCTGGTGGGTATTTACCGGATCACGGTTGGCTATATTTGCTATCGTGGAAAAGAACCTGAGTAGTAATGAAATACGGTCAACTGGAAGGCAAGGCACAAGTTTGGAAACTTGGGGCAGTCCGTCCGTTGGATCGTGTAGGTTTGTATCGATGTTGGCCCTCGTTCATTTTTGAACGCGCCCTTTTACTTAGGGATATGTCGGTGCTGTAATCATCGACCCCAAAGCCAGTTAGAAGCTGTTCGGGCCGGTTTTGACCCGTGTCGCGCCCTCTAGTATGGAAATGTGATCTGCCGCGAGAGGCCATCACCAGGTTCCAATTGGGCGGTCCGTGCTTGAACCGCGACGATTACCACCACGAACAAGCATCGAGCGGTTGCCCAATGCATGGACCCGACGGGAAAAGTGTGGGCTGGTATTAAAGGTCTTTCACCAGCTGGTTTGGAATTCGATTCGAGTCACCGTCTCCCCCGGTTAGTGGGAAACTATGGCGAGCTTCACCACGATGCAACTTCATGTGATGTTTAAAGGTTCAACTAAAATATGGATAAGTCAACTGGATATGGTTATACTATTGCTTGTTAGACTCAAGTGTGTGTAATAGTTCAGGTGAAAACCTAGAGTAAAGAAATAGGTCTAAAACTGACAGCTCATCTATGTCATTTAATACTCCTTATCTTAATTGTGAGCTTTCCGCAACTAAAGGATCCCAGCTCCACCAAAAAGGCCTTGCATACCCTTGGTGTCTTTATTTTCAGTTGGACGGGTAAGTCTACATTCCCGTACTCAGGGTTTATCCCGTTTGTTGCAGATGGTCAGGTTTACTATGGCTATTGTAAGCACTGCCTCCACCCGGTGGAAGGTGATGAGGAGTAGGCCCAGGGCAGGGTCGTCCAGAAGCTTCCCCTTTTCTTTTGCTGGTCTGAGACTTCTAGTGGCACATTATCTAAAAAGGGAAGAGTGAGTTGTGTTGAGTTGGATTTATCAAACAATGTGTTATTTGGACCACATGTGTGGTGGTCGTGTTTCAAACTTATTTAAGCTTCCGCACTTTTAAATTTGGTGTTGTAATAACTCCGTCTTAAATTCGTACTCTGATGTTTTAAATTCGGTTTCGTTTCTCTGTGATGTATCTTTACGAATGTAATTCTTGAACAATGCGATCCTGTATGTGCTTGATGATAGAAATCCTTCGAGATTTCCGGACTACCGGGGTTATATGGGTTCAAGTATGAGTCGATGTCAGACGGATTTGACTAAGACGGTACTTGAGCTCTTATAATCAGGACGGTTCCGCCACAGCTGGTATCGGAGCATGGTTCAAGTGATTACCTCCGTAAAGAGCTATTTTCAAACTAAATGGGTATTTCAAAACTATTTTCAAAACTATTTTCAATTACTAAGTGTGCCCAGTCTCGTCCTTAAGCCCTATACTAGGATTCAGGTGGCTTAACTGCTAACAGGGTTCAGGGATTTGCTTCATGCTGGATCTTTATTTGCTGGTCCATTCTCGGGAAAAAGAGAATGCGTCGATCGCGAAAACATGCATAAAATGATTTTGCGAGATATGAGAGCATGACCGTCCAACCGTCGGTCTAGGTGAGAGTTCTTATACCAAGTATGTGCGAGCTCCACGCGAACATATACGAGGGTATCAATGTTTTGAGGGTGTTTTTCTCTTTGGTGCATAGTGTTTAGTGTTGGCTTCTATGCATTTTGCGCATATTAGCCAATGCTCAGTTGTTTTACCATTGGGGATTGTTTTGGGCTGAAATGAATCTTCTGCAGGTACACTGACTATGCGATCGAATAGAACGTGTAGATAACGCATGAGAGATCGTTCTTGCCACCGACTAGAACGTTAGGACTTATGAGTCATGTTAGTGAGTGAGAACGTAAGTACGATCATGCATCATGTTTAAATTCTTGCATTACATTACCTCCACTTAATTAAAAGTTGTCTCTTTTCTATAAAATTTGCCAACTTAATATCCGTCTCACGAGAGTTCGAAACCCTTTTGTTTCTACAGATGGCCCGAACTAAGCTGACCGCTCGCAAGGCCACCGGAGGAAGAGGAGTTCCGCGTCACCGCTTGGCCACCAAGCTGACCCGGAAGACGTTCTTGACCTACTTCGGGTTGCCGACTATCCTTTGGAGGATTCTGCAGGCCGTGGGCTATGAGGAAGGACAGGAGCCCAGGTACTCGTGGCAGAAGGAGATCTACGGACAGGATTCGTTGGTCATGGTGGAAATCAAAGTCAAAGCTTTGCCCGCCAAGCCCCACTGGACAGGATGGACAGAGATCACCAGAGGCACCTGTGCCAAGGATGGAGCTAACAGGGCAGCATACCTGGTGTTGAAGGATATCATCGCCCGTTTTCCCGCTGACCTAGCTAGTGCTATGGCAGGAGTGTTTCCCCGTGGATCACTTTTTCCATTGCGCTGGAAGCAGACTTTGGAGTCAGTCTTGACAGGGAGCCCAGAGGAGAGGTTCTACTACGAGACGCCTGCGATGAGCGCCACCGGAGCTTTGTTAGGTGTATGTGAGAGTTTGGAGCACACTCTCGAGAGCGTGTCCTTCACCCTCACAGCCACCTACCAGAGCAAGAGGAAGCTACAGGAAGAGTTTGACGCTGAGGTAGCCCGTCTTCAGGAGAAGATTCAGCAGATCACCCTTGAGCGTGACGATGCACGTGCCACCGCAGGTGCAGAGACCACTGCCAGGACCATAGCTGAGCAGATGTACCTGACTACCAATCTTCAGAGGGATGAGGCCCGCACCGCGCTCGACCAGCTCAGAGAGGGAGCTCACCTCCTGATACAGCAGATCCATGGGCAGCAGGCCTATATCGACCAGCTCCACGAGGCAGTCCATCAGATGCACCACGCCGCGCAGGAGGCCGCCGCCCCAGCAGCTGCCGAGGTCCCCGCAGCCGAGGCCCAGGATCCCCAGGACGGAGAGGTCCTTGGTCCCGACGTTCCCCCGGAGGAGGATCACGCTGATGAGCCTATGTTCGATGCCGACGCAGAAGACGCCGCATCCGCCGCTAGAGACGCCTGAGCGTTAGTTTCGTTAGGGATCGTTTTCTTTTGTATAGCTTGAGCATGCTCGCTAGTGATGTAACCCTTAGACATGTGTTGGTTTATGTTTAAGATGTATGTGACATGTATGTCTTTTGGACAAAGTCCAGACTTCGATCCGGCACCTTTTTACGGAAATCCGTCGTTTGCATGTCTAATTTCGAGCGATTATTCTGTGATGTTGTATGGAAATGAGTAATTATACTTGATCGTGTGCAAAATTTTCGAATTACGTACAGCGCAGTATTTATTCATGATCAATGTGACATCACCTAATGGTTGCTTATTAATGGGATATGCAGATGCCGGCACACACTCGCAGCCAACGCGGACAGGGGGCAGGACAGGAGGAGAACTTGCCACCTCCCCCACCGCCGCCGATGACACCAGAGGCGTTTTTCGGCCAGTTCTTGGGCAGCCAAAGGAACATGGAAGAGATGCAGAGGCACATGGAGGCCACCCTCCGCAATATCGCTAACAACACTGCACAGCAGCATCATCAACGCCAAGGCCCAGAGCCCAACCAGTACAGCTCCTACCGTGACTTCTTGGACACCCGTCCCCCGGTGTTCAAGGAAGTCACCGAACCGCTTGAGGCTGATGAATGGCTCAACTCCATCACCCAGAAGTTCCGTCTGCTTCGTCTGACAGAAGAGCTCAAGGCGGAGTACGCCGCCCACATGTTGGAAGGACCCGCAGGTTTGTGGTGGGCCCAGTACCATGCATCCTTGCCTGCGAATGCACGTGTCACTTGGGATCAGTTCTCGACTGCTATGCACAACCACTACATCCCTAGTGGTCTGATGGAAATGAAGACTACAAAGTTCATGAGGGTGTCCCAGGGAACCAGGTCCATGTCAGAATACCTGCACAGCTTCAATAACCTAGCTCGCTACGCTCCAGACTTTGTCAACACAGAGGCCAAAAAGATCGCAAGCTTCAAGCGTGGCATGAGTGCCGCCATGCTTACCAAGATGGGCAACAGTCACCGCACTACCTTCAGTGACTTCGTCAGTGACTGCCTAAATCAAGAGGCCAATGACAGCAGGCTGGCGACAGAGACCCATCGTCGTGCAAACGAAGGAGGTTCGTCTCAACAGAGAGCCCCTTTCGGAGCACGCGCCCCGTATCGCCCGCTAGTGGCTGGAGCAAGGTTCCGTCCCCCGCAGAGGAAGATCACTACCAACCGACCCCGTCCCAGTTTTCAGAAGCCCTACACCGCTCCCCTGATGCAGAACAAAGCTAAAACAGGAAGTGCAGGAGGTCCCAAGACCCCGTATGTGATCGGACCGCGCTACAACTGTGGTCAGACTGGACACCTGTCACGCCAGTGCCCTCAGCCGAAGAAGCAGTACACCCAGCCCCGACCTCGCACCGGCCACGTGCATTTCACCACTGTTGAGGAAGTGCCAGAAGGAGAGCCTGTCACCGCTGGTACGTTTCTTGTTAATCAATGCCCCGCCGTTGTGCTGTTTGATTCTGGAGCATCACATTCTTTCATAAGTGAGAACTTTGTTATAAGGAGTAATCTTGAGTTGGTAGACTTAGACTGGGGATATCAGATAAGTTCCGCTGGAGCTGTTCTCTCCGCGCGTAAAATGGCTAAAGGAGTGGAAATGACTTTTGGGGATAAACAGGCCATAGTGGACCCCATAGTCATTCCTGGTCTAGGTCTGGATGTAATCTTGGATATGGGTTGGATGAAACTCTGGAAAGTCAATCTAGACATCGCAGAGAGAGTAGTGTCCATGGTTAGTCCCAGAAATGGGTCTTCTTTTCGGTTCAAGTTACCTCGAAACCCCCATGAGATCGGAGTGTTGTTCAATATCACGACCAAGCAAATAGCTGAGATCCCGGTAGTATGTGAGTTTCCAGATGTCTTTCCTGATGAGTTGCCAGGACTACCACCAGACAGAGATGTGGAGTTTGCTATAGAGTTAGTCCCTGGAACGACACCAATTTCTCGGAGGCCGTATAGGATGCCAGCTAATGAGTTAGCAGAGCTCAAGGCTCAGTTGCAAGAGCTCTTGGATAAGGGGTTAATTCACCCTAGTTCGTCACCTTGGGGTTGTCCCGCCATCTTTGTGAAGAAGAAGGACAAAACTTTAAGGATGTGTGTGGATTACAGACCATTAAATGCAGTAACTATAAAGAATAAATATCCCTTACCCCGAATCGATGTCTTGTTTGATCAGTTATCAAAGGCAAAAGTGTTCTCCAAGATCGACTTGAGGTCAGGATACCATCAGATTAAGATCAGAAGAGAAGATATACCAAAAACAACTTTCTCCACCAGATACGGACTCTATGAGTATCTAGTTATGTCCTTCGGGTTAACCAATGCACCGGCACATTTCATGTACCTGATGAATTCAGTCTTCATGCCCGAGCTGGATAAGTTTGTTGTGGTGTTTATCGATGATATTTTGGTCTACTCCAAGAATAAAGAGAATCATGCTGAACATCTTCGAGTCGTCTTAGCTCGACTGCGAGAGCACAAGTTGTATGCTAAGTTTAGCAAGTGCGAGTTTTGGTTAAAGAAGGTACCTTTTCTTGGTCACGTCCTTTCAGAGGAAGGAATTTCCGTGGATCCCACAAAGGTACAGGAAGTTATGGATTGGCAAGCACCCACCACCGTACATGAGGTACGCAGCTTTTTAGGATTGGCCGGATACTACCGTCGGTTCATTCCGGATTTCTCGAGGATTGCAAAGCCTATGACTCGTCTGACTCAGAAGAATAAGAAGTTTGAATGGACGCCAGAGTGTGAGGCAGCTTTTCGCACTCTGCGAACTTTGTTGACTTCGGCGCCAGTCTTGGCTCAACCAGATTTGGAGGAACCTTTTGATGTGTTTTGTGACGCATCCAAAATCGGACTTGGATGTGTACTCATGCAAAATGGAAGAGTTATCGCCTATGCTTCCCGCCAGTTGAGACCACATGAAGAGAATTACCCTACTCATGATTTGGAATTAGCAGCCGTCGTACATGCACTCAAGATCTGGAGGCATTATCTTGTGGGTAACCTATGTCATATATACACATATCACAAAAGTCTGAAATATATCTTCACCCAGCCAGAGTTGAATATGAGGCAGAGGAGATGGTTAGAGTTGATTAAGGATTACAACCTAGAAGTGCATTATCACCCCGGAAAAGCGAATGTTGTAGCAGATGCCTTGAGTCGCAAGACTCATTGCAACTCCTTACAACCACTTTTGGAAGATGGATTCAACCTTATGCACCCCGTTATGCTGAATAATATCACTCTTCAGTGCACCTTAGAAAGTGACATCATCGAGGGACAAAAGACCGATGAAGAGATCTGCCAGATTAAGAAGAGGTTGGAAACTGATAGTTCTTTGAACTTCAGAACAGATGAACAAGGAATTCTATGGTATAATCAGAGGTTGGTTGTTCCTAAGGATACAGAGCTGAAAGAAAGAATTCTGAACGAAGCTCACAATTCAAAGTTATCTATCCACCCAGGGAGCAGTAAGATGTACCAGGATTTGAGAACGAGGTATTGGTGGTCAAAGATGAAGAAAGAAGTTGCAGCTTATGTCGCAAAGTGTGATACTTGCTGCAGGATAAAAGCTATACATCTGAGACCTGCCGGATTGTTACAGCCGTTGTCCATTCCAGAATGGAAGTGGGAAGAGATTAGTATGGATTTCATCATAGGTCTTCCCACCACTCAAAAAGGAAATGATTCTATCTGGGTTATCGTGGATCGGTTATCTAAAGTGGCTCACTTCATACCAGTTAAGACTACCCACCGACCGCTTCAGTATGCAGACTTCTACATTCAGAACATCTTGAGGTTACACGGAGTTCCAAAAAGAATTATCTCGGATAGAGGACCCCAGTTCATAGCGCGTTTTTGGGAACAGTTGCACAAGGAGCTAGGAACTAAGTTGGTAAGAAGTTCCGCTTATCACCCCCAAACCGCAGGACAAACAGAAAGAGTGAATCAGATTTTGGAAGATATCCTCAGAGCTTGTGTTCTATCCTCAGGAGAATCATGGGAGAAATGGTTACCCCTTGCCGAGTTTTCATATAACAACAGCTATCAAGAAAGCATAAAGATGGCACCGTTTGAAGTATTATATGGACGAAGGTGCAGAACCCCGGTAAATTGGGTTGAATCAGGAGATCGAGGATTTTATGGGTCGGATTATGTAAAGGATGCTGAAGAGATTATGCAAACAGTACAGCAACATATCAAAGCAGCACAATCCCGACAAAAGAGTTATGCAGACACACGGAGGAGACCCTTGGAATTTCAAGTAGGAGACTATGTTTACCTCAAGGTCTCACCCATGAGGAAAGTCCAACGTTTCGGAATCAAGAAAAAGTTAGCACCCCGATATGTGGGACCGTATCAGATCGTAGCTAAAAAGGTAGAAGTAGTCTATGAAGTGCAGTTACCCCCAGAGATGAGCGCAGTTTTCCCAGTGTTCCATGTGTCCCAGTTGAAGAAGTGTCTTCGAGTTCCAGAACAAGAAGAAGTTCAGGCCCCAGATGTCACAATCAGATCAGATCTGGAGTACTATGAACAACCTCAGGAAATAATGGATACCAAGACTCGAGAGACTCGCAACCGAACAGTGAAGACTTACAAGATTCTCTGGAGCAATCACGGACCCAACGATGCGACTTGGGAAACCGAAGAGTACTTACGCGTAAACTATCCTGCTTTTGTTAAGAAGTGGTACGTAATTCAAAATCTCGGGACGAGATTTCTTTAAGGGGGGAAGGGCTGTGACACCCTAGTGTCAAGCACTGCATTAGGAACCACATTTAGCTACCAAAATGCATAAGCAATGCATTGCATCATTTCATGTGCATATGAGTGCTTTTTGCCTTTTGCTTATTTATTGGATTTTGGATTCCTATTGGACTTGATAGTTTAAGTGGATTTCTATCTTGGCAAATAAGTTTATAAAATAAAGAATATTAAGTAGAGTGCTTTTCATGTTGGCATTTTGACCTAGTTCAAAATAGTTTATCAGATAAAAATGAGGCAAGCAAAATGGTTTATGTTTCAAAATTGGCTTTATTTATGTGGAGGTTGTAAAAATGGTTTTCAGAAAAAGTGTCTTATATGAAAGTTGTAGAGAAAATTATTTTGAGCAACTTTTATTTTTGGGTCAAAGTCTAGTTTGGAGTTTTTGAAACTGTTTTTGAATGGTCAAAGTTTGAAAAGTTTTTGGAAAAAGAAAAAGGAAAACAAAATTTTTCCCGCGCCCTCACTTTTGGCCCAACCGGCCTTTCGGCCCAACTCCCGCGCCCGTGCCGGCCCGCCTGCCCGCGCACCGCTGCCCGCTGGCACGCCCGCGCCGTACGCCGGCCGCAAGCGCCGCGTGGCCGCCTTCGCCTGCGCCATATCCCGCTCGCCCACTCTCCCTCCGATCCTTCTCCACCCGAGCACGCGACGATCTTCACCGGCCACTCCACGCCCGCCTCGCCTGCCGCGCCGCCCTCGTTCGCCGTGCCGTCGCCCGCCGCACGCCACGCCGGGCCCCGCCACCACCACCGGCCGGCCAAGGCCACGGCCAAAGCCTCGGCCGCGCTCTCGCCCCACCGAACAAAACCCGAGCACCCTCACTCACTCCCTCTCTCACTCACTCAAACTCGCGCTCGCCTCCCTCCGTTCCACTGAACGCCAGAGTCAGCGCACGCGCTCGCCACCGTTCGCCACCACCTTTCCCCTCTCCGTTCCGACCACCACCGTCCATCACCGTCCGATTCATCTCACGCACCACTCCGCCTACACCCCGGACACCCGGTGCTCACGCTAGCACCACACCCCGAGCTCCACCGACGCCGCAGTCCGAGGAGCGCCGTCGCGGTCGCCATCAGCGCCGCACGGAGCCCGGAGCCGTTCGTCCCCGACCAAGCCTCCGCCGAGTCCCCTCTTCTCCGTCGAGCCTCACCGAGCCAAGGCAAGGTGAGAACACCGACTAGCCGCAACGCTACCACCCTCTCTCTCCCTCTACTCCCCGGCCGAGCGCCATGGGCGCCGCCGCGGCCCTCTCACGTGGCCAAGCTCCTCTGGAGCCGTTCAAGCCAAACCAAGCCCTCCTGAAACGACCTAAGGTGTCGCCTAGAGGGGGGGTGAATAGGCTTTTCTGAAAATTTACAACTTATAATGCGGAAGCAATTAGTATGTGAGTTTCCAATTACTTGGAAACTCCCAATCGAAGTAAAACAACCCCTTAAGAGACAAACACAAAGTATATGTCAAGTATTTAGTACACCTAGAAGCTAACACCTTGCACCACAAAGATTAGATCAAGCGATAAACAAATTGGGCGCAGTCAACAAATACCGGACATGTCCGGTATCAATACCGGACAAGTCCGGTATGGACGGGTTGAGCAGGACTGCTCCTTTTCTTCTCCAATTTCTCACACAACCTGCAATCACTATGTATGATGTATATATAGAACTGATTGCTTGCAAAACAACTAGCACAACGAAGAATAACAAATAGCCGAAAGTAAAGCACAAAGGAAAGACACGGTATTTGTTTCACCGAAGTTCGGCACCCCCTCGGGTCCTACTCTCCGTTGAGCCGGCTGCGAGCTACCACAAAGGTGGGCTCTAGAGGACACCACGGGTCACTCTAGCCGCGGTCTATTTCACCCGCAATGCTCCTTCCACTAGTTGATCTCTTTTGAGGAGAGATCGAACCTTTACAAACTTTCTGAGGCACTTCACAAATCTCTTGGGTGCTCAACGGCGACGCCTAACCGTCTAGGACCGTAGAGTCCAAGAGTAACGAATGCGCACAACAAGATCGTCGATTTGCACAAGTGCTCAAGAGATGGCTTGCTCTCTAATTTTGAATCTCTCTCAACCCACAAATGGATTTGGCAATTAGAGGACAATCACTCACAAAGAGAGGGTTGGAAAGTGTTTTGAAAGGCTTAGAATGAGTGTGGGAACCAGTAGAATCAGCAGCCTCCAAAGATGGAGGCTTGGGGGTATTTATAAGCCCACATTCGAAACTAGCCGTTTTCTAGCCGTTGGCTGAGTCAGCTCATACCGGACATGTCCGGTATGCATACCGGACATGTCCGGTATGACTTTGCTACGAGAGAAACACACTAAACAGGCCAACTTTCAAACTTCCCGAATGAGCCCGGTAGTACCGACCATAAGGTCGGTAGTACCGCTAGTTACCAAAGGGTTTTCGCAACCTCTCTGAGTTGGACCAATTTTGGCCTACCGGTAGTACCGCTATAACTTCGGTAGTACCGGTCAGTAGTACCGACCCAAGGGGCGGTAGTACCGCCCATCACAAAGATACTGTTAGCCACCAATCCGCAAATACCGGACATGTCCGGTATGCATACCGGACATGTCCGGTATGACTTCACTGCGCGAGAAATATCCTTAACCAACCATCTTTTCAGACCCCTAAAAGGATCTCGGTAGTACCGACCACCAGGTCGGTAGTACCGACAGTTAAGTGGGGGTTTTGCAACCTCTCTGTGTTGGGCCAAATTTGGCCTACCGGTAGTACCGCTATAACTCCGGTAGTACCTGTCGGTAGTACCGACGCAAGAGTCGGTAGTACCGCCCGTACACAGGCTGCGAGACAGAACTCCGCAAATACCGGACATGTCCGGTATGCGGTATGGACTCCCTTCACCAGGTTCATCACTAGGCCAGAAGGATGGCCGCACTGCTGTGGGCTCATACCGGACATGTCCGGTATGCATACCGGACATGTCCGGTATGGACAGACAGTGCAACACTTAACTGAAAGTTAGCTCTAGCTCTCTCATGTCTCACTTAGGTTGGTTTGAGCACTTATGAAGAATCATCTACTATATGTTGCATCCCTCTTAATAGTACGACTTTCCTATTTACTCAAGATAAATTGAAATACGAATTTTAAACCTCTTGAGTTGATCCCCATTTGAACCAAAGCCGCTTGACTTCATTTTCCATATTGAGAGGAATGGTTGACATGTTTACAAGTAGATATTCCTCGAGCATAGCCATCTTGAACATGTGACTTGACCCTATGCAAGTGATAGAATGGAGTTCCAAATGTGTCAAGTCACTTCAATCAATATTGTAGCTAGGAATGTTGATTCTCCACTAGATGCGATCTTCAGGCTTGATTGATCCTTCGACTAAATGCAAGTACTTTCTTCTTCACTCTAGCTAGGTTCTTCGGCCGCCAAGCCGTCGCTTGCCCTTCACCCTTGCTTAGTACCTCAAAAACTCTTTCCTTGCTATCTTCACCATCTCAAGCCATTCAACCATACTTCGTTTTGAATCCTTTCTTTGCAATCATAAATGAACTATGATTATCCCACAATCCGATAACCCTTTATATCAATATCATTCTCATTGTTGTTTTGTGCTTGTGACATGATCTTCATACAACAATCCATCATTTTGGCTTTGCATTACATTTCAAGTACATAGTGAGATAATCATTTCCCTGTGTCACACTTAGCAAACATATTAGATCTTTAATCAACATTGTCATCAAATCATCCAAAATCACACTTAAGTGCAACATGCACTTTCACCTCCGATAGCCTTCCTAGGGTTCACGTACGCCTTTGCCTTCCCCAATTTTACCGGCGACCGCCGAACACGGCCAAGCCGAGCGCCACCGCCGCCACCGTCCGCCATGGCTCGTCGCCGGCAAGCTACGGCCACCCTCTGGCCAAACCATCACCACCGATGGGTCCGCCTCGTTGAGACGAACTCATCGAGCCTAGCCTCACCGCCGGCAACCCCACCGCCGGCGAGCAATCGCCGGTCAAACTCCGTCCCCTGTTCGGCTCTCACTGACACGTGGGTCCCATTGACCAGCGGACCCCGCTCGTCAGCCTCACCTGGTCCATGGACCGAGTTCACGTAGGCTCGGCCGGGAAATTCAAATGTTTTTCCTTTATTGTTTTATTTTTCCAGTAAAGCTTGTTATTTTTGTGTAGCTCGTTTTAAAAGTCCAAATGAAGTACTTTCAGTTTTGCTAGCTTGTTTATGAGTAGATCTATCATGAAAAAAATATGAAAGTATTTTTGGTGAAAGTTTATTTTACTGTTTTTATTTAATTCAGTTTAAGTGCTTTTGTTTGAATAAATGGAAATAGGTGTTTTCTGGTTGAGATAATTCATGGAAAATTTTGTGTAGATTTCTTATTATGTTATATACCTGTGAAAATCATATAAGGCACTGTTTATGTGGAAAAAGTTTCTGTTATGGCTTAAAGTCCTTTTTGGCTGATTTCTTGGAATAAGTGTTAAGGTGTTTTATATGTCAAAATAAAATATGGAAAAAATTATACAGTCTCTGTGTATGATGTTTTAGTGAGGAAAAATGTAATCATGGGTTATTATGTGGAGAAATATGGAGTTGCTTTACAAATGTACTTTTCTGTGTTTTTCTTAAGAAATTCATGTAGGATATAATATAATGTTTCTGTTCATGGAACTTTCTTGATAAATATGAAATATGGAGTAGAATCTGGGAAAAATATGAATCTGAGTTTAGCACCCCTTTCCAGTAGGGTTGTAGTTCAATGGGGTTATTTTGGAATAGATTTGTTTATTTTGTGTAGGGTGATATATTTATGTTTTAGCTGTGCATTTTCTACAGTAGAATGCTTATGAGTAAAGGAAGCTAGAAAAATTATGAAATCTGCTGTTTGATACTTTTTGTGTGAAAAGTTAGTTGAAAGCGCCTTTTGAGCAGTTTATTTGTTCTTTTTATATCTGTTGTTCTGTATTTTATTTCTGGCTGGAAATTGTTCAGTGAAGTCCAGCAGGTGTTAATTGCCTTCTGAAATTTTTGTGGATTTTTCTGAGTTCAGAAAAATGCACTTGCAGTTCAAACCTGAGTTCTTTTGAATTATTAAATAAGAAATAGGTGAATTAATGGATTTTGTTATGAGATAAATAAGTATTTACCTCAATATCGAAAGTGGTTCAACAAGTTGGTTTTGTTGGTTTGCAAGAAATGTTGCTTCTCTTATCGCCATACCTCGCACCCCGTATTATTTATTTATTTATTGTTCGTCGCATGCAATAGGATCGACCGTCCCGGCGACAGACCAGGAGCCGAAGGCAAACGACGAGCAAGAGATCCAGGAGCTGCCGAGAACCGAGGAAGTCGACCCTGCGGCCGACACTAACCTGCCTGAGTGCCCCTCCCACGAGGCCTCAGTCTTCTCTCAAGGCAAGCCCCGGAGCATTCTAAGTCTCCCAGTTTTTACAATAAATCTATTTGAGTATTTTATATTGTGATGCATTAGGTTTAGGAGTTGAATGAATCCTACTTGCTGCATTATCCTTCCTTGATTATTGGTTAAATATCTACCTTGTTATCCTGTTACCTATTATATGTAGAATTGCTTAGTCTGCTAAATAAAGGTAGTAGTTAAGGATATTCCCGTAATACCCCTGGTGGGTATTTACCGGATCACGGTTGGCTATATTTGCTATCGTGGAAAAGAACCTGAGTAGTAATGAAATACGGTCAACTGGAAGGCAAGGCACAAGTTTGGAAACTTGGGGCAGTCCGTCCGTTGGATCGTGTAGGTTTGTATCGATGTTGGCCCTCGTTCATTTTTGAACGCGCCCTTTTACTTAGGGATATGTCGGTGCTGTAATCATCGACCCCAAAGCCAGTTAGAAGCTGTTCGGGCCGGTTTTGACCCGTGTCGCGCCCTCTAGTATGGAAATGTGATCTGCCGCGAGAGGCCATCACCAGGTTCCAATTGGGCGGTCCGTGCTTGAACCGCGACGATTACCACCACGAACAAGCATCGAGCGGTTGCCCAATGCATGGACCCGACGGGAAAAGTGTGGGCTGGTATTAAAGGTCTTTCACCAGCTGGTTTGGAATTCGATTCGAGTCACCGTCTCCCCCGGTTAGTGGGAAACTATGGCGAGCTTCACCACGATGCAACTTCATGTGATGTTTAAAGGTTCAACTAAAATATGGATAAGTCAACTGGATATGGTTATACTATTGCTTGTTAGACTCAAGTGTGTGTAATAGTTCAGGTGAAAACCTAGAGTAAAGAAATAGGTCTAAAACTGACAGCTCATCTATGTCATTTAATACTCCTTATCTTAATTGTGAGCTTTCCGCAACTAAAGGATCCCAGCTCCACCAAAAAGGCCTTGCATACCCTTGGTGTCTTTATTTTCAGTTGGACGGGTAAGTCTACATTCCCGTACTCAGGGTTTATCCCGTTTGTTGCAGATGGTCAGGTTTACTATGGCTATTGTAAGCACTGCCTCCACCCGGTGGAAGGTGATGAGGAGTAGGCCCAGGGCAGGGTCGTCCAGAAGCTTCCCCTTTTCTTTTGCTGGTCTGAGACTTCTAGTGGCACATTATCTAAAAAGGGAAGAGTGAGTTGTGTTGAGTTGGATTTATCAAACAATGTGTTATTTGGACCACATGTGTGGTGGTCGTGTTTCAAACTTATTTAAGCTTCCGCACTTTTAAATTTGGTGTTGTAATAACTCCGTCTTAAATTCGTACTCTGATGTTTTAAATTCGGTTTCGTTTCTCTGTGATGTATCTTTACGAATGTAATTCTTGAACAATGCGATCCTGTATGTGCTTGATGATAGAAATCCTTCGAGATTTCCGGACTACCGGGGTTATATGGGTTCAAGTATGAGTCGATGTCAGACGGATTTGACTAAGACGGTACTTGAGCTCTTATAATCAGGACGGTTCCGCCACATATTTGCAATACAAATAAGTCTTTGCCAATCTTATTGGTGAAAAGAGTAGTATCAACCTTGCCCATCTTGAACCCTTTAGAGAGTAGGAAATCCCTCAACCTCTCATACCATGCTCTTGGTGCTTGCTTCAAACCATACAAAGCCTTCTTGAGCTTGTAAACATGGTTGGGCTTTTTGTCATCTTCAAAATTGGGTGGTTGTTCAACATATACTAACTCATTAATGTAGTCATTCAAGAATGCACTCTTCACATCCATTTGATATAACTTGATGTCATGAGCACAAGCATAAGCTAATAGAATTCTAATTGCTTCCAATCTTGCAACTGGTGCATATGTTTCTCCAAAGTCAAGACCTTCCACTTGTGTGTAACCTTGTGCTACTAATCTTGCTTTGTTTCTCACTACTATGCCATCTTGATCTTGGTTATTGCGAAAAACCCATTTGGTTCCAATCACGTTGTAATTCTTTGGCCTCTCAACAAGTTTCCAAACTTGGTTACAGGTGAAGTTGTTTAGCTCTTCATGCATAGCATTTACCCAATCAACATCCATCAATGCATCTTCTATGTTGGTTGGTTCGAATGATGATACAAATGAATAATGCTCACAAAATGAAGCCAATCTTGATCTTGTTTGCACACCACTCTAATATCTCCAACAATTTGATCGATGGGATGATCTCTTGCAATGTTGGTTGGTTGGAGTATTTGCACTTGATTTCTTTGTTGAGATGAACTAGCTTGTTGATCTTCACTAGCACTTGATTGATCATGAGAACCACTAGCTTGATTTGCATCAACTTGCACATTGGAGGAGAACGTTTGATCATCTTCCTCTTCAATCACTTGTCTTGGCCTAATATCACCAACATCCATGTTCTTCATTGCATTTGCTAATTGAGTGCCTCTCACATCATCTAGATTTTCATTTTCTTCTTGAGACCCCTTGGTTTCATCAAACTCAACATCATGCACTTCTTCAAGAATACCACTAACCAAGTTCCAAACTCTATATGCTTTGCTTGTGGTGGAATAACCAAGTAAGAAACCTTCATCACATTTCTTCTCAAATTTGCTCAATCTTGCACCCTTCTTGAAGATATAGCATTTGCAACCAAACACTCTAAAATATGCAATATTGGGCTTTCTTCTATTTAATAGCTCATATGGTGTCTCCTCTAGCATGCCATGACAATAGAGACGGTTGCTACAATAGCAAGCCGTATTGATAGCTTCGGCCCAAAAAGAATGACTAACATTGTATTCACTAAGCATAGACCTTGCCATCTCAATCAAAGTTATATTCTTCCTTTCAACCATGGCATTTGATTGAGGAGTGTACTTGGGTGAGAATTGATGTCTAATGCCAAAGTCATCACACAACTCATCAACTCTTGTATTCTTAAATTCACTCTCATTGTCACTTCTAACTCTCTTGATTGTTGTTTCAAACTCATTTTGGCATCTCTTGACAAAAGTTTTGAAAATATAAAATGTTTCACTCTTGTCACTAAGAAAGAAGACCCATGTGTATCTAGTATAATCATCCACTATCACAAAGCCATATTTATTTCCACCGATGCTAGTGTATTTTGTTGGTCCAAATAAATCCATGTGCAACAATTCAAATGCTTTGCTAGTACTCATCATGCTTTTCTTAGGATGGGTGTTACCAACTTGTTTGTCGGCTTGACAAGAGCTACAAAGTTTATCCTTCTCAAAGGTGACATCTTTCAAGCCTCTAACTAGATCATGTTTCACTATCTTGTTCAGTTGTTTCATTCCAACATGACCAAGCCTTCTATGCCATAACCAACCCAGACTAGATTTAGTGAACAAGCATGTTGACAATTGGGTTTGACTAGCATTGAAATCAACCAAGTATAGGTTCTCATATCTAAATCCTTTGAATATCAAATTAGAGCCATCTACACTTATGATCTCTACATCATCAACTCCAAATATACATTTGAAACCAAGATCACACAATTGAACAACTGACAATAGATAGAAGTTCAAGCTCTCAACTAGCAACACATTGGAAATGCTCATGTCATTGGATATTGCAATCTTACCAAGCCCTTTAACCTTGCCTTTGCCATTGTCACCAAATGTGATAGAATCAAAACCATTATTGCCACTTGAATTGATTGAATTGAACATTCTTGAATCCCCGGTCATATGTTGAGTGCACCCACTATCAAGCACCCAATGCCTCCCTCCGGCTTTATAGTTGACCTACAAGAACAAATCAATTCTTTTTAGGTACCCAAACCTTTTTGGGTCCTCCAAGGTTAGTGACCAAACTCTTTGGTACCCAAATGGCTTTCTTCTTTGAGCCCACAATTGGTGCACCAATGAATTTAGCTTTCACACCATTAACACCCTTAGTAAGCAAATAGCAAGAATCAAATTGAATAGAGGATACCTTAGCATTCTTGTTCTTGTTATTGCAGTATTGCTCTACATGCCCACTTTGCTTGCATCTAGTGCAAAACCGACCATTGCTCTTCACAAAACTAGTCTTGTGAGTAGCAAAAGCCGCCTTGCCATTCTTGGGGGTATGGCCCAATCCCTCTTTGTTGAGAGAAAAGCGTTGGCTACCCAAGCACTTAAGCAAGCGGGCCTCACCACCATAGGCTTTACCTAAGGCGTGAGTGAGCTCATTTACCTCCCTCTTCAATGTCTCATTCTCAACCATGAGTGAGGCATCACAAGTGAAGCCATCATCTATAGATGTAGTAGTGGTAGATGATGAGCTACATGAAGGGTTAATCGGAGCAATAACAATAGGCTTATAGAATGATTCATCAATTATATCACAAGCTATGCCTATGTCACATGTTTCAACCACATCCTCAATTTTAGCTTGATCAATAAGTGAGGAGTGAGCTTTCTTAAGCTTAGTGTGAGCATTGCCAAGCTCCTCATGGGCTTCCACTAGCCTCTCATGAGTAGCATTGAGCTCCTCCAAGGATTGCTCAAGAGCTTTTAGTCTCTTTTGCAATTCTTTGCACTCCTTTCTCTTTCTATCAAAGTGTTCTCTAGCATCATCAAGCATTTCAAATAATTCATCTTTAGTGGGTTCATCATCATCACTCTCATCATCATCGGATTGTACCTTTGTGGCCTTAGCCATGAAGCATGATGGAGTGTCGAAGATAGAAGGCTTGTTGTTGATAGCAATGCTTGCAAGTGCCTTCTTCTTGCTTGCCTTGCGGTCATCATCATCATTATCATCATCACTATCACTTGTGGATGCATCACTATCCCAAGTGACCATATATGATTGCCCCTTCTTCTTGATGAACTCTTTCTTCTCCTTCTTTTCCTTCTTCTTGACCTTCTTGTTGTCATCATCATTTTTTCTATTATATGGACATTGAGCAACAAGATGGTCCTTGCTACCGCACTTGAAGCACCTCCTTGGTTCATCCTTGTTCTTGTATGAGGTCTTCTTCCTCCTTGCCCGGTAGCCCTTCTTCTTCATGAATTTGCCAAATCTTTTGACAAATAAAGCCATCTCTTCATCCTCATCATCACAAGCATTGGAGCAATCGTCTTCACTAGATTCTTCTTTCTTTGCTTTGCCCTTGCTCTTGGATGATGATGTTGTGGCTTTGAATGCCACACTTTTCTTCTTCTCATCCTTCTTCTCTTCTTCTTCATTCTCTTCTCTATATGTGTCATCGGTCATCACATCTCCAAGCACTTGGTTTGGTGTCATTGTGTCCAAACCACTCCTCACTAGCAAAGTAACCAACATACCAAACCTCTTTGGGAGGCATCTCAAGAACTTGTGTGAGAAGTCCTTGTCCTTCACTTCTTCTCCAAGTGCCTTTAGATCATTGACTAGCACTTGTAGCCTATTGAACATCTCCGGCACACTCTCATCTTCCTTCATCTTGAAGCTTGCAAATTTTTCTTTGAGGATATATGCTTTTGCACCCTTCACAGCTTGAGTACCCTCATATGACCCTTCGAGCTTCTTTCAAGCCTCATTTGCCAACTCCATGCCCTTGATTTGCTCAAACACATTTGCATCAATTGCATCATGAATAGCACTAAGAGCAATATCATTGTTTTGCATCTTCTCTTCTTCGGCATTGGTGAGATGCTCCGGATCGGCAATCTCAATCTCTGTTTCTACCACACTCCAAATCTTTCTATTGATTGACTTGATGTGAGTAGTCATCTTTGCCTTCCAATAACTATAATTGGTGCCATCAAATTGGGGTGGCCTTTTGGTGTTGTTGATTTGAGCCATTTTGACACCAAAGGTTGTTAAGCCTCAAATTAACGGTGACCTCGGCTCTGATACCACTTGAAAGGTCCTAAATGGCTAGAGGGGGGGTGAATAGCCTATAAAAATTTCTACAACAACACTTAAGCAAGCTTGTTAGACAACTAAATGGCGAAGCAAGTTTTGCGCTAGATCTACAAAAGTGCAAGCCACCTATCCACAATTCTAGTTAATTATAATCTCTATGTCACACAATGTCTATGTTGCTATTTTACAACTAAATGAACAAATGAGCAAGAATAGTTATAACTACACAAGATAAGTAATTTTAACTAGCTACAAGAAGATACAATTATCACTTGCAAGAATGTAACAAAGGTAAATACAAGTGATAGTAATGTGTATACCGAGCCGGGCAAGAGATCAATAAATAGATACCAATGAATACCATGGAGACAAGATGACACAATGATTTTTCCTCCGAGGTTCACTTGCTTGCCGGCAAGCTACGTCCCCGTTGTAGCAATACACCCACTTGGAGGTTCACGCGCTAATAGGCATCACACGCCTAACCCACAACCGGGTGCCGCACAACCAACACAAGATGGGGATCCACAAGCTACGAGCAATCCACTAGAGTTGCCTTTCGTGATCTCCCACGGGGAAGGCTCAAGAACCCCTCACAAATCACCGATTGGGGGCGGATACAATCACCAAATCCCCTCACCAATCATCAAATCACCAACCGTCTAGGTGACGACGATCACCAAGAGTAATAAGAAATCCACAATCACAACAATCACCTAGTGCCACCAAATATGCAATCTCAAATGCAGACACTAGGGTTTCTCCCAAATCCTCTCCCAAATGAGCAACAAGCTAGGAGATGGAGAGGAGAGGGTGATGCTCTTTGAATCTCTCAAAAACAATCACTAGAGCTCGATCTCTCACTTGAATGGAGCACAAATCCTTGGGAGTGAGAGAGGAGAGGGAGAGAGCTTCCTTCACTTAGGGTTTCAAAATGAGCAAGCAATGGGGAAAAAATAGGAAGAGAGGGAAGAAGAACAGTGGAGAGGGGGAGATCTTATCCAACCAGCTCCCCTCTCCCGACCGTTGCTGAGCAAGCCCCCAATCCCGCACTGGAAATTCCAGGCGGCGCGCCCTGAAATTTCCAGGGTGGGAGCGTCTCCCGACCGTTGCCGTGGACCAAACCCGCACTGGAATTTTCAGCTGACGCGGCCTGGAAATTCCAAGGTGGGAGCGTCTCCCGACCGTTGAGAAACCCGCACTGTAAATTCCAGTTCGGGTGGCACCAATTTTCGGATGAACGCGAAAAAACCAACAGAGGACCCCTTGCTGAATAACTACGAGTTGAGCTAGAATTTCCGATCACAGCAAACTTTCTTCTCCTTTTTTAAACCCTTTTAAGTGCTATCTCTTCCCACAAGCACCAAATCAAATTTAGCACTTGAGATAGCTTTTCACAAAGAATTTTCTTGGGCTTTCTCATCAATCTCACCACGTCACTAAGCGCAATGTATATGTGTCGGGAATCCACAAAAGGGGTACCCCCAATCAACGCAAACAAATAGGTTAGACCTAGAACACCGGTAAATAACAAACCTAACTAGTCTAACCCCTTAAAGAGACCAACCCCTCGAGGCCCGCAACGCTGGCCCACCAAGCCAGGCCCTGGGCGAGCGCTCCACTAAAACCTCGAGTCCTGGCATTTAGGGCTCGAGCCTCCCACAGCCGAACACCATACCTCGAGACCCCACGCGGGGACCTCGAGCCTCTCTGGCACAGCAGCCTACCCCTCGAGACGCTTATGCTTCCCTCGAGCGGCGCAGGCATCAGATGCCAGCCCCATACTGCGCATTAATACCTCCACCTACTCCAGTCACGTCCTCTGCAACCCAACGTGCACCACAGTAAGCTAGAGCCAGAGTCAAACCTCGTTTTCACCACAAGCATGGGCAAAAAGGCACCAGTACAGCACTGCTGGGCCATGCCCTGCACTGACGCATGCTCGAACCTCATCCCGAAGCCCGGGTTCCCGCTGTACGCCCGGGCGTTCCGGGACTTGCCCATACCTGCGGGGGCTCGAGCCCCCCGTAGGCGCCACCTCGAGGTCGGCTCCGCGCCCCTCGAGCCCTAACTGCTTTCCCGCTATTGGAGGACAGGTACGCCAAGACCCGGAGGGACCACGCCGCGTCTTGTACATGCCGGAATGGGCGCTGTATGGCCCCCACGTCGCCACGACTCCGCGTCCGCGCCCGGGATGGAGGCCACGCTCCAAGGACGCTTCAACAGCAACGCCGACGTCGGCTCGAGTAGCCCCGAGAAGACAGGATTCCTACCCTACGCCATATCAAGCGTTGTACATATCTATCCTGTGTAAACCCTGGACTCCTCTTGTTCTATAAAAGGGGACGCCATGGCCCTTCGCGCGAGAGGACAGGACACAAGTCGACGGTTGCACAACTCCAAGAGGCAACACACGAGTCTACGCACACACGCACGAGTCCGGACTCTGGTCCACGCTCACTAAGCTTGTATTTGCCCCTGTACAAGCACTTAGGTGCAAGTAATACAAGAACCTCCCCTCCCGCTGGACGTAGGGCCTTCTTTGCCCGAACCAGGATAAATCCTTGTGTCATCTTGCATCACCATCCAGGAAGAGAGCACGCGATCATATTACTCGTTGGTGTCATACCCCCGGGTTCGAAACACCGACAGTTGGCGCGCCAGGTAGGGGCCTTCGCGTGTCGAGTCGGTTTCTCGCTGTTTTCTGGATGGCTGCTTCGACTCCTTCGTTCTCTGCCGGTGCCGTCATCTGGTTCGGGAGCCTCGAGTTCCTGGCCACCGGCAACGGCAACGAGCTGACCTTGCTCTCTACGGAGGGCCCGAGTGGAGGGATGGCACACCACCCCGTGCGGAGGGCATGACACGTCGCCCACACCACCACGCGTCACCACCCCGTGAGCGGCGCCGTCGTCACCGTCGTCGCCAGGCATAGGCGGTGCCAGCGGCGTACACCCACGTCCCCGTAGCCGGCGCAGGGTCCCCGAGGGGAAGCCAGCCCGGCGCGCGGCCGGAGACTTCCAGGGCGCATGCGCACTCCCCCAGCGAGTTCGCGTTCGTCACGCGCACGGACCGGGAGCCAGGCCAGAGGCCCCCGAGCCGTGCTCCGTCGACACCACTTGGCCTCCTCCCGCACGGGGCGTACCGCGCTTGACGCCAGCGGTTCCCGTCTGGCCTCAACAACTCCGCGGCTGTCTACACCCCCCACCTCGACGAGCGCCGCCAGGACCGGGCGGCCGCAGAGCAGCAGGAGCGTCCGGGCGTACTCCTACGAGCCACCGCCGATCTGGAGATCGTCTACCCCGCGCACGTCGACCGCGGCTTCTCGCGAACCATCGAGCCACCCCGGCGAGCCACCGTCGGAGAATGGTACCGCGAGCTGCGGTCCCAGCATCTGCCAAGGTGGCACGCCGTCAACAGCTCCGACTCCGACGAGTACGACTACCACGACCCTGACCTCTGGGACCCTACCAGGGAGTGTTTCCAGCTCGAGGGGGTCGTGGACGATGCCGAGAACGACGGCGATGACGACACCAGGCCGGCGCTCAACCTCGAAGGGCCCGGAGACGTGGCTGCGGCAGGCGGGTCACGCGTTCAGGGGAGGAACGAACCCCCGGCGCCGGATGCACCATCTCAGCACAGCGACGGTCGAGCGGCGCAGCTCGCGCAGCTGCGGGAGGCCATCGCCAAGGCTGAGGAGGATCGACAACGCCTGCTGCAGCTCGAGAAAACCCTAGCGCAAGAACCAGCCCAGCCTCGAGGCGCCGGTGTTCGTGGCCGAGCTCGAGAGGTCCACCGGCAGATCCTCGAGGACGGGGCGCCAGCACGCCCCGAGGTACGTTTCCCGCGAGCCGGGCAGAACGTGGTGGCGGCGGCAATGCTGCTCCGCGATCTACCCGCCGTCTCCAACCCTGACGCCAGGCGCATGCTTGGGGAAATGAAGAACCTCCTTGAGACAGCCGCTGTGCAGCAGGCGGAGAGCTCAGCCTCGCGGCGGCGCGGGGTGGCTTCGGAGAAACCAGCAGACACGCCCCGCAACGAACGCGAGACGTCCGTCCACCAGCCGGACGCCTCTCGGGCTAGGCCGGTCCGGGAACGGATCGTCGACAACCGGCCACCTCGAGACCCCAACGACGCCCGCAACGACATCAACCGCCGGCGCAAGGACAAGGGGGGCCAAGAGCGTGGCTATAGCGCCCATCGAGGAGGGCGCTACGACAGTGACGAAGACCGGCAAGTTCTCGAGCCCCCGGGCCCCAGAGTCTTCAGCCGGGCCATTCGCAGCTCAACCCTCACCGACCGCTTCCGACCACCGACCAACATCGTGAAGTATGACGGGGAGGTCGAGCCCAAGCTCTGGCTCTCAGACTTCCGCCTAGGCTGCCAACTAGGCGGAGCGAAGAACGACGACCGTGTGATCATACGCCAACTCCCACTTTACCTCTCAGACACCGCCCGCCGGTGGCTCGAGGGGCTCCCGCCGGATCGGATCGACGACTGGGCCGACCTGGTCAGGGTCTTCGACGGGAATTTCAAGGGGACTTGCGTGCGCCCAGGCAACCCCTGGGATCTACGGCGTTGCAGGCAGGCAGCAGACGAGCCCCTCCGCGACTTTGCTCGACGGTTCTCGAAGCAGCGCCTCGAGCTCCCCCACGTGCCTGATGAGGACGTCATCTCAGCGTTCCTCGCGGGCACGACATGCCAAGAGCTAGTTCATGAGCTAGGGCGCTACCGTCCCAGGACGGTCGAGGACCTGATGGATCGTGTCACCAGCTTTGCCTTAGGCGACGAGGCAGTGGGGGCCTTCTTTGGCCGTTCCACGGACAAAGGCAAGGCGGTGACCGCGCCGGAGGGCTCGAACAAGGGCAACGACGCCAAGAACGACAACAATAACAGCAACAAAAAGAAGAAGAACAAACGCAAAGGTTAGAAGGCGAAGCGCGACGCCAATGACGACGACGAAGAAGAAGTGCTCGCAGGCGCCCTCGAGCCTAAGAAGCCCCGAGGCCCCCCTGACGGGGTTGTTTTCGACCAAATGCTCGAGGACCCCTGCACTTATCACAGGGGCCCCGTAAATCACAAGTTAAAAGACTGCCGACTGTTGAAAGGCTACTACTCCAAGCTCGGCGATAAGAAAGAAGACGCGCCTAAGGGCAAGGATAACGATCGGCGCAGCGGAGGGGACGCGGACGGCAACTTCCCCCCGGTTCGCGACTGCTACATGATCTATGGGGGCCCGACCGTCGGGCTCTCAGCCCGAGAAAGAAAGAAGGAGCGCCGGGAGATCTTCGCACTCCACCACGACGCCCCCCGGTATCTTGACTGGTCTGATGCGCCGATCACGTTCGACCGTGACGACCATCCGGACCGTGTCATAAACCCGGGGGCGTACCCCCTTGTCGTCGACCCCATCATCGTCGACGTACGGTTCTCCAAGGTGTTGATGGATGGGGGCTCGAGCCTCAACATCATATACCTCGAGACCCTCGACCTCCTGGGGATTTCAGAGGGTCAGCTCCGACCCAGCGTCGGGGGATTCCACGGAGTCGTACCAGGGAAGAAGGCCCACCCACTCGGGCGCATCGACCTGCCGGTTTGCTTTGGCACGCCGGCTAACTTCCGCCAGGAGACGCTCACCTTCGAGGTGGTTGGATTCCAAGGGGCCTACCACGCCATCATCGGCCGGCCAGGCTACGCCAAGTTCATGGCGGTTCCCAACTACACGTACCTGAAGCTCAAAATGCCGGGGCCAAAGGGGGTCATCATCGTCGACACCTCCTACGAGCACGCGTACCATTGCGACGTGGAGTGCGTCGAGCGCGGAGAGGCAAACGTCCAGCTCGATTCGCTCGAGGCCCTAGCCGCCCTGGCCACCGAGGAGGCTCCTGAAGCAAAGCGCCGCGCTGGCACCTTCGAGCCGGCGGAGCACACCAAGCTGATACCCGTCGACCCAACCTCGACCGACGGCAAGACGCTGGCCGTCAGCGCCAGCCTCGAGCCTAAATAGGAAGCAGTGCTCGTCGACTTTCTCCGCGCAAACATCGACATGTTTGCGTGGGGCCCCTCGGACATGCCGGGCATACCGAGGGGAGTCGCCGAGCACGCCTTGGAAATCCAGGCCGGGTCCAGACCGGTGAAGCAACGCCTGTGCCGCTTCGACGAGGAGAAGCGCAGGATCATCGGCGAGGAGGTGCATAAGCTTTTGGCGTCCGGGTTCATCAAGGAGGTATTTTACCCAGAGTGGCTAGCTAACCCTGTACTAGTTAGGAAAAAGAATGGAAAAATGCGGATGTGTGTAGACTACACTGGCCTGAATAAAGCATGTCCAAAAGTTCCATTTCCTTTACCTAGAATTGATCAGATTGTCGATTCCACTGCGGGGTGTGAAGTACTTTCATTTCTCGATGCGTATTCCGGCTACCACCAGATTAGGATGAAAGAATCCGACGAGCTCGCTACCTCTTTTGTTACACCTTTCGGTATGTATTGCTACGTTACAATGCCCTTCGGCCTTCGAAACGCCGGGGCAACGTACCAACGTTGCATGCAGCATATCTTTGGCGAACATATAGGCAAAACAGTCGAGGCCTACGTCGATGACATCGTGGTTAAAACCAGGAAAGTCGGGAACCTCATCAGCGATCTCGAGACCACGTTCGAGTGCCTCCGGGCCAAGAATGTGAAGCTCAACCCCGAGAAATGTGTCTTTGGTGTGCCCCGGGGCATGCTACTTGGCTACGTTGTCTCACGGCGGGGGATCGAGGCCAACCCCGAGAAGATCTCAGCAGTCACGAGGATGGGCCCAATTCGAGACCTTAAGGGTGTACAGAAAGTGACAGGCTGCCTAGCCGCTCTCAGCAGATTCATCTCGAGGCTAGGGGAGAAAGCGTTACCCCTCTACCGCCTGCTGAAGAAGACGGAACACTTTGCATGGACTGTCGAAGCCGAGGAGGCCTTAACCAAGTTGAAGGGGTTGCTGACTTCCGCACCAATTCTCGTGCCACCGCGACCAGCCCAGGTTGGCGGTTCCCCCGAGCCTCTCCTCCTCTATGTGGCCGCAACCACTCAGGTGGTTAGCGCGGTCATAGTCGTCGAGAGGCACGAGGAGGGCCATGCGTTGCCGGTCCAACGGCCGGTGTACTTCACCAGTGAGGTGCTCTCTGAGGCCAAGGTCCGGTACCCGCACATCCAAAAGCTGCTCTACGGCATCGTCGTCACGAGACGCAAGCTCCAGCACTACTTCCTCGCTCATCCCGTAACGGTGGTGTCATCCTTCCCCCTCGGGGAGATTATCAACAACCGAGAGGCCACGGGGCGCATCGCTAAGTGGTCTGCCGAGCTGATGGGGGAAGCCATCACCTATGCTCCGCGAAAAGCCATCAAGTCGCAAGCATTGGCGGACTTCGTTGCTGAGTGGACCGACACCCAGCTCCCGCCAGCACAAATCCAAGCCGAGCTCTGGACCATGTACTTCGACGGGTCCCTCATGAAGACAGGGGCAGGTGCAGGCCTGCTCTTTATCTCACCCCTCGGAGTCCACGTGCGCTACCTGCTGCGCTTGCACTTCCCCGCCTCCAACAACGTCGCTGAGTACGAGGCCCTCGTCAACGGGCTGCGCATAGCCCTCGAGCTTGGGGTCCGACGCCTTGACGTTCGAGGTGACTCGCAGCTCGTCGTCAACCAGGTCATGAAGGCCTCGAGCTGCATCGATCCCAGGATGGAAGTGTACTGCGGGGAGGTGCGCAAGCTAGAAGATAAGTTCTGCGGCCATGAGCTCAACCACATAGCTCGAAAGTACAACGAGGCCGCTGACGAGCTGGCAAAGTTGGCGTCCACGCGCGGCACGGTCCCACCAGACGTCTTCTCGAGGGACGTTTTCGAGCCATCCGTCAAAATCGACCCAGGGGCTGGCCCCTCGACGCCACCCCTCGAGCCAGGCATGGGGGCTCGGTCCTCGACGCCACCCCTCGAGCCGGACGCAGGGGCTCCGCCTTCGACACCACGCCTCGAGGACGATGCCTCGACACCCGCTGAGGCAATGCAGATCGACGCACCCGCCTCTCCTTCGACACGACCCCTCGACTGGCGGACGCCGCTCCTCGACTACTTAGCGCAAGGCGTGCTACCAGAAGACAAGACGGAGGCCCGACGCATCGCTCGAAGGGCCAAGACCTACGTCATCTACGGCGACGAACGAGAGCTGTACCGTCGAAGCCCATCAGGAATCCTTCAACGCTGCATCCCCCTCGAGGAGGGACGCAGGCTCCTCGACGACATGCACTCGGGGGCTTGCGGCCATCACGCAGCACCGAGGACCCTGGTTGGGAACGCCTTCCGTCAAGGCTTCTATTGGCCAACCGCCATTGGGGACGCCAAGCGCTTGGTCCGAGCATGCCATGGGTGTCAATTCTACGCCAAGCAGACGCACCAGCCCGCACACGCCCTGCAGATGATCCCAATCACTTGGCCATTCGCCACTTGGGGGCTCGACCTCGTGGGTCCCCTCAAAAGGACAAGTGGAGGGTACACACACGTGCTCGTGGACATCGACAAGTTCACCAAGTGGATCGAGGCTAAGCCGATAGGAGACCCCACCTCCGAGAAAGCCGTCGAGTTCATCGCAGACATCATGTACCGGTTTGGGGTGCCTAACGTCATCATCACCGACAATGGCACCCAATTCACGGGCAAAAAGTTCACCAACTTCTGCGACGACAACAGCATTCGCGTGACCTGGGCTGCGGTCGCATACCCTCAATGCAACGGGTAGGTCGAGCGCGCCAACGGCATGATACTCCATGGGCTGAAGCCGAGGCTGTTCAAGACCCTCAAAAACTACGGAAAGGGGTGGGCCGCAGAGCTCCCCTCGGTGCTGTGGGGCTTCAGGACCACGCCGAGTCGAGCCACCGGGTTCACTCCATTCTTCCAAACCTACGGCGCCGAGGCTGTCTTGCCCACGGACCTCGAATACGGCTCCCCTCGACTTCGAGCCTACAACGCGCAAACCAATGATGAAAGGCTCGTCAACGCCAAGGACCAGCTCGAGGAGGCCCGAGACGTGGCGCTCATCAACTCCGCGCGCTACCAGCAAACGCTTCGACGCTACCACGACAAGCACGTGCGCACGAGGGACCTGGCGGTGGGGGACCTCGTGCTTCGACGGCTGCAAGATAATCGAGGGCGCCACAAGCTTACCCCTCCTTGGGAGGGCCCATACACCGTAGCTGAAGTGCTCAAGCCAGGAACGTACAAGCTTTACGACGATCAAGGCAGAATCCTGGCGAACGCGTGGAACATATCACAGCTACGTCGCTTCTACCCTTAAAGGCCTCGAGGCCTCATTCATTTTTGTTGCTTTGTACAAACACGTCCAAGATGAATGAACAAACTCATGCATGGTCTTTCATTTTGCTTAGCAACTTAAGGTAGCCTCGACCCTGCTTCGCTCAGGGTCGAGCCTCCCTCGGGGGCTGACGCCCCCCCCAGACTCCGGAAAAAATGCGCGTTTTCTTTTCAAAAATTCGACCCTCGTCTCGACTCGTGCCTCGAGTGAACTAGCGACGCCTAAATCCTAAAATACCTCGAGCCTCCAAGGGTCGGGAGGCGTCAACGTAGACGGCCACCTACGCCCCCGGGCTACGGTGCCATACCTACGCCCCCCTCGAGGGGCTCGCGACGTATCGAAGAAACACAGACTAAGTTAGCAGAAACTCGAGCTTGCAACAAAGAGAAGTGGTCAAACGCATTTGAAAAGAAAACAACTCCTTTAAACAAACAAGTCATATACACGTACGGGTCTCGACGGACCCTCATCCATGTCATAAAATTCTTACAGGGGCCTCGACGCCCAAATTTGGCACGCAGGCCCTAATCTTCGTCGGTGTGGTACTCCTCCCCGAGGTCCTCCACGACGGGCTCAGCCTCGACACCCGAGCTAGAGGGAGGAGGGTCCTCGACACCGCTGCTGGCGTCAGGAGGCAGCACGTCCTCCTCGAAGATCTTCGCGAGCGACGTCCCCGGCCTCTCCATCTTCTCCAAGATTTTATCCACACGGCGGTTGTTCCACTCCTCGTCCTTCCCCTCGATCTCGATGAAGCCATTGGCGACAACGTGGACCGGGAAGCGGAAGCCGGAGTGGACGACCGCGAGCGTCTGCTTGACGCCATGGTGGAGAGCTTGCCGGACACGGTCCCGCGCGGCTACGTCGAGGAAGCACAAGGCATCGACCAAGGCGTCGCCTCGGGCCACCGCACCTTCTGCCACAGCCACCGGAGGAACACCCCACATGGAGCCGAGCCGGTCGAGGGAAGTGCGAGCCCGCTCCGCCACCATCGTCTCGTCTTGGAGTTGGTCCAAGAGAACCTGGTTCATCCCGCGGAGCTCCTCGACCGTCTTCTCGACCCCTGCGCAACGAACGAGGAAGAGTGAGACTGCGGCGTAACAAAAAACTTCGAGGCCCAAACAAGGACAAGGTGTAAACCTCACCATCGCAATGTTGCCCCAGTGCGGCGAGGTCGCTGGTAAGGCCCTCAGCGCGCTGCTCGAGCCTGCGCTTCTCGGCCAGCACAAGACGCTTCTCGGACCGCAGCTCCTCGACCATCTTGCCCACCTCCGCGAGGGCCAGATCCTTTCGGATCACCTCCTGCCGCGCCACCCCCTCGGCAGCTCGGGCGGTGGCGACACCGCTCTCGGCGTCTTCGGCCTCCTTCTTCGCCACCTCCGCTGCGGACCGAGCGGCGGCGGCATCGCATTGAGCATCCTCGGCCTCTTTTCTTGCCGCCTCCGCTGCGGTTCGGGCGGTGGCGGCCTCGCCACGGGCGTCAGCGGCCTCCTGCTTCGCCGCCTCAGCGTCAGCCCGGGCGGAGGTGGCCTCGCTTCGGGCGTCCGCGGCCTCCTTCCTCGACGCCTCGAGAGCGGCGGCGGCCTCCTCCTTGGATCGAGCGACCTCACCTCGAGCCGCCCGGACCTCCGCCTCCGCCTCGTTGAGCCGGCTCGCCATTTGGGCGTTCCGGCTCAGCTCAGCACGGAGATCTTGAAGCTCCGCCTCAGCCCTCGCAAGGGCGGCCGACACCTGTGCGGACCGGCCCGCCTCCTCAGAGCAGGACCGCTCCGCCTCCGCCATGAGCTCGGCCACCTCCCGGAAGATGGACCGCACCTCGCGCGGGGCCCCCCGCTGGGCCGGTTGCTCGATGGGGACCATGGCGAGGGACGGGCTCGGCGCGTCGGGAAACGGCCACACTGGTCGGTCAAGCTCGACGTCGGGCAGATCCACCTCCGCCCCGAGCTGCCCCAGCTGCGGCCCGCCGCCCGACGACTTGGGCCCCGGCTCCCTCCGTCCCTCCGCCGGCACCTCCTGTCGCTCCGCCGCCTCCCGAGGCGGCGTCACGACCTCGCGCGGGGACGAAGACTCGAGCCGCGGCGAGTCGATCGAGAGAAGGCTCGACCCCGGGCCCTCCTCCCTGGCCGGGTCCTCCGGCGTCTTGTCAGTGCTAGTCGGCGCCTCGGTCGCCTCCACCATCGTCGAGCCCGCGGCGAGGAGCGGCCCCTGCTCCAGCTCATTCAGGAGGTCCTCCACCGTCGGCTCCTTCTCCGCCAACGCCTCTCCCCCCTTTCCCTCCTCCGCAGCCCGGCTCGTGTCGGTCGGGGCCTCGAGGGGCGCAGTCTCCTCGGCCCCAGACACCGGCAGGGCCGTGCTTGCCCCAGGCGCTTCCCCCGGAACAGCCGTCGTGGTGGGGGGAAGGGTGGTGCTCCCAGCTGGCGCCATCGCGGGAGGAGGAGGAGGGGGAGGAGGCAGCGCCTCAGTGGTCGTGGTAGTGGCGGGCTCGATGCCGTAAGCTGCGGCCCCTGCAATATGAGATGACCGTGATATCAGAACCGGAAAGGATGTCTCGACCCCTGTGGTCGATGGCGACAGCCTCACCAAAATTCGCGACGATCATCTGGCTTCCTCGAGCCATGGCAGCTCGAGCCTTTTCCAGCCAAGCGGCTTCTCTAGCGAAGGAAGGTGCCGTACCTCGAGGTGCATGTGCCTCGACGGGGATCGAGGTCTTGACCCGCTTGGACGCAGCAAGGTCCACCTCCTGGTAGGAGCGCTTCCCCCTGAGAAACCAGAGATGGCATGCATCATCAAAAGTAAAGAGGTAAAGCCTCACTACCAACGAGACCCAAGAAAACTACTCACCCAAAGCGGCGGCTGGGCTTCTTCCCGGAATCGCCGGACCCACTCGGGGCCTTCGAGCCCACCCCACGGCTCGAGCCCTGCGCCTGGACCGTCTCCGCAGGACTGGGATGGGGTGAGGGCTCCCGACGCCTCCCGTGGCTTGACCTCGAGGGAGAGCCCTCCTTCCGCCCCACATCGCGGGAGGGCGACCGTACGTCCCTCGTGCTGTCGTCGTGGCGCCCGCCCCGGCGCGGGCTCCGGGACCTGCTCCGGCGCTCGCGCTGGCGGTCGCGCCCTCCCGCGTCCACTTTTGTGTCCCGGCGGCGGTGCGGCGATGGACTCTGGGGACGCTCACGCCCCTGGTCACGAGACACCCGGGGGCTCCCTCCCCGACGCTCGTGATGGCGCGGGCTCGACGCCTCCTCCTGACGCCCGCTCCTCCGCGGGCTCGACGGCGCCCTTGACGGCTCGCGGCGGTCGGGCCCGAAATCCTTCTCGACCTGTCGGCCGCTTCTCGAGGCCCGGCCCTTCTCGATACCCCCCGCCTGGGTCGATGCGGCCGTGGTCTCCTTCTGCGCCGCGGCGATAGCGCTCCTGGTCCGTGGCTTCTTCGTGACAGCCGGCACGACCGGCGCGGAGCTCGAGATGCCCTGAGCCTCCGACGGGGTTGGGCCTGATGCGGCCTTCCGCGGCTGCGTCCCGCGCGATCCCTTCGCCGGTGGGACCTCGTAGATGACCTCCTGCACAGGGGAGCAGTCAGCCCGGATGTCGCCAAACCCCGCGCGTCTCAGGCGCGCGTCCATCCCCTCGTCGTCGCTCTCATCATCATCATCATCATCATCATCCTCTGAGCTCGAGGAGCTGAGCTCGGGGGACTCGTCCCCAGGCTGCCGATTGCGGCGAGCCTACGCCAGCCTTTGCTCCCGAGCCGACCGACGCAAGTTTTTGTTTTTCTCTTTCTTCTTTCTGGAATCCTTATTCTCTTTTTCCTTTTGAGCGGAGAGGCGCCTCACCTGTGTCTCCGTGGCGTCCTCCCTCACCGGGGGCCTCGAGGCACGACACGTGAACGCCCCCTGCGAAAAAAGGAAACATGATGAGGAAAAAGCACGAAAAGAAGGTGCAAGGTTCGAAGAAGAAAGATGGAGGGGAGGCTCGAGACGGGCTAGCTCGATGGGGACCTACCAGATCGAGGCACCCCTCGTCGGGCGCCATAGGGATCAGATTGGAACTCTCCGGGGCAAACGATCCATGGATCGAGATCGCCACCCGGGAGATGCCGTCGCTACAAGTTAGCCCCTCCTTGGCCATCCTCGACCCGTTCAGCGCCTCAGGCTCGCCCTTCGGCCCCATCTCGAACAAAAAAAAGGGGGCGGTCCGCCAGCGGAAGAACCCGTCGCTGGTGGAACGCCCAGATTACCGCCTGGACGGTCAGCCCCTTCTCGTCCACCAGCGTCTTCATCATCTCCATCAGGGGCAACAAATGGCGCTGCTTATCCGCCACGACGCCCCAGTTCCACTTTTCCGGGCGCCGGTCAAGGACCCTGCCGGTGTACTGCGGAAGGAGCCCCCCCTCATTCCGCAGATAGAACCAGTGGTCGTCCCATCCCGCTTGGTTGGTCGAGAGCTTGTAGCGGAGGTACTCGCGGGGGACGCCGGCCGACGAGGTCCCAGTCCGCATGGTGATGGCGAGGGAGCCAGCGCGCACGAGCCGCTTCCCGCTGGACTTCGACGTCTTGGTGAAGAGCTCGCCCCGGAAAATGTGAACGAACATCTCCCAGTGCGGCTCGATCTTCAGGTACCCCTCGCACACCGCGGCGAAGATGGCGGCGTGCGAGATCGAGTTGGGGGAGAAATGCTGCAGCTCCACCTCGTAGTGATGGGTCAACGCACGCATGAAGCGGCTCGGCGAGACACCGAGCCCCATGCGGTGGTAGCGGGTGAAGCTCACCACGTACCCCTCCGGCGGCTGCGGCTCCCGGTGATCCGTCGATGGGACAATCCACCACGCGGGTCTCCCCTCCGGGTTGGGACGGAGAAGTCCCTGCGCCACCAGCGAGTCCAACTCGCGATGCGTCGTCTTCGATCGGCTCTAGTCTTCGGCCGATTGCGGTAGAGTCTTGTCGGCCATGGCAATGACGACGTGGACTTGGGCGGCGGATGGACAGCAGGGAAGGATACGGATGGCGGGCTCAGGAAGGAGATGCACGGGAGCTGTGGCGGCTATGAAGGCAAAGGCAAAGAGAAGAGCCCTCTCTCCCTCTCTCGGTATTTATACGAAAGAACCCCAACAGGCGAGGCGTCCCACGGCGACGAAAAAGGTAACCGCATAGCATTTAATGCGCCCACCTAACTACGTCTCGAGCCGGATGCAGGGTACACGCGGCAGCTCTCCATTCGCTCCACTACTCGGGCCCGCCACGACTGTCGCTCCGGCTTCGCGTCCGCCGCCCTCCCCGACGGTTTCCGCCTAAAAAGGCGCGCCCAACGGGCAGAAGGATTCCCAGACGACGGAGGCTTCTTCACGAAGGTAAAAACGGGCCCCGGCCCTAAGCCTCGAAGCAGCGAAGGCTGGCCCTCGAAGAGGGTGAAGGACCGAGAAAGCACTGACAAGGCGACCAGAGGGGGGGTGAATGGGAGCCAATCAAATTTCTCTCGAAACTTTGGCCGAGTGTCCCAAAATCAACCCCCAGAAACGGCGACCGGAACCGTGATGCTCACGACCCTTGGAAGAGGGTGGATGATCCTTAAGATCACAGCGGAGCACCACCAAGAAGAAGCAAACCAAACTCCAAAAGTTCCGGCTCGTACACAACTCCAAAAACCAAGTCCCGAACGTAGATAGACGGCTACATCGAGAAGTCCCCAAATACCGATGCTAACAAGTAGCAAAGATATCAAGAGAGGTTCCTTGGTCAATTACAGGGCCAAACAAGAAGTCCGGAAACCAAGCGAACAAGCCGGGAGAGCAAATGCACTAAACTGGAAGACTCAGGCAATTCCCGGACTGTCCGGCCCTGGGGTCCCGGACTGTCCGTGGCAGGGGCGGACTGTCCGCCAAGAAGTCCCGGACTGTCCGCCGGCAGAAACACCAAAACAGCAAGGTTGCTGAACCCTTGCTGGACAGGTCCCGGACTGTCCGCCAAACACAACGCCGAACTGTCCGCCGGTCAATGAACAGTGACCCGACCGAGGAACTCAGCCACTGAACAGGCTGCTCCCCCGACGCCCGAACTGTCCGCCGGTCAAAACCGCGGACTGTCCGCGACCTTGCAGAGAGGGCGATTTTGATCGCCTTCTCTCCAAATCTTTCCAAATCCGATCCAACTCAAAATCCCAAGTTCCCAAACTTGGAGAAGATGATCACGGGGTAGTTAGGAGACTATCCCCTAGAAATCATCCGCTCAAATCAACCAAATCACCGGGAAATCACAAGGGAAAGTGGATGAACGGAAAAAGCGCCACGAAAACAAAATTGTCCCGATCTATTCGATCATGAGGAGTTAGATGAATTCCTTTGGTCGAAATGACCTCCTCAATGATACGAACAAAATGATTCAAATGGATTTCGCAAAGACGCACTAGAGAGGGAGATCGAGTGACGGGAAAATCATGAGGAAACGAAGAACGCGAAGAACACGAATCAAAACACGAATCAAGTCATCGATCTGCACTGCAAAGGTGAGGATACGGCCTCACTTCCTCAAATCAACAGTACACAGAGGCAAGTCTCTCTGCGGATCTCAGCTAGCTACAGCAGGGGATGGGAGAGCAGGAAACCCTAAGTGCGAAAGAGCAAATGACTGAGATGATGGGGAGGAGGGTGTCTCCCTACTACTTATCCTTAATTCTAGCCTAAGTCTAATTCCTACTCTACCCCTCTCTATTCTAATTACAGAGCGAGCCAGTCAAACCCTAGGGTTATTCTGGACCAACTCAGGTGGTAGGTGTATCCGACGGCCACGCCCGCTCAACTCGAAGAGTTGCCTCGACGCAACCTCCAGATCGCCGCCACGTGCCGCCCTCGCTCTGCACCCCCGGTTTTGTGGCCCAAACCGGGAAACCAGCCTTTTCCAGCTATCCCCCGGTTTTGAGGCCCAAACCGGGAAACCAGCCCACCAGCGTCTGAGTTTTGAGGCCAAACTCAGCAAACCCTCAGAGCCCAGGTTTTGAGGCCCAAACCTGGAAACCGTCCTCAGCCCGAGTTTTGTGGCCAAACTCGGAAACCCTCAGCCCGAGTTTTGTGGCCAAACTCGGAAACCGTCCATCCGATGGTTTTTCCCTGGCTCTACCACCAAACCGACGTCGTAGATGGGATGCACCTCCCGTGCACCCCGTCCACCAACACGTGTCCCCAGGTCCTCGACCCGAGCAACACCGTGCCCCGCAAGTCTTCGCTCGTCGCTGTCCCAGGCTGTCAGCCACCACAGCTGATCCTCAGGCACTCTGGTCCCTCAGTCCAAGCCTCACGTCCGCCCTTCACCGCTCGATCCATCGGCATGGCACGTCCGCCGCACGGCACGCCCATCCTTCATCGCACCCGGTCCGTCAGCACGGCACGTCTCAACTTGACCTTCACCTTGCCCTCGATCACTGCATCCGTGCTCGACACCTGCACAACACAAGCCAAAGAACATGCGCATCATACCAGTTGACAATCACTCATCACTCAGAGACCCGACATACACCCATGTATCCGCAATCTCCCCCTTGATGAGTGCATTGTCAACTACTAACACAAATCATAATAGAAAGAGAAGAAGGAGGAAGGAGAAGAGAGAACTCGACCAAATGACCCAAAAGCATAGCAAAGCCGAAGAAGGTCAAGTGGAAAGAGCAAGACAACTTGGTTCCCAAAGACATGGGCAACGGCTCGACGCGACCAAGCAAAGCAAAGCTAGCCCTCAAGAAGAGGTAGAATAGGCTCAACACCGCTAGCAAAACCCAATCGAAAATATCGAAGCAAAATGCTAGTCCCTCAAGATAGAGGCACAGAGGCTCAACACAACTAGCAAAGAAAGCTCGATACCAAATCCTTTCGGCCAAACATGCTTCGAACCAATTGGAATGACTCCAAACCAAAAGAGAACCAATCGAGATCGAAAAACCCTGAAAATGTTTGCTAGTTCCTCAAGACAGAGGCAAAGCTCAACACAACTAGCAAACACCCCCTCGACAAGTGCAAGCAACTAGGAAAACTCCCCTTGGTTGAACGTCTAGGAGTATATGATTTGCAATTTCTCCCCCTTAGTTGAAAATGCACTAATCAAGAGAAAAGCATCAAGGCAAGAAACTCCCCCTTCCAACATGCATATGAAGTCAGAAATGCAAGTTAGCAGCTTCAGGCATACATTCAGGAGAATGCAAAGATGCTCTAAATGGTATAGCTCCAATGACTCAACAACAGCATACAAGCTCAGCAAAGGCTCAAACTGATCACCAGATATGAAATATGAACATATGAGCAGTTTTGAGTCAAAAAGGTATTCACCATCAAAATAGCTCTGGCAATGTATAAACAGGAGTCTGAACAAGTGCTAAACATGTATACAAGGTGAACTACCCCTAGCAAAGTTCAATCATCATGCTTAAGAATGAAGCATACACTTGTGAATTCAACTTAGATCGGAGTTGCAGCGGTGAAAATTTCACAAGTTCAATTATTAGCATGTGATTGCGAGAGGTTGAAAGCTTGTCATTGCCTAACTTTTCAACCGAGCGAAGCCTATGCCGAAGCAATCAGAAGCTTAAAGCTACGGTTTCGGTCATACACTACACGGCTCAAGTTTAACTCAAAGTGCAATGAGAAACCGTCTCGATACCATGATGTGCTGACAAGCAATCCCATCTCGATCTTTTCAATTCACTAAAAACTTGGTTCAAATTTTAAACATGATATGAACAGACCAAGCAAGTGAATGACTCAGAACTAGAGACATAGCAACCTAGCATATATGAAAAGCACGAGTAAACTCAACACATCCTACACATGCTAGTTGCATATCTCAATGGTGAACATTTTCAGGTTTTAAGTATTTAAGCAAATTCACCATTTCAAAATAGCTCAGCTCACAACATGTACTAGTGATCAGAAAGAGCATAAGCTACAAGCATCATCATAAGCATCGGAGCATACTACATAGAGCATAGTTACATTCTAGTGATTATAGACATGAAGCTCAGAATGTAATTGCGTATGCTAAAATGCAAAAGAAAAGAAAGACAAGCGAAAAAGAGTCAGTCTATTATACAAGATCCAAAATGTTTCCCCCATCTAAAAGGGGAAACACACACCAAGCTCACCCCTCAACCGGTTAAAGGTTGATTCGTCTAAAGGCTTGGTGAAAATATCAGCCAGTTGATGATGAGTATCGACATGGCGAAGGTCGATATCACCCTTCTCCTGGTGGTCTCGCAGAAAATGAAAGCACACATCAATGTGTTTGGTCTTCGAGTGAAGCACGGGGTTCTTAGCAATGCTAATAGCACTCGTGCTGTCACAAAGCAAAGGAACACGAGTAAAGCTCAGACCAAAATCACGCAAAGTGGCCATCATCCAAAGCAACTGGGAACAGCAGTTAGCCGCAGCAACATATTCAGCCTCTGTGGTAGACTGAGCAACACTAGACTGCTTGCGAGAAGACCACGAAACAAGAGAAGAACCAATAAACTGGCAAGTCCCAGAAGTGGACTTGCGCTCAATACGGAAACCAGCAAAATCGGCATCCGAATAACCGCAAAGGGAGAGGGTGGAGGAAGCAGAATACCAAATCCCAAACTCAGGTGTGAAACGAAGGTACCTGAAAATCCGCTTCACCGCCTGACGGTGAGAGGTGCGCGGCGACGACTGAAAGCGCGCACACAGACACACCGCGAACTGGATGTCCGGGCGTGTCGCCGTCAGGTAGAGGAGCGACCCGATCATGCTTCGGTACTCCTTCTGGTCCACTGCTTCTCCATCCACATCCGCATCCAGGGCAGTCGTCGTCGACATGGGTGTTGGAAGAGGCTTGGCCTCACCCATATCGAACCGCTTCAGCAAGTCCTTGGTGTACTTGCCCTGGTGCACGAACGTCCCCTCTCGGGATTGCTTGATTTGCAACCCGAGAAAGAAGGTCAGCTCGCCCATCATGCTCATCTCGAACTCCCTGCTCATAATATCTGCAAACTTGGCAACCAAGGCGTGAGAAGAACCACCGAAAATGATATCATCCACGTAAATCTGGACCAAGAGAGTGTCTTTGCCTTGCTTGAGGAGAAAGAGCGTTTTATCTACACATCCCATTTTAAAACCCTTAGCAAGCAAAAAGGTTTTCAATCTATCATACCAGGCTCTAGGGGCTTGTTTCAAACCATACAAAGCTTTATGAAGTTTAAAAACATGGTTTGGAAACTTGGGATTTTCAAAACCGGGGGGTTGCTCAACATATACTTCCTCTTCTATGTAGCCGTTTAAGAAGGCACTCTTGACATCCATTTGAAAGAGTTTAAAACCTTTGGATGCAGCAAAAGCCAAGAGTATCCTAATAGCCTCCAAACGAGCTACAGGAGCAAAAGTCTCCTCAAAGTCTATCCCCTCCTTCTGACTATAACCCTTGGCCACAAGACGCGCTTTGTTCCTCACAATGTGGCCATCCTCTCCTTGTTTGTTTTTGAAAACCCATTTTGTCCCAATAGGATTACAGTTAGGAGGAGGAGGAACTAGAACCCAAACCCGATTTCTCTCAAAGTTTTCTAACTCCTCATGCATGGCATTGACCCAATCCGGATCCGTCAAGGCGTGTCCAACATCTCGGGGCTCAAAATTAGCAACAAAAGCAGAATGAGCGAAGTGAGAGATGTGCTGTGACCTGGACCGAGTAACCCGTTCGTCGATGCTGCCGATCATCTGCTGAGGCGGGTGCTGGCGCTGGATGTGTCGTGGCGCCTCCCGAGCTGAAGTAGCCTCCCCCTCAACAGCAGCTGGTGCCTCCCCGGGTACAAATGGTACCGCTCGGGGTGGCGGATCCCACGGCCCCCAGGAAGAAGAGGTGTCAGGGCCGTGAGTCGTCGTGGAAGCCGCTCTTTGCGGCCCAACAGGTGGAGGGGGTGCTGGATCATCTATACCTTCAGCACCCTCGTCCTCATCATCAAAAAGAGGCTCACCAACCTCTTGATCACCTGCACGCTCAAAACGAGAAGAGGGACAAACCATGGTCTCGTCGAAGGTGACATCTGATGTCTCCATGACTCGGTTAGTATCAAGGTTAAGTACACGATATGCGCGAGTGTGTGTGCCATAACCCAAAAATACACCGTCAGAAGAACGAGACTCAAATTTGTCCAAGTTGCCCTTTTTGAGTATAAAACAATGGCAACCAAAAACTCGAAAATAACTCACCTTGGGCAGTTTTCCAAAACGCAACTCATAAGAAGTCTTTTTCAAGAAAGCACGGAGAAAAATGCGATTGGAAATGTAGCATGCAGTGCTCATAGCTTCGGCCCAATATCGCCTAGGAGTCCTATGCTCATCGAGCATTGTCCTGGCCATCTCAACAAGGGTCCGATTCTTCCTCTCTACAACACCATTCTGAGGGGGTGTGTAGGGGGAAGAAAACTGATGCTCTAAACCCAAAGAGTTACAAAACTTCACAAAATCCGAATTCTTGAATTCGGAACCATTATCACTCCTAATTGCTCGCATCGAGTTCAAAGGGAACTCGTTTTGAAGACGCAAAATCAGATTGCGAGCAAGGGAGAAAGTCTCGGTCTTCTCAGCTAAAAAGAAGACCCACGAATATCTCAAAAAGTCATCAACAACAACAAGCACATACCATTTCCCCCCAACCGAGCTCACCCGAGCCGGACCAACAAGGTCCATGTGCAAAAGCTCTCCAGGGCGCTTGGTCATGACCTGAGTCACTGGATGGTGGGGAGCGGCAACCATCTTCCCATGTCTACAAGAGTGGCAAACAAGATCCTTCTCCATATGCAACTTGGGCAATCCTCGGATTAGGCCAAGTGAACTAAGTCTTGCAAGCAAGTCGAAGCTCAAATGTCCAAGTCTCCTATGCCACTTCCAAAGATCAGAGGAGGAAGGTCCAGCCACTAGACAACGAGAAGTGCCAAAAGACTCCGAGAAATTCGCACGAAAGACTTTTCCAAAGGGCGAAATCAAACACACAAGATTGCCCTGAGGATCCAAAATACGACTGAGATTCGGTTTAAAACGAATCTCATAGTCGTCATCAAAGAGTTGCGAAACAGAAAGAAGGTTAAAATGCAAGTTAGAAACAAGAGCAACATCGCGCAACACAAAATGCTCATTAACTCGCACCGACCCGCGAGACAATACCTTACCTTTGCTATTTGTTGGGAGCACACTTGCCGAACCCCCGCACTTGTGCGGAGAGAACAGCGAAGGTGTCCAAGCGTCGGAAGTTAAAGTGGAAGCGAAGGTTTTGTACTCGATTAATGCTGTAGGGCATTAACCCCAAAAATTCCCCCCTTCACACTGTTCACTCCCTGGTATTTATAGTGAATACCAAGGGGCACAGGTCAAATTACAAAAGGGTACAACAAAGATTCCTTGCCTCCACGCAGGGAGGAGGGGTAAAAAGGTAAGTACATAGTAGAGGCTGAAACCCTAGCCAGCTTTCCCCCTGTGCGCCGCCACCTGACTCAGACCGCCTTCGGGAATGGGATGGTGAGGCGTTGACCTTTGATTCGTGCTCGCCTTCGGACCCGCGACCTTCGCTGCTCGCCGGACCTTCGACTTGCTCGTCTACCTTCGACTTTGGTCGCCCTTGGCCCGCGACCTTCGCCGCTTGCTTGGCCCGCTCCGAGTAGAGCGACCATGGGACCCGGCGAGGGTCGCCTGCCGTGCCGCGAAGCCTTAACCTGCAGGGAGTGCAAAAGGGAGCACCGAGGGTCGAACTCACGTCCGAAGGTTAGGAAATTGATCCCGAAAGGAGGGGGACCTCGCGAGGACACAAAGACCAAGCGAAGGTTGTTGTTGGCACCATATCGGGCGGCGTCTTTGCCGAGGGTCCTTTTCCCCAACAGTAGCCCCTCGTTGCCTTGGATCTAAAGAACGGAGTTTTAGGCCCAAGCAGCGCATTTTGGACGGGAAAACGTAAGGGGACCCTTGGCAGCGACGCCCGCGGCTGCTTTGGGCCGTATCGTTGTACTGTAGTTCGTACTGTTGAGGCCAGTTTTGTTTTTTGCGCCGCGTTTTTCGATTGTCGTGCCGATACTGTCGCGGGAGTGTCGGCCGCTTGGTCTATAAATAGGAGGGGTAGGTGAGCGGTAAAGGACGTACCCTCATTCGCCCTAGCCACCCTGCTGTTGCAATTTGCCTGTAGCGAAGGTTTGTTTTAGTTTGACTGCGAGGGTCGAGGTAAGCATTCGCTGCGCGAAGGTGTTAGCGATTAGAGAGATGGCTAGGCTGAAGCAGACTGTTCGTGCTGCTTCCCCTGTTTCGGCGGAAGAGGGGATTACCTTCGAGTTTGGACTCAGCCGAGTGTGCGCATCGGAGATTGCGTCTTATGTTAGGTGGGGTTGGATCGAAGAGGGCAAGGCGAGGACCAGCGTCGGGGAGACGGTGCCGAAGGCGGATGCGGATGAAGTTGTAGTGTTTGAAGAATTTTTTTCGGCTGGCCTTCGCTTCCCGGCCCACTCCTTCGTGGCCTCTGTGCTGCGAAGGTTTAACCTGAAGTTTCATCAGCTGACACCTTCATGTTTTACGAAGATGTCGGTGTATGTGTGGGCGTGCCGTTCCCAAGGTATTGCTCCAAATGTCGAAGGTTTTGTTCGCACTCATCGGGTGCACATGCAGCCTCGGAAGATTGATTGTGGCGAGGGTAAAAGCTGTCTGGGTCAATTTGCTGTGTACACATTTTGCCACCGCGCTGGGTCGGAGTTGCCAGTGCAAGCTCAGAAGAACAAGTGGACCAGCGGGTGGCAGGAATTTTGGTTTTACTATAAGCTCAGTGATGTGGCGGAGCTGTGCGGTGAGCTCCCGCCTCTCGGGGATGTAAGCGCGGAGGCCAAGATGGACGGCGAAGCACACGCGGCTGTTGATTGTTTGAGGGTTGTCTCGCGCTCTCAGTGCGCCCGCGACCTGGTTGAAGAGTACTGTTGCGCCAAGATCTGGCCTCTTCGCGAGAAACAAGTATGGTTTGAGGTTGAGGATGACCCTCGCTACCAGGGCAAGGGGTTGAAGAGACCGAAGGTTGATTTGAACAAGGTCTGGGCGAATGTTTTCAAGAAATTTCCCAGGCGAGAGGATGGGCTCGAGGTTATATATAAACGCGTGCAGCAGTGGGTGGAGGAATTAGTTGGCAAATTGTCAACGTTGGAAAATAAAGCTATACACAGCGCGATAGGCGCCGAAGGTCGAGTTAACAGACTGTTTGACATTCTTGGCATTCAGTATCCAAACTGGCCCGTTCCGTCGAGCGAAGATGCTCCGAAGAAGAGGAAGCGTGCCGCTGCGGGAGATGAGGAAATTGTGTCTCGGCCGAAGAGGGGTCGTGGCCGTGGGCGCGGCGGTCCCGGCGGCCGGGCAAAGATTTTGGCGACGAGGGTCGCAGCTGTTGTTGGTGCTTCGGGCACTTCCACATCCTCGGCCGTTGCCTCGAGCGGCCGAGGCTTTGCTAAGGTTGGAGGAGTGGTGCCCCGCGTGGGCGGTATCGGAGCTTTAATTCAGGCCTCGGATGACGAAGGCGTCTCCGGAGACACCGACAAGGAAGAGAAGGAAAAGGAAAAGGATAGGGGGGGGAGGAGTCATCTAGCGAGGGCAGCGATTCATCCAGCAGCGAGGATGACTCCGATAAAGATGTTTCTGTTGGGGACACCCGAGGAAAAAGGATAGCTTCGTCCAGTGCTGTTGCTGCGGCTGCCAAAGATATTGAAGAAGTGTTGCGGGAACTGGAGGGAGAGAGCCCTCGACGAGGGTCACTGCCCGATTACGCCGGCACGCATATTTGGGTCGAGGGATCCGAAGTTAATGGTGACCATGAATCGGACCCGGTGCCTGGAAAAAGGCCATATGGCGAAGCCAGCCGGACAAGCCTTCCTTACTACGCGAAGGAGCTTGGCGTTACTGACCCGGCGACCCATTTGTACACGAGCGCGGACCTTCAGGCGACTCGTTTGCCGTGCTCTCCGGAGGAAAGGCGATTCCTGGGTCGCGTGTTTAACCGGGTCTGTCTGCCAGAAGCGGAGCTTCGGCTCGCCAGCGAGCCCTTGGATAATATTCATGATGATATTGATGTAAAAGTGGCTGAGCTGATGCTCCTCAACCGGTCGGCGCGTCGAAGGTCTAGTTACAATCTTCATTATCTGAACGACTGGTTGAAAGACACGCAGAAAACCAACAAGGAGCTTCGCCAGAGCTTGGAGGACAAGGATGCGGAGCTGAAAGCCGCCTTAGAGGAGGCTGAGAAGTGGAAGAAAGAAGCGCAAGAGGCTGCGAGGACCAGTGCGGAGCTCCTCGCTGCAGGACGGCAAAAAGATAAAGACTTGGCGTCTGCAAACGAGCGCGCAGAAAAGTTGTCAACGGAGGTGGCAACCCAGGCCGAGGCTTGGCGTGAGAGTCTATCTAGGGTTAAAGCTAAGATAGACACATGCTTGACTGAAGCCGAAGGTTCAGCCGGGGATCCACTTCCTACAGTCAGCGCGGAGGCTTTCGAAGGTTGGTTAAGTAACGAGTTGGATGTATTCAGCTCGCTGGTTGGGAATGCAGCTGATTTTGGAGGGTATGCCGGGGCGCTGGCGATGGCTGGGACGCTTCGCCAAGCGGACTGTGAGCACCTTCGTAAAATTAAGAAACCCAACCATACTTTCCCCACCGTCGAAGAGGTGCGACAGATGAAGACAGACGACGCCGAGGTCCGAAACTGCGCGATGCGGTTCCTTCGTCGGTTTTGGATTGCGTGCGGCGGCCGAGTTCTTGCCTTTGATGAGGCTGCCGAGGCTACTCGTTGTGGCAGAACCTTCTGAATTAAGTGGCCCACATGCACCCATCATTGTCCTAAAGACCTTTGATCGGCGTACACGTGTTCCAAATGACTCAGGAGGTCTGTCGGGTGTCCTTGGGAAACCCGAATCATCCACGTTACATTACTTCCAGGAAAAATCCCTCATCAAGCATCACAGTATTACAACAGTTTTATAGATAAGATAAATCAGAGTAAAGCGGAAAGATTATAATACATAGGTTAAAAACTTAGAGTTTTACAAACCATAAGTACTTATTACATAAACGGTTCGGAACTTTATAATACATATATCACACAAATTCTTGTTACTTGCCCAAGGTCACACATCAGAATCGTTATCACTCTCCTCTACAAGGGTGAAGTAGCACTGTCCATCAAAAGGTGGATCCATGTACTCTCCTGCAACAAGGGTTAACAAACCCTGAGTACAAAAGTACTCAACAAGACTTAACCGTCAAAGAAAAGATCCCAGGTCATGCTAGCTTTAAGGGATGTAGTGGGGCTAGCAATAGAGAAGGAATTTGCAGAATAAGCATTTTTAACAAAACATTCTTCTTTTCCTTAGTAATTCCAAATATACCATCAAAAGTACCCTTTTAGAAAGAAACATCATTTCCCAACTGCTTTGGTTTTGAAAACTCTACGTTGAGAGTCAGAGATCGAGTCTCTTATTATCATAGAGCAACGACGATTCGAACCGCTTTATCTACCCAGCTGAGGGTTCCCAATCACACAATATGGCAGGACTCTAACCTGCAACATATTGCACAACCATAAGTGATTTGTATGGCAGGACTCTAACCTGCAACATATCAAAGCACACCGGTGTTGTATGGCAGGACTCTAACCTGCAACATATCAACCCGTAACCCGTGATTGGTACTATCATGCACTCGATCAAGGACCAACAACGACCGGTTCCTAATCGACACAGACAGGAACACTACATCAAGATTCCACTCCGGATGCAAGTTACCTGCCCGGTCTGAATTTCATTTTTCATCCATTTATCAAATGTACCTGAAAGAGGTATCCTAACAGTGATGACCTATCATCCCTTAGTTTGCTCAAGGCCTAAGCGGAGGATAATCTCATCACCGTGCATCTTGGCTAAGCATTTACAAATAAATAGGTAACAAGGATAGAGTAAAGGTAACCAACTGGTAATGCAACTACTGGTGTCATCCAACTCCTATTACTTAAATGCAGTTGATAAATCATTGTATAAACTTTGTAATAGAAACAGAAAGGTTAAATGCACCGGGGCTTGCCTTGAGGGTCAGCGAAGTCCGGAGATTCTGAAAAACGAGAAGGGTCTATACCCTCAGGAGAAATCCACTGAGAGTTAGGGCCTTCCGAAGCGGGATCTACACGTAGAAGTGCATATGCATGAATAATGGGATGCTGATGATATGATCATGGTAAAGATGGAAATTTTCTAAGCTGTAGACATTTATTCAAACAATCTTTTATCACGGTAAAGTTGCAAACCAACAAACCAACTTTAGCTATTAATAGCACTAAACAAGTTTTATTATTTTCTTTAAATATAGTTAAGCAAGCAACAAAAGTTTATTTGCATAAAGGAGACCCATAACCAGGGAGCAAATCTTGCTAGTTTTCCACTGGTTGTCAAACAATTCCAAAAGTCACATAATTCTATAGTGATCAACTATTCCTATTTATTTTATAAACCATTTTAATTAGCCTTTTACTTATACACCAATCATACTTGGTCAAACAGGGATGAAATTAAACATGAAGGTGTATATCAGTGATATAAACTCCCATGTCAAATTTCATGATTTTTGGATAACCACAGAAAAATACATAATTCCTCAAAGTTGCATTTATTAAATAAAGTCCAGATTTAATTGTCCTATAAAAAGTACTCAAAACACAAGTTGTATAATTTTTATATTAGCATGGGCATGTTAACATCTATCATGTCAAATTTCATAATTAACAGAGCTATAGATTAATTATAGTAAAATTAACAAAATAGCTCACTGTTCAAAAAGGCAGAAAAAGGAAAAACGTAAACTAGCCCAACCTGGGCTTGCGGCCCAGTCCGACGCGGCCCAACCCGCGCGAAAATTGGCCCAGCCAGGCTCCCACCCGCGCGCTCTGGCTACTTTGCAGAAAAGTCCTCCGGCTTAAGCGAAACTAACCCGCAGTCCACAGCGCTATTCACATGAGTCTATAGCTTTGCAAACAACACCCTGCAAAGACTCATCTTTACAACTGCTAGGTCCCCGACCACGGTCGGCGCGCACGGCGGCGAACCGAACGGCGGCGAGTCTTACGCCGGCCATCTCCGGCCAGCAGCGACCCAACTAACGCGAGCACAAGCATCAGCAAGTCACCCGCGGCCGATAGAGCCTCTAACCCTAAACGCTACCGCTCCGGTGAGGTCTGGCCACGCACGGCGGCGGACCGAGCCACGGCGGAGCTGTTCCGGCGAACCTAGGTCGGTAGCAGTAGAACGGAAGGGCTAGGAAGCTTCAGTAGCTCACCCTGGTTCCGATGCGTTAGCTGGTTGGAGCGGAGGAGGAGCGGAGATAGGAGGTCCACGGCACAGAGAGCTTCAGCGGCAAACTCCGGCGAAGAGGCGATGGTTCCGGCGAGACCTGGGCGTCGAGAGGGAAACCATCGAGCCGATGAGGACTATGGGATCAAGATAAAACAGAAACGCAAGACAAAGGGAGTAGAGGAGTGCCCGGTTGGGCTGACCACGGCGAGGTCGAGCTCGGCGGAGCTTTTTCAATGGCGGAAGGAAGAACAACGATTGCCTGCTCTCTGAGTGAGTAGAGTTTGCGCCAAAAGGTTCTGGAGATGCGCAAGCACGTAGGGTATTTATACCCGCGGTCAATCGGGATGAGATCAAGCAGGGACGATGAATTTCCAGCTCGAGCCAGGAAGGTGCTCGTCGGGGCTGCGTGGCAAGAGGTCGACGGCGAGTGCGGAAGAAGGCGCCACGACGCGAGATAAATGGCCAGCAGATGGGTAACTTTGCCACGGAGTTGGTCGCGTGCTCGTTCGAGAGAGAGTGATGCCCAGAGTGCTGGCGTTGCCGGCCAAGCCTCGGCGGCCACCGCCATGAACAGAGCCAGAGCTTATCTTCCCCCTTTCCCATTTCCTTTTCTACCCTTTCTCAAAATTTAAAATTACTTTGAAATTTTGAATATAAGTTGAAAATATGCTAAAATATCAAATGCTCAGAATTTAATGCTGAACATCTTTTATTTTTGCAACATAAGCAGAATATGCTTAGATTTTGAATTAGAGTTTGCAAAACAAAAAAGAACAAAAAGGGCAGAAAAGTATTTTCCAAATTACTTTTGATTTCATATAAAAACTTGGAAAACTGGATACATCAAAGTTGTTCCTTATCAAAAATAGAACAACTTTTCTTTTTGGAGTATAGCCAAATTGTGCTTAATTTTTGAAACTACACAAAAGGGGATAAAAACTGATTTTGGAAATTGATTTTCAATCTGAAACCAATTCAAACTTGTTGTCCAAATTATTTCAGATTTTCTTTAGTAACTTGAAAATCTATCTTAATAAAAGTTGTTTCTTTTAATCCTCTCTATAACTTTGATTAAAAGACCAAAGTCCAAATCTTTTTAGTTTTTGAAATCTAGTGTTGGGGTCAAATTTAGGGTTTAAAAGATTTCAAATTTATTTAAAATTTTGTACAGAAACTTTTAAAACTTTGAATACCAAAGTTGTCCTTCTCAACAAGAGCTACAACTTTGCTTTTGAAACCATTTTAAAATTTGCCATATTTTTTTGGGACTTAAAGAGAGGAGAAAAAAGAAAACATAGAAAATTAGAGGTTTCCTCTTACACTTATATTTCATGTAACATATATCCATATACTTAAGAAAGCATCACACAACTAGGGTTACACACTTAACATTTCCTATCCACTAAACACAAACATGTTAACTTAAACTTGTTTTTAGTGAATGCATACTCAAGTTATCACTCAAATAAAATGCTAATGCATATGATGACATGGCAGGTTTTATTTTGGATAACACTGGAGTGTTACAGCTCTTTCCCCCTTAAAGAAATCTCGTCCCAAGATTTAACCTGTAGGCTAACTAATGGAAAAGGAAATGTGTCAAGCACTTCCAATACTAACCTTTACATAAAGCAGGGAAAGGTTCCCATAAGACAGATAACAAGGACTATACAGAAGAGAGAAACTCCGGAAAACTTTCTAAGAGAAACTCTTCTGACTCCCACGTGGCTTCTTCCGCAGTATGTTGATTCCATTGAACCTTGTAGAACTTGACAGTTCTTTTTCGAGTAACTCGATCTTTCTGGTCAAGAATCTTGATAGGATATTCTGAGTATGTCAGATCAGGCTCTAATTTAATCTCTTCAACATGAATGACATGATCAGGTACTTGAAGATATTTCTTTAACTGAGAGACATGGAACACATTATGGACTAAAGATAGCTGTGGTGGTAAATCAAGTTGATATGCCACCTTTCCACATCTTTTAAGGATCCGATAAGGACCTATATATCGTGGTGCCAACTTTCCTTTGATTCCAAATCGAGTAACTCCTTTCATTGGTGACACCTTGAGATAGACATAATCACCAATTTCAAAGGTAAGAGACCAACGTCTCTTATCGGCATAACTCTTTTGTCTGGATTGCGCTATCTTCATGTTCTCTCGAATTAACCTGACTTTTTCTTCAGCTTCCTTAACTAAATCAACTCCAAAGAGACTACGTTCTCCCGGTTCAGACCAGTTTAAAGGTGTTCTGCATCTTCTGCCATACAGAGCTTCAAATGGTGCCATCTTAATGCTCTCTTGATAACTGTTATTGTAAGAGAATTCTGCTAATGGCAAACATTCATCCCATTTCTCTGAATAATTGAGCACACAGGATCTTAACATATCTTCTAAGATCTGATTAACTCTTTCAGTTTGGCCCCCAGTCTGTGGATGATAAGCTGTACTATGCAGAAGCTTGGTACCCAAAGACTCATGTAAGTGCCTCCAGAAAACATTAACAAACTGTGTCCCTCTATCAGATACGATAGTCTTGGGAACACCATGCAGACTTATAATTTTGTCAAAATATATCTTGGCATAGGTAGATGTCGGATATGTGGTCTTAACAGATATGAAATGAGCTGATTTGGTCAGACGATCAATAATGACCCATATGGAATCAAACCCTTTTGATGTCTTGGGCAGACCTACTATGAAGTCCATACTAATGTCATCCCACTTCCAAGAGGGAATTGATAATGGTTGCAATTCTCCAGCAGACCTAAGATGAATTGCCTTCACTTTCTGACAAGTATCACATTTAGCTACATAACTAGCAATTTCGAGTTTCATCTTAGTCCACCAGAATTTCTGTTTCAGATCATGATACATCTTATTACTGCCTGGATGTACTGAAAATCTTGTTGCATGAGCTTCATCAAGAATTTGCTTTCTGAGCTCAGGATCTTTTGGAACCACTAACCGTTCCTTGAACCAAATCACTCCAGCTTCATCTACTTTAAAATTAGAATTCTGCTTAGAGTGAATCTTTTCTTTTAGATGGATCATTCCCTTACTTTCCTTCTGGGCTGCAATGATCTGATCTTTAATGGATGATTGAACGGTCACATTTGCAAGATTTCCTTGTGGAATCATTTCAAGATTTAACCTTTCAAATTCATAGCACAAGGTAACATCTATTGGCTTGACTTCCAGACAATTGCAATGACTCTTTCGACTGAGTGCATCTGCAACTATATTGGCTTTACCGGGGTGATAGTGTACTTCAATATCATAATCTTTTATCAGTTCTAACCATCTTCTCTGACGCATATTCAACTCAGACTGAGTGAAGATGTATTTCAAACTTTTATGATCAGTATATATGTGACAGAGATTACCCAACAAATAATGTCGCCAGATCTTTAGAGCATGGACTACAGCTGCCAACTCTAGATCATGTGTTGGATAATGTTCTTCGTGCCGCTTAAGCTGTCGTGAAGCATAGGCAATGACTCTGCCTTCTTGCATCAGTACACACCCAATGCCTTTGCCTGAAGCATCACAATAAACATCAAAGGATTTTTCAATGTCTGGCTGAGCTAATACTGGTGCAGTTGTTAAAAACTTTTTCAGAGTCTGAAAAGCTTCTTCACATTCCATTGACCATAGAAACTTGGTGTCATTCTTTAACAGTGTTGTCATCGGCTTAGAGATCTTGGAGAAGTCAGGGATAAATCTACGATAATACCCTGCTAATCCTAAGAAACTCCGAACTTGATGTACTGACGTTGGTGACTTCCAGTCAAGAACTTCTTGAACTTTACTAGGATCTACTGCCACACCTTCAGCTGACAGAACATGGCCCAAGAATTGAACTTTGTTTATCCAAAACTCACATTTACTAAATTTAGCATATAACTGATGTTCTCTCAGACGAGTCAACACTATCTTGAGATGTTCTGCATGCTCTTCTTTGGTTTTGGAATAGATGAGAATATCATCAATAAACACAACCACGAACTTGTCTAGCTCTGGCATAAACACTGAATTCATCAAGTACATGAAGTGTGCTGGAGCATTGGTCAGACCGAAAGACATGACTAGATATTCGTACAGGCCATATCTGGTAGTGAATGCTGTTTTCGGAACATCTTCTGGTTTGATCTTGATCTGATGATATCCTGATCTCAAATCTATCTTTGAGAATACCTTTGCACCAGCTAGTTGATCAAAGAGAAGATCAATACGAGGCAAAGGATACTTGTTCTTGATTGTCACTTCATTCAAAGGACGATAATCAACACATAGCCTCAAGGTATGGTCCTTCTTCTTCACAAAGATCGCTGGACAACCCCATGGGGACGAACTAGGTCGAATGAAACCTTTATCTATCAAACCTTGCAACTGAGTTTTCAACTCTGCTAATTCCTTTGGTGGCAACCTATAAGCTCTTCTGGCTATTGGTGATGTTCCTGGTTTAAGTTCTATTTCAAACTCCACATCACGATCAGGTGGCAGACCAGGTAAATCTTCTGGGAACACATCAGGAAACTCACAAACTACTGGAATGTCTTGGATTTCCTTGACAGATGTAGCACACACTCGCTCAACTGCTCTCTTAAGAGTAGGAAGATGGATAAGAAGTTGAGACTTGCTATTAGGTACGTTGAGTTTGATGGTTCTATTCAAGGTGTCTATCACTGCACCTCTCTGGTTCATCCAATTCATACCCAAGATCACATCTATACTTGGATCTTTTAAAACTATCATGGAGGTTGGAAATATATATCCTCCCAGATCTATAGGTACCTGACGTACCATTTCCTTAGTACATAGTCGACCCCCAGGTGACTGTATAAAGAATTTATCTTGGGTTTCATCAATAGGTATATCATACTTTTCTGCAAATGTTCTATTCATGAAAGTATGCGATGCACCAGAATCAAAAAGTGTAATTGCTGGGTGTTGAGCAACAGGAAACATACCAAGCATAACAGGTTCTCCTTCAGGAATAGCTTCGATTTGTGTGTGGAAAACCTTTCCTGTTTTCTGAGTACCTTTACCCTTCTGATTGTTATGTGTATTTCCCTTGTTCTGGTTTACTTGCTGATTTCCCGCTGGTCTTGGTATATAGGCATTGGGAACATTCTGCCTTGGATAAGGACATTCACAAGAGAAATGCCCATCCTTTCCACAATTGTAACACGGATAATTTGTAGCTTGTGGCACTGGTGGACGAATGGCAGGAACATTCGGCTGACGTTGATTATTGAAAGGCATAACAGGCTTTGCAAACGTCCTCTGAGAATACTGCTGCTGCTGAGGCGGACGATAAGGTGGACGATAGGATGGGCGGAACTGCTGGATTGGATGATATACCAGCCTCTGACGCTTCTTGTTGCTGCCAGATGATCCAGACCCTGACACAAGTCCCCTCTTTTTCTTAGCCTCCTTATGCTTGCGGTTCTTTTCTTCGCTTGCTATAGCAATATTCATTGCCTCATTAAAGTTAATGTTGCCACAAGTGGTCATCATAGATTGAAGCTTTGTATTTAAGCCCCTCATAAAACATCCCTTCTTTTTCTCATCAGTATTGACTTGATCAAAAGCATACTGGGACAAATGATTAAACTTCCCAATGTACTGCATAACTGGCTCATCTCCCTGACGGAGAGCTAAGAACTCTTCAAGCTTCATCTTCATAACTCCATCTGGAATATAGTGAGCCCTGAAGGCTTCCTTGAACTCAGCCCACGTGATTCGGTGTCCAGCTGGTTGAACAGCTAATAAGTTTGCCCACCAAACCCCTGCGGCTCCTCGAAGCTGTTGAGCTGCAAAAGCTGGCTTCTGAACTTCAGTGCAGTTGATAAGACTGAATTTTTGTTCCATAGTCCGGAGCCAGTCATCAGCTTCCAGAGGTTCATCAGCTTTAGTGAATACTGGAGGACGGGTATCAGTGAAATCGACATATGTTGTCTCTTCCCTGTTATTACGGCCATGACCACGTTGACCACCATTCTGGTTCTGTGCCAACAAGGTCGTTGCATTGACCAATGCTGCAATCGCATCGGCCAAAGAAGGTGGAACTGGAGGTGCATTTGGGATGTCATCCCCACCGTGAGAAGAACTAGCACCACGAGTGTTAACAGGCATCTGTTTCAAACAAACCATACCCTGATTAACATTCATATTATACATCATAACATGCATAACATGCTCAACTAATTTATCATACAAGCCCGCTTTTGGGCAGGACTACTGAAACTACTATCTTGCACAACAGATCATACTAGAGGTTTTCCGACTAACTAGGTTACAAAGTCAGAAGGGTCACACTAGGATACATCTCCTGTTTACTCAACCTCTAGGTCTATCACTCTTCCCCAGATAAGACTTCATACTCCACCGGCTCTAACTCCTCATCTTCTTCTTCCTCTTCTTCCACCTCAGATTCCGTCTCCGGAGTAGGTGGTGTAGCGGGTTCTGGCTGCAACTGTGCAGTCAGCTCCTCTATATGCCTATGCAGGTCAGCATGGTGATTTGCCATGAGGTTCTGATTATCCCTCATTATATCTATCCGGGTTCGTGCCCGGTTTCTTTGCTCGACGGCCTGCCTCCACTTGCACTCGTATTCTTGGTGCTGCTCGTGGTGATAATGTAGCTGCTCACGCAACTCTTCCCTCTCCCTGGTGCCTCTCATCCTTTCTCCATTTGCTCTTGCTAAATCCATATACAGGCGGTCTACTTCCGCCTGCAGTTGTGAAGTGGCAGTGTTACTACCTTCTCCTTCTTAGTAAGTAACCAGGGGCTGGTTACTTTCCTCACTCTCAGCAGGGTCATCATTTCTTGGGGCAAGAACGTGCCGAGGAACACCTCGGGGTCCGGTACACTTGCGTGCAGTCTGCCTGGTACGGGCCATCTGCTAAAATATTCATTTTGAATATTAGAACTATAGATGTTCCAGGATTAAGAGATAGAGTTTTATAATTAACTACTATATTAACTCTATTTAGATACAACTCTTAAGAGGGAAAGTTAATTATAGGTTATCAATCATGATGCATGAATCGAACTTACGAACAAAACATACATCAAACAAATAATTAACTTTAAAATAGTCACTTACTATAAAAGTGAATAACTTTCTTTTCATAATTAGGGCAATATTATAATATTATAAGCATTGTTCCTTAGATATAAATATCACCATAACTATACTAAAACATATCCATTTAGATAGAAGGATAAGTCTAAAGAATGAATTAAGGCAAGTCAGAAGAATAAGACAAGTCTAAAAGCAATTTGGACTCAAACTAATTTGAACTTTAGTTTGACTCAAAACTTTTGAAATTTTCAAAAATGAATACTGTTATACTTTCTGAGGAATTCAAGCTCCGATACCAGCTGTGGCAGAACCTTCTGAATTAAGTGGCCCACATGCACCCATCATTGTCCTAAAGACCTTTGATCGGCGTACACGTGTTCCAAATGACTCAGGAGGTCTGTCGGGTGTCCTTGGGAAACCCGAATCATCCACGTTACATTACTTCCAGGAAAAATCCCTCATCAAGCATCACAGTATTACAACAGTTTTATAGATAAGATAAATCAGAGTAAAGCGGAAAGATTATAATACATAGGTTAAAAACTTAGAGTTTTACAAACCATAAGTACTTATTACATAAACGGTTCGGAACTTTATAATACATATATCACACAAATTCTTGTTACTTGCCCAAGGTCACACATCAGAATCGTTATCACTCTCCTCTACAAGGGTGAAGTAGCACTGTCCATCAAAAGGTGGATCCATGTACTCTCCTGCAACAAGGGTTAACAAACCCTGAGTACAAAAGTACTCAACAAGACTTAACCGTCAAAGAAAAGATCCCAGGTCATGCTAGCTTTAAGGGATGTAGTGGGGCTAGCAATAGAGAAGGAATTTGCAGAATAAGCATTTTTAACAAAACATTCTTCTTTTCCTTAGTAATTCCAAATATACCATCAAAAGTACCCTTTTAGAAAGAAACATCATTTCCCAACTGCTTTGGTTTTGAAAACTCTACGTTGAGAGTCAGAGATCGAGTCTCTTATTATCATAGAGCAACGACGATTCAAACCGCTTTATCTACCCAGCTGAGGGTTCCCAATCACACAATATGGCAGGACTCTAACCTGCAACATATTGCACAACCATAAGTGATTTGTATGGCAGGACTCTAACCTGCAACATATCAAAGCACACCGGTGTTGTATGGCAGGACTCTAACCTGCAACATATCAACCTGTAACCCGTGATTGGTACTATCATGCACTCGATCAAGGACCAACAACGACCGGTTCCTAATCGACACAGACAGGAACACTACATCAAGATTCCACTCCGGATGCAAGTTACCTGCCCGGTCTGAATTTCATTTTTCATCCATTTATCAAATGTACCTGAAAGAGGTATCCTAACAGTGATGACCTATCATCCCTTAGTTTGCTCAAGGCCTAAGCGGAGGATAATCTCATCACCGTGCATCTTGGCTAAGCATTTACAAATAAATAGGTAACAAGGATAGAGTAAAGGTAACCAACTGGTAATGCAACTACTGGTGTCATCCAACTCCTATTACTTAAATGCAGTTGATAAATCATTGTATAAACTTTGTAATAGAAACAGAAAGGTTAAATGCACCGGGGCTTGCCTTGAGGGTCAGCGAAGTCCGGAGATTCTGAAAAACGAGAAGGGTCTATACCCTCAGGAGAATTCCACTGAGAGTTAGGGCCTTCCGAAGCGGGATCTACACGTAGAAGTGCATATGCATGAATAATGGGATGCTTATGATATGATCATGGTAAAGATGGAAATTTTCTAAGCTGTAGACATTTATTCAAACAATCTTTTATCACGGTAAAGTTGCAAACCAACAAACCAACTTTAGCTATTAATAGCACTAAACAAGTTTTATTATTTTCTTTAAATATAGTTAAGCAAGCAACAAAAGTTTATTTGCATAAAGGAGACCCATAACCAGGGAGCAAATCTTGCTAGTTTTCCACTGGTTGTCAAACAATTCCAAAAGTCACATAATTCTATAGTGATCAACTATTCCTATTTATTTTATAAACCATTTTAATTAGCCTTTTACTTATACACCAATCATACTTGGTCAAACAGGGATGAAATTAAACATGAAGGTGTATATCAGTGATATAAACTCCCATGTCAAATTTCATGATTTTTGGATAACCACAGAAAAATACATAATTCCTCAAAGTTGCATTTATTAAATAAAGTCCAGATTTAATTGTCCTATAAAAAGTACTCAAAACACAAGTTGTATAATTTTTATATTAGCATGGGCATGTTAACATCTATCATGTCAAATTTCATAATTAACAGAGCTATAGATTAATTATAGTAAAATTAACAAAATAGCTCACTGTTCAAAAAGGCAGAAAAAGGAAAAACGTAAACTAGCCCAACCTGGGCTTGCGGCCCAGTCCGACGCGGCCCAACCCGCGCGAAAATTGGCCCAGCCAGGCTCCCACCCGCGCGCTCTGGCTACTTTGCAGAAAAGTCCTCCGGCTTAAGCGAAACTAACCCGCAGTCCACAGCGCTATTCACATGAGTCTATAGCTTTGCAAACAACACCCTGCAAAGACTCATCTTTACAACTGCTAGGTCCCCGACCACGGTCGGCGCGCACGGCGGCGAACCGAACGGCGGCGAGTCTTACGCCGGCCATCTCCGGCCAGCAGCGACCCAACTAACGCGAGCACAAGCATCAGCAAGTCACCCGCGGCCGATAGAGCCTCTAACCCTAAACGCTACCGCTCCGGTGAGGTCTGGCCACGCACGGCGGCGGACCGAGCCACGGCGGAGCTGTTCCGGCGAACCTAGGTCGGTAGCAGTAGAACGGAAGGGCTAGGAAGCTTCAGTAGCTCACCCTGGTTCCGATGCGTTAGCTGGTTGGAGCGGAGGAGGAGCGGAGATAGGAGGTCCACGGCACAGAGAGCTTCAGCGGCAAACTCCGGCGAAGAGGCGATGGTTCCGGCGAGACCTGGGCGTCGAGAGGGAAACCATCGAGCCGATGAGGACTATGGGATCAAGATAAAACAGAAACGCAAGACAAAGGGAGTAGAGGAGTGCCCGGTTGGGCTGACCACGGCGAGGTCGAGCTCGGCGGAGCTTTTTCAATGGCGGAAGGAAGAACAACGATTGCCTGCTCTCTGAGTGAGTAGAGTTTGCGCCAAAAGGTTCTGGAGATGCGCAAGCACGTAGGGTATTTATACCCGCGGTCAATCGGGATGAGATCAAGCAGGGACGATGAATTTCCAGCTCGAGCCAGGAAGGTGCTCGTCGGGGCTGCGTGGCAAGAGGTCGACGGCGAGTGCGGAAGAAGGCGCCACGACGCGAGATAAATGGCCAGCAGATGGGTAACTTTGCCACGGAGTTGGTCGCGTGCTCGTTCGAGAGAGAGTGATGCCCAGAGTGCTGGCGTTGCCGGCCAAGCCTCGGCGGCCACCGCCATGAACAGAGCCAGAGCTTATCTTCCCCCTTTCCCATTTCCTTTTCTACCCTTTCTCAAAATTTAAAATTACTTTGAAATTTTGAATATAAGTTGAAAATATGCTAAAATATCAAATGCTCACAATTTAATGCTGAACATCTTTTATTTTTGCAACATAAGCAGAATATGCTTAGATTTTGAATTAGAGTTTGCAAAACAAAAAAGAACAAAAAGGGCAGAAAAGTATTTTCCAAATTACTTTTGATTTCATATAAAAACTTGGAAAACTTGATACATCAAAGTTGTTCCTTATCAAAAATAGAACAACTTTGCTTTTTGGAGTATAGCCAAATTGTGCTTAATTTTTGAAACTACACAAAAGGGGATAAAAACTGATTTTGGAAATTGATTTTCAATTTGAAACCAATTCAAACTTGTTGTCTAAATTATTTCAGATTTTCTTTAGTAACTTGAAAATCTATCTTAATAAAAGTTGTTTCTTTTAATCCTCTCTATAACTTTGATTAAAAGACCAAAGTCCAAATCTTTTTAGTTTTTGAAATCTAGTGTTGGGGTCAAATTTAGGGTTTAAAAGATTTCAAATTTATTTAAAATTTTGTACAGAAACTTTTAAAACTTTGAATACCAAAGTTGTCCTTCTCAACAAGAGCTACAACTTTGCTTTTGAAACCATTTTAAAATTTGCCATATTTTTTTGGACTTAAAGAGAGGAGAAAAAAGAAAACATAGAAAATTAGAGGTTTCCTCTTACACTTATATTTCATGTAACATATATCCATATACTTAAGAAAGCATCACACAACTAGGGTTACATACTTAACATTTCCTATCCACTAAACACAAACATGTTAACTTAAACTTGTTTTTAGTGAATGCATACTCAAGTTATCACTCAAATAAAATGCTAATGCATATGATGACATGGCAGGTTTTATTTTGGATAACACTGGAGTGTTACACTCGTCAGGTTTGTGTGTGTGTGTGTTTTTTTTTTTTGAGTTGAAAAAGGGATTTGTTTTGTCCTTTTGGTTCTTGCAGGCTCGGAGGGAGGCGATGCCTTCGCCGTCTGCTGTCCTTGAAGCTGGTGGCAGCTCCGAAGCCGCTCAAGCTCCCAGCTCTGCGGAGGTGCCACCAGTGGCGGTTGAGGGACACGCCGAAACCGCAATCGCCGGCGAAGGTGCCGAACAAGGGAAGGCTGCGAGGGAGGCATCTGCTGGAGATGCGGAGACCGTCGCTGGCGAAGCTGTGACGACCGAGCTTGATGAAGCCGAGCAGGTGTGAGCACGTAGGGTTGTAAGGATGAGTTATTTTGTAAAGGAAAAACAGCGGCGCCTGAGATGACTTGAAGAATGCTGAGACATTTTTTACTGTTTTATGTGAATGCAGGTTCCTGATGGAACCATGCTTGAGGTTTTTGACGTGACACCGTTAACGCTTAACTATCAGGATGTTTTTATAACTGGTGAGTCGTGGGCCCGTGCAAAGTTAAAACATCCTTCGTTGACCTTCGAGCGTTTTTGGTGGTCAAAGGTGCGAAGGTATGATTTGAAGAATAGTAGGTCGAGCAGCTTTTGGCGCGAGGCGGACTTTACTGATCGGCAAGCTACGCGTTATTTGTTTGGTCCGTCTTCGACCTCGCAAGCCGTTTTAGATGATGATATCGATGATAACACTGCATTGGACTATCTATTTGGGCGAAGCAATCTTGCAGTGGACTCCGGCGGGTCGCTGGTGGTTCCGAAGGAGGAACCGTTGGAGGTTAATGAAGTACGCCGCACGTATATGTATCGGGCGAGGGTTTTGACTGGTGAGTTGCCGATTGTGCCGGCAACTCCTTTGTGGTGGGGGCCCGTTGTTGCGGTAGAGCCGGAGTTCGAAGAAGTTAGAGAGGGCCCCGATGATTTGATGCTAATCGAAGGGAGCGATGGTTCCTTGTAAATTTTTGTAATTTTTAGTGACTTTAACTGTCGTTGTAAAGATTTTTTGTGAATGTATGAGAAGGTTGTGTAGTTTTGTGCAAACTTGCCTGAACGATTCTCGTAACGGAAAAAAAACAGCGACGCCCCCTTTTTCTTTTAGCGAGGCTCGCACAACGCTCTCGTGAGCTTTTTTGGAAAAAACAGCGACGCCCCCTTTTTCTTTTAGCGAGGCTCGCGCATTTGCTCTCGTGAGCTTGTTTTGAAAAAACAGCGATGCCCCCTTTTTCTTTAGCGAGGCTCGCGCATTTGCTCTCGTGAGCTTGTTTTGAAAAAAACAGCGACGCCCCCTTTTTCTTTAGCGAGGCACGCGCATTTGCTCTCGTGAGCTTGTTTTGAAAAAACAGCGACGCCCCCTTTTTCTTTAGCGAGGCTCGCGCATTTGCTCTTTGCGAGCTTGTTTTGAAAAAACAGCGACACCCCCTTTTTCTTTAGCGAGGCTCGCGCATTTGCTTTTTGCGAGCTTATTTTGAAAAAACAGCGACGCCCCCTTTTTCTTTAGCGAGGCTCGCGCATTTGTTCTTTGTGAGCTTGTTTTGAAAAAACAGCGACGCCCCCTTTTTCTTTTGCGAGGCTCGCGCAATGCTTTTTAACATGCTGATTTGGAGAGGACAGCGACCCGTACGTCTATAGTCATTCTTTCGAGGGTGCTACAAAGGTCGATGGTTTGGAGTTTGCGGTTTGCAAAACGGTGCGACAGTTGCTATGTCGAGACTCTGCTGGACGAGGGTGCCACATTGGCGGGCGAGGCGGGAGAAAGGGCACCGGCCTTGCTTGGAGGGCTCGGGCGATACGGAGAATGTGGGCCCGCCCGAGGCCTGGCTTGGAGGGCTCGGGCGAGACGGAGAATGCGCACCCGCCCGAGGCCTGGCTTGGAGGGCTCGGGCGATACGGAGAATGTGGGCCCGCCCGAGGCCTGGCTTGGAGGGCTCGGGCGAGACGGAGAATGCGCACCCGCCCGAGGCCTGGCTTGGAGGGCTCGGGCGATACGGAGAATGTGGGCCCGCCCAAGGCCTGGCTTGGAGGGCTCGGGCGAGACAGAGAATGCGCACCCGCCCGAGGCCTGGCTTGGAGGGCTCGGGCGATACGGAGAATGTGGGCCCGCCCGAGGCCTGGCTTGGAGGGCTCGGGCAAGACGGAAAAAGCGCACCCGCCTGACTTGGCTTGGAGGGCTCGGGCGAGACGGAGAATGCGCACCCCCCCGAGGCCTGGCTTGGAGGGCTCGGGCGAGACGGAGAATGCTCACCCGCCCGAGGCCTGACTTGGAGGGCTCGGGCGAGACGGAGAATGCGCGCCCGCCCGAGGCCTGACTTTGCTTGTGCGAGAGTGCTCGACTTTTTGGACTTCGCGCCTCCCCTTATTTCAGGCGGAGGTGAAGTTTGCTTTTTTGCGAGCCCCTGTCGTTTGTGCCAGGGTGCTCGACTTTTTGGGACTTCGCGCCTCCCCTTATCTTAGGCGGAGGTGAAGTTTGCATTTTTGCGAGCCCCTGTCGTTTGTGCCAGGGTGCTCGACTTTTTGGGACTTCGCGCCTCCCCTTATCTTAGGCGGAGGTGAAGTTTGCTTTTTTGCAAGCCCCTGTCATTTGTGCCAGGGTGCTCGACTTTTTGGGACTTCGCGCCTCCCCTTATCTTAGGCGGAGGTGAAGTTTGCTTTTTTGCGAGCCCCTGTCGTTTGTGCCGGGGTGCTCGACTTTTTGGGACTTCGCGCCTCCCCTTATCTTAGGCGGAGGTGAAGTTTGCTTTTTTGCGAGCCCCTGTCGTTTGTGCCAGGGTGCTCGACTTTTTGGGACTTCGCGCCTCCCCTTATCTTAGGCGGAGGTGAAGTTTGCTTTGAAAGGAAAAGTAATGTTTTTCGAAGCAATCTTAGCAGGTTTTCATCGAATGTAGCGCTCTTGAAAGAGACCCGCTTTTTCGATGTTTTGGAGATTTTACATTTTTTTTTTGGGGTTCTAACCTGTATTAATGCTTTGGATACTGCCTCGTTAAAAAACCTTACGCCCCTTCGTAAGGAAAAAGAGTGCAGCTCCTGTTTTTGTTAAGTACATGAATGTAGATAACGTAATATGCGACAAAGATTACATATCGCGAGGGCTCGCTAAGGCTCCGCTATGGGTAGAACTTGCGAAGGTCGTCAATGTTCCAGGTGTGTGGTAGGATATTGCCTTCGCTGTCGGAGAGATGGAAAGAGCCTGGACGATTGCATTCTGCGATCAGGAACGGGCTTGTCCACTTAGGCTGAAACTTTCCGGCCATGTTGGCGTTTTGTTTACGGATGAGGACGAGGTCACCCTTCTGCAAGTTTTTGATTCTGACCTTTTTATCTCTCCATTTTTTGGTCTCTTCCTGATACTTGCGAAGGTTGTGCACTGCGCTGCATCTTGTTTCTTCTAGTAAGTCTTTGTCAATCAGGTTAGCTGACTCATCATTTGCGAGGGTTGTTCTTGGTGAAGCGTATTTTAGCTCCTCTGGTAGCACGGCTTCTTCGCCGAACAGAAGTTTGAAGGGTGTGAATTTGGTTGCTCTGCATTCGGAGGTATTGTGAGACCAGGTGACTGAAGTTAGCTCGTCTGCCCATTTGCCTTTGGGTCTGCCTTGCAACTTTTTGGATATGGATTGGAAGATTGTTGCGTTGGCTCTTTCGACTAGGCCATTGGATTGCGGGTGTCGGACTGAGGCGAAGCATAGAATTGTTCCGATTTGTGCGCAGAATTCTTTGAAAACCTCGCTGTCAAACTGGGTGCCATTGTCGACGGTTAGATATTGGGGAACTCCGAAACGACAAACTATTTGCTGCCAAAAAAACTTTTTTACTGCGAGGGAGGTTATGGAGGACAGCGGTCTTGTTTCAGTCCATTTTGTGAAATACTCCACTGCTACCACCGCATAGCGAAGGTTGCCCGGAGCCGTCGGTAGTGGACCCACGAGATCCATTGCCCACCTTTGCAGAGGCCAAGTTGGGCATATGAGGGTTGTGAGAGCCCCTGGGGTGTTTTGGTTTTTTGCTGTCAGTTGACAACCCTCGCACTGCTTGACGATGGTTTCAGCATCTCTCAGCGCAGTTGGCCAGTAGAAACCTTGCCGGAAAGCTTTTCCTACTAGTGCCCTCGGGCCATTATGTGAACCACATATACCTTCGTGGATGAGTTTGAGAATGTCATTACCTTCGGACTGTGACACGCACTTGAGCCAAGGTGAGGTTACCGAAGCTTTGAATAGGGTGTTATCCACAATCTTGTACCCTCGCACTCTTTGTTTTAGTCTGTTCTCTTCTTCTTTAGAGCTGGGTTCATGGAGTCCTTTGATGTAGGCCATGATAGGTGCTCTCCAATCCTCGCACTGAATTGCGCTGATCAGCTTGATGCTGACTTCGGGAGCTTCGAAGGCTGACCGAGTGGTGACCTCGTAGAACACATCCGGTGGAAACTGTAGCTGCTGTGCGGCTGCTTTGGCTAAGCAATCAGCCTCGCTGTTTTCGGTTCTTGATATTGCTTTTACAGTTATGCCGAGGAAGAAGGATTCTAACCTTCGGACATATTGAAAATATTTTTGGAGCTCTGGATCTTTTGCTTTGTAGTTCTTTTCAATGTGCCCCGCAATGACTTGGGAGTCTGTGTTGATAAGTGCCCTTCGGACTGATAACGACCGTAGTCTTGAGAGTGCCAGAATCACAGCTTCGTACTCTGCTGAGTTGTTTGTGCACTTGAAGTCGAGCCTTCTTGCGTATCTTAGCTTCGATCCGGAAGGCGAGATTAGAATGGCCGAGGCACCGGCCCCAGTTGCACCCCATGCTCCGTCGACGTAAATGATCCAAAACTGGTCATGATGCGGCTCACCAGGGCGAGGGTCCGGAGTCCATTCTGCTATGAAATCAGCCAGTATTTGTGATTTGACTGTTGTTCTGCCGACGAAGGTTACAGCGTAACTGTTAAGCTCGACTGCCCACTTTGCTATTCTTCCCACTGCTTCGCTGTTTTTGAAAATGTTCTCGAGGGGGTACGACGAAGGTACCTGGATCTCGTGGGCTTGGAAATAGTGCTTGAGCTTTCTTGACGCCATAACGACGGCGTATGCTATTTTCTCAAGCTCCGAATAATTTTTCTTTGGGCCTTCGAGGGTTTCTGAAACATAGTAGACGGGGGCTTGTCTGGTCTTGTTGTTTTCGCGGAGCTCCTTGATGAGGACTGCGCTTGCTGCGTGTGGCGAGGCTGCGACGTAGAGTAACAATAGATCTCCCTTGCTTGGGCTGGTTAGGGCAATCAAGCTGGTCAGATACGTTTTCAGCTCCTCGAAGGCCTTTTGTTGCTGGGGACCCCAATTGAATGGAGCGTTGCTTCTGAGTGTTTCAAAGAAGGGTAACCCTCGCTCTGCGGATCTTGAGATGAATCTGCTAAGTGCTGCTAAACGACCGGTCAGACGCTGAGCTGCTTTCTTGGTTGCCGGAGGTTCCATGTTCATGATGGCATCAATCTTCTCAGGGTTAGCTTCGATTCCTCTGAATGAAACGATGCAACCTAGCAATTTACCTTCGCTTACCCCGAAAACACATTTTTCTGGGTTTAGTTTCAGTCCGGCGGACCGGAGGTTGCTGAACACCCTCGATAAGTCTGATATGTGGTTTTCTTTTAGTTCACTCTGGACGACTAGGTCGTCGACATAAGCAGAGACAGCGTGTTCATCCTTGAAAACTTCAGAGGTCATGCGAGCGAAGGTTGAGCCTGCATTTTTCAAGCCTTCTGCCATTCTTCGGAAGCAAAAGGTGCCCGAGGGTGTGATGAAGCTTGTTTTTTCTTCGTCCTCTTCATTCATCCAAATCTGGTGATAGCCTGAAAAGCAATCAAGGAGGGATAGCATTTGGCAACCTGCCGCTCTGTCGACCAGGGTGCTTATGTTTGGGAGAGGGAAGTCATCCTTCGGACAAGCTTTGTTCAAGCAAGTGAAGTCCACGCACATTCGCCATTTTTTGTTTTTCTTTTGGACTAGGACCACGTTTGAGAGCCAAGTTGGGTATTTGACTGGGCGGATGACACCTGCGTCCAGAAGCCTTTTTACTTCAGCCTTCGCTGCCTCCTTTCTTTCTTCTGACATTTTGCGAAGCTTTTGTTTGATTGGGTGATAGCCTGTTTTGATGTTCAGGCTATGCTCGATCATTGATCTGTTGACTCCTTTTAGGTCTTCTGCGGACCAACCGAAGGTGTCGGAATTTTCTCTGAGGAAGGTGACGAAGTTGCCTTCTGATTGAGGGTCTAGATTGGCTGAGATGATGACCTTTCTTTCGGCGTTACCCTCAAAGAGTTGGACTTGTTTGGTTTCCTCCTTTGGCGCTGCCTTCACTCTGTCATTGCAGACTTCACCCTCGTCGCTGATACCGGGGGTTTGAGGTTTTGACAAGTTGTGTACATTACGTTGCCCCGGGGCTACGTTCCCTTCAGCTGCCCTTGCAATGTCTTGGTCCCCAAATACTGCGACCACACCCTTCGGAGCGGGAAGCTTCATGCATAGGTAGGCGGGATGGACGGCAGCATTGAATGCGTTTGTGACCCCTCGGCCAAAAATGGCATTGTATGGGTAGAACATGTCAACGACATCAAATGTTATGTGCTCAGTCCTGCAGTTGATTTGGTCGCCGAAGGTCACGGGCAAAGAAATTTTTCCGACGGCTTTCACTTGTTGACCACCGAAGCCGTATAGGGGGTTGTCAGCAGGTTGCAGAAGGTTTCTGTCAAGCTTCATACTGTCGAAGGTTGAAGCGAACAAGATGTCAGCGGAGCTTCCTGTATCGACCAGTATTTTGGTGACGGTCCACCCAGCGAGGTTGGTTTCGATCACCATAGCATCGGTGTGAGGGTAATCTCTTAGCTTCATGTCACTGGGATCGAAGGTTATGGGGATGTGAGACCAACGACCGAGTCTATGTGGTCCTTCGACGGCCACGTGGTGGACTCGTCTGGCATGTTCCTTCCTCTGCCGTTTGTTACCATGGTCCTCATTTGAACCTCCGGTGATGGCTAGAATCACACCGAAGGTTGAAGTTGGATTGTTGATGGTCGTTTGGCTCGGGGCTTCGGCTTTGACAGGTTGTGGTGCTGGTAAGGCGGGGATTGGCGGTGGTGGTGGCAGAGCGTTGGTGGCTTGGTGGGTTGTTGGGATTTGGTTTTGGGGGGTTGTTGGGTATGTGACTGTGTAAGGTGGGTTTTGGCGTTGTGGGATGGTGGTTGGCTGATGAGGGGTTTGGTTGTAGAGTGGGTAGTGAGTGTAAGTGGGTTGTTGCGAAGGTAGGCCGTAGTTTATGGGGGTATATTGGTATGGGGGATTTGGTGGGTGGAAACTTGGTTTCCTGGTGTGGTTGATGATTCGGGTGTCTGACAAAACAGCTTTCCTGGATTCCGGTATTCTTTCCCTTGGCGAAGCATTCGCATTGCTTTGTTTGTGTGTTCCCTTTCCGAGACCACAGAAGTGACAATACATTTTGGCGGGGTCTCGTTGCTGGTTCCGTTGATCTGGCGGAGGTGGTAAGCCTTGGGGGTTTTGGTTGATCGGAGGTTGAGTGCTCCGTCTGTGGTCTTCATAGTGCGGTAGTTTGTTGATAGCCCCAATGTTGCTTTGCTCTTGGCGGAGGTTGTTTTCTCTCGATGATGCCTCGCTGCGGCTTCTCTCTTCTGCTGTGACCTCTTCGAGCATCGGACTTCGCTCTAAAGTCCATATCAGCTCTACAGTATCTTTTTTCCATTGTTTCATGCAACTCTTCGATGGAGCTTGCCAGTTTTCGGCAAATTTTGAGGAGCATGGTCCTGGGCGCAGGCCACTGACTGCAGCGAGGATGACAAAGCCTCCTCAGATATCCCCGGGGTCCTCGCTCTGATTGGAATAACCTCCGCCAGTAATCTTGGAGCGGCTCGCGCTCTTCTTGCTTGCAATTGAACAGCTCGATGGGGTTTGACGGGGCTAGAGTGATGCCCTGAAATTTTTACACAGCTTGTCTCTGAGGGTGGCCCAGGAATCCACAGTTCCGGGGCGAAGGTTGTTGTACCATGTTTGTGCGATGTCTCGCAAATGATGACAAAGGATTTTGCCATTGTTGATTCATCACCGCCTGTTGCGGCAACTGCTGCTTCGTAGCTCATGATGAATTGGCGAGGGTCGGAAAGTCCATCATAGCGAGGTAGGTTTTGTGGATTGTAACATGGTGGCCAGGGCTGGTTTGGAGTATTTGGGAGAGTGGTGACTTGGATCATACGGCATTTGGTGTTGCGATGCCTTCGCTGAATGCGAAGGTTTTTGTTCTCTCTCATCTGGGTAGAGTTGGCGGAAATTTGGGTGTCTCACAGGATATGGCTCTGGTGTACTGGTGGTGGAGGGGGTGGTGGATGGTGACGAAGGTTATCTTGATTCGGCTCCTCATTCCCCTCTTGCAGCGGGGTTATCGTCCTCATCATTCCAGCCTTCGGCTTCGGCTTCTGCCGCGGCGAGGGATTCCTCCATACGGCGAAGCTGCTCCCTGGCCTCGTCAGCCCTCTGTCTGATCGAGCGCAATCGGTTATGCCTCTCAAGCTGTTCCAGGCGCCTCTTCTTCTCTTGCAGCTCAGCCTCGAGCCTTTCAAGGGCCTGGAGGCCATCTCTTCTTCCCTTCTCTCCTCTCCTTCTCCCGAAGTGTGTGGGTGCGGTTGCGTCGCCACTCGGACCTGGGGGCCCAGGTTTGGGGTTCGGGGTGGACGTTCTCTCCCCCAGAGGTTGCACGATTTCTTCCGCAGGAGGACCACCGTCGCTGTCTCTCTGGCTACACGTTGGTCCCTCGCTGGGTGAGCTCTTCTGTTTCCTGCCATGTGAAACTTTCGTTCCCCACGGACGGCGCCAAACTGTTGGGAGCACACTTGCCGAACCCCCGCACTTGTGCGGAGAGAACAGCGAAGGTGTCCAAGCGTCGGAAGTTAAAGTGGAAGCGAAGGTTTTGTACTCGATTAATGCTGTAGTGCATTAACCCCAAAAATTCCCCCCTTCACACTGTTCACTCCCTCACTCCCTGGTATTTATAGTGAATACCAAGGGGCACAGGTCACTTACAAAAGGGTACAACAAGATTCCTTGCCTCCACGCAGGGAGGAGGGGTAAAAAGGTAAGTACATAGTAGAGGCTGAAACCCTAGCCAGCTTTTCCCCCTGTGCCCGCCACCTGACTCAGACCGCCTCGGGAATGGGATGGTGAGGCGTTGACCTTTGATTCGTGCTCGACTTCGGACCCGACGACTTCGCTGCTCGCCGGACCTTCGACTTTGGTCGCCCTTGGCCCGCGACCTTCGCCGCTTGCTTGGCCCGCTCCGAGTAGAGCGCCATGGGACCGGCGAGGGTCGCCTGCCGTGCCGCGAAGCCTTAACTGCAGGGAGTGCAAAAAGGGAGCACCGAGGGTCGAACTCACGTCCGAAGGTTAGGAAATTGATCCCGAAAGGAGGGGGGCCTCGCGAGGACACAAAGACCAAGCGGGTTGTTTGTTGGCAACCACTATCGGGCGGCGTCTTTGCCGAGGGTCCTTTTCCCCAACACTATTGTCGCCGAAGGTTATGTACTCCTTTCCGGCAACAGGACTAAGGCTGGAGAACCACTTGGCGTTTCCGGTCATGTGCCTCGAGCAACCGGAATCCACCAACCAAATGTCCTCCAACCGTTTTACCTACATCAATAAAAAAATATAGGGTGAGCATACGGTCCAACACTGGGGTTAGTGAAGTAGGAAGAATACCAGTGTTGGGCCGGCTGCTCAAAAGAACGTTAGCAGAAAAACCATTCCTAGCACGTCTACGCGAGGAGCGATCACCACGTAGAGGAAAACGTGGTCCGCTAAGGGAGGAGCGTCCATCGCGATACTCAAAACGCGGTGGGGGAAAACGCTCAACTACAAAGCCTCCGCCACGGGGTCCATAGCTTACCACTGCAGGCTCCCGCCGGGCATGCTCTCTACGAGGCCTAGGCCTAGCAACTTGAGGCACTGCGCCTCTAGGCCTAGCATCTCTCCTCGAGCTCTCTGCTGCTAGGCCTGGAAACTTGAGGTTCTTGACCTCTGGGCCTAGCTGCTCTCCTCGGAGCACTCCTCTGAACATTCGGCATATGTACACATGGAAAGGATGGTACATGTCCGGATTGTTCATCTCCCTAGCACGGCGCGCCTCTCTCCTGCGCCGAAAGCAGACTCGCTCAAGTGTCCATCTCTCCCACAGAAATCACAATGGTACCCTCACCGCAACGCAAAGGGGGTTGTTGGTACTCACGGCTGTGGGTGTGGATCACTTTGCCCTTCTTTGGCAACTCCCCTGGATAGGTGGCATTGTATCCAGCTGTTCTTTAGGTGTTTGGGTTTGGATGCCACACTTGTTTCTTGGGTGGAGCTCTCGGAGGTTCCTCAAACACCCCATCCTGGGTGTTAGGTTTGAGAGGCTCTTTGGGTGGAAGCTTGGCAAGTTTGGGAGTAGTGGTGGAGTTGGGCTTCTCACTAGGATTCAGACCACTCGACTCTCCAATCTTCCCAAAGCAGAAAGATCAACACCCTGAGCAAGACCTACACCAGGACTACCAGCAGCTCGCTTAAATTGGGAGATCATCATCCCGAGCTGCGGCTCACTACAAGAGACCCATGACAAGATGGTCCGAAGGTATGTGTTTTCTTCCTCGGTTTGCATCTGGCCATGCTTTACATTGGCAATCTCCATCTCCAACCCTCCACGCACAACGCGCACCTAGCCACACACCAGTGCTACCCGAGCGGCCTCCTCAAGAGACACAATTTTGGCATTCTTCTCTGCCAACTCGGATTGCAAGACAGGACAAGTCTTGCACGCACCCAACAAAGAAGGTCTAGCCTTCAGCTCATCCACCTCTCCTACCAACGCAGCATACTTACCTCTCAAAGTGAGAAGATCAGTCATGTGCGTGGTACACGACTCACACTCAACCTCCTCTGACACGACCACGGTGGACTTGGCAAACTCAAGCTCCCTCACCGTGTCCTCCCACTTCTGCCTAAACTCCTTTCGCTCTCTAGCAGCACGCCTAAGCAGTTTATCTTGGCTAAGGAGAGCAGCAGTAAGTCTCTCAACCTCGGCAGAGAGATCGTCGTAGGTGAGGGATACCTGGGAGGTGTCGTCGTCGTCGTTCCGAGGGTTGTGCTCCAGCTCGCCTCCGACCATCGTCACCAAGCGCCATGGTACAGAGGCCTCGGTCGCCGGCGAAGAAGCAAAGACCGTTGAGCTTGTCCTCGATCTTCTTCTTCTTCGACTCGTCGTCGCTTGAGCAAGCGGAGTCGTTATCCGAGCCGTCGACGTCGCTGAGCGTGGGCGAAGAACGCGCGCTGCTCAGCCTGGGCCTTCTCCAAGTACTTCTTCTTGATGTACTCCTTGTCGAGCCGCCCCTCCGCTTGTGCCTCGCGGGGACGTACTTCCTCCTTGCGCTTGCCGGAGTCGTACTTGTGCCCATGATCGCCTTTCCCCGAATGCTTGTTCTTCTTGGGGCAGTTGGCAATGAAGTGGTCGGGGTCGCCGCACTCATAGCATCCTGAGCGTCCTCCACCGCGGCGACGGTTCATGCGGTTGTTGTGAAACCGCGAGAACCGGTTGGCGAGCATTGCCAACTCGTCATCCCCCAATGACTCAAGCTGGTCCTCTGTGACAGAAAAGAGTGAAGAAAGTGCAAAGCCAGCAGAGGGTTAGCAGAAGAGCCAGAAACCAAAGCCATAGTCGGGCCAGAAGGATTCGCATAAGAAGCCCTCGACATGGCGTCAATCTCACTGGACTTGAGCTTACTGAAGAGCTCGTCGCAAGTGAGGGTCTCATAGTTAGGCGATTCGATGATCGCCTGGACCTTTGAGTCCACACCAACCGATCGAGAGTGTGCAAAAGCTTCAAAGCTCTCTCATGATCGTCGAAAGGCAACTGCTCCTTGTTAGCCCTCATCCTGTTGACAATCACCTGAAAGCGAGCGAATAAACTTTCTATGCTCTCGCCAGGCTGATGTCGAAAGTTCTCATACTCTCTCTTGAACGACTCGTAGAGTCGGGTTTTTGACTTGAGAGGTGCCCTCATGAAAACGCATGAGGGTGGCCCAAATCTCCCGAGCCGTAGAGAGGGTGAGAAACGCGATCAAACTCTCCCATGCTCAAACACGAAAAAAGAGCATTACGGGCTCGGCTATTGGCATCGTGTTCATCGATCTGAAGCTGAGTGACACGAGCAGCCAAGACCACGTAATCGGCAGAGTTGCAAATATCCCAGATGGAAGCACCCAAACTCTGCAGATAGGCCGACATGCGTATCTTCCAATACGCATAGTTCGTCCCATCGAAAAACGGCGATTTGCCCACGCCGCGATCCATGTCGCCTTCGGTGGATCTGGAACCGGCTAAGGTGGAAGATCCTTAACCTGCTTTGATACCAATTGAAGGACCGAGAAAGCACTAACAAGGCGACCAGAGGGGGGGTGAATGGGAGCCAACAAATTTCTCTCTCTCTTCGAAACTTTGGCCGAGTGTCCCAAAATCAACCCCCAGAAACGGCGACCGGAACCGTGATGCTCACGACCCTTGGAAGAGGGTGGATGATCCTTAAGATCACAGCGGAGCACCACCAAGAAGAAGCAAACCAAACTCCAAAAGTTTCGGCTCGTACACAACTCCAAAACCAAGTCCCGAACGTAGATAGACGGCTACGTCGAGAAGTCCCCAAATACCGATGCTAACAAGTAGCAAAGATTATCAAGAGAGGTTCCTTGGTCAATTACAGGGCCAAACAAGAAGTCCGGAAACCAAGCGAACAAGCCGGAGAGCAAACGCACTAAACTGGAAGACTCAGGCAATTCCCGGACTGTCCGGCCCTGGGGTCCCGGACTGTCCGCGGCAGGGGCGGACTGTCCGCCAAGAAGTCCCGGACTGTCCGCCGGCAGAAACACCAAAACAGCAAGGTTGCTGAACCCTTGCTGGACAGGTCCCGGACTGTCCGCCAAACACAACGCCGGACTGAGGGTTCGACAGCCGGCTTCGAGCACCCGAGTCAGGGACACCAAGGGGCGCCACTCGCGGCATCACTCGAGGGCCAAGCCCTCGAGCCCCCTCACGTGTATCCAAGGCAGGGAGCACGACGTGCAGTGAGATCCCCTCGGAGGGAGGCATCGAGCCACCGGGCCCTATGGAATGGACCCGGCACTCCTGCAGACTGAGCACCCATGCTTTATGAGATCGCCTCCGGGCTACAGTCGACCCCTATCGAACGAGGCACGAGGTCTCACTTGGATTCCCCGTTACCAGCTCACCGGGAACCTCGATACTCGCCCGCCTCGTGGTAGTACGAGGCATCCCCCCTCGCATCCAATCGAAAGGACTCGCGGGATGACAAGCCAGGGCAACCGGCGTGCCGGACAGCTCGAAGAGCCGGCCGGCCGGTTCAGCCTGGCACCCCTCGACGAAAGAGGGTCTAACTCGGGGGCTCGACACTCCCGAACCTAAAAAACGCAACTAAAACTCACAAAAAGCCCACGAGGGAGTCCTAACCACTCCCCCGTGGCCTCGGGGGCTACACCCGCGGGTGTCGCTCGCACGATACCACGGAATCAAAACGACCAAACCCTCGAGACCAGTTAGCTAACCCTCGAGATCCCAGTCGGGAGCCCCTGCTCGAGTGCGAGCACTCGAACAAAGGCTCGGGGGCTACTGTCGGGGATCCACAAAAGGGTAACCCCAATCAACGCAAACAAATAGGTTAAACCTAGAACACCGGTAAATAACAAACCTAACTAGTCTAACCCTTAAAGAGACCAACCCCTCGAGGCCCGCAACGCTGGCCCGCCAAGCCAGGCCCTGGGCGAGCGCTCCACTAAAACCTCGAGTCCTGGCATTTAGGGCTCGAGCCTCCCACAGCCGAACACCATACCTCGAGACCCCACGCGGGACCTCGAGCCTCTCTGTACAGCAGCCTACCCCTCGAGACGCTTATGCTTCCCTCGAGCGGCGCAGGCATCAGATGCCAGCCCCATACTGCGCATTATACCTCCACCTACTCCAGTCACGTCCTCTGCAACCCACGTGCACCACAGTAAGCTAGAGCCAGAGTCAAACCTCGTTTTCCCACAAGCATGGGCAAAAAGGCACCAGTACAGCACTGTTGGGCCATGCCCTGCACTGACGCATGCTCGAACCTCATCCCGAAGCCCGGGTTTCCCGCTGTACGCCCCGGCGTTCCGGGACTTGCCCATACCTGCGGGGGCTCGTAGCCCACCTCGAGGTCGGCTCCGCCCCCGCCCTCTGCCCAGGACTCCTCCCCCGGCCTCGAGGCAGCCCAAGCCGCAGGGACCCACGCCTGTCTTGTACAGCCGGAATGGCGTAGTACGCACCCCGCGTCCACGCTGAGTCCGCTCGCGTCCCCATGCGCCACGACGCACGCTCGGGGATGGAGCCACGCTCCAAGGACGCTCAACAGCAACGCCGACGTCGCCCAGTAGCCCCTAGAAGACAGGATTCCTACCCTATGCCATATCAAGCGCTGTACATATCTATCCTGTGTAAACCCTGGACTCCTCTTGTTCTATAAAAGGGGACGCCAGGGCCCTTCGCGCGAGAGAACAGGACACAAGTCGAAGGTTGCACAACTCCAAGAGGCAACACACGAGTCTACGCACACACGCACGAGTCCGTACTCTGGTCCACGCTCACTAAGCTTGTATTCGCCCCTGTACAAGCACTTAGGTGCAAGTAATACAAGAACCTCCCCTCCCGCTGGACGTAGGGCCTTCTTTGCCCGAACCAGGATAAATCCTTGTGTCATCTTGCATCACCATCCAGGAAGAGAGCACGCGATCATATTACTCGTTGGTGTCATACCCCCGGGTTCGAAACACCGACAATATGCAAATGACACTCACACTTAGTGGCACTAGATAACCATTGTAATCAAAGATTTCTCCTCTTTATAGTACAGTTATCTATCCTAAACCCGATCACACACTCTATTGCCTCTTGACCGGTAAAACAAAATGGCCTTAGGTTTTATACCTTTGCCTGAGCCCATTTTGTTTTTCTCTGTATTTATTTCCAAGTTGGAGCACTTGATCACAATCTTTTGGCCATCTCCATCACATGAGTGCCATCTAGCTCCACCACTTGGACTTGGACCAACTTATCTTATAATCACTCTTAAGCATAGGGTTAGTCCAATAGGTTTCATCAATTAACCAAAACCAAACTAGGGCTTTCAATCTCCCCCTTTTTGGTAATTGATGACAACCTTCACAAAGATATGAATTAAATTTGATTTTGAATTTAAGTTGCTTGTCCAAGCATTTTGTTCATGAGTAAGATTTGGACAATCATCACAAATTCAATTTTGGTAGTAGTAGCTCCCCCTACATATGTGCTTCATGAGTTTGGTTCAATTTGTTCACATATGCATAGATTGAAATTGTGGGAGAGATACTACTACCAAATGATGCTAAGGTATATAGAATGGACCTTTGAAGCGTGTTACCATCGGAGTGCACTTTTGATCATCATCCTTAGCACGTGAGTAGCTAGATATCATTTGTAAACACAAAAAGACTAGATACCTCATGAGATCAACATTAGATGCAAGGTTCTAGTACCACTTATGAAACATAATTAAAACACATCTAGCTAACTGCTATGCATGCTAGTTCTCAATCATCATACAAGTTCTATTACTAGCATACACCACACAAGCATGTTATTGAATTTAAGACTTACAATGCAACACTCATATGTATATGCACATACAAATGCAACAAGGGTTCATGAGCTTGCTCCCCCCTAGTTGTTGTGCTCAAAGTTTAATTGATCCCCTTCCTTTGTCACTTCTCCCCCTTTGAGATTAATTTTCTTTATCTTTGTGACTTTCTCTCCCCCTTTGTCATTAAGTATCATAAAAGCACACCAATTTTAGTAGGAGTTAGTCAATCAATGGGTGATCAAAAACATATTGGTTCAACCTAGCAAACTTGCATAAGACATTTAACACGGTTTGCTCAAGAGTAAGCTTCTTCACATATCTTTCAATGGTTATCTTACTCATGTTGGTTAAATACTTGAATGCTTGTTTCCAAGATTAAACACTAGGTTCACAAGCCCACAAACATGTCATATGCTACCACTAGATCATATCAAACATAGAAGCAATAGTGGTACCATATATACATTAAATTCATTTGATTTTCATGAATGAACCTATATCATGCATGGAATGACTAAATGCACTAAACATGTCCTTAGCAAGGATGAATGTCAAGCCAAACAATTTTACCTTTGTTTCGTTGAAGGAGAGGCATGTCATATAATGGAGGGTGCAACAACTCATATTTGAGAAATCAAGTATGTTCAATTCATTCCTTAGTGTTAACACCAGAATTTCACACGCATGAGGATATGACAGATGGGTCCAGCCAGCAGAGAAGAAAGGATTCGGCAAGCAATCAGACGACTATTTGGTCCTCAAGATTTCGATGAATGTCTGTGCGGTCGGCTATCTTACAGAGAGATGTTTCCATTCGGGAAATGGATGTTGCAGATGAAGCCGGCTTGCATGAGAAAACATAAGGCGATGACAGATACCGAGAAGATTAGGAATAGATTTCGTATCTTTCCATATTTTATCATTGAAAATCGTAATCGTCTAGGACTCGTATTTCATCCAGGGTATAAATATAAACCCTCGACCATTGTAAAAGTGTTCACAACCACATCAATACAAACTGGCCCCGTGCCATCTTCGAGTCCTTAAGTCGTGTCGTCGAGTTCTTTGAGAGGAAACATCGATCCGTCGACCTCCGTAAGTACCGGCAACCTTGTTATCATGTCTAGTATCATGCAGTGGATTTAGATATGATGCAAGTAGTCTTGTATGTTAAGCTTAGTATCGTGCGGTGGATTTAAGCTTATGACGGAAGTTTTTGCTTATGCCTTGTATCGTGCGGCGGATTAAGATGAGTATAAAATAGTTATCGGCTCTTATTATTTGAATCTAGTTAATTCTCTATTAGATTTAGATCATGTGTTATTATCATGTTTATGTGTTTATTTATTTAATTCCTGTAACACTCTTTTGCCCAATCTAGATTGATCTCTATTCGGCCTTGTTTCACAAGTTTGCTTGTGCTTTGCTAATCATAAGATCATGATGGCCGGATCAGCTTTCAATCTAGGTTGTTACATGTCGCGGGTTCATAGATGTCGACCATGTTTATGCTTTGATAAAACTGGGTGTCGTGCGGCAGATGCAGGTTTTAGATTAGTTTGATCATGTTTTGCTTGTATGTTCTTTCCTCATGGACCCCAACTCGGCTAGTTTGCCGATTTTGGTTATGCTTACACGAGTAACGAGCTTTTATAGATCTATTCAAGTATATGCATGCTTTTAGCTTGTTATAATTAGATCGTATCATGCGGTGGATTAATCTGATTATAACAAGTGGTATAGACTTATAGCAAGTGGTATCATGCGGTGGATTAGCTTCGCTTAAGTTTATGCTTGACGGGTTCATGAAGACTAAACGTGCGGCAGATTAGTTGGATTAACCTATGCATGTGTTATTTGAATAGATCTATTCTTGCAAGTTGCCTGCTTATAATATCCTAGTTTCGTTCAAGCATGTCTTCCTTTTACATTCGGCAGTTAATATGCTTCATATACTATGTTCTCATACTTGCCGAATGGCTTTGTAAACATGCTCTGACAGACAGCTTCTATAGCTGTGTGCCGTCGTGACTGGCTTTCAAAGCCGTACATATGGAACTGTCTGGTTTTACCCAGCATGTTCCAGAGGTATTCTCATGCTTTATCCCTTGTTGGTTTTCAGGTCAAACCGACTGGCACGTTACCAGAATCAGCACACTCCGGGCACCCGATTGAAGCTAGCCTCGTTCGGCTTGCTGTGTGTCTTGGCGCAAGGCGTCACTTTTTGCGTCAACACACTTTTTGGCACGCCTGGTGGGACCACTTCGTTTCGAAGATGCCTGATATCAGCGATGATCAAGTTCTGGATGTGATCATGGATGACTTGCCGCTGGAGTCGAAAAGCTTGGTGCAGCAGGCCTGCGATGAATTCCAACGCAAGTGCCTGGCGTCTTTCTCCAAGAACTAGAGCGGCAGGGTCTTCCAGAAGCAGGAGTTCCCAAAGATTCTTCCTCACCATCAACATGATATCCCCAATGAAGAAGAAGCTATTCAGAAGATGACTGAAATAATGCATAAGGTTGTATCAGAAGCTGTGACCAATCATCAGTCGGCTTTCCTGAACACTTTTCGCGCTATCATGGTCAATGCTTTCAGTCCAGCCGTGGATAAATGCTTTGAAGAAACTGTTGGTCCGATGCAGGGACCGTTGTTGTTCCCAGTACCTCAACGTCAAAGGATCACAGGAGAGGGCGGAGCTGGCCCAAGCACAGGTAGGATGGTTCCTCATGAGACGCAGCAACCTCCTCAGACCTATGGCCAGCTCGCATTCGGCACGACAGGGAATGTCCCGCAATCTGCTTCTAAAGTGTCTCCTACAGTGAACAGGATACAGAAGAATATATTTGGAGACGGATATCATGAGTTCACCGATTATAGCTCAGTTAATGCTCTTCCAAATCCAGGCTATAAGAGTTTGGCAGGATTACATCCTGGGGGGCAGGCACAAGTAGCTCCTGATCCGAATGTTGACCTCATCATGCATAAGATGGCTGATATGATGCAAAATCAATTCGGCCTGAAACCTAAGAATCAAACTTACACATACAAGTCCCCCTATCCAGAATGGTACAATCGGGTAGCTCTTCCTCCAAGGGTGAAGCCTCCTACTGATTTCACCAAGTTTTCAGGCCACGATGACACCAGTACTATAGAGCACATCGGCCGCTACTTGATGCAGCTCGGAGAAGCATCTAAAGATGAGTCTTGGAGGATTCGGTATTTCCTGTTGTCATTAACAGGGCCAGCCTTCTCGTGGTTTTCTTCTCTGTCAGCAAATTCTATCAGTACATGGGCGGAGCTGGAGCAGAAATTCCATTCGTATTTCTTTACGGTACCAGCGAAAAAAGTTGGTCGATCTCATGAGCCTAAGGATGAAACCTGGCGAGACGCCACAAGAATATCTGCGCCGATTCAGGGAAACCAAGAATCTTTGTTATTCTCTGAATTTGTCGGATGATCAACTGCCGGAGATAGCCATAGCTGGCATGTTGCCGAGTATCAAAGAGAGGTTGTTCGGCATGGAGTTTGATGACCTCGGGCAGTTATCACAGAGGCTGGCGACGATGAGTAATCAAGCCCAGGGTTTCAAGAGAATAATCAGTTCCAGAAGGGTGATGTGGCTGCCAAGATGTATCAAGCTTTCCTAGAGGAAGCAGCTGAGTACGATGATGAAGATGAAATAGCTGCAGCCGAGATAGTTTGGGATAAAGAACCAACTCAAGTCAACCAGCGATGGCTGAGGCAGCAGAAAGGTACCTATGACTTCGATGTTTCCAAGTCAGATAAATTATTTGAATACTTGTTGAAGGAAGGACGCATCAAGTTGCCGGAAGGTCATCCTATGCTGCATCCTGAAGGGGTCAAGGACAAGAAGTATTGTGGTTTTCACAATACTAGATCTCACTCCATAAACGATTGCCGAGTGTTCAGAGTGCGAATCCAGAAAGCTATCCAGGACGGGCATCTAAGGTTTGATGGAAAGATGAAAATTGATGGTAGCCCTTTTGGACAGAATACTGTGTCCTTCTCTGTTAACATGATCAACGCAGGTGATCTCAGAGATAAGAGCAAAATGAAAGTTTTAACCTCTGATAGAGCAAGGGAAGCTGGTGCCGTTGACCTTAATCGGCAGATTACAAAGAGAGAGCTTCAGCAGAGGGTTCGGTTCCAAAATAGCCAAACTGAGACGGGTGAAACTTCCAGACCCAGGGTCACGACGCGCATCTTGTTGAATAAATGGCGTCAGGAATAGGAACGATACCAGAAGCAGAGACTTTATGAAGAACGGAAGTTCCTGGAGAAACAGCGAAGGTACGAAGAAGAGATGTACCTGGAAGAACGGGAAGATACGAGGGAGCAGGAACAGTCTCATTGGGAATGCTCGTTCTTCCAATATTGTTGGAACGAAGGCTTGAAGCTGCCTGTTAAGAACAACTACCCTAAATGCAGTAATCAGTACTCCGAGTATAGGCAGTCTCGAGTCAACCGCCGATCTGTCCATGAGAGACTTGGGGCACGAATCCCCGAGGACGATCGGCACGTAAAAATAAATAATTCTGAAGATCGGCAGGGAAGAGGGTTTGCCAATCAAAGTTGGGCTCGCACTGAAGAAGAAGAGTATCGTGAGTATGTCTGGCAGAGAGGACAGTGGTGTCCACCAGGATTGAGGAAAAGCCAGAAAAGGAGGGTGCAGCGCCTAAGAAATAGAGAGCTAGAACAAGCAAATGCTAGAGTAAAACGGGTTTGGCGCCCCAAAGAGAAGCCGGATGGGGGTGATCGTTCGGCTGACGCGTGCATGGCTTTCTTTCTTCCATCAGAATTTATAGCTCCCGAAGAACAGGATGTCCAAGACGAAGTGTATTCAGATTTTGATGAAGATGAATTTCAAGAATTATTGGCTCATCTCGTCTTGGCTCAACGGGCAGTTTTTGATAAACCAGTCAAGCATCGACATTTGAAGCCATTATATATGAGAGGGTATTTCAATGGTAAGCCATTAACCAAGATGTTCATTGATGGAGGCTGCTATAAATATCATGCCATATACCACCTTCAGAAAACTTGGGATGGCAAGTGAAGACTTGCTGAAGACCGACATGGTGTTGAGAGACTTTGCTAGCAATTCTTCTGATACTCGGGGGGCAGTCCATGTTGAGTTGACAATCGGGACTAAGACCTTGATCACTACCTTTTTCGTCATTGTTGGCAAGGGGGCATACAGTTTGCTATTGGGAAGAGATTGGATACATGCAAACTGTTGTGTGCCGTCAACTATGCATCAGTTCCTCATCTAGTGGATCGGAGATGACATCGAAATCGTCCATGCTGATGATTCAGTGAGTATTGCTAATGCAGAGCCTATCTACTGGGAATATGATGGTGTTGAGTGCTTTTCTGGAAGAGCTTGGGAAGCAGGTCCTATAAACATTTTCGACGAGGACCAACAGCCGATTCAGACAATCGGCTCTTAGAGCAATTTTTAATGAGAAATACGATTGAGGTAATGGAGAAGAATCGGGACCAAGTTCTATATCGGCTGACAATGAATAAAGTGTTGATGATGAAGCCGAGGATAGAATTAATATGTGTGAATTTGAGTCTGGTGTAGGTTGCAGTTGGTAAACTCTTGAGAAATTTGCTTGTTTCTCCATTACCAGAGCTAGAGAAGAGTCGAAGAGTTCACGCGAAGTGACGTACAACGAAGAGTCTTGGTGAAATTGAAAAGTATATGAAAGCACTTCCACAACTTGGTGATCATTTCAAGTTGTACGTGGCGGCCGATAGCCTTATAGCAGGATCGGCCCTTATTTTTTGAATTTAAGTTTAAGTAGCAGCTAGCTTTAGCCGAAAATGTTAAACCCGCAGAAGGGTATTCGGCTGTAGAGAGATTTTGTCACTCGTGAATCAAGCTTCGGTATTACTTGTTGAAAGCCGAATGCGTGGAAATTGTATCTGGAACGGATTCAAGGATATTTTTATATAGCCGATGAAAAGCATCGCCTTTAGTAGAAAATGTTCCAGGAGATTTAAGTTTATAGCCGATATTATTTATATCGCCTTTAGTGCAAGAGTGTTCATGACCTGGTAATCCTAGCATTTCTCAAGTGGTAGGTTTATTGGAGGAAGAGAAAGTGGAGCGTAGTAAGTACAGTGCCGGGTGACATGACATATCAGGAATAAGATCTAGTCGGCTAGAATGACGTCATACATTCGGCAAACATTCTTCTGAAGAAGTTTTGCGATCAAAGAAAATTACTGGGGGATTGAGAAATGCAAATAGGCGTTATTCAGAGAAGAGGGTGTTCATATATTGCAAGACCTCATTCATAGATATGTCCTAATACAAATTACCCTGGGAATAATTTGTTTACAATGGGTTACGGGTCAATGATCTCAGCAGTGGCGGTAGCGTGGTTGTCATAGACCTCAAGGTCTTCAAGTTCATCCGAATCCCCGCCTGCAAAGCCAACTGGTAGGAGAGAGTGATCTTCTTTGGTCCGAGAGCTCATTGCCGCGAGCCCGAAGGAAACCCCGGCATGCACACCTTGGACGACGGCCTGATCTGTGCGGCCAATTACGGTTTCAAGACGAGCTTCAGCTGAATCCCCACGAGCATTCGCCTTAAGGGCAGCTCTGTTTGCTGCAGCTTTTAAACGGTCATTCTCTGCGGACAAAGCTGACAAAAAAAGGGTATATTAGGCAGAAGCAGACTCAATCAGGAAAAAGGGGAAGAACCAAGACTCTGCTAACTTGTGATTATACTGCAGAGTTGCTTCCGTTGGTCTGCCCATTCAGCGTCCTCAATATCATGCTTCTTGGATATATTTTCCAGCCCCTTCTGGGATTTATCCCTCTCCTCACGATACCGAAGAGCGTTCAGATGGATCTGCTAAAAATGAATTATCAAAACTCAGAGTCTGTTGGCTTAGGGAAACGCTTGGAAGAAATTGTTGAAGCTACCGTTTCTGGAGGAAGAACCCAAGCCCGGCTGGAGGAGGATCCTGCTCTGAGGAGACGGACAGTGAATCGGAGATAGGCGAGCAAGAAAGCTATTGCAAGGGGGCAAAGAGTTCGTTTTTACCCATGACGCTGGTGAGTTGGTGCTCGGCTTCCTATTTTGTCTCCAACGTTATGATTGTCATGGTCGCCATTGCCTGCCATTATTGGAAGCACAGGCGAAAGATTTTCTCCCTGGCTTGAGCTTGAAAGCCGAGAAATAGAAAGTTTGCAAGTCAAATTGATCAGTTATAGTCAAAGGGGATGACCTGTCTGAGGTCATATTTCTAAAAAGCTATAGCTTGCGCACTGTTAAGTCACACAACGGGCTGGAGTTCTCATAGTCTACAAGCCAAGTCTTGTTGATCTGGGGAGTTCGTGGACCAATAGAATTCGGCTAAAAATGGTTGCTATATGGAGTGTTCGCTTTCGGCTGAATATTTGAAGGATTCATATTGCCGATTGACACTAAGGGCAGGAAGCTAAAAAAGGGAGAGTCCCGTGAAGAATTTTGTCCTAATGTCATCATCGAGAGGCTGACAATTTTGGTGACTAATGGTTACTTACGAGAAAGTGACGATCGGCATGATTACCAACGACAGCCGATGTAATGCACATTGATCATTAAGGTAAAAAAAAGAGATAAAGAGAAAAGCTCAGGTCGGTAGCTGGTGCACGGAACAAAGCATATGTTGATATCGAAGGATCAGGCATAGATTGGGTTCGAGAGGACGAACAGAGAATTTTTATTTACAAAAGGAAAATGCAAGGTTATTAGTTTTTCCACTCCATCCTACGCCTAATCGGGAGAAAGTGATCAAAGGCGTCGACCAGATCTGTCCCTGCTTCCTTCATATCTTCTACGGAATGTTCTACTCTATCATCCAGTTCTTGCTCGCAGACATCAAATCTGCGGTAAGCACGCCAGAATGAATCCTCACGGCGGAGAAGGTGAGCGTCGCGCCGTACCCCATGCCGGCCCTAGAGATAATGGGAAGGATTCGATTAACTTCGTTCACACGCTTCAGGGGCGTTGTGCCCGCTACATCGGCCGTAACAGCGAGCTTGGCGATGGCGGCTTCAAGGGCGTGGAGTTTGGCTGCTAGAGCTGAAGAGAGGAAGAGTGAGTAAAGGTGAAAAAGGAGAATAAGGAAAGAAATGAGAAAAATACTCACCGGTGACTCGTTCCCGAGCAGCGTCTCGCTCTCGAGAGATTCGAGTGATCTCCCAATCCTTTCCTTCCAGATCAAATTGAAGATCCGCAAGCTTCCGAGTCAGATCCTCGGGGAGGTCATCATTGATTCTCCTGAAGGAAACAACGAGGTAAGAATTATTACTTCATTTTTGGAACAATCAAGAAAAGGAGAAAAGGGGCAACCTCCTTTTAGAGGTGCTGGAAGCACCAAGCTCGGAGCTATGGCGACTCGCTGCGGAAGATATCCTCCAGAGTGAGATAAGAGAAAAGAGGGTTTTTCGAGTCTAAGCAAGAGGAGTTCGGAGTGCACAAGTCGAAACAGGGCGAAAGAGGGTCTTAAAGAATCCCAGAGGGCGCATCGGGAGATGAGTCGGCAGGTATAGCAATTATAACATGTGAAGGCGAACGCTTCTGGAGGCTCCACGTTGAGAAGGAATTTTGGAATAAATATTTATCCCAAAATTAGGGGGCATGTGTTAACACCAGAATTTCGCACGCATGAGGATATGACAGATGGGTCCAGCCAGCAGAGAAGAAAGGATTCGGCAAGCAATCAGACGGCTATTTGGTCCTCAAGATTTCGATGAATGTCTGTGCGGTCGGCTATCTTACAGAGAGATGTTTCCATTCGGGAAATGGATGTTGCAGATGAAGCCGGCTTGCATGAGAAAACATATGGCGATGAAAGATACCGAGAAGATTAGGAATAGATTGCGTATCTTTCCATATTTTATCATTGAAAATCGTAATCATCTAGGACTCGTATTTCGTCCAGGGTATAAATATAAACCCTCGACCATTGTAAAAGTGTACACAACCACATCAATACAAACCGACCCCGTGCCATCTTCGAGTCCTTAAGTCGTGTCGTCGAGTTCTTCGAGAGGAAACATCGATCCGTCGACCTCCGTAAGTACCGGCAACCTTGTTATCATGTCTAGTATCATGCGGTGGATTTAGATATGATGCAAGTAGTCTCGTATGTTAATCTTAGTATCATGCGGCGGATTTAAGCTTATGACGGGAAGTTTTTGCTTATGCCTTGTATCGTGCGGCGGATTAAGACATGAGTAAAAATAGTTATCGGCTCTATTAGATTTGGCAGATCTAGTAGATTCATTAAGTTATCATGTGTTATGTGTTTTATTTATTTAATTCCTGTAACACTCTTTTGCCCAATCTAGATTGATCTCTATTCGGCCTTGTTTCACAAGTTTGCTTGTGCTTTGCTAATCATAAGATCATGATGGCCGAATCAGCTTTCAATCTAGGTTGTTACATGTCGCGGGTTCATAGATGTCGACCATGTTTATGCTTTGATAAAACTGGGTGTCGTGCGGCAGATGCAGGTTTTAGATTAGTTTGATCATGTTTTGCTTGTATGTTCTTTCCTCATGGACCCCAACTCGGCTAGTTTGCCGATTTTGGTTATGCTTACACGAGTAACGAGCTTTTATAGATCTATTCAAGTATATGCATGCTTTTAGCTTGTTATAATTAGATTGTATCATGTGGTGGATTAATCTGATTATAACAAGTGGTATAGACTTATAGCAAGTGGTATCATGCGGTGGATTAGCTTCGCTTAAGTTTATGCTTGACGGGTTCATGAAGACTAAACGTGCGGCAGATTAGTTGGATTAACCTATGCATGTGTTATTTGAATAGATCTATTCTTGCAAGTTGCCTGCTTATAATATCCTAGTTTCGTTCAAGCATGTCTTTGTAACACCCCCGGTGTTACGAACGGCTTTTAACAATAAAACATGTTGTTATCAACTTGTTAATAACGATTTATGAATAAGTTAGTGTGAAAAGAAACTAAAATTTGCGTTGAACAAAAACTTTTCAATGACTCTTAGTGGATCGAAACAAGTTCTTATCCTCAAGTTTAGCTCACATGAAATGATAATCCCTTTAGGTTTTAAACATGCCAATAATTAAACTCTATGTTTTATGTATGACCAAAGGTCAACTATGATACCATTAGATCCTAATTAACTTTGTGAATAACTTTCATGAAGGTGTCATGTACAACTCTTGTGGAAAAAGTGCTCCAAAATGCTATATATATACTAATTCTGCGTTTAATTGCGTTTTGACTCTTTGGATCAGTTTAATTAATAATCTGTTTAAACACTTAAAGTTTTGTCTACATAAAAGTTGTAGTAGAAGTTTAGTGCTTCTCCGTGGTGTGCTTGTTTGTTGTTTTTATGTTGGTTTGGTCGTTTGTTTCAAAGCCTAGAAATCGAATCAGCATAAGGTTTCAGCGCAAGACTTAGCCAAATCTTAAGTCTGCAGTCTGAACCTTGTCGACCGAGTGGCATGCCGCGTTCCCGTTTATCCGTCGAGCGTATGACCTCAACCCTTTTATAGAAGTTGTAGTTTTCTTCTTGTGCTTTATCCTAGTGGTAGTGGTGTTGAGGTTTGATACAATCCTGACACCGTTATCACTGTTTTCCCTAAACCGTGATTAGCGCTGACACTGCAAAGTTTAGCGCTAATTACCCTCTAAACCGTGATAGATATGGCCATGATACTTTAATCAAAGTTGTAGGCCTTTATGAGTGGAGCAGCTTTGCTTAAAGGCACTCGGACTTATTCGAACCAGAAAGCCTCCAAAACTGAGGTCGAACACGTGCACGCCGACTGTTCGGTGAAATGACCGAACGGCCGACCGCGCCCATGTGAGCTGCTGCCATGGCCGTGAGCCTGCTGCCGCGTCCTGTGCTCACCTGAGGCCGCCTGTGCTCGCTGTCCTCGTTGTCGGCTCCTGGACGACGTGCCTAAAGTGGAGGCCGAGCCTCCCTCTCTCTCGCGCTCGTTTTGCCAAGAGCCGGCCCGCGCGAGGAGCTGCTCGCGTCGGTCGCGCCATAGCCGCGTCGCGTCGAGCTCTGGCCGGCCGTGCCAGCTGCGCCTCAGTCGCTGGACGCCGCGCCGCGCCGGCTGCACTGGCTGCACCGGCAGTGGCCGCCAGGCCGCGCTGGCCGGTCGCGCGGTGCTGGCTGTGGCTGTCGCGCTACGCTGGTCGTGGCTGCTGCAGCGGCCGGCCTCGTGCTGGTCGTAGCCGACGCCTAGGCTGGCCGTCAGCCGCCTCCCCGGTCGCACCCCCGTTCTGGCCTGCCCCCAACCGGCCAGCTTGCGTCCTGCATGCTCACTTACGATAGGAAGAAGAAGAAGGTAAGAAAATGGATTATAAACTTTTTCGTGGGTCCAGATGTGTATGTACCAAGAGACAAAGGTTTTTAAATACGGGCTTAATTAATTCGTGTGAAGTCCAGGGTCCTAGATGCATATCGGTTTTTCTTTTTCGTTTTTCCTTTTTCCGTAAATCGGCTGAAATTTTCAATATTCATAGTAAATCATAGAAAATCGTATGACTGCAAATGTGGACTTTTTAGAATCCTTGTGAGTAGATCTATGCAGTAGTTATATAATATGATATGCTTTAGTAGAATGTTTTTGCTGTTTTTATTTATCTTTGTAAATAGGCTTTTTCTAGGGATAAATTCATAACTCGAGCTAGGAAAATCTAAAACTAGTGAAACTAATTTGTTAGTTTCCTTTCTCTGTGATCTATATGTTTGGTATATAAATTTTTGCTGTTTGAGAACTTTTTGATAGGGTTTTCCTTTTATATGTTAAAAAGGGTTCCTCAAACTAGATAAAATCGTATCTGTTATTATATTGCTCTATTTGTGGTGAAAGTTTTATGCTAGACTACTGATGTCATGGAGATGCTATGATAAAAATTTCAGATTTAGTTATGCATGTATGACAGAGTTATTGATTTACCTTGCTATGACTTAGTAAATGGAAATAAATGATTTATGAATAATACTTGTATGTAAAAAAATAGAAAATGTTGTTCTAATGGTCTTGTATGATATTGATGTTGGTTTAGACCCTTTAATGCCTTATGAATATGTCCTTGTTAGAAAAGCAAACAAAAAGATCAATTGTTATGTGTGCTGTTATGGCTGGTAGAGTAGATCCTGTTGTAGAGTTAACTTCGAAATTAAAATGATGTTTTCTGTAAAAGTCATGAATACAAAAGTTGTAGATAGATTTCATATCTTTCATGTCCCAAACTTTGTGATTTTAGGCCCAGTAGTTTATGAGTTATAGATTTTACAAGTTTAGTGTCAGGTTTTACATGCTCTCAATGCAGATCTGAAATATTGAGTTGTTTGGTTAATATAACTTTAGAATCACCTGCTGATGTTAATAAAAGAGTTGTAGTACTTTTTCTAAGCTTTCTAAAATGTCCTATATCATATTTTGGTGACTTAGAACTCCAGTTATGAGTGTTTGAAGTTGATTGTTAGAATTGCCCAAGTCTGGACAGATTTGTTTCTTGGTATTGTTTGGCCTTAATATCTGTTGAATCACTTTTAGATGATTATAAGAAAGTTATGGAAAACTTAATAATCTTTCCAAAAAGTTAAGAATCATGGGTATTGGATGCCTAGAACTTCAGATATGCCTCTTTGAACTTCCCATCAGTTTTTTGTCCATTGTTTATGCAGATCTGCTTGTCGACATGTTTGGTCTTGTTAACTAGTGAATTAGCTCTGGATGATAATAGCAAAGTTGTAGAAAATTTTATTACCTTTCCAGAAAGTCTTGGATCACCTTATTTGGATACTTATATCTTCAGTTATGATTAAAACAAGTAACTGCTTTATTGCTATCCAGATTCCCGAGTTTTGTTTGTGTCACTTTGCTATACTTATGAGTTTGCTAGTATATCTTTTTGTAGAGAATCGTGTGTGTATTCTTTATGTTCATACATATGCATTGCATCTCATTTAGGTACGTTACTTTTGGTCACGAGAACCTGAAGGACGTGGTGTTTAACCAAAAATGGTGCAATGATGATCGTTGGCATGGAGATGGAATACTAACTTTCTGAAATCTTTTACCCAGGCAAGCTCCGGTGCATAACCTATATTTTTGAATAGCTCTAAATGAATATATGTATGTGTGCATTTATGTTTTTAGGAGTTATATGAAACCCACCTGCATATATATACATATCTCATGAGTCCTACTAGTACAGGTTCGAGTAGTGCTATGCTTAGGATGAACGGTAGCGTAGGCGACCTGTCGTTGCTCACAAAGTAGATGCTCTATTTTAAACTGATGATGATGGAAAGAAACTGAGACTAGGCAGGGATGTGGTTTGGTTCTGGTGGTGTGACGAGTTATGTCTCGCGGCCACGGGCTTAGCTTCGGTTGCACTGTTTCCCTGTCTGTGTCGCTTAGGGACTGTTCGTTGTTGTGGGTGTGAGCTATGTCACAGATCCTCTTATCCCGAACACATACTTGCTTATGGGAGCGGGAAGGCTAGCTGACTCTTGCCTCGGTTTCCGGCTCTATGTGATCCGACCGTTAGATTTTTGGTAGGAGGAGGTCCTGCACCACTCACGGCCGGGCCGGTGAGTGGGGGCTTGGAGTCCCGGTCCTGAATGCGGATACTGGACCCCTTGGCAGGAGTTAGCGAGTTGGTCTCGGTTGTGCCTTGGTACAAACGGGGCGTGTGTTTTGGGGTACCCAGCTGGGCTACATTGATTCGTGAATCGCCGTTGTTTAAACGGTACCGGTATGGCAATCGCCCAACAGCGTAGTTTAACAACTGAAACTAAGGATGGAGAACTATACTGTATTGCTTTCCTCTTGCTTGGAAATAGAATAGGTGCTTACATAGAAATAGGAGTAACAACTAATATGGCTAAATAACATGTTACAACCTTTTTCTTAAAAATGCTCTTTTGCAAACAAAGAAAAACCAGAGCCATATAGCCTTTCATAATCCTTGTGAGTCGGGATCTATATTTCCCATTCGGGTAAGACTTGCGAGTACAATTGAGTACTCAGGGTTTGATTCCTATTGTTGCAGGTAGCAGGTGAAGTTTTGGAGCTAACTCTTGTGTGTGGATTCCTCCTGGTGGGCTCAGAGAGGATTTCCTTTTATCGCTGCGACCATAGTATTTATTTATAACATTCTGCAAAAGATTTTTACAAAGGAAAAGATTTACAAATGGTTATAACTTGTCTTTATAATGAACTCCTAGAATTATGGTATCATTATTTACTTCCGCATTAACTTTGATCATATGTATATTATCTGTTTTCTCTAATAATGTTAATTCTTGCTGCATATTAAACTGTTGTAATAATTCTGATGATGTAATCTTGTAATAAAAGAAATGTTTTTCGAGTTTGGATGTTTGGTCCTCAATTGCGATTCTGGAAGAAATGTGGATTTTCGAGTTCTCCCATTGGGTGTGCTCGACAGACTACCGGATTTGACTTGGTCTTAAGTACACTTAGTGTCAAATGGTTGACGAGTGTACTTGGGATTAAGTTAAATTGGGCGGTTCTGCCACAGTCTTCCTTTTACATTCGGCAGTTAATATGCTTCATATACTCTGTTCTCATACTTGCCGAATGGCTTTGTAAACATGCTCTGACAGACAGCTTCTATAGCTGTGTGCCGTCGTGACTGGCTTTCAAAGCCGTACATATGGAACTGTCTGGTTTTACCCAGCATGTTCAGAGGTATTCTCACGCTTTATCCCTTGTTGTTTTTCAGGTCAAACCGACTGGCACGTTACCGGATTCAGTACACTCCGGGCACCCGATTGAAGCTAGCCTCGTTCGGCTTGCTGTGTGTCTTGGCACAAGGCGTCACTTTTTGCGTCAACACTTAGCTTGCAAAATCTCTTCTCTATCAAGTGGTTTGGTGAATATGTCGGCAAGTTGATCTTCGGTTCCCACACTTTCAATTGAAATATCACATTTTGTTGATGATCTCTTATGAAGTGATGGCGAATGTCGATTGGCTTTGTTCTTGAATGATGAATCGGATTGTTAGTGAGCTTCACCGCACTTTCATTGTCACATAGCAATGGCACTTGTTTGAACTTGATTCCAAAATCATCCAAAGTTGCCTTTAATTTGAGGCTCTCAAAATCAATCACTAGAGCTCGATCTCTCACTTGAATGGAGCACAAATCCTTGGGAGTGAGAGAGGAGAGGGAGAGAGCTTCCTTCACTTAGGGTTTCAAAATGAGCAAGCAATGGGGAAAAAATAGGAAGAGAGGGAAGAAGAACAATGGAGAGGGGAGACCTTATCCAACCAGCTCCCCTCTCCCGACCGTTGCTGAGCAAGCCCCCAATCCCGCATTGGAAATTCCAGGCGGCGCGCCCTGGAATTTCCAGGGTGGGAGCGTCTCCCGACCGTTGCCGTGGACCAAACCCGCACTGGATTTTCAGCTGACGCGGCCTGGAAATTCCAAGGTGGGGGCGTCTCCCGACCGTTGACAAACCCTCACTGGAAATTCCAGTTCGGGTGGCACCAATTTTCGGATGAACGCAAAAAACCAACAGAGGACCCCTTGCTGGAATAACTATGAGTTGAGCTGAAATTTCCGATCACAGCAAACTTTCTTCTCCTTTTTTAAACCCTTTTAAGTGTTATCTCTTCCCACAAGCACCAAATCAAATTTAGCACTTGAGATAGCTTTTCACAAAGAATTTCTTGGGCTTTCTCATCAATCTCACCACGTCACTAAGCGCAATGTATATGCAAATGACACTCACTTAGTGGCACTAGATAACCATTGTAATCAAAGATTTCTCCTCTTTATAGTACGGTTATCTATCCTAAACCCGATCACGCACTCCATTGCGTCTTGACCGGTAAAACAAAATGGCCTTAGGTTTTATACCTTTGCCTTGAGCCCATTTGTTTTTCTCTGTATTCATTTCCAAGTTGGAGCAGTTTATCACAATCTTTTGGCCATCTCCATCACATGAGTGTCATCTAGCTCCACCACTTGGACTTGGACCAACCTATCTTATAATCACTCTTAAGCATAGGGTTAGTCCAATAGTTTCATCAATTAACTAAAACCAAACTAGGGCTTTCAGAAGAGAGGGAACCTCAACTCAGCAGATCGTAGGGAGACACATGAAGATGGCGGACTTACCTGCACTTGGTCGTGCTCCGCCGCCGGCTGCCGATCGAGATCCGGGATGGAGAGAGAGAAAGAGAAAGGGGAACGGGGAGATGAATCTGGGAGGTGAGACTGAGGATAAGGATGGAGATATTTTTTTCCCTCACGCGCGCTGTGTGCGCCTCCCACCCGCGCAGGCCTTTTCGCCCCCTATCTCTTACATGTGGGCCATGCCCAGGATTGGAGCGCGCCAGTCTTGTTTTTCGGGGCGCTGGGTTTGTTTTAGGGTCCACAGAGCGTCCCTGATGGTAGCGCCTTCTTCCGTCTTGGGTTGCCACGCACGTGAGGAAAGGACAATCGTCCGTGACGGGAAGTTTCTAGCGGACGGGAGTGCTCGGCACCATGGGGGAAAAAGTGGTCTGGGGTAGTGGATGCACCTGCTAAACTTTAGCCAGCTAAATTTATAGACATCTAAAAAGTTTAACTAAAGTTTAGTTAGATTTAACTATTCCAACTCCGCTAAAATCAACTAGAATTTGGCGGAACTTATTGTGTTTTTGTTGCTGATTTGTATGGTTGATTTCTTATGAGAGAAAAATATTGTTTTATGGTTAAAAATATATTTGATTCTTGCTGAATAACTCAAGCGAACACCACCACCACCTCTATCCATCATACTATACTATAGCAGCAGAAATAAGTCGTGAATAACTTTAAACGAACAGAGACTATGAGATGCAAACGAAGATCTTATTAAGATTAATTATTGCATGGTTATTGCAGCACGGTAGAAAGACATGTTAAGTATAGATATAACAACCAGGGAGAAGAGAGTGTAAATTGAACCTCTAAAAGCTTAGGGTTGTCTCTAACAGGAGATCTATTAGGATACTCAAACGTAAATAGGTCTCCAACACAATACCTACAACCCTCCAATAGAGTACCTATACAGGAGACTCATCTTAGATATCAAGAGAGACATAACCCAAGATAAGTATCCTCTTTCTTCGAGACTCATATGGAGAGAGGATTCTCTTTAGGTCTTGTTGTTGGAGAAGACTAAAAATAAATGTTCAACCCTTTGATTGTAGCGCCACCTAAACGTCGATTGGGTCTGTATTTTTTGGTAGCGATTGTTGGACATAGTCTACTTATTTGAACTTATCTAATGCATGTTATAGACATGTTGTTGGTCCTATTGATTGATTGTGTTATCATAATGACCGAAATACTATAGGATGTATCCAAGGGACCATATTGCTTACATGGTCGTTGATTGATTTAAATATTTTTTATTTTTTCGTCTTACTATATGTCTGAAAATAATTTGCTTGAAATGGGAATATATTTGTGGACTGAAAAGGCTTCCTGCTTCACTACTACACAAAGGGGCTTTAGCCCCGGTTGGGAACGGGCTTTAGCCCTGGTTTCCCAACCGGGGGCTAGCAATCCGGGACTAAAGGTCACCTCTCGCCTCGCGCACAACTCACCTATCAACTCAGCTACACAACCTGCGTGATATAGTTCTGAACGTTTTCCTTTTGAATTCACTCGTGAAGGACCTTAGTCTCGGTTGGTAACACCAACCGGGACTAAAAGGTCACCCTTTAATCCCTGTTGGTATTACCAACCGGGAATAAAGGTGTCCAACCTTTAGTCTGGGTTGGTAATACCAACCGGGACTAAAGTTTGACCTTTAGTCTCGGTTGGTTTACCAACCGGGACTAAAAGTCTTTAGTCTCGAATGCAATTTTTTGTCGAGACTAAAGCTCATTGATAGATCGTCCAAAGGACTGTTCTCTAGTAGTGCTTCTTGCATAACCTTCACATATGTATTTTTATTAGAAAACGAAATTTAATTCTACTATGGGAGTTTATAGACAAAAAAAACATCGCTATTTCCATCTTCTATAATAAGATATACCATCGGACATATAACATGATTCACGGTCTCGCAACGAACTCTTGACTAAAAGAGGTGTCATTTCTTGATACATAACACATTGTATAAGTCAATCCAAGTCGTTTCTTCATCTCTGAGAATTTGGTAAAGTAGTTTTGGAACATCAATGAGCATATTAGATTAATTAATATTATTTAATTCAAGTAAGAAAGCTACACTTTATTATGGAAACATAAAAATGGAAGAGAAAGAACACACACAGTTTATTATCTTTATTTTTTCTTATTCTATAAGAACACTATATGTCCATGCATGCACATACACAGTAAATGGAAGTGTCCCCCCTGTAGGCACAGATGTACGTACAATAGTAGTAGTAGAGAGTTGCCGTGGATAAAACCGGACAAACATGCGCCATCGACGGAAAGGAGGCACAAGTCTGCATGCGCCGAAAGAGCTAGCTGCACCTCTTTTTTCAGAGGTCACCTCTGTATGGTGAGCTCGCACTCGCAGCATGCCTGGCCAGGGCCGGCTGGCCCGGTCTGTGCAAAACACGTCCGGGACCGGGCCGGGAGCGGCGACTCCTGTGCGGGAGCACCTAGGTGAAGAAAGTGCGGCGTGCGCTGTAACGTAAAACCTGCATCTAGCTGCTACGTACTCACTCTCCCTACGCTTTTACATCGTGAGGTCGTGACAGATCGACAGCCGAGAGGGGGGGGGGCGGGGACGTGCCTCTCCTGAACACGAGTTGTGGAGATAAGCTAGAAAAGCTGGGCACGCACGAGAACTGGCACTACGCGAAACCTAGGCTTTGCCGAGTCCCTGGGGCTTTGCCGAGTGCCAAATTTCGGGCACTGGGCAAAGAGCCTCTTTGCCAAGTGTCGGCCGCGTGGTACTCGGCAAAGCGCAAACACAAGGCAAATGCTGCTTTGCCGAGTGTCCAATAGGCACTAGGCAAAGAGCTCTTTGCCGAGTGCCAGCCTGGTGGCGAGTGTCAGCCACGTGGCACTCGGCAAAGCATGTGGCCTCGAACTGTGACACGTGGTCGGGTCTTTGTCGAGTGCCGCCAGGCTGGCACTCGGCAAAGAGCTCTTTGCCTAGTGTTTTTTTTACACTCGGCAAAGCCAGTTTTTAAATTACATTTTGAAGCAGTAAATTAATCTAAATGAAAAAGTTTTTAACTACAAAATTGGTTAACTTATCAAGATGAACAATTTTTGTTTTGGTGATTTCTTCATTTGACAAACTTAAAATTAATTCGTTCACAAATCTTATATATCTCTCCGGTAGTTTATAAAACTACAAGAGTGATATATAATGTTTGTGAATAATATTAGAACCACAATATCGGATGCACAAATGGTCAAACAACCAAAATAAACTTTGTAGATCTTGACAAGTTATGAAAGTTTGTAGTTGATAACTTTTTAATTTGAAGTCATTTATTTATGCAAAACTGCGTTCGAATTTAAAAAATTAAAATTCGAATTTTTTAAAATACCTCGTATGGAGAAATGACCAAAATAAAAGTTGTAGATCTTGAAAAGTTATGAAACTTTGGTGTTGACAACATTTTGATTTGAAATCATCTTGTCAACAAAAACTACGTTTTAAATTGTCAAATTTGAAATTCAAATTTTTAAACGACCTCAGATGGAAAACTATCAAAATAAAGTTGTAGATCTCAAAAAGTTAGAAAACTTTGCAGTTGACAACTTTTTAATTTGAATTCGTTTAGAGCCTCAAATAAGCAAATTACACACCTGGTTTAGTATATATATATAGGTAACCGAAACGAAGATGGAACGTATATGTGTGTAGTGCAGTGGTAGAGGAGGCTCCAGGACTTGCGATTTCGAGGGAAACGGATGGGCGCTGTCCAGTGGGCCCCCCCCCCGTTTTAATAAAAGTTTTTCTCTATTTTTTTAGGATTTTTTCATTTTTTTTGCCGAGTGCCAAATATGTCAGCACTCGGCAAACCTTCGCCGAGTGTCCGATATTTGGCACTCGGCAAAGAGTCCTTTGCCGATATTTTCTTTGTCTAGTGCTCTTTGCCGAGTGCGGCACTCGGCGAAGCCGAGTGCAAAAGGCTCTTTGCCGAGTCTGATTTTGCTGTAGTGTGGAGATTTCAACGAGGGATATGGAATATGGTCAGTGTACTATACGTGGAAACCAGGAGATAGGGGCACAGTGTACATGCACACAGCACAGCCTTCTTTCGTTGTTACAGTACTATTTATTAACAATTTTTTAGCACAGCACAGTTGTTGGTCTCTCTCTCGCAGTCGCAGAGGAGAGGACAAGGTTATGGCCGCTTGCGTGTGCCATCAGCATCAGTCCATCTTGGTTTGTTGGTGGGTTCAGGTTCAGTGGCTCATATTATCATCTACTATCGTGCATGGCGTGTACGTGAGGCATCATGCATCCACGTTTTGGCCCGGGATTTGACGGTGTAGCCCTAACCCGCTAAGGCCTTGTTTGGCTGCACCTAAATACACCTCAATCCACATGGTTTGAAGTGAATTGGAGGAGAACTTGAACTAAATTACACCTCATCTCTCCCAAACCACGTGGATTGAGGTTTATTTGTGTGCAGCCAAACAAGGCCTAAGGGCTTGTTTGGCTATACCTAAATACACCCCAATCCACATGGGTGAGAGTGGATTGGAGGGAAACTTGAACTAAATTACACTTCAATCTCTCCCAAACCATGTGGATTGAGGTATATTTGTGTGCAGCCAAACAAGCCCTAACGTGCGTGCATGCATGCACATATGATCTTACTTTCCGATCGCATTTCTGATATATCGGAAATGAGCGAGGGCCGTCGAGCGTTGACATGCATTTTTTTTATTTGATTCAATTTCACGGTTTCTTAATCTCCTAATGGGCTTTGCCCAAAGTGTAGCTCCGAAAAGTGCATAGCAGTCCATGAAATCTGGGACCAACGCGAGTTTGGGCCGGGATCTCGCTGGATCCACCGGACGCGCGGGCTAGTCTCATGACTAATGACGACGGTAGTAGCAGCCCAGTGGCCTTTCTTCAACCGGTCACGGGCAGCCCATGTAAGTCACAGTTGGAAGGACCCCGATGGGCAGGCCCCCAACTCACGTCACCACCGGGCAGGCCGCAGCCCAACTGCGTGCATCTGACGTCTTGTCCGTGCACTACACTGTATGTAATTCGACCGAGAGGTTGCTCAAATTTTTTTTAAAAAAAAAATGTAATTCGACCGAGATGCTTGGAGGTTGGAAGTTGGAACCGTAAGACCGACCGCAGTGCAGTCCTGTAAACAATACTGCAGTATCAGATACAGAAAAAACTTGCTGCAGTGGATACTGTAAATAATACGCTATCAACTTTTCCTCCGCCAAATCTGGCGTCTCCCAGGACGACGCTGTCGCTAGCCTGCCATGTGCGCAGAGAGGCAGAAGACATACAAGGGAGAGGGAGGAGAGAGATGTAGTATGGGCCCCACTATTTGAAGTGACAAAAAAATATAATAACTATGAATCAAAAGTCAAATTAAATTCCGATTACACCATTGAATTCGTTATAATAATCCTTCAAAACAAGATCTCACATGAATATATTTAGATACAATTTATAGAAGATGACATGTGGGGCCGTTGTTAGTAGTTCATATAGAGTATGAGATATAGAGGATGATGGATGCGGAAGAAACGTGTATAGAGGATAGAATCTTGATGATTATGATATATAGAGCATGAAAATAGAGGATGATGAGTGCGGTTAGTCTAAGGGCGTCCGCAATGAGGCTGAGTCAGCTAGCTATTTGGTTGTACACCTCATCATCTATCCTACGTGGAAGAGAGAGAGCGTGCAAAAAAACTTGAGCCAGCGACTCCTTCGTCGCTCATCTCGCACATGGTACGATGCGCCAATCGCTAGCCTTCTCGCTTGCTGCTAGCTTTTCCACTAGCGTTTTCTACCGCACTCAGATCTGCTGCGCGCGTCAACCCTTCACCTCGTGCGAATCCATCATGCCTGCGCGCGCGCGAATCCTCCACCATTTGGCGCGAATCCTTCGTGCCTACGCGCGAAAATCCTCCACCAATATATCCTTCATTTTTCACTCGTTCTTCATACTCTGAACCCTAATCGAATCCTATCCAATAGAGGAAACAGAGAAGGGCGGCGCGGCGAGCGGAGGGCAGCGCAGCGAGCGCAGGGCGGGGCAGCGAGCGGAGAGAGCGCGGCCAGCGGAGGCCGACGCCCGTGCGAGCTGACAAAGCCGGCGAGGGCGAGAAGAAGTCGCGGCTGCCGGTGATGAGCTCGCGATCCAAGCGGCAAATGGCTCCACACCACCAGTTCAGGATGGACCTGCTCGTACTCTTGCTCCTGCATCCCAAACTGAATCTGCTCCTGCTCCTACGCGTCATTCATCTGCTCATATTCTGCGCTCTCTGTGTGTGGTGGTCCTGTGTTTCCTAATCTAGTAGGCCAATCAGGTAATCCACTTGGGGATTTATTTGTATACAGATTACTCATAGATTTATGTTGCCCTCTGTATGAAATGAATTTGTTTGTACAGATTTCTCGTTCATCTATTTGTTTATATAGATTTCTCGTTCATCCATTTGTTTATACAGATTTCTCGTTTATCCATTGCTCAGTCCACAAGAGAATGTATCTTATTTCATTTGCGGTACAGTTTAGGAAATTGCAAAGCCCACTGTAGTGGATGTGGACTCCAGCAGACAATGCAACTACACAAAGGATTAGATTTTGGTTTTTTTCAGTTTGATAATATAATCTGAATTCAGAAGCAAACCATCAAAAGATTTTTTTCCTATCACTGAATGAGTATCAGGGGGAAAAAAACGGACATGTGTATAGACCATAGTGTTACTAATTTCTCTAGTCCACAGAGTACAGTGTTACTATAATTTACTAATTTACTCTAGTCACAGAGCACTGTTAATTAATCTGGTAAGCTAACTTATTGTTTGTTTTATTGTTTTTTTCTTTTTTCCAGAAACGTTTGTATGTGTTGATTGGTATTTCTAGCAGACAAAGATGAAGGTTGTTGGGTCAGAGATAACTTTTGGCTTATGTTGCTTCTTCCTGAAGGGTGCAGTTTGGTCAGATTCCTTTTGGTCCATGTTGCTTCTTCCTGAACACAGCTTGTTCGTGTGCCTTTGGGCTTGTGCTTGAAAAAACATGTAATGGTGTTATGAACATGTATGGTTATTATTAGTTCATCGTGTAGTAACGTATGAATATTTTATTTTCTTCTTATGTTTAAAACCTTTAGTTGGTTATGCTATCAGTCAGTTATCTTTTAATTCAGCTATGTAATGTACTGTTTGAGTCAAGTCAAGATATATGCTATCAGTTTGTTATCTTTAGTTGGTTATAAAACCTCCACACAAAGAGACACAAAGATGATGCACAATATATCCATTCTCTCTCCATGTGTATGCAAGTATTAAAAGTACAAATAGCTAGCAATATAGATAGCTCTCTGGGCTGCTATCTTTTTCATGTATGACGTGGATGCCTTCTAGCTAACAAGCTAGCTAGATTGTTGCGGACGCCCTAACCGTGGGACGCCAACGTAAGCAGCGAAAAGGACCTCCGATCTTTCACGTGAACGAATATTTCTGCGGATTTTGCCGAAAACGCCATCTCTATCTCTGTTTAATGCTTGGAACACGTCGGGGGCGATACTACTCTGACGCCCCCCACCTGGCGCGCGCTGACTACGATCAACATGACCGTCCGTCCTACCGAAGAAGAAGAAGATCGGCCAACAGGTCAACGTCCCTTCCGGAGGCAAGCATGGGACGGAAGGATGCCGCCTGCGCCGGTTCAGTAACCAACCTGCCAAAGCGACGTGGTTTTGGAACGGGTAAAAAAGCGGAGGAGTAGATCAGTTGAGTGAGTAGACAGGGAAATCATGCTCGAGTCACCACCCCTTTGACCTGCCTTTATGTTGACAAACAAGCGAGATTGCAGGCGGTCAACATCAGCTGCAGTTAGGATTTCACGGCAGATAAGATCCTAATAGGGCGGAGAGGAGGGCTTGACACTGGTTCACCGGAACCGGACGATTCGATCGCCTTTCGGGTGGCCGGCGATTGCACCGTCAGGGGGCTCACGGCGACGAAGCGCTTAGAAAAACCAGTGATTGCGTCAGGGAAGGAGACCTGCACCTGTTTGTATTGTTGCTGTCGACGGCATTAACAGGGTCAAGCAGCTCATCAGGATAGGGTGCTTACAATACAATATAATACAGCTCGAGGGTTCTGAAAGCGATTCTGCCGAAGGCTCCAACTCCAACTGCTTGAGGTCGTAACTAACACCCTAAACAAAACTGGCCACTTTTCCCAAGGCGATTGCGATCGCGATGCATCCGATCATATTCATGCGTGCGTACGTACGTACGCTTCTGGAGCTGCGGCCAAAGCCCCCTGCGGCGTTTAATTTCCGTCCTGTCTGTCATTTAGCGGCGGGAACCCACTGCTCCCGCCGGGATTCTGCGCCCAAACCAGGGCTCCTGCAGTTGCAGCAGCGGCGTCCTCTGATCTCTAACTACTGGACGGCAGCAGGTGGCTCTCTCTCTGCGTTAGTTGTGTAAGTACGCCCTGTTTCGCTAACCACCTCTGTCTCTAGCGGCGGAGGCCGTGGCCAGCCCTCTTTTTGTCCTCCCTGACAACGATGTGATAGATGATCTCGCGGCCCGGCCGCGCGCCGGGTTTTATGTGACAGGATTGCGTTTGCGAGCTGTTGGTGTGTGTGTCATCAAGTGGTGATCGATCGATGGATGAGAGCCAAAAGGAGATTTGGTAGCGCGCGCTTCAATTCGTCAGGCAGCTGGGTGCTCTTTGGCTCTGCACTGTCTCACTGAGATGCTGCATGCTGCTGGTACTTGTGTTCAATGGTAGTTAGTAGGAGTGCTATACTAGTTTTGTGGTCTACTATAAGACGGGTGTCTGCGGTTGGAAGAGTTCGTTAGATCCACTCCGGTTTAGGGAACTGAACCAATCCATCCACCCGTAACTTTGTAGGAGTACTTGACTTGCTCGATGTTTTTTTTTTGTGTGTTCCGCATATTCGGTCAGGCACGCTTATCTGAACTCGGTCAACCGTACCGGCACGCGTGTCAGGACCTCGGAGACGCATTGCTAGCCCTGCCACTTTCGCAGCTGGGACTGGGAGCTTGGCTGTGGTATGTACTACTTACCATGTATGGTACACGTGCATAGTCAAGCAGAAGCAACAAGCAAGGCAATGATGATGGCTAGTGACAAAGAGCCATACATACAGTATGGTGGAGTAGAGCAGAACTGACAAATGACCATGCCACTGAATCAGGCACAAAGCAATTTCAGATTCAGCAGCGACAGCGTGGAGTTGCAGCGTGGGAGTACGAGTCCCCGGCACCGGAGAGTTTCCTTCCCGTAGACCACCTCAACGGGAGGAAGGAAAGATGCCCGCGCTCTGGCCAGTAGTGACCACTGACCAGTGATCAGAGATTCAGAGATGATGGGCGTCAATGGCATGGAGCGGGGACGAGAGACACGACAGGACGCGCGGCACGGCACAGCCGGCGAGCCTGCCGAGTGCCGATAGCCGCCGCCGTATTCGCACGCAGTCGCCACTCGCGCGTCTGCTTCCGCGTTTGGGCGCCGGGCGCGGGCGGGCGTGGCCGTGGCCGCGCACGAGCCGTCGCTTTCGTGCGGGGTCGGCATCCGTCCGCGAGACGCTGGGCACCACCAGGGGCGGGCGAGAGGCCTCGACGGCAGCCGGAATCTGGTCGGGCCCCGCGCGTGTCCAGGTATGCGCGGGCCGTGGGGGCACGCGTGCGCCCCGGCCGGCCCCGCGCGCCCACAAGTGCGCTCGACGTCGGCGTGACGCGTTGCTGCTAGCCGAGTCGTCTCGGTCCATGCATGATACGGAGTATGTATGCCATGCCCGGACGCCGACGACGCCTCGTGTCCGCGCGGGATTGCTTGCTGCCTAGAGCGCCAATTCGCCATCGTTGGTTTCTCTCCCGGCAGATCGATCGATCCATGGCAGTGTGGCGGCGCTGCCCGACAGCCCGAGCCCGATAACTTCTCATCGCACATCAGTGTGTCGCCTACGGCTTACAAGAAAAGTTGTGAACTACTGTAATTGAAGGTCACATCTTTCAATTTCAACTGGCCACAAACGTTCAGATTCTCGAAGAAGCGTACACAACCACGCTTCGGATATACTGTATATACAGTACATACATTCGTGGTCGTGGCAGTACGCCGTGCACCCATTTCGCTGACACTACACGCATTGTATCGACTAAAATCAGCATGCATCGACATTTCCATAGGTACAGACAGGTACAGGTACCTAGCTTTCTCCTCGTTTGCTACTCCCTCCGTCCAACAAAACATGCGATTCTCACATATCGAGGAGTCAAACATTTTGAACTTTGACCGAAGTTATATAAAAAAATACTAATATTTTTGATACAAAAAATATATCATTAGATTGGTAATAGAATATATTTTCATAATAATTTTATTTAACGACATAAATACCAATACTTTTTATTATAACTTTGGTCAAACTTGAATCAATTTGACCGGCACGGATCCCATAATTGCATGTTTTTATGGACGGAGAGAGTAGTTGACAGCAGTACGTACGGTATGGGGACGGAAAAACTCCAATGATCGATGCCTTGATAAGCGCGCATGCATGTAGGCCCACGAGGATAAAAAAAGGCGAGGCGTTCATGCATAAACTAGATCTTGAGGCAGCCAGGGGTACATCCAGCTTGTTGTCTTCTCGCGTTTGTCTGTTGCTGAAAGCAGATGACAGAAAGCCACAAAGGGGGGGCAAACAGGATGGATACATGGCCCAAATCTCACTCGACTTTGCACAATGCACACACACATACTATATGTCTATATACTATATGACGATGTGGTATACTCGTATATAATAGCCTGTACCTGCACTGCACACAGCCACACAGCACGCCCCAAGACAAGGTCCTAGAATTATGGACTTGTATTGTATCATCAGACATACTGATTGGTTTTCCAGGACCCCTAAAGCTCGTGAGCTCGCCGCACAAAAGCGCTGTGGCTGCTTCTTTCAAAGCTGGCAGTGCTTGCACTACAGTACTGTATATTGAAAGCCTGCCTCCATGCATGCATCGAGCTTGCTTTTCCGCATAGAAATAATATAGGGCGGTTTTGGTTTCGATTCAGGGAGGTGATGAGAAAGTGAAACAGAAAGAGAGTTTATATTCTCCTTTTCCGATTAGTTGCCAAAAGGTGATCACTGATCAGCTCATTTTTCCCAGTTCCAGCACCTTCTTTTCATTACTTAGGGTATGTTTGGTTCCACCCCTCTAAACTAATTTAGTCCTTTTAGTGGCTAAAATGTCAAACACTCTTACTAAAAGAGTGAGGGTGTTTTACATTTTAGCCACTAAAAGACTAAAGTTTAGAGAGGTGAAACCAAACATACCCTTATTATTAGTTTTATACACGGATTAGTACTCAAGATATGGATACGCTACGACGGACCACATGTGGTTGTTTTACTTTTGTCTTTAAGTCAAATTTCAATAATTTTAACCAAATTTATAGAAAAATATACTAAGATGAATAAGATCACAATAGTTTTATTAAAATCCACTATAAAATATCCCTTCACAGTGTGATTATTAGACAATGTAGCGGTCAATGTCCCCCTCTCCCCCTCCCCCCCCCCCCCCCCCCCGGTCTAAAAATCACTCGAAATTATATGTCAAAATCAAACCATGCATTGAATTTGCCGATAAAGTAACACTACCTGCTTGATATCTTCCTAATGTTTTTTCCCAAAAATCAGCAAGATAACTGCTGCACTGCACAGATTTATTAGAAGAAGAGCAAAAAGAACCACCAACGACCTTTTGTTCACAATGTTTTAAGTGGCTGGAAATCGACATGCAGCAAGATGGAACCCAGCTTTCACAGGACGAAAGCATAGCGATCCAGATCTTCGTTTTGGAGGCAAGATGCCATGATGGGTACGTAGAAGGTCCCCGCTTTTTCCTACCTGTGTGGTCCAGTAGAGGTGGCTCTGGTGAAGCAAGCAATACACGTTACGCGGGAATATTTTAGCCCATCTCAACGACAAAATGAAGTCGTATTTCAATTCAAAAGGAGGTATCTCAGTGTTGTTATACTGAGCACTGGTTTAAACTGAATGTTTCCCTTCATGTAGCCATTCCTTACCAGAGATATGATCACATTCTTTCTTTTACCCGGCCGGCCAGCAATACGAACTGGCATTAAAAAAAATTAGGCATACGCGCGCTGCCTTTTGTAGCTCGTTCACATGAGCATATATATACACTGAAAACGTCACTTTTGCCAGCCGGCCGTTCATGCCACTAGATCGACCTGCTGCTGTGTGTTCCTACATCTTGAGAGCCACCGACTCTATCTACTACACACATGAACATGCTGTGTATTGCTGTCAAGTGTCAACCTTTTCTGCCGAAGTGATTTAGACGGAGACCAACTCGGTAGATCGCGTCGTCCGTCGTTAACATTTTGAAATTACATACCGGCCGCCGGACGACACCCTATATATTTCTCTACCCTCATCTTCAGGAAGAAGCCATGCATGAAGCTCATGTAGCAGTGACTCAGGAGTAAACTAGTAGGCAGCACTACGAGCAAAGTATATCTATACCTTTTTGTTCTTCTTTTTTATTTGCTGTGTCCTACACTAAAGTTTTCTCCAGAAGGTATCCCCTGCAACTGCAAAAAGCTACTTTGAGCAAAGTTCGGTGTGAATCACGAAGAATGTACCGGCCTTACAAAAAGCATATGCATCAACGTTGCTCAGTTCCCTCGTTTGCAAAACTTTGTCCCATTTTTTGACAAAAATTTGAGTCGAACCAAGGGTTGTAATGGGCAACCGTTAGTTGCACCTTCAATCCTCTTTAGTTTAAATATTTGTAGAATTAAAGAGGGCTGGAGTTGCACCTAAGGGTCACTAATTTGCACCCTTAAGTTGAACTTTCAAAACTTTGATTACTAAGAACTTTTAAATATTTAGTATAGAAATGAAAAGATCATATGCATAGACTTCTCTTCAACAAAAATACTTTCATGAAAGTATATTAAAAATACTTGTACGAAAGTGCAAATTTGTTAATATTTTCATTATATTCTAATATATAATATAATGGTCAAAACTTTTTATGAGAATTTTTATGGGATGGGATACCCCTCACATATTACTTTTTATAGGGTTTTTACGGAAAACAAAAAAAAACATTACTTCTAACCAAGGTTTTAAATAGCGGGGCTATAGAAAATAGCGGCAGCAGCCTGTCCTGACCGCTATGCAACGCTATAGCGCCGCTATTCCCGTGCTATAGCGGCAGCTATATGTCATAACGCCAGATAGCTTAGCACGCTATAGTGGCGCTATAGCACGCTATTTAAATGCTTCAGACAACAACCAAACAACTATACAATAAACAATGACTAACCATATTTCCATGATAATCATAAGTTCATATTCATAATAATAATTAAATAACTTAATAACTCACAAATGATAAAGTCATAACATCCATGATAAATCATAACATCAATGAGTTGATAACATATTAGGATATTTCCATGATAAGTCATAAAAATAAGATAAGAGCAAACGACACACCTTAAGTATTTAATATCTAATAGTTTCAAAAGACAAGCCATAATTTTTTTCTAAGCCAGGAAAATGTCGATAGCGGCCATTTAGCGGCGCTGTGACGCTATTTCAATTTAGCGGCAAAATAGCGCGCTATAGCGGCAATAGCGTAAAAAAGAGGAATAGCTCCGCATCAAGTTCTTTTGGCCGTTATAGCGGCGCTATAGCGCGAAAATAGCGCGCTATTTTTTTCCATGCTCCTAAGTCCTCGTAAACTACACTCACTTTGGTCTCCAGACACAGAAGAAAAGAGTATTGCTTTCATTTCACCACCAAGAAACCTTTTGGAGCTAGATTTTAAGAGTCACCTTTAATTTGAAATGTTTCACTTAACACTAGGGAGCAAAAAACATCCAAAAGGATGTTTCACACCAACTCTAGTTCATTTCAGGCAGAACGTCGGTAGCCAAATGAATTGAGCCAGTGATTTTGTTTCAATAGAGAATTGTTTTTAAGAAGTGTGTGTGATCTGAAACATTTATGGTAGAATATAGATCTCTACCAAATAGGCCCTACAATATATATAAAGTATTGGGTCTGTTTGACCTCTAAGGCTCTAAGAAAATGTTTTCAAAATTGCATTGGTGGAATTAATTTATATATTGGTGCTTATGATGTGGCAATATTATCTTCCTTTAATACATATTCGCTTTTAGCACCTTATTTTGTATGTGCACTTTTTGTCAAATTGCAAAAAATTCCCCTGCTTCCTGAACTTTTTGATAAATGATATAGATATCTCAAGCAACCCACAGGCTACATTTTTTTTTTTTGCGAAAGATGGCTCTATAGGCGTTTCAGGGAGAGAAGAGCTGACAGAAAGAAGGACAAAGGCAAGCAGAAGAATTTCACACGGTTAACTGTTGCAACGGGAGGTCATAAGTGAGTTAACCATCTCCTTCGTACTTTTCGAAAAAAGTGCAAAGCGGCAACCACATGATTTCCCTTTGTACCGAAGCAAATACATACTGTATCAATCAACCTCGCGCTAGCGCTGTTCGAGGTCAACAGGTCCAAGGAATTATGCAGCTAGCGGTATTGACTACCAGCTGTGTATAATTCAGGTCACGCCACATTCAGTAATCTCCTCAGGTAGTTTTTGGATAAAATTTATCATGCATGTGGAAAGCGGCATGCATGCATGCACCTCTGCCCCTGCAAAATTCGTTAGTTTTTTATGGATGATCTGCAGTCAATCTGTAGCTTTCTGTGTGATCATTTTGACGTGAAGGCCATACTAATCATAAAAAACATCTAACTTTTAATTTTGTAAACTCTATTCATCGTCGTCAATAATAGTTTTCGAATCTATTTTGTTTTTCTAAAACATTATCCACCTATATTCGTAATTATGAAAAATACATAAATTAATTATGAATTTGCATCTAATTATCTACTTCTACCATTATGAAATATATTTTTAAATAACCTCCTAAAATTACACATGAATAACTCATCTCTATCATTATTAAAAAAATAATTTAAAATAATCCTGTAAATTTGTATCTGAATTATCCACATTATCATTATGAAAGATAATAAAAAATAACCTCTAAGTTTGTACCTAAATTAGTCAAAATTTTCATTATAGATAATATAAAGAAACAACTTTGATTTGTATATAGAATTCCCCTTCTGAAATTATAGAAAACTAAAAAGGCCTCAATCTATGTATTTAAATATTAATATAAGCTATTATGCAAATAATTCCATAGCCACAAAGTAAGTTATATATGTTTTCTACAACACTGTTAATTAAATGTAAAAAATGGTATTTGCGACTATGTAGATAAAATCATTCGTAATAATTTGACAAAAATCGAAAAATGTTACCATAACAAACCATAGAGAAACGTGTAGGTGTTTTTACTTCCAGCTATGATTATGAGGTGTATTACACGTAACATATATAGTAGATAGTAGCCACACGGGACACAAAGTATATATGTACTCACTCCGTTCGGTAAAACATGAAATTCTAGTTTTAGTATAGTGTCACATTTTAGTATCTTAATTTAAACAAATATAGATAAAAATATAGATAAAAAATATATTAGTATTTATAATGTCAAATAAACATAATTATATTAATTGTGAAATATATTTTATAATAATTTTTTTAGGTTAATAAATATTAATAATATTCACTAAAAATGTGGTCAAAGGAGTAGTATTTTTTTTGGCACGGAACTCATGGTTGTATATTTTTGCGGAAGGAAAGAATATTAATTTAGATAGAGGGTGTCCTACGTCCAATGTATATGTGGATACTATTGTCTGTGTTTGTATGCGTCAAGGTGCTGCAATGCAAACGATAACATTAATTGTCACAAGATGTGTAAAAAAATTCTAAACAACTCCAACAAAATTTAGAATGATCTTACCACTAACTCGGCTGACTCTAATCACCATTCATACTAATAGCCATCGGATATGATATATTTTTTTCAACATTTGTTCACCTCTGCCGCTATAGAAAAAACCAATATAAACAAAAGAGTTTTAAATTAATTTGGGGATTATTTTTTAGCAATTAATAATTTTAAAGTAAAAAGGAAAACCAAATTCGTGCATCATCAGACATGGGCTACAACATGAGCCACTATAACTTAAACTAAGGTTTCAACTAAATGCATATTTAAGATACATGTGAGTGCAACGCAAAGGAGAAAATACTACGTATATGGACAATAAAATATATAGACTAATAGTTGATAAGTTTATATAGCAATTAAATATAGAATATAAAGTATTTATAATGAACAAAGAAGAAAAGAGTGCAAATCAATGTAAGTTGTTTCATTAGCTGTAAATATTAAACATGGTCATCTGCTTATGTCTCGTGAGATTCTTACCCACACGAAGCACAATTTAGGTCAATCTCAATGAGAATTTCATCTCTCAGTTCTCAATGCCCTCAATTTTTGAGAACAGTGTAGAAAAGTTTTATCCCCAAGAAACTCTCTCTACTCTAATGGAACTCTTATCATCTCTCTCATTAAATTAGTGACATGTCAACGTACAATATTTAATAATACCTATGAAACTCGATATATGAAATCTTCATTGAGACTCGACAATAAACTACTCCTAGTTACCAAAATTTGTATAATAACGCTACCTCTTTTTCACACTTGATGAGATTTATTTGCAATTGTATCTCCTTGGGTACGTTAGTATGTACTCCCTCCGTATCGGAAATAAATGTCATTTTTGACAAGTTTGAGTCAAACAATGTGAATATAAATCATGAATAACTTTTAAATTATTGAGTTTAGAGACGTAAAAATCATATAAATAAACTTGTCTTGAAAATACTTTCATAAAAATATACATATATCACTTTACAACAAATATTGGTTAAAGTTACACTTTGAAGACCGTGTCACTATCCTAAACGACATCTAAAAGCGATAAGCGATACGGAGGGAGTACGTATGTATATCTCTCGAAAGGACAAAAAAAATATCAAAAGACAAACATGAATGAATAAGCTGATGGGTGCAGTATTCCTGATAACTATTAACTGGCAATAACCAAATACGTACAACATTGCCACCTAATATTTGACGACAAAACATTCTCTCTCTTTTTTTTTGACAGAACATTAAGAAAAGAAAAAGGGAATGTAAGACCGCTCATGACAAGACTACTGTATAGCTACTACTCCCATTGGGTCCATCCCATCCCAAAGGTCAGACTCTTGCCTTCCCCTGTGTACAAGTTCACCACCACCATTGTCTCTCTGATTGATGCTCAACGCACACGCGCCGCTGAACCCTTCATTCCATATATATCCAGATTCCCCTCCTGCCTTTCCTCCCGTCCAGCCCACCTTTCTGCCGCACCACACCTCGAGCGAAGCGAAACAAGCCCCCCGCAAGAAGAGCCAGAGAGATTTTCCATCTATCCATGGCCGATCAGTGGTGGATAGTACCTCTCACAGGAGTCACGGCGCGTCGGCGTGCTCGGCCGCCGCGCCGCCGCCGCCGCCGCCGCTCACGGTCACGGGCGCAGGATGACCTGCGGCTGGACTCCCCCCCACCGCCGCCGTAGCCGCTGAGTCGACGAGCTCTGTAACCTTCCAGGACCCCTACAGGAGCTCCACCCATCAGCAGCCTCTGTCTGATGCCGCCTCGTCGCTCGTGGTCCACACATGGACTGGACGCAAGCCTTCTTGTAAGTTAGCTTAGCTATACATGTATATATATAGCTTCGTCGTCGTCGTCGTCCATCCTTGGCATCATCCATGTGTTCTGGGGTTTCTAGCTTCATGGCGTGGGTAACTAACGACATCCGATCTTGCATGAGCTTTAATTAGGAGCGGGAGGAGTGATACCAGCTTCCAAGCCGTGCTCCAAGAACAATCCCCCCGATAAACGATCCATTAATCAGGGACGAGGCGACATGAGCGCCGCCGCCGGCTTCTTGGTCGACCAGCAGGCGCAGCTAGCACCGTCGCCGTCCTACGGCACGGCCATCGCAAGCTCTATTCGACGACGCGGCGGCGGTGGCGGTGCACAACATTTCGATGTACGGAGACAGCGAGTCCTCGGTCAGCTACGACGCCGCCACGGCGCGTCGATGCAGCTTACTTCCCAGCTGCTCAAGACCTCGGTGCCGGCGGCGGCGTCCACGCCGATGCACGGCGTCGGCGTCGGCGTCGGCGCTCCGATGCAGTACTTGCCCGCCGGCAGTTACCTGCCTTTCGGTGGCCCGCTGCCGTCTCACCTTCTCTTGCAGGCCCTGCAGGCGGCTAAGCCAAATAGCCGCAGCAGCTCCAACGCTACCTCTCTGACGGTGAAGGTAATTAATAAGAGACATGCACGAGATAAAGTCACGGATCTAGCTCGAATTCTTGATGAGTTTCAATTCACAGCTGCTATCGTCTCTATTCTAGGGTTTTTGTTTCGTCAAGCCATAGCCTCAGTTTCGCTTGCATCCACTCCATCCCGTGCCTGTCTGTCTCTCTGTCTGTCCAGGACGACTGCTCACCACCGGCGCCGACGAGGAAAAGCGTCTCCGAGCCACCTGCCGCCGCCGCGAAAAGGCCACGGATCGAGGCGCCGTCGCCGCTGCCGACTTTTAGGTGAGAGCGATCCGAGTTGTGGTTTCTTTTTTTTTTAATCTTCATTCAAGCATGCAGCAGTTGGCTAAAACTGTGTCTCTTTTTGTTCCTTTTGATTTGATGAATGACATTTCCGATTTCCGTCTGGTGCATCACATCGATGGATGATGATGACCTTAGAGTCTGGACTGCTAATGTTGTTTTTCCTTCTCTTTTCATTTGCTCGCTTTTGCGCTGCGCAGGTGAGGAAAGAGAAGCTAGGGGACAGAATCACTGCGTCCAGCCAGCAACTATCTCGCCTTTTGGAAAGGTATTAGTTCTTTCTGTTCTGCGTCAAGTCCCTCGCATTCCTCGCCGTTCCAATTAATTAGCAATATGAGAGAACACAAGTGATCTGATGCTAGAACTCATCTTGGATAAGACCTGACGGATCAATCTTTTGGTTATGTATGGGTCTCATGCTTTAGAAGACTGTACCGCATCGGTTCTTCACGAGGCCATCGAATACATCAAATTCCTTCACGATCAAGTTGCGGTGAGTATATCTTAATTAAATGCCACTGTAAGCTGCCTTAAAATATCTGTGGCTATACACACATTTTGTTCATTTATATTTTGCCCATTTTTGCTAATCCATATCCTATATGATATGTCTTGCGATACACTACACCCGCAGTCATTGAGCTCTCCCTACTTGAAAATGGGATTCCCATGAAGCAATTCCAGCACAATAATCCCAAGGTAGTATACATATATATATATATATATATATATATATATATATATATATATATATCAAATTTTGCTTCTAGCGCGCAGTTTCCTTAATGAAAAACAACTACCAGCCTTTGGTACTATATTCTCATATCATTTGCCTCCTCACTAGAGCTCCGAGGATTCCAGGACAACGGTGACACAAAGCAAGATCTGCGGGAGCCGAGCTGTGCTTGTCCAGTGGCGAGCACGTACACGTGGCGGCAGAGACGCCGGAGTTCTGGCACCCTACATTTGGAGGGCATTCCTTAGAGAATATATACTACTTCTGTACTAGTTTATAAGCGCTTGCATTGGTACGGCACACGTGCTAAAATTAAATAAAACAGCAACGTGTACTCGCTTCTTTCGTGAATTACAAACAAACGCACTAAAAAAATGTTCTGGCGCTAATCAAAGCAACTCATGCATGTGTCTTATCAAAACGAAGTTGTACAATGGTGATCAGTTGCAGCTAAGTAAGCTTGATGAGACGAAACGCAACAGTTATGATGTCGCCCCAGCAATCGGGATGTTTTGCAAGGGAAAATGGATATGATAAATAGGTGCTTGCTACTGGTGGCCGGTCTTTCTACGACAGGCTAAGTATATATACATACACTAGTACAGAACAGGCCTATTGCCCCGGGCCATTTTGGCCTTTAGCCCCGGACATGGAGCCGGGGCTAAGGAATCGGGACTAAAGCCCCGACCTTTAGCCCCGGTTCCATGGCCCGGGCTAATGGAGGGACCTTTAGCCCCGGTTGGTAACACCAACCGGGACTAAAGAGGCCAGCCACGGGGGCCCGGCTGGAGGCACCTTTAGCCCCGGTTGGTAACACCAACCGGGACTAAAGGGGCCTCCAGCCGGGCCACCGTGGCTGGCCTCTTTAGTCCCGGTTGGTGTTACCAACCGGGGCTAAAGATCCATCTGCTTTTTTCTTTTTTCTTTTTCTGTTCTTTTCAATTGGTTATTGTTTTTTGGTTTTACAATTACATTAGGTTTTCTAATACGTATTCTTCGCTGCTAATATATTCTATTATATTAGGCCAGTTTCAAATACACGTATTATTCTTCGCTGCTAATAAATATATATAAACACATAAAATTTACAATTACACACAAATGAAATATGAAACTATACATATATATATAATATAGAGCTAGCTATACACACATATGTACATAAAATATACAACATTATCCATCATGCATGCTTAACTTGATATTTACACACAAATATAATACCGTTCCTAACTTAGAGGTCATACAAGTGTTCATCTTGGTTTGGCTTCATTGGTTCGTCTTTATTAAACCAATACTCGGTGCCAGACTTAAGGACATGGTCATTAAGGAAGCCCGCGATGGTCTCTTGAATTGCTTTGAGGCGGACCTTATCCATCACCTGGTTCTTCAACCATGTCTCCTTCAATTTGGATTAAAATAAAAAGAAAGTATTAACATACATAATATTTATGTAATAGCAACAAAAAATAAAATAAATTTATTTACATGTTACGTACTTGCTGACTCTGTAAAGGAGTTCTTTTTTCATACACCGTCAGGAACTCGCAAACATAGTACCCACATAAATTGTTTCCCGGTGACTGCCGTAGAACCCACTGTACAATATGTAAAAAGAGTACTCTCGGTTGAGCGTGCGTCTGCTGAGTGATGCTAATTAAGGTAAAGAGGCAGGGAGGTACTCTACAACTTACATTTAGGACTAGAGGATCAGGAAGTTGCGCTTTCAGATCCGGACGGTGTTTCTGAACAAACCAAGTCCAAACCCTTCACAATAATTGGAACGTTAATTAACTATTGCAGAGTTAAAGAGCTATAGCAAGAATCAATATTTAAAGATCACATTACCCTCGGATAATATTAATCATATCTTGGTAATCTTCTTGTGGTTTTCTCAGAGAGTCATAGATTAGCAAACGACTCTCGTGGAGATCGATCACCATTAGAATCCAGTGAAAACTGCATTTATGTTTATATAGTCAACACATATATATATCTTTATGTCAACCTATAATAAAATGTGCATATGATAACAAAACTCACCTAAAGTTGTAGGGGAATAGTATATATCTTTTGTCCCTTTGGTTTACCAAGAACCTCCGCAAATTACTCTCTGTTTGAGTTTTCCATGCATCCGAGTGAGTATTGCTTGGGTGCTTGAAGACGATATATGGATCGATGAAACCAATCTCCTTGTCATTTTTATGCCTTAGTTGTCTCATCATGTTTCTGCACATGTTTACAAACGCTTGCTAGCAGTGTGAGGATAATTACTTATACATATACATAAGCTAAAGTGAGATTATTAAAGGAAACAATCACTTACAGGCAAAAGCAGCTGACGAGAGATTTGTCGAGAGCGTCCATGTGGCAGAGCTGATGTAACTCATTAAACTGAACATATATGATGTCATCACCACGGAAGTAATCATGGTCTCTAATTCTGACGCAAATGTAGTCATCAGCTTTTCTGCCACACGCCGTAAGGTACCACTGATTTAGCAAGTGCATCTGTGTACCAAGATCCCTCAGGGCCGCTGGGTTGTATAGACTTTGGCCATATACATATGCCCTCTTCCATTTATCAACTTCTGGAGCACTTTTGATGCCTGCTTCTCCGAGTATGTTTTCCACATTCAAACCAGTTTCCTCAAAAATGCGAGCAGTTGCGCAGGATCAACGTCTCCATATGCTCGTTGTATGATTTCCATGTTTGTACCGTATTCATTATCAACAACTAGATCTGGCACTGATTGCTTCTCTTGTTCCCCGAGCTGTGGGACACCCTTTCCTGCCTCTCTCTTCTTCTTGCTCTTGGCCTCCTCAAGTGATTTGCTAAGTGTGCGATCATAGTCTGATTTTGGCGAAGCCTTACGGGCAGCACGTACCTTTTTTTGGTGAGCGTCCACAGTTTGCCTTAGTTTTTCAGGACGAACAAAAAGGTACGGCTTCTCCGGGTTTCGCTTTGCTCGACCACTAGCAATGGCAGCTTCGAAGAACTTGTTACAGTCTTTTTGCACTGCACGCGTCAGTCTCCTCCTCGGTCATGTCATATGCAAGTTTTGTCATCTTGGGAGCTGATTTTCTCACAGGTGCTTTCTTCTTCTTCTGGAGGTGGTGGGGCTGACGCCTTTGTTTGTGTGACAGGCCTCTTCTTTGTTGGCGGTGGAGGTGTTGGAACCCGCCGTGGAGATGGGGCAGGTGGCGGTGTCGGAGCCCGCTTTGGAGGAGATGGTTGGGTCGGTGGCGGTGTTGGATCTCGTCGTGGAGGAGATGGGGCCGGTGGCGGCGTTGGATCACGCCGTGGGGGAGATGGGGCCGGTGGCGGTGTTGGATCCCGTCGTGGAGGAGATGGGGCCGGTGGCGGTGATGGATCCCGTCGTATTTGATCTTGATCATCATCGTCCGCAACACTGTGATCATGTGGTGAATGTAGAATTGGACTTAGGTTGGGGGATGTCCTGCTGCGAAAACAACATGGTATGAGTATCCATTTATACTATTAGCTCACCAATACTATTAAGTTTCATTCACTAATTTCATACACACCTAGGGATAGGTTGTTGAGGAGGAGGAGGTGATACGCCAGGAATTATGATATAGCGCTTGCGCCAACATATGAATGTCTTCTCCGCTTCTCCTAATGTATTCTCGCCATCACCTCCTTTAATGTCAAGTTCGACATTCTCGTAACCTTTTACCACCCTGTCCACCGAGACGCTAGCATATCCAGGAGGTATTATTGCTCCATGACTTCTTGGTGTCTTCGTAGGATCGATAGGAGATACAACACCTATAGCCACCATGACTGTGGTATTCCCCTGTGGAATGTGCAGTTCACATGTCGTGAGAGGCTCGGTGATGTCGTCCACAGGAAAGCGCAGTGCTGCGTCTGAGACCTCTGTGGAAGCGCAACTGCTTTTCATTTGCTCAGGGGGGCTGATATTGACTCCCGGCTCTGATGCAGATTGCCTTTGCATTGCTAACTGCACTTGCCTTTTTATTTCCTCGTTCATTCTGCCTTCAAGTGCTTTTTCTCGCTCAACTGCTTCAAGAGCCGCGGCCTGTGACTGAATAACCATTTCTTTTCTTCTAACCGGCGCATGCGCTGTGCCTCCTCCTCCTTCTTTCTCGCGCGGCTTCTATAGGTCTCTTTGTCCTGAGGGAAGGCATGTACCCATGACAGCTCCCCATAGCCTCTGGTTCTCCCACCATGTTCAAGATTCTCCAGGGCGTATGTCAGCTCGTCCTTGTCTCTGTTCGGCTGCCACCTGCCACTGGCAGCCATTTCTCTAGCATAAACAAATCTTTCTGCTGCTCTTTGGAGTTTTTCGCCATAGTGTACCCTTCCTGTTTGTTGGTCCAGGCTTCCTCCATGACCAAAAAACCAATACTTGGCGCGCTCAGGCCAGTTTATCGATTCTGGTTCAATGCCCTTGGCTTGCAACTCTCGTTCCATTCTTTCCCATTTAGGAATGGCACTCTTATAGCCACCTGATCCCAAGTGATGGTGGTATTGTTTTTGTCGGGCATTCTGCTGGTTCCTTCTGATCCGTGCCTCACTCTCTTCTGATTTCTTGAATTCTACAAACTCATCCCAAAATGGCCTCAACTTGACGTAGGCCTTAGTGTTGAAATCCGGAGTTTGGTCCTTCTTGATAAATTTGTTGTATAAGTTTCTTCTTCCAGCCCTGGAATAGTGTTGCCATTTTCTTCATAGCCCAGTCCCGAACTCTGGCCTTCAAATTTATATCTTCTGTTTCAAGTGTGAAATGTGCAAGGACCTCTTGCCAAACCAGTTCCTTATCAAGATCAGAGACAAAACTTATATCAGGAGCACTTGCCTTTTTCTTCCATTCACGAGCACTGATCGGGATCTTATCCCTTACAAGGCACCCACAGTGGGCAACAAATCTTGTGCATGTTCTCCAAGTACTTGGCCTGTTTCCTCGTTGAATTCTGAGATAATGTACCGGCCCTCCAACGGCTTCTTCGGACCTCGTACGGTCCTACTCTTCCCGGTAGTCGTTGTCGATCCGGAGGGCTACATATGTAGGAACAGTAGATTATAAATACATTTATAAATAATTTAGAATTTCATGTGCACATAGAGATTATTGTAGGTATATACCTCGCCAGTATTTTCTTGCATTATTTCTTCATAATCGGCAAAGTATTGACTGCCGTCATCTACTTCTTGATTATTGTTATCATCACCTGCTAAATTTTGATTAGCGCCGCTGTTGATTAATTCGTACATTTCCTCCTCCATGTTGTCAACTGGGTCGGCCATTTCTGCGAATGACATGGAGGATAATAAACACCATATTTTTGCAACTAACGTGCATAGGGTTTCGGGTTTTGGGTTTCGGGTTTAGGGTTTACGGTTTGGGGTTTGGGGTTTAGGGTTTGGGGTTTGGGGTTTAGTGTTTGGGTTTCGGGTTTGGGGTTTAGGGTTAGGGTTTGGGGTTTCGGTTTAGGGTTTAGGGTTTGGGTTTGGGGTTTAGTGTTTGGGGTTTAGTGTTTAGGGTTTCGTGTTTGGGGTTTCGGGTTTGGTGTTTAGGGTTAGGGGTTTGGGGTTGAGGTTTTGGGGTTGGGGTTTAGTGTTTGGGGTTTAGGGTTAGGGGTTTGGGGTTTCGGGTTAGGGTTTAGGGTTTAGGGTTTGGGTTTAGGGTTTGGGGTTTAGTGTTTGGGTTTCGTGTTTTGGGTTTCGGGTTTGGTGTTTAGGGTTAGGGTTTGGGGTTGAGGTTTAGTGTTTAGGGTTTCGTGTTTGGGGTTTCGGGATTGGTGTTTAGGGTTAGGGTTTTGGGGTTTAGGGTTTGGGGTTTAGGGTTTGGGGTTTCGTGTTTGGGGTTTCGGGGTTGGTGTTTAGGGTTAGGGTTTTGGGTTTTAGGGTTTGGGGTTTAGGGTTTAGGGTTTTAGGGTTTAGGGTTTAGGGTTTAGTGTTTAGGGTTTAGGGTTTGGGTTTGGGTGTAGGTTTTGACAACATTAAAAATAACATATATCCATGAAGACTATATTCGTAAAATAACACTACCGACATGATCGAAAAGTCATATCCAAGTGATTATTCTATAAACATATCCAAGTGATTATTCCATAAACATATCCAAGTGATTATTTCATAAACATATATATGACCGATATAAATAAATGTTTACATATCTAAACCAAATTATCTAAGTGATTATTCCTCCTCCATCTAACACATGCAAAGGACACACCGTTGATGAGAGGACGACGACGGACGACGGCGAGGATGATGTCGCGGTGAGGACGACAACAGACGACGCCGAAGATCACGTTGCGGTGAGGATCACACGGTGAGGATGACGGCGGACGGCGCGGTCAACGCGACCAATCTCTTTTATCTACATGTGTGTAAACATAATATTTTGTTAGGGTAAAAACTATTTTCTATTTTCAATTCATATGGATTTCTATTTTCCTTTTCCTATTACACACACAGTGCACACACACTTTAATTACACACTACACACGCACACGCACAAACACTTCACACACACACGCACGCGCGGTGGCACTCCTCACCGGCAGCGCGAGGACGGAGGCACACGCCGGAGCGGCCGCGAGACGACGGCGAGGACGAGACACGACGGCACAAGGGGAGCAACGGCCGGCGGCGAATGGCGAGGATGTCACGACGGGGCACCTTTAGTCGCGGTGAGGATGGCGGCGACGGACTACATGTGTAAACATACTATTTTGTTAGGGTAAAAAACATTTTCTATACATATTTTCTATAAATATATATTCATTTTTCTATGAACATATATAATTGTCCAAAGGAACACATGATTCATTCTTTTTTCTTTTTCTTTTTCTTTTTCTATACACTGCACACACACACACACGGCGAGCAGACCGGCCGGCGAGCACCACCACGGCGAGCAGACCGGCCGGCGAGCACACGCACACACAACACACGCACACACCGCGAGCATCACCACGGCGAGGACGACGGCGCGCGCGAACGGCGAGCACCACGACGAGGACGACGGCGCCGGCGAGCACCACGGCGAGCAGACCGGCGGCGAGCACACGCACACCAACACACCACACTCTCGCGAGCACCACCACGGCGAGGACGACGGCGCGCGGCGAACGGCGAGCACCACGACGAGACGACGGCGCCGGCGAGCACCACGGCGAGGACGGCAGCGCGCGCGCGCGGCGAACGGCGAGGACGAGTCGCGCGGCGGCGCGCCCGCGCGAGAGGAGACGCGGCGAGGGCCGAAGATCGACGGAGGGAGGAGGGCGGCGCGGGAGAGGACGACGGGGAGGCGGACGTCGGCGAGAGAGCTCGAGGAGGACGACGGAGGAGGAGGCGGCGGCTCGGGCGTCTGACGTCGATCTGAGGAAGGAGGGCACTGTGTCCTATATAGGCGGGGAGGCTTTAGTCCCGGGCCGTGGCACCGCCCGGACTAAAACACCTTTAGTCCCGGGGCGTAATCCCACCCGGGACTAAAGGGGGTGACTTTTAGTCCCGGGTGGTATTACGGCCCGGGACTAACACCTTTAGTCCCGGGGCGTAAGCCCACCCGGGACTAAAGGGGGTGACTTTTAGTCCGGGTGGTGTTACGGCGGCCCGGGACTAAAGGTTCCTTCAGTCCCGGGTGGTGCTACGGCCCGGGACTAAAGGGTCTTCTCCCGCCTTTATTTTGGGTTTTCTGTGTGTTTGGGTTTTGAATTAGGTTTTGGGTATATTAATATGTTGTAATACTTGTTATTTGCATAGTAAATTCAATATTTGGCATAAAATTACTTAAAAATAACATTTGTGTTTCCTTTTACCTTATTGTATAGTAGAAAATTTTGTAACATAAATTCTTTTCTTTTCTTATAATAACAAATATAAATGTAAAGAAAAATTTATATTTTGTTAATGCAAAAATAAAATGTTAAATTTAAATATCTGAAACAACCGGTGCTCGATAGGAAAATATTTTTTGTATTATATGAACGTTAAATTTTGGGTTGTTTATCTTTTATTGTCCAAATAAGTTGGCACGGGTGAGGAAACCAATAAGTTTGTGTTTTTTTCGGAGATGGTTTGCTACTTTTTCCGGTTTAACTGAATTACCGCACACTTGCACCCATAATTATAGGTTCAATTGGGCCTACCAACAAAATAATCCAGAATTGAGCCAAACTTTTACCAACTTTTATCTCATTCGACATAGAAAAATGTAATAATTAAAATAATGATCAGAAAAATCTAACACCACTTGTGGGGCATCAAGTTGGGCTCATATGCTTGCCAAAAATAAATCAAGTCATTTCGACAACGACATCAACGAACCATGACTATGCATAATCATTATTAGCTGTAATATATAATATTAGTTAAAACATCACTATATATATATCAAGCGGGTACACTGGTGATCTTTTTCTTGACGTATGTTCCTTGGTCATGATCATGTCGTAACCATGGAGTCTCCTCAGCATTTAGCAGGATGCTTGGGTCTTTGGTAACACTGAAGGGCGGTATTCGGTCATCCCTTTCATAATCTTCTGACATGTCTGACTTGTCCTCAATTCCCACGATGTTTCTTTTTCCTGAAAGAACTATGTGGCGTTTTGGCTCTTTGGTTATTTATCATCATTTTTCCCTCTCTTGGGTTTTGTAGACATGTCTTTCACGTAGAACACTTGAGTCACATCAGCAGCAAGGACGAATGGTTCACCTTTGTATCCAATATTGTTGAGATCCACTGTTGTCATTCCATACTCCTTGTCAACTGTTACTCTCCGGCTCCGGTCGCCTTGACCCATTGGCATCGGAACAAAGGGACTTTAAAATCAGGTGCGTAGTCTAGTTCCCAAATCTCCTCTATGCGGCCATAATATGTTTGCCTCTTCCCAGATGGGTCTGTGGCATCTACGCGAACACCACTGTTTTGGTTCGTGCTCCTTTGATCTTGGGCCATGGTGTAAAATGTGTTTCCATTGATCTCATACCCTTTGTACGTGAGGATGTGCCATGACGGTTGCCTAGCCAACAAATATAGTTGCTCATCAATATTGTTATTACCCAGACATTCCTTTCGCAACCAAGTGCTAAAAGTATTCATGTGCTCACGTGTTATCCAAACTTCATTCTTCTCTGGAAATTGGGATCGTAGGAACTCCTTGTGTACATCGATATATGGATCCACCACGGCTGAGTTTTGAAGAACTGTGTAGTGCGCTTTATTGAAATAATCATTCCCCGTACCGATATATGTTTTCTTCCCTAGTGTCCCCTTTCCACATAGCCTCCCCTCGTGCCGCGATTCAGGAACACCAATCGGGTCAAGGTCAGGAATGAAGTCAACACAGAACTCAATGACCTCCTCTGTCCCGTAGCCCTTGGCGATGCTTCCTTCTGGCCGAGCACGTTGGCGAACATATTTTTTCAGTACTCCCATGAACCTCTCAAAGGGGAACATGTTGTGTAGGAACACAGGACCGAGAATATGAATCTCCTTGACCAGGTGAACTAGGAGGTGTGTCATGATATTAAAGAAGGATGGAGGAAACACCAACTCAAAGCTCACAAGACATTGAACCACATCATTCTGTAGAGTAGCCAGTTCTAGTGGATTAATTGCCTTCTGAGAAATTGCATTGAGGAATGCACAGAGCTTCACAGTGGCAAGACGTACATGTGGAGGTAGAATTCCTCTTAAAGCAACCGGAAGCAATTGCGTCATAAGCACGTGGCAGTCATGCGACTTTAAGTTTAGGAATTTCTTCTCTTGCATATTTATTATTCCCTTTATATTGGAGGAGAATCCAGATGGGACCTTGATGCTGTTTAGGCATTCAAACATGATTTCCTTCTCTTCATTGCTAAGAGTGTAGCTAGCAGGTCTTAAGTAATGGCGTCCATCATCTGTCTTCTCTGGATGTAGGTTGTCTCGTTCTTTCATGCGCTGCAACTCTTGTCGTGCTTCAAGTGTATCCTTAGACTTCCCGTACACACCCATGAATCCTAGAAGGTTGACACAAAGATTCTTTGTCAGGTGCATCACGTCGATCGCGTGGCGGACCTCTAGTACATGCCAATAGGGTAGCTCCCAAAATATTGACTTCTTCTTCCACATGGGTGCGTGTCCCATAGCGTCTTTCGGAACAGGTTCACTGCCCGTCCCCTTTCCAAAGACTACTTTCACATCCTTAATCATCTCAAGTACATCTTCCCCAGTTCTGTTGCGAGGCTTGCTCCGGTGGTCTGTCTCACCTTTAAAATGCTTGCCTTTCTTTCTAACCTGGTGATTCATCGAAAGAAATCGACGATGCCCAAGATACACTACCTTTCTACATTTTTTCAAATATACACTATCCATGTCATCAAAACAATGTGTGCATGCATTATATCCCTTGTTTGACTGTCCTGAAAGATTACTTAGAGCAGGCCAATCATTGATTGTTACGAACAACAATGCTCGCAGGTCAAAGTGTTCCTGTTTGTAATCATCCCACACACGTACACCTGATTTACTCCATAAAAGTAGGAGTTCCTCAACTAATGGCCTCAGGTAGACATCGATATCGTTGCCAGGCTGCCTCGGGCCTTGGATGAGCACGGGCATCATAATGAACTTCCGCTTCAAGCATAACCACGGAGGAAGGTTGTACATACATAGAGTAACAGGCCACGTGCTATGACTACTACTGCTCTGTTCCCCAAAGGATTCATCCCGTCCGTACTTAAACCAACCTTAAGTTTCTAGCATCTTTTGCTAATTCTGGGAATTCTCTGTCTATTGCTCTCCACTGGGACCCATCTGCAGGGTGTCTCAACATGTTGTCTACCTTACGGTCTTCTTTGTGCCATCGCACCAACTTTGCATGGTCCTTGTTTCTGAACAGACGTTTCAGGCGTGGTATTATAGGAGCGTACCACATAACCTTGGCCGGGATTTTCTTCCGGGGACGTTCTTCACCCTCAACATCGCCAGGGTCATCTCGCCTATCTATATCGTGACGCGTTACATACAGGGCATTCGTCCAAATTCTCGTATTCCTTGCCACGGTACAGGATGCAGTCATTAGGACATGCATGTATCTTCTGGATTTCTAAACCCAAAGGACAGACCACTTGTTTTGCTTCGTACGTAGTGGCGGGTAATTCGTTAGGCTTCGGAAGCATCTTTTGTTTTATAATCTTCAATAATTGTCCAAATGCCTTATCAGATACACCATTCTGTGCCTTCCATTGTAGCAACTCAAGTGTTGTGCCTAACTTTTTTTGTCCATCTGCAGCAGACGGATATAGTAATTTCCTGTGATCCTCTAGCATACATTCAAACTTAGCCTTCTCCTTATCACTTTCGAAATCTCTTTGTGCATCACGAATGACATCACCAAGAGCATCATCTTCAGCGACTGTGTCTCCTGCACTTGCCTCTTCTTCACCTTCCTCCATTGCAGTATCACCAAAGTCACCGTATTGAGCAATAATGTCATCGTCAGGGTCCAATTGTTCTTCTTCACCTTCTTCCATCATAACCCCAGTTTCTCCATGCTTCGTCCAACAACTATAGTTTGGCATGAAACCCGACTTGAACAAGTGTGAGTGAAGACTCCTTGAGCTAGAATATTCCTTCGAATTATTACAAAGGGCACATGGGCAGCACATAAAACCATTCCGCTTGTTTGCCTCGGCCACTCTTAAAAATAATGCACGCCATCAATGAACTCTTTTGAGCGACGATCGACATTGTACATCCAGTGACGTGTCATCGTCTGCATTATATGACATATCACATAATTATATCGATCTCTCATTCTTATAAACAAATAAAATTATAAAATGTCTGACATAAATTTAGTAAGAATCACTGGTGGCATAAAAGTAGTAGCAGTTGAACTTGTCTAATTAATTAATTATTACATCAAGATAACAGTGCAGCCTAATCCACTTGGCCACAACCAAAGCAACTAACAACACATGCACATTTCTCCCCCACATCACAGTCCAACAAGATGTACTGTCTGCCACTCCAACCGGATAGGAAGGTAAGGTAGGGGTAGGTGCAGTAGGAATTGAGTTGATTCTTGAGTTAAAAGCATCTAGAGCTGCAGAAGCTTCCTCAAAAGACTTGTACTTTTTATGCACAGCTCCCTTAACTTTGAGGACATACTGACTGCACTCGGCCCAGCTGGTGTAAATACCTGGTTTGGTGCCCTCGAAAACAACATACCAACCAGGCATCCTTCTGCGTTTTGTAAACTAAAGTATTATATATTTCTAATTTCTGTAAACAACTAATTTAACTGATCTCTATTTCTCCAAATAATAAAATATACTAATTAAACCGGTCACATTTTGTAAACTAAAGTATTATATATTTCTAATTTCTGTAAACAACTAATTTAACTGATCTCTATTTCTCCAAAATAATAAAATATACTAATTAAAACGGTCACATTTTGTAAACTAAATTATTATATATTTCTAATTTCTGTAAACAAATGATTTAAATGATCTCTATTCCTCAAAAAAACTAATTAAACTGTCACATTTTCTAAACTAAAGTATTATATATTTCTAATTTTTATGTAAACAAATGATTTAAATGATCTCTATTTCAAAAAAAACTAATTAAACCGGTCACATTTTCTAAACTAAAGTTTTATATTTTGTTTTTCTAAACCGGTCACATTTCTCTAAAAGACTAAAATAAACTAATTAAACGGTCATATTTTGTTTTTAGATTAATAATTTGAACTATCAAGTCAATGAACTCAAAATAGCTACAAAAATGAATAACTTAAGCTAGTAACCTTTCAACGAGTCGATGGCGGTGTAGATGTGATGAAATAAATCAATCGCCGGAGATGTGTTAACAAACAAAAATCACCGGAGGAGAAGAGAGCAAACAAGCAAGCAAGAGCAAGCAGTGACTGAATGAAGAAAAATGAAGACAGGAGCTCGGGCACGGCTGGAGGTAGAAGAACATTTCAAATATAGGGAGGGACATTTAGCCCCGGTCCTTATTCCCAGCCGGGGCTAAATGTTGGCATTTAGCCCCGGCTGGGTACACCAACCGGAACAAAACCTTTTAGTCCCGGTTGGTGTTACCAACCGGGGCTAAAGATGCCAACATTTAGCCCCGGCTGCATACACCAACCGGGGCAAAACCTTTAGTCCCGGTTGGTGTTACGGCCCGGGGCTAAAGATGCCAACATTTAGCCCCGGCTGCATACACCAACCGGGGCAAAACCTTTACTCCCGGTTGGTGTTACGGCCCGGGCTAAAGGCCGGTCTTTAGCCCCGGTTGGTAACACCAACCGGGACTAAAGGCCCCTCTGACAATTGAGCCGTTGGGCTGGGGAGCTTTAGTCCCGGTTGGTGTTACCAACCGGGGCTAAAGGCCTTTCTAGTCCCGGGCGCAAATTTTTCCGTGGCTAATGCTGATTTTGCAAATCGTCCAAAGGCCTGTTCTCTAGTAGTGATATGCTTGCTGGATCAGGTGCAAAAGGGAATGATGAATTGATGAGGCCGTGTGTATGGGGCATCTATACACATATATATATGCAACTTTGCAAGCAAATAATTCATGACAGCTATATATAATTAGCACTGCGTAGTATGAATAGGTTGGCGTTGGAAGGGAAAGCAAAGGTAGGGCAGGTGCCAAAATTATTTCAAAGGAAAAGCTAGCAGGAGGTATTAGTGCAGATGGCTGACAGCAGTCATATATATATGGCAGCATCAACAATGATTCTTATCTCATTATGCTCCTATAACTGGAAGTATGCACTCAAAAAGGATAAGTGCCAAATCAATAAGTTTACTTAACTTGTAGGTATCTAGTTTTGTAAAAGACGGTACATTCCTCAATTTCAATTTTGGTCTTTGATCTCTGGTAGTACTACAGTACTAGCATATTTTGTCTTTTTTAGATGATGAAGGAGTTGTAAATTCGCCGCACACAATCGAGCAGTACGTATATACTTTGTTAGCGGATTGAAAAAAAGATCAGATGCAGATAGTACAATAATGGATGTATAACTATTTCCCGCCATTTAGAGATAAAATTTCAGTATAATTTGTTCAATGAATTCTGAGGAAGTTGTTCATAATTATTCATACCCTTTGCCATACAGTGCAACGAACGGAGTTAATTAGTGGATCGGATTACGTACTACTTCACTAGTGCGGTGTGGTGCTGGTGCCATGTCCAAATAAAGGGCTACCAGCAGGCCTTCAACAGCGCTAGGTCCAAATATAGGACCAAGATTTTACCTAAACATATATGCTACTCAACTGTGAAAACTCAAATTAAATGAAGGGTCAGGTCCTGATGATGATTATACTGGGGGCAAGGCCTGCAATTTTACTAAGACCAATTAATTATTACTTATAATGACGAGGGTCCCTAAACATACTCCCTCCGTATAGGAAATACATAATATTTTAGACATCGACACGGTCTCCAAATTATAACTTTGACTTTCTTTCTACGAAAAAAAATATTTATCAAAAAGTGTTATACTCCCGCCGTACTGGTATTAGAAGTCATTTTGGACAGCGACACGGTCTCCAAAACACAACTTTGACTTATTGTTTTGATAAAAATATTTATCGAAAAGTGATATATGTGTACTTTTATGAAAATATTTTTCAAAACAAATCTATTCATATAATTTTCACATTTTCAAACTCAACAACTTGAGAGTTATTTATAATTTATATTCCCAGAGTTTGACTCAAACGTTGTCCAAAACGACTTCTAATACCAATACGGAGGGAGTATGTATATTTTTATGAAAGTGTTTTTCAAGACAAATCCATTCATATGGTTTTTATATTTTCAAACTCAATAACTTAAAAGTTATTTATGATCATGTTTGACTGAAACCTTGTCCAAAACGTCATCTATTTCGTATACAGATGGAGTATACAGTGAATGAGCTTTTAAGAACAGAACCAAACATTTCATGCTAATCGCACCATTGGATCCCCAACACCTTTCATTCCAAAATGCAATGGAATATAATGTGTTTTTAGTTTTATCCGAAATCATTCTTTTGTAATGTCGACCAAGTTTGTAAAAAAAAAAACACCAATCTCAAATCTGTTTCGTTAAATCCGACATGAAACATGTCCTTAATACTATGTATTTATTTGGTATTGCAAATGCTAGCTCATATATTATTTTATAAATTTAATTTAGTCAAAAATAGGAAAATTTGACTGATAATTAAACACCTTACATTTTGAAATGGAAAGGGCAGTATACAACAAGCTTGTGGAAATCGAACAGATTTGTGTATCTAGACATCTAGTGCTGTTGCGTTGGTTGCGTTTCGACTGCCTATGCAATCATAATTTTGCTAGTTTTTCTAGTGCTGTGGTCAGTGCGCGGTTATGTTATCCTTCCGGTCGAGGTCCAGGCCGGAGCTTTTGCAGCATACGTGTTCAGGAATATTCTTGCACGCAGCAAGCAGCAGTAATGGGCAACCGACCATATATAGCCAGCTACTGCTCCGGCTTTTCGCCGAGTTCTTCTTTCTATGAGAGAACCTGTATATATCTAGCAGCCACAATGGCAATGGCGAGCTAGTGCCTAGTACGAGTACTAGTGCACATCAGCACATGCGATGGGGTTCTGGGGTCCCTGCATTGTTCAGGTGATGTCCAGGGCGGTCCAGGGCCATCCAAGCTCCGGAGTCCGGTCGGGGTCGACTGCAGGTCGCCTGCCCGCGGCGCAGCTGCCGCCTGCCGCCGCCCGCGCGCCGGCCTGTTCAAAGTGGCGTTTCGCTGCAAAAGTGCGGCATGATGGCATGGTTCTCGCGCGCGTGCACGCGTCAGGCGGCCAAGAACACGGCGGCGCTTGGCCACCCTTGACCCTCCCTCTCTCGCCGGCAGCCGGCGGCGGCAGCAGGCATATCAGCCCACTGCACGCGCCAATCCTCATGGACTTCGTGCTTGCGCGCTTTACAGTGCTTCGATCGCCGAGCACGGCTGCAGGGGTGGTTCAGATGCCCTCCCTGTACGTTTGCATTTGCGTGGTGCAGACTTACTAGTATTAGTGCTTAATCTAGAGTACTCCCTCCGTCCCTAAATAAGTGTCGTTCTCGCTTCCCGAGAAAAAGTTGCCGGCAATTATATATTAAAATATATTAATATTTATGCTAAGTAATTAGTATCATCGGAAAGATCTTTACATCTAATTTTTTAACAAAATTATTTGGAGATATAAATATTGCACATATTTTCTATAAATTGAGTCAAACACGTGACACGCACACCAACAACGACACTTATTTAGGGACGGAGGGAGTAGTTCTTAGAGTTAGCGAGGGCGTCAACATGATCACGTACTTTAATGCTTAAACGCATTATTACTGTATCAGCATTCAGCAGCGAGGGCGTCACCTCACCTGGAACAAGGCCAAAGCGATCCACGCCCGAAAGCAGCACTCGAGTACATCTAGTCACAACAGAAGGGTGGCCTTTATTTAGGCGACCTCACTACGTCGCCAGAGTGAGGTCACTGCCACGTGCTTAGTAGTAGGCTAGTTAGTGGCACAAAGAAATATGGGGCAGGCCGAGACCGAGCACAATTTCGGCCTGCCTGGCCTTGTAACTTAGACAGGCCGGGCTTCAGAAACGGTTTTCATGCTGAAAGAAACAGTCTGGAGCCCAGAGTGGTGGGAAGCAAGCAGGCATAGGCCCATTGCCGCGCACACAGTAGCAACTGCACAAGTTTTTTTTTTTTGACGAGAAACTGCACAAGTTATTTTCTCAGTAGCCTCTCGATTGGAGAGCTGTGACATCTGACAGGAAGTAGCAGCAGTTGCTTCGGCCATCAAGTTGGCTAAACACATGACATCACAGATCAACCAGCTGCAAGCCGTTTACTTGAGCAATCATCGAAATTTATGCCACGACAAACACAATAGTCCAACTCCAGATTATACAACCAGGTCACCAGAGCATCGTTATCAACCCTCCCCCCCCCCCCCCCCCCAAAAAAAAAAAAGTCACCAGAGCATGAAAACCATATATCGTATCATACGGCAGGAGTTCCAATAAGCCAACTTATCAATCACAAGGCGCCACGAGAGAACAGACCAATCGATGATGGGTATGACGAATCTGTAAATGTTTTAAGATATATCTGAGAAGGGTATCCCTAATGCAGATCAAGCAGACCCCTTGAGCTTCTTGGCGATGCCTGCGAAGTACTTCCCCTGGTGGAAGGCGTGCTCCAGCTCCACCTCACTCGGCCACCTCGAGCCGTCGGCAGCGAACGTGCCGGCGCCGTAGGGGCTGCCACCCTGAACCTGCTCCATGCCGAACATCTTGGCGCCGAAGGTGTAGCCCACGGGCACAAACACCATGCCGTGGTGTGTCAACTGGGTAATCGCTGTCAACCTGAATGAAAAGAGTAACAAACGAAATGTTGGTCTCACGATCTTTGGACATCAGGCCTGGTGCTGATGTAATTGTAACCATGTCCATGTGGAATGGCACTTACGGTGTAGTCTCTTGGCCACCACCCTGGGTTCCAGTGCTGAAGAATATGCCAGCAGGCTTGCCAGCAAGGCTCTGCTCCCTCCAGAGTCCACCGGTGGCATCGAAGAACGCCTTCATTTGTGCTGCCATCATTCCAAACCTTGTTGGAAACCCGAAGAGTATTCCATCAGCCTCTGCAAGTTCTTGCGGTGTGATGACTGGCACATCAGGCTTAGGTGGGGCGCCCATCTTTCCAAGCACTTCCTCGGGGAGAGTTTCAGGGACCTGAAGATGCAAAAATTAAAAAGTGGTATCAGCAATTCATGTCCAGATTTGCGTTTATATACTGGTCTCGGGCACTTAAGCCAGACGAGTGTAGAAATGCCTATTCATGATTAGGGCTTACCTGCCATATTTTAGCCTCAACGCCTTCAACAGATGAGGCACCTTTCTTGATCTCTTCAGCTAGTTTGCCAACATGCCCATACATGGAGTAGTACCTGTTTGAAAATTGACAGATTGTTTAACAAGTTCTGGTCCAAGTATTCAAGTAGCAAAATGGATTATCCTTTTCTTCTGAGTTCCAACTTACAATTATTAATATTGCTCTTGATTTTACCATTCCGATCCATACGTAACTAATTTATGTTTCATACTTTACAGAAAAAGTGTTTTGAGCTGAAGAAAGAATCCATCAATAAATTGGTAGGGCAGTGTCTATGCCCTGGTTTCCTTTTGAACACATACTATATTCTGATACTGATACTTCATACTGAAACATCATTCAACTACTCCATAAAGTTCTTTGCTTTGTTGCCTTAGTTTTAAAGTGATGAAAGAATCAATCCTAGAAAGAAGATATGTGGAGCCAAACCAAATTCAAGAATACATTATTTTTATGAGGATTAGTGACATGAAAGGAAATAAAACTATGAGCATATCTTCTTAGCTACAATATCACTTTCAGCTTTATTTTCTTCTAGAAAAGATGGTCTGCATACAGCAGGCCAGCAAAAAAGTATGTCACAAGCAAGAAGCTTGGGGAAGCCCTATTTCTAGAAGAAATTTATACATATGTTGCTAAGCTTATGTATGTATAGGTGCAGCAGTGCATATAATTTATATCAAGTAATTCAGGTCTTCAGAATTGCTGAACTTTCTTTCTGGTGGTTAGAAAGCCTCATGATGAAGACTACCAAATCATAAATGTCCCTCAAAAACTCTTAATACAATAGACAATTTTATAACTGCTAGTTATCTGATTAACTATTTAATTAACAACTGGCCTCGACAAAAAGAGACAAGATACAGGCAAAGAAAATCTGTCTTGCTAGCGCAAATAAAGACTGCAGTAAGTGTGCTCCATCAATCAAATACTTAGGGCTGAAGTCAACACTTGATTTGATGCGCACAAATGTTAAATATGTTTGTACTATTCATGTTAAAGTTCGCTCTTCGCTGTACGAGCAGGAATTGATCAGCAACTCTATCTAAAGAAAAATATAACAAAAGCATATATGATGGCCTTTTCATTTGCCTTAGATATCATGGACCAATTTTTTTCAAGAATCTCAACAGACATGTGTTTCATTAAGAGGGTATATGGACCAATTGTTTTTATCCTCATAAAGAATCGCTTAGCTGGCTAGATATAAGGAGAAAAGAAATAAAGATCCAAAGCAGGACTTGCACATATGAATGCGCCATTTAACGGTAAAAGTGATATTTTGGTAGGGAACCCACATGTCAAAAGTAAGGTCGCAAATATATGTGATGGAGGTAACATCCAAATATCCTCACAACATTTTTGTGCATATAGATTAGAGTATAGAAATTCTCATCTTAAGGAAAGGTTAGAATTTTCATGATGGTATCAGAAAAGGGGAACAGAGCATTATATATTTTGGCTGCCACTATGCAAGGTTTCATCTACAATCTCTACGGCCCTGTCCGCTTGAACTTATTCTCTCTCAGAGAAAAACCATTGAAACAACTTATCAGCCGTGAGTAAGTTCAAATCTACGTTTCTAAAGAACACAATAGTATTGTTGGGAAAAAGAACACAATAGTACAAATGGGTCACTTTCAGTTTCAGATCAATATCATATAGGCAGCTGGATGTGATAAGTGCTTATGAAACTATGAGTAGTCGATTTAGTAGCATAAACATAACTAGCAACACATCGATGTCAATCTTTTGAAAACAAAATAGAGAATTGACAGCTAGGCATCTTTAATTGAATATGACAAACAGCAGAGTTGATCTGGAAGCAAGAGCCTTCTTTTCAATAATCCTCCACAGTTATGGACTTGACGGGCCAAAATAATAGTGGCACTAATTTCCTTTCCCGGCCAATCAGCAAGGCTGACAAAATTGGACCTCCGGAGCCCACCACTATTTGGTCCCATTAAGGAGGCATCAATTCCATCAAGGACACAAACCTACCGTCATGATTGAGACCCTGTGTCCTGCAGATGAAAATAAACACCGGAGCACTAGAAGTCCAGCATATTCCTCCCATTTCTTTACCATCATCAGTGTACCGAGTGGAAAAATCGACCTCATTTATCGATTTTATCGCGAACAAAGGGGTCGGTAGTCGGAATTGAAGGCATATCCTACATCTGAATCTGAATTCCTGAAATCGACGATTCGTCTCGAGAATTCTTCCCGTAAGACTAAACTACGAAAAATCTTATGTGAATCGATCACATCCAAACCCTAACAATCAAGAATAACACCATGAGCGGCTCCGGACGAGTCTTAAGGCACGGATACAACCAGAAACAAGAAATTAGGACCTGGAATCAGGAGAGAGAGAGAGAGAGAGAGAGAGAGAGAGAGAGAGAGAGATATATATATATATATATATATATATATATATATATATATATATAAGAGGAATTTTAGGGAGCGAAGGACGGAAACCACGGGAATAACCATCAATTCCAAGAATCTAAGAAAGGGGTGGTGGCGATGCTTACACGACGTAGACCTTAACTGCCATTGGAGAGGGCTCGGAGCTCGTGCGACTGGAGGGAGAGATCTGGGAAGTGGGAACTCCTGCGGCGGGCTGGCGGCGGGCTGGGGCAGAGAAGGCTGAGGTTGTGTGGAATGGATCGCCGCTCCTGCTGCCTTGGTGGTGGTGTCAGTTTCCGGCCAGCGGAGAGGGAGTATTTATAGGCAGGCAGGGATGGTTTGACCTCCGATTGGCAGTCAAGCCTCTTCTTTTTTTTCTCTAGTTTTTTATTTAGCTTTGCCCCCCTCCGTTCTCCCTTCTTCTCTTCGGTTCGACGCCAGGTTCAGCGAAATGCTTGATTTCCAGCTGGTTTTCGTGTCGAATGCGCCTGTCTTTTCCTAATTCCTACCCTTTTATATATATGATGATTGTGATGAACCGGCTGGTCCAACTCTTGGGCCTTGTTTAGTTTCGCCAACTTTCCCCAAATATTTCTAGATTCCCCGTCACATCAATCTTTAGCTACATGCATGGAGCATTAAATATGGGTAAAAAATAATTGATTGTACTTTTAATATCTACATATTGAGACGAATCTTTTGAGTCTAGTTGGTCCATGTTTGGACAAAGTTTGTCAAATAACAACAAAAGTACTACAGTGCATATTCCAAATATTTCTCGGAACTAAACAAGCCCTTCGCTCGGAGGACACGCAAAATAGACCAATTTTCACGTCAGTGGGGTAGAGTTCTGACTGTCGGCGCTTCTTCTATGAGATTCTATACGCATTTTGTTCATACACGCATATACGTACACAGCATTACTTATGGACTGAAAAGTGATACCAATCATGCACAATATATGTCACATGGAAATAATCAATAAAGCAGAAATTAAGGAGTGGCCGTATTTCTTTTCTCTTTTTTTTGAAGTTCTACTAGCTAGGGAAAACAGATTTCGCAGTTGGTAAGCATTGCGGCAGGATCCTCCGGGTTGAAAGATTAGTTACAACACAATTTTGACCCTTGCTCTGCCTAACTGCCAATAAAGACTTTGGTTCATACCATTTGTTGGTACTCTTTCATTTCAAATTATAAGTTAGTTGAGACTTTTCTAGATAAATTACTTTTAATATATATCTAGATATACGGTATATCTCAATGCGAATAAAAATAACCTATATAGAAAAGTCAAAACGACTTGTAGTTTGAAATGAAGAGAGTAAGTATCTCTTAGCTCTTAGGCCACGACGTCTGAAGTTGCAAGTCATTTTTATTTTATTTTTCTTGATATATTTGTTTTCTTTTATTTTCTTTGTCTATAAAAGTAGCAATTATGATAAATTATTGTTATCTTTATAAACAAATATTTTAGATGTCTAAAATTTAACAACTTACGTATGACGGGTTAAAATGTCAAAAAATACTGTTTGAAAAAAAGCATGGGATCCTATAGAAAGGACGGAGGGAGTACCCGTTAGCATGGGAGCTGCAATATTATGCTTCATGCTACATGACCATCTATAGAACTAGGTGATACCTCGCGCGTTGCTGCGGAAATTCTATATATTTTTTAATAAGAATTTATGGAGTTAGAACTTAGAAATCTAGGGCTTTAGAAAATGAATGTTATAATATAGTTGTGATAAGCTTGCTAAACTGGCAAGATAACAAAAGATAATGTTTGAAGACATAAATTACTTGGAACACTATTGTCTAGGTGTAAATTGTTTTTTTTTTTTTTGAGAAAACGCCGTTAAGCGCATATTTCATTAAGCAGATAGAGAGTTTTGCAACCACGAACCCGACGGTAACAAAAAAAAATTGTAGCTGCCTCAACACTACTACTAATAATCAATAGGTAACTTACTTGAGACACCAAATCTCGTGACACTTATTTGTTCCTCAGACCTCATCAGTCATCCCCCGCATGCGCGTCATTGTCGATATAACCACACAACCCGCTGACAGCAGCCATGGCAGTGCCGCACATGCACCACACGTCCACCCGACCTCCAGCCCACCATGCACCTCCACCACATCCTGCAGGTATGTCAGTGCAATCACTAATTTGAGGTTGATAACCAACAATAATGCACATGTGGAGGAGGAAGTGTTCAAGCCTTGAAGGCTTCAAGGGACCAAGAGAGGAGGATGTTGACGGAGTACGTGCTTGGGCAGGCCTCTTGCTCCATCTCATGCATGCCAATGTGGTCGAAGGCTCGCTGCTGCGGAGACATGGAAACCAAAGCCTGGAGAAGGGAGACAAATGGCTCGGACCATGCGAATTGCAACCAATAGATGCATGAAAGAGTATAAATACTCATTAGTTGACCGATCAGTTGCTTGGCAATTTACTGATACATCAATTGCAGGGAGAGTGGGAGTGGTTTTCTAATGCTTCCGTCGGTGTCTCTTCAAAGGAAGGAACTCATGCATCAATTGCTGGGGAAGTGGCCGTCGGAAGACCAAGGAACGTGCATCAATTGCTTGGAAAGTGGCCCTCCGTGAGGAATGACGACACTATAGATGAGACTTGCAGGAAGATCTACTAATAAATTTAGTGGATGACAATTTAGTGGTTGAGTTTAGCAAATTGGTGGGACTCATGAGATGACATGGCTTAAGGAGATGCTAGAGAAATAAGCTAGTGGGGTTTTGCTTTATAGGAGTTATAGATCAATAGAAATGTTTGTAAGATCCTATAAATTGTATGTGTCTATTGTGGATAGTGGTGGGGATACCAGTTGTATGTTGGGTTTTATGGTTGAATAGAAATAAAGCGGTTTTCTAAAAAAACATTTGCTAACTCTTACTTGTAGGTAATTTTCAGGGGGACTTGCTGGATCAGACAATGGTCCCAGTTGTCTTAAGAGGAAGAGAGAGGGGTTTTGAATGAAGGTTGCAGGCGTTTGGAACAGGTGGTGATTCATCTCTTTGGAGATCCTGGGTGGAGGATCCAGAGAAGGATATGTTCATAGTCGTGGTGGTTCAATGTCTTGGAATATCGATTCCTTGTATTTGAGTTTTAGGCTCAATGTTTTGGTTGTTGGTCGTCTAGAACAAGTGGCGTTTCATTCCGCAGGAGATACTGGAAGAAAGATTTAGAAAAGGATATGTTCATAGTCTTGGTGGTTCCTTGTCCTGGAGATTTGATTCCCTCCTTTTGAGTCTAGATATGACTCTTTGTTAGTGTTTGTGTAGCGGAATTTGATCTAAGAATCTTCTTGTATTGATGGGGTATAAGCATTCACTCGTGGATGTGAAGGTCGGAATGATTATTCCGTAATTAAAAATAATAATCATCATACCGTTGAAATTTTTTCAATTCTAGATTACGTTCAAAGTTCTGAAGCCACAGCTAGAAGCACCATCAGAAATAATAATAAAAAATGTTTGGTGGGATTCCTTCTTGTTTTTTTCGCCAAGAATCTAAATATATAAGCTGAAACGACAAGGGCCCGAAACAAACAAAAATTCTAGACACCTGCAATATCGGAGTGGCCGCGATATATTTTCCGCAAGAAATAAGATAAAGGCTGAGCTTGGTAAAGAAAAAAAAAATCCATGAGCACAGATCTTTTTAAGTTACACAATAAAAGGCTGATGAAATATACTAGTTACCACAGTTTAATAACGAATCATTAGCAATGAATAAATAAAAAGATATAAGAACATACGCACATGGATGAACGGCTGACGCTGAACTTCACTGTATTATTATGGGGTGTTTGGTTTGAGGAATGAGGTAGTCCATCATCTTCTCACTCCTCACTTTTTCTATTTGGTTGGTAGAATAGAATGGGTTGATGCATCACCACTTCATTCCTCATAAGTCAATAATTTGTACATGGATGAGGAATAAGTTGGTTCCACCAAAATTCATGGGATGAACTCATGATGCATCAACTCATGAAGCATGACTTGATTCCACGAACCAAACACCCTAGTGGCCTAGTCACCTACCCCGTCCGCCAACCCTATATTATTCTTATTCTAAAGCGCCAAAGAAAAAAAAGACAGTGAATTCAAGTCAAAAGAGATTTGGCACAGTGGACGTTATTAGCTGGTTGCCATTTCGCTGGACCTGTCCTGGTATAGGCGGCCACCGGACGCAAATTGCAAAGCCCCCGCCCCCTATTTTCGAGCGCGTGTATATGCCATGCCGCATGCGTATGGGACAGCAATGCATGACGACTTTGGTAGCTTTTGGCTCTACCGCCGCAGCTGGCTTGCTTATACGTATCACAAGTCTGCAGGCAGCTGGGCCGGCCGAGATCGTCTTTCGGGTCATTGTCCCGTATACCATTTCCCGGATTTCACGTGGTACGGTCTAATCCTATGGACAGTATGCGTGGTTGCAGTTGTTGCTGGCGTACTGTACGTCGTCGGTGTAGCATAGCTACGTACCAAGTTGGTGGTGGTTTTGAGCATGAGATTTTTTTTCATGTGCCTACATACTCGGTTATTGGGAGTACATGCGAGTAATTTGTTCTTGGGTTTCCATTTGGGCATCGATCCCAGATCCCACCCGCCCCAGTTTGGTTTAGGTCATTGACACGTGGGCTTTTAGATCTCAGATCCCATCTGCAGCTATTTGTGTTTGGTTTGGGGATGATTACTCAGTTTTGTGGGTTGGGTTGTTTGGTTTGTAGGTTGGGTTGGTTCTAGCTTTATATTTAGTTGAGAAAATATCTAGAAGTGGTTTGAGTCATTGACACATAAGTAAGTTCCATTCGTCAGCATCTCTCTTCTTCTTTCTCAGACCACGTGGTCATCTCGATTTGGAACCCACGTAGACTTGATTTCGTTTAATTTATTAATTACTGTATAATATATGCAGGTCAATGCATAACGCCATTACGGTGTCAGGCCCAAAATTAAATTAATAGCTGATCGAGTCATCAATGCATGATACGTTGCGGGGTTGAGAACCAGGCACAGGCAACGACGTAACGTAGTACTGTAGTTGCTGCAGTTACAGTTGTCGGCAGCTTCCTCTCATCCCGCACCGCAGTTACAGTTGGCCACAGAAACAGGCTTTGCAGATGAGGTAAGCACAGCGGCAGCGTGACGACCGGGCGAGCGGTCACCGGCTCCGCCGGGGAGCAGCAGCCCAGGAGCGCCCATCGCTCGCGGCGGCACCATGACCTGTGTGCAGATGTGGCAAAGGACCTCTAATTTAGCCTAGTAAATTTAAGGATCGAACTCAATAATGATCGGGCTGTAATACTATATAATTTTGAACTAAAATTAGAAAGACTAAGTTGTATTGTAAAGAATGGATAAGGGTCATGATCTATAACCACCTCTGCCAGTGTGCGCGTACAGTGACGTTCCTTTTTTTTTATGCTTTGGGCCCAACCGCCCAGGCCCGGGCCATCAGATCCAGATCCGTCGGGTGCCACACGGCCACTGCACGCACGCACGCAACAGTGTAACACGCATCTGATCTCTACCCGTGTGGCCGGCCGTGTGTCCTAGAGCTCGGCCCCGCGTGCCAGCCAGCCGGCATCACATCGCCTGCACTATGAATGATCGATTTGATCGATCGATCGATGGATCGCTCCGGGCCAGTTGATGGATCATGCACGCGGTGGGCGGCGGTGGCCACATCGGCCGCGCCACGCGGTCGCGGTTGTGCAAAAGCAGAGCCCCCGTGACCGTGACGTCCGGTGACAAGGAGAATACGTGCGCGGTCGGCTGGCCTCCGCCATCGCCCATCGGTCCCTCTCCAGCCCTCGACAGCGTGACGGCGAATAAATAAAACCACAGATCGAGGCGGAGACGCTCGCGCGTGAACGGATCCCCCGGATCTTCTTCATGCGTGCCGCGTGCGGTGCGTGGCCTTTTTTATATGCCGAGGCACCGAGCTACCGCGATAGGGTGAGGTGCCCGCCGGCGGGCCATCAGTCTGATACGCCATGTGGCTTTATCGCTACGGAAATGGGTCTCCTGCGTTTTGTGTTGTTTCGTAAGGGCGTCCGCAATGGTGTTCAAATCGCTAGCTATTTAGTTTCTAGGAAGAATGTTATTGGCTTTCAATGGCAACTTACAAATACTCCCTCCGTCCTTGAATAAATAGATTCCTAGAGTTGTCCTAAGTCAAACTTTTTAAATTTTGACCAAATTTTTAGAATAATATGTCAAGATTTATGATATCAAATTAGTATCATTAGATACATTATAGAATATATTTTCATAATATGTTCATTCTATTTCATAAATATTTTTACTTTTTTCTATAAAGTTGGTCAAACTTTAAAAAATTTGACCGGCACGGATTCTAGAAATCGATTTATTCAGGGACTGAGGGAGTAGCTAGCTAGATGAGACATATAAATAAATATTATTTTGATGAGGCAACTTACAAAAGTAGCACTCTTATTGGCTATCGATGAGAGAGATCAAATAGCTAGTCTCGCTAGCTATTTGTAAAGTGCTATTGAGAGCCAATAGAATTCCTCCTAGCTAGCTATTTGACAACCATTGCGGATGGCCTTGGTTCGCCGCATCCAACGTGATGCTTTTGGTTACACGTGATCATACATTCATACTAGTACCAGTATAGTGTTTATGCTAACGCTACGATAAAATTCAAACATACAAATTTCAAACTATCAAAGTATAGATTGCTCTTTGCTACATAAGACTTGGCATTTACAGCGTAGTTGGTTACTATTTAGCACTCAACGTGCACCATGCAAATAAACATATGATCAAGAATTTCTTTTTAGCGAAATGGACTTGAATATCTTCAAACACATTATCATATTTTGACTTCGTGCAGAATATAGTTAGAGCATGTCCAAGAATATATTTATTCAACGTCCTATATAGATAAAAAAAAGTCTATATCTATTATATCTAAACCTAAAAATAAAGAAGCAAAACTTCTACTTCTACCTTTTTTGTTTCATTCGGCCCATTCTATTATAGCCCAACATTAAAGCTCATTTCCACACCCACATGGCTCGCCTTGTTCTTGTTTGGCCGCGCGCCTTGCTCCGCACACATGTTTCTTGCAAAAGCACCACTGCTCACCAAATTTCTCATCAACTTATTACCAAATCACATTGCATAAATCGACTACAAATCACACTCCAAACCGAGTACAACAATAGAGCACAAGTACAATCACCCTAAGCAGGACCATGAATCGCACTCAAAGAGACAAGCAAATACAACCAGACAGTAAATTGAGCCATCAACAGGGACGCTTTCTTCACTTGGTCATAGATCGGATTCAAAGTCGACGATGTTGATCCATCGGCGAGCACCTTCTACCACACCTCACACGCACGTATGGAGGCGCCTCCCTCGCCGGCCATAGTTACCCACAACGGCCTAAATTGTCGGCTTACGGAATTCTCCCCTTTTTTTTCCTATGACTAGTAATTTCTTCTTCTTCTTCGCTGTCACAATAGATCAAGGATTAGACGCACCTAGAAAACCATAAATAACAAGAAAAGATCCAACTCTATTTATATGTTTGGAATAGCTCCTCTAGCTCTAGATCCACAAAATTCAAATTCAGATCTATTTTTTAGTCAAAAAAACTACTTCCTTCGTCTCTAATTAATTATGGTTTTCAGTTTCCGAGAAACATCTTCGACTAAATGTATATTAAAAATAATAATTATTATCGTACATAATTACTATCTGTCCCACCGCGGCTCTGGCAACCCGCCGTTACGGCAGTCTGGCAGCAACTATACGGATAAAAAAAATCAGGAAAAACAAGCGTGGGACAGAAAAATCAAAGGCAAAGCAGCGGGTAGAGCGAGCGAACACGGAAGATTTGTAAATATGACGAAGCAAGGAATTCAGATAGAAAACTAGGCCCGGGACTTAAGGGGAAAAAAGTTTTTGGAAAAACGACATGGGTTAAAATATGGTACTGAATAGGCCCCGACATTGCAAATCATGCTACACGCGAAAATATGGGATCAATTGGCCTCCAAAGAGCACATCGCATAGATTATCAGAGCAGTAACCATCAATATGCATGGTTCATTACGAGTGGGCCGGCAACCTGCAAACCAAATAGAAACTGTAACGCAGAGGACATCGCGAGCTAGCAATATCAGTACCGTAATCTAGCTGATCTGATAAATTCAACTTTGCAACAACATATTACAACCGTTATAAGGAAACCTTTAAACATAGGCATGCCCTGCATAACTTAAAAACACATTGGAAAGGTCCAGAGCATGCCGTTACACCATTCCACTGCTTTGGCAAAGGTGGTACAAGATAAGAATATGAAGGCACTAGCTTCTGGTAGGCCGTGAAAGGTGGTACATCAAGGCATGAGCCTCACTTCCAGAGCTTGCGCAGGGACATGTTCTTCTCCGTGTCTTTCTTCATCACCTTGGCCACTGCCATCTCGAAGTCCTCCTGGGTAACGTGCACCCTTCTCTCACGGAGAGCAAACATTCCAGCCTCTGTGCAGACGGCCTGAACAACAAAAAATGAAGGGGAAAAAAACAGAGTTACTTCGAATCAACACAAGATCTATCAAAGGAAAAGGTTACAAAAATAGCAACATTCAGCCACTAAAACAGAGCTATGCACGTAGGAACTATAAGATCACATAGGCTTGGTATAAGCATTGAAATCCCAGTTAGAACAAGGAATTCTAAAAAAAAATGCCAGTACAAACGAAACTGCTAAACAAATAAATACAAATAAGTAAATATTAAGAAGGATCTCGTTCACAGGGTCGAGAAAAGGCCACGAACCCCAGCTATGATAAGGTTATATGGATTTGATTGCCTTATCACAAGAATGTCCATCTAATGATGTTACAATAAACTGAATTTCCTGCCTCAATTTTCAGCTGACCTGATTATTGTAGTGCAAACATCTCAATGACCAAACATGGCAGTTTGGCCACTAATGAGTGTGAATGTCAGTACTTATACCCTATAAAAAGCTCAACTAAGACCACTACCTAACAAACTTCTGTAAGTTTTTAATCCCAAATCTTGATCTTATACTGATGGTGATGTAACTACGTGGGCAAAAATGGTGGATGATACTTGGTGCAAATAATGCTCTGAGCTCCAAAAGATGTATAAGCGAGAGATTGCTATATGAGCAAGCTTTCTGAACCCTCGACAATAATCATAAGCAAGCAAGCAAACATCACAAAATTGAAATGAGGCAGCAAACAGTTCATCAGATGAAGTAGATTTAACAAACCTTGAGCTCAGCTCCTGAGGCCCCATTCATCTTTTCCGCGATCTTTTTCAGATCAATACCACGCATCAAGTTCATTTTTCTTGAATGAATCTTCAAGATATCGAAACGTGACTGCAAGGGCAAAAGATTAAGCACCCTGTTAGCTGCAGTAGCCATGTAAAATCAACACGTATAACAGGACGAGTTAGCCGAACATACATCCTCGTTAGGATTTGGAAATTCAATCTTCCTGTCTATGCGACCAGGCCTCAGAAGGGCCTGATCCAAGATGTCTATTCTGTTTGTTGCCATCAAAACCTGCATTAAATATTTAAAACATCACAATTGTTATACATTTACAAATCACTAATCCAGCACACAGGAAAACAACTGATGCATACCTTAATTTTGTTTGATGCTTCAAAACCATCAAGCTGGTTTAGAAGTTCAAGCATGGTGCGCTGCACTTCACTGTCACCGTTGCCAGTTCCAGACTCCATTCTAGCAGATCCGATAGAGTCAATTTCATCCATAAATATAATGGATGGTGCATGTTCCCTGCAATAAGTTAACCAGATAACTAACTAAGCCCACAATGAAAGATAATAACAGAATATGAATATACGCAAAATTATGCTTCAACTCACAAACTAATGCTTCACGTACAACAGGAAAAGAAACGTGGAGATATTTAATCAGCCTACCTGGCCATAACAAAGAGTTCCCGAACCATGCGGGAGCCCTCACCAATATACTTCTGAACCAACTCAGAACCAGACACCCTGATGAAGGTGCAGTCAGTGTGATGAGCAACCGCACGTGCCAGCAATGTCTTCCCTGTGCCCGGAGGTCCATAGAGGAGGACACCCTGAAAAATTAATAAGATCTCAGTCTTTTCCACCTTATACATGTAAAGTTCAAAAAGTTAAGATGGTCTTCAAAGGAGAAAACAAACCTTTGGTTGGGCAATTCCAAGACTCTCAAACAGTTCCGGATGCTTGATTGGAAGCTCGATGACCTGAAAGTTGACTTCACAAATCAGAATGTGCATATCTTGATGATAGCACATTTTAGTGCAAAACAAACCTCTTTGATCTCTTTAATTTGCTGGTCTAGGCCTCCAATCATATCATAAGTAGAATCAGGAACCTTCTCAACTTTCATGAGATTGACCAATGGATCAACTTTGCTTGGCAGGATCAGATGGAGCATATAGCTGTCATTCCGAAGAGCAACTCTTGTTGAAGGTGTGATCTTTGTGATATCAATGCTCTTATCTAGATCCACCACATATTTGCCTTCGGGATGTACCTGAGCAATTTCATTTAGAAAGTTAATATCACTTTGATAACCATGAAGTTATAACTCCGATTGAGAGCTCTCCGACAAGGAATCCAATAATAACATACACAAACATGTATTTTTCAGAAAACAATGTCAGGGAGCTCTTCTCCATATTGAAAAAAAAAACTTATACCAGGAGTTCAAAAACATTTCTAATATGCAGAATTGCAAGAAAATACAGAATTTTCAATTGGTACTCAGTTCAGATAATCTGGGATCCATAAAAGTTTAGATAAACTGGACTGCGCATGCAGTTTATGTCACTTAAGGATTATTTGTCAGCAGTGGTGGATCTAGAAATCTACAAAAGAGGGGCCCAAATCATCTTCAAACTCTAGAACCCCTCTTTGATCTCTTCTATGTTTCAAAAAAAAAAAAAAATAGGAGGGCTACACTATTGCGGAGGGGGCAGGGGCTTTAAAGTGCCACCTGCCCCCACCGCTACATCTGTGCCTGTTTGTCAGTAGACATACCGACAATGTGACAGACAAGATAGAAAAATGTGAAGGCTGATGCTAATTTGTACAAGGCATCTAAGATACTTGTATTACCATGGCCAAATAATTCTTATGTTAAATATGTGGTGCGAACATGGATCCATATAATGCAGTCCAGTGCTGAATATTTGTTCTTTGTAAGCATAGGTCCATGGATTCATAGTGTAGTCAAGTGATGAATATTTGTTCTTTGTAAAATACAAGAGATAATTTCCACAGGTGAACTTATCTTTAAAAACAAAGACAAGTTCCCATAAGCTCATTCATAGGTGTTAAATGGAGGCAGCAGAGTACTCTTCTAGCATGTAAGCCTAACTGAGAGACCACTGGTAAAGTCTCATTAGAGCTTTGTTTTATATAACAGCAAGAAAAATACTTTGAAGCAGAAAATGGTATCATATGAAGTAAAATCTCATTAGAGCTTTGTTTTATATAACAGAAAGAATAAATACTTTGAAGCAGAAAATGGTATCATATGAAGTAATGACTGTAGAGTAGGCAAAAATTACCTTCACCAGAACCTTTGATTTCCCCATGACCTTCACCACCTCACCAACATATGATCCAGGCTCTTGAAGCAACTGCAACTCTTCCCTGAGCATTCTAACTGAAAAAACAAAATTGCAAGGCCAAATTTTGAGTATGGTAATCAGAAAACAATACATGTAGAAGGATGTGCTTCTCCTGAAACAGAGACAGCAGGAATTTAATAAATCCTAAACAAAAGCATCATGTTTCAATCAGAAGAGTGAATATTACTCCACTAGGTAATAGGGGCGCAGGGTGATCATCAAGATCATTTCACAATGCAAATGTTCAACTAGATGCGAATTTAGTTTATGATTGTTACAATGTCACACAATAGGCAGCCACAATACCTGTGGTAGCACAGAATTGAAAGATAACATACACAGACATAGACAAGCAACTGATAGCCTGCATAACTAATGCATAATTCACTCCCAAAAACAAGATCCAAACACACCAAAACAAGTGTTACCACTAAGACAATACCATCCACATAACATCCACAATTCAAACTGGAAAGTCCAAGTCAGCCTGCTGCTCAGGCAGCTAAATATCTAAAGCATATTCAATTTGAGCTATTCTTCAGTCAATCTAACACACTGATTAGTATTTAACGGGACATCTTCATCAGATCAGACAATTTGGCTAAGACACTTCAGATTGAGGAACAACCAGGCGCTCAAACCCAACTATATAGACTAACTAAAGCCCGTGCCTTGTTTGGATGCACATGTATCCACCTCAATCCATATGTGCTGAAGTGGATTGGTGTGGAATTTAAACCAAATTCCACTCCGACCCACACCGATACAAATGGGTTGAAATTGATACGCGTGCATCCAAACAAACCCTAAAGGTAGAGTTTCCACCAACGCGATTGAGGATTCACCACACCAAACCGCGGCGCGGGAGGGGCACATCGATTCTAGGGTTTGGGGGGCTTAATCGAGAAGAAATTTCACCTCGGGAGTTGAGGTCGTTGCGCTGGGCCTCGAGGCGGTTGAGGTTGTGGGTCTTCTGCCGGATCTGGAGCTGCAGGTCGTGGATGTGCTGCAGATAGTACTGCCGCAGCCCCTCGCCCCCACCGCCGCTCCTCCCCTTCGCCGCCGCCGCGACCTCGTCGCCGGACGCCGCCGGCGCGGGCTTCGAGATGTCCATCGCCACCGTCGCCATGGCCGGCTCGGGTCGGTCGGTCGGGGTGGGGGTTCTTCTTGCGTTCGAAGAAAGGTTTCGGACCGGAAGCAGAAGCGGGCTTGCTTGATGGCTTGGGTCTAGCGGTCAGGGCGGCTTCGTTTCGGCGCCTCTGTTTATATAGAGAGCGATCAGTCGAAGTCGAAGCCGACTCGGCCCTGTTTCTGTTTATCCGTCTCTATTCTGTTATTCTCCTCCATCCGATCTCTGTTTTACTCGTATATACTCCCTCAATCTCAAACCGTACTTTGTAGAAAAATCAAAACATTTTAAATTTGAATAAACCATTCCCCTTATTTCTCCAATTTTTCGTGCACAAATGATGGGTACCTTGTGTTAGCGGGGTTCTTGGAGGCATGGAATCGATGGTGTAGTGTGTCATTCTACCATTGCTTGTTCGTTAGGCTGGAATGTTGCGTTTTATATAAAGAATGGTATAGGGCGTTGGTGATGTTAGGGTTCGGTTGCGTCGAGTTCAAGAATGATGGTACATGTGAATGAGTTTTGTTCATTATCATTGATCGGTGTGTTGTTTTATGTCAAGAATGGATAATTGGGATACTCTTGCCGTTGGGTTTTACATCGGTGGTTTTTTAAGACCATTGATGAACGCATCATTTGTGTTGGTGAATTAGACAAGATTTTGTTGCATCATATCAAAGGGCACATAGAGAATCACTTGAAAATTGATAATGTAATGTAGTGAGGATGTATTGACATTACACACAAGGAGGAGGTAAAGACACCATGGCGTTTTACGGCAGCATGGATGGTGCAGGTGAAGCTACTGATGGGTCGCTTGGCTCGCAGCATGGGCACGACGAGAAACAATAGTGAAGGGTGTTGGTGTATAGACGTCTCACATCTTCTATGTCTCTTTGACATCCAGCGTCCAAAGACCGTGACTTGGAGTTGTTTTTGACAATGGCATTAGGCTTCACTATTAGTTGTCGCGTTGCCAGACCGACAGTCCGGGCAGCCGGATCCACGGTTGAGAAGGCCAATACTACAACTATTTAAAAGAAGACTGATAATGGTTACATTTCATGTACACTAATTGTTGTAGCAGATGAATGGATGTAATAAATAGCACTAATGCCTATGCGGTTGCACCTATTCACTCGCGTGCATATTGTGCAACTAAACATGTGTTGAGGGAGGGAGGTCAACAGGTGCTAGGGATGGTGGAAAGTGAAGAGATGCATTATCAATTCTCAAAACGCTATTTACATCCATTCTGTAAAATTGGGAACTACCATATGGATGGATAGATAGAACTTAAAAAGACCAAAAAAAAGGTTATAGCATCACGAGGATCAAGAGAAATGGAAGTTATGAGATTTAGTGGATTCTATCTATATAGGCTATATATAGACTACCTGTGTAGCCGATCGTGGCCAATCAATCGACATTACAACGCAGTGAAGTGAGTGATCAATCGCAACACTTGATGGAACGAGGATGTGGTGGGAGCTCGCCACCTCAGCACCTCACGACTTTGCAAAAGTATAATGCCTCCATGACACAACCCCACTAAACAACGAACATTCACCCAACTCAAATCGAGCGAACAATTAGACAACGCCTGCAACTTTGTATTTTTAATGAAAAAATATTTTCACAACTTTTTTTTTAAGAAAGTTACAAAATTATATGTATAGCCTAACGTATAACTTGCGGAACAAACTTGAACGTATAACTTTAATATAATAATATTTATTCATAACTTATACATATAACTTACTATGTGACAAAGCATAACTTTAATGTATACTATTACGCGGAACAAACTTATCAACAATTTTTTTTCAGAAACCTTTCCCTTAAATATTCCAGTTGGAATGGTCAGGAGCCATTATTTTTTCTTAGGTACATGTGTTAAGATTTAAGAACATATTCATTAGCCTTATGTTTCCTTAGGTAAACAATGCTTTAGTCTTGAATTTCAAAAATACACTGCTATCAAGTGACATCACCAAAATAGGCTAAACTTAAGACCTTATTTGTATTTTATAAGAAAATGAGAATTATAAGGTACAAAGATGAGAATGATATCCAAACAATTGGATTCTAAAATAACATTATACTATAATCCAATTATGTATCTAAAGCCTTATTTAGTTCCCAACCAAAATCTTTACGTACTGTCACATATATAGACTAAATATAAACTAAAAAATAACTAATTACACAATTTACGTGTAATTTGCGAGATGAATCTTTTAAGCCTAATTAGTCCATGATTTGACACTAAAGTACTACAGTAATATATGTCCTAATGACAGATTAATTAGACTTAAAAAAATTCATCTCTTACATCTATATTTTTTTTTGTTGGTATCAGAAACACCTCATGCAATACCTTGTGTCATATCCGATGTGATATTTTTATGGTCTAGAACTAAACAAGGCCTAAATCTTGCAGGCCCAACGGAAGCAGGATTATATATCTCCTTGTCTACGCGTATTTCGGCCCAGTCATAGCACTACTAGGCCATCCAAAACCCCACAGCCTAGTTGGGCTGCAGGCTGCTCTACCGCCTCCTCGACCCCAAGGCCTCAACTACCACCATGAGAGTCCGATTTGTCTCTTCTACATCTTAATAAAAAATCGGAATAATTCAACTTTTTGAAATTGTTTGATTTATCTTTCTATACGGTTTTGAAAGTGCTTTTGGCCGACGTGCGTCAGCCATCCTACAGCCCTACAGGCACCACGTCAGTCACGATCACGAGGGAGAGGTAGATCGAACTTTCGCAGCAGTTCAGAGGTTACTAGATTTTTTAGAAATATTTTTCAAAAACAATTATCCAAGTAGTTTTTTTAAAAAAAACAAGATACAAATTTTAAAAACTATTAAAATCTGATTTAATCTTAGAATTTTTGTTTAAACTTAGGAAAACATGAAACAAGTTTTATTTTTCCCTAAAAAAATCATGGTATGTGTTTTTTTGAGCTATACAACATAATATAGAGTGTGATTTTAGAGAACGCGTGAGGTCTGGCATCCTAAGCCCCTCCAAGTTGCCTTCCTTCTCAACCAATTGTTTTTTTTTTCCTTGTTGAGTTCTCAAGCAATTGCCATGCTGTATTAATTAGCAGTAGCTCGATCGTAAGAGATGAGGTTATGATGTGTTTTCACTCTATAAACCAAACAGAAAAGTATCAGTTGAAAGACAGTTCACAACTATACCAATTGTCGATCTAGTTATTTTGAATGATTCAGGGTTTGGGTTCATAATTTCATTCAAAACGGGGGAATTGCGAAATTATTGGCTTAGCTGCTATATGCTGGGCTCTTCTGAGAGCAAGGAATCATATTTTTTTAGGAAGAATAAGAACTACTGAGAATGTTTGACCTGTTGAAGAATGGAGCTGACATCTTCAAAGAAACGGCGTTGCACTATCAGCAGGAGGGAGAAGCCAAGGATCATGAACTAGCGCTGATTGCGACTGGAGGAGCGATGGCCTGTTATTGCTTCTTTTGGACATTAGTTTGGCCTAGGTTTGTGGTTTGTGTGTGTTTTGCCTCTACGTGGCGTTCTGCACTTTGTTGTGCTGATTATGTTCGTTGTGTTGTATGGAGGGGGACGCGGCACGGACCAGTAGTTGTTAAGCTGCGCGTGCTAGGAACCTAGGAGTAACGAAGCCCTCTCGTAGCCCTGTGTGCTCTGCTCTGTTTTTTCTAGCTGTCGTTCCGGTTCCTGTCTGCTTTCATTGGAAAGGGCCTGCGTGCTACAATTTCGTTGCTTTTTGGTAATGAAATTCAATCGTGCGTGCCTCGGTGAGGAAAAACTGATTTACTTATGAAAGACAGTTTGGAATTTTTAGAATGGATGGGCTTTTTGTAACTGAATTTACTTCTGAAACCCACGTGCAATAGTCACGCAGAAGAAACACCTGAGCCACAAAAAGGCGCCCTCGGCTCGGCTCCTTGTCCAAGTGTACAGAGAGGCAGAGATAAAAGCAGCCACACACGGTCTCCCCTGGCCGGTGGCCGCCACTCCCACACATACTCCACGACATTCACCACCACCCTATCCCTGCAGCTCCCGTCCAAACCGGCAACGTGCATGACAGGCCGTACCGACGCGGCGGCGGAGGCACTGGCGGTCCATCGTCGTCGTCCGCGCCGAGCAATGGCGTCCCCGCTCCTCTGCGTCCTCCTCTACCTACTCCGCCACCTCGCGGCCTGCCACGCCGCAACCGCAACCGCAAGGGACACCGTCACGCCGGGCAGCCCGCTGGCGGCGAACGAGACGCTGGTCTCGGGCGGCGAGGGCAACTTCGCGCTCGGCTTCTTCACCCCGCCGGGCGCCAACAGCACCTACCTCGGCGTGTGGTACAACAAGGTGTCCCTCCGCACCGTCGTGTGGGTCGCCAACCGCGAGGCCCCGATCGCGGGCGCCGTCGCGGACAACCCGGGCGCCACGCTCTCCGTCTCCGCGGACGGCACGCTCGCCGTGGCCGCGGGGAACAAGACCGTGGTGTGGTCCGTCCAGCCGGCGTCCAGGCTGGCGAGCCCCACCGCCCGGATCCTCGACAACGGCAACCTGGTGCTCGCGGACGGCGTCGGCGGCGGCGCCGTGGCGTGGGAGGGGTTCGACTACCCGACGGACACGATGCTCCCGGAGATGAAGCTGGGGATCGACTACGTGAAGCGGAAGAACAGGACGCTGACGTCGTGGAAGAGCGCGTCGGACCCCTCCCCGGGCCCCGTCGCCATGGTCATGGATGTCGTCGGCGACCCCCAGGTGTTCATCTGGAACGGCGGCGACAAAGTCTGGCGCTCCGTCCCCTGGGACGGCGTCCAGTTCACCGGCGTGCCGGACACCGCCACCTACTCCGGCTTCACCTTCAGCTTCATCAACAGCGCGGAGGAAGTAACGTACAGCTTCCAGGTACGTACGTAGTACCTAATAATTTGTACTTATTACTAACAGATTATCTACTGTACAGCATAAGAACACCTAGCTAATAGCTAGCTAGCTCCGTAGATTGCTTGTTAGTCAGATGCAAGTAAGTAAGTAACCATATCACATTATATATGGACGACGGACGATATATGATGCAGGTGCACAACGCGTCGATCATCTCGCATCTGGGCGTGGTGAGCACGGGGAACTACGGGCTGCTGCAACGCTCGACGTGGGTGGAGGCGGCGCGGGCATGGAACCTCTACTGGTACGCGCCCAAGGACCAGTGCGACTCGGTGTCGCCGTGCGGGCCCAACGGCGTGTGCGACACCAACAACATGCCGGTGTGCAACTGCCTCCGCGGCTTCACCCCCAAGACCCCCGCCGCGTGGGCGCTGCGGGACGGCCGCGACGGGTGCGTGCGGTCCACGCCGCTGGACTGCCGCAACGGCACCGACGGCTTCGTCGCGGTGCGCCACGCCAAGGTGCCCGACACGGAGCGGAGCGCCGTGGACTGGAGCCTCACGCTAGAGCAGTGCCGCCAGGCGTGCCTCCGCAACTGCTCCTGCACCGCGTACGCGAGCGCCAACGTCAGCCTCGGCGCCGGCGGGGGCCGCGGCGCCGGCGCCGGGTCGGGCTGCGTCATGTGGACCACGGGGCTCACCGACCTGCGCGTGTACCCCGACTTCGGCCAGGACCTCTTCGTCCGCCTCGCCGCCGCCGATCTCGGTACGTACATACGAACACGAACGCGCCGCCCTTTGTACACTGTGTGTATATTATATGCATTGGTATATCCACTACAGTACATACGTACGTACTCCGTACTGCGTCGTTTACGTACGTTCACCACGGTAGTAGTAGTAGTACCATGCTTCGCTGCAATGCTGCATGGGATCTCGTATATTCGCACCATACCGTTGCTCAGCTCAGCCCGTCCAACCAAAACAGAACAGAGCTGCCCCCGCCTTTTTTTCCCCCCGCGAATCGCCGTCGGTGACCACTGTCCGGCAAAGAAGACGGCGAGAGGCACCGAGCAAGGCGTCCTGATTCAGCTGATGGAGAGATGTAGGAGGGTCCGGCCATGTGTTATCCGTTTTTATTGGAGGGACTGCTGCGACCTGCGAGATGCCGAATTGGTCACCACGAGCTATCGATCATCTTTACACGCTTTTAATCCGTCCTTGTTACAGTACCCTTCAGTCCCTTTCTCTCCATTCTGCAATGCGAGAGACCGTGAGATAGATGCTGGGATCGTGCAACGAATAATCGAGAGGGGGAAAGGAGGGCGAGCAATAAAGAGCTTTTTTCGAGCGAGACACAGCGGCCCCCGTTGAGCGGCTTTAAAGTTGGCCCTTGAGTACTTTCCAAAAGTAGACCACTACCGAAAGCAGTAAAGCTTTGGCTGCGGCAAAAGGCCAATGATAGTAGGATAGGAACTGTCGCTTTTTATTATTGCAATAATACCGTGCATCACCTGAGGCACGTACAGTAGAGTCGTGTAGACGCTTGACGTGCGACTTCACCGTGCAATACCTGCTGGACCCTGTAGGGCTTGTTTGGATGCGCATGTATCTACCTCAAACCACGTGGATTGGAGTGAAATCTAGTTCAAATACACTCTAATACATGTGTATTTAGCTAAATACATGTACATCCAAACAAGCCCGTACTTTTTTTTCCCGCAAACGAACGTGCCTTGGCAAGCTGCCACCCGTGTACATGGGCTAGTTAGTTTCTCTTAGTTAACGCTCATTTTCTCGACAATAGAAAGAACATCTAGATAGCTTCGTCTTCTAAGTAGAGGAATCAGACATATTGTTACAAGGACCAAGTCGTAATGACAGAAACAAATCAAAAATCAAAATTACTAGACGGAATTTACACAACATATTTGACTTTATCACTCAATCCTTGAAATAAAATGACATTCAAAGGACGCCAAAGAAACAAAAAAGACACATTTCTAGCTAGAGACATGTGTGATGTGTCATGTGTGTGCAACAACAGCATCTCCATCTGCTACTTAGGCTATTGTGATTGGGTCCAAAATTAAAGCCATTGTGTTCCTCAAATAGAACATGTAAAAGAGTTTGAAATCATCATTTGCCAAAAATAACTTTGATCCTTGCCAACCCTATAGATCAACAACTCATCGTCACACCTGTTAATAACAGATAGCTAAACTATTTATCTCTTGTAGGTACCAATCATTAAATATGATTATGTTTGCATGGCTAGAACTAGTTGTTAGCCATGGCTAAAATTAGCTAACTACTTGTTAGTCTATACCTATTTGGATCCTAAACTAACTGTTGGGTTCTATATAGACTAGAACTAGTTGTTAGCTTCTGATAGTTGAATTATATGGACCAATGAACTAACAACTAGTCAGAGCTTTGACTAAATTTTATCTCACCCATTAGTCTTTCTGTTTGGATCCTTAAGGGCTAAAGTTTAGCTAACTAGTTGTTAGTCAAATAGATACAAACATGGCATAAGCATATGAAGAACTACCCTCCACTGTAACCTATAACGTCAAAGGTTTTAAAATCTTTGGGTAGTTGCTATAGTGGATCAAGGCAGATCAAGCTATTTGTGTCCTTGTACACTTCGATGCCCACTTCATCGTCATTTAGCTATACTATTAGCGGTTTGGGAGTCCATTCATTAAATTTTATGGCTAGAGATTTAGACCATTGCCTAGCATAAGTGCATTCAAAAGAGAAGGATGGTTTGTGGCTACTACAAAAACAATAAGATGTATCTCTATTCCAATTTCTCTCTCTTTTTAGAATGAAATCTTTTAAAGAAGCATGTGTTTTTTATGTTTAGAGGTATCTTTAGTTGCAAAAATATACTGTATTTACGAAAAATTAACCCCATTATTAGTTAAAAATTTATAAGTGTTGTATCTCCGTAGCCTTTTTTATGTTACTGCATATTATATTATACTAAGTTGTGTATTAGAATTTTAGAGAACGATTACCCAGAGAAATATTTTCACATAATATGACTTGATGCTGCCATCATTAATAACCTAACACCAACAGGCCCGAAAAAGCCTTTTTTTAACATCCATGGAACTTATAAAGGAAGATATTTTATTTTTAACATATTTGTCTTTTAGCCAAGCCCTTTATCCATTATGCAACTTGTGAAGTCATTTGCTAAAAAGATATTTACCTTCTTGTATTATGTATTACTCCGTTTTTTCGGTCTCTAGACCCTCGTTTTTTCGGTCGATATGATATAAAACAGACCATTTATTAATTAGCCTGTATTTGGCAAATAGGCTCGTGCACATGCTTATTATAGAAGAGATAAAAAATAGTGGTCGTCCATGAGGCCCGTTGGTCTCTCTTAGATTCGCGCTCACGCTCGCACCGACAAATCTAAATTTGCGTGGTTGCGGGATGGCAAATCTGCCGAGCGCTGCAAGCCTGTAACCGTCGCGCAGCCAACGTCAATTGCCCGTGACAAAATACTCCTTCCGTCCAACAAAACATGCAATTCTCGCTTATCGAGGAGTCAAATCTTCAAAACTTTGACCGAAATTATATAAAAAAGTATTAACATTTTTGATACAAAAAATATACCATTAAATCAAGAATAGACTATATTTTTATAATAATTTTATTTGATGACATAAATATTAATATCTTTTATTATAATCTTGGTCAAACTTGAATCACATTGACTGACACGGATCCCATAATTGCATGTTTTTATGGACGGAGGGAGTATTTCGTATCGTTTCTGACGCGTACCGGCCTCCTTTTTTTTCATCGGCATCCACTGATCGAAAGCCCAAAAGCGTGTCGCTTTTGGGGTGTGCTCGAAGAAGGATGACTGTTGCATTGTAGTACTGTACTCTGTACTTGTATGAGTGGCGAGACTGACGGTAAAGTTAAATCTGCCCTCAAGGGCACATGCCCTCAGCACATCCACCGTTGGATGTGCTTTGAGGGATGTGCCCACACACATCTCAATGCGTGTGCATTGAGATGTGTGTGGGCACATCCCTCAAAGCACATCCAACGGTTGAGATGTGTGTGGGCACATCCCTCAAAGCACATCCAACGGTGGATGTGCTGAGAGTATGTGCCCTTGAGGGCAGAAAAACCGCGTTTAGCATATTAAAATAGTTTAATTATAAAACTAGTTACACCACCAGGCCCACCATCGCACAATACTTAACGATACGAAGTATTAAGCCTAATTAATCTATCATTAGCAAAAGTTTATTGTACCACCATATTGTTAAATCATAGACTAATTATACTCAATAGATTTGTCTCACGAAGCAGATTCTAGCTGATAAATTAGTTTTATAATTAATATGCATGTGTCATAATATTCGATATGATAAGTGATTTTTTTTAAATAATAACATCTAAACATGGTCAAAATATAAAACTGGTCCTGCATGGCATGGGTGTCGGGTGACGGCCTTTCAGCCTCTGTAGGCCCTCAACTTGTGGGCGCAAGAATCTGATGCCGGTAGGTGAAATCTCGTTTCGGAGAGGGTGCAGTGGGATGAACACTGATAGATCCACTAGCTAAGCTTTATTGTTAGGTGACAGATGGGGCAGAGGGTGAAGCATCAATCACGAGAGCAAGAATCAAGAGGAAGAAAGCTGGTTCCCGAGTCCTGCACCCGATCATATTATTATCATGGATAAATAAACAATAAATAAACGTGTTATAATCGTTCCATAGAGATCGTCGGGCTACGCGACGACGGGGCAGTCGCAGTCCCTGTAAGTCTCGGACTCTACTTCGAATCGGGACTCCGGTACTTCGAATCAGGAGGGCTTGAGCCAGCCGAAACCGAAAGACGGTCTCATCCCATCTCATCTGACATGCATTCCGCGTTTCGATGGAGGCCAGCTCAGCCTCAGCTCGAACCACCGTTTCCTTTCTTCCCTGGAGCCTCTCTGCACAGCATATTGGGCCCGCACCGCACCGCACACGGCCGCAAGGGGCCGGCCCTCCGCTCCGCGCTGATTTGTTGTGATCTGCTTTCCGAGAAGGCCAGAAGCAGATCACATGACACATGCACGTCCGCACGGCGGGTCCAGGGCAAAGCAAACCCCGCAGCCACGGGTCGGATCCCGCCCCCCGCCCCCCGCCCCCCGCCCCGCTCTGTCGTCGGCGTGCGCGGCACCGGTGGAGACGTCGTCCCACCCCGTCGCTCTCCGTCCGCGGTCTGCAGGCGGGCGCGAATCTACGAGAGATTCGGTGATCGGGCAATCGCCATTGCACCCTCGCGTACGACACGGGCAAACGGCGCGGGCACACGAGCAAAACTCTGGCCTCTGCCCTCTGCTACTGGAGCGGTAGTAGTCGGGAGTCGGAGGCTATAGAATAAGAGCTGCCGTGCCGAGCTGGTGGGACACGCGCGCGCTCCATGAGTTTTGCTCGGTGGCTAGTGGTAGTCGAGGCGCAGGGCCTTTCCGGTCTGAAAAGGACCTCGGATGCTCAAGAAGTGATGATGCAGACCTGAATCGGGCTGACAGATCTACGATGAGGCAAGGCCAACAGCTAGCATACATATCATGTCGCCAACCCCGGCAGGCATGTTGGGGACGACGTGTTCTAGCGCACCCATTCCATCTTTACAGATAGATCCACTTGGCAGCTGATCACGTCCATTTGCTAGGTCCCATGCCAACCGATCTCGATTCGTTGTTGACGCCCCGCGCGGGCGCGGGCATGTGATGCTAGTCCTGGCAAGTGGCAATGCCGCATCCAAGAATATATCGCATGCCATTACATGATTGCAGTGCTTTCGTCTAGATTCTTCGGTTACATTACATGGTGACATGATGGTGCATGCAGAAACCGAACTGAAACATCTCCCTCGTCTACTTCACTTTAATTTCTTAGTATGAAAAAACTCTTTATTAAATATATGCTGAGGATTATGGCCCACCGCTAAACTACTACTAACATTCATTCCTGAATTTCATACAGACGCATTAGAAGCTAAATCAAAGGAGGCACGGATTAAGATCGCAGTTGGTGTCGGCGTCTCGGTGCTGGCGCTTCTTCTAGCCGTTGCTGGTCTCCTCATCTGGTCAAGAAGGAGAAGGCTAAGAAGAACAGCCGGTAACACGCACTAAACTACCATCACACTTTGTCAGAAGAAGGCACACATAAATACTCACCTGAACACAAGGGACAAACGAGCTTTATATATGTTTCTTGATGTTGTCCTGACGTACAGTACTTTTTACATGACAATATGATAACAGGATCCAGTAAGTGGAGTGGCTCACGCAGCACCGGGCGTCGGTACGAGGGAAGCAGCCATGCTGATGACCTGGAGCTGCCAATATTTGATCTGGGGACAATTGCGGCTGCTACGGATGGTTTCTCCATCAACAACAAGCTTGGCGAGGGTGGCTTTGGACCAGTGTATAAGGTGACAATCTATAATTTATATGATGTTAGATGTGAATATTCATGCTAACATTTCTTTTGGTAAAGATATAAAAAGTGGCATCAAGATGTTAGTTGATTTTCAACAACATTGATGTGTTAATAGTCAGGATCACTAGGAGTAGATCTAGCCGGGTATAAAACGTAACAGTGGATAAACAGAACCTATGAATTACTAGGATCTAGATCCAAGGAGAGAAGAGTCTGGGTAACCATACCAAGGTTGTTTGAACCTGAGGACGTAGTAGAGGAGGTGGAGCCGTCGCCCGCCATGGCCTTCGGGGTCCTGGGGTCGTCGGCGACGTGAGGGGGAGACGGAGGCGTAGGAGTCCGGCGGTGATGACGAAGCCAGACGTGGTCCAGTGCTACTGCGACGAGGAACGGCGGCGGCGGAGCTTCCCATCGCTGGCTGCGCCCCCTCACTAGATCGGATTAGGGTTTGTCGGTGGGAACAGTGGCTCGCGGTGAACCTCGTACTGAGAGCCGCCGGCCTCCACCCTCTTTATATGCGCAGTGCGACGGGGGTCCACCAGCCATTTAAATGGGTTGGGCGCCCCCGATCAGGGCGCGAGGTCACACTACTGGAGAAACGGCCTTTAGCCCCGGTTGGGAAGGGGCTTTAGCCCCGGTTTTCCCAACCGGGGCTACCAATCCGGAACTAAAGGACCCTTTAGTCCCGGGTGCTTCCAACCGGGGTTAAAGGTTTCCACGAGAAAAAATAAATGTGCATCTGTGAGATTCGAACTCAGCACCTCTCGCCTCAGGCACACTTACCAACTGAGCTACGCAACCCACGTGATGTAGTTCTGGACGTTTTCCTTTTGAATTCACTCGGGAAGGACCTTTAGCCCCGGTTGGTAACACCAACCGGGGCTAAAAGGACCGTTAGTCCCGATGGGTAACACCAACCGGGGCTAAAGGTTCACCCTTTAGCCTCGGTTGGTATTACCAACCGGGACTAAAGGTCTTTAGCCCCGGACACAATTTTTGGCCGAGACTATAGCTCAATTGATAGATCGTCCAAAGGTCTGTTCTCTAGTGATCAAGGCCTAATAGCCGTTGAGCTATAGGCAGAGAGATCATCCTAACATGATGATCTAAAGCAACAAAAGAAAAATATTTAGACTACTCGTTTGAGAATTGAGACTACCGCAACACAACACATTTAACCCAAATGAACCACAAGAGCTGCGATCCCAATGCCCTTTTTTAGTTTTCTACTGCTAGTATCCCAAGTCCTGAATACTCCAGCCCTTGTATGGTTAATTGGAATCTCGTTTCCGTCAATATTGCAGGGTAAACTCCAGGATGGAATGGAAATCGCAGTCAAAACACTTTCAAGAACATCTGCACAAGGTCTTGATGAGTTCAAGAACGAGGTTTTGTTGATAGCCAAACTCCAGCATCGGAATCTTGTTCGGCTTCTTGGATGCAGCGTTAGCGGACAAGAAAGGATGCTTGTTTATGAGTACATGGCAAACAAGAGCCTGGACTATTTCCTGTTTGGTACCTATCTTTTCTCACCATGAATATCTGATGATATTTCCACAACAAAAAACTAACCCTCCTCATGTACGTTAACAGAAAAAGACAATGTTGTACTTGATTGGCAAGTGCGGTATCGTATAATAGAAGGCATTACTAGAGGTTTACTATATCTCCACCAAGACTCGAGATACAGAATCATCCATAGAGACCTAAAGGCAGCTAATGTTCTTCTAGACACGGAGATGACTCCCAAAATTTCAGACTTTGGCATGGCAAGAATATTTGGCAATGAAGAGACAGAAATTAACACCCGAAAAGTGGTTGGCACATAGTAAGTGTGGCAACAGGGGGATTTACCATGTACTTCTAGAAAAAAGGGATGCCATGATCATCGTATATAAATACATTTTGCAGTACTGATCAAATTCATGTGGCTCTTTTACAGTGGTTATATGTCTCCGGAGTATGCAATGGATGGAATCTTCTCCGTCAAGTCAGACGTATTCAGTTATGGAGTACTATTGCTGGAAATCGTTAGTGGTAGGAGAAACAGAGGAGTATATTCCTGTTCAAACAACCAAAGCCTTCTAGGCCATGTAAGTGAGACAACTTACCTCATCTACTAGTGAATACCGGTCGTATTTCTCAATAAAACTTCTGAAACGTGTAACCAATTTTTTCTGCAGGCATGGAGCTTATGGAACGACGAGAAGAGCATAGAGTTAGCAGATGAAAGAATGAATGGATCATTCAACTCAGACGAAGTACAGAAATGCGTCAGAGTTGGACTCTTGTGTGTGCAAGAGAATCCAGACGACCGTCCACTGATGTCTCAGGTGCTTCTGATGTTAGCTAGTCCTGATGCCACCACACTGCCAACTCCTAAGCAACCTGGCTTTGCAGCCAGGAGAGTTCTAATGGAAACAGATACATCATCAACCAAGCCAGACTGCAGCATATTTGACAGCGCAACAATTACCATGCTTGAAGGTCGATAGAAGTTATGACTAAGACAAACTTAAGATACTAGGGAAATGTGTATTGTAGAGTAAATTTGGTGGCCTCTTCAGTATCTTGTTGTGTTTGTGTTTTTTTATTGAAAGGGTAGCAAGAGATTTGCTGCAAATATAAGTGGGGAGTAACTTGTGTGATTAAGCAGCAGAAAATTATATGAATATCAAATAATAGCAGCAGGTAGAATCTTTGTTGCTTTTATCACCTACAAGGGATACACAATGTCAGAAATTAAGGATTTTTGCTAATATATTACGAAGCACTTCATGTCAGTACTAGTTCAGTACACTGAAGGACTCAATTCAGGCCTTGTTCAGTTCGCGGAATCTTTGGGAAAAATTCATGTAACACTTTCGTTGTTATTTGACAAACTTTGTCCAAACATGAACTAACTAGACTCAAAAGATTCGTCTTGACATGAACAGACTAAAAGTATAATTAGTTATTTTTTTACCTACATTTAACGCTCCATGCATGCGTCTAAAGATTTTATGTGATGGTACTGTGTAAAATTTTTGGGGAAATTTTTGGGGAAATTTGAAGAACTGAACATGACCTCACTTCGTATCAGTGGTTCCAAAGGCCAACTTGTGCGTATACAAAGTGAGCACATGGGCAACTGTGTTTTTTCTAGATATAGGAACTAAATCCAACTTCATCTCTCGCGCCAACAGAATCAAACCACTTATTAGTTATTACAATAGGGTTTATCTCCTTAATGAAATATGGGTACGAACCCGATCAGGGGAAAAAACAGCAGGGTATGTATAAAAGAAACTAAGGAAGTCTATCTGAAAACTCAATTCTAACATTATTTGGCCATCCAAAAGAAACAAATAATTACATGGCGACTGCCTCTAGGATTACAAACTTTAATAGTTCATTTCTTATTGTCTTCACATGGATAGAACTGCGTCCATTGATGTAACCAATATCTGCAAAAAAAATGTTTTCGTTGGCACTTGTTAAAAACAAGTTCATTCCTTGTTAGCCATAATATCCAACAAATGGATGCACCTTCTATCAACAATAACAACAACTTATTTGAGATGCACGTGTAATGATCTTGCTTAACACCTTGGGTGTTACATGAGTTTTCAGGGGCTTGGAGCTAAACTAAAACTCACAGGCCCTTTGTAAAATAAAAACTCACTGTCACAACTTATAATAACTAATGAGACTGAGTACAGACTGCACCAATGATTTGTCTTTAGACCAATGGAGAGTGATCTATTAGACAATTCACAAAATCACAATAAAGATAAACTTTTGTGCGAGTGTGCAGCCTATTTCCTAAAGGATGGGTTATGGTTCATACCAGCTTAGACCCAATTTAAAAGAAAACTGCACAAAACAACATAATAATAATAATAATACTTTGGTTTTCTAGTAGGATAAGACCACCCCTACCTCCTATAAAATAACAAGTACATGGCCAATTGAGTTCTCATCTATCCAATCGACACAAATCAATCTACAAACTCATTTTTACCCTCTTTTCTAACCTCATGTTTTGATTCGACGACCAAGGATGTCCTAGGCTCGGCAGCCGACCTAGGACAACCTAGCGACGTCCTTGTCCTGACGGAATCCCTCTCGGACAAGAGCTTCGGCGGTTTCATTGCTAGTTTGTCCGAAAACTAGTCGTTCTTCGCCACATAAGTGCGATAACTATCCTTTGTCGGTTTGCTTGTAAATCTAGTCATTCTTCATCACGTAAGTGTGACCTCATCGCTGCATTCTTCGGTCTGTGACGACCCGGACGATCTAGCCCTAACTGGTGTGTTATCCAAAACCCTTTCAGCGTCCTCAATTCAGAATTTAGAAATTATGATAAGAGGAACAGTGCTCACTTCAGTCTTGTGTGGACTGGCAGCCTAATGTTGCTAAATCATTTTCATGCATGGTCACACCTCATAGAATTGGATATCGGCGGGTCACAGTCCAGTCAGACTCTCTGAAAGGTGAGGCATTGTGACTTTTTTCACGCAGTGCTGTTTAGATGGTGTCAATTAGCGATACATCTCAATGTTGAGCTACTGTCTTCATAAATTCTTAGGCTCTAAACGGCTTTGGCTGCTTTCCACGACTGATTTATTGTGAGAAAAAAATAATATTCCATGATTAATTTATATGAATTAAAGCGGTTCAATAGTTCAAGAGAACAGATAGATTTTTAGGTCATATACTAAATGCTAGTTATATACTTGGGGATGGACACTTCAGGCCGGTTTGGTTGAGATTCTGAGAAAATTGAGTAATCTGAGACGTCCAATTTTTTGATTACTTAATGGAGTTGTCTGGACCAGACAACTTTCTCAAAGCTCCAACCCAATACGGAGTACTATGTCCTTCGTTTCTAGACCTTGACTGGCCACTCGGCACTCGCTGCCTTACCTACTACTCCCTTTGTCCCTAAAAAAAATGTCGCCGTGGGATGCGTGCCACATGTTTGATTCAATTTATAGAAAATACGTGCAACATTTAAATCTTCAAAAAAAATTGTTAAAAAACTAGATTCAAAGATCTTTCTAATGATATTAATTATGTACCATAATTACTAATATTTTTTAATATATAATTAGTCAAAATCATTTCTTGAGAAACGAAGCGACACTCTTTTATGGACGGAGGGACTACTCTACTAGGCAGGCCCGACAAAAAAAGAAGTTAAGAAAAACTGCGACTTGACGAGGGAAGTGTGAGAAAAACAAACCACTAAGTCACTAACACACGTGAAGAAAAATAATAAAACTATCATAAGATGAAAATAAAAAACTGTTTGGATTCTTTCATTTAGAGGAATCAAAATCTACTTCGGGGCATTGATGTGGCTGAGATAAAGCGTAGTAGTCTGGGACAAGCGTACGTCAGGTTCACCTCGGCGATGATCAGAGATGCCTTTGTCCAAGAGGGTCCGATTCAGTATGATAATGTTTGGCTCACCTTCTCCAAGCACAATGAGGGGAGAAACTGGCGCAGGGTTCACTTCAATGCAGAATGCTGGTTGATGCTCATGGATTTCCCTGCGGACTACCATGAAGAAGAGTTCTTCCAGGATGCGATTGGGTCGTTTGGGAGATTTCTCTCCTGGCATAGGGATAACGATGAGGAGACCAGAATCATTATCAAAGCTAGGGTCATAGATGTGCAATCAGTGCCTCATTTCATTGTTTTCTCTGAATCTGAGGGCTTTGAGAATGACTCTTGGACTGTCCAGTGCGAGATCCTTCAACATAATTTGCTGGGTGGTGGAGCCCAAGATGAGGATCCGGCTCCTGAGCTTCCCTTAGACAACATCCCCTTTGCTTTCTTTGGTTTGGGGCAGCCGGGAGAAGGCCCCCATCAGATTGATCAGATTGTTCAGCAACAAGTCCAAGCCCCAGAAAATGTTCAGCAAGGGAATGTGCCGGCTGATGACCATTGGGATCCTTGGCAGCAGGCCCCCCAGGCCCAGGTTCAGTTACAAGATCAAAACCTGCAGTTACAGGATCAATTATTACAGGGAATGGAAATCGATCTAAATGCACCCTTAGTGGAAAATGAGGAAAACCCCATGGAAGTGATTCTGAATCCTGTGCAGCCCTTGGGAGATTTTGTGGATATTAATGACATGCTTGAGGGTAATGTTGTCGTTCAGGAACTCCTTATTGAACATCCCCCAGTTTGTTGAGTATGTTTTGTTGCCTGCTGAGTTACTGGCTGATGAGCAGCCACAAATTCCTCACCTTCCTGCTCAACTGGTTAATGTTCTGGATGATGAAATCCCACTAGAGCATATGGTTAACTTCGGTGATTTTGAAGCCTTAGCTGCTGAAGAAGCTGCGGTGGTGGCTGGAAATTTGAATCAGCAAGAAGACATCCCAGATCTGAACAATGATGGCTTGGGTAATGAAATTCAGAACTTAATTTTAAATCCTGTGGCAAACGAGGAAGCACCTCCTGAAATAGAAGCTCTTTTGGCTTGCAGTGAAGGCATAGCAACTTCAGCTGAAAATGTTATGGTATCTGTTGAAGGTTCTGTTGCTGCTTCAGATAACCAACCCCCAGATATCCAGCCTGCTAATCTTTCAGCCCATGATGTCCTTCCTGCTGCTTCTAAGCCCATTGAAGCCCATCCATCTTGGGGACCCCATACTTTGGCTGTGGTCTCCTCGCTGCCTTCTTTTGGAGAGGGAACCTCGACTAAGCTCTCTGCAGGTAACTCTAATTCTTTCTTCAGAGTTCCTTCAGAATGGAGCCCCTTTTTTTCTAAACTTCTTGTCTCTCCAGATAAAATGGGCTGGGCCAAAGGTTTCCTGTCATCTGAAGCTCTTAGTCATTTTGAATGTAAGTTTGGACTCTCCAATCTCTCCACTTCTCAGTTCACTCAATCTGATGCTAACTGTCTATGCGTCTTGAATGAGTCAGCATCTGAACCTAGCAAGCACAGTGTGGAGATTACAGAGGTGCAGGATGAACCAACTCAGGAGGTGGGAAAGAAGACGGAAGATGAGATCAAGCAACCAAAAAAAGGGCCTAAAAGGAAAGCTCCTCTAGTCATCACTGAGGTAAGGAGGAGTCCCAGGCATATCTCTAATTACCAAGGCTCTAAATCCCCTGGATGTCCTACTAAAAAATGTTTAGCCTGTTCTCCTTCTCCTCCCATCATCAGCACCAAATCTCTGAAAAATCTGGGTTTGCAGTTCTGTGGCATGGATCCGGTTGAGCTGGAGGGAGATGTCCTTAGAAAGAAGGGAAAGACTGCAGCAATTGGCAACAGTAATAGACCAAGCCCAGAAGAGAAAGAAGGCAGTGATGAATCTGAAGAAGTGGGCAGTGGCAATTTAGGACTTGATAGGGGCAAGAATGCCATGGGAGATTAGTCCCTTCTCCCTGTAATCTCTCTCTTGTCTGTCTTTTTCTGAACCCTGCTTTGCTGGTGTTCTCTGTCTTATCCTCTATCTTTATCCATGGGATCAAACTTTGTTAGAAGTTGGAAGGTTATGTCCTGGAATGTTAGAGGTGTGAACTCTGGCTGGAAATGGGATGCAATTAAAAACAAGATTTTGCTTGCTGCATGTGATGTTATCTGTCTGCAAGAAACTAAGAAAGAAGATTTTGATTATCAGTTTATTAAAAAAATCTGTCCCCCTGGTTTTGATGTCTTTGATTTCCTTCCCTCTGTGGGGGCTTCTGGTGGCATTTTGGTGGCCTGGAAAAGTACTTTGTTCTTTGGCAATAAAATCTTCAGTAACTCATTTGGTATTTCTATTGAATTTTGCTCTGCTCACAACAATGCTTGCTGGGTCCTCACTTGTGTTTATGGACCCTGCACTTCTGATGGAAAGTTGGAGTTTATTAGCTGGCTCAAGAATATTCAAATGCCCCAATCTGTGAACTGGTTATTAGTGGGTGACTTCAACTTGATTAGGCACATGGACAATAGGAATAAGCCTGGTGGAAATCCTGCTGAGATCATGCTCTTTAATGCAGCCTTGAGTCATCTGGGGGTTCATGAGATCCCTCTTATGGGTAAAAAATTCACTTGGTCAAATATGCAACCCTCTCCACTTCTTGAAAAAATTGATTGGGTTTTCTCTTCTGCTGCCTGGATTCTGAATTACCCAAACTCCTTGGTGAATGCTCTTGATATGGCTCCTTCTGATCACACTCCTTGTGTTGTCAGCATTAACACCACCATCCCTAAAAGTAAAATGTTCAGATTTGAGAATTATTGGCTTACAGATGCTCAGTTTGGTGAAATCCTCAACCTCAGCTGGTCTAGTCCTATAATGTGCAATGATGTGGCAAAAAGAATCACAGCCAAGTTCAAGCTGTTAAGAAAAAACCTAAGAATTTGGCAGAGCAAGAAATTGGGGCTTCATACTCTTATCAGCAACACAAGGTCTATTCTCCTTTTCATGGAAATTATAGAAGAATTCAGAGATTTGAGCCTCGAAGAATGGAATTTTAAGGGCATTACCAGGAAGCACCTTTTGTCCCTTCTTGAACGTCAAAGAATTTTTTGGAAACAAAGAGGCAGCATCAAATGGATCAAAATGGGAGATGCAGGAACCAAGTTCTTTCATGCTAATGCAACAATCAAATACAGAAAGAACCTGATCACTGAACTTACCAACTCAGAAGGGGTTACCTGCACTGATCACAGAGCAAAAGAAGAGATCATCTGGGAAGATTTTAAAGCCAGACTTGGGTTATCTGAATTTGAAGGTCTTGTGGTAAACCCTGAATTCTTCATTCAAAGGCATAATAGTCTGCATCTTTTGGAAAGTCCCTTCAGACAGGAGGAGATTGATCTCATTGTCAAGAGTCTGCCCAATGATAAATCACCAGGCCCTGATGGCTTCAATAATGAATTTATGAAAAAATGATGGCCAGTGATCAGAGCTGACTTCTATGAGCTTTTCAGAGAGTTTTTCAACCATTCAGTCTGCCTGAGAAGCATTAATTCTTCATATATCACACTCATTCCCAAGCTGGATGGGGCAAGAAACTTGAATGAATTCAGACCAATTTCCCTTTTGAACTCCTCTGTCAAGCTTCTGACCAAGCTTCTTGCTAATAGGCTGCAGCCAGTCATCACATCTCTGATCCATAAGAATCAATATGGGTTTATTAAGAAAAGAACTATTCAAGATTGTGTTGCTTGGGCATATGAATACATACATCTGTGCCACCACTCTGGAAAGGAAATAGTCATTCTGAAGTTAGATTTTGAAAAGGCCTTTGATAAAATTGAGCACAAAGCAATGTTGGATATAATGCAAGCTAAAGGGTTTGGCCAAAGATGGATTCAGTGGATGCAAAATATCTTCTCTTCTGGCACTTCAGCAGTTCTCCTAAATGGAGTGCCTGGCAAGGTCTTTCATTGTAAAAGAGGTGTTAGACAGGGTGATCCCCTCTCTCCTCTTCTCTTTGTTTTGGCTGCTGATTTTCTTCAGTCCATGATTAATAAAGGAAAAGACATGGGGCTTCTGAATCTCCCAGTGCCAACAAACTACACTAGTGACTTCCCTATTGTGCAATATGCAGATGATACTTTGATTATGGTGGAAGGGGATGTCAGACAACTCCTATTTCTCAAGTCTCTGCTCAATAGTTTTTCTCTGTCAACTGGCCTCAAGGTTAACTTCAGCAAGTCTATGATGGTCCCAATAAACCTCACAAATGAGAAGTTGAATATCCTTGCTGGAACCTTTGGCTGTTCAGTGGGTACTTTACCCTTCACTTACTTGGGACTTCCTTTATGTATCTCGAGACCCAGAGCCCAGGATTTTATGCCTTTAGTGGGTAAATGTGAGAGAAGGCTAGCCTTTGTCTCTCCCTTCCTCAACCAAGCTGGCAGACTGCAATTAGTTAATGCTGTTTTCTCATCCTTGCCAACCTTTTTTATGTGCACCATCTTGATCCCCAAGTCAATCATTAAACAAATTGACAAATATAGGAGGCATTGCCTCTGGAGAGGTTCCAGCAATAATGTGAGTGGCACTCCAAAAGCGGCATGGGAAATGATATGTGTACCAAAGTGTGAAGGTGGCCTGGGTGTGATCAATTTGGAAATGCAAAACAAAGCTCTTCTTCTGAAAAATCTCCACAAGTTCTTCAATAATCACAATCTGCCCTGGGTATGCCTTGTGTGGGAAAAGCATTATTCTAATAACAGGCTGCCCAATCACACAAGAAAGGGGTCTTTCTGGTGGAGGGACATTCTTAAATTGCTCCCTGAATTTAAACACATTGCTAAACCTATCATTGGAAATGGTAGAAGTATTCTCTTCTGGACTGATTGCTGGAATGGGGTGCCAATTTCTTTATATGCACCAGAGCTCTTCTCCTTTGCTAAAAATGAAAAGATCACGGTACAGAAAATTTTGGAGCTGAATGACCCTGCTGATCTCTTACAGCTACCTTTGTCTCAGTCAGCTTTCGAACAATTCCAGAATTTACATAACATCCTGGGAAGCACAGAGGTAAATAATGATAATGACAAGTGGACCTACAGGAATGGAGCCGTTCAGTTTGCATCCAGCAAAGTATATAGATCTCTTATTGGACATTCAGATATTCATAGTGCTTTCCGCTGGCTGTGGAAAAACAGATTGCAACCAAAACATAAGGTCTTCTTTTGGCTTCTTCTTAAGGACAGACTCAACACCAAAAACCTCTTGAGGAGAAAGAGCATGATTCTAAACTCCTACCAGTGTGCACTTTGTAATCTAATTGCTGAAGAAACTGGTCAACACCTATTTGTAGACTGTGAGTTTGCAAGAATGTGCTGGGATATTATTGGAATTGACATACCCACTTGTTCTTCCTTCCCTGACCTGGTTTTTATGATCAAAGCTCAACTAAGATCGCCATTTTTTTATGGAAGCTCTTATCCTGATGTGTTGGACAATCTGGATGGCGAGGAATGACTTAATTTTCAAAGGTCTGAGTAATAATAGAGATGCCTGCTGCAGAAGTTTCTTCAAAGAGCTAGGTCATCTAAAATATCGTCTCAAGCAAGGGCAAGAACATTTGTTTCAATCATGGACTCAAATCTTGATAGCTGGAGCTGCTTAGAACAAATTTTCTTTGTTGTTTTTTTGTCTCTTTTTTTTCCTTGCTTGGTTTGAATTAGTTTAGATTAGCCTCTTCTAGCTTTTCCCTTCGGTTTGTAACGAACTCTCTTTTTCTTAATATATTTCACTGTAGGGGCCCCAGCCCCTCCAGATTCTTCAAAAAAAATCTACTTAATAAACTAGGTTGTTTGAATTAAAATGTGACATTCCACTATTTTGCAAAGTTTACATATAAAATCTATCTAAATTCATAGTGTGAGACGGAATTTGATTGTAGCAATATAACATATAAATATCTCTGTCGCATAACTAATAATAATACGAAACACAATCTATATATAATCATATTAGCTTAATTAATATATATCTAAATTATAATTATTATAAAATAAATTTAATTCTAAGATTCCAGACGGTCTAAGCGAAAAGACCAAACCCACGAAAGACAAATTCGTTACGTGCCGACAATGAACAATAAACAATAGATATGAGAATACAAAATTATCGTATATCGCACATGCCTACTAAAACTCATCTTGCCGACATGCCGTACCCCTGAAGAAGATATATATTTTTCCTGTGTTTTCTTTCGTATATGGAATATCGGAAGAAAAAAAAATTGTTTTAGACGTGTGCAAAGTCCGCTTCAGTCCACCCTGCGACCATCAGAGACGGTCTCACCGACATATCGCGTACGAAGAATAATTCTGCTGTCCGCGGCGGCCGGCGCGGGGCTCGCATCGGTCGCAATGGACGTGGCACGACCGCGCGCGAGGACTTTGCAGCAAGACTGGCGGCCACCGGAACGCCGGAACAGGACCTAACGATAGGAACACTGCAGCAGCTAGCCGAGCAGGTGATGGACATTGGACAGCAACTGTGTCTTGCAGACTTCACGTAGTACACGGACACACGGTAGACGTTACACACCTCCGACCGAATCGAGAGTGAAGCTGCTCAAGCTTGCAAGACAGACAGTACATGTGAAAGAAAAATGCACTCGTTGTTTCCGTCAATAAATTGAACCGTGTGACTTTTCAATGCGAATCTTTACAAGATCTGAACTTTTTACATCTTACAGGAGGGTTCGATCGGCGGGTGTGGCCAGCCAGAGGTTAAAAAAAAAAAAAGAGAGACAGGCTTTTGTGGCAACGGAAAACCTTTGCTGTACTGTACAAAAGCTATACGTATACAACAACACGAGGCGAAAAAGAATTACTACTCCTGTGTCCTGTCTACTGATGGTGGTCTGGTAAATCCAAGCTACTGTATTACCTAGCGTCAATCGCGGTTATGGTGACGCTGTTGGCCGTGAGGCCATGAGACGAGTCCGTGTCCGACGTGTTCTTGCCGATGTTCACCCCGGGCTCGTTCGGCTCAGGGACCGTCGCGTTCTCGCTGGCCAGCATCATGACCACCGACGACATCAGGGGCCTGTTCCTGGGCTGCACCTCGACGCACAGCAGCGCGACCTGGACGCACCGCAGCACCTCGCTGAGGTTGACGCTGCCGCCGTCCATGACCTTGTCCAGTAGATCGACGCTCCTGCCTTCTTTCCACACCATCCACGCCTGGACAAATTAATGACCATTGACCAGACCAGCATGGTTAGATAGAAAAACATGCTCAGAAAGAGAGACAGTTGTAGTAACTGTAGTAAGTGTGCTGCTTGCTGTTTACTGTTACTGTTACTTACATATCGGAGGAGGTTGAGATCAAGCTCTTCTTCGTAGAAGCCTCGGTTTCTCTTGCCGGCGATGATCTCTAGAACCAGCACGCCGAAGCTGTAGATGTCGGACTTCATGGAGAACACGCCGTCCATCGCATACTCTGGGGACATGTAGCCGCTGATCGAAAACCAAAATTCATCCCTCACGTGTCAGTCGTTTGAATGCCCATTTTCCGGTATAGAAAATACAAATACACACCAGCTATACTAGTAGCCTATAGGACCATCATCAGGAGATGAAGAAAAAGAAAAACTTACTATGTTCCAATGACCTTCAACGTATGTGCTGTGGTCTGGTCACCTCCGAACATCCTTGCGATGCCGAAGTCTGAAATTTTGGGGACCATGTTCCTATCCAGCAACACGTTGCTCGCCTTGAGATCTCTATGGATGATCCTGAACCTCGAGTCCTCGTGCAGATACTGCAAACCCCGCGCAATCCCCAAAATGATGTCAAAGCGTTTCTGCCACCTTAGCAGCCTCCGCTTTCCTTCATCTGCACAACGCATAACGGCATAAGCATTAAGTGCTTTTTCATCAGTATAAGTTCAACTTCTATATGCAGGGGTTGTCGAACTGACCAAATATGAAGGTGTCGAGGCTCTGGTTGTGCATGTACTCGTACAGGAGCATCCTCTCCTCCTCGTCGATGCAGCAGCCGAGCAGCCTCACGAGGTTCCTGTGCTGAAGCTTGGCGATCAGCTTCACCTCGTTCTTGAACTCCACCGCCCCCTGCATCGATCTCCGGGACAGCCTCTTCACGGCTACTTCCTGCCCATCCTCAAGCTTTCCCTGTCCATTCAACAATTCACAGCGCAGGTCCCAGCATCCCGTAAAAAATCAGGTAGAATCGGCTGACAAACCCTCTTTTTTTTCTTTCAAATTATTCTACCACATGTTCAGAGGTTTGTTTATCATCCTACTGTTATACTTAGCATCGTTCTTACCATGTAAACAGGACCAAATCCGCCCTCGCCGATCTTGTTGCTCGCAGAGAAACTGTCCGTGGCCGCCAGGACCACCGCCAGATCAAACAGCGGCAGGTCAACGTCTTTGTCGGCACTCTTCCAGTCCTCGTCCAACGCCTGCTGTTTCCTTGTCCTGAACGGGAGCACGTCCTCTCCGCCGGTCGGCGCCGAGGAATCCGCCTCGCCTTCACGTCGTCGTCTCCTCCTCTTCCTCCAGACACAGCAGCAGCCGACCGACAGCAGGAGAAGCACGGCGGCAACTGTCACGACGACGACGGTGATCACCACGCGCTTGCTTGGGACCCGGTGTCTCGCTGGATCGAAAACAAGCAGCGCCAGAAACGTTAGGTGGTGTGGTGAGCCGGCCGAACACTACTGTCTGTTCTGCATGCGACTAGTCAATACGCGAGCGTCGCAAAAGTTTTATAGACTAAAAAATACTAAAGCTTTTTGATTCCTACATGCATGTATGCATCCCTTTGAAAATGCTACCACTACCACTAGAAAAATGTGCGTATTTCACCCCCAGGCTAAGAATAATCGCACCTAGACTGCAGGTTGCCGATGTAAGCAGTCGCCCCCTGTATAGTTTATGAGTGTATCTAGACAGCTTTTGACGTGTCATTGTTAATTTGGGTGGCGTTGGACGATAGCTCGTGCAATGATGTTTTCCGGTAGGCTGCACGGCACCTAACCAAGCGATTGTGATATGTGTACATGGTTTATGGGTGCGGAAACTGATTGCTTCCGCAGTTTTTTATGGTTGACCCATGCACGCCACTTTGCTTCCATTCAAAGGTGATCCTTTGAATTGTCTGCTCTATCATTTAATCATCATATATAGCCTTATTTAGTTGAGGAAATTTTTTACATAGTGATATTGTAACAATTTCGTTGTTATTTAACAAAATTTATCCAAACATAGACTAACTAGGCTCAAAAGATTCATCTCGACATGTACATACTAAAAGTACAATTAATTATTTTTTTACCTATATTTAATACATCATGTATGTATCTAAAAATTGATATGACGGAAAATCTGAAAAAAAATAAGAAATTTTGAGAAACTAAACGCGGCCTATATAAAAAAAACAAATGCGACGACTGGGTGCAGGAACGTAAAACTCTGTGGAACTGGAAGGCCTTTTCTTTTTCCTCAGAAGGAAAATAGTGGCCGATCACACTTTCTATGATGAGATGGTCGTTTCTTGACGGAGAAGAAGGTGCGTGCTGCTGCAGAATTCAACTAGTGCACACACGCTGTGTTGTGAATTGTATCGTTTGAAGCGAAATTAGACGGATGATGGGACAGAGGGGCCAATTAACCTAGACAGAGACTTTGGTTGCGACACCTCGTCTCTGTAGATGTCGAAATTAATTGGACAGTATGGGTATGGTTCAATCCACATTTCTACATGTGTCATGTCAGGTTCCTAACTTTTAATAGCAAGGATGTACTGTGCAAAATTCTTACGCCTAGATTTGTAGTGATGCATAGAATCGCGCAACTGTGAGTAGCTAATAAGATCATAAAAACTGATAGAAATTGTACTAGATTTTATGCAGCCCAAAAATAAAGGGAAAAGATTGCGTGAGAGAGTCAGAACCTGCGGCATTGAGCGCGTCTATCTCCGACTGCGCGAGCCGTATGTAGACATCCTCGACGTCCGTCGTGTACAGCCGCATGTCCAGCAGATCGACGGCCCAGATGACGCAGCCGCGGCTGACGCCCCCGCTGACGTTCGCCGCCGCGTACGCCCGGCAGCTGCAGTTGCTGAGGCACACCTGCCGGCACTGGTCCAGCGTCATGCCGGCGTACACCGTCGCGTTGGTGGCCTCCGGCAGCTTCATCCGGTTGACGACCCAGAACCCGTCGGTGCTCGCGTTCGCGCCGCCGCCGCCGCAGCCGAGGCTGGTGCTCCTCACGCACCCGGCCCTCCCGTCGCGGAGGTTCCACTGCTGCGGCGACCGGGGCTGGAACCCCGGGAGGCAGACGCACGCCGGGGACTGGCCGGTGTTGTCGCAGTACCCGAAGGGCCCGCACTTGGCGTAGGAGTCGCACGGGTCGGTGGGGTAGTACCAGAAGTTGCTCCATGCGCCGCCGATGAGCACGAACCGCTGCAGCTGCCCCGCCGCTTCGTCCACGACGAGCCGCGACAGCAGCGCGTCGACGCCGATGGAGTAGCTGTAGTACGTCTCGTCGGGGCTCCACACCACCCTGAAGGTGAAGTCGTTGGACTCGAGGTACGGCACGCCGGTGAGGATCTCGCCGTTCCACGGCCCGCTCGTGTACACCCTCGCGGCGCCCCGGAGGTGGAAGAACTGCGGCAGGCCGCCCGTGACGAGCTTGAACGTGACGTCGCCCGGCGACGGGTCGGACGCGCCGCGCCACGCCGTGATGTTCCGGGTGATGCCGGCCCGGACGTCCACCCCGAGCTTCATGCCCGGGAGCAGCGTGTCCGTCGGGTAGTCGAAGCTCTGCCACGCCACGCGCGCGTTCTGGTCGGAGCCGCTCCCGTCGGCGCTGAGGATGAGGTTGCCGTTGTCCAGGAGCCGCGCGGTGGCGGCGCCGGCGGTCACGTTCGCGGTCGGCGCCGGCGAGGACCACACGGTGCCGTTGGTGCCGTCGACGATGACGAGGCGGCCGTCGGCGGAGAGACGGAGCAGGCCCGGGGCGCGGAGGACCGGGCTCTGCCGGTTGGCGACCCACACGACGGTGTGCACCGTGATGTTGTAGTACCAGATGCCGAGGTACGTCCTGGCGCCATCGCCCGGGCTGAAGAAGCCGAGCTGGAAGACGCCGCCGGCCGAGACGAGCGTCTGGTCGCTGCCGGCGAGGGACGCGGACGGGCCGATGGTGTCGGTGGAGGTGGAGAGCGGGAGGAACGTGGCGGTGGCGAGGAGGACGAGGGGGAGCGCGCGCGCCGGCGCCCTCATGCTCGATCTCGCCTGAACTCGCGCGCCCCGCGCCAGCGCGAAACCGAAACGGGCGCTGGTCTCTAGCTGCTCTCAGGACATAATGCCTTGCTGTGAGGGTGCCTGCACCTGCACACACGGGCGAGTAGCGGCTGCCAACACCGAGGCTTGGGATCGATCAGCGGGAGGGAGAGCACGTTGTCTTGTACGTACCGAGTGATCGACCAGTGCGACGGTGCGGCCGTGCTGCGCGCGAGAATTTTGTTATTCTAGTCAGTCACATGGGGCTGTGACCACGTTTGATCGACTGCCTTTTTTTTTTGCCCTTTTTGATAAGACAAGATCCCATCCCTGCACCGGATTGTTGGCATTTGGAGTACTACTAGCAGTGTAGCTGCACACAAGCCGGCCGAGTCAACGTTGGAGTCTGGAACGGCTAGCTGTTTTCCACGCGGTCGACTTGGCCGTCACCCGTGGTAGGTCAGAGACCGAGTTTGATACTCCCTCCGTACTCGTAGAGTAAGTCGTTTAGAACAACAACATGATCTTCAAAGCTTATCTTTGACATCTTATTTCTACAAAAATAATTATAAAAAAGTGATATATGTATATTTTTATAAAATTATTTTTCAAGACGAATCTATTCATATAGTTGTCACATTTTCAAACTTAACAATAACAACTAAAAAACTTATTGATGATTTATATTCTCAATGTTTAACTTAAATCCTGTCCAAAACAACTTCCTCTACGAGTAGGGAGGGAGTATAATCCACCAAACCAATCAACCAAACGCATGCGTGCGCTTAGGTTTGCTCCGCCGCACCGTCTGTCTTATGAACGAGGCCCGCCGGACAACCGATTCGCACCGCACTCACCTCCGTGACTCCGTCGATGCGCATGAGATTTGTAAAGGTTGTGTTAGTTTGGGGGCGGACAACCAGTGTTTGGTTGGGAGACATACGGAAACTAGATCATTCCTAGAGGAAATATTTCCTCCACATTTAGGACCAGCTTGTAACAAAAACAAGGTGGGATGAAGTGAAGACGAGTCAACTGCCGTCGTGTGAGAAAACATCTGGCGTGGGCGTGGCAACTGTCGTTCTATAAAAGGGTGATGTATAAAAAATAGGTGTGATCATCGGAAGAGTACAATGGTTATTATAACAATACGCTTAAACATAGAAATAGCTAAATTTCTCAACCTTTTATAGTTCCGATAGGAAGATAGTGTAGAAAACCAATATTCATACCGGAAGAGTGTCAACAATATTAAATTGGTGCTTAGAGCACCATATGAGTCTTTGACAGATTAAACTCAAGTAAGAAATTTAAAGATCCACCATCTTTACATACGATAGGATGATCTACGGGAGCATAGTACATAGAGATCTAAGACTTAGACAGAAATGGGACTACGTGCCCACTCCAATGATTCAAGAGCAACAAATTTTTCAATACACATTGATGTTGTATGACCTATACAACACATGTTGTTAGTCCTTTGAGAAAAAATGAGTAATGTGAATAAGGATTTTGTTATTCAGGAGCTTGTAGAGTTAATTATCTCTTAGCAATTAAGAGCAACATTAACCTCATATGAAAAAGAAGTGTCGGTGGCAGAGGCCCAGATGATCTTAAAGAATTAGAAAATCAGTTATTTCTGACGATAATGAAGTCTATACTATTGAACAAATTCAAATGGAGGATGATCTCTCCTTATTTGAAGAAGCCATAAGAAACGGTCACTCATCTAAACGACAAGAGGTTGTAGAATATAGGATGAGTACCAATGATGTTTGGGACTTAGAAAGAATTCCTAATGGAATGAGACTACAACATAAAATGGGACTCCAAAAAGAATATAGAAAGATATAAGATGTGACTTATGTCTCATGCAGGGATTCTTTTAGAATCATAGTTATATTAGATAGATGTAAAGACGATATTTCTCAATGAGGATTTGTATGAAATTGTATACATGACATAACCCAAAAGTTTTGTTGTAGAACATATGGGATGCTGCCTGCAGAAGTCCATTTATGGGTTGAAACAAGCTTCTAGACAATAGTATTTAAAGTTGATGAAACAATAAGAAAGTTTGGGTTTAAGGGGATGTGGAGGACAATTGTGTTGATACAAAGTTAAGAATGAGAAATTCATTTTTCTAATCCTGTATGTGGATGACATCCTTGTGACGGAACGGCCCTAATCTCATGGCCCACATGTCCCTGTCAACCTCTGACAGCCGAACCCATGTTCCATGTGATTAAGACATGTTCGCCACCGGGCTACGTCAGTGCCCAATGTCCGCAGGATCATCTCACAATTCGGTTACAGCATTGCATACTTTTACAAATAACATCGGAATAAAGAGCGGAAGACTTAAATAACATTAGTTTTACAAAGCAGGGTTCCAAATAGAAATTAAGGTGCAGTTATTACACACCAAGTTCTGATAATAGAAATAGACATAGGCAACATAGTGGAGAACAGCAAAGATACTTAAAATCACCCAGCTCGAGGGTGTACGACTATTCTTCGGCCCCATCGGCCTCTTCCTGGACGACGGTCATGCAGCAGGGCGCAAGACACAGCGGGGTCTCATTCATACCTGCAGCATGGGTAACAAACCCTGAGTACTGGGGTACTCAACAAGACTTACCCGACTAAAGAAAAGGGAGAAGACTCAGGAATGAGAGGCTTAGGGTAGTCAAGGTAAGGCTTTAAGCAAGATCAGGTATTTTGCAGAAAAGCATTTCGTAAACCTTATTTTATTTTGGAAAGATTCAGTATTCCTCAATTCTTCATCGTTCATGATTCATTTTACATTTCAAAACATTCCTAGTTGAGAACCACTCTCCGTTGACAGTCAGTGGACCAAGTCTCCATAACCGAGGAGCAACGTTAATCCGGATAAATAATACTCAGCTGAGGATCCCTATCCACACTGCATATGTAGCACCCAAGCTTGCATATGCCAACTCGTCTACCACGATTCCTCCAAGATTGGGCCCGGTCCTACGCCACCCGGAAGTACAGTACACCACTCCTATCCAGGTACGACGACCACGTGGGTACATGCTACTTCCGCCATCTCTCCACTCCCAGTGCGCGGTTGTCGGTCCAATAAAGGATTCCTCGGAGCCAGAGCTTTCCGAAGTATGTGAATAGTTACAAGTCTTGACCAGCAGGCCCCCATACGGATGGTCCCTAATTTTTCAGCCAGAACTATACCTTGGTTATATCTCACCCAAGCGTAATAGTCCCGTCAGTTTTTCAACCCTGTCCCGGTCGGTGTCAACTGTTGAGTCCCGGACTACAACATGACGGCACCGTACGCTCGGACAACCTCTTCTCGACAATGACCACATGCTAGCCAGGCAAGCAGCCGTCGAACGGGAAGTATAACCAAAACCCTTGATATAATTTATCTCAGTGATCACACTTTTGAAATTGGTATTTTTATTGCAAACTCTAGTTCAATAAGCATTGCTAAGCATTTTTCAAATACTTTTGAAAAGCAGGTATTGGGTATATCAGTGGTCAAGGTGGATAGTGCATCAATTAGGATAGCACACAACTCCTATAAACCTAATGCAATAATTTAACTCAAAAGCATTTAAGGAAATCATTTTATAAATTCAAGGAAAGGGGTTAAATGCACCGGGGCTTGCCTTGAAGAGCAAAGAGGGCAGGCTCGAGGGCGGCAGGGCAGGTGTCGCAGCTCGGGGTAGCCTCGTGGACAGGTTCGTCAGCGGCTGCCTCGATCTTGACGCCTTCTCCTTCGGTCACTAAACGGATGCAATGATGTATGCTTATGAGGATGCTCACATGAACAATGCAGTACAGGACAAAGCACTGATCCTAGAGTATAACTTTCTAACAAGAGAGTAACTTCTAGGGTAGACACAAGGTTACCTATCTTTTATCTTTAAGCAAGATTCGTTAAACCTATTGAGCATTATTGATCTAACCTAAGCATAGACCAAGGCTTGACATCACAAACATCATAGACCAGATGGGTGGGGGTCTATGAACAGCAAACAATCCGAAAGTCACACACAAAGGCATACAACAGTGAAACCTAATTATTTTTCTATTTTAACTATCCAAAAAGGTCATTTTACGAAGTTGCTCCAAACTTTGCCAAATTAAACTCATAGGTTCATTATGGTATAAATAGGTGGCAAAACAAATTTCATAATTTTTGGAGCTATGCATGATTTTCTAAAAATCTAAAACTATCCATTTATTAATTAAAAGGAGGATTTTTCTTTTTCTTACTGTTGCAGAAAAGTCAAGTTTCTTATTTTTCTAAAATACTACATGGTATAAAGAGTCTACCATAAAATTTTCAGAATTTTTGGAGCAACACAGAAAATCACACAAAAAGATGAAAAAGGAATACTATTCACATCCTTCAAAAAGGAAAAAGAGCACTGTGCTCTCTCCTCGCAAGGCTCGGGTGAAACGGGCTCGGGCGAGACGGAAGACGGTCGTTTCGTCCGAGGCCTGGCTCGGAGGCTCGGGCGAGACAGAAACGATTGTTTCATCCGAGGCCTGGCTCGGAGGCTCGGGCGAGACGGAAACGATTGTTTCGTCCGAGGCCTGGCTCGGAGGCTCGGGCGAGACGCAGGTGAGGCGGACGGCGGACCGGCCGTTCGGGGCTCGCGCTGGGAAAACCGAGTGTGGGGAAAGATCCGCGGACTCACCGTGAGTCGGGAGAGAGGCTCGACGGGGCGGTGCAGGGTCGGAGGAGGGAGCTCGACGTTGGCGGTGCTTCGGCGGAGCTCTCTGGCGGCGAGCGGCGTCCGGCGGCTCTGTCCACCAAAAGGGATCACCGAGGTGCGGTTAGGAGCGCACGGAGGTGAGGAAGAGAGGGCAGGGGTCGGAGGGAAAAGAGGAAAACTCACGGCGGCGAATTTCTCGCTTAGCCGAAGCGCGGCCGTATGCCGGAGTCGGAGAAGAAGCTCCTGCGCCGACGAGAGGAGGGCGGAGGGGTGAAATTGGTTGCTCCGAAAGGTGGAGAATCTCAAGGCGATGGCAGCGGCGGGCTCGGCTGGTGCTGGGGTGGTCTGGTGACTCGGGGCGCCGTGGTGGCGGCAATGGCGGAACTCGGCGGCTTCTTATAGCCGCGGGCGGAGCTGGGGAGGGGTCCGGGCGAGGGGTGAGAGCGCTCGCGCGACATTAATGGAGGTAGGGAGCAGAGTAGGGCGGCTCGGTGCGGCGGGGAATGCGCGCGCGGCGGGGCGGCTTGCCGGCGGCCGGCAACTGCGCGCTGTCCGCGGCCGATGGGAAAGAGGAGGAGGGTAGGGGATGGGCGAGGCGGCGGTAGGTAGGGGCCGAGAGGAAAAACGAGCGCCAGCGCTTGGCCGCGCGCGGCACGGGCGCGGGTCAGCCGGGCTCGGCATGGGCGGCGAGGCTCGCGCGCGGCGCGGCGGCCTTGCCGGTGGCCGGGGCCCCCTGACTTTAAAGCTTGTGCACAGTGTCGTCATTAATTCCAAAAACTTCCCCTTTCTGAACTTTTGAAATTACTCCGAAAATTTGAACTACACAAAGAAAACTCAAAACACCAAAGTTGCTCAAAATTTTGAGACCTACAACTTTGTCAACATAAACTTTTTCTAAAACTCAAAAGTTTTTGAGATAATTTTGAAAACCGAAAAAGGGACAAAATTTGAGTTTGAAGGAATTTGAAATTACTTCTGATTTTGTATTGAAACTTGAAAATCTGCAAATACCAAAGTCGTTCCTTTTGACAAAATCTACAACTTTGCTAAAAGGACCAACTTCAAATTTGAATAGTTTTTAAATTAATAAAAGAGGGGTAACAACCAGGGTTTGGAAATCAGGGTTTTTCAAAAGGAATTCCAATTCTATTTTTGATTTTTGAACTTTGATCAACACAACAAAACAACAGGGCACAAAACTGAACAAGATTTACACAGAGCTAGACACAGAGGTGAAATTACCATTTTGCCCTTGCAGGAAGATTTGGGCTTTTAGGGTTTTAGAACAAAGAATCACTACACACAAAATACCTTTAAGGAAGGTAAATGCAAGCAACCATAAGACAAACATTAATGTATGACAAGAATGATTATGGCTTAAGATGATGACATGTCAGGTTAATAACAAATAAACACCAGGGGTGTTACAATCCTACTCGCTAGTAGTGACACTGATCTATTACTGGAGATGAAAAAGTTCTTGTCCTCAAAGTTTCATATGAATGATGTCTGTAAAACGTCATTCGTTCTAGGAATTAAAGTTTACTAAGATAGAAGAAAGGGAGTATTAGGACTATTGCAAAGACATACTTAGAAAAGATTCTAAAGAAATAAAGTATGCATGCGAATAAACCTGTGTTTGTTCCTTTAGTCAAGGGTAATAGTTATGGGAACTTTTTGTGTTCTAGAAACCAATACGAGATCGATCAAATGAGCATGGTTTCATGTGCTTTAGCTGTTGAAAGCTTTATGAATATACAAGTAAGTACTTACCTTGACACAGTTTGCATATCCGGGTTGTTTTTGCCAAAAGTCCAATTCAAATAGAGATCACCGAAATAAAAGTTAAGAATGTCTTGCAATCTTGTAAAGTATTATAAGTCTCATGCTAAGCAAGAAAGAATAAGTATTTTCAAATAGTTGTGGGTACGAATGTTAAACTTCGACGAGATGTATAGCTATATCCACAATAGTTACTAACAGTTGTAGTTGGACCTTTATTGTAGAAAAGCTTCAATAAAATATTATCAATGATGCAATGTTATAGTATAGCATGTTATGAGGCTACGAGATAGGCGAAATGGTTAAGAGAACTTGTACCTAGATTTGATAATGGTTGACAATAACAATAACCATTTAAGTAATTTACTTATATGGCAACGGATCAAGTATGGTACTATACATATTAACATTAAGTTATATGTTGCGAAGGAGAAAGTACGGAATCATATTGAAAGTATTGAGCAAGTTCTTACAGATCTGCTTACCAAAGGCTTACCATCCAGTGCGTTTAGAGAACACACAATCGGCACAATTGAGTATTTGTTTCAAAACAGAGAGGTGTGTCATAGTTGTTAAATCTAATAGCAATTGACTGTGATGATGAGGCACACTCTACGCACTAATCTGTGATGGAATGAAAAAAGAGATAAATATTTTAAATTTAAGTATTAAGTTGGTATTAAGGGGGAGAATTTTAGTTTGATCTCCACCAGATTGGCCCAACGACAAATCTAAGCCTTGACCTCGTGCCTTGATCGGGGTGCCCAGCCCAATACACGGTCAGTGGGCCCCTGTCGCGTAGCTATAAATAGGAAGTGGGGGCCAGAACACAAGGTTTGAGGATGACTGAGCCGCCACCCCTAACTATTCTAATCCTAGACCGATCGAGAGTATGCGCTGAAGCGACGAGAAGCACCACCAGCTTCGCCATCACCGATAGGGCACCGCTATCCTTTGGACCTCAACCTCCTCTGCCAAGTCTGAAGGTATGGACCTCTGCTCCCCTCCCCCTCTCCTCTCCAGTTAGTTTTCACTTGTTCTACATCTTGTATCCCGATTAGAAGCAAGTACATTCACTAGATCTACTGCTAGTCGATCCAAAGAATCTACTATGAAATTGCATTGCAACATTGTAAATGTGCTTGCGGGTTATTCTTATTTTGTGCCAACCCAAGTACGGTCGAATGAAAATAGGGGCCAAGTCGGACAACCTTTCGTGTTGAGATCCTAGACATACCATAACGTTGCAACTCTCATTATAATGCGGTGTTTAGTTTCCCAAAAGAATTAAATTTTTTATAGATTCCATGTCACATCAATCTTTAGATGCATGCATGGAACATTAAATGTAGATAAAAAAACTAATTATACTTTTAGTATGTACATGTCGACAAGAATGTTTTGAGCCTAATTAGTCTATGTTTGGATAAAGTTTGTCAAATAACAACGAAAGTGTTACATGACTTCTTCTAAAATTTTTCCAGAACTAAACAAGCCCTAACCAATTTGTGTCACGGCTCTGTGCTCTTTTAGCATGGGGGTAGAGTTTACTTTCATGCATTCACTTTGACTGCATTGGCATCTGAGTTGAATTAAAAATACGTGCATTGGACCTCGATTCGTCTGTGTAGAACTCGAGCTTGCTGATTTGCATCCGCAGCTACCCCAAAAGTGGGAAAGGTTTGACTCATGGATTGTTAATTTACCCTATTCTGTACCATCATCACCTACATTGCGATGACCGTATGGTTGAAGTCAAAGAACAAAGACAACCTTCCAACGTTACCATCATGAGCATCTGCGTGCAATTCAGCACTACCAATCTCCTATTATGCTGTGAATGATGCCTCGCCAACATCGACTGACGGGAACCCAGCGCAAAGGAGCAGCCGGGGCCCAACGAGGACGTGCCAAAACCTGCTGAGAGCCTGAGACGCTCGGTCGGTAAGGGCGTTCACACGACTATTACCTAATTTGTATGTATAGAATGTTTGATTGATGATTTTTGTGACTGAAAAACATTGTTTCAACTGATTTGTGTAAGTAAAAAACACTATTCTATAACTAAAAAATAAGACTCATTTTCAACAATAAGCTCAACCGATCAGTTTCAGTAAGATGGTTCAGTAAAATTTTTTGGATCGACTGAAAAACATTGTTTCAACTGATGATTTTCAACACTATTCTCCTTCTATAACTAATTTTTTTCAGTATATTCATTATCCTGTCAACCATCTATTTTACTAATGTGAAAAAATTACTGAAAGAAGGAGAAAATCTAAAAACAGTTTCTCATGTCTTCATTTGCATCGATTCACCCTAGGCACAAAATATCAAGAACCGAGTACCGAACCAAATTTACCGATAACCGAACCGAATTTAGCGAAACCGGAAAATTTGGTTCCCTATTGGGTTCTGAGTTCTCAGGAACCAAATTTAAGGAGGTAAATACCAAAACCGATCGTGGAACCAAATTTACCAAACTTACAGAATTTACCTGAAATATGATGAGTTTAGGTGTTGTTATATTGTTGATTGTACTATGTACACTATTATATTATGTATTTTTGGTACTCACACTTATAATTATGTGAACTTTTATATGTATATGTATTTTGCATTATTATTCTCTATGAAATCATATCAAAATTAGCGATCAGTTCAGTATTGTTCGGTAATACCGAAACCGAGCCAAATTTTCTTGGTACCAAGGTTTTTTAGGAACTGATTGATACCAATTTTCTAAGGAACCAAATTTACATAGGTACCGAAGAACCGAACCGAACCAAAGAACCGAATGGCCAGGGTGAGCATCGATACAGTTAGAAACTATCCCAACCTTGACTGTTTTATCACTCGAATACATCAACCTTCATGAGAAATCTCAGCTTCGGTCCAAGCCTCCGGTGACGGGCCTCCGCTTCGCTCTGTCAGAAGTTGGTCAATATAATGTGCAACTGAACTTGAAACATATATAACATGGGCGTCCTTTAGAAGCCGCAGTTACCCTTATGGTTGAGCAACTACCTATAAGAGCGAAACTAGGACCATGAGATGGCTAGATATAAGTGTATTTGGTTTAACGATGTAACTTATATTTTATTCTTATTTCATAATCATTTATGTAATGCTATTTATTCAAAAACGATGTATGGTATGTGATTTTTTATGCTAGGTTCGTAGTGTGTAACCATATGGCTTGATATTAAGATACAATCCCACGAGTGGAGGTCACTGATGGTGACGACCCTGGAACCTTTCTGCGACCCCGAGATTAGTGCTACGCGGGTCGAGAGAATTGCACGTTTGTACTAGCTTGGTGGAGCCAGGGTAAAGTCGTCACAACGACTGACATAAATATTAATACAAATTTAAATAAATTTAATTACATTTAGATTAATTGGCTTTTCAAATGTCTGTGCGGTTATCCATACGAAACGTCAAACAGGTTTGGATTTGAGAGTTTGAGTCATTCACAGTTTGAGTGCAATATAGATAAAAATCAGTTTTTGGATACATGTTTTTTCCAGAGTACTTATAACGTGATGATGTAACCAGTTATATTTTAATACAATTCTTCTTTGGCCTCAAAAAAAATCCCACGAGAATAAAGTACATTTTCAACCTTCAAGTTACACGTAAGTCTGTTTTTTAACCTTCAACTATAAAACCTGAGTAACAAACACCCTTCAATTGTTCAAACTAGATAAATTGGGACTTCAGGCTGGTTTCAAAAGAATGTTTGATATATAAAAAAGCATAATTTTTATATATAAAAATAGGTAGATAAACCAATTTCAAATACGTGTAGATCATAAATAGGTAGACAATATTTTTAGAAAGAACTATAGTACTTTCATATTTTTATGATTTAAAATTAGTTATATAAATTTTAAGATACTAAACTAGATATTGATCTTTTTAGAAAACATAAAACCACCTATGAAACCATCCAGAAATTTCAATTTTGGATGGCTAGGGGGGGGGGGGGGGAGATGAGCCCGATAACAAGTCACAATAAATTGAACGCAGGAGCTTCGTTCGTTCTCAATGCAACATGTAATAATCTTTACAAAACTGTGCAAACTTTTACAGTGAAGAGTGGCCAGTAGTGGACGCGGACCTGAAACAAACAAATAGACAGACAAAAACAAATAAACAAACAAAAACTTTATGCACACGATGCAGCAACCTTCGCATTACGAAAGGAAAACACTCGAGATGTGTACAGCTCCAATGCAATGCAAGCTCTACCTCGCCTCTAATCTGGTGACCGTGACGTAGTTGGCGGTAGCGCTTCGGGTCCGAGACGACCCCGTGTCCGACGACGTGCTCATCGCCGGGTTCATCCCGGGCTCGCCGGGCTCGGGCAGCACGGCGTTGTCGCTGGCCAGCAGCGTGACCACCGACGACATCAGCGGCCGGTTCCTCGGCTGCGCTTCCACGCACAGGAGCGCCACCTGGATGCACCGCAGCACCCTGCTGTGGTGGAAGCTGCCGCCCAGCGCCTCGTCCAGCAGCTCCATGCTCCGCCCTTCTCTCCACAGCATCCATGCCTAGAACGACGAAGGATCCATCCATCACCGACGACAAGTTCAGAATTCCTTTTGAACGAAGCAAGAGGAGAAGAATTGCCAGCTGCTACTTACATATCCCAGGAGGTTGACATCGAGGTCGGGCTCGTAGGAGCCTCGGTTCCTCCTGCCGGTGATGATCTCCAGCACCAGCACGCCGAAGCTGAAGACGTCGGATTTTATCGAGATCTGGCCGTCCATGGCGTATTCTGGCGCCATGTAGCCACTGAAACCCGTCTCAGGAGTTATTAAGGTCAATTTTATTATAGTGCTGTGCTGATTGCTGAATAGTAGTACAACACAACCGACAGGAGGGTTAGCAGATGGACGGTGTGCACTCACTATGTTCCGACGACCTTTCGGGTGTATGCAGTGGTCTGGTCACCTCCAAACATTCTTGCGATGCCGAAATCCGAGATCTTGGGGACCATGTTCCTGTCCAGCAACACGTTGCTAGCCTTGAGGTCCCTGTGGATGATCCTGAACCTGGAGTCCTCGTGCAGATACTGTAGACCCCGTGCGACCCCCAGAATGATCTCGAACCGTTTCTGCCATCTCAGTAGCCTGCGCTTTGCTTCGTCTGCATGCATAAATAATGCATGGAGCAGTGGCATAAATAAATTACCTTCATTACCTCATACTGTACGGATTCGATTCAATTCAAGGTGCTCTGCTCATGCATGTAGTGATGTAGAAGTAGAACAACTGGACTGACCAAATATAAACATGTCCAAGCTCTGGTTGTGCATGTACTCGTACACGAGCATCCTCTCGTCGTTCTCGATGCAGCAGCCGAGCAGCCTCACGAGGTTCCTGTGCTGCAGCTTGGCGATCAGTTTCACCTCGTTCATGAACTCCCTCACCCCCTGAGTCGATCCCCGGCTCAACCTCTTCACAGCTACTTGCTGCCCATCCTCAAGAAGTCCCTGCCATTGGAATCGATTCGTCGCAGTCGCCAGTTCAGTTCCGGTTAGCAGTAATAGTTACATAGAACAACACCAGCAAGCTAAACTAATCACTACTATATGCAAATCGTGTGTTTTTATACCATATAGACAGGGCCAAATCCACCCGCACCGATCCTTTTGTGCTCCGCGAAGTTGTCCGTGGCGGCCAGAATCACATCCAGCTCAAGCAATGGAAGGTCAACATCTTTGTCGGAGTATCTCGTTTCCTCCGAGACGTCAAGAAGCTGCTTGTGATCCCGTACGGGGCTCAACGAAGGCTGGCTCCTGACCCTGTTGTGATCCCGAACGGGGCTCAATGAAGGCTGGCTCCTGACTCTGTACGGAAGCGCGAAATCCGCAGTACTCGGAGGCAACGACGTCGTGTCCTCGCCTCCTCCTTCACCTTTCTTGCCTGCCTTCTTCTTCTTCTTCTTCATCCAGATAAAACAGCAGCCAGCCGCCGCTAGCAGAAAAAGTGCACCGGAAACCGTCGCGGCGACGATGATGATCAGCGTGCTCTTGCGTGAACGCTGATGGTTATCTGTAATAATATATCAAGAACAGGATGAGGTGTGGCCAAATCAAACCTCAAAATGAAAAAATTTAGATTTTGAGCTGCAGCAGAACCGAAAAAAATTCTGAAAAAATCGAAGTCGGATCGGAACCTGATGACGCTGCCGCCTTGAGTGCGTCAATCTCCGACTGCGCGAGCCGTATGTACACGTCCTGCACCACGATCGAGTACTGCCGCATGTCCAGCAGGTCGACGGTCCAGATGACGCAGCCGACGCCGACCCCGCCGCTGTTGTTGGCGGCGGCGTACGCCCCGCAGCTGCAGTTGCCGAGGCACGCCTGCCTGCACTGGTCCAGCGTCATGCCGGCGTACACCGTGGCGTCCGTGGCCTGCGGCAGCTTCATCCGGTTCACCACCCAGAACCCGTCGCCGCCGCCGCCGCCGCCGTCGCAGCTCACGTTCGTGCTCCTGACACAGCCGCCCGACCACTCCTTCTGGCTCCAGTCGCGCGGCGAGCGCGGCACGAACCCCGGCAGGCAGCTGCAGGGCGGGGAGCGGTCGGTGTCGCAGTACCCGAAGGGCCCGCACTTGGCGTAGAAGTCGCACTGGTCGGTGGGGTAGTACCAGAAGCTGCTCCAGGCGCCGTTGTTGAGCGAGAAGCGCTTCAGCTGCGTCGCGGCGCCGTCCACGACGAGCCGCGACAGCAGGGACGGCTCGCGGATGAAGTAGCTGTAGTAGGTCTCGTCGGCGCTGTACACCACCTTGAAGGTGAAGGCCTGCGCCTTGAGGTACGGCACGCCGGTGAGGATGTCGCCGTTCCAGGGCCCGCTCGTGTACACCCTGGTGTCGCCCCGGAGGAGGAAGAACTGCGGCAGGCCGCCGATGACCAGCTTGAAGGTGACGTCGCCCGGCGACGGGTCGGACGGGGTCCGCCACGCCGTGATGTTCCGGGTGATGCCGGCCCGGACGTCCACCCCGAGCTTCATGCCCGGGAGCAGCGTGTCCGTCGGGTAGTCGAAGCTCTGCCACGCCACGCTCTGCGCGGAGCCGCTGCCGTCGGCGCTGAGCACGAGGTTGCCCGTGTCCAGGAGCTGCGCGGTGGCGCGCGCGGTGAAGTTCCCGCTCCCGACGGCGGGCGCCGCGGAGGACCACACGGTGTCGTTGCTGCCGTCGAGGATGACGAGCCGGCCGCCGGCGGAGAGCTGGAGAGCGGCCGGCGGGCTGAGCACCGGGTCCCTGCGGTTGGCGACCCACACGACGGTCGTCGGGCCCGGGATGCTGGCGAACCAGATCCCGAGGTACGTCCTGCCGTCGGCGGCGCCGGCCGGGCTGAAGAAGCCCAGCGCGTAGATGCCGCCGGCCGAGACGAGCGTCTGGTTGCCGGTGAGGGACGTCTTCCGGTAAATGGTGTCGGTGGATGCCGACGGCGTGAAGAAGGAACCGGCGGCGGCGGCGAGCAGGAGGAGCAGGAGGGAGAGCGTGCGTGCCCTCATGGTCCGATCCCCCTCGACCGAACTGGGCGCGCGCCGAAAACCAGACGTTGACTTCTCCTCCTCACGACATGATGGCCCTTATGCCTTGCGAGACCGCATTCTGCGCCGGGTGGTGGTGGCGGCGGCTGTCCACTTGTGCCAACAACAATGAGATGAGCAGCAGGAAAATGCCCGCCCGCGGCGGTGTGAGAGAGTGCGAGGCTGTTCGCGCGTTTGTTACGCCCACAGGGCCACGTCCTCGGACGCCGGCTGCATATGGATAGCTGTTCGCGGCCGCAAACAAAGCTTGGTCAACGAGTCGACGTTCGCGCTCCGGGACCAGGAGGTTGCCTGCCGGTGCTGGCTGCCGATCAGACGCATGTGACCAGCTATCCTGGCGGCGCGCGCGGCCGGGCTTTGCTTGCACCGTTGCAAGCACAAGATTCGGTGGAAGTTCGGCTCTTGCGGCTGATCCTGTTCCCAACTGCAAACAAGAGCCGTTGCAGCAGAACCAGAAGTGACAGTATGTAATCAGAAGGAGTAGCATTACAATCATGCTGCAGACACTGCTGCTGCAAGAACCTAGTAGGGGGGCATGTGCTCGGTTCGTAGTCGGAGTGCACGCTGTTAACTTGCCCAACAGCCCGAGTACTCTGAATTGGCCCGCAGGCTCACTCGTGAATAGCTAAATGCACGGTCTTATCATCTATACCATCGTCATGATGTCGTGAATCGAAATGCACCCATAAGTCAAAGTCAAACCTGAACCGATAAAATCTCACCATAGTTGTCATACAGCGGACAAATATTGTTTGAGCAACTTGCGCGCATTAGAACACTTTTTTTTTTTTTTTACAACTGGGTGCCCCAAATCGAACACCCTCAGGCCTTAGCTCGCCAAACCAATCAAAAGTCAAAATGAATAATGAGCCACGCGTATGAACATGCCGCGACTGATTGTCCCCATCATAGAGAGAGAGAAATCCCCACCGATGAAATATTTATGCCAATTAATCATTCATTTGTCGTACAAATCCTCTTATGTTGAATTTTGACCGAACAGACTACAAGCGAGCATCAGCAAGTCATAATGTCAGGTTGGCATCAGCAACAACCATATACGTTCCTCTAAGGACTCTATGTGACAATCCTTCCATATCATTATCCTGGATGATGAGAATATGTGATGAACAGGTTAAAATTTTGTAAGACGTGCTAAATTTCAGGTTCCCGCAATATAACTTTGGGGAATCTCAAGCAACTTCATGCAATGGTAACGTATGCATTGACCAAGCAAAGAACAGCAGAGGTTTCAGTTAGTACTATCATCTTCCGTCAAGGATGCTAACTGAAAGACCATTCAGGGAGCATGTTTCTTCAGCGATATCAGTGTCATTTGGGACCAACATGGAGAGGAAACCAGGTTGCTTTGGGTCTGGTAAGATGGCACTTGCATTGGTAATCGTTGAAACCACTTCAGTCATGGAGGGTCGATCCACAGCTTGCTCCTGAACACACAACAAGCTGACATGAATGCATCTTAGTGCCACATTCTCAGGGCATCTACCGTGTAATGGTTTATCAATGAGCTCATGGCATCTGCCTTCGTTCCATAGTTCCCATGCCTGCGAAGTTCAGTTCCAGCAATCAAGTTAGAAGTGCTCCACTTACAAAATATAATGCCAATTATATATAAGAATTTTTGTTATCTTTATAACTTATGCTTACATAACCAAGGAGGCTAACAGAGTTGCCATGCCTTCGAGATCCAGCATTTCTCATTCCACTGATAATCTCAAGAAGCAAGACCCCATAGCTAAATACATCGGACTTGGTGGAGAAATTGCCTGCCATAGCATACTCAGGAGCCATGTAGCCACTGAAAGGATAGCAGTCACTTAAAATGAATATCCATTTTTCAATCTGGTCAACAATTTTTTTGAGAAAACAGGAGGGGATTGCGCCCCTACTGATTTTATTAAAAACAAGTAACGAAAAAAAGGTACAGGCAATCTGGTCAACATTAGCTTCATAGATCAAATGCAGAGCACAAAGTATGCAAGAACTTACTATGTTCCCACAACTCTTTTCGTATTAGCTTGTGTTCCTTTGGGATCAAATATTCTCGCCATCCCAAAGTCCGAGATCTTAGGGTTCATATCAGTGTCCAACAAAATGTTGCTTGCTTTCAGGTCCCTATGAATAATTCTAAGTCGAGAATGCTTGTGGAGATAAATAAGACCCTGTGCAACCCCTTCAATTATGTTCATCCGCATTTCCCAGTCTAGCAGAGCTCTTCTTGATTTTTCTTGACAAAAGGAAAAAATAGACTCACTGGTTCAAGAAGGCAACTGAGAGAAAATTGGAAGCAATAGGAATTAGAAAGGAAAATCAAACATACCAAATAAGAAGAAATCCAAGCTTTTGTTCGGCATGTACTCATACACTAATAACATCTCTTCTTCTTCAATGCAACAACCTAACAGCTGGACTAAATTTCTGTGCTGAAGCTTAGCAATAAGCAGGACTTCATTCTTAAACTCAGGTAACCCTTGCCCTGAACTTGCTGCTAGTCTCTTAACAGCAATCTCCCGCCCATCTGGTAAGTGGCCCTATAGAATGGTTTTCAATGTAGATGGAAATCAGATATAGTATTGCTGCACACAAAATGTACTAATCGTCTTGAACTCCTTGAAATGTCAAATGGTGTGCTCCACAATAAATAAACTGAAAGTGAATGCAGACATAAAGGACGTGTATATATGAATATTAAGGAAAACTAGGCAAAAGAGGAGAATATAAGGGTAGGCTGAATCCAAAGCCAAAGAAAGGAGGGAAATAGAACCTTAGATTCGAAACATGTTGAAGGAAAGAATCTGTCCAAGATACAAGTATCAAGATGCAACAATTCACTAGTTTTCACTAGGTATGCTATCCACTTGTTATAAGACTATTAAATATGAGTGCAAAAGACCCCCAAGAGATTACCACCATCTTAAAAAAAGGAGACCAAGGGAAACTAGGCGTTTTTCATTAAAAAAAGAAAATAGGCACTGGGATACATGACCACACCTTTCACCCCAACCAGTTGTGCTAGACTAACTTCCTAGGTATCGCCATCTTATAATCTCCCAACCATCAAATGTTAAATTTACAGCCCCATAAACAGAAGTGCATAAGAAAAAGGCACTCAGTAAATCGCAAAATATTAAACCTGATACTGGAGACAACTAAAAGGACCCATAATACAATATATAATCAAACTATTTCTAGAAACAGGAAAAACTGAATAAATAGTATATCATTTTTTATTGATACGCTTAGCTAAGTTGGTTGCAATGATGGAATGAGTCATTGACAATGCAACTTTTACTTTGTTTCAAAAAAAAATGCAACATTTAGAGGATAGCGATACCGCAACGTGTCGACCCAATCCTAGATAAACATAATAGTGTTGAGACTGCCTCAACAGGACCACTGCGCACTATGCAATGGGCTGCTCGAGACAGGACTACACTTGTCACTGATTTGCCCTTTCGCAAAGGCAGTGTGGAGTCTCATTCTTTCTTGGGAACATTTCGATGCCCACACGATCATGCCAACTCAGGAACCAGCCCATTTAATTTCTTGGTGGGAGGAGGCTGAAGCCAAGATAAGTAAGGACGAAAGAAGATGTTTCAACGTAATGATGATCTTCACATTATGGAACCTATGGAAAGAGAGGAATAGAAGAATTTTCAACATCCACGAACCGGCTATATAGGTGGCTTCAAGAATCAAAGAAGACATTGAGCAAAGAAAGAGGGCTTTAACTTGGAGGGGTAATCATTAAGAAGTTTTTGCGGGCTCTCTTTTGGGGTGACACATATACCTTAATTTTTTCTGTGGCGGGTTTTGCCCACATATACCTTCTATTCCTCTCTTAATGAAAAGGCAGAGCTCCTGCCATTGCGTTCAAAAAAAAAGTGTTGAGACTGCAAATCATAACTTCCTTGATTATGTACATAGCATGTTCTTGATGTTACATAGAAATATAATTCAAAAGAGGGAAAAAATTAAGTGTTTCAAAATGCTGTTTCAAACATATAACCAACAATCTGAAGAATGATACAATTAGTCTAGATGCCAAGCAAAGTCAAGATCCATTGTTTAACATAGGTATGAACATATATAGTAGCGTACTTATGTAGGTAAACTTAAAAAAAATGAAAACAGCGCCTTCATCTCTTAATGTGGAGGATCAAGAAGAAATCTGAGCCATCTTTTGTATCATGGATGCAAAACACTTTTCATTAGTTCTTGTCTTTATTTTCTTCACCTCCTTTTTTGTTTCTTGAACTCTCTCTTGGTTGTAGCTTCTTGTATTTGCTTTTAATTTATCTCAGTAGGGGCTCCGGCCCTTCCTGGTTCCTCAAAAAAATTTGTCGCAAAGCTATTGCCATCCTTTCAGGAAAAAAAAGATAGGGTACAGCCATAGATACGTAACCACATGCTTCCGTACCAGCATTCTTATCTAGTATGTGAAAATGCTGACAAGTATGTGAAGCAGAGGGATTGAAGAACATATGGTACCTTGTACACAGGGCCAAACCCCCCTTCTCCAAGCATGTTTTCTGTTGAAAAATTGTGTGTAGCATTTCTTATTTGTGAAACGAAAAACGTCACAAAATAAGAGCTTGTCTCCTCACCCTCCCAGAGTTTGATAGCATCCGAAGTCATTAAGGAGTGATGACCATCCTGTTTTCCTTTCCCTGATTCATACATAAACTTATTGTCATGTTTTCAACCACACTGCATATAAAAGGGTGGATTTTTCTTTAGCTATCAAAGAGTTCTTAAGGCTTTCTAATAGATACCTTTATTTTTTGATCTCCTGATCCAAATAAACAAGATTAGGCAAAAAGTAAGAAATCCAACTGAAGAAAGTACACCAGCTATCCAAGGTAATTTATGACCTGAATAAGAGAAAGAGAGTTTGTCACTTGACTTCATTGTTCATAATACACTTTCGTTTGTGGAAATTTTATCTTTAGAAGAAATAGTTCATACTTCATAGTACTTTCCAAAACAGGTAATGATTACTTCTCTTTCAAGTAGCTAACTTTTAAGGTACTTTCCAAAATATCACTAACACCTTTTCTTTATGGAAGACATATTAAGATTTGGACAGGCCTTCAAAAAGTAAACTTTGAACATTAATTTTTCTTAGAATATATTGCCACTTGTCAAAAACTTCAATACCATATAAAAGATCCGTGACATGCATATAATTTGACTTCTTCCTAATGATAACCCCTACACAAAGAATAGGAGGGACTACTTCCTTACGGTACACATTTCATACCTGAACTATTTGTTGATGCAGCAACACGAAGATAAAGAGTTCCTACTCCACTCCCATTATATCCATCCTGCATATTGGTTAGATTGCCATACCAGAGGCTGCAACCATCTACAGAATAAGTGTATGCGGTACAGGAGCAATTTGTCATGCATTCCAATTGGCATTTGCTTTCTCCCATAGCAGACAGTCTAACTCCGGAGTCAGGGAGTCGCATACTAGACATATTAATAAACCTATCCCCATTACACTGCAGTTGGATTTGCCTTGTGCACCCTTTCCGGGTATTTCCTATGTCTTGTGCGAAGCCGTTTGGACAACGACAGAGGGATGGCAGTGTGTCGTTGGGTAACATATTGTTGTTGCATATACCAAAAACACCACATAAGTTAGACACCTCACAGCTAGCAGGCTGTCGCCATAAGAGAGTCCATGACTCAGTTCCAGGACTAAATTGAGCAATGTTCAATGAACCATTCGGATCCAACACAATCTTTGTCATTGTGTCTCTGGGATTGGGAGCGTATGTGCATGTAAGGTTGCCACATTGAAATAAAACAGGGGTGATAGGAGGAATATTGATTAGCTCTGGAATCAGAGATTTCTGAGAAGCGTTCCAAGGTCCAAAGGTCCAATAACTATTACCTTTCCACAAGATAATGAGTTGAAGCTTATTTGTTGTGTCAAGTCCAAAAGAATAATCCCCCATTGATGGGTCATCATAGCTCTTCCATGAGGTCAGTTTACTGCCGAATGTAATGTCCATTCCAGGGAGCCATGTATCTGTAGGAAAGTCGAAGCTCTGCCATATGAACTTAGCTGGATTCGTGATGTTCATGCTCCTTAGGACAAAGTTGCCATTATCCAGTATTGCAGCCTCCACATCTGCCACTCCTCTCCCATAAGCCACTGTGAATGAGTTGCCCCTCCCATCTAAAACAATCAGATTACTATTGTTATCAAACTTAAGTATGCCAAAAGTATCTTGGAATGGATTCTTCCTATTAGCAACCCAGACAGCTCTTGTTTCTGAAGCATCGTTGTGCCATATACCAACATACCGCTTGCTCGAAGCTCCAGGGCTGAAGAAACCGAGGATAAATTTTTTCCCCATGGACACTAGTGTCTGCCCATCTGAAATTGACTGGTTCTGAAAGATGATGTCTGTTCTTGCCACGGGAGCTGACAAACATCTTGTTGCTAATACAGATAGAATCAGAAAATCAACAAGCATGCAGTTCCTCCAGAAGCTTATTTTCCCAGACATGGGAATTTCCAAGCATCAAACTAGGCAAATTGCAAACTAAAATAGTGAGTGGGACGGAGAAATGGAGAGAGAGATCTTACGGTGGAATGATTAGTAGAAGAGTGCATAAACATTCATACCTCTCTGCACTTCTCCAAATAAGTGAAATGCCTTCTGGAATTGCTGCCGTGGGCGTAGAACTACTGTTCCAGCAGAACATCCAAGCTGCCACTTTTGACCAATTCCATTGGAAACTTATGAAGCTATTTTCCAATGTCCAGTCAACGGCAGCAGTCAATGATTGAAAGCGCTACTCAAATACTACATTAGATACTCACTCCAGATGTTGACACACATGACGCAAATAATTGGGCAAGCAGTCCTTCCAGCCGAGGCTGAAAAAACACATAGGGAAATAACAAAATGGAAGGTAGAATAGGTAATCCTAGCTTCTCTCTGAAACAAAATTTCTGAACGGTATATTTTCGGGGGGGTTTTTTGAACCGTATTTCTCTGAAACAAATTTGAGTATGCGCAGTTAGTGCAAGGAGAAGAAATTTTTGTGCACCCAAAAGAAATACCCCAAGTACTCATGATTCTGTGGCAGCAACTATTCTCTCCATCCCAAACTATAAGTCATTCCAAGAATCTTAGAGAGTTAAAGTTTTTAAGTTTAATTGAATTTATATAATAAGATAATAATATTTATGATATCAATTAGGTATCATTATATTCTTTATTAGTTATATTTTTATAGTATACTTATTTGATGTCATAAATATTTATGTCCTTCTCTATACTTTTGATTAAACTTGAAAAACCTTTGATTCTTCAAAATTTTTGGAATGACTTATAATTTGAAATGGTCATTTGAAATGGAGGGAGTAGCAACTAGTCTGCATATGGACTCATGGAGATGGAGTCAACGGTGGAGTCAATGCCACTTTCGTACAGTCGTCCTAGCTTAAGCCGCACTGGATGTACCGAACTCTAGAGCCAGGCCGGGCAAAAGGAACGAAAGATGTTGCATTTTAGTAGGCCGGCAATGGCGATAAGATAGAACGTCTCTCTCTCTCTCTCTATTCCCTCTCTCTATACTCCCTCCGTCCACGAAAGAATCAATTTCTAGAGTTGTTTAAGTCAAACTTTTTAAACTTTGACCAAATTTCTAGAAAAAACTATCAAGATTGATGGTACCAAATTCACATCATTAGATATATCTTCGAATATATTTTCATAATGTGTCCATTTTATATCATAGATGTTATTAATTTTTTCTATAAAGTTAGTCAAAGTTAAAAAAGTTTGACCGGCACGGATTCTAGAAATTGATTTTTTCGTGGACGGAGGGAGTATAACAGAACATACTGTGAAACAGTTATCTTTTTCGAAAGAAAAAATGTTGTTGGAAACAGAACCCTCCGCTCTCCTCAGTTCGTCGTATGAGCGATGCCAAGCATGCCCATACATGGCAAATAAGATGAAACTGTCGAGGAATATGCAAATCCCAAGCGGATCATAGCCTTGAACGAAGTTTCTATTTTCAGCAGGCCGCACCAGAATGCAACCCTCATCGTTTCATAATTGCTAGTCTGATTCAAACTTGTCCTCCGTCTCGGAATCATAGGCAGCAAGATTATCCTAAGCTGTCATAATCTTTTGTGCATATCACCAGGAGTCCAGGATACCTGACGTTTTGGGCCCACACGTGACACAGTCCAGGAGGATCCTATAACGTCACACACACACAACAATTAAAAAAAGAGAGAAAACAACACCACCGAACTCCGGATCACAAATTAGTGTTAGCACAGACACCTTGCTTCTGTTCATACCAGGACTTCCGGCCACAGCCCGCATCCGTTTTCTTATGTGATCAAACATTTAAGCCCCTGATTTCGTAAGTAAACTGCGAAAAAGAAAGAGCAGAAACAAGACCCATTCAAGCAACCAGTCTCTGTGGTCTCGCGGAAGCCAGCTAGCCCTGCGTGCTATTTCGCAGAAACCAAACCAAAACCACCGGACGCAGCAACCACCTGGAGATAGGCAGATGGAGGAAGCGGGAAGCCTGCAATTACCTGTACTTCGGTTGGCATGCATGGGGAGACTGCTTCCGAGAAGCTCCATGGACTCACGCATCCCCCTTATATAACCAACTACCTCCCTCCCCATCACCCATCAACCGCAATCTCATGCATAAATCTTGCGACCATTGTCAGATCTTCAATCTTCACCATGATCTCCCAGGACAATTCCAATTCGGGCTCAGACAAGGGCTCCTCCATGCAGTTCCAGGACTTTCTGCCATTGATGGCGAGGAAGCTCGGGGTGGAGGGGCTGATTCAGGAGCTCTGCAAAGGGTTCCAGCTGCTCATGGAACCCAGGACCGGCAAGATCACCTTCCAGAGCCTGAAGCAGAATGTGGCCAGACTCGGGCTTGGAGAACTCTGCGATGATGAGCTCCTGGAGATGGTGAGGGAAGGGGATCTGGACCGGGATGGAGCACTGGATCAGATGGAGTTCTGCATTCTCATGGTCAGACTGAGCCCTGAGCTGATGGAAGAAGAGGCACACAGGATGTTTCAATATTGATGTAACTGGATCCTTGTTACTTAGTAGCTAGTGCAACAGAATATAGTGATCTTTCATCAATTTGGTCCAACCCCAATGTGATATTGAGTTCGGAAACACTAATGTAGTCTAACAAACTGACATTGCTCATATTATGATACTAACAAAAGGTGAAAATTATATGCTACAAAGTAACATGTGCATTAACTTATGGTCTCCAGGGCATCTCAAAGCAAAGATATGCCTGATGTTTACTTTGTCCCATTATCAGTGATGGGAAATTATTTATCCCAAACAGTGTGCATCGAATGAAATTTTGTGATTAACCATATTACAAGATGGTTGCCTCATTCATACTGTACCTCAAGCGGACTGCTCCATCCAATCTAGTTGTGTGGTATTTCCTGTACTGCAGTACTGTTATGAAAGTTCTACTAGAGTACAGCAGAGCTCACCAATCTCCTTCTCCAGAAGCTGCACAAGATTCGCTCCAGTTCGCTTGTATATCCAACCATTAGTTGCTGCATCCCAGTCAAACCTAGAAGGCCCACTGCATGCATATCCAGATAGCATTTTTATATATAAGATATAAGAATAAAAACGGCAGACAATTCAATGGAGAGCTTTCGGGTGCTGTACAATATCCAATTGTGGGTCTATTTGATTGGAAATGACGTATGGATAAATTTCAGATAAACCAAACCACATATCACAAATGATCGCTCTCTTCTATTCAGAAAATGACATTTGTTCCTTTCCAAAAAAAAGGCATGTACTTATTAGCCATTACACAGTGACAGGTTCCTGTAATTATATGCCTATCAAACTCCAAACAACAACTGATACGAAGATGTGTACCTTACAGGTGAAGAAAGCCAGATTTGTCTGTTTGGTGATTGCTTGTTCACAACATATGTCCCCAAATCCCCAAGCCTCAATGTCAAAACCTGGTTCTAGAATGTCAAGGAAAAGAGAAGGATGCATCAATAATTGAATACACGAAAACAGAAACACATAATAGTAAGAATCACAAGATTCTCCATGACATGTTGCAACTAACCCCATAGTCTATGTCGAAACCATCCATCTGAATGGAGTCACCATATTCCTAAAACAGAGACATGAACAATTGTATTGGTCAAAGGTACAGTGACTTGACATCTTCTATGAGAGCTTTTGCTCAAGTGCTGAGATTTGAAGGCCATATCACTACCTCAAGTTTTTCAAGCAAATCATGAATTGTCTCATCTGCTAATTTGTGAAACTCATCCTCTTGCATTATCAACCTGTTCAATGTGCACAGTCATATAATCAATAACTACCTCATGTGACAAAAAACTATATAAAGTCTCACGTAACCAAACTAGAACAATATATAAAGTAAAAACAGTAAACATACTGAAGATCAGATTTTACTCTAAATTGTTGTGATCAACTTATATCAGTAGCCAGCCCAGCTTTCCACATTTCAGTTTGTTGATTCAAGCAACTTGTATTATCCTTTATCCATTGACACTATATTGGAAAATTACGTTGACACAAGTGGAGGCCACTGATACAACAACAAAACATTTTCGTCCCAAGGAAGTCAGAATTCGTAGAGACCACAAATCCCAACAAAAATTGCTATATCAAACATCCTACGATCTTACGAGTATGATGAAGCCAATTTCTCAATTGGACCCATTCGCACTTAAAAGCTTTCCAAACTACCCTAGAGTGCATAAATATAAATAAATGGAATAACGTGCTGAGACTGCGAGGTTGAGAAACGAACTTGTGGTCCACCGCAGATAGAGATGGGCCGGGCGTGTCACCGGCAGCGGACTGTGTCGAGAGGCGCGTTGACGAGATGGTCCTCAAAGAGAACAGCAGTGCCGCTGGAGATCCGCCCGATGGCAGCGCCGTGGCAGCGGCGGTTGCGAGGGAGCGAGAGGTGGTAGCTACAGGGAGATCGGCGGCCCAGAAAAGTTGCTGAGCGCGGGACCGGAGCCGCCTCGCGGAGGCGAAGCCTAGGAGAACCTTACGCGACGCCATGGTCAGCGCCTCCGCCTGTGTGTGTGTGGGCACGCAGCAGCCTACGGCATCAGAGAAGGTGGCGCAGTGCGCAGCCCTGCTCCGACGGCCACGGACGGTGGTGTGGAACGGCGATGGCCCCGTACTGTGCCCGCAAGGCCGCGTCGGGTCACGCGACGACGAGACGGCGGCTCGACGTCCACTGAACCCTACCTAACGTGCCCTGGGCTCTGGCCCAACTAAGATCCTTACACCCGACGCGCTCAAAGTATGGGCCGTAGGGCTGGTCCGACCGAAGGCGATGATGACCTGTTGTGGGCTGAAATCTCATTGTTTCCCATCACCAATGGCCCCACGGCATATTTGCTTCTTGTCTCGCTCTTTGGGAGGTTCAGTGTGCCCCGAGAGACCTATTTTTTGATAGGAGAGACAATTTAAATTTGAGCATACTCTCTTCTTGAGACCTATACTTTTTTTAGTTTGGTTATTAGAGAAGGCTAAAAATAGCTATAGAACCATGGCCTATAGCGCTACCAAACATTAAATGGTCTTTGCAGCTCGAATAAAAATTAAATGAGTCTTGTATTTCGGGTAGTGATTGTCCGAGAGAGTCTTACATGCATGTAACGGTGAATGCATGCTTGGATATGTCAAAGTTTGAGCAGGGTAAACCGTTAAAGGCCTTTTTTGTGTTGGGTTTTCTTGTTCCGCGAATCCAGGCCAACCGACCTACTACTATTGCCGCCCTTTGGGAAGGCACACTATAGACTATGGAGCCATGACCGAAAGTGACAGCAGGACCACTTGGTTAGCTAATAGCCTAATACAGATCGATGGAGCGATAGCACGCACGACACGAAAAATCACCGACGGTCGTCTCCTCGTCGTGCTGCGCGACCGCGAGTCTGTTTCCACCACCAAGTGCTGCTGATGCTGGTAGGCCGCCGATGCCCCTGAGTATGCCGCGTTGCTCTCATCTCGTATAATCATATACTCTCTCCGTATATAAAATAAATGACGATTTAGAAATCGAAACGGTCTCTAAAGTATAACTTTAACTCTCTTTATACAAAAATATTTATAAAAAAGTGATATATGTATTTTTTTATGAAAATGTTTTTCAAGACAAATCTATTCATATGGTTTTTATATTTTCAAACTCAATAATTTTAAAGTTATTCATGACTTATATTCTCAATGTTTGACCGAAACTTTATCCAAAACATCATCTATTTTCTATACGGAGAGAGTATATTCATATTTTGCCGCTAACAACATTTATAATGTAAACTCTATTATAGAGTCTAAGCCTATTTATTACCTCAAAAATATTTATTACCTAGAAGGCCCACTTGGAGTCTTGGTTTTTCTATCTCCTTCGATAAATATACTGTCACATCAGTAAAATATTATAAATAAGAGAATAATAAATAAGTTTAGACTCTACGGTAGAGTTTACATTATGAGTGAGCTAAGACCATTCTCAGCGGATATTTTATTTCATAGTTTTCAATATGTCTATATTTTAAAAAATTATAGAAAAGTTTTATTTCTATGAAACTCTCTCTACTTATATAAAACTTTTATTAACACTCTTTTATTAATATAGCATTATATATAAGCGTATTTAATGTTTATAAAATTTCTATTGAGATTAGTCTAACTATACTTGTGATGAGGAAAAATCTTTGGACATTTCTAGAGGAATATCCATATCCGGACGGAACTTGCAAGGAAAGAGACGATCGGAGTCAGCGACCTGATCGAAGAAAGCCGGACGGCACGTCGGCACCAAGCGCGCTGCAACCGCCCGGGCGTCGCACGCACGTCACCGCCCATTCATTCCGTTCCCGGCCAGCTTGACGCGAGATTTTGGTACGACGCGGGAGACGGCAGTTCGCCGGGTGACCGGGACGTGACGCCGACGGCTCCTCCCGACTCCCGTCCTCCGCCTCCAAGGGTTACTGTTACTGTGGATCGCCGTTGATGGGATAGTCTGTCTCGTTGTGTCGGGAGTCAACAGTGCTCTTCATTCGTTGCATTTTGTACCGTAATAGCTTGCTCGTATGAACCGGCGCCCAACGAAGGGCCGGCGGCCACACCACATCATGGTGCGTTCCACGCCGACCTTAATTAAGAACCACGTCATGCGCTCAGGATGCCCATTGACCAAAACGGGCCAATTCTCATTTTATTTTATCCTGGGCTGGACCCCCACCGCCGCCATCAGGAAAAGTTTAACCGGCTGCCAAGCAGCCAAGCAGGAAGGCATCCCTGGCAGGGAAATTCTAAGGAATCATGGTGATTCTTGCTTGCCGAAGTCGTTTATACGCTTACCAGAGCTCCTCAACTCCGACGGAAGATGAACCAGCATACCAGTACCAGACGTGGTTTTGGTCAAGCAGCAACTGAAAATCATCGCACGGATGGACGAGCTAAAAAAAATAAAAAGCGAGACAAAAAGGAGCAGACAGTGGGGCACCACTAGGCTGCTACGTGTACAACAAGTCATTCTTCCCCAAATCTCAGCCTCGCTGCTGCAAAGGTTCGGAGCACACCACCCGCGCTAGTGCACTACGCTGCTGTCGCCCATTCCATTTCGAACCAAAACCCTCTCTCCCCTCGCCCTCCATCCCGGATCAAATCGTCACCAAGAAATTCCCCCAAAAAAATAACGAGCACTTGTTCATCATTGGAGTAAACGCGGCAGAACCCTAGCGCGCCGTTCCTCCGACGACTCACCTCCCACCCACTCACCCACCCCCCATGGCGGCGTACCCCTCCACCGGCGCCGACGCCCCCGCGGCCCCGGCGGCGGTGCGGCTCTCGGCGGCGGCGCAGGCGGCCACGATCCAGCCCTCCTCCCCGCGCTTCTTCTTCTCCTCGCTGGCCGGGACCAACCCGGCCTCGCCGCACCGCCGCATCGCCATCGCCGTCGATCTCTCCGACGAGTCCGCCTTCGCCGTCAAGTGGGCCGTGCAGAACTACCTCCGCCCCGGGGACGCCGTCGTGCTGCTCCACGTGCGCCCCACCTCCGTCCTCTACGGCGCCGACTGGGGCTCCATCCCGGTCTCCGTCGCCGACGAGGCCGACGCCGCCGAGGACGCCGCCGCCGCCGCCGAGGGCGGGCCCTCCGAGGAGGAGCTGCAGAAGAAGCGGGAGGAGGACTACGACGCCTTCACCTCCACCAAGGCGCAGGACCTCGCGCACCCGCTGGTCGACGCCCAGATCCCCTTCAAGATCCACGTCGTCAAGGACCACGACATGAAGGAGCGCCTCTGCCTCGAGGCTGAACGCCTTGGGCTGTCCGCTATGATCATGGGCAGCCGCGGTTTCGGGGCTTCCCGAAAAGGCGGCAAGGGGAGGCTTGGGAGTGTTAGTGATTACTGCGTACACCACTGTGTATGCCCCGTCGTGGTTGTTCGCTACCCTGATGATGCTGCAGGTGTTGGTGGAGATGCAGCAGGGGCGACAGATGAGTTGCGCACTGTACCAGAGGACGAACCTGTTTATCACGATGCGCCTGAGGTGCAGAAAGGTCTGCCTCTTTTCTTCTTTTCTTATAACTCTATATGTTTTCATTTTCATAATGTTGATTGACTATTTTGCAATGAAGTGTTTTATGCAACGATTTAGTACATAACTTTCTGATATGGAAGACAAATGTTAGTACAGTAGTTGATTCAGTAATGAATTTACTTCAGTTATTTTGTTGTTTGTTAACCTTTGATCTTTTGTAAAAGTTCTAGCGTCAACAACAAGCCTGATAGCGTGTTGTGTTTCATGGTACTACTGCCCTCAGGCTTATTTAAAGAACCATATATCTTTTTGGCCAGCAAATTAGTTTATGGTAAATCAATTAACTTGCTTCAGCTTCTTGTAAACTGTTAAGACTTAAGAATACTGATAGTGTCTAATGCTACATGTTTGCCGGTTCTCTTAGAATCGTACGAGGACAATACCATCGTAGTGGCAAAGCTACAAATGTACATGCAAGTATGGTGCAAATACATCTGCTTCTGCAGACTGCATATCTTGTTGATATTGCTTTTTTATTCCCTGCTTAATGCAAGAATATGCAATGCAATTTTCCAGTATATTTTGCTATAAAAAGCTGCTGTGCTTAGTTGGTTATACTGGATAGTGTACACTGAAACATTGAGGAAACATTTGCTCGGATACGATTTTACGTGTTTAGAGTAAGCACAAGGAATTTATATTCAAGTGAATAACAATTTTGCAGATATTAAGCAAACACTGAACCTTATCAATCAGAATTATAATGTTAACAGATATATTATTTGTTGCATGTGTCAGGGCCACAGGAGTTGGCCTTGTGTAGTTACTTTTTAATCATGAGTGGGTAGGCATAGGCTGATTGATAACTCATTTTAATTTTAAATTTCTAATAGTTCAATACTTGCTGTAGAAGTTTATCATAAATCAAAATGGTAGACTATGCTTTCCAGTTGAATAAATAGGGAAATTTTGCATCATGGGACATGTTTTTTTAGCTCCAGTAGCTCAGATGCTTTTGCCAAAGCTGCACATAGCTACTTAGCTTGCTTTGCAATTTAATCAAAGTAGTTCAAGACTGCCTGCTTAGAATTAGTCTCTCTTTTTCTTAGATCTAATCTGTCACACATTTAAGGTTGTCACTAAAGCAGAAAGTTATTCACTGCCACCTTCATGGAAGGTATAGGTATTCCACTTCAAAGTATTTTCTTTTTGGAAGGCTTTGCCTAGGGACACAGACAATAAAAACATCATGTACTTCATAAATCTAGAATTTTTTTTCTAGTTAAAAGTTTTATCTTGATTGTACGTGTTAGAGTATGTCATGGACCTATTGGGCCTAGGTTGGCGGTATAGCCCGTTAGGGTTAATTAGAGATAAGGGTCGCTTGCTTAGGGGTCAAGTAAACCTCCCTATATAAGGAGAGGAGATGTATCGATCTAATCAAGCAAGAATTAAGAAGGAAATCCCTTCCCTCTTGCCCGGCCGTGGGCAAAGTCCCGCGGCCGGACTTCTCTCGCCCTCACAACCCTAGCAGCCGCCGCCGCTACTGCTGTGAACAGTACCCGCGGGTACTGTAGCCGCGGTTACTGTAGCACGCAGCCGCCGCCGCTCCCTCAACGCTGTCTCTCCCTCTCAATCTAGCAGCCACATAACATAGCGCAGCGATCCCATCTACTGCCTCAACTCTCTCCCTCTAGCAGCACATAACATCTGGTATCGGAGATCTCTGGTTCGATGTCGAACTGGCTGCCCACCTCCACCGTGCCGCCGCCGTCCATGGCTTACGTTGCCGTGCCCATCCTCACGCCGCTCGGCGCACATCCCTGGGCGGTGCCGCCCCTGTTCTTCGCAACGCCACTGATAGCAGCGCTGCCGGTGTTCACCACCGCCATGGCCACCGTGGCGCCACTGCCTGCGCAGCAGCCTATGTCGTTGCCTTCGGCGCCCGCTACGTCCTCTCCGGTCATGCTGGAGTCCCTGGCTGCGGCTGTCCAGGACGTGACCAGATCGTTGGCTGCCATGCAGTCCAATCTGGCCATCTGGCAGCCGCCGCCACCGAGCACGGCGACGATCGCTGCAGCACCCACCACCGGCGCTATTGCCCTACCCGGTGGGCCGAGCCTCCAGCACCCATTCACCGATGGGATCTTCTATAGGGGTACCGGCGTCCAGCAACTTCGGATGTCGGCTGCGGTGCGGCTGCAGGCGGTGGCACGTGGCCTCCTTGCGCGACGGCGGGTGAGGCGGTTGTGCGATCTGCAGCTGATTGAGCCTCGCACCCCCGCGCAGTTCCTCCAAGTTGTGTGTCGCCTTGCGAAGTCGGACACCACGACGGCGCTGCAGCCGATGCTTGAGCGACAGACTTCGGCGGTGGTGCGGCTGCAGGCAGCGACACGTGGCCTTCTTGCGTGCCGGCGGGTGAGGCGACTGCGTGATGTCGTCCGTTGCATCGGGGCTCTTCAGCATGCTATTTCCCCCACGGCCGCCGTGCATGCTGTTGTTTCCGCGAACGGCGAACTCCACCTCTACGGCAACGGCGATAGGGGAGGCACTCCTTCCTTGTCACCAGTGAGGATGCTTTGCCTAGCGCCGCTGTTTTTCGTCGCCGGCCGCCACGAGGGCGTCTCCGTTGGTCGTTGTTGCGACCAATTTCTGGTGGCCATCAATGTGGTCCCCTTTCGTCCAGATGGCGTCCATGGGATCCAGGTGGCTGCACACGTGCAGGTCCACCACGCGGAGGGTGTCCGTCGTATCTTCAGGAGTCTAAAATAAAGAGTCCCAATCTATTTCAGGTTGCGAATAATATAATAAGCCGAGATGTAAAAGGCTTGTTTTTAGGTGTTTGGTTTGTGTTGAGTTATGTCATCGTTATGAGTCTGTTAGGTTGCAGCTCGAGGACGAGGTGCATGTCCAGGTGGGGTGTAGTGTTAGAGTATGTCATGGGCCTATTGGGCCTAGGTTGGCGGTATAGCCCGTTAGGGTTAATTAGAGATAAGGGTCGCTTGCTTAAGGGTCAAGTAAACCTCCCTATATAAGGAGAGGAGATGTATCGATCTAATCAAGCAAGAATTAAGAAGGAAATCTCTTCCCTCTTGCCCGGCCGTGGGCAAAGGCCCGCGGCCGGACTTCTCTCGCCCTCACAACCCTAGCGGCCGCCGCCGCTACTGCTGTGAACAGTACCCGCGGTTACTGTAGCACGCAGCAGCCGCCGCTCCCTCAACGCTGTCTCTCCCTCTCAATCTAGCAGCCGCCTTTGCCCACGGCCGGGCAAGAGGGAAGGGATTTCCTTCTTAATTCTTGCTTGATTAGATCGATACATCTCCTCTCCTTATATAGGGAGGTTTACTTGACCCCTAAGCAAGCGACCTTTATCTCTAATTAACCCTAACGGGCTATACCGCCAACCTAGGCCCATGACATACTCTAACAGTACGCCTCTCTAATCCTTTATGCATCTGGAGTATTTGTGTCACTTCTATGGTGGTATCGGCCCCCTCCTTTTTTCTGTTTATTCTCATGCATTGACAAGGGTCCTCCGTGTTGCTACTGCCACGATGTCATCATGCCATTCTCAGTTCTCTTATTACCTTGGTGTTACTACTCTACTACTTTCATCCTCATGTTGTTACTTCTCCCTAGTTGCATTAAATGATCATTAAACAGCTTCAATCTATATCAGTGATTGAAGCATATCATTTTATCATCTTTGTTTTCATTTCTAAGTAACCATGTTGTGGATATAGTTACTGTTGTCTGCTAGCTCAAGAACACAATCTATTCTTACTTGGAAGTTATCGTTTGGAACAAATGGATCTGGACTAGGGTCCTTATTGGTTTGTTGGCCCTGTTGCCAGTCGCCATTTTTTTTATTCTTAGCTTGTGGGCAACTTGTGATAGTAGGTACAGGGAGTTCCTTAGTTGCAGAAAATTGTAGCAAAAGATAAAAAAGAAACCAAGACAGGGATATTTTCCCTACACGATTGAACTGTATGATGTGCTAGGTCCTTTAGTTTGGGATAGAATTGTCCTGGTTTCTGAGTGTTGACAACTTACTGATGATAGTTTGAGATACAAAAATGCTTTGGTCCTTGTGTACATCTATTTGGTGTTCATATGCAGTTTTCCATCAGGTGATAAAGCACATTTCATTTGCAGTTGCCTTTTGAATATTCTTTGATTATGTTGGCCAATTTTGAGAAAAAATATTGATGGAGTTATTTTAACTCGATTTTGCAAGAACAGTATCACTGCATCAGCACTGTGTTCACTTTTGTTATTTCATCTATTTTGATGGAGCATATATTCATTTGCTCTCATGTCTTGCATGTTGGGTGCACCCCTATTTGACAATTGACAAAAACATAACTAGCCACTTAGTCACTTCTTTGTATGATCTATGCTTTCTTGAACCTCATAATCAGCCTGCTATCCAACTTTTGTGGTGTAGAAATCAACTTGTTGGCATATGTTGCTTCCTTGATTCTGATTCCACTGGATCTGTGGATGCAGAAAATTGAGGCAATGGCCTGCAAGCAGCTGAAGAACGAAGGAAAACATGAGGCTTGTAGTGAGGCGATCTTGTGTATCTGGAAGATGGTTCTGGCTGTTTATCTTTGCTTCTGTATGACTGTATATCAACTGCATATCATGATCAGCTGGCTGCTTCGCGTTTGAGTTTCATATCGGAGTAGTCTTTGTTGGTTTGCTTGTGAGATGTTTATGTCGTAGACACCATGTAGAGTACTCTTCCCGTAGGTTGAAGCTGTATTGCAGATGCTTATGCTGGGGGCTGGGCTCTCCTGTCTTATTTTGCGGAGCCGGTGATGAGCTTTATTTTCAGAAATGGTAGTTATCTACACGGTATCATCTGCTCTATTCAGCCTGTTTACTGTACTATTGGATACTTGTTAATGGAGAACAACTACTTTTCTGTATTTATTACTTCTCGGATACTGGATAGAATAATTGCTGTTAAAATCATGAGCTTATGCGTGCATGCCCCTCGTTTGTATTTTGTAAGACTGGTTTGTGAAGAATTTATTACAAATAAATTTCTCAAAGAAATACCATATTGTGAGCCGCTTCTAGATCGGTATTCCCTCTTTTTTAAATAAGGGCTTGTTTAGTTCTGAGAAATATTTGGAAAATGCACTACAGCACTTTCGTTATTATTTAACAAACTTTGTTCAAACATGGACTAACTAGGCTCAAAAGATTTGTCTCGACGTGTAGATATTAAAAATACAATTAGTTATTTTTTACTTATATTTAATGCTTCATGTATGCAGCTAAAGATTGATGTAACGAGAAATCTAGAAAAAATTGAAGGAAGTTGGGGAAACTAGACAGACCTAAGACTAACCGCAGCGGCAAGCGGTAAAACCTCCTGCAGGACGTTTTTAGCATATAAAGCACTGCAGCGGATACGCAATAGTTGTACGGTATACTTCAGGATCTTCACTGATCTGCCATATTTGTCGGGTTACAGGATGTACGCTACTGTGCGCACAGAGCATGCGCGTCCTCGCCTCGTGCCCCTCGTCGTTCGCTGCTTGCCGTGTGGCACTAGGAGGTGGGGTCTACTTTTCCAACGAACAAAAAATGTTATATCTCACAAACCGAAAACTCAAATTAGATTCTGATTGCACCATTGAATTTGTTGCAATTAATTCTTCAAAACTAGATCTCTCATGAATATATTTAAATAAAGTGATAAGTGGGCCCACAGTAGATAGAGGATGATATAGAGAATAGATGGATGCGAAAAAAATGAGTATAGATGAGAGAATCTTGATGACCAGACAATATAGAGGATGAAAATAGCGGAACATGAGTGCAGATAGTCTAAGTGCACATTTCGCATTTGGAGTCAACTAACTTCAAAATTTATCTTGATTTATAAAAAATACTATGTAAATTTAATTTTTTTTAGTTAAAAAATATATAGCGTGATTATTCTAATAAATTTCATTTCATATATGATAAATATTAGTATTTGGTTAAATTTGAGATCAGTTAACTCCAAAAAATGCGAGTTGGAATGGGGAGTACACGTCAGCGAATTTTTCGATTTGGCGCGCTGCGCGCTCGAGCCGCTTTCCCCCTCCCTTTTGTTTAACCTTTTCAGAAGGGCCGCTAAAAACTCGATCCCAACATACCCGCAGGCCGCAGCGCAGCAACAGGCGAACAACAAGAGCTGAGGCGCTGAGCGAAGCCAGTGGACGGCGAGGCAACCGCCTCGGCAACAGCATCCAGCTTCAGGGGGCCATGGATGAGGGCCTGGTATCGGTGGACAAGTTCTCCGGCGGCAGCCAGGCCTACTTCCTGACGCACCTCCACCAGGACCACACCCGTGGTCTCGGCGCGGCGGGCGGGTGGCGCCGCGGCCCGCTCTACTGCTCCCCGACCACGGCGCGCCTCCTCCCCACCCGCTTCCCTGGAATCGACGCCTCCCTCCTCCGCCCGCTCGCCCCAGGTGCCTCTGCCTCCATCTCCCTATCCTCTCCCTCCACCGGCCAGTCCCTCTCCCTCCGCGTCACCGCCATCCCCGCGCTGCACTGCCCCGGTACCCCTCCTGATTCGCTCGCTTCACTTTTTTTTCCCCCTCTACACGATTAGCTCGGAACTAGTATTGATCTTCTTTCGGTGGCGGGTGGCCAACGCGTCCCTGCGCATAGGATCCATCATGTACCTCTTCCGCGGAGACCTCGGGTGCATGCTGTACACGGGGGACTTCCGGTGGGAGCTCGGGTGCGACAAAGCACGGCGGGCGAAGCAGGATTTACTGGACGCGCTCGGCGGGGATACCATTGATGTGCTCTATCTGGACAACACCTACTGCCTCCCGTCACTCAACTTCCCTCCACGCCCCGTCGTCGCTGATCAGGTCAGTTTCGCTTAAACACGAGCGTGACTATTATGTCAATTTATGTCTTCTTCGCATAATGGTTCAGTTTACCGCTGATGGTGCCCTTACTCGAAACATCATTTTTGTAACAATTACATCTGACATATAGGACGGGTCAATAATTTGGTGATGAATTCAGTGAAATACTGATGCCTGAATGTCATCAGAAATACACTTCCGTGCACATTGTAGAGCATATAGTGCATTTGTCAATGGGATATTGTTACAGTTAATTCTGTTGTTTGAATCTCTCAGTTCACCTTGGGCATGCATCTTGACTCATGAGTCATGACACAACTCATAATTAGTGTTTCCTTGAAAAAAAAAACAGTCTAGCATAGTTTTTTTTGGTTGCTGAATGAAAAGTGAAATCTAATGTGCACATATTGGTTGCTTGAGCTGCACTAGTCATCATGCCTAAATGAGTATGAATTGGGATATGTCCCTAGTGCTGCCACTGTGAATGGCCTGCAATAAAATGTCAATAGCAACTTGTAAACAGATTGTCTATGCTTATGTTTCATGTGTTGAATGTACTGAACTAGCCAAAATAGAAATCAATGTTGTTCATCAATCTGTGATTGTTGGTGCTTATGTTTTTTATTTTTGAAACGCAGATCGTTGATTTTATTCGGGCACATCCTGATCATGAAGTTATCCTTGGTGTTGACACTATTGGAAAAGAAGACCTCTTGCTTCATATATCTAGAGCTCTACAAACGAAGGTTATAAGACTCCTTTTCTCAACATACTCCCTTTTACACTCTTGAGTCTTGACAGAACATTGATGAGTGATTATGACTAATATCTTTTAGAAACAACTAAAGTAGCCATGTCTGATGCTTTATGTTTCAACATTAACTTGCTTTTCAGATTAGTATATGTATATGCAGGCTATAACTAAGTTGAGCTGCAATCAATTAATATGCTAACTGCTAGTTTAACTGGTTTCCTAAACATTACACGTCCAGCTTCCTAACTCCAGAATGTTTTTCCTTCATTTTTCTCATCAGATTTGGGTTTGGCCCCAGCGCCTACTGACAATACACCTTCTAGGGATTGATGAAAACCACGATATTTTTACCACACATACCAGTTTGACTAGGATCCGTGCTGTTCCAAGGTACAGTGTCACCATTGATAATCTTGAAGCTCTAAACACAGTGTGTCCCACTATAGGGATCATGCCTTCTGGTATTCCTTGGCTTTGGAGGAGCAGCGAAGGAAAGGTCAAATCCAAAGGTAGATCATCAGTGAAGTCTATCAGGTGCTTAGGGAGAGGTGAAGGCCTAACAGAAATGGGCTATAATCCCTTGTCACCACTAAAGCTGTTTGACAAATATTCTTACGCTTTGCCATATTCTGAGCATGCTTGCTTTTCAGAGCTGGAGGATTTTATGCATACAGCCCGTCCATTGACAGTCATAGGAATTGTCAGGTCATCGCCCTGCTATGTGAATCCTCGTCACCACTTCAGACATCTTTGTTTAGACAGTAATGTTAATGATGACATGACACCCATAAAAAAGAAGGGTGGGGGTAATGATAAATTAACACCAAAGAGAAGGCGAAATGGTTCCGTGACTCCAGAAGAAAGGAAGGTCAGGATCTTCAGTCCACATCTATATAGAAGCAAAGTTACAATGAAAAGGAGGGAGTGCTGCGGTGCAAGGATTCATGACACTGAAGAACACATTGGTGTTGCTGAGTTATCGCTCCCCAAGTAATGTTATTCTTTCTTTTGTAAATATTAACAACTGGATGGTGCAAGACTTAAAGCAATGAGATGGAATATGTTGTTCCAAGCCCAAACTTAACAGCTTGCCGGTTAGGAATCTGGATGCGGTCTCTGCTATCTGTAACTTAGAACCCTGTCGTGCTAGCAAGATGCATTTTGGTTCAGACTCGGTTTGGGCTGTACAATGCTATTCCATTTGTGATGCTGTTCGCCTGTTCAGTAGTTAGATCGCTGAAAGCTTGTATGCTTGTTAGTTGCTACTGATACATTTCTTTTTTTTTTCCTTATCAGCTATTGATAAGTTTAATTATGGTCTATATACATCACTGAAAGTGACTGGAATCTGGTAAAAAAAACTGTTATGTTCAGTTTCTTGGTGAGCCGGTCATGATCTATCCACATGCCTTCTGTGGTAAGGGAGTCCTGATCTTTGCATAGGCCTACCCAAGAGACCCAATGGGGCCGTGAAGTAGCTTTATCCTTCGATTATGTGGGTGGTTTGTGAAAATTTGTTTATAGATAAAACATGCCCTACGTAGAAATAGTGTGATTACTGTAAGCTCGTATACTTGTTAATTGCAACAATGCTACCAAAAAGTACCAATACATTTCATCATGCTGTAAATACATCACTCGTAGTGCTCAAAAGTTGCAAAACATCTTGAACATTCGAACCGCACGGCTTCTTATTCTTTTTTTAGAAAGCGGGTTGGACATTTTATTAATTATGCTAATGTAATATTACATCTAGCCCCATGCAAGGGACACCTGCGGGAAATAGAAATTGCACTGAAGTCCTACGGTCCACATCGTCTTCATCACCTCCGGACTCCGGTTGGGAAACATGCCGTTCGACACTCCTCTCTTGGTAGGAGTAGGTAAGAACGGCGAGATAGAAGCTTGAAAGTTGAAACCGATTATCCAACTGACGAAGAAGCATCACAGTTAAGGAATGGCACGGGTAGCATGTCGACTTTATATTCTCAGTGATTGAACATGGAAACCCACCCAGACTTGATCTATCCAGAATTCTAAAATGCCTTCGGTGGACCTGATTTGTATGGAGGCTTAGTCCTGGTATAGGCCATTACACTAGGTCGAAATGAGACTACGGAATAAACTGCCTAGCCAGCGCAAAAAACTTTGGGTTGTCAGTCACTTTTGAGTAATTTGAATAGACTCACTTTTTGAATCATCATTTGGAGAGTCATTTGAATAGAAATAGTTTTATAAATCTTTTCACCCTCCAACATCTTCTCTGTATCTTATGTGTATTGTAAAGAGCTAGTCTCACTCTCCATCTTTGACTGTCGAGAAATGCAGAACAAAAGATGACTATATATGGGGTATCTAACTAAAAAACTGTTGAGTTTTTTCCACCAAAATCTCTATTCATATCAATTAGGAAGGATATAAAGAGGCTCTTAGAGTTCCTCTAATTGGGTTAAATCTAATGCACATTTAGAAACCAGAAAAATAGAACCGTTAAGATTAGCTAGATACTGTAAAAGTTGGGTACTATCTACATGATTATACAAGGGCTAGATTCTGGGATTATGAAATGATAAATGTAAACATGTAAACTGTGAAAGCTTCTTCCATAGGTAATCTGTTTGTATCAGCTAAAGATTATAAAACCATTAATTCCACAATCTTAAGCCAGTGTAGTGAAAGTTGACCTTGTTTGAATATACTTGCCAATCAACTTATTTAGAGTTGACCAAAAGGAATAACTTAAATAAGAGGATAACATAGTATCCGACCAAAGGGGGGAATTCTCCTGATATCTACTGGCTTATATTTTATTCTTATCAGTCTAAATAGTAGATAGCGCTATATTTCTCCAATTATTTGAATACAGATAAGTTGTAATGTTCCATCCCCCCTCCCGGGTGAGGGCTCCGCTCACTCAACTTCACCGCTCGTATGGTAAGGAAATTCGAAATTAAGTTGAGTGTTCAGTCATTTCTATTCCCCTAATGGGGCAGAGCAACCACTTCAAGGAGGAAAATCTCTACATGATTGAAATGTAGAGATCAACTCTTACGCTTACTCACCCTAAGGCCTTGTTCGCTTCCGTCGGATTGAAATATGATCTGGAACCATTCTACACCGGAAATGAGTGAACTAAAGGGATTCACTCGATCCGGTTGTTTTCATTTCTGGCCTCAAAGAGGTAGGGAACAAATCCGGGTCTTAGAGCATAGGAAATAAACTAAATTCAAACTGGGTCATATCAATCCACCTAGAACCAAATCTCAACCGAACGACTATTTTGTTATGGACCGGATTCAAAACCGGATGATATCAATCCAGCCAGAATGCCTCCGTTTCGATAAAACCGAACAAGACCTAAGGCGGCATGAAAATGTAGTTAGATTCCTTGTAATGTCCAAATCTCTAACTCAGCATTGGATGAGAGCACGCATTTGGACTTATTAGCAGATGATATGTGAATCAACAATGAGACACCTGTTCGCTTCATTAACCTTTTATGTCGATCAGTCCTAGAGCAACTGAATTGCAAAGACAATCCAGTCGAGCCGTCGACTGATCGACAATATATAAAAGCCGTCGTAGCTAGGCTGCCGTGTCTTTCAACCGCCGCATCTAGCTCTCGAATACGTACAGCACGCCCTCGACCGGCCGGGCTGGGAGCATATGCATATCGCAAATGGATCCACACTGTGGGCACAAAAACTTTCGGCACCACCTTTCAGCTTAACACACATGATATATATCTTTGGTTTGAACATTCCGATCCCTTTCTATGTAAGCACCAGGTCAGCACGGTGCACGGGAGAAAGAAAAGAGGAGATGCTTGATGCTTCCGTCACATCAGTCAGGAATCTCTTCTTGCTTGAAAACAAGGGCACCTCCAGCAGAAATTCGGTGCGCTGCGCTGCGCTATCATGCATCTAGCTCGCGAATAAGATGAATTCCTCTATGGCTCCATATATCGATCCTCTCTCTTTCGAGACCACCACTAACAATGTCCCCAAGGTCTTCTGCTCGTGGATAATTTAGGCATAATCGAGGCCTACGAGTCTATGACCACGGTGTGGTTGCTTGTTTATTTAGTCTATGGTAAAAAGGTGGCGGCAGTTGTTTGTTTGGTGCTTATCGTACCATGCACATGCAAGTATATATATGCAACGACGCAGCCGCTTCAGACAAAGTGACATCGATCAGTTGTGTCTCAATTTCCCGGCCACCGTGATTTTCTACGCACGGGAGTGCTCAGACCACCAATTTCATTTTTTTCGACTAAACAAAATGGACATGCGTGACCTCCCTGAGTAGAGATTCGATCTTCCGTCCCCTCAAAATTCTGATCTTGATTGCCAAACTGAGAGTATACGGAACAAGATCCTTGCGACGCTTCAAATCCAGAAACGAGTACACACCCAACCCAAAGTACAGCTACCGGCAAATAACCTGTCAAGATTCCCGGACACTGCTCTGTGGCTGTGCACTGCTCCTCTGGTTTGACCTGTCCCGGCCCGAGCAACGACGCACCCACCCACCACGGCGCCCGCCGTGATCGCTGAAAAAGAAACGGCGCACGAGGAAAGGAGCCCGCTGGCCGCTGCTCAAGTGTCGCGGACTAGGCTCGCGAGGCCCCCCAGCCGGACAAGCCCGCACCGCGCCGGCGCCGGGCGGGTGTCCCGTCGGCGGTCGGCTCCAGCTCCAGCCAAAGCCGAAGGACGAACAAACCATACTCCGCGGACGGCGCGAGCGCGAATCGAACCACCCCATCTCGTATAATATAAAAAAAAAGGCACATGAAGAAAAAGGTCAGTGTCCCCGACTCCACGAACCTGAACGGAGGGCCACATGTCAGACACTGAGACCCGTTTCAGCCGTCACCCGTCAAAGTAACCGACCAGGTTCCAACGGCCCCGCACCGCACCTGTATCATCATTATTCTGTTGGGCCCGCCCGGTGGGCCGGGAATAGAAGCCACGCGTCGGCGCCGCACGTGGACCGGCCCGCCTGGCTGGCGGGTGCTTATAAGCTGGCCGTCTCACCGGCTGTTTTTTTCCAACCTGCCCCCTCCCTCCCTCCTCGAGCTCAGCACACAAGGACACACAAACAAAGCGCGCAGGCGACTTGGCGAGGCGAGGGAATCCCTCCCATTCCAATTCCTTTCCTCCGCTCGCGGCTCGCCTCCCACCCGACCGACCGACCCCCAGAGCGGCGCTCCTGCTTTTCGGCCTTTGCGCCATCCGCCCGCAAGCGATTCGGATTCTCCCTAGCCCTCTCCAGGTGCGCGCGCGCGCGATCCCTAAGCTAATTCCTCTGTTTTTAATCTCTCTTACTTATCAGGTTTCGAATCCTGGTTTATGCGGTAATTGCGAGCGGCGGAGTTTTGCGCGCTTTCCTGCTGCTGCTGTTGTTTAAAGTCCAGAATAGCTCCGCTGATTCGAGCGGAGTGCTTCTGATCGGACTGTAAGGCTGGGGGTTTCCGCCGCTGCGTTATTCTACAATATGATTTGATTCTAGCTGAGTGGCGTACTGGCGTGCATTTTTTTCCGCTTGTTGTTCTAGTGTTCAAAGCTCCACAATGGCAACAATCTCGTCGCGGTTTGTTTCGGATTCCTACTGTTGGTGCTGGTTCTGTTTCTCTACCTGTGGTGGTCTGTCATATAGTTTGATCAGTTTTTAGTTTCTATAGGTTGCCGTGATCAGTGCATCTTGGTCTGATTCCTGACTTTGACTTGGTGGATTGGTGTGGTGACTTCAGTTTGGGCGCTTTGAATGGTTTCGAATTACTCGGGCCTTATTTCAAAAGAAATGATTCGTGGTCATTTATGGCTTCTTTTTCTGCGAAAGGAAAAACAATAATGGCTACCTGTTTTAGATTGTTCTAGGATGCTGGCAGGTGAGGTGATTTATTGGCAAATTAACAACAGCACTAATCCATTTTTACATAATTGGTAGTAGTAAGCCTTATGTCAGACTGATAGCGACTGGCATCTCTGTTTCCGCGCACTTGAGAAGGGATGAGCGTCATGAGCAAGAATCTTTCTAAAGCAGCTAACCATCAACCTCTTTCAGCTTCACCTAGTTTTTGTTATGGTCCCATTTGAAGCCGTTTCACTTACTTGGAATAGAATGGAATCACAGCCTTTGCCAAAACAATGCAGTGCTGCATTTGCCTTTTGCCAGTGAAAGAACAAGTCTGAGACTACACATTAGAATGTCTAGCCTTACAGTGTATAACCATATAACTAATGTAGCATTAATATTGCAGGTTGCAGACTTAAATGGAGAACAACGTTGATAAAAATAGCATGGTGAAGGAGTTCTATATCCCAACTTATATTTTCGTACCAGAGACTCCAGTGGAGCATGCATCTCAGATACCTACTTGTCCAGTGATTGTTTTTATCAACACCAAAAGCGGAGGTCAACTGGGACGTGAGTTAATTGTCACATACCGAAAGCTTCTCAACCATGCCCAGGTAGGTATTGTCTTTTTTTCTTCTTTTTTTTTCTTTTTCTTTGCAAATATACTTGTTTGGTACCACATGGATCTTGCATTTTTTTACTGCAGTAAAATTAAGTTATGGTTTTGTGGCTAGGACTAACCGTGTAATTATGTAAAATTCAGGTATTTGATCTGTTTGATGAAGCTCCAGACAAGGTCTTGCACAGACTATACAGCAACCTGGAGAGGCTCAAGCGAGGTGGTGACACTCTTGCTTCTGAAGTCTTTAGGAGACTAAGGCTAATAGTGAGTGCAATCTGGCAATTTCATATTCCAAGACCTTCTGCCAATGTTTTCACCATTATTTTGTATGTTTGTTTATTTGAATAGTCCTAACGTGCGTCTATTTTATCATGGAAATCCAATTAGGTTGCTGGAGGTGATGGAACGGCAGGTTGGTTGCTTGGAGTTGTATCTGATCTTAAGTTAGTACATCCACCTCCTGTTGCTACAGTTCCACTGGGAACTGGAAATAACTTGCCATATTCTTTTGGATGGGTGAGTTTAAAAATCAAAACAATCTTTTTCTTCCTATTAGACAATCTTTACTGCAGTACTTGCATAGATTTGTTTTGAGCCTTTGATATATATACTATGATAAGATCTTTAATGAATTCAACGCTATGCAAAGATGAAATATTTTGTAGTTCTCTTCTCCTTACATTGCAATTTTTTAACTTCAGTAGCTGTTCTGGTTAAGTCTAGAGAATTTTACATCTGTTTAGATAAGCAACTGTTTCTTCTGGTGGTGGGTAGTAAACTAACTCCTCTTTATGTTGCCTTTTGTCGAATCAGCTTTCATGTTAGGCTGTTAGCTGATAGGAAACACTTTCTGTGACTGGCTGCCAATAATATCAAACAATTAATATGCAGGGAAAGAAAAATCCTGGAACAGATCATGATTTGGTCAAATCATTTCTTCAATTGGTAAGAGAATCAAGAGAGATGAACATTGACAGGTGGGTTTGCTTTTTACATCCTTCACTATCTTTCTGTATGAAATCTTCATATGTTATATGGGTCTTGACTAATACTGGAACCATTACAAGAATTCAGCTGGCACATTGTCATGAGAATGGAGAGCCCAAAAGATTCTCTTTATGATCCAATTGCACCTCCAGACTTGCCTCATTCTTTGCATGCATTTAGACGTGTGCTGAAGACAGATCCACAAGATATGGTAACAATGCTGGACATTACCATTTATTTTCCTTAATGTTAGTATAGTTACTGCATTTATCTACCTTTTTCCTTTCTTTTTGGACATGGCTGTTGTTTCCTGCTTTCTCCTTCGTAAGAATACGATCCATCAGCTTTGCTATAATTCAATTATCATGTCGATAGTATATTACTCTCTCTCCGCTCAAAATTGTAAGTTGTTTTAGCTTTGTCTAAGCCAAACTTCTCTTGACCAAGTTCACAGAGAAGTACAAACATCTACAACATCAAATTAGATTCATTGGATACACTATTAAATATAGTTTTTATCTGATATTGTAAATGTTAATATATTTTTCTATACACTTGGTCAAAGTACAAGTTTGACTTAGGACAAATCTAAAACAACTTAGAATTTGGAACGGAGGGAGTAGGTAATATCTTGAACTATAACAAAAGGGAATAGCACAGATCATGCATCAAGAACAATATCATTGCTCAAACACGCTTTGCTTGTAGTCTTGTGCTATTCTATATATACTCCATTACTTGAGCTTATATTTAGTTGGGATCTTTTCAACTTGTTAAATAAAACACAAGAATTAATTAACCTTTTCAACTTATTGAATAGCGCACAATGTATTTTGAAGTTTCCATGCTTTTATCTACCTGATGAGTAGATACTTATTTTATGGTATTTTTGTCTCCACCAGTTGAATTTCTTAAATGCCAGTTATCACATAAGAGAAATTCTTATAAAAATGAATGTGAGGAAAGTTGAAGAATTAATTGTCAGCGATATTATTAAAAGACAATCAGTTTGAATTATGCTATGCTATGCCATGTTTTATATTATTAGAAAACAAACAGTTTGCCATGTTTTCTGTATAATATTTTCCTATGTGTGTTTCCAGGAGTATTCTTACACATATCGTGGGGGATTTTGGAATTACTTCAGTATGGGTAAGTTCCTTGTTTCTAAAAGATGTACGTTGTGGCTCAATACCTTCTGTTTTTTTTTCGAACAACGTAGGAGAGCTGTGTGTCGTTTCATTAATAAGAAGAAAGAAATACGGAGAGACAACAGTCTACTCCAAGTACAAGGGAGAGAAAAACTACCCAACACTTAAAAACAGGAAAACTAAACAGAAAAACACCTCCACACTAAAATAGCTCACATCAAGCCTGTGCGCTTAGCAGCTGAAGAAACATCTCATTAAGAGCAGAGGCTCCAGCCATGACAGAGCACTCTTGTTGGCCACAGCTAGTAAGAACCAATTGGACACTTGGAGGAGCTTGTCCAAACACACAAGCATTATGATGCTTCCATATTTCCCAAGAGACCAAGATGATTAAAGAATTCAGCCCTTTTCTCATCTTTTTATCAAACCCCTTGATTGTCTGGCACTACCAATTGGAAAAGCGAGACTCTCCAGTCCAAGGAGCAATAGTTAGTAAACCCAGTCTACTCAAGATCAGAGTCCAGACCTACCGAGAGAAGACAAAAGATACAAGTATATGCTGAATTGACTCCTTTGCACATAAGGGGCAGGCTGAAGGGTGTTTTTTTTTTCATAAAATGTACAGAAGAAACTTTCTCCTTAGCTAAAATGGCAGTTTGAAATAGATTCCTTTTCTGTTGCAGGAATGGATGCCCAAGTGTCTTATGCATTTCATTCTGAGAGGAAACTGCATCCAGAGAAGTTCAAGAATCAGTTGTCCAATCAGGTGAAATAAGCTGGTGTGCTTTCTTTATTTTCTTAGTGCTGCTGGTCGGTCCTTATAATTAATTCTCATTTAGATTTACATACCCAATCTCTTTGCATTTCTGTACTGCAGAAAACATATTTGAAGCTGGCATGCACACAAGGATGGTTTTGTGCCTCTCTGTTTCATCCAATGTCACGGTAATTCCCTTGGTGGCATTAACATGGCTGTGGATTTGTCTTCTGTCGTGAAAAGGAATATTTGTCACAAGTTACAATTCAGAAATTTGGTATTTATTTCATTCATTTTTTGAAAAAAAAATCATGGCTAGTTGATAACATTGTAGTTGCTCACACCACTTTTGGCATTTTTTCACTGGTGCCAGGAACATTGCTTGCCTTGCGAAAGTGAAGATAATGAAGAAATCTGGAAAATGGGAAACCATGGAAATTCCACAAAGGTAAGCCTTCTGTGCTCTTCCTTGTCTATATCAATTATTACTATCAACTAGCCAAGTGCCAGACTGTCAGTATGTTTGATCCGGTCCAAAATAAATGACTACTACAGGTCAACTCAATCCGCCAATCTAGAAATTACATGTAAAATTCTAACATATAATGAAGCGAAATTCTTTTTTGCAAGTAAGCGAAAACATTCATATCATTAGCACACATAACTCATGGCTCACAGATGTAAATCAATCCGTAGGAACTCCTCTAAAGTGATATTGGCCCAACTCCATATTTTAAATAAGTAACAAACAGTTTTAGATGTTATGTACTCATCTTTGCGTTAATGAAACTTTGAAGTTTCACTTATAGCATAGACAATATTGAAGTATATAATCCTCATGTTTTCCTTAGCACACATCACAGTGGAAGCACTAGGTGCTATAATATTTTCAGATGTTTGTGACATGATGTCATTAGTGCTTCAGAATTGGGTATATATAATGTTCTTACAAAGTTTCTTACAACAATGCAGTATTCGGTCAATTGTTTGTCTCAATTTGCCCAGCTTCTCTGGTGGACTAAACCCTTGGGGAACACCGAGTAAGAGGAAGCAAAGAAAAGTGAGTTTAAGATTATGCTCATGATATACTCGTACACCAAGTAATGATATTAAAATCGATTTATTCCAAAGGAAAAATATGTTTAGGAGAATATTTTAAATTTCCTATTTGATTCTCTTATGTGAATTATACCATTGCAGAGAGACTTGGTAATGCCTCCACTTGTGGATGATGGCCTTCTGGAGATTGTGGGTTTCAAAGATGCTTGGCATGGCCTTGTCTTGCTATCTCCAAAAGGCCATGGAACTCGCCTTGCTCAGGTTTGTAACTGCATATTGGATCATTACTTGCTGTATTTTCCCCATCCACTCCCCACATGCATTGCTATCAGTCAATAGATGGATCTAAGTAATACTCCCTTCGTTCCAAATTATAAGACCTTTTGGCTTTCTCTAGATTCATAACTTTTGCTACGCACTTAGTATATTAGGTCTAGATACATAGTAAAAGCTATGAATGTAGAAATGTCAAAACATCTTATAATTTGGGACAGAGGAAGTACTAGTTAGGGCCAGGCCCAATTCAAATGCAAGTTCAACTAGGTAAGCATAAGGGGAAAAAACAATTTAAAGCTCAATTCTAAAGCCCAGTCAAAATAAAACCACTCTGCTTCTGGAGGTTCGACCTTCAATTCAAAGAAAACTAGTTCATAAGCAATACTATTCTTGTCTTTTCATGGTCAGGCTCACCGTGTTCGATTCGAGTTCCACAGAGGCGCAACTGATCATGCTTACATGAGAATGGATGGGGAGCCCTGGAACCAGCCTCTTCCCATAGATGACGGCAAAGTCGTGGTAGAGATCTCCCATGCTGGGCAGGTGAAGATGCTCGCGACCAAAGAGTGCATAGCCAAAGGCATCCATGAGTCGTGCCCAGCTATTTCAACGGTTCATCCAGAGTCCAGCTCCAGCACCGGCATGAATGATGACTTTGAGGAGGAGCGGAGGAACTTTGGTGCTGCCTTGTCGTTTAGATACTTGGGTGACGTGAACAAACAATAGGAACTCGTGTTTTTATTGAGCCTTGTACAGTTTGCTTGCATAGGGCGTAGCAAAGTAGTTTGATGCACTAACTTATGGAAGATTGTAAGTTGCTGATGTAAGGTAACTTTTGCTGACAATACAATGGATTCTGGGGTGACTGTTTGTACCAACAGTATTTTTCGATACAGTTTTTCTTCAGTAACTCATTGCCTGAGAAACTACAATGGATTTAGCAAGGGCATTCGATCTTAGAAATCATACCAGTCATGAACTCATGATACACTGATACAGTTAGTTACTCCCTCCATCCAAAAATTGGGGTCGTATTAGCCCCTGGCACAATGACCAAGGAGCTCCAAACCCGTGTAGATTTTCATTAATTATCAAGCATGCAGAGGTCTGTTTAACTTCCCCATGCACATGCAAAGCATCCCGTTGGAGTGCATGCAAGGCTGTAGTAATACGAGGCATCATATTTATTTGCAAAACGGGAGGACCACCTAATACGACTCCAATTTATGAAAATCTCAATTTTGCTCATACGCCCCCAATTTTTGGATGGAGGGAGTACTTGTGAACTTGGATTTGAAACAATATTTTAGAATTAAACAAAAAGGCAAATTCTAATGTCCATCGCGTTGCATTTCAGGCTGCACGAGGGCTCTGACTCAAAAACATACTTCCTCCTATATCACAAAAAAAAAGTCCATAGATTTCAACTCTGACTAAGAAAATTATAAGAATAATTATCTTAAATGACAAGAGTTTTTCAATAATAAAAATAGTTTTTCATATGAACCTAGTATTGTCAATACTGTACAATCAATTCAATCTGTATGAAGTTTGATGGTTTGATTTGCAAAGTTAACAACATTTGACTTAGGACAAATTGAGATGGACTTGTATTACGATAGGAGGAAGTAATAACATATAATGGTCTGACTATTTTCTAAAAGAAATGTAAATGAAAGTGAATTTTCATTCCACTAGTGCACTAGACAAATCTCTAGCCACCAAGTTCTGTACAAACCCTACAAATACCATTCCAGACGCTCTTATCACCTATCTCCAGTGTCATGCCATGCTTGACCAAGTCATGCGCCACTTGTCACTCTTCCTGGGACAGGACTGACAACTTCGTCAAAGCCGGTGTACATCCAGAAGGACCAGAAGTCCATAACTCAGCTTATCTGAAAATGCGTGCCCCCAACAACTCTTATATCAGACAGACATTTGATTCTGACTTTCTGAGCCTCTGAGCAATGATATTTCTTCAGCTCAGCATCTCATGCAATTCAATGGTTTAACAACCAATTTAAGTGCTGCGCTGATATGGAAGGATACAAGGCTACTGCATACCTGAATGACCTAACCTGCAGAAAAGGTTCTTGGACTTCAGGATTTCATTGGGTTTGTTTCATCTTGAATCGTTGATTAGTATCGCACTTCTCACATCTCCACCAAAGTTGATAATCAGCCATTGAAACATAGAATAACGTTAGAATCTGATACCAGAATTGACTATTCAGGATATAGCATGTGTGCTAGATTCTGAGGTTTCAAGAGGCCTGAAATATAATGGCATAAACCTACAACAACCAAAAGGGAGCTAAAAAGCTTACAGCATACAAATTCTTGGTGATGAAGATGGTAAAGAACACCAGCCTGTTTATAAAGTATATAAAAAAAGGGCATCCAGATGATATTATATTCTAAATTATAGAATTCTTTGACAAACTAATTTTAAGAGATAGAAACCTGGGCAAAACCAAGATTTAGTGAGGAATGTTATATCTGCATTCTTCAATGAACGGAAAAGCAACCGCACACATGTCCATTGCTTATGGAAGGAAAACCCAAAATCATTCTAAGCACAATGCTTGCAGTTTAACAAATCATTGTATTAGGGAAACTCAAAAGTGTCAGGTAAGAAAATGTTGATTGTATTCGTTACTGCAACAGTATGAAATCTACGAGCACCAAGCTTTTTTTTCTTGTGCTTTACTCCAGATTCGTCGCTTGATCTCATTGGTCTTGACTCTTCTAAATGAGGTTCCTGAACAAGATTATTGTTGTTATTAAGATTTCTACACCCTAAGGCCTAAGCCTATTTACATACAAAATGTTTTTGACAATATATACAGCTACACAAATAAGAGTAAGCTAAAACGGGAAACTTTATATTCCCCTTGGCAAAAGTATGATAAATACATGTAAGCAGAAACTCACATTGTCAAGATTCCTTCGTACAAGGTTATGGGCCCTCAAACAACCATCTACATGAAGCACCGCAACTTGAAGGACACGAGGCTATCAATCCACTCACTGTGAATAATGAATAAGCACTTAATGGCAGGATTCATCATGACTCAAAAGGGTATGCACAGTTTGGTCTTCAACCTTACTGTTACTCTTCTATTGAGTTCTTGCTTACAACTCCTCTTGAACACAACACGCTCAGTAGATCTTGGGCCTCCTTCAACAAACCCACATGAGCAAGGCCTTCAATAAGTATAATGTAGGTTGATTCATTGGGCATGCATCCGTTGGATACCATATAAGCAAAAAAGTCGATAGCATTATCTATTTCACATCTTTTGCAGAGCCCAAGTAGTATCTTGTTATACACCACAGCTCTGGGTCTCATTCCAATATCTTGCACTACGTGAAACATTTGAATGGCCTCTTCAACTCTATCTTCTTTTGAGAGGATACCAATGATTGAAGAAAATGTAATGACATCTGGCGATACTCCTTTGCTGACCAAGCCATGCAACAACTCCAGGGCATCTTCTGAAGTGCAATCCTTGGTAATCCCATCAAGTAATGTATTATATGTGATCAGGTTAGGGGTGCAACCATGTTCCATCATTTGCTCGACGAGTTCAATCGCTTCCTCAAGAAATCCTTTTTGGCAGAAGAAACTCACAAGTACATTGAAAGTCACTACGTTTGGAGGGCAATCCCTACGAAGCATTTCAGCTACAAGCTCTGCAGCAGCATCTAACCGTTCGGCGTTGCACAAACCTGTCAGCAAAGTAGTGTATGTGATGGTATTGGGTTTGCAGGGCATGCTGCGAAACAGTTCTAGGGCATTGTCAATTTGTCCTTGCACACAGAATCCATTGACAAGAGCATTGTATGTGACAACACCCACTGTACACCCATGCTCTGACATTTGTTCAATAAGCATGATAGCTTGCTCGATCAACCCCTTTTGGCACAAGATGCAGATAAATGTATTGAATGTTACCTCATTTGGGGGGCAATTATTCAGGACCATCTCATTCAAAAGTTCCTTGGCATCATCCCATCGTTCGGCACGGCACAAGCCCTTTAGGACCGTGGTATAGCTAATGGTATCTGGATTGCACCCATAGGAACCCATGTCGTTTAATAACTTAAAGGCGTCGTCAACCCGGCCTTGTTTGCAAATTGAGTTTATGACAATATTGCACAAGGTAGTGTTGGTGGCGCACCCATGCTCCGTCATTTGTTCAAGAACTTGAATAGCTCGCTCCACCATACCTCCTCTACAAAAGAATCTGATTAGCATGTCAAATGTGACCTCGTTTGGCATGCAGTTCTTCTCCATCATCTCGGCAAAGAGCTCCTCAACATCATCCCACCGCTTAGAAGCGCACAAGCCCTTCAGGAGGGTGGTATAGCTGACAGTGTCGGGCTGGAACCCGTAAGAGGGCAACCTGTTCAATAGCTCCGTTGCGTCATCAACATGGCCTTCCCTGCACATGCCGTTGATGATGACATTGTACGTGACGATGTTGGGTGTGCACCCCTTTGCACGCATCTCGTCAAGGACTGCCATGGCCTGCTCGAACCCACTGTTCCTGCACATGGCCTCCAGGAGCACGGTGTAGGTGACGACGTTGGGCTGGCACCCGCGGCGGAGCATATCGTCAAGCAAGCTGAGCGCGTCGGCGACCCTGCCGCGGTCGCAGAGCACGCGGATCAGTGGCGTGTACGTGTAGGCGTCTGGCGCGACGGGCATGGAGCCGATGAGCCTGCGCGCGGCGTCGAGGTGGCCGTAGCGGCAGTACCCCGCAACGAGCGTGTTGTAGGCGAAGACGTCGACGGGGGACCCGGAGCCCTCGGCGGCGCGGAGCACGCGGGCGGCGTCGGAGGTGCGGCCCCGGCGGCAGAGGTTGCGGATGAGCTTGGTGCAGAGGTAGACGTCGGGGGCCTCCCCGTCGCGGGAGGCGGAGCGCTCGACGAGGCGCGCGGCGCCGGCGAGATCCTCGCGGGCAATGAGGCGGCGGAGGTGGACGCTGGCGGGGTTGGGGGCGTTGGGTGACTCGGGTCTCGTGGTGGCAGCGGCGGGGGCGGCGAGGTGGTGCGGCTTGGGGTTGGGGAAGTAGGCGTGAGGGAAGGGGAAAGACGGCTGGAGGAGCGCGGCCATGGTGGCGACCAGGTGGGGTGGGGGGTGGGCGTGCTCGCGGCGGGGCGGGCGTGTGGTGTGTGTAGCATCGTCTCTACCCCGTGGAGGGATTGGGCGGGACCGGATCAGACGAGTAACGGTTGGTTCGCTCCCTGCTGGGCCTGGGCTGCCTATCTCGGTTAGTGAGAAACTTGGTCATTGTCCAATATTCGTAGTAACACTTAATGAAATATAATGGTTCTGACTATATGATAAACTGGATATGATTATTATTGAGATGCTTATTAATCAAGTGATTGCTATACTATACAATAGGTGCAACTTTACCTCTAAATAGCTTATCTGAAATTGATGCCAAAACCGTTTAAAATATTGAAAGCAAGGATTTACGTTAGTAATGCTCTTTTTGTAAAGTTTTGTTATCCAACCAACTCCACCAATAAGCCTTGTATATCCTTTGAGACACTTTTTATTTATCATCTGTTGGGTAAGTTTAGCTGAGTATATTTGATACTCAGTATTCTATCTCACCCTATTGCAGGCAAAGTGTTAGCCTACCGAAGGTGGTGGCTAAGTGTCGGTGAGCTCGGCTCATGGTCCTGATCGCTTGACCTATAAGCCGATTCGATTGATTTTTTTTAGAGAAAAATACTATTTCTCGATCAATTTGTATGGAGTAAAGTCAACAAAGTAGATTAACCGAACAAATCATATTTACTTCTTATCTATATGTTGTTGTTAGAGGATGTTATTTGAGCTAGCAATGTATTTCAACTTATATTGCTCTGTTATTTTCTCTAAATTAATTTGAGCTCAAACTTGTATTCTTATTTGTGAACTTAATTGTAATATTATTTTCGCTACAAAACTCTGTGCTTGTGATGTGTATTTGCTTAATCATGTGATCTTGATTGTGATGTGGATTACCGAGGTCCATCGCGACACTCGGCTGGCTATCGGGTTATATAAGCGAAAGTATACGCATATCAATATGTTAAACGGAGACAACCGTACTCGATCTTATATAAATTGGATGATTATGTAACAGTGGGGATTAAGGTTGCGCCTTGGGTTGAGATTAGGGGCCGCCGCATAGGTTAGCGATAGAGAATGCACCGAGTATTGAGATATTCTATGTAAAAGATGAAAATCCTTGTTCGGTCAAAACTACACCATATAAATTATGAATCTTTACTGCCATAGGAACCATATATAAACTCTCCCTCTGGCTGCTCAATGATTCACTTGATACCACAACAAGAGAACGTCCTGCCTTGGTGGTTCACCCTTCTCGTCAAAAATGGTATCCCCTGCCTTCGTCAGTCATCACGCCGATGATGGACCCTTGTGGGCAAATCGGATGAAACTTCGACTTCTTTCACCCAAGGAAAGAACGGCCGCCTTGCCAATGGGCAACAGCGACATGTCCGTAAGTAGTATCACCATTTTGGCTGCAACTGACTCCATTTCCAAGGCCGTGGAATTCGTATGTCATTTTGTATGTAATCACCTGCTATAAGAAGGCACGAACCAGGCCGGCCTCTCTCGCCACACCACAGCAGCAGAGCTGACCTCAAGCTAGCTTGCACACACACACCCCAGTCCTCAGTTCTGCTCACCTTCACGTATTGCAATGGCGAGCCGTGGCACCGCCGCTCTTGTGATCGCGTGTCTCCTTGTCGCGGTCACCCTGGCAGCGGCGGACGCACCAGTCACGCCGCTGGAGCAGCTGTTCTGCAGAAAGGTGTACGGGGTGCAGGAGCAGGAGACGTGCTTCGCCGTGGCGCAGGCCGCCGGGCTGACCCTGAAGCAGTTCCTCGGCTTCAACCCCAACATCAGCTGCCGGAACCTCTTCGTCGGCCAGTGGGTCTGTATTGATGGTATTATCGTTTCATAGAGTTCCAAGGCAAGTCACCCTGCGGACAACGTCGATCGTTATGTTGCGACGCTGCGTGCTATATATATATACTGTATTTCCCAAGGAAGAATGTTCGTGCTCTGAACCTGAATAAAGGAGGGGTCTCATATCTATGTTTGTTTACCTCTACGACTACGAGCCTTAGCTGCTATATATGACTAAGGTCCGCGCTGAATATTTCTACTTTCCTGTACTGTTCTTGAGTCCTCTGTCATCACTCTGTTCAGTTCAGTTCAGTTGTAACAGATGTGTTAAGAGAATGAACGTCAGTCAGTTCAGTTGTGTTTGTGTCTCATGTTCCATTCCGTGCTCTTCGTTTCTCTCTGGCTCTGGCATCGTATGGCTACTCATATCTGGACTGTAATGGTTACATCAAATCAAAGCTGCTCATAAAAGTACAAAACTGCATTCTATACATTCTACGGCCATGTTGGTCTGAACTTATTGGCCGACTTATCGGTCGTACTAAGACTTCTTCTCTTTCACGGAACATTATTAAAATTACTAACAATATTATTAAAATAGCTAAAATCAGTCATGAAAATTATCGGCAGAACCATATCATTCACTGTACCTTCAATAGTAAAGTCAAATTTACCATGTATGCTCCATATGTAAAGTACTTTTTTTATTCATATATTCTCTCTTCTGTAAAAAAAAAAAGATAGATGAGTCATATCTCTCATGTATTGGTACGCGCTAAGAGTCAAGCTCTTCTCTTCTTGCTAGCCCAAAGATTTTCTATTTTTCTTCTCCATATGACATCTAACTAATACTAACTTACATCTAGTTGTTGGAGGTGCCCTTATTAGAGGCCTCTATGTAACTCATCAACAGAAGTGCTAGGAAACAAAGATCCTACAAATTCTCGTATCAGAAGTGCAAAGGTGTTGGTAAACCCATTTTTTCTAAGGCGGTTCAAATGTCAACCCCAATAAATCAAATAAAAAATAATAAGAAAAAGAAAACCTATGGACAAGCCTAGCGAGCCCACCCACATGCCCGTCAAGCCCATCCACGCCCCCACCACATCTGATGCCCAGCCGTCCTCCACTACCCGGGCGCATCCTCCACCTTCGAGCCACCGAAGGGCCGCACCCGCCGCGCCGCCACCGGATATGGCCATAGGGACTGCACCGGCACCAGATCTAGTTGTAGGGGCAACGCCGTAGCCAAATTCCACAGTAGGAGAAGCACCGCAACCAGACTTGGTTGTAGGGGAAGTATTGTTGTCGAATCTAGAGTTTAAGGAGCACCGCTGCTGTGGGGCTCTGTGGTGGATGTGCCCACATCAGGCCGCCCTGCTGCCACCCGCCCACGCGCTGTGGTGGTGGTGTTGGGGCACTGTGGTGAAGGTGCACCACGACCTCCACTGAGGGGGAGAGGGAGGGCTAACTCTATATGGGGGAGAGGGAGAGGGAGGGGCGACACTATTGAGGGGAGAGGTGAGGGTGCCGCTCTCGGGCCTGAGAGAGAGGAAAGGTTGAGGGAGGAGCCTGAGTTGGATGAAACTCTAACTCTCCATATATATACAATGACTATGATATTGGATCGAGATGGGCTGCATGCTAGACCACTATTTTTGGAGGCGGGTCTTGTAGTATGTCTGCCTTTAAAAATGGATTATTTTTTGAGACGATTGTCTTGAGACGACCGCCTCTGTAAATACATTTTTGGAGACGGGTATTTTTCAACCGTCTTTGTAAATAATATAAGACATTTTAGATTGTCCTAAGTCAACCATTGTAAACTTTGGACTTTGGTTGCATAATACCTTTTATGTATTAATGAGTTTGGATAGTTGAAAATAATACGAGTAGATCTGAATAATTTGTAGCAAATTAAAAACTTCTACCCAAAACTGTGTTCTGGCCTCTGGGCGTATTTACTTCGTGCCCTGGCCTGATAACTAAATGCCAGGCAGCCAGCATCCAACCAAAGCTAGCTAAGGAAATCGCCTGAGGATGCTGCGTGGCCCAAGCAAAGTTAGCCAAGATAGCATCCAAACAGATTGTGTGAATGAAGGGCAGACAATGACAGAATTCGTTTAAGTCACATGAGTGCTAGGTTACAACTTACAACATTATAATGGTTGGCATATTTTGACTATTTATTTATTACTCCATGTATTCTTCTACCTTCTGTAGTATAATAATATTCAGTATCACTACAACAGAAATGGTCTTTGGCCAATCTATCAACTGAGCTATAGTCTCGACACAAAATTATGTCCGGGACTAAAGACTTTTAGTCCCGGTTGGTAAAACCAACCGAGACTAAAGGTGAACCTTTAGTCCCGGTTGGTATTACCAACCGGGACTAAAGGCTCCCCAGCCTTTAGTCCCGGTTGGTAATACCAACCAGGACTAAAGGGTGACCCTTTAGCCCTGGTTGGTGTTACCAACCGGGGTTAAAGGTCCTTCCCGAGTGGATTCAAAAGGAAAACGTCCAGAACTGTATCACGTGGGTTGTGTAGCTCAGTTGGTAAGCGTACCTGAGGCGAGAGGTGCCGAGTTCCAATCCACAGATGCACATTTATTTTTTCTCGTGGGAGCCTTTAGCCCCGGTTGGGAGCAACCGGGACTAAAGGTGAGGGACCTTTAGTCCCGGATTGCTAGTCCCGGTTGGGAAAACCGTTTTCTGTAGTAGTGTATTGTCTCAGCCAATAGAATCTCGTCCAAATTTTAATTGTATCAAAAATATGTACAACCATTGCGACATAGCCAAAGAATGCGAAATAGAAGATCTATGTAAAAGATGAAATCCTTGTTCAGTCAAAACTACGTATGAATCTTATTACTTGCATAGGAATCATAAACTCTCCTCTGGCTGATGCGACCCAAGGATTCTCAAATGGTATCCCCTGTCTTTGTTGATCAGTCTTAACTCTTGTTCGGTTTCTTCCCGATCAAACTGGGTGTCTGGGTTAAACTTGGAGCACTTCTTTAATAACCAAGAAAAAGAATGGCCGCCTTGCTAATGGGCAATGGCGACATGTCCGTCAGTAGTATCACCATTCACCAGTTGACTGAAACTGACGTCATTTCCAAGGCCATAGATATATACTGGAATACGTATTCCATTTGGTCACTTACATGTAATCACCTGCTGGCCTTTGCACTCGATCGCCGCGCTATAAAAGGGCACGAAGCAGGCCTCTCGCCACACCGCAGCAGCAGATCGAGCTCTGACCTCAAGCTTGCACCTACCAGTTAGTAGCTGCTCACCTTCACGTACGTGCACAAAACCTGCGCGATGGCGAACCGTGGCACCGCCGCTCTTGTGATCGCGTGTCTCGTCGTCGCGGTCACCGTCACCCTGGCGGGCGCAGCAGTCCCGCCGCTGGTCTGCAACAAGGTGTACGGGGTGCAGGAGCGAGAGACGTGCTTCGCCGTGGCGGAGGCCAACGGACTGGCCCTGAAGAAGTTCCTCCGCTTCAACCCCAACATCAACTGCGACAGCCTCTTCATCGGCCAGTGGGTCTGTCTTAATGCCGCTCGCGCTTGATCGAACAACAATGGAGTCATCTGAAACCACACCCTGCTGCTTACAACGTCGTCGTTGCGTTCGTGTTCTGTGTGTTTCCACTTTCCAAGGAAGAGGTTTCGTGCTCTGAATAATTAAGCTGTTCGTTCTACGTACGAGCCTTAGCTACTACTCCGTATATAACTAAGGTCGATCCGCTAAATATGTACTTCTACTTTCCTGTGTGCTTGTTGTGGAGTCTTCTGTCATCACTCTGTTGCAGTATAGCCCCTGTAGCAGATGTGGCAAGAAAATTACTATCAATAAATTGTAACGTTGTGTCTCATGTTCCATTCCGTGTCGTTTGTTTCTCTCTTGTTATACATGGTGCTTGTATTGTATACGGACTGCGAAGGTTGTAATGCAAAGGTGCTCTTCATAGACAAAAGTGCGTTCTACATTCCACGCCTGCTAGCACTTAGGCTATATCAGCCAAACAAGCAGCTTTAAGACTCGACTTCAAGTTGTTCTTCTTGAGAACCTGCAATTCAAGGTATATGCATGACTAAGAGTAACAGAAATATGTACAACACTATTAACAACTAACTTCCTTTGTCATGTATTAAAAGCAACAAAATATTACAAGAGGCGGATCTGGTATCAGGTAGGGTGGCCCTGCTATCGACTACTAAAAAAACTTTTCCGAGACGGACATTTTTAATTAACCGAGGTGGCGGTCACTTTATCCGTCTCGGTTAATCGATTAATCGAGACGTGCGTTTATAAGGTGCCCATCTTGATTAATGATTAACGGAGGCGGGCATTTATAAGATGCCCGTCTCGATTAAATGTTCTCCAGAAAACAAAAACCAAAAAATATACAACTTTGGGAATCAAACCCATGACCACATGCTCTACACTAACACGTCTCTACCACTAAACCTCACACTTATTCATATCCATGTATAATACATTATTGTTTTATATCAATATTTCGTAATCTTATATTGAATATTTGAGCTACTAAATGAACTTAAATAAAAAAAAACTTATAACTACAAAGTTTTAAATCTTGTTGAGTACTAAAACTTTGATATAGGATGTATCTCCATCAGAATAGTTTGAAAAATTCAAAAAATTGAGTCTCAAAATATGTGAATTTCAAACACATATTTGAGACTCTAAATGATTTTAAAATATAAACTTGTCAATATCAAAGATATAGTTTAGGTCGACCAATAGCTTTGATATTAACTATGTGAATATTTGAGATCGTTTAGAAATTTTAATTTTTAAAATTTGAAATCTATAACCTTCGAACACATATTTGGGACTCTAAATAACTTCAAATTAAAAAAAATCAACTACAAAGTTATAGATTCTATTGAGAGAACTATAACTTTTGTGTAGACCATGTCCAACATATGAGATCGTTTGATAAGTTTAAATTTCAAATTTCAAAATCTGTACACTTATAACCATATTTTGGGACGCTAAACAGTTTCAATTCAAAAACTTATCAACTACAAAGTTGTAGATCTGGTCGAGAGCTGTAATTTTGATATAAAGTTTGTCTTCATCCGAGTTCATATGAAAAAAATTATGAATTATTTTTTGTTGCAGTCATTAACTGAGGCGGACACCTTAAGATGTCGGTCTCGGTTAATTGATTTACCGAGGCGGACGCTTAAAACGACCGCCTCGAAAAATAATTGATTAACCGAGACGGTTGCTTTAAGGTGACCGCCTTGGTTAATCGATTAACGGAGACGGACACCGGATGCCCGTCTCGGTAAATATTAACCGAGGCGGACATTGGACGCCCGCCTCGGTTAATTTAAGGTAGTGTCTCGAAAAATCATTTATGTAGTAGTGATCATTACTCAAAGCTAAGTCTCTCTTACAAATTGGAAGGAAGGACTAGAAAAGAAGCTCCTCCTAATAACTTATTGTTTAAATATGCTTATATCTAAAAAATAAGTTACGAGAATTTTAACCAACTGGCCCTAGCGTTACGTGAAGAAGAGAAGTTCTTGAGGCAGTTCTTCTCCACTCGAACCCAATTGCTCGCAAGCGCAGCCTGAGAAAATCGGATCATCTGGTTTCTAAAACTATAGGACATTTAGTTTTGAGGATGCCCTCCAATGACAATAATGGAGTTCATTATTGCACAGTTCCCATCGAGATAGTTGAAATGCATACGTAGGTCTTGTTTGGAACCACTTATATAAAAAATCGATTATAATCTAACTAGGAAGTCTTGTTAAAATTAGGGCATTCGGTTTTCGCTAAGCATAATGGATGAATCGGTTTTTAAGCATAACTCACTGTGTATTTAGACTCTATCATATCGAGGAAAAAACTCTCACCCAATAGTTATAAAAAGGCCACAGTCCACTGAAGTATCACCGATCTGTTGGCACAAAAAAATTGCACTGTCAATATGATCAACCAAAACAATCTATTTTTTCCTTTATCCCTTAACGACAAACCCTATATTTCCAATCCCATGTGTTGAGTTGGTCGAGCTGTCAGTCCAATCCTAGGGTTCTGTTCAATGTATGCTGTGCAAAAGTGATTTTGTGCAGCTGTGGTGGTAAATGGCAGGAGCGGATCCAAGGTCACGCTAGGACCCAGACTGAGGTACACATGAAATTGCTACAACTAGAGTTTTAGAGCTCTAATATTTCATTGTTTAGATGATTTACCATTGATTTGTTTGGTCAAGGACCCGGACTGCAGCACAGCTAGCATGAGGGCTATGTTCCCTACTGGTAAATGGTACACGGTTATGGTGTGCACACCAAGTCCTCTATATGTGCTTAATTTGCCAGCGAGCAGCTTGATCCAAACTCCCTGCTAGGCTCATGGCTAGGCTCCCTCTAGAATGCTTCCAAGGTGAGTTGAACTTGATTAAGGACGTGGATTTCAGATCCCACGCCCACTATGATTTAACAAAAAAATTTAACAAGGTTGGGTTTTTTTGTCGTGACATTAGGGACCAAATTCACATCTCCCACGCACTCTAGGTCGGATACGAGTTCCTTTCACTGAATGTGTATCAATGAAGAAGAATCATCGTATAAAGACAACGATGCACAACGAGTAAAGTCCATCACCGGTCCCTAAACTTGTGTCGTTGTGTCATCCTGGTCCCTAAACTCGCAAATCGATCATCTAGGTCCTCAAACTTGTTCGGTTGTGTCATCCCGGTCCCTAAACTTGTTCGGTTGTGTCATCGCGGTCTATAAACTTACAAATCGCTTGTTTAGGTCCTCAAACTTAGACAGTTGTGTCATCTTGGTCCCTAAACTTTATTTTGAGTCTCATCTGGATCTAAATATGGCAATTTGAAAATCTTATATCAACAAATAATTCATAACTTTTTCATATAAACTCAAACAAAGACAAACTTTATATCAAAATTATAGTCCTCGATGTGATCTACAACTTTGTAGTTGAAATTTTTTTGATTGAAAACTTTTTAGGGTCCCAAAATATTGTTGTATGTTTATAGATTTTGAAATTTAAAATTTAAAATTATCAAACAATCTTGAATATTGATATGATCTATATAAAAGTTATAGTTCTCAATGCAATCTACAACGTTGTAGATAAACTTTTTTTATTTAAAGTTATTTAGTATCCAAAAAAATTAATTTTAAATTTTAAATTTCAAAATCTATAAACATACAACAATATTTTGGGACCCTAAACAGTTTTAAATCAAAAACTTTTCAACTACAAAGTTGTAGATCACATCGAGGGCTATAATTTTGATATAAAGTTTGTCTTCTTTCGAGTTTGTATGAAAGAGTTATGAATTATTTATTGATATAAAGTTTTTAAATTGTCATGTTTAGATCTAGATGAGACTCAAAACAAAGTTTAGGGACCAGGATGACACAACTGACTAAGTTTGAGGACATAAATGAGCGATTTGTAAGTTTAGGGACCGGGATGACACAACCAAACAAGTTTGAGGACCTAGATGATCGATTTACGAGTTTAGGGACCGGGATGACACAACGACACAAGTTCAGGGACCGGTGATGAATTTTACTCATGCACAACAAAGTGATCTTTTAGCGATCACATCGCCCGAAAAAATGACATTTATTTTTTATATGAGACAGTACATGCATTAGCGCTAACGTATATTATGTAAAGCCAACTACTATAAGCCACTGGCTCCTACATTTTATAAAATGAAAATGTGTTACAGGCTTACAGCTTTTGCACGTTGTCTCACGCCACTGCAAAGTCTGGAACCCCTGAAAGTTCAGATCAATTCAAAGTTCTTTATGGAAATCATCATCCTCCTTTGCTGGGCCATCTGGACGTGCAGGAATAAACTCATCTTCAAAATGATCCCAGACTATCTTCAAATCTGAATTTGAGCTCATGCTATGCAGCGCAAAGAAGCATTTTTCCAGCAATTCAGGAATGGATCAATTTCCTAGATTAAGAAAGACAGATCTAGTCTACTCAATCTTTATTTTCTTTTCCCTCTTTTTAGTTCCGTATAGTTGTTTTTTTTTTACAATACCTGCATTGTAATCACGGTACTGTTCGCTTGATTTTGCTCCAATTCATTTTCAGTAGGGGTGCTTAACCCCTCCTGTTCCTTAAAAAAAAAGAACGGATCGGATGCGTGCTTCTTCTCAATGTCATCCCCTGCCGCCTGCATTCGTCTGTCGTCACCCGTCACCCTATGAACTCTTGTTCAGTTGTTCGGCTTCTTCCCGAGCAAACAAATCGGAAGAACCTTCGACTTGTTTCACCTAAGGAAAGAACGGCCTCCTTGCTAATGGGCAACAGCGACATGTCCGTAAGTAGTATCACCATTTTGGCTGCAACTGACGCCATTTCCAAGGCCGTGGAATTCGTATGCCATTCTGTCACCTACGTAGTACATTGTAATCGCCTGTTGGCTTTTGCACTCGCCACGCTATTATAAGAAGGCACGAGCCAGCAACAGCCTCTCCCACACCGCAGCAAGCAGCACCCAAGCTCCATCACACATACACATTCTCGCTAGCTGCCTTGTGCCTTCACGTACGTACGTGCACAACAAAACCTGCAATGGCGAACCGTGGCGCCGCCGCTCTTGTGATCGCGTGTCTCCTCGCCGCGGTCGCCCTGGCGAGCGCGGCCGCCCCGCCGCTGGTCTGCAACAAGGTGTACGGGGTGCAGGAGCAGGAGACGTGCTTCGCCGTGGCGGAGGCCGCCGAGCTGACGCTGAAGAAGTTCCTCCGCTTCAACCCCAACATCAACTGCCAGAGCCTCTTCGTCGGCCAGTGGGTTTGCCTTGATGCCGCGCGCGCTCACGCTTGACAGAGAATTTGAAGGCGTCCTCACCTCACCCTGCGTACAACGCCGTTATGCTCTTGTTCGTGCTCTGAATAATAGGGAGTCTCATGTATACTCCTACGTGTTTTCGTCTACGAGCCGCCAATTTACTTGGCTGCTATAGCTAAGGTCAGCGCGCGCGCGCTGAACATTTCTACTTTCCTGTACTGTTCTGGAGTCCTCTGTCGTCACTCTGTTCCAGTATGTTGCTGTAACAGATGTGGCAAGAGAATGATTGTCAGTTGTGTGTCTCATGTTCCATTCCGTGTTCTTCGTTTCTCGCTTGCATTTGTATGGCTTTCCATGGTGCTAATATGAACTGTGTGAAGGTTACATCAAATGCAAAGTGCTCATCATCAAAGTACAAAAGTGCGTTCTACATTCTGTGCCTACTAGCCTATGTAGTATCCTCTACGCTGGGGAAAAAACGATAAATCCTAATCCTACAAAGCCCCATATCTTAAACATTTGGTCTTTAATTTGGTAGAATTTGGTCATCATCGCTAATCATACCCATTGGATCTAATCTATTTTTTTTTAAAAAAAAATGTACATCTTTGACATTTTGAAAAATGCATAAAGTAGCCCCTTAATTTGCATCTAAATTATCTATCTATGTCAATATGAAACATAATTTCAAATAACTCCTAATTTACTATATACAAATAATACACCTCTCCTACTATGCAAGATAATACAAAGTAACTACCAAATTTACCCACATTTGTCATTGTGAAAGATACCTCTTTAAATTTTATCTCAATTACCCAAACTAAAATATCCACCAAGTACACGTCTAAATACCAGTATAAGCTATAATAGAAAAACAATGTAATACCCACAAATTGTGTAATATGTGATTATTAATTAAATGCTTCTGCCACCGTTAGATTTAAAATAAGCATAAGTATTATACACTACTATATAGGCCAAGTTAACATAATACATTAGGATAGATATTTGTTTCAGTAGTTTACAAATCATGAAAAAATGTTTGCTTAACAAACTATATACTGATGACACCAGCAATTCATTTTCTATATTATTGATACTTATGACAAAAAAATATTTTAAAATACTTTAGATATACGTTTTGGCTGAAATGCTATGATATATCAATAATCTCAATTTATTTTTAAAAAACTTTATGTTTTAGAAAATGATAGTATTATAGATATCATTCTTTGATATGCAAAATTCAACATCTTAATTGTCTTTGGTGTAGGCTTAAACTATTGTTCATGATGTGGTCTAGGACCTAGGATCTAGTTTTAATAAAACATAAAAGAATTAGACTAAAATATACAATAAGGACTATTCATGACTTCCGGAGGTAAGCTAAAACTGACACACTCTTGTTTGAGTAATCTGCCAATGTATGTTATGAGGTTTTATCTGCTCCCTAAAGGATTGCATTCTAAGATGGATACTATAAGGTCAAAATTCTTCTTGCAAGGAACTGGGGATGCCTTCAAATACCACATTGCTAAGTGGATCTTTGTTTGCAAAACTAAGGTCCATGGTGGACTTTGGATTATAAATACTAATTTGATGAATCTGTTTATAATTACCAAATGCATTTGGAGCATTGAGAAGGGATCAAATGAGCTGGTACAGACTGTTGCAACCAAAATATATGAAGCCAATGGTTTCTTTGGCTCCTCTTGTCAAGGATATTCCCAGTTCTGGAAAGGACTACGTAGGGTTAAACATCTCTTCCAGTGAGTGTTGAATATAGTCAATTGAGGGTATTCCTCTCAAAATTCAATTTAGTTGCAATTTTTAGAAATCAGATGCTATGGTAAGGGATTTGTGGAATGGAGATGAGTAGATTATCCCATTGAGGAGAAGTATGTATGGAGTTTTAATAGCAGAGTGGATTATTTTTGGATAATGAATAAATGAGTGGAATGAGCTTCAGGATTTGTTGCGGGATATTTAGTCATATGTCTTTGGAAAGGATGAGGTAAAGTGGGCTATTGATAAGTCACAAATTTTCTCAACAAAACCTTTGTATTATTGTCTAACTCATGGGGGAGTCAAGGACATTTTGAATGAGCTAATTTGGAAATGTAAAGTATTGTTAAAGGTCAAAATCTTCCTTTGACAGTTGTTCCATAACCAATTACAAATGGTTGGAATGGCAACCCACTTTGTTGTGTATGCAAGAGACCTAAAATTGTTAATCACATTTTTTATTTGAGTGTGTTTTTGCTTAATATATTTGGTGTTGTATCAAGGATGCTTTCTATTGAAAGGGTTTTCCAACGTCTATCTAGGTGCAATCTTACAATGCCTGTCAAGGTGGCTGGGTATATCTAAGAAAATATGCTTTGCTTTTTTTATGGGTCTAGTGTGTGCAAACTAGAAGAATAGAAATAAAATGTATATTTAAAAGATTTATCCTACTAATCCTGTTGCGATGATTTATGCAACTATTAATTTCATGCAGATGTGGGTAGAGTTGCATAGGAAGATCGACAAAAGCCAAGAAGAGGAAGATGGCTCAGTGCTTAGCTGACTAGATGGGCATGAAGGATCAACATCTTGGACCCTGTTCAGATATTGTGGTCATGTGACCCTTAGGTTTGTGTGGTTGTTTAGATCGGTTGTCACAATGACATTGTGTGTAAGGTGGTTTTCCTCCACGGGTTTGGACTCCAAACATTCTTCTTTATCAATATAAGTACACATGAGATCGATACAAACAAATCGTTGGTTCTCATCAATCTGCTTCGGTGGCCTCAGCAGGCTACATATAGGAGAGTTCTTCATGCTTGCCATCTGAATTTGCCACACTTAACTCCATGCAAGTTCTTCCTGTTCTCTGAATGAAGTGAAGACACACCCTATCAACAATTATATATATATATCTATGTTGTAAAAAAACAATTATATATCTATCTTATTAACCTCATGGTGAACTAATTAATTAAAAAGCATTGCAAAAATATATATAAACCATGGGTATCATACACCCCGCATCACACGTGGACAATAATTTAACCGGAGCATGCAGTTCGTACCTACTGTTGAAATAATAGAAGGCGCCACGGCAATGCAGATGAAGTAGACACGTCACGTAGCCGGTCACATGGAGATGATTTGGCATAGCAGTATAGCACGCAGTAGAGCCAGCTATCCTCCGGAGGCTGCACAGACAATCGGTGTCGAGCAACGTGGACGGGCCAAAATCATCACCGGTATAGCTCGGGCCAAAATTACAGCAGCGGGCACACCGCAGACGCACAGAGGCAGGACGGGCCCACCCACACGACGGACGACGACGCCACATCATCATCCGTGGACGCCGGGTGATTTGATCTCTGAACAGATGACGTCGCCACCTGCTTGTTCACTTGTGATCTGCGCACTGTCCCGGTTCCCGAGGCTAACAGCTTTGCTTCCTTTCCGACTTCCGAGTGATGCAGCGGCACAGCCGGGTTTGCGGCGTCTCTCTCTATCTGTCGATCTGCGAATGATGAGCAACAGGTAGAAGCACAGCATCACCAGGCGCGCGGTGGAGCTAGCACGCTTGCATGGCGACAAACGCCAGCTCGGCTGATTCCGTCACCAAACACGGAGTACGTGCGTCTGCGTACGCACCGCCCGTATAGCTGCTAGCGGCGTATAGGTATACAGTAGCTGCTTGCTATATATCCGTCGGTCACGCTCACGCGTCGAGTCCTGCGGACGCCGTCCCCTCTGCTCCATCACCCACATGCCACGACGGCCTCACCACCTGGCCTGGCCACGCGTAGTCGTCGTCACTACTCAGTACTCACTCACGCTAGCTCAGTAGCAGCATCCGCTTCCACACCACCGATCGGCCATGCCAGCCGAGGATCTCTCGCCGCGCGCGGCCGCGGCCACCTCATCCGCGGCCTCGCCGTCGCCGTCCCCTCACGGCGCGCCGCGGACCAGAGCCGGCGAGCAGGACGATAGCCGCAGCTGGCTGCCACCGCCGACGACGACGGCGGCGCCGGCGGGGGGAGGCGGCAGGAAGCAGGAGCGCCGCCGGCGCGGGGGGGCGTGGGACCCGCGCGCGAGTGGCTGGGCGACGGAGTGGGACCGCGCGTACCTGCTCGCCTGCGCCGCGGGGCTCGTGGTCGACCCGCTCTTTCTGTACGCCGTGTCCGTCAGCGCGCCGCTCATGTGCGTCTTCCTCGACGGCTGGTTCGCGGCCGCGGTCACCGCGCTCCGCTGCGCCGTGGACGCCATGCACGCCTCCAACCTGCTGCTGCGGCTCCGCGAGGCGTGCTCGCCGAGCCGGGAAGACACGGACGAGGAGGAGGCGCAACCGCAACCGGGACGCGACGACGCGCGCGGCGCCGGCGGCGTGCCGGATCGGGAGAGGTCCAAGAAGGGGGTTTTCTTGGACGCGCTGGTCATCCTACCGGTGATGCAGGTGCGCCGTCAGTCCTTATCCGTGCATGATTCTCGTGTCTTCTTTGAAAATCGAAATGCTATTCGTTTCATCATCTGTCTCTTGTTGGGCAAAAAAAATATAGAAAAGTACATAGAAGAATCTGTTGGTGCACACATGATCAATTTAGCTGGGTCGGACTTGCCGCCCGGCGACCTCAACGACGAACACGCGACGCACCGCAACAGAAATTTTGTGTCATACTCCGTATATAACAACATCTGAAGGATTTAATACGTTTTTTTTCTGTAACAAATCGTACTGATGTGCCCGGGCTCTAAAACTTTCCTGAGCCCGTTATTTTAGCATATATTTCCTCGGTGCAAAATGTTCCGTACTCCATGGTGAGCTGGTGACATATTGGAAACCTTGTCCAAAAAAGACCATTGGAGCAACGGAAGATTTTGGAGCCTTCCACATTGTCAACGTCCATTACTCCCTCAAACCATACTCTACCTTCCATGCCGTGGCAGCATGCTGAATGCGGCATCGCATTTCGCCATCACATTCCAAGCATGTGACCCGCTGCTCTGGCGACTGATGCCGCTCTGGCGCTCTGCACCCAGTGACGCGCCGCGACCTGGCTGGGATGCCGATTATTTCCAGTGGTCTCTAGTCTCAAGAGGATCATTTCAAGCAGTGGTCTCTAGGCACGTACGAAAGTGGGTTTCGTTTATCGGCGTGGCGTTGCAGGATGGGACCATTGTGCTCGATCAAGTCAGTCCAGTAGTACCCGGCGGCAATGCATGCTGGACCGTGCAGATCGGGCCCGTACACGTTCATCAATATATCGATGTGCACCAACAATGCGTTCCATCAATCAATGCAGATTCAAACTTCTTTCCAACGAGGCCCAAACGATCTCTGTACTGGCCTACTGGGACTGTGTGACTGTGGACGCCTCGTCATCGTCTTTTCAGTGGTACCACACCAGTACACCACACGCATGCATGCCGCGTGACCATTTTTGCGCGTTCGCAGGTGGTGGTCTGGGTGGCGACGCCGGCGATGATACGCGCCGGGGCGACGACCGCCGTCATGACCGTGCTGCTGGTGGCGTTCCTGCTCGAGTACCTGCCCAAGATCTACCACTCCGTCCGCGTCCTGCGCCGGATGCAGGACGTCTCCGGCTACCTCTTCGGCACCATCTGGTGGGGGATCGCCCTCAACCTCATGGCCTACTTCGTCGCCGCTCACGTGAGTCATCGTCATCATCCCGTCTCGCCCGTCCTCTCTCGTTTCATTCACCCTCGTCTTCCTCCTAGCTGCACAAACACAACACTGGCTGATGTGTCCGTCGAAGTCGAAGCATATATATTGCATGCCCCCTCGACGACGGCGGCTTAGACATTTCGGTGAACCGCGTCGATCTCGTCGGTGTGCATGCATGCATGGAAGTCAATGGCATCACAGCTACGAGCTACTCCTTGCCCAAACCACAGCATCCCAAGGCAAATGTGACGAGGCATTTTGTCGTGAATGCACGGGCATCTTACCACTAATAGCCTCTCGGCGGAAGACGACGCCTGTGCGATGCCATGATTCTCTTCTCTGTGACAGCTAGACACGCGATGCCGTTCTTGGTTGCATGCAGGCGGTGGGCGCGTGCTGGTACCTGCTCGGCGCGCAGCGGGCCACCAAGTGCCTCAGGGAGCAGTGCGCCCAGGCCGGGAGCGGGTGCGCGCCGTGGGCGCTGGCGTGCGCGGAGCCGCTCTACTACGGCGCCACGGCCACCGCGGGCGGCGTGGGGGCGGACAGGCTCGCCTGGGCCGGCAACGCCACGGCCAGGGGCACGTGCCTCGACAGCGCCGACAACTACCAGTACGGGGCCTACCAGTGGACGGTCATGCTGGTGGCCAACCCCAGCAGGGTCGAGAGGATTCTGCTCCCCATCTTCTGGGGGCTCATGACTCTCAGGTGAAAATGCTGTCGCAAACGATTACCTTACCACTCCATTATTGGATCGGTCGATGCGTAGTGTGATTATTCATGGTTTCAGTAACTTGGCCTGGTTACTGACTGTTTCGCTGCTGCTGCTGGCGCTGCTCAGCACCTTTGGGAACCTGGAGAGCACGACGGAGTGGCTGGAGATCGTGTTCAACATCATCACCATCACAGGCGGACTGATTCTCGTTACAATGCTCATAGGGAACATCAAGGTAATATAAATAACGAAACGGTCATGGTCAGTCAAACACAGGGAGGGATGCCCGAGTGCATGCATGTGGCGTGTACGATCGATCGATCGTCTTGGCTGATGGTCGACGATGATGCATGCGAACGGCATGCAGGTGTTCCTGAACGCGACGACGTCCAAGAAGCAGGCGATGCACACGCGGCTGCGGGGCGTGGAGCTGTGGATGAAGCGCAAGAACCTGCCCAGGAGCTACCGGCACCGGGTGCGGCAGTACGAGCGGCAGCGGTGGGCGGCCACGCGCGGCGTCGACGAGTGCCGCATCGTCCGTGACCTGCCGGAGGGCCTCCGCCGGGACATCAAGTACCACCTCTGCCTCGGCCTCGTGCGCCAGGTACGTACGCAGCAATCACACGCACCGTCGTCGACCGTCGCGCGGCGCGGGCGTCTCGTCAGTTTTTGGCCGCTTTGGTGGTGGTGGTGGTACTGCACTGGTGCATCACGTGCCCGTCGCGTACGTAACTGATGCGGCAAGCGGCACAAACCGCAGGTGCCACTGTTCCAACACATGGACGACCTGGTGCTCGAGAACATCTGCGACAGGGTCAAGTCCCTCATATTCCCCAAAGGAGAAGTTGTAAGCTCAACGACCAACATGCTGGTTTCCCCCTTTACTGTCCCTTACTTATATTGATTGACCTCTGTTTATGTATGGACGACTCATCATCAGATTGTCAGAGAAGGGGACCCAGTGAGGCGGATGCTGTTCATCGTGCGCGGCCACCTGCAGAGCAGCCAGGTGCTGCGCAACGGCGCCGAGAGCTGCTGCACGCTGGGCCCGGGCAACTTCAGCGGCGACGAGCTGCTGTCGTGGTGCCTGCGGCGGCCGTTCCTGGAGCGGCTGCCGGCGTCGTCGTCCACGCTGACGACGCTGGAGAGCACGGAGGCCTTCGGGCTGGACGCCGCGGACGTCAAGTACGTGACGCGGCACTTCCGGTACACCTTCACTAACGACAAGGTGCGGCGCAGCGCGCGCTACTACTCGCCCGGGTGGCGCACGTGGGCGGCCGTGGCGGTGCAGCTCGCGTGGCGCCGGTACAAGCACCGCAAGACGCTCGCGTCGCTCTCCTTCATCCGCCCGAGGCGGCCGCTGTCGCGGTGCTCGTCGCTCGGCGAGGAGAAGCTCCGCCTCTATACCGCGCTGCTCACGTCGCCCAAGCCCAACCAGGACGACCTGCTGTGACAACTGTGATGCATTGCATGAGCGACAGGAAGGGCCGCACGCATGTCTGCAGACTGCAGTCTAAACGAGCCGCGCAAAATACAGCAAGGTGAAAGAAGCTGGTTCTCTAGAGGAGCTTCAGCTAGCAAGTGAATGGCAGAGAGAACTCGAGCATTGAAGCTCAATGTGTACGGCATTACTGGTTGACTGGCTCTCTGTTGCATGCGCGGTTGCGCATCTCAAATTAGATAAGCCTGGTTTTGTTCTAGTGCAGCATTTAGGCAGCAAAGGTATATATACTTCATTGCCAATGGCCAACACAAAACAAAAATGACAGAATCAAAACAGATATAGCTAGAAAACATCCAAAACAAAATGTGCATATCCAAGGTAAGACGATTAACATCTGAACCGCTCAGTGTGCATCACAAGGTAACAAAAGAATGGCAATGTCAAAATTTGGTATCAGAAACCTTGCTAGGCTAAGCTTCGAAATAGTGTGACAGCAAAACTGATGCAAGTAGTACTAGTAGCATCTAGAACGTACGTGGACTACAAATTTGGGAGATTTGAATCTATATGCTACTTGAGTCCCTTCCAAAGATGAACCGCCTCCCCCAATCTGATACGACCAGCATCCTTGTACGCCAACTGAACTGTTTGCTGCATTTATCAAGACCAAACGTCCAAACGACAATCAAAACCAACATTCAATTAGATATGTAAGATGGAACATACTGAGAGACCGGAACAAGAACATACCTTGCATAGACAGAATACCACAGCCATTGGGTGCTGTGTCCAACATGTACCCAGTCACCAGGCAATTGATAAGCAGTTTGCTCTCCACCCAGTGGAGCGAATTGCCCAAGATGCCTGTACCTGTACATCACACGACAAAAGATTAGCAATTGCTAGTTTCCAGATGAACAATCAAAGCAATGCAAACGAAAGTAACATCCAGTTACACATATCAACCATACAGCAAAATTACAAATTAACAGAATTTAGTAATTTAGATCAGTTACTTTACTTCCTCCATGCGGAGGCATATAAAAGTTTGGAAAACAGACCTGAAAGGTTTAAACCGATGGCGCCCAGCACCTCTGATCCTTATAGGACCCTCAGGATATTCTTCACACGTCTTCATTCTGTTGAAGCAGTTTGCTAGATAACTTCCCTCTTGTGCAGCAACCTGCACCAACAAGCAGTGCAACGTTAGCACATAAATTACAGGAGTGATCTTGCCACTCTGAACCCAGTGAGTCAGCTCGCCACTAAAGCTACACGTGAATACCTGAGCTGTTGCTGGGAGCATCTTGACTTGAGAGTCCACTTGAGCTAGGGCCTTTTTGAACTGTTCGATATCCAGTTCTTTCAACTCCTTGGAGCTACCATCCGAGTCTTTAAGTAGATCGTGGAAGCCCTTCATTTGGTTGGATTTAAGATACAATTCCACTTGTGGGTATCTCTCATAGATGTCTCCAAGAACATCTTTTATTTTCTTCACAGTTAAAGTGCCAGAGTTATCCTTGTCTGCTACTCGGAATATGGCAGCAACATCTTCCTGGAAATGTTAATATGACCCAATAAATATTTACGCACATTATAAATAGAGACAGCAATTTTGACCTGCTTGCAGTTTTATTTTTGCTGTCTGAAATGTCATATAAAGATGACTGCAAGTAGTATAATTGATTTCTGCTAGGCAAAACATTGGAGCCCCATTTTACTGAAAAATCAATTAAAGCGCATTAAACATGCATGTAAGAAGATTATGCTAGCTGACACAATACAAATTTTATTTGATACAAAGTATTTGTGTTTGTATTCACAAAACAGACATATCAGCAGCTAGGAATTCAACACTTCTAATTGGTTCCTCTCTGTGTGAAAACAGCAGATATTTTGGTATTACAGACAGATTATAAAAAAGGTAAAGACAATACACACAGTTGCCATTCTTAAGAACAGGCTAGATGCAGGTGTCAGTTTGAACAAAAGAGAGGAGGCCATCAATAGTAATTTTTATAAATAGGTGTAACATGGTGTAACACGTTTTAAAAATTCAGTAGCATGAACATACCATAACTTTCCTTTGAGCAATTGTTGCGCAATCACCAAGAGCATATACATCCTCACACCCTTGAACCCTAAGCCACTCATCAGTAGCTAGCACACGCCGATTCCCCTGCAAAAGGCATGTTGATATTGAACTTGATGTGTACATGGATATTTTTCACACGTGAATGGAGAACAGGAATACAAGATATACCTGACCAACTTGCTTCATGAAATCCATAATGATGGGACGGGTTCCAATTCCAGTTGACCAAACTGCCATCCCATAAGGAACAGCGACCTCTCCTGTAGCAGGATTGGTCATGGTAATATCCTTATCAGACACCTTGACGACCTTAAAATTTGTCTTCAAATCTATGCCATCCCTCTTGAATTTCTCTTCAGCAAATTGGGTGATTCTTTTGTCAAACCTAAATAAACCATGAAATATTATAAAATGATTGCAACAGATCTAAGATATCAGGAGGCAACAATGCATTAAACATATAAGCTGATTCAAGAGATTTTCTTGAGCCTTTAATATTAATAACTGCATAAACACACGAAATGCCACATAAAAAATAGCAATTATGAGACACCAAATCTTCAGAAAAAACTTTTGTTTTTCATAGAGCAAAGACACATCTAAACACTTCATTTGTTGTCTCCACGATATAGCTGTGGGTTAATTAGAATGAGTTTAGTAAACATCAAAGGGGTTTGAAGCATCGAACGAACTTACATTGTAAGGATATGACCTCCTGCTTCAATTACTGAAATGTTTACGTACTTCTTTACATCAGGATACAACTTTGCCAAGTCTTCATTCACAAAGTCATGCAACTCTGCAGCAAATTCAACCCCTGTTGGGCCACCACCAATAACAACGAAATGAAGGTTCTTCTTTCGCTCTTCCTCAGAAAGGTTTGGAAGGGCAGCTCTTTCAAAACATTTCATGACACTCTTCCTGATCTTTTGAGCATCTTCTACTTCCTACAATAGTGACACTATCAGAAGCCACTCAATTGTACAAAATATATTAAAAAAACGTTAGGATCATTACATGTTACATCAAGAGAAGCAGAAAACAGCAGGTCATAGATAAACACAAGTAAACCAAATATAAATTTAGCTTTGCTCTAAATCAAACTTCACTTTGACCAAGTTTGTAGAAAAAAGCACCAATATCTACAACATCAAATTAGTTCCATTAAAAATTCTCCATAAATCATCTCTTGATAGTGCATTTATTTGAAGTTGTAGATGTAATTTTCTAAAACTTGATCAAAGTTAGAAGTTAATTGAAAATGTAAGAAGTAGGACCCAAGGTAAACCTGGCATCAATATAAGAATAAACAAATAGAATGCAAAACCTTTGTTCATCAATTCAACTGGGTGCTTCATTGCTTCACTAGGCCTTACAGTATTTACCTTTAGGAAATGGCAATTCTCAGTAACACCAGGCGTGTTGAAAGTATTAGGTCTAGCCCCAACACTGACAATCAGGTAATCATAATCCACAACAAATTCACCATTTCCATTAATGTTCGTCGTCCCAACATCTGATCTGCAGTGCACTTTTTTGTTTGCTGGATCAATCTTGAAGCACTCAGCCTCCCAAAATCGTAATGCACCATTTCTCTACAGAATGTTACGCACAAATCAGTTGCAAACTAGCACTTTATTATACATATCAATTGTACAGTTCATAATATATCCTATGTACTGGCACAGAATTAAAAAACAAAAAAAGATGATCATATCAAGTACTACAAATCTGGAGCATGAACTATATGGACATACCCTTCTCACGATATTGCGAATTGGCTCCACGATACTACGTGCTTCAACTGTGCCACATGTCACACTTGGCAACAAAGAGTGAAGGTGAAGTAATTGCGAGGTGATACCACATGGACATCATACAAAGATGTGTCGATATTTCTCAAGAAACTTGCACCCTGCCCATCCAGTTCCAAGGATAACCACCTTCTTCTTGTTTCCAGTCCCATCACAAATTTGAAGAACCCGATTATCTTGACAAGCATAAGTTAAGGTGCTAGCTCTACAAACAAAAAAGTTAAAAGTGTCACTCCTGAAATATAAGTGAAATGACATTACACTAAGTAAAAAAAATGAAGTGTGCCTGTTGGATTGCTATAACAATTAAGACTGAAGTTGACACTATTTCCTGGTATATCCACATGGATAACCACATCTGAGATTCATAATAAATAAAGTGTTTTTTAGTACAAGGGCTAAAGATTGTTTTTCTTTCTGTATTATGCCAACCAGGAAACAATTCCAAACTGCTAAAAAAACGTCTGTTACTTTCTTGTGATCATCAAACAGCATGGTGAACAACTACATGTACTGCTGCAGAATTACAAACACATTCCAGATACAGGAACTAAAAAATTCTTCTGCTATCTCATTAACTAGATGACAAATAATAAAAAGCATATTCACACATATAGCATTGACATTGCAGTACATAATTCATTCTCATGAGACATTGTAACAATCTTAAACACCTAGAGCACCTACTGGCTACTGCTCCTGCAAAGTACCAGGTTAATTCATCATCAATCAACAAAGCAACAAGGATAAACTGTCAAACAAGAATGGTCAGATTTGAATTGCATGCATTGGGCATCATATATGACCCAGAAATATTCAAGTAATTTGCTGGATCACAAATTCAAAACCACAAAATTATTGTACGAGACCCCATAAGCACTCGCGAATGCAAAACCTGGCACATATTTTAACATGGTTTTCACACTGACTTCAATAAGTAAATATTGTGTGGTTTCAACAAACCAAGCGCACAACAACGGACTGGTGGAGAGGCATTTACGATTATGTAACATATTTACAAAGTATAATATCAACCGAAGCAATTTAAAAATCCATGTGATTGGCCAAATGAAAAAACAAATATATGCTTAACAATGCTCTGGGTCTAAAACTGAAGTTTTATGAAAAAACATGTTACGAAAAGGTGATGAAACTGTAGGTATTCAGGAGTTACAGAAAGGTGATGAAAGTGTAGGAATTCAGGAAGCATCACGTTAACCAAAGCATAACTACCGCTGCTCATAATTAGAAGGGTCCCTAATTAGAATCACATCTCCAGGTATAGGAAGATAAATTGAAATTTTCGTCTTCTATCATCTCACTCGATCTCAATGACCAATAATAATAAGAACATAGATATATTGCAATACATGGATAATATAAATCAACTTAAATACCTGGAGAACCCACTCTAAAATTGACATGCACCAGGGACCAGGTACAAGCCTAATTCATCCACAAAACAGAATGAAGCGTGCAATAAGGAAGAATGATCTGATTGACATTTTTACATATATTGCCCATCTTCCCCAGAAACATTCAAGATGCTAGATTGCTAATTTAAAGATCTCAAAATCCTTGTTTCTGACCCCATAAACAACCAAATACATCAGCACTTCAGCAGAAGAATTATTAGATCCATTTACTAATTTATCAGGCAGTTTAGCACAGTAAACAAGGTTTTGATACGGACACACACCCATCACACGCAGTGTTGTTTAAACGAACGAAGCTTAAGGAAACGAAATAGCGGAGGGGATCCAAGATGGCGTAACAGAACTGTGGTGTTACAGGTTATCATATATTGAAGAAATTACACTCACAAAAGAAAAATATATCCAAGCAATTTGAAATTCAATCAACCGCCGAATAACTTATATAAGAAAAAAAAAACTCTCCTTAACGCCGTTGCTCTCCGAGCCTGGAACTCAAAGGGAAAAGGCTAAGCAAAAGTTAATGAAACTACAGGAATTCAGGAAGCTATGGTGGCAGAATGCACCAATGCACACGGCCCAACGCAGCACGACGGCGGCGCGGTCGACGGAGATCAATCAACTAGCAACGGCCAACGGGTTGGAAAAATCACATGGTCAAAAAAACAAAAGAATGCATAGGGGTGAGGCCGCCGCTGGACGCACCCGACGGCGAAAAAGACGAGCCTCTTCTTCCATCGCGGCGCGCGGCGCACCGCCTCGGCGGCTCGGCGCACCAGCGACAAGCCGTTGCTCGCCATCGCTCGCTGGCAACAGCCCGGACTCCCTCGACGATCGCGTCGACGTGGGATGCGCGCGGGGCAATGGTAGAACGACGAGGATGGGGAGGAGCGGTTTTGCTCGCTTCCCAAACACTCGGCGGCGGACGGGACGAGGGCGAGCGAGGAGCCTCGAGGCCTTCCGGGGCGAGCCTAATATAGGAGTACTAGTGGAGTACAGCACCACGAAGCCTTTCCCTGCCTGGTCGTGCTCGTGCGCCTCCTACTTTTCTTCCAACCCCCTCAATTGAACACGAAATAACGTAACCCCGCCGCACCTACCGAAGGAGTACAGAACGCGGAGACTACTCATATTAAGGGATGAGTTTAGTAATTTAGACTATGGAGGATGGAGGAGGGGCGAATCAGGGATACATCCAGGACAGCTCGCGCCGAAGTTGCTTTCCTTTTCGTTCGGGGTCGCGGTTCCCACGTTCGTACATGCACGCCCGAACCCCGGCACGTACAGCATCTGACGTCGCAGGGATTGTCGGGCCGTGAACGTGGACGGCTGTGATGGTCGCGGCTCGCGGAGAGCAGGGGTAGGCGAGGCGTGCGCCCGGCGCCGTATCATATTGGCTTGTGAACCAAGAAAGAAAGAAGTAAACGTAGGAGGAAAGTGCGGAGAGCCGGAGGCCGGAGATCCGGGAGTTGTAACAACAGGGGTGATTGCGGCGGCACAGCTGTACTGCCGCTAGGGTTTTCTTTTCCCCTCCATGAACCCTGCTGTCTTGGAAAACATAAGATTGTTTTCCCATTGTTTTCTAGCATAGTACTCCCCATCCTTAAAAAAATACTACAGTTTTAGCAAAATCAGCTCATGAAATTACTTTTAGATAAAAAAAAAACAATACTTTTATAATTTTTATGAATTTTAGACAGCTTGTCTGTAATACAAAATAGCCGTCTCCGTTCAAAAGAGTCCGGAGGAGCCTGAGCGCAAAAGAAAATTGGCTTCTCTTAGCTCGTTCTCACAAATATAGACTTTATTTAGTTTGTGGGTAAAATTTTTTTGTGACACATCAGATGTTCTAACACTAATTTAGTCTACTAAAAAACAATTAATAAAAAAATAATTACATATTCCGTCTCGAAACCGTAAGACTCATTTTAAAAGACTAATTAATTTGTCATTAGCACATATTTACGGTAGCATAATATTATCAAATTATATATTAATTATGCTTAAAAATCGTTTTTTAAAGTTATCGCAATCTGTGTAATTAGTTTTTTTTGTCTACGTTTAATACTTCATGCATGTGTCTAAATATTTGATGGGATTGGTGAAAATTTTTTTGGGGTGAGAACTAAATAAGGTTGTAATACAAATAATTATAAAATTATTGCTAAAGCCAATTTTTGTTAAAAGTTTTCTAAAATGGCTTTGCTTTGCTTCAATGAGAAAATAGAGCTCTTTAGAGTCCTACCAAATGGTATTTTTTGACTCCACGAAAAATAACTGCATTCTTTTTTTTTTTGGGACAAAGGGAGTGCATGCCAAATATTTGAAATGAGAATAAGTTTAATAATACAACCAACTTGGTGGCTGCAAGGTTCTTTATAGTCTTTTCTCAACCTGCTTATATAGTAGTTAGCTATTCATAATTAATATATGGTCCACTCATCTGTTTCACACAGTTTATTTCTTGTGCCTGAGCCGGCTGTAAGCTTACAGTCTGTTTCTCACATCTTTTCTCTCCTCTCTCCTCCACTTTAGTATTTAGTCAGGTTACAACCCAATATTATATTGTAGCGTTGAGACATCGGCGGACGTGCTACCGCAATCGACCAGCATGTCGGTTGTCGGCGCCGAGCCGCCACGCATGGCCCGCACGCTCGTGGCCGCGTTACCCGCGAGTCCGCGACCGACTAACACGCTAGCGCCAAGCCACCACGCATAGTCAGCTCGACGGGCCTGTTTGTGCAATGCCTGCACAATCGCGTAGGCCATGCTGGGCAGCCAGCCTCACGTCGCGGTAGTGGTGCTATTTTTTTTAAGTAAAAGGGCATAGCCTCTGCCTTAGCATTAGCAAGACAAACAAGAACAAACAACGTTTACAGCGTTTGAGTTGGGAATCACCTGTCTCCAGACTCACAAAGAACTCCATCACAAAAGATCATCAGGAAACTCTCCTATCCGACCCTCCCTACAACAACAGACTCAACAGGAAACCAAGCCTTGCCACTAACAGTAGAAACATCCCTCAGATTAACAGCCACTTCTGCAGCACCTCTCACTGGGAATTCTTGAGCTTCCCAGTTATGTGCCTGCCTGAACATGTAGGCATCCCCATTGTCCTCCACTTGATTTACCCAGAAATCCTTGCCGGTCTTGTAGCCACTGCTTTTTAAACACTTCATCTTCACTGAGAATTCTTGTGTCTTCTCTTGAGGGCACAGGATACTCCAAGATTGAAGCATCATCGCAATTCTCAGCATCAAATTCCTCACATCCAACCAAGAAACACCCTGGAAACACATAGCATTTCTTAGTGTCCGGTGTTTCGTACCCTGGATGGTATCACACCAACGAGTAATATGATCGCGTGCTTCTCTTCCTGGATGGTTGCAAGAAGGGTGATGCAAGAGGACACAAGGATTTATCCTGGTTCGGGCAAAGAAGGCCCTACGTCCAGCGGGGGATGTTCTTGTATTACTTGCACCTAAGTGCTCGTACAGGGGAGAATACAAGCTCAGCGAGCGTGGACCGGAGTCCGGACTTGTGCCTGTTGTGTGGACTCGTGTATTGTGTCCGTCCCCCTGAATGAGGGCCCTAGTGTCCCCTTTTATAGAGCAAGGGGAGGCCAGGGTTACATAAAGGTATTACAGGTGTCGGGGCGTATGGCGCCCCATACGGAGAAGGGTAGGAACCCTGTCTTGTCGGGGCCACTGGAGCCGATGTGATCGTCGCTGTTGAGGCGTCCTTGAGTCGTGGCTTCCATCCTGGGCGCGGTCGTGGTGGCGCGACAAGGCGGGAGCCGTACAGCACCCATCCCGGAATGTACAGTACGCGGCGGGGTCCCTCCGGGTCTTGGGGTACCTATCCTCCAATGGCACGAAAGTAGTTAGGGCTCGAAGGGCGCGGAGCCGGCTTCGAGGTGGTGCCACGGGGGCTCGAGGGGCGCGGAGCCGGCCTCGAGGTGTTACAGTGCAGGGCTCGAGGAGCGCGTAGCCGGCCCCGAGGGGTTACAGTGCAGGGCTCGAGGGGCGCGTAGCCGGCCTCGAGGGGTTACAGTGCAGGGGGGTTACAGTGCCTGGCTTGGCCGAACCGTGCTGTACTGGTGCCCTTTTGCCCATGTTTGTGGTGAAAAGGAGACTTGACCTTTACACCGAGTTACTGTGGTACATGCTGTGCACTTGTGGACATGACCGGAGTAGGTGAAGGCATTAAATGCGCGGCATGGGCTGGTACGACTGTCTGTGCAGCTCGAGGTCCGTGCGTTAAGGCTTGAGGTGTGGGGGCGCGCTCGCCCGAGGCCTGGAGGGCTCGAGCGAGACGGAGAGCGATCGTGCTCGCCCGAGGCTTGCTGGGAGGGCTCGGGCGAGACGGAGACAGAGCGTTCGCCCGAGGCCTGGCTGGGAGGGCTCGGGCGAGACGGAGACGGAGCGTTCGCCCGAGGCCTGGCTGGGTGGGCTCGGGCGAGACGGAGACGGAGCGTTCGGGTGTGTGCGTTGATTGGGGGTACCCCTTTTTTGTACCACCGACAGTAGCCCCCGAGCCCTTGTTTGAGTGGTTGCACTCGAGCAGGGGCTCTTTGACCTGGGTTTTGAGGACTTTGACTGTGTTGGTTTTCGAGGGGGTTTAGCCGTGCTGATTCCATGGGTGTCGCGCGAGCGACACCCGTGGTGTAGCCCCCGAGGCCACGGGGGAGTGGTTGGAACTCCCTCGTGGGCTTTTTGCGAGTGTCGAGTCCCCGAGTTTTGGATCCTTTTGAAGAAACCTCCGTCGCTGGGAAACCTTCTGCCCGCTAGGCGCGCCTTTCTTCTTCGTCGTGGGAAACTCCGCCCGAGGCCTGGCTCGGAGGGGCGTTCGTCCGAAGCCTGAAAATCTCATGCTCACAAAAAAGATCAGTCGCAACTGCTCGAGTTATTAGACCCTCTCTTCGTCGAGGGGTGCCAGGCTGAACCGACTGGCCGGCTCCTCGAGCTGTCCGGCATGCCGATTGCCCTGGCTTGTCATCCCGCGAGTCTTTCGATCGGATGCGAGGGGGATGCCTCGTACTACCCAGACCGAGTGGGCGAGTATCGAGTTCCCGGTGAGCTGGTAACGGGGAATCCAAGTGAGAGCTCGTGCCCCGTTCGTTAGGGGTCGACTGTGGCCCGGAGGCGGTCTCATAAAGCATGGGGGCTCAGTCTGCAGGAGTGCCGGGTCCGTTCGATAGGACCCGGTGGCTCGATGCCTTCCCTCCGAGGGGATCTCACTGCACGTCGAGCTCCCCGCCTTGGATACACGTGAGGGGCCTCGAGGGCTCGGCCCTCGAGTAATGCCGCGAGTGGCGCCCCTTGGTGTCCCTGACTCGGGTGCTCGAAGCCGGCTGTCGAACCCTTTTCGAGGGCCAGCCTTCGCTGCTTCGAGACTTAGGGCCGGGGCCCGTTTTTACCTTTATGAAGAAGCCTCGTCGTCTCTGGGAATCCTTCTGCCCGTTGGGCACGACGCCTTTTTAGGCGGAAACCGTCGGGGAGAGCGGCGGGCGCGAAGCCGGAGCGACGGTCGTGGCGGGCCCGGGTAGTGGAGCGAATGGAGAGGTAACGCGTGTACCCTGCATCCGGCTCGAGACGTGGTTAGGTGGGCGCATTGAATGCATTCGGTTACCTTTTTACGTCGTGGGAGATCCCGCCCGTCTGGATTTCCCCCTATAAATATCGAAAGAGGGGAAAAAGAACCTTTACTTTGCCTTTGCCTTCGCCGCCGCCGTAGCCTTTACGCGCCCTCTCCTTCGAGCTAGTCGATTGGGGATTTCGGCCGCCCGTCCGCTGCTCGGATCCGCGCCGCGCCACCGTCATGGCCGCCCAGACACAGATGCTGCCGGCCGAGGACTGGAGCCCGTCGAAGGTGACGCAGAGCGAAATGGACTCGCTGGTGGCCCAGGGGCTTCTGCGCCCCAACCCGGAGGAGGGACCCGCATGGTGGGTTATCCCGTCGGCGGAGCACCGGGAGCCGCACCCGCGGAGGGGTACGTGGTGAGCTTCACGCGCTACCACCGTATGGGGCTCGGCGTCCCGCCGAGCCGCTTCTTGCGAGGGCTGGCCCACCATTTCGAGGTGGAGCTGCAACACTTCTCCCCCAACTCCATCTCGCACGCCGCCATATTCGCCGCGGTGTGCGAGGGGTACCTGAAGATGGAGCCGCACTGGGAGATGTTCGTCCATCTCTTCGGGGCGAGCTCTTCATCAAGTCCCTGAAGCCCAGCGGGAGGCGGCCCGTGCGCATGGGTCCCTTGCCATTACCGCGAGGGCGGGGACCTCGTCGGCCAATGCCCCGCGAGTACCTGCGATACAAGCTTTCCACCAACCAGGCCGGGTGGGACGACCATTGGTTCTATCTGCGGAACGAAGGTGGCCTCCTTCCGCAGTACACCGGCAGGGTCCTCACCAACGCCCGGAGAAGTGGACCTGGGGCGTTGCGGCGGACAGGCAACGCCACCTGGCCCCGCTGATGGAGATGATGAAGACGCTGGTGGATGAGAAGAAGCTGACCGTGCAAGCGGTCATTTGGGCGTTCCACCAGCGAAGAGTTCTTCCGCTGGCGGACCGCCCCCTTCTTATGCACGAGATGGGCCCGCAGGCTCAGCTCGAGGCGCTCAATCGCTCGAGGATGGCCGGAGAGAGGCTGTCCCGGAACGAGGGCGTCTCCCGGGTGTCGATCACGATCCAGGGGCCGTTCGTCCCTGAACTCTCCAACCTGGTTGCGATGGCACCCGACGAGGGGTGTCTCGACCTGGTAAGCCTTCCTCGAGTCGAGCTATCTCGAGCCTCCTCCCCCTTCTCCTCCTTCGATCCGTTTGCATCCGTCTTGTGGTTTGTCTCATCACGCTTCTTCTTTCTTCAGGGGCATTTACTTGTCGCGCGTCGAGGCCCCCGGTGAGGGAGGACGCCGCGGGTTCTCAGGTGAGGCGCCTCTCTGCTCAGAAGGACAAGGAGAGCAAGGATGCAAAAAAGAAGAAAGAGAAAAATAAAAACTTGCGTCGCTTAGCTCGGGAGCAGAGACTGGCGAAGGCTCGTCGTAACCGTCAGCCTGGGGACGGGTCCCCGAGCTGAGCTCCTCGAGCTCGGAGGAGGAGAGTGGTGATGAGGAGGAGGGCGACGACGAGGGGATGGATGTGCGCTTGATGCGCGCGGGCTCGTCGATGACAGGGCTGACCGCTCCTCTGTGCAGGAGGGTACACTGGAGGTCCCCCCGACAAAAGGGGGTCGCGGGACGCAGCCGCGGAAGGCGGCGCCGATCCCTGCCTCGTCGGGGGCCCGAGGTCCGTCGAGCTCCGCGCCGGATGTGCCCCTGGTCGTAAGGAAGCCCGGACCCGGAGCGCCTCCGCCACAGCGCCAACGGAGGCCGCCCCCGCGTCAGCCCAGACGGGGGGTCTCGAGAGGGGTCGGGCCTCGAGAGGCGGTCGACAGGTTGAGAAGGGTTTCGGGCCCGACCCCGCGAGCCGTCAAGGGCGCCGTCGAGCCCGCGGAGGGGCGGGCGCCAAGAAGAGGCGTCGAGCCCGCGCCATCACGAGCGTCGGGGAGGGAGCCCCCGAGCGTCTCGTGACCAGGGGCGCGAGCGTCCCCGGAGTCCATCGCCGCACCGCCGCCGGGACACGGAAGGAAGCGGACGCGGGAGGGCGCGACCACCAGCGCGGCGCCGGAGCAGGTCCGGAGCCCGCGCCGGGGCGAGCGCCACGACGTCAGCACGAGGGTGGTACGGTCGCCCTCCCGCGATGTGGGCGGAAGGAGGGCTCTCCCTCGAGGTCGAGCCATGGGAGGCGTCGGGAGCCCTCCCCCCATCCCAGCCCTGTGGAGACGGCCCAGGCGCAGGGCTCGAGCCGTGGGGTGGGCTCGAAGCCCCGAGTGGGTCCGGCGATTCCGGGAAGAAGCCCAGCCGCCGCTTCGGGTGAGTAGTTTCCTTGGGTCTCGTCGGTAGTGAGGCTTCACCTCTTTGCTTTTGATGACGCGTGCCATCTCCGTCTTCTCAGGGGAAGCGCTCCTACCAGGAGGTGGACCTCGCTTCGTCCAAGCGGGCCAAGACCTCGAGCCCCGTCGAGGCACAGGCACCTCGAGGTATGGCACCTTCCTCCGCTAGAGAAGCCGCTTGGCTGGAGAAGGCCCGAGCTGCCATGGCTCGAGGGGGCCGGATGATCGTCGCGAATTTGGTGAGGCCGTCGCCATCGACCACAGGGGTCGAGGTACTCTTCCTGGTTCTGAATCTCCGTCATCTCGTATTGCAGGGGCCTCAGCTCATGGCATCGAGCCTGCCACCACCGTATCCGCCGAAGCGCTGCCTCCTCCCCCTCCTCCTCCTCCCGCGATGGTGCCAACTGGGAGCGCCATCCTTCCCCTCACCACGACGGCTGTTCCGGGGGAAGCGCCTGGGGCGAGCACGGCCCCGCCGGCGTCTGGGGCTGAGGAGACTGCGCCCCTTGTGGCTCCGACCAGCACGGGCCGGGCTGCGGAGGAGGGAAAGGGGGGAGAGGCGTCGGCGGAGAAGGAGCCCGGTGGAGGACCTCCTGAACGAGCTGGAGCAGGGGCCGCTCCTCGCCGCGGGCTCGATGACGGTGGAGGCGCCCGAGGTGCCGGCTAGCGCCGACAGGCGCCGGAGGGCCCGGCCAGGGAAGAGGGCCCGGGGTCGAGCCTTCCCTCGATCGATCGCACAACGGAGGAGGAGAGGCGGAGCGGAGGGACGGAGGGAGTCGGGGCCCGTGCCGTCGGGCGCGGGTCGCTGTGGGCAGCTCGAGGCGGAGGAGGATCTGCCCGACATCGAGCTCGACCGACCGATATGGCCGTTTCGTCCACTGAGCCCGCCCTTGCCGTGGTTCCCATCGAGCAGCCGGCCCAGGGGGGGCCCGCGCGAGGTGCGGTCCATCTTCCGGGAGGTGGCCGTGCTTATGGCGGAGGCGGAGCGGTCCTGCTCCGAGGAGGCGGGCCGGTCCGCACAGGGTCAGCCGCCCTCGCGCGGGCTGAGGCGGAGCTTCGAGATCTCTCCGCGCGGAGCTGAGCCGGAACGCCCAGATGGCGAGCCGGCTTAACGAGGCGGAGGCGGAGGTCCGGGTGGCTCGAGGCGAGGTCGCTCGATCCAAGGAGGAGGCCGCCCCGTTCTCGAAGCGTCGAGGAAGGGAGGCCGCGGACGCCCGAAGCGAGGCCACCTCTGCCCGGGCTGAAGCCGAGGCGGCGAAGCAGGAGGCTGCTGACGCCGTGGCGAGGCCGCCGCTGCCCGAACCGCAGCGGAGGCGGCGAGAAAAGAGGCCGAAGACGCCAAGAGTGGTGCCGCCACCGCCCGAGCTGCCGAGGGGGCGGCGCGGCAGGAGGTGATCCGCAAGGATCTGGCCCTGGTGGAGGCGGGCCGGCTGATCGAGGACCTTAGGTCCGAGAAGCTCCTCACGCTGGCCGAGAAGCGCAGGCTGGAGCAGCGTGCTGAGGGCCTGACCAGCGACCTCGCCGCACTGGGGCAACACTGCGACGGTGAGGCTTACACCTTGTTCTTGTTTGGGTCTCGAAGTTTTTGTTACGCCGCAGTCTCACTCTTCCTTGTTTGTTGCGCAGGGGTCGAGAAGACGGTCGAGGAGCTCCGCGGGACGAACCAGGCTCTCTTGGACCAACTCCAAGATGAGACGATGGTGGCGGAGCGGGCTCGCTCCCTCTCGACCGGCTCGGCCCCATGTGGGGTGCTCCTCCTGTGACCGCGGCAGAGGGTGCAATGGCTCGGGGCGATGCCTTGGTCGACGCCTTGTGCTTCTTCGACGCAGCCGCGGGAGGGACGTGTCCGGCAAGCTCTCCATCACGGCGTCAAGCAGACACTCGCGGTCGTTCGCTCCGGTTTCCGCTTCCCGGTCCACGTTGTCGCGAATGGCTTCATCGAGATCGAGGGGAAGGATGAGGAGTGGAACAAACGCCGTGTCGACAAAATTTGGAGAAGATGGAGAGGCCGGGGACGTCGCTCGCGAAGATCTTCGAGGAGGACGTGCTGCCTCCTGACGCCAGCAGCGGTGTCGGGAGCCCTCCTCCTTCGAGCTCGGGCGTCGAGGTCGAGCCTGCCATCGTGGACCTCGGGGAGGAGTACCGCACGACGAGGACTGAGGCCTGCGTGCCAAATTTGGGCGTCGAGGCCCTTGTAAGAATTCTATAAATGAGGGTACGTCGAGACCCGAATGTATATGTGATTTGTTTATGAAAAGAGTTGTTTCTTTTCAAATGCGTTTGACCGCTTCTCTTTGTCGCAAGCTCGAGTTCTGCTAACTTAGTCTGTGTTCCTTCGATACGTCGCGAGCCCCTCGAGGGGAGGCGTAGGTAGGGCACCGTAGCCCGGGGGCGTAGGGGCCGTCTACGTCGACGCCCCCGACCTTGGAGGCTCGAGGTACTTTAAGATTTAGACGTCGCTAGTTCACTCGAGGCGCGAGTCGAGACGAGGGTCAATTTTTGAAAAGAAAACACGCGTTTTTTTCCGGAGTCTGGGGGGCGTTTACCCCTTGTCAGCCCCCGAGGGAGGCTCGACCCTGAGCTAGGCAGGGTCGAGGCTACCTTGAGTTGCTAAGAACATGAAAGATGGAGCACGAGTTGGCCCATTCATATTCAACGTGTTTGTACAAGCAATAAAATGAACAAGGCCTCGAGGCCTTAAGGGTAGAAGCGACGTAGCTGAGATATGTTCCACGCGTTCGCCAGGATCCTGCCTTGGTCGTCGTAGAGCTTGTATGTGCCTGGCTTGAGCACTTCGGCCACGGTGTATGGGCCTTCCCACGGAGGGGTGAGCTTATGGCGCCCTCGATTATCTTGCAGCCGTCGAAGCACGAGGTCCCCCACCGCCAGGTCCCTTTTGCGCACGTGCTTGTCGTGGTAGCATCGAAGTGTTTGCTGGTAGCGTGCAGAGTTGATGAGCGCCACGTCTCGGGCCTCCTCGAGCTGGTCCTTGGCGTTGGCGAGCCTTTCGTCACTGGTTTGCTCGTTGTAGGCTCGAAGTCGAGGTGAGCCGTACTCGAGGTCCGTAGGTAAGACGGCCTCGGCGCCGTAGGTTAGGAAAAACGGAGTGAACCGGTGGCTCGACTCGGCGTAGTCCTGAGGCCCCACAGCACCGAGGGGAGTTCTGTAGCCCACCCCTTTCCGAAATTCTTGAGGGTTGAACAGCCTCGGCTTTAGCCCATGGAGTATCATGCCGTTGGCGCGCTCGACCTGCCCGTTGCATTGGGGGTATGCGCGACCGAGGCCCAGGTACGCGAATGTTGTTGTCATCGCAGAAGTTGGTGAACTTTTTGCCCGTGAATTGGGTGCCGTTGTCGGTGATGATGACATTAGGCACCCCGAACCGGTACATGATGTTGGCGATGAACTCGACAGCCTTCTCGGAGGTGGGGTCTCCTATCGGCTTAGCCTCGATCCACTTGGTGAACTTGTCGACGGCCACGAGCATGTGTGTGTACCCTCCACTTGTCCTTTTGAGGGGACCCACGAGGTCGAGCCCCCAAACGGCAAATGGCCAAGTGATTGGGATCATCTGCAGGGCGTGTGCGGGCTGGTGCGTTTGCTTGGCGTAGAATTGACACCCATGGCACGCTTGGACCAAACGCTTGGCGTCCCCAATGGCGGTCGGCCAATAGAAGCCTTGACGGAAGGCGTTCCCAACCAGGGCCCTCGCGCTGCGTGGTGGCCGCAAGCCCCCGAGTGCATATCGTCGAGGAGCTTGCGCCCTTCCTCGAGTGGGATGCAGCGTTGAAGGATCCAGTCGGACTTCGTCGGTATAGCTCCCGTTCGTCGCCGTAGATGACGTAGGTCTTGGCCCTCCGAGCGATGCGTCGGGCCTCCGTCTTGTCTTCTGGTAGCTCGCCTCGCGTCAGGTAGTCGAGGTAGGGCGTCCGCCAGTCGAGGGGCCGTGATGACGAAGAGGCGTGTGCGTCGACCTGCATCGCCTCTGCGGACGTCGAGGGGTCTTTCGAGGGGTGGCGTTGAGAGTCGAGCCCCGTGTCTTGCTCGAGGGGTGGCGTCGAGGGGCCAGCCCCCGGGTCGATTTCGACGGATGGCTCGAAGACGTCCCTCGAGAAGACGTCTGGCGGTACCGTGCCGCGGGTGGACGCCAACTTTGCCAGCTCGTCTGCGGCCTCGTTGTACTTCCGAGCTACGTGGTTGAGCTCGAGGCCGTAAAACTTGTCTTCCAGCTTGCGCACCTCCCGCAGTATGCCTCCATCTTGGGATCGATGCAGCTTGAAGCCTTCATAACTGGTTGACGACGAGCTGCGAGTCTCCTCGGGCGTCGAGGCGTCGGACCCCGAGCTCGAGGGCGATGCGCAGCCCATTGACGAGGGCCTCGTACTCGGCGACGTTGTTGGAGGCGGGGAAGTGCAAGCGTAGCAGGTAGCGCATGTGTACTCCGAGGGGTGAGATGAAGAGCAGGCCTGCTCCTGCCCCCGTCTTCGTGAGGGATCCATCGAAGTACATGGTCCAGAGCTCGGCTTGAATCTGTGCCGGCGGGAGCTGAGTGTCGGTCCATTCAGCAACGAAGTCCGCCAACGCTTGCGACTTGATGGCCTTTCGCGGGGCATAGGTGATGGTCTCCCCATTAGTTCGGCGGACCACTTGGCGATGCGCCCCGTGGCCTCCCGATTGTTGACGATCTCTCCGAGGGGGAAGGACGACACCACCGTCACGGGATGAGCGAGGAAGTAGTGCTGGAGCTTGCGCCTTGTGACGATGATGCCGTAGAGCAGCTTTTGGATGTGCGGGTACCGGACCTTGGCCTCGGAGAGTACCTCACTGGTGAAGTATACCGGTCGCTGGACCGGCAATGTATGACCCTCCTCGTGCCTCTCGACGGCTATGACCGCGCTAACACCTGAGTGGTTGCGGCCACATAGAGGAGGAGGGGCTCGGGGGAATCGTCACCTTCGGCTGGTCGCGGGGGCACGAGAATTGGTGCAGAAGTCAGCAGCCCCTTCAACTTGGTTAAGGCCTCCTCGGCTTCGGCGGTCCACGCAAAGTGTTCCGTCTTTTTTAGCAGGCGGTAGAGGGGTAGTGCTTTTTCCCCCAGCCTCGAGATGAATCTGCTGAGAGCGGCTAGGCAGCCTGTTACTTTCTGCACCCCTTGAGGTCACGAATCGGGCCCATCCTCGTGACTGCTGAGATTTTTCAGGGTTTGCCTCGATCCCCCGTTGTGAGACGATGTAGCCAAGTAGCATGCCTCGAGGCACACCAAAGACACACTTCTCGGGGTTGAGCTTCACATTCTTGCCCGGAGGCACTCGAACGTGGTCTCGAGGTTGCTGATGAGGTTCCCTACTTTTTTAGTTTTAACCACGATGTCATCGACGTAGGCCTCGACGGTCTTGCCTATGTGCTCGCCAAAGATGTGCTGCATACATCGTGGTACGTTGCCCCGGCGTTTCGAAGGCCGAAGGGCATCGTAACATAGCAATACATACCAAATGGCGTGATAAAAGAGGTCGCGAGCTCATCGGATTTTTCATCCTAATTTGGTGGTAGCCGGAATACGCATCAAGGAACGAAAGCACTTCGCACCCAGCAGTGGAATCGACGATCTGGTCAATTCTAGGTAAAGGAAATGGAACTTTTGGACATGCTTTATTCAGACCAGTGTAATCTACACACATCCGCATTTTCCATTCTTTTTCCTAACTAGTACAGGGTTAGCTAGCCACTCTGGGTAAAATACCTCCTTGATGAATCCGGCCGCCAAAAGCTTGTGCACCTCCTCGCCGATGATCCTGCGCTTTTCCTCGTCGAAGCGGCGCAGGCGTTGCTTCACCGGTCTGGACCCGGCCTGGATCTCCAAGGCGTGCTCGGCGACTTCCCTCGGTATGCCGGCATGTCCGAGGGGTTCCACGCAAACATGTCGATGTTCGCGCGGAGAAAGTCGACGAGCACTGCTTCCTATTTGGGCTCGAGGCTGGTACTGATGGTCAGCGTCTTGCCATTGGCCGAGGTCGGGTCGACGGGTATTTGCTTGGTGTGCTCGCCGGCTCGAAGGTGCCGGCGTGACGCTTTGCTTCTGGGGCCCCCTCGGTGGCCAGAGCTGCCAAGGCTCGAGCGAGTCGAGGTGGACGTTGGCCTCCCCCCGCTCGACGCACTCCACGTCGCAGTGGTATGCGTGCTCGTAGGAGGTGTCAACGGTGATGACCCTTTGGCCCCGGCATCTTGAGCTTCAAGTACGTGTAGTTAGGAATCGCCATGAACTTGGCGTAGCCTGGCCGGCCGATGATGGCGTGGTAGGTCCCTTGGAAGCCGACCACCTCGAAGGTGAGCGTTCCTGACGGAAGTTTGCCGGCGTGCCGAAGCAGACGGCAGGTCGATGCGCCCGAGGGGGTGGGCCTTCTTTCTGGTACTACTCTCGTGGAACCCCCCGACGCTGGGTCGGAGCTGTCCTCTGAAATCCCCAGGAGGTCGAGGGTCTCGAGGTATATGATGTTGAGGCTCGAGCCCCATCCATCAACACCTTGGAGAACCGAACGTCGATTATGATGGGGTCGACGACGAGGGGGTAAGCCCCCGGGTTTATGACACGGTCCGGATGGTCGTCACGGTCGAACGTGATTGGCGCATCGGACCAGTCAAGATACCGGGGGGCGTCGTGGCCAAGCGAAAAGATTTCCCGGCGCTCCTTCTTTCTTTCTCGAGCTGAGAGCCGACGGTCGGCCCCCCGTAGATCATGTAGCAGTCGCGCACCGGGGGGAAGTCGCCATCTGCGTTTCTGCCGCCGCGTCGATCGGTATCCTTTCCCTTAGGCGCGTCTTCCCTCTTATCGCCGAGCTTGGAGTAGTAGCCCTTCAACAGTCGGCAGTCTTTCAACTTGTGGTTTACGGGGCCCCTGTGGTAGGTACAGGGATCCTCGAGCATCTGGTCGAAAACAGCCCCATCGGGGGGCCTCGGGGCTTCTTAGGCTCGAGGGCGCCCGCGAGCACCTCTTTGTCGTCGTCGTCATCGGCGCCACGCTTCGCCTTCTGGCCTTGCGTTTGTTTTTTTCCTTTTGTTGCCGTCATTGTCGTTCTTGGCGTCGTTGCCCTTGTTGGAGCCCTCCGGCGCGATCACCGCCTTGCCTTTGTCCGTGGAACGGCCAAAGAAGGCCCCCACTGCTTCGTCGCCGAAGCAAAGCTGGTGACGCGATCCATCAGGTCCTCGACCGTCCCGGGACGGTAGCGTCCTAGCTCATGAACAAGCTCTTGGCATGTCGTGCCCGCGAGGAACGCTGAGATGACGTCCTCGTCAGGCACGTGGGGGAGCTCGAGACGCTGCTTCGAGAACCGTCGAGCAAAGTCGCGCGGAGGGGCTCGTCCGCCGCCTGCCTGCAACGCCGTAGGTCCCAGGGTTGCCTGGACGCACGCAGGTCCCCTTGAAATTCCCGTCGAAGACCCTGACTAGGTCGGCCCAGTCATGGATCCGATCCGGCGGGAGCCCTCGAGCCACCGGCGGGCGGTGTCCGAGAGGTTAAAGTGGGAGTTGACGTATGATCACGCGGTCGTCGTTCTTCGCTCCGCCCAGTTGGCAGCCAAGGCGGAAGTCCGAGAGCCAGAGCTTGGGCTCGACCTCCCGTCATACTTCACGATGTTGGTCGGCGGTCGGAAGCGGTCGGGGAGGGTCGAGCTGCGGATGGCCGGCTGAAGACTCGGGGGCCGGGGGCTCGAGGACCTGCCGGTCCTCGTCGCTGTCGTAGCGCCCCCTCGATGGGCGCTATAGCACGCTCTTGGGCCCCCTTGTCCTTGCGCCGTCGGTTGATGTCGTTGCGGGCGTCGTTGGTCTCGAGGTGGCCGGTTGTCGACGATCCGTTCGCGGACGGCCTAGCTCGAGAGGCGTCCGGCTGGTGGACGGATGCCTCGCGAGCGTCGTGGGGCGTGTCCGCCGGTCTCCCTGAGGGCTCCGCGTCGGCGTGACGCCGAGCTCTCGGCCTGCTGTACCGCGGCTGTCTCGAGGAGGTTTTTCATTTCTCCGAGCATGCGCCTGGCATCGGGGTTGGAGACGGCGGGCAGGTCACGGAGCATCATAGCCGCGGCACCACGTTCTGCCCAGCTCGTCGGGGGAAACATACCTCGGGGCGTGCTGGTGCCCCGTCCTCGAGGATCCGCCGGTGGACCTCTCGAGCCCGGCCTCGAGCTCCGGCTCCTCGGGGCTGGGGTGGTTCCGGTGTTGCTGCATCAGGGTTTGCCGGAGCTGCAGCAGGTGTCGCCGTTCTCCTCGGCTTTGGTGATTGCCTCTTGCACTTGTGCGAGTTGCGCCGCCCGGCCATCGTCGTGTTAGGCGGTACAGCCAGTGCTGGAGGTTCGTCCCTTTCCCAGGACGCGCGTGATCCGCCTGCCGCGGCCACGTCGCTAGGTCCCTCTAGGTCGAGGGCCGGCCTGCCGTCGTCGCCTTCGTCCTCGGTTATGGCATACGACTCCCTCGAGTTGGAAGCACTCCCTGGTGGGATCCCAGAGGCGGGGTCGTGGTGGAGTCGTATTCGTCGGAGTCGGAGCTGTTGACGGCACGCCGCCTTGGCCGATGCTGGGACCGCAAGCTCGCGGTGGTACATTCTCCGACGGTGGCTCGCCGAGGTTGGTGGCTCGAGGCGGTCAAGAAGTATCGCGGTCGACGCACGAGGGTGGACGATTTCAAGGCTGGCATGGCCGGAAGCAGCGCGAAGGCCGTCCTATGGTTCCACCACCGTCTGGTCCTGATGGCGCGCGTCGAGGCGGTGGGCGTATACAGCCGCAGAGTTGTCGAGGCCGAACGGGAAACGCCTGGCGTCGAGCGCAGCGCGACCCGGGCGGGAGGAGGCTGAGCGGCGTCGACGGCGCACGGCTCGGAGGCCTCTGGCTGGCTCCTGGTCCGTACGCTGATGAACATGAAGTCGCTAGGCGGGCGAGGGTAGCGCCTGGAGGTCTCCGGCCGCGCGCCGGGCTGGTTTCCCTTGGGGACCCTGCACCGGCTACGGGGGTGTAGGCGTTTGCCGTGCACCGCCCGCCCCGACGACGCGATGATGGCGGTGTGTGACGACGCGTTGCTCGCGATGTGGCGACATGGGTGGTGCGGCGACGCGTCACGCCCCCCGCGCGGGGTGGCGTGACACGCACTCCGCTCAGGCCCTCCGTGGAGAGCAGAGTCAGCTCGTTGCCGTTGCCTGTGGCTGCGGATACATGGGTGTATGCCGAGTCTCTGTGTGATGAGTGATTGTCAACGGAGATGATGCGCATGTTCTTTGGCTTGTGTTGTGCAGGTGTCGAGCACGGAGACAGTGATCGATGGCGGGTGAAGGTCAAGTTGCGACGTGCCGTGCCGACGGACCGGGCGCGATGAAGGATGGGCGTGCCGTGCGGCGGACGTGCCATGCCGATGTATCGGACGGTGAAGGGCGGACGTGGACTTGGACTGATGGACTGGAGGCCGGAGGATCAGCTGTGGTGGCTGGCAGCCTGCGACAGCGACAGGCGGAGAAGTGCGATCATGTCGGTGGAAGGGGCACAGGCGGTGCATCCCCTCTACGACGCCGGTTTGTTGGTAGAGCCCGGGAAAAACCAACGGTGGACGGTTTCCAGGTTTGGGCCTCAAAACCTGGGTGCTGGGTTTCCAGGTTGAGCCACAAAACCTGGGCGCGACGGTTTCCAGGTTGAGCCTCAAAACCTGGGCGTGGCCGGTTTCCGAGTTTGGGCCTCAAAACTCGGGCGCGGACGGTTTCCGAGTTTGGCCACAAAACTCGGGCTGGAGGCTGGTTTCCGGTTTGGGCCTCAAAACCGGGGGCTGATGGAAAAGGCTGGTTTCCCGGTTTGGGCCGCAAAACCGGGGGTGCAGAGTGGTGGCGGCACGTGGCGGCGATCTGAAGGTTGCGTGGAGGCGACGCGGAAGACCGTGCGGGCGTGGCCGTCGGATCTACCTACCACCAGCGGGTGGACTAGAATAGCCTTAGGGTTAGGCTGGTCCGCTCTGTAATTAGAGTAGAGAGGGGTAGAGTAGGAAATAGACTTAGGCTAGGTTAGTATAAGTAGTCTAGGGGAGACACCCTCCTCCCTATCTCAATCTCAGTTAGCGCAGTCATTTGCTTCCTAGCACCTAGGGTTTCCACTCTCCCATCCCCTGCTCTAGCTAGTTGAATCCGCAGAGAGACTCCACTCTGTGTACTGTTGATTTGAGGAAGTGAGGCCGTATCCTCACTTTGGAGCACAGATCGATGGCTTGATTTGCGTCCTTAATTCGAGTTCGTGGCTGTGATTCGCGTTTCCTTTGTGTTCTTCGCGGAATCCTTTTTCTCCACGATTTTCCCGTCGCTTGATCTCTTTGCTCGGTTCATCTTTTGCAAAACCGTTTGAACCAAGTTGTTCTAGATCGTGAGGCTCTCCTTTCCACCGAAGGAATTAAACTCTAACCTCACGGTCTAGGAGATCGATCGATTTTCGTTTTGGATTGCGTTCTTGCCTCCATGCCCCGAAATTTCTTGATTCACCGATTTGGAGTTAGGTTCGAGCCATGATCTCTTAGAGATAGCTCACTAACATCCTTGTGACCCCTCAGATCGAATCCTAGGCCTAGAGCTTTTGATTTAGAGGAGATCGGGTTGAATCATCAAAGAACTGCGCTGTTTTCGGGAGCATCGGACGCTATCACGGGAGCATCGGACGCTAGGTCCCTAGCATCGGACGCTCCGGTGACACGTGTCACGTTTTCGGCGTTTTAGCTTGCATCGGACGCTAGGCATCGGACGCGTCCGTTGTCCATCGGACGCGCCGGAGCCTTTGCATCGGACGCTGGGTGATTACTGTTCACAGCGTCCGATGGGGAACAGTAAGGTTCCAGAACCGCCCAGTCTGCATCGGACGCTTCCGGTGGTCTGGCATCGGACGCAGGCCAGCGTCCGATGCGACTTTTTCGCACGGTTTCGTCCGCGGTTCGCTCGTTCGTTGTCGGAATTGATTTCCGTCTTTTGCGTTGGCTTTCTAGTTGTCTAGTGTCTCGCTGTGCTTCTAGGAAGCATCCACCCTACATATAGGGTCGTGGACATTAGCAAGCTCTAGGGTTCGCTCTTGGGGTCGATTTTGGGACAGTGGCATCTAGTTTCCGTAAGGAAATTTTGAAGCTCCCATTCACCCCCCCCTGGTCGCTTTCGGTTAGCTTCTCGGTCCTTCAATTGGTATCGGAGCGGGTTAAGGATCTTCCACCTTAGCCGGTTCCAGATCCACCGAAGGCGACATGGATCGCGGCGTGGGCAAACCGCCGTTTTTCGATGGGACGAACTATGCGTATTGGAAGATACGTATGTCGGCCTATTTGCAGAGCTTGGGCGCTTCGATCTGGGATATTTGCAACTCCCCTGATTACGTGGTCTTGGCTGCTCGTGTGACTCAACAGCAGGTCGATGAGCACGATGCCAATAGCCGAGCCCGTAATGCTCTTTTCTCTTGTTTGAGCATGGGTGAGTTTGATCGTGTTTCTCACCTCGCTACGGCTCGGGAGATCTGGGACACTCTCATGCGTTTTCATGAGGGCACCTCTCAAGTCAAAACCCGACTCTACGAGTCGTTCAAGCGAGAGTATGAGAACTTTAGACATCAACCTGGCGAGAGCATAGAAAGTTTATTTGCTCGCTTTCAGGTGATTGTCAACAGGATGAGGGCTAACAGAGAGCAGTTGCCATTTGACGATCATGAGCGTGCTTTGAAGCTTTTGCACACTCTTGACCGTTCGGTGTGGGACTCCAAGGTTCAGGCAATCATCGAATCGCCGAACTATGAGACCCTCACCTGCGACGAGCTCTTCAGTAAGCTCAAGTCCAGTGAGATTGATGCTATGGCGAGGGCTTCTTTTGAAAATCCTTCTCGCCCGTCCATGGCTTTGGTTTCGGTACTTCCTCTAACCCTCAGCTGGTTTGCGCTGTCTTCTCTCTTTTCTGTGACAGAGGACCAGCTGGAGTCTTTGGGTGACGACGAGTTGGCTTTGCTTGCCAACCGGTTCTCGCGGTTCCACAATAACCGCATGAACCGCCGTCGAGGAGGAGGACGCGCCGGATGCTACGAGTGCGGCGACCCCGACCACTTCATCGCCGACTGCCCCAAGAAGAAGAACAAGCATCTTGGGAAGGGTGATCACGGCCACAGGCGCGACTCCAAGTACAAGGAGAGCACGTTCCCCCAAGGCACAAGAAGCGGGGCGGCTTCGACAAGAGTACATCAAGAAGAAGTACTTGGAGAAGCAGCAAGCTGAGCAGCGTGCGTTCTTCGCCACGCTCAGCGACGTCGACGGCTCGGATGACGACTCCGCTCGATCGAGTGATGACGAGTCCGAGAAGAAGAAGCTGGAGGACACGTTCAACGGCTTGTGCTTCTTCGCCGGCGACGAAGGCCTGTGTACCATGGCGCTCGGAGATGAGGTCGACGGCGAGCCGGAGCGTACCCCTCGGAACGACGACGACGACGACACCTCCCAGGTATCTCTCACCTACGACGAGCTTTCCTCCGAGGTTGAGAAGTTGACTGCTGCCCTCCTTAGTCAAGACAAGTTGCTTAGGCGTGCCGCTAGAGAGCGCAAGGAGTTTAGGCAGAAGTGGGAGGACACGGTGAAGGAGCTTGAGTTCGCTCGGTCCACCGTGGTTGTGTCGGAGGAGTTGGAGTGCGAGAGTTGCGCCGCGCACATGACGGATCTTCTCACTCTGAGGAGTAAGCATGCTGCGCTGGTAGATGAGGTGGATGAGCTCCGAGCTAGACCGCAGCTGTTGGGTGCGTGCAAAACTTGTCCTGTCTTGCAATCCGAGTTGGCAGAGAAGAATGCCAAGCTTGAGTCTTTTGAGAAGGCCGGCTCGGATAGCACTTGTGTCAAGAGGTGTGCTTTGTGTGAGGGCCTGGAGCAGGAGATGGCCAATGTGAGGCATGACAAGGTGCGTACCGAGGAGGAAAACACATACCTTCGGACCGTCTTGTCATGGGTGTCTTGTGGTGAGCCTCAGCTCGGGATGATGATCTCCCAATTCAAGCGAGCTGCTGGGGCTCCTGGTGTAGGTCTTGGCCAGAGTGTTGATCTTTCAGCTTTTGGTAGATTGGAGAGTCTAGTGGTCTGAACCCCTGTGAGAAGCACAACTTCACCACTACTCCCAAACTAACCAAGCTTCCACCCAAAGAGCCTGCCAAGCCTGTCACCAAGGATGGAGTTGTAGTTGAACCCCCCAAGGCTCCACCCAAGAATCCACAATGGCAACCCAAGCCCAATCACCTAAAGAACAAGCTTGACACAATGCCACCCATCCGAGAGGAGTTGCCACAGAAGGGCAAGGGCAAGGTGAACCATACCCACATCCCTGCAAACCAACACCCCCTTTGCGCGCGGTGAGGTTTCAGTGTGACTTTTGTGGGCGGGATGGTCACCTGAGTGAGTTCTGCTTTAGGCGCAGGAGAGAGGCGCGCCGTGCTAGGGAGATGCAGAACCCGGACATGTTTCACCCAGCTCGTGGTGGACATGCTCCGAAGCCTCAGGAGAGAGCTGCTAGGTCTGGAGGGAAGCATACCCAGCCTAGCAGCAAGGGAGGCCCCTAGGAGGAGGGACTAGGCCTAGAGGTAGAGCACCTCAGTTTGTGAGGCCTAGGCAGGAGAGAGCTCCGAGGAGAGACGCTAGAGTTGAGCAGCAGGCTCCTAGGCGTAGACCTCGTAGAGAGCGTGCCCGACGGGGTCCTGCTTTTGCAGGTAACGGACCCCGTGGCGGAGGCTTTGTTGAGCGCCTTGTCCCACCGCAGGTAGAGTTTCGCGGTGAGCGCTTCTTCCCCAGCGGACCACGTTTTCCTGTGCGTGGTGATCGCTATCCCCCTAGACAGGATGGTTTTTACACTGACCGTTCTTTGAGCAGCCGGCCCAACACTGGTTTCCTTCTTATCTTACTAACCCCAGTGTTGGACCGTATGTTCACCCTATGTCTTTTTGATGTAGGAGGAGCGGTTGGAGGACATTTGGCTTGTGGATTCCGGTTGCTCGAGGCACATGACCGGAAATGCCAAATGGTTCTCCAGCCATAGTCCCGTCGCCGGAAAGGAGTACATAACCTTCGGCGACAAAGGTAAGGGCAAGGTATTGTCCGTTGGTGCAGTGCGGGTTAATGAGCACTTTGTGTTGCGCGAGGTTGCTCTTGTTTCTAACCTGCATTTTACTTGCTTTGTTTTTCGCAACTTTTTCGTGAAGGCTATGAGATTCGTTTCAAACCGAACCTTAGCCGGATCTTAGATCCTCAGGGTGATCTTGTATGTCTGATTTCACCCTTTGGGAATGTCTTTCGCGCGAATTTCTCAAAGTCGTTTGGATCTTCTCGCTGTCTTTTGCTAGTCCTTCTTCTTCTGATCTTTGGAAGTGGCATAGGAGGCTCGGTCACCTGAGTTTTGACTTGCTTGCAAGACTTAGCTCACTTGGCTTAATCCGAGGATTGCCCAAGCTTTCGTTGGAGAAGTCTAGTTTGCCATGCTTGCCGGCATGGAAAGATGGTTGCTGCTCCCCCCATCCTTTGACCAAGGTTATGACCTCGCACCCCGGAGAGCTTTTGCATATGACCTTGTTGTCCGGCTCGGGTGAGCTCGGTTGGTGGGAAGTGGTATGTGCTTGTTATTGTTGACGACTTTTCGAGGTATTCGTGGGTCTTCTTTTTAGTTGAGAAGTCCGAGACATTCTCCTTCGCTCGCGATCTGATTTTGCGTCTTCAGAACGAGTTCCCTTTGAACTCGATGCGAGCGATTAGAAGTGATAATGGTTCCGAGTTTAAAAATTCAGATTTTGAGAAGTTTTGTAAATGCCTTGGTTTGGAGCATCAGTTTCTTCTCCCTATACACCACCCCAAATGGTGTTGTAGAGAGGAAGAATCGGACCCTTGTTGAGATGGCCAGGACGATGCTTGATGAGCATAGGACTCCTAGGCGCTATTGGGCCGAAGCTATGAACACTGCATGCTATATTTCGAATCGCATTTTTCTGAGAGTGTTTTTGAAGAAGACCTCTTATGAGTTGCGTTTTGGTCGCCAGCCCAAGGTGAGTATTTTAGAGTCTTTGGTTGCCACTGTTTTATATTGAAAAAAGGCAACCTAGACAAGTTTGAGTCTCGTTCTTCTGACGGTGTGTTTTTGGGTTATGGCACTCACACTAGCTTATCGTGTACTTAACCTTGACACTAACCGAGTCATGGAGACATCAGATGTCACCTTCGACGAAACTCTTGTTTCTCCTTCTTCTCTTTTGAGCGTGCAGGTGATCACGAGGTTGGAGAGCCTCTTTTCGATGACGAGGAAGAGGGTGCTGAAGGTATAGATGATCCAGCACCCCCTCCGCCTGCCGCGCCGCCGGGAGCGGCTTCGACGACGACCCGTGGCCCCGAGACGTCTTCTTCCTGGGGGCCGTGGGATCCACCTCGCGCGGTACCTTTTTGTACCCGGGGTGGAACCAGCTACTGTTGAGGGGGAGGTTACTTCTTCCCGGGAGGCGCCACGACACATCCCGCCAGCACCCCCCTGAACAGATGATCGGCGACATCGACGAGCGAGTTACTCGCTCCATGTCACAGCACATCTCGCACTTTGCTCATTCTGCTTTTGTTGCGTCTTTGAGCCCCGAGATGTTGGACACGCATTGACATCCCGGATTGGGTCAATGCCATGCATGAGGAGCTAGAGAACTTTTGAGCGAAATCGGGTTTGGGTTCTAGTGCCACCCACCTCCTGACTGTAAACCTATTGGGACAAATGGGTTTTTTAAAACAAGCAAGGAGAGGAGGGCCACATTGTGAGAAACAAGGCCCGGCTTGTAGCGAAGGGTTATAGTCAGAAGGAGGGGATAGATTATGAGGAGACCTTGCTCCTGTAGCTCGTTTGGAGGCTATTAGGATACTCTTGCTTATTTCTGCATCCATGGGTTTCAAACTTTTTCAAATGGATGTCAAGAGTGCCTTCTTAAACGGCTATATTGAGGAGGAGGTCGTATGTCCAGCAACCCCCCGGTTTTGAAAATCCCAAGTTTCCAAACCATGTCTTTAAACTCCACAAAGCTTTGTATGGTTTGAAACAAGCCCCTAGAGCCTGGTATGAGAGATTAAAAACCTTTTTGCTAGCTAAGGGTTTTAAAATGGGATGTGTAGATAAAACGCTCTTTCTCCTCAAGCAAGGCAAAGATACTCTCTTGGTCCAAATTTACGTGGATGATATCATTTTCGGTGGTTCTTCTCACGCTTTTGGTTGCCAAGTTTGCAGATACTATGAGCAGGGAGTTCGAGATGAGCATGATGGGCGAGCTGACTTTCTTTCTCGGGTTGCAAATTAAGCAATCCCGAGAGGGGACGTTTGTGCACCAGGGCAAGTACACAAGGGACTTGCTGAAGCGGTTCGACATGGGTGAGGCCAAGCCTCTTCCGACGCCCATGTCGACGACGACTGCCCTGGATGCCGACACGGATGGAGAAGCAGTGGACCAGAAGGAGTACCGCAGCATGATTGGATCGCTGCTCTACCTGACGGCGACACGGCCGGACATTCAGTTCGCCGTGTGCTTGTGCGCGCGCTTTCAGGCTTCGCCACGCACTTCTCACCGTCAGGCGGTGAAGCGCATCTTCAGGTACCTTCGTTTCACGCCTGAGCTCGGGATTTGGTATTCTGCTTCTTCCACCCTCTCGCTTTGTGGCTTTTCTGATGCTGATTTTGCTGGTTGTCGCATTGAGCGCAAGTCACTTCAGGGACTTGCCAGTTTATTGGATCTTCTCTTGTGTCGTGGTCTTCTCGCAAGCAGTCTAGTGTCGCTCAGTCTACCACGGAGGCTGAATATGTTGCTGCGGCTAGCTGCTGTTCCCAGTTACTCTGGATGATGGCCACTTTGCGTGATTTTGGTTTGAGCTTTACTCGAGTTCCTTTGCTTTGTGACAGCACGAGTGCCATTAGCGTTGCTAAGAACCCTGTGCTTCACTCGAAAACCAAACACATTGATGTGCGCTTTCATTTCTTGCGAGACCACCAGGAGAAGGGTGATATCGACCTTCGCCATGTCGATACTCATCACCAATTGGCTGATATTTTCACCAAGCCTTTAGACGAATCAACCTTTAATAGGTTGAGGGGTGAGCTTGGTGTGTGTTTCCCCTTTTAGATGGGGGAAGCATTTTGAGATGTACAGACTGACTCTTTTATTTTGAGGCTCTTTTCTTTTGAGTTTCTTGAGTCTTTCCATTTGGTACCTTCTTTCCTTCAGTTTTGTGTCGGGCATACGCATTTACATTCTGAGCTTCATGTCTATATTCACTAGAATGTAATTATGCTCTTGTTAGTATTGCTCCGATACTTATGATGATGCTTGTAGCTTATGCTCTTCTGATCACTGTTACATGTTATGAGCGAGCTATTTTTTGGAATGGTGAATTATGCCTAATGTATATAAATCTGAAAATTCACCATTGAGATATGCAACTAGCATGTGTAGGGTGTGTTGAGTCCATTCCTGCTTTTCATATATGCTAGGTTGCTATGTCTCTAGTTCTGAGTCATTCACTTGCTTGGTTGTTCATAACTTGCTTAAAATCTGAACCAAGTATTGTTGAATTGAAAAGATCGAGATGGGATTGCTTGTCAACACCTCATGGTATTGAGACTGTTTCTCATTGCACTTTGAGTTAAACTTGAGCCATGTAGTGTATGACCGAAACCGTTGCTTTAAGCTTCTGATTGCTTCGGCATAGGCTTCGCACGGTTGAAAAGTTAGGCGATGACAAGCTTTCAACCTCTCGCAATCACATGCTAAAAATGAACTTGTGAATTCTTTTACCGCTGCAACTCCGATATGAATTTGAAATCACAAGTATATGCTTCATTCCTATGCATGATGATTGAACTTTGCTAGGGGTAGTTCACCTTGTATATATGCTTAGCACTTGTTTGGATTCCTTCTATACATGTCTAGTGCTATTTTGATGGTGACTATCCTTTTGGCTTAAAACTGCTCACATGCTCATATGCTTCATATTTCGTATAAGTGATCAGTTTGAGCCTTTGCTATTTGAGTGCTTAATTGAGATGTTGGAGCTATACTGATTAGAGCATCTTTGCACTCTTTTGACTATATACTTGAAGCTCCTAACTTGCATTTTGACTTCATATGCATTGTGGAAGGAGATCTTGTGTTCAGGGGGAGTTTATGTGAAGAAGTTGCTTCTCCGATACCTTTTGGCCTTGATAAGTGCATTTTCAACTAGGGGGAGAAATTTACGCAAATCATTGCCCTGAAATCTTTTGTCCTAGTTGCTTGCATTTGTCGAGGGGGAGTTTGCTAGTTGTGTTGAGCCTCTGTGCCTCTATCTTGAGGACTAGCTTTTGCTTCTGTTGTCTCCACCGATCTTCAATTGGTATCTGCTATCGGGGTGTGAGCCTGTTCTACCTCTTCTTGAGGGCTAGCTTTGCTTTGCTTGGTTGCGTCGAGCCGTTGCCCATGTCTTTGGGGACCAAGTTTTTGCTTCATCCACTTGACCTTCTTCGGCTTTTGTTAAGGCTTTTGGGTCATTTGGTTGGGTTTTTCTCTTCCCACTCCTTCCTACCTCCTTCTTCTTATTCATGATTTGTTGTGGAGTTGACAATGCACTCATCAAGGGGGAGATTGCGGATACATGGGTGTATGCCGAGTCTCTGTGTGATGAGTGATTGTCAACGGAGATGATGCGCATGTTCTTTGGCTTGTGTTGTGCAGGTGTCGAGCACGGAGACAGTGATCGATGGCGGGTGAAGGTCAAGTTGCGACGTGCCGTGCCGACGGACCGGGCGCGATGAAGGATGGGCGTGCCGTGCGGCGGACGTGCCATGCCGATGTATCGGACGGTGAAGGGCGGACGTGGACTTGGACTGATGGACTGGAGGCCGGAGGATCAGCTGTGGTGGCTGGCAGCCTGCGACAGCGACAGGCGGAGAAGTGCGATCATGTCGGTGGAAGGGGTGCACAGGCGGTGCATCCCCTCTACGACGCCGGTTTGTTGGTAGAGCCCGGGAAAAACCAACGGTGGACGGTTTCCAGGTTTGGGCCTCAAAACCTGGGTGCTGGGTTTCCAGGTTGAGCCACAAAACCTGGGCGCGACGGTTTCCAGGTTGAGCCTCAAAACCTGGGCGTGGGCCGGTTTCCGAGTTTGGGCCTCAAAACTCGGGCGCGGACGGTTTCCGAGTTTGGCCACAAAACTCGGGCTGGAGGCTGGTTTCCCGGTTTGGGCCTCAAAACCGGGGGCTGATGGAAAAGGCTGGTTTCCCGTTTGGGCCGCAAAACCGGGGGTGCAGAGTGGTGGCGGCACGTGGCGGCGATCTGAAGGTTGCGTGGAGGCGACGCGGAAGACCGTGCGGGCGTGGCCGTCGGATCTACCTACCACCAGCGGGTGGACTAGAATAGCCTTAGGGTTAGGCTGGTCCGCTCTGTAATTAGAGTAGAGAGGGGTAGAGTAGGAAATAGACTTAGGCTAGGTTAGTATAGTAGTCTAGGGGAGACACCCTCCTCCCTATCTCAATCTCAGTTAGCGCAGTCATTTGCTTCCTAGCACCTAGGGTTTCCACTCTCCCATCCCCTGCTCTAGCTAGTTGAGATCCGCAGAGAGACTCCACTCTGTGTACTGTTGATTTGAGGAAGTGAGGCCGTATCCTCACTTTGGAGCACAGATCGATGGCTTGATTTGCGTCCTTAATTCGAGTTCGTGGCTGTGATTCGCGTTTCCTTTGTGTTCTTCGCGGAATCCTTTTTCTCCACGATTTTCCCGTCGCTTGATCTCTTTGCTCGGTTCATCTTTTGCAAAACCGTTTGAACCAAGTTGTTCTAGATCGTGAGGCTCTCCTTTCCACCGAAGGAATTAAACTCTAACCTCACGGTCTAGGAGATCGATCGATTTTCGTTTTGGATTGCGTTCTTGCCTCCATGCCCCGAAATTTCTTGATTCACCGATTTGGAGTTAGGTTCGAGCCATGATCTCTTAGAGATAGCTCACTAACATCCTTGTGACCCCTCAGATCGAATCCTAGGCCTAGAGCTTTTGATTTAGAGGAGATCGGGTTGAATCATCAAAGAACTGCGCTGTTTTCGGGAGCATCGGACGCTATCACGGGAGCATCGGACGCTAGGGTCCCTAGCATCGGACGCTCCGGTGACGCTGTCACGTTTTCGGCGTTTTAGCTTGCATCGGACGCTAGGCATCGGACGCGTCCGTTGTCCATCGGACGCGCCGGAGCCTTTGCATCGGACGCTGGGTGATTACTGTTCACAGCGTCCGATGGTGGAACAGTAAGGTTCCAGAACCGCCCAGTCTGCATCGGACGCTTCCGGTGGTCTGGCATCGGACGCAGGCCAGCGTCCGATGCGACTGTTTCGCACGGTTTCGTCCGCGGTTCGCTCGTTCGTTGTCGGAATTGATTTCCGTCTTTTGCGTTGGCTTTCTAGAGTTGTCTAGTGTCCGCTGTGCTTCTAGGAAGCATCCACCCTACATATAGGGTCGTGGACATTAGCAAGCTCTAGGGTTCGCTCTTGGGGTCGATTTTGGGACAGTGGCATCTAGTTTCCGTAAGGAAATTTTGAAGCTCCCATTCACCCCCCCCCCTGGTCGCTTTCGGTTAGCTTCTCGGTCCTTCAGTGGCCAGGAACTCGAGGCTCCCGAACCAGACGACGGCACCAGCCGAGAACGGAAGAGGGGGTGAAGCCATCCAGGAATCAATCGAGAAAACGGCTCGGACACGCGAAGTCCCCTACCTGGCGCGCCCAACTGTCGGTGGTTTCGTACCCGGGGGTATCACACCAACGAGTAATATGATCGCGTGCTTCTCTTCCTGGATGGTGATGCAAGAGGACACAAGGATTTATCCTGGTTCGGGCAAAGAAGGCCCTACGTCCAGCGGGGGGGATGTTCTTGTATTACTTGCACCTAAGTGCTCGTACAGGGGAGAATACAAGCTCAGCGAGCGTGGACCGGAGTCCGGACTTGTGCCTGTGTGTGGACTCGTGTATTGTGTCCGTCCCCCCTGAATGAGGGCCCTAGTGTCCCCTTTTGAGCAAGGGGAGGCCAGGGTTACATAAAGGTATTACAGGTGTCGGGCGTATGGCGCCCCATACGGAGAAGGGTAGGAACCCTGTCTTGTCGGGGCCACTGGAGCCGATGTGATCGTCGCTGTTGAGGCGTCCTTGAGTCGTGGCTTCCATCCTGGGCGCGTCGTGGGTGGCGCTACAAGGCGGGAGCCGTACAGCACCCATCCCGAATGTACAGTCGCGCGGGGTCCCCCGGGTCTTGGGGTACCTGTCCTCCAATGCACGAAAGTAGTTAGGGCTCGAAGGGCGCGGAGCCGGCTTCGAGGTGGTGCCACGGGGGCTCGAGGGGCGCGGAGCCGGCCTCGAGGTGTTACAGTGCAGGCTCGAGGAGCGCGTAGCCGGCCCCGAGGGGTTACTGCGGGCTCGAGGGGCGCGTAGCCGCCTCGAGGGGTTACAGTGCAGGGCTCGAGGCGCGTACCGGCCTCGAGGGGTTACAGTGCCTGGCTTGGCCGACCGTGCTGTACTGGTGCCCTTTTGCCCATGTTTGTGGTGAAAGGAGACTTAACCTTTACACCGAGTTACTGTGGTACATGCTGTGCACTTGTGGACATGACCGGAGTAGGTGAAGGCATTAAATGCGCGGCATGGGCTGGTACGGCTGTCTGTGCAGCTCGAGGTCCGTGCGTTAAGGCTTGAGGTGTGGGGGCGCACTCGCCCGAGGCCTGGAGGGCTCGAGCGAGACGGAGAGCGATCGTGCTCGCCCGAGGCCTTGCTGGGAGGGCTCGGGCGAGACGGAGACAGAGCGTTCGCCCGAGGCCTGGCTGGGAGGGCTCGGGCGAGACGGAGACGGAGCGTTCGCCCGAGGCCTGGCTGGGTGGGCTCGGGCGAGACGGAGACGGAGCGTTCGGGTGTGTGCGTTGATTGGGGGTACCCCTTTTTTACCCCACCGACACTTAGTTTCCAAAGCCCCCACAGGGCAGCCGCACTAAAACAATTATTCACTAAAAACTTTTTATTACTTAGCCACGTCTGTCCAATTGACAGAAAATCGGTTCCTATATCCCTTCCACAGACTTCTGAAAGGCAAGACCACATTTGTCTAGCAACTACACAATCAAAGAACAAGTGTTGAACACTTTCCGGTTCAGAACAGAATAAACAAGACACATTATCTAGTTTCTTCCTCATTCAGATTATCTCTTATCAACACCTTATTTTTAGAAACAAGCCAAAGAAAAAATTGCACTCGAGGCGGAACGTTCAGCTGCCAGACAGCAGGAACATGGACAGGCAAAATACCTCTAAAGTTAATGACTTTATAAAGCGATTGAGAAGAATAAACACCACTGGAGTTAAACTGCCAAATTAAGGAATCATCCTCCTCAGAAAACACTATTGTTGAGGCTAACTGGACAACCTCTAACCAACGATTAAGTAGGCTTTGATCCACACTCCTCCGAAACGAGCATTTCAACTCCCTACCATCCCAAAGGTCTGCCACTGTGCCAGATTTTTCATGGACCAAAACATACACATCCCAGTATTGAATAGCTAAACTAGACATGCCTAACCAATTGTCCTCCCAAAACCTAACCTTCTTGCCATTTCCGATGTTCCACCTAAAACCCATCTGTCGGGGGTCCACAAAAGGGGTACCCCCAATCAACGCAAACAAATAGGTTAAACCTAGAACACCAATTAATAGCAAAACCTAGCAAGTATAACCTTCTAAAAAGCCAACTCCTCGAGCCCTCCGCAGCCATACATCGCTCCTTGAGACCCCACGCGGGGACCTCGAGCCTCTCTGGCGCGACAGCCTATCCCTCGAGACGCTCCACGCCACCCTCGAGCGGCACGAGCACCGGACACCAACCCCATACTGCGTATTTAATGCGTTCACCTACTCCGGTCACGTCCTCTGGTGCACGGCGACGTGCGCCACAGTAAACCGGAGCCACAGTCAAATCTCGCTTTCACCTCAAGCATGGGCAAAAAGGCGCAAGTACAGCACTGTTGGGCCGTGCCCTGCACCGTAGCACACTCGAGCCTCATCCCGAGGCCTGGGATCCCGCTGTACGCCCGGGCGTTCCGGGACTTGCCCGTACCTGCGGGGGCTCGAGCCCTCCGTAGGCGCCACCTCGAGGCCGGCTCCGCGCCCCTCGAGCTCTAACTGCTTTCACGCTATTGGAGGGCAGGTACCCCAAGACCCGGAGGGACCCCGCCGTGTCCTGTACGTACCGGGATGGGTGCTGTACGACTTCCACATCGCCACGCCTCCACGTCCGCGCCCGGGATGGAGGCCACGTATCAAGGACGCCTCAACAACAACACCCACGTTGGCTACAGTGACTCCGACGAGACAGAGTTCCTACCCTTCGCCATACCGAACGCTGTACATGTCAATCCTATGTAAACCCTGGCCTCCTCTTGTTCTATAAAAGGGGACGTCAGGGCCCTTCGCGCGCAAGAAGAGACACACGAGTCCACACACAAAAAACACGAGTCCGGACTCCGGTCCACGCTCATTGAGCTTGTATTGCCCCTGTACAAGCATTTAGGTGCAAGTAATACAAGAACCTCCTCCCCCGCTGGACGTAGGGCCTTCTTTGCCCGAACCAGGATAAATCCTTGTGTCATCTTGCATCACCATCCAGGAAAAGAGCACGCGATCATATTACTCGTTGGTGTCATACCCCCGGGTTCGAAACACCGACAGTTGGCGCGCCAGGTAGGGGTCTTCGCGTGTCCAAGCCGATTTCTCGTTGTTTTCTGGATGGCTTCATCTCCTCCTTCGTTCTCGGCTGGTGCCGTCGTCTGGTTCGGGAGCCTCGAGTTCCTGGCCACCGGCAACGGCAACGAGCTGACCCTGCTCTCCACAGAGAGCCTGAGCGGAGGGCATGCCACGCCACCCCGCGCGGGGGGCGTGGCGCGTCGCCCGCACCACCACGCGACGCCACCTCGTGAGCGGCGCCGTCGTCACCATCGTCACCGGGCACAGGAGGTGCCCGCGGCGAACACCCACTTCCCCGCGGCCGACGTAGAGTCCCCGAGGGGAAACCTGCCCGGCGCGCAGCCGGAGACTTCCAGGACGCATACGCACTCCCCCAGCGAGTTCGCGTTCGTCGCGCGCACGGACCGGGAGCCTGGCCAGAGGCCCCCGAGCCGTGCTCCGTCGACACCACCAGGCCTCCTTCCACACGGGGTGTACCGCGTCCGACACCAGCGGTTCCCGTTTGGCCTCAACAACTCCGCGGCAGTTCACGCCCACCGCCTCGGCGAGCCCCGTCAGGACCGAGCGGCCGCGGAGCGGGAGGAGCGTCCGGGCGTACTCCTACGAGCCACCACCGACTTGGAGATCGTCTACCCCGTGCACGTCGACCGCGGCCTCTCACGAGCCGTCGAGCCACCTTCGGGGAGTGGTACCGCGAGCTGCAGTCCCAGCACGACCCAGGGCGGCGCGGCATCAGCAGCTCCGACTCCGGTGAGTACGACTACCACGACCCTGACCTCTGGGACCCTACCAGGGAGTGTTTCCAGCTCGAGGGGGTCGTGGACGATGCCGAGGACGACGGCGATGACGACACCAGGCCGGCGCTCAACCTCGAAGAGCCCAGAGACGTGGCTGCGGCAGGCGGATCACGCGTTCAGGGGAGGAACGAACCCCCGGCACCGGCTGCACCATCTCAGCACAGCGACGACCGAACGGCGCAGCTCGCGCAGCTGCGGGAGGCCATCGCCAAGGCTGAGGAGGATCGACAACGCCTGCTGCAGCTCGAGAAAACCCTAGCACAAGAACCAGCCCAGCCTTGAGGCGCCGGTGTTCGTGGCCGAGCTCGAGAGGTCCACCGGCAGATCCTCGAGGATGGGGCGCCAGCACGCCCCGAGGTGCGTTTCCCGTGAGCCGGGCAGAACGTGGTGGCGGTGGCGATGCTGCTCCGTGATCTACCCGCCGTCTCCAACCCTGACGCCAGGCGCATGCTTGGGGAAATGAAGAACCTCCTCGAGACAGCCGCTGTGCAGCAGGCCGAGAGCTCAGCCTCGCGGCGGCGCGGGGCGGCCTCGGAGAAACCAGCCGACACGCCCCGCAACGAGCGCGAGACGTCCGTTCACCAGCCGGACGCCTCTCGAACTAGGCCAGTCCGGGAACGGATCGTCGACGCCCGGCCACCTCGAGACCCCAATGACGCCCGCAACGACATCAACCGCCGGCGCAAGGACAAGGGGGGCCAAGAGCGTGGCTATAGCGCCCATCGAGGGGGGCGCTACGACAGTGACGAGGACCGGCAAGTCCTCGAGCCCCCGGGCCCCAGAGTCTTCAGCCGGGCCATCCGCAGCTCAACCCTCCCCGACCGCTTCCGACCACCGACCAACATCGTGAAGTATGACGGGGAGGTCGAGCCCAAGCTCTGGCTCTCGGACTTCCGCCTAGGCTGCCAGCTGGGCGGAGCGAAGAACGACGACCGTGTGATCATACGCCAACTCCCACTTTACCTCTCGGACACCGCCCGCCGGATCGGATCGACGACTGGGCTGACCTAGTCAGGGTCTTCGATGGGAATTTCAAGGGGACTTGCGTGCGCCCAGGCAACCCCTGGGATCTACGGCGTTGCAGGCAGGCAGCGGACGAACCCCTCCGCGACTTTGCTCGACGATTCTCGAAGCAGCGCCTCGAGCTCCCCCACGTGCCTGATGAGGACGTCATCTCAGCGTTCCTTGCGAGCACGACATGCCAAGAGCTAGTTCATGAGCTAGGACGCTACAGTCCCAGGACGGTCGAGGACCTGATGGATCGTGTCACCAGCTTTGCCTCAGGCGACGAGGCAGTGGGGGCCTTCTTTGGCCGTTCCACGAACAAAGGTAAGGCGGTGACCGCGCCGGAGGGCTCGAGCAAGGGCAACGACGCCAAGAACGACAACAATAACAGCAACAAAAAGAAGAAGAACAAACGCAAAGGTCAGAAGGCGAAGCGCGACGCCAATGACGACGACGACGAAGAGGTGCTCGCAGGCGCCCTCAAGCCTAAGAAGCCCCGAGCCCCCCCTGACGAAGCTGTTTTCGACCAGATGCTCGAGGACCCCTGCACTTATCACAAGGGCCCCGTAAATCACAAGTTAAAGGACTGCCGACTATTGAAAAGCTTCTACTCCAAGCTCGGCGACAAGAAGGAAGACACGCCTAAGGGCAAGAACAACAATCGACGCGACGACGGGGACGCGGGTTTCCCCCCGGTGCGTGACTGCTTCATGATCTACGGGGGCCCAACCGTCGGGCTCTCGGCTCAACAGAGAAAGAAGGAGCGCCGGAGATCTTTGCACTCCGCCACGAAGCACCCCGGTACCTCGACTGGTCTGATGCGCCGATCACGTTCGACCGTGACGACCATCCGGATCATGTCGTAAATCCAGGAGCGTACCCTCTTGTCATCGACCCCGTCATCATCGATGTACGGTTCTCGAAGGTGTTGATGGATGGGGGCTCGAGCCTCAACATCATATACCTGGAGACCCTCGACCTCCTGGGGATTTCGAGGGACCAGCTTCGACCCAGCGTCGGGGGGTTCCACGGAGTCGTACCTGGGAAGAAGGCACACCCCCTCGGGCGCATCGACCTCCCTGTCTGCTTTGGCACGCCGGCCAACTTCCGCCGGGAGACGCTCACCTTCGAGGTGGTCGGGTTCCAAGGGACCTACCACGCAATCATCGGCAGGCCCGGCTATGCTAAGTTCATGGCGGTCCCCAACTACACGTACTTGAAGCTCAAAATGCCGGGGCCAAAAGGGGTTATCACCGTCAACACCTCCTACGAGCACGCGTACCACTGCGACGTGGAGTGCGTCGAGCGTGGGGAGGCAAACATCCAACTCGACTCGCTCGAGGCCCTAGCCGCCCTGGCCACCGAGGAGGCCCCTGAAGCAAAGCGCCACGCTGGCACCTTCGAGCCGGCAGAGCACACCAAGCAGATACCCGTCGACCCGACCTCGACCAACGGCAAGACGCTGACCATCAGTGCCAGCCTCGAGCCTAAATAGGAAGCAGTGCTCGTCGACTTTCTCCGCGCGAACATCGACATGTTTGCGTGGGGCCCCTCGGACATGCCGGGCATACCGAGGGAAGTCACCGAGCACGCCTTGGAGATCCAGGCCGGGTCCAGACCGGTGAAGCAACGCCTGCGCCGCTTCGACGAGGAGAAGCGCAGGATCATCGGCGAGGAGGTGCACAAGCTTTTGGCGGCCGGGTTCATCAAGGAGGTATTTCACCCAGAGTGGCTAGCTAACCCTGTACTAGTTAGGAAAAAGAATGGAAAAGTGCGGATGTGTGTAGACTACACTGGTCTGAATAAAGCATGTCCAAAAGTTCCATTTCCTTTACCTAGAATTGATCAGATTGTCGATTCCACTGCGGGGTGTGAAGTACTTTCGTTTCTCGATGCGTATTCCGGCTACCACCAGATTAGGATGAAAGAATCCGACGAGCTCGCTACCTCTTTTGTTACGTCTTTTGGTATGTATTGCTACGTTACGATGCCCTTCGGCCTTCGAAACGCCGGGGCAACGTACCAACGTTGCATGCAGCATATCTTTGGCGAGCACATAGGCAAAACCGTCGAGGCCTACGTCGATGACATCGTGGTTAAAACCAAGAAAGACAGGAACCTCATCAGCGATCTCGAGACCACGTTCGAGTGCCTCCGGGCCAAGAACGTGAAGCTCAACCCCGAGAAATGTGTCTTTGGTGTGCCTCGAGGCATGCTACTTGGCTACATTGTCTCACGACGGGGGATCGAGGCCAACCCCGAAAAAATCTCAGCAGTCACGAGGATGGGCCCAATTCGAGACCTCAAGGGTGTACAGAAAGTGACAGGCTGCCTAGCCGCTCTCAGCAGATTCATCTCGAGGCTAGGGGAAAAAGCGCTACCCCTCTACCGCCTGCTGAAGAAGACGGAACGCTTCGCGTGGACTGTCGAAGCCGAGGAGGCCTTAACCAAGTTGAAGGGGTTGCTGACTTCCGCGCCAATTCTTGTGCCACCGCGACCGGCCGAGGGAGACGATCCCCCCGAGCCTCTCCTCCTCTACGTGGCCGCAACCACTCAGGTGGTCAGCGCGGTCATAATCGTCGAGAGGCGCGAGGAGGGTCATGCGTTGCCGGTCCAACAACCGGTGTACTTCACTAGTGAGGTGCTCTCCGAGGCTAAGATCCGGTACCCGCACATCCAGAAGCTGCTCTACGGCATCATCATCACGAGACGCAAGCTCCAGCACTACTTCCTCGCTCATCCCGTAACGGTGGTGTCATCCTTCCCCCTCGGCGAGATCATCAACAATCGGGAGGCCACGGGGCGCATCGCCAAGTGGTCCGCCGAGCTAATGGGGGAGGCCATCACCTACGCCCCGCGAAAAGCCATCAAGTCACAAGCGTTGGCAGACTTCGTTGCTGAGTGGACCGACACCCAGCTCCCGCCGGCACAAATCCAAGCCGAGCTCTGGACCATGTACTTCGACGGATCCCTCATGAAGACGGGGGCAGGCGCAGACCTGCTCTTCATCTCACCCCTCGGAGTCCACATGCGCTACCTGCTGCGCTTACACTTCCCCGCCTCCAACAATGTCGCTGAGTACGAGGCCCTCGTCAACGGGCTGCGCATCGCTGTGACACCCCAATTTTAAGAACAAAATTGGAGCACAATATATGTATGCCAGGATCAATTTTCATACATATATCCACATCATAGTAAATATCAAAACAATGTTTTTATTAATATCTCGAACATTATTACATAAATGACCCTCGGGTCTGAAATAAAAAGTACAGACTCTCATGATAACTGACTCCTATGAAGACTCTAAAGAAGACGCGGAAATCTGGACTCCATCTCCACAGGAAGGTCGACCGGGGGTAGCGCCATCCTAGTACAGGTCGTCAGGGTCGTAGCCACCATCCTCTGGATACTCCTGCTCCTCGTACGCGTAGTCTCCAGCGTCTGGGTGGGGTAGCAGGGGGACAAAGAGGAAGGGTGAGTACATCGAAATGTACTCCGCAAGTGTAGGAAATATATGCGTATGAGGCTATTAACAAGGTAGGCTGACTCTGTTTGACTCAAACACCTAAAACAACACATCCTATTAAATCCTATTAATCCTATGCACCTATTTACTAGGTTGTAGACACAGACACTGTAGAAAAAGTAACAACACTCGGAGTCGCACCGAGCAAGACCACACTCGGAGTCACACCGAGCAACCAACACTTGGAGTCACACCAAGCAACCGCACTTGGAGTCGCACCAAGTACCCACACCTGAAGTCCATCAGGCAACCGCACTTGAAGTCCATCAGATGACCCGAACCAGTAACCAGTAACCAACTAATCTCGAAGAAGTCCAAGCCGCTCATGACCGTGAGCACGGCTGATATATCAGTTTTACACTCTGCAGAGGTTGCACATCGTTACCCATGAGTCGTGTGTTCCCCATCATGCTAAACACTGCCAAGGTGCACAGCGGGGTCGCACTACAAGGCCTTTACAAAGCCACCTCCAAGTCCGTTCTACACGTTCACTAAGGTTTCACCGCTAACAGTGGATATACACACCACTGCAGAAGCCCCCTCTTGTGCCATGAATCCGACCCCGTGTAGACCCTGAACTTGGAGGAAACTAATTACTTAGCCAGCCCCAGAGCCATATATGCCTCATGGTTTGCGCTGTTTTGTCGGGTTACTTGTCCAAGAACCGGGTCCTAGGGATCCAGGCAGGATAATCTAGCACAAGCCCAGAATCAAAAACCAAATAAGAGCTGCCAAATCCATGGCACAAAACCACCAGTACGGTCCATCCTGCCGGATTTACCTATCAACCATGTTACTACAAAATTACCATGCCCACATTGTTTCATAGTTCATTAATCAGGATTATTTATAATTGACCTCCATCCCATCCCAACATGACTGCAGGGCTAAGCATGACTTCTACCCGAACAACCCAAACCAGGCGACAAGGATAGTATAAACAAAATCTAGTAAACCCTAACATGGGATTCAAATTAATGACAAGCATGCAACTACAGGATCTAACTACTCTAATACCAAGAGTAAAATAAATCATAGGTGCAAGATGTTCAAGAACACTTGCCTGCGGGCTGGGTCGAATCAACTGGATCACAAGGAAAATCTGGAGCGTCCTCGTACTCCGCACTCTCTGGCCCAATCATCATACATGGCACAATACAACAAAATAAATAACAGTACAATAAATTGTATGAAAACAGTAAACTAACAGATCTACTGCGTAGATAACGAAATTATGAATCTAACGCAAGTTGAATGGGTCAAAACGGAGTTAAAATGAGCAAGTTATGAGCATTTGAATCTGAGTGGCAAAACTGTAAATAGTTTGAACTCGTTTTCGTATTTTAAATAAATAAAAACTGGATTTAATCTGCATCAGGACCGGGCCTCCTTTATCCAAGACTGCAGGGGCTAGATCAGAAATATTCGCAGACTCAGTGAATAGGTCATGTGGATGGCGGGTTGATTTGCGAAAAGACGAAGGGCCTAAATGAAAAACGTCCGGCGCGACGCGGTGGACGGTGCGGCTGCGAGCGTGGTCGCCACGTGGCGTCGCCGTACTGGTGCGGTGCATGCTCGTGTGGTGGGTGCGGTCCACGGTCGTGGCCCGGCAGCGGTGCTACGGTCCACCGTAGACCACTGGACCGCGCCTCATTTTGGCGAACTCAGAGGGGCCTGGATGTAAGTTTCCTTAGACACAGAGAATAGTGACGGTGGAGTGTGGGTTAGTTTCCGAATAGGACGGGGGCTTATGTGCAAAAGCACCCCCGGCCGGTCGGCGTGGCTGCGAAGCGGCTGACTCAGCGCCACGTGTCGTTGTGCTACTCGTCGGGTTCACCAGCTGGCTCTGTGGACGCGCTGGCGTGGACTCGGTGGACTGCGTCCACGACGCCGTACGCCCGGTGTATACCAGTTCAGCGCAGGATCTAATCCTGGCCGTTGGGGCTAGATCGGACGGTGAGGAGAAGGGTTTGGGGGACCGGTGAGGCCGAGCGCGGCGGCGCAGGGACTGTGCGCGGCGGCGCCATGAGTCCCGCGGCGGTGAGCTCGCCGGCGCTCCCAGAAACTACCCTACGGTGCGGTAGAGATAGTGGGAGCAGATGGGATCGAAGGAGGAGCTCACCACGGTTCCAGGAGGGGTGTCGTCGGTGTCGGGGACGACTTGGTCGGGGATGTAGACGGCGGCGGAGGCTCGGTGTTGCGGCGGTGCTCCGGCGTGGTCGATGTCGTGGAGTTCCCCGTGCCGATTCACGCCGGGTTTGAGTCCCTCGGAGGCGTCGTACGACCGCGATGCCAACGGAAGACGCAGGGAGATAGGTGGCGGTTTCCCGGTACGGTGGAGAGCTTCAAGCGGAGCTCAACAATGGCGGGGTGGTGGTGGTGCGACTCGGGGAGACTAGAAAAGAGAGCTGGACGCGGGTTGCGTCGGCGTCTCTTGTAGGCAGAGGGAAAGTCGGCGGCGCAATCCGAAGCGAGAGGGAGAGAGAGCCGGAGGGTTCGGTGAAGGTTGTTGGGAGCGAGCGGCGACGGCGCAGTCGCGCTGTGCGGAAGGCGCGCGCGAGGGGGAAGAGATAAGCCCGACAGGTGGGGGCGGGTTGTCAGCGACTGAGAGAGAGAGAGAGAGATGGTGAGAGAGCGCCCGCGGTGGCGCTGGGCCGAGCGCGCGCGAGAGGGGAAGAGGCCGGTGCGGGCCGGGAGGTGGAACTGGGCCGGAGTGGAGCTGGGCCGCGCGGGAGAAGTGGCCGGAGGGAGCTGGGCCGCGCGGGGTGAGGGGAGAAAGAGAGGGAGAGGGAGTGGGCTGAAAGTGTGGAGTGAGGAAGAGTTAGCCCCTTGCCTTTACCTTTTTCTTTTTTAAAAAAACTTTACAAATTCTTTTTAAATTCAGATTTCAAATCCTTTTGAAATCAAAACCAGTTTTCAAACTTTTGAAAATGTTTTCCCTAGGTTTTGAAAATAAAACTCTGAGTTTTTGAAATCTTATAAAACTTTTATAATTCTTTTATTTCTTTTCTAAATAGAATAAATTCGATTCGCCCTATACGGATTTAGTAAATTTATTTACCACTCAATAAAATATGCAACGGCATGAATGCAACATAACAATATGAAATAAATTTTATTTTCCTCCTCTAATAAATAGACAACCTATTTAATTTCTAATTATTTAATTAATTTGGGGAAAATTTAAATCAGGGTGTTACAAACCTACCCCCTTAGAAGAATCTCGTCCTCGAGATTAGGAAGAGTCGGTGAAGAGGTGAGGAAAATCTGCCCGAAGATCATCTTCCTTCTCCCATGTGGCTTCTTCTTCGGAGTAATGCTTCCATTGCACCTTGCAGATTTTGATCCTCTTGTTGCGAGTACCTCGTTCCATCGTGTCCAGAATCTTGATCGGCTCAGAGAATGTGAGATCATCCCGCAGATCAAGCTCCTCAAGTGGCAACTGTTCCTCTGGAACTCGGAGGCATCTCTTCAGCTGGGATACATGGAACACATCATGAATACCTGCAAGCCGTGCAGGCAACTCCAGCTGATAAGCAACTGCGCCTTTCTTGTCAATCACCTTGAAAGGGCCAATGAATCTCGGAGATAGCTTCCCTTTGACATTAAACCTTCGAAGACCTCTGAAGGGTGACACCTTCAGATAGACATAGTCCCCAATCTGGAACTCCAGCTCACGTCGTCTGACATCTGCATAACTCTTCTGTCTAGACTGAGCTGTCTTCAGGTTGCTTCTGATTTCCCGGACCTGCTCTTCAGCTTCTTCTATAGACTCAGGGCCAAAGACTTTCCTTTCTCCAACCTGATTCCAGAACAAAGGAGTCCGACACTTTCTGCCATACAGGGCTTCGAAGGGGGACATCTTGAGACTGGCCTGATAACTGTTGTTATAAGAGAACTCTGCATAAGGGAGACTCTTATCCCAACTCTGGCTATTCTGAAGTGCACTGGCTCTCAGCATGTCCTCAAGGATCTGATTCACCCTTTCTGTCTGACCATCTGTCTGAGGGTGATAAGCTGAACTGAAACTGAGGCGGGTATCCATAGACTCATGCAAACGCTGCCAGAATCTAGATGTGAACTGTGTGCCCCTGTCAGATACTATGATCTTAGGCACTCCATGCAAGCACACAATGCGAGACATGTATAACTCTGCAAGCTGTGGTCCACGATATGATTCCTTAACTGGAATGAAATGAGCAACCTTGGTCAATCGATCCACTATGACCCAAATAGAATCATATCCAGACTGAGTCCTGGGCAAACCGGTGATGAAATCCATGCTGATCTCTTCCCATTTCCACTCCGGAATCTGCAGAGGCTGTAGCAAACCAGCTGGTCTTTGATGTTGGGCCTTAACCCTCTGACATGTATCACACAAGGCCACATACTCTGCTACTTCCCTCTTCATCCCATACCACCAGTAATACTGCTTCAGATCCTAGTACATCTTGGTACTGCCTGGATGGAGAGAGTAGGCTGAATCATGAGCTTCCCTCAGAATCAACTCCTTGATAGCCTTCACATCTGGAACACAGATCCTGCCTCTGAACCACAAAACACCCTGATCATCCTCTGTGAATCCAGGGGCTTTGTCTTCCTTGATCAACTGTCTGATCTCTAGCAGATACTCATCAGTGAGCTGCCCTGCTCGGATATCACTCTCAAGGGTCGAATCAACCTCCATGGCTACTGCATCAGTATGACCAAGAATGACCAAGTTGAGCTTCACAAACTCCTCATGCAACTCGGGTTGCTGCGCCTTGATCTCTAACACATTGCAGTAGACCTTTCTGCTCAGGGCATCTGTTACAACATTTGCCTTGCCCGGATGATAGTTGATACTCAGATCATAATCTTTGATCAACTCTAGCCATCTTCGTTGGCGGAGATTCAGATCTGGCTGGGTGAAGATGTACTTCAGGCTCTTATGATCAGTGTATATCTCCGTCTTCTTGCCCATCAGATAGTGCCTCCAGATCTTCAGAGCATGAACAACAGCTGCCAACTCAAGATCATGTGTAGGATAATTTAGCTCATGCTTTCTGAGCTGTCTCGAGGCATAGGCAATCACACGACCTTCCTGCATAAGCACACATCCCAGGCCCTGACGAGAAGCATCACAATAGACCGTGAAGTTCTTGTGGACATCTGACATGACAAGAATAGGAGCAGAAGTCAACCTTGCCTTCAACTCCTCAAAACCAGCCTGGCATTCAGGGGACCATACAAACTTGGCACCCTTCTCAGTCAGCTTCGTCATCGGCTTCATGATCTTGGAGAATCCTTCAATGAACCTGCGGTAATATCCAGCCATACCGAGGAAACTCCGAATCTCAGTGACACTCTCAGGTACCTTCCAGTCCAATATATCTTGGACCTTGCCTGGATCAACTGATACACCACCTTCTGAGATGATATGCCCCAAATATGCAACCTTCCTCAACCAGAACTCACATTTGCTCAGCTTTGCATACAACTGATGCTCTCTGAGCTTCTGCAGCACTAATCTCAGGTGCTTCTCATGCTCTTCTTCATTCTTCGAGAGTACCAGAATATCATCAAGGAACACCATGACGAACAGGTCCAAAAACTCCATGAAGACCTTGTTCATCAGATACATGAAGAAAGCTGGGGCATTAGTCAGGCCGAAGGACATCACTGTGCACTCATAAAGCCTTATCGAGTCACAAATGCAGTCTTCGGAATATCAGCTTCACGAATCTTCAGCTGATTATAACCTGTTTGCAGGTCGATCTTCGAGAACACATGAGCACCCTTCAACTGATCAAACAGATCATCGATGCGAGGAATAGGGTACTTGTTCTTGATGGTGGCTTCATTTAATGCGCGATAATCAACGCACATCCGTTGGCTTCCATCCTTCTTCGAAACAAAGATCACAGGGGCTCCCCACGGGGATGTGCTAGGACGAATATGCCCCTTGTCTAACTGCTCTTGGATCTGCGTCTTCAGCTCAGCTAGCTTTTCGGCATCCATTCTATATGGTCGCCTAAATATAGGTGCAGTGTCAGGAACTAAATCAATACAGAACTCAATCTCACGATCAGGTGGCATACCTGGCACTTTCTGGAAGACATCAGGAAACTCCTTGACCACCTGGATATCTGGCACCACAACTGCCTCATACACTCTGGCTGTCTCCATCATCTTCGGCGGTGCCTGATATGAAACCTCCGTGCCATCTGGATGCTTCACTGTGATAGTCCGCTGAGCACAATCAATAATACCGTGATATCTGCTCAACCAGTCCATACCCAGAATAATTTCCACCTCTTGTGACTCCAGGACGATGAGATGAGAAGGGAAAACTACCCCCCTTATGAATAAACTCACATTGGGGCACATATACTCTGACAACATTTCTCCTCCAGGAGACTTGACTAGCAGCTTGTTTTTCAACAAAGATTTAGGCAGATTACATCTATGAAAGAATGCGATGCCCCAGAATCGAACAACACAGTAACAGGATATGCATCAATGGAGAACGTACCAATCACCACATCAGGAGCCTCCTGAGCTGACTCCAGAGCCACATGGTTCACCTTACCATGCCTGAAGTTTTGGCCACCATTCCTGTTCTGGTTCTGCTGCCGAGGTGCTGGTGGAGCCTGCTGCCTGGTCGGGCACTGGTTGGCCAAGTGCCCCAGCTGGTGGCACTTGTAGCACGGACCAAGCTGCCCTGCCCTCTGTGCTGGACGGGGCTGCTGCGGAGCTGGAAGACCCGGGCGAGGTGCCTGAGCCTGGCGAGGCTGCTGCTGCTAGGGTGGAGCGTGGTACTGTGGAGCGGGCTGCCAGTACTGGGGAGCTGGCTGCCGGTACTGGGGCGGCCGGTACTGCTGCTGCGGGATCTGCCTGGGTGCTGGAGCAGGTAAAGCATAGCGGGGACGAGTGGAGCTGCCTGAGGACTGTCCCTGGAAGACCATCTTCCTCTTGCGATCTGCATCGAGGTCCTTCCTTTCCCTCTCCACTGCGAAAGCACGGTCCACCAGCTTCTGGAATGAGGAAAACTCATTTGAAGCCAGGGCGAAGCGGAGTCCGGGGTTGAGCCCATGCCTGAAGCAGACAACAATTTAATTACTTGACAGGTAGCGATAGAAAGAAGTATGAAGATATGAATCATGGTTTAGTGAAAAGGTATTGACAAAAGAAAAAGACTTGCCTGAAGCAATCCTGCTTCTTGTCATCTTCATCCACATCACCCGAGGCGTAACGGGATAGCTGGGTGAACCGCGTGAAATACTCACGCACCGACATCGTGCCCTGCCTGAGGTCCTGAAACTCCCGGCGCTTCACCTTGATCTCGCCGGCGGGGACGTGCTGGTCGCGGAAGGCCTTGCGGAACTCCTGCCAGGTGATGGTGTTGGCGTCCGCGCAAGCAGCGGTGTAGGCAGTCCACCAGTCTTTCGCCGGGCCCTGAAGCTGGTGCGCGGCGTAGAGGACCTTATCATGGTCCCCAACATGAGCAAGCTGCAACTTGCCTGCAATAGTCTCAAGCCAATCGTCAGCATCCATCGGCTCGATCGCGTGGTGGAACACGGGAGGGCGTGTCGTCATGAAGCTCCTGAGAGAGTCGTCCTGTCGGGGTGGCGGTGCAGCTCCCCCACCCTGAGCACCCTGGGCACCCTGGGCCATCTGCTGCATGTACTGCATGATCTGGGCCATGTTCTGCATCATCTCATTCTGCACCTGGGCCATCTGGAGCGGGTCGTACGGGGGCGGAGGGGGAGGTGGATGAGGCGGCTGGTTGCCACCTGCCCCGCCAGCGTTACCCACGTTACCCGCGTTACCCGCGCTGCTCCTGGTGTCAACCATCTGTTACATTTTCCAGGAGTAAAAGTGAGACATGATAGATAGATATATGACAACCCTGATTTGGTTAATTAATTTAATTAATAAAACATTTTTAAACAAATGATGTCGCTGCAACCTGACGGTCGCAACACACCAACAATCATTACAAAGAACCAAAACATTACATAAGCACAAGCACATGTCAGACAACGACCTACGACATCACATAATCATGGTGGGCTTCTTACGAGTTTGGAGGACCGACTTTTAAACAAAATTTGAATTTTCAGCAGAGACAGGCTACAGAAGTGGGAAAAGGGTCAGACTTTGTAAAAATAGTTTTGTAAATTCGACGACTGACTCGGGTAGCGTCCTATGGTCAACACGGATCTGATACCACTCTGTGACACCCCAATTTTAAGAACAAAATTGGAGCACAATATATGTATGAAAATTGATCCTGGCATACATATATTGTGCTCCAATTTTGTTCTTAAAATTGGGGTGTCACAATCGCCCTCGAGCTCGGGGTCCGACGCCTCGATGTTCGAGGGGACTCGCAGCTCGTCATCAACCAGGTTATGAAGGCTTCGAGCTGCATCGATCCCAAGATGGAGGCATACTGCGGGGAGGTGCGCAAGCTAGAAGATAAGTTCTACGACCTCGAGCTCAACCACATAGCTCGAAAGTACAACGAGTCCGCAGACGAGCTGGCAAAGTTGGCGTCCACGCGCGGCACGGTTCCACCAGATGTCTTCTCGAGGGACGTTTTTGAGCCATCCGTCAAAATCGGCCCGGAGGCTGGCCCCTCGACACCACGCCTCGAGAAAGACGCAGGGGCTCGACCATTAACGCCACCCCTCGAGAACGACACCTCGACAGCCGATGAGGCAATGCAGATTGATACGCCCGCCTCTTCTTCATCACGACCCCTCGACTGGCGGACGCCCTTCCTCGACTACCTGACGCAAGGCGTGCTACCAGAAGACAAGACGGAGGCCCGACGCATCACTTGAAGGGCCAAGACCTACGTCGTCTACGGCAACGAACGAGAGTTGTACCGTCGAAGCCCATCAGGAATCCTTCAACGCTGCATCCCCCTCGAAGAGGGACGCAGGCTCCTCGACGACATGCACTCGGGGGCTTGCGGCCATCACGCAGCGCCAAGGACCTTGGTAGGGAACGCCTTCCGATAAGGCTTCTATTGGCCAACCGCCATCGGAGACGCCAAGCGCCTGGTCCAAGCTTGCCAAGGGTGTCAGTTTTACACCAAGCAAACGCATCAACCCGCGCACGCCCTACAGATGATCCCCATTACTTGGTCGTTTGCCGTCTGGGGGCTCGACCTTGTGGGTCCCCTCAAGATGACAACCGGAAAGTACACGCATGTGCTCGTGGCCATCGACAAATTCACCAAGTGGATCGAGGCCAAGCCCATAGGCGACCCCACCTCCGAGAAGGCGGTCGAGTTCGTCGCTGACATCATGTACCGGTTCGGGGTGCCTAATGTCATCATCACCGACAACGGCACCCAATTTACAGGCAAAAAATTCACCAACTTCTGCGATGACAACAACATTCGCGTGACCTGGGCCTCGGTCGCATACCCTCAATGCAACGGGCAAGTCGAGCGCGCCAACGGCATGATACTCCATGGGCTGAAGCCGAGGCTGTTCAAGACCCTCAAAAATTTCGAAAAGGGGTGGGCCGCAGAGCTCCCCTCGGTGTTGTGGGGCCTCAGGACTACGCCGAGTCGAGCCACCGGGTTCACTCCGTTTTTCCTAACCTACGGCGCCGAGGCCGTCTTGCCTACGGACCTCGAGTACGGCTCACCTCGACTTCGAGCCTACAACGAGCAAACCAACGATGAAAAGCTCGCCAACGCCAAGGACCAGCTCGAGGAGGCCCGAGACGTGGCGCTCATCAACTCCGCGCGCTACCAGCAAACACTTCGACGCTACCATGACAAGCACGTGCGCAAAAGGGACCTAGCGGTGGGGGACCTCGTGCTTCGACGACTGCAAGATAATCGAGGGCGCCACAAGCTCACCCCTCCGTGGGAGGGCCCATACACCGTAGCTGAGGTGCTCAAACCAGGAACGTACAAGCTCTACGATGATCAAGGCAGGATCCTGGCGAATGCGTGGAACATATCTCAGCTACGTCGCTTCTACCCTTAAGGGCCTCTAGGCCTTGTTCATTTTGTTGCTTTGTACAAACACGTCCAAAATGAATGAACAAACTCGTGCATTGTTTTTCATTTTGCTTAGCAACTTAAGGTAGCCTCGACCCTGCCTTGCTCAGGGTCGAGCCTCCCTCGGGGGCTGACAGGGGGGACCCCCCAGACTCCGGAAAAAATGCGCTTTTCTTTTCAAAAATTCGACCCTTATCTCGATTCGCATCTCGAGCGCACTAGCAACGTCTGAGTCCGTAAATACCTCGAGCCCCAAGAGACGGGGGGGCGTCGACGTAGACGGCCGGCCACCTACGCCCCCGGGCTACGGTACCCTACCTACGCCTCCCCTCGAGGAACTCGTGACGCGTATCGAAGGAACACAGACTAAGCCGGTAAAAGCTCGAGCTTGCGATAAAGAGAATTGATCGAATAAATTTGAAAAGAAAACAACTTCTTTAAATAAACAAGTCATATATACACATAATGGCCTCGTCAGGCCACAAGTGATGACACAAATTTTTACAAAGGGCCTCGATGCCCAAATTTTGACACGCAGGTCTCAATCCTCGTCGGTCCGGTACTCCTCCCCGAGATCCTCCGCGGCGAGCTCGGCCTCGACGTCCGGGCCGGGAGAAGGGGGGCCACCTACACCGCTGTCCGCATCCGGAGGCAGCACGTCCTCCTCGAAGAGCTTCGCGAGCACCGACCTCGACTTGTCCACCTTCTCGAGGATCAAGTCGACGCGGCGATCGTTCCATTCCTCGTCCCGCCCCTCGATCTCAATGAAGCCCTTGGCGACGACATTGACCGGGAAGCGGAAGCCGGAACGGATGGCCGCGAGCGCCTGGTTGACGCCATGGTGGAGAGCGTGCTGGACTCAGTCCCGCGCGGCCGCGTCAAAATAGCATAAGGCATCGACCAAAGCGTCGCCTCGAGCCACCGCGCCCTCTGCCGCGGCTACCGGAGCGACGCCCCACATAGAGTCAAGCCTGTCGAGGGTGGTGCGCGCTCGTTCTGCCACCATGGTCTTGTCCTGGAGTTGCCCCAGGAGAGCCTGGTTCGTCCTGCGAAGCTCCTCGGCGGTCTTCTCAACCTCTGCGCAACAAGCAAGAAGGGGTGAGATCGCGGCGTGGCAAAAACCTTGAGATCAAAACAAGGCAAGGCATGAAAATTACCTTCGCAGTGCATGCCCAAAGCAGCGAGGTCGCTGGTAAGGCCCTCGACGCGCTGATCAAGCCTACGCTTCTCGGACAGCACGTCGCGCTTTTCGGCCCTGAGGTCTTCTACCAGCTTGCCTGTCTCTGCGAGGGCCAGATCCTTCCGGATCACCTCCTGCCGCGCCGCCTCCGCCGCGGATCGGGCGGTGGCGGATTCGCTCTGGGCATCCCCGGCCTCTTTCTTCGCCGCCTCCGCTGCAGATCGGGCGGTGGCGGCTTCGCTTTGGGCGTCCGCAACCTCCTTCTTCGCCACCTCCGCTTCAGATCGGGCGGCGGTGGCCTCGCTTCGGGCGTCGGCGGCCTCCTTCCTCGACGCTTCCAGAGCGGTGGCGGCCCCCTCCCTAGCTCGGGCGGCCTCGCTTCGAGCCGCCTGGGCCTCCACCTGCACTTCTTGGAGCCGGCTTGCCATTTGGGCATTCCGGCTCAGCTCAGCGCGGAGATCCTGAAGCTCCGCCTCCGCCCTCGCGAGGGCAGCCACAGCCCGCGCAGACCTGTCCGTCTCCTCCGAGAACGCCCGCTCCGCCTCTGCCATGAGCTCGACCACCTCCGTGAAGATGGACCGCGCCTCCCGCGGGGCCCCCTGTTGGGCCGATCGCTCGATGGGGACCATGGTTCGGGGCGGGCTCGGCGCGTCAGGAAACGGCCACGCCGGTCGATCGATCTCGACAACGGGCGGGTCCTCCTCCTCCGTCTCGAGCGACGCCGGCTGCGGCTCCCCGACCAGCGGCACGAGCTGCGGCTCTCTCCGTCCCTCCGTTGTCCCCTCCTACTGGTCCAGCTCACTCAGGAGCTCCTCCACCGTCGGCACCTTCTCCGCCAATGCCTCCCCCTCCTTCCCCTCCTCGACGGGCCGGTTCGCGTCGATTGGGGCCTCGAGGGTCGCAGTCTCCTCAGCTCCAGACGCCGGCAGGGCCGTGCTTGCCTCCGGCGCTTCCCCCAAAACGGCCGTTGCGACAGGGGGAGAGGTGGCACTTTCGGTAGGCGCCACCAGAGGAGGAGGAGGAGGAGGAGGAGGTGGTGGCAATATTGCGGTGGACGCGGTGACGGTGGGCTCGACGCCAGAAGCTGTGGTCCCTGCTGAAAAGGATAACGACGTTGTCAGAGTCAAGAAGATGCCTCGACCTCCGTGGTCGATGGTGGCAGCCTCACCAAGATCCGCGGCGGCCATCCGACTTCCCCGAGCCATGGTCGCTTGGGCCTTTGCCAGCCAAGTGGCCTCCCCAGCAGAGGAAGAAGCCGTACCTCGAGGTGCCTGTTCCACAGCAGAGCTCGAGGTCTTAGTCCGCTTGGACGCTGCGAGGTCCACCTCCTGCCAAGAGCGCTTTCCCCTAAAAAACCATAGACGGCGCGCATCATAAAAGATAAAAAGGGGGGGAGTAAAACCTCACCACCAACGAAATTGAAAAATGCTACTTACCCAAAATGGCGACGGGGCTTCTTCCCCGAGTTGTCGGATTCACTCGGGGGCTTTGAGCCCGACCTGTGGCTCGAACCATGCCCCTGAGCCGTCTCTGAATGGCTCGGATGGGGGGACGGCCCCCGGTGCCTCCCGTGGCCCGACCTCGACGGGGAGTCCTCCCTCTGCCCCTTGTCGCGGGGGGGGGGCAACCGCGTCTCCTTCGAGCGGTCATCTTGGCGCCTTTCCCAGCGCGGGCTCCGGGACCTACTCCGGCGCCCGCGCTGACGGTCACGCCCCCCCGCGTCCGCCTCCCTCTCCCGGCGGTGGGGCGGTGACGGGCTCCGGGGCCGCTCGCGGCTCTGGCCACGAGACGACCGGGAGCTCCCCCCTCCACGGTCATGATGGCCGGGGCTCGACGCCCTCCCGTACTGCCCGCTCCTCCGCGGGCTCGACGGCGCCCTCGACGGCTCGCGGCGGTCGGGCCCGAAGTCCTTCTCGACCTGTCGACCGCTTCTCGAGGATTGGCCCTCCTCGAGACCCCCCGCCCGGGTCGATGCGGCCGTGGTCTCCTTCTGCGCCGCGGCGATAGCGCTCCTGGTCCGCGGCTTCTTCGCGACGGCCGGCACGACCGGCGCGGAGCTCGACGTGCCCTGAGCCTCCGACGAGGCCGGGCCTGATGCGGCTTTCCGCGGCTGCGTCCCGCGCGATCCCTTCGCCGGGGGGACCTCCAAGATATCCTCCTGCAAAGAGGAGTGGTCAGCCCAGACGTCGACGACCCCCGCGCGCCTCAAACGCGCGTCCATTCCCTCGTCATCACTCACCTCATCGTCATCATCCTCTTCCTCCGAGCTCGAGGAGCTGAGCTCGGGGGACTCATCTCCAGGCCGCCGGTTGCGACGAGCCTTCGCCAGCCTCTGCTCCCGAGCCGACCGACGCAAGTTTTTATCTTTCTCTTTCTTCTTTCTGGCATCCTTTCTCTCTTTGTCTTTTTGAGCAGAAAGGCGCCTCACCTGTGTTTCCGCGGCGTCCTCCCTCACCGGGGGCCTCGACGCGCGACAAGTAAACGCCCCCTGCGAGGAAGAAGAAGCTCGATGAGAAAAACTACGAGGAAAGCGAACGAGGTTCGAAGAAAGGGAGAATAGGAGGGGGATTGAGACAGCCTAACTCGAGGGTGGCTTACTAGGTCGAGGCACCCCTCGTCGGGTGCCATGATGATCAGGTCGGCCTCCTCTGGGCGGAACATCCCCTGAACGGTGAGCGTCACCCGGGAGGTAGCCTCGTTCCGAGGCAACCTCTCCTCGGCCATCCTCGATTGGTTCAGCGCCTCGGGCGAGGCGTTTGGCCCCATCTCAAACATGAGAAGGGGGCGGTCTGCCAGAGGGAGGACCCTCCGCTGATGGAACGCCCAGATAACCGCCTGAACGGTCAGCTTCTTCTCCTCCACCAGCGTCCGCATCGCGTTCATCAGCGGCAACAGGTGGCGCTGCCTGTCCGCCACGACGCCCCAGTTCCACTTCTCCGGGCGATGGGTGATGACCCTGCCGGTGTACTGCGGAAGAAGCCCGTCCACATTCCGCAGGTAGAACCAGTGGTCGTCCCACCCCGCCTGGTTGGTGGACAGCTTGTAGCGGAGGTAGTCGCGGGGAACGTTGGCCAACGAAGGCCCGGTCCTTGCGGTGATGGTGAGGGATCCCACGCGCGCGAGCCTCCTCCCGCTCGGCTTCGCAGCCTTGTTGAAGAGCTCGCCGCGGAAGAGGTGGACGAACATCTCCCAGTGTGGCTCAATCTTCAAGTACCCCTCACACACTGCGGCGTAGATGGCGGCGTGCGAGATGGAATTGGGGGAGAAGTGCTGCAGCTCCACCTCGAAGTGGTGGGCCAGCCCCCGCATGAAGCGGCTCGGCGGGACGCCGAGCCCCATACGGTGGTAGCGCGTGAAGCTCACCACGTACCCCTCCGGCGGGTGCGGCTCCCGGTGGTCCGCCGACGGGAGAATCCACCACGCGGGGCCCCCCTGTGGGTTGGGGCGGAGAAGCCCCCGCTCCACCAACGTTTCCAGCTCCTGCTGCGTCACCTTCGTCGGACTCCAATTTTCAGGCGGCAACACTTGGGCGGCCATGGCAGCGACGGCGCGGATCTGAGCGGCGGACGGACGACCGGGAAGATTCCCAATTGCTAGCTCGAGGGAGAGGACGCGTGGAGGCTACGGCGGCGGTGAAGGCAAAGGCAAAGTAAAGGGTTCCTTTTCCCCTCTTTCGATATTTATAAGGGAAAACCCCAACGGGCGGGGTCTCCCACGACGTAAAAAGGTAACCGCATGCATTTAATGCGCCCACCTAACCACGTCTCGAGCCGGTTGACAGGTACACGCGGCAACATCCCATCCGCTCAACTACCGGGGCCCTCCGCGGCCGCCGCTCCAACTTCACGTCCGCAGCCCTGGCGCCACGATCTCCACTCCCTGACGGTTTCCACCTAAAAAGGCGCGCCCAGTGGGCAGAAGGATTCCAAGCGACGAAGGCTTCTTCAGGAAGGTAAAAACGGGCCCCGGCCCTAAGCCTCGAAGCAGCGAAGGCTGGCCCTCGAAGAGGGTTCGACAGCCGGCTTCGAGCACCCGAGTCAGGGACACCAAGGGGCGCCACTCGCAGCATCGCTCGAGGGCCAAGCCCTCGAGGCCCCTCACGTGTATCCAAGGCGGGGCGCGCAACGTGCAGTGAGATCCCCTCGGAGGGAGGCATCGAGCCACCGGGTCCTATCGAATGGACCCGGCACTCCTGCAGACTGAGCACCCATGCTTTATGAGATCGCCTCCGGGCTACAGTCGACCCCTATCGAACGGGGCACGAGGTCTCACTTGGATTCCTCATTACCAGCTCACCGGGAACCTCGATACTCGCCCGCTCATGGTAGTACGAGGCATCCCCCCTCGCATCCGATCGAAAGGACTCGCGGGATGACAAGCCAGGGCAACCGGCGTGTCGGACGGCTCGAAGTGCCGGCCGGTCGGTTCAGCCTGGCACCCCTCGACGAAAGAGGGTAAAAAACTCGGGGGCTCGACACTCCCGAACCTAAAAAACGCAACTAACACTCACACAAGAAAAAGCCCACGAGGGAGTCCTAACCACTCCCCCGTGGCCTCGGGGGCTACACCCGCGGGTGTCGCTCGCACGACACCCACGGAATCAAAGCAACCAAACCCTCGAGAACCGGCTAGCTAATCCTCGAGGTCCCAGTCGGGAGCCCCTGCTCGAGTGCAAGCACTCAAACACGGGCTCGGGGGCTACTGTCGGGGGTCCACAAAAGGGGTACCCCCAATCAACGCAAACAAATAGGTTAAACCTAGAACACCAATTAATAGCAAAACCTAGCAAGTATAACCTTCTAAAAAGCCAACTCCTCGAGCCCCGGTACATAGGCCTCGAGCCCTCCGCAGCCATACATCGCTCCTCGAGACCCCACGCGGGGACCTCGAGCCTCTCTAGCGCGACAGCCTATCCCTTGAGACGCTCCACGCCACCCTCGAGCGGCACGAGCACCGGACACCAACCCCATACTGCGTATTTAATGCGTTCACCTACTCCGGTCACGTCCTCTGGTGCACGGCGATGTGCGCCACAGTAAACCAGAGCCACAGTCAAATCTCGCTTTCACCTCAAGCATGGGCAAAAAGGCGCAAGTACAACACTGTTGGGCCGTGCCCTGCACCGTAGCACACTCGAGCCTCATCCCGAGGCCTGGGATCCCGCTGTACGCCCGGGCGTTCCGGGACTTGCCCGTACCTGCGGGGGCTCGAGCCCTCCGTAGGCGCCACCTCGAGGCCGGCTCCGCGCCCCTCGAGCCCTAACTGCTTTCACGCTATTGGAGGGCAGGTACCCCAAGACCCGAAGGGACCCCGCCGTGTCCTGTACGTACCGGGATGGGTGCTGTACGACTTCCACATCGCCACGCCTCCACGTCCGCGCCCGGGATGGAGGCCACGTATCAAGGACGCCTCAACAACAACACCCACGTTGGCTACAGTGACTCCGACGAGACAGAGTTCCTACCCTTCGCCATACCGAACGCTGTACATGTCAATCCTATGTAAACCCTGGCCTCCTCTTGTTCTATAAAAGGGGACGTCAGGGCCCTTCGCGCGCAAGAAGAGACACACGAGTCCACACACAAAAACACGAGTCCGGACTCCGGTCCACGCTCATTGAGCTTGTATTGCCCCTGTACAAGCACTTAGGTGCAAGTAATACAAGAACCTCCTCCCCCGCTAGACGTAGGGCCTTCTTTGCCCGAACCAGGATAAATCCTTGTGTCATCTTGCATCACCATCCAGGAAGAGAGCACGCGATCATATTACTCGTTGGTGTCATACCCCCGGGTTCGAAACACCGACACCATCTTAGTTGTCGAAGCCGCCCAAATCATCCCCTTAAAGAACTGAGAAGATCCACTCGTCGATGCACAGAAAAAGATTAGGATTACACGTGTCATACTTGTAATCAATGACTTGTTTCCACAACTTCTGGTGGTCCAGGTTATATCTTCTAATCCATGATGCTAACAGACAAATGTTTAAGTCCCTTAAATTTGGAATACCAACACCACCAAACTCCTTCCTCATAGTCACACTATACCAATTAACTAAATGAATCTTGTGGTTTCCTGGATTATCACACCAAAGGAAATTCGCTAGATGTGTATTAATAAGCTTAATGGCCCATTTAGGAAACTTTATGAAAGACAAAAGGTAAACTGGAATACTCGATAGACAGGCTTTAATCAAAACAACCTTTGCTGCGTAAGACAGCAGGTTACCCCTCCATCCAGCCATCCTAGACAACATCTTATCAACCAAAGGTTGTATATCCTCCCTGTTGTTTCAGGACCGGGTCCTTGAAACAGCGGGTTGTCGCACGAACGAAAGCGCAAAGCGAAAGCTAAAAGCGAACAGGGAAGTGGAGAAGTGGTAGAAGTGAACAGTGTTCCCCCCCCCTCCCTTGGGAGGTTGGGAGCTTTTTTATATTAATCCAGATCAATTTGAGAGTACAAGAATGCCCTTCCAACCACTCTGCTACAATTACAATGATGCCCTGCTCAACTACTCCATGGTTGTACGCCGCCTTTTCTGGCGCGAGGGGCATCATCGTAACTTCGCCATCTGGTGGGCCCAGCGTCCCCCGGCTCCTCTTCCTGGCCGGTGGGCCCGCTCCCTTTGACCTAGGCTTCCGTCGACCTGCGAAAACCTAAGGAGAACCAAAGTCATGAATGACGAAAACTCTCGCCGGAAACGCTGGGCTCCTTTCGCGCGAATGCTTCCTTTCGCACGAAAACTCCGTCCCACTCCGGTCATGCGGACCGGAGGCGAATGCCTGCTTCCGCGCGAATGCTTCCTTTCGCACGAAAGCTCCGCCTTCCCTCGGTCCGCAAGCCGAAACGCGTGCTTCCGCGCGAATGCTTCCTTTCGCACGAAAGCTCCGCCTCCCTACTCCGGTCATGCGGACCGGAGGCGAATGCCTGCTTCCGCGCGAATGCTTCCTTTCGCACGAAAGCTCCGCCTCCCCTTGGTCCGCAGGCCGAAATGCGTGCTTTCGCACGAATGCTCCCTTCCGCACGAAAGCATCATCATCTTTCGGTAAAATGCGGGTCGGAGGCACCTGCGGTCTGGGTGCCGCCCCAACAATAGCCCCTTACGGTTGAATCTGCAGCTTGTGAAGTTCGACCGTGTCCTTTCGCTAGGCGCCTACGCCCGCCCAAAAAACCTTCGTTTCGTCCCGAAGCTAAGGTTTTTTTTTGAATATAGAGGTATGTATTTTTTATTATTATTATTATTTATATTTTTGTTTTAAGTCGCGTCGCAAACGTCTTTTCGTCTTTCTCGAAAACTGTGTGTCATGATGTAAAACCTCTGCGACGCTTCGAATCTTGTGCCCGGGCGCCTCTTCGTCTCCCTCGGAAATCGTGCCGAGTTTTATCGTGTATAAAAGCTGAGGCTTCGGCTGAGGGGGCTTGATCATTGAACGCCTCCCTGCACTCGCCGCCTCTTTCGCGAAGCCTTTCGCTATTCGCTTGACGCCATTCGCTCTTGTGGGCGATAGCTGCTTGTTGTTTGATTCTCATCATTCGCCTGGCGATAGTTCGTGGTACGCGTGTCACTTCCCTTGTCTTTGTTTCCTTTAGACTTAAGTCTTGCGAATTTGGTTGTTTGAGGTTGCTTAATTTCGCTTCTATTTTCGCGTTTTTTCTTTGCTTTTAGCTTTCGCTTGCCTTGTTTGTTTATTTTATCTTTCGCGCCAATGCTAGATGGCGTCTTCCAGCTCGACGTCGACCTCGAGCTCAACTAGCGAAAGTACCGATGCCACCGGGTCGTCCCATCGCGAGCCTAGCGTGGAAGTGTCCATCGGATCGGGGGTTGCTCCACGAGTTCCAGAGCACAGCGGGAGCGTGTCGAATGATGGGGACTCCGGTTTGATTTCGGTCCCGACGGATTGTTCTTTTTACCTTGGCATATCGCGAATGACGGCTGCACGCTTGCAAACAATGGCTGAAGAAGGGCCTTTAAGGAGAGATCATCTTGCGAATTGTCGTGTCCCTGGAGACGAGGAGGTTCCTATTCCTCGGCCGAACGAAGCCGTTGTCTTTCGCGACTACTTTGTAGCTGGCCTTGATTTTCCCCTCGAAGAATTCGTCTCGGATGTTTTGTTGGGGTTTGAGATACAACTTCATCAGCTGACGCCGAATGCAGTCGCCAGACTAAGTATTTTCGCGCATGCTATGAAGATGTTGGGCTGCACCCCGCGGGCGGATGTCTTCGTGCGATTTTATGACATTCACCGCCGTCCGACGAAAGTTAACGACCCGCTTCTCGGGAGCAAACTGCCCAGCGAGATTGGCTGCATCAATTTCGTTCCGCGGAAAACACGAGGGACTGTTTCAATTTCGCTTACATATCGGAACAAATGGCCGGACTGGAACCGCTATTGGTTTTACTATCGTGTCTGTACGGACGAGACCGTTGCTATCGAATTGAGCCAAGGGTCGAAAAAGAGGTGTCCGCTCGTGTCAGTGTTGGAGAAATATCCTGGGAGGCATCTTCCGCCCGTCGTTCTGAGCGACCCGAATGCTATTCGGTGTGGCGATGCTTTTGCGCTCACTGCTCGGTTTCAGATTAGCCGGGACTTGGTTGAGGAATGGATGGCCATTGGCATGAATCCGCTATGCGGCGCCACTTCGTTTGAGGGTTTTGTTGAAAGAGAAGGGTATTGGGGGCCCACGCTGCTGCTGGAGAGGCCCGCGGATTACCATGATGACAGCGAATATGTCAAACATATCGAAAAGGAGACCAGAAAGATTTGTGGGCCGTACTTACGCAAGGAGAGCGAGTTTCAACTTGGCAATCTCGGCCGTAATCGGCGTCTGAACCGAGCTTTCGATGCAATGGGCGTTGAATATTCCGAAAGACCGTTAGTTGACGAAAGCAAAGATGAGGCCGAAAGCTCGAAAGGTAAGGGGAAAGAAATGGTTCGCCGTGGCGGTCGGAGTGGTGTGATCTCCCGGCGAAAGGTCACTGAAGCCGGGGACATTCGCATTGGGCGGTTGATTGCTAAACCTTTGCTTGCAAGCCGAGGGGGGGCGTTGGAGTCGGCCCCCGACGTTGATCCTTTCGATCGTTCGAGGGTGGTTAGTTTCTGCCTTTTTCTAATTTTGTTTGCTTTGGCCGTTGTTTTCGTTTTTCCTTTTATGGAATTCTTTACGATTATTTTTATGGTAAAGACGGTTTTTTTTTGACTCGACTTGTCTTTGTTTTGCTGTTTTGTTTTGCAGAGCGCTAGTTTCGCTGCTGAGATGGCGCCGCCGAAACCGCAGGCGCGCCTTTCGACATCGGCTTTCGACGACGAGGTGTCGGTGGCTGACCTTCCGACCTTCGCTAAACCTGGTTCGCGAAAGGCCCTTGCGGATACTGCTACTCGCGTCTCCACCGGAGGGGCTGCCCCACGCGAGAGGAGGGCCGGATCCGAGGGTGTGTCGGCTCCTACTGTGGATAAAGGTAAGTCACACCTTTCGCCGAGACGCATTCGTCTATCACAGGAGATGGTGGAAGGTCAGCTTCTTGGCTACGGGCGATTGATTATCGATGGAGTGTCGTCGGACTACAAGAACCCTTGTTTTTACACTGGCTTGAGCTCGTCGGGCGAGACTGACGAAGCGAGAGAAGAGTCTTATCGGATTGCACGTTCTTTGGGTGCAGCTTCCGAAGCTCAGCTTGCGTGCCGGATAGACTTTCGCCGCGCAGGAATCCTCCCCGGCGCAAGCGATGACGCCAGCAAGCTTGTGGAGTTTTCACACAAGGCTTTCGCTGCGCCGGAGGTCGAAAGGGACCTGCTCAAGGTCGACAACGTAAAGCTTGATGACGCTCTGTCGTTTCACTTAGCTAGCGTGAGTTGCTCAGATTGCTTTTTGTCGCGTGATTGGTGTTCGCTTTTCCGCAACTGGGGTATGGGTCTTTCGGAGTGTACTGACTTTCGATGTTTGACTTAATGCTATTCGCAGGCTGCCATTCTTGCCCGCAGCCGACACAATCAAAATGATCTTTATGTTCGCAAGATCGAGCGTGAGAAGGAGGATCTCGACATTCTGGCAAAGAAGCTTACAACCGACCTGGAGGTTCAGGCGAAGAAAGCCGAGGACGAGCGCGCCTCGCGGAGAGCAAGCCAAAAGGAGGCTGAAAAGCTGAGACGCGAAGCAGAAGACCTCAAGCGGGAGCTTTCGCAGCTGCGAAATGCCCAGGCCGAGAAAGACGAGGCCCTGAAGACGTCTGCTGAAGAAGCTGTCACTCGCTTCCGCGAAAGCCTTCGCAGCATTGGCGTCGAAACGGATGGTCCTTCGGAGCAAACTGCTGACTGTCTTGTCCGCTGGCTTTGTTCCGAAATGGAGTCACATGAAAATCACATGGCTCTGGGCCGAGACTACGCCGCCGTGACCGGTATCAAGGCGATCGGCCACAGCTTGGTCGACGCCGGATGCTCCCACATCGCTGACCTTTCGGTCAAAGAGGTGGATTATTATTGGCGAACTCCGGAGGCGGCGAAAGCTCTGGGCAAAAGATTTTTTGAAGAATTCTGGCTTGCGGGTGGGAACGACATGTCACTGATGCAGTCCGCCGTGGGTCGCGGAAAGGTATTTGCTTCCTTCTGCTGGAGGTATGGCTTTTTTATGCGGTGCCTTGTGGTTTGAGTAGTAAATTTCCTGGGCTATCGCTTTTTTGTGCAGACTCCTGAGGAGAAAACGCGCATCCGGCAGTTGTTTTCGGAGTATATCTCCGCAAAGCGGGCGCGCGAGAACGAGCCAGAAGACGAGGCGAGTCCGCCCGAGCCGAATGAAGGGGCACCCGAAAGCTCGGCCGCTGCTGCTGCTCGCGACGCAAACGCCCCCCAAGACGCAGCGGTAGACGAGTGACCTTCTTAGGGCCCGCTTTTAATGTGTTGGCAACTTGTTGTTTGGACCTCGTGTAATGCTCTGGAACTTAAATTCGGATGTTGTATCTTGAACAGGGCGCGGATGCGGGAACGCCGGACGTTCTCGACATCTGCCCGTTAATGATTAGATCTGGCGGTATCTGTGTTGGTGGTGATTTGTGGAGGAGCTATCGCTCTAGATTTCCGATGGCGTCGCTTTCGGCTTACATGAGAAAACGTGCTAAAAAACTTAGACGCACGGAAGAAAGATTACGAGCTTTTTATGAAAGCTTCGACCCGCGCGAACTTGAGTCGAGGCGAATGAGGCGTGAAGCTTCGCGCGCGCCACCAGGCTTCGAGGGTGCCACATTCGTTAAGTTGGAGCCCGAAGATGCCGTGCCTTCGCCGGACGAAAGGCGCTATAGCATTTTCCTTGGCCGCGAAAATAGTTCGCGGCCCTGAATTGCAATGTACAACCTTTATCTTAAACCCGGTGTAATGAGAAGTGTCGCAGTGTGTTCTACCTTTCGGTGTTAATCGTTATTTGTGAATGTACGATTTTTTATTATTTCGCTTGACGGTTGAAGTTAATCGGTCGAATGATTTAGCTGTTGTCGGTTTGCTAGTTTGCGCGATAGTGCTTTTTGGTGCGGGCCTCTCGGCTGGTATTCGCGCGATGGAGCTTTCGTTGTGAGTCCCTCGGCCCATAGCAATGACGTGTCCGCCCCCACTTACTTAGGTGAGGGGCGGTGGCATTTGCGCGAGGTAGGTTTTGATGCGAGCCCCTCGGCCGATAGCAAAGGAGCGCCCGCCCCCACTTACTTAGGCGAGGGGCGGTAGCATTCGTGCGAGGGAGCTTTCGGTGCGAGCCCCTCGATCGATAGCAAAGAAACGCCCGCCCCCACTCACTTAGGCAAGGGGCGGTAGCATTCGCGCGAGGGAGCTTTCGGTGCGAGCCCCTCGGCCGATAGCAAAGAGGCGCCCGCCCCCACTCACTTAGGCAAGGGGCGGTAGCATTCGCGCGAGGGAGCTTTCGGTGCGAGCCCCTCGGTCGATAGTAAAGACGCGCCCGCCCCCCACACACTTAGACGAGGGGCGGTAGCTTTCGCGCGAGGGAGCCTTCGATGAGAGCCCCTCGGCCGATAGTAAAGACGCGCCCGCCCCCCACACACTTAGACGAGGGGCGGTAGCTTTCGCGCGAGGGAGCCTTCGATGAGAGCCCCTCGGCCGATAGTAAAGACGCGCCCGCCCCCCACTCACTTAGACGAGGGGCGGTAGCTTTCGCGCGAGGGAGCCTTCGATGAGAGCCCCTCGGCCGATAGTAAAGACGTGCCCGCCCCCCACTCACTTAGACGAGGGGCGGTAGCTTTCGCGCGAGGGAGCCTTCGGTGAGAGCCCCTCGGCCGATAGTAAAGACGCGCCCGCCCCCCACACACTTAGACGAGGGGCGGTAGCTTTCGCGCGAGGGAGCCTTTGATGAGAGCCCCTCGGCCGATAGTAAAGACGCGCCCGCCCCCCACTCACTTAGACGAGGGGCGGTAGCTTTCGCGCGAGGGAGCCTTCGATGAGAGCCCCTCGGCCGATAGTAAAGACGCGCCCGCCCCCCCACACGCTTAGACGAGGGGCGGTAGCTTTCGCGCGAGGGAGCTTTCGGTGCTAGCCCCTCGGCCGATAGTAAAGACGTGCCCGCCCCCCACACACTTAGACGAGGGGCGGTAGCTTTCGCGCGAAGGCGCTTGATAATTCGGTTGACGTAAATGTCTTTATCAACGCAACTTGGGGGACATACAATCGACTATGATTATGATATTGCTCGTATTGCTGTCCAGCCGCATGCACGGCTTGGTTCATCTCCTATCTTTGGTTTGAGATGGGAAAGCCACTCGACAGTACTACCGCCTACAGTTACCGGATTGGTGACGATAGGTGGACGCGATGCCGATGACACGATCATAAAAGCGAAAGCGTAGCTCCTGATGCTTCCTACTCGCATTTTCGATAATGAGCTGACTACCTGGAACTAACATTTTGAAGAGCCTCGGTAGTTTAGGATGGATGGGAGGCTTGCACTTTGTTGCGTATTTATACTGTCTTGCCCGTGGTACAGGACGACCGCATTTACTCACCTGGCTGTATTTGTGATCACTTGGTAGGTGAAAAGGTTAATACAACATTTACGTTTTAGCGGCTGTAAATGCTTGCCAGCTGCCGTTTGTTTTGCCCTACTAGGGCTGATGGGTTTGGCCTCCGCTACCATTCTCCCCTTTCGGTGATGGGGGCTGGTTTTGCATAGCCAGCAAGCTTTCGTTCAGCCCTCGTTTTGTCGGAGGATCGATTTGTTCATGGCCCGCAGGCTTTCGTTGCGCCCTCGCATTTTGTCAGAGGGTCGGTTTCTTTCATAGCCCGCAGGCTTTCGTTCCGCCCTCGCATTTTGTCGGAGGGTCGGTTTTTTCATAGCCCGCAGGCTTTCGAGATTGTCAGTGGAGGTAAGGGGTCTCCTCCGCCTTAGCTCCCTGACATTCTCTTTTCATATTTTAATGACGAATGTCTCAACCCTATGTTTGGTTGACTTCGTCTGTTGTCGAGCCAGGTGATATCTTGGGGGAACTACACTTACTTTCGCAATGTAGCGATTACATTCGGCTGCCTCGTTAAAAAACCTCGCACCCCGATTCAGGGCTTCCCCGCGAGGAAAAAAGAGCGCAGCCGATTTTTTTATTACAAAAATGGTGATAGATGAAAAAGGAAATTATATCAAAATTCGACGGAGATAAATCATGGGTAGAAACGGCGCAGGTTGCTCGCGTTCCATGTATGGGTTGATTCTTCGCCCTTGTCATTCATCAACCGGAATACACCCGGAGCCGCCATGCTTGCCACAACGAAAGGGCCTTGCCACTGTGATTGCAGCTTACCTTGCTTATCTGGCTGCCGAATGGTGACCATGTCACCAGGCTTGATGTCCTTTCGGATTATCGTCTTGTCCTTGTGATGCTTCGTTTCGGCGTGGTACTTTTCAAGGTTGTCTGCGGCCTGCAGTCTTACTTCTTCGACGGTGTCGAGCTCGACGTGTCTTTGTTCTTCAGTAGTTGGGGTCATTTCGGTTCGGAAGGAACCCAGCTTTACTTCTTCCGGGGTTACTGCTTCCTCGCCGTAAAGTAGCCTGAATGGGGTGAAGCCGGTAGCTCTGGACCGTGAAATGTTGTGTCCCCATACAGCTGTTGTTAGGCTGTTGGCCCACTTGCCTTTCGGCGAGTCGTACAGTGTTTTCGAAATTGCTGAAAAGATTAAGCCATTCGCTCTCTCGACGGCCCCGTTTGCTTGCGGGTAATTTACAGAAGCGAAATTGAGCTTGATGCCGAGTTCATCACAAAAATTCCTGAATTCGGCGCAATCGAACTGCTTCCCATTGTCGCAGGTGATGAATGACGGAACACCGAAGCGACAGATTATCCTCTGCCAGACGAACTTGGTTAACGAGGTGGAAGTTATGCTGGCAAGGGCCTTCGCTTCCACCCATTTGGTGAAATACTCAAGAGCTACCACTGCAAAACGCAAGTTGCCTGGGGCTGCTGGTAGCGGACCAACTATGTCGATGCCCCACCTCTGTAATGGCCAGGTCGGCACTATCGGCGTGGTCTCATTTGTTGGGGCTTTCTGATGTTTGGCGAACATCTGGCAACCTTTGCAACATTTGACCAGCTCTTTGGCATCTAATGCAGCGGAAGGCCAGTAAAATCCTTGTCTCATTGCTCTGTGCGCTATCTCATGAGGCCCTCTATGCGCTCCGCACATTCCGGCATGCATTTCTTCGAGTAGCTGAATGCCTTCGCGCTGACTTATGCATTTCAGAAGAGGTGCTGTTATTCCATTTTTGAACAACTGCTCTCCGATGATTGCGTAACCTTTCGCGCTGCTAGCCATTCTTTCGGCATCCTTCCTAGACTGCGGCTCGTAAGTCCCAGCTAAATAGGCGAATATCTGTGACCTCCAGTCATCACTGACGATAGCATGTATCGGGCTTGGATGTTCTTCCTCCTCTCTCACGGATTTTGCCGAAAGGACCTGATAGAACACATCTGATGGCAGCGGTAGATTTTGTGCTGCGGCTTTGGCCAGCTCGTCTGCCTCTGCGTTTTCGGCCCTTGGGATGTGACGCAAGGTGAAACCAGTGAAATATTTCTCCATTCTTCTGATTGCCGCCAGATACTTGGCTAGCTCTGGTTCTCTTGCAGTGAAATCCTTTTCGGCATGACCGACAACCACTTGGGAATCCGACTTGACTATGCATCTTCTCGCTCCGATTGCTCGAAGCTTTCGTAAACCTAGAAGCACGGCCTCGTATTCGGCAGTGTTGTTGGTTGTGAGGAACTGCAGCCTCGCGGCAAATCTGACCTTCGGTCCTCCTGGTGGTGTAAGGATCGCTGAGATTCCGGCTCCGGCCATTCCCCATGCGCCGTCACAATTTACTGTCCACACAGGCTCTTCGAATTCAAGCGTTGTGTCGAAAGCGGCGGGAGTCCAGTCTGCTATGAAATCCGCTAATGCCTGCGACTTGATTGCGGATCGGTGCTGGAAGTCGATCACGTATTCGTTGATCTCCGCCGCCCACTTACCGATTCGGCCGATAGCTTCGTTGTTGCGGAACAGGGCTTCCAATGGCTGAGCCGAAAGTACTATGATTTGATGGGACTGAAAGTAATACTTCAGTTTTCTAGAGGCCATTACTACTGTGTACGCTATCTTCTCCAGCTCTGAGTAGTTCAGTTTTGCACCCGAAAGGGCCTCGGAGACGAAATAGATTGGGAACTGTGTCATCCTGTTTTCATGCTCCTTCTCTTCCACCAGTACTGCGCTTACGGTGGTGTGCGATGCTGCGAGATACAGCAGGAGTGTCACTTCCGGCGACGGTTTGGACAGCGTGGTCAGTTTTGTCAAATACTCCTTTAGTTGCTGAAAGGCCTGCCGCTGCTCTTCCCCCCAATCGAAAGGGTCAGAGCTACGCAGAGTTCGGAAAAAAGGCAGCCCTCTTTCGGCGGACCTTGCGATGAATCTGTTCAAAGAAGCCAGCCTTCCTGTCAACTTTTGCACTTGCTTTCGGCTTGAGGGTGGCTGCATATTGATGATTGCCGCTATCTTGTCAGGGTTGGCTTCAATTCCCCTTGCCGATACTAGACAACCCAGGAGCTTGCCTTTCTTGATGCCGAAAATACACTTGTCAGGGTTGAGCTTCAGACCGCTCTTTCGGAGATTGCCGAAAGTGTCGAGCAAGTCCGCTTGATGATCTTCCTGTCTATCGCTCTTGACTACTATATTGTCGACGTAAGCCAACAAGTTTTTCTTTTGCTTTTGGCTTTCGAACACTTTGTCAGTCATCCTTGAGAAAGTAGGGCCAGCATTCCGCAGCCCCTCCGGCATTCGCCGATAGCAGTATGTACCTGTAGGGGTGATGAAACTGGTTTTCTCCTCATCGTCGGGATGAAGCCAAATCTGGTGATAGCCTGAAAAACAATCTAGCAGGCTCATTATTTCACAGCCAGATGCAATGTCGACCAGCTTGTCGATACGAGGCAAAGGATACGGATCCTTCGGGCAGAATTTGTTGAGGTCGGTGAAATCGACGCACATTCGCCATTTTCCGTTCTTCTTTTTCACCAACACGACATTCGCCAGCCATTCGGGATACTGGACTGGTCGGATTACTCCCGCATCGAGTAATCTTTGTACTTCGGCTTTCGCCGCATCTGCCCTTTCGTTTGACATTTTTCTCAGTTTTTGCTTTCTGGGCTTAGCGCCGCTTGCGATGTTCAAACTGTGTTGGGCGAGATCTCTGCTAACGCCTTGCAAGTCGCTTGCTGACCAAGCGAAAATGTCATCATTGCTCGCAAGGAAGGATGCCAAAGCGTTCCTTTCTTCTTCCGGCATGCTTGACCCAATATGCACGGCTCTTTCGGGCCTGGAGGCCGCGAGCGGGATTCTTATCGTTTCTTCGGCTGCCCCAACCTTGCATTCCGACGTGTTGACGATAGCGTGCTTTTCGGTGGTTGTTTGCAATTCGTCTTTGTTTGCCACCTCATTGATAAGGCTGTAGCCTGGGGTTGGTTTTCCCTCAATCCTTCTGGAAGCTTGCTGATCTCCATGTACGGCGATGATGCCGAAAGGGGATGGCATCTTCATGCATAGGTAGCTTTGCTTGATGATAACGTTGAACCTGTTGGTGAAACCTCTGCCGAAAATGGCAGTATACGGGTAATCCATGTTTACTATGTCGAATGTTAGTGTCTCAGTGCGGACTCTTTCCCCTTCGGCGAAGGATATAGGGATCTGCTTTTTGCCGATAGCATCGATCTTTCTACCTCCGAACCCGTACAGTGAATTACCGGCGGGGTCCAAACTGCGCCTGTCGAATCCCATTGCCTCGAAAGCTTTTACGAACAAAATGTCTGCTGAGCTTCCGGTATCAATCAGAATGTTGTGCAGAGTGAAGCCGGCCACGTTGGCTGTGGCGACGAAAGCGTCGCAATGCGGGTAGTCGCGGACTTTGAAGTCGGACTCGTCGAAACATATCGGCGCTAGTGACCAAGCTGGCCTGTTTAGTGGAAGCCTTGGTGATACTGTCTGGACTCTTCGGTGGTAGTCCCTTCTAGCTCTCTTGCTTTCGTGCTCTAGGTTTGATTCGCCCGTGATGGCGAAAATGTGCCCTCTTGACGGAAGGATGTTGTTGATTGCGCTAGTTTCATTTTCCACCTCCTGCACCTGCTGGAAACCCGGCTGTGCTTGCTGCCCCTGAGGTTGGGTCTGAGCCGGAAGCGCTGGCGGCGGCGCTGGCTGACGCTGATAGTGCATAGGTGACGAAACTGCCACCGGCTGTGGCGCGAAGACCGGGAGCTGATAACTCTGATACGCCGGATTGTACCAATGCAAGTTTTGGGGATGCATGTACTGCGGGTGATGCACAGGTGTGCTCGCGTAATTGCTGCATGCTGCCACCACAGCTGACGGGTCTTGCGAATTGTGGAAAACATGCTTGGAGCTTTCGGCGGAGGCTGACGTTTGATCCTTATCTTTCAGCTCTTTCGCCATTTTGCTGTATTTGCAATCCCGAGTGGTATGGCCGAAATTGCCGTCGCAAATGACGCAATATGGTGGCCTGGGTCCTCTTCCGCGGCCTCTACCGTCTCGGCCGCCGCGTCCTGTCCTTCCGCCGCGCCCTCCGCGGAACGGCTGATCGAATCCTCTTTGGGGATGAAAGTCGGGCATGTCTGGCCTCTCTGTGCCTGTTGCTGATTGCGTCGGTTCTTCTTGCAAATTGTTGATTGAACGAAATGGCCTAACAATCCTTTGATTCGGCACAGGCGCCGGGCGACTTGCTTTCGTCGCCTGCCTCTGCGTCTGGCGGGCGGCCTTGCGTCGCCGAAAGTCATCATCCGACCTGGCGTACGCATTCATCACGTCAAACAGTTCCTTGACATCTTTCGGCGGCTCCCTGGACAGATGAGCGGCGCACTGCCCAGTCCCCAAGCCTTCGATAGCTGCTGCGATCACCGCCGCTTCCGGCACATTCGGAGCTTGAGCTTTCAGCTGGATGAAACGTTTGAGGTACTCCGAAAGTGGCTCGTCGTCTTGCTGGGTGCAATTCATGAGGTCCCGCGTGGTCTTGACATCCGGTCGGAATCCTTGGAAAGTGGCCAGCAGCTCGGCTTTCAGCTGTGCCCATGAATAGATGGACAGTGGCTTGAGAGTGGTGTACCAATCGTGGGCCACGTCCTCGACTGCCAGGATGAGAGATTTTGCCAACGCCTGATTGTCTCCTCCTGCCGAAAATACAGCCGTCTCATAGCTTGCCAAGAACTTGCGTGGGTTCGCTTTACCGTCGAAAGTCGGAATGCGGGGCTTGTAATTGAGTGGCCACGGGTGAGCTTGCAACTCCCTCGAGAGTGGAGAGGTTTCGTCGATGGCGTTGCCGAGAGGTGGCGGTTGCTCTCGCCTTGGTATGCATACGTTTTCGTGTGCTATCGGATTTGGGTCCGCCCCGGCCCTTTGCAGCTCCTGAATTTCCTTCTCGAGTTGCCTCCTCTGCGCCTCGGCTCGCCGAATAGCGTTGCGAGTCTCGTCCTCTCTTGCTTTCGCAGCCAACTGCTGCTGCAGCTGGTCTCTTTGCAACAACAGCCTCTCGATTTCCCCTTGCTGCTGTGCCAGCGTCTTGATTGCTTGGGCATGTCTTGTGATTTCGTCATCGTCTTCATCCTCGTCCTCGAGCTCGTCGTCGACGTGCCCATCCGGCGTGCGTTCTCTGCCCGAAATCCGCTGATGCTGAGGCTGCACGTCCTGGCTCGTCGATGCTCCCGGCGGCGGCTGCGCTTCTATCGACAGAGCGCCGCCGAAAGGTGGCGGCTCTGCGACTGTGTTTGGTGGAACCTGGCTAGCTGGGACGGAAACCGCGATGGTGCCGAAAGCATCCTTTCTCGCGGCGATCATCTCCGGATTGTCGGCCGCTTTCGGCGCTTTCCTTGGCGGCATGGTAAGCTCGGGCGACAACCACGGTGGGCGCCAATGTTGTTTCAGGACCGGGTCCTTGAAACAGCGGGTTGTCGCACGAACGAAAGCGCAAAGCGAAAGCTGAAAGCGAACAGGGAAGTGGAGAAGTGGTAGAAGTGAACAGTGTTCCCCCCCTCCCTTGGGAGGTTGGGAGCTTTTTTATATTAATCCAGATCAATTTGAGAGTACAAGAATGCCCTTCCAACCACTCTGCTACAATTACAATGATGCCCTGCTCAACTACTCCATGGTTGTACGCCGCCTTTTCTGGCGCGAGGGGCATCATCGTAACTTCGCCATCTGGTGGGCCCAGCGTCCCCCGGCTCCTCTTCCTGGCCGGTGGGCCCGCTCCCTTTGACCCAGGCTTCCGTCGACCTGCGAAAACCTAAGGAGAACCAAAGTCATGAATGACGAAAACTCTCGCCGGAAACGCTGGGCTCCTTTCGCGCGAATGCTTCCTTTCGCACGAAAACTCCGTCCCACTCCGGTCATGCGGACCGGAGGCGAATGTCTGCTTCCGCGCGAATGCTTCCTTTCGCACGAAAGCTCCGCCTTCCCTCGGTCCGCAAGCCGAAACGCGTGCTTCCGCGCGAAAGCTTCCTTTCGCACGAAAGCTCCGCCTCCCTACTCCGGTCATGCGGACCGGAGGCGAATGTCTGCTTCCGCGCGAATGCTTCCTTTCGCACGAAAGCTCCGCCTCCCCTTGGTCCGCAGGCCGAAATGCGTGCTTCCGCGCGAATGCTCCCTTCCGCACGAAAGCATCATCATCTTTCGGTAAAATGCGGGTCGAAGGCGCCTGCGGTCTGGGTGCCGCCCCAACACTCCCTTATCAAATTATCATAATGTAAGGGTACCCCAAGATATTTAATAGGAAATTTTCCTATAGGACATGCAAACGGATGAGCAATATCATGAACTGCCTCATCCGACATATTTAAGGGAATGATCTCGCTCTTATTGAAGTTTATTCTCATACCCGAGATTTGCTCAAACCAAACTAAGATACCTTTCAAATTACGTAAGTGATCTGGGACACAATCTGAAAACAGGATCGTATCATCCGCATATTGCAAGGAGATAATACCACCTTCTCGAAAATCCTCCCCTAGCCCTTTTATCAAATTTTCCCTAGCACCTTTTATCAACATCCTAGTCAAGACATCACCTACTAGATTAAAAAGAAGGGGAGACAGCGGGTCTCCCTGCCTTAACCCCTTGCCTGTTTTAAAAAATTTACTCTCTTCACCATTAACTATGACACCCACCGATCCGAACTTAATGATCTTTTCTATCCACTTAATCCAACTAGAATCAAAACCTCTTGACTCTAAAATTTCAAAAAGAAACTCCCAGTGGTGCTAATTTGGTTGCTCGTTGTTGCTATTATCGTGTCTGCAGTCTGCACCATCATCTCATCGCAGTTGTATCGCTGTTGTCACCGTCGCAACCACACCATCGTCGCGGTCGCGCCATCACTTGATGCCTTACCTTGCTTCAAGCAGAGGCCATGCGTTGTGGCATTATTTTGGCTAAGGCATGGCCGCTTATAGCCGAGCAGTGTTGTTGCCTTGATAAGAAGCACAAAATAAGTGACAGAGAAACAAGGGAGAGGAAGTCAGGGAAAATTATGAACAACAGAGGAATAAGAAGAAGTTAAAGACCATAGAGAGATGAGAATACAAGAATCAAGATAAGAATGCTTTGGCCAGATATCGTGGGTACCATATAGATGCAAGTGGAACTGCGCAGGTGGGGCTAAAATTTTCGACCACATGCGGACTTTTTTTTTCACACAATGTTACCATCTTTAAAAATCATATTTTTGAAGACGGTTGCTTTAATGCATCGCTTTCTAAAATAGATGTATTTTTAGAGGCCATTTTCTTAAGAACCGTTTCTAAAAAGCGATTTTTTATGTCATCCGCCTCTATTATAAATAGGAGACGTTTACAAAAATTATCATTAGAAATACTACTAAAGCTACCTAACGAACTCGGCTAGGCACTAGTTCACTATTCTAAATAAAAAATACTTTCGAAATACCTCACTCGCGCATGAGCATAAAATTAGGAACCATTAGATGGGACACCTGGTGGGGCATCCACAACTGACCGACAGTTCCATGTATGTACACGATCTTGTGCCCCTAAGTGACGCCCTTCGTTTTTTTTCATGAGAATGTTATATGCTTAAACTTTTAGGTGTGACACTCATCGTCTATTGTTTGTTTAGGTTCTCTGATCTAAAGTTTAGCTAGTTTAAAATTTTGATCATTTTAGCTCACTTATGTGATCTAAAGTTTTTATAAAGTTAGCTAAACTCTAGAAATCATTATATGCCTCTTGTTTAGTGGCTAAACTTCAAGCCCTTGTTTGGATAAATTAAAGCTATTGTTAGCTAGAGCTAAAAATTACCTGGGATGTCTGAATACCATCTAGAATTAGCTCACTTAGATCAACTCTAAGAGACTCTTTATATCATCCTATATTGGTAGTAATAGAGATTTTGGTAAGAAAATCCCTCTAACAACTTATTCATTTGGATCTCCAAATATTAACATACCAATTCTAGATTTCTCGCTAACCAGAGATAGAGAGCGAAGTTGGCACTTTAGAGCACGCACAAGATATTGAGAAATCTATAATAGAGCGTGACAATATACTCATACGTTTATATATTCTCACCCTCCTACAATTTTTCATATCTTGTTCACACTATGAAGTGCCAACGCCGCTCTTTATTTTTGTTACATTTTATCTCTGCCAACAATTCTCACCCTCCAATCTGAAAACTTTAAAAATGTTATTGAAGGCCAATTTTTCCATCGAGATTTCTGTTCCTATATGAATAAAAAAGATATAAAGTGAAAGTGACTCTTAGAGTTGCGGAGTTGCTCTATGTAAATCGTTTTTATATTTTTAGCTGGCTACTTTTTTTCGACAACATAGCTGGCTACTTCAAGCTCCAACTAAGAGCAACTCCAACGATTTTGCATTTTTTGTTTGGCAAAATATGGTATTTGTCAACTCTCAAATTAATATGGCAAAGGTAAAAAGATTCAATCTCCAACGGTTTTGCATTTAGATTTGGCAAAACTAAAAATTATGCGCGCGAGAGGGAAATATCCCGCGGGAGTAGCACGCGAGGGCGATTGCCAAGCGAACCGCAGCTTGGCATATATGCCAAATATCACCCGGTATTTGCCAAGTTGCTAAAAATGCCAAACTCATTTGCCAAACCGTTGGATAGGAGTTTTTTAGATTTTTTTGCAAAAACAAGGGCCCTGTTTGGATCCCTCTAACTCAGCTAGAGCTAGAGCTATTTTCTAACTCTAAACTAACCCTGAACTAACTCTAGCTCTTGTGGTGTTTGGATGAAAGGGTTAGATTGACAATAAATGTATTTTTTCAATCATTTGATAGGATGGAGGTGAGAGAAAAATCATTTTTGTAGCGGTCCCAACTAAGGCCATGTTTGGATCCCTCTAACTCAGCTAGAGCTAGAGCTATTTTGTAACTCTAAACTAACCCTGAACTAACTCTAGCTCTTTTGGTGTTTGGATGAAAGAGTTAGATTGACAATAAATGTACTTTTTTCAATCATTTAGTAGGATGGAGATAGAGAGAAAATTCACTTTTGTAGTGGTCCCAACTAGAACTAGCTCAAATAATCACCTCTTGGTGGGGATAATTTTTTTGGATGAGTTAGATGCAACTAGCTCAAACTAGCCCTCATGTTTGGATACTTTAGGGCTAGTTGAGCTCCAAATAGCTCAAACTAGCTCTAGCCCTGGGATCCAAACAGGGCCAAGAATGCAAAGCCTATTTGCAAAACCGTTGGAGATGCTCTGACAATTGGCTTTTTAGTCCCATCTAATGCTTTCCCTTTATTTTCCTCTCAAGGTTGTGGGCGGTGGGTCAGGTACTACTGTTCTGGGCCATATGTAACCAAAAGCACCCTGGCCTTTTCCAAAGAAACGTCCAAAAGTTAGGCCCATTAGGGGGCCTCACACACGGCCACCTTATTCGTTGCAGCCAGGAGCCGCCGGCACGGAACCCGCCCCGGGCCCCGCGGAAGGTCTAGGCGTCTATCGTCTAGACCCCCAACTCTGACAGCGCCGTGGCAACCGAAGAAATCCAGGTATTGACCGAAGAAATCCAAGGGGAAATGGGCGGACTGGACCATAACGAATGAACCCGCTCGGCCACACACAGCTATGCCACCACCGTCGCGAGTCGCGACGCGCGGGCGGCCGCCGCTCTACGGCGACCGCGCCCCTGACGCGGAACGCTCCCTCACCGCAGCCGAGAGCAGCCTGCGACCTGCGCCTACGGCCCACCTGCCTGCAGACTGCAGTAGACTGATGATTAGAGCGCGTGCGCAGGAGTATAAAGCTAGCTCCGCTCCCCCCGGGGCCGCGGCCTCGGGCTGCCGCTGGTTCCTATCGCGTGGTGCGACCCGGGATCCCCTCGTGCTTCTCTGTCCCCTTCCTCCGCGCTGAGGGGGAGGACCCCGCAGATCCCATCGAAATTCACGGCCGACCGAAACCCAAGCCGGCCATCCCCGGCGCCCGGCGACGACCAATTCCTCCCTGGTACTGCATCTCTCTGTGTCTCTGCACCTTGTTGCTATCCATTTCCTCGTTTCAAGCAATCCGGCGTTCGAGTTCGGCGTTTTTGGGTCGGTGACTAGGCGACGCTCGGTTCCCGGCCGAATTTGTGTCTCTAGGATTGTTAGTTGGTGGTTTACAGGGTTAAGCTAGTTGGTGGTTTCCTGGGTTATTAAGCGATTTCTCTGAGCTAAGCAACCATGATGAGGTGGTTTGGTGTGTTTCGCCGTGAGTTGCTTGATCACTGTGAATCTAGTCTGGCTGGAGGTTCAACTGCTTGCTGGCCATGGGTGGCCGCATCAGGGAATCACAGAGGCTGATGAATTTTCGCTTTTAGTTGTATGTAGAAATGGGAACTTTGTCTGGGAATCTTAGGCATCGAATCTTGGTATTCCCTCTAGGTGGATCATGGATATACTTCTCTTTGCAATTTATGCTTCCCGCTTCCTTGCAAAGGGAATTTGTGTTCATGAGCACATGCATGTAGAACTGCCAAACATGGCAGGCGCGATTCTTCTGAATTCATGATATATCTGAATAGGGAAGTGATATGTAATCATGAAGGAAATATATAATGTTTTATGCGATGTATTGATGATACTTTGCAGAAGCAGAGTAACTTTTTTTCTGGTGCAGTTTTATGGTTCATTGATTGGTGGAGCCATAGACAACCACTGGCTACTTGTTTGAACATAAACTGAACTGCATAAATGATTGACTTGGAGTCCAAACCACGTTAGTTCATCTAATTCCTTACTGGCCAGAAATGGGAATCTTTTATTTGTCATGTGCATGCTGGGACATACATGCACATACATGCTGTGCAATACGGCATAGACAGTTGCGTGGCAGTTTCGGTATATCTCGGCCTGAGTAGTAGGATTCGTTTGGATAATTGGGTGCAAGGTGATAACTTCTGCAATAATTGTTGTATCTGATGGAGTGTCGCAACCATTGCAGATGCCCTGAAGGCATCAATTGCCTTGAGAGCTAATAGTTTGGTTTCTGAGTGGTTGAGTTGTGTAATCTGGGTGGTTGTTTCTAGATGGTCTTCCTAATTGGAGCTGGGATTTAGTGAGCTGCAAGCTGTTGGACCTGCGGAATAGTTGCTTTATTTGATGGTGTGTCTAAACTTGCACACATCTTGAGTGTTGAGATTTTATGGCAAAATGGAAGTTTGTCGCTGCTCATTAGATGCTCAGCCACACAGGCACAGCCACGTGTTGGCGACTGTGCAGCTTCATGCATAGTCACAGTGAAGATGAGATAACAGTTAATTTTGGGTGTGTGTTTGTGACTCTTATGTGTTTCCCACTGATATGCATGGCAGAAGGTGATGTCATGTCCCCTACCAGCAGATTATTGTTGTGCATGATTTTAAGCTTCTGATGGAACTGAATCAATGTGACTGCGTTTCTTTCAAGTAGAGTATGCTAACTCTTAAATCTTAGATAGTATGCTTACATCTGATCAGTATTGTTGATTTTTTTTTTGCAGTTCTCGTTCCTCCTACCCTTCATGATGTTTAGATAATCTGCCGTGCTGGGTTTTTAGCCCTGTTTTGAATTTTTAAATTGAGCTAAGGATTCAGTTTTAGTCTTGAAAGATGAATGGTTCAAGTGGTTCCCAAGGGTATCATGTCAATGGAGAGAAGAAGCAAGTGCATCATGTTAGCCGACCCATTCTTAACAATGGACCAAAGCACCGTCCATTGACCCTCATGAGGCAATGCCGTGGTGTAGCATGTGTAGCAATTATCCTGTCAACAGCATTCCTATTGATAGTTTACTTGGCTCCTATTACTACTTTTGTTGTGCGGCTGTTCAGTGTGCATTACAGCCGAAAGGCGACTTCCTTTCTATTTGGAATGTGGTTATCTTTATGGCCATTCTTGTTTGAGAAGATAAACAAAACCAAGGTTGTCTTCTCTGGTGAAAATGTGGCTCCAAAAAGGCGTGTATTGTTATTTGCTAACCACAGGACCGAGGTTGACTGGATGTACTTGTGGGATCTTGCATTGAGGAAAGGCCATTTAGGATATATCAAGTACATACTTAAGAGCAGCTTGATGAAGTTGCCTATTTTTAGCTGGGCATTTCACATTTTTGAGTTTATCCCGGTAGAACGGAAATGGGAGATTGATGAAGCAATTATTCAGAACAAACTATCAAAATTTAAGAACCCCAAAGATCCTATCTGGTTGGCAGTTTTTCCTGAAGGCACGGATTATACGTAAGGCATAATTATCTTTGAAATTCATTGTTTGTGTATTTGTATAATCCACATTCATGATTGAGTCTGTACTTAACCACAAAAAATTAATGTCTCAATTTTTCATAGTTACTGATTACCGATCTAAACATTAAATGTGGTCCTTTTTGAAATTGATCCTGTGTATTACTTTAAAAAATGTTTGTCGCTCTATTCAATGCGCATGGTTCTTCCTCTTTTCCTATATTTTGTTGCTGATTGCTGATTCTATCTTAGTGAGAAGAAATGCATCAAGAGTCAAGAGTATGCTTCGGAACATGGTTTGCCTAAACTAGAACATGTCCTCCTTCCGAAGACAAAGGGGTTCATTTGTTCTTTGGAAGAGCTGAGGAGTTCCTTAGATGCAGGTGAACACCCTTTCCCCCTACTTGTTCGTACACACATGGTACGTTTGCTATCATGATGTTGTGTGGCACTATTGCTCAAGGATTTCTTCGTTTTTACTTCTTGGCAGAATCTTTATGAACAAATAACTGTAAACCTACAATATATATCCATTACATTAATGTTAATTGTGAAAAATATTTATTAATTCTCTGTCAAACTGTTATTCTCTGGAGTATGTTATAAGCATTTTTAGAACCCATGAAGTTATCTGTGAAAATTGTTCACTCTCTGTAAATTGTAATACTTTTTTTTCCTTGAGTATGCTAGAATCATTCTTAAAATCTATGAAATTTCTTAAAAAGTTTACGTTTAGCAAATACATGGGTTATCAATTCTTGCTATAGAATGAAAAATGGTCTTCACTGTTTTAGGTATCTAATAATATTTTTTTTGAGGGAATGTAATTATAATTTGAGTTAATACCGGTGTTGTACAAATGTACAGTCTCTGTGTGGTCCAATAGACCAGTACATACTTGCATTCCCAAAATATCTCATCATTGTACTGATCAAAACAACTACATAGAGGATAGGACCACATATACTTGAATTCCATGTAACATGAAACATAACTGCAGCTGTACCTATTATGATTTCAATCCCCTAGCTACTTTGTAGTTTTTGAAGCTTTTTTTCTTCTGATTCTTATGTACCGCAATGTATTTTGACTAAGGTTCACTCTATTATTTGACTCCTGAGCCCCGACATTCCATCCTTGCAGTTTATGATGTCACAATAGCATACAAGCATCGACTGCCAGATTTTCTGGACAATGTGTATGGCGTTGATCCTTCTGAAGTCCACATCCACATCAGAACGGTTGAGCTCCATCACATCCCCACATCAGAAGAGAAGATAACAGAATGGATGATAGAGAGGTTTAGGCAGAAGGACGAGCTCCTGTCAGATTTTTTCATGAAGGGTCACTTTCCTGATGAAGGAACGGAAGGAGATCTATCGACGCCGAAGTGCTTGGCAAACTTTTTAACAGTAGTAGGCTTGACGGTCATCTGTTTGTACCTAACTCTCTTCTCATCTGTGTGGTTCAAGGTCTATGTTGTAGCAAGCTGCGTTTTCCTCTCATTTGTTACCTATTACTCCATACTACCACCCCAACTGATAGGTTCACTGGAGGGTGATGTCAAGTTCAAAAAGGCTGTGTAGATGTCGATGTAACTTGCGATGGAAACTGTATATCCGCAAATTACGTTTACTGCTGGAATTTTCTGCCTTGTGCCATTTAGGCCTTGTTCGGTTCCTTCAAAACGGAGCAATTCCGATCAGATTGATCTCATCCGATTTTAAATTTTGTACGTAGTAAAATAGTCGTTCAGTTAAAGTTTGGTTCCAGACAGATTGATATGCCCCGATTTGAATTTAGCTTATTTCTTATGCTTTAAGATCCGGATTTGTTCTCCACTTTTTACGGTCAGGAACGAAAACAATCATATCAAGTGAATCCCTTTGGTTCAGTCATTCTCGGTTTAGAATAGTTGAACCCTATTCTAATTTGACGGAAGCGAACAAGAGCTTAAGGTTCCCTTTCTGCAGTAGGAGCGTATGGCGATTTTTTTTTGTGCTTCATCAGTGTATGAGGGCCCTTATCTGAAGGCAGTGAAGTAGTGAGCTGGTGAAGTGTACTCTGAGCTACCATGGGTCCATGGTACAGGTTTTAGTTCAAACGGATGCCTTGCCTGAATCTGAATTACCACGAGCTAGTCTTTCTTTCTTTTCTTTTCATTTTTGGAATAATGTGAGCTGATCTTTTTCCGTTCTAAAGATTCAAGGAACCAGTGGACCTCGTTGTAAAGGTAGGTTCGGCAAAACTTAAATGTGAAGCAGCAGCAAATGTATTATATAACTTATTTAATTTGACTGATACACACAAACAACAAAGTCGTTGTAGTATAGTGGTGAGTATTCCCGCCTGTCACGCGGGTGACCCGGGTTCGATCCCCGGCAACGGCGTTTTTTCCCACTGTTTTAGTTTTGTGGTCGATATACTCCGATAGTTTTTATGCACTATTTATGCGGTCGATATACTCCAATGCAACGACCCCCGGCAACGGCGGTTTTTTTTTTTGCACTGTTTTAGTTAGTTTTGCCGTCGAGATATACTCCGATAGTTTTTATGCACTATTTTAGTTATTTATGCGGTCGATATACTCCAATGCAATAGTCACGTTACGCTACTGTTTTTCCACGTACGCATACCAGTGCTTCATGGTCAGAGAAGTCAGAGCATGTCCACATCTCAATTCAAGACAGAATCAGTCGTGAAGATTACAATGTCTGGCAGGTCCATTTTACTTTGAAAACCACGTGTAAGGCAATACAGATTTTTGTGTGGCAACTGGCAAACAATCCCTCAATGGTCATCAGGAAGAAAAAAAAAATACCTGTGCAGAATTGGCATTTCTTCAGTAAAACCCTGTGCCTACTGGCATTTCTTCGGCATTTCCAGTGAAAACTAACGAACAATGGTAAGTTAAACTTGCGAGAATCTCGGGTGGTAAGTAAAACTAACGAACAAAGCTCTGACTATGCAGTTATCCAAACGCCGCATAGTTGTACTGCTCGTTTGTAGCAGAACGCTGAGGCATCCCCGTACGCCTCAATCTGATGAGTGGTGACCCTCCCGGCTAGCGAGGGCAGGTCGCCGTGGACGGCACGCGTGCTCCCAAGAGGTTTGAAACGCCTCCGGATGACGGCGCGTGTTAGGATCTCATGGATAAAACCTGAAGAATCGAGCGATAGCTGATAATCTGGAAGGGTAAGGCGGAGTGAGAGTGAGAGCGGAAGAGAGGAACAGATAAAAGTTAACGGCTTCCCTTTTTTTTTTCCCCCACCGCTACAGGCGAGAGAACGGCATGCACTCATGCAGAGAGAGATCTCAACCCTTCAGGTTGTTGTCAAAAAAAAAAAGAAAAAAAAAAGCCTTTCAGGCGTTTTCAGCACAGTTTTGGCCATCAGAAGAGACATTCAGACTTGCATTCGTCCTGAACCCGTCAGCCGTCACGATGAGGTTGGACGAAGCTTGCACCCGCCACTACCTTGACGCCTTGGTTCACATCGTAAAACAAACTCGACACGCCAAAGCTCCATCCGTCCCGCGCCGTCCACCCGTAGAAAGCTCCACCTCCCCTCCACATCGATCACCTCGCCTCGTCCTCGTCCCGCGCGCGCTCTTCGTCGACTCCGCCTGCTGCCAGTAGCCAGCGCGCCACTCCCTCGACATCGCCGGGCGCCAAAACCTCCGCCACCCCGGCCGCGCGGCGCCCTCCCGTATGGAGGAGGAGGAGGACCGCGCCACGGCCAGTGTCCGCGTGGACGGCGCGCCGGCGGAAGCCACGCTCGGCGACGGGGAGCTGCGGTGGCGCCGCGCTGCTGGCGGGGCCGGGGCGGAGCGCGCGCTGTCGCTGGAGCGCGAGGTGCTCGGGGTCCAGGTGAGGGGGAAGGAGGTCGTCGTCAGGGCCTTCGTGGCGGCGGCCGCGGCGAGGACGGTGTCGTGCGCGGGTGCGGGCGCGGCCACGGCCGCGGGAGGGAAGCGGCGCAGGAGGGACTTTGTGCTCGAGATGGCGGACGGCGAGGGCGCCGCCGTGGCGTGGGGCGAGAGGCTCGCACGCTGCCTCGACTCCTTCGGTACGTGTGCTTTCGCTGCTCATCAATCAGGCAGGCAGTCAGGCTAGATGGAAACTAGTAGTTCCCTGTTTTAATTTCTACAGACTTTCAGTGTAATCAATGAAAGATCAACACCAGCTAGCTAATCACGCCTTGTGATGTGATGAAATTTCACCCACAGGCCGGCCCAAGAGATTGTTCGTCTTCGTCAACCCCTTCGGCGGCAGGAAATGCGCCCGCAAGATCTACGACACGGAAATCAAGCCTCTGTTTGAAGCTGCGGGTGTGAGCATCACAGTGCAAGGTTCAGCATGTAAATAAATGTGGATTGCTTCTCCATGAAATTTTGCCCAAGTACTGTAGGAGTAATGTTTCCCCATGTTGTTGGGTTATACCGATCCGTTTTGTTCGTGATCTGTTTCAGAGACCGAGTACCAGGGGCATGCCCGGGAGGTGGCGTCTTCCCTCGACCTCGCGGAGTACGACGGCGTTGTCTGCGTTAGCGGTGACGGCGTCCTCGTGGAGGTTAGTGATAATCACCGTGTTTGCGGCCTGGTGCCTGAATTTTTTTAATAAGTACTCTCTCCGTCCCTAAATAAGTGTCGTTCTCGCTTCCCGAGAAAAAGTTGCCGACAATTATATATTAAAATATATTAATATTTATGCTAATTAATTAGTATCATCGGAAAGATCTTTACATCTAGTTTTTTAACAAAATTATTTGGAAATATAAATATTGTACATATTTTCTACAAATTGAGTCAAACGCGTGGCACGCACACCAACGACGACACTTATTTAGAGACGGAGGGAGTAGATAACGTGTGCTCACAGCTGGCATGACAGGCTTTCAGTGTAAGCGCTGACTTGCTATTTCCTCATCCTTATTTTTACTACTACTAGCTAAATCTAGTTGACTTTGACTCCATTCTGTTCATCAAACTTTACTGAGCTCGTCTGGAATACGGCTGTTTAAGCAAAATCCAAAACCGTGCGAATTCATTCTCAGCTGTTCCCCGGTCAACATTGTTTGCACTTCACGTCATACCCATTCCTCGTCCTTACATTACAAGTGCCTTCCAAAAATTTCGTGAAGGAATAGTATATTATGTGCAAACGTGCTGTTGCTAGGAAAAATATTGCTCGGAAGTGATTGCTGCAGCAGCACCACAACCACTCCTACAGTTATTGTTTATGTTCTGAAGAAAACTAGCAGCCACAGCCGCAACAGCCGGTGGAATAGCAAAGCCGAGCAGCCTGTTAGATAAAACGTGCTTACAACTCTCATACCATGCTGTCTCTCCGTTTGAAAAGAGTTGGAATTATTTTTCACATCAGGTTCATTTTTTTTCTTACGCTGTGGTTTCGGATGTAGGTAGTGAATGGAATTCTTCAACGGACAGATTGGGAGGAGGCAATAAAAGTGCCTATCGGGGTAGTTCCAGCAGGTACGGATAATCTTACACCCTCAATTCCAAATTATTCTAAATTATAAGACGTTTTGATTTCTCTAGATGTATACTAGTTTTTACTATGCACTTAGATATACACTATGTTTATATACATAGCAAAAGAAATATATGTTTCTAGAAAAATCAAAACGTCTTATAATTTGGAACAGATGGAGTACCAGTTAAAACACTAGTAAGCGATCAAACAGATCTTGTGTGCAGGTTCAGGAAATGGCATGGTTAAATCACTTCTGCATGCTGCCAGTGAGAAATACTCAGTTTCAAATGCTGTATTTGCCATAATCAAAGGTTATTTCTCTAATTTCTTCCCCCCTATCATGCTCAAACCTATGTTAAGCATGGAGATTTCCAATGGAGAGAAGGAAACATGAATTTCTTGGTGTTCAGGTCACAAGCGGTCCTTAGATGTCTGTACCATTTTGCAAGGGGACAAGAAATTTTTTAGTGTCTTGCTGATGACCTGGGGTATGGACTTGATAAAACAGTCAGATTCTAATGCGACTTTTTCTTCTTTTTATCTGATTAACTTTAAAATGTCTCAGGTTTGGTGGCCGATATAGATATCGAATCTGAGAAATACAGATGGATGGGAAGTGCACGCTTCGACTTCTATGTATATGCTCAACCATTGCTATTTCTTGACAGTTATTTATCTTATCATCTATGAAATGCCTCTTAGAGTGTGATGCTTGACAAATTTGCACGGTTACGCTTTCATCTAAATATATCTACTCCTATGCTATTTTTTTGTTGGTGTACCTAGGCCTTCGATTCATGTCCTTTCTTTTTCTGAATCTTTTCCAACACTTTGCTACTGGCATCATTTACACTTGTTATTAGTTATGACAAGTAATTACATGGCTTGGTCGTATAGGATCAATTCTAGCTTCAGAATTCACCTTGTGATCTTTTGAAAAAAAGAAAGTCACCTTGTCGTTTTGTTTTCTTTGCTGTTACGGAAATGACGCCTAAAGTCTTAACAAAGCTCTTGCCTTGTTTTAGGCTCTGGTGCGCATAATGAACTTGAGAAAATACTGCGGAAGTATTCAGTTCGTGCCTGCCCCAGGCTACGAGGCATATGGAGAACCCATCAAGCAAGTCAAGAATTCTATTGTAGAGCCTGTGGAGCAAAATGGAAAATCTCATCAGTGTTCTTATCCAGGTCCTTCAGTCAAGTTTCAAGCTTCAGATTGTAGATTTATTGATGGCCCATTTGTTGGAGTTTGGATAAACAACGTGCCATGGGCTGCTGAGGATGTAATGGCAGCTCCAGAAGCAATGGTAATATTTTGTCAAGGGTGTCCGTTTCCTTTCGAATTTTGAAACCTAAAAAAAACAACTCGACCCGGGGGTGGGGGTGGGGGGGGGGGGGGGTTGAGAAAAGGCTCTGAAAGCAGGTTGCCCAGGACGTGCCTGCAACGGGGCCTTTTTTCCCGTGCAACCCAGGATTTGAACCCTGGTTGGCCGCCTATTGATGCATTTGCTAATTTTGAAACCTGGCAAAGCTAGTTTTTTACTCACCAAATGAACTTCAGAAAATGTTTATACAGAACTACGGTTCTCAAGATTAAAACACTTTTTTTCAGTTTCTACTTTTTTATTATGACAATGGTATTGCAGTTTTGCTGTATGGTGGAATGGAATATTCAGGACAAGCATTAAGAAGTAGGCAAAAAAGTTTAAATGTATGCTTGGACCATCAGAATGATGAGTGATTCTGCATGGTTGCTATAGAAATCATTATGTGCGTTTGTTTTGGTTGGGTTGTTTCATCTTTAATCACAGGCAAGTCGATTTGTTAGTAGGCTCTTCCTCTATTTCCTCTTCTTCTTAATATAATGATACACAACTCTCCGACGTGTTCAAAACAAAAATCATTGTGTCATATATTTGAGTACTCAGTTCCATACTTCCATTTGCTTCTGGATTTCTTTTTATCAGTCTTGATTTAATATATTCGATATAAGGAAGTTGAATGTTGTGATTGTGGATTTGTGGTGCAGTTCTCAGATGGCTATATGGATGCAGTCATACTCAGAGATTGTCCAAAGGCTGATCTTTTAGCTCTATTGATGAGGATGAGCGATGGCAGTTATGTCAAATCACCATATGTTACATACCTCAAGGTTAGTTTCTCTCATCCACTGACATTACAACATTGCAACTTACAGTGACGTTGTCCTAATGTTGAATAAACCATATTAAGTTATATTTTGACTGAATATTCTGATGTTGGATGGTAAATAAGCCAGTTCAACTTATGTCTTATTGTCAGTGAAGCACGATTAATTTATCGTGATTCAGGTCTTTCATCTCTTCTCAATTGAATAGTACATCAGTATCAAGACACTTACAATTTAATAAACGATGCTGCAGGTGAGATCTTTTCAATTATCACCAGGCCAGCTTGTTGAGAACCCCAAAAGGGGTGGCATTATAGACGTGGACGGCGAGGTAATTGCTAGAGGAAAAGGAACGTATGGCAAACACCACCACCATCAAGATGTGATGGCTTATGGCCATCCTATTCAGCTGACAGTGCACCAAGCATTGGCTACCATATATTGCCCTGACAAAATTCGCTGAAGAATATCGTTGAAGGAAAATGCTGAAATGGAGAGCACCGAGAAATGGACCTTACAATCCCCACCCCACCCACCCACACACCCACACATACCAATGAAACCATAATTTAGAAAACATTTGCTAGACGAACTATGGCATTCATGTATGTCAGAACAAAACCCCAAAATGACCCTTTCTGCCCTTTCTACTCTCTTAGGTTAGTTTGATCATGTCAATTGAGTATAGGTGCAACTGTTCATATATCTGCACAGTTACCTAATTATATCTTGGCAACGTATGCTATACAAACTCTCTTCTCATACAAACTATACAAACTACGACCACCACCGTTAGATCGTCATCCGATGGCTGCAACCAAGGGTGGGAATCATTAGCAAATAGGCCCCCCGGCCGCTGCTGCGCTCTGCTGCCGCGCCCTGCTGCCATGATGACATACGTTGATAATGATTCCCACCCTTGGTTGCAGCCATCGGATGACGATCTAACGGTGGTGGTCGTAATTTGTATAGTTTGTATGAGAATGGAGTTTGTATAGCATACGTTGTCTTATATCTTTCGGCCATTATACATTTATTCTGAATGTACTAATGATCTATTTTGATTCAAAAATATTGAAACACTTAATTTCTTCATAATTTATCTAGTGACCAAGATTTTGAGAGCTGCTTAAGAGATCTTTGGCATAGGGAGAAAAACAGCAGAGGCAATATGATCTATTCACCGTATTCTCTCTCGCGAACCATGAAAATAAATATTTCAATGGCTGCAGTGTCCAACGAGAACCATGAAAATAAATATTTCAATGGCTGCAGTGTCCAACGACAAAGAACCACGATTTCATAATAGTGGCATATTTCGGAGTTGACTTTCATAATGGTAGTGGGCATATTTCGGAGTTGACAATGTCCATCAGCATGTTATATGATTGAACAGTGTCCCTAAGCAAAATTTGTCTTGATATAATTAGTAAAAATCTATCACAACTAAAAGAAAAGATAGCAGAGTAACTTGATAGGTATTGAATTGGAAATAAACAAATAAGGCGGGGAAGCAAAGATAAACAATTTTAGTTAACTATATGCTCCCAAATTTATCCATGAGTTCAATACTTATCTCGTTAAAAACAATTAATCCCTCTTAACAAAATTGATAACACGTGTAGGAACATTGTGAGTGCCCTAAGCATAATGAGAAACGGAATGGAACCTCCAAGTTGCCCTTGAAAAGGATGATCACATGTCTACAGTTCTTTTATCCAAAAGGAACTAGAGAGCTACAGAGTAACTAGAACATCACCCCACAGAACACTAGTGACATCAGTTACAAATTTGAACGTAAAGGGGAAAAAGTAATAAAACAATAGAATAACAGAATAGGTTCCAGATTGGAGGAACCGACGTGCAAGTAATCGCCATTCGCCAGACTGTCGCTGACGAGCCTGGTAGCCTGGAGAACACAAGTTGGAGCTGTGGAGGTTGGCAATCCAATGCGAGCGGCAATTGGCCAGAACATCTTACAGTGAGGACAAGGCCCTAGTGACAATGGAGCCAAGGTGGAGAGGATGTCGAATTGTGAGATGTGCCTGAGGCACTCCGCGTCTCCACCCGTAACATGCCGCGGAACAGTGGAAACGAAGTCGCTGATCAGCTGATCAACTGCTGCAGACGATACAAAATAAGACTAGTTGAGTACTCCATCTCAATTATAAGTTATTCCAAAAATTTTGGAGAGTCAAAAAATTTCTAAGTTTGATCAAAATTATATAATAATATAATAATATTTATAATATCAACCAAGTATCATTAGATTCTTTATGAGTTATATTTTTATAATATACATATTTGATGTCTTTGTATTTTTCTCTATGATTTTGGTCAAATTTAAAAAAGTTTTGACTCTCCAAGATTCTTGGAATGACTTATAATTTGTAATCAAGGGACTAGTTGTTACGTGAGAAGAAAAATGAAATATTTCAAACACCAAGTATTTATACACGGTACTTACTATGTTTGAACAAAACATTCTGTAAGCACTGGTGAAGCCAGAGCTTGGCTTTCACCTTTTAGTTGCAGAATGGGCGCGCTTCATCTAAATGCCTTCCTGCGGATATGGGCAATCTTGGGCCAGCTTTCTCCATCAGGTGCTCGGCAGCTCTCCTTCAGGAGTTCACAGTTCCATATACATATGCTTTTGAGGGAGGATGGTAGATCTGGTAAAGATGATATATTGGGGCATCTATAGATATCGAGATTCTCCAAACTAGAGAGGCACTTCAGGTTTCTTGGTAGGCACTTCATTTCACACTTACATAATCTCAGATGCTTGACTGATGAGAAACTTGCAGACTCTTCAAACGTAACTGATGATTCCTTGCAGTTTTCAAGAGAAAGATACGTTGGGACTGTAAAACCTTCTGCCATGAGCATGTGGTTTAGCAACTCGATGCTACTAACAGTGAGTGATCTCTGGACAAGGAACCGTGAGATGCACTCAACAGAGAGCTTTGGAACCTCTTGCAAATGTAAGACCTCGAGATACAGGGAAGACAAGCCTTCAAGAAAGCACAGATCGGGGAAATTACTCAGTGACAATGTTTTAAGTGAGGTCAGATGGGCAATCGACAAGGAAGGGGAGCTTCTGCAACCAAACATACTAAGGTCTTGCAGTTGTGGCAAGCCATTACTGAATGAATCAGCTGCAAGCATACAATCAAATATGCAGAGGCTAACAAGGGACAACGGTAAAAATTCTGCTCCACGTGCCAGCTCTAAACAAGGGCAGAAAATAAATCTAGATTCTCTGAGAGATGCAGCAGCTCTTAAACCACCTAATGATCGGAGACACCAACAAGATTTGATGAAGAAGTAGTCAAACTTTGTCAAATGCTTAAATACCTCTTCTGACGGAAGTGCAGTTAAAGTCATAATCTTATTTAAAGTTAACCTTTTCAATGAAGCCAGGCCACCAAGGCAAGCAGCTAAAGCTCCATCTGTAATACTGCATGAGTCAAGGTCAAGACGCCGAAGCCCTGATGCTGGAACCAGTGGCAGTGCAATGCTCCTTCCATAAATGAGCCTCATCCTCTGTTCTTGGCAACATAGCCATGCCCTGATGATATCTTCTTTCACAAATAATACATCTCTCTTTTCATGTAGAGGATCCATTTTTATAATTCGGAGATGTTTTGATTGTTAGAATACTTAGGGATAATAGACTCGGGATTCAAGGCGAACAGCAAGTGTAGTAGTGCTTAATATGCATAACAATAGAAGTAAAAGACAAAAGGGGTTAGAGTTACAACCATCTCCGCCCTTGGAGCTAGATCCAGCGTCCGCCATGGAGTCGAGGAAGCCGGGGCGGTGAAGAGCACGTCGTAGCAGAGGAGGGAGCAGTCGGGGTCGAGGCAGTGACGGCGGAGGAGGACTTCCCGTCACTTGCTGCGAACCCTAGATCGGATCAGGGTTTGGGGTGTCGGTGGGGGGGTTTCTGGCGGCTCAGACGAACCTCGTGCCTTGTGCCTTGGCCCCCACCTCCCTTTTATATCCCGCAGTGTGACAGGGGCCCTCCAACCATTAATGGGTTGGGCTCCCCGATCAGGAGCGGATCAAGTTAGATAAAGGGCCGTTGGGCCCAGTAACTAGGGAGATCAATACTAACATTGATATGTCATCATCGATCAATGTCGCCAACTGCTTCAGAGATGAATGTTCTTCTAATAGTACACTCCTAATACGTGATCCAGAATCCACCTCCCATAACGATGCAAGTTTAGATGCCAGGTAGTCGTTAATCATGTTTTCCCTCAGATCATGCTGTTCGAGCTCCTTTTTGGTGATAAACATGAGCAGCGGGCACCTGCGAATTGATAACCTTGTAAGGCCAGCTGGAAGACAGGATAAAGTCTTAAAATTCGGAACGTTATCAATTGTCAGATTAGAGCAATGCCAAAGGAGCTTAGAATCAAGTGGTAGGCCTTCTAACACACTACAATTAGCAAGCTCGAAAGACTCCAAACTCTCAAAGTAGGAATGCTCATGAAGCCAGCTTGGATATGAGCCAGATTTGTAACCACTGACTGTGAGCCCACTCAGTTGAGGCGGTGGTTTCAGACCTTCTAGAATATCCAAGTGTAAACTATCTTCCGCATCCATATCATTCTCGCCACTCCAGACAAGCTTCAGCTCTTTGAGACAATTTTTCTGGTATAGCTTTGACTCCAAGGCTTCATCCTTTCCGGTGATATTCTCAAGGTTTTTTATTGTCAAACAGCCAGCGAGTTCATTCAGGTCCTTCAACTGTCGCAACTCACATCCCTTGTTCTTATCCACAGAAAATTCATTCAAGTGTTGGAGCGAAGTAAGCTTGCCTATATTGGGAATTTGGCAAAGGGGTCGTTCATACAACCTATCTCCGTAGAAATTGTCATACCCTTCAAGACGATGTAGCTTACTTAAATTGCAGAGTTTGTTGGGCAAACTTTGGACTTTGTCATTTAACAGAAGAAATTGTAAGTGATAGAGAGTACATAATGATTTTGGGAACTCAGAAACTAGTGTCCTGATGAGGTTCAAATACCGAATGTGCTTCAGCTCACCAACAGATTCAGGCAACTTGCTGCTGTTGTAAAATGACAAATATAATACACGCAACTTCTTCAGATGCTGCAGTATCTTATCAAAAAGATCACTTCCGTCATCAATTAGTGGATCGATGCAGATAACAGTACGTAGATGATGTAGCTTGTGGATAATTTGTCTATGCTTTTCCATACTCTCAACACGAATGGATAGATGTCGAATAGTGCATGGTATTTCTGTCACCTTATCATCTTCTAATCTGAAGCAGTCTTCTATAGCCAGTGACTCTGCCAAATCATGAAGGAGATCGTGCATGACATACCATGAACCCATATATCTTTCAGAAACCAACTGAAAGAAAGATCCACAGACCATCTCATTGAAGTATTCAGTTGCAACATCTTCCATTCTCCTACTCGGTTTGTACGAATCAACAAGGCCCTCTGCAACCCAAAGATGAACCATCTCATCAATGTTGTACTTGTGACCTTTTGGAAATAAGCTGCAATACAGAAAGCACCTCTGTGTACGTGGATCTAACTTCTCGTAACTCCACAGCAGAGCTCTCCTGGGCTCGCTTAAATTGTCAATCTTTAGAGTAGCATTCCATTCACTCGCATCCTTTTTCCTGCTCAACCGGGAACCCAGAACTTTTGCTGCCAGTGGAGATTGTCCAAGCCTTTTAGCAATCTTCTCTGCAGTCTGTTCTAGCTTCAGCCGCAACAGTTGGTCTTCAATTTCTACTCCAGAGAAGGCATGATGTTTGAAGAGTGCCAAGAACTCAGCGTCTTCCATGTTACTCAGACGAATGACTTGCTTACAGCAAAGAGCAGCAGGGAGTGTGTCCCGTCGAGAAGTTATCAACACTTTGCTTCCCGCCTGCTGAGAAATTAGAGGAGCTACGAGTTGCTCCCATTCTGTCTCATTGTCAGATTCCTGAAACCAGACATCATCCAACACAAGAAGAAATTTTTGCGACTTTTCCAGTATGTCCTTTAACCTATAGTGGAGAGTGTCAAGACTATCAAGACGTGGGCACTCTCCCTTTCCTGCACACTCGATAATCTCCCGCGTGTGCCGATGTATATCAAGCTTGCGCGAAATGCAGACCCACATCCTGACATCAAAATATTCTTCTACGCTCTTGTCATTATAGACGTACTGTGCCAAGGTAGATTTTCCCATGCCTCCGGCTCCAACAATAGCCAAACCCGAAAATCTAGATGAACTTGCCTCAGGAGCTGTCGACTTGTTGAGAAGAATATCCACTACATGATCACGATCTTGGTCACGACCGAACACCTTTGAAGTGGGAAGTGATGTCGTTGGGACGGGAGGGGTAGCAGTTGTTGATACAGCAGGGATAGCAGCTGGCAAGCCAAGAAGCTCACGGAAATCCTTGGCTTTCGCCAAGATATCCTTCAGTTCATGCAGTTTGCGAATTAGCCTTCTGTTGTCAGGGAGCAAGTTGCGTACCCTGCTCGTTGCAGCTTGAAAAGGCTTCAGAATAGTTGATTTCATGGAGGAGGCATCCTCCCCCACCAGTACGGAGTCCTTCCCACTCTTCGCTTTGCGCTTGAGGAGGTTGTACTCGTGCTCGTCCAACAGGTCCTCGGCGTCATAGAAGGCTTCTTTGAGCTGCTGGAGCCACGCCTTCAGCTTGGCCCTATGGGGGCTCTTCTCTGCTGCTTCAATCACCAGGTCAAACTGTGGCAGGACGGTGGTCTCCAGTTCTTGGAACTCCCGCGCCATGTCCACGCTGAGGTAGGTTGAAGCTTCAGCGAGGAGCTTCTTGACAATTGGCGATACCACCCACCGTAAGCCGGCCAGTGCCACGTCCGCCATCCAAGTGTACTAGTTTGTGTGTTTATTGGCGCCTTTGCAAATGAAGAGATGTTGGGAAACAAGCAAAAACTCAAGACCACTTTTTTTTCCTTTTTGCTTTTTTTTTAGCTTTTCTTCTTTTCCAACAGAGGGGTAAGAGAAATGGATGAACAGATAATTCAGAGTGCTGGTGTATCTGGAGATGGGAATATGGGACACAACGGAAGAGTACAAAGGGAAGAAATGGATTTGATGGGTAAACGAGGCTGCTTTATTTTTTTTCTTTTCTTTTTTGAGTAGGATGCAGGAAGGAGCAGTGAGTGGAGAGACGAGCAAGGGAAGTACTTCTGCTAGGAAAAAGCGAGGAAATGGAGTCGGCGGCAAACCTGGTGGAATCAGAAAAGGCGAGATGAATTAGTAAGAGAAACCAAGATAAGAAACAACCTACAAGCAGATTATATTGCCTTTCTCATGTGTGAATAGACGAACACAGAAGAAATTATCTAACAAGTCAATGCACCAAAGGAAGAGTTGGAGAGTTTACACGGATGAGGAAAACCGAAGAGCGCTGGAAACAGAGAGTTGCCGGAGCCGGCGACGAAGAGGATGCGAGGTCGCTGGAGTAGTGGACTGTCGACTGACCTCTCGCCTCTAGAGCAAGTGCTGTATTGCAAGAGATGAATATGAGGACTGTACAGACTAGTCAGGATGGATCTGGATTCTGGAGTACTCATGGATATGAGTGCGTTAGTAAAATATTCGACCCACTTGTCCCAAATTACTGCTTTTCGGGTACTATTGCATTGCTAGAATGCTAGAGTGTCGGTTAGCCAATTAGATAGAGAGAGAATGAGAAATGAAACGCACTAAGCTCGCACGCCATCCAATGGGTTTACTCCTGTCATACTCTTGCTGCCATGTTCTACATATTATAGTTTCTTTATTTTTATTTTCTCTGATCTCAGGTTGGTGATTTGGTTGCACTGTTGGGGACACCCTTAGCCGTTGTTAATAGCTCACTGGGGTAGATTCACTGCATGATTTAGACAGGACTCCTACTGATAGTGACCATGCTATTAGCACATCAAATAAAACACATCAGTTATATAGAAAACTAAAGCATCAATCAAGTTAATGGTATGGTAGATGGTCACGCATAGAAAATTAAAACACTTTTTATTTTGATTGCCACCGTTGGGAATTGGATGCATCACCCTTTTCAGATCAGAATGTCTTGACCAAGAATACAATATGACCCACTCGGTCTTCGTTCTAGAAGAAACCCATGACAATAAAGAATTGCAATTGGGTAAAATGATTTTCCACTTAGGCACACATATTACATGGTCAAGATGAAGGTATCGCTTGAACTACAACAATTCTGGACAGCATGACAGAGACTGAAAATGTGAAACGGAGATGAAGGACACAGCAAGGTCCCTCTAATAATTCTAAAAATACACTCCTCCCCATATTCATGAATGGTTATGCTAAATTCAGATGAAAATGCAAGCAGTAATCATCTTCAAGGAGGGGTTGCACAACTAAATCCTTTCCAGCAAGGCAAGATAAGAAAAGCCATCTCGAAGGACGGCTTCAGAAGTTGAACAGCAAGAGTACATGAAAAATATCAGACTTTGACGATATGGTTCCGAAAATAAAGATCCAAAGTAAACTGATACACAACAGTGCCTACTTCATATTCTTTACATGCAAGTCTAACAAAATTTCATGGAATAATTCCAAGTGATTCCATACATCCTACAATAAAAGGGAGCATCTGTAACTCTGTAAGGGTGGTATCAATGTTGGAATGTACTGGTCTTGCAAACTGCAAGGGTCAACAACAACCCCAATAGCAGATACTGAATATGATTTTTCTCACAAAAGCATGTAGGTCAGCTATTGCAAAGGACATGCAAAGATGACAAACCATACAAAAATTGAGTGTAATGCAGGTATATGTTCTCTCTTTTCATTACAATTGATCTTTTGGTAACAAAAAAGCAATTGACATAACCAATAGCATGTATCAACAATTCCAACTGCATCATTCTTATGAATAGAAAGATCATGAGGTCTACGCTAAATAACTACTCCCTCCGGGCGGGTTTGTTAGGCGTTCTCACGTTTTAGAGTTTGGCAGGTATGTTAGGCGTCCGCAGCAAGTACGAGGTGGAATGCTTTGGAATGCATAGCGGAGTAAATGAGCTTGCATGGCCCTGGGTGGGAACTCGCTGCATTTGCATGCAGGTGACTCCAAGAGACGTGCACGGGATACTATTTGTACGTTTTGTATTCTCCTTGTGTATTCGAATCTGTCACCATGACTGCTCCAGCCGCAGGCCATGGAAGGGATGGCCGAGCGCTAGTCCGTGGTGTCGACTACGTGCCGGACTCCTTCGAGGGAAGCGACGAAGAGGACGGTGGCGATGAGGAGGTTCTATCTGTGGGCGTGGAAGGCGACGAGAAGATAGCAGAGTTGGAGCTCGTTGATTCCCTTGCCGATGCCGTCGTATCGGACTCCTTCGACGAAAGCGACGACGAGGACGACCTGGGCGAGTTGGAGCTTAGTGAGTCCCTTCTCTCATGCTTGTATACGTACGTCGCTTGGGCCTTCAGGTATTTGATCTTCTTTTTCCGTGTGTAGTCGATGCTGCAGAGTCACTGATGGAATTGTATTCGCTGCCTCCGGATGTATTCCTCGACGATTCATGCAAGCATAAAGCTTTCAGGTCCATGGCACCAATAATGCTCCCTGCGTGTTTTGGAGCCAAGGACGAAGACGTCCGAGAAGCAGCAATGACGCTAGACATGATAAGCAGAGGCGAGAGGGGCGTAGATGATGACGTCGAATTTGAAGAAGATGATGCTATCAAAGAGGTTAAAGAGTCATTTTTAAAGTTGGTGTATCCTCAGTGGTTTTGATTGTGTTCTTGGTCAATGTTGTTTTTGGTAGATTGTGTTAAACCTGGTTCTCGAACGATACAAGCATAGTTGCATTACATCGACTCGCATTACATCAAAGGAACTCAACTGCAACTTCTAACCAAGGAACTCAATTGCTTGTTGCACAATGGCTGGATCACAGGGCAATGTCGTCGGTAGGGTACCTAATCTCTCCAGCACACCCTTCTTCATGTGTGGAATATCATAATGCTGACCTCCCTTGTCCTTTAGTATTTCAACTAGGCAGGACATATGAGTCAGAAATATCCTATTCGACCTACCAACCGGGTAATTCTGGTAAGCAGCCACAACCTTCTTTATAATGTCATCAATATTGCTCGGCATACCACTCCTTCGAAACAAGGATTGTATAGCTGCAAAAAATCCTAGATCCAACACATTACAGTCTGGGGAATTTGCTGGCTGGCACATCAATCGAATATCCCATCCATCTGCTTGTGCTGCTGCACAAAACTCAGGATCGTCGACAGGGATGTGAGTTCTACAATTGTCTTGTTGTATCCAAATTGTGCTATGCCTATCCTCAGCTGGCCACTTTGCTTTGATGTCAGGCAACAACTTGTCGATAACAAACCTTCTGATGACGTCCCTAGTTACAGATGTCATTGGCTTTGTGACCATCGTACCACGTGGCCTATTAGGACTTTTCCTTTTTGCAGGCTCTGTGAAAACAAATGGGTACAGGCCAATCTTCCCATCCCAACTGCACTCTCTCTCAGCATTGAACCTTGGTCGAGCTTGTCCAGCAAGAAACATAACTTTCTCAATGTAATTTTTGCTCTTGCAAGTGCGACGAGGCCTTTCCTCACCAGGGGCACAATAAACCTTTTGGGTCGTTCTTGTCCTGTGAAACCATTTTTCATCCATGTGAACCACATTATACATTGACTTGAAAACTGGTTGATGAGGAACTGTGTGAGGTTCTAACATGTCGAGGCAGTACTGAACACGACTTCTCTTATTCTCGTCCGTCAAGTAGGGCTTGATGGCATTCGAGTGCCGTTCAACGGCACCTTCCTTGAGACGACTAACAATTGTGCTCTTCGCCATTCCAAGACTCCTTGCAAGATCTTCTAAGGTTGTCCGTTCTTTAAACGGTATGGCAGCAATGGACTCAGGCGGCAATTCAATTTTTTTACGACCACAATTTTTTACCCTCTTGTTCTCAACGGCATGGATTCCGCCACCTCTCTGCCCTTCGGACCATATACGCTGCACACATCTGAGAGACACTTCCATCGCCAAGGACACTTGCAGCGACAATCCAACCGGCAACGGCCTCCTTGAGATCCTTCTAGAAGCATCGCGTACACAGCTCTTTTTGTTGCATCAGAATATTGTTTCCTCTTCGGCCGATCTCCAACTGAGAGGAAAAAGTAATGCAAAGAACATAAGCAAACACTAAAACTGGTTGATCTCATTTTAATAAAGAAAACAGCAAGCTTAGGATATTACCAGCAGGCTCGTTCAAATCCGGCAGCTGTACTCCATGAGCTACTCCATTCTGGTTCAATTCTGGCAGCTCTACTCCAGCGAATCCATCTGCTTCATCTGGTACCTCTGCTTCATCTGCTTCGTGCTGCTCATTACCTTGAGTAAAACAAAAGGGATAAAACTGGTTAAAACTGTAGCCGAAAAAATGAAGAAGAATAACATGATGTACCTTCTTCATTCACTTCCCAAAAGTCAGTATTGTTGAACTGAAACAAATCTTCCGGTACGTCATCCCAATCGCTAGGATTTGGCAGGTACACTTCTACATGAGCATGTACAGGCAACAGATCATTTAGATCAATGCCAACATCTCGTTGTGGGTTTGCCATGGCTAAAGTTCATGATGGGAAGATGAACAGGGTTCCAGAGGGCAATTTATAAGCACGGAGAGGACGCAGTCCCAAAGTTTTTTAGTGGCGCGAACGACTGGATGGAAAGGCGCCATGCAAAATTTTCGAAAGGGATAACACTTGAGAAGGAAATTGGCTCGCATGTTTTGCCACAGCGACGAAAAAACGCGCCACTTTAACCGCGCCATTCGAAAAAATACGGTAGTATACGCGCGCGGCTGGGTAGCCAGGAAGACGTATCGATTCAGCTTAGCTTTCCGGCTTGCATGCGACCGTACGTGTTTTTTCGGGGTGCATGTATGGAGCCGCGAGCTGCCGTCCGTGGTTAATACTCTCCTTGGTATCTGAGATTTTGCTAATACGCCTAACAAACCCGCCCGGAGGGAGTATATATAATTTGCACTTACTGCTTCATATACCCCAATGGTAAGAAATATATCCAAATGAACAGGCCATATGCAAGCATTCTACCATATATGGCATCATGCATAAACTATATGTGGTAATGCATATATAACATACAAATATTGCATAGTTATATGTGGTGATGCATATGACATACAAATATTGCAGACCTCATTGACAAGAGATCAGGTCAGTAAAAACTCAGCACTTTTGTCATCAACAGACAAAATAGCACGATAAAAAATGCACATCGTGACTGATCTAGAGTCAAAATTCCATCACAAGATTTTGCTGTTGTGAAGCTATGTGTCAGTAACTGAAATAATGGTAATTTGAATGCAATTTTCTGTTTGTTCCCAACAAGATCAATATATGGGGTAGTAGATAAGGTGGTATGCTGTTGCACATGATTATTAGTAAGTGAAGTACAAGGGACTGAGCATAACATGGCCACTGTTTATGCACAACTAATTCCCAAATCAAACGAGATTCAACTACTCGAAGAACACCCCAAGTTGTCAACTAAGTCATTCTTCTTCATTAGATTGTTTGTAATTCAAATAAGAAAAATGATCATTCATGGCTCCACGCAAGTAGTAGAAAGAAAATGACATATAGTGGGAGAGACAATACATTATACAGTTATTGCTTCATATGTTCCACAGAGAATAGAATAAATTTACCCAAATAAACAGGCCATATGTAAGCGATGTAATGTGAATGTATATCATTCAATAAACATATTTACCGTATACAAAGAAAACAGAAACCATGGATAAAAGATGGATTCACAACAAACTAGAAACTTCCTTATTAACAACAAAATTGCACTACCGAAATTACAGATATCTGTAGTACAACAGTAATGGAGAGTAGTGCTCCAGTGTCAAAAGCATAGTAGAACGAACCAACCAAATAAGAATCAAGCTGGCAGATCTTTGCCCAGTCAAAGACCAGCAGCGGGCAGCGCAGCCAAGAAGGCACTGTAGGCCGAATCGAGGTCGAAGTTGAGCTGCCTGGCCTGCTGCTCGGTAAGCTCATCCGCGGCCCCCATCTTATGCAGCTTGCCGAGCCACTCGTTAACCTTGACCTTCCCCTCAAAGTCGGGCGGCAGCAAGGGGCCGAGCCTGGCCATGGATGTGGCGACGTCCTGCAGAAGGGGGCGGACCTGGTCGTTGGCAAGCATGTTGAGCTTGACGGCGTCCATGGCGGTGATGAAGGTCTGCACGCAGTGCGCGATGGCTGCGGCGGAGGCGGCGGTGGCGGCCGGCGCGGATGAGGCGGACGCGGCGCGGAGCTCAACGGTGGCCGGGACGCCCGATTGGAGGAGGCGGTTGAGCGCGGCGGGGCAATCGAGGCGGTACGCCTGGACGAAGCGCGGGACGGTGACGGCGCCGGCGAGCGAGGAGGAGAGGGAGTTGAACTGGGAGATGAGCTTGAGGCACTCCGCCTCGTAGTCGGCGGCTGAGACGAGGTCGCGGACGTAGGCCCGCTCCAGCTTCTCCGTGGCCTTGATGATCGCGTACAGGTCCGCGTAGCTCTCCAGGAGCTCCCGCTCGCGCTTGTCGTTCCACAGCTTCACCTCCATGGGCGCCGGCGCGGGCGGGGCTCCCTCCTTCCCTCCGGCGAGCGGATCGCGGGGGCTAGGGTTGCGGCGGCGCCCCAAAATTTGGGGGAAGAGGAGAGGAGATCGGGGTAGGATGGATTTGGGAATTCTGAAGAAGCGCTAGGGGTTACGTGTAAACTTGACTAGTGGAGAGATTTTGAAAAGGCTTCGACCCGACGACTACGCGTTTGTTCGGCCTTTCTTTCCTCTGAAGCGATCGCCAGTTTCTGATCGACAGCGCGGTACATAGTACGTCCATGCTAGTCATTCCGGCGACAGCGCAGTACATACTCCCTCCGTTGCAGAATAAGTGTCGTTATCGTTTCCCCGAGAAAACACTACCGTCAATTATATATTAAAATATATTAATATTTATATTAAGTGATTAGTATCATCAGAAAGATCTTTAAGTCTAGTTTTTTAATAAAATTATTTGAAGATATAAATGTTACATATATTTTTTACAAATTGAGTTAAACTTGTAGCACGAAAACCCAAAACAACACTTATTTTGGAACGGAGAGAGTACGTCTATCGTTATGTTTTTGTCACGGATGGTTTAATTGTTTTTCAGCTGGTCATTTTTATGATTGATTTTAACTATTTTAATAATAATCTGTGAAAAAGAATAAATCGAAGTACGTACTGCTGATAAGACAAACAAAAAGAACATAAAACTTTTTATCCATCACATTAAATATTAGACGCATGCATGAAGTATTAAATTAAATATAGACTAAAAATAACTAAATACACAAATTGCGATAAATTTATGAGACTATTTTTTAAGCCTAGTTAGTCCATGATTATAATAATTTTATGATATACTCTCTTTGTCCGCCAAAGACTGACGTTCTAGCATTGAATGAGGTACAGAGTGCGTTGCTTGAACATGGACGCTAGCGTGTCCTGGTGCCTGGCCTTCATGATGAACCTGGACAGTCAAAAGATGTGCTAAAACGACAGTCTCTGGCGGACGGGGGAGTAGTAAACATATACTAACGATGAATTAATTAGTCTTAATAAACCCGTCTCATGGATTTTAGATGGAATATATAATTAGCTTTTTATTAGTTTATTTTTTATAGACTAAATTAGTATCGGAACATCCGATATAACACGCAAAAACTTTTCACTCATAAATTAAACAATGCTTTAGTGTTTAGTTGGAGGATAAAACGTTTTTAGATGTCACATCATATGTTATGATGCTAATTTAGTATATTAAAAATAGACTAATAAAAAATAAATTACATATTACAGAGTTTTGGGTGCGAACTAAACCACTCCCACGCTACTCAGCTGTAATCTAGTACGCATAACCACTCCACTGCAACAACATTGTTTTCTCTTTTTCTTAACACATTGAATTTAATCCCATTAGACCTGAACACGTACGGCCAGGCCAATCAATGGCCAGAAGGTGCATATTATTGTACAACTTAAGACTTGTTTGGTAGAGTTTATGAAACGGTTGTGAACTATTTTTTTCGTCAAATATCTTTTTCTAAAATAGTTTTATAGGTGAAGCTATTTTTTCTCCTCTTATAAAATAAGTTGAGATGAAACTAAAAAATAGCTTTTCATAGTTCACTCTCTCATTTCTCTTCCAATCATGTATGAAAATTGTTGGTGAAGCTGTTTTGCTAAATAATTCTTCTAAAATAATTTAGTCTCACTCAGAAAGTTACTCATGAAATTATTTAAGTTGTGTCAAACCAAGCCTAAGAATACTGCCACCAAGATGAACAGTACCGAATCACACATCAACACTTGTGCAGCTACCTCGTGCGCAACTTTTTTTACAAGCATCGGGGAGCATATGCAACAGTGTCTTGTTTTCTTTACCGGGGCTGCTTGATTGAGCTGAACCGGTGCTGTGCTGTGCAACTCGCACACCCTTGAGGCCTTGACGCCCAAAAGGCCGAACCTAGCATGCTGACAAGGAATACAGAAATGCTGGATACGTTGGGCCGAATCTGACTCCATCTTCTCTCACTATCCCACAGCCCGAAAAACGTACTGTCCACAAAGCTGGACACTGGCTGAATGAAGCCTCGTGGCCTATGCATTTTAGCGCTAGACTAGATGGCAGAATATGGAAACAAGATCATTTACAAACAAAAAAAAAACTTCCGTCGCTTGAAAATTAATTTTTCGAACGACCCGTAGTATTAATAATATATATTCATACATGTGCTTTGTTATAAAAGTTGTCAAATTTAAGTGTTTAAGGGTTGAGATTAAACTTTTCAAATCTAGATTGATCTAAACGAAATCATAAACTTAACTTAGGTGGCAGCTACTGAACATACAGTGGTTTGTTTGGTTCTCTGCATCTAGCTGAACCAGACTGACCAAATGCAGGGCAACCTTGTTTAGATAGTTGCTCGTGCCTCTAGGCCAGGCGCTGGCCATGCAGGTAGAAGACCGTGGCTAGGCTCTGCGGGAATGTCATAATCGGTCGTTCCTGCTGGGCCAGGCTCGCTGGCTGCAGGAGTTAGCCCAAATAATGATGTATTAGTGTATGATTAGTAGATATTAAGTAATACTAATATGTTTTAAAGATGTTTAAAACATAATTAAATAAACCTGAATTTTCAGAGCGTATTTGCAAAAAGAAAAATCATAACCATGATTTTATAATTTTTTATCTTATACAACGTACCTTGTGCAGACAACCAAATAACATCTCTTTCCAATGAGGGCCGAGTAGATACAACATACAGTATACCTTAAAAATGATCCGACGAGCGCTAGCAAACAAAATAGGCAAGAGGATACTTGTACACTGCGAATCAGGACCATGCAATGCAAGTTCGTAGATTGAGGAGCACAACATCATGCATGACATGTTAATTTACTCATCATCTTTTGGAAAGAAAACTTGTTTAGTGCCGCAGCTATATAGAGTACTACTCACAAGCAGAGCATGGAATCTAGGCCGCTTAGTTTACGTAGGATACCCAAAACGGCTGATAGTCAGTAACTTTATTCTGGAGAACCAGTCTTTGTGTTGGTGAATCGCCGCCGTTGCAATCCACATCTGAACTGAGAGGAGAAGAATAAGTCATAGGAGTACAGCGCGTCCCCATCCGCGGTTGTTTAGTTTGGTGCTGATCTGAATACCAACATGACGGGCTCTTAATCTGAGCTACTACCCGTACGGCCAGTCGACCACCACGACCTGTGGCGGCGACGGGGATGGCGACCGGCGACGGCGACGAAACAAGTGTGGTGGTCCTGGAGACGGCACCGAAGTGGAAGAGGCACATGCAGCAAGCAGATGGTCCTGGCTAGGGGCAGGCGCTTTCCCGCACGCGGCGGCCGCCCTGCGCTGCGCTGCAGCCGATCGAGCTGGCCTCTCGGACCAGCGGACCTGGTGCGGATCCGCGCCGAACTTTTCCGCGGCGCGGCGCGGCGCGGGCGCTTCTGGTGGTGGTGGGTGGTGCCGTGGTGGACTGGTGGTGGCCAACAGGCCAACAAGGAGCGCGCACGTCCGAATCGCCTGGCCCCGCAACCGCGGCTGCCGGGCCGCGCCGGTCGCTGGGTGGGTTCTGCTGGATATTGTGTGGTCGCTTTACGTTATTGACCGCGCGCGGCCGCGCTACTCGGGCCGGGTACGCTGCGCCTAGGCCTAGCTAGTCGCCGACACGGCAGGAGCGGGGCGTCAGGCGTGCGTGCGTGATGGGTGTGGGTCGACGCGTAGCGCTCGTGATCACTCGACCACCTCCCCCTCCCGGGGGTAACTCTGGGTGGCAGGTTTAAGGGCGTCTGCAACGGTGTTCAAATCGCTAGGTATTTGATCTCTAGGAAGAATGCTATTGGTTCTCAATGACAACTTACAAATAGCTAGCTAGATGCGATATATAAATAAATACTATTTTGATGAAGCAACTTACAAAAGTAGCACTTTTATTGACTATTGAGGAGAGAGATCAAATAGCTAGCTATTGGGAAGTCGCTAGCTATTTGATCTCTCTCCTGGATAGTCAATAAGAGTGCTACTTTTTTATTATTTTTATACGTCATCTCGCTAGCTATTTGTAAAGTGCTATTGAGAACCAATATAATTCCTCCTAGCTAGCTATTTGGCAACCATTGCGGATGGCCTGAGTCGTGCTCGATCAATCAACCACCACCATAGCCATAGGTCGTTTGGGCGCTGCTCCGGCGAAATTCGGCGGCGGAGTCAATTATTGGGTTTGTTTAGGCGTTCCAAGTCGCCACGTGGTACGCACGGTTCTCTTCACCGCATCATCGTAGCGTAGCTTGCTGAATCCAACCTCTTCTTCTCATCAGTCATCATCATCACCCTCCAACGGTCCAACCCCTCCTCGCATCTACTCCGTACTCGCTAATAAACAGTGCAGGGCCCTCCTCGTCTCATGAAATGTGTGGAATGATGCTGTTTGCTGCGTGCAAAGGCAGAATGCATGCATGCGGCTGAATCGTACTGGCTGCTGCCGTCCATGTCCAGTGGCCTCGCTAACGCAAAAAAAAAAAAAAAAAAAAAAAAAAAAAACTTTGATCCCCGTAGAACATGCGATATTGTCCCCAAGAAGGATCGTCTAGCTAGCTAGCCAGGCGAACACGAAAGAGGATAGCTGCGTGCTGCTTGCAGTTTTTTCTATAATCCACGAGGAACGTACAACCGTGAAACTTTGTCAGATCATGTACTTGATCTGATCCGTAACTACCGTGCCAATTGCAAAAAAGATAATTAAAAAAATCACTCCATCGTACCGATAAATAAAATAGTGTATTCCTTTTGCACCCCCCGTATAAAGTGTTATTATTAGGGTGTGTTTAGTTGGGAAATTTTGCAAAAAAAATTTCCTGTACCACTTTCGTTGTTATTTGACAAACTTTGTCTAAATATGGACTACGTAGACTCCAAAGATTCGTCTCGACATGTACATACCAAAAGTACAATTATTTATTTTTTTACCTACATTTAATACTCTATGCATGCGTCCAAACATTGATGTGATGGAAATTTTTGCAAAATGGGGAAAACTAAACAGGGCCTTAATAAAAAACAAACGCAGCGTACGGGGATGCGTTATGACTAGATTCGCGAACTCCAGTATCTTTTTTAGACCTGTACGTTTTGTTAACTCGCCTCCACGGCGTGTGTCTGCCTAATTGTCTCGAGAGCATGCACACGCCCAAGCCCAAGCGTGTGAGTCATGGCACTGCAGGCACGTACAGTGACACAATATAGCTAGACAGTAGCGAATTTTTCGTTGCATATATTCTAATCTCTACCGGTGGGAGGATTGGCGCCCTCCCGCGGGTTTGGTTAGTGTAGCTTTTTTTTTTTTGCTTTTTTTTTCTTTTTTTCTTTTTTCTTTATTTTTCTTTATTTTTAAGATTTTTGTATGCATCTTGGATCCACGTCCTTCCAACACTTGCGTGCGTTTTATGCTCATACGAGTAATGCCTCTGACGTGACATGTAAATATTTTTTGAACAGATCGAATGCCGGTATAGTGACTGATTTATTTACAGATTGTTTAGTTCCAAGTTAAAATTTTTTGGAATGTCATATCAGGTGTTTAACACTAATTTAAAGTATTGCATACTATTAACAAAACTAATTGCATAAGTGGAGAATAATTCGTGAGACAAATTTATAAGTCTAATTATTAATAATTGTGAAAACATGAATTTATTAGGTTTAAAAAATTAATCGTCTCGCAAATTATTTTGAATCTATGTAACTAGTTATTTTTTTAGTCTATATTTAATACTCTATGTAAGGTCCAAACATCCAATGTGATAAGTGCAAAATTTATAGGGTAAAAACTAAACACATTTGTACTATTCTGTACGTACATACACAGCGAAGCAGAGACACTTATGAGACTTTGACAATCGTACCAATAGCAGACACGATGAAGCGCGCTAACCAGACTTGTAGCTCATAGGGCCGGCCGGAGTGCTACAATTCTACGAACAGTCAAACACAGCCACACAAGCGTCCGATCGAGTGCTTCTATGGAAGAGTTTACTCACAGCACCGTACCACTTCGCCAGCTCCCTGCACACGATGGCAGGACAGGATGCCGTGCATCACAGACACAGACACCGCTCGTCGGAAGGGAAAACCACCGGAATTCGGCTCAAAAACACCGTCGTCCGGTGGAGAGAACTCTCCCCGTACGCGCCGCCCGGCTGGCCGGGCCACCGAGCAAAACCAGCACGAAACGGCAGCCGGGAGCCTGAACCGCCTGGACTCGTCATGTCACGCACACGGCAGCGCGGCACACGACGACGAGGCCGTACAGGGGGCGGAGAGGAGAGGTCAGGCGCACCATTATTTCCGCTAGCCAACCAACCGACCCTGGCCTCACTCCCCTCGTCATCCCTCGGAAGTTGGGACCGGCTCGGCGCCGCGGGGCCTTCCACCTTTTTCCCTCTTTTCTCAAAACGGCCTCTCCGCCACCCGAATCAGCAGCGCCCTGCACCAGGAGTCCAGGACAGGGCCACAGCAAACGGCCCGTGGCCGCCGTCTCACTGGCTTGGCGGGGCCAGCGTGTGCAGAGCCCGCGGACCACGGCCTCACGGGGATAAAGATATCAATGGGACCCGCGACCCGAGACCCGATGGGTATTTGCTCCATTAGGGTCTCCAATCGGGAAAAAACTTTATCCATGGGTCTCTAAATGGGGAAAAACCTTTACCCAACGGGTACGGGGGTTGGGTACGTTCCTATAGTTCCCATACCCGTTAGCCCATGGGTAAAAAATACCCAAAGATTTAAATGCATGCCTAGGTCCAATAGTACTACTCTCTACTATCTATTGATGTAAACTTATAGATTTATGTAATGTCTTATTGTCTACTACTACTAACGCACTACTTGATATAAGGATTATGGATTTATGGTATTTGTGCAACTGATGTTTAGTCGTTGCTACAATTATTTACATTGTTGATGGGTATATGGGTGACCCGATGGGTGGGGTTTCCCAGCCGGGTACGGGTCTGGGGAAATTTTCTTACCCGTCATGAGTATGGGGATTTTGATGGTATCATTTTTCATTAATGGGGATGTGTCTGGGGAACCAATACCCGATGGGGATTTACCCATTGCCATCTTTACACGGGGACGAACCATACCGTACTTTTAAATCTCCGGTTATAGCTGCGCTACAGTATATTATAGTTTTTTAAGATATGATATCACTATTTATATTCATATACAATTTAATTGCTACGTGTCGCTATAGCCCGTTATAGCTCAACTATTACCGTTATAGCTTAGCTATTAACTTTTTTTAGAAGCATGCCGCTAAACGACTTAATCCGCTATTTTAAACATTGAGAGGAACCCGGCGGGGGCAGCGGAATCTGGATTTGCCTAGTCGCCACGTCTCGTCCCACTCGATATGATGCGGAACAGGGGAGGAGACATGAGGTTTGATCTGAAGTGACCCGGCCAACAGAAAGATTGTGTCAGTTTTGCGGTTTACGCTCGTCCCCCCTACATGTTGCAAAACATAACACATGATGCTCTGACTCCTGTTTGTTTTCTTTTTCTTGCACCAAAAAAACTACCACAATATGTACTTTCTAATTCCGCATTTAGTCAAACTATTAAAATAAAGTTAAAAAAAATTAAAAAACACCAACAATTGTGACAAGAAATAGATATAATATGAAAGTATATTTCATAGTGAGTCTAAAGTAGTACTTATTTAATACCATATATTGATTCCTTTTTATAGATTTAAATATGGTTAAAATCTTAATCGTTCAAATCAATATTATGCTACAAATATACTCCCTCTGTATAGGAAATAGAAGTCCTTTTGGACAAGGTTTGAGTCAAACATTAAGAATATAAATCATGAATAACTTTAACATTATTGAGTTTAGAGATGTAAAAATCATATAAATAAATTTGTCTTGAAAAGTACTTTCATAAAAATATACATATACCACTTTATAATAAATATTTTTAAAGAAATAAGTGGTCAAAGTTATGTTTTGGAGACCGTGTCGCTGTCTTAAAGGACTTCTATTTCCTATACGGAGGGAGTATTCTTTTAAGGATGAAGAGAGTAATTCGAACAACATATTTTTTCCATGTCTTTTTTTTTGGGGGGGGGAGGGGGGGCTTTGTTATAAAGATATTTGATAACTTGAACATGATTCAGCTAGATTTGAAAAACTTTTGCTATTACTATTTTTTTTTAAAAAAAAATGTCCAAGAACATGATCATGGTATGTACAAATTTGTCCCATATATATATTTATATACTACATGTCTTGAAAAAATAACTTTATATTATACACGTCTGGATAAAAACCTTTTGTTATGTTTAATTAGATTGAAAAAACAATAAGAAATATCAATCAAACAAATAATAATAATAATAGTTTTCTTCATTGTAACCTGTAAGTTTTATCAAGGTGAAACACACCCACACTCACAAACCACTCACTATAACCTTAAAAATAGAACTAAAGTTTGCATTGTCTATTCTCACTTGAAGCTTCCAGCTTAAATTTCAAGTATTAACTTATGCTTTGAAACTCCATGCAAATAATAATCCAATAGTGACACAAACAATTTTTTTCTATGAGTGCCTAAGCTTGAAAATATGATGCTTGAATTCAAGTAGCAAAAAGAGCATCAAATTGGATGTTTCACATAAACCTAATATGATTTTCTGATGTTAAATTGCAATTTTCTTATGTTCAATGTAAGACATTAGATGAGAAATCTTTAAGACATGTTACGATTCAAAGATGAAAAAAAGATTTTATAAAGATTTAATTGAGGGATCAATAAGTGTCTCTTTTTTTTGCCTTTGTTGCTTAGATGAGAGGAATTGCCACATGACACCGTTATCAATAACATGTATAATTCCTATTATACAAGATACAACAATCTAGTACAATCACAAAATTTCTATTAGCGAGGATAGAAGGCATATACGATTTGAGCGAGAATTGAACTTATGCTTGAATATCTTAGGATCCTAAGTAGCATGAGGTCTAGTATTCACCTGTCTTAAATTGGTTATACTAAAAATGTTTTTCTTAGCCGAGTTTCCACCTCTACTAGCATTATGACTCACCAATGTATAATTAATAATATTAGCAATTGTTGTCGTTTAATAGCTTCAATAATATTCCATATCTTTTAGCACTGTCTAAAATGCTTAGGGAGACAATAATTAGCAGCCTCCTTACCCCTCTACCTACTTGCTATAACACTTAAACCTCATTAGCTCTCTATCTCATTGCTTTCCTATCACCTGCGCTACATGTTTTCACATTCACAGCCAACAACGTCTCTTTTTATTGATTCATCTACATGACATTGATATCAACAAGAGAGTAGTCAGCTCCTTCGTTGCCAACTAATTAATATTCTCGACAAATGTAATAACTATTTTTCAAGTAAGTATGTCTTACTAGCTATTCATAAATTAATAAATATAAACAAATCATTATGTCATCTTTTTACCGCGTTGTCGCTTTTGTCTATGTTTACGATTGTATCTTATCTTAAAAGAGATATATGTATGTGTGTGTGTGTGCGTGTATATATATATATATATATATATATATATATATATATATATATATAATCTATTAACAAAAATATTGTTTCAACGAAGGCCGACTATCCTCTTTTATGGATGTGTAGATGCGCTTATTGATACTTGTTACTTTAGGCCTGGTTTGGTGCCGCTCCTAGGGGAGCATCTCCAAGAGTTTGCCAAAACCACTTGCTATCCTTTGTTTTTTTTGGCAAAACTAGAAAAAGAAGGCTCCAACAATTTGGCATATGACTTGGCAAATTTTGCCAACTTGCCAAAAACCAGCTCATCACTCCCATATTTGTGAGTGGTACGAGACCTGCCAAAATGTCGTCCCTTCGCGCCGCCCAGCACGGGTCCCGTCAAAAACGCCGAGCTCGTATCAAGGCCAAGTTCGTCAAGGCCAAGTTCGAGGGCCAAATCCCGCGGGCGCGCTCCATCCTCGCCGTGTCCCGCGCCGACCGCGTCGTCGTGGCCGCGCCGCCGCGGCCGGGCGCCGCGGTGCACACCGCGCGGGTCCGGTTCGCGAGGGTGCGCCGGAGCACGAGGTCGCCGTTGGCTGCTGCCGCGCCGGCGGCGGCGGCAGGCCCGGGGAGGACGAGGAGCTCTAGGTCAGCGTCGACGGCAAGCGCGCCGTGCACGCGCGCCGCCTGCGCTGGAACTTCCGGGGCAACCAGACCGTGTTCGTCGACGGCGCGCCCGTCGACGTGCTCTGGGACCTGCACGGCTGGTGGTTCCAGGACCCGCCAGGCTGCGCCGTCGTCATGCTCCGCGCTAGGACCGCGCTCGAGAGCAGGCTCTGGCTCGACGAGGAGGCCAGGGCGCCCGGCTTCGCGCTCCTCGTGCAGGCCTTCAAGGCGTCGGCGACAGCGATGCAAGAATCACAAGCGACGGCGACGTTGTTTTTAGCAAGTTAAAAATAGCAAACTGTTGGAGATGCTCTTATTTTTTACTTGTCATATGTTTTAGCAACTTGTCAAATCACAAGATATGACAAGTGAGTTTTGACAAACTCTTGGAGATGCTCTTTGTGCTTAGATACTTTGCATCACTGTTACATACTGTTGTTTTCTGTAGTGAGTAAAATTGTTTCAGCTTGGACCAAATCGTCTCTAGAACTTAAGGAGCTATTATTTAGGTCCTTCAGGCAACTTGGTTATATTAGCTCTATAGTAGTGCTACATTTGCAGAGCCGGCGCTGTGTGGAGACCCTCTAAATAGGCCTTAGTGAAAATTTCTAGATAGCAAGAAAATAGAAAATAGTTGTAGTTCCGTGAAGTAGCACAAAAGGAGAGGGCAAACATAGAAGAAGCATCCCCATCCCCATCCCCATCCCCATCCATCCATAGGTTAAAAGGGCCAGCACCCGCACAACACCAAGCTTCCCCTGAGAGGCTTCAGACCCTCATCGACAACACCAACTCCTCTCCATCTCGCTCTCGGTCCTCCCTCTCCTCTCTCCTCTCTCCTCTCCCCCTCCTACCTCCCTCTCTCCCTTTCGAAACCCCATCTACGTCGGCGTAGGCCGCGGGGGTTGGAGTTGGAGGAAGAGGAAGCATTCGTGAAGACTCTGTGGCGACTTCTCCAGATCGGCAGATCCGTCTTTCTGGGCGATTTGGAGCGAAGCCCCCAAGTAGTTTGTTACAGAAAGCAGCCGCTTTTGCGTGGCTCCTGCCTCAGTGCCCCTGTTGTGTTCGTCGTTCTTGCCTTCTTGGCCTCGGTCCTCGGATCATATATCCAGCTAGGAAAAAGGGGCCACCTTTGCATTTATTCTTTGGCCCCTTCGGAGATCGCCCTCGTCAAGATTTGGTGGGAACCCAATTCGCTGCGATTCCCTGTGGAAAGGCGCCGCTTTGGTTCCTGTTTCCCCACAGCTCCCCAACTCTATATATCTCAATCTCTTCTTCACCTACTTGCCTAACTTTCTTTTACTTCGATCCACCAGTTTGTGCTTTCCACCTCTCGGCATTCGGTTGTTTCTTGCTTTGACGCAAGCCAGATCAATCTGTGGCCGTTGTTTCCATCGGACTTGTTGTGCTTTGTCCTGTTCTTGGCCGGAGACATGGCCGCGGCGAACGGACCTGCCGGCGCGGGGCTGTTCAGCGAGGAGGAGCTGCGGGAGGTGAGCGGGGTGCGCTGGGGGGAGGACTTCGTCGAGGTGACGTGCGGATGCACCAGCCACCGCTACGGCGACGCCGTCGGCCGCCTTCGCGTCTGCGCGTCCGGCGACCTGGAGATCAACTGCGAGTGCACGCCCGGCTGCCGCGAAGGTCCGTGCCAGACACCACTTCCATCCCTTTGCTTGTCTCTTCGCTCTTGATTTCATGTCCGTGCATCGATGCGCGTATGGGGTATGGTGTTTGATCTCTGGGTCACGATGTCTAGACCCTGCAGATGAACATGCATGCAATGCCAGTGCACGCGCCACGGCGCCTCTTGTGCCCGGCATGGCCTGCTTCTAGTGCTTGGCACCATGCTGCATCCCATGCATTCCTGCTCTGGCCTAGCTTGTGTCTGTTGTCTGTTGCCTGTTGATTTTTGCCAATGCCTTTTCTGCAATCTGATGAATGTTTGGATGGGCCAAACTTGTTGGGTTGGTGGTCATTCGCCCCCCACGAGTAATTAATATCACTTGTATAATCCATTCGGCATGACTGACCTTTCATGTTGTTGTCTTGGCACACCCCTCTAGTACTAGCACATGCAAGCATTTTGTCCTTGATACCTAATGCACGTCGATTCATTCTGTGAGCCCTTTTTGCATGCTGGTGGTCGTGGGATTTGCCCCTCTGTTCACTCGTTGTCCATCACAGCAGTACAACAAATTGTAACGTCTCTGTTTATGTTCAGACTTTCGTTTGCATGGATTAGCACCTGTTCTCGTTTCGAGTTGCATGCTGCTTTCTTTTGTAGATAAAGTGGAAGTTTCCCTGTTGATCTTGACATCGGATACTTGTTTGCTACGAGTGAGTTGTAAAGACATCTTGTCTCTGCTCTGTGTTAGTACCTGGTGGCCTTAATAGTTCATTTCTGATATCGTAGATAGTATTTTCTACTTCTAATCTGCAGTGTCTGTATCTCATTGTGCGTTGTTTCTAATCTGCAATGTCTGTATCTCAGTGTGTCTAGAGTAATGTAGGTGACAAGTGACATACCGACATAGATAGCCCAAGTGTTATGACATACTGACATAGATAGCATAAATGTTATATCTGCAAGTTTTACTGCATACCATATACATTGGATGGTCGGAATCCGAGTTTTTGTATTGAACCTAAATTGTTTGAGAAGGCACATTTGTTTGTTTTGGAGCCTAACGATCAAGGCAATACTTGTCTTCTTGCCTACTCAGATGTGCAAGTCAATTCCCATTTGATTTGCCACCCTTCTCTTTTTGTGGCTGACAATCATAGTGATGGTAATATGTCAATGAGATTGAAGCATGGGCATAGCAACCACGGTATGGCTTGCCATATATTCCAAAATTCTGGGTTTCTTTATGAAATCTAGATATGTATGTGGGATTTAACAAATGGGGTAGGCTCTGGATTCGAAATATGCAGTTCCTAATGCCAATAACTTATGACGGCAACCTGCAGCCTTCTATAAGATGTGTATCGATCTGGGTACTGCATACACTGCAGTACTCCTCGGTGGAGTAATCAGGCACCCAGTTTTGTAAGCTAGTTAACTTTGTTTAAGTGCTGCTTGGCTCGAGTCACATCACAGATCATGAAACTTCAAATGGTTCTTGTTTCATATGAATGTGGACTCAAGACTGCAGGTGTATCTTCTAATATAAAAACTTTCTGGCACTTTATGGTGATGTTATCCTGGACCTAGTCTTTAGTGTTATCATAGTAAACAGTGTTTGGAGGAAGTTGTTGTGTCAGTACATTTCTAGGGCATTTGATCATGTTGCAACAATAGAGATAACATTTGTTTAATCATCTGGTGAGCACAACATTGTGTACTGATAGCTCACTTTCATGATGGTTCAGGATAACTTAATTTGTAACTTGAAATTGCAGACAGGCTGACACCTGCTGCCTTTGAGAAGCACTCTGGAAAGGAGACAGCTGGAAAGTGGAGGAACACTGTCTGGGTAATGGTTCAGGGAGAAAAGGTGCCATTGTCAAAGACAGCTCTGCTCAAATACTACTACTTGGCGCACAAATCCAGCAATGGTTCTCACAAAGGTCGTAATGGACGCCCTTCTCACCGTGATGAATTCATCTGCTGCACAAGATGTGGCAAGGAGAGGAGATTTCGGCTCCGGTCAAAAGAAGAGTGCCGTGTTTACCATGATGCTCTTGCCAAAGTTAACTGGACATGCACAGATTTGACTACTGATAGGTATGTGTTTGCACTTTTGGCCACTGTACTGATAATTCTGAACTTTATGTGGTAATCCATGCTATGAGCCCAGTTTTGTACATTTTAGGAATTCCATTGTTTTTGAACTATTAGTTTTGTTGTTTTTAGTGTTTATTTCGATCAAGCTACAGTCTAAGCTTTTTCTACAATTGCTAGGAGAATTCCAGGAAGTCATCAATCTAAGCTTTTTCTGCTTTCTTTGTGTTTACTGTTTAGAGTCGGTTAGTATTGGTATGAAACAAAGGGCCTGTTTGCTTTGCGCCTTCCCAGGCAGAGCACTCAGCCAGGCAAGAATGCTGGCCCCAGGCATCCAGAATTGGACGCCTGGGAGCAAGGTCGGTGCAGGCAACACTGCCTGGTGATACAGCAAACAGACCCTAACTGCCAGTGAGGGGAGCTGATTCTCTTTAACTGTTGGAACGTCCCAGTTTATCCAATTGGTGGTGTTACTAGAATAGTAACAGCAAACCCTGATGAAAGTTCAACTCCTGGCTCTATTATTGTCAAAAAAAAAAAACTCCTGGCTCTACCAAGGCAAGTGGTCGATGCATATCAACAACTCCCTCTGTCCCGAAAAGAATACATACCCAGAATTGCGTTCTAACCATTGTTGGTAATGTCCGTTGTGTTAGCAGACCATTGGTAAAGCACTTTGTATAGATAAGCTGGCTGTCAGTATCCTACTTGTAGGAAAGTATAGGAACTGACACAGCAGTGCACTGCTTGGCATTAGTGTTGCATCCCTCAGCTTGCTTGCAGGGATCACTGGTATCTGGCAGATAATTCATGTCATGTGTACAGAACTCTATGGTGCACAATAAGAAATTCAGAAGAAATGTGAATTTATCTAGGGCGGGTATTTGCTGTGCTATACTGTACAGTACTACAGTAGATGATTCATCTGGCACTGATGTGTTATTTTCTTCCCCAACCAACAGGGTAACCTGTGACGACGAAGAGGAGCGTGCAAGCCGTAAGGTCCTGCGGGGCTGCTCCCGCGCGCCGTCCTGCGCCGGCTGCATGAAGTGCGTGTGCTTCGGGTGCGAGACCTGCCGCTTCAAGGACTGCGACTGCCAGACCTGCGTCGACTTCTACCGCAACTCCAAGGAGTAACAGGAGGATCTACTAACACCATTGGTTGCTTCCATTGGCCAAGACAAGCAAGAATGCTTCTCAACCATGCCGATGTCGCAGCAGCAAACGGGGGAGGAGGCTTCTGTCGAGGCCAATGCGATTGCACCCAAACCCAAACGTGTCGCCCCACAGGACTGTAGCTGTAGGGGCAGGCCGCTATTCTAAAAACTTCCATTCGCCTAGTATTTTTCCATGGCTGGTGCTATCATCATCCGTTGAGTAGCGAGGGATGCCAGCCAATTTTGCTACATACTGTAGAACAAGTACAATCTACCAACGGTTCCCGTTAAAATGCGCATTACTCACACTGTTTTAAGATCCTTTATGTTCAAACTGTTCAAGTGAAACGGTCGGGTTGCTTTGATGCGTAGGTACAGTAGTAGTAGGACTGTAGGAGTATCAAGTACAGTACGTACTACAGTACTATGATGCGTACTGGTACAGTAGTAGTAGGACTGTAGTACGACGAGTACTGTCCTGTTTTTTCTTGTGAAAAAAAAGGAGCTCTGACATGGTGGACAGCCACAAAGATTGACCTTTCTCCTGTATCGTATGCTCATGCTCATCAGCGCATGTCAGGATGCAGGTCTGTAGCTGTGTCTGGCAGAGCAGCTGTGAAGATGGAGATGAGCTGTTGCCATGCTCGAAATGTGTGCATCTGTTTACTCCCTCCATCTCAAAATAGATGTCCCCAGTTTGTCTCACAAATACGTTTCGCTAGTGATATCTAAGAAAGAGACGGAGGGAGTATTCTCTCTTGCCCCAAAATCAAAACTAACATTTTTTTTAGGAAAAGTCCTGTACCACTTTCACTGTTAGGTCATGTTCAGTTCACCAAATATGCCTAAAAATATTGTGCAGTACCCGTCACATCGAATCTTTAGACGCATACATGAAGCATTAAATATAGATAAAAAATAACTAATTGTACTTTTAGTCTGTTCATATCGAGACGAATCTTTTGAGTCCAGTTAGACCATGTTGGGACAAAGTTTGTCAAATAACAACAAAAGTGCTACAATAATTTTTCGTCACATATTTCGCGAACTGAACTTCTAGCGAAAAGTTACTGTAGCACTTTCGTTGTTATTTGACAAACTTTGTCTAAACATGGACTAATTAGACTCAAAAGATTCGTCTCGACATGAACAGACTAAAAGTACAATTAGTTATTTTTTACTTACATTTAATGTTTCATGCATACGTCTAAAGATTCGATGTGATGGTTACTATGCAAAATATTTGAGGGTATTTGGAAATCTAAATATGGCCTAACAAGACTCGGGTGTGTTTAGATGCTCCATTTTGCAAAATAAATCTCTGTAGCATTTTCGTTGTTATTTGACAAACTTTGTCCAAACATGGACTAACTAGACTCAAAAGATTCATCTCGATATGTACATACTAAAAGTACAATTAGTTATTTTTTACCTACATTTAATGTTCCATGCATTTGTCCAAATATTGATGTGATGGAGAGAAGGTGAAAAGGGGTGGAATCTAAATATGGCTCAAAAGATTTGTCTCGATATGTACATACTAAAAGTATAATTAATTTTTTTAACCTACATTTAATGCTTCATGCATGCGTTGAGTGTGGGGGGATCTGAAAATTTTTTCGGAAATTTTGGAAAACTATGGCCTTGTTTAGATTCATTCCAACTTCCAACTTTTTTCACTCTCTTCATCACATCAATGTTTGAACGCATGCATGAAGCATTAAATGTAAGTTTAAAAAATAACTAATTGCACATATTAGTTGTAAATCACGAGACAAATCTTTTGAGCCTAGTTAGCACATGATTAGACAATATTTGTCAAATACAAACGAAAGTGCCACAGTAGCAAATTTGAAAAAATTTAGCATCTAAACACCCTCTAAACAGGGCCACATTTATAGAATTAGACACGGTTACTAATACACCAATAAAATTATTAAAATAACTCTACGTACAAAGGTTACGTTTTGAAAAATGAAAACTAAAAAAATAAAGTTCTCTTTCTTATATTTAGAATTATTTATTTTAGAACAAATTTTAAACTTTAGACTTGTATTTATTTTGGGACGGAGTCGGTATTACAGGAGTAACGTGTTTCCGAACGCCCTGGCTGCTATCTGGCCAGCTTTGACGTTCGGGACGCGTTGGCGCCGACCCGGCGCCCGAGCTCGCGCGGCGGCACTCCCCCCACAGCGCCGACGCCGAGTGGAGGTAGAGCGTCTTGCGCGCGGCGGCCTGCCGCCTGTGACCGGCCGCCTGCGACCGGCTGGCCCTGGCCCCCGTCTTGTTGATGGGCAACGCGACAGGCAGTGGGCGGACCGCGGACGGCCGGCACCCACGCTGCTGGTACGTACAGTACAGTACGAGAACAGTGGCGAGCGCGCCTAGCACTGGCCTGACCTGACGGTGTTTAAGCCAATTGCGGCAGCAGACGGCAGGCGCAGAGTTGCCGACTCGTCACGACAAGTGGGGGCAACGCGGGTGACAGGCCCTTTTTCCCCCTCACTAGGCGGATATTGGATGTGTTCGCTTAGCGCACCGGCGAGGTTAGAGCCAGCTCCTAGCTCCAAGCTAACTTCTCCAACAATACTGGTTCTTAGTACATGACTTTTAATATAGATGACCCCACATAACAATGTCACATGACCTTGAGATGCGTGTAAGAGCTTAGCTCTTAACTAAGAGCTAGCTTTTCTCTCTCCTCTATAAAAATATAAGAAAAATGCTTAGAGTCAGCTTAAAAGCCAATTGTTGGAGGTGCCCTTAGGGCATTCGCGGTGTACACCCCCCAAAGTGGTATACTTTACCACGTCAGGTGATGCTTGCTAGTTTTATTTTGCTCCAACATGTAAACTCTGCTAGCACCATCTAAACAGGACCCATAAACAGTAAACTACTTTTTTTCAACTCCCACATCTCTTCCCAATCTTCAATGTATAGCACCTGCCTTGATTCTTTCTCTCACCTCCTTAGCACCAACGTGGAGCTGCTCTTACATTCCACCACTTTTCACCCTCTCTCCATCACATCAACTATCATATCAATATTTGGACGCATGCATGGAGCATTAAATGTAGGTAAAAAATAACTAATTGTACTTTTAGTATGTACTCTCTCCTTCTCATTAAAAGTGTCGTTAGAAAACCGTGTCATCCTCACATTCACGCTTCCCGGACGACACTCTCAATGGAACGGAGGGAGTATATGTCGAGACGAATCTTTTAAGCCTAGTTAGTCCATATTTGAACAAAGTTTGTCATAACAACGAAAGTGCTACAGTGAAAAATTTTGCAAAATTTGGCATCTAAACACATCCTAAACTTTTATATTCCTGTGAGAGAATAAAGTATAGTACGACGCTTAAGTTTAAGCGAACAAAGCTATTCCCTCCCGTCCACCAAAGAATCAATTCCTAGAGTTGTTTTAAGTGAATTTTTTTAAATTTTAACCAAAGTTTTAGAAAAAAACTATTAAGATTGATGGTACCAAATACACATCATTAGATATATCTTCGAATATATTTTCATAATGTGTCCATTTTATACCGTAGATATTATTACTTTTTTCTATAAAGTTAGTCAAACTTAAAAAAGTTTAACTGATACGGATTCTAGGAATTGATTCTTTCATGGACAGAGATAGTATTGTAAATACATAAACGAGTCACGCCGTGAACAATATGGACCACGAACATTTAATCGAATACTCTCTCTGTATAGTAAATAAATCACTTTTGGGCAAGGTTTGGTCAAACATTAGGAATATAAATCATGAATAACTTTTAAATTATTGAGTTTGAAAATATAAAACCATATGAATAGATTTGTCTTGAAAAATACTTTCATAAAAATATACATATATCACTTTTTTGATAAATATTTTTTTGTATATAGGAAGTTAAAGTTATATTTTGGAGACCATGTTGATAATTAAAACCTTACCTATTTCTATATGGAGGGAATACTAAGTAATAGCAATGAGCTGCTCGCTGCCGCAAGAAACCTACTACTATCTACTGTGGAGACTACTACAAACAGGCGCAAAACCATAGCCTAAGAAGCTGCAGCGAGCATGCTGAACATCCACACATATATATACTTGTTGCACTAATTCGATCACTCCATCTTTTCTGTTTCGTCTAAATAAACCATACACATTCCCGTCTCTCTCAATGTATAGAAATCCCAACCACTTGAACTTGAGGGAAATAAGAGGGATAGGTACTCTTGTATATAATTATAACGTTTTATATGTTAGTCCTTATATAATGGAGACTACTTAAATTTAAATGTTAGCCAGATATCGATCGGATATATATCTAGCTAAATCATTAGATGTCGGATGGGATGAATAATACTCCATTTGCCCACAAAATAATGCAATTATTACATCCTGAAGAGTAAAACATCGTAAACTTTGACTAAAATTATATGAAACTAACACTTATAAAACAAAATAAGCACAATTAGATTAGTTATCAAAATATATTTTTATAATAAATTAATTTTAAGACATAAATGCTAATATTATTTACTATAAACTTGGTCAAAGTAAAAATAATTTGACCGACATGTTTCACATAATTGCATTTTTTGTGGACTGAGGGAGTAGTTAAATTCTACTTGTATTTGCTATTTATAATACATATCTATTTGTTATAAAAAAGAATTATGAATATCCAAAAAATACTTTTAGGGGTTTGAAGCGGGTTTGTGTTAGGTTGAACTTATTTTTAAGTGTGTTTAGGAGCCAATAAAGAAGGTTGGGTTCAAACCGCAAGGGAATATTCCCTCTACCCAGGTTTATTTCACTCCTCTAAAACGGCAAAACAGTCAAAATCACCTCTTCTTCCTTAGGCCTCGTTCGGTTACCGTAACTTCTGGCCGGAACTATTCCTGACTTCGCATGTTTGGATAGAGTCCTGGACTCAAATTGTCTGGCTATACACTTGCCTGAGACTTGCCTGTATAGCGTTTGGTTGCAACCCTGAAAAAGTCACTCAACCAGGCATACAAAAACGAACGCCTGGCTCCAGGATGCTTGTTGCCTGGGCTGATGGCCATGATCACACGCTAAGCAACATGCTTTGCATAGACTTTCTATAGTTTCTTTATTCACGTCAAATCAAAATAAATGACCACCCATGATTATACACTAAAACGTGTTTATTTTTTCTATTGTCATTTTAATTTAATTCGGTTATACAATTATTTTTATTATTGCAAGTATTTTTTTCTAAATTTATAAATATAAATTTTTATTTTATAATATTATAAATTGAGAAAAAGGTTAGTGTTCAACTAATAATATATCATGGTAGCAAATAGATTACTCTTTTGTTTTTATCTATATCAGTGTTTTCAGGCACAGGCTTCCAACCAAACGAATTATCATTTATTTGCCTCACCAGGCAGATTCTATCAAATTTCTAGGCAAGTTACGAGACAAATCGTCCAGGTCTTCAACCAAACAGGCCAGCATATAACGACAATGAGCAATTGCACAACATGGTATGAGAGAGTAAGAAAAAGCTAAGATAATGAAGATGACACAAGCGCATGTGCAAATCTAAGCAAACACGAGAATTCAAAAACACATTAATAATAAGGCCTTGTTCAGTTCGCGAAATTTTTGGCCAAAAGTTACTGTAGCACTTTCGTTGTTATTTGACAAATTTTGTCTAAACATGGACTAACTAGACTCAAAAGATTCGTCTCGACATTAACAAAATAAAAATATAATTAGTTATTTTTTATCTACATTTAATACTTTATGCATGCGTCTAAAGATTCGATGTGACGGGTACTACGTAAAATATTTGGGAGATTTTGGGCCTAATTATTTTTTTGTCGTAGTAAAACAGGACCACCCAGCTTATCAACTTGCTTATCAATTACTAGTCGGTTTACGCCGCGAGCTCGTCTTGTCATCCTGCCTGCCTGGACTAGTTGTCATTCCAATTGAAACTGATTAGTTGAATCTTTATTAGCAGAGAGGAAACAAAAAAGATGTACAACCCCAAGTTGAATTGGAAAATGATGGCAGCAATAAAGATGCAATTCTGGAGTCTGAAGATTACAATGTCCTTGACAGTTTTACTGAGCTCATAGCAGCTCCAACTTGTGTTGAAGATAACCTACAGTTCTAGCCTGTATAGGCTTATAGGCTGGTTAGATGATATTTTGGACAGAGATAACTATAGTCTTTTGAGGCTTAACTATAGTCTTTTGTGGCCTAACTGTATATATAGAATTTGTTGTCCTTGGTAGTTTTACTGAGCTCATAGCAGCTCCAACTTATGTTGCTGGTTCAGTAATAGCACAACTTGTCAGGATAAAAAACCTGAAGGTGCTTTGAATGATTTTAAATTTGTGCTTTGGAAGTGGAGCACACAAATCTCCGGTGCACTTGATCTGTTTACCAATTATGTGTATGTCAAATTGGCTTTATTTTTGTGTAAGTCTTAGCAAAAATTTGGGACTGAACATGTACGAATGAGTCCCTGAATGAGTACCTGTTTTGTTCAAAGACACATACATCAACCAGCTTGCATTTCTATTTTCAGATTTCAGTAGAAGAACAGAACAAGGTCTCTTGATTTCATCATATAGATCAGTAGAATATGACATGTTTATAAGAAGTGATTTCTATACAAAAGCTAATGACATTAACTATAGGTTCATCAGGAAGACAGAACCACAGTGGCAGCATATGTCTGCCCAATCCATCTCCTCCATGGCGACAATGACCTCTAGAACGACGTAGTGCTGCTGAGTTCCTTCATGGAACCTTGGCACGAGCTCCATCTTCTCCTGGCTTGTCTGAATACCAACTCCTCCATGAAGGCGCAGGAGGGTTGTGGCGGTGTACGGACGGGAGAGCCTGCAACGGCACGCATGTTGGGAGATCTGCATCGGCACGAGGCACGGGAGTGCTGCAGGGACGATGAGGCACAACGTTTAGCACAGGAGAAGGAGGAGCAGCGCAGGAGGAGCGGCAGCAGCGGGCGTGGCGAGGGGTCGGCGGCGGCACGCGGAGCGGGATGCCGGCGGCGGTGCCGTGGGAAACTGCGGAGCGGTAGTGTGGTGGCCACTGAATCCTGAACCCAGAAGAAAAGATTGATATATTTTTTAGAAGCCTGTGGATTGGATTTGGACGACACACGGGGCCCGAAAGGTACGTCGTGACTTGCAACCTGAGTCCGACTAGTAGTGCATGAGTCGCGGCTGTTCTCGCTGGCAGAGCAAATACGAGGGCGAAACGTGGAATTGCTTCATGACACATTTATATTTCTTTATTAGGAAACATGAGTCGCATGCACCATGACAAGAACGGAAGCGATGTGACGGTGACGGATGGCACGGTGGATCATGCCATCAAGAGATTCGCTGGGCGAAGGCGACAAAAACTGGGCATGGCAAGACTACAAAGAGATCGTGCGGCGGGCGATCATCGGGAGTCCCGGTGTCCGATGCGGCCACGCTGACGTCGGGAGCTGGGACTGCCAGTCTGCGACTGACCCCACCATACCTGAAGCTTTTGCTGGCTCGCGGTCGCAGTGCAAGCCCAGAAGGGCTGCACCCTCCACAAGAGCCGGCCAGTCTGAAAAAGAGCATCGGCGGCGCATCATCGTCGCGCACTAGGCATTCACGTCAGACGCGGAGCCAAGCATGGACATGACCATCTCCAACAACAGAAACTAAACGGGCTTACCTCCCTCCATCTATTTTTATCTGTCGACCGGAAAGCGTGTCTGTGAGAGAAACACGGATTTCCAGAGACAGTTATTTATGGACGGAGGGAGTACTTCCCGCCCACTAAACTTTAGGGGCCACTAAGAACCTGTTTAGTTCCTGCATCTCGCTGAACCAGGCTCGCTAGATGCAGGGTGATCTTGTTTGGTTACCTGCTCGTAGCGTCAAGCCAGCCTCTAGCCATGCAAGGAGGACCCCTCAACGTCCGAATCGGTCGTGTTTACTGGGTCAGGCTGGCTCCATGTAACCGTTTACTCAATTAATATTGTATTAGTGCATGAGTAAATATTAATTGATATTAATACATTTTGCAAATGTTTAAGACATAATTAGATAAAATAAGAACTTTAAGGGCTCCTTTGGATTGAAGGAGAAACGCAGGAAAACACAGGATTCCAGATCCTAAGGATTTTGGTACTGTTCAGTCGTTTGGATCGCAGGAAATGACCATGGGACAAACGAAGGAAATCTTCCTGTGCCGGTCATTCCAGAGAAAAAACGAAGGAAATCTAACATCCTCGCAGATCTCTTTTTTTCCATTCCTTTGCGCTGAATCGATAATACACTCGCGCGGGCCCGGCCACCTGTTGCCGCTGCTCGTTGTTGCCCGCCCACCCCACCTGCGGCTGCCTGGCGCTCGAAACTTGCAGCCTCGCGCCACGTGCATGCTTCAGTGGGGTCATGAAACAGGTAGCTATAGATAGAAATAATCAGGCTGGGGGTCATGAAACAGTAGGTACAGTAATTGTCTAGTGGCCCGCTTGTAAGTGGCTTCTTTATAATTATCTTTGCAATTCTTTCTAATAACATTAGCAAAAACAAACATATTATTATCTACAGTAATATGAATATATGATAGGTGATTGTAAGTTCCCTAAGTATTTCATTCCTACAAATTTCCTGTGTCCATCCAAACAACAACCACTCAAAGTTTCCTATAGTTTTCAATCCTATGTTTTTCAATTGCAATCCTATCCTATTCCTACATTTTACCTATCCCCGTGTTTCCCCAATCCTGGGTTCCAAAGGAGGCCTAAGAGTGTGTTTGTACAAAATAAAAATCATAATTATAATTTTATAATATTCTTATCTCATGCAACTTATCACATACGGGCAACCAAATAATATCTTTTCTCAGCTAGGCTAAATAGATACAACCAACCAAACACGACAGCGTTGCATGCACTCAACTTGTCCCATGTCAGCCTGCCTCACAAATACGAGTCAGGTCCTACCGCTATGTGAACCAAACAGGCCCTAAAAGTACCTACTAAACTTTAGTGGTCCCTGTTTGGTTCCTCTCGCTAAAACTGACTAAACAACATTAAAGAGGATGAATAAAGACATATATGTCCCTGGCTGCTGTCCAAAGCTACTAAAAGTAATAATTGGGCAGAGTATTCTTTGTAAAACTATAAATTTAGTGTAAAGCCATTAAACTTTAATGGTCTTTTTTTGTCCCTTTTAGTAAGGTGACAATTTAGCTACTAAAAATGACTAAAATTTATCCACTGAACTTTAGTGGGTGGTAACCAAACATGCCCTAAATACAAGATCCATCTTAACTAAAATACACAATCCATTTTATATTTAGTAGTGTTGAAGATAAAAGATTTAAAACTTAGTTTTAATTTTCTTCGATAACAAGATTTAAAAAAGAATCATTTCTACAAATAAGTCTCTAGCAAAGAGGATACTCAGGTTTTAATCGTACCTCTCCTAACACCGAAAATATAGTCTCCTCATATTCTATTGGAGATCGAAATAGTACTATCAAAGGTCTATTTTAGGTTTGGGTGTCCTAATAGAGGTTACCTATTGGAGACAGTAGTCTAAGGATTGAAAGGACCGAATCAGCCTAGAGGGGGGGGGGGGGGTGAATAGGTGATTTTTGACTATCTGAAACTTCACAAACTATAAGATGTAGTTAGATAGCAACCGGAGAGGCCGGTTTGTTTGGGTAGGTACTACCGGGTGTGAAACACCGGTACTACCGACACAAACAAACAGCACAACCGGGATCCTAAAAGAAACTACAAATCCGATGAATGTAAGCTATGAAGATAATACAAGTTTCTAGCCCACTTTCCTAAGAATGATATATGGTAAATCTACTCTCACCAAACCTTGGTTGCTCCCCTTCATGTAGATCGAGTCTTCCCAACCTAAGAAAGAGATAGGGATAGGAAGAATACGAAGAACACAATAACAAGTGAAGTAGAGAAAATAGGGACAACAACAACAAGCACACGGGACACGCGATTTATCCCGAGGTTCGGCCAATCCACTAAGGAGTGCCTACTTCCTCGTTGTTGAGGTGACCACAAAGGTCGGAGTCTATTTCACCTCCTCGCCTCACTCAAGCAACCACAAAGGCTACGAGAGTATCTCTACTAGAAATCTCAGGGTAATACAAACGCTTCGGGGAGCCCTCACAAGTAAATCAATATTGTCGGTGTTTCAAACCCGGGGGTATGACACCAACGAGTAATATGATCGCGTGCTCTCTTCCTGGATGGTGATCCAAATTTATCCTGGTTCGGGCAAAGAAGGCCCTACGTCCAGCGGGGGAGGAGGTTCTTCTATTACTTGCACCTAAGTGCTCGTACAGGGGCGAATACAAGCTCAATGAGCGTGGACCGGAGTCCGGACTTGTGTTTTTGTGTGTGGACTCGTGTGTCTCTCTGGAGTTGTGTAACCGTGGACTGAGGGCCCTGGTGTCCCCTTTTATAGAGCAAGGGGAGGCCAGGGTTACACAAGGGTATTACAGGTGTCGGGGCGTACGGTGCCCAATACGGGGAAGGGTAGGAACCCTGTCTTGTCGAAGACATTGTAGCCGACGTGGGGGTTGCTGTTGGGGCGTCCTTGAAGCGTGGCCTCCATCCCGGGTGCGGACGTGGAGGCGTAGCGACGTGGAGGCCGTGCACCGCCCATCCCGGCACGTACGATACGTGCATAGTCCCGCCGGGTCTTAGGGGTACCTGTCCTCCAATCATATGACAGCAATTAGGGCTCGAGGGGAGCAGAACCGGCCTCGAGGTGGCGCCTGCGGGAGGCTCGAGCTCCGCAGGTATGGGCGAGTTCCGGGGAACCTGGTCGTACAGCGGAAATCCGGGTCTCGAGATGTGATCGGGACGTGCCACAGTGCAAGGTATGGTCGAACAGTGCAGTACTGGTGCCTTCTCACCCATGCTTATGGTGAAAAGGAGGTTTGACTCAGACTCCGGTTCACTGTGGCGCATGATGCGTCTCAGAGGACGTGACGGCGGTAGGTGAGTGCATTAAATGTTTGGTGTGGGGTTGGCATCCGGTGCTTGGCGCTGCTCGAGGGGCGTGATGTGCCCTCGAGGGGTTGGCAGCCGGGCCAGCGAGGCTCGAAGGCCCTGTGTCGGGTCTCGAGGGGTGGTGTATGGTGGTGGCGGGCTCGAACCCTTTGAGCCAGGGCTCGAGAGGCAGGCTACCACGAGGTGGTTTGGAGGCATTTGGCGGGACTAGGCTTCCCCGTGGTGGGCCGGTGTTGTGGGTTTTGACAGGTTGGTATTCGGGTGGTTAAGTCCAGCTGGGTTTATTATTAATTGGTGTTCTAGGTTTTAACCCGTGTGTTTTGCGTTGATTGGGGGTACCCCTTTGGCGTTCCCCCGACAGGGCTACCACGAAGAACACCTAACCGGCTAGAGCTCAAAGAGCTCAAGAGTAAAAGACACAAAGCAAGCCGGCAAGATGGAAACCAAGTGCTCAAGTCGAAGATTGATGCTTCCCACTCTCGAATCTCACTTCCCTAGCTCAAATCTCGCAAGGAAATGAATCTAGGAGCAAAGGGGGAGAGAGAGGGGTGAGTCAATGCTTGGAGAGTGTTTGTCTCGAGTTAGGTCAGCAATAAGTGTATGGAGTGAGTGGGTGACCGTGGAAAGAGAAGTGAAGAAGCATTTATACTCCCTCAGTCCCGAGGCTGGTCGGTACCACCGACCACCCCTGGCCGGTACCACCGACCAGTTCACAACGGTCGAAAGAGACCAGATCTGACCAAACAAGCAACTACCGACCTCACGTCAGTACCACCGCGGGCGGTAGTACCGAGGTTATGGCGGTACTACCGCCAGGCCAAATTTGGCTCGAACAGAGAGCATCTCACAAAGGGACTCGGTCCCTCGGAAACTACCGCCCAAAGGTCGGTACCTCCGAGGTCGGTGGTACCGAGGTTATGGCGGTACCACCGCCAGGCCATTTTCAACTCAACACAGAGAGCTCCGCAAACTTGGTTACTTCTGGCCATAGGTCGGTACCACCGCGGGCGGTAGTACCGAGGTTATGGCGGTACCACCGCCAGGTCAAAAACAACTCTACACAGAGAGCTTTGCAAAACCAGGAAACTACCGACCAGGGTCGGTACCTCCAAGGCCGGTAGTACCGGGGTTATAGCGGTACTACCGCCAGGTCATTTTTGACCAACACAGAGAGGGTGATTGAGCGCTGCGCAGAGAAGCCATGGTCGGTACCACCGACCACCCATGGTCGGTACCACCAACCAAACAGAAATACCTCTAAGTGATCGTGATTGTGCGGTGTCTCTCAAGCGGACTATAGTTAGTCGATTTGAGCACTTTTCTCCACATCTAGCCAACTTACTTTGTGACCCTCTTCATAGTCCGGCTTACCTATAACTCAAGTTTAAAATTGAAATTTTAAACTACCACTTGAGCTAGGCATCTTTATGTCCAAAAATATCCTACGTGCTTTGTTCATGAGATTTCAACGTTTCAAATCTTTCAAAGGACTAACACCTGCATACATGTTTTTATAAATTGGTTAGTCCCTAATTTGATTGTCATTAATTAGCCAAAACCCACATTGGGGGCGAATGCACTTTCAAACTCCCCCTTTTTGGTAATTGATGACAACCAACTTAGGCTTACAATTAGGGATAGAAAGAATTGAAGCTTTTGAATTCCAAAATTTAGTTGAAGCTCCCCCTTAGTGTATGCTTTGGATATGAATTTCAAACCTTGATTAGAATGCAAGGTTGCATACACAAGAACAAGAGCTCCCCCTAAATTTTGCAATCCGTGGGGTGCCTAAGAGTGTGTGACAACATCATATATATCAATTTGAGATGCATAAGCGATATGACATGGTGATTCACATAACAATGTAATAAGAAAAGCGAATGACTATTGATGAAAGAAAAGAACTCAAATCACATAGCCATATCAAAAACAACAATCATCATGACAAGAGCATGAATATCGAGGATGAACCATACATGAATATAACATTAAGCATAAATGTTTTACGTCCTCAGCACATCACAAATAAAATGTAGCATACCACACTTAGTCTCAAAGATTACCCTCTCTCACAGCTATTACAGCAAGATATAAGCCTAACACTCCCCCTTTGGCATCAAGTACCAAAGCGGGTAGACCAAGATAAGCAAAGAATCAATAATAGCTGCCGGAAGATCCATCATGATAAGAGCCCCCGAAGAGAGAGGAATAGGCACTCTCACCAACGTCACCACCAGGGAAGGATGAAGGAGCAGAAGAATCATGTGGTGGTGTAGAGTCGCGAGGGCCACCACTCCCAGCTGGATCGGCTTCGGGGCCAGCAAAGCCCATGTACGAGCCGCCACCGCCACCCTGATATGATGTAGATCCGCCAGCAAAGGACGGACCCATACCATAGTCAGGGTAGAATGGAGGCTGGTACTGAGGAGGTGGCGGAGGATAGAACTGATGGGGCGGATACAGCATGGAGCTGTAAAAACCAGCCTCACCACCACCTGGAAACTGGGGCTGCTGCTGGGGCTGCTGCTGCTGGCGGAAACCATCATCATCATCATCGTCGCCGCACCGGGCCTGGGCATCGTACTCCGCAAAGGGATCTGGATGGGGCCGGACCGGAGAGCGCGGAGGAATACCGAGATGCTGACGCACATCCTGCTGAAACTGCTCGTCGCGGTCGGCCCTGTAGCACATCCAGGAGAAGATCTTGCCGAGAGCGGAGCGAAGACCGCCACTCCTACGCCTCTCACGACGCGGAGGAGGAGCGGTGGCAGGGGGAACATCTCCACCACCCGGCTGAGCCTCGCCAGGCGCTGCTGCTTCTGCTGGAACCTCACCACCTTCATCAACTTTTTCTTTGTCCTTGGAAGGAGCCGAAGTGAACTTGCAAACACTGTACTCCTTCATGGTGCGATCATACTCGAAGGTGGCGCCAACCACATGCTCAATGATATGCATAAGGTATGGAGCATATGGCAGAGCCTTGTGAGGATCATTGTACACATCTGAGATTTTCTGCCAAAGAAAATGAAAGATGCTAAAGCGTCCATCTGGCAGAGCAAAGCGGACTAGGACCTTGGCAGCATCATCTCTCAAGTTATCTTGATCTCCAATTTTGGGATCCAGAGTCAGGCGCATGATGTTGTTGAGGACGTAGTAAGCGGGCTTCAGGCCAGGGACCTTGAAGATCGCCACTGCACCATCCAAATAGACGCCTGAGCTCTGCAACTGCTCTAAGTACATACCCCCTCCATACATCTTTGAAAGACGAGGGGCATCTCTGTCCACATGATCGAAGCCCAACAACCGAGCAAATGTGACGAAGTCACATCTGTAGTGGACCCCTTGGGTCATCCAATGCAGCACGCGAGCTTCCTGATCAATGAACAAAGTGGTCCAAAACTGACAGAGAATCTCCTGGTTGAAGCTGCGCTCGCCAGAGATCAGCCCCAAAACTCTCCACTCCTCTAGCCTCTGCACCAAGGCCTGAATGTCCTCAGAATCTTTGTCGGTCAGAGAGGAGAGAACCAGTCTCTTATGTGCAAAGAGAGGAGGATGTCCCTTAGCACAGAAACCCTTCCAGCATACTGACACATAGAAGTCTTGCTGGAACCTGGACCAGAACCTCCTATCCACAGAAGCATCTCTAACAAACAGATAGGGGTTCTCCTCACGCTGCCTCCTCATCAAGTTACCCCGCTTTCTATCGGAGTAATCCACGGGATTGCCAAGAAGAGCACGGGGGACAACGGTCATGACGGCTTCGGCTTCAGGGTGCATCTCAAATGCCCGGTTGATAAGCATCAACCCTGAAGTCGGAGGGGATGCCGGTCCAACTTGAGGATCGATGGAGCGACCCTCACGATCGAGACCAGCTGAAGGCACTCCTCCCATAATGACGCTGTGTAGGCGTCCAGCCGGACCAGCGACAGGGGGCGGAGAAGGCTGAGGAGGCGGAGGAGGCGAAGGAGCAGCATGCCCACTGCCACGGGCATGACCGCTCCCGCTCCCCCTTGCGCTATCCACGCTGCGACGACCCATGTGGCCCGCGGACGAGCGTCCACGGACCTGACAAGAGGAGTCATCCATACTAACAGACCGAACACGGCGCCCGGGATTGCGACGCGGCGGCGCCCCTTGCACATGACCACCTTGCTCCAAGGCGGCATACTCCTCATCATCATCACTAGGGGAACGAGCACGAGAGGGCCTCTGGCTCATCTAGACAAAGATAGCATAGACCAACATGAGACAAAGATGATGGAAAGATTACTTCAACGGATGTAGCAAATAAGACGATCGAAATCGGGAAGGAGAACGTCTCGCTGCGCGCGGGCGGTACTACCGACCCCTGGGGCGGTACTACCGACCGCACAGCAGCCTGCGGTTTCCTTCAGTCCAATCTACCAAATCGCTATGAACTTGCTAACCATACATCCTAGAAGCATCTTCATACTAAATAGAACAATCCTACCAAAGGAATCTACCTAGAACAAAGTACATTGAGAGATCGGGCATGAACACCCTAGTACCTTGCTACTCGTGAAGAAAAGGTCGAACTCCAATGAAGGAGGAAACTTCGGGCTTCAAGAACACCACCACGACGATCTCCAACCTTCAAAGCACCTTTCCACCGAAGGGATTTGGATTTGGGTGGAGGAGGAGGGAGATCGAGTGGAGAGAGGAAGGGGGAACCAAGTGCGGCGGCTGCACGGGGAGAAGGCTCGGGCAGGCGGTGGCGCGGTCAAACTGATTTGACTAGGGTTGAAAGGGATTCACCGCGCCCCTTTTATACTCGGATCAAACCCGGTCGGTGGTACCGCCCATAGAGCCGGTACTACCGACGTCGGTACTACCGCCCTATGGCGGTACCACCGACAGCACAAAAACAGAGAGGACAGAGAGGGTTTTCAAAAGAGCCTTGTGTGGTATACTACACATACTTCAAACATGTCCAGATTTCATATAACCAATACATAGCCATGGACATAAGTGAAGTATGCAAAATAGATTTTGAAATCACACACAATATTTTGTCAAACCATTTATCTAGGTCTCTAGGTGAAAAAAATATGTGCAAGACATCAAGCCACGTTACGAGAATCAATGATATTTAGTTCACTCCTCAAAGCACAAAATCTTGACTCATCTAAAGGCTTTGTGAAGATATCGACTAGTTGTTTTTCGGTGCTCACATGACGTATTGCGATATCTCCTTTGGCTTCATGGTCTCTCAAGAAATGGTGTCGGATGTCTATGTGTTTTGTGCGAGAATGGTTTACGGCATTGTTTGCTAGTTTGATAGCACTCTCATTGTCACACAAAAGTGGTATTTTGTTTTCCTCACATCCGAATTCTTTTAGTGTTTGCTTCATCCAAAGTAGTTGAGCACAGCATGCGCCGGCCGCCACATACTCGGCTTCGGCGGTGGATAGGGCAACACTATTTTGTTTCTTAGAACTCCATGACACCAAAGACCTCCCAATAAATTGGCAAGTCTCGGTAGTGCTCTTTCGGTCTACCTTGCAACCGACATAGTCCGAATCGGAATAGCCAAGTAGATCGAAAGTGGAGCCCTTGGGATACCACAAGCCAAGATTTGGAGTGTGCACTAAGTATCGAAAGATTCTCTTAACGGCCATAATATGATATTCTTTCGGATTAGCTTGAAACCTTGCACACATGCACACACTAAGCATAATATCGGGCCTAGATGCACAAAGGTAAAGCAATGAACCGATCATAGAGCGATATACCTTTTGGTCCACTGACTTACCATTCTCATTTAGATCAAGATGTCCATTGGTAGGCATAGGGGTCTTGATGGGTTTGGCCTTGTCCATCTCAAACTTCTTTAGCATGTCTCTTGTATACTTTGTTTGACTGATGAACGTGCCATCCTTGAGTTGCTTGATTTGGAATCCAAGAAAGTACTTCAACTCACCCATCATGGACATCTCGAACCTTTTAGTCATGATCCTACTAAATTCCTCACAAAAAGTCACATTAGTACTACCAAATATTATGTCATCGGCATATATTTGGCAAATAAAGATATCATTATTGACTTTGCGAGTAAATAAAGTAGCATCGGCCCTTCCTATCTCAAAACCCTTTTTGAGTAGGAAGTCCTTAAGGCAATCATACCAAGCTCTAGGGGCTCATTTAAGCCCATAGAGCGCCTTGTCGAGCTTGTAGACGTGGTTGGGAAACTTTGGGTCCTCAAAACCCGGTGGTTGCTCCACATAGACCAATTCGGAGAGGGGCCGTTGAGGAATGCACTTTTCACATCCATTTGGTATAGCTTGAAATCATGGTGAGTAGCAAAGGCAAGTAATATACGAATTGACTCAAGCCTAGCTACAGGTGCATAGGTTTCCCCAAAATCCAAACCTTCGATTTGAGTGAAACCTTGAGCCACCAACCGTGCTTTGTTCCTTGTTACCACGCCATGCTCGTCTTGCTTGTTGCGGAAGACCCATTTGGTTCCTATCACATTTTGCTTGGGTCTTGCCACCAAGGACCAGACTTCATTCCTGGTGAAGTTGTTCAGCTCTTCTTGCATAGCCATCACCCAGTCTGGATCATCAAGTGCTTCTTCCACCCTAAGAGGTTTCAAAGAGGAGACAAACAAGTAATGTTCACAAAAACTTGCTAAGCGAGAGCGTGTCGTTACCCCACGCCGTATGCTCCCCAATATGTTGTCAACAGGATGATCCCGTTGAACTAAGTGATGAACTCTTGGATGTGGCACAAGTGATCTCCGTTGGATGGGTCCATCTTCATCATATGCATTGATGTCCCCATCTTCTTGTCGGACTTCATGTTGAGCTTGTGTTTGATCATCAAATTGATGTATCACTTGAACATCACCCACACTACCACCAATCGGAGTTGCGGAAGCTTCATCATGCGCATTTGGATGCACATGATGGATATGAGAATCTTGTGGAGTGTGTGATGGTTCATCTTCATCATCTTGTATTTCAACGGGCCTCACATCACCGGTTGCAAGCTTCTTGATAGCTTCGGATGGAGGCTCGTCGTTACCTACAAGCTCATCATTGACTTGCTCCTTTTGAGAGCCGTCGGATTCATCAAAAGTCACGTCTACCGTTAACTCAATAGTGCCGGTGGCATTATTGAATACACGGTAGCCATGTTCGTTAGTACCATAACCAAGTAGAAAGCCTTCGTGTACCTTAGGTGCAAACTTTGAACTTTTGGCCCTCTTATTAAGTATGAAACACTTGCAGCCAAAAACTAGAGTAATGCACCTTCGGTTTGTTACCGGTTAGAAGCTCATATGGCGTCTTCCCTCTTAGCTTGTGAAGGTAGAGGCGGTTGATTGCATGACACGCCGTGTTCATTGCCTCCGCCCAAAAGCCATGGGAAGTCTTGTACTCATCCAACATAGATCTTGCGGCTTCAACAAGAGTTCTATTCTTCCTTTCCACAACCCCATTTTGTTGTGGGGTATATGGAACGGAGAACTCATGCTTGATCCCTTCTTCATCAAGATACTCTTCTATGTTGGTGTTCCTAAACTCGGTCCCGTTGTCGCTTCTCACTTTCTTGATCTTGATGTCGAACTCATTTTGTGCTCTTCTAGCAAACTTCTTGAAGATGCCTTGCGTTTCGCTTTTATCTGCTAAAAAGAACACCCAAGTGAAACGAGAATAGTCATCAACAATAACGAAACCGTATTTGTTACCGCCGATGCTTTGATAAGCAACGGGTCCGATGAGGTCCATATGTGTCGGTGTTTCGAACCCGGGGGTATGACACCAACGAGTAATATGATCGTGTGCTCTCTTCCTGGATGGTGATGCAAGATGACACAAGGATTTATCCTGGTTCGGGCAAAGAAGGCCCTACGTCCAGCGGGGGAGGAGACTCTTGTATTACTTGCACCTAAGTGCTTGTACAGGGGCGAATACAAGCTCAGTGAGCGTGGACCAGAGTCCGGACTCGTGTATGTGTGTGTGTGGACTCGTGTGTTGTCTCTTGTGCGCGAAGGGCCCTGGCGTCCCCTTTTATAGATCAAGAGGAGGCCAGGGTTTACACAGGATTGACATGTACAACGCTCGGTATGGCGAAGGGCAGGAACTCTGTCTCGTCGAAGCCACTATAGCCAACGTGGGTGTTGCTGTTGAGGCATCCTTGATGCGTGGCCTCCATCCTGGGCGCGGACGTGGAGGCGTGGCGTTGTGGAAGCCGTACAACACCCATCCCGGCACGTGCAGGACACGACGGGGTCCCTCCGGGTCTTGGGGTACCTGTCCTCCAATAGCGTGAAAGTAGCCAGGGCTCGAGGGGCTCAAAGCTGGCCTCGAGGTGGCGCCTGCGGGGGGTTCGAGTCCCCGCAGGTATGGGCAAGTCCCGGGAAACCCGATTGAGCAGCAGGTATCCGGGCCTCGAGACGTGGCTTGGACGTGCAACAATGTAAGATATGGGTTAACAGTGTCGTACTGGTGCCTTTTCACCCATGCTTGTTTGTGAAAACGAGACTTGGCTCTGCCCTGGTTCACTGTGGTACACGTCGGGTTGCAGAGGACGTGACTGAAGTAGGTGGATGCATTAAATGCGTGGTATGGGGTTGAGGAGCAGGAAGCTTCCTCTTCGTGGAGGGCTTCGAAGGGTAGTGGAGCGCTCGCTCGAGGCCGGGCGCGGAGGGCTCGGGTGAGCGGAGGTTGAGCTCCAGCTCGAGGCCTAGGGTGTGATGAGCCTCGAGGGATAGGCTATCGTGCTGGAGGGGCTCGAGGTCCCCGCGCGGGGCCCCGAGGAGTGGTGCATAGCTGTAGCGGGCTCGAGGGGTAGGTTACCAGGAGGCGGTCGGTAAGGTTTAGGCAAGTCTAAGCTCCCTGGCGGTGGGCCAGCGTTGCAGGCGCTGAGGGGTTGGTTTCTTGGAAGGTTAGCCTAGCTGGGTTTATTAATTGGTGTTCTAGGCTTTAACCTATTTGTTTGCATTGATTGGGGGTACCCCTTTGGTGTTCCCCCGACAATATGCAATAGCTCCAATGGTCTTGTGGTCGACACAATGTTCTTGATTGGATGCTTTGCTCCAACTTGCTTTCCGGCTTGACACGCACTGCAAATCCTATCTTTCTCAAAAGAAACATTTGTTAGTCCAAGGATGTGCCCTTCTCTTTGAAGTTGGGCCAAGTTCCTCATCCCAACATGAGCTAGTCGGCGATGCCAAAGCCAACCCATGCTAGATTTTGCCATTAGACATGTTGTAGGTTCTACCTTACTAGTTGAGAAGTCAACTAAGTAAAGTTTTCCCTTCAACACGCCTTTAAATGCAATAGAGGAATCCCTTCTTCTAGAGACGGTCACACCCTTATCCGTAAAGAGACAATCGTAACCCATTTCACAAAGTTGAGAAACGGATAACAAATTGTAACTCAACGAATGCACAAGTAATACATTAGATATGGAATTGTCAGTTGAGATAGCAATTTTACCCAAACCAAGCACTTCTCCTTTACCATTGTCACCAAACACAATGTTGTTGCATGAGTCGTTGCTTGGTTGAAAGGAGGAGAACATATCTTTTGCCCCGGTCATATGATTGGTGCATCCACTATCCAACACCCAACTTGACCCACCGGAGGCATATTCCTACAAAACAAGATTATGTTCTTGATTTAGGTACCCAAACTAGATTGGGTCCTTGGGGGTTAGTCACATAAGCTTTTGGTACCCAAACATTTCTCATAATTTCCCTCTTCTTGAGGGCACCAACATACTTGACTACTATCTTGCCGTCATCACCCCAACAACACAAATAATCACATGTATAGCTTCTTGATATAGGCTTTTGTTGCTTGGGGGCCTCCACTTGCTTTTCTTTGTTGATCTTACCATTAGGAAGTGAAGCCTTTGGATTGGCAATCTTGTTGGCCTTGTTCATTAAGTCAAAGAGAGGAACCCCTTTGTTAAAGTTAACAAAGGGTACCCCATTGACCATCTTCCTACCGTTGGCCTTACCACCATACCTATTGTACCCAATTCCATCCTTGATAGATGGGTGTCTTGCGGTCTTGAGGATATCTTTTGGTTGTTGCACCTTACACTTGCAACCATTCCTCAAGATCATGTTCAACCTATTAATCTCCTTGTCTTTCTTCTCTATCTCAACAAGGTTAGTTGCACAAGCATTTATATCAAGTTTATAGCATCTTTTGCAACCATTACTAGTTGAGGCATTAGAGCCATTGGAATCCTTAGAAGAAGTTGAAGAGGTGCTATTCCAAAGAGTGTTGTAGCTTAGTTCAAGAGTTTGGTATTTATCTTTAAAGCTTGTGAACCTTTCTTGAACCAAACTAACCTCATTCTTGAAAGGTCCTTGTTTGGTTTTGGTAATTGAGTGACAACTTAGGTGGACTAATATGTGTTTAAAGTGAATTACACAGGTGATCAGTCCACAGGTGATCATGTGTGAGCAACATATGCCATAGAGGAGAAATGGCTTGGAAGATGTTGCAAGGCTCATACATGTGATGAAGGAGCTTATTGCATATGTGACATGACATGTGGTCATATGGCTAAGATGGAGAAGATCAAGGCAAGACTTGGCTTGATGGACCGGTTGCGAAGGTGAAGGGCAAGTTGAGGCTTTGAAGCCGTTGGTACCGAGTGTCGGGAGGCTTAAACAAGACTTGGCGCCGAAGGACCGAAGCAATGGTGAAGAGCAAGTGATGTCAAGATCGATGAACCATGGAGGCCATGTGATGATATGAAGTGGATCATATCATTTGAAGATAGGTTGGTGCATGTGTTGCATCAACACCGAAGGAGATGGAATGGAATGCGCAAGGCAAAGGTATATTTGTAGGGCATTTCATTTCACCGGTCATAGGTGTGTAGAGAAGATTATGACCGGGTTTAGGATAGATGGCCGTACTATTAAGAGGAGCAAACTTGTTTGCATATCGGTCATCTAGTGCCACTTGAGCGATCTAACTTTGCAATGTTACTAGGATCGAGTGGCGTTATGAGTGAAAGAGAAAAACCTTTGAAAATGATTGTGAAAATGCTAACACACTTGCACAAGATGATGAACACTTGGTGGTGTTAGCACATTTGCAAAGGAGAAGTTGTTGAAATAGTTTTGGATCAACTCGGAGATGAAAATGGAGTTTTCTGTGTGTTGTCGGTGGTACCGACCCTGGGTTGTCGGTGGTACCGCCCAAGGATGCAGCGTGCAGACCTCTCTGTTCCGAAGCGTTTTTGGCCTGGCGGTGGTACCGCTATTACCTCGGTACTACCGCCGGCGGTGGTACCGACGCAAGGTCGGTAGTGGCTGGTTTTTTGCGAGGCTCTCTGTTGTTTTCGAAAATGGCTTGGCGGTAGTACCGCCATTACCTCGGTACTACCGCCCACGGTGGTACCGACGCTGGGCGGTAGTGACTGGTTTTTTCGCAGAGCTCTCTGGTCGCGGCGCTTTTTGGCCTGGCGGTAGTACCGCCATCACATCGGTACTACCGACCTCGGAGGAACCGACCAGGGGTCGGTGGTTTGCCGAAATCAGCGGGATATGGGAAACGGCTAGTTTGACTCTGTCGGTGGTACCGCCCAGGAGGGGTCGGTACTACCGACCAAGCGCAGAAAGGTAGGGTTCGGGCCGCCGCCGCCCCTTCCCTATATATAGTCGTTGTGGCCGGCCCTAGGTTCAGGTTGGAGCACTCCAAAGCCTTGGTGGCTTGTGTGGATGTGCCTGGGAGCCTTCTAACTCGCTTGTGCTTGCTAGCGCGCGAATCTATTGCGAGTGAGCGATTCTAGTGCGTTGCTTTGAGAGATTGCATCGAGTGGCACTAGGTGTTCGAGTTGCAAGCCGGTGGTGCTTATTACTCTTGGAGGTTGCCACCTCCTAGACGGCTTGGTGATCGAGTCTCCGTCGTGAAGCCCGCGTGAAGATTGTGCGTGGCTCCGGAGAAGGCTTTGTGAGGGGTATTGTACCTTCCCCGTGGGAGATCACGAAAGGTAACTCTAGTGGATTGCTCGTAGCTTGTGGATCCCCATCTTGTGTTGGTTGTGCGGCACCCTATTGAGGGTTAGGCGTGTGATGCCTATTAGCGCGTGAACCTCCAAGTGGGTGTATCGCTACAACGGGGAGTAGCTTGGTGGCAACCAAGTGAACCTCGGGGAAAAATCACCGTGTCAACATTGTCTACTCTTCTCGGTGGTTTGCAATCTCCTTACACAAGCTTGTATTTACTTTCATACATATTGTGCTTGTGAAGCTATCTTGCTTAGTTTGTGTAGCTAAGTTGAGCTCTCTAATTTGGCCTGTGTAGCCTTGTTATTGAGCATTGCTAGTGAGCTTAGGCTTTGTGCTTTGCTTGCTAGATTGTGTAGGAGCTCCCTCGTGCTTAAAGTACTAGTTGCATAGGATTGTGTGACCTTGCTTCTAGAATTGGTTAGGTGAGCTTTAGCTAGCCCGACACCTTATTTGCTTTGTTTAGGATCTTTTATAAGGTGTCATAGAGTATAAGTAGAGGGGTGTAGTCTTGGCTAGACCGATAGTTTTAATTCCGCATTTATTTCGGTTAGCCGGTGCGATTATTTTTAAAAAGGACTATTCACCCCCCCTCTAGTCCGCCATCTCGACCCTTCAATTGGTATCGGAGCAAGGTCTCTCATTTGTGGTCTTCACCGACCCGAGAGGATGGCGTCTAGTGGGCTAGATGATGTGTGTGATACACATATTTTTGATGGCACACACTTTGCACAATGGAAACACCATATGCTTGATCATTTTCGTGCAAAGGGGCCAAAGTTTTGGTGGATTATCACTAGTGGTCTCACTCATGTTTTGGACCATAGAAATCTCACCAAAGCTCAAAAGGATCTCTTTGAACTTGATGCAAATGCTTATTGTTATCTAATGGATGCATTGAGTTTTGAGTTGTTTTATAAGATCAACTCCAAAGGGACCGCCCATGAGATGTGGGAATCCATCAAGACCACCTTCGGTGATCCCTCCACGTTTGATGATGGCAAGTTCATAAAGGAGGATGAACCGGTGGCATATGAGGATGTTGAGCAAGACCACAACTCCGTGATTGTGGAAGATTGCTCCACCTCACGTTCAAGTGATGCAATCAATGAAGATACTTCAAGCACACTTGACAAGATGGAAAATGATGCCTCAAGTGATGCAAGTAATGATTCTACTCCAAGCACACTTGATGATGTTGATGGCTCATGCTCGGGCGATGATCGTGATACTACTACAAGCTCTCCAACATCATCATATTGCTTCATGTCACAAGGTGACACTAAGGTATCAAATTGCAATATGATTAATCATGATTCATATGATGAGCTTGTAAGTAGACTTGCTAGCATGACCATGTCTTTAGAAAATGAGAAAAATAAAACAATGAAATTAGCAAATGAAAACTCATTTCTAAAGAATTCATGTGAAGAACATAAGCGCTTACTTGATGTTCTTAAAGCTTCACATGATGATTTAATTGAAAAGTATGGCTCTCTCATTAAGGAGCTTTCAAAGAAAATTAAAAATAATGAGAGCTCATCACATGGATCAAATGATCAATTGCAAAATGTTGCTAACCCATGTGATGTAGGCAAGAAGAATGTATCCACCTCTTGTGATGATTTATTAGACATGCCATGTTCTTCACATTTAGATGCTTGTTCTACTTCTTTGTCTTGTGAGACTAACCTTTTGAAGGAGAACAATGAGCTCAAAAGTGAAGTGAAGAATTTGAGCAACAAGTTAGAGAGGTGGTGTAAATCAAAAGTCACCCATGAGCACATGATGAAGAATCAAAGAAGCTATGGTGACAAGAGTGGCATTGGCTTTAACAAAAGCAATGCCAAGGGCAAGAAAATGAGGAAGCAAGAAGAAAAGAAGCTATCTCATTTCATGTGCTATCAATGCCATGAAATGGGACATCTTGCAAAAGCTTGCCCCAACAAGAAGAAGCCCCAAGCTCAAATCAAGAACAACCATCATGATGGTGACTTGATGAAGAAGAAGAAAACAAGAAGGGGCGGAAGAGCAAGGCATCCAACTCATATCCAAGATGCCAAGATGGTGAGCAAGAATCAAGATGAGAAGAAAGATTTGGCTCACATCAAGTGCTACAAGTGTGGTGATATGGGACACTTTGCCTCGAAGTGTCCTAACAAGCTTGAGAAGAAGGCTCAAGCAACTCATGAGAGGCAAGGCAATGAGAAGCAACAAATGGGCAAAGAAAAGAAGGCTCAATCAAAGAGAAGTTGCTACTCATGCCGGGAAAGGGGACACATGGCTCATTCATGTCCCCTAGGTATGACCTCTAAGCCTATTTCAATTGTTAATGATTCTATGCTTAGGAAGGATGAAAATGGTACCTCTAAGGCTACTATTGCAACTCATCCCGCTACTCATACTAAGGCTATGCCTAAGTATGTTGCTCCTAACTTGAGAGGACCCAAACTAGTTTGGGTACCATCAAAAAGTGGATGAATGTGTGCAGGTACCATGGCATTGGAGGCTTGACTCAATTGATTTCATATTATTCATCATGTGATTGAGTCAAGTAATGAAGCCTAGTGCTATCCAAACCCAATGCCAAGACAAAAGAAGTGAAGTCCAAGTGCAAAACATACAAGTGCAAAAGATCAAGTTGTGATGTTTGATTGGAATTATTTGAAGGCTTGCAATCTAATTGAGTAGAAGCTTGCTATTTGGATGATCATGAGCTACTAAGGTATATCTCTAGTTGATCATGTTCTTTTAAATGCATATGAGATGATTGAATCGGATATATATGCATATGTTGCTTGCTATAAGATGATTGAATGGATAAATTGCTTAGTGATCAAAATTGAGTTAGTTTGAATGGATATGTTCATGAGACTTCTTTTAGTAAGTGATTTGAATGGATATATGTCTTGTGAGAGTATTCAAACATGTTAGCTCAAGTTTGATTCATATTGGTAGAGTATAGCTCAATTGCTCAAAGTTGTCAAAAATCTGAAATCTAAGTGAGCTGAGAAGATAGCCCTGTTTAAGTGATCAAATCTTATTGGATTGGCTTGAAATTTGGTACACATGCTCTACACTTGTGATATTAGTCGCTGTGCAAAATTCATGATTATTGGATAAGATGTACTTTGGTTTTGGAGTAGATCTTGTCAACTATTGTGCAGCAGTTTTCAGCATGTAGTACTATGGAAAGAATTGAAATCTGGTAGCAATCTAGAAAGCCAATGAAGCTCAAATTTTTATGGCTGCTAGAACACTTAGAGAGGCACATCTCCACCAAATTTCATAGTCATTAGACTTATATTTTGGGAGATATGCATGTTTCTTTGAGAAGGACAGAATCTGCCAGAAAAGTGACAAATATTGGATTAATCTAGAGTCACTTTGATTGAAAGGTCCTCAAGTTGGAATCATGTTTATAAGTGGTTGAGGGACCTATGTTTGGTTTTGAAATGAGCTAGAAGCATGACAAAGATGAGTACAAGTTCATTTGATTAAGAAGTGTATTTGGCACACGTTTGGTACTCAAATTGAAGATCAAGACCAACATCAAGATGAAGAGAAAGATGAAGTCCTAGTATCAATTGAAGATCTTTTGGAAGAAAGAAAAGGACTCAAAAAGGAACTCAAAGAGGAATTCAAAGTCACATTTCAATAAGAGTTCAAATGGATCAATCAAGCAAAGTCAATTCAAGTGAGTATCAAGGATGATTCTTTGGAGAGAGATCACTTCTCCCTTTTGTAGGGGCTTGCCGCCTTTTGTAGGTTAACCGAGCATGATGCTTGGAAGGCTAACATGGAAGTGGTGATCTAAAGTGTCATTGGAGATGCTTAGTTGAAGAAATCAAAAGGGTTGATCTAGAGAGCAAGCAAAAGAGAGCAAATCATGTCAATTCAAGTGGTATTCATATGCAAGCTATGTGCAAATGAAGAAGCAAGCCAACCACAACAAGATAGTGCACTTGATCATATGGGTGAAGATTTGTTCTATCAACTGGTATATATTGATCTTCACCATGGACTTCACATTGCTATTTGGAGCTTAATTGGAATTAAAATGACTATCCTATACTCCAAGATAGCAAAGGTATCATTGTAATGTGCATGATCATATTCATCCCTTACTAGTATGCGGTTAGTGCATATAGTACATGCTCAATAGGATCATGCATAACAATTGAAAAGTTTTAAATTCATAGCCTACCACTATTGCTTGATTGACTATATGATCTAGTGGATAGTATGTGAATTTGTTCATGAGCTAGTGAACCCAAGTACTTGATCTAGAAGATGAACATTCAAGTGTCTAATTCAACATGAGTAAGATAACCATTGAAAGATGTGTGAAGAAGCTTACTCTAGAGCAAACCGAGTTAGATATCTTATGCAATATTGCCTAGTTCAAGTCACAAATGAGAAGCTCATGAAGACGACAAGAGTTCAAGAAGAAGACAATAATGCAAATGGATATCAAGTTTAAACTTCCATTCAAGTGGTATCCTACAAGACTTCAAGTGATCCTCAACTATAAGTGATCAAATCAAGCAAAGCATCCCTCTCCAACAAGAGCTCAAGTTTATAAATTGGATGACCCATGCTATGACATAAGGGAGGTGCCCCACCTAGTGGTATCAAGGTCAAAGATCCCTCAAGTGGGTTTCATTCCAACACATATAGTAGTGTCCATCAAAAATGAAGCCTAAAGTGTCAACCATCTACCCTAGTGTCACCCTTTGTGAGAAAAGAGCATACCTTTTATGGTCATTGATGACAAAGGGGGAGAAGTTATGGAAAAGATATGTCAATTATGATATGTCAAGGACAAAGAGGGAGAAAAGAAGATGGACATGGATCAAGAGGGAGCAAGATTGAAGGATCAAAATTCTTGGACAATGAGAGCACACAAGTAGGGGGAGCAAGCTCATGAACTTGGTTGTTGCATTTGATATGTGCATAATCATGTGCTTGCTTGCATTGCATAAGTTTTAAAATTTTATATGCATGCTTGTGTGGTGTATGCTAGTTATAGGATTTAGTTGATGAATTGATAACTAGCATGCATAGGTTAATAGCTAGACTTGTGCTTTTAATGCAAAACTAGACCCTTGCTATTAATGTTGATCTCACGGGGTTTTCTAGTTTTTATGATGTCTAGCTACTCTTCGATGCTAAGGATGAATCAAAATGTGGTATGCACGCTTCAAAGGTAAAATTTCATCATGAATACCTTAGCATCACTTAGTAGTGCTAACACTCCCACAAATTTCATATTTATGCATGTGTGCAAGCTTGAAACCAAACCATTTGAGCACACATGTAGGGGGAGTTAACACTACAAAGTCGGGTTGTATGGTGCTTATCCAAATTCTCTAATATGGTCTTAATGTTGGATAAGTAACATAGAATCCAAAGAGCTTAATTTCCATATCTTTGTAGAGTTGTCATCAATTACCAAAAAGGGGGAGATTGAAAGGTCCTTGTTTGGTTTTGGTAATTGAGTGACAACTTAGGTGGACTAATATGTGTTTAAAGTGAATTACACAGGTGATCAGTCCACAGGTGATCATGTGTGAGCAACATATGCCATAGAGGAGAAATGGCTTGGAAGATGTTGCAAGGCTCATACATGTGATGAAGGAGCTTATTGCATATGTGACATGACATGTGGTCATATGGCTAAGATGGAGAAGATCAAGGCAAGACTTGGCTTGATGGACCGGTTGCGAAGGTGAAGGGCAAGTTGAGGCTTTGAAGCCGTTGGTACCGAGTGTCGGGAGGCTTAAACAAGACTTGGCGCCGAAGGACCGAAGCAATGGTGAAGAGCAAGTGATGTCAAGATCGATGAACCATGGAGGCCATGTGATGATATGAAGTGGATCATATCATTTGAAGATAGGTTGGTGCATGTGTTGCATCAACACCGAAGGAGATGGAATGGAATGCGCAAGGCAAAGGTATATTTGTAGGGCATTTCATTTCACCGGTCATAGGTGTGTAGAGAAGATTATGACCGGGTTTAGGATAGATGGCCGTACTATTAAGAGGAGCAAACTTGTTTGCATATCGGTCATCTAGTGCCACTTGAGCGATCTAACTTTGCAATGTTACTAGGATCGAGTGGCGTTATGAGTGAAAGAGAAAAACCTTTGAAAATGATTGTGAAAATGCTAACACACTTGCACAAGATGATGAACACTTGGTGGTGTTAGCACATTTGCAAAGGAGAAGTTGTTGAAATAGTTTTGGATCAACTCGGAGATGAAAATGGAGTTTTCTGTGTGTTGTCGGTGGTACCGACCCTGGGTTGTCGGTGGTACCGCCCAAGGATGCAGCGTGCAGACCTCTCTGTTCCGAAGCGTTTTTGGCCTGGCGGTGGTACCGCTATTACCTCGGTACTACCGCCGGCGGTGGTACCGACGCAAGGTCGGTAGTGGCTGGTTTTTTGCGAGGCTCTCTGTTGTTTTCGAAAATGGCTTGGCGGTAGTACCGCCATTACCTCGGTACTACCGCCCACGGTGGTACCGACGCTGGGCGGTAGTGACTGGTTTTTTCGCAGAGCTCTCTGGTCGCGGCGCTTTTTGGCCTGGCGGTAGTACCGCCATCACATCGGTACTACCGACCTCGGAGGAACCGACCAGGGGTCGGTGGTTTGCCGAAATCAGCGGGATATGGGAAACGGCTAGTTTGACTCTGTCGGTGGTACCGCCCAGGAGGGGTCGGTACTACCGACCAAGCGCAGAAAGGTAGGGTTCGGGCCGCCGCTGCCCCTTCCCTATATATAGTCGTTGTGGCCGGCCCTAGGTTCAGGTTGGAGCACTCCAAAGCCTTGGTGGCTTGTGTGGATGTGCCTGGGAGCCTTCTAACTCGCTTGTGCTTGCTAGCGCGCGAATCTATTGCGAGTGAGCGATTCTAGTGCGTTGCTTTGAGAGATTGCATCGAGTGGCACTAGGTGTTCGAGTTGCAAGCCGGTGGTGCTTATTACTCTTGGAGGTTGCCACCTCCTAGACGGCTTGGTGATCGAGTCTCCGTCGTGAAGCCCGCGTGAAGATTGTGCGTGGCTCCGGAGAAGGCTTTGTGAGGGGTATTGTACCTTCCCCGTGGGAGATCACGAAAGGTAACTCTAGTGGATTGCTCGTAGCTTGTGGATCCCCATCTTGTGTTGGTTGTGCGGCACCCTATTGAGGGTTAGGCGTGTGATGCCTATTAGCGCATGAACCTCCAAGTGGGTGTATCGCTACAACGGGGAGTAGCTTGGTGGCAACCAAGTGAACCTCGGGGAAAAATCACCGTGTCAACATTGTCTACTCTTCTCGGTGGTTTGCAATCTCCTTACACAAGCTTGTATTTACTTTCATACATATTGTGCTTGTGAAGCTATCTTGCTTAGTTTGTGTAGCTAAGTTGAGCTCTCTAATTTGGCCTGTGTAGCCTTGTTATTGAGCATTGCTAGTGAGCTTAGGCTTTGTGCTTTGCTTGCTAGATTGTGTAGGAGCTCCCTCGTGCTTAAAGTACTAGTTGCATAGGATTGTGTGACCTTGCTTCTAGAATTGGTTAGGTGAGCTTTAGCTAGCCCGACACCTTATTTGCTTTGTTTAGGATCTTTTATAAGGTGTCATAGAGTATAAGTAGAGGGGTGTAGTCTTGGCTAGACCGATAGTTTTAATTCCGCATTTATTTCGGTTAGCCGGTGCGATTATTTTTAAAAAGGACTATTCACCCCCCCTCTAGTCCGCCATCTCGACCCTTCAATTCTTTAGGCTAGCAATTGAGTCATTGCTCATGGAACACTCCTTAGCCAACTTCTTGTTAGAGTCATTGGCTAATGATAGTTCCATGGTCAATTTCTCAACCTTCAACTTCTCCTCGGTAAGAGAAGCTTCCAATGCAAGGTTCTTTTCTCTCTCTTGAGAGATCAAGTCCCCTTGCATAGCAAGACTCTCATTCCGACTCTCTAGTTTAGTGAGCAATTTTATGATTTTAGCTCCACCTTTCTTTCCAAACTTTCTAATTATGCTAAGCTCAAATTCATCCAATTCATCATCACTATATTCATTGCTAGAATAAGTAGGAGAGTTAGGTGATACCTTCTCATTCTTAGCCATGAAGCAAGAATGAGTGAAGTCATCCTCGTCGTCGGAGAGGTTCTCGAACAAGCGTGATGAAGTTGTTGAAGTAGCTATGTTGGAGAAGAGGCTTGGAGAAGAGATCTTGTGTATGGCAATGTTGGCCGCTCCCTTCTCCTTCTCCTTGCTCTTGCTCTTGTCTTCATCACTAGAGTCATCTTCCGAGAACCATTCCTCACCAAGATGAGCTTCACCACCTCTTGTTCTTCTTTGCTTCTTGTCATCACTCTTGCTATACTTGTTCTTGTTCTTCTTTTGTGGACAATCGACGATGAAGTGATCATCCGCACCACACTCATAGCAATTTCTCTTCTTGGACTTCTTGAAGTATCCACCTTTGCCCTTCTTGTGCATCTTCTTTCTCATGAATCTTCTAAAGTTCTTCACAATAAGGGCCAACTCATCATTGGAATCATCACTCCCTTCACTTGACGAGTCATCTCGAGCTTTGCTTCCTTCTTCTTGGTTAGCCTTGAGCGCCACTACTTTCTTGTTGCTTGCCTCGCGTTCTTCTATATCTTCATCATCCAAAACTTCATGATGCTTTATCTTGGCAAGCATCTCATGACATCCCATGCTCTCATAGTTAGGTCTCTCCATGATGATTGACGCAAGGTTCTTGTTCTTCTTTCTATATGCTCTCAATAGCTTTCTTGCAGCTGAGTTGTCATCCCACTTCTTGTCTCCGAGAGCTCTAATCTTGTTGATCAAGGTCATGAACCTATCAAACATTTGTTGAGTGGTTTCACCACTCCGGATAGCGAAGTTCTCAATCTTTCCTTGAAGGAGCTCTATGTTGCACTTCCTCACACTTGCATCACCCTCATATGAAATCCGGAGAGTGTCCCAAATCAACTTGGCACTCTCCATTCCATGTACCTTGTTGCTTTCTTCAGGCTTGAGGCATGATAGGATCAATGATGCGGCTTGAACATTTTGTTGAAACTCAAACACATCATTGTCGGTGAACTCTTGACCTTCAACGTGACTTGGTCCGTTGTCAACAATCTCCCAAACTCTTGCGGCAAGAAGGTGTAGCTTCATCTTGTGTGCCCAATCGTTGTAGTTGATTCCATCAAAGGCAGGTGGCTTGCCTAGATTGACGTTAGGCAGTTGAATGACTTTGCCCATTTGGCTATAGTCATATGGCACTCTTGTGAACTCGGTGTCTCTCTTGCCTTTCTCTCCATCCTCCTTCTTCTTGTCATCCTTGGCCGGCTGATTTTCACCGCTTCTGGATGCTTCGGCTTTGCTTTCCAAAGCTCGCCTCAAACTCTCCATCTCATCTTTCATCCTCTTCATCTCATCTTCATGCTTCTTTGCTTGATCTTGAATTACCTGAGCAGTAACCTGCTTGACAATCTCATCAAGCTGTTCTTGACTTATGGTAGACATGATTCTCCCTTACGCGGTGAAGCGCTAACACAAGGGTTAGGCTCTGATACCAATTGAAAGGACCGAATCAGCCTAGAGGGGGGGTGAATAGGTGATTTTTGACTATCTGAAACTTCACAAACTATAAGATGTAGTTAGATAGCAACCGGAGAGACCGGTTTGTTTGGGTAGGTACTATCGGGTGTGAAACACCGGTACTACCGACACAAACAAACGGCACAACCGGAATCCTAAAAGAAACTACAAATCCGATGAATGTAAGCTATGAAGATAATACAAGTTTTTAGCCCACTTTCCTAAGAATGATATATGGTAAATCTACTCTCACCAAACCTTGGTTGCTCCCCTTGATGTAGATCGAGCCTTCCCAACCTAAGAAAGAGATAGGGATAGGAAGAATACGAAGAACACAATAACAAGTGAAGTAGAGAAAATAGGGACAACAACAACAAGCACACGGGACACGCGATTTATCCCGAGGTTCGGCCAATCCACTAAGGAGTGCCTACTTCCTCGTTGTTGAGGTGACCACAAAGGTCGGAGTCTATTTCACCTCCTCGCCTCACTCAAGCAACCACAAAGGCTACGAGAGTATCTCTACTAGAAATCTCAGGGTAATACAAACGCTTCGGGGAGCCCTCACAAGTAAATCAATACGGGCTACCACGAAGAACACCTAACCGGCTAGAGCTCAAAGAGCTCAAGAGTAAAAGACACAAAGCAAGCCGGCAAGATGAAAACCAAGTGCTCAAGTCGAAGATTGATGCTTCCCACTCTCGAATCTCACTTCCCTAGCTCAAATCTCGCAAGGGAATGAATCTAGGAGCAAAGGGGGAGAGAGAGGGGTGAGTCAATGCTTGGAGAGTGTTTGTCTCGAGTTAGGTCAGCAATAAGTGTATGGAGTGAGTGGGTGACCGTGGAAAGAGAAGTGAAGAAGCATTTATACTCCCTCAGTCCCGAGGCTGGCCGGTACCACCGACCACCCCTGGCCGGTACCACCGACCAGTTCACAACGGTCGAAAGAGACCAGATCTGACCAAACAAGCAACTACCGACCTCACGTCGGTACCACCGCGGGCGGTAGTACCGAGGTTATGGCGGTACTACCGCCAGGCCAAATTTGGCTCGAACAGAGAGCATCTCACAAAGGGACTCGGTCCCTCGGAAACTACCGCCCAAAGGTCGGTACCTCCGAGGTCGGTGGTACCGAGGTTATGGCGGTACCACCGCCAGGCCATTTTCAACTCAACACAGAGAGCTCCACAAACTTGGTTACTACCGGCCATAGGTCGGTACCACCGCGGGCGGTAGTACCGAGGTTACGGTACCACCGCCAGGTCAAAAACAACTCTACACAGAGAGCTTTGCAAAACCAGGAAACTACCGACCAGGGTCGGTACCTCCGAGGCCGGTAGTACAGGGGTTATAGCGGTACTACCGCCAGGTCATTTTTGACCAACACAGAGAGGGTGATTGAGCGCTGCGCAGAGAAGCCATGGTCGGTACCACCGACCAAACAGAAATACCTCTAAGTGATCGTGATTGTGCGGTGTCTCTCAAGCGGACTATAGTTAGTCGATTTGAGCACTTTTCTCCACATCTAGCCAACTTACTTTGTGACCCTCTTCATAGTCCGACTTACCTATAACTCAAGTTTAAAATTGAAATTTTAAACTACCACTTGAGCTAGGCATCTTTATATCCAAAAATATCCTACGTGCTTTGTTCACGAGATTTCAACGTTTCAAATCTTTCAAAGGACTAACACCTGCATACATGCTTTTATAAACTGGTTAGTCCCTAATTTGATTGTCATTAATTAGCCAAAACCCACATTGGGGGCGAATGCACTTTCAAGGATCCATTTAGTAAGGCTTAGTCTCCTACAAAGGTGCCTCTAGCTCCACGTGTGAAGTTGTTTTTTCCATTGAGCAAATTAAAGATTGTATGAAAGAAGTTTGGCAACAAAAAATAACTCTAACTCTAGTGACATTTTTGGTTTTTTCCGACTGGGTATGTGAGGACGAACCAGAAAAATCATGAGGCTGTTTGGATGAAGGTTTTTGCGGCTGAAGCTGACTGATGTTGTTTCATTGTTAGTGAAAAATATTATATCATGGCTAATAAGTTTAAGTGAATATATTTCTATGGTTTCAATTTCTCTATAAAGAAGGCTCCTTCAGACTTATTATAAGGACTCGTTATATAGATGGTCGTTTAGCAAGGCTTCTTAGCTTGTGCCCTACCAAACGGAACCTAATCATTGTACATCAAAGCAAAATTAGAAAACTACGAGAATTTTAAGCTAATCTATCTCCTGCTAAGGCGTGAGTAGTTGTCTAGCCGCTAGCTGCTGGACCGTATGATGCAGATTGCAGAACCAAGCTGAGCGGATGCAGTACTAGTCCACAATCCAGATGGTCCACACATGTCATAGCACATCATGTATTTGGATATGAGGTTCAACTAGGTTGGTGTGGGTTGGATCCAATTTCACACCTGTTTGGGAGCCAATTCAACATGGGTCGAGCCCAGATAGAAATCTCAGAAAAAGTCTACATAACCCCCTCAACTATTAAATGTTGACTACTTCACCTCTCAAACTATAAAACCAGATGTTTTACCTCCTGAACTTTTCAAAATCAGACAAATAACCATCTCAGACGGTTTTAGACGGTGGTTTTGCTACATTAACATGGTTGTCTTTTTTTTTCTTTTTTTATTTATTTTAGTTGAATCTTTAAAAAATCACAGTAAATCATAGAAAAATCATAAAATAGAAAATATAATTTTGTTGGATTTCATCTACACAGTATACATATAATATAGTATACTTTAGAATAAAGTTTTTGTTGTAGATTTAGATTTATGTTTTTGTTGTAATTAATTAGAATAATTTTATAGATATGGTTTCTTTCATCTAATTGTGGTGAATTTTTTATGATGAGCTAATTATTGTATCCTTGCACTGTAGTAAAAACTTCATACTAATCGGATCATGTATAACTTAGCTATAAATTTATTTACATATAACTTAGCATAAAGCTAAATAAATCTATACCTAAGTTATATCTGATCAAATGAGTATGAATTTTTTAATACAGTTCAAGCATACAACAATTAGCCCACAATAAAAAATTCACTACAATTGGATGAAAGAAACTGCATTTATGAATTATTCTAATTAATTACAGAAAAATATAGATCTAAATCTATAAGAAAAACTTTGTTTTAAAGTATACTATATTATATATTCATTGTGTAGATCTACTTATGTGGAGTTCAATAAAATTAAATTTTCTATTTTATAAATTTTTATGATTTATTATATATTTTTAAAGATTCAACCAAATAAATAAATAAATAAAGACAAAACCACGCTACTGTAGCAAAACCACCGTCTAAAACCACCTGAGAGGTTTATTTGGGTTTTAGAAAATTTAAGGGGTAAAATATCTGATTTTATAGTTTAAGGGTAAAGTAGTTGATACTTAGTTATGTATAGAAATCTCCTGTGGGTTCGCTCGGCACCGTGAAAACGAGCGGACGGGGTCGATCTAGATCGGGTAGCCCACGATGGAGTGCGGAGCAGCTGCGGCGGCACAACACGCGGAGCTGCTGCGGCAGCGCAAGTCGGCGGCACAGAGCAGTCACGACGGCGTGCGGGCCCTGCGGTGGGGAGCAGCAGCGTCGCGCGGCCTGCGTTATGGAGCAGTCGAGCAGATCTGGCGACCCGAGTGCCTTGCGGTGCGAGCGCAAGCGGCGTAGCACAACGCACGGAGCAACTGCGGCGGCGCAAGTCTATAGCGCAGAGCAGCCCCGGTGGCGCGCGGAGCCTGCGGTGGGGAGTAGCAGCGGTGGCGCAGCCTACGGTGTGGAGCGGTCCAGCGAAGAGCGTACGGCGTACGGGCTTTGCTCAACCAGCACAAGGAAGAAGAACAACAACTAGAGACGGAACCAGAACTTTTAATTAAGGGAGCCGGACAATACGCTTATACCTCGTAAATATGATAAATATAACTTTTAATTAAGGGAGCCGGACAATACGCTTATACCTTGTAAATATGATAAATATAAATACCTCAATAGATTTTCAACATTTTTACATATATATTTAATCATTTTAACAAAAAACATACTATTATCATCAAAAAATAGTGAATTTATATTTTTTTATCTATATAGTTGAATTTTTTATATATATTAAAAAAAATCACTGTTCATGGGGGGCCATGGCCCCTGCTAGCCCCCCTGGTTCCGTCTCTGACAACAACATACACAAAGGAGAAGAATTTTTTAGAGTTAAAGGGGTGATGCCCTCGACCTTTATTAGAAGACCAACAGTTAAACGTTTAAACAATACATTTAAGTATCACAGGCCACCGCCTTGACAGAAAAAAAAAAACAAAAAACAACACGATCCCGAAGCAACAGAAAGGAAATCTAAACATTTGTCGGCATCCTCCAGGCTTCTCCCATGTCAACAAAGCTCAGCCATTTTTTCTCCCCATTAGCTTTCTCCAATACATCTTCCATCAGCCGACTTGCTTCTTCCGGCACCAGACCAGAGTTCCAATCCAGTGTCGTTCCCACTTGTTAGAAACTTGATTCAGGCAGCCAACCCGTGTGGCCTCTTCGCCAGCTTCTTCAGGTATTGCAGCCGACTCATGAACTCTGGAAGCAACTTTTTTGGACATAAGAGCATCTCCAACAAGTTAGAAAAAATGACTTGGTATATCATGAGTTTTAGCAACTTGCTAATTCATTTGGCAAGTAAAAAAAGACCTCTCTCCAACAATTTGCTATTCCAACTTGCTAAAATCAAAAAAACTAGGCCCACCTAGGCCGATCTGCGTTGCCGCGGGAGAGGAGGGAAAAAGATTTTGCGCTAGAAGAGGTGGGGAACAGCGCGCGGGAGCCGGCCACAGTGAAATCACGGGATAGCAACCTCACCTGCGCGCGGGAATTTACGCGTGCGGCATCGAGGAATAGAAAGTTGGAAAAGATAGTAAGTTCGTTTAGGGAGTTGTTGGAGAAGAATATTTGTGCTTTTACCAAATTTATAAGAATAGCAAGTGAGAATAGGAAGTTGTTGGAGATGCTCTAAGATACTCCAATTCTGCAGCATGACTGTTACCTGCAGTAACAACACATTTATATCCTTCCAAAGACCACCCTGAAAACACAAGTTATTCCTTAGTTTCCACAGCCCCCACAGAGCCGCAACACAGAAACAATTATTAACTAAATGCTTCTTGTTACTTAACCACATAGTTCCTGAAGCAAGGAAATCACTACCAACTCGTCTATCTAAAACCTCAGACAAGGCACACCACATTTGTTTGGCTACTACACAATCAAAGAAAAGATGATGAATAGATTCTCCCTTAGAGCAAAACAGCTTCCGAAGAGCTAAATTATCTCTAGTTAGAATCTTATTCTTAGACAACAACCAAAGGAAGAAATGGATCCTTGGAGGAACTTTTAAGGACCACACAGCAGGAACGAAAACCGGAGTGATCCCTCTAAAGTTAATAATTCTGTACAAAGACTATGAAGAAAAGACACCACTAGAGTTGAACTGCCAGATTAAAGTGTCTTCTTCTTCTTTTAAAGAGATGGTAGAAGCAAGCTGCACTACTTCCAGCCAAAGATTAAACAATCTATTCCCAACACATCTCCTAAAGGTACATCTAAGGTTAACACCATCCCACAGGTCAGCCACTGTAGCTGACTTTTCGTTCACCAAGATGTAAATGTCCCAGAACTGAATAGCCAGACTAGAAGAACCCAACCAGTTGTCTTCCAAAATTTACACTTCCTACCATTACCAATCAGCCATCTATAACCCATTTTAGCTGCAGAAGCAGCCCTCATCATACCTTTAAAAAATTCAGAAGCCCGCCACCGAGCTACTATAAAAAATGTTTGGATTAGAAGTCGAATATTTGAAGTCAATAAATTGCTTCCACAGCTTATCTCCATCTAGGTTATACCTCTTAATCCAAGATGGTAACAAACAAACGTTAAGGTCCCTAAGATTAGGGATGCCCAAGCTGTAACACCCCGTGTTTTTAAATAATTAAAATTAATTAGATTTTAATAAGAAAATGGCCAAAACCCTAGATGGAGGAAAAATCTAACCAGATGGTTGTTGCATTCATGCCGTTGCACGGTTTTATTGGGTGGAAAAGAATTTTATTTAAACCCGAATAGGGCGAATCGGTTTTTATTCTATTTATAAAACAAATAAAAAGGTTATGAAAATTTTACAAAACAAAAGTCAAAGTTTTATTTCCAAAACCTAGAGAAAATATTTCCAAAATTTTAAAAACTTGTTTTGATTTCAAACAGATTTGAATTTGGATTTCAAAATGAATTTGCAAAAGATTTGAAAAAGAGAAGAAACAAAAAGAAAAGGCAAACTGGATCTCTCCTCCCCCTTCCTCCATTTCAGCCCGAGCAGGTCCGCCCCTCCTTTCTCCTTTTCGGCCCAAACCGGCCTGCACCCATACCCTCTCATCGCGGCCCGCTCACCCTCTCCCTTTTCTCTCTCGCACGGCCCGTCAGAGCAAGAGCAGCAGCGGCCCATTCCTTTTTGCCTGCGCGCGCTCGCCACTGGGCCGAGGGCATGTAGCCAGCCCAGCAGCGCTCTGCATGCGCCCTCCCTCTCCCACTCGCTGCCAGGCGGCCCTGCGACTAGTGCCACCGACAGGTGAGGGCCACCAGTCAGCTCCTCCCTGCACCTCACGCTCAGCGGATCTACCGAGCCAACGGTCCGGCCGAACCCTCCGCGCGCCTCGTGTGCCGTTCGCCGCCCTCCCCGTGCTTCTCGGATCGGTCTGTGAGATTGATTCGCGCCGCCACCCTTTCCCCTATCGGCCTACAAGAAGCCCACCTAAGCGGCCCTACCCTCTCCCTTATCCTCCCTGCCGCCGCCATTGCTGACGAACCGAGCACGCGCCGAGGTCCACCGCGCCACTCGCCTCCCTGTCCTCCTCTCCGACTCCGAGGTGGCGTTGCGATCTTACTCCGCACCTCCTCCGCGTCGATTGGTGGCCGCAGCGTGTCCTCATCGCACTCGCCGGAGCCCAGAGAACCGTTGCCACCTCTCCGCGTCGCACTTCTCCTCCGAGCCCTAATCGACGACAAGAACCCCACCATCGTGTTCGAGGTGATCTCCGCTCTCCTTCCCACCCTTTCCCGAGGTCTCTAACGGCCTGTAGTGTGTTTCGGAGGACCGCCGTCCATGGCGCCGCCGCTTGGAGTCATGGCGCCGCCGTGTCTGTGGCGCCGACGGCTAGTGATTTCCCTCCCCTCTCTGTCTTCCGTCCGATCATGTTTCGATGGCCCAGATTAAACCCTAGGACGAACCGGTATGCACCGGTTACACTAGCGTCGTGGACTAGGCTCACCTGGCCACGCCAGCCAGTCCACCGGATGGCGTGGTGCACCGCGCGAATCACAGAGCACCACGGGGCAAACACGTGGCGCTGCTCCTGCCGCCGCACTCTCTCTCCCCCCATCTAATCTCGGCCGTCCATCGCACGATCGGCGGCTGAAAACAGAACTTACCCCTTCGCGATGATCGTTTACTAAAGAGCCCCTCCCTTCTTTGGAAATAAACCCGCAGTCCAACTTCCCTGTTGATTGAGTCTCGCAAAACTTGCACCCTAGCCCCTGAGCTCTTGCCGAAATGGGGTCCGGTCCACGCCACGTTCTTTTTCAGATTTGATTTATTTTAAATATGAAAATGAGTTTAGTTTATTTACAGAACTGCCATCCAACTTCAAACGCTTATAACTTTTGCGTTTTAACTCCGATTTGACCCGTTCAAGTCACGTTAGATTCGTCTCATCGAGCTCTACGCAGTAGATCAGTTTACGTTCTGTTTTACTGATGTTGATGTACTGTTATTTATTTGTCTTGTTTGGGCCATGTTTGATGTTTGATCCAGTGAGCGCGATCTACGCGGAACCCCAGAATCCAGCCTTCGCCTCCGTTGATTCGACCCAGTCCGAAGGCAAGTGTCCTTGAACATCTTGCACCCGTATTTATTTTACTTTTGAGTTAGAGTAGTTTAGATCTTGTAGATGCATGCAATGTCTAAATTTGAATCCCATGATATGGTTTACTAGAATTTGTAATATTATCCTTGTCACCTGGTTTGGGATGTGTTGGGTAGAAGTCATGCTTAGCCCTGCTGTCTTGGGATGGGATGGTGGTTTAATAATAATTTTGATTAATGATCTATGGAATATTTTGGGCTGGTAATGTTGTAGTATGGTGAGTAGGTATATCCGGCAGGATGGACCGTGTGGTGGTTTTTGTGCCGTGCGACTCGGCAGCTGCATTTGGTTTTTGGTTCTGGGCTCGTGCTAGATTATCCTGCCTGGATCCCTAGGACCCGGTTCTCGAAGCCTGTAACCCGGCAAAACAGCGCAAACCATGAGGCCTATATGGCTCTGGGACTGGCTAATTAATTAGTTTCCTCCAAGTTATGCTACATGGGGTTTGTTTAGTGGCTCAAGAGGGGGTCCTTGGGGTCGTTGACTTATGTACAGGGATGAAACCTTAGAGTACGTGTAACACAGGCTTGGAGGGACTTTGTAAAGGCCTTGTAGTGCGACCCCGCTGTGCACCTTGGCAGTGTTTAGCGTGATGGGGAACGCATGACTCATGGGTAAAGATGTGCGAACTCTGCAGAGTGTAAAACTGATATATCAGCCGTGCCCACGGTCACGAGCGGCTTGGACTTCTTCGAGATTAGTTGGTGGGTTGGTTCTAGTTCGTTAGAGAAGCCTTATGTGGTCATTAGTCTCATATGACATGGGTACAGAGGCTTCTTCTACGCGGGTTACTGCTTGGTACGGGAGTGACTCCCAGGCTCGAGCGCAGACCTGGTGTTATTACGGAAGGTAGCTCTCTATGTCGTGACGTATGGAACTAATACACATAGGACTCCTTGTAACGACCTGGTTCGGGTCATCTGATGGACTTCAGGTGTGGTTTGCCTGATGGACTTCAGGTGTGGGTACTTGGTGCGACTCCAAGTGCGGTTGCTTGGTGTGACTCCAAGTGTTGGTTGCTCGGTGTGACTCCGAGTGTGGTTTGCTCGGTGCGACTCCGAGTGTGGTTACTGTTCTGTTGGAGACTGTGGTTATAACCTAGTAAATAGGTGCATAGGATTAATAGGATTAATAGGGTGTGTTGCTTTAGGCGCTTGAGTCAAACAGAGTCAGCCTACCTTTGTTCATAGCCTCATAAGCATATATTTCCTACACTTGCGGAGTACATTTCGATGTACTCACCCTTCCTCTTTGAACCCCCTGCTACCCCACCCAGACGTTGGAGTCTACGACGCAGAGCAGGAATATCCCGAAGACGGTGGTTACGACCTCGACAACTTGTACCCAGAAGACGGTGGATACGACCCAGACGACTTGCACTAGGATGGCGCAGCCCCCGGTCGACCTTCCTGTGGAGATGGCGTCCAGTTTCCGCGAGTCTACATTAGAGTTAGACTGAGAGTCTGTACTTTTCTTTCAGACCCGAGGGTCATTTTTGTAATAAAGTTCGTTATTATTAATAAAGCATTGTTTTGATATTTACTATGATGTGGATATATGTATGAAAATTGATCCTGGCATACATATATTGTGCTCCAATTTTGTTCTTAAAATTGGGGTGTCACAGAGTGGTATCAGAGCCGTGTTGACCGTAGGACGCTACCCTAGTCAGTCGTCGAGTTTACAAAACTATTTTAAAAGTCCCATCTCTTTTCTCACTTCTGTAGACCCTTTCTCTGCTGAAAATTCAAACTTTGTTTCAAAGTAGGTCCTCCAAAACGTAGGAAGTCCACCATAATTGTTTGATACCGTAGCACGTTGCTTGATATGTACTTGTGCACATGTTTTGATTTGGTTCTTCGTAATGATTGTTGGTGTGTTGCGATTGTCAAGTTGCAACGACATCATTTGTCAAAAGTTTTATTAATAAAATTAATTAACTTGGGGTCTTTCTCTCTCCCATCTCAACCCTCTATTCACCCATACCAGCTGATGGATCTACGACAATGGGAAGACTGCAACTTGAGCGACGAGGCATATCGACTCTTCCAAATATCACCTTACCGAGGCAAGAAAGACAAGTATCGAAAGTATGTTGCGAACTCTTCTCGTTTTAGAGCTACACCTCAAGCACAAGTCCAGAAGCCTCCGGAAGTCCCACCTGCAAGCTCAAGTCAAGCTCCTCCTGAGCTCCACCAAACAGAAGCACCTCCTCAAGTTCCACAAGAAGACAATCAAGTGATATCCACCCGAATAGATGTCAAAGCAAAAGGACTATGTTTCTACTGCAAGCAAGCAGGACACTTCATCCGCAAATGCCCGAAGAAGCGTGAAGATCGCAAAGGTCGAGCCAAGAGGAAAGCTCAAGGACAACACCTCGAAACCAAAGATGCCAATCGGGTGATGAACAAGAAAAATGCAAAACGCCAAAAGTTCCATGGTATGTCCCACGAGTTTCCCGCCCACCTTTCTTTCTAGCCTGAATCTCGGGACGAGATTCCAGTTAAGGGGGGTAGTTTGTAACACCCCGTGTTTTTAAATAATTAAAATTAATTAGATTTTAATAAGAAAATGGCCAAAACCCTAGATGGAGGAAAAATCTAACCAGATGGTTGTTGCATTCATGCCGTTGCACGGTTTTATTGGGTGGAAAAGAATTTTATTTAAACCCGAATAGGGCGAATCGGTTTTTATTCTATTTATAAAACAAATAAAAAGGTTATGAAAATTTTACAAAACAAAAGTCAAAGTTTTATTTCCAAAACCTAGAGAAAATATTTCCAAAATTTTAAAAACTTGTTTTGATTTCAAATAGATTTGAATTTGGATTTCAAAATGAATTTGCAAAAGATTTGAAAAAGAGAAGAAACAAAAAGAAAAGGCAAACTGGATCTCTCCTCCCCCTTCCTCCATTTCAGCCCGAGCAGGTCCGCCCCTCCTTTCTCCTTTTCGGCCCAAACCGGCCTGCACCCATACCCTCTCATCGCGGCCCGCTCACCCTCTCCCTTTTCTCTCTCGCACGGCCCGTCAGAGCAAGAGCAGCAGCGGCCCATTCCTTTTTGCCTGCGCGCGCTCGCCACTGGGCCGAGGGCATGTAGCCAGCCCAGCAGCGCTCTGCATGCGCCCTCCCTCTCCCACTCGCTGCCAGGCGGCCCTGCGACTAGTGCCACCGACAGGTGAGGGCCACCAGTCAGCTCCTCCCTGCACCTCACGCTCAGCGGATCTACCGAGCCAACGGTCCGGCCGAACCCTCCGCGCGCCTCGTGTGCCGTTCGCCGCCCTCCCCGTGCTTCTCGGATCGGTCTGTGAGATTGATTCGCGCCGCCACCCTTTCCCCTATCGGCCTACAAGAAGCCCACCTAAGCGGCCCTACCCTCTCCCTTATCCTCCCTGCCGCCGCCATTGCTGACGAACCGAGCACGCGCCGAGGTCCACCGCGCCACTCGCCTCCCTGTCCTCCTCTCCGACTCCGAGGTGGCGTTGCGATCTTACTCCGCACCTCCTCCGCGTCGATTGGTGGCCGCAGCGTGTCCTCATCGCACTCGCCGGAGCCCAGAGAACCGTTGCCACCTCTCCGCGTCGCACTTCTCCTCCGAGCCCTAATCGACGACAAGAACCCCACCATCGTGTTCGAGGTGATCTCCGCTCTCCTTCCCACCCTTTCCCGAGGTCTCTAACGGCCTGTAGTGTGTTTCGGAGGACCGCCGTCCATGGCGCCGCCGCTTGGAGTCATGGCGCCGCCGTGTCTGTGGCGCCGACGGCTAGTGATTTCCCTCCCCTCTCTGTCTTCCGTCCGATCATGTTTCGATGGCCCAGATTAAACCCTAGGACGAACCGGTATGCACCGGTTACACTAGCGTCGTGGACTAGGCTCACCTGGCCACGCCAGCCAGTCCACCGGATGGCGTGGTGCACCGCGCGAATCACAAAGCACCACGGGGCAAACACGTGGCGCTGCTCCTGCCGCCGCACTCTCTCTCCCCCCATCTAATCTCGGCCGTCCATCGCACGATCGGCGGCTGAAAACAGAACTTACCCCTTCGCGATGATCTTTTACTAAAGAGCCCCTCCCTTCTTTGGAAATAAACCCGCAGTCCAACTTCCCTGTTGATTGAGTCTCGCAAAACTTGCACCCTAGCCCCTGAGCTCTTGCCGAAATGGGGTCCGGTCCACGCCACGTTCTTTTTCAGATTTGATTTATTTTAAATATGAAAATGAGTTTAGTTTATTTACAGAACTGCCATCCAACTTCAAACGCTTATAACTTTTGCGTTTTAACTCCGATTTGACCCGTTCAAGTCACGTTAGATTCGTCTCATCGAGCTCTACGCAGTAGATCAGTTTACGTTCTGTTTTACTGATGTTGATGTACTGTTATTTATTTGTCTTGTTTGGGCCATGTTTGATGTTTGATCCAGTGAGCGCGATCTACGCGGAACCCCAGAATCCAGCCTTCGCCTCCGTTGATTCGACCCAGTCCGAAGGCAAGTGTCCTTGAACATCTTGCACCCGTATTTATTTTACTTTTGAGTTAGAGTAGTTTAGATCTTGTAGATGCATGCAATGTCTAAATTTGAATCCCATGATATGGTTTACTAGAATTTGTAATATTATCCTTGTCACCTGGTTTGGGATGTGTTGGGTAGAAGTCATGCTTAGCCCTGCTGTCTTGGGATGGGATGGTGGTTTAATAATAATTTTGATTAATGATCTATGGAATATTTTGGGCTGGTAATGTTGTAGTATGGTGAGTAGGTATATCCGGCAGGATGGACCGTGTGGTGGTTTTTGTGCCGTGCGACTCGGCAGCTGCATTTGGTTTTTGGTTCTGGGCTCGTGCTAGATTATCCTGCCTGGATCCCTAGGACCCGGTTCTCGAAGCCTGTAACCCGGCAAAACAGCGCAAACCATGAGGCCTATATGGCTCTGGGACTGGCTAATTAATTAGTTTCCTCCAAGTTATGCTACATGGGGTTTGTTTAGTGGCTCAAGAGGGGGTCCTTGGGGTCGTTGACTTATGTACAGGGATGAAACCTTAGAGTACGTGTAACACAGGCTTGGAGGGACTTTGTAAAGGCCTTGTAGTGCGACCCCGCTGTGCACCTTGGCAGTGTTTAGCGTGATGGGGAACGCATGACTCATGGGTAAAGATGTGCGAACTCTGCAGAGTGTAAAACTGATATATCAGCCGTGCCCACGGTCACGAGCGGCTTGGACTTCTTCGAGATTAGTTGGTGGGTTGGTTCTAGTTCGTTAGAGAAGCCTTATGTGGTCATTAGTCTCATATGACATGGGTACAGAGGCTTCTTCTACGCGGGTTACTGCTTGGTACGGGAGTGACTCCCAGGCTCGAGCGCAGACCTGGTGTTATTACGGAAGGTAGCTCTCTATGTCGTGACGTATGGAACTAATACACATAGGACTCCTTGTAACGACCTGGTTCGGGTCATCTGATGGACTTCAGGTGTGGTTTGCCTGATGGACTTCAGGTGTGGGTACTTGGTGCGACTCCAAGTGCGGTTGCTTGGTGTGACTCCAAGTGTTGGTTGCTCGGTGTGACTCCGAGTGTGGTTTGCTCGGTGCGACTCCGAGTGTGGTTACTGTTCTGTTGGAGACTGTGGTTATAACCTAGTAAATAGGTGCATAGGATTAATAGGATTAATAGGGTGTGTTGCTTTAGGCGCTTGAGTCAAACAGAGTCAGCCTACCTTTGTTCATAGCCTCATAAGCATATATTTCCTACACTTGCGGAGTACATTTCGATGTACTCACCCTTCCTCTTTGAACCCCCTGCTACCCCACCCAGACGTTGGAGTCTACGACGCAGAGCAGGAATATCCCGAAGACGGTGGTTACGACCTCGACAACTTGTACCCAGAAGACGGTGGATACGACCCAGACGACTTGCACTAGGATGGCGCAGCCCCCGGTCGACCTTCCTGTGGAGATGGCGTCCAGTTTCCGCGAGTCTACATTAGAGTTAGACTGAGAGTCTGTACTTTTCTTTCAGACCCGAGGGTCATTTTTGTAATAAAGTTCGTTATTATTAATAAAGCATTGTTTTGATATTTACTATGATGTGGATATATGTATGAAAATTGATCCTGGCATACATATATTGTGCTCCAATTTTGTTCTTAAAATTGGGGTGTCACAGAAGCCCCCATATTCCTTCAACATACTGACACTCTCCCAATTTGCCAAGTGGAATCTATGAGTTGTGGGGCTATCATCCCAAAGACAATTAGCAAGATGGGAATGAATAATTTTAATAGCCCATTTAGGGAATTTGATAAAGGAAAGCAAGTATACAGGAATACTAACAAGACAAACCCTAATCAACACTAACCTACCAGCATAGGATAGTAATTACCCCTCCACCCAGCCATTTTTTTAACATCTTATCCACTAGGGGCTGAATGTCCTCCCTACTAAGCTTCTCAAAGTGCAGGGAGACCCCTAGATACTTAATGGGAAGCTTCCCAATAGGGCAAGAAAATAAGGTAGCTAGTCTCTAAGTCGTCTCCAAATCTACGTTCAAAGGAACAATTTCACTCTTCTGAAAATTAATTCTCATACCCGAGATTTGTTCAAACCATAGCAAAATACCCTTAAGATTATTGGCATATACTTCCTCTACCCTAGAAAAAAGAATGGTATCATCTGCATACTGCAGAGATAAGATCCCTCCCTCCCTAAAACTCTCAGCTAAACCTTTAATGAGGCCATGCTCTGCTCCCTTTTTTAGCATCCTAGTCAAAACATCACCAACTAAATTAAACTGAAGAGGTGAAATAAGGTCTCCCTGCCTAAGGCCCTTCCCAGTTTTAAAGAAATTGCTTTCTTCTCCATTAAGACAGACCCCTGCAATGGAGACGATAGGGACGGGAGACCGACAAATGAGCCCAATTGTCATATTCTCGTCCCATTTCCGTGGATTCTTCAAACCAAACACAAAACCAAATCAATCTAACCTTATTAACCAAACACTAGGCGGATTTAACCCATCCCAAAAAAACTAAATACGGTAGGTCCGACCGATTCCAAGTCATCCTCAAACCAAACACATCCTAAAGAATGTTAGAGTGCACGGTTAGTTCCAGACCCGATTGGATCTACTAACTGAAGAATGCGGAAGCATAACCACCATAGAAGAAAATACGCAAACAAGAACGACACCCAGGCACGATGTTTTTTAACGAGGTTCAGCGATGTGCCTAATCCTTGGGGCATGACTACGGGCGCTCCTCCCCATAAAACAGCAGCTACACCGGCATCCGGACGATCCCGCGGCCTCGCCGCCACCCAAACCAGCCGCCAAGACGTCTCTCGGTTACAACAGGGGTTGCCTCATATTTATGGCCCCTAGGACATAGAGTTCGACTCCAACTCTATCCTAGCCCTAATACAACTCAAGTACAACTGTAACCGGATTATACACATATTCGATATATATCTAACAAACTCCACCTTGGCGAATATGCACACCATCTTGAAGTCGTCCATGCACGAACCTTCGTGTACCCGAACTGAGTTGTTGCCTTCATAGCTCCACACGAGCTGCTCGATAAGTCTTGATCGCAGACCCACCGCAAACAAGAGACTCCGCTATACCTGCAACACCATACATCATGACTCCACCTGCAGTTGTGCACTCTTCTCTTCATCACCTAGTCTCTCTCGAATAAAATTAGATTCATCTTCGGCCCTGATATGTCTGACTCCTGAAGCACGTATGCTCATCACATGCGCTAACTGAATCCAATACCATACTCAACCTGACTATATATGTGACACTGAGAATTTCACAACCGCTATCTGAATCTCATATGAAAACTGTCATATTAGCTTTCTCTTTCTTTTTTTACTGCATTGCTACGTCTGACGTCTTACACCGTAGCCTCCTGCAGAACTGGACCAACCAGATTACTCCAGTTGCAAGTATAAATATCCGTCATCTATACTTCCTCCCAATTCAGCCCTACGTCCTTCGATCTCGCATGCTACTTGAATCGATCCACGTACCTTGCTGTCTTGGAAGCACACAAACTTCTCCAATGCAAAACCGCATCTTGAGTTCGCACCACGTGTCGCCACGCCACAGAGAACGAGGAACTTCATCAGCCGCCACGCTCCTACGTTGTCCTCGCTGATCCCATCATCGTCTCTGCCTCACGGTATGACTAGCATGACACCGCTAGCCTCTCCGCCATAGCCGCGCCGTTCACAAGCCTCGTCGACTGTCCTGCCGCTTTTACACGACAAAATCAACCCACTTGAGCGTCGTCATGTTCATCTCCAACTGTCATAACAGTCATGAACAACTTCGATTGCTATTGATCTGCAATCTTCTATGGACTTTTTTTTATTTATGGAGCTAGGAACCTAAGCGACACGAGTTCATGACAACTCGTACTCCTCCGCTGCCCGTTCCCTTTCTCTTCTCTATTATGCGTATTTTTATCCACCGTACATACACCCATCATACAAGTACTACTCGAACTCGACCTTTTTGGTTTTCTTTAATCAAACCAGCATGCATCGACTCCAGCCCAAGCTAGACAAGTCTGACATGCACCTGCTTCAATCTTACCAAAAGAATCCAAGTCCAATCCGACTCGTCCAGGTAACATGCACAAGCACAAATATGCAAACCTCTTTGCTACTGTCCCTTCTTCCTGGCACAGACGCATTGTCTCCTGCTTGAATAAATATATTGTCTCTCTTTGCATGTCCTACAGAGAATCACGAAGCTGAACAAAAAATTAACTCATACATGCAGCTTTTGTTCTCCGCCTCGACTCCACCATGCAAACGGCCGAGACAAAATCCATCCAATAGACTCCTTGCCGTACGTCAAGCTTGCCAACTTGTGGACATCCGTAGCACCAAAATAGAAAACACCACCACTACATTAGAACAACAAAGTCCATGATTTTCATCACCATCGTTGCTAATCCTGCAATGATCACTCTGACCAAGATTAAAAATTTCATCAATCTGATCACGAGTCAAAGTCGTCGTCTTCATCCACGACGCCTTACAGACGCACCGTCGAACCTGGTCGTCACGTCTGACCGACCCCTATCGAACAGCAGCCACCAGCCGCTATCAACCCGATCTCCACGTCTGGACGAATCCCTGTTGATTGCAACCCATTGGACGGTTCGAGCCACCCGCTCGAAGTTTCCAACTCCACCAATCGAGTCGCCGATCGCCGTCATGTTCCACCTTGCGCCATATCCTTCTCCGGACATACCCGTGCAAGCTTTGCGCGGTGTGGAACATATCCATTGCACCTCCCACGATCTTCTTCTATGAATCTGGCTCTGGTACCAGTTGTTAGAGTGCACGGTTAGTTCCAGACCCGATTGGATCTACTAACTTAAGAATGCGGAAGCATAACCACCGTAGAAGAAAATACGCAAACAAGAACGACACCCAGTCACGATGTTTTTTAACGAGGTTCAGCGATGTGCCTAATCCTCGAGGCATGACTACGGGCGCTCCTCTCCATAAAACAGCAGCTGCACCGGCATCCGGGCGATCCCGCGGCCTCGCCGCCACCCAAACCAGCCGCCAAATCGTCTCTCGGTTACAACAGGGGTTGCCTCATATTTATGGCCCCTAGGACATAGAGTTCGACTCTAACTCTATCTTAGCCCTAATACAACTCAAGTACAACTGTAACCAGATTATACACATATTCGACGTATATCTAACAAAGAAATAATCAAAACGAAGATTGATACACTCCACGTTTGCGTCCCCCGATGAGATAGTTTAACCATTGTACACCAAAGATTTTGTATCCAAGATTTCACTCTCCCTCAAAATAAATGACGTTTTTTACTTTAAGTTATCATATTTGACCATTTTTATTCTTTTTATTGGAAATGATAAAATAAATAACTTATTATTAAAATATATTTAATGGTAAAATAAGTCTTAAGAAATAAGTAATATTTATATAAAATTTTGAATAAATAAACAGTTAAACAAGATGTCTAAAAGAAAAAACAGATTTGTTGTGGTTCTGTGAGTCGTTCATTTATTTTCATCGGACGGTCATGATCACTTATTGCCTCCTAGGAGGTAGTAGATGAATTGTATATTTATTTATTTTTTTCATTTTATAAAATAGGATAAAAAGAGAGTTTTAGATATACAAATCTTTTTCTAGTCAATTATGCCATGGTTTATTGTCTGACACAATGCTATTGATCGAAAACGCGAAAATTCGAACAGCACAACTCTTTTTACGGAGCCGAGGGAATACGCGGTACGCAGAATTGCTCAGGCGATTGTATGCGCCCGTACACGGATTTATGTATTACCACGAGTACGACGTGTCATCAACAAAGGTCACCGCTTCCGTCCCTTCAGTCTACGAGTAGTTCAGTGGGAAACCAAACACCCCAATATACTCACTATACTTTCACTCCGAACCGTCGAAGGTCGAACAGAAAACCCCCTGAGAAGTGGATCTTGCTGGCCACGTGGTGAAAGGCCCGACAGCGACCACTACCGGCAGGCAGTGCTCCTACGAGATGCATGCATGGCCATCCGCCCATCCATACCAATATACCATCTCCTCTCCGGCTCTCAGTCGATGGCCTGGCCAAAAAAAAAAAATGACCACAGGGACGTCTGCTTGTTGCTACTGATGAGCGTCTAACCAAGACTGTCCGCAGCGACGTACGCCAAAAGATACGCTACTCTGGTTAGCCTAAAAAATCAGCTGCAATGGGCAACGGGAAACAAGACGGTAAACGCGTTGGTCCGCTGCTGCAAACGTAATACCGTTCCTCCGCTACGAGGCGTGGTCCCGCGGCCAGCACTGCCGCACGCATGTGCGGAGAGGAGGCTGCCTGCGCGCTGGTGGGCCCTACCTCATTTGAACTTAAAAAAATATCATATCTCACAAACCGAAAATTCAAATTAAATTCCGATTGCACCATTGAATTCGTTGCAATTAATTCCTCAAAACTAGATCTCTCATGGATATATTTAGATAAAGTGACAAGTGGGCCCATAGTGGATAGAGTATGATATAGAGGAGGGATGGATGCAGGAGAAATGACTATAGATGAGAGAATCTTGATGACCGGGCAGTATAGAAGATGAAAATAGAGGAACGTGAGTGCGGGTAGTCTAATGGGGCAGGAGCTGGAGAAACAACAACTGGGTGGAGACCACAGCTGCCAGTTAGGCCTTGTTTAGTTTCCCCAACTTCCCTCAAATATTTTTAGATTCCGCGTCACATCAATGTTTAATCTTTAGCTACATGCATGGAGCATTAAATGTAGGTGAAAAAAATAATTGATTGTACTTTTAGTATCTACATGTCGAGACGAATCTTTTGAGCCTAGTTGGTCTATGTTTGAATAAAGTTTGTCAAATAACAACGAAAGTGCTACGGTAAAGATTCCAAATATTTATCGGAACTAAACAAGCCCTTAGCTGCAGTCTAATTGTACCGAAAGAAATCCGGCCACGTTACTGCTGGTTACAAGTCTCGTGTGCCCCCGCTCCCTTGGAGCCGGGCCTAGCTTTGACTGGCCGCGCCATTTCCTCTCGCCATTGTCTGCATGCATGACCACATCCATTTGTTCCTTCTTCCATCTCTCATCTCTCCCATAAATACTTGGCCACCGTCTTTCCTGGCCTTTCATTTCCCCCGAAAAAAAAACACACAAAGCATATAACGAACTGGCCCGGCTGGTAGATCATCCCGGAGTAGTCGACTGGAATAACGAAGTGGCGCTGGAGGCGAATGGCGATTATGAAGCTGGGTTCCAAGCCGGAGATTTTCGTCCTCGAAGACCTCACATGGTTATCTCGATTTCTCGTTTTGTTTCAGTTGTGTCGTTGAGTCACAATACGTACAGCCTTCTTTCAAATTACTGGGATGAATTGTGTACGCTAAATTAATCATTATTGTACCATGATACCAATCTCTTTTGGCACAGTAAACCCTAAATTGTGTACGCTTTTTTTAATCATTATTGTAACATCTCGATCCTTCTTGCCTCCAGTTTAAAAGCGAATTTCAGTTCAGTTGCGTTTCAATAATGAATTTTATTCTGTGAATTAACTGCATGTGCAAAGGTGGGCCCCCATTTCTATCGGATCAGCTAGTACTCTACCCATGCATCTTCCTCGGATCGAGCCTTCTATCTATAGAATTCCAAAAAAGACACATTTTCACATGGATCTAATATATTCCCAGGAGATGCACGACCGAGCTTGAGAGTGATGTTATTGTCGAAGTCGGAGAGATGTCCTTTTACCTCCACAAGGTTAGTGCCACATTATTCTTGATTGAAAATCGATCTCGGCTTGCTCTGAACCACCACCGCGCCTCTTTGGGTACGCATGCATGCAGTTCCCGCTGCTGAGCCGGAGCGGGGTGCTGCAGCGGATGGTCAGCGAGTACCAGCCTCCGGCGGACGGCGGCGGCGGCGGCACGTGCACGCTGCAGCTGGACGACATCCCCGGCGGCGCCAAGGCCTTCGAGCTGGCGGCCAAGTTCTGCTACGACGTCAAGATCGAGCTCAACGCGCACAACGTGGTGTGCCTCCGCTGCGCCGCCGAGTACCTGCGCATGACGGACGACTACGCCGAGGGCAACCTCATCACGCAGGCCGAGGCCTTCCTCGCCGACGTGCTCGCCAACTGGAAGGACTCCATCAAGGCGCTGGAGACCTGCGAGGGCGTCCTCCCCACCGCCGAGGACCTGCACATCGTCTCGCGCTGCATCACGGCGCTGGCTGCCAGGGCCTGCGCCTCCGACGCCGCCGCACCGCTGGTCAGGAACGCCAGCGCCGTCGACAAGGACGCGCTCTGGAACGGCATCCGGTCGGGCGACGCGGCGTCCGCCGCCGTCGCCGCGGCGGCCGCCGCCGCGTCCGGGATGGACTGGTGGTACGAGGACGTGTCCTTCCTCAGCCTGCCCATGTTCAAGCGCCTCATCCAGGCGATGGAGGCCAAGGGCATGCGCGCCGAGAGCATCGCGGGCGCCATCATGTTCTACGCCGGCCGGTTCCTCCCGGGGCTCAAGCGCAACACCAGCTTCAGCAACGCGCTGGCCAGCTACGGCGCCGACGGCGGGGGCGGCGGCGGTGGCGGCGGCATGAGCAGCCGCAACATCACCCCGCGCGCCGCCAGCGTGTCCGCGCCGTCGGAGGGCGACCAGAGGTACTTCCTGGAGGAGATCGTGGCTCTGCTGCCCACCAAGAAGGGCGTGGCCTCCACCAAGTTCCTGCTCGGGATGCTGCGCACGGCGATGCTCCTCCACGCCAGCCCGCTGTGCCGGGAGAACCTGGAGCGCCGGATCGGCGCGCAGCTCGAGGACGCGTCGCTGGACGACCTGCTCGTGCCCAACCTCGGCTACCACGTCGAGACGCTCTACGACATCGACTGCGTGCAGCGGATCCTCGACTACTTCATGTCGTCCACGGACGGGATCGGGACTGGGTACACGTCGCCGGCGCTGGCAGAGGACGGTGGCAGCAGCCTCGGGATGCCCCAAGGCGGGACGCCGTCGTCGTCGTCGCTGTCGCCGATCACCATGGTGGCCAAGCTCATGGACGGCTTCCTCGCGGAGGTGGCGCCAGACACCAACCTGAAGCTGCCCAAGTTCCAGGCGCTCGCGGCCGTGGTGCCCGACTACGCGCGCCCCGTCGACGACGGCATCTACCGCGCCATCGACATATACCTCAAGGTACACTGCACATCGCGCCGAGCTGTGGGCATTCACGTTTCCTTTTTAATTTCGTGATCTTATCGGCATGCACCTGTGGCTGTGCGTACGTATTGCAGTCGCACCCGTGGCTGTCGGAATCGGAGAGGGAGCAGTTGTGCCGGCTGCTGAACTGCCAGAAGCTGTCGCTGGAGGCGTGCACGCACGCAGCGCAGAACGAGCGGCTGCCGCTTCGGGTGGTGGTGCAGGTGCTCTTCTTCGAGCAGCTCCGCCTGCGCACGTCCATCGCCGGGTGGTTCTTCGTGTCCGATAACGCGGCGGGGGGCGACGGCGCGCGCCCACACGCTGGCGGCGCCATCGTCCCCAAGGGCGCCGCGGCCATCGCAGGCAGCGCGCAAGCGCAAGCAGACGCCGACAGCGACGTAGAGGGCGACGTGCCCGAGGGGAAAGAGACCATCACCGACGTGAAAGCGCGGGTGTCGGAGCTGGAGAAGGAGTGCAAGAGCATGAAGCAGGAGATCCGCCGGCTCGGGAAGCCCCGGAGGTCCTGGAGCCTCCTCACAAGGAAGTGCGGTTTTGGCGCCAAGGTGCAACAAGCACAGACCGCCATGAGCGGCAAATAGATTCTTTTCCCACTTCATTTGTTTATTATAGACAGCAACCTCGATTTCATTCTCTAAGGAGTAAGTCTTATAATCTGCTTGCTTACAGTAACAGTTTCTGATCTAGCTAGCCCTAGTATTATGCAATAATTACGTGCAGATGATTTGCACTGTATGATAATAAGCTTAGCTTCAGCACAGCCAGCAATTTAGCTCTGTTCACTTGAACTTATTCACAGCTAATTTCGGCTGCTTCAATAGTACTTTGTGAGGGACAATAGACCAAAGTATGACTGATAAGCTGGCTGTCACGTCCGAGACATTTCTGTTGTTACTGGAACTTCTGGTGCCTACTATAATATCTGAACCTAGAAAGATACAGTAAGCAAAGACAGAAGTAGAAACAAAGAAAAGAAGGTGAACTAACTACCTGAGTATGCACTTCAGCAAGAATTTGACAAAATTCAAAACCTAGTGGTTTCAGGCCGTGCAAAGAATCACTCGAGATCAAAAGAACAAAAACAATTCTTGTCAAAAAAAAAAGAACAAAAACAATTGTCTCGCAAGTTAAGAGTACAAATCAGGTAGGAAAATGTATTACCCAAGAAAAAGAACTAGTTACCTATAAGCACATCTGAACCTAGGCCGCTAGGCGGTATATATTGCATGAAGGCACGAATGCCATAAGCTTGTATAAGTAATCTCAGAGACGAACAGCATATGTACATGACACTGTTACTCGTCACACCCTGTCTCTTCCAGTCACATTAGCCGCTCTATCAAAAGGCATTCCTCATAGCACCACGGGCCGCCTCACGCTTCATCTCCGCAGCTTTTCCACTTCCACGGAAGTACATGTATACTTGCTGTATTTCCATAAGTTCAGAATGATAATATCTCAGAACAGTTCTCTTCTAGAATAATATGCATGAGGCATAGACAGCATATTCCTAATGAATGTCCCACCTGAATAACATCAGTTCTAGGGACAGCAAAAGGTAAAAACATGAAACCCACCTGAATAACAACGATGCTGAGCAGTGATTCAAGGCAGAACATTCCAAATCCAATGAAATAGAATATCTAGCAAACAAAAATGTGACAGTGTAAAATGAGTGAGCAGTTACCAGACAAGATGTGAATTTGCTTACTCAACCAATCAGAAAAAAAAGGCAAAGCGTCAGGTACTGCCAGGCCTAGGATTAGTGCAAGATGCAAGAGGTCCATCACAGATTTAAAGGTTGGATCATGTTTAGCTAGGGATCCCTCATATATGATATATCAATGATTTGCTAGTATTGTATAGCTTCATATGATGATCCAAATTAACTTGAATCAAACCTGCCTATGATATCAGTTAAGCAGTTTAGACTTACCCCGACAATAGCACTCCTGCCTATGATATCAATAGCCGGCAGAATTCCACTGTACAGACAAAAAAGGAAATGTCATTAGACATTAAATAATGTGGGTGAGTTACCTTATACAAAGAAATAGTGAGAAATACAGTTGCTAGAACTTTCTTAGCACTTTACTGCAGCAATAGAATTGGTCTAGGTATACAGCCTAAATTTTAGCAGCACTACCAGTACCAGGTGACCGTTAAAAGTAACACAAAACTAGTTATTGAACATACAAACAGTTTGATACATCACCAGAGTGGCAGAGTGGTACATTAAAATAAACTAAGGCTTATGAAACATTCGAAAAGGCCATGCAGCAGTAAATTTTGTCCTAGCACAAAATGGTACTAGTAGACTCAAAATTATTTCAGGATCTCCAAGCAGTGCCCTCTTATCCCCAAGGAACTATCAGATTTGTGCATGACCTAATAAATAGTAACTTCACTTGTAAAACAATGAAGTCCAAAACACTTACGCCAAAGATTTTCCTTTGAATGGAAATGGAGGAGCCACAGCTGACCAGACACAGAATAGTATATGGAGCTGGAAGGGGTAAAGATCATTAGCAAGGAGTGAAATGTCTTTTTAGTCTAATATATGACATGATGATAATCTTACCAGGTAAAACAAGAAAAACCACCCAAACTTCAAAGCACTTTCAGTCCTGTAATACAAATTTAAATAAACAAAATGTGAAATGGAGCAAGGTACAATGCGGCAATGACCATGAATAGCCAAGGCAGAAACATATACGCAACCTCATCGCATTGTAAAGCGGGCGATACCAAAGCACATAGGCCCCAGGGACACCAGAGATGAAGTAGATAATTGCCAGCAACCAGATCATGACACCTATTCAAACAAGTCACTAGATTAGTTCCAAGTTGGTAGCAATTGATTCACAAGATGAAGAAATGAAGTACTCTGCCATATGCCCATACCTTCTGATTTAATCCATGCTGCTGTAGTTGCAATGATGTTCCAAAAAAGGCAGGCTGTCAATCCTGCATAACATCAAACTTCGCACAATAAGGACCTTGGTCGAACAATGCTAAGCCAATGCACAATGGTGTCTAGATCTCATCTCCTATCTTTAATGTCTTCTAGCACGCTTGTCATCTGGGGCTACCACTATCCTGATTCCAAACTGCAACTTGTGAGAATTGCTTTGGACACTGATTGATGATGATCAGAAATTTAAGTCATGCCAAAAAGAAGAGTAATATTGTTTACATGTTGATCAAGGCTTGGATTTGTTTGAAATTCTCTACCTCAAAAGGTATATGCAGTCAGCACAAAGAGAAAATTGAAGTCAAAATTCAGATGAAATTTCTCAGTGTTACAATGCCATTTCCCATGTGATGATAACAGTTTCAAATACAAGATAATGCTGCAATGCCATTTATTTACTCGATAAAAAAAAAGAGGCTTACCAAGTAATTTACTTCATTCATCAATTTATTTCCCATGATAGGAGGGCAACAAGTAATGGACACTTACCCAACAATGAAGAAAACGCCAGGTACTGCATCCTTTGTAGGTGAATTGGTATCTCGTTTGCAATGTCATGATGAATAATGGGCATAAAGGGTGGCCAATTCTTATCTTCAATGACAATACCAGCTGCCAAAAGAAAGGAAAAGGACATATTATTAAAATATAGTCCTAACAGGTAAAAGTACTACAGCATGAACAATAAGCAACACATTAGCTTAACTAGTTGTTCTTGGTGAGAAGTGAGATAAATGAAGTGGCTTTTGCAAGAATGGAGCAGACAAAGTAACATTTCAAACAAAGGAGCCTATATAAACCACCAATAAGTGGGAGAACTAACAAAAAATAATAAACTAAAGTCCTAGCCACTAAAGCCTTAGAGCATCACATAAATGACTAGACCACTCGAAAAAACTTCCTATAAATCCCTCACTCACAAACTAACAGTTTTATTCCATCACATGATTTCTGTCTTCAAATAAGTCAACCCAAGACATAAGTAATAATCTACCTCTGGCTGCAGCTTCCTCCTTTCTTTTCAGTTCCTGAGGGTCAAGGAAACAACGGGAAGAATATCAGGTCAGCATCTAAAGAACTGAAAGTTTACGTGAACGATTATAAACGGAACTGGATTGTTCAAAATATATGAAACATCGCAGAAGCAACTGTTGATTCTGGGTAAAACTGGTTGACACATGTCACTATTATTTTTGGTATATTGGACCAATATGTCACAAAGTCTCTCATGTGAACAACACGATAAATCTTCTACAAACAAAAAAAAAAAAAAGTGAGTAGAAGAACTGTTAGTAACAATGTGCAATTGGCAAATAGCCAAATACATTGTTATCCTTCACCTAAAAGCACTATAAGTGGCTGCATGGAAATGCCATGTTCTCCATGTTACTCATTCTTTAAAAATTTCAGCCCAAAGGTGAACTTATTGATGTTTTATTTAACAGTTAGGAGCAGTCTGTTAAGTGTCATGTCAACTTAAGCTGAGTAGCTACCATATTTAACATCATGTTTACTTGGTTACTGTTTCAGTAACTCTGGAAAAGTAAACATAATACTTTGGTTCTATCTTAATGAAATGACACGCAGCTCTCCTGCGTTGTTCGAGAGAAAAAAAAAACATTATCATCTGAGAGCCTTGCAAGATATCATCCAGCATATGCCAGGATTCTGTTTTTCTCAAACTACACAGGAGGACTGCATTCAATAGTCATTTACTCTCCTGGATAAAAATGACTATTGAATGCAGTAGGACCACTTCAAGAATTTGTTTCAAGTTTTGATCACAAAGGCACATACCCTTTCCCGTTTGTTTAGCTCAGCTTCCCTTGCCTGCAGTTCTTTCTCCTTTTTACTTAGGTCCTACATTTACATACAAGCATCACATAATCAAACAACCATAAACACATCAATGAAAGAATATCTGGAAATTATTTTGAATCCAACATCTAAAAACAAATAACATGACCTCCACCCTTGATCGATAACATTAAAATGACCTTCGAAAAATTGATCCAAAAGGGAACACATATGCACAACAGTTACATACTCCCTGCTTGCCAAATTACAAGACGTTTTGGCTTTTCTAGATACATTGCTTTTGCTATGAATCTAGACATAGTGTATATCTAAGATTCTAAGTGCATAGCAAAAGACATGAATCTAAAAAGCCAAAACGTCTTATAATTTGGAACGGAGGGAGTACATAAAGAGTGTTGGAATGAAAGATCATGGTAATAATTTTTTTTCTTAGGCAGAACAGATGTTGTAAAATACAGAATCCCACAATAATAACAGAAACAATGGAAGTCGGTGTACCTTTGTTGAATCAAGAGGTATGTCCACTGTCGCACCAGCACCACGATCACTGTAGAAGCCTGCTGGTTCATGAGGAAGAGGTGGCATCCGAGAATTAGAAGCAGGAGGTACACTTCCTCCCTGCAGAATAGGATGAAATTGGAAGATCGATCAAATAATAGTTAAAGAAAACAGGTGGAAGATTAGAACTGGAAGGCTGGTTTGCATTATCTAGTATCTAAAAGATATCAGAAAACTCTGGCCCAAAAGCTCTGAATTAACAGTACCATAAGTGTTAGAGGAAGCACATCAAAGCAGGCATATAGAGTAACAAACTCAAGATTCAAGAGCACGTGCAGTCGTCACATGCCAGTTTCCCAAGGACAAAGAACTTCAGCAAACACCTGGTGCTACAAACAGCCCTCAATTCCCTTTGCCATTAACAATTCTCACCCAAAATAAATGTTTTTACCACATTGTATCTTATGAATATTGGTGATAATAGCCCCATGAGTAAATTTCCCATTAAATAAGTTTTCACAGGTCCACTGCAAGGTCCTAATATAAAACCCCATAAATCCACGGCTGCCAACCCCACACCCCTCAACCCAAGCATCGTTCCATGTTTAAACATCATTTCTCCCTTGAAAACCCCAGAACAGATACAGGCACAGCCAAGCCCTATCCTGGCAACAGCTTGAAATCAGCGAGCACCACGCAAGCACAAGCACAGAACGGCACCCCATAACCAAACCCGATCCTGAAGCGCCAATCCTAGCGCCAACTATTTGACAGATCCGAGCATCCAGCACCTTGCACGGGTCCCAAGTCCCAACGAAGCGTCAAGGTCAGAAACCAGCGCCAACAACCTCAAACCCGGACCCAAAACCATCTCTGCATGACTGCACCCAAGCAAGCGCGGGAACAAGCTTCCAGAAGGTAACTAAACGAATCACGGCCTAAAGCGGGGGAGCAATTGCTACCCAGCTACAACAAGTACAACGATTACTCACCGAAAAGGGGTTGACGTCGTCCTCCTCGAACGGGTTGCGGTCGTACCTCCCCGCCATGGATGCCTCCTCCTGCTGCGGCACCTGAGGCGGCGGGGTCTCCGGCGGAGGAAGGGAAGGCGAAGAGCTGCACGGGGCGGCGGAGTCCAACCTTCAACGTGACGATGGCGACCAACTGCTACGCGCTGCCGCTTTTAATTTAGCCGGTGTTGTTTACTTGACGAAGTGGGTTTGGAATTTCGCGTTTGTTCCTGGTCCCTTGTGCAGTGCGTCCCCCGTGCTGCCGAGTTGACTGGTGCGATTTTACTCGTGTTGCCGACAGGTGGGGACGGGTTGGCAGCCGGGTGGCCCGGCAAGGTGGAACAAAATGGGCGGTACGACCGCGATGGCGTCTCTTTCTGCAGGACAAGATAACTGTCAGCGATTATCAACGGGTACTGGAATTGTTCATTAACCAAAGAAGCTTCCAAGTCTACGTACGTGCGGCTGGGCTCTGATTATATAGAGTATTATTTACAACTTGTAATATTTCTCGCTAAGCAACAAGGAAACTTAATTTCCAGGGTAAACAAATGGAAAAACCCAGACGGAACGTTACTTTGTCATGACATGTCATCCACAAACTAAACCATCATGCCATTGGACTGAAACCGTGGAAAAAGATGTATCATTTCTTCACACACGGCAAAACGGAAATGTCATAAAAATGTAATAATAAATAAATAAATAAAGTAGAGAATGTGTGTGCTAGGTTGTTTCTTGTATCCTTAATGCTGAAGGCAATGCAAGGCCCGGGACACATTCGCATGCTACGCCATGTAGCAGCCAGTTTTGTATATCAAATCCACGTCAAACTGAGCATTGGTCATTGTTCATTCATTCAAACTGTACTAGATGACGATTAGAGTGGAATGAACGGTCACAACATGCTACATGATTCATCCTATCACCTGGGGTGTAACCAAAATGATCCCCTCCCTTTGTGACTGTTCCCTTTCGACTAGGCTTTGTTCAGGGCTGCCCATACAGCAGATGTGGCTAATTACAGACTGATGCACGGCCAGGCTCACATATACAACAGGGGACCAGGCTGAATGCCAGCCCAAGTCAAAACACAATTGCATGACCCACTTGCAAAGCTATGACAAAATTACAAGCTGCACAACTGTGGGAACTTTTTGCCAAAAAGAATGTTATCTACTCTGTTGTATACATGAACTTCATCCGACCTAGATCACCACCAAATCTTGCAATGAAAGACTTAGTTCTTGAGCAAGTTGTGCAGCTTGACCACCCCGCCTGTACCAAAAAGGAAAAGAACAACATCAGAAGAAGGGAAAAAACAATGTCCCATTGCAACAACTGATACCAAGAGTGTAACGGAGAGTGTTACATAATCAATGGATTCAAAGTTTGTTGAATCTTTTGCAAATGGTTAAAGCACCGTGTGCAACGTTGCAACCTGCATTAGAAAAGCAAGGTTTAGTGACTTCTGTCTTCTATGGTTTGATTAGTACAACAGTCTCTCATGATATCTAGTATATAAACCAGCTTATAGGTGTGTAAGAAATAAGATGGGGTGCCTGTATTACATAAGCTAGTTAGAATGTTTGTTGATCACTTGAGCTTTTATAAGCTGGATTACACAAGAAGGGGGTAAACAAGCAGGATCCTAAGTTTTGAAGCTAATGAGCTGACAATACCTCTGCTCAGCCTGAATGTTAACTCCAACACCTAAGTTTGCTGATAATGTTGAATGAATTACTGGTCCAAAAATCTTTATAAGATCCAACAACATTTCCAAAGAAACTGTAGCATGCCTGCAAATTTGATGCAAAGTAGTGACATTTTGTGAGACACGTTTACTGCTCAAACAAATGTTTTTTTTTCCTAATGTAACATGCCATATTTGCATGAGTCAGAGATAATGAACAATATTGACATGGCATGTTCTCTCTTTCAAATAAGGATAGACTTGCAATGAAATAAAACATCCAACACATTACCTTTCAGTCTTGCTACACAGTAACACAGCAAGAACAGGCAAAAAGCTTGAGAAAATTTCCAGGTTGAAAAGATCAAGCTTCCCTTTGAGAGCACTAACAACATCAGCTTGAACCTGTATAATCTCGACAATCAGTAGCTAAAAAGAAAAAAAAAGATTATGATGTACAGCCATGCATAATCATCATACATCTTAAAGAAACTTACAGCATTGTCGGGTAGCTTTGCCACTGCAGCAACTGCTCCTTTGATACCACTTTGTTCAAACACATGCCGCATCATCTGAATACATAAAACACTAGAATTATATTGGTTCATCACAGAATAAATGTAGGAGGCTGATCAACATTACTTCAAAATGAGCATGCATATTCTGTGCATGCGCCTGGACGTGAAAAATAATAAACCATATCACAGAATAAGTTTATATGTTCACAATTGACCAGTGATGTCACACTGACATGTGGACCCATGAATCAAAGATAATACATTATGGTGTTTTCCTTCATGAGATTTAGGGTTTAGGGTTTGATGAAGCACATGAACGGGTAACAAACAACAGTCAGTAAGTAAATAACAAGATTCACCTCAAGCTTTGTCAGCCGAAGTTTTAAAGCATTTATGAATTCATCATGGTTCCGCACTAAATTGACAGGAGCCATCACATCATCCACTGTTGACAAGTCCTTTTCATATGTTGTACTTGGTTCCGCCTGTTAATCACAATAATTATCAAATTTGAACAGCCAAAGATTTTTCAAGAATGCTACATAGCATGAAATAACAAAAGTATAGCAAAGCTGAACAAATTTGTTTGAGTTGTATTCTGTACTACTCCCTCCGTTTTTTATTAAGTGTCACATTTGGTTTGTCTTAAGTCAAACATTTCAATCTTTGACCAACCATTTTTAAAAACCCTTATAGTTTCACAATATATAAATTACATATTATGATATTATTTTTAATAACAAATCTAAAAATATAAATATTATGATATGAAACTATATATTTTTAAAAAATTTAATGGTCAAAGATACACGCATTTGACTTAAGACAAACCAAATGTGACACTAAAAAACGGAGGGAGTACTAGTTTATGAATGTTTCAGTATCACTTTAACCTCCAATGGGAATACGAGATAAATTCCCTACAAATTAAAGCACAATGTTCCATGCATTCTGTAACTGGTTTGTGAAAATACTCTGTCATTACTTCTTTCTCTGAAGGAAGAAGCCTACTTTTGGCTTGGAACTATCGCCCGTGCTGATTTTGGCCATCAAACTCCAAAATCATCCATATTTGGCCATCAATACATGTGTTTTTAAATAAAAATATGGTTAAATCTAAAATTTCATGACTAATTCATTTTAAATAAAAATATGAAACATGTACCAATTTTTTTTAATAAAAGTTCAACTCTATTGGTATTCTATTTATAGAGTTCTTTGGATCTTACTTGTTCCTATGGCTCGTGTTTTATTGCTCGTAGTCATGACCATTATTTATTTAAATTATTGTTTAGCACTTTACTTTATGTTGATTGATGTTCACCTGCCTTATTTGAATCCTATCACCTAGCCAAGCGATCAAAATAAAGTAAAGCACTAGCCATGCAATGGCTAAATAGGATCTATATGTGGTTTAATACGGCATCTGTGAGGTTAGTGTCACTTTTGAGATCTTCCATGTACTCGGGATCCATTGGATCCTTTTAGTTGAGAGCTCCTGGTCTAATAAAGCGCAAAACTATAATTTAAATAAATAGTGATCGCTACTACAAGCAAATAAAACACTAACAACGAGAATAAGATCCAAATAACTCTAAATAGAGAAAGAATTTTTTAGATTTTTTTTATGCTAGCTTCATTTTTTCAAAAATAAAATTGTTATGAATTTTTAGGGATTTAATCATATTTTATTATTATTTTGAAAGATATAGGCAAAACCCCTTTTTTAGAAAAAAAATTGGTACTGGTTTCTTCAAATTTTAAATGAATTTGTTATGAATTTTTAGAGATTTAATCATATTATAATTATTAGGCAAAACCACCATTGAAACCAGCCTCAAAATTGTCAAGTTTTGGTAATTCGATGACCAAAGATAAAAATAGACTTCTTCCTTCTCTAAATGCATGTGGCAGTCAGGACTCAAAAGATTCAGTTCACATCATTATAGCTAGTATAAAAATATGAAAAATAAATAAGATCCAACATAGCTGCAGAATTACTATAGTAGCATGTAAAAATACAAAAAATAGATAAGATCCAGTGTAGCTGCAATAGTTTAAGCAAAACAGTTGTAACTCTTAGGCAGCTACTAGACTAGAGAGCACATAAGAGAAAAGACAAGATGAGGTACAATCAATGAATCAATTATGAATAACTATACTCAAAACGTATGGATACATACCGGATGGAATGGAGGGTTGTCATTTCTCGATGCCCGATCACCACAAGAACCATTTTGTGGTGAATAATCAGTGCTAGAAGACTCTCTCTTTTCCCATCTCTCAACAAGAGACTTTGTTTTCCCCAGTGGCACAGCAACTGAAAAGGAGTTCACACTATCATCAGAGCACTATTTTTAGGCCACGAAGAACCCTTGACAACATCATTAATATCCATACGCACCTCCTCTAACATATTTGACCTTGGCAGTCTCTGTTGTTGAGCATGGTGATTCAAAGGCTGCATCAAACAGAGTTCTACGGTTACATCACCATACTAGCAAACAGTAGGTCAATGTTTAAGAATAAAAAGAAAAGGCTATACATTTATCATCATTTAACTGTGGAGAATGATCCAGAGACACTGTTCTGTCCAACTTTTCTGTTATTTGTGCAGTATCTTCATTATCCACATCGCCAAATTCTTCTTTCTTGTAATATGGACTTAGCCCAAAGGAGAATTTTAAGCCAGGCAAACCCTCTGAGCAAACATCAGGTTCAGTGGATATTGATCTTGCTGAGCTATCACTATCAGCAGCACTGCCACTAAGTGAGGGCTTTCTTGTGTGAACAGGGATCCGAAAATCATCTGGGACTGCAGCTGTGTGTCCAGTCCCTCTACGAACATTGCTTACTGTTTTGTCCTCTAAAATGTCTCTGGGCACAACAACAGGTGCAGAAACAGCCTGAGACGTAGTGTAAATATCTTTCACTAAAGCTGATTCTGTAGGGTTGCTTTTCTTAGCAGTTGCAGAAGTATTAGCCATCGCTGCACGAGATGCTAATGAAATGTTTCTCTGTCCAAAATTACGTTCCACAATTTTTGGGTTGGTGGAAGGACTGTCAACAAGCTTCATACGCCTCATCGGGGTAGAACTCTGAACAGATGATTTTAAAGACGAATCAGTTCTTCGTGGAATAGTACTGCTCCTATCTTTCTTGATCTTATCTGTACTTGCTGGAGTCAAATGTGAGCCACGAACCCTGCTTTCAGCTGTTATTACAGAAGAAAGACAGGAGGGAAAGGTCATGACTATGGGCGCCGAGCAGTAATAAGGTAAAAGAAACATCTCAATACATAGTAAAAAGAGAAGGAAATATATAAATGGTGTGAAACCATACCAATCCCAGACTCCTTGACTTTGTACGAACTTTTTGAATGTGCCATTGCCAAAGAAGGATGAGAATTTGCAGTGCTATCAACTGGTTTCACAGGATTATCATCCATAGACTGCACAAGCTCAGCAAAAAAATTCGCTTTGGGCAACACACCAAGAGCATAGGGTCCAATGAGCTGGATTGAACAATGGAAGTTAGAAGAGGCAGGAAAATATATTTTTTCATGGAAAAAATGACACTCACTGATATATCAGCAGCCCATAGACCAACATGGCGTTCATGGTAGGAGCATCCCAAGAGTTTCCCTTCATAAATACTAAGGTCAGCCAAATTACTCCAACCCATGTCAACAACATCATGGCACCTTACTGGTTCCCAAGAGAATACCTGAAAATATCCATGTCGTCAGGTACCAAGCAAATAAATATCAATGAAGAACCTATCAAAATAGGACCTACCTTTAAGCTTTGGTCTAATCCACAGAAAAGGGTTTTACCATCTGGGTGAAAGACCATAGAACGTACACCGGTACCCTGGAGAGAGGAGCCATTTAAGCTATCACAGAAGTGGAAGATGGATGTTCTCCTCATGTGCGTTTAGAGCAAGGGTTAAAAAAAAGGTAACCAGACATAAGTGAAACTCAGGCTAGATGTCAGACCGTATCTCTTACAAAACTGAATCAACTGTAGTTACCAAGCTTATAGAAATGTGAGCTAAATTCCTCTGAGAAAGCTCTTATGATTTATAAGAAAGACAAAGATAGTGATACAAGGCCAGCCGCAAGAAATGTACTGTAGTTACCATGCTTATAGAACATGCATGCTAAAGAATCGAGGAGCCATAGTTTGTGGTCTTCAAATTATCGATTTCATAAGCAAAACTTTTTTTTCTCGAAAACACAGGAGAATTGTGCTTCATTATATTTAGAAGAAAAGTTCATAAGCAAATTTAGCTTGATTTAGTAAAAACACTTGCAATACCTCAGATCGAGAAGAGCCTATCAATTCAAAAGTTTCAAGATCCCAAAATTTCACTGTCCTATCAGCAGAGCCTGAAAAATGTCAGAATGATTCACTCAGAACACATTTCCACTTCTTTAAACTTCACTTACTTCAGATGTATCCAACAAAACCGTTTCTTTTCTTATTAAAAAAAAGAGAGGTTTCTAACTATATTATACACAACAAAGATTGAATTCACTTTTTTTTTTCTTGCGATTGCATTAGGTCACGCTTTGATAACAGAAGTGATGAAAAAAGAAATGCTGCGTATAGATAGTTACCTGTTGCTAGCAAAAATTCTTGAGGATGAAAATCAATACAGTTGATTTGTCCGCTGTGGAACTTGAAATCATGTAGAAGTTTTCCAGCTGTCAAATCCCACACCTTCACAATGTTATCTTCCCCACCAGTGACAACCCATCGTCCATCAGGGGTAAACCTGATTGTTTTAATTGCTCCTCTGTGACCCTTATACGTGTGTATGCATCCTTTTTTCTTTATGTCCCATATCTTCAGGTCTGTATCTGACGAACCAGATGCAAAAAACTCGCCAAATGGATGGAATTCAACAGCAGTGCAACTCGATCTGTGCCCAGCGAGAGACCGCACAACTACATTTCAATTAAAAAAACATAAATCATAATATCATATATTTATTTCCCCAAAGCATGCCATTATCCATTCACAGGAAAGGTTATTATACTATACATGGTTAAACTTTATGTAGTTGGACGAGTTTCTGATGCAGGACAAACTTACATAAATCCGAGAATGCTTAACAGAAATTGTTAAGACAACATTGGCAGGTAATACTATTGGCCTTAGCTCAGCAGACCCCGACCACTTTTTCATGGAACCACCAAAGCGCATATATTAAATGTGGCTATTCAACACATTAGAAATGACTTGGAGGCATGAAAATAATCATGATTCTACCACATACGGCAGAACATTATCATAGAGCATTTTTTCCATCTGTATACTGTAACATCATAAATCTAAAATGAATTTGTGATGAATTCAACATGAAGTGGCCATTTTCATATTATGCACAGACAATAAATTAAGTAAGAAACATGTTATTAGGGTATAATCCAACTGCAAGGGCCTTATATAATTATATAACCACACCTTTAGCTTCCTCCAAGTCCCACAGCTTGATGGAACCATTTGATGAGCCTGCAAGCACAAGCACCTCTGCTGAATCAAACTGCACAGCCTCCACCGCACTTGTGTGGCCAGACAAGGTCTGTGCAAACAATTAGACTCCCATTCAGAAATACAGCATGATCAAATTTCAAGATAGCCAAAAACGATTGCAGTGTCATTGACATAGGGGACACATACCAGAAGTGGAGTTTGCTTGCCAAAGGCCCACAAGTGGACCTTGCGATCATTACCGCCGGTGATGAACACACGGCTAGACTTCTTGCCGATAGACAGGGACCTCACTTCAGCATCGTGCGCCACAAAATTCTCTAATTTGGGATGGTGAGTTAAGGAGATGTCAAGTTTGAGCAACACATACTTCATGACAGTTAACTAGTAGTCGTGGTCCCAGTTGCTATTGTTTCCATTCCACATAAGTGACCGAACAAGGACTGGCACATGAATTTCCGCTACACATTAATGGAAATGGGGGTAAATCCCCGTTTAAAAGAAAAGAAAACACAGAGCAAGAAATAGCTGAATTCATCATAAAGATATACGCATTCAGTTAAAGCAAAAACAGATTTCGAATTGGCACTATAACCTAAATTGGGGACAGAGGGGAAACTGTTCACTGAACCAGTTTCCAACCGGCAACCGCTTAAGATTTAGCTTGGGTGCTTTCTTTCTTGACGCCGATTCCCAACGAAGTACAGAGGCAGCGGGAAATTTCAAGAATCTGCTACAAGAAACAGCCCAATACTAAGGGAATACAAGAATTTGGGTGGCGCGCATATATAAATAATACTCGCACTCTACTGCTCGAGCAAATGCCTGGCCGTGCCCGGGCTGCTTCAACAGGGCGGCGGCTTCTTCCACCTGCGAGCCAAATCGAATCAAGAAACAGAGCGGCAACTCGAAGGCGAAGCGAAAGGATACGGAGCTCGTAGGCGCGCTTCTCGGGGTCCATCCCTCCGGGCTCCCAGCCCACGGCGCTGGGTGGCTGGGGGCCTGGCTCGCCCGCGGGACCGTCGCCGACGTCGACGACGAGTAGGACTCGGATTGGGATCCGAGTGGTCTTGCGGAGCAGGGGAGTTGGCGAGAGCGAGTCCCTTTTTTCTTTGGTTGTTTTTGTGGGCAGGGGCAAGGGCAAGGGCAGTGAAAACGAGAGGGGTGGAGCGGTGAGCGAGCGGCGTGGGTGGGTGGGGAGTGGAGTTCTTGTCTCCTCCCTCTCTCTCTCCTACGCGTCGCTCCGCTTTTGTTCCCGACCCTTTTCTTCTGTACCGACGAGAAGCAGCAGGGGCTAAAAGCAAAGGTTCCCTTCTCGCGTTCCTTGAATGAATCGGGAAAAGAAAGCAAGGCTCACATGAATCAGGCGTACGAAATCAGCCGTGGACCTTTCGTTGCGGCCAAAATAATCCAACGGTTGAGAGCAATCTTAAGGTAGAACAGGGGAAATGGAGACCAGTAATCAGTAGTGGTGGATTTTACTCCGAATTGACGAATGGCGGTCAAGGTTGGCACGAGCTTGGGGAAGCCGGCAGCCATTCATTCGGCTGGGTCATCCCAATTGCAAGACAGCGCACCGCCACAGCAATTCCCTTCAGGACTGGGTTGGCCCACTGGCCGCCCCCTGGACAAGGGCTACAGTTTAATGCAAGCGCAACTGCGCCTGCGCCTGCGCAAGGCCTCCGCCGGTTTGGTTTCGTTTGGCAGCGGGCGAGCCGCGAGCGCCGAGGGGCGCGGCCGTCTGGTGGGACGTCGCTCGCGAGCTTGGCGGCGGGCGGCAGGATCCACTTTCCGGTCCACCCTCCCCGCTCTCTTTCCCCTCCCGGTCCCATGCTCCCGCGCACAAACGATTCGAAAGCAAGCAAACGACCAAGGAAAACACGCCATGCCCGCAACGGAAGCAAGCGATCGATGGCTCGCTCCGGGACACGCGCGGCCGGCCGGCCGCGGGAGGTAAAACGTGCGCGACGTGGCGAGGAAGGCAACCCTGAGCCGTGGACCGACGCCGCCAATGGGGACGGAGGCCGCGGCGCACGGGCACACGCCGTGCTGGTGGTTTCGTGCGCCGCGGGGAGGACGGGCGGCGGCGCGGGGGTCCCCCCGGCAGCGTGCGTGGAGGGAGAGCGACGACGGCTTCCACCGCGGCATGTGCCGCCGGGGGCCGACAGCCGAGCGGTGACACGTGGTCAGCACGAACGACAATTATTGTGCTCGGCGTTCCTGGTTGACCGCGCGACGGGTGGCTTGTGGCTACGATGCTCGTTCTTAAAAGGAAAATCCTCGGTATGACGCGACTGTGGTTTGTTGGGCAAAAAGATATACGAAGATCGTGTCTGGTTAGCATTGTTCTGTTTGGTGCATAGGGTTAATTTTAATCAGCTAATTTAGTTCTAGCTAAACTAAATAGAAGTTCTAATATCTAATGGTGAGTTAATTTATTAGCCAAGATTTCAATTAGTTATTGTTTACTCCGTCTCGTTACAAGCGTACTTCTAAAGTTCAAAATTTATACCAAAATAAATGCACATTTGGATATAAGACAACTCTCGTTGTCATTTTCTACTTTCACTCTTTAATAATTGCATTTTTGTAAGGGTATATATTTGTAATTTCGTACTAACACTTTTTTCTTTCACTAAAATGTTAGAACTACACTTATTTTGAGATATGGTGGGTAACTAGTTAAGCACCTTAGCTAATTTGGGCTAAATTTTTATTATAGCTAATAACTAGCTCTAGGTAATCAAATAGGTGATTCGAAAACAATTTGACAACCAAATTTAGACATAATCATACCTCAATGGCAGGGGCGGACCCAGGACCCAGGACCCAGACCAGTAGGGCCGGCCTTGGCCCTAGTCGTCGACTCATCGTATACATGAACTAGGAGTCTACTGGCCTGTAAGAACTGGAGATTAGCAACTGAAGATTAGCAGCCGACTGGCCTGTTGCTTAGCAACACATAGACATCTACTGGCTTGTATGCGTCGTAAACATGAACTGGAAGTCCAGCCGTTGTCGTGAGAACTGCAAACACGGAAGATTAGCAGCTGAAGAATGCATATACGTGTTTGTGTATGCGTACATATTTGAATGAATCCTCGAATAGATAGATGTTTATGTGTTTTAATCCATACTCCCTCCAGTTTGGTAAAAAAAGTTGTTTTGGACAAGGTTTAGTCAAATATTGGGAATATAAATCGTGAATAACTTTTAAATAGTTGAGTTTAGAGATGTAAAAATCATATAAATAAATTTGTCTTGAAAAGTACTTTCATAAAAATATGCATATATCATTTTTTAATAAATATTTTTTAAAAACAAGTGGTCAAAGTTACGTTTTGAAAACTGTGTCGCTGTCCGAAACGACTTCTTTTACCAAACTGGAGGGAATATACAACTTAGTATTGGTTGCTCTCTATGTCATGATTGGCTTCGATTCGAAACTTCATGAATTGCTTGAACTTCACAATTCCAGTTCTAGTCAATCATCTTCATCTAACGAAGAGCGATAAGACTATGACATGTTCTCTCGTGTTCATGTTGCACAATCCAATGAATTGATGTGAGAGATGATCTTTCGTACTCAACTTGATAATTTTGATATTAAAACTTGGCCCTAGTCTTGATCAGATCCTGGGTCTGCCACTGCTCAATGGAGTACTTGCGACATCAAGAAGGCACTGATCTTTAGCACTTTCTTTGTCAGAAGATCCTTAGTACGCTAGGAAGGGGTCCTAATCTACACAATTCGGAAGTACTCCATCCGTTCTTTTCCGAGTGTCGTCTAGATTTTTGTGTTCAAAGTTTGACTAAATTCATAAGAAATATTAATTATAGTTATATCTCCAAATAAGTGTGTTATATACAAGCATGTTCAATGATTAATTTAATGATACTTGTTACGTATCATAATAATCTCTTGTGCATATATTTTATCAAATTTAATACATTTGACTCTTCAAGAGATTGAATGTAAAGCTAGAACGACACTTAGGCCCTGTTTGGTTGAGCTGTGGCTGTGAGAAAAAGTTGTTGTGGTTGTGAGCTGTGGAAAAGCTGTTGTGGGTTGTGAGCTGTGGAAAAGCTGTTTGGTTAAACAAGTACTTATAGTTTTGTTTTTTAAAAAAATTATGAAAACATTTTTTATTTCACCTATTTCGAAAAGCTGAAAGCCAAAAGCCAAAAGCAGGGTCAAAACAGCTTTCAAAAATGTACTACGGAAAAGCTCCAGCTTCAGCAAAAGCCACCTCCAGCAGCACCTCTTTGGTTGGGCTTTTGGCTTTTGGGGCCAAAAGTCAAAGCCAAAAGCCCAGCCAAACAGGCCTTAAACGTTGTGGTTTGCTATTTTTCCAACATTCCTTCTGCTTGTAATGAGTTTGATAATCTCATATGTCAACTTAGCTTCTCATATATATTTATAATAGAGTAGTGGATGTACATGACTTTCTATATAATGTTGTGTGTTTTATTGAGAAAATACAGATTAAGTAACGATAGGTTGCATGTTCTCGTGTTCGTATTGCAATTTACAAGGGCACGGCTCCTTTTTTTTCGAGTTGAAAAAAACAATAATGATAAGTACAACCTACGGAGTACACAAAAGAACAAACTGACAGTGCCGCCGTGGGCCGAGCTTTCTTATGGACAAGGAAAAAGTCTAATTTTCCTCCCTCAACTTTTGATGAAGTCCGTTTTTCCTCCCTCAACTCTAAAACCGGATAAACAACCTCCTTCGACTTTTGAAACCGTGCACTTTACCTCCCTAGCCGGTTTTAGAGGGTGGTTTTGCTACAGTAATAGTAGTTTTGCTACAGTAACTATGGTTTTGTCTTTTTTTATTTTCGTTGAATCTTTAAAAAATCATAGTAAATCACAAAAAAATCATAAAATAGAAAATCCAATTTTGATGGACTCCACATGAGTAGATCTATATAGTTAACATATAATATGATATACTTTAGTACAAAATTTTTGCTGTAGTTTTAGATCTATGTTTTTTTGTAATTAAAATAAATTTATAACTAAGTTATACAAGATTTAATGAGTATAAACTTTTTAATACAGTTGAAGCATACAATAATTAACCCACCATAAAAATTTGACTATAGAAATTGTAGCTATGAATTATTCCAAATAATTACAGAAAAAACATATTATTGTATGGAATTAATTGTAATAATTCATATCTGCAGTTTCTATAGTCTAAATATGGTCAAATTTTTATGGTGAGCTAATTATTGTATGCTTCAATTGTATTAAAAAATTTATACTCATTAGATCATGTATAACTTAGTTATAATTTTTTTAGTTACAGAAAAGCATAGGTCTAAAGCCACATCAAAAACTTTGTACTAAAGTATGCCATATTATATGTGCACTGTATAGATCTACTCATGTGGAATCCAACAAAAATAGATTTTCTATTTTATGATTTTTCTGTGATTTACTATGATTTTTCAAAGATTCAGCAAAAATAAATTAAAAAGAAAACCAGAGTTACTGTAGCGAAACCACGGTTACTGTAGCAAAACCGTCGTTCAAAACCGGCCAAGGAGGTAAAATGCACGGTTTCAAAAGTTGACGGAGGTTGTTTGTCCGGTTTTGGAGTTGAGGGAGGAAAAACGGACTTCATTAAAAGTTGAGGGAGGCAAAGTGAACTTTTTACTATGGACAATGATCTTGGACTGGACTTCGCTTTCTTTTCTTGACAACTTCACGAACCCGAGTTTGGATAAATGGACCGGAGTTAACTTAATATAGGGCCGACAGGACCTGAAACAACTTTCTTTGGGCCGAAATTTTCATCTGGCCCCTGCTGGAATCGATCGTACATCTTCCACGCGGCATATTTGCAGTTTGGCAGGGAGGCGATGCCCATGGCCGATGGATGGGATGCCGTATAATAAATTATTAATATTTATACACAATTAAAATCATTGATACATTTTTTAATATACTTTTATAATAAACTTATCTAGAAATACAAGTCAAAGTTAAAAAAAACTCAGAGACTCTATTTTTAAGAGGATTTCATAACGACGCTATTTTTAGAACGAAGGCAGTATATGCTACAAGCGTGTTTTTGTTTCCAGTCTCATCCTAGCCTGGCTATTTAGGATCTATTAGGCGCTCGCAAAACTTGCGCACAAAACTTTTGTCCAAATTTGTTGTCTTGCTAACTGTTTGTTTCTTAAGCCAATCTCAGTGGGAGTTTCATTTAGGTTTCATTTGCATTAAATGTGTTGCCACATAAGCATTTTTTGATGACATGGCGGTGTATTTAACAAGAGAGAGAGGAGAAATGAGTTTTATCTAGATAAAACTCTCTTGGCGCGAATACCAACTCTCTATGAGTCATGAAATTTAATGCATATGAAACTCTAAAATGAAACTTTCAGCCTCAATGGAGAGTTTCATTCAAGTTTTATTTTATTTCATATGACATGACAATCTTGGAAACAACGCAATGAAACTCACTACTGAGATTGGCCTTAGTGCTAAATTATATTAATGAGGCCAATCTCAATAGGGGGTTCATTTGAGTTTCGTTTGCATTAAATATGCTGCCACATAAACACTTTTGATGACGTGACATTGTATTTAAGAAGAGAGAAAAGAAATGTTGAAACTTTCTTGGCACGAATACAACTCTCTATGAGTCATGAAATTTAATGCTTATGAAACTTTAGAATGAAACTCTCACTTTCAATGGAGAGTTTTTATTTTATTTCATATGACATGACAGTCTTGAAAACAATAAAATGAAACTCGCTATTGAGATTGACCTGAGTCTACAATAGCTGATTTGTTCCTAATTAATAAGGATAAGAGTTCAATTAATGGAGTTGCGTGGGGTGAGATGAGGTAGCGGACGTCCTGCTCGTATCCCTAGTTAAAATTAGTGTGTTTTGCCATATTTTGAGAGACAAACCAAATCAACAAAACTTTTACCTATTTGCCAACATGTTTGGATTTTACGGAAAAAAAGACAAAAAGTACACGACTAAAATTTTAGCCATGTAAACAAACAGACCCTTAGGCCTCTTACCACCCAAGTCATCTCTAATTATTTGGTTGCATGCATCTCCTAAGGTATATGAATCGAAGGGTAAAATTTTAGCAGTGTTACATCAGATGTTATGATACTGATTTAGTCTATTAAAAATAAATTATTACAAAATTAATTACACCACCATACGACAATTAACAAGACAGATATATTAAGTCAAACTAATCCATCATTAGCAAGTGTTTACTGTAACATCATATTATCAAATTATGGACTAATTAAGGTTAATAAATTTGTGTTGTGAATTAGTCTCATATTGAAAAATTAGTTTTATGATCAGTCTAATTTTAATAGTATAGGAGGTGTTTGGTTCCCACTACTAAAGTCCAGTCTCTGGCACATCAAATATTACGATCCTAATTTAGTCTATTAAAAATATACTAATTACGAGCTGAAGACTAATTCGCGAGACAAATCCAATAAGCTTAATTAGTCCATGATTTAACAATATGATGTTCCAGTAAACATTTGATAATAGTGGATTAATTTATCTTAATAAATTTATATTTTTAGTTATTAGTTTTATAAGTAGTTTATTTTTAATAGACTAAATTAATATCGCAGTATCCGACGGACACTAAACTTTAGTCACACAACTAGAGCGGTAGCAGGTGTGAGATCAGTAAGACCTCATTTAGTTTCTACCGTAAATTTTTTTTCACTTATAACGTCAAATATTTGGACACATGTGTAAATTATTGAATATAAATTTAAAAATAACTAGTTATACATATTATATGTAATTTATGTGATTATTTTTTAAGCCTAATAATAAATATATGTTGATAATACTGTGCTACAATAAATATGTGCCGGATTAAACGGTTCGACATTTTAACTCCCCTTCCGTCCGATAAACAGGTCGCCACTGTATGAACAGGTACTCATGTCAGACAATAGTACTGTAGCTGCCTCGCTGATTGCCACTGTTTCAAGCGAGCCACCAGAAACCGTACAGCCCTAGACCATAGTACTCATACAGTCCTCATAGGCTCATACAGTAGACTAGCTGGCCACTTTCTCTCGACCACCAGCCCGCACGCCACGCTCCCATCACCATCAGCCTCCTCCCCGTGCCTTCTCTTCAGGTCTCCACACCACACTCCAACTTCCAGAGTCCAGACCACGGCCACCGCGATGTCTGCGTAGTGCGTCCGCGGCAGCTGGAGACATGGGCTGTTGTTTCAGCAAGAAGCGCAAGACCCGTCCGGTGGCCGGAGCCTCTGCCTTCCCGCGCCGGTGCGAGCCCGAGGACCGCGACCCGCCGTCGCCGGAGGAGGAGACGGTCAAGGAGGTGCTCTCGGAGACACCGAGCGCTAAGCCGAGGTCCGACCCCAAGCCCGTCGGCAATGTCGTCGTCCCTGCCGCGGACGAGCGGGAAGTAGAGAAGGCGAAGAAGCAGGACGACAGCGTCGACGCCGCGGTGAGCGACCTCGGCAGCTGCGTGTCGCTCTCGCTCGCCACCGACGAGCGGTCCGAGGCGGCGTCGGAGTCGTCGGTCGCGACCAGCTCGGTGGCCGGGCCGGAGCGGTCCCCGGGGAGGAAGCCGGCCAGGAAGCGCCCGGTGTCCGCCGATCTGGGCTCAGCGCGGCGCGACCGCGCCGCCGCGGCCTCCTACGGCGTCCGCTCCCGCAGCGCGCGGGCGTCGGCGTCCCCGCCGCCGCGGCACGTGCCACGGGACCGCTCCGTCCGGCGTTCTCCGTCGCCGGCGGCGAAGCGGCCGTCGTCCGAGCCCCGTCGCGCCGCCAGCCCGACTGCGCCCGTGCAGCGGAAGCCGCCTGTCCCGGCAAGGCCGTCCGGCCGCGTCTCGCCGCGGCGGGCACAGGAGGAGGCGACCCCGCCTCGCTCCGCCTCCCTGCCGTCGCCGCCCTCGCAGCCGGAAGACGACGCCGTCACCGCGGCAAGCGAGCCCAGCATCCCGGACGGCAGCGCGGCCGGTGGCGACGTTCAAGGCGGCCGCGGCGGCGACGACGGGAAAGAGTCGTTGGAGAACCCGCTGGTGTCATTGGAATGCTTCATCTTTCTGTAGCTCTGCGCTGGTGCAGTGATGTGATCTCGCGCTACTTCCCTTCGAAAGCCTTGTTTGGGCTAATCCGTGTTTACAGTAGTTGCCTTGGGCTAATCCTGGTTAGATGCTAGTGCAGCAGTAGTTGTAGGGCATGGTGGTTCAGAGCCACTGCCGCTGCCACCTTCATCAGTGACCTTCCGTTAACTTTGTCCAAGGGAAATGCCAGTAGCTTTTGACTTTTCAGAGCCGTGTCTGACGATGTGCTTTGGCTTTTGGCGTCCTTGACGCAGTAGTATCTACAGAATTGTTTCTGTAATCGTCATGTCTACTACTCTGATCGTACTCTACTGTCTTGCTCCATTTCACCTGCAACGAGACCCTCAAACTTGAAATCCGCATGTGTTTATGACGCTGCTCTTCGCACGTTGCCTGACCAACCATTTTCCACAAACCTAGGCCGCCGATATGTGCCGCAGCAAATGTGCCAGCGCCATCACCTACGCTTGCTTTGCTTCCAAAGCGCCGCTTCAGGCTTCCCAGGTCACCCTCACACAGACATCGGATACTTCAGCTCTATACTGCTCCGTACCACGTTGCCACCCACCGATGTTTTAGAATTCAGCAACATCCGAGCAGCTATAACTTTATGATCCCGTCGGATTCGTCAAGAATCAGATCCGCGCGCCGACAACGAGCTCATCGATTTATTACTTGGGAAATAAGGAAATGGTCCACTGGATCTGCTCATTCCCTCGCCTTGACCGCATCCGAGAGGGATGTGCGGCCGACGGGCCGAGGCGCCGATAAAAAAAATCGCAAGGCTGCTGGGTCGCGTGCGCGCGGCATCAGCGAGCACCGCGTTGGCAGTTGGCACTGCACGAGCACGATCTGGCGAAACCGCGCGGGGAGTCCTGGATCACGAGCCACGAGACCGCCCACGATGTCGTTTGCTGATTCGCTTGGGAGTGAAGTGAAGGCCACGACGTATTTCCGCTTGCCACGCTTGCGCTCGCGCCGCTCTCTCGTGCACAGGCGCATGGCTCTCGGTTCGCATCTCAGCATCAGCTGCAGTTGCTGCTTTGCAGCCTTGCTAATACGAGACCTGGTGGCACATGGCGGTAGCCCACCACGGGCACCACCAGGGATCCCCTGCCGCCCTGCGCAAACTCCATCCACTCTCCTGCCTGGCCTGGCCTAGTGGCATGTTGTTTGTTTGTCTGTGCCTCTGTGGGCGGATTAGGCTCTTCGTTCGCTCCTATCCTGAGACCGGACGAGATGGGCGCGCGATCGCACCAACCACAACCAGGTCGTTGGATCGTGATGATTGGTGACGACTGCCCCGGCGCCATGCCATCATCGTCATCCTCTCTGCTTTGCCTAATTGCCTCGCTGTAATGCGAGCGCGGGACACTGGTCACTGGGACGAGAGGAGAGAGAGCCGTCACGGACCAGCCGGTTCACATGGCCATGTGGGGGCTTGTTTCTCACAGGCCGGCGGCGGCGGCCGGCGGAGTGGCCTGTGACTGTGTGTCATACTAGTACAGTACTAGCTGAGCGGAGTATACGCTCCCAGCTAACAAAAGACAAAAGGGCCGTCCTAGGGGCTCGTTGAGTTCCGAGAAATATTTGGAAAACGCACGGTAGTACTTTCGTTGTTATTTAACAAACTTTATCCAAACATGTACCAACTAGGTTTAAAAGATTCTTCTCGATATGTAGATACTAAAAGTATAATTAGTTATTTTTTTTATCTACATTTAATGCTTCATACATGTAGCGAAAGATTGATGTGATGGAGAATGTAGAAATATTTAGGGGAAGTTGGTAAACTAAACAAGACCTTAGCGCCCGAGCGTACTCGGTACAAATCAGCGTCTCCGTCCCCTTCCCCTGATTTTGCGGCCGTGGGAGATCGAGAAATTGTGCACCTCCCGCCGTCCAAATTTTCACCCTCAAAAGAAGTGCGCTGGCTTCTTCCTCGGCCGTCAGTTGCCATAAATTACGGTGAAATCCACGCATAGGGATAGTGCGTCCCAAAGTTCCCAAGACAAGCGTCTACTAAGCCTGGGCGTTCGGGTTACCCGTTTTTTTCGGGTCGGGTAATTCGGGTAATTCAAAGTTCGGATAATGAAAATTGTTACCCGAATTTAGTCCTGAAAAAACACTACCCGCAACTTCGGGTACCCGATAATTCGGGTTCGGGTTCGGGTATTACCCGATTTATCCGAATTCATAAAAAGAGCAAATTATACAAAATTTTAGTAGAAATTCATACATAATTTAGGCAACATCTTGTATAGAATTCTAACATTAATTTACAAACAATAACATATTACAATCACTTGTTCAAACGGAGAGAATAGTATACTAATTAAATGATAAAATTATTGATTTAACTAACAAAACATGATAAATACAAAGACAAAAATATAACTTCAGGTAATTCGGGTAGTTCGGGTACCGGGGGATATTACCCGAATTACCCAAACTAATTTCGGGTAATCAAAATCAGTATCCGAAGTTGGGATCGGGTACCTCGATTTCGGGTAATTCGGGTCCGGGTTCGGGTAATTCAGGTACGGGTAATGGGTAGCGGGTATTTTGCCCATGCTTAGCGTCTACTCCGTTGTCGAATCTGCAAGACGTGGGTGGGCTTTGTTGGGCTCTATTTTCATCCTCTTTTGTTGACGCAGAGACTTGAAGCCCACGAATCTTTTGTTGAGCCTTGTAGCCCACGGATCCTGTGGGTTTGGATCATGGCCGTGGCCCAACAACACCGGCAACAGTGTAGCAGTAAACTGGTTATTACTGATTTCTTTTTTACATCTACTTCCCAACCCAATAATCGGAGGTTTACAAGAACAGGGAAGTGCGAATTGGCTGGAAACTTCACTGAGCAAAACGAGAATGTATATACCTGCAGAAACGTGCTAGTATGACAGTATACCACGATTGGTGAAAGTGAAACCCGTGTGGTGCTTCCCGTTCCTGGGAAATTCGCACAAACTTGTTCCCCTGCCATATCAAACCCCAAAATATCTTCTCAACTAGCCCTGCGCCTTCGCAGACAACTGTAAAATAAAGAACCGGAAGGAAGAAGACTCCACGTCGATCACGCGGGGAGACGCTTAGCTTGACTTGACCTGAGTCTTTCTACGGAGTACTAGTTCTAGATTACGTCGGTGCATGTGTAATTGTGTCGGTGCAATCGTGTCGTGTGGAGGCCCCATTTTTTTTATCCGTTTTTCCTTTTCGTTCGAGAGAGCGAGGATGCCTACCGGCTTTGCGTTGACGCGTCACGCGATTAGCGCGACTTGGTTTGCGTCTTGCCGGATGCCGCCAAAGCATAAACGTCTTCGTCGGACCCGTAGGGCTAAAGATGGCGACGGGTATAAAACCGGTTTTGCTCACTCAAACTCATATTCACGAATATAAAATACATATACTAAAAAAATCATGATCCATCATGAGTTTATTTTGTGTCTAAACCTATACACATTCGGATCATAGTTACTTATCGGGTTGTGCATGAACTTAATAAGACCTTGATTTTACACGCACAATCATTTTTTTAAATTTTGTCGTATTTCTATTTTAAAATATTATATTGAATTGTTGTGTTTATTTGGTAAGATTTAGAATGATGACAATCCAATCTGATGAAATTAGTTAAAATAAGCAGTTTACATTTTTTATTTTAGTTAAATATTTTAGAGTTATGGACGGAGATAAAAAAAACCCGTTGGTTTATGGGTTTGGGTACTACGCTCCTAAACCCAGACCCATTAAACTGTTGGGTTTGACTTTTTACCTATTAGAAATTTTATGGATAAAAAAGTTGACTCATATCCTCACCCTAATAGGGTAAAAACTCACCGGATTTCAGGTTTTGGGTGCTCGTTGTCATCTTTACGTAGAGCGGAGGGAACTTGTACGACGACTCTGTGCTCTATTATATCGGAATGAGTTCACGAACACCCTCGTCCCCTTACCCAAGGGAACATGTTTTGCAACCGTCAGGTCAAACCGCAAAAAATCTTAGGGAGAAAAGGGTTCTGCTCTGCTATGCACCGACACAAAATCAAGCGTTAGTGAAGAGTGTTTTCAGCATAGTAATTTGGACTGGATCGAACCGGTAAAAGACCGAATTAGAGCATAGTTATTTGGACCGGATCGAACCGGTAAAAGACCGAATTAGAGACTAGACAGCTCGGTTCACTTAAAAGATCATTCATGTAATCAAACTGCTAGAAACTGATTGGACAGATCGGTTTTTTCAGAGAACCGATGTGCCGACCGGTTCTGCCTGGATCGTCACCGTCTGAAACTCTGGTCTCGTGGCACGTGCATTGCTGTCTCCTAGGCCTTGTTTATAGATTGAAAAAGTGAGTTTTTTTCATTATAGCACTTTCGTTTGTATATTTGATAAATATTGTTTAATTATGGGTTAAATAAGCTCAAAAAATTCATCTCGTGATTTAGAACTAATCTGTGTAATTAGTTATTTACTTTTTATCAACATTTAATGTTCTATATGCATGCATCTAAACATTGATGTGATGGTGATGTGATGGAGAGAGAGTGAAAAAAAGTTGATAGTTTGAGGTATGTCGACGATGCTGAAAAAATACATGTGCCCAAACTTTCTCTCCTATTCAAGCACCGATGCCTACATTGCAGCCGATGCTGAGCTCACCAAAAGCTGAAGCACGGTTCCTCGGTGCCTCAAACTCTCTCTCTCCGTTGTGGGGTCCACGCTCACCGCGACGGACCGGGCGAGGCAACTAGGACGAGGAGGCTGCGATGGCGCCGACGGGGCGACGACGACGCGCAGTGGCGTCCAGGACGAGGCGGTTGTGGCAGGTCGACGACGACAGCGCGCGTTAGCGGTGGTGGCGTCTAGGACGCGGGGGCTCGCCGGTCGTCGACGCGGCCCATGGCAGAGTTCCTCCCACCCCCACGTCGCGCCTGGACAAGGCGGCGACGCGTCCCCAAGTCTCGGCAGAGCGCAGAAGAGGGAGCTCCGCCGCTTGGAGCCCAACATGGTCGGGAGCCGCGCCGGGAGTGAAGAGAGGCACGAAGAGCTCCCTCCGCCGCTGCGCCGTCTGAAGGTTGGATCCGGGGCCACCAGCTTCGATCTGGAGGTTGGATGGTGTACGACGCCGACGCGGCGGCGGCGCAGGTCGCGCGAGTCGCATGCGGCGGTGGCCTGGTGGGTGGAGAGGATAAGATTGGATTTTTTTTTACCTTTGCGGGGTCCACAACTAAATAAAGTCTGACCACGCTTTGTACTTCACGAAAAATCGTAGCGTCAGTAGAGGTGGAGGGGAGACTGTGGCGAGTCTAAACAAGGTCGGCGACGCAGAGTATTTTTAAAGTATTAGAGAAATAATATGGTTTTATAAAATACTTTAGTTTTTAAAAGTTACTAGATGTTTGGATGCAATAAATCTTGTAGTCTTTAAAACCATGGTTTTGTTAAAACTGTAGTCTTTATGAAGTTTTAAAAACTCCACTCATGACCTCTTTTTTCTAAACTATGGTTTTGTGTCTCTTTGACTTATAAAACTACAGTTTTGTAATACTATCGTTTTTAAAAACTGCATCATCCAACCAGATTCTTAGACTTAAAAAATCGTTTTGATAAGTTATTGTAATCTGTGTAATTAGTTATCTTTTAGTCTATATTTAATATTTCATATATATGTTTAAACCATATATATGTTTAAACCTTGAAGATGAGATAAGTGAAAAGTTTTTGGGCGGTACTCAACACCTTTTAAAAACGGCAGGAACGCGTGCTTTCAAACGTTTCAAAGGAACAGAAACGGGGTAACTGTAAAAACAACAGCAGTCGCGAGATATTTTCCCTTCGTTTTTTTTCTTCTTCTTCGAATTTCTCGGCATCACGCCCAGTTTGCAGCGCGGATGGACACCTATCGTACCGTGCTGCTGCCTGCCGGAGCGGATGGAGACTGATCGTACCGTGCTGCTACCTGCCGGAACGCGGTGTTCCTTTGACCTTGTGTTCGCTCTGCGATGCGACTTTCCGTCACAAAAACACCTGACAACCTGCAGAGCAGGGTGGTAGCAGCGCGTCTCTCGAGGTAGTGTGAACACAGGAGTGTCTGGCATGGACTTTTCCTGTCTCGGACGACGAGCGAGGCTGTGCTTCAGCGCTTCTCACATCCTACTCCCCTTCTTTCCGGGAATTTACCGGTCCCCGGCCCCCGCTCCGGTGGCGCGGCGGAGCCGCGCAGGGAAACCCGGGAGCAATCAAGGCAACTGGCAGCCAACCTCTACCAAACGTCCAAACCCGAGCGCCGTCCAATCAGAATCGGAGACGGAGTGCTCCTCGTTGGATCGCACTTGCTCCGCGCGGCCCCCTGCCGCTGCGAGGCTGCGCCGGTAGAACAAAGACGTGGAACTGTAGATTTGCTTTCTTCTCTTGGGCGCAGCCATGGCTAGATTCTAGTAGCTGATAAATTAGTTTTATAATTAATCTATATTCAATACTCTATGTATGCGTTTTAATATTTGACTAGGACAAATGCTCGTGCGTTGCAACGGGAGAAGAAAGAGACTCTAAACATCTTTTAGGTTGACCCAATCCCGAAAATCCCGAAAACAAATAAATGCAGAAAGACCAAAGTTTAAATTGTTAATTTTGACAGTGGTACACGAGCCTTAATGATCTCACGTCGACCCCATCCAGGTAAATATGAAGCAACGTGGCACGGGGCGCTCTTCTTATAGCGTGAGCTCATGGCTCGTCTGCCTTCAGCTGGTGAGGTGGTGCTAAACGCCCAGACCAAAACTGAACGAGCGCTCGTCTCCGCTCTACTGCCGCTGAGGTCTTGTGGGCTACCGAGACTGAGCCTTCAAGTTTAGGCTGATTTCGTTGCAAAGAGGACCAGACCGAGACGAAATTTCAGCGGTCAAGAACCGTGTGCCTTTTCTTTTTGGGCCGAGCTCATGATATCCTTGTGGGATAAACAAACGAACAAGTATAACATCCTATTAGTCCCATATCGGTCCACTAATCTTACGAGAATCCTAGTTGGTCAATATAAGTAGACCAGACGAAAACGGCCAGACCAAAAACAGTGGAGAAAATTTGTCTCTTTATTATTATATTAGGTATAACCAAAGTTTAAATTGTTAATTTTGACAGTGGTACACGAGCCTTAATGATCTCACGTCGACCCCGTCCAGGTAAATATGAAGTAACGTGCCACGGGGCGCTCTTCTTATAGTGTGAGCTCGTGGCTCGTCTGCCTTCAGCTGGTGAGGTGGTGCTAAACGCCCAGACCAAAACTGAACGAGCGCTCGTCTCCGCTCTACTGCCGCTGAGGTCTCGTGGGCTACTGAGACTGAGCCTTCAAGTTTAGGCCGATTTCGTTGCAAAGAGGACCAGACCGAGACGAAATTCCAGCGGTCAAGAACCGTGGGCCTTTTCTTTTTGGGCCGAGCTCATGATATCCTTGTGGGATAAACAAACGAACAAGTATAACATCCTATTAGTCCCATATCGGTCCACTAATCTTACGAGAATTCTAGTTGGTCAATATAAGTAGACCAGACGAAAACGGCCAGACCAAAAACAGTGAAGAAATTTTGTCTCTTTATTATATATATATATATATATATATAATAGGTAGGTATAGATATGATAGATGAATTTTTTTTGAAAGGGGTCTAAGTCACTGCTGAGTGTCTGTTTGAAAATCCAATAATTAGATTAACAAACCTTATAAATTTATTGTTTCGATGGTTGGCGATCCGAATTTGAGCTAATATGGTTTGAAAGTAAAAACATTCCCTTCGTATACTGAAAAGTAAAAAACATTCCCTTCTCGCTATACTCCTTTATGGAGGAGGTGGTGGCGTAGAGTTTAGGTCAACATTAGAATTCTGGATGACTTCAGGGTGTATTTAGTTGATAAATTTTGCAAAAAAAAATTTCTGTAGCACTTTCGTTGTTATTTGACAAACTTTGTCCAAATATAGACTACGTAGACTCCAAAGATTCGTCTCGACATGTACATACCAAAAGTACAATTAGTTATTTTTTACCTATATTTAATACTCCATACATACGTCCAAATATTGATGTGATGGAAAATTTTGCAAAATGGGGGAAACTAAACCGCCCAATTCTACACTGACAGTGGACAGCCGACGCGGAGATCAAGTCTTCTACATCTACGGGATGTTCACATCAACATTATAAATATAATTCCAACATAGCTTCGTTATGCTACTTACCTTAGTATTCTGCACTTGTATATGATGTACTAGAGGAATACACCACGCGTTGTCGTAAAAATTGCTAATTTAAAATAAAATTAGATATACAAAGAGATAAATAATTATAAATTAAAGTTAGTAGATGTCGTAGTATATTAATATATACAACTAAATGCATGTAAGTGTATGATATATCTTGCTGATATGTAAATCATAATTGCAAATGCTAATTAGCTATAAATGCATTCTGTAATAGACTGATGATGTAGATAACTCGTATATTGAGAGAAATAACTAGTGAAGTTCTGCTTTTATAGAGTTATACATATATGAAATTAAGTTGTGATCATATACTAGACTACAATTAAGATCCAATTTATGAGAAGACAATGTGTTTATATGCCAATAACATGTACTAACATCGAGATGTCAGGATTATTACTATAATATAAGGGTACTCCCAACCATAAAACTAGATGGTTTCTGTCCTCATTGATTATAGTGCCAACTAAAAAAAAGATGATATGACACCCTAACTAAAGAAGAGACATAAGAAAATGGTTTCTTAAGCAAAAAAATAAATAAATAAAATAAACTATGTCTACACGAGAACCAAGATACGAGGAGACACGATTGGTAGTGGGGAGAGGAGAGAGGGGAGAGAGAAGATATGTGATTGAATGAAAAATAATTTTATAGAAATAATCTATTGGAACCATAGTTTCTACACGTAATGTCTACGTAAATTAAATACACAGAGAAATTACATTTAGTTTCAATTGTGACTAACCTAAACAATTAGTGCAACTATCGTGTTGTGTCGAAAGGAAATGAGCATTGTCTAGATTCCACCAAACTTCCACCTTTTTTCACTCTCTCCATCACATCAACGTTTAAATGCATGCATGAAACATTAAATATTGACATTAACACATAATTGAATAATATTTATCAAATACAAACAAAAGTGCGAACCATAATTTCTACACGTAATGTTTACGTAAATTAAATACATAGAGAAATCACATTTAGTTTCCATTGTGACTAACCTAAACAGTTACTGCAACTATCATGCTGTGTCGAAAGCAAATGAGCATTGTTTAGATTCCACCAAACTTACATCTTTTTTCACTCTCTCTCCATCACATCAATGTTTAAACGCATTTATGAAACATTAAATATTGACATTAACACATAATTGAATAATATTTATTAAATATAAACGAAAGTGCTATAGTAGGAAAATTTGATTTTTTTTTCAGTATCTAAACAAGGTCGGAGACCGCAATAATGGTGTCATATATTGTCAGGGACTGACCTGGAAAAGACCGCTCGCTGCACGGGTACGTGTAGCACACGGCACACGCGCCCGATCCACGACTCGGAACATGGCCTCGTCCGCCGGGACTACACCACCGGCGAGTCACAAACGAGCCAACCGGCTGCACCGGCTCGTGAGCACATGGCGATCACCACCAGGCACAAGTCCACCACCCACCCCATATCACCCCGCTCCGCCTCCGCCTCCGCCTCCGCCCTTCGAAAATAACGATTCCGATTCCGGCTCGACCATTCCGAACGCCAGACCACGCCGACCCGTTCCTTTTTAAATCCCCTATCTCGAAGCGAATTTTTCCCCTTCGACCCAGTTCGGTTTCGTTCGACGCGGACGCCATCTTCTTTTTAGCCCCCTCCCGTCGCCACCACCACAGCCGCCCGCCCGCCCGCGCCGATTGGAAAAAGTGGTTTCGCTCTTCCGGAGAAGGCAAGGCGTTTGCCCGCCGCCGTGAATCGTATGGTCGAATCGCGCGGCGGGTGATGGCGGAGGAACCGACGGTCGGTTACGATGGCTTCGAGGTCGCTGGCGATGTTGGCGCCGGTGGCGCGGAGGACAACCTCTCGATGTCCCTCGGCGACTTCATGGCGTTCCTCGAGACTGAGCCCACGCCACCCGAGGAAGGCGGGGAGGAGGAGCAGGAGCAGTTGCAGCCTGGGGTGAGTTCCCTCTCGCCGTGCCCTATTTTGCTTTGCGTCGGATTCCGCGATGCCGGATCGGATTTGCTGGGATGTGGCTGCGTTTAGGCTAGGGTTTTGGGCTGCGCGGGGACCGAATACGTCGAGTCTGTAGTTGAATTTTTGCGCTCGGCCTTGCGATTTTGGATGATTTGGGCCTTCGAGTATAGTGCTTCTGCCGCGTTGATGTGTCGATGAACCGCAGGGCCTGGCGTGATCGAGGCGTCGAGCTAAGTGATTAGTGGGACCTTTAATTTAGCGACTGTTTTTTTTTTGTTGCTGCTGTTCATCACTTATTGGATTTTCCTTGTTCTTCTATTAAATGCTTTTCTCGAAACGATAGTTATATGAATACACTATTGTTCGGGAAATGGATACCATGCGAGCGTGGTTGCTCGTCATGTGTTGGACAGTGCCGTTTTTCTGAACACGAAGAGGTTCCTGTGGTTCACTCTGTTGACAGATTTGGAGGGCCGATGGCTGGTGGCACTGTCAGCTATGGACAATGGTGTCTGCGGTCTGCCAGTGAATGTTTCAGGGTTAGAGCTGGTTCCATTGGCAGGTCCAGTTTACAGCTAAATTGATGTTGTGGTGAGCCTGCAACGATGGTGCCGGCTATGGTGGGTTTTTGGGCAAAGTGCTATTCATGGTCAACAGCGCTGCCGTTGCGCTGCGTGCTGTTCAGCGAGGAATCCTGGGTAGGAGAAGGTGATGGCAATTGGTTTTAGGTACTGGGTAGTGGTATTGCAGTCCTTGTGTTGGATGTATGTGACGAAAGGTTTGGCTTGTGATAGAGGCAGCGTATTGTTTTAAAGTTCTAACTAGCAGATGCTGCATCTGGCAACTTGCAACATTTTTGCAGCACACAGCCTTGAAATCAGACTTAGAAGCGGTATATATATATGTTAATAAATAAACGAATATGCATCTGTAGTGTAAATTATAAAGAAAATCACACTAAGTCGAAGCAAGTTGATACGGAAACTTTTTAGTGTCAATCTAAAATTTTAAAATTGAAGTGGTATAGTAATTAAAAAAATGAATATATGAATATTTGTATGTGCAATGTGAATTGTAAAAATTTTACAACTAAAACAGTTGAGTTCGAAACACATCATTATAGTGTCTCCCATTAGGGTATGTGGACTTCCAGTTCCAGGAGATGTAAGGAACCTTCTTGAGAAAGCTGCATAACAGAAAACCATTCCTTTTGGTAGAAATTAATACCTCTGCACCATTTAGTGGTCCAAAACCACACTACATTTGCCTAACTTGTATTCTTAAATATTGAATTTGACTGCTATGCTGGTATCATCGATTTTGGCATGACCTTGAGAGTGTCCACTATCAAGGTAGTGAGGGATGCTATCAAGAACAATATGGTGCCTTATTGGTGAGCAAGTGCCTTCATTGGTCGCCTCATAGGTGGCCAAAATGGCACGGGTTACAAAGAGGCGGGGAAAAGAGAAAAAGAGAGGAGGGGTAGTTAGATGCATCTCCCTTCAGTTTTCTACAGTTAAGACTGCTGCATAAGTGGGAGGAGGAGAAGTTAAATTTTGTTGCAGCTACCTGTCTAACATAGCAGTATACTAGTATTAGTTATGAAGCTCGACAATAATAATTGTTTATCATTGTTCGCGGTGTTGGAGGATAGTAACTCACAGCTTGTTTTGCTTGAAAGGTAGATGAACCAAACAGATTTTATCTGGTGTTATTGTGATGGTTGAACCTTAAATGCTTTGTGCGAGTGCTGTGACAATGCAAATTGCCAAATCTGTTCATTGCTTGTAGGTTTTTGACAGCTAATGCTATTGATTAATCTCTGTTTTCCTTGATTGATTGATCCTCATTTTTCATATTTCTATGAAAAATTAGATAGAAGCCAGCATTAATTGCTTATGCTTGTTTGACAATATCAAGGCTTTAGATGCCTGATTCAACTTTAGATGGTGATATTTGTATTGTTGAACCAAATGACCTTGTTTTTGTACTAGGAGTGGAACAGAAAGGAATTTAAGAGTTTTGACTTTTTTTCAAGTTTTTTCTTGCATATCTTGCATTACGTATTTGCTTTGGGCCGTTTGGTAGATTATTCACCATTGAAAAAATGAATCTGGATCTGAGATTCACCGTGGATATGAGATCCACCGTGGATCTATTAGGAAACCGTTTGGCTAATGCAGCAACTCCAAATCCACGCAAGGGCATTTTTATTGGAATGACCAGAATTGCCCATGGGCTTTACCTTTTAATCTCAGCCATAGATCACGTCATGGATGGCTCAGTTTTGCTGCTGGTGTGAGACACACATATACTATAATGATGAATTTATGGGATTGGTTTTGTGAAGGAAAACGGCCATATAGCGTGTATGGTGTCATGATGACATCAAGCAAAGGAACACTAGCGGAAAACACAGTACAACTTGTGGTTGCCGCTGCGCATTTGTTGGCGAGGAGGGGAGTGGGTTTGAGTGCGCCCGGCTCGGCCGAACCCGAGGCCAGGTAGCTTGTAACAGCACGAAACGGAGCAAAGCATAGCACGACGGCCAGCGGCCGGTGCTCGGTTTGCGAGAGGCAGCGCCATGTTCGTGGTCATGCGAGTTAGGCGACCTCATGGCCTCGCGAATAGGGTGGCGATCGAGCTTGGCGGTCTTGGGAGGCCCCGTGGCTTTGCCATTTCTTGCATGCGCGCGCGGCCATGGCGGCGTCTCCTGCGGTGCGTGTGGCTATGGTCAGATCTCGCAGGCGTGGCGGCAAGATGGGCATCGCCTCGCCGGAGCCCGTAGGGCGTAGGCGCGCGGTCATGGCGGCCTATACCCATGGTGCGTGATTGGGACCGAAGCTCGCAAACGTGGTGGCGTGACGGTCGCGGCCTTACCAGAGCTCGCGGCCACGGCAGCTGGGCGTAGGAAGGAGGAAACAAATCGCGAGGAAGAAAATTAGAAACGAACCGGTATGTTGTGTAATCATTGGCCATGGTCGGTAATTTCCTGCAACTCCACCAAACTTGAGTTGGTGGAGCACCCCTAAGGGCCTGTTTGGTAGAGATTCGCCACTTAAAAAAGCGAATCTGAATTTGTGATTCACCGTGAATCAGATTCATTGTAGATCTGAGATTCACAAAAAAACTGTTTGGCAAATCCAACAATTCCAGATTCACACAAGGGTATTTTGATTGGAATTGCCTATTTTACCCTTGGGATGGGACCCATGTGTCAACCACTAATATTCTTCCACAATGAATCCGGTCAAAAAAAAAGGCACACCTTCAAGGCCGCGCGGGCGTGGGGTGAACCCGCGAACTCACCGGAGCCAGGCGGGCGGGCGCGCGCTGCTCGAAGGCCTCGCCGGAGCTCGCGAGCTCGTCCCGACGGGCGCGACAGCCTCACACACGTGGGTTCGAGGTTTTGCCTCGGTGGGCACAACGGCCGTGCACGGGCAAGCTCGCGACCTCGCGTGGATGGGCTCGCGGCCTCGAGCGGCCGGCCTTGCGGCTTCGTCCCAGCACGCGCGGCGGCCACACGGCCTTGCCACTAGCGGGAGCGCGACCTCGCCCTGGCGAGCGCGGCGGCCTCGAGCGGGCGGCCTTGCGGCCTCGTTCTGGCCGGCGAGGCGGCCGCGCGGCCTTGCCCCCGGCGAGAGCGCGACGGCCTTGCGGCCTCGTCCCGGCAGGCGCGGCGACCGTGTGGCCTTGCCCTCGGCGAGAGCGCGGCCTTGCCCCCGGCGAGAGCGCGACCTCGCCCCGGCGGGCGCGACGGCCTTGCGGCCTCGTCCCGGCAAGCGTGGCGACCGCGTGGCCTTGCCCTCGGCGAGAGCGCGACCTTGCCTCGGCGGGCACGGCGGCCTCGCGGACTCTCCCCGACGAGTGCGTGGCCTATCCCTTGCGAGCGGTCGTAGTCGCAGTTGGTGCTCGTCGTAGCAGCGGGAGCTACAGCTTGCGGCCAGGACGGGGGAAGGTCGAAGGAACGCCACGCGGTTTTGGTCACGACGGGAGAAGGAATAAATAGATTAGAACGAACTGTTTTTTACATAACCAGTGGGATTGGTGGGTAATTTTCTCCAACTCCACCAAACTTGAGTTGGTGGAGCACCCCTTGAGGAGCTCCACCAAAATGGTGAATCTGCCCCTCAGATCCACCGTTTTGATGAATCCGAATCTGGTGGATCTAGAGTGTTTGGCAAATATTTTAGTGAATCCAAGCTACTGAATCTGAATCTAGTGGATCTGAATCTCTACCAAACAGGCCCTAAGGAGATACACCAAAATGGTGAATCCCGCCCCTAGATCCACCGTTTTGGTGTATCCGGGTCTGCTGCATTTGGTGTGTTTGGGAGATTTTTGGTGGATCCAAGCTCCTGAATCCGAATTTGGTGAATCCGAATCCCTGCAAAACAGGCCCTTGTTTGTTTGATCCTAATTGGTTATTTTTTGGGGGTGTAAGCAACAAGAGAACTGTTTCCAGGGTATGCCTCCAGCCCACCACACAAAGTTCAAGAAGGCGCTAGGCAGTTTCAAGGCGACGACCCACGGCCTAGAGCCTACGGCGAGCCTAGGCGGGCCTAGGCGATTCAAGGTGTTTTTCTAGGCGATGGCTAATACAAGCAAAAGTACTTAAAAGAAAAGAAAAAATAGAGATTATTGTTCATGGAATAGGGAAAAAAGCGAAGAAGGCTGTATAGAAAGGCCCATAGACCAGCCCAGGCCCATATTTGAGGAGCAAGCCTTATCTCTGGCCTCATCCCCACCTTATCCGCGCTCGTCCCTACTTCCTCCGCACCGTTCGCTGCCCCCGTCCCGCCTCCTCTGCTGTTCGCACTCCGCTGACCCCGTCCAGCCTTCCCCCTCCTTGCTTCTCTGCCTTCTCTGCCATGGTCCCCGCCTCTAGCCTCCTCTCCCTCTCTTGCATCTCTATCTTGCTCGTCGCGCGCCGGCGGAAGCAGCAGCCCGGCGGCGAGGAGCTGCGGGCACACGACCGGCAGGAGCAGCAGCCCGGCGAGGAGGAGCGCTGCAGGCGGGGAGGAGCTACTCAGCCTGCTTCCGCGCTGCCAAATCGTCGCCGACACGCCGCCTTCGTCGCGGATGTGCCGCGCCCGCCTAGTGGTCCGCTTACCCCCATAGGCCAGGCGGAAGCCCTTCGCCCAGCGCCTAGGCGAGCGCCTTTTTGAACTTTGCCACCACATAGCACTTGTGCTGTAATGGCCTGTTTGGTTCAGAGCTTCCTAGGCAGCTCCATTGCCAGGTAAGGATGTCATTCCTAGGCGCCTAAAATCAGGTGCCTGGGGGGGGGGGATGCCCACAGCGCTTGTCAAAGCTGCCTGGGAGCAAAGCAAACAAGTCCTAAATGTGTGAGAAAAATAGCATATAGAGTATTTTCTTTTGTGTTTCCAGTCTTGTATAACCTTAGCTGTCGTATTTCTTATGTTGCTGAATATAGGTCAATCAAGGTTGTTTCGAGATGCCTGCCAACACTGATGGTTCTGAAGTTTTTTTCCAAAGCCATGAAGGTATAATGATCTGTCCATTTGATTTTGCAGGATACACAAATTTTCTTCCCTATATTTTTAAATTTGTTGCTAATCTTGTGACTCTGTGAGATGAGCAGAAATGCTTGAGAATGCAGAATTTTGGTCAAACCACTCCCATGTGGACACTTCGGAGTGCCATATGGAGCTTAGCGGAGGAGAACAAATCATTGATCACAGAGAGGCTAGCCCTTATGAATTGTTTAGCAACGGTGAGAAATACGGGCGTGGTTGAAACTGAATTGCTGTTAACTTTTTCATTGCTCACTGAATAGCAAATATATATCTTGTAATTTACACAAAAATTGGTTATCACATTGCAGATCTGCAGAACCAATCAAGAACTTCCAACTTGGACAGTGAACATTTTCCAGGGGATGCATCAAACCATGCTATTGTTGAAGAAGCAAGTGGACCTCCATATGAAGATCTCTCAAATGGTTTGTACCATGGACAGCAAACTATATACTCTGGCCAAACACAACTCCAAGTGGAGAACAACACAGAAGGCATGGAGACACAAATGAACACTTGTATGCTGTTTTCCTCTTCAAAAGTATTATATTTTATATATCAGTTCCGAAAAGAAACCATTATTAATTAATATATCTGGTGCAGATTTCTCTGGTGGTATATCCGCAGAGCACTCAGATTTGAGTGAAATTAAATGGGAGAGTACAGATGAGATGCTTGGTAATACTGGTCAGGATGGTGACCATTTCACTTCGATGGACATGTTTTCTCTTGCCCATAACCAAGATGTTCCTGATATTTCTTGTGTTGAGTTCAATATGGGTGAGAGAACTGAAAGCATTCGCAATGGCAACAGTAGTTGCCTTACTATGCAGGAAGAACATTTACAGGCAGAATGTGGAGGGTATCCTCATTCAGATTATATATCTGTTGATATGATTGATGAAAGATCACTGCATGATTTGCCACATGGGTTTTCACAAAACAATGAGCAATATGAGACAGAGCAGTTCCCACAGAATATATGTGAAAGCGATTCTCTGCAGATGGGTTCTCCGGACCAATACTGTGATGATACATCTTTATCAGATCTTTACATGGATGTATCCTCCCCTGAGTCAATATCCTTTGAGCAGAACCAGTCTGAAGATATTTGTTTCAAGAGCGAGTCTAGCACTGACTCTTCTCCAATACCCTCTAGCAGAAATTCCACAACAGAGGATGCTGATAAATACTTAGGTCAAACATCAGAACAGTTGCTGGACTCCAAAATCGTTCCTTTCAGCAGCCAACACACATTTAAGAACATGGGATTTCAAAAACCTCTGGTATTGCATAAACAATATGCATACAAAAGTGACAACCCTTCTATTCACAATTCATCAAGAGGTTGCTTCAGTAAAGATGGGGATGGGGCTTCTGATTTATGTGTGCTCGAGGGTAACAGGAATCCTGCTCCTGGTCACCGATTGCCTTACCAGGGGAAGTTCCACAATAATTTTCAGCAACCTATGTATGACAATTCCATCATTCCTGCATTTGGTGGTATGAGATACAGGCCACATGATGAAAGAATCACTCTGCGCCTCGCATTGCAGGTCATATAGCTCTCTAGACTGATGCTTGCTTATTTTCCCCTGCTTATTACTTTGGTTACTGTTCTCATACTAATCAGGCCGCAGCTAATATTTTCTTAGCCCTGTCGCTGAAAGGTGATATGTAATGAATAACCATTAGTAAAACATTATGTGAAAGAATGAAATGCTAAACCTTGGTTGAATACATCATCGTCTTTTTGTTGATGATGTTTGACCTTTTCATGTATTGTGTTTCATGCTTTAGTTTAGGTTATTACTAGATGTATCAAAGGTGATGTATTGAGTTTTTAAATCATTGTTTTTCACTGTACTAACTCAACTAGCTACTAGGGTTTAGTTTGCTCTGTCTAAGTCTTACCTTTTCAAGCTGTGGTTGTGCTCACTGCTCTGATAGTGTGATCTGTCAAAACTGTCATAAATCAACAAGCTGAGTTAATGTTTCATGAGCTCACAAATTGCAACCAGACTGTTTGGTTCGTTGACATCTCAAAAGCTGGCAATACTAGGTCTTTTAAAGTTGGGCTTCTGTCTTCAATCAATTTAGTAATTTAGTAATTGGCATATGGGCACATTTATTTATTTTTTTTCTATTTTTATAGTCACAGGTGCTAATGTCTCCAATCCTTTTTTGTTTTTCCATATTCTTGTATACTAAAACATTAGCTCAGAAAATTTAACGGCACATTGGATTTTAGTGCTATCTTTCTTTTTGCTTCTTCAGCACACTTGACATATTTGATGATTGGCAGGATATTTCACAGCCAAAATCTGAGGCTAACCCACCTGATGGGGTTTTAGCAGTTCCTTTATTGAGGCACCAGGTTCGCCTTGCTGCTCATGTTGTGTAATTTTATGATGAAATAGTATTACCACTTCTTGGGTAACTGTTATTACTTTGGACAGAAAATTGCCTTGTCATGGATGGTGCAAAAGGAGACAAGTAGCTCACATTGCTCTGGTGGAATTCTTGCAGATGATCAGGTATATTCCTGTCCCAATAAAATTGCAATTGTAAGACCAGCCACAGCTACCAATGTAGCTAGTAAAATTATCAAAATGCCCTTAAGTTCAAACGCACAGTGCACTCACCAGAGGTACGGCCATACTTCTAATGATATAATGTGGATAAAAATGAGTCGAGGAGATTGTGCCATGTGAGATTTTTTTTTACATTTTAACGAGTACAGCAGCGTTTTTTTAATGCCGGATGGATGAATGTGCTTAGCAAATGGGTCCTACATAGGACATGGTACCCTATCCAGCAATCTAAGTATGCGTATTTCTGGAACAAATTTAAAATGCTAGGATTGCAGTCTTTTAGGGACGGAGGGAGTACTAGTTAATACCTTTCACGTTGCCAAGAAAAATGGCCAATTGTGTCTAAAGGTCATTTGGTATTTTTCAGGGCCTGGGTAAAACTGTATCAGCCATATCACTGATTCTTACTGAACGCCCACCAGTTCCACAGTCATCTACTATTAAGAATGAGCCATGTGAAGCTGTAACACTAGATGACGATGATGAGGATGATTGTATTGAACCTCAGCCGAAAAAGCTAATGCAGACATGTAACTCTGAAGTGACAAGAAGCACAGTGAAGCAAGAAAGTCCTATTATAGCGCTTAAGACAAGGCCAGCTGCTGGTACTTTAGTTGTTTGCCCAACAACTGTTTTGCGACAGTGGGCAGGAGAACTGAAGAACAAAGTTACAAGTAAAGCTAATTTGTCTTTTCTGATCTATCATGGTAGCAATCGCACCAAGGATCCTAATGAACTCACCAAATATGATGTTGTGCTTACTACATATTCTATAGTAAGCATGGAAGTACCAAAACAATCAAATCCTGATAGTGATGATGAAGAGAAAGGGAAGCCTGACCGATATGGTGCACCTGTGTCCTCTTCAGGCAGCAAGAAGAGAAAGGCATCCTCTTCTAAGAAAACAAAAAGTAAAATTGCTGCAGAGAGTTGCTTGCCTGAAAAACCTCTTGCGAAAGTTGCTTGGTTTAGGGTTATTCTTGATGAAGCACAAAGTATTAAGAATTACCGAACTCAGGTTGCCAGGGCTTGCTGGGGTTTGCGAGCCAAAAGAAGATGGTGTTTGTCAGGGACGCCTATACAGAATGCTGTTGAGGATCTCTATAGCTATTTCAGATTTCTCAGATACGACCCCTATGCTGTATATAAGCAGTTTTGCACTATGATAAAGATTCCAATCAGTAGGAACCCAACCAATGGTTACAAGAAGCTTCAAGTTGTTTTGAAGACAGTAATGCTACGCCGGACTAAAGGTCAGTAAATAGGTTATCATTGCCATCAATAGGTTGTTTTTTGTTACCAAAAAATTTATGGAACCGTGCCATGATTTCAGTAGTTACCATATCATATTTATGTTGAGCTTAACCAATATAATTTGAATAAATGTTAAGCAGAATAACAATTATGGGGGTTAACATTTGCTGTATTGTTCAGATCTCATCATGTTAATTTTTATGATAAGCATCATATTTCCTCCTGACTGGTGACAGCAAGGTTCTGTTGTTTACCAAAGTAAAGATAACCTATATTAAGGGGCTTAATTCAGGAAAATCGAATACTATAGTGATTCAAGCCAACAAGATTAAATTTGATGGGCTTGATGCAGAAATATAGACTTCATAGTTTGCATAGTTAAAATTAGTCAACTTTGTTTCACAATATGGTATAGGCTGTGGCCTTATATTGCAGTTTTTCTTGTCCTGTAGAAAATTTCCTGATCGCAAGTACTCGTATATCTAGCTTGGTTGTCGACTTGTTGAACCAATGCTGAAGTCCTGTCTCAACTGTGTGTGCATAAATGGTTATTTTGCTAGTGCTCAAATATTCTCCGTTTCCAAACTGTTGCCCCAGCACCAAAAAAAGCAGCTGTTATCTTATTATCTTTGCAGTTGCCATTGAATGTTATATTTGTTTAACTTCTATATTACTCCGTTAAATATATGATATTTAGGACAAGCTAATTTTGAACTGATTAGCTTGTCTTAAACGTCATATATTTTAAAACGGGAGAGCGTATTATTTCTTCATCTCTTAAGTTACGATTTGTCATTTGTGATCTATCTTCTTGTAGCAACCATGCTTGATGGGAAACCAATCATATCCTTACCGCCCAAGACTATTTCACTTAAGACAGTGGACTTCACTAGCGAGGAGCGTGCTTTTTATAACACTTTAGAAGTTGAATCACGAGAACAGTTCAAGGTCAGTTCACAGTATTTGATTAATAGTCTTGTTTCTTATATTCTTCTGTTTAGCTTGAACTTTGGATATTGCATTTAGATATAGGGACTTTTTACATGGGGCAAGATAAATCAATTAGGGAATGTTTGCAGATGTCAACCCTACAAAGATGATTAACTTTTACAGGGCCGCAGTGTGCGGTAGGTAGTTCGACATTATGTTGCTGGATTACAAGTGAACTTTAGAGGACTATGACACATATGGTGTAACATGATTGATTTCTCATCTAGTTTCCTGTTTAGGTCACTCTAAAGTTGATATATTGATGCAAGCGATTACCTGTTTCATTTGCAACTATTAGAAGGCTATGCTCACTCAACTGCTTTGCAGGAATATGCAGCTGCTGGTACCGTAAAGCAAAATTATGTCAACATTCTATTGATGCTTTTACGGCTAAGACAGGCATGCGATCATCCTCACCTAGTTAGAGGCTATGACTCCTCTTTTAGTTGGATGTGTTCGTTGGAGATGGTGAAGAAACTTCCCATGGAACGTCAGCATGAATTACTTAATTGCTTGCAATCTTGTTCTGCGTTATGTGCTCTCTGCAATGTAAGTGAATTCCTCTCATTTTTTTTTCAATGAGCATGTCATTGTGTGTGGTCTTTCTATGCGCACCTCGCACCTTGTTCTGTATTGTGTATTATATCTATTTGCTTTCATCGTTTGGACTGATCTTCTTTATTTGAGTTCCTGTTGCGATCAAACTTGCATAATTAAGTTTGTATATAAGCAGATAGACTCTGAGCTATCACTACCACATGAACATAAAATTCCAGAAAGTCTAGCTTGTGTCATATAACCAACAATTATTAATGCTTGTACTCTGTTGGATGATGATTTTCTGTAGTTGACTGCTTTCCAACCTGCGTGCTGATGACATGGCCTCTGGCCTGTGTTGGAAGAAGTTTGAGTAGACGTAGCTGGGTTGGTTTTTGCTTGCTTATTTGTTTTGCTATCTTGCTTGAGGGTTTCAGTAGGGCCAGTGTTGACTGATCCCTTAGCGATCAGGCTATCAGAGGCGCGGGGAAGTTGGTGGTGGGAGGTTCTTTCTGTGCATTTGCGAACTTTGTAATTTCGTTGCTGAGGTAATGAACAGTCTTATCGTGGTGGAGAAAAACAATTATTAATGCGTTGCTGTGCTGGTTGTTTGGACGTGAGATATATATTGCAGTTAATGGTCAACTTCTTAGTATTAAGTTTGTGTTCTGCCAATGGGACTGAGTTTTTTAGTGCCTAAGTAGCTTGAAATGAATTGGAGAGATTAAGTCTCAGCAAAGTTCATAATTTTTTACTGGAGTTTTCTTGATACCAGCACGATAGTCGATACTGTTGCCTGGGCCCTGGATTATTGTAGTGGATATTCTGCTGTGGAAACACTTCTGGTTCTTGACTTATGTGAATTATGCAGGATGCACCAGAAGATCCTGTTGTCACTATATGTGGTCATGTTTTTTGCAACCAGTGCATACTGGAGCAACTCACTGGTGACGACAGCGTATGCCCAGTGTCTAATTGCAGAGTCCGACTAAATACAACCTCACTATTCTCGAGAGGCACCCTTGAATGCTCTCTGAGTAGATTAACCTGCGATTTCAAGTCTGATGATACCTGTATGGAAATGATACATGCTGAAAAGCGCCCTGGGATAGATTCATCCTACGCTTCTTCAAAAGTGAGAGCTGCACTAGATATTCTTCTCTCGTTGCCCAAAATAGATCCCACCCTAATGACTGATAGCAAATGCTCAATCAAGCTTGAATGTGAGAAGTTTGATGGAAAGGGTACTTCAGAACAAACTGACACCAAGTTGACAGAGAAGGCCATTGTTTTCTCTCAATGGACTAGAATGCTTGACTTGCTTGAAGTCCATTTGAAAGCTTCTCACGTGACATATCGAAGGCTTGATGGAACAATGTCTGTTGCCGCACGGGATAAAGCTGTGAAAGACTTCAATACGGCTCCAGAGGTTTGCATTCCACAACTTCTGGGGTATGAAGTACATATGTTTTCAGGTATATGAGTTCTGGTTTTCACTTCCACTATTGGCAGGTTACTGTTATGATCATGTCACTTAAAGCTGCAAGTCTCGGGTTGAACATGGTTGCTGCTTGCCATGTACTTATGCTAGATCTTTGGTGGAACCCAACCACCGAGGACCAAGCTGTGGATAGAGCGCACCGTATTGGCCAAACACGGCCTGTCACGGTATCACGATTAACTATAAAAGACACCGTGGAAGATCGTATTCTGGCTCTCCAGGTGAGTTTGAAGCTTTTCATGGCTGAGTTATCTGCATTTGTATCCATGAGCAGGCATTGAGCTCCAGTTTGGATTCTGGCAAGAATCTTATCCAAAACCTTCCTGGAGAACGACATTCGAGCAGTGCAAAAATTATAATGAGATCTCTTAGTAGTTACTCTCTCTGTCCCAAAAAGGATTCAATTCTAGAATAGTGCTATGTTAAAGTATGTCAAGTTTGACCAAATTTTTATATGAAAAACACTAATATTTAACCTACTAAATAGGTACGATTAGAATCGTCATGAAACATATTTTCCTAATATATTTATTTGATGTCATAAATATTATTCAATATTTATTTATTTATACCTATATATTTGGTGAAAACGTAGTCAATTTAATCGAGACTACACCTTGCACCCTTTTTGGGATAGAGGTAGTAAGTCCATACCATTATTCTGTATGAGTTTTTCTCTGGTAATTTTAGATAGCAAGCAGTGTTTTATTCATTGACATGTACTGGAAACTATGATTCAGAATATGCTTCACCTGAATAATAAAAACATAGCTTGTATTTCTTGTCTTAGAGTACCACTTCCTGGAGTTTTACTGTCTTTAACCTTACATCTGCAAAATTTACTTTAGCGAAATCATTACCTTGCTTATTTTTGGTCATACAAAATATAAACGATTATTTTTGTTGGTAATTTTGGTGGTAGCAATAACTTAATGTACAGTCTCTTTATCCTTACTTAAGTTGTATAATGTCCCAGGAGAAAAAGCGGGAGATGGTTGCTTCTGCGTTTGGTGAAGACAAATCTGGTTCCCGACAGACTCGATTGACAGTTGAAGACCTGAACTATTTGTTTATGGTGTAGAATCGCTCCTGAGAGTCAACAGTTTTGCTCATTGGATGGTGTTAGATAGTAGTAGACAAAAAGGAACTCCAAAAAAAAAAAGCTTAAATTTAGGGATTATTAGTTCTTGTAGCTTGTACAGTCGCAGAGGTTTAGGGGCTATTAGTGACATGTCTTCCAATTCTTTTTGCACTGAAAGCAGTAACGGCAGTCATGAAAATGCTGAACTAGGTGAATTCTTCAGATAGCTGCAATAGTGCCTGTTGACTTATCATGAAGATAACGACAGTCAAAGCTAACATTGATAAAGATATGTACATAGTTTTTGTCGGCACGTCTGACATGTGGGCTGCAGTGTCTGCCAACTGTTTGTGTGCGATAAACCGTCGAAAATATTGAGCTGGGTTTGTCATATTGAGTTGGATACCAAGCTTGTATCAAATAGTTAGAAATAGTTAAATTATCGTGAACTTTGTAAAGTTTAAATCTACCCACGTGTGCTTTGTAAAAAAATATGGACTATTTCTGTTCTTTTGTCCGTATCATCAGCCGGCGCCGAAATTAGCCGTAAAAACGACTCTAACATTAGTTTTGTCCTTTTGTTAGAGCTCCACTAGCTCAGCCACGAAAAATAGATCTAGATTCACTTTTGTAACCTCAACAGTTTTAAATTGCATCGCCATCATACAACAGCTCTAATCTAAGGAATATGCGAGAAAATTATTCGCCATGTCACTGGTTATACACCGTTCTTTCTCTCTTCCTAGCTTCTTTTGTGTCGATAGCGTCAGGCCATCCTCCACGCGTCTGTCTTGGCTGTCGACCGTGCACCTAGCTCCACGAACGAACGCGCGCGCCGGCGTGCCACGGCCCACGGGCATGGCAATGTCGCTTCACGCCCTCACCGACGGTCGCGTGTCCGGTCCACCGCACGGACGCCGCCTTGCGCCCTTGCCGGTGGTCGCAGATAATGCACGTAGCTCCTCCGCAAGGGAGCGATCGGCGAGGACCGTCCCACTACGGCAGCTCCCCAGATCCACGGTGGCTCCACGGTACCTGTAGATCTGAAACTCTGTCAAGCATGCCTTTTCTATTCTCTCTTTTCTCACAAGTATTCTACGTATTTGACCCAACATATAGATTCAAACAGTAATGTTAATAGTTTATACAACTGATCAATATTCAAATAGATAATTTGAATTTAAACGATATTGTTCATGTTTCATCAGCTAGTGAAAAGTAAACTTCGTCATGGTTAAAAACACTTTGGATTTCTACAATTTTCCTTCAAAATTTCCGTAGTTTCCATTCCTCTATTTTACAACTGCATTTCTATAAAATTCTGATAATAATAATTTCCCTATTTATGTTCCAAAGGAGCAGTGGCGGATCCAGGAATCGAGCAAGTGGGAGGCTGAACTATAATATAGACATATATATACCAAAATTTTTCTGTGTCCGCCTCGATATCTAGCAAGTTCAATTAACAAAAACTCAAACTATAAATACCTAGCAAGTTCCAAAGGAGCCCTAGCAGGTTATCATCAGCATTTCCAACCTTAGCACGTGAATCTCGTAATCGCAACAGAATCAAAACTGCATATAATGGCAAACTCTCAGTAACACAGGAGAAGTTATTTTTGACACCCTTACCTATGAATTAACAATCAACACATTTCGATGCTATACAACTCGAAATCTCAAAATCACATAATCACTGCCTCGTGTATAAAGTAAAAAACACCATGCAGCATAACAATAACATTTTCCTGTTGGGGTCAGCAATGTTTTTTTGGTTTTCAGCTCCGGAAAACTCTGTCATGGGCTCATGGCTCCAGCAGCCTATCCCTGACTGATGAAACTTTACCTGAGGACCCATGATCCCTGACACCTGGATCCTCGGTGGTGCTCGAGGTTCCCGCAACAGAAATCGAAGCAACCAGATCAGGCAACGGAAAGTATGTCGGCACCGGCATGTTCGGCGGCAGCGATGGCAATGGCGCCTCGAATTTAAGCACGTTCAGGGCCTGCCTGATGCTTGGCCTATGCGCATAGTCAGGATGAGCACACCACAAGCCCACAATCATCAGGCGCTCCATCTGCTTCTCATCGAACTGCCCCTTGAGCCTCCAGTCTGCTGCTTCAAGCAGGGCGTTCTTGCCATACAGCTCCCACACCCACGGCACCAGTCTCGCCTTGCTTGGCTCCTCGTTGAGCTCTGCCGGCCGGCGGCCGCACGCGATCTCCAGCGCCACGACACCGAAGCTGTACACGTCCGACTCCCGGCTCGCCTTGCCTGTCATCACGCACTCCGGCGCCAAGTAGCCCAGTGTGCCGGCCAGGACAGTGGTGTACGGCAGGCTGCCATGTTCCACGAGCTTGGCGAGGCCAAAGTCCCCGAGCTTCGCGCTGAAGGTGGCGTCCAGCATGACATTGCTCGGCTTGATATCCCGGTGGACGATGCACTGCAGACACTCCTCGTGGAGGTAGAGCATCGCCGACGCGAGGCCCAGCGCAATGTCGTACCGCATCGGCCAGGTGAGGAGCACGCCGCCCCTGCCGTAGAGGTGGTGGTCGACGCTGCCGTTGGGCATGAGCTCGTACACGAGCAGGAAGTCTCCCCGGTGCTCGTGGCACCAACCGACGAGGCGGACGAGGTGCCGGTGGCGCAGCTGGCTGATGATGCGCACCTCGGCGGCGTACTCCTTGCGCCCCTGCGTCGAGCCCTTGGACACCCTCTTGATGGCAACCTCCAAGCCGAGCTCCTTCAGGAACCCCCGGTACACGGCGCCGAACCCGCCTTGCCCGAGCTTCCGCTCCTCGGCGAAATTCTTGGTTGCCGCCGCCAATTCGGCGTACCTGAACCTTCTCGGGCCGCTCTGGACAACGAACTCGTCCGCGAGCTCGTCGTACTCGCCTCCCATGACGTCGTCGACGTCGATGTCACCGTCGTCGAATTGTCCGGCCTTCCTCCACTGCCTGACGAACCACACGACGCCCGCGCCGACGAGTACGAGAAGCAAAGCGCACAGTCCTAGCACCACCCACAGGACCACCGTCTCCTCCTTGGGGTCGACGGTGGAGGTGAACTCCCAGTAGAGCACCTGGTGCAGCTCCGCGGCCTCGCCCGTGGCGGCGGAGAAGCCTACGGCGACGGAGTCTGGCAGGTAGTCCCTCAGATCGACGGCGTACCAGAGAAGGACGTCATCCGTGGCGTTGGGGCGCGCGGCGCCGTAGGAGAGCGCGACGGTGAGGTTCCTGGCGACGCCGTCGTACTCGACGCGCGCGTGAGCCGTGCGGCCGTCCTTCATGCTGGTAGGCCAGTCGGCGGTGGCGGCGGAGACGATTCCCCCGAGATCGACGCCGACGTGGTCGCCGCTGGGGTCCCACTCGTTCTTGTGGGTATCGAACTCGACGGCGACGAGCGCGCCGGCGCGGGCCGAGGAGGAATTGAAGAGGCCGAGGAGTCCCCCCGCGGAGGACTCCGGGAGGACGGAGGGGAACGGGGAGAGGAAGAAGGCGAGCCCGTCGCCCGAGGCGGAGGCCGGGTCGGGCGCGGCGATGGAGAAGGCGAAGGCGGTGACGAAGGAGGCCGGGCGGCGGGAGACGGGGTCGGCGAGCGGGACGGCGCGGGAGTAGAAGGCTCGGCCGGTGCTGCTGGTGATGGGGCCGAGGCGCTCGTCGCGGGTGAGGCGGATCGCCTTGTTGTAGAAGGCGTCCCCCTGGAAGGCGATCCCGGGCGGCGGCGTGTCGGAGGGCGAGGTGAAGTTGTACGTGAAGGAGAATGGCGCCGCGGGGTGCGGCAGCAGCAGGAGGGTGAGGATCGGCAGGGCGGCGACAGCGGTACTGACGGCGGAGATCCACATGGGGAAGGGGCGCGGGAGCGATGGGCCAGTTCAGCTTCAGCCGCGGAGAAGATGAGCAAATGGGGACTGTTCATATTTTTTTTTTTTTTTGATAACCATATGGCGGGTGTTGAGTGTTGACCTCCAATGGGGGTGCCAGATCGTGTCAAGCTGTGGGATTGGTGCATTTGTGCCATTTCTCTGTGCACGTCAGAGAAGATGTTCCACCGCGAGATGAACTGTAAGAACATTTGGAACGCGTTTTTTTTCTCTTCTGTTTCACGCGTTTTGATTTCAGGTTGTGTTCGTTTCCACTGCAAAAAATTTTAAGCATATCACATCACATCGAATATTGTGACCCTAATTTAGTCTATTAAAAATAGACTAATTATAAAAACTAATTTATCACGCGTAAGCTAATTCGTAAGAGGAACATATTAAACTTATAGTCTATAATTTGACAATGTAGTGATATAGTAAACATAACCTAATAATAGATTAATTTGTCTTAATAGATTCACTACTATAAAAATTATTTTGCATGACACCCCACAGTAATTAATCGTGACGGATCTTTGACCCGGCCGTCACGGTTATTGGGTTACTGTGACAGAACCGACCAATTTGCACCAGATTAAGCACTGAAACCTCCGCTTAACGCAAAGATCCTCAAGTACTTAAGCTCGTACAAACCCGGTAGTCCGGAAATCTCGAAGGATTTTAAATCATTCAACAACATCCAGCCAAGATCGTACTAGTTCAGTGAACATGCTCACAGATTACAACACAGTTACACATAGTTCAAATTACATCGGAGTTTAACAGTTATTACAAACCATAGTTCGAAGTTCTGGAGCGGAAGCAACATAGTTTTGAAACACAAGTTTTAAGTTCACAATACAGTGCCGCCTGATCAGTCCGCAAAAGCATTAGGAGAGAATAAGAAGTGACCATGCCCTTGGTCTACTCATCGCCCGGGACGGGATACAGACAGTTCTCGCAATAGCCGTAGAAGCATTGCCCATCTGCAACAACAAAGGGATAGCACCCTGAGTGCGAGAAGGTACTCAGCTAGACTTACTCGTCCAAAAACCAGAAATAACTGACACCAAGGAGTATGCAAGGCTGTATCTGGGGTTGGCCGTACTTACCTTTTTGCATAAAAGCATTTTCAATATTGGAAAATCACCATTAGAGTATTAGCAGTCAATTTTATGTAATTAATCTGATTAACTAGATTTGCACCTGATCTAGAGCAAACACTTGACTACTTAATCAAGCAAGAGTGACTATTTCATCAATAGCCTTTCAGATTCAACATCATAACCATCATTAATTCCATAAGTTACTACGGTAACACATGCTCAGTCAAGTTACTCACTAACCAGGAGCGATGACGATTATAATCGATTCCTACCAGCTGGGGATAAAATGTCGCACACTCGCCCGATCACACCTTGCCAGGCGGCCGTTGGCGACCAATTCAGGAGGTTCGAGAACAAACACGCGGGACGGTCATGGGCCCTTCTACACCGGGGGTTATCTCAAAGCCAGGTCGCTCAAGCTATTAACTGCCCACGGTCATACCAGGTCGATCAGGCCTTGCCTGCCCTCGGATCATGCCAGGTCGATCAGAATAGTTGCCCACGGTACATATAAGGCCCTAGGTGTTAGGCGTCAACATCTCCATCACCGGCTCGAAAAACCTTACTCGGCTTCACGGGAGGTACCCGCACCTGCTCCGTTAAGTGATTGACGCGTTCAAAATGACTGAGGTGTGCCTTCGTCGGGTCCTAATCGACACAGACGGGAGACTACTAGCACACAAAACTCATGTCCTGCTGCTCCTACATCCCGCCCGGTCTCAATTTAATTATCACTTGGTTATCTCCATGATAGCACCAGGCTAAACATGATCAGTATCCACTTATATGCGGGAGACAGGAAATCACCCGACTTTTACCGGTCTAGGCAGGGCTAAGCATAAACGAACCTAGACTTAACAGGGATAACAAGATATAATTGCAGGTGGACAAGGATAAGTAAATAATGCATCAACGGTATCACTCAACTCCTATAACCTAATGCAACAATCATATCAGGTTAATTGTAAAGCATTTGCAAACCGTAGGAGTTAAAAATGCTCCGGGGCTTGCCTCGCTCAAAGTCCGAAGGGCGGTGATCGCGGCACTCCGGCAGATCTTCAACGTCTCCTCCTGGGATCTTCTCTTCCGGCGTCTCCTCCCGATACTGCTCCTCGAGTGACGGATCCTGAACTTCCACTACCGACCCTGCATGATGCATGACATGTATAAATAACACGAATGCACGCGGGATGCATGGTGATGCAATATGGAACAAGGCATTTCAGGAGATAAGCACATGTCATCTACTGCTACTCAACTGCTTAACCTCCTATATTCAACTTGTTAAGTTATGTTGTCACCACATCAAAGTATACTCAATGAGTTTATTACACTCTAATTACTTGCTGAAATAAATCTAATTAAACAAGCCTATAACAGCAACCCATTCTAGACATCTTCAGAAAAATCTACAAAAATTACTGGAAGTTAACAATGGGTAATCTAGTCCCTGGTCCAAATTTTACCCCATTTGGACTTAAACTCCATTCTCTATGAAAAAGACAAATTCTATCATGGAAAGGTGCTTTGAACTACACACCCTAGCAAAAAGTGTCAAACAACAGATTTCTCATTTTTTCTACTGAACTTTCTAGCACAAGAGCAGTGTGCATAAATTCTCAGGTTCATATTCCCCATATTTTAATTACTATAAAATAAACAAGGAAACAATATTTAACCATTTTAATTACTACTGCTAAAATAATTCACAGAACAACCTTATATTATATTTTTCCCTAAAACTATATATATCCATACAAACCTAACAAAACTGGAATCACATTTTTCTGACTTATACATAATTAGTTATGCATTTTCCAACTTAAAAGCAACTTCCCAATTTAAATTAATCTACACATAAAAGTATCACCAAAAATGCATTCAACATTTTTCATAGATAGATCTAAACATGCTTGTCCTAACAAAATTTGTTTCGCGGGATTTGGACTTAAAATGAGCCTTGTAGGACTTTTTGAAGCCTTTACATAATTCTGAAAAACAAATTAAAGGAAAACTCAATCCTAAACGCTACGGACACCCAACTTGACTCAGCCGAGGCTCGAGGCAACGCTCGGCACACTCGACTTGACTCGGCCGAGGCTCGAGGCAAACGCTCGGCACACTCGACTTGACTCGGCCGAGGCTCGAGGCAACGCTCGGCACACTCGACTTGACTCAGCCGAGGCCTACTGTACCCAGGTTTCCCTTTTTCTCTCTCACACTCTCTCTTTGTCTCTGTCGGCGAGGCTCACTGGTCAGACGACCAAGTTACTAGGCGAGGCTAGGCTCGGCAGTCAACGGCGGACTTTGGCGCCGTGGTCGTTGACTGGCCCTAGCTCGTCGACGGCAAGGCTTCCGGTGACGCCGAGACCATCACTGGACGCGGGTTTGCGAGGCGAACACGACTGACTGACTTGCTGAGCCAGAGGGATACCGGAGCAAGCTCGACGGCAGCCATGGCGGAGCGGCGACTCTGCGACGCGATGACGAAACTCTTCGCGGCGAGCTTGAGGCTCGGCGAGACTAACACTAGCCTAAGCAAGTCCTAAGCGACCTATTGGGGCGACTTTCGAGCCTCATCATCCTTGGCATTGCTCGGAGCGATGCACGGCGACAGTCCATGGCGGACATGGCCGTGACAAGGCTCGGTTCTGGCTAAAACATGGCGAAAGAGAGGTCTCCATCGAAACATAAGGAACTTCAACGGTAGAGAAGACTAGAACATGGCTCGGTTTGGGATAGCTTGGCCGGAGACGGTCGGTTCACGTGAAGGTCACGGTGGCGGCCATGGCGAGAACCCGAGGATAGCACTCGACGTTCTGCCTGCTAGAGAGGGAAAGAGGGGGAACCAACCCTGACAGGTGGAGGAGGAGATCAGGGTGGAGAGAATGGCGGAAGGAATCGAGCGGCGGTACGGTGACTAGCAAGTAATCGCTCGCCGGAGTTCGGCGGGCGGCGGCGGCGCTTTGCTCTGGTGAAGATGGAGTGGAGTGGAGCGAGGGAGAGAGTGAGCGATGAATGCTCTTCTGGCTTGCAAGCTCAAGGCGGAGCGAAGGCAAAAGGAACGAAGGGCTGGGTGCATTGCACCTAGCCAGTTCCCGTCGGGGAGGAGCTCCCGACCGGACGCGGCGGCGTCAGGCATCGCGCTCCACGCGGCGAGCAAGCACCGAGCACCAGGGCGACGTGGCGAGCTTGGGCGCAAACCACGGGCGGCGATGACGGTGGTTTGGTCGGCCGGCGAGGCGGTCTCGCGGCGGCGGGCGGTTTCGGTCGGCGCGGAGGGAGCGGCGTGCGCACGGGAAGAAGAAGGAGAGGCTGACAGGCCGGGCCCACTAGGGTTAAACTAATGAGGTTTGGTTAAAAACTTTGATGCTCCATAACTCCCAAACTAAGCCGAATTAGGAAAAGGTTCTAAAAGCAAAGTTGCTTAGAATTTTGTAAGGAACAAATCATCTTTAAGGCTCGAGTCCAAATTCTGCTTAAAAAAAGAAATTTACTTCTAATCCAATTTTCTAATGCAAGAAATCACATTTTAACCACTTTTTCTGAGAAAGTGCTTTTAAACAAAGTTGCTCCTTTCATCAAGATCTACAACTTTGTTTTAAGGCACTAAGTCAGAAACAGAAAGCAAAACAAGGTTACACTAGAGACTATGCAAGGACTTAAGCATTTATTCAAACATATGCATATGAAATGATGAGATGCTATGCTTATGCCATGACAAATTATGCAGTTTAAGGAATGCTTAACACCGAGGGTGTTACAGTTACCGGCCTGGCCACCCGGTCGTCCAGGTGCCCCTCACGGTTAATGGGTTAACCGTGGCGGACGACCTAAGGTGCCCGTCACGGTTAATGGTCTATTAACCGCGACGGGCGCCCTAACTAGTCTGTCACGGTTAATGACATTAACCGTGACGGACGCTTTAGGTAGCCCGTCACGGTTAATAGAAGCCCATCCACGTCAGCATCTACCTGCGCCTTCCATCGTCCAAAATATCTCCTCTCGTCTCCGTCTCTCCGTCCTCACTTTCCCCTTCCCCTCTCTCTCCCTCTCGCTCGTCCAACATGGCGGCCTCGCGTTCCATGGAGGCCACACAATAGTCTCGCGGCACAGGCGGGTGCCACAGCTAGGCCCCGGCGAGGCGGCGAGGGCTGCATCGCGGTGCTAACCACCGGCGCGCAGGGTCAACGCATCGGCAACCGCTACCCCCGCGTTCCCGCCGCACGCGCCTCTCTCTCCCGATGTGGTGGCGCACTGGCCGCGCAATTGCGGTGGCCACCCTCCCATGCAGCGCCGCACCAGCGGGCCCTGGCCCCCAGCGGTGTGCCGACATCCACAACCACAGTGACCGCTGGTCGGGGAGACTGCCACCAGACGGCCACCGACGAAGCCGCGAAGGTCAACCCCGGGCCTGTAGCTCCGCCAGGCCACCACCAGCGCCGCAGCACGGCACCCACACAACCATATAGGTACACGTTCTATCTTATTGACTTCTATTTCTTTTCTTCGAAATTCTTCAATCCATAAAATCTACAGACTAGTGGCTATGCATAGTAGAAGTAAATGATTCAATAATTTGTTTTGCCCTAAGCCCCAAATTGCACAGTACATATTAAAAACTATTTTGCAAATTTATAGGTATAAATCGGGTACTGTGATACTGTATGGACAAATAGACTAAGGTCACATGTATTTTGTGAACTATGATCTAGCTAATTATATGTACTAAGACTAATTTCTATATGCTCTCTCTATATATATGGTTTCAATTGGCAAATTGGCCCCCCTATATTCTGGTTCAGGCTCCGCCACTGCCATGGTCAGAGCTGCTCTCTGTGCTACATCTTTGCTAGCATGCTTCGAATTCAGCTTGCTAATTTATGGTTCCTGTGCAGATTCATTTGTTTCAGTAGATTGCTAATTCTTTTTTTATAGGATTGGCTTTACACACATGGATGAAAGATGTTAGCTAAGCAGGTCCACGACTTTCCTTCCTCTGTCATTTTGCTACTTCTATATTAACCATAATAGTGGGACACAATTTGCCTCTGATGCCTTCTTGCATCTTCGTCCGGTAGGATTCTGCTTCTGTCAGAGAAGTCAAGCAAGTCCTATGTGGAGCCTGCAGCCATATGGTATACTCAATGTATTCAAATACAAATCTTGGAATAAGAACTAATTACGTGTTTGGTTGTCTATCGAGTTAGGTAGAAGGTTGTTTCAAGTGAAGAATTCCATAATAGCAAATGTTGTATGACCACTTTATTTAGTTTGCAGAACAATTCGATTTGCTAATTTTTTAGACTGTGTAGATATACACTTTATTTAGTTTGTTTGCATACATGTATATGATATGGAATTTATTTTTGACCCTATATGATCTCCCAAAAAATTAACACGTCTTTGGCCTATTTTTGTCTTTAATTTGCAAACAGAGTGGCACCACAAGTTTAAGGGCAAACAAATTCAGACATAAAGTGCAGATTTCTTTGTTTGGGGTTGCCTCTTATACTACCACCAATTGGGTTTCTTTTCATGCATTGGTGAAAGACAAAGCTAGCTACTGATCTTGTTGTGAGGAATTACTTTGACGACTGACACGCCAGTAAGTACTTGCATTCATTTTGTCAGTCCTGAGTGGTAATTGCCTAATGTACATATTTTCTTTTCTCAAAGACAACTCATGGAATAAAAGAAACTGCCTTAGGATATTTGTTTGATTTAGCTTCTCTAGAACTTCATGTGTAATCTAAAATTGTACCTTATGGTTTATCAAGCATATAACAAATAAACACATATTGGCGCTGCTACATGAGATTTGACTGAGCTCTTGGATGGGTTCAAATCGATTGTAGCTTATGCTACCAGGAACAACAGAATGATGGTCATTTGTTCTTAGCCTCACCACCTCAAAGGCTCTCATTTGTTTTTATCCCAAACAGTGTGGTCGACCCTGGGCATGCCTCCTCTAGCCAATGGTGGTTGACTATACGCTCCCCCACACTCAGTCACCATATGTAATTTTTAGCATGTCCACTATGTGAATTGTGAACACAAGATGATTAATAATGATGTCTATGTGCTTATGTATATTTTGTTGCATTCAAGTATTTGCTTCTTGATGCCTCCTAGTTTATTGGTTGAATTCTTAAGGGTGGGATCACTAATGCTAGAAATTATTAAGTAAAAAAATGATGAAGCCACAATGTACTATGAAATTGATTGCACACTGCAACATGAGTGTTGTCGTTGACGCCGCTGCTGGATGCTGTCACCACCGGAGGGTCCGTCACCTAGATTACATTGAACGCATAGCTGCCTCCATACCGCTGAGTCAACTAGGATGGGCCACCGATGGACGCTACCGCCACGAGTGACGAGCACCAAACAGGTATGCATCTTCGTTTTCTGTTCTTCTATTTTTGGAGCAAGAACTGTTGACTACAATGTGTTTAGCTTCCACCCTAACAACTCTCCTTGTGCCATGGTTTTGAGGAGATCCTTTTTTGTTTCAGGAAGAGCGTGCAACACCACAAGCTATCTTGTGAATTCATGCTCCGGAAAATTTATTTGAGCTCAACTTATCTTTTCAGGTTTTGACTTATTTCTTTATTGTGCCATTAAATTGATCTGTACCATGGAGAAAGGAGCGAGTAGCCAAAATCCTGTATCACAGAGCAGACTAATTTAATTATAAGTTCTCCACTTGTGATATGTACTGCTAGCTCAGGTCCTTTGTGGTCCATATATGGTTTCTATATTTCCTCCCATTAAATTGCTTATGGTCCTCGATTCGGTTATTCCCATGGCTGAAGTGATATTCTGGTGATGGAGCAATGATTTTTTAAAGCCATGATATTCTGGCGAAGCCTTCTTTTGCACACCTGGATAATTGTTTTGGTGTTTTGCACTTTTGCTTGTCTTTTGTCATAAGGTAGCACACCCTGTCTAAATTTTCCGGCTATTATGCTTCTATTATCTAGCGAAAGTCTTAGTTTTATTTGTAACATCTTTAGAGTAATCTATCCTTCAGATTGAACACCCTTCTTTTTTTTCAGATGTAGGCCGGTGATTTCCAGATTCCTTGTGTGATCACTACTGGACCAAGGTAATAATCTAGGTTTTCTTTATTTTTCTATTCCCTTTCAGTAGCAGACTACCTGTGTATGTAGATTGTATTACTCTTCTGTGTATACGAGCAGGATCTATTGAATACTATATGAGTACTATCTAAATACTATATGTGTAGGGATAAAAACCATAAGATAGTCTGAACTTATACAATAGGTTGTCAAATTTGTATTGGTTGTAATAGTTTAAGTGCTGCTGTCAAATAGGTTGTAATAGGTTGTCAAATATGGATTCAATTTGCATTCAAATAAGTGCTGTTGTATTTTATTTTTTTTAAACCTGAAAATCTTAACCGTGGCGGGCAACATAAGCCGTCCGTCACGGTTAATGGGTGACGGGCAAATTAAGTGGCCCGTCACGGTTAATGATATTAACCGTGACGGGCTTTTGAGTCCGTCGCGGTTAGCCTCGATTAACTGTGACGAGGTGTCCGTGAGGGGCTCAAATGCCCGTCACGGTTAAAGAAAAACGTCCGTCACGCAAAAGATTTCTGTAGTAGTGATTGATCTTATTATTAATTACTGTACGATGGTGTAATTTATATTTAATATATTTTTAATACACTAAATTAGTGTCGTAATATGTGATGTGGTACAACAAAAATTTTAACCCCAAAAATAAACACCACTTAAATGAGCCAATTTTTGTTTTTAAAATTCATGTGTTTTAAAATCAGAAGGGACCTAAATATGAAAGTAGGATCGCGGTTGGCATGCATTTTATAGTGTTTTTTAGAGTCTGTTTGGCAGAGATTCAGATTCATCAAATTTGGATTCACTAGTTTAGGTTCACCAAAATATTTTTCCAAACAATCGAGATTCACTAAATTGGTGGATGTAGAAGCTAGATTCACTATTTTGGTAGAGCTTGTCAGAGGGTGCTCCACAAAATCTGGGAAGAATTACCCAAAACTGCCGCTTGGCCAAGCCCGATGAAAAGATGACAGCAAATTTGCTGCCTACGGCCCCGTTTGGCACGACTCTACTTCACTAGTGAAGCCATTATTTTTTACTTCAACTGTATGAACAACTCCATTGATAGAGCCAGAGCTATTTTGATTAACTGTTCGAAAAAATGGCTTTATACGTAGAGTCCCTTAAAACGTGCTCTCACATATGGCGAGGTGAAACATTATTTTTGGCTCCACCCTTCACACATTCTTTGTGAGAGCGTGATTTTAGGGACTCCTCGAGTGAAGCCGTTTGGTTTTACTCCGTTTGACATAAAACAGCTCCAAACGGTTTTAGGAGCCGGTGGAGAAGCCGTGCTAAACGGGGCCTAAGTTGCGTACGTGTGACTGTGCTGTCTGTGCGTGATTGCAATCTGGAGCAAATGTCTGTTTGCTTTTGTCAAAGTTGTGCTGCAGTTTGTTGGATCAGGTAGATCAATCCCGTTCAAGCGCTGAGCGCCTGAGCTGTTTGTTTTGCTAGTAAGTCTCTGTCGAAATATGGAACAAAGAGGCAAGCTACAGTGGTCAATTCAGCCATCATTATTCTCTCTTGCAACTGCTCAATTACATAAAAAAGGACAAGCAAGTAGAGTTTTTACACAAATGAATCAGCAAACTCATAGGACTCGAATACACCTCTAAACCCTGCAAAGGTTCAGCACACTGCTTCTTGGAGCCCATTTCCTCCTTTGTTAGAGCAGCAACCACCTGAGAGGGTGATAGCAGTTTTGCGACGAAATGTACATATGAGGACGATCGTTGCTGCTTTGTCTCTGGTTCTTGTAACCAGAAAAGAGGCCCATCACTCCTTAGCTGTTAGCCACGTTGATCGCGTCGTTTGTCCATCCAAAGCCCATGCCTCGTGCTCCCTGCTCTTGCAAGATTCGTTTGTTGCGCGCCGATTAGACAAACGACCGTCAAGGTGACTGGATCAGAATTCCACTTCCACGGTTTCGACAGCCAGCACAACAAAATTTATTCTTTCTACTTTGATTCTCCCGGACATAAAAACAATATATATTTTTTAATAAAATTCCACCAAACTTAAAACACCAGTGTGAACAAGAAAAGCGAGCACCATTTTCACGGCATCCCGGAGGCAACGCCCCTCAGTACCTGACACGCAACAAACATACCGCTTCCCTATAGTGAATTTTATTTTACAAGACGGACGGACGTCCCAAGCAATCAGTTGGGGCCCTCCACGCCACTTGGCTCGGATGAAACGAGAGGATAAGAAACGCCGCCGCAAAGTACCAAAGAAGCTGCGGGGGGATGGAAGTATGTGTGCTTTTGCAGTTGTGCTGTGCCATCTACCACCACCACCATCCTGTCCCGTCTGTCTTGGCCCGGCGCGCGCCCCGGTCGCGTGGAAGAAGCGAAGAACCGAAGCAATTCAGCATGCCACGGCCGCGCGCACCCCCCTCCTTACGCTTACGCGATCACAGCCCAGCCGACGCCGCGCGCGCCACGCCCTCCTCTCGAGTCCTCTCCCGGGCGGCCACGCCCCCCGCCTTTCCCTCCACGTCACACCGTCTCGCAAAACCATCGCCTAGCCCACAAATATTCCCCGCCCTTTTCCCCACGTCTAGTCATCTCCCACCACCTGAAAACGCCGGAACCCGATTCCATTCTTCGGCGCCCTCTGTTTTTATATCTGGTGGAGCTGCCGATCGTCTCACCTTGTGGCTTGTGTAGCCCACAAGCATGTGCCATCCGGGGCTGCCGCCTCTGCCGCCGGGCTGCGCGGCCAGGCGGCGGGAGCGGCAGGCGGCCGTGGTGGCACCGTCGCCCTCACCGTCCGTGCCACGGGCGCGCCACGCGGCGCCGCACTACTACTGCGTGTGCTCGCCCACGGCGCACCGGGGCTCGTTCAGGTGCCGGTTGCACCGCAGCGGCTTCGAGTGGGGGCGCCGCCGGCCGTTCGGGAGCGCGCCGGGGCGTGCTGAAGCCGGGCCGGCGATGCACCTAGCGCGGATGGTGGCGCCTTGACGGTTCTCGGCGGGCGTCGGGCACGGGCAGCCAGGTTGAAGCTGTATATTTGTGTGTAGATGCTGTACATGTTGATCTCTCGGCTAGCAGCTCCTCATGGAGCCTTCTAGTCCTAGTTCTAGTGCACTGTGGATATGTAACTGCACAAACTGCATAGCTGTCAGAAGAAACGCAAACAGACATGTGAACATGACTTTGTACATCCCCTTAGATTTGCCCAGAAAGTGACACGCTGTCGTGCATTATTATTGGTTAAAACCATCAGTTAAGAATAGCATCAATCGTGCAATCGAATCTGATGCAGGATTCAGAATCGAATTCATGGGTATGCACAGGCCATTACACTTTAAGTACAGTAAAACTGAGGAATTAGCTGCATGATGGCTGTCATTCCATGGTGATCCTGCCCGGACCTCCCTTGAGTGAGCTGTACAGCGGTCTCGATCGTTTGAAGCCGAAAATGTCTGTAATTCTGTACATTTTGGGCGGATCGGCTTCGGCGATCGCCTTCTTGCATTCGGCCGAATGGTTGCCGCTGAAGACTTGCACGCTTAGTGTCCTCCTTTGAGGTGCGTCCACTTTTATGTACTGGTCGAAGTACTCAACGAATTCTTCTTTCTTGAGCTCTCTTAGCATAGCGACCTGTTACATTTGTTAGCGAAGGTCATACATTTTTTTTTTGACAGTTCAACAACTTGACAACTACTGGCACAATCTTCTTATTTCTGTTTCCTCTGAACATAAGGTAGTGACAATTATAAATTTCGTGAAAATTTTCAACTATTACAGTATTATATGTGTTTACTTGAAAGGCTACACAGCCTGTTTGCTTTATACTTGATACAATTTCCTTTACACGCATTGTTGCTGAAAAAGAGAACACTTACCTCAGACTCGACTCTATCAAACTTCAGAGTTCCAGCTTCAATCTCTCCCCAGTAGAAATGAGATTCCTCCCATAAGTTTTTAAACTTCTCCAGTTTAGAATCAATTAGTGATTTCACATTTCTCTGAAATAACAAAGCCCATGTCAATGCTTCAAGCACTAGAGATCTAGTCCAGTGATATGAAGTAATGTCCTTTGGTTATGAGCATAGAAATAGTCCAATATTACATGAAAATAAAAAAAAAGAGATATTTTGCATTGCAAAGCACATGGTTTACTGGGGAAAAAAATCATTAGACCTTGTTTGACTGCATACAAATACACCTCAATCCACGTGGGATGGAGTGGAACTTAATTAAATTACACCTCAATCTCTCCCAAACCACGTGGATTTGAGTGTATTTATGTGCAGCCAAACAAGCCCTTAGGTGTGAATGGAAAACCAAAGGCACTAACCTTGAAATCCTTGTCGGAGAGTTCATAGATTTTGCTTTCAAACATCTTAAAGAATTCATCAACTCTAACATCAAGGTATGAAGGATCCTAGGCATCCAACAAAATATCAGCAGGAGCAACAACTACTGTAGGTTCTTTTTTTTTTTTTAAAAAAAAAAGAAAGCAAAAACTACTCTAGGTTCGCATGTACCTTTACTGTGGACTGGATAACAACCTGGAGTCCCAGGACTCCGTAGTCGAATCTGTAGAATGTAGCAGTCATTGTAAGCTAAGATCTAAATGATATTTCAATTTTCAAATGTGAACTAAATCCTCATGTTATTATTCCTAAAAGGAGAAATTGACAAGCAGTACATGTAACAAAAACCTCAAGCATATACCTCAGAGAAAGACTTGTTATATACCCAAGTTGTTCAACAGTTCGTAGTTGGTTGAAGGCTGGCTGGCTTGCTATTAGAGAGAAAAGCTCAAGTTTGATATTCAAAATGGCGTCATCCTGATGCACCTGAATATATTAAAGATACTTAGTATCTTGGAATGCTTACAGTTAGTTTGAATGTCCCCTAGCAAGGTACATTCCATATATAATGAGAAAATCAGATATACTGAACCACGGAGAGCGTTTAATTCTTATATTGACTATGGATCAGAGAAGACTCCCGTAAGTCATTCTGACTTATAAATAAATTCTTGTTGAATTTGAGTATCTGATATTAGTTTGCATGTAAGCAGAATATTGTATCACAGAGCTTTAAAATGTTAAATAAATGGGCTAAAAATTGCTGAATCTAATGAGTTTCACTGAGTGCACAACTCAGAGATAACCAGTGAACCACCAACAATGCTCCACAATATTTAAAGGTACAAAGTACAAACCACCAATCACTTAAGTTTTGATTAATTCTCCCTCCTTTTTCAAGTATATGATGCTTAGGACAAGCTATTTAGTTTATTTTTAACTATGTAGTTTGTCCTAAACGTCATATATTTAGAACTAGAGGTATGATTGCACTTGGGGCTGTTTGGTTGGGAACCTGGCCTGGGCAGCACCAGCTAGGCAGCTTCATCCAGCCCTGCCTGGGAGAGCTACTTGCACCAGACAAGTCCAGTCCACAAAGCAAACATGCCCCAGCTAGGCAGCTTCATCCAGCCCTGCCTGGGAGAGCTACTTGCGCCAGACAAGTCCAGTCCACAAAGCAAACATGTCCTTACTGCATGGAAGGACATAAGACATCTATACCTTCTTTCCAAAAAAAAAAAAAAGACATCTATACCTGAATATATTGGATAACTGATGAATTTTCATTCTTCTGGTTTAATCCCTCAGTTTGGTAGTAGCATTTCAACTCATTTTCAAGCATGATGACCCTTTTAGTCAGATATTCTGATGGAGACATGGATTTGAACAAAGAATTGGGGGCATTAAATATAGTGTTTTCGATCTCTTCTACGACAGTTTTTGCTTCACTTGGTTCAATGTTCCCTACAAGGACAATTGTAAACGTGCAATTAGAAATATTTTCCACTTAAGACACATAAATAAATTAACACTATGATCGGTACAAATGCCAAACCTTGAACATAACATTCCAAAAATGTTTTCGACAGTAGGTGTGGTACAAACTTTGCAAAAGAATCTGATTCAAGCTTAGAAAGAGCTTCAAGTTTCTCTGCTACAGGCCATTTTTTATCTTCCAATATCAAGGAGACATAGTATGAAGCTTGAGAATAAGGTTGTCGGAAATTGAAATTCTGATAGTCCTTGACAGAAGTTTCCTGAGATTTAAGATGTTGGTCAGTAGAATTACTCATAAGACATAACGATAATCCTTAGCATCACTGCCTTTTCGAAATGTGCATATTGCTCTATTTCATCATAATCATGATGCAATGTGCCACTTGATATGCATGAATGCATAAAAAACTGCACCATCACAAAACAGTTAAACCTTGGAAGAACTAGACACAGTTGCACGATAGCACCAGAACCCCCAAAATTAAGGACCACAATCACTACTTAGTCACTAAGTCCAGTTATGTCAAGCCTAAAATTTGCTCCAAAGTACGGGTTAGGTTCCACATATGGCCAAAGCCCACATTGTTATGGCTTCTTGCCTCCTGGACGTGGATGCTTAGGGCTTCAATTCTATTGACCTCATGTCAACAAATTTGCATCAAGGTTTGATCACATTCAAAAGTTACATCCTTTATTGGTTACCATGAACTTCACTTTATTCTTAATTTAGCTTTGTTCTATTTGTGAAACGTGAAACAAAGAAGTCCATTACTTTTCCACGTCTTGTAGAGTTAGAAACTATATACCAGCTATTTGTATTTCCCTAGTATAGGGCCACATTTTGTGTTTCACACCAAGGCCTTAAAATCCTAGGTACGGCCTTCATTAATAGAATATATGCTTAATAGCCTTTTTTTTCCCTGCACAAATTATGGTGCCTTTTTGTTACCTAGTCCCTCCGTCCAAATTATAGGTCGTTTTGACTTGTCTAGATGCATAGGTTTTGCTATGCACTTAGATATACGATATGTCAAGAATCTAGATACATAGTAAAAACTATAGATATAGAAAAGTCAAAACAACCTATAATTTGGAAAGGTCACATTTGTTAGCATCTCTAATAGGTATTGACTAAGACTGGAATACTGGATGGTTAGTGTTAGAATTATTTCCTATTAACTGTAATCTCCTAGTTTCTTGTGTAATCCCCTAGATTACTGTGCAGGGTTTAATGCCCTGCTGGCCCCTTGGGGACTCGGGCTGGCCCCTTGGGCTTCTCTCCTCCTCTCTACTTATTAACCTCTCATGTAAACTCAGATCAATCAATTAAGCCTGTTTGGCTATCTTCTATCATGGTATCAGAAGACTAACCGATTCCCCTGCTTCCGCTTCCCTCGCACGAGCGCCGCGCGCGCCCCTGCTTCTCCCGGCCGCCGCGCGCGCTCCTGCTTCTCCCGGCCGCCGCGCGCTCCCCTGCCCTCCCCGGCCGTCACGCGCGCGCCGCTGCCCTTCCGGCTGTCGCGCGCCTCTGCTTTTGCGCTCCCAGCCGCCGCGCGCGCGTTCTGCTGCTGCGCGTGTCCATGGCCGCCTCCGGCTCCTCCACCGTGGCTACCGCGGCCAAGCTCCGTGACGAAGCTCTCTCTGCCGCCAAGCGCCTGGAGGACGAGGCTTCTTCCCTGCGCTCCTCCAACTCTGAGCGCAGTCAACAACTCGAGGAAGAAGCCACTCTTCTCAAGTCTGCCGCCACCGCCCAAGAGCGTGTCCGCGCCGCCGCTGAAGCCCTTGACAAAGAGCGTGCGCAGGCGGACCTCCTGGAGCAGCAAGTCGCGGCCCTCCGGGATCGGCTTCGCATCGAGCGCCCGGACCCCGACGACGACCCTGAGGATGACGAGATTCGCTCTGCTTCCTCCGAAGCCGCTGCCATAGCCCACCTCCACAGTCAAGCTGCTGCCGTCCAGAATATCAAGAACTTAATTCCAATAGTTCTTGATCTCCAATCCTCCAACTACTCCAAGTGGCGCAGCTATGTCCTCCTCATCCTCGGCCGCTTCGCTCTGAAGGACCACGTCCTCACCAATGACTCCCGCCCCTACGACCCAGCGTGGTCACGCATGGACTGCGTCGTCCTTTCCTGGCTCTTCAACACCATCTCTCCCGACCTCCAGGACGTCATCCACGAGCGCGACGGCCTCACCGCCCGGGCAGCATGGCTCGGAATTGAACAACAGTTCCTCAACAATCGCGAGTCACGCGCCATGCTCCTCGACGCCGAGTTTCGCACCCTCTGCCAAGGTGCTCTCTCTGTGGATGACTACTGCAGGAAGATGAAGAGCATGGCGGATGCCCTTGCCGACCTCGGCGAGCCCATCCAGGACCGAACTCTGGTGTTGAACGTCCTGCGGGGTCTCAATGAACAGTTCCAGTTCATGTCCCAACTTGTCACCCGCCAGAGAATTCCCGTCCTTCGCCGATGTTCGTGCTGATCTTCGCCTGGCCGAACTTAACATGGGGACGCCCTCTGCTTCCCCTTCTGCTCTCGTCACCACGCCGTCCACCAGGCCGCCTCCATCGTCATCTCCTGCGCCTCCTCGTCCTCATCAAGCTGCTACTGGACATCAGACTGCTGGACAGCAGTTCAGCGGCAACCGCAGCCGCCGCCGCCGCGGCGGGCGCGGCACTGGCGGCTCCCATGGCAGTGCTGCTCCTGCCACTCCTCAGTGGCCGTCTCTTCTCAACCCCTGGACCGGCTCCATCCAAATGTGGCCAGGGTCCACCGGCGGAGGCGCTCGCGGACCTCCACCACGCGCTGTTCAGTCTGCTCCTCTGCAGCAGGCTCTGGTGGCCGGCGTGCCACCAGCCCACTACCCTCCATCGACGGCTTCCGGGTACCTCTACCCGCCGACCCCTCAGGCACCTCCTGCTTGGGCGCCCTGGACGCCCGAGGGTCTCGCCAGCGCGTTCAGCACTGTCTCTCTCACACCCCCACCGAGTTCATCGGATTGGGTCATCGACTCGGGCGCTTCCTCTCACATCACCGCCAACCCTGGTATGGTCACCTCTTCACCATCCACCTACTTTCCTTCCTCCATTATCGTAGGCAACGGTGCTACCCTTCCTGTTATTGGCACCGGTTACAGTGTCCTCCCTGGACCCTTTCGCCTCGATAATGTCCTTGTTGCCCCTGATATCATCAGAAATCTTCTTTCTGTTAGAAAATTCACCACTGACAACTCTGTTTCTGTCGACTGTCGAGTTTGACCCGCTTGGTGTTTCTGTGAAGGATCTCCGTACCCGGCACACCCTCCTCAGATGTAACAGCGCAGGGCCTCTCTACACCCTCCAGCTACCAGCATCCACCACCGACTCCTGCGCCCTCGTCGCCACTCCTTCCCCGACTACCTGGCATAGGCGTCTTGGGCATCCCGGCAAGGCCACTCTTCAGAACCTCGCTCAGTCCTCCTCCATTGTCTGCAGCAAGCCTGAAGATGACTCCCTTTGCCATGCCTGCCAGCTTGGGCGTCATATTCGTCTTCCCTTTACTACTTCGTTGTCTAGAGCATCCAAGAATTTTGATTTAATCCATTGTGACCTGTGGACATCCCCTGTTGTCAGTGTCTCTGGTTTCAAATATTATCTAGTTATTCTTGATGATTGCTCTCATTTTCTCTGGACTTTTCCTCTTCGCGTTAAGTCTGCTGCTTTCTCCACTATTTCTAATTTCTTCGCTCATGTATCCACTCAATTTGGCTGCACCATCAAATTAGTCCAATGTGACAACGGTCGAGACTTTGACAACTCCTCATCTCGTGCTTTCTTTCTTGCTCACGGCACCACCCTCCGCTTGTCGTGCCCCTATACCTCCCAGCAAAATGGGAAAGCCGAGCGCATGATTCGCACCATCAACAACGTCACCCGCACCCTCCTCTTCCAGGCTGCCATGCCTCCCTCTTACTGGGCTGATGCTCTAGCCACTGCCACCTACCTCATCAATCGCCTTCCTACCAAAACACTCAACATGAGCACCCCTTTCTTCGCCCTCCATGGCACCCTCCCCACCTACCATGATCTGCGCGCTTTCGGGTGCACCTGCTACCCCAATCTCGCTGCCACCTCTCCTCACAAACTTGCCCCCCGCTCCACCCTCTGCGCCTTCCTTGGTTACTCACCGGATCACAAGGGCTACCGGTGTCTCGACCTCAACACCAACCGCATCATCATTTCTCGTCACGTTGTCTTCGATAAGACAATGTTTCCTTTCTCACGTAGCCGACCATCCCCACCCCCGCAGGAACTTGATTTTCTCACTGACGACGACACTATTCCAGTGTCTCCTCCTCCTGCAGGTACACCTGGAGCTGTGGCGCCTACTCCTTCCCAGCAGGTGCCTCTGGCACCCTCGCTGGTCCATGTGGGCACCCCAGCATCACATATAGCACCCCCCGTGCTGCCGGCGCCCTTCACCACGGCGCCTCCTGCTGCCTCTAGAGGGTCCCCAACACCCTCTGTACAGACGCCCTCAGGACAGGCGCCCTCCGTACAGGCGCCCAGTACCGTGGCGCCCCCTGCTCCAGTCTTCCCGGCTCCGCCTGTTGTGCACGTTTACAGCAGGCGCGCTCCCCCTCCGGTGGTTGCGCCCCCGAAGCCCCCCATTATCAACGTCTACAGTAGGCGTCCACCTGCCCCTGCCCCGCCTCCCGAGCGCCTGGCAGGGACCCCTCCCCGACGTTCCAGCATGGTCCCCTCCCCACCTCGCTACGTCAAGAGCGATCCTCCGGTTCCTGCTGGTGTTGTCTCTATTCCGCCGGTCGCCAACTCCCATGGCATGGCGACCCGTGGAAAGACAGGCTACCGGCAGCCTCGCCTCGCCCTGCATACTGTGGCCTTGTCTCCTCTGCCGCGATCCTGCCGTGATGCCCTTGCTGATCCTCATTGGCGCCAGGCCATGGAGGATGAATATGCTGCTCTTCAGGACAACTGCACTTGGGACCTCGTTCCTCGCCCTGCCAAGGCCAACGTGGTCACTGGCAAATGGATTTTCAAGCACAAGTTTCATGCCGACGGTTCCTTGGAGCGATACAAGGCTCGTTGGGTTCTTCGGGGATTCACTCAACGTCCCGGTGTTGATTATGATGAAACCTTCAGCCCGGTTGTCAAGCCAGCCACCGTTCGCACAGTCATTACAGTGGCACACTCCAGGGATTGGCCGATACATCAGCTGGACGTGAAAAATGCTTTCCTTCACGGAACTCTTTCAGAAACGGTATACTGCTCTCAGCCTACTGGGTTCGCTGATCCTGCCCTTCCAGATCATGTCTGCAAACTCAACAAATCCCTCTACGGCTTGAAACAAGCTCCGCGGGCCTGGTACAGCCGGTTTGCTTCCTTTTTGATCTCACTGGGATTCACTGAAGCCAAGTCCGACACATCTCTCTTCATTTTCAGCCGTGGCAGCGAGACAGTTTACCTACTCTTATATGTGGATGACATCGTCCTTATAGCTTCATCTCAGCAGCTCCTTCACCGTGTTATCACTGCACTGAAACAGGAGTTCGCCATGAAGGATCTTGGACCCCTCCATCATTTCCTTGGCATTGCAGTTCAGCGCCACAGAGAGTTTATTATCCTCTCGCAGTGTCAGTACACACTGGATATACTTGCTCGCCATGGCATGAGTGATTGCAAACCTTGCTCCACTCCCGTTGACACGTGTGCCAAGGTTCCAGCTGCTGCTGGCCCGTCTGTTGCTGATCCCACAGCTTACCGCAGCCTTGTGGGCGCCCTCCAGTACCTCACTTCCACTAGGCCCGACATTGCCTATGCTGTCCAACAAGTGTGCCTCCATATGCATGATCCACGAGAAACTCACCTTGTCGCTGCCAAGAGGATCCTTCGCTACCTCCAGGGAACCCTCAGTCATGGCCTGGTCATTCCCCGAACAGCCCCAACACAGCTATGTGTGTATACTGACGCTGATTGGGCAGGCTGCCCGGACACCCGACGCTCCACCTCTGGCTACGCCGTCTTCCTCGGGGGCAGTCTGGTCTCATGGTCCTCTAAGCGGCAGCCCAACGTCTCCCGGTCCAGCGCTGAGGCCGAATACCGGGCTGTTGCCAACGGCGTCGCTGAAGCCACTTGGCTGCGCCAACTACTCCAGGAACTCCATCATCCCCTGGACTCTACCTGCCTCATCTACTGCGACAATGTCAGCGCCGTCTACCTCTCCACCAACCCCGTTCAACATCAGCGCACCAAGCACGTGGAAATCGACCTCCACTTCGTCCGTGAACGTGTCGCCATGGGTGTTGTCCGCGTTCTTCATGTGCCCACCACGTCGCAATTCGCTGATGTCTTCACAAAGGGGCTCCCTTCTTCCGTCTTCATGGATTTTCGCTCCAGTCTGAACGTCCGCTCCACCGACGATCTGACTGCGGGGGGTGTTAGAATTATTTCCTATTAACTGTAATCTCCTAGTTTCTTGTGTAATCCCCTAGATTACTGTGCAGGGTTTAATGCCCTGCTGGCCCCTTGGGGACTCGGGCTGGCCCCTTGGGCTTCTCTCCTCCTCTCTACTTATTGACCTCTCATGTAAACTCAGATCAATCAATTAAGCCTGTTTGGCTATCTTCTATCAGTTAGGTGCATAGCTTAGACACCAAAATAAAGACAATTTCTTTTTTCTAAAAGAATTATTTTAGATCGCTTCATTTGCATAAACTAAATTTAAGTATAAAACCCTTCTATTTAGCTAGATGGTTTTTGGAAGCCTGCCATAACTTTCATATAACTTGTAAGCCAACAAATATATCTCAATAATGAATAAGAATAACACGCATGCAGAGCACAAGGTCCATGGAACCTTGGAACTTTTTCAGACTCCCAAATATCATGTCAACAACTCAAATCTGACATAACATATCAGCTGTAAGGTTAAATGCAGCTTAGAAATATTATGAAAGGGAACAATAATGGAAGTAATAAGATCCACATATTACCTTCAGGGCAGAAAATCTGTTTGGCTTAACTTCAAAATTCGCAATTTGCACTAGTATGGCATTTAAGAGAACTCTCATCTTGTCATTGTAACCACCTAAAGAAACCTTTAATAAACATTTAAAGTTAAATTGGAGAGTTCTAAAAAAATAGCATAATAGCAGTAACTTCACATTGCATCAGAATTGCAACAGTCAGCATGATAATTATAAATGTGAATCATAGCTGTTAGGAGCACTCACTGACACTGTTTGCCTAAACGGTCATTTAGCCTGTTTAAACAAGCACTACATCGTGGTACATAGTTTCCATTTAATCGGCCGTTTACCCTGTTTAAACGGCTATTTTGCCCATTTAAGTTGCCGTTTAGCCTGAATAATGTCTAAACAGGAAGTGACCGATTGTTTACCATTTACCGTTTAGGATAACACTGTTGCACTGAAGATATAAGCAATCATAGTAACTAAAAATACCTGGAATCCAGCCGAAGTAAGACATATTGAATAGAATAAACCAGCAATTTGAGCATCATAAGCTGCAAAAAATGCAGATATACATGAACCTAAAGTTGGCAGTACTCTCTAAATTGATTATTATGCATGGGAAAAAATATAAAAGTACACCAAATTTACAGATTTGTGCTTACCATAAGCATTCAAATAATCTACTAACAAATCAACAAAGAGCTCAGTAGCAACAACTGCTTCAGAGGAGTGGCTGGATAATGGACAGTGGAAATCAATGATAACGTGAACCTTTGGTGTGGAGAACAACATATCAGGCTTATACCACAACTGTGAAAGTGGGCTCTTCCTTAACACTGTTGGAAAAGTAACCTGGTAAAACATTGTCCTTTTCATTAGAGTTATTTACTACACAAGGTCCCAACAATTTTATATGAATATGAGTACGCAGATGATTCTCCAGCATGTTCGAGTAAAAAAGTACAATGATGTTAGCATTGAGGTACTCTAAAACTGACCCTTTCATGCACTTCTTTAAGAGATAAATCCTTTGGTACGAAGATATTAGGTTTTGGGAGATGGAGTTTCTCAGTAGGAGCTTTTTTAATCCATTGCTGTCAAGTAGAGAAAATCAATAATGATATGTTAGTACACCAATAGTTTTCGAGAAAAAAAAATGTTAGTACATCAATAGGTTAGGTGAAATAAGATGAATTCATTAAGACGAGGGAATACAAGAAAATGGGACTTTTGAAAAGGTGAACCTGTATCATGGAAGGAGTGACATTTTCAACTGAATATGGTGTGTTATACCAGGGCTCAGCAGACCTCGTAGATCCTTCAAATTTTTTGGACTCCCAGAATATTCTAAATAAAGAGAAAGAAGTATTGCATAAAAGAAAGAACAAATGCATATGGTACAATGAGCAAAGTACATGGAAAATAAATTCGATTATATGAAAGTAAAGCGGAATAATCAGCTACTGGAATTAACATTTTAACTACCAACTATGAAAGAGTTACCCAAATTGTATGGATTATAAGAGTCAGTCGACTGAGGTCAAGTCCTTGTCGAGGCAAATTTGAGTGCCCTATTTTCTTCTTAATATAAAGCCACCAAGTTAGTCCTTGGTCCTTTTTTTGGGTGGGTGGGTATGGATTATAAGATAGCTAGGCCAAACACGTGTATACACTAAGCATGTGGAGCTTCCCAGATCATGATTTTTCCAAAATTAAAGACAGTACATCCGGGCATAGTTCCATCAACTCCCAACATTTCCAATACATATATGCATTGATAGACCTCTATAACTCTTGTGCCTATCTATTAGGGGTAGTTGGTGCATATGTCAGCACCCTTATCATCTATCTTATCCTAATTAGCATCTACTTGAGTAGTTGGAATATGCTGTAGCTTTCTTAAGTTGCAAGCTTGTTATCTTATTTGTAACCCCAATCCTGCCATGTTTCAGGTGAATAAGCAATAGAAAAACTTGCCCCAAACCTGTGATTTGGTTCCAACATGCATATGTGAATGAACAAAATCATAAACCGAGATTATCAAAGAGTGAGTAGGCTTTTGTATTTGCGCCCCAGTGACAGGAAGGGAGATTTCACAAGATTTACCAGAGTTACTAATGTATCTCCTACTGCTAGCTGAACTAGATTGAGGAAGGTACTCTAGTTCACAAAGTTTATTACAGCCTTGATCCTCTTTTCTTTTAATCTGCATACTCATCAGTAACTAAGTGGCAAAAGGGAAGATAATTTTGATTCTATTGCTTGATTTACAAACTCTCCCTAGAAAAGAACCATTTCATGTATATGTGTTTACAAGGACAATGATATAGATGGAGACTTCAGAGCGTACCTCACAGTTTCAGGTGATAGTTGATCGAGTATCATATTTATTCTTTGTGGTGCATACTTTGATGGTAATGATGCTCCAACCAGCCATTCTTCTGGTGGGAACAACTGCAATACAGCTTACAAGTATTTGAAACTGAAGTCTAAGGATAATAATGAACACAATAAAGAAATTGTACTCAGTAGAATGTTTGTCAATTAGTGTTGTCAATGAAAGAGATTACTACAAGACAATATTACTACAAGACAATATATTACCTATAAAGATAAATTTATATTAGAAATAACTGCAAAAGCTGGACCATGCTATAGGTTGTAGCGAAATATACCCGCATAGTTGAGACAGTATCCATCACATAGCTGATTGGATGGACTTTGTCTTGATAATGGAACTCCATTTCATTTATCGCCACAAGCTAGAAAATGACAACATTAGCATTTACTTTTTGTGTAACTGAATGTAAATCAATTCATTTGTTCCATAAGATGCTAACCACATGTAGAAGAGTTGATATTATGACTTATCAACCGGTATTGGCAACAAACAACCTCTAAATATTTTATGAAAGGAAAATATAACATGAAAACAAGCAATTCATCGAATATAATATTACTTAATATGTAAGCCATGACCTTTCCATTACCTCATTAAATATCCACTCATGGACTCCGTCTTCTTTTAACAGATGAAGATATTTGAAGATCAACCCAACAATATCCTCCATGTGTTCTACAATGTACAATCATTGCAGCATAAAAGGCTTAAGTAATATCAAAGTGCTTCAAATTAAAATAGTTATGCTAGTTTAAGTAAGCAAATATGGATCAAAACTGACCATGACCAGCATCAGTGAGCCTCATGCTTACTGAGAAAAAGGAATATTCATTACTGTCAGTGCTCTCTCCAGCCATTAAGTTCATGGCCCATCCTACAATAGCCAGATTAGATATGTTACAGGTTGACAAGTAAAGGATGACATTACTATATCTCGAGTAGATAAGGTCAGCAAAACAACCAACTGTGGAAGTAAACTTACCTAGTTCCTTTATAATATGGAAGATGGACCCCTCGCCTTCATGCCCAATGAGGTGACTCAGATAACGGCAAGGACCTTCTTTGTAAAACTGGATGTTAGGTGTAATTGGCCATATAATTCTTAGATAGTCCCCTTCTTCTATTGGTAGTGCTTTGACAAGAAGCTGTATAACAAGTATATGAGAAATCACCCACATTTGCCATCATTAACCCAATTTTATCTAACAAATAGAACTGTCAAATGCGCTGACAAATAGAACTGTCAAGCATTCCACCTTTTACCTGCAAATGTTCCTCTGAAAGAGGATGACTTGGACATTTGAAACTTCTCTGATCAGTGTTTTTCATGTCACTAAACATACGCTCAACCAAGCCCTGAATGCAATCGAGGCTCTCTACAAAATCATTTTATCAGGAACAAATAGGCTTATGTACTATAATGTACTAATTTGCAATACTTACCCTTTCCATAAACAACAAGGTGCATAAGGTTTGCTGAATAATTCTCGTAAAACTTCAGAAGTTCAAGTCTGATGTCCAGGCCCCTCACTTTTGGTTTAGTTTCTAGTGTTTCCCAACTTCCTGATATATTAAATGGAAAATTAGAAAAAACAAAATGACAAATCCAAAACTTATTACATATTTGGGATTAAAAATTCCTGAATACACAATAATTCATGGCCAGAATATGTCCCTAGATTGCTAGCTTGAACTGTCGTAACAGTCTGAGATATATGCTTCTAATACAATGAATAGCAGCTGTGTTTGTGCCAGAAGAAAAAAAAAGGTAATGATAGAAAGTTGGTTAGTGTAGCTACTATGTTGTTTACTGAAGCAACCAGACCTAAATACCTATATAAGGAGGGTACTACCACCATGTATGAGTAACCTTTGTGAGTTATTGAAAAGCAATACTACTACTAGCTCCTTTGGCTCCTCTAGTTTGCATAATTCTTGCTTCCCAAACTAGTTAGGTCCAACAACTAACAAAGTAGCTGCCAAAATGAGCACCCACTGCAACTATCTGAACATAGAGCATTCTTACCCGTACTGAATTTGTGGTAAGGGTGATCCTTTAAAGCCAGATGCTTTTGAAGCTGTGAGAGGAAAAATAAGAAAGAAACTGAGGCCACAGTGTAGCATGACTTTTGGATCGAAACTTTAAAGTGAACTGGTAAGTTTGAATACTGAAATATATTTTTGAGGATAAGCAAGACTTAGATAATACAAAGTATAGTCGATTTTTGCTCCAAAGTGAGTATGATTGCTACAAAAATTTACAGTGGTGTTCTCATAATATGAAAGCATAACTTGTAAAGTTAATTTGATAAACTAGGATATTCAAAAGAAACAAAACTTTGATAGTGCAGACTATGGTTGACTGCCTTAAAGATTTAAACTGTTATTTTAATATATAGAATAAGAAAATTGTGTACTCAAAATGTCTTTATGCACTACTGACTGTTGTTTCTGATAGAGAGATGACACATGATGCAAAATTATTAGCTGATGTATCTTTAACTAACAATGCTGAACTTCCAAGTACCTGATACATTCTCCAGCCATCAGACAACAAATTTTTCTTGTGTTCTGTAAGGTCAATAAAATAGACATGTTAGACAGGACGTGGAACTCTTTACTACAAATAAAACATCTGCAAATTATAGAGTTATTATGGTTGTTAGCTCAGACTAGTATAAAAATAATCAGCCATCAAAGCTAGTTGCTTTGAGACAAAATCATTTTAATTTTGCCCTATGTCAAACTTCTCTAACTTTGAGCAAGTTAATTGAAGAATACAACACCTTTGACTAATACAATGAATACGTCTTGGCATGCATTTATTTGATATTGTAGATGTTGGTGCATGTTTTTGTAAACTATGTCTAAGATAAGGAAGATTGGTTTAGGGCAAAACTAAAACGACTTACATTTTGGAACCAAGGATTACTATTTATTTTATTTGGAATACAAATAGAAGGATATGCCTTGTCAAATGCAAATAGAGTCACCATGCACAAAACAACTTCTCACCAGAATCAACAGCTTTTATCTCTCTAAGAACAGCATCCTGTGACATCAGTGGCTTAATGAAGAACTGAGCAAATCTGTGCATCAGGAATAACCACATTTTTATTCAATGAATAACCATGCAGTAATGCAGAACATAATTCAGAAGCTTATCCAACATACATAGATAAATTGAGAACAAAATACTGCTCAAGAAACTTGCCTATCTAAGGCTTCTTCAAAATTGTCCACATTGATATCGAAAAAGAAATTTGTTGTCTCTGAGCTTGTATATGCATTGTAAGAGCCACCATGCTGATATTTTTACACCATACCAAATAGTCAAAGTTGTAACCAATGTACACTGAAAGTGGCCAGGAATACCATTAAAAAAAATATAAGGTGCCCAGACAACTTCTAAACAAATCATAATAACAGAATTCCAGGCAGGAAACTGTCCGAGGTGTAGAAAGGTTAGCAACACACTGTCTTAAAGGAAAATTTTATTGCCTTTTTTCAGCATTTGCCATGCCATGTAAGGGTAACAAGACACCACCAAAATATCCATACACAGACGACCTGCAGAGCTAGGTGTATTTTGTTCGATATCACGACAGGCTACATATTTGCATTACTCATGTATGGTAAGACTGGTAGGTTGAACCATTTGAGCTGTACCCACCATACCCCTATGGCCTTTTGGTACAACCTTACAAACAGTGTTCCCCGAACAATGTTCGAGTCATAAAATGTCAACTGTCTAATAAAAGCATTTCCACTCGTCTTTTCTCTAACTCAGGTCCCATGAGAGGATCAGCTTCTAAAATCATATAGAGCACAGTGCAACTGAATCGAACTCATCCAGATCTATATGGTTGTGTGATTTGTGTTAATTGCTGAACTCAGGGGGTGATTTTTTTTTTTTTTTTTGCCAAATGAAATGACAATGAATCCCCCACCCCAACACACACTTGGATTCGAATTGATGAATAGAATGTACCTCTGTGATATATTTCGTGTACTCATGTTCCCCAGGATACTTCTCGCTGGCATAAAATAGCATGTGCTCTGTAAGAAAGACCATGATAATAACTCAATACCAAGACAAGGAAGAAAACAAAGAAACAGATAGTGTATTTTCAAGATTACAAAAGATGGTAAGAAATCATGACTATGGTTAGAAGAAAATGAATTTTGGTTCAACGACACTTGTATCCATAAAACATCTTTTTAGACGACGTTGTCTCTTCAAGATTACAGCAACAAATTGTGCAAAAAACAGCGGCCCACGCCCCTCTAGAGTACACTGTCAGGTTGCCTTGCATGCATGGCAAATAATAGGTAGTTGGGCACAATCCAGCAAGTGCTCAGTGCTTGCGAAATTGGTAGTCCCACGTGTGTACCACAGTGCTACTTTACTTTGTGCGGTGACTAGTGAAACTCACCCGCCCGCTGCATTCTGTACATAAAGATCTGCATTCTGCACGGACCGTTGTGGCCGTCCCGGCGTCCCCTATCCATCATATAAAAAATAGGAGCGAGTAAGCTGCCAAGGATCCTACCAGGCAGCAAGGTCCAGGAGCAATTTGGATTTATTTGGACACGGTCCTGTCCTGAGTAAACAATTCCTGAATGGCTCCGTAGTATGGTGCGATTCAATAGTGTCACCGATCTGGCGACTTAGGGCTTGTTTAGTTCCGAGAAATATTTGGAATCTGTACTGTAGCACTTTCGTTGTTATTTGATAAACTTTGTTCAAACATGGACCAACTAGACTCAAAAGATTCGTTTCGACACGTAGATACTAAAAGTACAATCAATTATTTTTTTTACCTACATTTAATGCTCCATGTATGTAGCTAAAGATTGATGTGATGGAGAATCTAGAAATATTTGAGGGAAGTTGGGGAAACTAAACAAGGCCTTAAAATAACTCGACAGTTTTAGGCCCCCTTTGGAATAAAGGATTTACAAAATATAGGAATAGGAATAGTATAGGAATGAAATGCACTCATAATGCAAATCCTACAAGAAAAAGAAGTCTTTGGAAGCAATATAGGAAAACCATAGGAAACAAAATAATGAGGTTGGAGCTCATGCTTAGTTTCCTCCAAAATTCCTTTGGAATGATCCAATCCATAGGAATTTCAAAGGAATTGTTGGAAAACATTCCTTTGTTCCAAAGAGCTTCATAGGAATTTTTCCTATAGGATTTTGATCCTTCAAAATTCCTATGTTCTGCCTTCATTCCAAAGGGGCCCTTAAGGACTTATTATAAACTGACATGACCCGACAATTTTTAAAACTTGTGAGAAAAGTAATGCATTGCCCCTGGGCCCTGGCCAAAAAAGCTTGGGGCACAAGGGAATATAAGGGGTGCATGTACAGGCCGTAGGATCAATCATCATGGACGCTCTCAAAAACAAGCACAGCTCTCTTTGCTCTGATTATATCATTATGCTGTAAGTAACGGACAGAACACGCCGAGCTACAAAAGGAACATCCATTGACTTAGACTGAAAGTACGCAACGTCATCATTTGACCGAGGAAAGCACCACGAACAAAGGCAACTCTAGTATAGCCAAGTCGGCGTCTCCGTGATTCGCCAAGAGGAAATTCGAGACCGCAGCCGGATCACAAAAGGGGATCCACGCCAGGCCCGAGGCCCCCACGCGAGCGATCGAGCGAAAGTGCCGCGCTGGGGCCAGGCGCAGCTTGCAATCCCCGCCCAATCATTGCCTAGAGCCCTAGACCAGATCCTCACTCCACGAATCAACACGAATCCGACTGCTGATTCGATCAGCACGAGCACGCAACGAATCGAAGGAGAAATCAAAGCGTTGGCAACGAGCAAAGCGAGATGAGCGAGGGGATGGGGATGACTGAGGAAGTGAGGAGAATGGAGTAGTGAACTCACCGAGGAAGTGCGCAAGGCCCTCGAGTCCCTCCGGGTCGCTGAACGAACCCACCTCGACCTCCATGCACGCCGCCGCCTGAGCAGAGCGAGAAGCAGAGAGAGGTTAGCAACCAAATCAATCGAGCAAACAATATGATCGGTAAGCCTACGGCCCACGAGCATTCCTCGCTATCGCTTTGCTCCCCGGGAGAGGAGCAGAGCAGGCGAACGGCGGCGGACGGAGACGGGGACGGGGACGGGGACGGGGACGGGCCTTGTCGGTGTCGGGGTCGCTGATTAGTAGGATCTCGAGTGAGTTGGCGAGCACCACGCGGCGGTACTCCCGCTTGTCGCTGCGCGCGCGGATGAACTCGACATTGCTGCTCCCCGCCGCCGGGGCCGGCAACGCCGCCGCCGCCATCAGCACACGCTCGCAATCCCCCGCCTCCGATCCTTCTCCTCCTCTTCGCTTCGACTGGACGCGATCCTCTGATGATCTCTCGCAATGGTGGATGCTGGATTGGATTGGGGACCAAGACTGACCCGGGTTGGGAGACTTGATTAGTCTATCTTTTGTCAATCAATTTATATAGTCGGAAGTTTCAAAAAAAAATTATATAGTCGGGGACTCAGGGGCCAGCCGCCAGAGAGCAGGGGGGGCGTCCGTCCGGCCTGGGTGTCTTGCGATGACGTTCTCAGAAAGGACGTGCCAAGTAACCGTTCGCTGCCGCCGCGAGCGTGTGCGCGTCATGGTAAAAGGCCTGTCCACGCTCGCGTGCCACGCTGCCTGCGACCGGAAATGGCCCTTCTCCGGCGGCGGGGACCAGGGCCTGCCGCCTCCCGGGCGATGCCGCGATGGACAGACGGAGGCTCGGGGACTCGGCCTCGTGGAAACCAGAACCACCTTGTTTCCCACGAAAAATCTGCGCCATCGACGCTCGGGACCTCGGGTCCGTGCTGCACCCAGCACTCAGCAGCAGCAAGCAGCATCACCTTGACGTGCCACGACCGGTGGCAATGGGCCTTGTGCATAGCGAATCTTCGAGGAAACTGTTGGTGTTTTGGAAGGGGGACTGGGTAGTGGTCTGATGTGAATTTGGAGTAGTACCGTTTTGGAATAGCGTTGTCCTTTTTTTTGTGGATGCGTTTTCTTGAATATGCAGAAGAGTTGTGCATTTTTTTTTTTGTATATTACTGTATTACAAGAATTGGGAGTGTATATATTGAAAAGAAAACATGGTTCGTCTACACGACCAGCCCTTTTCAGGGAATACTCCAGTATATTACAAGAACAGGCCTGGTAAGGCTACGATCTATTTATCCCCTATTAGGCCCTGTTTGGGTGCCTTGTAAATTATTCCATCTGTAGTTTGCTTCCGTCTGTAATTTCTTGTGCACAGAAAGACAGCCGGAATATCTTTCTCCCGTAAAATATTGTTTGGGTATAAATTCAGAAGAAACAACTGAAACCAAGCAGGCTATAATCCATGACCATGGAGGAAACGAGCAAGAGCCATTAGCTGTGTCTAGGAAAAAGAACTAATCAGGAGGCTACAGGTCCGCCGTGCGCTCAGGCTGTCACTAACCCGAAGCCACGACCACCGTGCGCCTAGGCCACAGCGAGCCGATGCCGCCGCCGAGGCCGCACACCGTCGTGTAGCTCGCGTGCAGCTTCCTGCTCCTCGCGCACGGGGCAGGAGCAGGAGGAAGCTAGCTGCGGGCGTCCGCAGGCCCCCACGTCATGACGGAAGCGCCTTGTGCCGCCGCTCGCCATGGATTTGCTTGCGCCGCCGCCGGATTAGCTTTCCTTCGCCGAGGAATCAGGTCCCGTAGCAGCAGTCTTGTAACCCGCTGCGATGATTCGTCTTGGATCCATGCAGTGCCTCAGCCGACTCGAGGGATCAAGGAGCCCCTAACCCGGCGCCGCCGCCACCAATTGCGCACCACCATGACTTGCGAGGAGTTTAGCGAGAAGATGAGTCGAGCGGAGGAGCCCGACATTCGTCGTTTTCTTTTCCAGCCCGAGGGAGGCGTTTTTTATTTTACAACGGTATTGGCTTAATCTAGTTGTAAAATTAGTAGCCTCACCAGCCATCCAAACAGCAAATTTATGTTTCAACTGGAAAAGTTTACAGACATGTATTTTACAAGGGTTTTTGCCTTATTACCGGCCTTCTAAACAGACCCTAAATTGAAAAGGCAACCTAAGTGCGATTCTTATTCTGCAATCCTCGCCGCCCTCTTGCTTAATTGTCGACAGAGACTGGTTTGCTTGTGCTGCAGCGTTTCTGAAGATGCCCGAATTTTGTTCCTTCCAAGCTTCATAAGTGATTAGCGCGAGCAAAGTAGTTGAAACCACCCTTTAGCTGCCAGCAGCAAATGCTGGAGCGCCGTGGACCAACTCCACGGCGCTCTTATGAAAATTGTCTGCAAAACAATGATGCCTTGGCATGGAGTCTGGAAAAACAACAAAAAAAACTACAATGACGCTTAGGCCATGCCCAACGCTCCACCGTGGAGTACTGCCCCAACTTCCACGTTTGCATCAAGCAGCCCATTCAGCGCAAGCAGCCGCTCCGCAGGGTGTCAGTGTATCTTGCAGGAGCAGCGTATGCTTGATCTGACATAAAGCTGAAGCTATCTCGGAAGCACGCGTTGGAGGCGGAAAGTGAAGCCTCATCGTACGTTTTACTGGACCATGCGACAGATCTTCTGACAATTATGGGACCAAGAACAAAGTTTCGAGTTTTAGCTTGCGTTGTGGGATTGATAGCCCCAATCCATCTGGTCTACGTGGGTTGTGACTTTTTTACTAAGGCCAACACCCCTAGCTGTCCCCGTTGGTCCTGCCCTTAGGCACGGCATTGGTAGCTAGCCTTGTGCATTGGTTGCTTTCAGTCTTTTCACACAAAGAATACTCGAGCAGAGACTTTTTGTGCAAAAGTACGACTCTGATCGGAGTTGTGCTAGAAACGTTTGGTAAACATGGGGGTGTGGACGGGCTTGTTTGGTTGGTGACCGTAACTTGCCACGCCTGACCTTCGGCAAACTGTGGCTGCCACAGAAAGTGTGGCGAGCAAAATCGAAGCCACACTTGTGACAAAGTTTGGCACGAAAATGAGTCTATGACGTGTGAGGCATGGTGCTAAGAAAGTGTGGCGTGCCATAGCTGTGACAGTGAACCAAACGACTGCCAGAAAAATTATGGCACGACGAATCTGTGGCGTGGCAAGTTCTGGTCGCCAACCAAACGGACCCATGGTGTCTTCTGTCTTCGCTCCTCCCCGCGTGAGCGCTACTTTTGGAAAAAATTCATTGATCTCTGCTACAACTTTCGGCGTCGTGCCGCACTAAGACGCGTTTTTCGCCAAGTCCCGGCGGCAGTACGTAGACGTAGGACTTGTTTAGATTGAGAAGATGAGAATTTTTTTCAATTGTAGCACTTTCGTTGTTATTTGATAAACTTTATCCAAATATGGACCATGGATTCATCTCGACATGTACATACTAAAAGTATAATTAGTTATTTATTTTACTAACATTTAATGCTCCATGCATGCATCTAAATATTGATGTGATGGTGACGTGACAGAGAGCGTGAAAAAAAGTTGATAGATTGGTGGCATCTAAACAAGGCCGTACAGTACAAGAGGATGCGGTACAGTTTTGCAAGCATGGTTTCTGCTGATGTGTAATCGCACTCCACCTGACACGAGATCCAGACTCGGACGACGGGGCTGCACGCCTGCACACTGCACTGCACGTGTGCTTCGTTTGCTGACAAATCACGAGGCGACAGCAGTGAACAACGAGCCGAACGTCGAAATCCTGCTCGACGACTCATTTCCGACTGTTCATATATACTCCCTCTGTATTGAAAAAACTAACGTTTCAGACACCGACACGGTCTCCAAAACATCACTTTGATCACTTGTTTCTTTAAAAATATTTATTGAAAAGTGGTATATGTATATTTTTATAAAAGTACTTTTCGAGACAAATTTATTTATATGATTTTTATATCTCTAGACTTAATAATTTAAAAGTTATTTATGATTTATATTCTCAATGTTTGACCTAAACCTTATCCAAAACGTTAGCTTTTTCAATATGGAGGGAGTACCAATATGGAGGGAGTACCTGCTGATTGACCAGCATATATACCTTGCAAACGTTGAGATGAATGCCCGTTGATTGCACAGTTTTTCGCTGGTCTGGACTCCGGTGAGATGACGCGCTTTTCTTGATTTCTTGGCGACAGCGCTAATTCTGGTGCAAAAGTGCAAAACGTATCTGTGGTGCTCTTCTGCCGGAGACTATCCACCACCTGCTCCGGAAGACTTGGTAGTTGGTACCGCGTGACCCAAGGGCGGAGCTAGCAAATTCGATGAGGTACGCTTGCTCCTGCTGGCGCCAATTGCAAACCAAATGCAGACATTTAACTTGACACAATGATGTATCACTGTTGAATCCTCCCAGGTTTCTATTGCATTTCAAGTCCCCAAAATAAATATGAAAAGGTATGAGGGATACATCTCAGCAAAGCCAACCGTGCTACATAAACAATGCCTATTATCCGTGTAGATGTCCGAAAAATAAACAGAATGACACCTCGAGGAACTGCCTGGCTCAATGACAAAAGGTCGCAGCCATCACCTGACTAGTTAATCAAGCCCATGTTTTTGTTCACTGCACAGATGAATAACTATACTAATACTAATTGTTGGAACTTGAAATCATCTGCAGGGGCTTAGCCAGGAGTTAATGCTACAGAGGAAGATCTTTGCAGATCGAAGGTGAATAAACACCACTAGCTGTGCCACTAGTTAATTTTAGAATGGTCCGGAAGCGGGGAATCGGAAATAAGTTCCATCTCCATATCCTGCTGCTTTTTGAGATAATCCTGTGCTGTCGACGTGATTATCTTAATAAAGAAGTTCAGAAGCACAAACCACACTATAGAGTTCCAGACAAATGTAAAAGAGAAATTCCACTGTTTATCCTGTACATGGTACAAAATTATTGAACAAATAAGAAATTAAGATGAATAATTAAGGGCAGGTAAGACATGTCATTCAAGCTCAAACGGTCGCAGATTTTAAACTGAAGATACTAACCTCCATTTGTGAGGACGGTGAGACTGGAGCTGGTGGTGATAGATACTTGTCCTTGGCAGCATGGAGTTTGGCAATCACAGATGGAAGGGTGGCAGAAAACCCAGGAATGAGACCAAATATCCAGATTAACTCCTTTTCAATAAGATACAAGAGCTGATTGTTGCACAAGGACACGATAAACAGGGTCTGCAAGAGAAGTGGGGAAAATGCATGTTAGACCAAAGGTCTGCATATTGGAGTCAAAACAATCTGACAAAAAACAAAATAACTCAAAAATTCAGGAAGTCAGGAACCATAATAAGCTTAACCAGAGAGGTATCACAACTAATTTTAGGCCTTGTTTGGCTGCACTCTAATCCACCCCACCCAATACACGTGGATAGGGGTGGATTGAAGTGCGGCCAAACAAGCCCTTAGTGGACTCTTCAGGAATAGTTCATTTTGATAGAGAGGCCTGCCGCTCCAGAGCGTCGACCTGCGCGCGCTCGGAGTCGAGAGCAGCAGCGGCGGCGGCGGACTTGAGAAGATCCGCCTCCTCTTGAAGTTGCTGGTTGCGCTCGGCGTTGGAGGCCCGCAGGGAAGTGGCCTCAACTTCCAGCTTCTTGGCGGCGGCGATGGCTTCGTCGCGAAGCTTGGCCACGGCGGCGGCGGCCGAGGCGCCGGAGCTGGAGGCGCCAGATGGGGGGGCAGCCATGAGGGCGGTTGCTGATGGGGCGCGCGCACAGAGCGAGGCGGGCGGGCACGGCTGCCGAAGGGGCGCGCGCAGCGCGATGCAGGCGGGCGCGGCTGCCGAAAGGGCGAGCGCGGGCGCAGCGGAAAAGCGGAAGCAGGGGAACGAGCACAGAACCAGATTAGGCGTCTGATACCATGATAGAGAGTTAAGCCAATAGGCTTAGAATACTCGATGATAGATTACAAAGGGGATTACATATATATATAGGAGTACAGAGGGGAGCCCAAAGGGCCTATCCAGCCAGGAGGTGGCACATATAACTAGGATACAGGTAAATGAGGAATTAATTCTAACACATTTCAATCTCCGTAAATTTTATATTCTCTAATTATGGATACCAAATAAACCTACAGAATCAAACCAAATCCAGTTCATCAAGTTATATTCCATTAATGAACTGTAATTAAGTTTATTTTATTTTCAGGTTCATTTTTTCTTGTAATTAAGTTATTTTATATTCCATTACCAAATAAAAAGCAGGAATTCAAGAACACATTAGGGTGATAGAAAAATAAGCAGGGCACAACTCACTGAGAGCTCATCCTACCAATAGATCAAAGCAACTTATGAAAATCATGACATATTTTATGCTGAAATCATATCCAAAGGCCTAAGCTTTCAAAGCCTAATATGTGCACATCCTCAATCATATCCAGTCTACATCTAATTATCTTGTTGGCTTTTGCTCAGACAGCCAGTAAGATTCCAAAATTTGAATCCAAGTCGATAAAAATGATGACATACAAGCATATAAAAGTATACAACATGGAAGAACATTCCATCTAATTAAGTTACTATAAAAGACTGTCTTCTCAAAGATTAAAAAGACCACTAGCCATCGTTGGAAATCTCTCCAAAAGATTGAACACACGTGCAAACAATAAAGTGTGTGGCAGCAAGTAGAACAAAGGCACACACAAATCATAATAAAGAATAAACATAACTACCGGTTATTGTATTATAAGACAACTGTATAAGGTTAGATACCTCACCTGAATATGAGTCTTAATGATGGCTTTCCCAATCAAAGTAGCAAAAAAGAACTCCCAGAAAGGCACACCAAATTGCCCACACATAATACCAGCAAGATCAAAGAGTGGATTTGGAACCTAATAAGAGCATCAAAATTAGGCAATATTTTTTAAAAAAATAGATAAAACCCTTAACATGAAATTTATGGTAGCCGCTGTACAGGGAATGTTCCATACGATTATCTGTTGGTGTCATTTTATCTAGACAGCTTTAAAATGTAGAGCTAAAGCTTGGACATGGTCCAAATGTGCAAGAAAGATTAATTGTGAAGGCACATAGTCAAATGATTCATAAAACAAATACGGGTGTAAGACATCCACATTGAAAAACTTGGTAACAAAGGATGGAAGAAAGGAGACTAACCGAAGCAAGTATCAAGATAGAGAAGAAGTTGAGATGTTGAGAGTGAGAGAGAAGCCAGCGCTTGGTTCGATTAAGAGTGGATGCTACTGGCCCATCTTCTTTGGAAGTAGCGGCATCAAGCTCCTTGACAGCTTTTGACTTGCTTCCTGATAAGCGAGCTGCAACATGACACAATATCCATCTAGGTTAGCCAGCTTAAACCAATTAAAAGAACAGAAACAAAATGCCGCAACAAGCCTTCCAACTCCTCCCAAGAACTCACAAGCAACACTCGTGGAAATAGTTTCTTCCCTAAAATTGATCGCAGTACCTAGATAAGCAGCTATAGCATGTCAAGAAAAATGGGCATGACCTTGTTCCCATTGGTTAATTATTCAGTTATAAGATGAGTTTTATGAATTTAAGAGGGAAAAACTCAACATAGCATATATGACCCTAAAAGGACATGAAGTCAAAGTTAAATGAATGCAATGACAGTGAACCAACATGTTATTACATAGTAAAACTGTACAAAAGATGTTGTTGAAATAATTCAGTTAGAAGCAATACAGAGGCTAGTAACACTTCTGTGCAGCGACTAGCAACGGTTATAGAGGAAATTAGCATAGAATATCACTGAACGGGCATACCACCCAGTGATGAAAGTTCACACAAAGGTAGGGTCCGGGGAAGGTTTCTAGACAGCCCCCTTGCCAATTTTGCAAGGAGGCTGGTTTGCCACAGGTGGAAGGTCTACCACTGAGCGAGGCCCTCTCCTCTATAGAATAATGTCACTACTTAATTTTAGAAGGAAAAATAACAGTGTTGCAATTTTACCTGCTCGTGATATGAAATAAGGGGGGAGCTCGCCAAGCGCAGTCCCAATTCCCCAAAGAACTGCTTCCAGCTGTATCTGAGGTAGTAAGTCGAAGACTGGGATCCTAACTGAATGAGCTGATGCTGGATACACAGGTGGTCCAAATTCTGAACATTTCTTGTCAAGCCATGATGGCCCAACCTTTAGCTGTATGGTATCATATGGAGCCATTTTCAGATCAATTCGACCACATTGAACAGCCTTAATAGTGAACAGAGCAATATGAGGACCCAGATACAGCACAAATGTATGCAAACCAGAACCTGCATTTAAAATTCCAAATCATCAGCTTCAAAAATGAGTTTTCTTCTCTGTTGCAGCAGCAAAATATTCCAAATTTACATGTACCAATTTCCAACTTTAACAAACATTAATTGTAGGCAGCAAAATCCAGATAACAGAGTAACAGACCATGCTTAGCAAAAAAAAAAGGCATGACTATTGCATTGGTTTAATAACATTTATAGAAGCTTGACAGAATAATGTTTCAAGACTAACTGAATATCCAGAAATGCAATAAATAACCTTCCAAAGAAGAGGGAAAGAAGGCATCAGCTTTCTGCATACTTATTTGATGTGCCTGCTGTGCACAGACAGCTAGGCAAAAAAAAAGGTGCCAGCACAGTAAATTGTTGGAGGGTAACTAAATCTAGTTACTAAAATAGATGAAGAATCAGGTACAGATGAACCATTTAACAAAAAAAAACTCCATGATCACTAATTTTGATCGGCTAAAAGGATCACTCAAAACATAGATAAAAAAATACATCAGCAAACTAGCAAGGATGATCATGTGACAACTAGATATTAAGAAGCAAATAATTAGGGCATCAAAAAGGCAAACAGTTAAGCCACTATTCACTGAAAACTAGTGCCAGTTATTTCTCCTGATGTTTGTATTTGATATGTAATCTGGCAGTTGGTGCCCACTTTCAACTGTTTTCTTCTTAAAGTCCTAATAAGGTTGCAAACACTAACTAAGCAGAAATAGGATAGTACACTGACTATACAGTAAAGACAAGATAACCGAATATTTATGTTTCAAAGCCGTCAAGCATATATGTTTCCTTCATTGAAGTTGAAGTATATATGTTTCAAAGCCTTCAAAGCATACCACACTGACTATACAGTTAAGACATGATAACCAATTATTTGTTGGACAGTACCAAAGAGGTCAATAAACAAACACCAGCAGCATTTTATTAATTTGCTTTTATTTTAATGTCCACAGTGTTGAGAGGTGCGAAAATACAACTTGCCTAGTCCAATTGACGAAGCCACACCTAATGAAACCCACCACAACACAAATTTTGCATAATTAAGGAATTCCTGCACATGCTGCACACATGTCAGTCAAACAACAATAGTGTTCAAAACTTCAAAAACATTACCAAGATGCTATAAAAAACAGCAACATGTGTTCTTATAAAATGACTATCCATATCCTATAGATTAAGACAAAGACATGAGAAGGACATGCAACACACCTTTTTATTTTGGCCATCTGAAACGGCGAGTAAGATTCCAGAAGCTACCAACAAAATGATTAGGAGAAAGAAGAAACCACCCTTACTCAGGATATATGTTGCTAATCTTTTCAAGTATTGTAACATGGCTAACAGGAAAAAATGCAATGTTCTGAGTGGCTGTTTCGTCAGCGTCAAATTCACCAAATCCATTTTATGTTTCGCTCGAAGTTCTGCAAAATAAACAGATATATATGAGATAAAAGGAGAACAGACCAACAGCACCAGTTATCACTAGATGCCTAAACCAAAGCTAATAGGGTGTTTGGTTTGAGGAACTAGACGCCTAAAGCAAAGCTAATAGGGTGTTTGGTTTGAGGAATGAGTTAGTACATCATCTTCTTACTCCTCTTTTTCTTGTTTGGACAGTAGAATAGAATGGGCTATCCATCATCACCTCAAACCTTACAAGCTAATAATCCATTCCTCGCATGCTAAAATTCAGTCCTTGCAAACTAATAATTAGTACTACGAATGGAGTCATTCCACCGAGTTTGAGGAATGGACTGATTGCACCGCCTCATTTAGAATGGTCAAACCAAACACCCTCAAATTAGCTCGACAAACCAAGCCGATCCACAGCACCTCACAGCACCTTGGAACAAAACCACGGATCTCACCGGGGATGACGCTTCCGCCAACGTTGGACCAGCTCCGAGACGGCGGCGCCGCCGCGGACATCTTCCGGCGCCCCATCGCTCCCACTCTGCGGCGCGCGAAAACCCTACATCACGCGGCCCAACCGCCAACGGCTCCGGAGCTGCCCAGGGCCGCCCGCCCGGATCTGACTCGAAGCTCCGAGGGCTCGCGAGCTGACGCAGGGAAGAGCCGGACCGAACCGCGCTCGAGATCGGAGATGCTGTCGCCGCGCAGAAGCCAAGAACGGTGGTAGCGCTCTCGCGCTGTTCGTTTCAATTCATTTTCTCTCTCCCTTTCGCTCTCCTCGCTTCGGTTTCCGTTGTTCCGGAGTAGACATGTCAACCGGGACCCGTTCCCCGATTCCACAATAGGGGACGGGGATGCTACAAATTTTATCCTCACGCGGAATTAAATGGGGAAAAATCATCCCCGTGGGGTATGACGGGGACGGGATGGTATGCAGTCCCCCGTCCCCGTTCCCCGCGGGGACCCGAAATGCTTAAGGCACATGTAAGAAAAGTTCAATTTTTATGTACATATAGAAGACCATGTCTTATGTGAATACGAATTATGATAAATTGTTGATACATATGTCTATTTATTATTTAAAATCATGTGTTATTTACTTATGTATATTTGAGGTTTATTGTCTTGCTTTGCGAAGTGTCTATTTTGTTCTCATGTAGTATACTGCTGATGCGGGGACGGGGATCCCCGCGGGGATAAATCCTCGAGCGGGGATGGGGATGGGGAAGAATTGTTCCCCGCGAGCCTTCACGGGGACGGGGATGGGGAAAATTTTCCCCCGCGGGGACGGGGATGGGGTAGTAACCCCGACGGGGAATTCCCCGTTGACATCTCTGTTCCGGAGCGGGGCCGTTGTTTCCGTTGTTGCGGGTGCGTGAAGGAAACAATAAGGGCAGTACGCGGACGAGTTTAGCCTGGCTCGCATAGAAGGAGCCTGGTTCTGGGTAGCTAGGCCCAATACATACAAGAATGTGGTGTTTGATTGTCTGTATGCACGAGACAGGTTGAGCTGAGAAGTTGTTTGATTGCTCGTATGAGAACGAGTTGCATGAGATAAAAATATATAAATAATCATCATCATGACATTTATTACGGACAACTATTATCGTATAACACTTAGTTTACCTTAATTCTCCTTAATATACTTCAAAATATATTAATATCATTTAATATATGCTAATAATATATTAATAACATCATTAGATGACTAATTACCTGCACCACGCGAGCCTGGCCCGGCAGAAACGGCCGATTTCTACGTTCCTCCAGAGCCAGGCTGCGGGAGGAATCTTGCACGAGCAAAGCCTGGCCAGACAGATACACGAACGAAACAAACGCCTGTTCTCGCATCTGTGGAGCCTGTCTGAGGGGTGTGCAGCCAACCAAACACACCCTAACCGGCTTTGCTTGTGGGAGGCTTCTGACACTGCTACACGGGGCCCACAGATTGTTTGACAAGTGGGTCCGCCGTGTCGGTGAGCGTGGTGGCCTCGTGGGTGAACGTACTCCGTAGTAGGATTAGACAGACACTGTATAGAGATAACTGAGCTGTAGAGAGAGAACTGAGCTGCGCACCGAGATGCTGCTGATGAAGTGGAAACGTGCACGGGAGGAACCAAAGAGTGCGCGGTGCGTACGTGCGTGGGCGACGCCTTGTTCGTTGTCGTTGCACTCCGAGCGATGCTTTCCCAGATGCGTAGGGAAAAAGAATAATAATGTTTGTTGTAGCTTCCGATCCAGTTTTTGTAAAAAAATGCCTAAAAAAGTGGTCCAGGCATAAAAAAAAGTCATATTTCACTGAACTCACATGGACAGAGAGGAGAAGCACGTCTGTAGTACACCTGCGTGGTACAAGTATAATTTTTCTATTGCTCGTTACGAGATTGCAAACTTCTTGCCCAGGACACGAGCAATCAGTGGTTCATACAAAGTGATCTACGTAGACTAGAAAATCTTAAGACTACTATTTACACAATACAAGTGATCTCTATTTATAGCTTCAAAGAGACTTTTTTTTCATCATATATCACTTTTATTTCATCTCCTTTTTCAGTTCTGAAATACATGTACCCGGCGTACCGCGGCGCCAACGCCGCCGCGCCCAGCGTCCCCGCCAGGGGCGTCAGCGCCGCCGAGCTGTCCGCCAGGAACCCGCCGCCCTGCCCATGCCGCCGCTTCGAATCCGATTTCGAAGCGGAACTTATTAGCGCCTGAACTGGAGCGATGGCGCCGACGGTAATGGCTCCGTCCGTCAGGCTGGCGCTCCGGCGGATCACAGCGGTGGAGCCTCCCGCCGGACATGGGTGCCTTTCGGGGCGGTTTTGGAATTCCGGCGACGACTCCGACTCGGATTACGAGGATTTAGGAATCGTTGGAGAAGTACCGGCGCCACTCCATCCGGCTGCCGCTGCAGCGCCGCCAATCGCCGCTGCATCGGCGTCGGGACCGCCGCCACGTCCGGCACAGTCGGCGCCGCGCCCTTCTTCGCGAGCTCGTGTGGCGCGGCCTTCGTCGGGGTGGAAGGGCCCCTACCTCCGCCCAGGACCACGCCGGCGACTTCCTTCGGGGATTTCTTCCTGCCGGCGCTGGAGAAGGCAGGCAGGCGTCGCCGGTTGATCCGCGATTCGCGTGATACGGAACCGGATTCCCTGCGTTTTCAAATTTTGCCCGGCCCCTCATTGAAGTTTGGGCCCGGTAACTCGGTCCACGACGCATCAGGAAACGCATCGCCTCCTCCATCGCCTCGGACGCGCGCCGCTGTTTTGTCGCAGCCGCCAGTGCCGGATCACGCCTCGTCGCCACCGCCTGTGCAGGAGCTCCTCGCCGCCGCCGCCCGGAAGGCCTCGACCCGAACCTCCCTCCGTGGTCCGGCGCGCCGCATTGTAAACCCCTCGCTCTTCGTCAACGCCGCCGTTTCATACCGCGACGCGTTGATGGCGGGAGGAGGAAGAGGCGGTGGTCGGGGTGCTCATGCGCGAGGTGCTCCGGTTGATCGCCGCCAGGGAAGGGGCCGACAGTTGGCCGGCCTCCGTGCTCGTGATGATGACCAGCAGCAGCGCGGGCACGATGATGGGAGTCGGGTTCGTGACAGGAGCAGCAGGGGAGGTGCACCTCCCGCGGCTGGCCGCGATCCGCGCCAGGCTGGCGGCCGGGGTGCGCCTCCTGCTGCACGCGGTGCTGCTCCTTCCGCATCAGCAGGCCGCGGCCGTGGTGCCCCTCCGCCGGTTGGGGGTCGCGGCAATAAGCAGCAGCTTGTCCTTGAGAGTGCCGCAGCCACGGGTGCAGCCTCCAACGCTGCTCGGGCTGAGATCGAGGTGGCCCAGGAGGTCGAAGATCGCAACACCATGGTGGATGAGGAGCTGGGTAAAAAGCGGAAGCGGAAGGACATTTCTTTCCAGTTGGAATGTGCCATCTGTACGGAGGAGCATCTCAATAGCAGATGCCTTTTGCTGCGAGGTCCCAAGCCAACGGTCGCTCTCTGTGGTGCAGCTGAAGATGGTATGAGGTTTTTCCATATTTTTCCTGCTAAAAATAATCATATTGTCGACACCATGCAGTCAGAGGCAGCAGCTCTCATTACCATTGAAGCAGGAGAAGTTACTCCTCATTTACTTCAATCTGAATTGGCAAGGATAATACCTGTTGTTTGGGCTTGGGAGGTGCAACAGATTGGGGCAAAATCTTATGTTGTCCCGTTTTCGAGCAAGGAGGAACTGAACCGCATGATAGCGATTGACACCATCACAACAAAGAACAAGGAAGGTACTATCTCCTTTGCTGCATTTGAGGATGATGTTCAGCCGATCAGATTGTTGGAGCAAACTTGGGTCACTATCACTAAGGTTCCAAGGGTGCTGCGCTCCTTTCTTCCTCTGTGGGTTGTTGGAACTCTCATTGGGACCACGCAAAAGGTGGATATGGTGCACCTTCGCGCGACTGGGTAGGTTCGTATCCGGGTTGGTGTGTATGATGTAAAGATCCCGGAGTTTGCTGATGTTTGTGTTGGCATTGGCGTCTACTGCTTGTATTTTAAGGCGGATGAGACCGTACAGGGTGCTCCCACTGACCCAAATGAGGATGATGACCTGCTAGGTGATAGTGATAAGGAGCCAGAAGGGGGTGACCGTGAGATGGAAGATGCCGAAGCTCACGATCCGCAAGCCCCACAAAGCAATGCACCAGTGTCTGACAATTCTACATCACCTTCAAAGCAGATGCCTCCTCACAAACAAGCAGCTTTGGTTGAACAAGCTCTGGATATAGCATGCACTGAGCTTATTGAGGAGATCAGTTTCTGAGTCATGTCAGAAACAAAAGAGGATGGTAGAAAGGAGATTCCGGAGGCTGCAGATGAGCTTTTTAATTCTAATAATATTCCTCTTTCTTCTGTTTGGCTGCCATCGGCTAAGGATGCCGAGTTGGGGGTTCTACATCGCCTACTACCCCCTTGCTTGCGCTGGAGTGCGGTGTGACCACGCCGATCCTGGAGGGCTCACCGTTGGGCCATCCTAGCCCGACGGTGGACACACCGACGGCGGGACTATCTTCTTCTGCGACCGACGGCGGTGTTGGTGCGGGGGGTGTGGGGGTTGCTGCTGCGACCAAACCCCTATACCCCCTCACCGACTCAACTGCATCACCTACGGAGCTACTTGACGTCGAGCCGGTTGCTGGCGAAGGCGGCGTGGCCTCCCTTAGCCACTACCTGGCGCCGGCCTCTGTGGTGGAGTCCAGCCCAGAGGAGGTGGCTTTGAGCCACCGGCGCAGCCCACCCCTGACGGTGGGGGACGCAGTTGTGACACCAGCTGGCTCGGGGGGTTCTTCACCAGCACTTACCCTCCAGGCCAGCTCCGCGTCCCTCCCAGAGGCTCCCTTGCTCCTGACCGCTCCTGCCATGGAAGGAGCGAGGGAAGGGGCACCTGAAGAGCAAGCTGTACCGCCTGCAATACCTACTGTGACCCACTCAGCGGAGGTGAGCTTTCCTGTGGACGCGACCTCTCTGGCAGTTGGAGAGCGGGCACCTGTGGTTAAGGCGGCACCTATCAAGGTGTTGCGCCGTAGCTCCAGGAACACGGGTACGACAGACATCCACACCCTTCACAAGGTTGAAAGGTTGGCGGCGAAGAAGAACCTCGAGCTTACAGGTAATTCTTTCACTTCTTTTCCGGATGCTAAAGTTATTTCAAACCTTGGTAGGATAGGCATCAACTTAGATACCTCAGACGTAGTTTCTATTAAAAACTTAGAGGTAGATAGGTTAGTTTTATGTGCCAATGAAAAAAGACGCTCTATCAAATCTGGACTCTCCAATTTTGAGAGTGATGATGAGCGCGAGAGCCAAATCGATGCAATTCTCAGCCACACCTGTGGTAATTCAAATGAGAATTTGCTAGAGGATGAGTGTGATCAAATAATCGATCTCTCTCCACACCCAAGGAAGAAGAAATACAATAATGCCAAGAATATTTTAAAAGGCAAACTTCCTAAAAAAACCAAAAAACCCCTCCAAAATCGTTATAAAATGAAGGGTGTCTTCTGGAATAGCAGAGGTCTGGGAGACTTGGCTAAACACAGGTATTTGGCTGAACTAGTTAAGGAAGAGCAGATTAATTTTATTGCTCTCTCCGAAACAGGGCGGGACTCATTCCCGGATCATGTTCTTAAAAATCTTTGTGGAGGACATGATTTCCTTTGGCACACTATGGCACCCCATGGTAGGTCGGGGGGTATTTTGCTAGGTGTGGACATGAATGTCTTTGACATTGGAGGTATTGCGGAGGGCGACTATTGTCGCGGAACCGTCCTGATTATAAGGACTCAAGTACCGTCTTAGTCAATTACGTCTGACATCGACCCGCACTTGAAGCCATATAACCCCGGTAGTCCGGAAATCTCGAAGGATTTCAACATCGTACAACATACAGGATCGCATCGTTCAAGTATTACATTCGAAAGGATACAACACAGATAAACGAAATCGGATTTAAAACATCAGAGTGCGAATTTAAAATCGAGTTATTACAATACTGAGTTTAAAGTGCGGAAGCTTAAATAAGTTTTGAAACACGACCACCACACATGTGGTCCAAATAAAACATTGTTTGATAACTTAACTCAACACAACTCACTTCCCCTTTTTCAAGTAATGTGCCACTAGAAGTCTCAGATCAGCAAAAGAAAAGGGGAAGCTTCTGGACGACCCTGCCCTGGGCCTACTCCTCATCACCTTTCACTGGGTAGAGACAGTGCTTACAATAGTCATAGTACACCTAGCCATCTGCAACAACGGGATAAACCCTGAGTACGGGAATGTACTCAGCTAGACTTACCCGTCCAACTGAAAATAAAGACACCAAGAGTATGCATGGCCTTTTTGGTGGAGCTGAGATTTTTAGTTGCGAAAAGCTCATAATTAAGATAAGGAGTATTAATGACATATGTGAGCTGTCAGTTTTTAGTCCTATCTCATTTCCTAGGTTTTGCACCTGAACTACTCCACACACTTGAGTCTAACAAGCAATAATATAACCATATCTAGTTGACTTAGCCACATTTTAGTTGAACCTTTAAACATCACATGGAGTTGTATCGTGGTGAAGCTCGTCATAGTTTCCCACTAACCGGGGGAGACGGCGACTCGAATCGAATTCCAAACCAGCTGGTGAAAGACCTTTAATACCAACCCACACTTTTCCCGTCGGGTCCATGCATTGGGTAACCGCTCGATGCTTGTTCGTGGTGGTAATCGTCGCGGTTCAAGCACAGACCGCCCAATTGGAACCTGGCGATGGCCTCTCGCGGCAGATCGCATTTCCATACTAGAGGGCGCGACACGGGTCGAAACCGGCCCGAACAGCTTCTAACCGGCTTTGGAGTCGATGATTACGGCACCGACATATCCCTAAGTAAAAGGGTGCGTTCAAAAATGAACGAGGGCCAACATCGATACAAACCTACACGATCCAACGGACGGACTGCCCCAAGTTTTCAAACTTGTGCCTTGCCTTCCAGTTGATCGTATTTCATTACTACTCAGGTTCTTTTCCACGATAGCAAAATATAGCCAACCGTGATCCGATAAATACCCACCAGGGGTATTACGGAAACATCCTTAGCTACCACTTTTATTAAGCAACTAAGCAATTCTACATTATAAATAAGGAACAGGATAACAAGGCAGGTGTAAGTAATAATCAAGGAAGGATAATGCATCAAGTAGGATTCAGACAACTCCTATACCTAATGCAGCACAATATAAAAGTACTCAAGTAATTTAATTGTAAAACTGGGAGGCTTAGAATGCTCTGGGGCTTGCCTTGAGCGAAGACCGAGGCCTCGTGGGAGGGGCACTCGGGCAAGTTAGTTTCCGCTGCGGGGTCGACCTCCTCGGCTTGATGAAGTTCCGGGATCTCCTGCTCGACGTTTGCCTCTTGCTCCTAGTCGGGCCCCGGGGTGTCGATCCTATTGCATGCGGTAAAGAAAAATAATTAAATAATGCGGGTGCGAGATGTGGTGGTATGAAAAGTAATGCTTCTTGCAAACCAACAAAGCCAACTTGTTGAACCACTTTTGACATTGAGGCAAATACTTATTTACCTCGTAAAACAAAAACCATTATTTCCACTATTTCCTATTTAGAAATTCAAAAGAAACTCAAGTTTAAACTGCAAGTGTATTTTTCTAAACTCAGAAAAATCCACAAATTTTTCAGGAAGCAACTAACACCAACTGAAGTTTACTGAACAATTTTCAGCAGGAAATAAAATACCGAACAGCGGCTACAAAAAGATGAAATACACAGCTCAAAAAGGTACTTTGAACTAACTCTTCTCCTAAAAAGTGTCAAACAGCAGATTTCATAATTTTCCTAGTTTCATCCACTCTTAAACATGCTACTGTAGAAAATTTACTGTCAGAGCATAAATACACAGACCCACACAAAATAAACAAATCTATCCCAAAATAACCCAAATGAACTACAACCCTACTGGAAAAGGGTGCTAAACTCAGTTTCATATTTTCCCAGATTCTACTCCACATTTCATATTTATCAAGGAAGTTCCATAAACAGAAACATTATATTATTCCTTACATGAATTTCAAAAGAAAAACACAGAAAAGTAAATTTATACAGTAACTTCACATTTTTCCATACAACAGCCTATGCTTAACATTTTTCTTAGCTTGAACATCACATACAGAGACTGCACAATTTTTCCCATATTTTAGTTTGACACATAAAACACCTTAACACTTATTCCAAGAAATCAGCCAAAAAGGACTTTAAACCATAACAGAAAACTTTTCTACATAATTAGGGCCTCATATATTTCATATATTTTTCACAGGTACATAACATGATAATAAACTTACACAAAATTTTCCATGAATTAACTTGACCAGAAAACATATATAACCATTTATCTCAACAAAAGCATATAAACTAAAATAAATAAAAACAGTAATAAAAACTTCTACCAAAAATACTTTCATATTTTTTCATGATAGATCTACTCATAAACAATCTAACAAAACTGAAAGCACTTCATTTGGACTTTTAGAACGTGCTACACAAAAATAACAAGTCTTTCTGGAAATTAAAAACAAAAAGGAAAAACATTTGAATCTTTGGCCCAACTCGCATAGACCCGGTCCATAGACCGTGAGTGACTGACGCATGGGACCTGCTGGTCAACGGGACCCAGCGGTCAGTGACAGCCGAGCAGGGGAGCGGCTTTGACCGTCGTTTTCTCGCCGACGGTGAGGTCGCCGGCGGTGAGGGCTGGCTCGGTGAGTTCACCTCGACTAAGCGCATCGGATGGTGGGGTTGGTTTGGCTAGCGCATGGCCATAGCTTGCCAGCGGCGAGCAATGGCAGGTGACCACGGCGGTGGTGCATGGCTATGCCGTTTCCGGCGGTCGCCGATGAAATCAACGCGCGCTTCATGCTTCGTGAACCCTAGGGAGCAAGACTAGCGGGTCGGTGCGGCCGGCGAAGCTCCAGAGAAGCTTGGCCGCGTGCGAGGGCCGCGGCGGCGCCCATGGCGCTCGGCCGGGGAGTAGGAGAAGAGAGAGGGCGGTAGCGTTGCGGGTGGAGGGTGTTCTCACCCTGCCTTGACGTGACGGGGCTCGATGGAGAAGAAGGGGCCCGACGGAAGTTCGGTTAATGTGGAACGACGACGCGGGCTCCGCGGTGGCGGACGGCGGCCGATGGAGGCACGGCGTGTTCCGGTGTTGGGGATGGTCGGCCGGGGTGGAAGCGTGCGCACCGCGTGTGCAACGGTGAGGCGGAGCGGCGTGCGGAGGGAATCAGAGGGAGACGCTCCGGTGAGGCCGGAACGGTGAAGGGGGTGTTGCGGTGGTGGTCTCGGCGGCTCGGTGCTCACCACGAGCGCTCGCGAGAGAGGGAGAGCGAGAGTGAGTGAGGGGGGGTGTGTGCGGTTGAGAGAGAGAGCGAAGGGGTGCTCGGGGTTTTGGTCGTGACCTTGGCCGGGGGTCGTGGCGGGGGCCACGGCCGGCGAGCGGCGCGTGCGGCAGCGGCAGGCGCTGGCGTGCACGGCGAGCGGGCGCGGCAGGCGAGGCGGAGCGGGAGTGGCCGGGGAGGATTTTGGCGTGATCGGGTGGTGTAAGATCGGGCGAGGAGTGGCGGAGGCGGATCCGCGGCAGAGGCAAGCCGCCACGCGGCGCCCCGGCCAGCGTACGGCGCGGCCGCGCGGTCGGGCGCGTCGTGCGGCGTGCACGCTGGCGAGCGCGGGCGGGAGCGAGCGCGCGTGGGCCGACGTGGTGCGGAGCTGGGCAGAAAGGCCAAACGGGCCGGAAGTGGGGCGCAGAAGAAAATTGTTTTCCTTTTTCTTTTTCCATAAATTTTTCAAACTTTGACCATTCAAAAACTACAAACTAGGCTTTGACCCAAAAATAAAAGTTGCTCAAAATAATTTTCTCTACAACTTTAATATAGAACATTTTTGCTGAAAAGCACTTTTAAAACCTCCACAAAGATAAAGCCAATTTTTGGGACAAAAACATTTTGTTTCTCTTGTTTTTATTTGCTAAACAATTTTTGAACTAAGTCAAAATGTTAACATGCAAAGTATTATACTTTATATTCTTTATCTTATAAAATCATTTGCCAAGACAGAAATCCATTTAAACAATCAAGCCCAAAAGAGACCAAAATCCAGATAAATAAATCAGAGACAAAAGCACTGTGATGCACATGAAATGATGCAATGCATTGCTTATGCATTTAGTAGCTAAATGTAGTTCCTAATGCAGTGCTTCACACTAGGGTGTCACAACTATTATGTCAAATTCACCCTTCGAGTCAAATCAAATGACTTCAAATTTGTGCTATATTCGGTCTATGGACCAGCACAACTCCAGCATAAGCGTGATTTCCTAGTTGAAATGGCCAACACGTGTTCCAAAGAATCCCTCCCATATATTATAGGAGGTGATTTTAATATAATGCGCTACCCTGAAGATAAAAGTACTCGGGACTTTGATCCTAAATGGCCAGACCTTTTTAATGCTGTGATTGAATCTCTAGAACTTAAGGAGATTAATTTGGCAGGCCGCCAGTACACTTGGGCGGGCCCACGGGATAATCCAACCCTTGAGAAGTTAGACAGAGTCCTCGTGAGCACAGAATGGGAGACCATGTTTCCTCTATCCACAGTAGAACCAAGGGATGAGAATATTTCGGACCATACTCCTTTGTTGCTTAATACAGGTGTGTCAACCCACCAGACCCAATGCCGCCCCTTTAAATTTGAGAGGGGATGGCTAATTCGAGATGGTTTTCATGATGTGGTTGCAAATATTTGGCAATCTCCATGCTCGGGGTCCATCCCCCTTGAACGTTGGCAGGTTAAGATCCGTACACTCCGACAGTACCTAAGGGGATGGGTGAGACACACAGCGGGGTCCTATCGAAAAGAAAAAAAAGGCTTTGTTAGCTCTTTTAGAGAAAATTGATAAGAAAGCGGAGATCTCTCCCCTTTCCGACCAAGAGATTAATCTAAAGCATTATCTAAAAGAGTGTTTAGTTACCCTTCTCAGAGAGGAGGAACTAAAGTGGTACCAGAGAGCCAAAGTTAAAACCCTTTTGGAAGGAGATGCTAACACTCGGTTCTTTCACTTAGTTGCCAACGGGAAACATCGCAAACAGCATATCTATAGACTTGAAGATACTCAAGGTGCTGTGATCGGCGATGATAATCTCAAAAGTCATATTACGACATACTATAAAGATCTCTTTGGCCAGCCAACGAATCTTGAGATTTCCCTTAGGGAAGACCATAACCTGGACATTCCACAGGTTTCGCCTGAGGAAAATAACATCCTCATTAGCCCATTCACTGAATCTGAAGTGAGGGAGGCGATTTTCCAAATGGAGCATAATAAGGCCCCAGGCCCAGATGGTTTCCCAGCAGAATTCTATCAGGTGTTTTGGGGAGTGATAAAGGATGACCTTCTTTCCTTATTCACTGAACTACAAAGAGAGGCTCTTGACCTCTACAATCTGAACTTTGGTATTATTACTTTAATCCCAAAAGTTAATAATGCCATAAGAATCCAGCGATATAGGCCAATTTGTGTTCTTAACATGAGTTTCAAAATATTCACTAAGGTGGGCACAAATTGGCTTAATATGGTTGCTAAAACCGTAGTGAGACCAACCCAAACTGCCTTTATGCCAGGTAGGAATATAATGGAAGGTGTCATCATCTTACACGAAACCATCCATGAGCTGCACACCAAGAAAAGAAACAGTGTCATTTTCAAAATTGACTTTGAAAAGGCATACGACAAAGTGAAGTGGTCTTTTCTACAGCAAACCCTACATATGAAAGGATTCTCCCCCAAATGGTGCCGATGGGTACACACGATGGTTACAGGTGGAAGTGTGGGAATCAAAGTCAATGATGACATTGGACCCTACTTCCAAACTAAATGTGGCCTCAGACAGGGAGATCCAATGTCACCTATCTTATTTAACATCGTCGCAGATATGCTAGCTCTACTTATTAACAGAGCAAAAGCTGACGGTCAAATAAGAGGAGTCATACCCCACCTGATAGATGATGGGTTGTCCATATTACAGTACGCGGATGACACCATTATCTTTCTTGATCATGACCCCGAACAAGCACAGAATCTGAAGCTGTTGCTTTGTGCTTTTGAACAGCTATCAGGGCTGAAGATCAATTTCCACAAGAGTGAAATTTTCTGCTATGGAGCAGCAAAAGAGATGGAATCATTTTATACTAATCTCTTTGGATGCAATGTAGGTGAATATCCCTTCCGATATCTTGGGGTTCCAATGTATCATAGGCAACTCCTAAATTCTGAATGGAGTAAAGTAGAAGATCGTTTTAAACAAAAACTCTCTTGTTGGAAAGCGAAGTACTTGTCTTATGGGGGAAGACTAGTATTGCTTAATTCAGTCCTGAGCAGCCTACCTATGTTCATGATGTCTTTCTTTGAGATTCCCAAGGGGGTCATCAAGAATCTGGATCATTATAGATCAAGGTTCTTTTGGCAAGGATCCTCGGATAAACATAAATACCGCCTTGCCAAATGGGTCATTATATGTCATCCCAAGGATCAAGGAGGAATGGGTATCCTAAATTTACAATTGCAAAATAAGTGCCTCCTGGCTAAATGGCTGGTTAATCTATTGAATACAGATGGCATATGGCAATCGCTTTTACGGAATAAATACCTAAGCTCCAAAAGTCTACCCCAGGTTACAGCTAAGCCTAATGACTCTCATTTTTGGAGAGGCCTCATGCGTATCAAAATGAGGTGTTGGCAAATGGTTCTTTCAATATTAAGGATGGAACCACAGCTAGATTCTGGGATGATACATGGGTAGGGGATAAGCCTCTGAAAGCTCGTTATCCATCATTATATAATATAGTGAGAGATCCTCACGCTACAGTCTCAAAAGTTATGAGCACTCGCCCACTGAACATTTCGTTTAGGAGGGCTTTGGTGGATAATAAACTTATAGATTGGCTTCGGTTAAGAGCAAATATCTCCCATGTCGCACTGGTGGATGGATTAGATTATTTCAGATGGAATTTAACCAGATCTGGGTTATTCTCTGTCTGGTCCATGTATCTCAATCTTATAGATACAGATACACCTTTTCATCATAGGAAGATCTGGAAGATAAAAGTTCCTCTCAAAATAAAAAAATTTCTTTGGTTCCTGCAAAGGGGTGTCGTCCTTACCAAAGACAACCTTACTATGAAAAATTGGAAAGGAAGTCAAAAGTGCATTTGCTGTAATGAGAATGAAACTATACAATATTTATTCCTCGACTGTCCCCTTGCCAAAATGACTTGGAGGATTATCTTCTTTGCCACTAGCCTGACTCAACCTAGATCAATTAACCACATGTTTGGTATTTGGTTATCTAATCAAAGTAAAAAGATTAGAAACTTGATTTGGGTAGGAGTGGCTACTATATGTTGGGCTATCTGGAGATGCCGCAATGATGTTGTTTTTAATAAAATGAATTCTAACTCTATTATGCAGGTCATTTTCAGGGGAGCGTACTGGTTACGCTCTTGGGCCCAGCTGCAGCGTGACGAGCAAGCCAAAGATACGCTCTCGATGATGAGCAAGAAATTAGAAGTCATTGCTCTAGAGATATCCAATAAAGGATGGAAACATTTATATTGTTTGAATTAGCGTCCTGGTCGACTTATAAGACTATGGCTTTCTCTTTTATTTGATCAAAAACTATGTAATAATGGCTGTGTACATTCTCGGATGTAGAGGCCGAATGTTTATCCATTATCTAAAAATGTATCTTTTGCGGGCAAACACCTCTAGATTACCTATGTTTTATTTAGCCCTACGTGGATCTTGAGACTACGGTAAAAGTGTTGTCTTGGGAAAGGCCTTAGCTCCGGTGTTACTAGGGATGAAAATGGATCAGATCGGAGCGGATAATGTCTTCCTCATATCCTAACCCATATTTTTTGGTCGGATTCGAAGCGGGGCGAATATTATACGGATTTGGATACGAATACAGATTTTTCGGATGTCGAAAGTGGTACGGATTCGAATCGGTGTCGGAGCGGAACCACACTTTTTAAAATCGAATAATATGTGCTTACATGTTGTTTTTTAAGATGAAAAACATTTCATTAACCAAAGTTATAAAGCGGCAATACAACACAAAGTAATCATCATCCATCCACCACTACGATTTAAGAGCTTATAAAAGTAATACAAGTTCTCAGTTTAAATTTAAGAATATAAAACAAGGATGTAAAAGAAATAAATAGGCATTCATTTAAAATATTCGGATTATCCTATTATAAGCGTCGGATAATTCACGTTTAATTATCGGATAATCCATATCCACCGGATTTTGTCAATTCCATATCCTACACCACATCCGCATGAAATCGGATTCGGATTATCCGTATCCGCGTGGATATTAAATTTACTTCTCCATATCCTTGAAACCCGGATTTGGAGCGGATCGGAGCAGAAGATTATCTATACCACTTTCACCCCTAGGTGTTACAGCGAATTATATGGATCAGAAAGATTAAACAGAACGTTGGTTCCAAAACGTTCATGTGGATATATGTAGAAAAAAGTATTTATAGGATGCTGAAAGGTCCAAAATAGCTAGATGAGGGGTAAATAGCCTAATTAAAAATCTACAAAATTACTTAGTCAAATACTATTAGTAAAACAAATGGCAAAGCTTTTGCACTAGCCTAATAGTATGTTGCAAGCCACTTATCCAACAATTATACCTAATATCTCTATGTCACACAATTAATTCACTTACTCTAGAGATATGAGTATGGCACAACTAATGAAGAGACTAGGAAGATTACAAAGTATAATTTACACACGATATATACTATGAGCAAGATAAAATATCTACACAAGATATATATAACAAAGGAATTGTGTAACAAATCCAATTGACTAGCTCAATGAATAAGAATGTAAAGAGCGAAGAGCTAGTAGGGAGTTTTTCACCGAGCCTTCGGAAACGCTTATGAAGAGCCAATCACCGGTAACAATCGCGAAGCTTAGAATCAATCACCAAAATATAGATGAAATCCAATCAATAAGATGATCAATCCAATACAATTATGCACATGGGAAACACTTAGGTGATTGATTCTCGAGGATAATGTCTTCCTCAATCACAATAAGCACAATACTTTTACCGGATAATGTCTTCCTCAATCACAATAAGCACAAGGGACACCAAGATTTATCTCGAGGTTCACATGCTTGCCGGCACGCTACTCCCCGTTGTGTCGACCAACATTAGGTGACTCGGTGGCTAATTGGCACCACGCCAAGCTCACAAAGAGCGCCACAAGAATCTACCACTAGCGAGGTAGCTCAATGACATAAGCAATCCACTAAGGATGTCTCTTGCCACTCTGGCGAGGTGAGGCTCCAAAACCTCTCACAATCACGAACGGTGATGGCCAAGAACAATCACCAATCTTGCAAACTTCACCTCAACGCCTCCAAGCCGTCTAGGCACCGACAAATTCCAAGAGTAACAAGAAACTCAAAGTTGATGCGAAGAACTAGTGTCACTATAATGAACTCTTTCAAATCTTAGCACTAGATCACTCAATCTCACTAGCAAATGATCAATTCAACACTAGAGATGAGTGAGAGGGTTGGCTATGCTCACAAGAATGCTTAGGGATCAAAATGTGCAAAAGAGATCTCTAGTGAGCCGGCCAAGCCACATATATAGCCCACACACAAAGGGCAACCTTTGGGCAGAAACCTGCCCTGACCGGACGCACTTCATCAGGTTGACCAGACGCTAAGCCCCAGCGTCCGGTCGTTGGGTGACAGCCACGTGTCCATCAAATATGAAGACGTATGTTAGATCCCAATGGCTATTTGAACCGCGCCTGTTAATGTTCGATCGGACGCATTGAAGAAAAACGACTGGACGCTACACCCCCAACGTCCTATCCAACACAGAGAGCTCCTAGAGAGCATTTTTATCGATCGGACACGTCCGATCAGGGACGATCGGACGCACCCATGCATCCGGTCAACACCAGACAACTAGACTTTCTTACGTCATATTGACTGGACGCATCAGCGTCGAGTCCGGTCACAAACTTCATTAGAGTCCGGTCACAACTGAGGCAAACCCTAACCTAGGGTTAGCTACTAGACGCGTCCGGTCGATACAAATCAACACCGACTTGCCTCCTTTTGACTTCTATCTTTCACCATTGCTCTCATGTGCCAACACCTAAGTGTTTCACCACTTGTGCACATGTGTTAGCATTTTACAAAGTATTTTTCAAGGGTTTTGTTAGTCACTCACTAGGTCTATAGCATCAATATGTTACAGAACTCCTAGTGGCACTTGAACATCGCATAACCCGTGAATTATATCCTCTTGATAGTACGGCTATGTATCCTAAATGTGATCACACTCACTAAGTGTCTTGATCACCAAAATAAATAGCCCTATAGGTTATACCTTTGCCTTTGGGCCTCTTTGTTTCATCTTTTTTCTTCTTCTCACAATTCACTAATGGTAGAGCACTTGATCACTTGACTTGCATGTGGCCACCACCATCCTCCATGATTGCCACCTTGCTAGCTCCACCACTTGGCTTGGTCATAATCCTTTCTCATTAGCTACACACATGCTTAGCAATAGGATTAGACCAAATGAGTTTCATCAATTAACCAAAACCAAACTAGGATTTTCAGATGCCAACAGGCAAGAGACAACATCCACACAATATACATTATTTTCAAGCTTGATTTGGCTCGTGTGTGAGGTTCAATTTTGTTTCAAACAACTATGTTTGACTCCTCTAGTGCTTACGGTTAGTTCTTTTTATAGTTATATATTTTCATCTAGTGCTTACGGTTCGGTTTGTTTTTTTTCTATATGGTTATATTTTTAGTGACACTAGAGCTGCTCTTAGTTATTGTTTGCTCTTATAAACAGCTGTTGTTCGGTAAGAGGTAAAAATATATTCCTTTTTACATGCTTTTCACTAAACTATTTTTGACACAAGCTTTTCACTTAACTATTGACATCCTAGGGGTTGTTTAAAAGAATATAGACCATGTTATTTTAGTTAACTATTGAACTTATTTACAGTTAATTTTAGTTATTTTAATATTGTTCTGTAAAAATGAATAAGCCGAAATATGGCTCAAGCGAACTGGAGTTGATGGCAATAGATCCATTGGTGCGCCTCCCTCAGTCCCTCTCCGGCTAAGGGGCACCAAACTTTCTTCAACGTGTCATAATTTAGTTAGAAACAAAACAAAAGTGAAGTTAAGGCATGGAGAGTTGTGACTAGCTGAGATCGGCAACCAAATAGAACCTAAGTTCATATCCTAAATTTTTTTTGGAAGCAAACCTTATTATGAATTTATCATTCGATCTCAAAATGCAAGCTATCCACATAACATCCTCCACTGATGTCACATCATCCTCCCTAACAGGTGCTACAAACATCTTCCACTAAATACAATGTAATTACTATCATCAATCTACATACAAAGCATGCATATTGTACTATTTGTTTGGTTGTCACATTCTCCTATCATTCGATCTAAAACAAGTGCTTTATTTGTTTTTTCAATAGCTTAACCACTTTATTTATAAGAAAATCCTACAGCAAAGCGTATGGTTTCGTCTAGTATATGATAATTATTAGAGGTAGCTAGAGCCATAGTATTGATATGTAGTTCACCGTTGACAAAAAAAATGCTGATCTCTCTAGCCTGATTGAGGGGGGAAAATCATATGAAGCTAGGGACAACACTTTTCCCCCAAATAGAAGAAAAGAGAGATGTTGAAATCCTTTATACCATCAATAGTAATTTGCAATTACCATGGAAATGCTCAATCGTATATTTAGACTGCAACATCTATATAAATTATAGCCTGGTTAATTTTTCTAAATCAAATCAAAATTTATTATTTGGATGATCAATGAGTATACTAATTTTACAAGCAGTTTGGGTCAAAACCATCGAAAAACAAGAATTGTCTCCTCTGACCCAAAAAGAAGATGACATCTATCGAGCATGACCGTGTGAGTCCCCTCTTGCTTGACTTGTTCGCTCGCTTGTGGTGGCAGTGGCAATCGCGAGCTAGGGAGGGTGAGATCCGAGAGGTGAATTCCAAGAACGCCAGGCGGGCGAATCTATTGTGGTGGCACACAATTTCTTGAGCAAATCGATTTAGGTATCATCTACTCCACCGTTGTTGGACCCCCTCCTATGTGCTTCTCTTCTTTTTTTTTCTTTTGCAGCTTTCTATCTTGTATGGCTAGCAAATTGTTGGGGAGAAGGTATAAGAACAAGAGGGATGCATATCTATTTTGACCAAATTTGGATCGATCCATGGGGTGAGAACAACTGCCGGATGATCAGTTGCCACAAGCTACGTTACCTCGATACTTCCCTGAATTGTTGTATCGGTATCACGATACGTATCTGAAAGTGCATTTGCCCCCCTATGTGAGTTTTGGTGTATTGATGACATCCAAATTAGGGACTAATGTGTTTCTATGGAGATATCTTGCAGTGATTAGTCCACGAAAGGACTAAAGTAAAAAACATAAATGGAATGATGACCCTCAATTCTTGATTACCGAAAAAGCCTTAGACTCAAAGTGAATCATCAATTTTATTTTATAATCTTTGAGTTTAGGTATGTCGCACTATCAAGAGGGATACAAATTCTTTTGGTTTGGGGAAGATAGAGTGCTCAAGCATGGTTATAAAATCAAAAGAGTGACCTTAAAGCACTTCATGAACATGGGGAATTTTTCTGTCACCTGGAGGGTCAGCAGTACTGACCTGGATCAGAACTACTGGTAGTCAGCAGTACCAGCTCTAGGTAAGCCTGGGCAAAATACCCGCTACCCATTACCCGTACCCGAATTACCCGAACCCGGATCCGAATTACCCGAACTCGAGGTACCCGATCCCAACTTCGGATACTGATTTTGATTACCCGAAATTAGTTTGGGTAATTCGGGTAATATCCCCCGGTACCCGAACTACCCGAATTACCCGAAGTTATATTTTTGTCTTTGTATTTATCATGTTTTGTTAGTTAAATCAATAAATTTATCATTTAATTAGTATACTATTCTCTCCGTTTGAACAAGTGATTGTAATATGTTATTGTTTGTAAATTAATGTTAGAATTCTATACAAGATGTTGCTGAAATTATGTATGAATTTCTACTAAAATTTTGTATAATTTGCTCTTTTTATGAATTCGGGTAAATCGGGTAATACCCGAACCCGAACCCGAATTATCGGGTACCCGAAGTTGCGGGTAGTGTTTTTTCAGGACTAAATTCGGGTAACAATTTTCATTACCTGAACTTTGAATTACCCGAATTACCCGACCCGAAAAAAACGGGTAACCCGAACGCCCAGGCTTAGCTCTAGGCCAGTACTACCAACCTCCCCCTGCTAACTTGCGCTCAGCCCAGGTCAGCAGTACCGACTCAGGTCAGCACTGCTGACCAGTGTTCTCTCAGCAGCCTTCCTCAGCCCGTGAACAATACTTTTAGTGTAAGTCAGCACTTCTGGGTTTCAGGTCAGCACTTCTGACTTTGGTCTGAACGGTCAGATTTGCTCTTGACTATAAATACCCCATCTCTCTATCTCTCTCTTCTAAAGTAACACACTCATTTATTTCATGCCTTCTTCGACCTGACCACCTCCCAAACCCTAAAAGCACTCTCCTCCTCTCCTCTTTGCTCCCAACCTCGATTCCCCTAAAGATTTGAGTGGAGAGTGAGTGGATCGAGTGAGAAAATCACTTTCCCAAGCTTGAGCACTTGATTTCTTCGTCAAGCCGGTTGGAATTGTGTCTATTACTCTTGGGTTCTTGGAACCCTAGCCGGCTAAGCGTTGTCCAAGAGCCTCCATCTTGTGGAAGAGCCTTGGAAAGTTTATGTTACCCTTGATTTCTTAGTGAAGAGCTCAAGTGACCTTTGTGGTAATCTTGAGTGAGGAAAGGATTTGGAAGAGACTCCGGCCTTTGTGGTCACCTCAACAACGAGGACGTATGAGTTCCTTTGTGGGGCTGCCGAACCTCGGGATAAATCCTTTGTCTCATGTGCTTGTTATTGCTGTTGTGATTCACTTGATTATTACTTGCATATTCGTTGTCTCTTTCTCTCTTAAGCTCATTTCTAGGGTTTGGACCCGATCTACGATTTGGTGGCTTCCCAAGGCCAAGGAAGTGTTCCTACATCTTCTCCTTACCACTAGAAAGTTGGGTTGTAAGTTATTGATCTCGCAAAGTTCATTTAAGCACTTGTAGTTCATCTCTCGTAGGAAGTCAGAACTGCTGACAGTTTGCGTTGGAACTTCTGACTAGTCGGAGGTTCTGACCCAAACTGTCGGTAGTGATGACAACTGCTGACAAGTGACTTTGAGTTTTGTATAGAATTTTATCAATACGCTTATTCACCCCCTCTAGGCATTGTATATATTCTTTTAGTATCTGATATGACGATACATCGATACGCCGTCGATACGGTATCAGAGAAGTATCAGGGAAAATAAGCAATAAAAATAAATGAATTAAATCTCAATACTTAGTCGATACTTAACCGATACTTGACTGATACTTCTTGGCACATAACCTCTCAAATTGAAGTCCATAATCTCAATAACCCATACTAGAAGCTTATTGTCGGTGTTTCGACCCCGGGGGTATGACACCAACTAGTAAAAATGATCGCGTGCTCTCTTCCTGGATGGTGATGCAAGATGACACAAGGATTTATCCTGGTTCGGGCAAAGAAGGTCCTACGTCCAGCGGGGAGAGGAGGTTCTTGTATTACTTGCACCTAAGTGCTTGTACAGGGGCAATACAAGCTCAATGAGCGTGGACCGGAGTCCGGACTCGTGTGTATGTGTGTGTGTCTCTCTAGACCTGTGTGAGCGTGGATTCGCATGAAACCATGTGTGTGGCCGCTTAAGCCTGTGTGGACCTGTCTCGCCCTGCGCGTGAAGGGCCCTGGTGTCCTCTTTTATAGAACAAGAGGAGGCCAGGGTTACACAGGAGTCGGGATGTACAACGCCCAATACGGCGGAGAGTAGGAATGCTGTCTTGTCGAGGTCACTGGAGTTGACGTGGGGGTTGCTGTTGAGGCGTCCTTGAAGCGTGGCTTCCATCCCAGGCGTGGACGTGGAGGCGTGGCGACGTGGAGGCCGTACAGCGCCCATTCCGGTACGTACAAGTCATGGCAGGGTCCCTCCGGGTCTTGGGGTACCTGTCCTCCAATGGCATGAAAGCTGTTAGGGCTCGAGGGGCGCCGGGCCGGCCTCGAGGTGGCGCCTACGGGGGGCTCGAGTCCCCGCAGGTATGGGCAAGTCCCGGAAAGCCCGGTCGTACAGCGGGAATCCGGGCCTCGAGATGTGGCTCGGATGTGCAACAGCGCAGAGCATGGCCCAATAGTGGTGTACTTGTGCCTTTTGCCCATGCTTGTGGTGAAAACGAGATTTGACTCTGCCCTGGTTCACTGTGGCACACGTCGGGTTCCAGGGGACATGACCGGAGTAGGTGAACGCATTAAATGCGTAGTGTGGGATTGGCATCCGATGTCTGTGCCGCTCGAGGGAGGCGTGATGTGTCTCGAGGGATGGTTTACCATGATAGAGAGGCTCGAGGTTCCCACGTGGGGTCCCGAGGAGCGGTGCACGGCTATAGTGGGCTCGAGGCCTACGTGCCGGGGTTCGAGGGGTAGGCTACCATGATGCGGACAGTAAGGCTTTGGCGGGCCCGGGCTCCCCAATGATGGGCCGGTGTTGTAGGCCTCGAGGGGTTGGCTTTTTAGAATGTTAGACTTGCTAGGTTTGTTATTAATTGGTGTTCTAGGTTTAACCTATTTGTTTTGCGTTGATTAGGGGTACCCTTTTGGTGTTCCCCGACAATTATTTACACAACCCTTGAATCCCAATAATCACATATTTGCAACTCATTTCAACTGTTGATTGTTCTACTGGAGTGAAATTGCTCTCACATATATTCTGTTTTTTGTGTATATTTATATACTTGGCGTAGGTGCAACGTAGGCCACAAGTGTCTTGCCCTGCTTTGCCTGTTGGGGACAGAACATTCTTCCCTCCGTTTGCTGATGATCGTATGTTCTGCTATGTAATTCTTCAATTTTTCAGTCCCAAACTTCGAGATCCAATTTCAATTCCAAGCTCCAAGTTGATGTTAAAGTAGGTTGCGCGCTCTCTTTCTCGAATATTTTGATGATAGTTTCAGAATACCTGCAAGCATTTCAATATATACCCAAACAGCTTTTTCTAGGGGTGTAAAAATCACATTAGTATTTCAAGGGTTTACTTGCGCACAACAAATTACAGTTGTATTGCATTTGCTGGTGCATAAACAGGGCCTAAGGGTTTTACATAACATGGAAAAAAAAAGGGTGATCAGAGAGGGGTTTGGAAATGAAACAAACGCTCCTGGTTAGGTGATTTAGCAAGTTCACCCTACCCAATTCATTTCCTCCAATTGCCTAAGAGACACAGCACTCCATCTCTCGATTCCTTCTCGAAGTTGTGCGTAGACTACTCGCTTCACGGAGTCTAAGCAGACATTTACAGTGCCAAACTCATACACTGGCATGCCATTGTAGAACCTGCCAGCTCTAGGCACAAACAGCAAACCTTTCTCCACAGCGTATGCCTGGATACACTCCTTGAAGCTCAGATCTGGCTCGGCTGCTCCTCGTACTGCCTCCCAAGAAGCCAACTCTGATGCTTTCTCTGCTGCATCAGCTTCAAGTTTCTCTGCACCACTACCTCTCAAGTACGCCACGTTCTCCCCAGTTCCAGGCAGCACGATTTCAAGTCCTTCCGCGGCTCGGTCCATCATGTCCAGGCCGAGTGCTAAGAGCACCCGTATGCGCGCGTCAGCAAGCAATTCAGGTGGGAAGACGTCCTTCCAGCCCTTGTACCAACCAACGACCTCGTTGAAATCAGTATCTGGGGAACGCAACCAGTTGTATAGGGTCTGATGCCACCTGCCGAAGAAATCAGCTTCCAGCAAATGCACCATGCAGCGCACCGGGATCGTAGAAGCCCAGAGCATCACCGACCTGAACCGATCGAGCTCCTGGTCCGCTCGGTTGATCTGAAACTCTTGCAGCGTCATCTTCAGTTTCGGGACGATACAACGCGCAGCCAGGTCTTCCCAGACTGCAGAGTCGAACACGTTTCTCCACGGAGACAGCAGAGCGTGAGCCGATGTGCCGTGCGCATGCCATACGCGGAGGACGCTGCCCAGCTTGCGCCGGATGGAATGGCACAGGGTCTCTGTGCTGCTGCTTTGCTCTAGCATCGGCAACCACGGGTGCACCCACACATGGATCGGCGGCACCTGCCCCCCGCGTGGATCCCACGACTCCACGGCAGCCGAGAGCTTCGGCATGACCACAGCTTCCAGCATGAACTGAAGCACGACAGGGGGCAGCACCTGCTCCCACGCCTTCAGAAAACCGAGCATTGGCTCCGGAACCCTTGCGTCCCACGAATTGGTTCCTGAAATTCGCACAGGTGGCACGATCACCTCGCACACGAGCTGCGCGTACGGCGCCTCGCCGTGCGAGAAGTCATATGGCTGGCGTTGGTCGTCTCCCTCCAGCAGATCCTTCCATGCCGACATGAGCTCCAGGCCAACCGACGGGTCCACGAGCGGCTGCCAGCCCTGGAAGAACCGGGCCAGCAGCGGATGCGCGAGCTGGCAAGCGACCCATGCCACGCCGCACGCCCTGAACTCCTCCTCGAAGCGTGCCTTCAGGTCACTGAACGTCAGAAGCAGTCCGTCCAGGGTGAGCACGCCGGCCGAATCGTCCATCCGGACCTGCTCCAGCGCCCCTGCGATCGCCTCCATGGCCTGCAGCTGCCGTTTCTGCGCCGCCTCCTGCTTCGACAGCTTCAGCTCCTCCCGCGCCAGGCTGGCCGCCCTGTCGTGCTCCCGCCGCAGCTGGCCGTCCAGCCTCACGACGTCAGCCTTCGTGTCGTCGACGAGTAGCCGCACGTTGTGCTGTAGCTCCGGCATCGGAGCGTCGTCGTCGTCAGCCTGCATCTCCTGCTGCCCCGCCTGCTCGTCGTTGAGCCCCCTCATCAGGTCCGTCAGCACGCGCTCCTGCCGCCCTCGCCTGTCGATCACCTTCTGGACGACGGCGGGGTGGTGGTGCTGCCCCTCGGCCTCCTCCTCCTCCAGCACCTGCCCGGCACGCGTTGCCGGCGACAACGCATTCTTCGTCGAGACGGGAGCTTTCCTAGCCCTCGCCTTCTTCGACCACCGTGGCGGCCGCTCCGTGGTTGAAGTCGGGGGCGGCAGGTTCTCCTGCTTGGCCGAGGCCGACCCAGGCATGGGTTTCTCGTCGTAGCCAAGGCCGGCGTTCTTGTGTCGCTCGGTGACTGCCACCGGTTCAGTAATCCCCTGCCCGTCCTTGCCGAGGCCCATGCCGTCAACGTACCTCATGATGCGCATCATCTCGATAACCTTGGCGTTGGACCGCACGCTCCCCGGGGCCGGCGGCGGCGGCGGCGCCGGCTTCACCGACGCCTGGGTCAGGCGCGCGACCGCGCCGCGCTCCCGCTCCTTTTTGTCCCGCCTTGCGCGGGCGCCCTGCCTGATCTTCCCAAACATCGTGGGGAGCGGCTCGATGCCCACCTCCTCCGCCCCCGCCCCCGCCTTCGCCTCATCCTCCTTGGCGGTGGCGTTCACAGGGCCGGGCCCTGGACTCCGGGATGGCATGACGGAGCCGGAGGAGACGAACTGGACCGGCTTGGAGAGACCGGGGTCCGCGGAGGCGTCCCTGCGCCGCTTGCGGCGGTGGGACCCATTGTTGTCGTCGGAGTCGTAATCGGTGTCGCATTCGGCCAAGATCCCGTAGAGGGCGTCGTGGCGGGTCCGGCGCGCTCGCTCGCGGCCGCTCTCGAAGCCGCCTTCCATGCCGCCTCTCCCCGCCCCGCTAGCTCTCCGCTAGGTCTAGGGCCTCGACTCCGATCGGGGAGGAAGCATAGCGAGAGGACCCAAGAGCATCATAGGTTCGTAGTAAAAATATTTGAGAGTTCGGAAGATCGGGGAAGTTTCCTACACGCGTCATTCAACCTGAACGCGATTTCCCTTGAGCCCGAGTCGGTTGCTAGCACCAGAGCACGTTCCTTCGGTCGTCCTTCCGGGCCGGAGAGTCGGTTCATCGTGCATTGGGCCCTTTTTTATTTTATTTTTCTCAATAACTTTTAGTCGGTTCATCGTGCATTTGATCTTTTATTACTAGTTGATGAGTTAAAAATTAATTTAAATTAACTATGGTTGGCTAGTTATTTAGCTGACAACTTATTTTTTTAAAAAATACGTCATCTAAGCTATTAGCTATTCTGTTCGGATGCACCCCGTAGCTAATTTAGACTAGTTTTTAGCTAGCTAGTAATTACCCATTGGATTTAAACAGGTCTTTAGTCGGTTCTATGTGTTGCTTCAGAAATGATTCTCTCACAACGAATCATCCGGATCCATCGCATCTTTTGCTCTTGGTGATGTCAAATGTACCTATAGCTGCACGTGAATCGTCACATATTGAGCACAACCAAATGGAAGGTACGGCGTCAAATTCTCCATGTACAGAGCTGCTGATGGCTCAGCTACTGATTATGCTAGCAGATCAAACGCATGTAACATATTTTATTGGCCGAAGGGATCACATCAGAGGATCCTGGAAGGCCCACGCCCGGGTAATCATGCGTGCTAAAACAAGAAAAAAAAAAAGAAAAGCGCGCGTTCAGCGAATCTCTCTTAACGACGCTGACTCGTGGTATCAGGGGGTGTTTGGGACAACTCCACCAGCTCCAGATCCACGAAATTCAGATTCAATTTCATTTTTTTTAGCCAAACACTCATAACTCCACCAACTCCCTAATAAATCAACTCCAGCAATTTGGTGGATCTAACCCCAGATTCACCAAATTAGTGGATCACCTCAAGGGGTGCTCCACCAGATCCAGACTTGATGGAGTTGGGAAAAATTACCCACCATGCCACCGATTACACAAAGAAAACGGTTCATTCTGTTTTTTCATTTCTTCTCGGTCGCACGAGCAACGCCTTCGACGCCATGGCCGCGCCCAACGTCCACCATCAGAGCCTCGCCTACAGCCGCCGTGCTCGCCGGAGACCCGCCTGCGCTCGCCAGAGACCTGCTCGCGCTCGCCGGAGAGCCGCCCGCGCTCGCCGGAGATCCGCCCGCAGACCCACCCGCGCTCGCCGGAGATCCGCCCGCAGACCCACCTGCGCTCGCTGGAGTTCCGTTCGCGGCCGCCGCGCTTGCTGGACCCACCGACGGTCGCTGTTCTCACCGGAGAGCTCGCCTGTACAACCACGGGCTCCCTTGGCGTCGCGCACGAGGAAGTTCACGGCCTTCCGGCCCTGGTAGCGAGCCAGAGTGCCAGACACTAGACAGAACATGAGAGAACAATAGTCACACGACACGACCCCCCACGGCCGCAATCTGTGCGATGGGGTGGAAGAGAAGGAAAATTATGAAGACGGCAGGTCGCCATGTGAATAACGAGCGAGCCCGTCTCCGATCCATGGCCAGACGGTGAGCCTTGAATCTTGATGGAGGTGCCATCGACTCACCAGCAACGAGCCATGGAGGCTTTTTTCTGAGTCGGTTTGTTGCATTGCTTGCTCGCTCGCTCAACTGACCTCACTCACCTCACATGTCTGGCTGGGTAAATCGTTGCCGTGCGTTGCAAGAGTTACCCAATGCAATGCATGCGTTCACACGCCTCCGCGGCGCGTCGGTCCAAGCAAGCATCATGGACGCCAGGAAAAAGGAGGAGCTTGCGGCGCACGCGTCCGGCACTCCGGCGTATGTACGTACCAGTACTACGGTACGTACCAACGTTACTGATGTACTGTACGTCCGTCGTCCTCGCACGCCCGACCTTGTTTTTTTTAATTTAGCCCCGGGGATCGGATATACTCCGTATGATGCATCTTTGCTTAACCCACTGGTGAACAAGGCGCAGAAGAAACTTAATTAACGACGACGACGACTGATGGCTTGTTTTTTGCCCTGATTGGTTTCTTTATTACAGTAAGTATCGGTCAAAGGAACAAAGACGCTGCGGCGTGCACTAGTTTAATGGGGCACGGTGATCTTGTGAGAGTGAAGCGTCTCGTTCGCGAGCGTTCGATCGATCCGCGACAACGACGGGGCAACGTAAAGATCAGCGGCTTGGGCGTAGCATGATTGTGCGGCAAGGGAGTCTGGTGACTGCTGTGGTGTGGCAGAGAGACAGAGAGAGGGAGGCAGCCTGACGGAACCGGAACGAACCCAACGGAACTACGGAAGGGAGGGAGGGCAAGGGAGAATAGTGTGGGAGGCTTTACCCAAGTGTAAAGCAAGCCAAAGGCGAGCTCCGCGGGCTACTTCATCGGCGGGTACGTTGCTCATATACACAGCACCACTGCACTGACCATGACCAGTGACCGCACCACACCACACCACACCACCTGCCCTGCGGCCTGCCCTTCTGACCTTCTCCCTACTCCCTCTGCAGCAGCAGCAGCTCTTGTTCTTCACGTGCTCGTCTTCACGACCAACCCCAACCCACACGGTTTGGCTAATTGTCTCTGCTGCTATAGATATGAGATGCAGGAGGCGGCCAAGGCTCGGCATGGGGTGGCTCCGCTCCGTGCTCTCCCCGCTCAGGAAGCTCTGGTGCCGCGTCAACGCGGTGCAGCAGCGCAAGAGTACGTTGCCCTGCCCTGCCCTGCCCATCGCACGCTCTCTTCTGCATTTCTGCTCTGCTCCTCCGGTTCTCTGGATTCTTCTGAATGCCTGAATGGAGAAATCCTTGTCGTTGCTGTTGCTGCTCTATGCTGTGCAGAGAGAGGGATCTACATCCTGTACGACGACGTCAAGTCGTGCCAATGCGAGGACGTGCACGTGCTGTGGTCGATCCTCGTCGAGTCCCACGGCCTGCCGCCGCCGACCCCGATTCTGACGCCGACGCCGCCGGTGCTTAGCGGAGGCCTGAAGCGATGAGGGGGGGGGGGGGGGGGGCGGCGGGGTGCTCTACGGCTCCTCCACTGCACTGCAGTCTGCACTGCACCCCTGAATAAGCGAGAGGTCCCCTCGACATGGCTGGCTATGGGAGGTGAATTGAAGTAATAGTAGTGATTCTGAATTCTGATGTACTCCGTACATAGGGATCAACCGATATGTGTGTGTCGCCGATGTGCTGCTCTGCTGTCGGCTGTCGGCTGTCGGCCTGGATTGGCGCCTCTGTTGGAGGCTGCCGAGACGAGGAGTGGCAGCTGCTGCGCGTGTCCCTTGATGAGTGTGGTGATGAGCTTCCTGGAGCTGGAGCGCACCCCTCGTTCGTTTGACTTCTAGTTTATCTCTATTGGAATTTGGAAGTGTAGTAGCAGGAACAAAAGTGAATCCTCGACGGTTTTCTTAATCTGGTATCTTCGCTTATGTATTCACTTTGCGGTAGCTGTCGTTTGTCTTATCAGCCGTATTTATCAGCCGTACTTTGGATTATTCTCTCTCACAGAACACGATTGAAACAGCTGAAATCAGCCGTGAAAACGATCAACCCGACGGAGCCATAATGCTTCTGCCTGCAACCTCATTGTACGGACTGCAGTCTGCAGTGTAGTTCAGGTTCAGGAAGAAGATGCTTGCTTGTTCAGACAACCATCATAATTTGCTTGCTTCTTTTTTACCCTGAAAGTGGAACTGTGGAAGGTTGCTCTACTATATTGAGGCCTTGTTCAGTTCGCGAAAAATGTGGCGAAATGTTACTGTAGCACTTTCGTTGTTATTTGACAAACTTTGTTCAAACATGACCTAACTAGACTCAAAAGATTCGTCTCGACATGAGCAGACCAAAAGTACAATTAGTTATTTCTTTTACCTATATTTAATGCTTCATGCATGCGTCTAAAATAAGTACTGCGCAAAATATTTGGGGAGATTTTGGAATCTGAACGTGGCCTGAACTTGCTTTGGGCTGGCCTCAGGAGGAAAAAAATAGGCTCTGCACTCCACGTATTAGGCCGCGTCAAGGCCCAGTTATGCAAACTAGGACGAGAGCCAGCCAGCCAGCGAGTCAGGAAGAAGCCCAGTAGAGGTAGAGAAGTCTAATAGCAAATGATGATCGTAGGAACGAATTCGAGCCATGGACTCTCCTCATATATACAGGCCGAAAAACTGGAGATTTCTGGCCCCAGTAGATGATAGGAAAAGCGGCCACTGTTAGATGCATGTATGAAACATTAGATGTATGTAAATATTAAGATGGATTTTTTGAGTCTAGTTAGTCTAACAAAGTTTATCAAATAACAACGAAAGTGTTACAGTAACTTTTCACCAAATTTTTTGCGAACTAAACATGGCCTAACCACGAGCGTGAAATCTACTACGACCACTCTCAGTGGGAGTTTTATAGAGTTTCATAGACATTTAATAGAGCTTTTTACCTACGTGCCATTATAAAAGATCCAAATGATCTATGTACCACTGCAATTTTAAAAACTTCCTCAGTACCCTTCTCTGAAGTTTCTTTTACCTGTGTGCCACTTCCGTTAATTTTGTCTATAACGGCAGCTAACTGTCAGTGGAAAAGACGCTTCTACCCTTAGTTGTAGAATGCATCAAAATTTTCATTCTTTCTTCTGATACCACTATAAAAAAAATCACTATAACAGCTTGTATGTGTGCATGTGAATTTTTTAATAAATATAATAAGTTTAAAAATCACTATAACCCGCAGTGCTGCTGCAGACGCCACGCGCCGGACCGGCCCTCCATCGCCGACCGACGAGGGGATCGAAGAAGCAGGGTTGGGTTTTCAATCTGTGTGGGTGGCTTGCGCGATCTGCCTGCCTGGACGATCGATGTCAGACAGTGGACGGCATCGGCGGCCCGATTGATGACGCGACAACAGTACATGCACGCACTTGACCAATCGTGTAACCGTACATGTTTCTAGTTCCAGCACGAGAGAAGTAACGAACAAACGATATATTTAACTCTTAATTTAATTTGTTATATTTATTAAAAAAAATACATGCACACATACAAGCTGTTATAGTAATTTTTTTATAGTGGTACAGAGAAAAAAATGAAATTATAGTGGCATCAGTAGAAAGAATGAAAATTTTGATGCATTCTACAACTAAGGGCAGAAGCGTCTTTTCCACTGACCGTTAACTGCCGTTACAGGCAAAATCAACGGAAGTGGCACACGGGTAAAAGAAACTTCGGACAAGGGTACTAAGGAAGTTTTTAAAATTCCAATGATACACGGGTCATTTGGATCTTTTATAATGGCACGTAGATAAAAAGCTCCATTTAATACGCTGATACGGTGCTATATTAACGAAGAGAGACATGCTATAGATATGGGCCGGCGGGAGAGGCCGTCCGGCTGGCAGGGAGGATGTCCGGCTGTCGCATAGCTGGCCTCGGTTCTGTGCGGTCAGGTGGACGCTTTGCCCTTGTTTTGGTTGTTTCTGCCTGGGTTCTATCATGAGGTGTGAGTGTGACTCGTGAGGGTTGGCGCCGGCGCCGGTTGGCGCTGTCGACGAAATATGGTCGATAGCCCACCTAGGGGTATGCCCAAGGTGGTAGATTAGCGGGGAAGGCGCGTGGAACGACGATCCGAACGTGACACAGGAACGAATCTAGATGAACACCAGGGTTTATCCAGGTTTGGGCCGCCGAGTTCAGCGTAATACCCTACGTCCTGCGTCGAGTTGTCTACTCTGTATATTGATGAACGTATTTTTGAGAGGGGGTCCCTGCTCGCCTTATATATCCGTGGGGAGCAGGGTTACAGATCCTAGTAGATCGCATCTAACAATAGAATAAGGAAACCTAGTCGATTACAATCTCGTATCATAGGGGACACGATATTTTTCCTAACCGACTACGCTTCCTTGCCTGAGAAGGCTCCCGTGCCATCATCCGACCAGCTGGGCCGTTTGCCCGACCAGCTGGGCTTTATCGACACGATCCTTCGCAGTGAGTTGGGCCAGCCTTCATGAAGCAGCCCAAGTCTAGCCGTGAGGGTACCTGGGTTTATACCCCCACAGCTAGTCCCCGAGCACATTGAATCTTGAAGTGGTTTAAAAAAGATCTTGACAACATCTCCGAGCAGCTTCATCTATACTTCAAAACCTGATCTCCGATCAAGTTATATTCTATTGACTACTATACCATGAACCCAAAAGATGCGATGTGCTCTTAAAAAGAAAAAATGACTTCTGGAAATATGGTGAAGTGTGCCCACTTTATGGCTACATAACAGCAACAACTGTCCAGTCTCTAGATCGACCATGCTGAAGTTTATCTGCATACTCACCGACCAGGTGAAGTGTGCCCACTTAGTCCCCGAGCTTGGCAATAGATGACTCGGTCATGTGATGCCAAGGTCAGAAAAAACAAGAAAAAATATACATGCGCGACCAAGCGCCATGTATACACGGTAGTCCCCTAGCTTGGCAATAGATGACTCGGTCATGTGATGCCAAGGTCAGAAAAAACAAGAAAAAAAAATATACATGTGCGACCAAGCGCCATGTATACACGGTAGTCCCCGAGCTTGGCAATAGATGACTCGGTCATGTGATGCCAAGGTCAGAAAAAACAAGAAAAAAAAATATACATGCGCGACCAAGCGCCATGTATACACGGTAGTCCCCGAGCTTGGCAATAGATGACTCAGTCATGTGATGCCAAGGTCATGAAATAAACTGTAGATCCGTGACAGAATAACCACACCATATGCAGACAAGAGCATCAACTTTCTACTGCTATGCTTTTCTTTAAAGTGTACCTTTCCTGGCCTTTCTTCAAATTTCTTCGTGCGCCATCACATTCAGTAGCCTTTACTCTGTTGAACCCGTGACATAATATGGTCTGCCTTATTGATGGTCATGGCCCACGAGCTTGTACGACTCGACTATGACTTTTGTTGTTTTCCGCAACTGTAAGTTTTGTCGTTGTCCTCGTGAAGCACGTATGAGAATCAAATCCCTCACCAATAGCAGACTTCACATGTGACACAGTACATAGGTTGAATTATTGAGACCCCAGTCACTTTTATTCATAGACAATGTCTATGGACCAAGAAGGAACCGCCTATAAATACACTGCCTGAAGAACAGAGAACTCACGCCTTCTTTAGCATATGACTTTCCTTAGTCCGATTATAATACCTTTGGTAGAGATGGCCAAATCCCCGAGTATCTTGCTTTTATAAGATAAATAAGGTGTCTAGAAGAACTCTTGTGAATGGATCATCCGTTAGGATGGTTTCTAAGTAGTCGGTAGCAGAGGGATACAGAGGTGCGCCTAGAAGAACTCTTGTGACTACCACTCGTAGATAACCTCGGAGTCATAGGTTGTCAAAAGGGCGGCGAGGGTGATGGTCTTGCCCGGAGTTCCTTGAGCATTGGGGCGGTGCCTGAGACCCGCCTTGGGGCGAACTGAAAAGGCTCATGTGTCTACCCAAGATTCTGTATCTGCTTTGCTGCGTCTCACTGTACCCAGTTCTTGGTGCATTATGCGTCAAGATTCTGTACCTTGATTGTACTAGAGTAACGTTTTACATCCTGAATGTACTTGTACTGGTAATTGCTGTATGTCAAGATGTTTCCATATATCTATGTTGTAATTTTTGTAACTGGTAGTTTGAACAGACTTCTGCTTTGTTGAGGATGTTGGCGAAGAAACCGACCAGTCCCCAGTATGACTGGTGGAGCTGGTCATGGAGCTAACGCAGCTCTGCCACGTGTGTGCCTGTAACTGGTCATCTGACCAGTCCCCAGCTTTGCTGAGAAGGCTGGCGAAGAAGCCGACCAGTCCCCAGTATGACTGGTGGAGCTGGTCATGGAGCCAACGCAGCTCTGCCACGTGTGTGCCTGTAACTGGTCATCTGACCAGTCCCCAGCTTTGCTGAGAAGGCTGGCGAAGAAGCCGACCAGTCCCTAGTATGACTGGTGGAGCTGGTCATGGAGCCAACGCAGCTCTGCCATGTGTGTGCCTATAAACTGGTCATCTGACCAGTCCCCAGCTTTGCTGAGAAGGCTGGCGAAGAAGCCGACCAGTCCCCAGTATGACTGGTGGAGCTGGTCGTGGAGCCAACGCAGCTCTGCCACGTGTGTGCCTGTAACTGGTCATCTGACCAGTCCCCAGCTTTGCTGAGAAGGCTGACGAAGAAGCCGACCAGTCCCCAGTATGACTGGTGGAGCTGGTCGTGGAGCCAACGCAGCTCTGCCACGTGTGTGCCTGTAACTGGTCATCTAACCAGTCCCCAGCTTTGCTGAGAAGGCTGGCGATTATTAATAAAATTGATAAATTTTGTTGGTTCGTAGAAGGCTCAACTATTGGGCCGGTAAAATGGGTCGTAGTGATTGTTGTGGTATGAAAAGCCTTTTTTGCGGCGGACGAAATTTCCGAAGGGTCGCGCACTAGGTTATAAAGATAAGCGCCGCATAGTCAAAACTTACCCTGACCGTTGCCATTCCCCATTTCCTTTCCTTCCGCCGAACCTTGCACTATAGCCCTAGATCCAGAAACGCAGAGTCGGCGGCGAAGCTTGCATTTTTCCGGCGAAAGCCGATGGCGCGGAGGACGAGAAAGACTGCGGCGGCGACGGCTGTGAAATTGGATCAAGAATGGGTTCCGTCCAGGAGTACAAAGGAGAGTATCGGCCGTCTTGCCACCGGTGGACTGCTGCCGGACAAGGTGACCGGCGGTTGGAGAGCGCCGACTGGTGAGACTTATCATCAACCCAATGCTGATGAGATAGTTGTCTTCGAGGATTATTTTATTAGAGGATTTGGTCTGCCATGCCATGCTTTCCTCCGTGGTCTGCTTGAATTTTGGGGGATTGGACTTTGCAATCTCGGGCCAAACTCCATCTTGTCTGTGGCCATTTTCATCCACCTATGTGAGGCGTTTCTTGGGATACAGCCGCATTTCAATTTGTTTCGCTATTTCTTTCAACTGAAGAAGAATAGCCGCGGTTCACGCATTGCGGGTAGCGCATACATCCTGCTGCGCGAGGGGATGGCGTCCGAGTACATCAGCGTTCCTTTGCAGAGTAATGTGAGCGGCTGGCAAGAGAAATGGTTCTACATGACGCAATGCCAGACTCCCGCTCTAAGCTGTGACGTGGGGAAGGTGGTTGATTCTAGTTGGACCTGGTCGTCTAAGCCTTCGTCAAGTGACATGGAGCAGGTCCAGGAGCTGCTTAGTTTATTGAGGGAGATAACTTCTGATGGAATCCAGATTACTGCCAACTTTATGCACCGTCGGATACAGCCGTGCAAGGAGAGGGTGCATCCTGGCTTTGAGTATGCTGGTCGGTCTGACGCTACCCGTGAGCGCGCCGAAGACTTGGAGTCTAAGGAGCTGGAAAGGCGTGTTCACGTGGTGCTCCAATTCTCTGATTGGAAAGCGCCGAAGAAGATTACGCAACCATTCAGCCTGGCGCGGCCTGTTACAGATGTGAGTTGTCTCTTAATTTGTTTTGCTGATTGTGTGTTGTTGTGGTGGTGGTGATGCTGGTCTGGGTTGTTTTGTAGGATCGCTCTAGTGTGTATGTCTCAAACGTGTCGTCGACCGAGTGGCCGGAAGGTGTGGATAAGGGGTCTCCGACCAGCCGTCCCCCACACTCTCAAGCTGATGAAGTAGCCACTGAAAAAACGAGAAAGGATAAGGGAGTTGTGGACGCGATGGACCCATCAGCTGCGAGGGCTGCGGGTAAGCGCGTGGCTTCTGGTCGGAGGGCGGCCATGAGGTCGTCGGCGCGGGCTGAAGGCCCTTTGGAGATTCCGGGCGGAGCGGCTCCCAATGCCTCCGGGTCCATTCGTGACTGGGATGATGATGACGACGATGAAGAGCCGCCGGTGCCTAAACGCGTACGGGTCGAGGAGCCGACCGGGACCGTTCAGACCTCGCAAAAGCCCAAGGGGCTAAAGCTGAAGGGTGGTCTGCGGGTCAGCGACCTATAAGTATTCGGCTGCCTTTGTCACAATTTTATGGCTACCACCATGTTCTTGACTTCCTTTGTTTTTTTCCTTGTTAGCGATCCCGTGCCAGAGGTTGAGGCTGTAGAAGAGGACAGGGCCCCCGAACCGACCAGTGCCCCAGATACGGAGTCCGAGCAGCTACGGGAGGAACCGCCCGTGGATGGGGCGCCGGATGGAGGAGCTGATGAGCAGCCGACACCAGCGGGCGCTCAGGAGACCAGGTCAGGTAACAGGAGGTCCCCCGACCTGGGGTCGCTGGGTGGTCGTGAGCCATCTGACTTAGCCCAAGCGCCCTCGGATGCACCGCATCCTCCTCCGGAGGTAAACACGCGTGGCATAGTTGGGCGTGCTACAGATCCCGTGGGGGCTGAAGAAGTGCCTGTGGCGCCCGAAGATGATGTCGTGGAGATTCCTCGTCCACCTAGATCTCCGGAGCGGATAATCAGAGTGGCACGTCAGCGAGCTGGTGAGTAGGTGTTCCATGAGGAAAACACCGACAACCGTCCGATGAAGAACTTTGACTGGATGCTTAGTCAACTTCATAAATATGCACAGGTAATTCTCCATAATATGTGACGCTTGTGAAGACGATTCGCGTGAATTTAAATGTCGAGTATTTATGTTGTCTTGCAGGGGTTATCGGATTTGTCGGAGGAGCGCCGTAAATGCTTTGAGTCCATCGGCCCTTTGCTCGATGCCAAGGAAAAACTTGAGGAAGCATGCACGCGATACCGGGCGGACCTTGATAGTGCTCGGCAAACTGAGGTCGAGCTGCGTGAAGCTGCAGAGAGGCAGGCGTCTGAGATCGCGCGGCTTCGTCGTGAAAATGAGGGTGAGAACCATAAAACCCCCCCTTCTTTTTTTGAATGACTTGTGCTTGACTGTTTGACAAACTTTGTTGGAACAGAGCTTGCCTCGCAGGTCGCTGTGGAGAAGCTCAAGGTGCTGGATGGCGAGGCTGTGGCTGCCAGGGAGAAGACGCGAGCGGATGAATTGGAGAAGGAGCTTGAAGGTTACCGTTGAATCCTTTTTGGTTCAGTGCGTATTGCCTTCGGGGTATTTGTGACCTGTTATTGTTGGTTTGTTGTAGAGCGATGCCGTTCTTGGCAAAACCAAATTGCAATGGTTTGTCGAGACTTGAAGACCTGGGAGGGGCGATGCCACGCCATGGTGTGAGGGATCACTCCGGTTCTGAATGCTATATATGGGGCTGGAGGCCTCCTGCCCCGACCAGACGGTATGCTGGAATAGTGTGCTGGGTCATGGGCAGCCATGAAGAAATTTGTGGCTGATGCTGGCGAGCAGGTTGCTGCCTATGTCCTGGCTGTCGTGCGAGCCCATTATCCAGGGATTGACATGAAGAGATTGGACAGTGGCTTTCCCCGGAATACTTCGGAAGCCCAGGCGTCTGAGCTGAATGAAGAATCCCGGGAGACGGCCGTTACTCTTGTTAAGGACCTGGACCTGTTCGAGGAGCCTGGGGAGCCCAGCGCTCCATAGAACCATGAATGTATTAGATTAGTTTTTGTAAACAATCAATCATTACGGATGTAACTTGGTATGTTTGAACTTTATTTTGTTTGCCGAGTTGGCGCGTGACGGAAGAACAAGAAAACTTAGGGCAAAAAGACGATGATGCTTATTCATAATATGTTATGAAAGTACAGAGGTGAGTACATATCTTTTAATCCCCATGTAGCTATGCGTAGAAACGCCGGAGCTGGTCGATATGCCAAGAGTTTGGGACGTCTGTCCCGTTTAGGTCAATTAACCTATAAGAGGTAGGTCTTGTAACCTGTTTGACGAGGTAGGGGCCCTCCCAGTGGGATGAGAGTTTGTGTAGCCCGGCGATATTTTGTATTCTTCGCAGAACCAGGTCTCCGACGGTGAAGAATCTTTCTTTGACGTTTCGGTTGAAGTATCTTCGTAGCCCTTCGATGTATTTTGCGGTTCGTACGGACGAGTCCATTCTTCGTTCCTCGATGCAGTTGACTTCTACTTCTCTGGCCTGGTTTGACCTGTCCTCGTCATATTGGTCTACTTTGGGTGACCTGAACGCGATATCTGCTGGTAGAACTGCTTCAGCTCCGAATACCAAATAGTACGGCGAAACGCCCGTGTTTCTGCTGGATTGCGTTCGGAGGCCCCATACTACTGCTGGTAGTTCTTTCAACCATCGACCAGCCTTTTGGTCCTGTTCGTTGGCTTTGAATAATCTTTTCTTTAGTGCGTCGAGGATCATTCCATTTGCTCTCTCCACCTGGCCGTTGGCTCTTGGGTGAGCTACGGAGACATACTTGACGACTATGCTTCTTTCGTCGCAGAAGTCCCAAAAATCCGAGCCGGTGAACGTTGCGCCGAGGTCGGTAATAATACAGTTAGGTAGACCAAAACGATGTATAACATCATCCAGCAGCTCTGCTGCCTTTTGGGCTGTAGATTTGACCAACGGTTTGTACTCGATCCATTTGGAGAACTTGTCGATTATGACGTAGACGTATCTGAAACCGCCAGGTGCTGTTTTGAATGGCCCGATCATGTCTAGACCCCAGCACGAAAATGGCCATGAAGCTGGTATGGCCTGGAGATCGTGTGCCGGGACATGTATTTGTTTGGCAAAGAATTGGCACCCTTCGCAATATTTGACCAGCTTTTCTGCATCTGCAACGACAGAGGGCCAATAGAAACCTGCCCGAAACGCTTTCCCGACCAGGGTTCGGGAAGCAGCATGGTTACCACATATGCCGACATGAATGTCTGCTAAAATACGAGTGCCTTCTTCTCGAGAAACACACTTCAGGAGTAGTTCTTCTTTTGCATTTTTGCGCATAAGCTTTCCTTCTACCAAAATGTACTGCTTACTGCGCCGAATGAGTCGTTCGGCTTCAATCTTATCCTGAGGAACGTCCGCCTTGGTGAGGTACTGAATAAACTGCTCCCTCCAATCGTCTACTGTTTGCTGTACTAAGCCGACTGTCTGGTCGGTCGGGGCCTGTTCGGGAGTCCCTAACATCTCCTGCTCGATGGATGGCTTGACCAGGTCCTGGACAAACACGCCATGAGGGATCTGAGCCCTGGATGATCCCATTTTGGAGAGAGCGTCGGCGGCTTGATTGTTGGCTCTTACGACGTGCTGGAATTGAAGACCGTAAAACTTGCCCTCGAGTTTTCTTATCTGGGCGACGTAGGCGTCCATCTTCTCGTTGGTGGCATCCCAGTCTTTGTTAACTTGGTTTATGACTAGAGTAGAATCGCCGAAAACCTCTAGCCTTTTAACTCCGAGCTCGATCGCGATCCGAAGGCCGTGCAAGCAGGCTTCGTATTCGGCTGCGTTGTTGGATGCCCTGAAATGGATCCGGAGGACATAGCTCAGCTTGTCTCCGGAAGGTGAGATAAAGTGTACTCCAGCTCCTGCGCCTTCGAGATTTAATGATCCATCAAAATACATTATCCAGTGCTTGGTGCTGGTCGGAGGGACTGGTGTAGTCATATCGGTCCATTCGACAATGAAATCAACTAGAGCCTGAGACTTAATGGAAGTACGACTGCGAAACTCAAGGGAGAAGGGGACTAGCTCCAGAGCCCATTTTATTATGCGGCCGTTGGCGTCCTTGTTGCGCAGAATATCTCCTAGTGGATACTCGGTAACCACCGCAATAGAGTAGTAGTCGAAATAATGTCGCAGTTTGCGAGATGTGATTAGTATTGCATATAACAGTTTTTGCACCTGGGGGTACCTTGATTTTGAGTCGTTGAGTACTTCGCTGATGTAATAGACTGGACGTTGCACCTTGTAGGCTTGCCCTTCTTCTTCGCGCTCTACGACCACGACGGTACTTACGACCCGATCAGTAGCCACTATATAAATGAGCAGGGTTTCACCATCCTTTGGTGCGGCTAATAAGGGTGGTGTTGTTAGAAGCTGCTTGAGTTCTTGAAAGGCGACTTCAGCGTCTTCGGACCACTCAAACTTCTCGGAAGCTTTGAGTAACCTAAAAAACGGGAGGCCTTTTTCTCCGAGACGTGAGATGTAACGACTTAGAGCAACCATACACCCGGTCAACTTCTGGACATCTTTTACACTTTTTGGAGGTTTCATCTTTAGGACGGCTTGGATTTTTTCCGGATTTGGCCTCAGGCCATCTTTACTTACTATATTGCCAAGCAAGATGCCGGAAGGGACCCCGAAAGTACACTTTTTAGGGTTAAGTTTCCATCGAAATTTGTTTAGAGCCGCAAAAGTTGCGCGTAGATCATCTACTAATGTAGGGGCCAGCTTTGTTTTTACAACAATATCATCAACGTAAGCTGCTACGAGCTATGCTCGAATTTCCTCATCTAAGCACTTCTGGATCGCCCTTTGGTATGTGGCCCCTGCATTTTTGAGACCGAAAGACATCGTTGTATAGCAATATGTCCCAAAGGGGGTGATGAACGATGTTTTGGGCTGATCTTCTTCTCTCAGAGAAATTTGGTGGTATCCGGAATAGCAATCTAGGAAGGACAGGAGCTCGCATCCAGCCGTAGAGTCGACGAGTTCGTCGATGCGGGGCAAAGCGAAGGAGTCTTTAGGGCAGTGTTTGTTAAGATCGGTATAATCAACGCACATTCTCCATTCTTTATTCTTCTTTTGGACTAAAACCGGGTTGACAAGCCACTCCGGATGATACACTTCTTTTATAAATCCGGCAGCTAAAAGCCAGGTGATTTCTACCCTAATAGCCTCCTTTTTGTCGCGAGCGAACCGTCGTAACTTCTGCTTGATTGGCTTGGCGGTCTTCGAAACATCTAAGGAGTGCTCGACCAGCTCTCGAGGTACACCGGGCATGTCCGCGGGTTTCCACGCGAAAACACCTACGTTCTCCCTCAGGAAGCTGACGAGCGCGTCTTCCTATTTGGGGTCGAGATCGACCCCGATTCGTGTCGTTTTGCTTGCATCTCCTTCGATCAGCTCCACCTCCTTGAAGTCCTTGCTTCTGGTCGCCGCGCGCTTAGCCTCCTTGATTGGGATAAGTTGGTCCTCTGGAGCCACTTTCACCACGTCCACGCGTGTCTCCTCCATGCGGATTGAGAGGTCATGAGCTTGGGCAGTAGCGAAACTTTCCTTCTCACATTCGTATGCCGTGGAGATACTTCCCTTTATGCTTAAGACGCCGTTCTCAGACGGCATTTTCAGCAGTAAGTAGGTGTAGTGTGGAACCGCCATGAACTTTGTCAGGACCGGTCTCCCTAACAGTGCGTGATAGGACCCTTCAAAGTCTGCTACGATAAAATTAACGTAGCAGATGCGGTGACGTTCCTTTGTGCCGAACTGGACTGGTAGGGTGATTTGCCCCAAAGGCTGAGAAGCTTGGGACGGGAGGATGCCCCAGAAAGGAGCATCATAGGGTTCCAGGTCACTTGACTTGATGCCGAGTTCTGGCAGCGCGTGTTTGAATAATATGTCGAGGGCGCTGCCACCGTCGATCAACACTCTTTCGAACCGTACCCCATCGATGGTCGGGTCAACGACAAGCGGAAAACGACCAGGTTCAGGAACCCTGGCCCACTGATCAGCTCTGCTGAAAGAAATTTCCTGGTGTGACCAGGCCAAGTAGTTGGGGTCGGATATCCTCTCGTCAACTCGGTCGACGGAGTAGACTGCTCGCTCGATTAGCTTGCGTACTCTTTTATCGGCCAGGATTGCCTTCCCGCCGAATATGGTTCGCACAGACTTTTCGGCTTCTCTGAAGCCTCCGTGCTTCGGGTTCCGTCTTGGGTCCTGGTCGTCGTCGTCATCTTCTGGAGGACCTTTTCCCTCACGTCGCTTCGGAGGGTCGTCTTCGGTGTCGGGGCGTTGTTTCTTCGAGCCATTGCGAAATATGGCTTTAAATCCCCTGCACTCCTCCATTGTGTGTCCTACGCCAGGGTGCGCCGGGCAATCTTGCTTCAGAATCTTGGAGTACGCTGAATCATAATTGCGTTTGCCTCCAGCCTTGGTGTTATTAACTTCATTACCCGGTGCTTGACCGAGGTTTGGCTGTCTTCGTCTTTCATCCCGGCTGTCGAACCTTCGGTTAGGGCGGCGATTATCCCTGAACCTTTCACGATGATCGTCGTGGGCGTCGTCGCGTCGGTCGCCACGGTACTCGTTTCGCTGGCGATCATCGTGCCGAGGCCTCTGGTCTCGGCGATCGTCCGCAAGCTGTGTGTTATATTCTTCTGCCCGAGCCCAGCTCTGGGCTATGTTAAGTAGTTCTTCGACCGTTCTCGGTTCCTTGCGCAATAGCTTATTCCTGAGTCCTTCATGATGATGTAATCCTCTGATGAAAGCTGAGATAGATTCATCATCGGTGACGTTGGCTACCCGGATTCGGGCATCAGAGAAACGGCGGATGTATTCGCGTAATAGTTCGCCAGGGCGGTCTTTGACGCGCTCGAGATCATATTTGTTGGCAGGCTGTTGACAAGTGGCTTTAAAGTTAGATATGAATGCCTTTTTCAGGTCGGGCCAACTGTCAATGGAATCGGAAGGGAGGCTCAGAAGCCACTGGCTTGCAGCTTGATTAAGGGCCACAGGCAAATAGTTGGCCATGACATCCCCTCCTCCGTCGGCTGCCCTTACTACCGTTTCGTACAGCATAATCCACTGACGAGGATCTGCCTTTCCATCGTACGACCTCAGGTCGTGGATCTTGAAACCTCTTGGCCAGACGACGGACCGAAGCCTTCTCGTAAATTGTCTTGGACCAGTAAGGGTTTGATCTAGGAGGCCGTGTTCGCGATCCCATGCGTTTCGTCTTTCCATCTCTTGACGGAGTCTTGTGTCCTTAGAACCCTCAATGTGGTTGCGTAGATCGGATTTTTCAGTGATGTGGTCGCGCAGGTCCCGGGGCCCAACACTTAGATTATTCCTGGCATGCTGGTCGGCTCCGTCGTCCTGGCCGCCTCTGCGATTATTGCGATCGTTGTGGTGATCCCGATTACTGCTAGACTCTGGGTGAGGGTCCGGGTCCCTGCGGCTTCTTCTGGATCCGGTGGGTGCGGCGTGAGACGGTCCTATCGCCTGGTCCTGGACTTGTACCAGGGATGCCTTTAGATACGCTCCGAGCTGCTCGAGCTGAGGTGTTACCGGAAGATTCTCGACCAGGTTCATTGCCATGGCGAGATTAGCTTGAGGGGTTCTGTGGACTTGACGGTTATCGCACATGTCGAATGCGTCATCGAGGTTGCGTTGTATGCGCTGTCCACCATTAGTCTCAGCTACTCTCCGAGTAGCTCTGTCAGCGTTTCTGGCTAAACGCTGAGCTTTGGCCTCGTCTGTTTCCCCGTCCACTGCCGACTCATCATGACTGATAGCGAATACTGAGCCCCCATAGCGTGGTAGGGGCCCGAAGCCTGGGGGATAATCCGGCGTCCGATCTGGTGAGTTGGACCTGGTCGATCCGGCGCTTGATGCCGAGGCGGTGGTTGCGACGGAGGTTACAATTGCCAGGCAAGCATTGGCACCAGATTGATTGAAGTTAGATGGCTGCTCCTCAGTAGTGCGCAGGTTCTTGGTATTATCCTGGAAGAGGCCCATGACTTGTTCCTCATATGTCGAGGCCGAGTTTGTCAATCCGTGAGGAAAGACAGGAGCAAAAAAGCTACGTTTCGTCCTGCTCGGTTCAGACTTCTGGGGAGGGCAAAACAGGACAGAGCGACTCGTAGGAGTGGAAGTGATGACCAGACCGGTTTGAAGTTGTGCGTGTCTCTTAGCGCGAGCCGGTCGTCGAGGTTGTTGCCATTCTCCTTCGTCATACTCACGCTGAGGCGGACGATCTCTGATCGAGTCTGCCAAAGCAAGAGTTTCGGCGATGCCCGCCGTGACCCGATCGATGGATTCGATCAGGTCAGAGTTATCAAGGCGCCGTCCTTGGTAGCGAGGAAGCGCCGTTTTGCTTAGGGGCTCCGATCTCGACGTCGGGGCTCCCGGTAGCCGAGATGCTTGGGGCGTCTCCATGCTCCCGACAACTGGGTCACCTCCGGTAACCCATGAAAAAGACCCGACGGTGAACGTCAAGCCCGCCGGAAGATCCATGGAAGCCGGGAAAGAAACCATCCGAGTCGTCATGACGTCCGCACGCACACTCCCCACGGTGGGCGCCAGCTGTCGACGAAATATGGTCGATAGCCCACCTAGGGGTATGCCCAAGGTGGTAGATTAGCGGGGAAGACGCGTGGAACGACGATCCGGACGTGACACATGAATGAATCTAGATGAACACCAGGGTTTATCTAGGTTCGGGCCGCCGAGTTCAGCGTAATACCCTACGTCCTGCGTCGAGTTGTCTACTCTGTATATTGATGAACGTATTTTTGAGAGGGGGTCCCTGCTCGCCTTATATATCCGTGGGGAGCAGGGTTACAAATCCTAGTAGATCGCATCTAACAATAGAATAATGAAACCTAGTCGATTACAATCTCGTATCATAGGGGACACGATATTTTTCCTAACCGACTACGCTTCCTTGCCTGAGAAGGCTCCCGTGCCATCATCCGACCAGCTGGGCCGTTTGCCCGACCAGCTGGGCTTTATCGACACGATCCTTCGCAGTGAGTTGGGCCAGCCTTCATGAAGCAGCCCAAGTCTAGCCGTGAGGGTACCTGGGTTTATACCCCCATAGGCGCGCCATGTAGCTGGTGGGCCTGTCGTTGCGTTGGAGGTGGAGCGGTGCGCTACACTTTTGGCGAATGAGCGCAACTCCACAGTGCCAGCCTCGTGCGGACTGCTGCACCGCCGCACCGGCGCGACTTGTGGGGGGTTGCGTTTACCTGTTCGTAGGTCAGTGTTAGGCCATTCTCAATGGTGAGTTTCATTTTTGTTATTTTCAAAACTACCATGTCATATGAAATAAAATGAATCTTGAATGAAACTCTCCATTAAGAGTGAGAGTTTCATTGTGAAGTTTCATAGGCATTAAATTTTATGACTCATAGAGAGTTGGTATTCGTGTCAAGAGAGTTTCATCTAAATGAAACTAATTTCTTCTCTCACTTATTAAATACACCGCTATGTCATCAACAATGTCTATGTGGCAACCTATTTAATACAAATGAAACTAAAATGAAACTCCCGTTGAGATTGGCCTTAGTGTAGATTTCATCTCACAGTTTCCAATGTATCTAGATTTTGGAAACAGTGCAGAGGAGTTTCATCCCCATGAAACTATCTCTATCCTCATAAAACTCTTAGGCCAATCTCAATGATGAGTTTCATTTTGTTGTTTCCAAGACTGTCATGTCATATGAAATAAAATGAAACTCTCCATTGAGAGTGAGAGTTTCATTCTAAAGTTTCATAAGCATTAAATTCCATGACTCATAGAAAGTTGGTATTCGTGCCAAGAGAGTTTCATCTAGATGAAACTCATTTCTTCTCTCTTTTCTTAAATACAATGACATGTCATCAAAAGTGCTTATGTGGCAGCATATTTAATGTAAATGAAACTCAAATAAAACCCCCACTGAGATTGACCTAAGGCCAATCTCAATGGTGAGTTTTATTTTGTTGTTTTTAAGACTGTCATGTCATATGAAATAAAATGAAACTCTCCATTGTAAAGTTTCATAGACATTAAATTTTATGACTCATAGAGAGTTGATATTCATGTCAAGAGAGTTTCATCTAGATGAAACTCATTTCTTCTCTCACTTATTAAATACACCGTCATGTCATCAACAATACCTATGTGACAACCTATTTAATGCAAATGAAACTCAAATAAAACTCTCATTGAGATTGACCTAACAGGGCGAAGAAGTGGTGGAGCAATCTCTCTAACTCCAACGGTCAACATCGTTTACACCGCCCGCCGACCGGACGGCCAGTGCCAGCGCAGAACGAGCCGGCACGACACTCGCTTCGCTCGCGAAGTCGCGAGTCGCGCGCAAGTTGCTGCCATGTGACGCTCGCGCTCACGCTGCCAAAAACAATTCCGCCGCTCCAACTCGTCAGCCACACCCTACCACTCTCACAGGCGAGGCAGCAAAGCCAACCGGCACCCGCGCCGAAAACCACCGTGACAGTGCCAACTGCCAAGCCAAACCAACCACTCGAAGCTCCCGAACGGAACGCGACAGCCGGCCGCCCTCCTGTTCGCCACCAGCTTCCGTTAGGCTGGCAGCAGGCGGCCGCCGGCCGGCGCAGGCGCAAGCGCAAGCGCAGTGCCTCCCCCCCCTTTGCCCACCCATCGAATTTGGAAACAACAACGGCAACAAATTGATACTAGCTTCTCGCCCGCCTCAGCTTGTCATCAGCTCCTCATCTAGGCAAAGACGATGGCCAGCGGCAGGATCCTCGCAGCAGCCATGGCCGCCGGCGCCGTCGCCTCGTCCCTGGTAGGCATGGTCTCCGCGGCCGACGCGCCCGCTCCAGCGCCCACATCCGGCGCCACGGCCGCCGCGCCGGCCTTCGCCGCAGCGTCTGTCGCCGCGGCGGTTTTCGGCTACTTCTTCTGCTAGGTGGCCCCGGGCTGGCGGGGAGAAGGGAGGAGATACGCGGCGCATGTGATTGCGTTGCGTGCATCGGTGCATGGCCGCGGCCGCGCGGTCACCGGTCATGATGTGCGCGCTGCGCGCCCACATGCTCTTCGTTTGGAGACCAGTTCTGTTCATGATGACATACACATTCTACGTACCGATACAAAGTGTGATTCGTTATTTACTGGTGCCGGATTCATTGTACGTGATCATGTGTTTAGTTTACGGTGATGATACTTACTCTTCTGTTGCATATACTTGAAATCCAGGAGTACTTTTTATTAGCGATTCGCAAAATCAGATGGCGTGGTCCCAAAAGAAAAGGACGCGGGGAGGGTCTGCAGGTCTTTATAACCGATCTACGAGTATATCGACGCACATGGTTTGACAGCCAGGACCGATCCATTGGCATGCGACCGATCAGGCGTGCGATGTGTACGCCATTGGTTCTTGAATATTGCAATTCTGTCTAGCTAGTGCACGAGATCACCGTAGCAATTAGTGTCTCATAAAAAGCAACGCAATTAGTGTTTCATAAAAAAGCAGTAACGCAATTAGTGTTTCACCGTAGCAACGTACTACTCCGTATCTCTTTTTATTTTCCGTTTGTGTGCTAAATCATATTCTTTTCCCGCCAACAACGGATTAGAAATGGAAAAGGCCCGGCCCAAGTTGCGGTTGTCCCCAGCCCTCCCAGCACTCTTCCCTGTCCGTCTCCCATCACCTCACCTCACTCCCTCAGCACCTCAGCCCTCTGCAGTCTGTGCCCCTCTTCCAGGTCCCAGCACTGTCCAGATCCAGATGGGAGCTCCACCGCTGCCCTCCTCCCTGCCCCACGCCGCGGTCCTCTGATCCCGCACTCCCCGAAGTCCCCACTGCCGGCGCGATCTCCGCATTCCCCCGTTCGCCCCCACCACTACCCGCTGAAGCCGTCCATACAGGCCACTGCGCCGCCCGGAGTCCTGGAGTGAACAGCCGTCGCTGCAGTGCAGCCTGGAGTTCTGTTCAGAGCGCCCGCCTGTTCCCCGCTCCGCCCGCCGCCGCCGCTCATGAAATAGCCCCTCCGCCTGCCGCGCAGAGCCGCCACCGTTGCCTCTCTCCACGGGACACGCCGCCGCCGGGCGGGAAGAACCCGACTCGCTGGGCTGAAGTTGCCGCACCCCCGCCGTCCGACGTACACAGGTACGGATCGAGCGTCCATCTTGAGTCGCGGATGATGCCAATTTTTTTTGCCTATAATATTGATCAACAAGTACACAAGCGCTGCAGTAATGGGGATTGTAATAGGAGCAGCTCTTGGAGAATCGGGAAGGGGTTTACTCCTATCTGTCGAGATACTAGAGGTTATTAACACTTTTGGCTGTTTGGTTAGATCAAAGTCAGAAGATGGCAACCCCTACGGCTTAGAAAACTGGTGACACGAGCTGCGTTCGGCTGCTAAGTTGATACAGTACATACACGCACAACACAAAAGGTGTCTTTTCTGGAATTGCATAGTGAATTGCATGTGGGTTATATGGAATAGCTCTATAAAGCGTGTTTCTTTAATCAAGGTAGCAAAATACATGTGAATTCTACTGTTTACAGTACTTTTAAATGTAAAAGGAATGTGGGGTATTGATATTCGACTTATACCACAGTAGAGTGCACTTTGTGGATTGCTCTCTGGTTCATGGATCCATTGTTCCATGGTTTGTGCGCATTACTCCTTCTTAGGTAGATAGGAACTCTTATGTTTGTTAATTGTTAAATTTGTTGTTCTTGTATACGCTTTGCATATACCATTCAGGTTTAATCAAGGTAGTATTTGACATTGTTCATAACCGATCTATTGCAGTGGGATATACTACATTGGTCTGCTTGGACAGTACTTCTCTTTTTAATTTGTAAATACATCTCTGGTTCTTCAGTTATGGCAACTATGGTTGAAGGGTGTGTTGGTCCTAGTGAGCTCCACCTGAAGAAGGAACTTATTGCCTTGAGAAAGGCACGTTTCTTGCGTGATCCTGAAACATGCTCATCCTGGAGGTCCCCAATAAGCTCTAAATCATTCTTGACAACGTCTGGTGTTATAAATCACAATGGGGTAGGCAGTAGTTTGTCAGAAAAGCACACAGAGCCAGCTGCAGCACCGACCAAAAGTGAAAAGAAGAGAAAAAACGTTTATCTCTACAACTGGAAACATCATTCTAACAGATCCAGTGAAAGTGGAGTAAAGTTAGATGTGGACGACAGACAAGCCTCAGCAGACTGTAGTCTGGAAAGCCCATGTATTTCTAATGGTATGGACTCTAGGAGTGACACATGTCTGGAAGTTCCTGTCAGCATATACAGTGTTCAAGGTTCGAATTCATGCACTCCTGTTAAAAGAACTGTTAGAAGGGTGAGGAGGAGCTCATTCTCAAAGAAAGGAGCTATGAGAAATTCGACTGTTTCAAAGTTGCTAGATCTCCATGTGAACTCTGGTGAGCAGTCTGAGGATACTGAGAACTACAACTCAGAGACTTTTGAGCACCTTCAGAAAGTAGGGTATTTTTCTCGCTCTACATCACCACTATTTGCTGCATCAGGGTGTTTTAGCTCAACAAATCCTTCTAAGCTGTTGAGAGTGCCAAGAAGAGAAGGATCTTCCTTCTCCTGTACTCCGGTCTCCACTAGCTCCTATTACAGGTACAAAGGGAGGAATCCTAGTACTGTCGGCTCATGGGATGGAACAACTGCTGCTTCACTTGATGACGATGGGCTGAACCAACCAGAACTGTTGACAAATCAGAGGTGTGGCATTCCTTGTTACTGGGCAAAGAGGAGTAAACACAAGGGATCTGAAAGGAGTTGTTCTCCTTCACTTTCTGATACACTTAGAAGAAAAGGCAGCAGTCTTTTGTGTGGGAGTCAGACAATGCATGGGAGAAAGAAATCATCAGGCTCCAATAAATATGCATATCTTAAAAAAACTTCCCAAGGTGTACCACTGTTGGGTGATAGTAGTCATTTTGTTTATTCATCATTTGATTCAGCTAGTGATGAAGTTTCAACCATCTTTGGAGAATTAGATCTGGAAGCTTTGAGCCGTTTGGATGGTAGAAGGTGGTCAAGCTGTAAAAGCCAGGACGGGATTGCACTGTCTGTGAGTGGAGCTGATCATGTAGTTTCAGATCACAGAAGCTTGAGCCAAAAATATCGACCAAGGTCATTTCTCGAAATTGTTGGTCAAAACTTTGTTGTACAGTCACTTAGTAATGCAATCACAAGGGAAAGAATAGCTCCGGCATATCTGTTCCATGGGCCTCGTGGGACAGGAAAAACATCTTCTGCAAGAATACTTTCAGCAGCTTTAAGTTGTACTGCTACTGGAGAGACCAAGCCTTGTGGAGTTTGTACCCAGTGTAGTGACTTTTTCACTGGAAATGGAATTAATCTAATTGAGGTTGATGCTACCAACAGAAAAGGTATAAACAGAGTAAGGCATTTGATTGAAAATATACCAGCATCTGCAACTTCTTCGCGGTACAAAGTATTTGTTGTCGATGAATGCCATATGGTATCTTCTAAAGTCTGGTCGACATTTATGAAATTTCTAGATGAACCATTACCTCGTGTTGTCTTCATATTTATAACAATAGACCCTGAAAACCTTCCCCGTTCTGTCGTATCACGTTGTCAAAAGTACATGTTCTCCAAGATCAAAGACATTGACATAGTATGCCGGCTGAGGAAAATTGCTATGAAGGAAAACCTTGATGTTGAACTGGCTGCTCTAGATTTAATAGCGCTAAATTCAGATGGATCATTGAGAGATGCAGAGACAATGTTAGATCAGTTGTGTTTACTAGGGAAGAAGATAACACCGTCACTTGTAAATGATCTGGTAAGTTATTTTTCAGATTGTTGGATATTTTTTTAACTATGAAAATTTTCTATTCTGTTGTTTTGCTTCAATGAGGTATTATTGGGACATGCACATGTCTAAACGGATTATGCTTAGATAAATTCGTCGTGAAGTATGAAGACATAAATACACTGATTACGATATGTTATGTAGATATATGCAAAATAGGCTTTGTTTCATTCAATGTTCTCTACTCAATGTCTTGTTTTTTTATTACGGATCCATGAGCCTTTGCTTTCTGTTTTCTCTTGAATGAACATTCACAAACTCTTTGGAGTAGATTGTTTGAACTCTCCCTCCCTCCCTCCCTTCCTCACTGTACGTTTGTAGTTCATTCTTTAATAGAAAGCAGAACTTTAATAGGGCATTTCGTTTGAGGAATGAGTTAGTCCATCATCTTCTTACTCTTCACTTTTTTGTTTGGTTCGTGGAATTGAATGGGTTGATCCGTCATCACTTCATTCCTCACAAACTAATAATTAGTACTATTAAGTTGCATGCACCGACCAGTTCAACCCAAAAGCTTAAGCTGATGGGAAGAGGTGGCAATTCACTTATACTCCAACACTCCCCCTCACGTGGAGGCTCCCTCAAGCCTCAGACGTGGAATAGGAGCGAGCAACAATTATTTTATTTAATTGTGCCTACCAGGATTCGAACTCGAGACCTCTGGTTTTGATACCATATTAAGTTGCATGCACCAACCAGTTCAACCCAAAAGCTTAAGCTTTTGGGTAGAGGCGGCAATTCACTTATACTCCAACAAGTACTAGTATGAGGAATGAAGTCATTCCATCAAATTCGAGGAATGGACTCATAATGCACCACTTCATCTAGAATGGAGTGATCCTCAAACCAAACACCCTATAAGATTCCCTCTATGTCTGTAGCAACTTGGAAGTCATAATGGTAATTGATAATGCCATATTTAGATCAGTCATGCAACTTTAACTATTATTTATACAGGTTGGGGTTGTGTCTGAGGAGAAACTCCTTGACCTATTGGAGATAGCCATGTCATCAGACACTGCCGAAACAGTCAAAAGGTCGAGAGAGCTGATGGATTCTGGTGTTGATCCAATGGCATTAATGTCACAATTAGCTGGGCTCATAATGGACATCATTGCTGGGACCTATAGATTGGCGGACCCTACTTGCGGTGGAGATGGAATCGGTGGTCGAAATAGTGAGTCTTAACTTTCTGATGCAATACTTTCAAAATCCATCTTTTGTGTCGCTGACTCACTGTTCATGCTTTACTCGTTAAGTGTGTTTTTCTTATGCAGCCAGTCATTCAGTATCATCATTCTTTTTAATATTGCGCGTTAGTGTATTTGGAGTTTCCACTCCTTTGTTGTGGAGATTCTAATGCCTGATAAATGTTTATGAAATCTTTCCTTTTAGAATCAAGATGTTGATTAACAACTTTGTTGATCTTATGAAATTGCATTAGCAATAATACGAATACAAGTAAATGTGTTTGTCTGACAAAGTAAACTGATACATTCAGCTTCTACTATTATGTTGTCTGATTGCAACAGTAAACATATGAAACTAAGATAGTGATATTTGATGTTTTAGCACCTTTATAAAGAAATATGAAATGAATTGAGCTGTAATGCTTATGTGTATACTAAGAAAATACACTGATTGGATAGTACTTAATTTTTTTGCTAAGGAGATGATGAATTTTTCAAGGACTTGTGTAGAACGAAACAGTTATGCAGTCATGCTCACCATTTTAAATATAATTAATACTTTTCTCATGAATCAATGCATGCGTGGATGCCATCAATGAGCATAATTTAACACACTTTTATTGAGAAACACAATTGTTTCCACTTGCATCATATTTGTTGTAGACTGTGCTCTCTGTTTTACTAGTTTTATTATATAACATCATTAATTTTAGGGTCTGACTCATATGGCTTTTGAAGTGTGCACCCCCTTGATCATTTCCCACAATTTGTTTAAAATACAGTGCATAAAGATGTGTTGCTCGGCTACTTTTATTTCTTTCGTGTAACTGTCAGAAAATGAAATTATCACAGTTTGTTTATGACTTACAAGGTTCTATATCCCTAAAGAAACAAATTCATCATGTTTCTTTACAGAAACAGTTGAGTTATTTCAGTGGTGCATTTCAGTATCGCTCTTATTAATAATGTGCATTTGCCTATCACACAACTACTCAGTCAAAAGTGCTATTTTACTTTGTACTTCTTTGCAATATCTTGGTGTGCCAAGAAACAGATGTAAACTTTTAAACTTAGTAACCTGCCAGTATGGATTATGGATATGTATTTTTTGTGTGGCACCACCACTTGTATCTATCTTGTTGCTCCAATTGAGATTGGTACAATGGATCTGTCGTCTGTCAATATGTCGCAGTATAGTGCATACTTGAGCATGTGCTGATCTAAACAAGAAAGATGTATCTGAATTCTGAAGTTCTAACTTTTTTGCTGCCTGCTTTAGTAACTGATGCTGAATTGGAAAGATTACAACAAGCGTTGAGGATTCTTTCTGATGCTGAAAAGCAGATAAGACTTTCAAGCGAGCGCTCGACATGGTTCACTGCTGCTTTACTCCAGCTTGGTTCTGGTCATAATTCAGAAATAACTCAATCAAGATGCAGCAGTAAGCAAAGTGCTAAAGCAACCAGCGAAACCATGATGGAAGCAGTGAGAGAATCCTCTGCGAGCAGGACTACATCTCATCATTTATCCACTTTTCCTGATTCAAAGAAAATAGTGGATCCGAAAACAACCAGTGGGCACTCTAGTCCTCAGGGCCTTGCTTCGTTGTCCTCCAAGATGAGACCCAATGAAAACATGATTTATGCCGAGTGTAGATCTGTTGATCGAGCATTATTGGATTCTGCTCAAACAAGTATTTCTTCTGAGCAAAAGGCTATGAATAGTGGAATCTCAGATAACCTTACCCGAATTTGGAGGAAGTGCATAGAAAACTGCCACTCCAAGACATTGCGGCAGCTTCTCAATGATCATGGGAAACTAGCATCTGTCAAAGAATGTGAAGGTAAGCATATACTCTATTCTCATTCTTGTCCCAGCTATGTTAATGTTTTAAGGCCTTTTATTTACAACTTACAAATTTGCTCCAGTACTTCTGACCACTGGATTAGAGCTGGAGCTTCCTGACCATGTAGGACATCTTAATTCCACTGCATCATTTTAAAACTTTGATGGCCTAAAGCTCGAGTCAGAAACCCAGAATGAGAATTTCTGGATTCCGACTCTACGATATGCGAAAACTTAGGGTAACTAAGCTGCCCCAAAAGCTGAATGCAGTTGCATTACATCTTTTGCTTGCAGTCCAACTCCATGATGAAATAAATGCAATTCAGGTTCCATCTTTTCGTTTGTAGCCATTTAGCTTCAAAACAGAAATTGCATTATAGCTTGACAAACTGTACTTAGTTGAATGGGTGAATACTGAATACAAACTCCAAGTTAGGTGAAAGATGCAGACACGGCAGAATAGCCAAATTAGTCTCTCATCTTTGGTTCCAGGCTCAATTTAGTCCCTCAACTTTTAAATTGACAAAATCAGTCCCTCATCTTTATTTTTTTGTCCAAATTCATCCTTGTGCTGACGTGGCACTTCACGGTGGCAGCCCTAGTGAGCAAATGTGCTGGTGTTGGCTTTGATAAATAGGCGAGTGTTGGCAGTTGGCATTGATAGCGTAGGTAGAATTACTTCGTACTTTCACACTCAAGTTCATTGCATTTTGGTTTGAACAGCTTTATGCTGGGACACATTTCCAATGAAACGAGGATTGAGCATGGAGGATGTAGCGACAGAAAAAATAACATATGCTATAATCCAATGAAAATTTGAATTACTTTTTTAATGTCCTTTTCATGGCTATAACCAATGCAATTTCTTTTTCGCGAACATGCCTTAGCATGTGTTTCATTAAGAGGAAGAGAATTGAACGACACAGCTACGAAAGAGTCCTCATAGCACAGATTACAAACAACCAGCCAATGCAATTTTATGCGAAAATAGTTTTAATGCATTGCATGGCTACGAGGCTAGCCAAACCTATGGTCACTACTAAGCTTTGCTGACTAGGACTGCCAACATGGAGCGCCACCGCCGCCACCGCCACATCAGCATAAGGACGAAATTGAACCACAATCAAAAGTTGAGGGAATAGTTTGACCATTTTGAGAGTTAAGGACTAAATTGAACCTGAGATGAAAGATGAGGGATCAATTTGGCCATTCTGCTAAACACTAGCTATATTGTTACAGACTAGCCCATGGTAATGTATGTACTATGTAATGTAATTGATAAAATCCATTCATTGTTTTATTGAACTAGTAGAACGTATATGTTTCAAACATCGGGCTGTAAAGGAATTCCACCTAATTATTTGTTGATGTATCGAGCTTAGTTCTATGATTTAAAAGAAAGATGTAATAGGAAGGCAGTTTATATTGGGCCATTCAGTATCTGTATCTCTAAGTTACAAAATCAACGTTTGCTTACTATGTTTCTGAATAAGCCTATTTTGTATTCCAACTTTAAAGTCTAGGTCCCTTGAAGTCTCCAATTCTTCTAGCTTACATCCAAATTCGGCATTCTTAGTCATTGGCAGTGCAAGCAACAATACTGACCCTGCTGCCTGACAGATTCAGCATATTTGATGCGTAACTGTGACTAAATCTGTATGTTGAGCATGGAAATGATGCTTGAAAAATCTGTGGCATACAAATAGGAACACTCATGAAAAAACGAGACTGACAAGGAAATCTTCTTCCTTTTTCTTGCCACTTATTTGTTCTTTCCTGGTGCACAGATGTTCATCTGCCCAAACTTGATTTTGGTATACTTCATTTCAGGTACCATTGTTGCTTTTATAGCATTTGAGGACAGTGATATAAAGTTTCGAGCCCAAAGATTTATTAGCAGCATCAGAAATTCAATGGAAACTGTACTGAAGTGCAATGTAGAAATCAGAATTTGTTTAATGCAAGAAGTTCTTGCTGAAGGACTAAAGCATGAGACACACCCAGATGAGACAGCTGAATCTGATGTCTTGAGTTGTTCAACGAACAGTGAACGTCGAAAGGGTATTCTGAATCTATCAGGTGCTGGTGGAGTGCAGCCAAGCAATGTTCCCATGATCATCTCTTATGAAAATTCTGGAATGCATAGAACAAGAGGGCAGGATGTTTCTGTTGAACAGTTGAAGATATCAGCTCTTGATGAACAAAGGTTAGAGAGTGCATGGCTCCAGGCTGCTGAAAAACCCATGCCTGGTATCTTAAATCAAGCTAGACCTGAGAGAAATCAAATTCTTCCACAAAATGGTGGTCAGCATCACGGGAGGTCCTCAATGGCCACCATTGTTCCCTCAAGGCATGCTGACAAGGATCTGTCTAATGAACTGAAAGCCTTAAAGATCAGTGACAGTCATGGTCCCCATAAAGGTCAAAATGTACAGACGGAGAATGGTTATGCCATTTCACCAAGCCTTTTGCATAGAAATAACCATTTGGCAAATTGTGACAATGAGAGCGTGTAAGTAACATAATCTGCATAAATCCAGCGTTATCTTTTGATCTTGTCTTTAGAAGATTAGCAGTGCTACTAGAAAAAGTAAACAACTGCACATTACCTTGAGAGAAGAAAATGTAGCTGCATACAACTTACAAAGGGCAGCACACTGACAGAAATATTATTTTTCTAGTGATCTAGTCAAATTAACTGACTTTGTAGGTGACATTGAAGCATATTTCCTTAGCATTATACATCTCTATAGCTAAGTTTCAACAAAAGTTTCTATGTGTTTCATGGTTCACAAAAGTTTGTGCCTTTTTTACTTTCTAAATTTCAGCTTCTAACAAAAACTATTTGCATGCCTGATTTACAGGGTTTCTGAGTCCGGAGCACCTGGTTGCCATGGTCTCTTCCCATGCTGGAAAACTGAGAAAACGAAAAGGAGAAAGGTAAATCTGAAATGCACTTATATGAAGAAGATATTTCTTTCGGCTATCATGCCTCACATTTCATCTGATTCATGTTCTCAATTCAGGGCAAAGGGCAGACACGGTTGAGTTCATCTTAAGTTGGCAATTGGTGACGATAAAACGAGCATTGTGGCCCTGGATTGTAGAGGAACGTTGAGGAGATGCATGTGCCTCACGAAACTGCCTTGCTTGATTCTTTCTAGAGGATTTACGAAGACCAATTCGTTAATTTTACCATGCATTTAATGCTGCTGGGTTCAGCATTTTCAACGCGTGGACACAGCAAAGGGAGCAGAGGCTGATAAAAGCTGGACACTTCATACTCACCAAAGTCATTCTGATCCATCTATGCTTCTTGTACAGACATTTGGATGTGTAACCCCTTGCCTTGTCGCAGGGCTGAGGCGTGAGGCGGTCAGCGCAGTTAGGAAACATTGATTTGATGAGACGCCCTTGTTTTTCAGCATTTTTTGTACTGTATTTGACAGCAGTGAATTTACTCTACATTTGTTATTGTAGCAAGAACTCTTTTTGTTAGAACAAAGGAAGACCTTATTACGTCGATAAGTTGTGATTTTACCAAGTTTGTACAAACACTATTAACTCCTGCATTTGTGTATATCTATCATTTCGTATCGGTGGTTTGAAACTCCCCAATTCTACTACTATGCCAACACTGGACATTCTCCATCTAATATTTACCTTTTTTTTTTTTACCCCCGAGCAGTCAATTGAATATCCTCAAGTGCTGTCATGTTGCTGCTTAATATGCCATGTTTATCTCTCACAAGTCACAAAACGCAATGAATATAAACTCACTGCATTACTTCTTCATATATATAAGTATAATATAGCTGTGTACACAGGTCGATCGATGGAGAGTACATGAACAACCAAGAATATAATCCAGATCCACACACTCCCAACCGGCAACTCGCGTACGTCAACCGATCAAAACACACCCAACATGAAAATACTGGTAACAACAATTCAAGTTAAAGAAGCGACGATGAACTGATATATATTTATGTATATCACTCCGATCCGGGTCCGGAGGCGCAACCCGCGCGCGCGCGGCTGGCAACCCAGCACTCAGCAGAAGAGGTACCCAACGGCGGCCACGGCGAGGGTGCCGGCAGCGAGCGCCGGGCCGGTCACGGCGGCGGCGGCGGCCCCGGTGCTGGGGCTGGTGGGGGAGGGAGCAGGCGCCTCGGACGCGGTGGCGACGCCGACGAGCGACGAGGCCACGACGGCGGCGGCCGCGGCCGCGGCGAGGATCCTGAGCCTGAGGGTGGCCGCCATCTCGCTAGCTAGCTTCTCGTTCGGGTCTCGGTGCTCGAGAGATGGAAGGAGGAGCAGGAGCACGAAGCTAGCGAGCGAGCTGGGGATGGGAAATGGCGGGAGGGAGAGGCCCGGGCATATATAGCTCGTGGCGGGCCCCTTTGTTTAGCCTTGGAAACGAGGAAGAATTGCGTTCTTGGCTGGAGTTTCACCAGCCTGGCTAGCTGGCCGGCCTGGCTTAATTTTAGGCTTTGCTATGATTAGCTGGGGGGCGATTGCCTGGGCGGTATCTGAATGAATGGTCAGTTTTTGGTCTCTTGTGCCGGGACGGAGCAAGTACATGTATCATCGATCGAACGATTCGCGGTGGCCATCCGATGTGTTATTTGTGGTATAGTAGTCATCATCAGTATCATCGAACGATTCGATGGCCTTGTTGGTTGATTCACAGGCGCCTTGTTGTTCGAGTATCGCAAGGAAACGCTGGTCGTCGCCAAACGTTGGTTCTGGAGATCGTTTGTTTGTTTGGTTATTAATTAGCAACTGTTACGTAACTTCCCAAGTAAAATGATGCCGTGGCCCGGGCATGCATGGCCGCATCCTTCACACGCTTCCCCGCGCAGCCTCGTGTCGTGCCTTCCGCGCGCGCGCTGGTTGCCGGCCGCACTCGATCTGGCCCTCGCTCCCCATCGTGCTGCCGACGCCGACGTCCACCTGGCCGGGGCCCCGGTGGCCGTGCGCACGTTGTTTCCCCGGCTCGGTCCTCTCTTCGTGGCCCCGCCGACAGTTACATTACATGGAAGACCGGCCGGCCGGGCTGCGGGCTTAGCTGGCCTACGTGCTCCGTCACGATTCAACTCGTGCCTAGCTACAGTTGTCGTAGTTGCCGCTCGCTCGCACCGCGCGTCATGATGGATCCATGCACATCATACACGAATGCACACCAGGCTCTATAACTGTTCCAGGCGACCACGCGCGCTGTTTTGCTTGGGAAAATAACGGCGCCACCACCTGATGACCGTCACACCTTAACGGCGCCACCGGCCGAGTTTATATTTACCTGGCTGCCTGAAACCACGGCCCACGGCCCACCCGTTAAGGGCCTGTTGGAACACACTAATTTCACAGCCCACCTGTTAAAGGTCCGTCCAGATCGAACGCAGGAATTTCATATGAACCGTGAAGGAATTTCACAGAACCCATTTCCAAAGAAACAAAAAACAGAGAAAAAATCCAGGGTTCCCAAACAGCGCCTAAGCTCAGCAACGGTCTAAAGCATCAAGCACGCGCTGGCAAGTAATAATAAAAAAAAAATCGATGTACAGAATTCTATCAAATACAGCAACTCATCTATTATTCACAGATGAAACAAGCAAAAAATGTTGAGACAAACAGGTATTATATTGCTTCGCACACTGCCAGAACTTGACAAAATGATCACATTCATTTGATCCGCCCGCCGCACGATCGATGTACATCTCATTCCGCAACATTAGTGTATTTATTAATTAATTCATTTTTTGAGAGATCAGCTAGATGATGAGCAGTCAGTTAACGATCGCGCGCGTCAGGATTCCGTGAGCAGGAACACGGCGGAGGCTGAGGACGGCCGCTCCGACTCCGAGTAGTGGCCGGCGGTCCAGTTGCGCCTCCTGTCCGCGCTGGGCCGGGCGCTGGTGCTGCTCCTCATCCGCTCCCTGAATCCCCGGCACGACTGCATGTGCGAGTGCAGCTCCTGCGGCTTGAACTCCTTCCCGCACTGCCTGCCATATCCACGTTGTAAAAAAACATGCGTGAGAAAATCAATGTTGGCAAGGAATGCAATGCGCTTTATATAGTGTGGACAATGTCATGAGCTGCTGCCTGATCTGCTTGTTAACCTGTTACTAATTGCAACACGTACACACAAATGCTCAGTGGTTGAACCAAACTGCTATAGGACGGCACGTTTCTGTGGGAAACCGCTCGTTATTCATGCACCTACCCCGGCCTAGGAAAAATATATATTCAGGCACCAAATTCAGAAATTCAGTAGTCGTTCAGCCTGTTCCACCAGGTGAGGCCTTCTCGACTGACCATGACCATGCATGTTTTCGATCAGTGGGGTCCTAACAGGTGCAATGCAAGCACGGTAGTATATATCCGTCAGTGTCGCGCTATATGGTCTTGTCACTGGTTGGATGTATGTATATACTATATATACTCCTAGAATAGGATAAGGCCTAAGAAGAATCTACGAATAAATTTGAATGTTTAAAAATGTACCCTCCTCTTTCGTCTTCTACTCGCACGGAATAACTTGACCCTACCTTGTACAAGATCCAGTGATCCACGAATGAAACAGTACGGACATGCCAATTCATAGCCATCTACTGTAGTATCTAGTCTAGTACGTACTTATAAAGAGAATCAGAATCTCTTCCCGTGCTGTCACGGGCAGGCGGCGGAGCTGAACGGAACCGATTGAGCACATGCACATGAACGAAACCGGGCTGGCCAAATCAAAGCGAGACGACCGAGCAACCAGCATGCAGCCGGTACAGTACAGAATCGAACCGAACCCAAATCGATCAGGCTAACGAGAAATTAAACAAGCACACACAGACAGGCAGCGGGGCACTTACGAGCAGCGCGGCAGTGTGGCCGGCTTGTGCGCGTCGTGCTTCTTCTCGCCGTCTCGCTTGCGCGGCTTGTCCTTGCCGTTGCCGCCCTTCCGCGGCCTCGTCGCCTTCCGGCTCACGCTGCCACGCCCACGGACGCACGTTACGCGCTTGCAAAAAAAAGTTAGCGAAAAGCAGGAACGTCGATCGACGTTCTTGTGCGCCCGCGTGACGTGGTGGTGGAATGGTGGATATGCGTTTCAATTCGACGACGACGTACTCACCGTAGGCCGCAGCCTTCCATGCCGGGGCACGTCGGCGTCCAGTCGTCGCCGCCGACGTCCTGCCGCCGCGCCAGGGGCCGGAGCGCGGCGTCGTCGGCGTCGGCGCGCGCGCACGTCAGCATGCTGTGGAGCGCCCGCGCCACGCGCATCCTCCGCGCCTGCTTCCCCACCGCGCGCGCGTGGCCCCTGACGCCCCCCGCCGCTCCCTGACCCTGACCCTGTCCCTGCTGCGGCTGCGGCTGATCCTCCACAGCCTTGGTGGCGGCGTCGGCCTTGGCGGTCGCCGCCTCTCCTTCGTCGTCCTCCTCCTCTTCCTCGTGTTTTGGCCGCTGGTGGTGGCTCTGTGACCGCGACACCTCGATCTTGATCACCACTTTCTCATGCTGCTGCTTTTGCTCGTCGACGCCCTGCGGCCTGCTATCGACCTTGAACGGGACCGTGCTGCGGCGCGCCGACTCGCAGCCTCCTGGCGAATCCTCCTGGTCCGCAGGCGGCGGCGGCGGCGGCGGGGGAGGCGGAGGCTTCGGGGAGCTCTCGTCCGAGTCCGGCGTCAGCACCACCTCCACGGGGCGGTTCTGATCGTCGTTGCACGGCGTGGCCTCCTCGTCTTCCTCTTCCTCGCGTTTCTTCTCGCCTGGTATAATAAGTAAAGTATACACAGCGGGTCGAATTGTTAACCTCGATCAACGCAGAAACGATAACAAAACCCATATAAAAAACGATGAGAAAACTAGGAGGCCAGAAACAAATAAAATAAAAATGGGATGTGAATTCAGGCGTGGATGATGAGTCACCTAAAGAATAGGTCCTTTTCGGCGCTTGGACGCAGGGAGGAGGCGGTGTTCCCCGGACGTCGCAGCAGCCCTTGAGCACGTACTCGTTGTCGGAGACGGGCGTGATGAGGTCGTCGTCCTTCAGGTCCTGCCACACGTAGCCGGCCTTGTACTTCCTGGCGACGAAGAACAGTAATAATGGGAGGAGGATTATGTATAATATAATCGGCTGGAAGATCAAGAAATTAGTAACATTCAATGAATGCAGATCGACACTCTGGCTGCCAAAGAAAGAAATTAGCTGGAAACAGAAAAAAAAAATCTTCGGTTATCGATGGGAAGGCAAGAAATGCATGCTGTGGTAGTGTGGTGCGCTGCGATTCATCGATCATAGTTGGTACCTTTTGTAGGACCACGAGTAGTTGTCCGGCATGTCCTTGCCGCGGAGCTCGGCGAGCCACCTCTTGACATCTGAACGACGGAACGGTTCGAACACGAACGGCATCATCAACAACAACAATGAGCGGCGGCATTGATCGACGATCGCACGCGTAGTAGATGCGAATGGATCTGGAGATATGGAGGGAAGAAAGAAGGGCCGACGAAGTGACGAACGTACCGCGGAGGCGGACGCCGGCGCGGTTGAGGTGGTTGACGCGGAAGAGGTGCGGGTGGTCCGTCCGGCCGCCGCGGCTGAGGAAGTAGACCACGTTGATCCGCCTCACCTCGCCTCCTCCGCCTGCCCCCTGCCCCTTGTGCGCGTCCATGATGCCGCCCGCCTTCCCCTCTCCTCCTTAACCTCCTCTCGGTATCGCCGGCCGACGGCGGCGGCGACAGCGAGAAGGACAATTCGAGGGAACAAGGAGATACAGATAGCACCAAAAATTCGAACCTGATGCGTGCCAGCATGCACCTGCGGTCCTGCGCCCGATCTTTGTCCCCCCGGCCTCTATTTATTTAAGAGTATCGACCGCGCTCATGGAGACGGAGGAGATGCGATGCAACCGGCCGGAATTCTTATTTGCGCAAGAGGGAGGCCGGCGCCGCGCGCGTGCATGAGCCGACGACGTAGAGAGTTTTTTTGATTTCACCCGCGCCGGGCGGATCCAAGAGGCAGCGTCGCGTGGCTCGGGGATTGGAGGGCGTGGCAGTGGCAGCAGAATATAGATAGACTAGAGGAGGAGGAGAAGGAGGAGGAGGAGAGGGTCCCACCTGCAGCTGCTGCCTGCAGGCCCCCTCTCTCCCTGATGCCTGGCCTGGTGGCGTAGGTTTGGGAATCTACCGAGGGCTGGGGATTATAATACGACGATGTCGATGTCTGCGTTTGGAATGGGGCTAATCGCTATTTATACGGACCGGGTCTGATGGCGATGGGGGGATGGCCCACCTCGTAGAGATAGAAAGAAGGAATCATCGCCGTTCGAGATCCTGCCCGGCATTCTCTTTGCTCGGTTCCTCTCATTTCCGCCCCGATTTTCATCCTGATACTACAAGTGATTCTTCGGCTTATAAATTGAAACAACTGATTTATTTTGAAAAAAAAACACTATTTCACAGCTAGTCTGTAAAAAAATAAAATCGATTTATATCTCAAGCGAACAAAACCTATCTCGTTGAGCTCGTAAACGCCAAGCGCAGTGCGACGTGGGACAAGGATAATTGGTGGAACGCAAGACGGACGTAACGATATGGATTGAGATTCACGTGCACGGTAACAGTCGAGCTTGTAAAAAATAACTAATAAGAGCTACGTACAACAAAAACCGTTATCTTCAACAGTTGTTTCTTGACTGAAAGCAGCAGTCCAAGTGTCGAACCTCAATTACTCCCAGGCAACCAATGAGTTCTAGCACAAAGGTAATATAAGGTACCATCCGGTTTACAATTCTCTCCGAGTACAGGAACACACCACTACTCGATGCATGCATGAGCAAACATATACAAATGCCGTCTCTTTCTGAAACTGCCACTGTACGTGCAGAGACGTGCTACCTACAGTGGTGCAGGGCTGACCATACATGGGCCTGCCAATTGTTTTCAGGGCGTGCCGGTGCCGGGGACCAAAACAAAACAAAAGAAACTGCCCGCTCGTTGCCGGACAAGCACAGCTTCCTTTTTCCAACACGCAGAGGTTTGCTACGGGGGCTGCGCACAGCCCGAGGGTGACGGCAAAATCGGGCACTTTTTGTTAAAAATGCTACGCGGTCCGCAACAGTTTTAAAATGTTCGCCCGGCTTGACGTCTTGGTTCCTAGGCGTTGATAACGACGGGCTGCAGCAGCTTCAAGCAGCATTGCAGCGTCACTTTCTAGTAGGTTTCTTAAATGGAAAAACGTTCCCGCTGCGAACACGGGAGCATTTGTATAGTACCGCTCGCGAGCAAAAAAAAAAAAAAATGGCGATCAATCCCTTACAGCCAAGTCACTGTGTCTATTTTCTTTTAAAAGCCATCATTTCTACAACTATACTGATTTTTTTTTTAAAAGTTTATTTTCTGGATTTTAGAAAGTTACAGTGTCAGTTGCAAAAAAAAAACATCCCTTACAGTAGTTTTGATCTGTAACCACAACCTCGTGCTCCCGTGAGGCGGGTGCCTAATCGGTGGATTACTACTGCTGCTTGGTCTGTTTGTAATGCTGTAATGACTATCTCCGTCGTAACGAAAGCCGTGCGAATGCACGTTCGAGAAAAAAAATCGGCCTCATTTGTGTTTGCTCCTTCCTATACGTCTACGGTCTACATGATCATGTTTCGAGAGGGGTGGGCGATCTGTGATGTGTTATCAGTGGGGCCATCGATGCTCTAGAAAACAAAAACAAAAAACAACTATTCGTTTGAGTTATTCTGCTTGCTTCAATCCATATTAATTAGTCATAGAATAATATTTTTTTTTCTCACAAAAAACAGCCAAACCGGCTTATAGCTTAAGCGAATAGGGCTAGGATTGACGAGAACATGGACCAGGATTGCTTACTGTGACATGTTAAATATTTTATTACGGATAAATAGGGGACTTGTTGGTAGAGAGAAAAATTCATCAATACAGATAAATCTCTTACAGTATCTCTTATCTCTTATCTCTTATACAACTAAAAAACACCAAATGTCCAGGTCTACCAGGCAGGACCAAAGCTCCCTATTCTATGATATGCCACTACAACATTTTCTCCACCCCTCATATACCACTTTAAAATAATTATTTTCTTACATCTTGCACCATGTCACTTCTCACCTCCCTTGGGAATCGTTCAGACTCCCTTCTCTTCTTAAATCAAACACAAGAAAAAGATATATGTTTACCTAATTATTTTATTATTAATCTAATATAAGATATCACAGAGCGTATCTCTTGAATTTTACTGTAATCTTGTCTAGGACTCCACCTCATGTGCAATAAATCAATAATTTGTTTAGTTCGTAAACTTATGCGTACTAATATGATAATGTTTTTAAGATATTGTTTATAGCTTTGATTTGAGATAAATATATTATCCGCATTAAAAATATTACACGAGTTTTTACAAAACATGAAATATGGTGGTATATTTATTGATTTATTGCACATGGGATGGAGTATTAAATGCTATAAAACATGACACTTTTTAATAATAATATATACGTTCATATTAAATTATTGTGCGTCGCAACCGCACGGGCATTATCCTAGTATCTAGGAAGAAGCACATATGAGAGGAGAAATAACGCGGAAGAGAGAAGAACAAGAGTTAGATAGAGGCCCAACTCTGCTCCTCCTACATTGCAGACCAAGCCATAATGTCGAATGGGCCAGACTAGAATAGAACTGGGCCCAAATCTAATCAAACAAATGAACGGGCAAGTTCAGAAAGGCCTTGCTGCAAGACTACACTCACACTCCGTCACACCGTCACACCGAAGCAATTTTGTGTGTCTGCCTTCATTATTCAGAAATTTCGTACACACACATATATCATGTTGCATTGTGCAAAAACAAGTGCAGTAAATGTTGGGAGAAGGGACCCTCGGCAGTGGCGCCGCGTGGGCTGAGCAGAAAAAAGGACCTCCGCGCGACCCGCGCGCCCTCAGAAAGCCTCGCCCTCCCGATAGTAGGGGCTCTTCTGGGTCGTTCGCCTTAACCTTCGACAGCCTAACCTTCGGATGCAAATCCAACCCTCGGAGTTCACTTTGTTTCTCGCAGGTAAAGACGCTCCGAACACGTAATAAGTAACCTTCGCAGGTTCCGAAGCTTTGTCGTTGAGGCGTCAAGCTTGGCAAGTGGTGAGGGGATGCTGACCCAAGGACCGGCGAAGGCGAAGGTCCGTTTTCCTTTGTTCTCCGTTGAAGGCAGACGGAGCAAGGTGGCGGCGGACAGGAGGAGGACCGATTAGGGTTTCCGCTTCTGCTGTATATTTACGGCTTTGCCCTTTCTGCCTATGTGGTGCCGGGGAATCTTTTTGTACCCTATTGTAATTATGCCAGCACCCCTTGGTATTCCCTATAAATACCAAGAGGTGAACAGTGTAAAGAGGACGATTTTTGGGAGGAGAGAAATATTTTCACCGCTTATCTCCTTGAGCCAACGCCCTTACCTTCGCGCATAGCTGACCGTTGTCCACCCTCGCTCCGCGCCCTGTTTGCTGACGGGGGCCGAGCAGGTGTGAATCCAACAGTTTGGCGCCGACCGTGGGGACCGGAGTTCGAAATGGCAGGAAACAGGAGAGCGCCCGCTACCAGAGACCCTCGTGTGACCAGAGAGGCCACGGCGACAATCCAGCCTGTGGAAGAGAATGTAGTACCCTCGGAAACAGAAGAAGTTGCCCCAGGGACGGAGGTCCCGGGCCCTCACACTCGGCCGGGATCACAGCCGCACCCGCATACCTCCGGAGGAGATGGGGAGGGAGATGAGGAGGAGTTGGGCCTCGAAGCTTTAGAAAGACTTCAAGCTGAGTTACAAGAAAAGAAGAGGCGCCTGGACCAGCTTGAAAGGCACAACCGGCTGCGTCTTATCAGACAAAAGGCGGATGAAGCAAGAGAGCAGCTTCGCCGAATGGAGGAGTCCCTCGCGGCAGCTGAAGCCGAAGCCGAGGGATGGAACGATGGGGAAATGCCACCACTACAGGAGGGAAATGAGCAAGATCACGGCAACCTCCGCCGCCATCCACCACCCCCACCACCACCAAGACACCCAGAGCCATACCCCATTAGACAACCAAACTTTCGCCAACTCTACCCAGATGAGATAGAGCCAAACCTTCGCAATCAACGCAGAGCCCAACAACACCAAATGCCCTATGACCCAAAGTCACCACTCTCCGAGATACTACAAACCCAACCATGGCCACCATGCTACAATCCACAAAATCTACCCCGTTACGATGGGCTTACCGACCCTCGCCAATTCATAATGAGCTACGAGGCAGCAGTTGCCGCAGCAGGCGGAGATGAATCAACAATGGCAAAGTCTTTTATCATCATCCTGTGAGACATCGCACAAACTTGGTACAGCAACCTCCGTCCCGGAACTGTGGATTCCTGGGCCAACCTCAGAGACAGGCTCTGTACAAACTTCAAAGGCATTACACCAGCCCCATCAAACCCCATTGAGTTGTTCAACTGCAAACAAGAAGAACGCGAACCACTTCAAGATTATTGGCGGAGGTTTATTCAAATCAGAGCAAGAACCCCGGGGATATCCGACGAGGCTGTCATCCTCGCTGCAGTCAGCGGTCTGCGTCCAGGCCCATGCTCTTCGAAATTCGCTCGGAAGCCGGCAAATACAATCGAAGAATTGCATGAGACAATGGAAAGATACTGTAGAGCAGACATGGATTTTCGGGCAAAGTCCGACGCTCGAAGGTCACAACAGAAGCCACAGCCGAGGCCTCAACCGAGGGAAAACAACCCTCGCCAAGAACAAAGCAACGTTGGGGCCATCAACAAAGCAGTACACTACGGAGACCAAAGACGGGGCACTCAACCTCCGAGCAACCAAAGCGCTCAAGGTTTGCCACCCCCGCCGGATCAACGGAACCAGCAGAAAGATCCCGCGAAAATGTATTGTCATTTTTGTGGTCTTGGAAAAGGGCACACTACCAAGCAATGCGAATGCTTCGCCAAGGGAAAAGAGTTCCAGGAGTCCAAAAGAGCCGCTTCGGCAGACAACCGAACCATCAACCACACCAGGAAACCAAACTTCCACCCACCAAATCCTCCATACCACTATACCCCCATAAACTACGGCCTACCCTCGCAACAACCCATGTACGCACACCACCCACTTTACAACCAAACCTCTTACCAGCCAACCGTGATCCCACAACGCCAAAACCCACCTTACACAGTCACATACCCAACAACCCCCCAAAACCAAACCCCAACCACCCAACAAGTCAACAATGCTCTACCACCACCACCACCAATACCCGCCTTACCAGCGCCTCAACCCATCAAATCCGAAGCCCAGAACCAAACAACCATCAACAACCCAACATCAACCTTCGGTGTAATACTAGCCATCACCGGGGGTTCAAATGAAGACCATGGCAACAAAAGACAGAGAAAGGAACATGCCAGACGAGTACACCATGTAGCCGTCGAAGGACCTCACAAATTCGGTCGATGGTCTCACATTCCTATAACCTTCGACTCCAGTGACATGAAACTGAGAGATTACCCTCATACCGACGCTATGGTGATCGAGACCAATCTGGCAGGGTGGACAGTAACTAAAATTCTGGTTGACACAGGAAGCTCCGCGGACATCCTGTTCGCCTCAACCTTCGACAGCATGAAGCTTGACAGGAACCTCCTGCAACCTGCTGACAACCCTCTATACGGCTTCGGCGGTCAACAAGTCAGAGCTGTCTGTAAAATATCGCTGCCTGTGACCTTCGGCGACCAAATGAACTGCAGAACCGAGCACATAACTTTCGACGTCGTCGACATGTTTTACCCGTACAATGCAATATTCGGCCGAGGGGTCACTAACGCATTCAACGCAGTCATTCACCCCGCATACCTATGCATGAAGCTCCCCGCTCCAAAGGGGGTGGTTGCAGTATATGGGGACCAAGACATTGCAAGGGCAGCCGAGGGAACTGTAGCACCAGGACAACGTAATGTCCACAACTTATCCAAGCCTCAAGCTACAGACCTCAACATCGAAGGTGAAGTTTGCACTGACAAAACGAGGGTATCACCCAAGGAAGATACCAAACAAGTCCAACTTTTCGAGGGCAACACTGAAAGAAAGGTGTTTATTTCAGCTAACCTAGATCCCCAATCAGAAAATAACCTCGTCTTTTTCCTCAAAGAAAACTCTGATACCTTCGCTTGGTCCGCAGAGGACCTAAAGGGGGTAAACAGAACTCTGATAGAGCACAGCCTAAACATCAAACCAGGCTATCGCCCCGTTAAGCAGAAGCTTCGCAAAATGTCAGAAGAAAGGAAAGAGGCAGCGAAGGCTGAGGTGAAAAGGCTTTTGGACGCAGGCGTCATCCGCCCAGCCAAATATCCAATTTGGCTCTCAAACGTGGTCCTAGTTCAGAAAAAGAACAAGAAATGACGAATGTGTGTAGATTTCACATGTCTGAACAAAGCTTGTCCGAAGGACGATTTTCTCCTCCCTAACATAAGCACCTTGGTCGACAGAGCAGCTGGTTGCCAAATGCTGTCCCTTCTCAATTGCTTCTCAGGATACCACCAGATCTGGATGAATGAAGAAGACGAGGACAAAACAAGCTTCATCACACCCTCGGGCACTTTTTGCTTTCGAAGAATGGCAGAAGGCCTAAAAAACGCAGGCTCAACCTTCGCACGCATGACATCGGAAGTCTTCAAAGATGAACACGCCGTCTCTGCCTACGTCGATGATCTGGTTGTCCAAAGTGAGCTGAAAGAAAACCATATTTCAGACTTATCGAGAGTGTTCAGCAATCTTCGGTCTGCCGGATTAAAGTTAAACCCCGAAAAATGTGTTTTCGGGGTAAGCGAAGGAAAACTGCTGGGTTGCATCATTTCAGCAAGGGGAATCGAAGCTAACCCCGAGAAGATTGATGCTATCATCAATATGGAACCCCCAACAACCAAAAAAGCAGCTCAGCGTCTGTCAGGCCGCTTAGCAGCACTCAGTAGATTCATCTCCAGATCCGCTGAGCGAGGGTTACCTTTCTTTGAAACATTGAGAAGCACCGCACCATTCAATTGGGGACCTCGGCAGCAAAAAAGCCTTCGAGGACTTGAAAAAGTATCTCACCAACTTGACTGTTTTAACCAGTCCAAGCAAAGGAGACCTATTACTGCTGTATGTCGCAGCTTCGCCTCACGCAGCAAGCGCAGTCCTGATCAAAGAGTTACACGAGAACAACAAGACAAGGCAAGCCCCAATCTACTATGTATCAGAAACCCTCGAAGGTCCCAAGCGGAATTACTCAGAGCTCGAGAAGATAGCATACGCCGTGGTCATGGCATCTAGAAAGCTCAAACGTTATTTCCAGGCATACGAGATCCATGTACCTTCGGCATACCCCCTCGAAAACATTTTCAAGAATAACGAGGCAGTTGGAAGAATAGCAAAATGGGCAGTTGAGCTTAACAGTTACGCCATAACCTTCGTCGACAGAACAGCAATCAAATCACAAGCACTAGCAGATTTTATAGCTGAGTGGACACCTGATCCTCGCAGCGATGGACCTCAACAAGACCCGTTTTGGACCGTATATGTCGACGGAGCCTGGGGTGCAACTGGAGCTGGGGCCTCGGCCATCCTAGTCTCGCCATCCGGGTCGAAGCTAAGATATGCAAGAAGACTTGATTTCAAATGCACAAACAACTCCGCCGAATACGAAGCCGTAATACTAGCGCTTTCAAGGCTTCGATCATTGTCGGTCCGAAGGGCAGTCATCAATACAGACTCACAAGTTATCGCGGGGCACATTGAGAAGAACTACAAAGCGAAAGATCCAGAGCTGCAAAAATACTTTCAATATGTCTGAAGGTTAGAATCATTCTTCCTCGGCATAACGGTGAAAGCAATACCGAGGGCCGAAAACAACGAGGCAGACTGCCTAGCTAAAGCAGCAGCACAACAACTTCAGCTACCCCCAGATGTGTTCCACGAGGTTGCGATTCAATCAGCCTTCGAAACCCCAGAAAAGAACACCAAGTTGATCAGTACAATTCACAGCGAGGACTGGAGAGCACCTATCATAGCCTATATCAAAGGGCTCCACGAGCTCGAGTCCAAGGAAGAAGAAAACAGACTAAAACAAAGAGTACGAGAGTACAAGATTGTGGGCAACATTCTGTACAAAGCTTCGGTAACCTCCCCATGGCTCAAATGTGTGTCACAGTCTGAAGGAAACGATATTCTCAAGCTTATTCACGAAGGCATCTGTGGCTCACACAACGGCCCGAGGGCGTTAGTTGGAAAAGCTTTCCGGCAAGGCTTCTATTGGCCAACAGCGCTACGAGACGCAGAAAGCATCGTCAAACATTGCGAGGGTTGCCAACTAACGGCAAAAAATCAAAATGCCCCAGGGGCTCCTACAACTCTCATATGCCCAACTTGGCCTCTGCAAAGATGGGCAATGGACCTCGTCGGTCCACTACCAACAGCTCCAAGAAACCTCCGCTACACTGTGGTAGCCGTGGAATATTTCACGAAGTGGATCGAAACTAGACCACTCGTTTCCATTACATCCCTGGCAGTAAAAAAGTTCTTCTGGCAGCAATTAGTTTGTCGGTTTGGAGTTCCCAAACATTTAACTGTCGACAACGGCACTCAGTTTGATAGCGAGGTTTTCAAAGAATTCTGCGCTCAAATCGGAACAATCTTATGCTTCGCATCAGTCCGGCACCCTCAATCCAATGGCTTAGTCGAAAGAGCCAATGCAACAATTTTCCAAGCCATATCAAAAAAGTTGCAAGGCAGGCCCAAAGGAAAATGGGCAGAAGAGCTAACCTCCGTCACCTGGTCTCATAACACCTCGGAGTGCAGAGCCACCAAATTCACACCCTTCAAGCTCCTGTTGGCGAGGAAGCTGTGTTACCAGAAGAAGTCAAGTATGGGTCACTCAGAACAACCATCGAAGAAAACGAACAAAGCCAACTGCTTGACAAAGACTTACTCGAAGAAACAAGATGCAACGCAGTGCACAACCTTCGCAAGTATCAAGAAGAGAAAAAAAATGAGAGAGAGACAAAAGGGTGAGAATCAAAGAACTAAAAAAGGGCGACCTCGTTCTAATTCGGAAGCAAAACGCCAACATGGCGGGGAAGTTTGAGCCAAAGTGGACGGGTCCATACCTAATAGTAGAATGCAATCGTCCCGGATCATTTCACCTCTCCGACAACGAGGGGAACACCCTGCCTCACACTTGGAATATTGACGACCTTCGCAAATATTACTCATAGCGGAGCCTTAGCGAGCCCTCGCATTATGTAATCTGTTTTTTCAACCTTGCTTCGTTTCGTTTCCATGCATGTAACAAAAACAGAGGAGCTGCACTCTTTTCCTTACGAAGGGGCGTAAGGTTTTTTAACGAGTCAGTATCCAAACCATCAATACCGGCTAGAATCCCCGGAAAAAAGCAAAACTCCAAATTATTGCTTTTAGTAATAAGCATAAAAAAATAGCTCTTCTACAAGAGCGTTAAAATCGATGATAACCCTCGGAGATTGCTTCAAAAAACAAACTTTTTCAAGCAAACTTCACCTCCACCTAAAATAAGGGGAGGCGTGAAGTACAAAAAGTCGAGAACCCTCGCGGACACACGCCAGGGGCTCGTAAAAAAGCAAACTTCACCTCCACCTAAAATAAGGGGAGGCGCGAAGTACAAAAAGTCGAGAACCCTCGCGGACACACGCCAGGGGCTCGCAAAAAAGCAAACTTCACCTCCACCTAAAATAAGGGGAGGCGCGAAGTACAAAAATCGAGAACCCTCGCAAAACACGCCAGGGGCTCGTAAAAAGCAAACTTCACCTCCACCTAAAATAGGGAGGCACGAAGTACAAAAAAATCGAGAACCCTCGCAAAACACGCCAAGGGCTCGTAAAAGCAAACTTCACCTCCACCCAAAATAAGGGGAGGCGCGAGGTACAAAAAGTCGAAAACCCTCGCGGACACACGCCATGGGCTCGTAAAAAGCAAACTTCACCTCCACCTAAAATAAGGGGAGGCGCGAAGTACAAAAAATCGAGAACCCTCGCAAAAAAACGCCAGGGGCTCTAAAAAGGAAACTTCACCTCCACCCAAGACAAGGGCACCAAAGAGTCGAGTACCCTCGCCAAACACCGCACGCCAGGACTTAAAACGCATTTCCCACCTACACCCAAAATAAAAGGCGAGACACAAACCATACGTCCAGCTTCCTTAACGAAAAGCGAGCCTCGCCAAAAAGAAAAGGGGGCGTCGCTGTTTTATCTTCTAAAACATCTCTCAACGCAAAGCGAGCCTCGCTAAAAAGAAAAGGGGGCGTCGCTGTTTTTTCTTTTAAAAACATCTCTCAACGCAAAAGCGAGCCTCGCTAAAAGAAAGGGGGGCGTCGCTGTTTTATCTTCTAAAACATCTCTCAACCGCAAAAGCGAGCCTCGCTAAAAAGAAAAGGGGGCGTCGCTGTTTTATCTTCTAAAACATCTCTCAACGCAAAAACGAGCCTCGCTAAAAAGAAAAGGGGGCGTCGCTGTTTTATCTTCTAAAACATCTCTCAACGAAAAGCGAGCCTCGCTAAAAAGAAAAGGGGGCGTCGCTGTTTTTTCTTAAACTTCTCAACGCAAAAACGAGCCTCGCTTAAACAAAAAGGCGGCGTCGTTCCTTTCTGAGCTAAAACATTACACACAACAAAACATCGCAGAACCGGACAGTCAACGAGCCTCGTCAATATCCGATAACGACAAAAATCCATCAACCAAATTACACAAACGAATCGCAATGACACAAAACAAACATACAGTGTTCCCGTTCATTTACAAAAATAACTTCACAACGACAGTCAAACCAGGAAAAATTACAAAAAAAATTACAAGGAACCATCGCTCCCTTCAATTAACATCAAATCACCAGAGCCCTCGCTACCCTCCTCGAACTCTGGCTCCACCGCAACGATGGGTCCCCACAACAAAGGAGCTGCCGGAACAATTGGCAGCTCCCCAGACAGAACTCTCGCCCGATACATATATGTACGGCCTACATCACTAACCTCCGAAGGTTCCTCCTTTGGAACCACCAGTGATCCATCCGAACCTAAATCTAGTTTGGTTCGCCCAAACAAGTAATCCAAGGCTGTGTTCTCATCAATATCGTCATCAATACCAGCTTGCGAGGACGAACAAGAACCAAACAATTGACGGGTAGCTTGTCGATCAGTATAGTCCGCTTCACGCCAAAAACGACTCGACCGGTTGTTTCTTAAATCGTACCTTCGCACTTTCGACCACCAAAAACGCTCGAAGGCTAGCGAAGGATGTTTTAGCTTAGCACGAGCCCACGATTCACCAGTTATAAAAGTATCTTGATAATTAAGCGTTAGTGGCGTCACATCAAACACGTCTAGCATGGTTCCGTCAGGAACCTGCATTTACACAAAATAGGAAAGTGTCACAGCGTCATTAAGTTTTTACAACCTCCGCACCCCTGACAAAATGACCCCCTCGCCCAAACAACCCTAAGTTCACACCTGCCCGGCCTCACCGCGCTCCTCAGCCACAGCTTCGTCGACGGTAGCATCCAGACCTCCGCCAATGGCAGCACCCGAGCCTTCAGCAGGAGCCCCTTCCGTTGCCACCGCTTCTACAACAACTTCTTCAGTGCTCGGAGCGTTCTCAGCCAAGGCTTCAGCCTCGACAGGCGCAACCTCCACAACGCCGGGCACAGGAATGGCTTCGGAGCTACCACCAGCATCAACAGTCGCTGGCGGCGAGGGCATCGCGTCCTTCCGAGCCTGCAAGGGAAAAATAAATGACAAAACATCCAAAATCAAACACCAAACCCTTCATCACCATAACAAACCCCAAAAAACCACAATTAAAAAAAAACTACCTAACTAACCTGACGAGTAGCCTCGGCAGCTTCTTCAAAGGCAAGAGCTCGGCCGCCACCAGCAATCCAAAACTTGCGAAGCAATCGCATCGCACAGTTCCGAACGTCGGCGTCATCAGCCTTCATCCGGCGCACCTCGTCTACCGACGGAAAAGCATGGTTTGGCCTTTTGACTTTGCGAAGGTGCTCGCAATCCGCAAGACGAAGCGTGCTGGCCATCGCCAAAGCCCCGGCATAGCCACCAAAGTCGGTCGCGTTGCCAACCAACGAGCTAAAGACGTCCAGCTCGTTACTCAGCCAACCTTCAAAGGCCTCTGCGTTAGTTGCAGGCAGCGGTTCCCCGGTAGAACCTCCGGCTTCGGTCAAGCATGTATCTATCTTATTTTTAACCCTCCCCATGCTTTCCCGCCAAGCCTCGGCTTGGGTAGCCAGCTCCGTGGACAGCTCTTCTATGCGCTTGTTCGCAGCCAACAAATCCTTGTCCTTTTGCCGGCTAGCAGCCAGGAGCTCCGCGTTGCTATTCGCAACCTCTTGTGCTTCCTCTCGCGATTTCTTAACCTTCTCCAAAGCAGCTTTGAGCTCAATCTCTTTGTTTTCCAAACTCTGGCGAAGCTCTTAGCTTTCTCCGCATCACTCAACCGGTCATTCAGATAGTGGAGATTGTAACTTGCCCTCCGGCGCGCCGACCGGCTGAGGAGCATCAGCTCAGCCACTTTGACGTCAATATCATCGTGAAGTCTCTCCAAGGGCTCGTTGGCCAGCCGAAGCTCCGCTTCCGGCACACAGATACGATTAAACACCCGACCCAGAAAGCGTCTTTCCTCCGGAGCACACTGCAAGTGACACTCTCGAAGGTCCGGACTCGTGAAAAGCTCGGTCGCCGGATCGGAAACTCCAAGTTTCTTCGCATAATAAGGAAGACTTGACCGGCTAGCCTCGCCATACGGCCTCTTCCCCGGGGTCCGGACCGATTCGAGGTCACCCTTAAACTCAAAACCATCGACCCAAATGTGCGAGCCAGCAAACTCGGGGAACGACCCTCGCGGTGGACTCTCTGGCTCAAAGTCCCGTATGATGTCATCAATGCTTCGCGCAGCCGCAGCACCAACACTGGACGAGGCTATTCCTTTCCCTCGAGCGTCCTCGATGGATACGTCTTCATCGGAGTTACCTTCGCTACTTGACGTATCACTATCCTCGTCGGATGAGTCCTCTTCAGTACCCCCTCCTTTTCCTTCAGTACCCCCTCCTTTTCCTCTTCCTTCTCTTCTCTCTCATCATCATCGGAGACACCTTCGTCATCCGAGATCTGGATCAAAGCACCAATGCCGCCTACGCGGGGTACCCGTCCTCCAATCTTACCGGCACCTCGGCCGCTCGAGGCAATGGCCGAGGATGAGGAAGTGCCGGTAGCATCAAAGCCTACTGCGACCTTCGTCGCAAGTGCCTTCACCCGGCCGCCGGCGCCGCCGCGACCACGGTCGCGACCTCTCTTCGGCCGCGAAACATTACCTCTCTCCTCCGCAGAAACTCGCTTCCTCTTCTTTGGCGCATCCTCGCTCGACGGAGCAGGCCAATCGGCATACTGAATCCCAAGCATGTCAAAAACTCTGTTAACACGACCCCCGCTTCCCACCGAGCTGTGGATAGCTTTAGCCTCAAGGGTAGACAGTTTCCCAACGAGATTTTCAGCCCTCTGCTGAACGCGCTTATAAATGGCGTCAACTCCATCTTGACGCCTCGGAAACTTCTTTAAAACCCTCTCCCAAATCTTGCCCAAATCAAGCTTCGGCTTCTTCAATCCACGACCCTCGTACCTCGAGTCCTCCTCTACCGGAAACCAAGCCTGTTTCCGACTGAGGGGCCACGCATTAGCGCAGCAGTACTCCTCGACCAAATCGCGAGCGCACTGAGAACGCGCGACCACCCTCAGACAGTCAACCGCGGCGTGCGCCTCGGGGCTCATCTGAGCTTCGGCACTCACGTCGCCAAGAGGCGGGAGCTCACCACAAAGCTCGGACACTCCATCAAGCTTATAGTAAAACCAGAATTCTTGCCACCCGCTGGCCCACTTATTTTTCTGAGCCTGCACCGGCAACTCCGACCCAGCGCGGTGACAAAAAGTATACACAGCAAACTGACCCAGACTGGTGTTACCCTCGCGGTCCGTTATCTTGCGAGGTTGCATGTGCACACGATGCGTCCGAATGAAACCCTCGACCTGTGGAACAATACCTTGCGAGCGGCATGCCCAAACATACACTGACATCTTTGTAAAGCACGAAGGTGTAAGCTGATGGAACTTCAGGTTGAACCTCTGAAGAACAGCTATCACAAAAAATCAACAGGGAAGCGCAGCCCAGCCTCGAAAAATTCCTCAAAAACAACAACCTCGTCTACATCAGGCTTTGGCACAGTTTCCCCAGCACTGGTCCTCGCCTTCCCCTCCTCGATCCACCCTCGCTTAACATATGCAGCCAAATCAGAGCTACAAACGCGGCTTAGCCCAAACTCAAAGGTCACCCCCTCATCTGCAGCGGAGGGAGAAACAACTCGAGCCGTCTGCTTAGACCTAGCCATCTCTCAAGCCAAAACCTTCGAAGAGCACCAAACTCACAACCTTCGAAATCTAGACAAAAACCAACCTTCGCATAAAGAAAGCGGGCAGCAGCAGGGTGGCTAGAGCAAATGAAGGCACGACTCAATCCCCCCACCAACCCCTCCTATTTATAGGCCATGAGGCGGACACCCCAACCCGACAAAATCGGCACGACGACCGAAAACCACGGCGCAAAAAACGAAACAGGCTTCAACAATACAAACAAACAGTGCAACGGCCTAGCCCAAAGCAGCCGCGGGCGTCGCTGCCAAGGGTCTTTTTACTTTTCCCGTCCAAGAGCGCTGCTTGGGCCTAAATACTGTTTATTAGATCCAAGACAACGAGGGGCTACTGTTGGGAGAAGGGACCCTCGGTAGTGGCGCCGCGTGGGCTGAGCAGAAAAAAGGACCTCCGCGCGACCCGCGCGCCCTCACAAAGTCTCGCCCTCCCGATAGTAGGGGCTCTTCTGGGTCGTTCGCCTTAACCTTCGACAGCCTAACCTTCGGATGCAAATCCAACCCTCGGAGTTCGCTTTGTTTCTCGCAGGTAAAGGCGCTCCGAACACGTAATAAGTAACATTCGCAGGTTCTGAAGCTTTGTCGTTGAGGCGTCAAGCTTGACAAGTGGTGAGGGGATGCTGACCCAAGGACCGGCGAAGGCGAAGGTCTGTTTTCCTTTGTTCTCCGTTGAAGGCAGACGGAGCAAGGTGGCGTCGGACAAGAGGAGGACCGATTAGGGTTTCCGCTTCTGCTGTATATTTATGGCTTTGCCCTTTCTGCCTATGTGGTGCCGGGGAATCTTTTTGTACCCTATTGTAATTATGCCAGCACCCCTTGGTATTCCCTATAAATACCAAGAGGTGAACAGTGTAAAGGGGACGATTTTTGGGAGGAGAGAAATATTTTCACCGCTTATCTCCTTGAGCCAACGCACTTACCTTCGCGCATAGCGGACCGTTGTCCACCCTCGCTCCGCGTCCTGTTTGCTGACGGGGCCGAGCAGGTGTGAATCCAACAGTAAACATACACGCGGCGGATCCAAGAACAGCGTCTGGAATTCTTGATCGGACCATGCATATGTCCAACTCTGTAACAACGAGACCTGAACTAAACGCAGAACTCTCACTCACTGCCTGTAATGTACAGCAACGCATACTCTATAGGCTGAAAGCATCGAGCATCACCAACAAAGGCGCGAAGTGCGAACACACGTGTATACATACATACGGAGTATTTGCGATATGTCTCTGATAGTCTGATGTGCTGGGACGACGTACGGTGGCATGTTGATGCGCATGTTGTGATCGATCGGATGATCAGCTCACAAATATGACCGACGGGTCGCAGCAGCACTCGTCTATGAGGCAGCAGCAGCACAGAGCAGCGAGACTGCATGATCGAGTAGTCCATAGAGAAAAAGAAATTAGATCATCTCAGTACTATATATATGCTGTGAATGAATGGGAGCTGCGTACTGATGATGGAGTGCTGGTACTGCATGAGTAGCTCAGCTCCCAGAAGAATTGTTCAGATTTATTTTTTATTCAGCTCGTTAAACTGTTAAAGTTATGGTTTACGCATGCATGACTGCTTACCATCCTTCAAGGAAGCTCGGCTCCCTCCTCGGCGGCGGAGCTGCGTACTGCTGGTACTGCGGCGGCGCCATCACCGGCGGTCCGTTGTTGTAGTACCCTGCGTTCCGAGAGGAGCACATATAGCCCAGCAGTTAATTAAGTCTAAGAACAACAGGATACATGCATGTAAATGGAAATGGGTAGTATAATAATCCGTTGTCTCTTGTGCATAACACCACCGAGTTCGATCGAGTTCATCCCTAGGTAGGTCGTCACTCACCCTGGGGCGGCGGGTACGAGTACCCGTACCTGCGGTCGCTCATGCTGACTGACGGCGGCCGGCGGCTCAGAGTTGGGAGCTTCCGACGATCGATGGCTGTGTGATCGATGTACTTCTACTAGGATACTCCCGTCACCCGTTGAAGAGAAGAGAGCAGGGGTCTGGGGATATAAATAAGGCGACAATTGAATGAAGTGCGTAGTGCACAGCTTGCACTGGGAGCACCTGTACTATATGCTGCGAATGAATTGCATTTCAAATGGCACTTGAAGAGAGAGTCCAAAGCATTCTCCGTCCCATCCGTGCGTGCGCCGGTGTCAGCAGAATAACACACGCAAGGGTTAAGAATAAAGCATCATCAGATCTTTTTAATCGATCTGTTGCCCGGCCTTTTGTCTGAAATCTCCTTTAGCCCGTTTTATTTGCGCCTTTTTCTGCAACTACTTTTCTTCTTCGTAGATAGATAGATAGATTCCTGCCTCTAATAATACTCAAGTTCCCTTTGCGCAAATGTGAACGCCTCTCGATTTCTTCAAGGAAGACAAGCGGAATCATTCGCCGAACCGGGCCAGAGACGACGGTTACCGCGAAGCGCGAACGAGACGAGAATAGCTAGCCTGGGCGGCGCCGGTGATGGGTGAGACCAGCGCGCAGAATCCGCGCCATCACGTGACCCCGCCGCGGCGAACACGAGCGTTGCCGTCACCGATTTGATGATTTTGATCTCGTCGTCCGAATGAAGCATCAGCTGGAGTGATGCATGGATTCTTATTTGTTTCACACACGGCAGGTCCATCCACCATACCAGATCACCATTCTCGATCGAGAGTTTTCGGCGGCTTTGCTGCCCATTTGTCCTGCTTTTCGGTGAGCAGCAAACGTGGTTATCTCGGAGAACACGATTGCGATACTCGTGAGGGAATATGGTTTGGTTTATCCATACTTTTTAGAAATATTTTTCTCTTCCAACAAATCAGTTCTACAGATTAGGCGCATGCGTAATAAAGGTATGTTTGGTTCCTTCCTGACAGATAGCTCCCAGTCCCAACATCCATCCCAGGCGTTTGATTTTGGACGTCTAGAGTTAGATAATGGAGCTGCCTGGTCAGTGCACCCTAGGCGAGGGCCCAAACCAAATAGGTCCTAAGTCCTTCGCGAACAAAGCCATAGCCTAGGCGATAGTCTAACACCTTCAGCCAAGTGTCTGATATTGCCACTCAGTCAGCCTTGGTGCTTTTTTTTAGGAATTATGTGAGCTACTACCTACGACCTACCTGTCAGGCACTCTCGGTCCTATTTAACATAGGTACAACTGGAATTTATGGAGCTGTTGTTTTGTTTCCTTAAAACATATAGAGTCAGAGGCATGTAGCGGTTGACTCTTCTTGTTTCAAGCATCCATTTGGCTCGTTTGGTACCTCGGTTCTAAACGACTAGAACTATATGTCTGAGGCATGCGCTCATCGAGCCGCGACGAGTGTTCATGTTTGATCTTGTGTTTACTTAGGATCTCACTAGATTTTTTTTCTCAATCATACAAAAGACTTTCGTGTCTTTATATTAAAAGGGAATAGTTTTTCTTTACAACGGAAATGACTTAAGGATTTCGATAAGCTCATGGTATACCCGACACGACGCACTCGTAGCCTACTACTCGTTGAAGGAGATAACCCAGGTGCTTGGCACAGGCCTGCACCCACTGTTTTACTTGGCAATTGATGACTACCATCAAAGCAGAAACTTAAGTGTTTGCTCACACGGAAGCATTGCATATTCTGTTCTTTCCATAGCTCCCAAACAATCAAGGCGAAGAGCGAGTCCGATCCGCTCCTGCAGCTCCGAGTCCACTATGAATGCTAAGTATCCCACCAAAGAATGATGGATTCATATGGCGGGAGTTGCTGCGTCTCTCCAAGGGTTGATCGGACACCGTACCAAACTTGCATGGAAAATGAGCAGCTAACGACAATGTGATCAATCATCTCTAGCTCTTGGTCACAGAGAAGGCATGTGTCATGTGTATGGAGCTCATGTCTTCTCTGGTCAGTGGTCTAGTGTCCCCTTTAGACGGCAAGCCACAAGAAGAATTTCACTCGTAGTGGCGCCCATGACTCCAATATTCTGATGCAACTCGACATCGGATGAGAGACTCAGTGAAGCACGTCATATGTTGAATGTACCGTGAACTTCTCGTCCAACATCCATCTCCAGACAAGCTGGTCGAGTGTAACTGTGAGTGTGGTTCCCTGAATTTCCCTCTAGACATACATGTAATCGACAATGGGAGGGACAGAGAGACCTATGGGACACTTGAAGTCCACGTGCCTGCTTGCGGCATCAATGGAGACTGACGATAGACCTACGATCTCCGATGCTACATCTTTGCTTCTCCAAATCAGTAGTCTTATATGTATCTTCGTAAAACATAAGGACATCCTCTTTTTATGTATAGTGCTTGGGATAAGATCTAGTGTTGATTAGGCAGTTGCACTTGATCTAAGCAAGTTGTGGCCATTGGACTCTTTTTGGTCGGTCCTCTGACTTAGTCTTCGACCACCTTTTATATTCTCTTTAAAATGTTTAGTTCTTTCGATATTATTAGTTTCACTTTCACAATAGAACAATATACTAAGAAAAAACCATAACGGTCAGTTAAGTGCTATTAGACCTACCATCTATATCAAGATAATTAAGACTTTGTTTCAATTTCATATTCTTCACTAAACTTTAGTTCTTAAGAAGACTCTAAAAAATGATCTAAAAATATTATCTAACAATTAGTTTATTAATAAGTCATTCAAGTATATTAAGTGGTCTACAACTTAGTAGTCAATTAAACTTTTAAATACTTGTTTGGTATCTACAAACATAGACTAAAAATTTGTTTGGATCCGTGAAACTTTCTGATTCCAGGCAGAATCACTTGAATTTCTACCAGACGCTGAAAAATCAGAAACATTTCACCATGAATCACCTAGAAACATGCCTCCTTTTAATATTAGGAAGGAGAATCACCCAAAAGGTTCATTTCAGGGAGAATCAGGATCGGTAGCTAAATAAATTGAGCAAGTGATTCTGTTTCAACAGAGAATCAATTTTAGGAGAAAAAGAAATATTTTGGATCCAAAACGTTTCACGAGAATATGTATCCCTACTAAATAGGCCCTCTAAATCTGAAATCATCGCGTTTGATAATGACGTTTGGGCGAAACCAGCTAGAGATTTTTTTTTAAGACAACCAGCTAGAGAATTGAGATGACAAAGGTGTGAAGTTTTGTATAGGTAAAATCCTTTTTTTTTCTTTTTCTTTTTTCCTCTTCCGCCTGCGCCCCCATCCACATCGCCGCCGCCTCCGTCTCTGTCCCACGTCCGCCGCGCAAGAGCCGCGCGAAGCCTCCGCCGCCATCCCCTCCTAGAGCTCGCCGTGGGAGGCAACGCCAAGCTCGCCGCTCTGTGCGTTGCGACGGCAGCAGCGGCTGCTTCTGTCGCTGTGCTGCGCTCGCCCCGCCGATTCTTCAGCCACCCGCGCGCGCGCCGAATTTTTTATAGCTTGAGTCCGGACCTTAAGCTTTTTGGCTAGGGTCGGCTCAATGGTCGACCGCGTTAACCGAACGGAAAAAGGCATGAAAGAGGCGATGGCTGCGGTTGCGCCGGAAGAGAGGCGGTGGCGGGAGACGGAGGAGGAGGCGGCGGCGGTGGAGTGGGCGTGGAGCTGGGGTGCAGGCACGGACGGGCAGCTGGGGAACGGAGGATTCGACGACCACCACCTCCCGCAGCCGCTGCTTCTCCCAACTCGATGCCGCGGCCGAGTTTCTTTCGTCGCCGGTGGCGGCGCTCACGCTATCGCCCTCACAAGTAAGCCTGGCCACCTATTTGAGCTGACACCTTGGGAGGCTCTAATAAGATATAGGGTTGATCAAGTGAACTCTCGCCGTTGTTTCTCAATGTTTGATGTTTTGACCATTGTTGTAGAAAACTAGAAACAGATAGTAGTAGCTATGATTATGGCTCTCACGTTTCTAGAAGTTGAAAATTTGGTTTGGCAATGAAAAGGTGGTTTTGGCAAACAAGTTGGGGCAGATTAGCCTCAGCTACTGCCACGTCATTGATCCAATGTATATCTAGTCAACATTATCTCAACTTGTAGAAGTAAGTGGATGGAATTCTAGAGGTAAGTATTAGCTCGGTGGTAGGTAATTGGTAATCACATCACCACCACACAGTATCAAAGTCGCTTTTTTCTGAAATCTGAATCCATAATTTAAGAGGACATCGTGAAGACGACATCTCTAATGAAACTACCACTTATTTTGTGGCCTAATCATGATTAGGCATTTTAGGGAAAAGAAACCCATAAACACTCCACCATGTTTCTGTCTCTGGACAACAACGTAATCTTTTACTAGTCCCAAGTAAGTTGGGGGCAATAAAACAATTTAGTTATTATCGAGTGAAGCTGTTTGTTCAAGATTGACTGTTTATTTGGAAGCCAACTGTATATGGTTGATCAGTCACTGAAGAAATTAGCTGCCATGTATTTGTTCTTTGATGCACCTTACAATTTTACTATATATATTTTTTTGAAATAAGCTTGCAGTATGCTCAACTTTTTAGGTGATGGTGAAGTATTTACTTGGGGCAGAGGTACACATGGCCAACTTGGTCATGGGAACTTGGACAACATCCCTCATCCGAAGTTGGTTAAGTTCCTTGAAAATCATACTATAACCTGTGTGTCTGCTGGATGGAACCATTCTGGATTCGCTACAGGTCTCCTGATTCTAAAACTATTCATTTCTTATTGTGTTCGTTTGTATCTAGGATCTTTTTTGTGTTTAAAATGTTCTATATAAACTTTCTGTATTATATGTTCATGTGTTCGTTTTTTTAATGAAGAGTTCAATATTTCTTTAGTATTACCAGTTTACCACTGTTTATTTGAAAAATGAACAATTGGTCAATTGCTGATGAGCTTTACTGTGATGTTTCTAGTTCTTATTTTCAGACTCTGGGCAACTTTTCATGTGTGGAGATGGCTCATTTGGACAACTTGGCACTGGTGATAACCACTCAAGGAACTGTCCTTTTGAAGTGTCATACTTTAATGCAAGGCATATTGAGAAACTTGCTTTTGGTATGCGCCATTCTCTTGTACTGCTGAAAGGTAAGTAAAACCATGGGCCCAGTTGTTATGGTGGAAATCAACTACGTAGTTCTTTTTAAGTAACTGCATGTTCACAGACCCTGGCAGTTTAATTTCTAGAAGCACTCATTCAGGTTTCAATCATAATGCATAATCTAGAGTTCTATTGTTCTTGAGAGTTAAGAGAAATTATTCCCAACCCCACATTGGTATGATCTTTCACGTGACATTAGATCGGAGGAAGTGGAAGCTCTTTGGCGTCCATTGGGAGGTACACTATCTTATATGTCTGTCGTCCCTCCTTGTAAATAAAAGATCTCAATGAGTTCATCAAGGTGGAAGTGAGCTAATGCTATGCCTGCCAAAGGCCACATAAAGCAGTGGCATGAATCAGTGCTGTTAGTTGTTCTTTTCATGCAGCATAGGAAATGATACATATGCAGAAGATGTTAGAGTTGTCAGATCATCACAACTGTAGGATCAATGATTCGCCATTCTGCACTGGTGTGCACATTTAGGAGATGCTGTTGGCGTTTGATGTTCACAACTGTAGGACAAGAGCCAGAGGAGACGGGCGCGCGCGAAGGCAGCCCTAGAAGAAACAGAGAACGAAACCTAGTCTCTTGATACCATGAAAGCAATGAATATTGCGTGGAATAATAGATTGAATTGATTGGAGAGGCCTATGTACATATATATAGGGGAGAGGAGATCTCGTGGTTTATAGAAACATGACCAAACCGAGATCTCCTCGTATCTCTCTAACCAAAACAGGGCTGGCCGGCTGTACCTGGCCCAAGCCCACTTATACACACGCATTACAATCTAACAGATGTAAATGCAGGAGATGCTGTAGGTGCTCCCGATCTAAAAGATGATGTGTGTTAGCATTTCCAGGATCTTACTCTATTTGGCCTATGAAAAACTAATAACTGAGCCATCTCTTCTGCTTGGTACATTGAAATGCCTTACCAACCAATGACACTGTACTTTTCTTCTCAGACAATTCAGTATATGGATTTGGCTCCGCAAGACGAGGACAAGTTGGTAAATGTGTTTCTAGGAACCAAAAAACATATAATGTTCCTAGACTGATTGATGGTTTTCCAAATTGTAAGATAGTAAATATATATGCCAATGGTGATCACAGTGCTGCATTGGACGGTAAGCTTTGTAGTTCTGTAGTTGTTGACTCTCATTTTCTCTTCGGTCTTGGACCATAACCCCCTTCTATTTGATGTGACAGAATCTGGTCATCTGTACATCTGGGGAAGAGCATTAGTTGGAGAACATGATGATGATCAACCTCGGAAAATTTTACCCCCTTTGAGTGTTTCTCAAGTGGCACTAGGATGGCACCATGCATTAGTTTTATCTGGTGCGTGTGCAATGTGTTTCATTCGAGCTATACTTTCTGGATAAGCTCTCTCATTTATTGCCACCTTGTATCACAGCCGGAGAATTGTACACACTTGGTGTTTACCGCCACCAGAAATGTGATCTCCCTGGGTCAGGAAATGCACTGGGACAGCAATCGAACACAAGGGCAACAAGCAGTTCCCATGATCACTCATCTTTGTCAATGTTGGAGACGGTTCCATTTATTGATGGAGGACAGGTGGTGCAAATAGCAAGTGGGACTGAGCATTCTGCTTTGGTAACAGGTAAAAGTTTCTAACAAAGGCTTGAGAGATGCACATAATGAAAAAAAAGGAAGCAATTCACGATGAAACCGACTCATCCGATCTTTGCTTATTTTTGTTATTATCAGATAAAGGAACAGTCTTCACCTGGGGCTGGGGAGAGCATGGTCAGCTTGGTTTGGGTGACACTTCGGATCATGTGGCTCCTCAGAGAGTAGATATAGGTGACAATGAGCAGCGCATGTCCGGTTCACTTGCCGTCTACTGTGGGAGTGGATTTACCGTTGCAGTGAAATCGCCTTAGTGGCTGTCTAGATTGTAATGCACGCACACATAATGCAGCGAAGAATAAACAGCAGACAGCACTTTGTTGTGATGCCATGAAGATAATGGTTGAATTGTTTGTGCAAATATTTTGGGACCTCTGATTTTGAGCTACTACATATTTGACTTGACTTTGCCATTAGAGGTGGAGCTAGAGCCTGGGAGAAAAATAAGAGTACGATAATACAATATCATTCAGTGGCTATTCATCATTGCACAGAACCATATTCTTTGGGGGTTGCCTACTAAATAAATAACACAGTAGGTACGCATCTGGTTCTCGTTTGAAAACAAAATGATTGATTTCCTGGATGCTACCTTCAAAAGGGTCAAGCTGATGAGCGCTGCTGGCCTTGCGAGTTGCGAGTGAAGACAACACACGGCAGATGGCAGCAACAGCACCTTTCCAAATAATCCGGCCCTACGCAGTGCTGGTAGACGCTGATCGGCTGGCTATACAGAAAGATACACGACTCTTGATGGAACCAAACGGTCCAGTCAATCAACTATCAACTAAACTAAAACATGCGTATTCTAGCCATGTCTTAGCTCACGCTGCGACTGTAATTGGTTGGTAATAGACTAATAGTCTTATCCGGAGTAAACAAAAGAGTGTGTCAGGGAAGGATCCAAAACGAGTCCTTGATCTCGTGGCCACAACTGGTTACTTACTGGTAAGTAAGCATCAGTACGATTTGGTCAGAAAATATGCATGCAGACGCCTCCCAAGTCCAAGTCCCAAACGGGGCGCCTGCTGCCTTGGATATTCCGGTTGGGTGTTCCTCCGGCGAACGGCGATCACGACGTGGATGACGGGGACCGGAGCCCCAATGAAACCGCGGGCCAGTTTCGCCTGATTGGCTGCTCTTTTAACGGCAGCATTTGCCCGGATATTCTGGTGTATAGCTGAATGTTCTTAAAATATTCCAATCTGGTCTCTCTTTGTTGGAGTATAATTGAATTGTCCGTCTCTCCTCATCAGCGCACCAACAAGTTCAACTCAAGCTTTTAAATTGAACTGGTTGGTATATGCAACTTAATACTCTTCTTGTCAGGTTAGGCCCTTTGGAGCATAAGGAATATTTTTTCTTGTTTTTATGTTTTTTTTTATGTGAAAATGAACACCACCCTTAGTCCCTTACGAAATTTCTTAGTTCTAAGAAGAGTCTTAGGCTCCGTTTGGAAGAACTTTCAATGGTTTCGGCTCCTCCAACTCATCCAGCTCCTCTAACTCCTGTACTGTTTGTTGTAAAAAAAAAATCATGTACTGTATATCGAAAACTCTCTCCTTTTCCCTTATCCAAATAAACTAGGAATCAAGAAAAGCCAGTATTTTTGGACCATCTGACTCTAGCTCTTTTTTTTTTTGAACTGTGACTCTAGCTCTTTGGCTAGTGTAGCATGAATCCGGTGGAAAAAGCCCAACCAAATAGGCCTTGTTGACAAGATCAGATGAAATTTCCGTGCTTCTTTCTTACCTTTATTACTTTATCATTATTCTCCATCCTTTTATGTTGCTGCTTTTGAACCTAGTGACATTTGATGGGTACCCTGCTATCTTGGGATGTGAATGGCTGAGACTTCGTCTAAGATTTGGTACTCCTAGTCTCCTACCTTGCAATTATTCCCGTTTGCCCCTCCACTCCAGCCTTAGTTTAGTAACCATCAATTAATCTTACTGAAACTCCAAGTAGAACTGTAGTGCAAAGGAAATGCTCCATCGCCGAGGATCCAAAAAAAATAAAAAGAATTGCTCATACACAAATTTATAATAGCAATTACAGAAGACGAGCTCGTGACTAGAAAATGTCCTGCACAATGCCCTTGACTTAACGTCAACGGTCACGTGGGGATGTTTTCATCGCCCATACTTAGATTTTCCTCCCATCCTAATAAGCATCTCATGGTCCTCTATAATGTGTGCAACCCATACAGCACAACTTTCACTTGTTATCTTCTCCAGAAAAAATCACTAATTATCTTGTACTCTCTGATAAAGAAAAGGTAACATTTTCAAATTTTGGATGTCATAACTTTTTAAGGAAAAACTTTAGTTTTTAGCGCACACAAATATACCTCAAACAATATTTATACTCCCCCCCCCCCCAAAAAAAAAAGAGAAAGAAAAAATATAACAATACTCTCTACCTCCATCAATATAAAATATATTTTAGTAACAGAAAAGTCTTCTAGAGTAGATTTTGACTCTTGTTTCATGTTCACTCTGCATAACTTAGTACCATCTTACAAATTCCATTGAATACACATTGTTTACACTAAGCATGTACTGTATATATAATTTGAGCAATTGCGAAGATGGATATGGCAGTGCAATAATTGAGAAACTAGTGTGCTTCGGTGATCATGTTGGCATTCAAGATGCTTTTTAAAAAAAGAAAAAGAAAAAAAGGAAGAAATACGTGGGAAAGATTGATTATATTACAGAGCAAGCATTTGCCACCTTACAAAGTGTCGCAAGTAAAAAGTGACAGAATATCTCACTAACAAAATTTAGGCTGAATAATAACCTTTTACAGTTGTAGTAGTTAGACAAAAGGTCAAAAGGACACGGGGATAATGAAAATTTTTCAATGAATTCCATGGTTTTAAATAGCGAGCTAAAGCTAAAGTGTTTAGCGTTTTATAAACTGTAATTAGCGGACTTTAGCGGCAGAATTGTGCATGAACGCTAACAGCGGCACAATTTTTTTCAAACTATTTCGGGCTATAGCGGCACAAATAGCGGGCTATTTAATTCCATGATGAATTCAAATATACATTTGGGCTATTCTCGACCTCACAATTTCGAAGAATCTAGCCAAGAACACTTTAATTAATGTGTACTTCGATGCTCCATATGTATACAGTATACTGTCAATCAAACAGACCTAAAAGTTTTTTTTTTCTCTCTCTGTTTTTTCAATATAGAACTGGAAAGAAATGGCGAGAACAATCTCCTTATTTAGGCACCCCTCCGGGCTTCGGCTGCTCGCCAGTTCGCTCTCCCCCTCCCAAGGTTAGGCGTCTGATGAGGTTCCTCCAGTCCTAGGTAGTGTAAATGTCCAAGAAACAAACACTCCCTTTCGAGCCATAATAGTCTGTTCTTTCCGCGGAAAGGCAAGGGGGTGACGGTGAGGGATGGCGAGGCGCAATGATGGCTGGGGCGACGGCGACAAGATCAAGATTGGTGTCTGCGTCATGGAGAAAAAGGTGAGCGATTGGACTTTGGTGAAACTAATGATTTGATGCTTGTGTTTCTTCTCGCTCATTTGATTGATTTTCCCCGTGGAAACTTTGTAGGTGTCGTGTTCTCCCATGGAACAGATTCTTGAGAGGCTGCGCGCGTTCGGGGAGTTCGAGGTATGGCCAGGCTCAGCCGGCGGATTATCCATTGCGACTTGTTCGTGTTTTTATTACAATATAAACAAATAAATAAACAAAGGCAGATACAGTGATGGACGGGAAATAAAAGTTTTCTTACACACAATTCCAAGCTAGCTGTTTACCAAATGAAATGAAATAAGAAGCTGCAATTATACAATATGCGATTTTACTTCCACTTTCCTCTACATGGTATATAGAAGGTTGATTTCCGGAAGTTACATTGTTCGATCCCGTGAAACTTGAACTCTGCCATTTTGTGACATCATGAATATGCTACCAGCCTACCATGGCATGGTCCTTGGTTTTCTTGTGTTAATACAATATAAATCCCATCCAATTCACATAATCTCTTTATTGTTTACCCCTTTTTTCCCTGAAGAAGCTGGACAGTTCAGTTTATACTTTATCTCTGTACTGCTGAAGGTACATATGCCAGGTCTAGTTTATTCTTCTGACCCTGCTGGTGTTCAAATGTCTGAGTCCTGAAACTATTTTGCAAGCAACTTCAATAACTCTTTTCTCGAAATGGCAACTTCAATAACTATTTGTATTATACTGAATATCAAGAGGTTAAAATAATATGTTTATGCTTTATGGTGCAGATTATAATTTTTGGTGACAAAGTGATTCTTGAAGATCCCATTGAAAGGTATGCTAGATAAGTGTGAAGAGTAAGTCTTTTAAGAAGTCTGGTTGTAAATTTCTGTGCATTCGTGAAAATTAAATAGTGAATTGTGCGGACAAAAATTTACTTGAAGTATGGGGTTAGGATAAATACCATTAACTAATGGATTACCACTCTAGAATGACCATCTAATCATTAAACAAATAATTGATACTATCTGTCCACGCTGTTTAAATACTTGGGGATTTTTTTTTTACTTTAGTGTATAACCCCATCACTCATGAGCTTTATAGAACTCTCGGCTTTCCAATGAGATTTATTTTGTGCTTTTGGATAAATATTATCTCACATTATTATGTGATGTCCTTTAGTCATCATATATCTGTTAATTGTGTTTGTGTTGAGTTGTAGGCCAACATTTTATTTGGTGATACCATCCTAAGTTCAAGTTCGTACTAATTCATTATACTAACTGCTACTATTTTTTTGACAGTTGGCCTATATGTGATTGTCTAATCGCCTTTTACTCGTCCGGGTATCCACTAGAAAAGGCAGAGAAGTATGCTGCTTTACGAAGGTTAAATACCTCCCCAGATTCAAGCATAGCACCAGTAAAGTGTTGGATTCAAATATATATTGCCTCCATTCCAAACTGTAAGCCGTTTTGGCTTTTCTAGATACATAGCTTTTGCTATGCAACTATATTTACGCTATGTTTTGATACATAATAAAAACTATGTACCTAGAAAAACGAAAATGACCTACAATTTGGAAGGAGGGAGTATTAGATAGAGTATTTTCTAGTTCTTGAAGGAACTGTGCTAAGGTTATGATTTTGGACAAATTGATCCATGTGTTGCTTACATATGAAATTATGGATTTACTAGTCCTAGTCTTATTCCAAGTACACTTTATTTTAGTTTGCAAGATCCGCATTAATCATCTATGCCCTTTCCCATGGCTGAAAAAAAAATGAAAGAGAACTTCACAAGCTATATTTTCTTAGTATATTCCTTTTGCTTCTTGCTTGGACAAAAATGCAAGTGACAAATACATTTGATTGCATGTAAGGGGGGCTCATGTTACCCTGAAGAGTTTTAAGATTCCCTGAAGTAACTTAGATATTATTCTTTAGGCCCTTTTTGGTGAACGAGTTGGCCCCGCAGTACCTCCTTCATGACCGCAGCAAAGTATATCAGGTATTACTATTATTAATTCCTTGGCCGTCAAATGAGTTTCTGTTGGCTCTATTAGATGTTTAATTTCTTTTCTCTATTGTTTTTTGGAGGTGCTAATTTGAACTAAATAGAGAATAAACAATTTTTTGTTCTTAGTTTTTTAAATAACAGAATATAAACCAAAATGACAGCAGTAATATTATGCATGGATATCTCCTATTTAACCTTAACACTCTGAAATTTACCCTTTTCTGAATCTCTTTATCCCAAAAAAAGTGAGATCAACGTAAGAGGAACTAGCTGGTTTTTATGTTTTTTCAATAAGAAGAAAATAGGCACCCAACTCAAGATGAAGAGGACTTGAGGGCCCATGACCACACCTCCACCCACCTCTGGTTGCCATGGCCATTGTGTGTACTTCATTTGGCCTTCTTATAAAATAACTGTTTCTCACTAGCAGATATTCTAGGTAGGTTTCATGGGAATAGATGATTTATAATCCAGTTGTACTTACAGAAAGGTTTTCTTCTGAAACCAACAGAAAAGTATGATGAACTCTAGTTTGCAGAGGTTCTATTGTCTTGTAATATAGTCCAAACATACATTATCTTGTTCCAAAGTGTTGATTTTTCTTTTCTCTCTCCTTTTGCCATTTAGCAACTTAAGTTGTATGGCGTTCCTGTTCCAACCTATGCTGTCGTCAGAAGAGAGTACCCTAATCAAGAATTAAGCTACTTTGTTGAGGAAGATGATTTTATTGAGATCCATGGGAAGCGGTTTTGGAAGCCTTTCGTGGAGAAACCCATTGATGGTAACAGCTCATAATTTGATAAGTTTTATTATGACCTTCTCTTGCTCTATTTCTTGTTGACTCTTCTCTATGTGGGGTCTAATAATGTCAGCTGTCATTTTTGTTTGATCCAATACATCCATGCCCAAAAGGATGGAAAAAGTGATACTCTAGCTGAGAAGACTAAGCTTGACTTCATGGCAGGATGCTATATTTGAACTTACTAGTTGAGAAAGCGAAATAAATCCATCCATACACACTCTAACTCGTCAACCACTCAATAATTTTCTGTATATGAACAGTAAGCAGCTAAACATGTGATAATGCACCAGGGCCCAACACAGGTCTATTGGTCTAAGGCTTTTTGTCCAGTAATAGTTTATTAAAATTCTGTAAGTATCTCATTAACATGGCATCACATGGCACATGGACCTTGCAGTGCTATGGATCTAACAAAAGACTATCAGGTATTTTAAAGACATGTTTTGATTGCTGAAGCATGCTGAAGACTCTTTTCCTTTCCTTTTTTCAGTATATAAACACATGCCCCTCTTGGGCCTTGTACAACATAGTTTTCCTTTCTTCTACATGATATATATATATATATATATATAACTAAATATCACAATAGGGGCTTTTTTCCCCTAAAACAAACCCTGAAGCCTTGACACTTTGCTTCCAGAGTCCAGACATTCTGCGACCTCCTTTTACATTTTTATTCTTTGTTTTTGTGGCTATTGTTGGCCTTTATCACCTGCCCCAACTTGCTTGGGTCTAAATCTCTTTCTTGTTACGTATCAAATATTGCAGACAGTTTTTTTTTTGGCTAAATTGTGTTTATGTTCATTGTCGTTTGTCTTCAACTCATTCTTTTCTTCACTGTGAAAACTTTCCTCATTAACTCCACAATTATTATTCTGTAATGATTCTTTATTTTTATTTTTCTGTATGTAAGCTAGTGTGTATTGATCAAAATTAGTCCAATAAAAATCCAACACCTATATTGTACTGTATCTTTGTAAAATAACAGAATAAACATGTTTCTGCTCCTTACAATTGTTGTTGTATGAAGGTGATGACCATAACATAATGATATACTATCCTAGCTCAGCTGGTGGAGGAATGAAAGAACTGTTTCGTAAGGTGAGGATTTATTACCTTCAAGTTCAAGTTGAGACCATAGCTACGATTGAATGTGACCACTTGTTACGGTTTCAATATTTCTGTTAACAATTTCACTCGTCATAATTTTCTTCTGTTAAAGAAGTTATAGACACTATAAGCTAAAATAGCCTATCAGTTGGTTTTCGTTTTTATAGACTTCTCTCCTCTGTACAGTTTCAGTTTTTCCTTTTAATAAAATCTCACAGTGGTGACCTCCCCTGCTGTATTTTCCACTCAAAAAAGCCTAACAGGCGATCTGCTTTATGTTCTAACATTTTGCTTATTCTTATCCATTTTTGTTATCGAGCTGATACCATCAAGCTTTCTCACTAGTCACTAACTTAAGTTCAAGAATATTCCAGTGAACTAGCATCTTTGATGTGTGTTCAGTACTTCAGTGTAGTAAACTGTTAGATAAACGATAAAGAATAAGCTCCAACGATACATACTATGTGTTTGCTCAAGTAGTATCCTGTTCCTATGGTTACTTCTTTGATATAAACAAGTTCATGTCTATTATTCATCTTATCATAAATGTGTACTTCAAAATTCCTCCAAAATGCACTGACCAGACAATTTTTTTTCCAATGAATACATAGGTTGGTAATCGATCTAGTGAGTTTTATCCATATGTAAGGAAGGTGAGGCGAGATGGATCTTACATTTATGAGGAGTTCATGCCTACAGGAGGGACAGATGTCAAGGTGGCCAACCTTGCTAACTTATTATTTCATATCTTTCTTTATTTAAAGTAGTCCTCTCCTGCTGTCATCCTCAAAAGGACGTGCTGAGCATGGTATTGGACATTCATTGTAGGTTTATACAGTTGGGCCCGTATATGCACACGCTGAAGCACGGAAGTCTCCAGTTGTGGATGGAGTTGTCATGAGGAATTCTGATGGAAAAGAGGTACTGTTCCTTACCTTGTTGGGACAGGATTCATCTCATTCTATACATTAAACCTCTGTTTGTAACATGCTGACTGAAACTCAAACCCTTTTTATGTAGAAAAGGGTGTGTGTTTTCCTTAGCACAATGTAGCACTGTTGTATTATAATATTTGTCTTGCTTGAAGGTGCGCTATCCTGTTCTATTAACCCCTTCTGAGAAACAAATCGCAAGGAGCATTTGCCAAGCCTTCAGACAAGCGGTAAATTAAAACCCTTTCTATGAAATTACACTAAGTAAACAACATGATTGTTTTTTGTTGCTTTGGTAGATTTAATTTGTAATCAATGATATATCATCTAAGTTAATGGAGAAAAGATTAGTAACAGTTTTTTTGTTGCACACTGCAGCCATTAAAATATTCATTTCCATATTATGGGAGATAGAAACGGCAGTGAATAGACCATAGGGCAATCGTCTTCCTTTTATTAAATTTTCCAACCATTTCTTTCTGCAGGTGTGCGGCTTTGATCTTCTAAGGTGCGACTTGGGAGACGCAACATCCTATGTATGTGATGTTAATGGCTGGAGTTTCGTGAAAAGTTCATACAAGTAAGCATTTTGTCACAATAAATATTGTAACTTTTACACTACGTAAGATCCCTTGCTATATCTTATTTAGAGGGTGAGAGCTTCCTAATCCAGGTACTATGATGATGCTGCATGCATTCTGAGGAAAATATTTCTTGATGAGAAAGCTCCACATATTCCGTCAACCATTCCTACTAGTCTTCCATGGAAAATCAGTGAGCCAGCCCAACCATCTGATGCTGTGAGATGTCATGAGAGGGGAACTGTTGGAATATCTAGGCCATCAGAAGAGCTGCGTTGTGTCATAGCTGTTATACGCCAGTAAGTGTAATTATTAAGAACTTAAGCTCCTCAAATCCTATAACCATCAAAATGCTTTCTGATACTATAAAGGCATGCCTACTTCAAATTGTAAGTGGGGATCGCACACCAAAGCAGAAGGTGAAGCTAAAAGTAACTGAAGAAAAACTTTTGAAATTGATGTTGAAATACAATGGTGGAAAGGCCCATGCAGAGGTGTGGCAGTCAAGTTCATTTTATCTTTCGTTCATTCACAGCATTTGTTCTTTTGCTTGATCTGATCTTTTTATTGTTATTGTTCAGGCTAAGCTTAAAAGCGCTTTGCAGCTGCAAGATCTATTAGATGCAACAAGAATCTTGGTTCCGCGTGCTAGGTATGTTTCTATACTGCTAGGCAATCACCTTATCAAGACTATGTATATGCTGTTAGTTGATTCCAACATTCACTGTTTTCCACCCAAGCCATTATGCCATTTGCCCTCATAAACTATTTGCTTTGTGGCAAGTGTAGCTAGGTAGCGAATGGACCTCTAGCTGAGTTGGTTAGATGGCTCTAGTAGCAGTTCTCAGGTCTTGGGTTCAACTCCCCGTTGGAGCAAATTTTAGGCTAGGGTTAAATATACTAGGGAGCTTTACTCCTGTTTTCCTTTTAAAAAAAAGTGTAGCTAGGTAATTTTAAGGATCCCGTGTGACATTTCATTTGTGATGTACAACTTGGTTTGAAAATTGGATTATTTTGTTGTGTTGCATTATTCCCTGGAACCAGGTACTTTATATCTTCCATATTTTATATACTATTGTTTTGATTCTGAAGAAAGCTAGAAAAAGAAGTCCATATATTCTTAATGGTTCCCAATGCTTCCAAGTGTAGCCTAAAGGATACTATAAATAGTATGGCTTACATGATATAGGAAGTCAAAATACAAGGACAAGAAACAGAAGTTGAAAAGGACTTGAACTGATCACAATGAATAGGCTTTACGCATGGGCATTTGAAATAATCAAGTGGCACAATCAGGGATTCAAAAAATTGTGATGACAAGATCCTATCTTCTATGTTGGTTATTTCTAACATGTCCAACTGCACAAATCATTATTACGTACACAGAAAATAAGATACTATCTCAAGGGTTATAAAATATGTCCGTTTTTTTGGTAAGAAACATTACGTGGACCCAATCATAGTCCATAATTCCCAGGCATAATTTGACCTTCGGGTATTAGAATTACATTCATATGCAACAAACTATCTCAGTTAATCTCCTCAATTCTGTTGATATTTGATTAATTGAAATATGAAGCACATTCATGGATATTTTCTCTTGTATGCCTTCAATAATTTGAGAAATTTACCTATAAACTTTAGATCTGGCCGTGAAAGTGATAGCGATGTTGAAGTTGAGCACGCGGAGAAGCTACGCCAAGTTAGAGCTGTCCTTGAAGAGGTAAAATAGTTGCTTCTTTTTCGAGAATACATAGGAGGGCTGTGTATCTTTGTATAGATACAAAATAGAGTCTGGTTACAGTGCAGCGGCTGAAGCGTGCACTTAGGAGCAAACACGCTGGGACTATACTTGGATGCAATACAACCGATGAAAGAATGGAAGGGGGGCAAGGGGCTGAGGCTATTTAGAAGTGCCTAACAGCATCCCAAGTGCTTTCGCTTTGTCTGGTACCAGAGTGTGGCCTCAGCGAGTACGCAGTCAGTGACTGCTGCTGCTCATGATTCTTCGCAATTGAACACACGTGAATGTGCTTCCAGATTTGCCAAGTGGTCAGCATGAACAAGGACTCAATTCTCTTCTGCCGCATTCCTCCCTTGACGAGGCAGTTGTATTGCTCATAAGAATGTGTATATACTATCTTTTGTATTTATGTTCTCTGCAAAAAAAAAAGTTCTATTTTTTATATTCTTAAAATGTATAATAAATTATTAATTCTCTGATACATAAATTTCACCATGGACATCAGGGTGGACATTTTTCTGGTATCTATAGGAAGGTACAGCTAAAACCATCAAACTGGGTCCGCGTTCCTAAAGATAACAAAGAAGGGGAGGAGTATCCAGTTGAAGCCCTAATGGTTCTTAAGTACGGTGGTGTTCTAACCCATGCAGGAAGGAAGCAGGTAGACTTTACTTCACCTTTGAGTTTTTTATATTTTGAAATAATGGTTCAGCACATGCAATGGATACTGCAACCTCAGGTGTCATTTTGTATGATTTCTGGGACATCTGATCTGGGTGTCAAATTTATCAGTTTACAAGTTGCCAAGTTGGCGTTAATGCTCTATTTCTTATATCTCGATGAGTTGTTAGTTTATTTTTAGCAACTCTTGTAATACTCTGTTTCTCTCCCGGATGCTTTTGATTGATTGCACAGGCAGAAGAATTGGGAAGATACTTCAGAAATAATATGTATCCAAGTATGGCCTTCTAAACTTTGGTCAATATTCTACATTAAAGATTCTAATTATCTTTCTTGTCGTTTGTCTCCAAATGACTATTTTGACTTGAATTACTGGGTTTAGCTGAAATGCATGTCTGAACTGATTAGCATACATTTTGGCATAGTCTTCACTATATATTCCAATCTAGGTACTTTTCTCTTTTACCGATCCCCTTGGCTCTCAATCTGAGGTCAAGACAACTGAACCAAAGTAAATCTCACCTGAAAATTTTGTAAAGTCTTTTGATTTAGGTCTGGCAACTTCAGTTCAGCTGCTTTACTACAATTGCTGCTGATTTTTGATTTTGGGTTATCAGCCACCAAAACATTTCCCATTATTGATCTTTGGTACCCTATTATATCCCTTTCCTTTTTCTCTTTTGTTGATTTGGAATTTTGGATACCATTCTTGCCCAGCCTAAATTGAAATTCATTTCCAGTCTTTTGCTATTTATCTATTGCAGGACCATCTCAATTTTCTTGAATGGCTAGCAACATTGTCTTTCTCTCTGGTTAAGTTTGTGATTTTTTTTATAGGTGAAGGGCCAGGATTGCTTCGCCTCCACAGTACATATAGGCATGATCTGAAAATATACAGTTCAGATGAAGGTCGCGTTCAGGTATGTAACTAGTCTCCATTTCTGTTTGTGTAAAAAAAAATTAGACCAAACTAGGAGGATTTAGGTGGCTTTACATTAATATTAATATTGATAAGAAAATAGTATACACCTAAATTCTCCTTGATGAGGACTTGAACCTAGGTGGTCTAGGCATTCATCCACACCTCAACGAAACTGAGGTAGGCTTAACTTCTGTTTGCGTATGATACATCTACATCATGTTCCATATCCGTCAACATATTTTTTTTGAAGAATCATCAATCAACGTATTGACATAGATTTCTAGGAGTCTAACTGTCATGGAGTAATTCTGCTTCTGAGTTCTGGATTCAAACTAGGTAGCTTTACCGTAGACAATCAACAAATTTATTTATGTCAATATATGCATTATGCCCCAAAATTTATGCTACTATGACAGGATTTGAAAAACGTTCCCCAATGGTATGATCATCATTACCTAGTAGCAAGTTGTACAGTTAGGTGTATACTTTAATGCATTTATACCTATGTGACACCCCATATTATAATTATTCTTTGCATTAGATTTGTAAAAAGTGATTAGGTTCAACTAGTTCATCGGTAAATGTACTTTGTAATAATTAGTAATATACGCAGATGAGTTTGTAGCTCAGTGGTAGAGCACCCAATAGAGGTGCCACCCACCCAGGGCTCGAACCCTGGGTGCTGCATTTGTGCCACCTCCCTGTGCAATGCCTGCAGATGGTTCCCAGGTTGCCAAAAGAAGCAGCGCTGGTGTGGTTCCTTCCCGGCCAGGCTTCAGTGGCCACCCTTCTTAAAACTAAGTCAGTGGGGATGTCTTCCCCACTGATCGAGTTTTTTTAATTAATAATTAGTAATGTATAATTCCTTGGTTATATCACCTTGAATGTTTTTCCCTAGATCACCTGATATTGTAACTCTCAAACGTATATTAGTGTTACCTGGTTGTAAACTGCCAAATGCTTCGTAAAAAAATTGGTCGTTTTGCTGAACCTAATTATAGCGAGCATGGCATCCAAGAAAAAAAAACAATCAGTCTTGTGTCCACTTGGACATTAGCCATCTCAGAAAGAGCTGGTTTCTCGGTCTTTACTGTCTTCTATTGTTCTTTTTGTACTCTCAGAGTCTCAGTTCTTTATTGATTGACTACATAATGGTAGTTGTTATATGGGTACCCCTGTTATATCTTAGATGTCTGCTGCGGCTTTTGCTAAAGGTCTTCTTGATTTGGAGGGGGAGTTGACACCAATCCTGGTCTGTTCCTCTTCTGTAAATCTGTATCAGTCAGAGCAAAGCAGGACCATAATTCTCCTGATTTTACTATGTCCAGGTTTCACTTGTTAGTAAGGACTCGTCTATGCTAGATGGACTTCAGGATGGTACTATTGACATAAATGAAGCAAAGGTATTCTTCAGACGCCATTGCAAATACTTAAGAAATTGTTGCTTTCAGTTTTCAAACTTTAGATTAGTTTTCCAAGGGAGTCAAACTTGCCACTCAAATGGTGTCAACTGTGAATTTGGGGTAAAACATTTATAAGTATGATGCATTCAGTTACTATTTGAAATCCAAAGAATTGTGGTCCAACAGGAATCGAAGACAAGAAAAATGGAACCATGTATTATGTATCTATATTCAAATTTGGAAAATAATCTTGAATGTGTAATGGTTTTGTACATGTTCAATTCATATGCAATCATCTTTTTGAGATATGGATCATGTACATTTTTCTCTCTCCTATGTCTCTAAAGATACCTGATTTATGCAGGCTCAGTTGCATGATATCATCACATCTTCAGAAGTAGCAAATTGTAATGAACCTATGGAATTCCCATGGATGGTTGACGGAGCTAGGGTGCCTAAAAATGCTGCTCAGCTTCTCACAGATTTGGTATGGATTTTTTTTTCTCATTGAGTTCTTGATAGAGGCTTTTCCTAATTCCTCTTGAACTATTATTCTATACTTTAACATTATGAGTTCCTTACTATATTAAGAACTATTGCTATCCTGCAACCTCTATAGGTTGCTTTCGCAGTAACTTTCAGTGTCAAAACAACTGTAATGATAATAGGTTTATATTGTCTTATCAGGCTGAGTTGACAAAAGAAATAACTGCGCAAGTAAAGATGCTTTCTGATGATGAAGATGAGAAAGCTTCCATAGGTAGTGATTCACCAAATCATCCTTATGATATAGCAAAGGCACTGGGGAAAGCAGAAATTGATACAGATCGTATTTCTGCTGGACTGCCTTGTGGTAGTGAAAGCTTTCTTTTGATGTTTGCCCGTTGGAAGAAACTAGAGAGGGATCTCTACAATGAAAGGAAAAAGTATGTCTTCTATCCTTTTGGCATCCTTGTTGAACACTTGATGTTCTCTGAAGGAAATCCACCTGGTGTAACCACTGTAAAAAATTTCACTATGATGCAGGCGCTTTGACACTACCCAAATTCCTGACATATATGACTCTTGCAAGTAGGTAATCTTACCATCAGATAATGTGTATGTGTTTCTCTTTGTGAAAGAGTCGTCTTTTTTCAAACAATGCATGGGAGCTGTGTGTCATTTCATTAAAGGTAGAAGAAAGAACAAAGGGTGAGGGCATGGAACCAGAAACACCCCAAAAACTCCCAACTCACACACTCACACCTAAAACGAATACAAACCTGCCACAAAAAGAGTCTTTCATACCACTATTTAGATCTTTGTAGTTATATATCCAGATCCCGGTCCATTTAATGTTTTTTTATAATGAACTTTTGAGAAATCATTTCTGTGCCCTTTTCCAAAACTTTTTTTTTCTCTCGAACACGCAGGAGAGTTGTGTATCATTATATTAAGAAGAGTAAAAAAGTGGGTTTAGAAACCCCATACAGCCACAAACACACACACACCCTTTTCCAAAACTACCTGTGATATAAATTTTGGTTATCATTGAAGCAAATATTGCAAGGAACCACTGCTTTGTTTCCTGATAAAGACCATGTTGAAGTATAAAGGAAAATCACAACTTCTTATGTTTGGCATTTGTCAACTTAGTTAATCATTTGTCTCGTCATCTGAATTCATGTTGACTGAAGTCTTACAATTTTGCAGTTCCTCTTTTTTTCTTAATAATAAAATTCACAGTGGGGGCCTTCCCTGCTGTACATTTCGCAAAAAAACAATTTTACAGTTTGTGTATTTATATCATGCTGATCTTTATAATGGCGTCTTATCTTCTTAATGATAGTTCTTGTATGACAGGTATGACCTTCTTCATAACTCACATCTCAACCTTACTGGTCTGAGTGATCTCTTCAAAGTTTCTCAGGTGAATCATGTTTTTATGCTTATTAAATGTACCACAGATTTTTAAAAAAGTTAATCTTGACCAGTTTATATCTGTTCAATAAATCGTTGATATTCTGACAAGGATATATGTTCTTCCATATTATAAGGCATACAACTAACAGATTGGGTGTGGTAAATTTTCATGTTACGTAGTACATTTAGCACTACATGAACTCAGTAGATTTCCACTACTATCTTATCATGGTATTCAGTGTAATATGCATAAATTAGGTCCTGGATTGTGAATTGAAGCTTGCTGATTCTAATGATCTTAGTCCATTTGTGCCCAATATATCTAACTGTTTTGTTGTTACTCTTTCATTCAGTTGCTAGCTGATGGTGTCATTCCAAATGAATATGGAATAAATCCAAAGCAGAAACTCAAAATTGGCTCAAAGGTACTCGTATGTACTACAATTCAGCAGCTTGGGACACTTCTCTTGGATTGTGCATGTTCTTTATTCAGATTTTGCAGTATTTGTAGGAAAGACAATGGTTTCTGTTTTCTGGACATAATCATATCTCTGTTTCTTCTGTCATTATTTATAGATAGCACGCCGTTTATTGGGGAAGATTCTAATTGACCTACATAACACAAGACGAGAAGTTACTGCTGCTGCTGCTGAATCTAACACACATAATGATACAACAACAGTGTCAAAACGGAAGGAGAGGAGTTACTATGAGGAGATTAGGAATGAATGTGCTGAAAGACCTAGCTCTAACAAGAAGGTCATTGATCTAGATGACTCCCACGAGGAAACAAAATACTGCTTGGATCCAAAGTAAGTTACTAAGCAATTCCATTTTTCTAAGTTGTAAAACGTATCAAGTAATTTTATTGCAGATATGCCAATGTGGTTGAACCTGAGCGACGTGTTCGAACAAGGCTCTATTTTACATCGGTATGATAACTGACTTGCAAACTCTGAACCATAGCTAAACTGGTTTACTTAGGTCAGTCTACAGAAGCTCATGTTCATGGGTTCTTGATGGTTGAAGAGAAAAAATATGTACACTGTCCTGAACTCCTGACCATATCATTGTAGTATTTGAACATTTTGAAGCGATGTTTTGCTTAAACATTTTAGTGCTAATCAAATATTACACATATATTTCTTGTGAACAATTTTCATGACTCAATCATATTGTAGTGCTGATTAAATATAATTTTTTCCCGATGAACTGCTGAAAAAAAGTCTAGTCTTTTTTTTTCTCAAACATTACTCCCTCCATCTGAATATATAAGTCCTAACCATTTTTTATTTATGTCCTATAATATAAGGCATGCATCTTTCTCTAGATGCCTGTGCATCGATGTAGTAGTGCCAGTGTTGAGAGAGAGTGAATGTGTTTTTTGTTTTTTGAGCTAGAGGTGGTTACACCTTATAAACTAGGACGGAGGGAGTATATGGGATTTGTTAGGTTTCATCTCTAGCCTACCTCAACCTTCTTGGAACTGAAAGTCTTTGTTGTCATTGTTTCTTCATATAATGTTTTACCCCCCCCCCCCCCCCCCCCCTCCTCCTCCTCTCATAAGTGGAACTCTGAATTTTGTTGTTGGCAGGAATCACACATACACTCTCTAATGAATGTACTTCGATATGGCAATTTAGATGAATCTCTGAATGGAGAAGACAGTCTTGTTTGCAGAAGTTCTCTAGATCTGCTATTTAAAACACGTGAACTCGATTACATGAGTTACATTGTGTTGCGTATGTTTGAAAATACAGAGGTATTGGTTTTCCTAGTCATATACCAGTTTCGTATTTGTATTGTTACCCTTTTATGTTTATCTGAGTACTCCTTCCATTTGTTTTTGGTGGCTGCATTTTGGCTGTCTAAAACCATGCTTTGACCAACAATTAGTCTAATAATATGTGAATTATCCACAAAACTAATACAATTGGCTTTGTATTTAAAAACACCTTCTAATTATTATTATTATTATTATTATTATTATTTGAATACAAACTATGGACGGGAGAGATTCCCCGCTTGGATAGTATTGATTTATCATCAACAGCCTCATTTTTAGGGAATGAGGCAAAAAAAACCACGTCGTCTGGTTAATTTTGGAAAACCGGACTAAAACCAATACAGCAACCCCAGCACAAGGGCTAGATTGTGGCATATCCACATATTCACCTTCTAATTATTTTGATTTTATGACTTCTAGTAAAATATTATATAAAGATTTTCTAGTCAAAGACCCTTTTTTAAACTACACCCACTAAAAACGATTGGCATATCTATGTGAATGTGACCCTTTCACCCTAAGCTACCCTCAGAAACGGATACTAATTAAATCACATAAACAGTCTTCTTATACCTACTCTTCAGTTCAGTGACATCTCTGCATGCCTGAACAATCAAGTTGCACCAATAACCAACATAATGGACAAGAACATAACATTAACTATTTAGCTGCTTGTAATGCTTCTAGAATTTCCATAGTAACTGTGAAATGAATACTATTTTTTATCGCTATCTGATAATTTTAAGTCTTTTACTACCGTAGTATTCCTGACTCATAGTTTAAAAACTTCAACTACTAAAAAACATGACATGCACATCTAACATTAAATAATGTTGATTCTTTTGTCAATGGAACATCCATCTCAGGTACCTTTGGAACACCCAAAGAGATTCCGTATAGAGATGACATTTAGTCGTGGTGCAGATATAAGTTCCTTGGAGGTAATATTTATTCGTTTCAAATGCTTGGAAGGTGTTCATTTCAATATTTCTAATGACTTGCATGAATATATTTTTCGCATACATCCATGATCACACTATTCTTATGCAACCATGCAGAGTGGAGGCCAAGAATCTTTGCTGCCTGATGACCACACAATGCCAATTATGGAGCCAGAGAGATTGCAGGAAGTTGGATCATATATCACCTTAGACAAATTTGATAAAATGGCTCGTCCATTTGCAATGCCAGCTGAAGATTTTCCTCCAGCTGCTCCTTCTCAACCTTTGCCCGTCTGCTTTTGCAAGAATATCGAATTACGAGGAAAAGTGGTAATCTCTACAGTGGACAAAAGCTTCGGCCTTTATTCTGGTTGATTTATATGATGTCGAAACTGGGTGTGAGTTAGGGTATGAGTAGTAGGGTTCTTACAGGTCTGGAAACTAGAACCAGCTTAGGCATTTCTTTCGGGACCAGTATTAGCCCTGTAAGTTCACCCACTAGACCTCACACTCTCAAATTATCTTATATAATACTCCCTCCATCCAAAAATCTAGCTAGTTCTGGTTCTCTCTATCATCGGTACCTTCATACCATGGCATGTTGTTCTTTGGCCTCATAAGCTAAAAGGAGTAGGAAGATTATGACAGCCGTGATTTGCCATCTACTACCATTTGGAACAGTCTGATTCTGTGTGGCAGAACCTCCAATTTAGCTTGGGACATACAGCTATTAGTAATAAGCTTTCTACTTCTGTGAACAATCAATCAGGTAGAAATTATTAGTGCAATATTATTTACTTCTTTTGTCAATCAGCCAATCAACCAGTCATATTAACACCACCCATGAACAATCTATCAAACAGATACTACTGAATGGCTGTTTTCCTCTTCAAACAGCTAACACAGTTCGATTGTCTTGTTTTGGGCCAAAATTTGTAATGTTTTTCTTTCATCTCTATCTCACCATCTGACAATTTATACTACTTTAATTCTCCTTGTTTTTTTTCCTTTTTAACTTATTTCAAAATTTGCAGCAGCATAAGTCAGACATGCTGAGTGGTATTTTGAAAAGGAAGACAAAAAAGCTTCAGGAATAGCATGCAACTGCACAGCTGGGCTTCAGTTTGACTGAGTCGTCGTATGGCTTAATGAGAGCCACTCAAATGGTTTACCAACAGGCGAGAAAGTCGTTCAAATGGTTAACAAACGAACGGGAGTTTTACTGAGCAGTCTACACATCGATGGCTAGGTTTGCAGACACCATCGCACAGGAAGAATCACGAGCAGATAGCTTTTTCAGTATTTATAATAGGCCCATGTGTTCAGGGTGCTACAGGTTTGCGGCGACGCAAGCGTCTTGAGCAAAGGTTCGCTAAACGCCGTATCTATGTCCTCCTGGTCCCGCCATCAGTTATTTAGTTAGTACAACCTTAATTCTCCACTACTTGTTGGTGATTTCAGTTATTTAGTTAGTACAACCTTAATTCTCCACTACTTGTTGGTGATTTGTGTTATGTGTTCCTTCAAGATGTGTACGGCTTCTCGTCGTCACTTTGGAGCTTGTAAAACTTCCTACTTTCACTTAATGAAGCACGTGCATTAGCACGCTTTCGGAAAAAAAAAAAAAAAAGGTGCTGCAGGTGGCTTTTTCAGGATTTACAGGAACGCTGAATCCAAGGCCAGTTTGGGGGGACTCTACGTCTCTACGTACATTCTTTTTGAATAAAACAATGTGCAATTCTCCTATGTTTTTGAGAAAAATATATTAACGGTGGTAATTCAAAGGAGCATAGATGGAAGCAGTCACTATGCTTTGAATCATTTTAATTTCATCTAACCTCCTTTTAAAATGTTAAGTGACAGAATGCCTACACGACTATGGTTATCCAGTTTTATTCTTCACCGGTTCTAGGTCCTCCCTCCCAAATAGGGCCTAAAACTTTGGAATTCGGTGGCACTTTTTGTTGCATTAATTCCGAATGGTAACATGTACCCTAAAGACACATGGAAACTCCATATTTCCACGAAAGCTCTTCAAGTCCTCATGAATGGTACACTGAAGAGAGGAAAGAGTTGCTTACTAGAAGTAAACGCAACATAGTGGCCTAGATTAATTAAGATTACAGAGGCTCACGTTCGCAGCTCTCAAGTTCCTTGGAAAACTACCACACTAGAAATCTAGAACAGATCATCATAGGCGACTATTTCTCGCGCCTTGTAATTGTAAGTCGCTCCAGAAGCTGCTTTGGAGTTCAGGATGGCTGAATTATCAGTCACGTTCTTCACCGTTGCATCGTGTGAAGATCGCCCTGCGGGTTCAGCAGCCCTTGTTGTGCTTCTTGAGTTACGTGGTGCCTCGCGGGCCTGTACAACCAAAACCTGTATCGCATCAAAGGAAAAACAATGTTACCCCAAGCTTCAGCCCACCAAGCGTAATTATATTTCTGAAGCTTTTGAAGTTTTTATTACTACTTAACCAATTTGTACTCCTACTGTCCTACATGACATGACACTACCGATGTGCTTGACATGAATTGGGGCAATGAACTTAGCAATAATCTTTTTTCTTCTTCAAACGTGGTGTTTCGACCCCAATTCAGGCTTCTGATGTCCAGTGTATACTCCCTCCGTATAGGAAAAGGAAGTTGTTTTGGACAACGATACGATCTCCAAAGTATAACTTCGACTACTTATTTTTATAAAAAATATTTATTGAAAAATGATATATGTACATTTTTATGAAAATATTTGTCAATACAAATCTATTCATATAGCTTTTATATTTTAAAATTCAATAACTTAAAAGTTATTCATGATTTATATTCTCAATGTTGAACAAAACCTTGTCCAAAACAAGGTCCTTTTTCTATACCGAGGAAGTTTCATCGAGGAAAAATAATTGTCCTACCACTATTTAATCGAACAACATCGCACCACAATTCAAGAAACCTAGCTTGTTTACGGACAAAATAAAGTCATATATTGACTCGTTACCTTCTTGGATCCGATGGCGATGCCTCCACCGGGGTCGAGGGACGCGGCAATGGCGGCCCCGGCGGCCGCACCGCACCGGAAGGTGACGTACCCGGTGGCCGCTGAGGCGTCGACGCGGGCCCGCGCGATGGGGCCGTACGCCTCCAGCCGTGACTTGAGCTGCAGCACGCCGCAGCCCGGCGGCAGCCCGGCGACCATCACCGAAGACGGCTGGGGAGCAGCAGGCGCCGGAGTCGGAACGGGCTCAGGGTAGTCGTCTAACTCTATCTCCGGCTCGCCTCCGCGGCGGCGCTTTGTCGGCGGGCCTGGGCTCGTGCGCCCGCGCTTGCCCCGGCGGCGGCGTGTCATGGCCGTGTGAGTGAGAGAGTACTGAGATGAAGCTCCTGGGATTCGGGGGTTGGGAAACGGCGGAATCTGAGGGCGGGTACAGCTGGATACGCTGAGATTCGTGCGTGAGGCGGTGTTTGGTTGTCATCCCTAAAGTTTAGTGGACGTGACTTTAATAATAATGTTAAAAGTGATTAAAAATTGAGATGTTTGAAACTTTAATGACTAAAAGTACTAAATTTTAGTGGCTAAACTTTAAGGGTAGGAACCAAACACCCCCTATAAAATTAATGGATACAAGGAATACAACTGCAAATTGTAGCTGATCATTTTGTTCTCATTGTTTCTTCTAATAATATTTTATGCTATATATGAATATATCCCTCCTCTTTGCCTTCTTATTTTGCTGTTTCGATTTGGAGAGCTCAGAGTGTTGACTTGCCTACGTGTAGAATGAATGCAACATAAACAAGTTGTAGACTCAAAACTCTACCGGGGACATCATCGCATAAACTGTTTTTTCTTTTTCAAAGTTTACTTTTATCTTTCAGGAATGATCAAGGAACCTCAATGAGACAATGACACCGTCCAAATCATGCTCATACTTAGTACAAGGATGAACATACAACAAGTATCTTAACTACAGTTCAATGCAGTCGCAAATGAGATTGCCTTCTTCAGTACAAGTATCTTAACTACAGTTCAATGCAAGCAAATGGGCAGTAGACTTGCCGACTTCGTTTGGACACGAACTGACAAGCAGCACAAAAAAGAGGAGCTCGAAATAAAGAGCTCCTGCTACTACCAGTCATTGATGAACAGCTAGAGGGGCTCTGAAACAAAGGAGCCTCTGCTGCAGCCACTAGCGTTCCTCCAGGGTCTGATTGTCAGCAGTATCTTCACCGCTTCCTTTTACTCAGAAATGGAAACGCTCTGATCTGTGGGTATTTTCTTTTCGCCCACAGCATTCGCAGGTCAGATTAAGGAAAGCCAACATGTGCGGCACTGGTTCTATTTGAATTGGCTCCTAGAAGGCCCTCCAGTTGCTTTCAGTGTTGTTCCTGTGAATCTGCTCCCACCCAAATTTCTGACTGCACCTCTCACAGGTTTATATGCAAATGTGCTCAGATCAGGAGGGCTGGCTGCAGTTCTTGTAGATGTGCCTGCATATTTGCTCCGATCAGGACAGCAGACAGTAGGTGCCATGGATGTGTATGCAAACCTTCCCAGATCAGGAGGGCCATCAGTAGTGTCTGTAGTTTTATCTGTGGTTTTGCCTTGATCAGAAGCAACAGTTTTCATAGGCCTATAAGCAAATGTGCTAATATCAGGGGGGCTGGCAGCACTTTCCTTATCATCACTTGTATGTCTGCCTTTTGAAGTGGGGCCTAGACCTGTTTTCTTTGCTGTGCGCCTGAATGTGTCTTGTTCTGGAGCTTTGAGAATAGATCTGCAGCAGAAATAAACATGGCATGAAAAAATAAATACTTATTCATAACAAGAATGTACTGTCTCCAGTAAGTAAACCAAATCATACTTAATTTCCTTAGAAGTTTTAAATCTCTGAAAAAAGGTTCTAGAGCTGCGTACCTCACAGAAAGTGTGTTCTTCACATCCTTTAAAGGAGCACGAAGGCCGCTGGCACGGGGGCCAGGGTATCTGAAAGATGATACCAATGCAGCAAACTTATCCATTGATTTTTCTGCAATTCCACTGTATGTATTCACATGAGAAACATTGCATCCAAATCTTCTTTCAGTTCTTATATTTGTATCATCAGGATAATCTGTACCTTGACCTGCAGAAGTTTCTTAAATCAAGACAAATGAGTTAAGAAAGGCTTATATAGTTTGATACATAAAAAATATATATCACAATACAGGAAGAACTACATAAAAGATCAAGGCACCTAAGACTGTTAAAGGATATGATGCACCAAGGTTGCATCTCTAACTTATTGGACTTTATCAACAAGAAAGGTAGATAGTTACCTTCATCAACGACTGGTGGGCTATCGTCCGAAATAATCGGTTGTGAAGTTTCCTGCATAAACAGCATATTTAGGACCAGCTATATACTGTGATATGAGAGGCTAGTTGTCATATGATGATTCAAAAGAAGAAAAATACATCTTCAAAATTTTGGATGCCAGAAAGCTTTCTTCTCTTCAACATGCCAGATGTCCTCAGTTGACCTCCAGAAAGATTACCCGTACCAACATCATAGTCATCATCTAACTGTTCTTCCTGATCTGTGCAAAGTCTCTTATTTACCGTTTTGAAGTATGAACTCCTTACGGTAATGTTATTATTTTTAGAGGCCACAATGCTTTCAGTATAATGTTGAACTGGTATAGATGGTCCCACGTTATGGGGAAGTAAAAATGGCTTTGGTGTCCAGGGCAAATTTCCTAGAAAAAGACAATGCACGCACAAGCTAAGAATCAATAACAAGATTGTTTTGATTTTGTATAACCAAATGATTCAGATCATGGTTTGCAGACTGAATCATGAATTAACTATGAAAATCAGAAGTATTACCCACTAAGCAAGGACTTGTAGGTATTGTATTTTCGTTGCCATAGTCAGCCTCAACCTGAATGGTACAAACAAGCTTTGAGGACGATAGAAATGTGGCTGCTACATGAGTTAATGAAGAGGACAGATATGTCTAGATGAAGTGATGTGAAGTACGTATCAAATACCTTTCTGTCTTTAATGCTTGTATCCTTGTAAGGAGGATCACTACCACCATCAAGTGAACTGCACTGAGGAGAAATATTGGCTGAATCATCGAGGGGGTACTCACAGCTGAAACGCTCAGAGCTACACTGAGAGCCAACACTGATTGGGTCATTTTGAGGAGGTTCAGAGCTTAAATGCTCAGAACTACATTGAGAAGCTTGGATGTGATCTGTTGGCAACCTAGTATCTTCAACTGAATCAGGGGTACCAAAGCCTTGAGTTTGAGGGCTAGGCAAAGATTCATTCAATATTTGTTGTTTCTGTGTCACTTTAGGCGCCCTGAATTTCCGTTTTGCCTCAAGGGATGCTAAGCCTTAGAAAAAGTCAAGGGTAATCCAACAGGCAGATGATTATGTGTGCAAGTCATTCAAATAAAGTAATGAACTCAATCACAAAGTTGGTGTGAATATTATACCACTAAAAAGATTTACAGATTATGTCAACAGCCCCGCCTGCTAAAATACCGAGGGAAAATATAAACTGTTATTAAATGATCTAAGACATGTCTAGGAACACAAAACTTTAATACTGAGCTCAAGGCACTTATATTATTATGATTTTTATAAAATATGTTGATAAGAGTTTACTATTTAGTAAGCAAACTTGATTGATGTGACGTATTCATGACTGAAATTGCAATATGTTGAGAGGATACAGAAATAGTTGGTCAATATATTTTTCTGCACAGGCAAATCTAGCTTCTTCCTCCCATTTGAAGGTGCAATAGGCTCTCTGGTTGGACAAACCTTATGAACAGCAGGTGCACTGCACTCTGGTTTGATCTGCAAGAAAGCAATCAAGAAAAAAAAGGCTACAAGTAAATATTGGCAATTCGCATATCCGAACAACTAAGTGTCAAGATGCCACTGGGTAACCATCATCCATACGGCCATACCCAAATCCATACCCGTTTTATTTGGGGAGGGTATGGATTAGCTCTTTGCTTATGGGTATGGAGAGGATATTATATGGGTATTATCCATTGACCCATGGACAAGCTTCTTGACAGACAGCCGCTGCATGTCGCACGTACTCGGCAGCCATCATGTCCGTGTGCCAGCAGATGGTCATGACCGCACGAAGCAGCAGCCAGCAGATGGGCATGAGGCAAGGAAAGAGTTTCAGTTATCCATTAGTTATCCATCCCCGTTGGGCATTATCCGTTTGATTTGGGTTTGGGTAAAATCGGGGTGGGTAACTTGCAGATATGGGGATGGGTTACTCATTCTTTACCCAGTGGCATCGTTAACTAAGTGCATGCCAGTAGCAGTAAGAACTAAGAAGTGACACAAAAAGTGTATGTAGTGCAACAACCCCAAAAAACGAAACTGTGACCATCTATGGTTCATATACGCTCCCTAACAAAATACTCTTGCATCTCCATAAACCCTCCTGTTTAGTTTATCCATGTTTTCATGTAGTTGTGCTTTTCTGTGTAAATTTGTTTGTCTTAAAGTGCACACATTTCATATGCAGTGTGCAATGAAATTAGATTTGTGCTTAGAGAGAGAGAACATATGATAGAAAGTGGGGAAAACAAGCATAAAGTCATTCCAAATTCTTTCCAGAAGGAGACAGGATACCTCGAATGGTTCCTTTGTGAGTGGATCAATGTTCCCTAGAGCAATGCCTTTGGCAATATTCTGCGGTAACCATGTAAAAAAATAATTAAGGAAAAACTCTAATTCAAGAGTTTCTTCTGAGTTTGAACTTTTTTGGAATTATTAAGAAAAGCTAGCAAGGAAATGCCCTCTAAACTCAACTGCAATGGTCATTAGACAGAGTGGCCTACTAAATTCAGGAAACAGCTTCACAACATCTAGAACAGTGGATAATCTCATATGAAAGAGCTTTAACATCTAAATATAAGTTTGGCAAAGGATATGGGCCCAAAAATTCCAAATCTTCAATGAGGTCAGGAGGCACACTTGACAAATGAATAATATCTTCTGTAGCAGGATCGTAGACCCTTTGGAACTTAAATGCCCAGATTGCCTTTTTGAAGTCCTCTTCATATTGAGGTGGAACAGAAACAGCACCATACTTCAGGTGCTTGATCACCTGCAGTTATACATGTCGCTGAAACTCCCTTCACCGTGTGTTAAGTTCTAACTAGGCACAATGGTAGCATGTGCAACAGACATACAGAAGATAGGATTTACCTTCTCGTGGCACTTTAGCTTTTGGATGAGTGCATGAGCTCGTTTCACGCCCATTCCTGGCAATGAGGGGAGATAGTCACAGCCACTTAAAATACACATCTCGAGTAACATTTGTCTTGTGAATCCATTAAAGTCAAGCTCTCTATTTTGCTCTAGTCGTGTAATCTGAAATTCAACACCTTGCCCAAATTTGTCCATTTTGAAAATAATCTGCACATTAAAGAAAAGGTGTACATTATTAAAGAGCATATAACAAACTACGAAATGAAATCTAGCTGACTATGAGAGGATTATGAAAGATGTAGAGCTCAGGGCAAAGGGTTGTAATAGTGTACTTACTCTAGGACAACCAAACGGTATCAAATCTGAATCCTCAGTGATCACAGCATCAACAAGTTTATTAACAGATAAGAATGTCATTTGTGCATCTGCTTCATAAGGTGCGACAATATAATCAACCTTTTCTTTCTTCAGTACCTGCATTGCATATTTTAAGAAGCATTTAAACAAGTCTATTAGAAATATTTTAACTAGGTGGTAACTGTTTTTTTTAAGAGGTGGTAACTGTTAGGTGTTAACATTACAAGGAATTTTAACTGTACCTCAATCAGTTCAGAAGCAATTCTAGGTGTAATGTCAACAGCTTTCTGATAGCACTCAAAAGCAGCACGTGAGTTCCCAGCAGCCTCATGTTCCCTGGCACGCTCAAGGTTTTCGTTTCTTGACCTGAAGGACGACATTTTTAGCAGGTAACTTACAAAACATGAGAAAGTGCATCAGGATAGCAAAACAGAGTTTAGGACCTACAGATCCACTTAAGATAGTGTAAGAGTAATGTAAATGTTCATTGGCAGTTGAAACATGTTGGCTCTTCCCTGAAACCCAAACTAGAGCATACCTTGCCCGCTTCGTTTCTTGATAGCTCTTTATTGGCAGAAGGCCTCCATCAAATACAAGAATTGGTTTGACACCAAAATGCCGAAACATGTTAACCCGGTGCATGCAATATTCGATATGCCTGGTTCAATTTCAAGGAGAAAAGCATCACACGTGAGTTTATGGTAAAACCCCAAACATGTTAAAGAACTGGTGCTTAAACTATATGATCCACAATTTCATCTTAAGACATCTTTGATCTCATCGAAGAGTTCTGATATTAAGATACATAGGTCACAGCTGTGATGTTAGCGTTTGCAGATACTTCTGTACATAGAACGTTTTGGGCTAACTTTTCCCAGATTGAAACACTGTATTATTGTAACAAAGCAGCACCAGATGGCAGCCAGGAGCCACACATATAAGAAACCTAGGCACCAAGGCAGACGATACCTTTAAAAAAATGCAGTACATTTCTACTACACGATGCCTGAGGCAATGCAAACAATAAATCTCCCCTCATAAAGAACTGTAAGCAAAGCATCCCTTTCTCTACCCGACAAGAGTTTCGTCAATCCGTACCCAAACAACAGAATCAAACCAAGAAAACCCCTGCCTTCACCAAGCAATAGTTCCCAGGACTCCCGCGATGTCAAAGGGCTCAGGCACGGAATCAATCGCAAAGAACCACATTTCATCGATTCGCCCATCATGTGAAGCGCGGCCGGCGGAACGGCTCAAGAAACCCTACAGTATCGCCTATCGGAGCGGAAATTGGTCCAAGAAAGGGGGCGGCGGGAGGGGACCTGGTGGTGGGGATGCCCTTGCAGAGACGGTCGCCGCAGGATAGGGCGCCCTTGTGGAGCCAGGAGTAGGTGTCAACAGCCACTGTCTGGCCCCGCAGCTCCTGTGCGCTAATGGGCACCATGATTGACTTCAACTGCGGCAGCAGCCCCTGGATCCCCATTGCCGCCGCCGCCGCCGCCGCTTGCCCCTTCGCCTCTCTCTCTCTCTCTCCTCTCTCTCTCTCTCTCTCTCTAATCCCAGTCCGCTGAGATGGTGGAATCCAGGAATGTGGAGGGATTTTTGTGGTTTTCTAGGAAAAGGAGAGAAGAGAAGAGGAGAGCGCGGGAAGCCGAAATGCCGAGTGGACAAGGGAGGGAAGAAACACCGAATCAGAGGGAGGAGGGGGGCAGTGCAAAACACCGCGCCTTTTCGTCTTTTTACCTCAAAAAAAGCCACATCGACATCGGGTTCGTGATAAAACCGGATTTGGTTTCCTATCCATTAATCAAAATATAATGTTTTGACGCAATATTTAAAGTTTGAAAAATATTCTATAAAACATATTTGATATTAAATATGTATTTAATTGGTGTCATAAATACTATAGTTTTTTTTTATAAAGTCAATCAAACTGACTAGATGGTTTAATTTAGAGTGGTTCTAGTAATTGATTTATTTTAGGATGAAGAGAGTAAAATACTCCCTCTATTTACAAAAAAATGATTTTTTTGTCTTTAACACAAATGATATACTTTAGGAGTAGAAGTCAAATATTTTCATAATATACTTATTTAGAGTAGTAAATATTAACATTATGATACGAAAAAAGTTTTATTTATTTTATTATAAATATATTTTCATAATGTACTTGTTTAGAGTAGTAAATATTATTAATAATAGTTTCTAAATTGGTAGTGTCTAGTTAGTTATCTGTCAACCTATTCATTTTTACGATCATATTTATTAGATTTTTGGGAAAATTGTAAAATTGTCCTTGTTTTAAAGTCCAATTGCATGTTTGTCTCTGTTTTTTTAACTTTGCATGTTTGCTCATGTTTTTAGTCTTCCAATTTGCATGGTTGTCCCTATTTTATTGCAAAACTACCCCTGTTTTCACGTTTTCAGGGCATCTATGCAATTGGAAGACAAAAAAACAGGGACAAACATGCAAAATTTAAAAAACAGAGGCAAACGTGCAATTAGACTTTAAAACAAGGACAATATTGCAAATGGTCCTAGATTTTTTTATATGTGACCTAGCAGGTAGTTGTAGTATAAATCCTAAAGCATAAATTTGACAGATCTAGTGCCAACAAAAGTTGTCAACAATAAATAGCAAAAGTCTTCTAAAACATTTATTAAAATTTTAAAAGTTTGGTACAATACAAACTCAATATTGCATCTTTTAGAGCATACGAGAGACTATATTTTTTCTAGTTTATACAAATAGAGATTTTGATGAAAAATAATCCATAACAACCTTTTCAATTGGATATCTAAATATAGACATCTTTTATTCAGATTTCTCGCTAGTCAAAGATGGAGAACGAGAATGACTTTCTAGAACACGCAAAAAATATAGAAGAAGTGGAGAACTGTTGTAGAATACAAAGATATAAAAAAAATTAATCAAATAACTCTCTAAATGAAAACAAATTACTCAAATGACTCTCTAAATGATTTAGAAAGTGGAATTTAAAAAGGCTTCTAGAGATGTTATCAGGAACACGGGTAGCAGGATACTTAAACGGATGCCGCTATTCCAAAACCATAATTAAAAAAAAATTATCAACTTAGTGAAAATGACCAATTACTTGATCAAATTTCTCAGATTGGCAACCTTTTAGCGATCAGTGAACATGAACCAGTGGTCCTCTCACTACCGTCTTCTTCAAATGCCCAATTACTTGACTAAATTGTTCAGATTGACACCTTTTTTGCAATCAGTAAATATGAACAAAGGATTTCTCAGTACCGTGTTTTTTCGAACTACCCTTTTTACTTGAATCGAACCATTACAATGTAGCAGACATCGTTTGAATCTTTTTTGTTGTTGTTGTATTAGTTGCCAAGCTTCCAGTTTTGACAAGTTCGTGCCATTTAGGAAGGCGGTCCTTACATCCGTGTGATGAAATTTTGAATCGTAACATGTCGCCGGTGCCAAAATAATTCTCAAGAATTTCTTCTTGGAAACTGGAGAAAAACCCACGGTATAATGATGGTAGAGCGTGTTTGGGACCGCGTCCTAGCCAGTAGCCACCGCATGTTGCCGTTTGTCCTTTTTTTTTTTGAGACGAAAGAAGAATTGTATTAAATTATAGCTGGGTACATCATCGTATTACAAGTACTCTGGAGAGACGAAAGAAGAATTGTATTAAATTATAGCTGGGTACATCATCGTATTACAAGTACTCTGGAAAAAACATGTATCCAGAAACTGATTCTCATCTAAATTATACTCACACTGTGAAAGACTCAAACTCTCAAATCCAAACTTGTTTGACGCTTCGTATAGATGACCGCACAAGCAAATACTCGGCAACAATTGTTTTTAACTCCGTCTGCAGGAATGTTGGCCGTCCGTTGAGAAAAATCTATATATAGTCAACACCATCGTTCTGAGTAAAACCTTTGGCAATAAATTTGAATTGTATATTTCAAGATTGCCTTTTTCACTCATGATTAGTCTTAAAGACCCATCCATGCCTGATTTGTTTTGAAATTGAGGCAATTCAACTAATTCGTAGACATTGTTGTCACCCATCTATTCTAACTCTTTTTTCATGGCATCAAACCACTTTTGATTTTTGTTTCACAATATGTTGTTTGCTTAGATGAAATAGAATCATTTTCCATACTCTGCTTATAAGTGAATAAACCACGTAGTCGTTTGAAATTGTAGGACTTCTCTGTCAGACCATCGCACTATGTTTTTATTGTGGTTTTCATTTCACTTGCGACTTACCATTGTTGGTCTGTTCAAAAATATCTTTTCAGCAGTGTAACTAGGATGCGATAACGATGCTAAGAGTATTATACGTAGGATTTAACTTCATTAATATCCACTTTCATGGATGCTCATTTCCATTGATCTCATCATTCTCAATGAACCAAACATTTTTTGTCTCAAGAATTCGCAAACTATGGTTAGCATAATAAATTTTGTACCCCTTGGACTTTCCTGGATAGCCAATGAAGTAACCAAACCACTAATGGTCCTTACATTAAGCTTATTTTCATTAGATCTGAGCATTTTGAGCCCGGTCCGACCTGACCCGCGAGTCCGGTCTGGCCCATCGGGTTTTTGACCGCTCACAAACCTTACCAGACAGTGCCTGGGCAGAGAGACCTTGTTGCCCAGGACAAAATTTCTCGGTCTAAACCCGACCCGAAATATTTATTTTAATTGTTTTACACTATAAAATGCGCAAACCACTCGTCCAGACCCAGGCTCGACCCGAAAATAGCAGATCCAACTCGCCCACTGGACGGTAATGGATTGGATTTTTTTGGCCCAATATAACCAGACTTCTTTCAGCCTGGCCCGAACCAGGCCCAACCCGTAAAATGCTCAGGTCTATTTTTCATGTGGGTTGTATAATATCAATAATGGGCCTTGTGTCGAGCTTCTTTCCGTATGGGTTGTCTATAATCTTACTTATACTATACAACCCCAAATATATCTAGTTTTTTTTTATATCCATATTTCATAAGGAGACTTAGAAGTTGCATCACTAGAACTCTATTTAGCAAGATACATGGCAGTTCTTGTTGCCTATAATCATCTTAGAAGTTGCATCACTAGAACTCTATTTAGCAAGATACATGACAGTTCTTAATGCACGCATCCACAAAAATAAAAGGTAAATCATAATAATTTAACATACTTAATGGGCATTTTGTTTTCTGAAAACAGTAGTTCGGATCCCTGAACACAGCCCCATCGCTGATCGTGACACCCAGCAGGATCCAGCTGCTAAGCTAACCGGCATCTAGCAAGGCGGCTTTTTCTTCATGACCTGTTGTTTCCTCTGTTTTAACTTTTAAGTAACAATAGCATCTAAATTTTATGGCAGATTAAATTGAGAGCACGACCAAACGGAGACGAAAGAAGAACGGGGCTCTGCAATTTGAGATAAAGGAGGCCGTACTACATGAACAATAGACCTTTCATTTTCTGTACAGTAAGAATGCTCAGGTCGTGGCAACTCTTCTTCGTGCATACGACTAACTGACTAAGCGCGGCAGGGACGACGACGTCTCTCAGCTCTGAATACACCAACGCAATAATAAAGAATCAAAATCAAATCACGATGTCAGTTAGCTCGCCTGCTATCTACGTGAGCCGCTGCTGAAAATGAGCATATGCACAAGCATGGTGACAATCCCAGCTGGTATCAAGCTCTTGTATGATGCACGCCGTGTGGAGCCATTCACGTCGAACTGCCCAGTGTTCACGTACTGGTTCTTCCCTGATGATGTGGTGACATTCACCGACATTGAACCTGCCAAGAAATAGTGTCAGTCACAAAGTTGTTAGTCACAATGAAATGGGGGTGACAGATGACGATAATGAAGAACTAAGGAATAGCCAGACTGGTTAAGAAGAATCAGGGCTTACAATCGTAGTCCGCCCAGCCCATGCGCATGTTCGCCAAGTCATACACAAATATCTTATCCTTTAAAACAAGATCTGAGACAAGAGGGACCACATAGTTAACACCAAACAGAAAACAGTCAGGCTTCAGAGAGGTGTTACATATATAGCACCGGTGAGAAAACAATGAGACTCCACAGAGGTATTATGTGCTTGGGAATTTATACACACAACTAGTATTTGGCAATCAGTGTAAAGCTCAAACTTATATCTTAGACCTTAGTGCTTGTGCTTGATTTATTCCATAAAACCATATCATATAACAGCAGCCTGAAATCTTATAGCTAGATGCACAATCTAAATTGGTTAACTGTGTCGAGACTCAAGAGTTAGACTGGCTAACCTCCAAGTATAGTTATTTCTTGGCCCTGGTTCCTTTGCCAACCAATGCACCACAATACATTGTTGTCCTGCAACCACGATTGACATGATATTATAACACTTGAGATAGCCTCTCCAAGAAACAATTAACCCAGATATACAACGACTTACAACAGAAGCCTGCTGCAAAAGATAGTTCTCTGGCTTCACCGACATCGCAACACCACCCATAAAATAAAGGGTTACGGTTGGAAACGACAAGTCAACACTGCCAAATGGTAAGAACATTTATAAGGAACCCAGGACCTCAAAGACAACAGCAGTTAATTTGGTTCCCAGAAAGAAAAGAAAACCTGCTGGAAGTGATAAAGCATTGACTTCCTTTGCTGACTAGAGAACGTACAGATGGAGAGACTGCAGCAGCTATCTGCAGGTATGAATACAGACCAGTTAATAATCGCAACACAGAATTAGTAAGAAATGTAGACTCACCGTGTATGACCATTATAAGGAAAAGATTGTGTACCATATGATACTCACCGCGCTAACAAATGGATCGTAGGCTCCATCTGCAAGGTATGCCAACGTTGTTCCTGAATCCACGATTGTTCCTTGTGTATTTGATGTTGTAAACAAGGAGGAATCAATGGGCAGCTTTTGACCATTGACAGCAATGCTTTCCAGATTCAAGTTGTAATGAGGCCTATATTTCATTTCAAATATTGACATAATCAGCGGTTAGTATCAGGAATACATGAGCATGAGGCTCCAGAACTTCTCAATGCTAGAAATGGTTGTTCAAGAACCAAGATGACATAAACTATATTGCTAGCTGTCACAATTCATAAGCATATATTGCCACATTTAAAAACCATCAGTTCATCACAACAGTCACAGTAGAATGGCTACTGAAACATAAGATAGCATGCAGATTTGTGAAGTTTTACACCCAAAGTAATTTCAGGGGAAGAAACTTACTGTGATGGAACTAGTGGAGTATACACTAATCCTGGCTCCACAATTTCACCAAGCACAAGAATGCCACCACCATTATCTGAACCTTTCAGGCAATGAGAGAACACCCTAGGGGACACCCCAAGAGAGTTCAGTTGTGAAACTACCGACAGTTGATGCTGTCCAAACCCAAAAATTCCATCAACTGCCCGATCTGCTTTCGTCAGGTCTCCTGACTGTGAGTTGCTACATCTGCTTGGAAGAAATTGAAACATTCATGAGCTGGTAAATAATTTTCTGCTGAAAATCTTGGTAGATAAAATATCAGAGTTAGGGTAATGAGTAAACAAAATTGCGATCGAGAGACATATCTAGACTTGAAGCTGACTAATAGACTAACAGAACAAGACAATATTTTCAACTCCAGTGTCAACTTGAGTAAAATAACATCAGGAACTCTCAATTATTTAAAACGATATAGGGCTCCAAGTAAACTGTACCCGAAAACAATAGAAGCAGATGAATTGGCGGTCTGCTCATTTCCCATGACAGTTTCAAAAAACATCGTGTCGGACACATAGTACCCTGACGTGCCACTCCCATCACCATAGGTGAAAGTGTACCCACAAGGGCTGCTTGGGGAATCTGAGGTTTGGCAGATTGCTTCCCCTGTTTGGAGGGCAGCTGTACATCTATCATCAGAGCATGTTATTCTGGATGATGTTGATGAAGAGTCAGGACTGAAGGACTCTAGCTGGATCTGAGGAACAAAGATAGTAACTATTCGATCAAAAGGAGTTCTTAACAAGTAGCATTGGGTTAAAATTTATGCATTCGTTAAAATTCAAAATAAGAAGCTGGCCTCACATTGAGTCCACTTGAGGTCGGGCAACCAGTGCAAGGACTGCAAGTTACCCACAATATATCACTCCCAGTGTCAATCTGGACGAAGAATTCCTTTGCCGGGTTTCCTAACTTCACCCGGGTAAAGTAAAGCCTGCAAATTCAAATTCAAACTTTACCAGACAAATAGGCAACTAGACTATGTTAAACAAAATACAGAAGATGTATCCCTGTTATATAAAATACCAACAAGCCCAGTTGCAGAATGAAAATTGGAATGAATTGGTGAAATGATAAATCACCAGCACAGCAGTATGTGTTGGGTAATAGATTGAGATGTGTATCCTAACCAATTTGAGGATAGAAAGGAATAGCATGCTTGTGACAATCGTGGTCGTGGATATAAGAGCATCTCCAGCAGTCCACCAATCCCACCCCTCATCCCCATAAAACTGTTATATTGGGGGAGATAGCTCATTTTTTCTTCTCCAGCAGTCCCCCAATAACCCTCCCTTTTTTGGTGGCCACCAAAAAACACCCCATCTCCCCTCAAATGAAGGGGGAGTTGTATCTCCCCCAATAATCTAGGACCCACCCCAACTCTCACTTCTCCCTCCTCTCTCTCTCCCGCCTCCCTCTGCCATGGCCTCGCCGCCGCCAGGTTGCGAGCTCCACGCAGGTGCCTTGCTCCGCCGTGCCGAACCGTGAGCTCCCGTGCCAACACGCGGCTTCGCCGGGACGCGAGCCTCCGCCCGCCATCGATGCGCACGCTTCGCTCGTCGCTGGGGCACCGCGAGCTCCGCGCGGGTGCGCCAAGCCGCAAGCTCCCATGCCAGCGCCACCACCGCCGGGTCGCGAGCCTCCGCGCGACATCGGGTCGTGTGCTCAGCCCGCTGCCGGGGCGCCGCGAGCTCTAGCCGTCGCCGAGCTGCGAGCTCCCGCGCAGGTGCCGGCCGGTGTCGGGCCACGGTCCTTCGCGTCCTCCGCCCAGCGTCGGGATTGTCCAAAAAGAAAGAAAAAAACATATTCTGACAAGTGGGCTCCATGTTTTGGGGGAGATTATTGGGCTTCTGCTACAACACTTCCTCCCAATAATTCAAAAACTGGTATTGGGCTCTCCCATTCCTATAGTATTGGGGGAGTTGTATTGGGGAACTGCTGGAGATGCTCTAAGGGCGTTATCTTCTATTTGAACTAAAGTCAAGAATTTACTATTAGGGGAGTGGTCTAAACATATGCGCACAACAAACATTGTCAAAAGTACATGCAAGAAAATAAATTTACTACGCCTAAACCTTGTAAATGGAAATCAGAAAGATGCCCTGGCACCGAGCGCTAGCCGTCTATGTCACTATGATTAATGGCTACCTATACCCTGCAAACAACCCTGGTTCTACAGCTTGCTCGATTTTGCTCCACAAACTTCTTCCTGCGCTGAAATCTGAGATTGATCGTTCAAGAAAAAGCATAGAAACGTAACAGAAGGGGGAAATCCTAAGTTGCCGGTCTTAGGAAATCTATTTGTTTCCCGCCGAAGGATTTAACCCTACGCAAAAGCAACGGAGGAAAAATGAAATAAAGTAAGGATTGCCTTGAACGGACTCTAGACTCCGGAACCGATTCTACAAAGCTAGAAAGTCCTCACAACGCAACGAGTCCTCTCCGAACAGGATTTCATTATATAATAAGTGAATCAATTAGGATTGGGTTACTCAGCAATGAGGCACCACGCAAGATCTCATTTTTAGCATAGCTGCATGATTGGAATGCAACGAACAAATCTACAAACTGAAGCGAAACTGAACTAAACTCGCAAAAAATTCCAAAAACGCCACAAGAAGAAAGAAAAACCAACTCAACAAATTTGGTAGAATGCACATGAAATCCAACAGAAAAAAGCCACCGAGTTAACAGCATAAACAATCGAATCAGCATCGGCCATTCATCAACTGCGAAAAGAAATGGACACAAGCAGCCGAGCCGGACGAACTGCCTGCTGGCTCACCGCCCGAACCAAAAAAAAAAAAAAAAACGGAAAAGGCTCGAATTTCCCACGCTTCCACGAATCGCAAACAGCCGACCCAATCCCAACCGAACCTAAACCACCACCAGCAAACAGAGAGGAAAAGCGGAGGCGGCAGCTCACCCACCCGACCATGTACGGGTTGGCGGAGCCCTCGACGGGGAAGTCCACCACGCCGGCTACGCCCCCAAGCAGCCTCCTCCTCGAAACCCGGTGCCGCGCGGCGTCCCGCCGCCTGAGTTCCTCCAAGGCCACACCCTTGTGCGGCACCGCGCGCTCTAGCCGCAGCGCCGCCGGTAACGGCGCTGCCGACTCCGCCGCGGCCGCGGCTACGGCCGCCACGAGAAGAATCGCCGCCACCGCGACCGCGACCGACACCTCCGGCGGCCTCATCGCGGGAGCCAGCCGCAGCGGGCGCCGGGCAGGAGGGGGCCGGTCCCCCGACACCAGCCAGACGCGGGGAGCAGGAGCAAGCGCGTCTTGGCGCGGCGGCTGCTCGTGTGGCCGTAGCAGAAATTTGCGGCGCCTTTTCGCGACGAGCCCCTCAGAAGAGACGCTAATTCTACGGCCCGGCGTATATAACACCTCCTCGAGGCCCGGATTTGTGAAGGAGTTGGGAGTTGAGAGGGGCAAGTGTGAAAGAGAGGGGAAAGGATTACGTGTGGGCTGCTGTGTGTACGCGCCGGGGGCGCCTCTCTCTCTCTCTCTCTCTCTCTCTCTCGATTCGGCTTCGTTCCGCCACTTTATAGCGTGGACTCCTTTTCTTCGTCTTTGGCATGGCCTCTCCCTCTCCCTGTTCTGGTCGCCTTTCTTTCTTGCCTTTGACCAAAGTGATGATGGGTTTGGTCTGTTTTCAATAATACTCTGATTTATTCAAAGAGGGGCTGCTAAATGATGAGATCATGGATTGGAAAATTGATCCATCTTTTCCAGATCAAATTATTTATTTGGATATGAATAGGAATGTATATTTGTATATACAATAATATGCAACGAACCAAAGTTCAATCATCGCTGCTAAATATTGAACTTGCATTTTTTTTTTTTGGAAAAATTTGCAATCCTGACATTGACACATTCTCTCCAAAAAAAAAACATGGGGCCACCTATTTCGGATATATCAATGTCAGTGAGAATTCTTTCCTCTCTCTCTCTTTTTCTTTAGCTAGCATTTTCATGGAGCCAATGATAGTTGCCAAATGTACCATATCATAAAACAAACAGTTGATGCTAGGCTAACCTAGGTGTCCAGCATTATCCCAACAGAACGAAGTAATAGAGAATTATAAACATGATGAAGAGCCTTTGTTGATTGTTATTTTTTGAAAGAAATTTGTTGATTGTTATTTGGAATCCACGTATGAAGTCCAGAGATGCTCTAGACCATTTTTTTCCCTCCATGGGTGTTGATTGACTTGTAGAGTTTTCAACAACATATTCAACTATCATACGAAGCACGTAGAAAATTTGAGCGAGGTTTTTTTCCATATAAATGCATAATGATGTTGATGTACATCACCCCTCCCTCCTCCCATCCCCCCTCTCATTGAAAATTGGAAAAAGAAAGAAACAATAATGCACTACCGACTAATCAACACTACGACAACAGAAAATTGTAAGTTCTGTTTCGTTTGAGCTATAAGTTGACTTTAATTCGAACAAATCAGCCGTAAAATAGTATATTCCTCTCACAACAAATCAGTCGTTTCAGCTTATCAGACGGCTCATCAGTTTGTCAAAGGTCTTTGAACCAATCATCTCTCTAGAGCCTTATTTAACAAGCTAGCACGAAAGCAACCCTTGAATTTGAATTGTTCTTTACCGTAGAAATTAGAGAGAGGGGGGGGGGGGGGGGGGGAGAAGTTGAACTAGCTCAGATGGTCAAGGGTGTGAATGTCCGTCCAGACCACCTAGGTTTACAACGCAAACACTAGCACAACAAACATGCACAACTGGGGGAGAAACTTCTGAAACGATTCGGGCATGTTCACGTACCCAAAGATCAAAATTCAGAAACACTAGAAAGAAAACGTTGCTGTTAGAAAAAAAAAAAGACTTGAGCATCTTTCCGGGCAGGTTCGTGTACCCATTGATCAAATTCAGAAACTCTAGAAAGAAACCTTGCTGTTGTCAGAAAAATAACTTGAGCATCTTTCCTTCTTCCTCTAGTCTGGACGGGGGCACACGGGGCAGGTACAAGAAATCTTCTTTTTCAGGTAGGTGCCGTGGCATGGCTGTGCCGTTGCTAGGAAGTTGCTGCCCTAGCCTGGGCGCAAGTGGTTGTGGTTGGTTTGGTTCAGCCGTTGAGGCAATCAGGCTGAAAACGCTGGAACAACGGCAAGTTATTCCAGTCATGCATTGCGCATTATTTGCTGTTTGCAAGGCGTGTCCTCGTCAGCCTCTGGCACACACGCCATTCTTCTGGTCCTGCCCAAACTGGTATTGCCTGCCCGTACCAAAAGGGGGATTGAGAACTGACATTGATACAGAGCCACGCTGCGTTGCGCTGCCTCTTTTGAACACGGAAATTTCGCATCAGCTCCGCGAGAACTTGGCACCCCAAGGTGTTTAGCTGAAATCTTGGCACCCCAAGGTGTTTAGCTGATTGGCATGTTAGCACAACGGATTAGTGTTGTACTAAAAAATCTATTCTGAAAAAGATGCGAAATGGTTCCTCCAAAGCTTCCAGTTTCTTGTGTCCCGTGCCGTACTAGCTGCATCAAAGAACAAAGTAAAAGCCATGGCGCAAGCTGAAGTGTACTCCTGCTGCTGCAATAGATTGGGCACATGCGTAGGTCAAGCAATCAGAGATGTGCTACACGGAATCTGTAGATCTAGCGTGTGTTTCTTTGTTTCCAACCCAAGTTAATGCCAGAATTGGAGATCTGATATTCTGATGTGCCGTCCTCTTATCTGAACAACGGTGTAGTCCTTAAAAAAAAACAAATGGTGCACTCCTTAAAAACTGCCTTTGGGGCATTTGTTTAGTGTTGAGTTGGTTAGGCTTGATAAAGAGTCGACAAAAAGATTCAGTAATCTTTATTAGCACAAAGTGTTTGTTTATTGTGTAGCACAGCGTGCCACATTCCCTTCAAGGATTCTCTTTACAGTATTATACTTCTGTGATGATGATTCCTAAACCCAAAAAAATCTATGATAGCGATGGTTAAAAAAATGTTTTCGTGATGATTATTATTATTTTGATACAACTTGAGAGAGAGAGAGAATGAGAGATATAATTGACTAAAATTTCTGCAACTTGTGTGCATCCAAACAATGTACTGCAGACATGGTAATGTACCTTCTACTGTGCCGAATGATTTTTGAGTTCTGACGCTTTCAGGATTTCTATGGTCCTGTTTGTTTACGTTTATAATCCAATTCTGATTTTTTTTTTGAAAAAATAACAAAAATTTTAGCAGACATCTTGGATTATTTTTTATCATCGTTTTATTTAGAACTTTGAACTAGCACAATCCAGAATTGAAAAAATCCCCACGGTATAATGATGATAGAGCGTGTTTGGGACCGCGTCCTAGCCAGTAGCCACCGCATGTTGCCGTTTGTTTTTTTTTTAAGACGAAAGAAGAATTATATTAAATTATAGCTGGATACATCATCGTATTACAAGTATTCTGGAAAAAATATGTATCCAGAAACTGATTCTCATTTATATTATAGTCACGCTGTGAAAGGCTCAAACTCTCAAATCCAAACATGTTTGACGCTTCGTATAGATAACCGCACAGACAAATACTCGACAACAGTTGTTTTCGGCCTGAAAACAGATGTCCAACGGACGACCAACATTCCTGCAGGCGGAGTTGAGAAACTTCTTTTTCTTCCTTGTGTCTTCCTTCTTCTTCTTTCTGCCACCCAAAAATAAGGAAGACTCATCTAAAAATTATTCTCCCTAGTCCTTCATCGTGGTCAGATCCACACTAGAATAAATGGTGCTTTACATGACAGTTTTTGATGACGTTCTAAGAAAGCATCATAGAATCATATTCTTCATTTGTTAGGTGATTTATATATGACGATCTGAACGTCACGGATTAATTTTGCATATCTTAGCAATTGAGTGGTAGATCTATGACGGATACTTTCATTTCGTCACAGCTCAACGTCCAACATGGCGATGACGTGGCTTGTTTTTTTTTGCATGGCGCTGATATGGCCTGCCAACATGGGCCTTGTTTTTTTTGCCAACATGAGCCTTGTTTATTTTAAAGATCTATGAAAGTTGAAAAGCTCAAAAAATTATGAAACTTTGTAGTTAACAACTTTTAATTTGAAATTATGTTGTCATGCAAAACTGCATTTAAATTTAAAATTTATGAAATTCAAAATTTTCAAAATACCTCAGATAAAAAATAGCCAAAATGAAAGTCATAAATCTCAAAAAGTTATGAAACTTTCTAGTTGATAAATTTTTAATTTGAAACCATCTTGTTAATGAAAACTACATTTGAAATTTCTCAAATTTAAAATTCAAATTTTGTAAATGACCTCGGATGGAGAAACTTTCTAAAGAAAAAGTGTAGATCTCGAAAAGTTATGAAACTTTGTAGTTGACAACTTTTTGATTTGAATTCGTTTAGAGCATCAAACAAGTAATTTACACATGGTTTAACATAATATGAGGGAAATTGTGTATATAAAGGGGTGGAGTGGTAGTGGAGGTTACACGCGCATGTGCGAGAGGTCGCTGGTTCGAATTTTGGTTAATGCAAAGTGCAAAAAAATCACAAACAAATACAAAAAAATACTATTAGAGTAGATGGGTGCAAAAAAATCACAAACAAATACAAAAAAAATACTATTAGAGTAGATGGGTGGTGTAGCTAGCCAAAAAAATCACAAACAAATACAAAAAATACTATTAGAGTAGATGGGTGGTGTAGCTAGCTAGTGGGGCCCCTCCCCTAATTTTAAAAATATTTTCCCTATTTTTTTTTGGATTTTTTAGCTCAAACTTTGTCGATTATTCTATGACGAAATGAAATGACAATCAGTGACGGTTCCAGTTGGTCCAGCAAATGTATGACGTGAGATACATGACAGATTTTCCGATCGTCATGACAAGTTAACTGTGACGTGTTTTTGACTGTTTATGACTAAAGTGATTGTCATGTAAAGCACTATTCCTTGTAGTGCCAACCACAACAATACGAAGAAGGGACCGGAGAAAATTATTCCATGGCGGCGACATCATCTCCGTCTTGATGCCGAAGCCCGAAAACAAAAGCCTCCATGTTGTCTTGTCGATGCAGATGTTGACGTCAAAGTTGTCGCGCTCATCTTCAACAGAGCCACCATGGAGAGACCGGATCCACCCTACCTCCTCGCTGTCGCCGGGAAGGAGGAGAAGAAAATACACCTCCAATACAAAGTTCCGTGGCATGAAAAAACCCTAACTCTAGATGACTTATCTACTATCTCACTCCCTCCAACCTCCGGTGAGATACCAGAGGAGGAGGGAGGAGGACCAACGGTGAAGAAGATGGAAACGACAGCGGCGGCGGCGGCAGTTCACACACTAAGCCCTAGGGCAGGCGGCGGCCGAGAACGTCTTCGTTTCCTGTTGTGGTGGGCCGTGGGGGTGGTCGATCTAGACATCATGTTGCCGTTTGTCTATCCAGCCTCCACCTGCTGCGGTACAGAAAACACGAGCACTAATTCAATCATCGATTACGGTGGGGTGTTTGGCGCGATTTTCTTGATTCTCACGGTAGGGCGACCGCGGATTCGATTTTAAACAATCCCAAACATGTCCATAATAATTGAATCCATTATAAACGGAGCCTAAATCTGTCTACCAGATCGAATGTAGCCACAGCCACAGCCAGTTGAGACTAGTTTAATCAGTAGGAATTGATATTGTACCAAACAATAGAGCATCCAGGTACGTTGTTACTATCGCGAGAAGATTAATTGGTGAGAACTGAAGAAAGTCAACTCGAGATTACAAAGACAAATCATCGCGCTCAACAGTCGTTATATCTAGTCAAAGGAAGAGCAGTTGTGGCCAGCAGTGTTGCTTTGCTTGCTCTACGTACAGTTGTTGATCTCCACAGATACAGCATTTTATTTGCTACAAATAAATTAACTTCTGCCATATATAAGTGTCAAATACTCTTACTCACTCGGATCAACCAAACTTCTTCACTGTAAAACATTTTTTCTGTGTAGTATTAAGCTTTCGCCTTTCGGTTTATTCGCCTTTATTTTGTTTCCATTTTTCTTGTAAAGAGGAAGTGGTCTACTGAGCTGTATTGCACACAAAGCATCCATATTATTTTCTCTCTTTTGGCCACTTAATGGTACCTTTTATTATTTGGTCTCTGCCTTTAGTTGGTTTATCCAGTAGCACGTAATTGAAGAACTCATGAAGCAACTCTGCAAGAAATATTTCTTAATAAAAGATGAAGAATTAAGAATTTTTTACTCTAGAAAAGAGATGTTTGCATTGAAGCTGCCAAACCTTCATTCATTCCTGCTAGATTATAGCCTGTATAATTGAAGAGTTGCACTGAGTACGTAAACAGCAAATCTACTGAAGTGCTAATGCATCCACGACTTAGCTTGTTCGCTCAATTAAAAGCCTAAAACCCCCTAAACTGCATACCATATAATAGTACAGTATAAAAGTTGCATGCAATCCCTCCTCCTCGTTGTTACGCTAACTGCCTCTAGTTAGGCTGAAACTAAACAATTAGCTTTGGCGCTAAGCAACCTCAGGGGGGACACACAGGTTTTTGTAAAGGGAAAGGTCACGGAAAAGGAGAACCAGAAAATAAGACCTGGCCGGGGATGTAGATGTAGACATGTCGCCACTGGCTGGCTTTACCGCGTCGGCCACACCAGCACAGGCACAGCCCATGCATGATGCATTATTATCAAAAAAAAAAAAAAAAAAAGTGTGTCCGTGGCCAATCCACCACCCAACGACAAAAGTCTCTCTCTCTCTGAACCCCCACTGGCCGAGACAAAACATAGAAATCGCAATCACGGCGCTAGTACTGCCTTTGTACGGGCAAATTTCAAAGGTGTGCTTGGCATTTCGAGGAGAGACCGACACGGATGTCATGTGCACATGTTGGATGGATTTTGAAGTACGATTAGGGAAGAAGAAGAAGACAAAAGCAATGTTATTAATTTATCGAGCAAACAAAAGTAATTTGAATCTTGTTACCTCCGTTTTAAATTTTATATGTCGTTTTAGTTTTATCATAAGTTAAACATCTTTATCTTTGATCATATATTTATATAATGCAAAAATCAAGCTAGACTCCTTATATACGATGAAATATATATCTGGATAGGATATTTATTTAATATTGCGTATGTTAATGTACTTTTGTTTAAAGCTTATCATAATTAAACAAATTTGATTTAGAATAAAGCTAAGACAACTTACAATGTGTGGGGTGGACCGTGATGGAGTACTACTAGTCATGCATCTAGAAGAAACAAGCTTTCCTCCAATGACAAAAAATAATTCTATTTCGACTTTAATAACTAGCAATATCTATAAGAATACCATGGCATTCCCCTAACACTCGATCAACGGCGCAACCAGCACTCAATATATAGCCCATAGATTAAGATCCTTAGCGACTAGCTAGACCTATAAGCTATACATATTACACCCAACTTGTAAACTTACAAGTTGCAACCTTTTCACCCGCATGCTTCAGTTCTTTTGGGTCTTGAAAAAGATCTCATGCTCCCCCCTATCCTTTTTCTATCCATAACGACATCGACAACATCACTCCCTCTACTACCACTAAGGGCGATCACAATGGATTAATTTCTATAGCATTAAACAAAATACTAATTTGATGTTGGAATTAGGTAGAAGAGAGAAGGAAACAATTTCCTATCTAAGAACCTACGTCTACGCAGACACCGACCAAACCAAGGAATCATTTGGCATGACTCAATGCTCCGGCTACGGCTTCAAGGTCATTGTAGCAAGCACTATATAGCACGGAGCCATAATGTTGATTGATTATCTATTTTTTTTAGAGAATATGAATCTGAAATATTTGTATTAAGTTACATGTATCAACCAGTTCAACTCAAAAGCTTAAGTTGATGAGAAAAATCTCAAAGTTTAAATTAATAGGGAGAGATGGATAATTTACTTGTACTCCAACAATTTATATGAATTTTTAAGAGAGTTTGAATCTAAAATAAGGGAGTATCTAGTGATCAACTAAAACGTACCAAATGCACCCTTCAGTTTCCCTTCGGGAAAAAAATGCACCCATGTTTCTACTGGCGCGTTATGCGTACGCGGTGCTTGTCCATGCAGGCTCCCAACCGAAAACTTTTCTGTTCCAACACCACCACGCCGCCGCAACTGAAAACTCGTGGTCCTGAGGATCCCACGCGGCGTCGGAGACAAGTCGTCGGCCGCGCTCGCTCGCGGATCGGAGCCGCGAACCGTCTCGGAAATTCCGGGGACGGAGCAGCGGCGACCACGTGCGGCTGGCCGCCCGCCTAGCCTACTCGTACCTTGTACAGAGCTATCACAATTAGAGTTCGTTTTGGACAGCGACACGGTCTCCAAAGCATAACTTTGACCACTTATTTCTTTAAAAATATTTGTTACAAAGTGATATATATATACTTTTATGAAAGTACTTTTCAAGATAAATTTATTTATATGATTTTTACATTTCTAAACTTAATAATTTAAAAGTTATTCATGATTTATATTCCCAATGTTTGACCGAAAGCTTTTCCAAAACGAACTCTAATTGTGATACGGAGGGAGTATTGTTTAATCATATGCTAACTAAGCTTAAAAGTTTGATAAATATTGTTCAATCATATGCTAACTAGACTCAAAAAATTTGTACCGTGATTTATAATATATGTAATTAGTTATTTATTTTACCAATATTTAATGTTCTATACATACGTTCTAAATATTGATGGGATAAATAGAGAGTAAAAAAAGTTAAAAATTTAATACAATCTAAACAATTCTTGTTCCGTTCCTTGGATGGCGGCTTCGATGGGACGCAACAACATCAACACGAGCGCGCAAGACCAGACGCGGCCGCAGGGCGGGCGGGTTTACTTTCTACTGTACCATCCATGCGACTGCGCGATCGCCAGCCAGTACTTGCTCTCTACGCGATTCAACGCATCCGCGAAAGCGGTGGCCACTGCCCACTTGGGCGCTGCTCTGCTACTAGTATGGCTCAGTTTGATGGTACAAATCAGCTATAGAATAGTTTTTTTTTCTTAAAATAACTGTTTGAGCTTATAACTCTACGCTGCTGGTTGATATAAAAAAAGGACACGGCGAGCTGACAGTGCCAACAGATGAATCATGCCCGCCACCCGCGCATGCATGAGCACACGGTTGGAATCACACCAGCCTCTACCTCCGCTCTGGTGCAGGGAGCGGCGAGGGTGACCAACTGTCAAAACCAAAGACGAGGGTACAGAAAAAAAGAACAACAGTGCTATTTCTCCTTTTTTGGAAATCGTGTGCTTTACATTGTTCATCCCCTGATATTTATAGGGAATACCAAGGGATGCTGAAGGGTACCAGAAAGATTCCCTAACGCCGTACGACGGAAGGGCAGAATTGTACAAGAACAAGCAGTGGAGAAACACTAACTCGCCTTCCGTGCGTCCGCCACCACCCGGCTCGTGCGTCCCCTCGCGGGAACGCGAGGGTTGACCTTCGGCTTGTGGAACCATTGCTTTAGTCGCGAGGCCCGCGTTTGCTTGCCGTCCGTTGAGCTTGACGCTTCTTCCGAAGGTGCGCTGGACGCGCGAGGGTCACACATCGTGTTTTTCACGCCTCTTGCCTGTAAGAAACAGAAAATATCCCGAGGGTCGAGCTAAAATCCGAAAGTTAGAAAAAATGACCCGAGGGACTTAACAAATGACGAAAGTTCTTGCGAAGGTATGCAGGATGCGCGAGGGTCGTTTCCTGTGTCAGCCTACGTGGCGTCACTGCCGAGGGTTCCTTCTCCCAACGCACACATATATGGTACTAGTAGGTAATGGATCATGGTCTTTGTACTTCTTTTATAATTCAATTTAATCCTATCTAAATTTTAGCTCAAAATTATATAATATTATGATCTAATTTTTATTGAACCTGATTCTTATATTTGCTAAACTAAATTAGAGAGTCCTTTGTCACTCCTTGGTACTGCTGCTCTACAAATCGCCCTATTCACTTGAGCTAGGAGCCAGTTTAGCAGATTCGTACATCTAATTTTTAGTGTTTTGCTGATTTATATAGATTAAAGTTAACGTACAACACAAATCGAACAGCGCCGTGAGACCGGACCTCACGGTATATAGGTACTCCCTCCAGTTTAGTAAAAGAAGTTGTTTTGGATAAGATTTGGGTTAAACATTAAGAATATAAATCATAAATGTTTTTTACATTGTTGAGTTTAGAGATGTAAAAATTATATAAATAAATTTGTTTTGAAAAATATTTTTATAAAAATATACATATATCATTTTTCAATAAATATTTTAAAAAAAACAAGTGATCAGAGTATTTTTACGCATGGAATGACTTCTTTACCAAACTGGACGGAGTATAATTATTACGCCTGTTCTCTATCCCTTCGAGACCGGACCTCACCTCACCTCGAGTCTCAGATTCTCAGATATGACAGGAGAACAGCCCCGGCCAGCTGCCGACATTTTTGCAACTGTCAGCCTTGTTGGGATTTATCGACACGAGTTGGTCGGATATTTCTTCTCCAGGAATCCCAAAAAAATTAATGTTTCTTCTCCAAGACATGTAGATACACGATGCTTTTTTGGGATACACGATGTACCATAATCAATGTATATAGATACACGATGCTTTTCTTCTATACCATGTATATACCGTACTTAACTACCTACCCTTGTGCACGGGCACACGGCGCTTGTCCGTCCACTCAACCCTTGCTCAGTGTCCAGCAGCAGCCTCTCTCTAGCTTGGACGAACGAACGGGTTTGGTTGTTCGCGGTTCGCCATCTGCGCGCGCTGTGGTGGTGGTCCATGTGGATCATCACTCGCATAGTACGCATCACGAAAAGCGGGGAACCTTTTCCAGCCCGAAGCTTTCTAATCCGTGGCAATGGCCACAATCACGTGTTGGTATATCCCTAACAATCAACACCCAAATACAAGACTCATTTAAAGTTTAGATAGTGCCTCAATAAAAATTAGTCCATGTTTAAACAAAGCTTGTCAAATAAGACCAATCTCAATTGTGAGTTTCATTTTGTTGTTTCCAAGACTGTCATGTCATATGAAATAAAATAAAACTTGAATGAAACTCTCCATTGAGAGCGAGAGTTTCATTGTAAAGTTTCATAGACATTAAATTTCATGACTCATAGAGAGTTGGTATTCGTGTCAAGAGAGTTTCATCTAGATGAAACTCATTTTTTCTCTCACTTATTAAATACACCGTCATGTCATCAACAATGTCTATGTGACAACCTATTTAATGTAAATGAAACTCAAATTGAGATTGGCCTAACAACGAAAATGCTACAGGAACAAAAGGCAATTTTTTTTGTTAACTGAACAAGAAAGAGTGATTAGTTGCTTGCAGTACATGAGCAGATTCAGTGGCCATACACACAATGCCCGTGTGAAAATGATGTGCATGCATGACCCTTCCCCCTGAGCCCAGCCCCAGGCCTAGCAGTGTTTTGCTTGTGACGCAGTGCATCGAACCAGCTAGCTGCCTAGCTTGGTTAATCAGCGATAGCGAAGCTCATTCTGGGTCTGGGCACATCCAACAGGCCAGGCGTCGGTGGATAGACATACAACCAAACAGCCACAGGATTGGGGAGATACGGGGAACCAATCGCAGCCTTAGCCAGACAAACTTTCCATGGTGCTGCACTCCTGCTTAGATGCTTGTTTTGCTATAATTTCTGCCCTCTAATAGGCACGTATAAAATCAGCAACTGTGCCTAACAACTTCAACCCACAAATGTAGACAAATACAGAAGAATATCACGATCAGCATCATGCTGAATGGACATGAACGCATGATACAGACTTTATTATTCCTATATTTCCAGTGTACACACATCTTTGCAAATTTGCCTACATGATAAAACCACAATCTCAGCAGTTCTTCCGATGAAAAAAATCAGCCAACTCGCCGATCCAAAGATAATTAAGAAAGAATGGACCCTCAAAATTCTTTTCACAACTTCAAGTGCGGCGTATCCACAACCTTGAGTCCCCACAAAAAAAGTGAGCCTAGTATCAGCGGTGAGTTGCACTTGCTCTGTCCTATGTACCAAGTCAAATTGCAAGCAGGAAACACACTGAAACCAAAATTGATTTCCGTAACCACTCATTTAACCTGTGGGCAGCCGATATAGAATAAATCGCGTCTTCTCCATCATAATTTCCTGAGCTTCTCCAGGACGGTGTCTAGTCACTATAAGATGTGCAGAGGCAGGGCAGGATATGCCAAGCAACACTGGACCAGCAATCGGCAATGTGGCATCATTCTGTGAGCAACAGATTTCCAAAGGCATATTACACCTGCCAACAGTTCTTTTGTTCTCTTGATGACACATGTGGGTTTCAGTATGGCATGTAGTAAGGCTAAAGATCAAGGGTCATGGTGCCATTACTATGAATCATATCAAGCTCCAGATGTGAAAGAAGAGAAAAACCCAGCTGCTGGTCCAGGAAGGATGTCACTTAGCTTGCCAACTTGCCCGTCAGATAGCATGGACCCCCATCTCGATGTGTTCTCCCCAAATTTGCTCCCCACCTGACAAATGACATGAAGATATTTTGCTGAATATTTGAATTCACTTGAAAGATAAAACAATTATAGGCTGTATCAATAAGATTTGGAAAAGGGAATAGACAAAAAACATGCGAAAAGATAAAACGTCATGATTTGTCTTCCGTACAAAGAAAGAACAGTCTTCTAATTTCCACAGATCTAGGACTAAATGAAAGAAAATAAATGTGCTAGCAACAGTCACAAGATATGAATCAGTCAGTGCTCATAAAATTTCGCTGTTTCCAGGGCTAGTTCTGCAAGTATTTCATACCATGATAATAGAAAATTTCCTCAACCAAGTAGAATGAATTTTGATGGATAAATTAATAAGTTATACAGAATGTAAGGATTGTTTACTTGGTTAGGCTAGAATTGAAGTTAACAATCAGTAAACTTGTAGTCAGTTACTCACCTGGGTAACAAATGACTTGAGCAATGGAGCAGCACCAACAAGACTTGCATTATCATCAAACTCTGATGTAGTAGATCTATCTCCATTTGAATAGGATTTCCAAGGACTTTTCGATGTGGGGTCGCTAGACGGTGAGTGTAGTGACGATTTGTGTGACCTTGATGATATAGCTGGGGCACTGTAGGCAAGAAGACAAAAAAAAGGAACAGATTAGAATCTAAAAAACAAAAAGTATATTCTCCACAAGCCACCTGAAAATCCCCAAAAGAAAATCAGAACACCAACATAGGTAGCTAAATTGGGGGGGGGGGGGGGACAAAGATAAAAATGATCTTACACAGGTCTCCTAAATGTAGAACGAGCACACTAAAAAAACATTTTCTTTATTGTCCATTTAACTGTTCATCTTGTCATTTACCACTCCATCTATCCCAAATTGTAAGATGTTTTGGCTTTTCTAGTCTAGATACATTACTTTTGTTATGTATAGATAAATACTATGTCTAGATGCATATCAAAAGTAATATATCAAGAAATACTAAAACGTCTTGTAATTTAGAAATAGATGCATATCAAAAGTAATATATCAAGAAATACTAAAACGTCTTGTAATTTAGAATGGAGTACTACCTAGTCATCCATACAGTACACCAGAATAGAGTATAAAGTTTTATCCAAAGTTACAAGTTGTAATATAATATCACTAGCAAGGATTGAACTCTGAAGCTGTAATATTACATATCTCACTAAGTCACTAGTGTAAGCTCCTGACATTTAGCTGATGGCATTTTTGCAGAATGCTATGAAGTTTCCCGTTACACAATCCAGAATTATGGCATTAGAAATACATCCGGTTTTACAAGCATGAAGCATCCATGGATATCTAGTCAACAAATGTTGTCAAGCACAAAATTTCCATATCATAACTATATCTGCTGATTGCAATGGTAGGTACACTGCTGACAGGTTGGTTTGAGCACAAAACTATGTCGAAAACACCTTTTGAAATCACGTAATGGGACATGCACTTGGCAATACATAAATTCGTATTTAGTTATTTACACATGATACCTATCATTTACCTGATTGGTAGGTACTTGAATCTTGGAACCTGAGAGCACCTCATGATATTTGAATCTGTATTTGATTTTGTGGGTAATTTTTGTACAGTACCAGTGTACATGTGATTCAGTTGGACCAAAAAACCAAAAAGAACAACATAACGCTTGTAAGATTGCTTCTCATTCTCCCACAGGTAAGGTTCATACCTATTATTTAAAGACACAGGTTTCAGTTGGGAAGAATGTAAAGCAGTGTATGTAGTTAATTTGCTACATATTTTAATAACATGACAGATAACAATTTAAATTGGAAAAAAATCTTACGTGGCCCAGTCTATAGGATCCAATCTCTGTGAGAACCTGTTGACTAATTTGTTTATAGGCTCTATGACAGCTGAGTCTGCCTGTAAGTGTGACTGTTTTCTCCTGAAGGAAGTCTTGGTGACGGTGCTTGGCACAGAATCTTGTTTTTTCTGCATTTCAGTAGTGTTGGTGGAAGAACTTTTACCTCCTGATAGCACATCACCAATGAAACGCAAGTCTAGCAGTATTTGCAGAATTCCTTTCTCTGAAACCAGAGATTTCCCAGATTCAACAGATGAAAGAAAATTTTCATAAATATTGATGACCTGCATAAATTTAAGTAAAAGTTGGATCAATGGATCACATTTCTTGAAAGACATACTGCCAGGCTCATATCGAATCATCATTAGTACAGGTTTGAGACAACTTTGATGAAACAGGCAGAAACTAGGGCATCTAAAAATTAACGCAGACTGGAATATTCGTGGAGCTGAAGCACCCAAGCATTAGTGCATATTGTCTAGATGAAGCACTAGTTCCAGTCTGAAGACACCTAAATCGAAGACTGATTACTATTTTTAGAAAACAAAGAAATCTTTCTTAAGTTGCACTAGTTTGACTGAAAATCGATTCTGATACTGGAGAAATATGAATTAGACTTTTCCAGCACTAAACAGGACAGGCCAAAAAAACTCCATCAGATGTGTCAGTGCTATTATCGTTATGATGTCAAATATCTCCAGGTAAAATCCAACATTCCCCATGCTTAGTCCAGGGATAAAGAAACCACAAAGAAAGTTGTAATGCCCAAAAAAACCAAGTGTGCCAAATAAAACCAACTAAGAAGCTATTTGTGGTTTGTGCAGATCCAAGAAACAGCTTAATTACAAAAGACAAATAAAAAAACAAAGAACCAACGCTTGGATTCTTTTGAGGCCAATGCATCATGGCTGTGAACTTGTAACAGGGACATACCTTCTGCAGCAGTTCCCATGCAAAATTATGCAAAATAATCCTGTCCAGGATGTGCCCTCCAACCTTATGAATCTCCAAGCATGCTTGATAAAGAAAAGATATGATGTACAATGAAGGCATTGATGGAAGAGCTATTTGCATCTCCAAAGGACCCTCGGTTGTTTCCTCTTGTTTAATTACTGTGACTTCCCAGCCCTAACAATGCAATCAAACCACACAACTAAAGCAATTAGAATTCTGTATCTACAAGAAAAATGAAATAATATTTGTTTGGTACACTAAATAGCTTGAAAGCTCTGGGTAAAATAGTAAAATTTAGTGCTTGGATTAGGCTAGTTGATATCAGTGATGCTAAGTGTCTGATTACTGATAAGCAGGCACCTAGGCAGGGTACACAGCGATTGCACTATGCACGAGGGTGACAACAACCACCTAGTCCCTGCCTCCTTTTAAATATTTTTTATAGCTCCTCAATCAATCCAGTTGTACCTTTAAATTCACTCTCGAAAATCTTATGAAGCATTGTCCAAAGTTAGTGTTCTTCATCAGGCCTCAAAAAGTACACTGTACACCTACCCACGATTTTCCTTAATTCACCTAGTCTCTCTAGGTAAGGTACAAACACATATTGCCCTCAATCTGTTTAGAGATGGTATTCATATGCTACATTATTATACACGTGAATCTACTTAAGTTTTCCAAACCAAATAAAATGCAGTCATGTAATTCAAAAACTACACTGTATTATCTATACACTAAAAGATATTGGAACTGCAAGTGGGTTCAAAGGCGTACCCTCAAAGGAGTTGAAGAGGATAGTGAATCATCTTTGTTGAGGTCATATGAAAGAATGTGAGATAATTCAGTGGACACCCATGCTATCCATACATTATGAGCCATGATGCAAAGTGACTGCAGGGTCTTATTGAGTTCATCAAGTCTAGGATTGGATCTATCATCAGCTCCAAACAAAGATACTGCAGCAGCAATAGTTTGCCTTCTGGGGTTATCCAAGAATTGCCTTCCAGGACTCTTGGGACTGTCAAATGTGCGTCTTCTGGCTGTAAAAGATGCCCTTGAATGTCTTGGTGTAGGTGATGATAACCTGGCAAATGCTGCACTACCAGCCTCCTTTACCCACTCCCTTGGGGAACCTAGTATCAGGGGTACATGACTTGAATGGTATCTCAACGCAAACAAGAGACGACCAATGAAGAGAGACCTCTCCGCTATAACAGAAGCTGCAGGTATGTCGTTACCCTCCTTTTTGGTTCCCAACAAAGCAGTGAGCTTCCTGAGCTCAGCTTCTAATTCTTTCAATACTCCCGAGATAGTCCTGTAGCATTTCTCCTGTAGGTATGGTACCAATTCCTTCAGCCTTGGGGCTGAATTATGTGACTCCACAAAGCTTAACAGATCATCCAGGATATTCTTGCATTTACTGTCAATTGCACTCCTGATCCGACTAACTTCTGGCCCAAAATACGATGTTAGGCAGCTATGGAAATCATTTTCATCAGCAATTGGTTTCAAGTGTGCCAAAACTCCGCCTTTCTTGATCTTAGACTCTGAGAACCAGAAACCACCGCCCTTTGAAGATTTCCGCAGGTATGCAAGGAAATCTCCAGCATCCTTTGGATCAGCATTGGCACCAATAGCATGAACTGATTCCTTCACATTAACACTATCACCCAGTCTATCAAGCTCTGAATGTACAATGTCCTTCATCCGCCGCACAAATGCTTCCTCCATCCAATCCTCAAAAATATCCTTGCCGTCCTTCAAGATCAACCCACGGATCTGATCCCATGGCGACTCAATATCTGACCCAAATACGCTCTTCAGCCACTGCTCCAAACTTCCCTCCAATCCATCCCTCCCGTCTAGTGCATCACGTACACGCCTTTGCACTGATCCAAGCAGCTCCCCACTCCCAATGGCATCAACCAACTTTTGCTCACCAGCAATCACACCAAAAATTTCAGTGCAACATTCCTTGAGCCAATCCGTACAGGCCCCTGCAATAGCATCTGGCCCAAGCAGCACCATTGTAGCCTCAAGCTGGTTCATGTGCTCCTTCCACAACCGTGCTTCATCATCAGGGTCCGGAATGCCACCGAACAACTGCTCAGGGGGCGTCTTCTCAAGCACCGTCTTGAAGAACAACGGCATATCACTGAGTGCAGGCACAAACAACTGTCCAACGTGGCCAAGCGTGATCCGCACGATCCTCGCGATGTCGCACAGAGCAGAGGTGTAGGATGATAGATCCGAGGCGAGCCCAGCTAGGGCTTGGGAGATCCAAGCGCGACGCGAGGTGAGGAAGAGAAGGAGCGCCTGGGCCGGGGCAAGCGACGGGGCGTCGATCGCGGCCACGGCCGCAAGAGCGTCGGCGTGGGCCGCTACAGGGAGGCGGCGGTCGGCGAGGCGCTCGCGCGCGCGCTGGGCGATCTGCGGCCGGAACGCCTCCACGAGCTGCGCCTGGTGAGCGAGGAGTGGGAACCGCGCGGCGGCCACGGCGTCGCGGGAGAGCCGCTCGTGCACGACCTGAGCCCTCAGGTACCGCCCCGCCGCCTCGAGGAGCAGGCCCTCGTCGAGCCGGCCCCAGATGTGCTCCGGCGTGTCAACAAGGTACTTGGCGCGCGCGGCCAGTGCGTACAGCCTCGCGCGCCCTCCAGTAGACGGGGACGGCGAGGCGGCGCTTACAGCGGGAGAGGGTTCGGGGGGCGGCGAGAGCGACGAGAGGGAGCCAGAGATGCGGGCGAGGTTGTCGGAAATGGCATCGGAGGACTGCTTGATGAGGAGGATGGAGTCCGCAGAGTCGAGCAGGTCACGGTAGCTGCGCCCGACGAGCTGCCGGAGCTCCTCCTCCTTGGCGGAGATCTCGCGTCGGGTGGCGCCCTCAGCCGCGCGAATCTCCGGGATGCGCTTGGTACGGAACAGCTCCTCCGCGTCGGCTGCGCCGCCGCCTCCGGGAACGGCCGCCGCAGGCATCGCGGCCCCGCTTGCCTTCGAGCGCGCGGCGAGATCCAAGAGAGGATCGAGAGGGATGGGGGTAAGGGAGAGACTGACTAGTGAAGAGGCACGGTCGTTTGAGTTAGCAGGACGAGGTGGAAGGAGGGTGTTTGGTGGGGCCGATAGTTAGTCAAGGGTGGCCCTACAAGTCAGAGAGCGAGAGCTTGGTGAACCGGGAGCTCGGAACCTCGTCGGTCCCCTTGCCTGTGTAGGTGGAACGGTTTGTCAGTGGTTGAGGAAGTGGCCGGTTTGGTGGGCCGTTAGTTTCAGGATTTTTTAGTTAGCGGCCCACGCAGAAACTTTTCATAATATTTGACACATATATAGAATATTAATATAGTGTAAATCTAAAAAATAACTAATTGCATATATTACTATAACTTTACAAGATAACTTTTTAAGTTCAGTTAGTCTATATAATTTAACAATATTATACTATAGTAAACATATACTAATAATGGATTAACTACGTTTAATAAATTGTCTCATGGTTTTCTCCTGGAATCTGTAATTTATTTTTTATTGGTATTCGAATACTATATTCAATATGTTATGTAATATTCTATGTGAAACCATAAAAAATTTCACTCATCGATTAAACACCCCTTAAATGCAGTAAAGCACTCTTTGGAACTATGATTTTTCTTTAGAGCTCTTTGGCTGAATTTTTTTTTAGCTAATAAGCCGGCTGATGCACTGTACTACAGCTAGCTAAACTGATAAGTTCAAGTGAGTAGGGTGTTGTTTATGTTTTTATTAAATAATAATGATGATGATGATAATCATTTTAATAAATTATATATGTTTGTATAAAAATTTTATGGTATAGGTCACTCATAATGCAGATTCTATCATAAAGTCTAATCCTATTTAATACCTTGAAGATATTGTAAACTTGTAGTCTAAATAAGACTTGGAGTCTTGATTTTTCTCTCTTTTCAATAAATATATTGACACATCAGTAAAATACAATAAATAGAAGAATAATAAATAGGCTTAGACTCTATAATAAAGTCTACACGATGAATGCCTAGAAAACTTCAAAAGGCTAAAACTAGAAGTGATTCAGCGTTAGTACACCAAGGGGTCCAAAGTTCAAAATCCGATGTTGGTTATAGTGGGCAGTCCCAATGCAGAAACTAAGGTAGTTTCTATCCATATTAATTATACTACCAGATAAGCATATTATTGGTGAGGCACTAGATTTATTGAAGAGAGAGAATAGAAAACAAAGAAACCGTTTATATAGCATCATATGAGGCCATGTTTAGTTTCCCCGACTTTCTTCAAATATTTTTAGATTCTTTGTCACATCAATTTTTAGCTGCATGCATGGAGCATTAAATATAGATAAAAAGTAACTAATTATATTTTTAGTATCTACACGTCGAGACGAATATTTTGAGCCTAATTAGTCCATGTTTGGATAAAGTTTGTCAAATAACAACGAACTAAACAAGCCCTGAGGCTACTCCAAGGTCCAAAACTCATCCACGTCCCTAGGAATTGACTTTCAGTGTACGATTTCCTTGAATGGCAAGGATCGTGAGCATCGGAGTTTGTGAAAATCCTTGGTGTCTTTTAGCATTTTATTTGGAGGTAATCTTGTTCTGAATTTTTATTCATATGCAAGTAGTATCATTGTCTCTTTCACACAATTAATTATGACTTTATAAAACTTATTGATTGCTTGTAATTTTGTATTATTATACTAGTATGTTATTAGTTTCTTAATTAGTTGTCGAAACTACCGGATGGACGAGGTGTACTTTTAGGTTGTGCCCCTTCCAAAAAAAAAAGGACCCGTGTACATTACTAAATGTCATGGTCACCTGTATCTACATCTAGGCAAATCTCTAGGAAAATCACGCTGACTATTCAAACTCCGCGTGCAAACTACCAGTGTATTATTCCTGTTAAGAGTATCTCCAATTGTTTGGAAAAATTGACTTGGGAAAAGTTATCATTTAGCAACTTTTCCAACTTGGACTCCGATTCCAACTTGGAAAAATTTAGCAAGTCATATACCAATCTGTTGGAGAATGTTTTTTCTTCTTTTTCCAATAAAATAAGGATAGCAAGTCATTTTTCCAAACTATTGGAGATGCTCTAAGGCCTTGTTCAGTTTGCGAATTTTTTGGTAAAAAATTCCTGTGGTACTTTTGTTATTATTTGGTAAACTTTGTCTAAACATAGACTAACTGAGCTTAAAAGATTTGTCTCGACATTTACAGACAGACTATGTAATTAGTTATGTTTTACCTATATTTAATACTTTATGCATGCGTTTAAAGATTCGATGTGATAGAGAATCTTGAAAAATTTTGGGAACTGAACATGGCCTAAGTACCACATCGACCCTCCAACTATATAATGAGCACACCATCTTCCCCATCATACCAGTGTATTTTCTTGCCGCATGACCCAAACACCCCGAGGCTCACTCACACATGCATCATTTATGGAGCCAGCATGCTAAGAACAGATCATGTCTAACTACCTTGCAAGCATATACCGCATGATTGGTGTGTCATTGCATCGCAGGTCCTCCTATAAACATAAATGTCACTATTTTTAAAAATTTTAAATAAAATTTGAATTTTAACACAATTGGCCTCCCTAACATTCAGAAAAATAAAATCTTTGGCGAACCCTGATTACATCCCATCAATGACTAGTTAACAACAATTACAACTGGTTGGATAATAATCTGATAAATTTTTTAGTGCGCACATGACGATCCAACCAATTGATTCATGATAACACTTTTTATCAGCTATGAGAGGTAGAGGAGCTATATAATGAGATCAAAAGAGACATGTGGCGGGGATGAATCTTAGTGGCTTGTAACACTTGCCTTATTTATTTGATCCTTTGTGGGTTTCTCACTTGTGGTAAGTTTAATATCATGGTCGAAACAAGACATTTTCTAGTCGCATGACCTAGAAAGATCTCAAAGACCCACTCACACTAGACATCTTTTAAGGAGCCAACATGCCAAGAACGAAACGTGTCTAACTACCCTGCAAACACATATCGCATGATTGATCTGTCATTGCATTCCATCATGACATTATTTCATGAGTATTACGGTGAAAGCAAAAAAAAACATTTACGCCTTCTTGCCTACACTACTACGAAAAAAGATTTCTAGGGACAACTCCCCACAAATTGTAGGGACGGTTGGGTCAACCGTCACTATCCAACCGCTTCTACAAATCACTGACTTATAAAAAAATAGTAAAACATTTTTTAAATTGGGAAAGGACCCCCGCCAGCTAGCGTCCGCCCATCTTTGTGAAAGTCGCAAGAGAAACACTTCTGGATGGTGAAAGCAGGAATTTCTGGACGGTAAAAGCAGGAAACATTTACAGTTTTTGCTTACACTACTATGAAAAAGATTTATAGCAACGACTCCCCACGATTTATAGGGGCAGACCCAACCGCTTCTACAAATCACTAATTTGTAGGGACGGTTGGTCAGACACCCTAGAAATCGATTTGTAGGGAACCGTCCCTACAAATGGTTTTTGAAATACTGATTTCAAATTTAAAATCCAAAAAATAGCAAAACATTTTTTAAATTGAGGGAGGATCCCACCAGTCAGCGCCAGCCCGTCTCCATTGAAATCGCGAGAGAATCACTTCTGGACGGTGAAAGCGGAAAACATTTATGAAATCTTACCTACACTACTACAAAAAAGATTTATGTGGGTGGTTGGGCCAGTCGACCCTACCCAACCGTTTCTACAAACCACTGATTTGTAAGGGTGGTTGGCCAGCCGCCCCTACAAATGGTTTTCGAAATACTGGTTTTAGATTTTCAAAAAACCAAGAAAATAATAAAATATTTTTAAAATTGGGGAAGGACCCCCACCAACTGTCGTCCACCTGTCTTTGTCAAAGTTGCGAGGGAAACACTTCTGGATGGTGAAAGCAATATGTTTCTTGCCTAGAAACATGAATCAGGCAGAGGCTAGTTTCACTGGATTTAGTTCCATTTCTCGGTATCCTTTTTCTTATAAACCGGAATCTAGTCTACCAACTAAACAGTTTCACAAAGTGATCTTGATTCATCATCCGAAATATTTCTAGGCAGAATCTAAATTCAAATATTTCGATAACAATCGAGCTCTTGATCGTAATTGCGCGAAATTCCCCTACCTGGTTGTTGATGGTCCTTAAGTATCAATTTTGATCATCAACATTCCATCAAAAAGAGAGGTAAACCATACCATAAGTAGTGATTTATGTTTATAATTGACCTAGTTCCACTTGTACATGGAAATATTTGCTCATGCGGGTAAACTATCCAAAAATATCAAAAATTAAGCACTAGAGAGTAAAATGGAGCAAGGTGGGCCACTCTGGCCCACATGGGGGTGGCACCCGCCACCTATGCATGGCGCCTGCCATGTCATTTTAGGTGACACCTCACAAATCCGTGCGGGAGGCCATGAAACATCCCCAAGCCTTCTCCACCTTTGATTCCAAGTCAGTGCAAGAATCAGTGGCCGAAAATTAGCATCACATGGATTGTGGTTCACCCGACACATTTCGGTGATCAAACAGACAAAGGGCTTCATACCCACACTCTAATATACCCCAAGAGGCCCCACACCAAAGGGGAAGGGCCCACTCCAAAGTGGAGTGGCGGCCGCCAACCCCCAGGCGCCAAACCAACTCCCTTCACTCAGTTTGCAAGAAGCACAAGTTGTTTCATCTTGAGCGTTGGTTTAAGGCGGTTACAATGACAATTTTATCCAAGGGAGAAGGAAGGTCACATGGATTGATGACATGGTAATGGAGTGGCCCCTACTCCACCTTAGCCTATAAATAGACCCTCTCTCCCTCACTTGTAACACACACCTGACACAACACACACAACAAGGGTGTTGTTTCATTTCTCAACAAGGGTGTTGTTTCATTTCTCTTCCATTATGAGAGTAGTAGTTTCAGTCTCCTAGTGAGAAGTAGAAGAGTAGAAGAGAGTGATGAGAAGCTGGAGGAGGCGACCTTCCACTTGTAATTAGCGGAGGGGAGGACCCTATTTAAGTAGATATATTAATATAATAATAGGTGAAATATGTATAAAAGATCCATGGGACTAAGGTTTTACGTACACTGCTGAGTATCTGAAAGACTTGGTCCATCTGAAATGGCAGGGCTATTACTTTGAATCTTATTGAGGAAATGACAAAGTCTTCCTTCTTTAGTAGGCACATATCTTCTATAAGTATTCACTTCCATCTATGTTTATGGGGAGCTGTTATAGAGACAACAATTTCTATGTAGTCAAATGTACCGATATCCTAGTATCAATTCTCTAAAAAAGACAACTTTTTCGAAAGATGCATATTTCCAACAATATTTAAACTGTTCAAAATACTTGAAAGAAATCTCTTGCTAACTAAACCTCAGCAGCTTTCTCTAAAAGCACAAGAAAGGAACAACCAATCATAATACTCATACTTATTTCTACATAGCACTCATACAGAGGATTGATATGAAAATTCTCTTTCAATATGCCTCTTGTGTAAATCTTCAACTTAATTAGAATTTGAAAAAATATCATTTATTCAATTTTCATCATCCACACTTAGTCCTCCAAATCCATGGCTCTGGGATGTCTCGTTGCTATAACACTGTCCTAACTAACGCTTTGCTTCCAGATTCTTTGGGGAACCACTATTTTTTTCAAAGTTCTTGACGTAGTGCTCCAAGTCACATGTGCTTGTTATGGAATAGGACGAGTTTTAGTCAACTATTTCCGAAGCAGGCTCAAAGAGGCATTTGAGTGATATAGATACATAGAATTCACTAGGTGAGCCCTCGTGACACAATGTTAACATTTATATAGTATGTTTCTTATATAAAAACTCATGAGCCACGTACAATTAGATGAGCTCTAAACTGAGGAACCTTTGCAGCTACTAACATCCCTAAATTCAGATATCTTTGACCATGCTTTGATTTGCTCAAAACTGAATGTGAGATATTTTGAGTAGCTGGATTTGTTACGATTCTCGATGGCACTTGTTCCTTCTATTACTCTTATCATCACTTGTAAATCTACTAAGTAAAAGACCATATGTCCTCGTGTTCTACAGTAAATCTGGATTTACCGTATTTCTTGATATTTAAGAACAGATATGTACTGTGACAAAAATGACCGGTGCTAAAACAAAATTTTGTTCATGGAAAAACGTACTATTTGTGCTAAGAAAATAGCAAACCCTCGGGGGGTTTTCCCCTCATATAATTTGTTAACCTGCAGGCCTGAATATTTGCTGCTAACTGTAAGAGAAATGGAGAGAGCGCACAGACTTGTTCATTGACAGTATGCTCGTACAAATATACAAGTGCCAAAACACTGCAACCATACACCACTAACTAACATCCTCAAGACTGACATAGTCAACATCCTCGGCTACCAGGTTGTTTCATTTCTGATCAAATACCTAGGCTTACCCCTCACCACCAAAGCCATATCGAAGCCCAGTTACCAGGCAGTGGTGGAGCAGGTGGCCACGAAGCTGCCACCGTGCCATGGATCGCTGATGGCGAAGAGCGGGAGGCTAGCATGGATCAAGTCTGTGTTGAGGTCAGTACCTGTCTACACGATGATGGCCGAGAACCTTCCAGGATGGGCTCACAATAAGATAGATACCATCTGCCCACAAAGTTCTCCTAGGCAGGGTATGATCGATCAATTCAAGGAAAGTGCATGGTCTCATGGCCAACATGCTGCAGGCCGACCGACTTAGGCGGGCTAGAAATTTCCGACCTCAAGCTCGCAAGGTACGCACTCCAGGTACGGTGGTTATGGCTCCAGAAAACAGATAGCGAGAGGGCATGTAGTCACTTACCCATACGGACCAGCCCATAGGTGCAAGCTTTCTTCAATGCATCAACTTATATAGTCCTGGGAAACAGTGACCAAACCTTGTTCTGGGAGGATCACTTGATCGATAGTGGGTCAGTCAGGGAAATCGCGCCATGCATCTACGAGCTGGTTCTGGTGAGAATCTGAAGGCAATTACCAGTCAAAGAAGGATTGCATGACAGGAAATGGGCGCGATGCATATGCGGAGGAATGTCCACACAAGCTATCCTCGACTTCCTGCACCTCTGGAACATCGTCGCTAACATCCACCTCTCGGAAGCAGCTCGACAAGATCGTTTGACGATGGACTGCACATGACGACTACACAGCCAAGTCGGCTTACGCGATGTTGCATTCCGGATCCACCCCGCTCAGAGGACACATGCTAATTTGGAAGTCATGGGCACCTCTCAAAATCAAAATCTTCCTTTGGCTAGCGTTCAGGCACAGACACTAGACCGGAGACAGAAGACGCTGACACGGACTCGAGACAAGGGTGCCCTGCTATCTCTGTGACCAAGAAGAAGAATCCATTGATCACATCCTAGCGAGATACCCCTTCAGCATAGAGGTCTGGTTCTTCACCCTCAACACCATTGGTATCCAGCTACCATCGGCGACCGCAATGACCATCACCTCGTGGCGAAGATTGAGGGCATTGATCATCAATGAGCGAAGACATGGAATGGACTCACTATTCGCCTCCTAGTTTATTTTTAAAAGTTATAGCTTTTAAATCTTGTGCTATTCTAAAAAGAATACAACAACAAAAAATTAATATGGTGTTTCAAAAAGAACGTCAAGATATGAAACTTTGTTTAAATTTTGCAGTGGTAGACCACCATCTACTCCCTTCGTCCCAATGAAAATGACGTTTTTGACTTTTGAACTTTTCGTTTGACCTTTCGTTTTATTCAAAAATTTATACAAATAATAAAATAATTAATTAATTATTAAAGTATCTCTAGTGATAAGTCTGACAGATGAACCCTTTCTGCCAGGCACCCAAGCAAAGTCGAATCGTCCCAGCTCGTGATTTTTGAATGAACAGTATAAAAACTTCAGGCCCCCTAAAGTTTAGTGCCCCCTAAAGTTTAGTGTCCCCTAAAGTTTAGTGCTCTCTAAAGTTTAGTGACCATATTTAGTTATTTAGTGACCATATTTAGTTATTTAGTGACTAAAGACCACTAAAGTTTAGTCACTTTTAGCTATGTCTTTATGACTAAGGCCCTGTTTGGTTAGGCCCCATAAAGTGTAGCGTCCACTAAAGTTTAGTACTTCCTACAGTTACTAAAAACCACTAAAGTTTAGTCACTTTTAGTTATCTCTTCATGACTAGAGACCCCTAAATTTTAGTGGTCCATAAACTTTAGTGAAGTGTTTGGTACTTTAGTGACTAAATTTAGTGGCTAAACTCCAGAGGGCTCCAACTAAACAGGGCCTAAAGACCCCTAATTTTTAGTGGCCCCTAAACTTTAGTGGGGTGTGAAAGGATCAAGATGCCCAAGAGGGGGGGGGGTGAATTGGGCTTTTCTAAAACTTCTTGCAATAATAAAACCTATCAAGCCCCAATTAACCCCCTAGTGCCTAGAAGTGTGATTCTATTTATTCTACCGCACAAAAGACCAAGTCTAAGCCACTCCTACTCTAGCAAAGCAATTCAATATAGAATGAACAACAAGTAGCAATGCGAAATTGAATTGCTTGAAAGTAAATGCGTAAGTAAAAGAGTAGAGATGACTCGACGATCTTTTTGCCGAGGTATCGAGGTGTCGGCACACCCCCCTAGTCCTCGTTGGAGCACCCGCGCAAGGGTATCGCTCCCCGTTGATCCGCGCAAGGATCAAGTGCTCACTACGAGCTGATTCTTCGCCACTCCGGCCCGGTGAATCGCTCGCTACCGGTCACAACATGGCTTGGGTCATCCACAAAGCCTCCGGATGATCACCAAGCACTCCGATCGCCACCAAGCCGTCTAGGTGATGCCGATCACCAAGAGTAACAAGCTAGAACTCTCACTTGACCAAGACAAGGCCAAAGAGATGGATGGATGCACACTTGCTACTCAATTCTCACTAGGAGGTGTCTAATTCTCACAATTACCAAATCACTCAACCTCACTAGGGCTCTTGCTCTTTCTCACACTCACAAGGTGTCTCTCAGCAGATGGAAATGGCAAGAACACTCAAATGGATGGAGGCAAGGAAGTATATATACCCCTCAACCCGGCCATCCAAAAACAGCACAAGACAGGTATTTTTCGGGGGCATCGGACGCGCCGATGCCAGGCATCGGACGCTCCGATGACCCCGTCCAACGGTCTACTGTACCTTCTTGTCAGACATGTTTATGGAGCATCGGACGCTGGGGAGCGTCCGATGCCCCTGCATCGGACGCGTCCGATGCCGAAAAGACCTCTCTGGAACCTCTCTGCATGGCCATCGGACGCTGGCCCTCAGCGTCCGATGCCGGCGTCCGATGCCCTGCACAGTTCACTCCCAAGTGAACAGTGACACCGGACGATCCGATGTGGCACCATCGGAGCCTCCGATGCCACGCACCAGACCAAACCCTAGATCGGTGTGGGCATCGGAGCCTCCGATGCCCACTGATCCAGCATCCGATGCCCATACCAAGGGCAAGATCAACTCGGATCGCGACGCGGTCTTAACGACTTTTGTTCCTCTCGACATAAGGCATCTCTCTGAGCTTCCTAGGGCTATGAAATAACAAGTGTGCATCACACCTACCTCAATAGACTCATCTAGGTCAAGCTACTGATTCACACCCCTCTTTATAGTACGGCCAAAGGAAAAACAAAGACCTAAGACTACCTAAGTGTCCTCCAACACCATGCGACACTTAGCCTAGCCTACCACCGTCTTCGTCGTCCATCCTTTGAAAACCGAAACGATTTCCATCGTCAGGGGACATGAACTCCATATGCCCGTATCGTCGCCATTACCGTGACCTAACTCATCTCTGTTTCTACAAAACACACGTTAGTCACAGTAATCTTGTGTTTCATCCAATCACCGAAACCACTAGGGGCCAAGATGCGTTCAGGGTGTTTGATACTTTAGGGACTAAGAGAGTGTTTGGTTCCCACCCCTTAGAGTTTAGCCACTAGAGTTTAGTCACTTTAACTAAAGTTCTAAACACCCCCACTAAAAGTCACTTTTAACACTAGCGCTAAAGTCGGCTCCACTAAACTTTAGGGACTAAACTCTAAGGGCGTCCACAATGGTGTTCAAATCGCTAGCTATTTGGTCTCTAAGGGCATGTTTGCTTACTAGCCATAGTTTACCACAACTAACTTTAGGCAAGTGTGGCAAACAAATTGGTTGCTACACTTTGCCATGCCTAAGGGAATCTTGCCATATTTTTTCTACTCTATGATATGTGGAGCCTACAAGAATCTTGTCTAAGCTTAGTCATCAACCAAACATTTGCCAACTTGGTCAAACTTGCCTAAGGTAAAGTGTGGCTAGCAACCAAACAACCCCTAGGAAGAATGCTATTGGCTCTCAATGACAACTTACAAATAGCTAGCTAGATGAGACATATAAATAAATATTATTTTGATGAGATAACTTACAAAAGTAGCACTCTTATTGGCTATCGAGGAGAGAGATCAAATAGCTAGCTATTGGTAAGTCGCTAGCTATTTGATCTCTCTCCTTGATGGCCAATAAAAGTGCTACTTTTATATTATTTTTAGACGTCATCTCGCTAGCTATTTGTAAAGTGCTATTGAGAGCCAATAGAATTCCTCCTAGCTAGCTATTTGACAACTATTGCAGATGGCCTAAGAGCAATTCCAACCCAATATGTAAATTAGGTCCCTATTATTTTCATTTGCATGCTAGCTTGTAAAAAATAGGGACCCAAATTTGTGTCCAACTCCAACCCAAGACCCTACTGCATCGTTCTACAACTCAAGTTGATGCATCGTTCCTGGCCTCGAAGTCGCTCGAGCCCAAGCCGCGCGCTCACGCGCCACAGCCGCAGTCGCCGGCGCAGGCCGCGCCTACCTCTGCCGCCGCCGCGGGGAACAAGAGCCTCGCGCGCGACTACGGCCACCACCCCTCCTCCGATATCTCCGACCGGCGTAGACCTGTCAGTTGAAACATGAACACAGCAACAGCACGCGTGATAAGTATCACGAACAAGGAATTGTCACGTATCTGATTATAGCATGAAAGTTCTTGCTACCATGCATGATATTGACAATTCGACAAGAAATGAAAGGCGTAGAATATGTATACTTTGAACTAGCGAGCGGTTGTTGCCGATGACGAGGACGGCGGCGGGGCACAAGCCGGTGTCCCGGCAGGTCGGGTCAGGCAACCCGTCGAACAGCTGGCCGGCGGTCCTGACGGCGCGTGACTCGGGCCGCGGCACCTGCACTAACGCCGACCACGGGGTCGGGCAACTACCGACCTGGTCCAGGGTGGAGTGCTGGACGCCGCACTCTGTGCGGCGGCACACGTCCCCGACGGCGACCGGGCCCGGGTCGACGCAGGCGCAGCCGCAGCGGTACTTGGGCTTGTCGAGCTCACGGTCAGAACAAGCGCATGCGGTGCCGAAGGCGGCGAACTGCTACCCCAGTGGGGACAGAACAAGCGCATGCGGTGCCGGCGCGACTCCGCGTCCGCGTCGCCGCAACGCCGGCACGCAGGCGGCGGCGGGAGCAAGATCCAGCGCCGCTCGTCGTCCCCGGCGGCGGACAAGCTGATGCCTCCCCCGGGCACGGTGGCGCCCTACACCCGCGCGCCTCGCCCTTGCACGGCGCAAGATCCCTACGGCCGCGGGATGGCAGCGGCGCTGGAGGAGCGGCGGCTGCGGCGGCGGGAGGGCAGCGGCGCTGGAGGAGAGGCGATCACGGCGCCAGGAGGACGGCGGCCGCATCCACGGTGCGGCAACGCGAGGAAGTCGGAGGCCGAATAGGAGCCCCTGTTCCTGGGGAGTCCAATCTAAATTTTGGGGTTCTCCTAAAATGAGAGTCCAAATAGGAGCTCCATTGGAGTGAGTTTTTTTACTCAAACCCCTAAAATTGGAATAAGGATTTGTTTAGAGGTTCCACTGGAGTTGCTCTAAGGGGTGGAAACCAAACACCCTCTAATTTTAGTGGCTAAACTCTACTGTAAGCAAACAGCCCCTCAGGCCCGCCTGTCATGGACCCAGCAGCCCAACAACCTCCCCGCGTTCACCCCGCCTTCCGAGAGCCACACACGCACCGCGTCGGCTGGTTCGGACCGACCAACTCAACCCCACACGCCACACAGCCCCCCCGCCCCGCGGTTAATAAAAGATCCCTCCACCCAGCCTCTCCCGACTCTCGCCTCGCCTCCCCCACGCGAGCGAGCCAAACACGCAAACGGAACGCTTCCTCCTCGTCCTCGCCCCTCCGCCTTATCCGATGGCGTCCCTCACCACCACCACCTCCTCACCGGCCGCGCTCCCGGCGGCCACCACCGCCGCCGCAGCCTCGTCCATATCCCCCCACGCCGGCTCGAAGCGGCCGCTCCTCGCGGGCGACGACGCGCCCTGGCGCGCCACCGCGGCCACCGCCGCGGGGCAGGGGATCCGACCCGTCCCGCGCATCCACCACGCCCCCGTCCTCCGCGTTGCCACGCAGGAAGACTCCGCCGCCTACGCCCTCGCCATCATGAAGGTACGTACGCACCCTTTCCCCCTCCCCTGGCTTGATTGGGGTTGGGTTGGGTTGGTTTGGTGGGGAAGGCTAATTCTGGAGGTTGGTTGGTTGCTCCGCAGCATCCGGATCCGATCGGGGAGGGGCTGGCCATGGAGGCGTTCGCGGAAGCCGCCGGGCCGGAGTGCATCGTGCCCGGACAGCAAGCGCCTCTAAGGCTCATGGGGCTCAAGGTACGAAACCATCTTTTTCCTTCTCCTGTATGTTAGGAATTCCATCGTGATGCATATGTGGTTGTAGTTTTTAGTTAGTCTATATATGGTGTTATAAGGCTGTTTCGTGATGGTACTCGTGGTTGTGGTTGATGATTTCGTTCAACTACGTGCCCTGGTCCTGTGGTTGATCATTGATTCATGCATAAGCCGTCATTGATTATATCATCAATTGCCATCCCTCGCTTGCTATTAGATAGGTTCTGTGGTCGATTTTGTCGTATTAGTTGTTGTATAAATAACTAGGAAGAAACACCTAGTACTGTAATACTCCCTCCGTTCCTGTTTACCGTGCGTACATCCGTTTCTCAGTTTGGCCACAATACCGGGTGGCCTACTAGTACCGAGGTGGTGGGTCATTAATCCTCCAGTCTACGAAGTGTTGCATGCTAGCTTCGGAGGGAAATAAAAGTGCGGAATATCGGCAGGAAACAACCGAGCTGTGGAATCCTAAGGGCACTCCCAATGCAAGAAACTATAATAGTTTCTATAACATAGGATAATGTGACAGGAAACTATGTTTCACATTGCATAATTTATACCAGAGTCTAGATAAAGAATTTGCACTGTGTTTCTCTCTACTGTCTTCGGATCATATGTGCATTTGACTTTTTTTTTATCTCTCGTGCATCAAGCGGCTGCCATGGGCATTGCGTGCAACGGCGAGTTGGTGAGCTCCATAGCGTCGTGCGACACCATACACTAGCAAGGAGTGAGGCGTGGTGATGACCGAGCTCTGGAGGCAGCCCGGCGAGGCACGTGAGCTCCACAGCGATGGCGCGGCAGCCGCGCGCGAGCTCCGGAGGCAGCCCGACAAGGCACGCGAGCTCCACAGCGACGGCGCGGCAACCGCGCGCTGGCTCCGTCGGCACTCCGGCGAGGAGGCACGCGAGCTCCGCAGCACCGGCACGCACGAGCTCCGCAGGAAGCACGGCAAGGCACGCGAGCTCCGCAGCAGCGGCACCGGCAGTCCGTGCACGAGCTCCGCAGGCAGCCGGGCAAGGCACGTGAGTTCCGCAGCCACGACACCGGCTGGCCGTGCACGAGCTGCACACAGCGAGCTTTGTGGACAAGCGCTCAGGGCGGCCACACCGGATCCGCAACGCGAGATTGACGACCTCGTTTTTCACGTAGACTTCGTTTCTTAGATAGAAACGGTTTCTACGTTTTTTGATCTCTCTCCTCATTAAATTGTTTACCACATCAGCAAAATGACTACGTGGCAGTGTAATTAATAGAGATATAAACTATGGTGGTTTCTGCATTGGGAGTGACCTAACGAAAGCCAGTTAACAATAATGCCTTTCTGGCAGGTGGCATGGTGCTACGTAGTTAATGCGCTTGCGTACTCCCCCTCAACGTATTGGTATCTGTAATCTGGGCTTGTACGCCCGGTAAACAGGAACGGAGGGAGTATGAGACTATTCATGGTGATCGTGTACTGGAATACTTCACATGTCCAATTTTTTACATTTAACACCTGCAGGGCTTGGCTTCATACTCTATGCTTTACGTTGATGATTATTAGATAATTTGGTCATCTTGGAAGCAAGTCAATGTAAATTATATGATCTTGTTTAAAACTTAACATTTCTTTTCCCTCGTATGCAGGTTTGGCCCCTTGATATAGATATGAAGTTCCTAGAGCCATTTGGACGGGAATTACAATCAATGAAGAAAGTGAGTTTTTAGCATTAGATAGACTTGTCTTCATGTTTTCCTTTGATGAATCACTGTTTGTTTGAGTTATGAAACACAGTTTTGAACTAGCTAGCGATAATATGTGTTAGGTCACGATATAACCTTGTAGGGTTCTAGAAATCGTCAGGTGGGACTTCTGTTCAGTGTTTTCCTGTAATTGTTACAGGATTCACAAATGTGTAGCGGTTGGCAGACTTGTTTGCACTAAGTTGAGAGAGATAGTAGGATATGCAGTTATCAATGCATTAGCTACACCATCAGGTCGGACTAAACATGGGAAACATAGTAGGCATCATACTCTTCCTTTATAGTTGCTAAATGCAGCCATGTATAAATTGGTTATGTCCCTCTTACATAATATTTCAGGGCAACCTAGTGATTCTAATGGTATATGGAATTTGTCCACTATTGAGCATGGTTTGAAAGCTCTACTTATATAGTCCAGCAAACTTTTATCTGAGTAATTTGAAGAAATAAAGAGGACAATTAATTTGTTGTTTAAGATTTCTTATTACTCAGGCGTAGATCCTAGTTCACTGGATTCATTTCTAAAATGAACGTAGTTTTAGAGAAGAGTCTCACTTGTGTGAGACCAGGGTAGTGCTAGAGCAGCGATATACTGAAATGTGCTGTCCATTTAACCTTGTTAGAAGATACATCATATAGGACCCAGTCTTGTACATGTAACCATGATTCTACACTTAATGTCAGGCACGCAATGAGCTAGCCATTATGCCAGTTCAGGTCGTTGGGCCCATGGTCTCTGGCTCATCGACTGTTTAGACCTTGCTCTGTATCCTCTTAGCGATTGGAGAGTATATGCAGATGCATGAACTGTTTTTACTAACCAATTGTGCAATAATTGAATTGCTTAAATCATATATGTTCTTATGATCTGCTCAAAGAGACCTAAGCAGAAGATAGTTGCATTGTTAGAATTTAGTTACTCTGTACTTTTGTGAAGACGGAATCTTTGTTTCTCGTCCTCATTATTGCCTTCCTTAGAAAGTTACTTTCACTAATATCATGCTTCCTATTCTAATATTACTGTTCCACACTTTTGCAGTTTATGGACAAATCGTGCAGTGTTATGGACTCATCTATTGCAAACAAGTAGGCACATGACACATCAGTTCCGTCCAATACAGCTGTTGTTGTATCCAACCTGCTTGCTGAAGTTACAAGACCCGAAAAATAGGAAATTGGAAGAAGAGCCGTGGAGAAAGCCACATTCTTTTGCATATCTTGCCCACCGTCACCTGACGGAACAAGATATGGCATCGGGAGTGCAGTAACGATTAGCGAGTAGTCCTGTGTGGAGCCTGGGCGTAGCCTCTGTCAGTATAAATGCTCTACGTGTTATACATTTTTTATGTTCATGAAACGTTGATCCACTGAGAAAATATATCTTCAGGTGCCAAGGTATCGGTTTGGGAAAAAAAATCTTACGAAAATTTGACATATGTTCTGTTGCTAGTTCAATTTATTTGTTTCTCAGGCGGGGGCCACATGTGGTGGTGAAGTCGGAATTCCTCCGAGTTAGCATTTGTGAGGCGTGTTTTGGTTCTACGGGAGAGTTGCAAGCTTGTTTGTTGCCATTTTTTCCTGTAGTTTTCAGCTCAATGTCCGTGTAGGCTCTGGAAACTTTCGGGCCACACAATTCTACTGTAAGTTCACGAATGGTATCGCCGCGCGGATCGCGATGGTGACAAGCATGGAATGGATGGAATCTGCTTACGAAACGAAACCGAGGCACTGAGGGAAGATGGCAGTGCCCGTCAACGATATGCGCCGGATAAAATTTGTACGTTCCACGCCCGTTGCTTTTGTTTCGGCTCAAATGAGCGACACAGACGATAATGTTGAAAACGGCGCGCAAATCCACGGAAAATGTTGGCACCCCTCGTTTTGTTTCAGCTTCTGTATTTGAAGGGTCAGCTGTCATTCAACGGTGCTTGCCCCCTGGTAAAGGACTAAAATCTGTTTTTCATAAAAAAAAGAGACTAAAGACCGCTGGTGTTTTAGAATTGCTATACTAATACTATGGGAGCGTTTGGCAGGGGCTTCTGTATTTGAAGGGTCAGCTGTCATTCAACGGTGCTTGCCCCCTGGTAAAGGACTAAAATCTGTTTTTCATAAAAAAAAGAGACTAAAGACCGCTGGTGTTTTAGAATTGCTATACTAATACTATGGGAGCGTTTGGCAGAGCTCCACGAAGCGGATTCTCAAGGAGTATCACTCTCTAACTGTCAAACGTATTTTTCAGTAAGAAGTGATTTTTTGCTGATTCTGTGAAGTGATTCTCCGAAATGAACTAGAAGCCTGAGAGCTGAAAAAAGTAGCTTCACCTGATTCAGTGAATGAGTCTCTATCCTGATTTTGAAAGTCTAGTCTAAAGAATCAAAGAGAATCTACTTTCAGTCACAGAATCACTTCACCAGAGAGCATAACTGGAGAATCAGGGAGCACAACTCTCCCAAACAGGCCCTATATTCGCTGCACCTGAAATTTATGTTTCTCTTCGGCGAGGAAGCTCGTTTGTCTGACCTTCATTCATCCAACGGCTCATACATGTTCTTCTTCCTCGTTAGTGCTATGTCTTCCCAAAGTGCCACCGCCACCACGCACTGTCTCGCCGCTGCACAGTAGAGTTCTACCGGACCTTCGCTGCTGCGGAGCTCCGACAAATCCCTACCGCACCCACGTTCCCTCTCCTCCCGCCACTATTTTCATTTTTAACTCCGGCGAATGACTGCAACGTCTCCGCCCCGACCTAACCCGACCATCGCAAGGGTCCCTAAATCGCCCTCCACTATCCCCACCATCTGACTGACCTTCCTCCCCTCAAACTTTACCTTTCTAAGCCCACTAGGGTTGGGGAAGATGAGAGGGAGGGCTCACCGACACCCTAACTTGGAGACCTAGGAGGAGGAGAGGAGGGGGAGGGGGAGGAGGACGAAAAGGCCTACCTTGCCACCGTCGAATCTGCCATGGATGTCGTCGGGTTCACCATGGTCGCCGTCAGATTTGCCATGGCCGGGGCAGGGACGAGCTTGCCAGGGGTGGCCGTAGGGACAAGCTCGCCAGGGTGGACACTTGGATGAGCTCAATGAGCGTCGAGGAGGATCTCGCCAGAGAGAGAGAGAGAGAGAGAGAGAGAGAGAGAGAGAGAGAGAGAGAGAGAGAGATGCAGTCACATACTCGCATTGGGGAAAGTGTGCGTGTGAGGTGCGTCGCTTGAATGACGCCTTCCTTTCATACGTCTGAGATATAGAAAATGTGTTTTTTGTGGTAACCGGAAAAATGAACACAACAAGTTAAGACTTGGACACTTAGTGCTTGTACATTGAGGAAAATTCGATCTGATCTTGATGTAAGTGATGTCTATGGCAGTAGCAGCAGTGCTACCACGGCTAGGTTGTATGTCTACTCTCTTTGTCACAAAATATGTAACATTTTTTACTTTAGACATTTTGTTTGTTTGCTCATCTTATTCAATTTTTTGTATAAGTATTATTTATCTTCTATAACTTATTTTATCAGTAGACATACTTAAATAATGACTTATTTACTTTATTATTTACACTAAAAACTGAATAAGATGAATGGTCAAATAAGATATTTAAAGAGATGGATACAAGTTTAGTGGAACGATAATTTAGAAAGAGACAATGTTCGGTCAGGTTGTATGAGCGGATGCAGAAAAACAAAGATGTTGTTTGGTTGCACATACGAGCGAATACAACTTGATTACTACATGTGACTGACACATGGGCTCTTCTAACCCATCTTACGTCAGCAGGGCTTAGCAATTCATGCTCCCTCCGTCCAAAAATATATGTCGCTTTCATTTTATGAGAAATAAATGCCGACAATTTTTATAAGGGAACATGTGCTATGGAAACCAGGTTCCCGTGAAAACTATGGAAACTCGCACGTGGATCGCTGGATCTAATCCGATGACTATGGCTAATGGTGTTGTGCACCTGTGTTGTACCTGTGTTGGCTATATATATTAGGGAGAGATAAATGAGAGAGGTTAATTACTAATCTCCACCATTAGCCATAGCCATCGGATTTAGATCCAGCGATCCACGTGCGAGTTTCCATAGTTTCCACGAAAACCTGTTTCCATAGCATACGTTCCCTTTTTATAAATAATAAATATCATCGATTAGTATTATAATTAGTATCATCAGAAAGATTTTGAATCTAGTTTTTTTAATAAATTTATTTAAAGATATAAATATTACATGTATTCTCTATAAATCGAAATCGAGTGAAACTTGTGGCTGCCACTCGACGCCGATGTCTGTCATAACAAGACTATGAACCCTTCTTGGGAGTCAAACTATGAACCCTTCTTGGCCGCTGCCACTGTGCCTTGGGCCCGCTTCAATGTGCCTCTTTGTCAATCCCAAGGGGAAACAAAAACAAACCATTCGGAGGTCCTCTCCCCAATCCGCCCCACTTGGCAATCTTCAATCCCTACAGATTTGCCTAAAAAGTTAATCCTCTTCCTCCCTTTTATATCAGTCACTCTCTCGGCTCCCTCTCCTCCGACGTTTCCCCGACTCTGCATGCGTGTTCAAACCAAGAACCAATCCGTCCTCTCCACACCAAATTATTTCTTGGCACCTCAGATCAGCATATTCCATCTCCAACACCCCGCTCGGTTCCCCCGCACGCTTTGACCCAGAAAGTCGATCCATCTCCGAGCACGAAGCCGAACACGCGATCCCATTCCCGTTCTCTCGTCCAGCAAGCCGCGGCGCCAAGCCTAGAAGCAGAGCACGGAACACACGAGGCCCGCGCCGCCGCTGCGGGGAAATGGGGCGGCACGGCGTGGACCAGATCGGCGCCGTGGCGGCGTTCGCCTGGGTCGCCCTCCTTCCCCTGCTGCTTGTGGGCGTCGTGTGCCCCGGCGCCCAGGCCGGCCAGACAAGCGAGTACCGGCGCCAACTCGGCTCCGCCATCGACATGCCACTCGACGCCGATGTCTTCCGCCCTCCCCCGGGCCACAATGCGCCCGAGCAGGTAAACCGCTCGATAGCATCATCAGTCATCACGACTGTGTTCTAGACTTCAGAATATGCCATCGTTTCTCGTGTGGGATACTGTTCGCGTCCGGTAGCGCACGGGTTTGTTGGTCCGTAGTGGTCTGTGGTCGCTGCGACGTGAAAGGCAAGGAGTCGCCGGAGTCGGTAGGGTGGATTGCCATGTTCTGCAGAATCTTTGGTGCTTCCAGGGAATCTGTATTTTGTTTGTCAGCTTCTGTTCGGTTGTATCCTGCAGTTGTCGTTAATTCCGATCGTTTGTATGGTATATGCTTGTCATTTTAAATCCGTCCTAGTTTCACGCTTTTCTTGTGAGTACTAGCTAGGATGAGACAAGAAAGTTCTTTCGCAATAGAAGTATAGTACATGTGAAGTTGATTACTGTTGGTTCCTTTGGAACTTCCCTCCGATTAGTCAATCTATGTTCTTGAATTCAAATATTTCCATCTGAAAATCTCTGTCCTTTTAGTGGATTTGCATGGTTTGCCCGCATATGCTCCTGTCAGGCGTCAGCTATCCTACTGGAAAGCCGTTTGAACATAGTTCATGAACCATTTTAGAATGTTTTCTAGAACCCATAGACCACAACAGGTAGTCATTGTCCATTTTGTCATACTAATCTAATATCCTCTACCACTAAAAAAAGATGATATTCCTGTGGTTTCCTTTATACTGAATGCTGAGCTCTGCATTTTAGAAATCTGTATTCTATCCCTTTTTATATTCTAATTCCCTAGTTTTTCTCTTTAGATGACCATTTATCTGTTATTAGTATTTCGTTGGCCTGTGCTATGTTCTTAGCATGTTTTGATTGAACCTACTTAACTTCATGATTGCAAGTTACAGATTTATACTGCATCCATGAAAGTGTGCGGTCTTTTCAGTGCTTCTTATTTATATATTACGCTTTTCAAGCTACTTTTGCATCCTTAATCCAAGGCCACAAATTAAACGTTAAGAACTCAGTGCTCTTGAATTAGAAATACTGGTTCCGTACCACCTTTTTGCTAATTTGTTTTGCTTTAGTCGTTCTAAAGTTACCAAAGACTTCTATAATAGTCTTCCATCATATATTCATGTTCGAGTTTGACCGTTACTTATAGACTGTAGGACACCTTTTGTGGACTTCTTTGTTTTTACCTTTGTCCTAACCTTTGTTCTTGCTTCGTCTTACTCCATAGAATTAAATATTACAATAACTTTTGCACAAGGTTGACGTCCATTCCTTTTTTTCTGTGCTGTTGTGCGCACATATAGTCAGTGGGGTACCTCCACTCTGATGCTGATTGATTTGTGTTGTCAACAGGTTCACATCACACAAGGCAATCATGATGGCACAGCCATGATAATCTCATGGGTGACAACAAGTGAGCCTGGCTCGAGTACTGTGATCTACGGGACTTCAGAGGACAGCCTCAATTATACTGCAAATGGGAAGCATACTCAGTATACTTTCTACAACTACACCTCAGGATACATTCATCATTGCACAATCAAAACGTTGGAGGTCGCCATCTCATCTGAATTTTGGTCAGACGGTTGTTTGTTTTTTCCTCATATGGAATCTCACATGGCTTGGATACCTGTCTTTGTTTCAGTTTGACACAAAGTATTACTATGCTGTTGGGATTGGACAAACACTGAGGAAATTTTGGTTTATGACCCCTCCAAAAAGCGGCCCAGATGTCCCATATACATTTGGTCTCATAGGTGCTTCCCAAATCCCAATATAATGAGGCTATGACTTCATTGATCATCACTGAAATCTAGCGTTGATTATATTACTGAAACTTGACAATTCTGTTCAGGTGATCTTGGTCAGAGCTTCGATTCCAATGTTACGCTCACCCATTACGAGTCCAATGCAAAAGCGCAGGCAGTGCTTTTTGTTGGGGACTTGTCATATGCAGATAACTACCCATATCATGATAACGTGAGGTGGGATACGTGGGCAAGATTTGTAGAGAGAAACGTTGCATACCAACCTTGGATCTGGACTGCTGGAAATCATGAAATAGATTTCGCTCCTGAACTTGTATGTAGTATTATCCTCTACATTATTTCTTATGCTATATGTTTCAATGTGTGTGTTGGCAGTACAAAAAGTAGATATTTCACTAGAGCCATGTTACGGGCATTGAAATGTTCATTCAGTTGCATACATTTGCAGGGCGAAACAAAGCCATTCAAACCATTCAGCCAAAGGTATCCCACACCCTACAAGGCTTCTGGTAGCACGGCACCTTACTGGTATTCCATCAAAAGGGCCTCAGCCTACATTATTGTCTTGGCATCATACTCAGCGTACGGTATGTGTATGTTTGACTGATGCTGTGTTTTAGTCCTTTTATTGCAAACATGCACTATGCAAGTGAGTATTTGATATAAAGATAATTCGGCCATATGCTTCGTTTGGATAAAAATAATGAGAATACACTGTCAATATGCACGTATATGCTGGTTGCTACTAGCTAGAATGAATTAGGGTGGTTTATCTATAAATGCTACTACTGTTTCTTTTCCAGGAAAATACACTCCTCAGTACAAGTGGCTTGAAGCTGAATTTCCCAAGGTCAACAGGAGTGAAACACCATGGTTGATTGTCCTCATGCATGCTCCATGGTACAATAGCTATAACTATCACTATATGGAAGGTGAAACCATGAGGGTGATGTATGAGCCGTGGTTCGTGAAGTACAAAGTTGACGTTGTCTTTGCAGGTCATGTCCACGCCTACGAACGCACAGTAAGCAGCTCTGCACTATCAAATTCTTTCGCTGCAAATGATAAGTAGATCCTAGAAAGAACTGAAGTGAAGAGAGTTATTTGTGTATGTTTGTCGCCATATCAATGATAGCTTTTTAGCTCAATTTGCTAGGTTTCAGTACTCTGGTTAGGACAATATCATGATCCCGAGTCTTGATGCTGAACATTGTTCTCTGATTGCAGCACAGGATATCAAATGTGGCATACAACGTTGTGAATGGCCTGTGCACTCCAATCCCTGATCAATCGGCCCCAGTCTACATCACCATCGGTGATGGAGGGAACCAGGAAGGACTCGCAACCAAGTAAGATAAAGACACTCTACTGCGTTTCCAGTTCCTGAGCTTCGCGGAGATGGCTTTTTGTTCATATTTCCCTCATATCCTGACCAAACAATGCGTTGGCTCTGCTCGTATAAAAAAAATTCGAGCAGCATGTCGCAGCCGCAGCCGAGCTACTCGGCCTTCAGGGAGGCGAGCTTCGGGCACGCCATCCTGGACATCAAGAACCGGACGCACGCGTACTACACGTGGCACCGCAACCAGGACGGCAGCGCGGTGGCCGCCGACTCCATGTGGTTCACCAACCGGTACTGGGAGCCGACGGACGATTCGGCCGACGATTTCTAGTGAGGACTGAGGACGAGATCGAGCTGCAGCTGGTTATTCGTCGTGGTTCCTCACGACCAATAAAGCATTGCCCCGAATACACGAAGCCTCCGAAGCTCCGATGCAGGCCTGTGTGTCAGTTCTTGTTAGCTCTCCTTGGTCGTTGCTCGTGCTCTCTGGAGAGAAAAAAAAAACGTGTGAAAAGTAAAACGGAGTGGATCTACTCTGATTGTGTACAGAAGTTCACGTGCACAGCTACGTCACCGATCGCGGTGGTGAACTGTGAAGAGTGAAGACACTGTTGGACCCGTGGACGTGGTGTGCTCTCGTCTAGGTGGTGCTCGTCAATAATACCCTGCTTTCGCGGCATTGCAAATTGCAGCGTTAATCTAATGATCTGAGGGAACTCTGGCCATGATCGAGTCCCTTTGTTCAGGCGCCGCGGCCAGCTGACTAGCGTTGTTCCTGTTGAGGTGTAAACACCATATGTCCATATATATTAGGAAGTAAAATGCAAAATATATTAGAGGTAAACTAAGCATGGAGATGTGGGGTGGAAATTTTCTTATCCACCTCTAGCTCAAGGTCAAGAAATCCTCAAAATATCTCCAATTAATTAATTAATAGAGTAAAGTCTAATGCGCCCTTTTGAACTAACTGCTGAATATAAAGGACACGCTCAAACATTAATATTAGACAACATACACCTTATATTTTTTAAAATAAGAAAAAAAATACCCCATTTAAGCCCGCCTATCATCCAGTCTCTCTCATATTAAAAAAAACATAACTTTTTTTATATAAAGTCTTATGAATACACGTTTTATATCAAAGATGCAGAGCTTGATATAATCAACAACTTTAGAGTTGATAAATTTTTATTTAATACATTTTAGAGGCTTACATATTTGTTTTAAGTTACAAAATTTTAAATTTCAAAAATCTGAATTTTTAAGTGACCTCGAATATTGGAATAGTCTATACCGAAGTTGTAGTTTGTAGTAAAATCTATAACTTCGTAGTTGACAACTTTTCCCTATCTAAAATCATTTACAAGTTCAAAGATCCATTTTAAGATCTTTAACTTTTCAATTTATTTTTTAAAATTTCCAAATGACTCCTAACATTGATGTTGTCTATACCAATTATAGCTCTCAATATGATGTATAACCTTTGTGGTTGACAACCCTTTTATTTAGAGCAAAAAAAATTGCCATCTAAAAAAAATGAAATTGTAAATGTAGAAATTTAAAGCGAACATTTGAGCCTTTAAATATACAATTTTGCTATAGACCATGTCAACCCTAGATTAAAATATTATCAACTACGTACGTGTAGAGCGTATTGAGAGGTAAATTTTTGTTGTACACTACATCAATAATTGAAGTTATTTTTTAAAAATAAATTTGAAAATTAGAAAAATTTAAACAAATATTTAATCTATAAACAATCTAAAATAAAAAAGTTACCAGTTATAAAATTATAGATCTTATTAGAAGCTACAACTTTGGTATAGACTATGTCATGTGGGGTTACTTGAAAAATTCTAAATTTTATTTGAAAATACAAATATTATTACTATTATATTAATTATTTAAAAAATTATAATAATTTTGTTTAAAAATAAAAATGTTGCTAACACTACTCTTTCCGTCCCTAAATTGTATTTAGTGCGCGTGCTATAAATTTGACTTAATTTATAAAAAATACATGCAATATTTGTATCTTTAAATAAATTCAGACTTCTTTAACTTGAGCTATAAACCGATTAAATTTATATAAATTAGCTGTAAAATTATATTTTTCTTTTACAATAATTTAGTTATATAAATAAGCAGAAACCGCACTATAGAGCCTCAGACAACAGTGTAGAGGCCAGAAAATCCAAACTCCGGCGTGCGCACGGACACAAAACAAACCACTTTTTGCCAGCACACCCCTCTGTACGACCCCTCGAAGTGTCCGAGTCCCCGAGATCCAGCCCCCGCCCGGTCTCGTCCCTGATCTCTCCCCGGGGCGCGCGCGAACGACCGGCCACGCGGCCGGCGAGACGGAGGATATGGCTGCCGCCGACTCGGCCGCGGCCTCCTCCTCCGCCCCGGAAGGCCCCACTGCCTCTTCCATGCCGACGGACCCTGACTTCCTCAGCTGCGTCCTACAGCCACCGACCTCCACCTCGTCCCGCCCCGACGCCGACTACGCTGCCCTCCGCCGCCTCCTTCTTCGCCGCAAGCCCCCCTCCGCCCTTCAGCACCGAATGGTACTTAGGCATACCCCCCGCTTCTTAGATCCCCTCGTTCGTATCGCATTTAGCTTTGGTGAATGGTCGAATTCGACTCATTGGTGATCGCGGGAGGCGTTCCTGCGTGCAGGAGTGGCGGTGCAACGGCAAGGGATACGTCGCCTACCGCAACTTTCTCCTCCGGCGTATCGACGGCGGCAGCGCCCACAGCACGCCCAGCAACAGGTTGGTGCGCCTTAGATCTTCTTTTCGTGTGTCGCTTCCTGCAGCCAACAAAATGAGACCAATGTTGCTGTGCTCGTGTAACTTGCTCTAATTGCGTCGTTAGTTTGTTGGCCATGCTTGTTCACTGGCAGCATTTTGCTCTCAACCTTAATCTTTTGAATACATAGTGTGACCGAAGAGTTAAGATGAAATGTAACCATGATAGTTATCATATCATCTGTAATTGATCAGTGGAAGGTGGGCTCCCTCTTCGGTACATGCTACACACTCCGAGGCAGACAGCTGGAGTTCTATGCGGGTATGTTTCATCTAATTTCTCTCTCTCTCTCTCTCTCACTGTGTTTTACCTCGTACTTTCAACTTTCAAGTTTCATATTTTTAGATCCTGCGAAGAGGCTTTTGTGGATAATTTAAGCAGGAGACTGATGCAAAAAGGAAAACTTATGCAAGAGATGCTTACTTCCATGCTGCTTTAAACTTTTGTGTAACATGTTTGATGCAGGATCTGAGAAGTAACAGCGGTGTGTTAAGCCGCACCTTAAGTATTGGCTCAAAGCAGAGTGATGCTGAGCGGCATGTCAGACTTGCCGAGCCTGCATACTCATTTGTTGGAATGCATTGCATCTTTGATAACTGCAAAGCCTCAGGTTTTTTCTCATGAACTCATGGTCATCCATGGGTTTCTTCTCTTTCAGCGATCAATTGTTTTTGTCTGATTGATTTGGTTATTATACTAGCCTTCTCATTAATGACTGATTTTATTCTTGGCAGTTACGATATTGAAATTTGGCCATGCAAGTTCCGATCTGCTTGCATATGGTGCAGCAGATGGCAGCTTGATGGTCTGCCAGGTTTCTGAGCCACCATCTGTTCTTCAAAAAATGATAGGGCATTCTAAAAATATCACAGGTTAGACTACACATAATTTTGCTAGTAAAAGCTGTCCTCTTGTATCTACCTTGATTTGTCACGATGAAAGCCAACAAAGAGTTGCTACATATTACCAAGATTTTCCCTCTTATTTCAGAAAATCACTATTTCTGTTAAAGTTGATTTCCCACTATCAATAATAATAACTGCTATTCTGGTCATGATGAAACTCGTGTATTGCTGAGCGTATAATATTTTTACTTGAACGCTGAGCATATAAATTGGTTTACAGAAGTAATACATTTGCTAATTGAATGTGGGTTTTTCCATAACTAGAAAAAGTATAAGATATGGAAACTTTTCTATATTCTTTCCTGAACTATGCAAGAGAAGTATGTGTCATTTCATTAAGATAGAAATACAGTGGAAAGAGGCGAAGTGCCTTCTCCAGACCCCTCCCCCCCCCCCCCCCCCCCAAAAATAAAATAAAATAAATGCTCCACACAAAACAAAAAAAAGACCACCAGGTTTAGTCGATCAGTGCAAATGACCTCAAGAGCAACTCTGGGAGCACTAAAGCACCAGCAGAACACCATAGGCTGCTCTCATACACAATAGCCTGCAGGACAACTTCTAATCTCAGCCTTGCTCCTTAAAAAACACAAGCATTCCGATGCTTCCAAAGTTCCCAGACAACTAAGATAATTAGAGAATTAAGGCCTTCTCTCACTTCCTTAAGCACTACGCACCAGCTCGAAAATATAGTTGCATCTGGGCTTGGCGCAAGGTTGGCCACACTAACTTTATGAAGAATCATGGTCCAGACTTGCCGTGAAACACAAGAGGTAAGAACATGCTAGATCGCTCGTTTCATCCGCTTGGTCACAAGCAGACAGGCAGCAGGATGAGGAAGTCCACACTTGGTCGAAATACATTAGAAATGATCTATTCAAACTTCAGTTTCCTATCTATTCCTTCATTATTTATCTAGTTATCTTGTGTCTTGTGATTTTCAAATTCTGACCACATTACAGATTTTGATTTTTCATCTAATAACCAGTACATAGCTTCATGCTCTCTGGATAAAACTGTCCGAGTATGGGAAATCTCTAAAGGCACGTGCATCAGGGTTGTCTATGGAGTTTCTTCCCAGCTATGTATCTGTTTTCATCCTGTAAGTTCCAACTTGGCACAATTTACAATTAATTTCTATCCCTTTACTTATTATTTCATTGGTGCTATCTCTCTATACCTCTGCTGCTAATATTTCTCTGTATGGGAATCATTATGAGTTCTCTTATTCTTATGGACTGCTTTGTTGCAGGTGAACAATAATTTGCTTTTAGTTGGCAATGCAAACAAGGAAATCAATGTAAACTTCTTCGCCTTTTGCTCCTGAAGTCCAAAATTTATATACTGTTATTCTCTGCCCGATATGTTGCTTGTTGCTTGTGCCTCTTATCTAATATACGTGGGTCAATAACATTAGAAAACAAAGTATCTGTCTTCTGCTATTTCTTTTGATATGGATGATGTACTCTACTGTGTAATTAGTTAACAAAAATCATGTAAAATTGTGACCAGCACTTTTTCCTTGCCCCCTTTGTTTTTCCCACGTTGTGATCCATTTATCTCTGTAAACTAGGCAATAAACTTTAGCACTGGGAGAGTAATCAGCAAACTTAACTTTGATGATGCGGTTACAGCTTTGGATATTGATCACACTGGGCAGTTTATTTTCGCTGGTGACGCACAGGTATCCAACAATTGAACTTTGTTTAACATGACATGATATATGTTGTTCATATTTTTGAAATGGTTCTTGAATGCAGGGTTACATATATACTGTTAGTGTGAACTCACATACAGGGTCATTATCTAGAACTCACAAGAACAAAAGTAGAAAGAGCAAATCTCCTATTACGACAATCCAGTATCGGACCTTCTCTCTGGTGGCGCGCTGTCCAGTACTTCTTTCTTGTGCTCAAGATGGAAACCTTTCTTTCTTCAGGTGCGTTACCTTCATGATAGCCTCTTATATGGTAGACTTTACATGACCATTTATATTTTTGACATTTCAGCATCACAACAGGTGCTAAGGGATACTTGACTCTCATATGCTCCCTTAAATTGACTTCACGGCTGCAGACTATCCGTGCTTCTTTCTGTCCACTTCTTTCCCTTGAGAAAGGAGAGTTCATAGGTAAGTGGGAGTCAAAACTAACTGGTTCCAATGTTTGAAGCTGTTAAATACCTAAAATTTGAAGCTATCGGTGATCATGGTGTCTTATTTCTGCAATTTTCCTGTAGCTAGCACTAGTATTGGCACACTTTATTTGTACTGCTTATTATCATATCTGTTTTATTACTAACACTTGCAAAGCTCCATTGTAGTTCACAGAAGTACCATGACAATCACACGTAAAACACGATTTTAAGTTTTCTGAACAAATATTAATCAATATATTTAAAATGTTGAATTGGATTTACCCCAAAAAATGATGGATGTCTGTGAAAGAGAGGTGTATCAGCTTTTGTGGGATTAAATATGTCTTTTGTTCCATTCTTTGCCTTCATGGTTTTTGGTTACACAGCTGGATTTTTTTCCCAAAAAAAAAAAAACATTGACATTTTGTTCTGAACTTGAAGTTACTGGAAGCGAGGACTCAAATGTTTACTTCTATGATTTGGCACGCCCAAAGAACTCATGTGTGAATAAACTACAGGTATGTGATATCCTTACTCTATTTGCCACATCTAAACTTTTTTGTTCCACCATTAAGACACGTATGAGACCAATCATGTGTACTCCTGAAGGGACATGGTTCTCCAGTAATTGGAGTTGCCTGGAATCATGGGGAGAATTTTCTGGCCTCGTCTGATTCAGATGGCACAGTTATTGTATGGAAGCGATCGAAAACTAATTAGAGCGACCGCTGGCCATGGAGGATGCTTTTATATACCGAAGAGTAGATGCTGTTTGATGATTCCAACAAAGGCATTTTTTGGTTGTACATTGCAAGGCATTTTTTTTGTTGTACATTGCACCCTCCATGATATTGTTTGTAACATAACTACACAAGGCAAGGGCAAAGATCAAGCGGCCTTGATTGTATTTACGGTAGTATAGGTCTCCATGTAGAGTGTAAAGCATCTGTGGCGGTATATCCTGTGTCATTTGTTTTAGGACTGTATCTTTGTATCATTCATGATTTCTGTCCTCCAAATATATTGAACTCGGTTAGGATTAACAGGTACAGTGCATTACATTATATATATGTTTACTTGCAATTCAAAACTCATGAGTTGTCTAGTGTGAGATCAACAGAATCTCATTTCGTTTAAGAAAAAGACTAATGTCTTGTTCCTATGTGTGTGTGCTATGTTGCGGTGGACAATACATGGACGCTCTGTATGTGCGTTGATTTCCCTCTCAACTGGAGCATTTCACTTGCTGTTTCCCAGAGCTTTGGCCTTTGGGCGACAAGTAATCGGGCACTACAGAACCAATTGCACCTGACTTCATGTAATGGAACCATTCTATTCTACGGTCTACCGCGGTTCGAGCTCCGAAACCGTCACGCCGTTCTCGGAAACAGGTCCGATCGCCGAACGATGCCCATATCTCGCTGGATTTCCTCGGGCGGCACGCCGCGCTGAGGCGGCGACGCTTATGGATCCGGAGCAGAACGCCGGTCTGGACGGATTTCGCTGGATCGCCGACCGTCCGTCCAGCATCAGGAGGACCTCCGACGCGTCCGGCCTGGACCTGGGGTCGTGCTGCACACACAGGAGCCCGATCTGCACGCAGGCGAGCGCCTCGGTCCTGGCGTACTGCCCGCCCAGCGACGCGTCCACGGCCTCCGCGACGGACCCGCGCCTCCACTTCTCCCAGACCTGCAGCAGGGGGGGTCAGTGTGAGCACATTTGACCATGCATGCATCGAGGAATGAGGCTTCTTTGCCCTTGGTCTGTGACGTGCCGGCAGGTGCTCATCAGTCATCACGTACGTGGCTCAGCAGATTCCTGTTGCTGCCGCCGTCTTCAACCGACGGGCTGCCGTTCCTTTGGCCGGTCACGATCTCGAGGACGATGACCCCGAAGCTGAACATGTCCGATTTGGTGGAGACGTGGCCGTAGTACGCGTACTCCGGGGACATGTACCCGCTGCATGCATCAAATAAAAGTGCGCGTGTCGTGCTGAGCTCCTAGCTGCTGCCTGCTGGAGCTTCGTCAACGAGCTACTAGTACACCGGCTTGCTACGATACGATAACGATAGGATAGGATACTCACAGCGTTCCGACAGGTCGTCTGGTCACCTCTCTGGTCTCGTCTCCCCAGAAGGCTCTGGCCAGCCCGAAGTCGGAGATCTTGGGAGCCATGTCGGAGTCCAGCAGGACGTTGCTGGGCTTGAGGTCCCGGTGGATGATGCGCAGCCGGGACTCCTCGTGGAGGTACAGCAGGCCGCGCGCGATCCCGCGGATGATCGTGTATCTCTTGCCCCAGTCCAGCACCGCTTGCTGCCGCCGTCTCCCTGCATCGAACAGCACAGAGAAGGATGATAGTTCAGGTTCAGTGGGATCCGGTAGTGCACTGCAGAGTGCAGAGGACCCGCGCCTACCGAAAAGGACGGTGTCCAGGCTCCGATTTGGCAGGTACTCGTACACGATCAGCTTCTCGGTTTCCTCCAGGCAAACCCCAAGAAGCTGCACGAGGTTCCTGTGTGTCAGCTTGGCGGCGAGAATCAGCTCGTTTTTCAGCTCGTGGAAGCCCTGCGAGGAGCCCTTGGAGAGCCTTTTTACTGCAACGGCATGTCCATCCTGAAGCCTGCCCTGTGAACGAACAACACACGAGGTGCAAACTACTTGTCGATCAGCCATCATGAGAGAAATGCTGAAGTGCTCGTTACAAACTCAGAACTGGCCGGTTAGTTCACAGACTAATAGTAATAGTACTACCTTGAAAACTTCTCCAAAACCTCCCTTTCCTAGCTTGTTTTCCTCAGCGAAGTTACCGGTCGCCACCCTCAGCACCGGCAGCGTGAATTTCTCCGGGTGAACATAGGTTGTGCTGCGGTCGTCGTCCTTGGTCCTCCCCGTGGGCGGAAGCGGACGTCTCCTCTCTTTGACGCCTCTTCTCTTTCTCAAGTAGACACCAGTCAGCACGAACGCGACGAGGAGCAGCGTTCCAAGTGGGACGACGACGGCAAGGATGATGATGGTGGTGTTTCTTGGTCTCCCCGTCCCTGCATGTACGTTTGCCGGCGATCAGGAAATTGACGGGTGCAGCGCGGCGCAGTCAGACACATCAGTCAATGTCCACGACGCGGGAAGAGGAGAGGTACGCGTGGCGTGACTGGGTCGCCAAGGAAAGTCAACAGTCAACACGTCCAGAGTTCACACACTCATGACTCACCGCCTCACCTGTTTTCGGCCCAGCGGGCGGCGGCGGCGGCGAGGGGACCGGCGGCGGTTGAGCTGCAGCAGGAGGCGGCGCGTCGAGCGCCAGGTCGTAGTAGGTGTACACCTGGATCCTCAGGAAGCAGTTGTAGGCCAGCACGACGCCTCCCTGGTTCCCCTCGCAGCACGGCAGCTTCGGCACCGAGGCCTGCAGGCAACGGTCGCAGTCGGCCGCCGCGATGTCCCTCATGCACTGCACCATCCCGTACATGGTGCCGTTGGGATCGTCGCTGTCGTACTGCGCCTCCCCGGTCGCGAAGAACATCTGCCTCGCCGTCGTCGTCCCTGCCTCGCCGCCGGCGGCACCCGTGCGGCGGCTCACCGCGCGCGCCACCAGGGGCCTCATCAGCGCGCCGTACGCCTGCAGGTAGGCGGCCGGGTCGGCTACCAGGCGCGTGTCGTAGAGGATCATGCGGAAGTCGTCCTCGCGCGGGGTCGAGGCGTTGGTGTCGGCGTAGGCGACGTAGACGTCCAGCCACACGGCGGCGCGGCGGCTGCTGCTGGGGCAGCTCCCGCCGAGGGTGCGCACGGCCTCCTGCAGGTCCGCGAGGCACCGGGGAGGTTCCATGTCCCCACGGCAGAGGCCCCGGACGAAGGCGCGGTCGCGGCCGGCCCCGAGGGAGAGGGACGCGAACCCCGTGGGCGCCGCGGCGCGCGGGAGCGCGCCCAGGAGCGTGAGGAGGTTCGCGCGGAACGGCGCGTTGCTGCTGCCGTTGGTGCTGGGCGTCGACAGTGGTGACGGGGAAGGGGAGGACGAAGGAGGAGGTGACGTCGGCGAGGCGTCGCCGCAGTCCACCCATGCGGACACCTGCGAGACGGCGGCGCCTGCGGCGAGGAGGAGGAGGAGGCGGAGGAGAGATGGCATGACCATGGTGGTTGAGCTGTAGCGAGTACTGTAGGACTTTGTCAGCGTGCTGGGGGAGATCATGAGCAGCTATTGAGACAATCAGCAGCGGGGACGGTAACCGAGCCTGTAATCTAATTACCCTAAAAAAAACACATGCAGCGGGTGATGTCTCTGCTACTCCCGCTCGTCCACCATATGGCGCAATAGCGTTCCTCCGCTATCAGACGCGAGCCCCGCAGCCAGGTGCTGCCTCGCACGCGCGGAGACGGAGCGCTCGCCTGCGCGCTCGCTGCAGTGGTGGGCCCGCCTTATTTTACAATAAAAAATGTTATATCTCACAAACTGAAAACTCAAATTAAATTACGATTGTACCGTTGAATTTATTATAATTAATTCTTCAAAACTAATTGCGCCACCCACGTCCCGCCCCCCACCCCTCGATCCCGTCCAGCATAACCCTAGGGCAGAGCGACGACAAGCTCGTTGTGACACCCCGCTATGAAAGTATGACCTGGCTCGGCCGTCTCCGCTTTAACTAGACATCTGAACTGTCCTGTCATCATCTCCTACCGCTTGGCTAGCCTTCCTCTCCCCGAACCCTCTCCTGTGACAATCGGAGATGGAGAAAGAAGAGGGGAGAGTCGGAGAGATATAGGGCGTTGAACTTACTCGATGCTAGCGAGGTCCTAGCTCGGGTCGGGCGCATGGGCGCAAGTGACTGACGCAAATGCAGAACTTTAGTCACCTGCAGGCCATGCATCTTGCATCGAGCTTAGTGCTAAGAAGATGTGGTGGATAGAACTATATTCTTTTCATTTCAAATTGTAAAAACTTTAATCTTTTTTACATATAAATTGTTTTTATTATATGTGGTGAAATTTTTATGGTGAGCTAATTATTATATCTTTGCACTGTAGTAAAAACTTTATACTAATCAGATCACGTATAACTTATCTTTAAATTTATTTAGATATAACTTAGCATAAAACTAAATAAATTTATATCTAAGTTATACCTAATCCAATGAGTATGTAATTTTTACTACAGTTCAAACATGCAATAATTAGCCTACAATAATTTTTTTATTACAATTAGATGAAAGAAACTGCATCTATGAATTATTTTAATTAATTACAGAAAAAACATAGATCTAAATTTACAGCAAAAACTTTTTTTCTAAAGTATATACTATATTATATATGTTCATTGTGTAGATCTTCTTTTTTTGGAGTACAACAAATTAGATTTTTTATTTTATGATTTTCATATGATTTATGAAAGATTCAGCCAAAATAAATAAAAAAGACAAAACCACGTTACTTTGACAAAACCACTGTCTAAAACTGTCTGAGGGGTTATTTGACCGGTTTAGAAAAGTTTAGGGAGTGAAACATCTGATTTTATAGTGGTGAAGTCAAAAGTGGAGGGAGTTATGTAGACCTTTTTTCTTAATTTATTTATTGAGAGAGAATGGGTGTGCTCTAGTGGGCTTCGATGGGCTGGACTTGCCGAGTGGCCTGGTAGCTGGAAGCGTGGTCTCGCCGTTGGATGCGAGCGGACGGTCCGATTTTCATGACTGGAGCCATAGGTCGCTCGGGGTGAAGTCCAGGCGATCCGATCCCGGCAGCGACAGCCTTCGTCTACCTCCGCGGGCCGCGGCCTCTCCCTCTCCCTCTCCCTCGTGTGCCGGCGCCGCCTTGCTCTCTTCTCTTCTGCTGATGATGGAACTGGATCCTCGTCTCTACGAGAACGTCGTACGTTCACTCTCCACACGCTGCCTTCTTCGGTGGAGGGTGCAATTATTTTGTTTTTCTTGATTAGGCAGTCGCCTTGATGATATAGGGATTAGATTTGTTCTTCTTTGCGTGCGAATTTATTGTCCTCTGTGTTCATATGCTGTATATGAGGGTGAATGGGTTACTTTATGTTTCGGAGCTACTGGTTACCTTGATTTTTTAGTGTCTGGACTTGTGGATGCGCTCGTGTTAGGGTTTCCAAATTAGATTGGAAGTTTGTCAGTAGCTGGGAAAAGATAGGTATTGTGGTTGCGTGGTTCTGTAATGAAGAGAAATTTGAAGCTTTGTGATTGAGGTGGATTGCGATCCAACAGCACTACAGCACAGGGGCAATTCTGCCTCTTGGCAGTGCGCAGCAAGCTCAATTAGTGTTTAGTGGGTAACTATATTGGGCAGCAATGCTGCAGGCAACCCAATTGTTGGACAATGTAGCACAAATAACTGAACCACTCACAAATCTTTTTCTTTTTTAAGGAAGGAGTGGAGTTTGGTCAATAGTTATTCCTTTGTGGGAAAGAAGACAAAAGAGCCTAATCACCAAGGCTGATGAGCCATATCATATTACTGTTTTTCCCCACAATCAACAAATCTATATGGCGTCCGAAGCTGGCCAAACACCTGTGCCAAATGTCGTATCTGAATTGTGTTGCTGGCATAAAATTGAGCATTGGTCCATGTCACCTGCTCATGGGTGTCCTTGCATATGATTATCTTTTCCAGCACCATAAGATGATTCATTCACACCACCTTTTCCCAAGCTGTCGCTGTACTATTTTGCATTACCTCAAAGTTACTACCACTTTCGTTCCGTGTCACTCAACGTGTGGCTCATATGGGCATGTGGCTTTGCCCGTAATGTTCACCCAACCATGTATATTTATGGCATAGCCATGCTCTACGGCAACTGTACCAACAGCTTCATGCTCTACCCTTTGTTGGCATTTTCAATTAAGGGGACTAATCACTACTGCCTTTTTCTGGATAACTGGAGTTAATGCACACTATATCATCGTCTTTGTTAAGCTATGCTATTAACATAAATTTCTCCTTACTGCAGTCTGTCAGCGACAACGATGTCCGAAACATAGTTCTATCTTATCTTATGCACAACTGTTTTAAAGAGACGGCAGAGACATTCCTATCTACCACCGGGTTGAAGTTACCTGTCGACTATAGTGTGGATGTGGATAAGCGTAAAGGTATTTATTTGCAGGTCAATACTGAATCTTTTCAACATTAAGTTTTGGGGTGTGCTTTTCTTGTCATATTGCATGTTGAAGTACTTTTTGTATGTTTTGACGATAAATTTACTGCAATCTTTGTTTAGCCAAATTGCCTCTGGACCACTATTTTGAACTCAGTTCTACCTTTGGATTACTAGTTTACCAGAATTCGGTTCCCAGTTTTTGTTCTGTCTAGCACTGAGCCACACAACTAAAAGGGAATGGTTCAGATCATACCGGTATCCTCTCTGCTGTTTTGCTCTGTAATTTGGTTCTCCTCCAGCGGTCTTCCTCTCTTCCAGTAGCCATCAAGAACTCCTGCCTTAGTGCAACTCCGCTTTCTTTCTGCTCTACGCCACTAACCCCTGTGGTTTGCACTTTGACTGGTGTGGGGAACGGGCAAGCTCCCACATACCTGGCTCTCACATCTGGTATCTCCTTTTTAGTTGAAGGAAAACACCCTGGCCTCTTGCGTCAACAGATGTATACGGTCAACTCCTCAGGGTTGTCCATTTGCATGGTCACCAGGTGGAGAAAGGGGGTTTAGGCTGCATGATCGGGTGGGGGCGTGGGTGGGGTGGAGAAGAGGCCGCAGGCATATGATGCAGTGGTGGGGCATGGGGACTTTGTCTGTGGGAGGAAGAGTCTGTGGAATGGTGCTGTGGCAGTGGGGCCACTGCGTTCACAATGGCGGAGGTGCTAGAGTTTCATCTGACTTTGGAGGATAGCTCGTCCATGGTCAGGTTCTTGTAGCCTAGCCTGTATTTGGTGGTGCTGCTCCTCTGCCTTGCATGGGAGCCCAGCCCAATCTCGCCCAACAACAGGGAGCAGCCAGCGGTAAGGGAATAGAGAAAGAGACATTGGGGAGGTTCAGGTCTCATATGACCTGTTGGATTTGAATCGTATGGCACAGTACTCTAACAGCACAAAGACAAGGAACAAATCAGTGGTAAAATGGTAAGCTGGATCTGGGGGGTGCTACATAAGCAATCTGGCCTTACAAAAGGAAACAAAGGTCAGGGAGAGTACAGAAGGAAACAACTAATAAGAAAGTTAAAAAACAGAAGTAGACTATAAAACTGAAAAGAAACGATTTGGCTAACTTACCAAACTAACCTGTACATGAAAAAAAGAGGAAAGAGAAGAAGATTACGAAGATTCCAACCGAAGCTAAAACTAGAGGTGAACCCATTATTAGTGTGAATGCTCGTTTCATCTTTGAAGTACACCAGCAATTAAAGGAGGGTCCTAATTCTATAAAAAAACTGAGCATTTCTTTGATCTTCATATTCCTTTGTACCCTTCTTTTATGATATTGAAGTTTTTTTTGGGATGGGGTTTATGGTATTGAAGTTAATGGTAGACGTAGTATTATGATCGCTTGTATGTGTTCTTGGAAGAAAAATCTTTTATCACTTCACTACGGCTATTATTGTCAACCAGTAATTCATCCAATTGAAATGATCTTGCCTAATTAACAACTGGAGCCATCTCCATTCAATATAGGATTATAATTTACCGTTATTCATTGCCTTTTATCACTGACACTAGTGATTGAAGATGATCTGTTGCACACCAGTGGAAAATGCCAGTTCCGTTCAAATTTTACCAGAATAATAGAATTGTATTTGAATGAATAAAAGTGGTTTATAAATTTTAATCTTTCGTTAATGTTCATTCAATAGGTAAGGCTGTCCTGTGTTCCTAGCAAAGACCTGAGTAATGGGTGATTCATACAATCATACATATAATATTCTTGCATTTTTTTTCAATTTTTCCTGGCCATTTTGTTAGCTTAACTGTAACTCTTTCTTTCAAATTGGAAACTTTAAAATTAATTCTTCTTTAGGATATCGTTTGAAAATAGCTGTGATTCAAATGGATATTTGATGTCTTCCATTTAATTCATCATAGGTCATCAACACATAAAATCACAAAAGTTTGAAAATTGAGTATCTATATCCTCTGTTATCTGATGATAGCATTGTTTGTATCTAATAGCCTTGATTTTATTTCAGCTATTTTTAGTTTTGTGCTAGAAGGGAATGCCCTTAAGGCAATAGAGCTGACAGAAGAAATGGCACCTAACTTGCTAGAGAATGATATGGATCTGCATTTTGATCTTCTAAGTCTCCATTTCATTGAGCTAGTTCGTTCGAGAAAATGGTGAGTTTATGAAATTTGATTAGGAGGGAAAACTATTTTTACATTCTTTTGTTGACCTGGCTATTTTGACTGACAGCACAGAAGCTCTTGAGTTTGGCCAGAAAAAATTGACATCATTTGGGAAGGTTCCCAAGTATGTTGAGAAACTAGAGGTACTTTTTCCTTAAACCTACATGTCTCTGAGGACCCTTCTGCCACTTAAAATGAATTTTACTTTTAACATAGAAGATGAATGGATTGATTACTTTCAGATATTTAATTGCTACTATTATTATAGAAAGGTATTAAAATCCAACTTTTCACTGTATAGGACTTTATGGCCCTCCTGGCTTATGAAGAGCCTGAGAAGTCACCTATGTTTCATCTGCTAAGCCCAGAGCTCAGGCAGAATGTTGCAGATAGCTTGAATCGGGCTGTCCTTGGTATGCTATAGATGTCATGTTTAGCTCTTGCCATCATAAGCTTTTATTTCCCATGATCTGATTGATCTTCCTCTATGATTGACGATAGCACATGCTAATCTTCCGGCATATTCATCATTGGAGAGAGTGGTACAGCAAGCGACTGTGGTTAGACAATACCTACAGCAGGAAGTTGGCAAGGTAAACATCGTTAAGTACTTGTCAGCGAATGGCTCAGTATCATATCTTATTAGTTTCACTTGTAGTTTGTGCTTATTGTGTAATGTCCTCTGGTGATGCTATATAATGTTCAATGAGAGGACTGCTTATGTTCTCAGGAGTTCTTCCTGCTCACCAGTCCACTTGAATTCAAATTTTAGTTTTGGTATTCTACATCTTGCTGCATACATGACATTTGGAACTCTTCGAGCAGGATTCTTACCCACCATTTTCTTTGAAGGCCTTTCTGAGCAAGTAAAAGCGCAAATGGTCAATTCTTCAGAAAGGGTACCACCTCTCCAGGCCATTAGGCATATGTACCCTTATGGTGTGCATACACGATGAAGCAGTTTATACAATTCACAGAAACGTGTTTTTGACACCACTTATACAGTTGAAATGATGTGGTACTCTGAAAGGAGGATGCTGTATGTGGTCTGCTTCCTTGATTTACATTCTGTATATCAGGTGTCTCTGCCTTGGACATGGCAAAAGCATGTACATATGACCTGTTGAGCTATTCTGTGCGTTCGTTCGGTGAGCTCAGTTCGAGTCGGTTTGCTGTGTGGTATGTGTTGTAAGTGGTCTTTAATACCGCATGCCCTCATATGCAGCCTGTGTTGTACTGAGGCTAGGGGGCCTAGGGATAGTCCGAACTCTGAATGGATGCGTAAGCGTAAACGGTTTGGTCGATGGTATTTGCTATGATAGTAGCAAGGACCTGATTGGTACTGGCTCCTCCGACATCAGTAATTGCAGCAATGCTGTTCATATGAGCTGTTTTCTCCTCTCTGGTATTGCAGCGAGGAGCTGGGGGCAATAAGCTATGCTGATTTGCACCCGTAGTATACTGTAACGTATTTTAAATGAACTACATATATATATGCAAGTATTTTGAAATACTACCTATTTTTTAAGTTCTAAATATAGTTTACTTTGGCTTTATCCCAAGTTAGACTTATGGGAGAATTAGGTTTATGGTACCGGAAAAAACTCAGTTTAGGTATTTGGCCTTAATTTTTTTGAATTTGGTTCTATGGCCTCAGATCAAATTTTATTTAGGTGTATGGTCTTCCGTCCATTTAGACATGTAACGGTGTTAACTTGGGTGGTAAAAAGACCATATTACCCCTGACAGAAAAAACCAGAGTTTTATTTGTTTATTGTATATTTTTTGCACATGGATATATCCATATTTATATATAATATCCATATTTATATATATCAAATTGTCACGGTACAACATATAATTAATTTTCACATAACGCGGCTGGATTTTCGGCTATGTGCGTGGAATGGAGAAGCCAGCGTTTGACGGCTACCAACCAATAAAAATCGGTATAGCAGATCAAATTTGAGTACAACAGATCGGATTTGAGTACGTACATGTACGTACTTAAAAAAATGTGTTCATAACTAGTACGGGCTACACACTTAATTAGGAATAATGTCATACACTGATAAGTATGCATTCATACATACATTTAACCGAGTATGTTCATATACTGATATATAGAGTATCTATAGATACTTGCAAATTATATGACATCCTACTCATATTCTTAGGTAGTACACCTAAGGTGTATGGGTACAGAGTACACATACACATCATCGAAGGAGTATGAGTACATACGCGTTATCAGAAAGTATGTTTATCGGAGTATGAGTACGTACTTGTTTGATTTCAGACCCATATTATTATAATTGAAGTATGAGTGCATACACAGCAGTGTAGTATGAGCACATACTTTTGAAAGGACAAAAATGGGATTATATGTATAGTAAGTATGAGTACATATACATGGTTTGCAAAAAGAAGCAGTATGAGTACATAATCATCTTGGTTATCCATGCATACACCCGCCTGTATGCACACCAAAAAATAAGTACTATATGTGTATCCATAGATTAAATGCAGTCATATTCAATTGACTCTGCCAAGCCGCCTGATGATCAACGATGGGCAATCACACTCTTTTCTGAAAAGAATAGGGAGATACAAGTATCAGGAGATACTATAATCTGAAAAGTATCAATCAAGAGATACTATAATATGGAAAATATCGTGTGGTACTATGATGATCGAAAAATGTATCCAAGCATACTATTATCTGAAAAAGTATCGAAAAATGTATCCAAGCATACTATTATCTGAAAAAGTATACAAAAATACTCTTTTCTAAAATCGTTTGTAGAGATGATTTTCTCTGAAAACGATTGCATAGATCATTAACAAGCCAACCAGTGTCTCATCTTCTCCTAGTAAAAAAGCGAACTATAGTATTAGGCAGGATGAGCAGATGAACTATACCCAGGCACACGAAAATAAGGCTTAAAATGAACCAATATGAAGTTGATGCAGATATATATGCATTTTCATTATTCTGAACAATGTCGTGGCCAGGCATCATCTTGACAGAGGGACTTGGGAGTGCCTCAACATCTCGAACCAACAGGAAGATTATATTTGGGAGTGTCTGAACCGGATCCGTCTGAACCATACCTTGGGTTCCGTAGCTTTGCTCTCTGGGGAGGCCTCAGCCAGCGGTAGGACACGCCCCTGCTCGCCGTCGGCGCTCACTAGAGGGATGCAAGGCGATGCCGGGGAAGGATGTTGTTTGACAGGGAAGGGGAGAGAGTACCATCGCTGGCAGGGAGGGGAAGGGCGCCGCCCCTGTGATGGCGATGGAGAGGGGAAGGTCGAATTCGCCAGATCCGTCGATAGCGAGGGTGCGTGCCGCCGCTACGGAGAGCTGAGCGCGCGGGCGTGGCCACGCCGTCGCCAAGGGCCGCCGAGCTGGCTGGCCTAGCCTTGTCGCTATCGGGGGCCGCCTAGATCCGCCTCCTCTAGATCCTCCACCAGGGCCCGAGCGGGCTGGCCTGGTCGTGCCTCCACCAAGGGTCGTTGGCTCTTGCAACTCCGGTGGGGCCTGAAAGTGGAGATGGATGCCGCCGGATGCTCGCAACTCAAGAACGCCGCCGCCGGATGCTCGCAACTCAAGAACGCCGCCCTCGGGAGCGCCGCCGGATATCGCAGGAGAGGCCGACTGTATGTCTAACGGGTACAAGTGTTGGGATAGTAACGTGGATGAGGACCCGCGAGTACCGCCGTGAAACGTCGTCATCGGCCCGTTAGGTAGGTTTGCGGGCGATACTAGCTTGAGACTCTCGTGTGTGTATAGATTTTAGCTGGGAGTAGACACTGCTAGGGAGTAGGAAATAATTTCCATATATATATATATACACACTAGGAAAACATGCTCGTGCGTTACAACGGGATATTTAATTTATTATTATAATTTGGTTAGCTTAACAATTGTGACTTATATATATTTTTTAACAATCACAACATCTGGTCCACTACGTCTTTTTGTTTTTGCGAAATGGTCCACTACGTCTTAGAATTAGACTTTATACCATTTAGCAAATGTGCATATATGTATTGGAACATGGCAATACACCTTGTTTTTTGATTATCTATATAATTTGTGCATCAGAAGATTTATTTAACGATTACAAATTTAAGAAAAAACATGTAAAATAAATCTTTGAACTTCAATTTTGTTGGAGCCATAAAAAATATATAATAAAAAACCAGTGTTTGAAATTTAAGAATTGGACTTTTCTTCTCTAGAAACACTCTTAGTCTTGCATGTGGACCCATGGTTCATGGACTCAACTCATCTAGTGCAAGGAAAAAAGTCATCCTTATCTTCTAGCTTGTCACTGTCTTATCCTCTCATGCCATATGACTGCTCTCACAAAAGCTCTGTGCGGATGGAGAGGGTCAAGACTCAATAGCTCAACTTGGTAGCGCCGGTAGTTACGCCCAGCCGTGTCGCAGTTTTCCTAATTGTATGTCCGTTCGTGCTGTGGCGTTCTCGATGTTCGATCGCTCCTGCAGCTCCACGGGGGTCGTGGCCACGCCTCAGCGTCGTCTAGACCCGGTAGCTCCGGCGGCCTCATCCCGAGTCCTTGTTTTATACCTGCTCCGGTAGCTCCGCGCCCCGGCGTGTTGTGCCTCGCCCCCTCTCTTGGGTTAGTTTTTTAAGCTATTTTTCATAGGTGGTTCACAGTTTACCGGTTGAGAACATGGCCTGATTTGTTTTTATCTTAGATCCTTTCTCTCTCAGCTTCTATTGTTTTCAGAGCTACTGTTGGTTCATGTTCTTGTTTGCCTTTGATTATTTGAAAACACATACATCTCAATCAGATTCACAAATCTTCGATTCAATAGCGCATATGAATTGTAGGCCCGACCCACAGTCACAAAAGTTCCCGGTACGCGGAACAGAGAATATGGTATGTGGATCGACAATTTATGTTCCCGGTTCGTAGGGTATACCTCTTCAGAACGTTTGGTATGATGATGGAATCATGATCCCCAGATAATCGGGACGACGTACCCAAAACATACATAGCTATGTAACACGGATCTTGATCCTGGAAATTTATATTGATACAAGTCTGAATTTGACATTCATAAAGACATAATTATATGGTAATTATAGAGGTCCATTTACATTAGATTGGTGTCGTGGTTTCACTCATGGGCTGGCGGCCCATTTACATTAGATGGACGGTGGAGTTTTCTTCTCTTCACCAGTCTTACCATCGTTCCACTCACACACACAAAAAAAAAGCAATCGCATCTATCCGCCTCTCCGAGCTCCCAGGTCGCACCGGCTAGCGCCACCGTCGTTTCACACTGCTCGACCCCAGCACGGTCGCTGCCATCCGACGCGGAGAGGAATCGCCCTCGCCGTCCAACGTAGGGTGGCCACACCGCTCAAACCCAACACCCCCGTCGCCGTTCGAGATCTGACACGGAGAAGACTCACCGCCAGTCGCCGCCGCTTAACGTGGAGTGGTCGGCTGGGCGCGCGGCTCGACCCCAGCGCCCTCGCCGCTGTCCGATGTGGCCACGTGGGGTGGCTACACGGCTCGATCCCAGTGCCTCGCCGTTGTCTGACGTTGGGAAGCCACGTCGTCGCCGCCGTCTGACATTGTTCCTTGTACGCCGTCTCTATCGCTTCTTCTCTCGATTCGGTTCGTGGTACGCCGTCCCCACTCATTGATCTAATCTGTTGTGCCTTTGATTTGATGAGTTTCGACAACGATCGCGCCTTGATGGATTGACAGCAGCCTCGTGACTCCGCCCTACAGCACAGCTCTGCGCCTTCGTCCGGTCAACAATTTGGTGACTCCGAGCCGTGACCACCGTCGGCGGCCCCGCAACCTGTGCCTCAATGACGCTGCTCCGCTTTGGACTTGCCTCCACCATGACGGCGGTTCCACGACTTCATGCTGCATGGCTGGCAGCCCTACGACCCTGTGCACCTCGATGGCGCTGCTTTGCTTCAGAGTCGCGATGCTCTCGTCCGTGCTTTTTTTATTTGATTTTTTGTTGGTGCATCACACCATTTTATAGTGGTTATTCTCGATTTCTATCAATTCTAGTTCTATTTGGATTCCTGTACGAGTCCTAGTCCAGTTCTAATCCTTTTGGTATCTGAAGAGGAGTCGAACAATAAATAAAAGCACGGAGCGACGGTTGCTTTATTAGTCCGGACTCAGTAGGACCGGACGAAAAAGTAATATATATATATATATATATATATATATATATATATATATTTTGGAACTGATTGTCCTAGCTAGCTATAGAATACGAAATTCTGTAGCCAGCCGATCCGACCGACCGAGCGGCACAACGCTCTGCGGCCGGGCTTAGCTTGACCCTGGCCTTTTTAGCTTGATGCGGACGCGGATGCACCGCGCCCGTGCACGACCGAGTTGGGGCCCCGCAAGTTCCGCGTTGACTGCTCCCATCCCGTTGCCATTGCAGACGACCTCGATCTGGCCTGCTCCCATCCCGTGATGTGCACGCGTCGCCACTAATCGATCTCCGTCGCTACCCACGCTTCCAAATCCCACGTACGCCGGGCCAATTCCGCCGCCTTCGCCCCCACGACCCAGGAGGCCATCGCCGCCGGCGGGTGCGACCTCCCGCCATATCACCACCATCACCACGAGCGCGACGTTGGGGATCGGGGTGGAGACAGCACACTGCTAGTGCTACCAGTGTGGAGCCTCAAGGCCGCCATGGAAGCAGCCTCGACGGCTCGATCTGGACTACTCCACGAGCTTCCGACGAACAGTTGTGAAGGAAAAGGTATGCGGTCTGTCTAGATGAGCCACTCCATATACTAGCACTAATCCCGTAACAAATTTATTTTAGTTTAGATCTTTTTTGTTTTAACTAACGCCTTTGTTTCAGATCTTTCAGATCTGACGTGATATAGCTCATCATAATATTTTGGCTGGATTGATGAGTGAAAATTGTTATTGTGTAGCACGAGATGATAGCGCATTTTAGATCCAACACAACACGTGCACCTGTACATGCTATTTAATTATAAATTTGTTGTAAATCAGAGAGAAATTTACGATTTTTATTAATTTGCTTTATGTTATGTATCTCTAATAGGTTCAGTCGTCAGAGCCAGTGACTAATTAAACTGTATGAGATTGGAATGCAATCTTAATTTTTTAGGAGATTAACCTGAAATTTTCCTCCACTTCACTTGGTTAGCAGCGGTGGATCCTATGTTGGTAAGTAGTAGTACGATTTTTATTCCTCTCACACTTTCGCGGGTATTGATAATTGATTCCTCAATGACAAGAGTAGTATGGATTTTTAGTCCATTTCAGTTGACTGTCATATTATTGCTTAACTGTAGATCAACTTTTAGTAGTGGATTTTGCTGCTCTGGTTCAGCGTGAAGATTTGGGAATTGTTCTAGTAATTTACTGGTTTTCTTCATGATAAGATCTTGTAACTATTTCATGATAAGATCTTGAAATTTGTAACTAGTAGTATCATTATAGTAATTTGTCTTCTTAGAATAGTTTAACAATAAATTATGGTAATTTTTACTCCTAAGTATCATCTAACACCATTCAAGTTATCAAAAATATTTCATACTCTTGTGATCTGTTAATATAATAATCTTGAGTTACGGTAATTGTCTACTTACAGCTAGTCACTGAAAGTTGGTGACCTGACTGGAATGCTGCTTTTATTTCTCAGTCATGCTCTATTTTGAACCTGTATTTCTTCAAAATTTCAATATATATACCATGTGAAAAGCAGGGTTACCTTATTGTATTTTTTCTATATAAATTATGTCTTTGTATATGTGTTTGTCTTTGTAAGATCGCTGATATATCCTAGTAAATAAGTGTCTTGACTGTAGTGTGGTAAATAAGTGTTGACATTATAGTAAGTAGTGATTTGAAATTGCTTGATGTCAAATTGTGGTACTTCACATCCTAATCATCGTCTTCGAACATTCGAAATATTGTAACTATCTTATGGTAAACCGATTTCGACATTGCAGTAACTAGTTTATTAAAATTGCTTCATGTCTAATTGTGGTAACTACCTATATCCTAATCACTGTCTTGGAACATTCAGAATATTATAACTGTCTTATGCTAAACAAGTTTTGACATTCTAGTAACTAGTTATTTGAAATTGCTTGACGTCAAATTGTGTTTTCCATCCTAATTATCATCTTGGGATATTCGAAATACCATAACTATTGTATTTGTAGATTGGTCTCGTGAAATTTAGATGCAGTCAACTCCTATTCGTACCAAGAATGACGTGGCAACTCAGGCACGCCTTATGAAATTCTGCTTTTTAACTGTGCATAGTACATTTGAGCATAGAGCTGATTTGCAAAGGATTTTATAAAATAGATAATCACTATGGTTCCTTGAAGCTTCATTTCCTTTTTTTTCCCAGAATAGCTTCATTTACATTTTTATGACCTCAATAATTCATATTCTCTAATTTTTTTATCGTTAGAACTGAGAATGGGGCCTGTGTGACATACTATTATTTTTTTGTTATGTTATTCTGTTTATTTTCATGTGGTTTCAGATCACCTCCTGAGAAATTATAATGCAGCATCCATGCATTTGCTTTAGAGAGCAACCAACAGTCATGACGGATCCATCTCAGATCGACTACTAGTTAGCTAGGCATCATACCCAACCTTGTTCTGATGACACTCCAGCTTCCATGTGTGTTCTGTCTAACTGTCCCTTGTACCTGTATATATCTGCCTGTAATCTTTGGAGGGTGGTGCCCCTGCTTGCCACCACCTTCTCCGTCGATAATATGGCTTGTTTCCTGTATTGGTTCTGATCTAAATCTGTAGGAGGCTTGGAGCCACTTTGAGCATGCAACTTATGGCATTGTGACAGAAAATTGGCAAGCAAAGCAATTCAGATTGTTCTTGCTCAGTATTTTCCTTATAGTGCTTGAATTACTTTTGATAATGGCGCATAGCTCCACTCCATAGTGGAGTTGATGTCTTGTTTATTATTTTGGAATCGAGCCAATTTCTTAAAATAGGATTGTTTCAATTTACACCGATGAAATGATGATTGCTACCTTAATGTCGATTCTAATCGTGTCAAGGACTAACATGAACCCTGACTATAATGCGATTACCATTTTGTAGTGAATCAAAATATGAATTCTCGTAACTACATTGATGACCATACTTTCTCGTAAATCAAACTGACATGGATTATCGTAACCACATCAACATTTACAATGTAGTGGATTCCAAAAACCATTTATAATATAGTGGTAACCATCCTTTCTAGTAAATCAAACTGACATGGATTCTCGTAACTACATCAACATTTACAATAAACATCCAGAATATGGTATTTTGTAGCTAGCTACGGAGTATACTCTCCATATATATATAGAGAGGGTGAGTTTTCTATACTCCCGGGAGTAATTACTCCCATCTTCAAAAAATCATGTTGCGTATGTGTTCATACGTGTTTATCACTTTGAGTATGTTTATATATATTTCATGTCTTAATACACTAAAAAATTTCAAAGGAACCCATACTTTTTAATATATTACGAAAATGCCACTCACTGCAGTATATAAAAACAAGTATATCCACATACTGTCGGTGTTTCGACCCCGGGGTATGACACCAACTAGTAATATGATCGCGTGTTCTCTTCCTGGATGGTGATGCAAGATGACACAAGGATTTATCCTGGTTCGGGCAAAGAAGGCCCTACGTCCAGCGGGGGAGGAGGTTCTCGTATTACTTGCACCTAAGTGCTTGTACAGGGGCAATACAAGCTCAATGAGCGTGGACCGGAGTCCGGACTCGTGTTTTTGTGTGTGAACTCGTGTCTCTTCCCTTGCGCGCGAAGGGCCCTGGCGTCCCCCTTTTATAGAACAAGAGGAGGCCAGGGTTTACATAGGATTGACATGTACAGCGTTCGGTATGGCGAAGGGTAGGAACTCTGTCTCGTCGAAGTCACTGTAGCCAACGTGGGTGTTGTTGTTGAGGCGTCCTTGATACGTGGCCTCCATCCCGGGCGCGGACGTGGAGGCGTGGCGATGTGGAAGTCGTACAACACCCATCCCGGTACGTACAGGACACGGCGGGGTCCCTCCGGGTCTTGGGGTACCTGCCCTCCAATAGCGGGAAAGCAGTTAGGGCTCGAGGGGCGCGGAGCCGGCCTCGAGGTGGCGCCTACGGAGGGCCCGAGCCCCCGCAGGTACGGGCAAGTCCCGGAACGCCCGGGCATACAGCGGGATCCCAGGCCTCGGGATGAGGCTCGAGTGTGCTACAGTGCAGGGCACGGCCCAACAGTGCTGTACTGGCGCCTATTTGCCCATGCTTGAGGTGAAAGCGAGATTTGACTGTGGCTCCAGTTTACTGTGGCGCATGTCGCCGTGCACCAGAAGACGTGACCGGAGTAGGTGAACGCATTAAATACGCAGTATGGGGTTGGTATCCGGTGCCCGTGCCGCTCGAGGGAGGCGTGGAGCGTCTCGAGGGATAGGCTGTCGCGCCAGAGAGGCTCGAGGTCCCCGCGTGGGGTCTCGAGGAGCGATGTATGGCTGCGGAGGGCTCGAGGCCTATGTACCGAGGCTCGAGGAGTTGGCTTTTTAGAAGGTTATACTTGCTAGGTTTTGCTATTAATTGGTGTTCTAGGTTTAACCTATTGGTTTTGCGTTGATTGGGGGTACCCCTTTGGTGTTCCCCCGACAGTAGCCCCCGAGCCCTTGTTCGAGTGCTGGCACTCGAGCAGGGGCTCCCGACTAGGATCTCGAGGGTTAGCTAACCGGTCTCGAGGGTTTGGCCGTTTTGATTCCGTGGGTGTCGTGCGAGCGACACCCGCGGGTGTAGCCCCCGAGGCCATGGGGGAGTGGTTAGGGCTCCCTCGTGGGCTGTTTTGCGAGTGTTAATTATGTTTTTTTAGGTTCGGGAGTGTCGAGCCCCCGAGTTTTTTAACCCTCTTTCGTCGAGGGGTGCCAGGCTGAACTAACCGGCCGGCTCTTCGAGCTGTCCGGCACGCCAATTGCCCTGGCTTGTCATCTCGCGAGTCCTTTCGATCGGATGCGACGGGGGATGCCTCGTACTACCACGAGTGGGCGAGTATCGAGGTTCCCGGTGAGCTGGTAACGGGGAAATCCAAGTGAGACCTCGTGCCCCGTTCGATGGGGTCGACTGTAGCCCGGAGGCGATCTCATAAAGCATGGGCGCTCAGTCTGCAGGAGTGCCGGGTCCATTCGATAGGACCCGGTGGCTCGATGCCTCCCTCCGAGGGGATCTCACTACACGTCGCGCGCCCCGCCTTGGATACACATGAGGGGCCTCGAGGGCTTGGCCCTCGAGCGATGCTGTGAGTGGCGCCCCTTGGTGTCCCTGACTCGGGTGCTCGAAGCCGGCTGTCGAACCCCCTTCGAGGGCCAGCCTTCGCTGCTTCGAGGCTTAGGGCCGGGGCCCGTTTTTACCTTTCTGAAGAAGCCTTCGTCGCTTGGAATCCTTCTGCCCATTGGGCGCGCCTTTTTAGGCGGAAACCGTCAGGGAGTGGAGATCGTGGCGCTAGGGCAGCGGACGTGAAGTTGGAGCGGCGGCCGCGGAGGGCCCCGGTAGTTGAGCGGATGGGATGTTGCCGCGTGTACCTGTCAACCGGCTCGAGACGTGGTTAGGTGGGCGCATTAAATGCATGCGGTTACCTTTTTACGTCGTGGGAGACCCCGCCCATTGGGGTTTTCCCTTATAAATATCGAAAGAAGGGAAAAGGAACCCTTTACTTTGCCTTTGCCTTCACCGCCGCCGTAGCCTTCACGCGCCCTCTCCCTCGAGCTAGTGGATTGGGAATTTTTCGGCCGTCTGTCCGCTGCTCGGGTCTGCGCCGCCATCGTCATGGCTGCCCAGATACAAGCGCTGCCGGTCGAAGACTGGAGCCCGACGAAGGTGACGCAGCGCGAGATGGACTCGTTGGTGGCCCAGGGGCTTCTCCGCCCCAACCCGGAGGAGGGACCCGCGTGGTGGGCTATCCCGTCGGCGGAGCACCGGGAGCCGCACCCGCCGGAGGGGTACGTGGTGAGCTTCACGCGCTACCACCGCATGGGGCTCGGTGTTCCGCCGAGCCGCTTCATGCGGGCGCTGACCCACCACTACGAGGTGGAGCTGCAACACTTCTCCCCCAATTCAATCTCGCACGCTGCCATCTTTGCCGCAGTGTGCGAGGGGTACCTGAAGATGGAGCCGCACTGGGAGATGTTCGCCCATCTCTTCCGGGGCGAGCTCTTAATCAAGGCCTTGAAGCCCAGCGGAAGGCGGCTCGTGCGCATGGGCTCCCTCACCGTCACTGCGAGGACTGGGACCTCGTCGGCCAATGTCCCCCGCGAATACCTGCGGTACAAGCTTTCCACCAACCAGGCCGGGTGGGACGACCACTGGTTCTATCTGCGGAATGAAGGTGGTCTTCTTCCGCAGTACACCGGCAGTGTCCTCACTCAACGCCCGGAGAAGTGGACCTGGGGCGTCGCGGCGGACAGGCAACGCCACCTGGTACCGCTGATGAAGATGATGAGGACGCTGGTGGACAAGAAGAATTTGACCGTTCAAGCGGTCATCTGGGCGTTCCACCAGCGAAGGGTTCTTCCGCTGGCGGACCGCCCCCTTCTTATGCATGAGATGGGGCCGAAGGCCCAGCTCGAGGCGCTAAATCGGTCGAGGATGGCCGAGGAGAGGCTGCCTCGGAGCGAGGGCGTCTCCCGGGTGTCGATCACGATCCAGGGGTCGTTCGTCCCCGAGTACACCAACCTGGTCGCCATGGCACCCGACGAGGGGTGTCTCGACCTGGTAAGCCCCCCTCGAGCCTAGCTGTCCCGAGCCTCCTCCCCCTTTCTCTTTCTCCGAACCTTGTACATTCTTCTTGTGGTTTGTCTCGTCACGCTTCTTCTTTTTTGCAGGGGGCGTTTACTTGTCGTGCGTTGAGGCCCCCGGTGAGGGAGGACGCCGCGGATACCCAGGTGAGGCGCCTCTCTGCTCAGAAAGATAAGGAGAGCAAGGACGCCAGAAAGAAGAAAGAGAAAAACAAAAACTTGCGTCGCTCGGCTCGGGAGCAGAGGCTGGCGAAGGCTCGTTGCAACCGGCAGCCTGGAGATGGGTCCCCCGAGCTAAGCTCCTCGAGCTCGGAGGAGGAGAGTGATGATGAGGAGGAGAGTGACGACGAGGGAATGGATGCGCGTCTGAGGCGCGCAGGGGTCGTCGACGTCGGGGCTGACCGCTCCTCTGTGCAGGAGGGTATACTGGAGGTCCCCCCGGCGAAGGGATCGCGCGGGACGCAGCCGCGGAAGGCGGCGCCGAGCCCTGCCTCGTCGGGGGCACGAGGACCGTCAAGCTCCGTGCCGGACGTGCCCTCGGACGCAAAGAAGCCTCGGACCCGGGGCGCCGTCGCCGCGGCACAGAAGGAGGCTTCGGCCACATCGACCCAAGCGGGGGGTCTCGAGAAGGGCCGGACCTCGAGGAGTGATCATCACGCCGGACCTCGAGGAGTGATCATCACGCCGGAGACAAGGGGCAGAAGGAGGGCTCCCCATCGAGGTCGAGCCACACGGAGACGGCTCGGGAGCATGGCTCGAGCCATAGATCGGGCTCGAAGCCCCCGGGTGAATCCGGCAGCTCGGGGAAGAAGGCCCGCCGTCACTTTGGGTAAGTAGTGTTTTTCAATTTTGCTGGTAGTGAGGTTTTACTCCCCCCCTTTTTTTATCTTTTGTGATGCGCGCCGTCTATGGTTTTTTAGGGGAAAGCGCTCCTGGCAGGAGGTGGACCTCGCAGCGTCCAAGCGGACTAAGACCTCGAGCTCTGCTGTGGAACAGGCACCTCGAGGTACGGCTTCTTCCTCTGCTGGGGAGGCCGCTTGGCTGGCAAAGGCCCGAGCGGCCATGGCTCGGGGAAGTCGGATGGCCGCCGCGGATCTTGGTGAGGCCGCCGCCATCGACCACGGAGGTCGAGGCATCTTCCTGACTCTGACAACGTCGTTATCTTTTTCAGCAGGGACTGCAGCTTCTGGCATCGATCCTGCCGTCACCGCGTCCGTCGCGACACCGCCTCCTCCTGCTCCGGTGGTACCTACCGAGAGGGCAGCTTCTCCCCCCGCCATGACGACCATTTTGGGGGGAGCACCGGAGATAGGCGCGGCTCCGTTGGTGTCTGAGGCCGGGGGGTCGGCGGTCCCCGAGACCCCAGTCGATGAGAGTCGGCCTGCGGAGGAGGGGCAGGAGGGAGAGGCGTTGGTGCCGACGGTGGAGGAGCTCTTGGACGAGCTGGAGCGGGCGCCGCCTCTGGTCGAGGGCTCAACACTGGAAGAAGCGCTCGAGGCCCCGACTAGGGGTGACAAGGCGCTGGAGGACTCGGCGAGGGAGGAGAGCTTGGGGGCGAGCCACCCCTCGAGCGATCCGCTACCGCTCGAGTCCCCGCCTCCACGCGAGGCCGCGCCGTCGCCCCGGGAGGAGACGGAGCAGCGGGCGGAGATGGAGGAGGGGCGGAGGGAGCCGCATCCTGTGCCAACGGTTTGTGGGCCGCAGCCAGCACCGCTCGAGCCGGAGGAGGAGGGCCTGCCCCTCGTCGAGGTTGATCAACCGGTGTGGCAGTTTCCTCACGCGCCGAGCTCGCCCCGAGCCATGGTCCCCGTCGAGCGATCGGCCCAACAGGGGGCCCCGCGGGAGGCGCGGTCCATCTTCAGGGAGGTGGTCGAGCTCATGGCGGAGGCGGAGCGGTCCTTCTCGGAGGAGACGGACAGGTCCGCGCGGGCGGAGGCTGCCCTCGCTAGGGCGGAGGCGGAGCTCCAGGATCTCCGCGCTGAGCTGAGCCGGAATGCCCAAATGTCGAGCCGGCTCAACGAAGCGCAGGTAGAGGCCCAGGCGGCTCGAGGGGAGGCCGCCTGAGCTAAGAAGGAGGCCGCCACCGCTCTGGAAGCGTCGAGGAAGGAGGTCGCCGATGCCCGAAGCGAGGCCACCACCGCCCGGTTTGAAGCGGAGGCGGCGAAGAAGGAAGCCGCTGACGCCCAAAGCGGAGCCGCCGTCGCCCGATCCGCAGCGGAGGCAGCGAAGAAAGAGGCCGAGGATGCCCAGAGCGAAGCCACCACCGCCTGATCCGCGGCGGAGGCGGCGCGGCAAGAGGTAATCCGGAAGGATCTGGCCCTCGCAGAGACGGGCAAACTGGTAGAAGACCTCAGGGCCGAAAAGCGCGACGTGCTGTCCGAGAAGCGTAGGCTTGATCAGCGCGTCGAGGGCCTTACCAGCGACCTTGCCGCTCTGGGCATGCACTGCGAAGGTAATTTTCATGCCTTGCCTTGTTTTGATCTCGAGGTTTTTGTCACGCCGCGATCTCACTCCTTCTTGTTTGTTGCGCAGAGGTTGAGAAGACCGCCGAGGAGCTTCGCGGGACGAACCAGGCTCTCCTGGGGCAACTCCAGGATGAGACCATGGTGGCAGAACGAGCACGCGCCACCCTCGACAGGCTTGACTCTATGTGGGGCGTCGCTCCGGTAGCCGCGGCAGAGGGCGCGGTGGCTCGAGGCGACGCTTTGGTCGACGCCTTATGCTATTTTGACGCGGTCGCGCGGGACCGAGTCCGGCACGCTCTCCACCATGGCGTCAAGCAGGCGCTCGCGGCCGTCCGTTCCGCCTTCCGCTTCCCGGTCAATGTCGTCGCCAAGGGCTTCATTGAGATTGAGGGGAGGGACGAGGAATGGAACGATCGCCGCGTCGAAAAGATCCTCAAGAAGGTGGACAAGCCGGGGGCGGCGCTCGCGAAGCTCTTCGAGGAGGATGTGCTGCCTCCGGATGCGGACAACGGTGTAGGGTCGAATTTTTGAAAAGAAAACGCGCATTTTTTCCGGAGTCTGGGGGGGCCCCTGTCAGCCCCCGAGGGAGGCTCGACCTTGAGCATAGCAGGGTCGAGGCTGCCTTAAGTTGCTAAGTAATATGAAAGATGGCACACGAGTTGGCTCATTCATACTCAACGTGTTTGTACAAAGCAACAAAATGAACAAGGCCTCGAGGCCCTTAAGGGTAGAAGCGACGTAGCTGAGATATGTTCCATGCGTTCGCCAGGATCCTGCCTTGACCGTCGTAGAGCTTGTACGTTCCTGGCTTGAGCACTTCAGCTACGGTGTATGGGCCCTCCCATGGAGGGGTGAGCTTGTGGCGCCCTCGATTATCTTGCAGTCATCGAAGCACGAGGTCCCCCACCGCTAGGTCCCTTTTGCGCACGTGCTTGTCGTGGTAGCGTCGAAGTGTTTGCTGGTAGCGCGCGGAGTTGATGAGCGCCACGTCTCGGGCCTCCTCAAGCTGGTCCTTGGCGTTGGCGAGTTTTTCGTCGTTGGTTTGCTCGTTGTAGGCTCGAAGTCGAGGTGAGCCGTACTCGAGGTCCGTAGGCAAGATGGCCTCGGCGCCGTAGGTTAGGAAAACAGAGTGAACCCGGTGGCTCGACTCGGCGTAGTCCTGAGGCCCCACAGCACCGAGGGGAGCTCTGCGGCCCACCCCTTTCCGAAATTTTTGAGGGTCTTGAACAGCCTCGGCTTCAGCCCATGGAGTATCATGCCGTTGGCGCGCTCGACCCGCCCGTTGCATTGAGGGTATGCGACCGAGGCCCAGGTCACGCGAATGTTGTTGTCGTCGCAGAAGTTGGTGAACTTTTTGCCCGTGAATTGGGTGCCATTGTCGGTGATGATGACATTAGGCACCCCAAACCGGTACATGATGTCGGCGATGAACTCGACCGCCTTCTCGGAGGTGGGGTCGCCTATGGGCTTGGCCTCGATCCACTTGGTGAATTTGTCGATGGCCACGAGCACATGCGTGTACTTTCCGGTTGTCATCTTGAGGGGACCCATGAGGTCGAGCCCCCAGACGGCAAACGACCAAGTAATGGGGATCATCTGCAGGGCGTGCGCGGGTTGATGCGTTTGCTTGGCGTAAAACTGACACCCTTGGCAAGCTTGGACCAGGCGCTTGGCGTCTCCGATGGCAGTTGGCCAGTAGAAGCCTTGTCGGAAGGCGTTCCCTACCAAGGTCCTTGGCGCTGCGTGATGGCCGCAAGCCCCCGAGTGCATGTTGTCGAGGAGCCTGCGTCCCTCCTCGAGGGGGATGCAGCGTTGAAGGATTCCCGATGGGCTTCGACGGTACAACTCTCGTTCGTTGCCGTAGATGACGTAGGTCTTGGCCCTTCGAGCGATGCGTCGGGCCTCCGTCTTGTCTTCTGGTAGCACGCCTTGCGTCAGGTAGTCGAGGAAGGGCGTCCGCCAGTCGAGGGGTCGTGATGAAGAAGAGGCGGGCGCGTCAATCTGCATTGCCCCATCGAACGTTGAGGTGTCGTTCTCGAGCGGTGGCGTTAACGGTCGAGCCCCCGCGTCTGTCTCGAGGTGTGGTGTCGAGGGGCCAGCCCCCGGGCCGATTTTGACGGATGGCTCGAAAACGTCCCTCGAGAAGACGTCTGGTGGAACCGTGCCGCGCGTGGACGCCAACTTTGCCAGCTCGTCTGCGGCCTCGTTGTACTTTCGAGCTATGTGGTTGAGCTCGAGGCCGTAGAACTTATCTTCTAGCTTGCGCACCTCCCCGCAGTATGCCTCCATCTTGGGATCGATGCAGCTTGAAGCCTTCATAACCTGGTTGATGACGAGCTGCGAGTCCCCTCGAACATCGAGGCGTCGGACCCCGAGCTCGAGGGCGATGCGCAGCCCATTAACCAGGGCCTCGTACTCAGCGACGTTGTTGGAGGCGGGGAAGTGTAAGCGTAGCAGGTAGCGCATGTGGACTCCGAGGGGTGAGATGAAGAGCAGGCCTGCGCCTGCCCCCGTCTTCATGACGGATCCGTCGAAATACATGGCCCAGAGCTCGGCTTGGATTTGTGCCGGCGGGAGCTGGGTGTCGGTCCATTCAGCAACGAAGTCTGCCAACGCTTGCGACTTGATGACTTTTCGCGGGGCGTAGGTGATGTCCTCCCCCATTAGCTCGGCGGACCACTTGGCGATGCGCCCCGTGGCCTCCCGATTGTTGATGATCTCGCCGAGGGGGAAGGATGACACCACCGTTACGGGATGAGCGAGGAAGTAGTGCTGGAGCTTGCGTCTCGTGATGATGATGCCGTAGAGCAGCTTCTGGATGTGCGGGTACCGGATCTTGGCCTCGGAGAGCACCTCACTGGTGAAGTACACCGGCCGTTGGACTGGCAACGCATGACCCTCCTCGCGCCTCTCGGCGGCTATGACCGCGCTGACCACCTGAGTGGTTGCGGCCACATAGAGGAGGAGAGGCTCGGGGGGATCGTCACCCTGGGCCGGTCGCGATGGCACGAGAATTGGCGCGGAAGTCAGCAACCCCTTCAACTTGGTTAAGGCCTCCTCGGCTTCGACAGTCCACGCAAAGCGTTACGTCTTCTTCAGCAGGCGGTAGAGGGGTAGCTGAAAGTCCTTGTTTGGTTTTGGATAATTGATGTCACCTAGAGTACTAACCTTGTCATGAAGTGTTTATGAGCTAGGTTGGTACATTCCAAGTACGGGAGCCAAATGATGATCATGGTATTGGTGGTGATGACCAAAAGATAGATCAAGTGCTCCACATTTGAAAGAAGAAGAAGAGAAAAACAAAATCCTATGGAGATCAAGGCAAAGGTATAAATAGGAATTTTGTTTTGGCACTCAAGACACCATAGAGGGTGTGAGTGCATTTAGGATAGATAGCCGTACTATTAAGAGGGGAATATCTCAATGATCACGGTTATCAAGTGCCACTAGGTGAATTCATACATGCATATGCATTAGGACCTAGTGTGCTAACTCGAATCCTTTGAATATGTTTGTGAAAATGCTAACACACATGCACATGAGGTTGTACACTCGTTGGTGTTAGCGCTTTTGCAAAGGAGAAGTTGCTGGAGTTGGTTTGGATCAACACAGAGAAGAAAATGGAGTTTTCTGTGTATGGTCGGTGGTACCGACCAGGGTGGTCGGTGGTACCGCCCATAGGTGCTGCGTGCAGCCCTCTCTGTGTTGGGGCGTTTTTGGCCTGGCGGTGGTACCGCTATTACCTCGGTACTACCGCCGGCGGTGGTACCGACCGGATGGTCGGTGGTACCGTGGCCCTGAGGAGTTTCGCGAGGCTCTCTGTAGTTTTTGAAAATGGCTTGCCGGTAGTACCGCCATTACCTCGGTACTACCGCCCACGGTGGTACCGACGCAAGGTCGGTAGTGGCTGGTTTTTCGCGAGGCTCTCTGGAGTTTTTGAAAATGGCTTGCCGGTAGTACCGCCATTACCTCGGTACTACCGCCCACGGTGGTACCGACGCAAGGTCGGTAGTGGCTGGTTTTTCGCAGAGCTCTCTGTTCGCGGCGATTTTGGCCTGGCGGTAGTACCGCCATTACCTCGGTACTACCGACCTCGGAGGTACCGACCAGAGTCGGTGCCTCGCCTAAATCAGCGGGACGTGTGTTAAACGGCTAGTTTGACTCTGTCGGTACTACCGCCCAGGAGGGGTCGGTACTACCGACCAAGCGCAGAAAGGTAGGGTTCGGGCCGTCGCCCTCCCTTCCCTATAAATGGGACGTGGCCGCCTTTGGGGTGTTCTTCTTGACTCTTTGACTTCTTGAACATCCTCTTGAGCAAGATCTAATCCCTCCCTCCGATCTCTTTGCTTGTTAGTGCGAATCCAAGTGAGATCGAGAGATCCAAGTGCATTTGCTTGTGAGTTTGCATCTAGTGGCACTTGGCGATTGTGGTTGTTGTGGATATTCTTATTACTCTTGGTGGTTGCCGCCACCTAGACGGTTTGGAGCAGCGGAGGAGATAAGGCACGAGTGGTGATTGTTCGTGGCCATCTCCCGGTGATTTGTAAGGGGTTTCTTGTACCTTCCCCGGCGGAGCGCCAAAGGTAACTCTAGTGGATTGCTCGTAGCTTGTGGATCCCCATCTTGTGTTGGTTGTGCGGCACCCTATTGAGGGTTAGGCGTGTGATGCCTATTAGCGCGTGAACCTCCAAGTGGGTGTATCGCTACAACGGGGACGTAGCTTGCCGGCAAGCAAGTGAACCTCGGAGGAAAAATTATTGTGTCAACTCGTCTCCGTGGTATTCTTTGATATTCATTTATTAATCTCTTGCCGGATCGGTATACACACTTCTATCTCTTGTACTTACATTTGTTACTTTCTTGCAAGTTAATATTATACCTTGTTGTTAGTTACATTCTCTTATCTTGTGTAGTGATATACATTATTGTTCATTTAGTTGTCTAACTAGTTTGTTTAAGTGTTGTTGTAGAAATTTTTATAGGCTATTCACCCCCCCTCTAGCCATTTAGGACCTTTCAATTGGTATCGGAGCAAGGTCACCGTTTATTTGAGGCTTAACAACCTTCGGTGTCAAAATGGCTCATATCAACAACACCAAAAGGCCACCCCAATTTGATGGCACAAACTATGGCTATTGGAAGGCAAAAATGACCACTCATTTAAAGTCAATCAATAGAAAGATATGGCAAGTTGTGGATGTCAAGATTGAGATAGTTGATCCGGAGAATCTCACCAATGCCGAAGAAGAGAAGATGCAGAACAATGACATTGCTCTCAGTGCTATTCATGATGCTATCGATGAGAGGGTGTTTGAGCAAATAAAAAATTTGGATATGGCATATGATGCTTGGAAGAAATTGGAAGAATCATTTGAGGGCACTCAAGCAGTGAAAGGAGCAAAAGCATACATTCTCAAAGAAAAGTTTGCTAGCTTCAAGATGAATGAAAATGAAAGTGTTCCAGAGATGTTCCATAGGCTTCAAGTGCTTGTCAATGATCTCAAAGCACTCGGAGAAGAGGTGAAGGACAAAGACTTCTCTCATAAATTCTTGAGATGTCTTCCAAACAGATTTGGCATGTTAGTCACGTTGCTTGTAAGAAGCGGTTTGGACACTATGACACCAAACCAAGTTCTTGGAGATGTAATGACCGATGACACCTATAGAGATGAGAATGATCAAGAAGTGAAGAAGGATGAGAAGAAGAAGAGTGTGGCATTCAAAGCCACAACATCATCATTAAAGAACAAGGGCAAAGCAAAGAAAGAAGATTCTAGCGAAGATAACTGCTCAAATGACAGTGATGACGATGATGAAGAGATGGCTCTATTTGTCAAAAGGTTTGGCAAATTCATGAAGAAGAAGGGCTACCGGGCAAGGAGGAAGAAGACTTCATACAAGAACAAGGATGAACCAAGAAGGTGCTTCAAGTGCGGTAGCAAGGACCATCTTGTTGCTCAATGTCCGTACAACAGTGAGAATGATGATAATGACAACAAGAAGGACAAGAAGAAGGAGAAGAAAGAAAAGAAGAATTACACAAAGAAGAAGAAGGGGCAATCATATATGGTCACTTGGGATAGTGATGCATCCACAAGTGATAGTGATGAAGATAGTGATAATGAAGATCGCAAAACAAGCAAGAAGAAGGCACTTGCAAGTATTGCTATCAACAACAAGCCTTCAATCTTCGACACTCCATCATGCTTCATGGCTAAGGCCACAAAGGTACTATCTGATGATGATGAGAGTGATAGTGATGATAGTGATGATGATGAACCCACTAAAGATGAATTAATTGAAATGCTTGATGATGCTAGAGAACATTTTGATAAAAAGAGAAAGGAGTGCAAAGAATTGCAAAAGAGACTAAAAGCTCTTGAGCAATCCTTTGAGGAGCTCAATGCTACTCATGAGAGGCTAGTGGAAGCCCATGAGGAGCTTGGCAATGCTCACACTAAGCTTAAGGAAGCTCACTCCTCACTTGTTGATCAAGCTAAAACTGAAAAAGTGGTTAAAACATGTGACATAGGCATAGCTTGTGACATAATCGATGAATCTTTCTATAAGCCTATTATTATTGCTGCTACTAACCCTTCATGTAGCTCATCATCTACCACTACTACTTCATCTATGGATGATGGCTTCACTTGTGATGCCTCACTCATGGTTGAAAATGAGACATTGAAGAAGGAGGTAAATGAGCTCACTCACGCCTTAGGTAAAGCCTATGGTGGTGAGGCCCGCTTGCTTAAGTGCTTGGGTAGCCAACGTTTTTCTCTCAACAAAGAGGGATTGGGCTATACCCCCAAGAATGGCAAGGCGGCTTTTGCTACTCACAAGACTAGTTTTGTGAAGAGCAATGGTCGGTTTTGCACTAGATGCAAGCAAAGTGGGCATGTAGAGCAATATTGCAAGAACAAGAACAAGAACGCTAGTGTATCCTCTATTAAATTTGATTCTTGTTATTTGCTTACCAAGGGTGTTAATGGCATAAAAGCTAAATTCATTGGTACACCAATTGTGGGCTCAAAGAAGAAAGCTATTTGGGTACCAAAGAGTTTGGTCACTAATCTTGGAGGACCCAAAAAGGTTTGGGTACCTAAAAAGGATTGATTTGTTCTTGTAGGTCAACTATAAAGCCGGAGGGAGGCATTGGGTGCTTGATAGTGGGTGCACTCAACATATGACCGGGGATTCAAGAATGTTCAATTCAATCAATTCAAGCGGCAATCATGGTTTTGATTCTATCACATTTGGTGACAATGGCAAAGGCAAGGTTAAAGGGCTTGGTAAGATCGCAATATCCAATGACATGAGCATTTCCAATGTGTTGCTAGTTGAGAGCTTGAACTTCAATTTACTGTCAGTCGCTCAGTTGTGTGATCTTGGTTTCAAATGCATTTTTGGAGTTGATGATGTAGAAATCATAAGTGTAGATGGCTCTAATTTGATATTCAAAGGATTTAGATATGAGAACCTATACTTGGTTGATTTCAATGCTAGTGAAACCCAGCTGTCAACATGCTTGTTCACTAAATCTGGTTTGGGTTGGTTATGGCATAGAAGGCTTGGTCATGTTGGAATGAAACAGTTAAACAAAATAGTGAAGCATGATTTAGTTAGAGGCTTGAAAGATGTCACTTTTGAGAAGGATAAACTTTGTAGCTCTTGTCAAGCTGGCAAACAAGTTGGTAACTCCCATCCTAAGAAAAGCATGATGAGTACCAGCAAAGCATTTGAGTTATTGCACATGGATTTATTTGGACCAACAACATACACTAGCATCGGTGGAAGTAAATATGGCTTTGTGATAGTGGATGATTACACTAGATACACATGGGTCTTCTTTCTTAGTGATAAAAGTGAAACTTTTGATATCTTCAAAACTTTTGTCAAGAAATGTCAGAATGAGTTTGAAACAACAATCAAGAAAGTTAGAAGTGACAATGGGAGTGAATTTAAGAATACAAGAATTGATGAGTTGTGTGATGACTTTGGCATAAGACATCAATTCTCACCCAAGTATACTCCTCAATCAAATGGGATTGTTGAAAGGAAGAACAGAACTTTGATTGATATGGCAAGGTCTATGCTCAGTGAATACAGTGTCAGTCATTCCTTTTGGGCCGAAGCTATTAATACGGCTTGCTATTGTAGCAACCGTCTCTATTGCCATGGCATGCTAGAGAAGACACCATATGAGCTATTAAATGGAAGAAAGCCAAATATCGCTTACTTTAGAGTTTTTGGTTGCAAATGTTATATATTGAAGAAAGGTGCAAGATTGAGCAAATTTGAGAAGAAATGTGATGAAGGATTCTTACTTGGATATTCAACAACAAGCAAAGCATATAGAGTTTGGAACTTGGCTAGTGGTATTATGGAAGAAGTGCATGATGTTGAATTTGATGAAACTAAGGGCTCTCAAGAAGGAAATGAAAATCTTAATGATGTGAGAGGCACTCAATTGTCAAATGCAATGAAGAATATGGATATTGGTGATATTAGGCCAAGACAAGTGGATGATAATGAAGATGACCAAATGTTCTCCTCAAATGTGCAAGTTGATGCAAATCAAGCTAGTGGTTCTCATGATCAATCAAGTGCTAGTGAAGATCAACAAGCTAGTTCATCTCAACCAAGCAATCAAGTGCAAATCCTCCAACCAACCAATATTGCAAGAGATCATCCCATAGATCAAATTGTTGGGGATATTAGAAGTGGTGTGCAAACAAGATCAAGATTGGCATCATTTTGTGAGCATTTTTCTTTTGTGTCATCATTCGAGCCAACCAAGATAGAAGATGCATTGATGGATGTTGATTGGGTAAACGCTATGCATGAAGAGCTAAACAACTTCACCCGCAACCAAGTTTGGGAACTTGTTGAGAGACCAAAGAATTACAATGTAATTGGAACCAAATGGGTATTTCGAAATAAGCAAGATCAAGATGGGATAGTAGTAAGAAACAAAGCAAGATTGGTAGCTCAAGGTTACACTCAAGTTGAAGGTCTTGATTTTGGAGAAACATATGCACCGGTTGCAAGAATGGAAGCAATTAGAATTCTATTGGCTTATGCATGTGCTCATAATATCAAGTTATATCAAATGGATGTCAAAAGTGCATTTCTCAATGGGTATATCAATGAGTTAGTATTTGTAGAACAACCTCCCGGTTTTGAAGATGACAAGAAGCCCAACCATGTTTACAAGCTCAAGAAGGCGTTGTATGGTTTGAAGCAAGCACCAAGAGCATGGTATGAGAGGTTGAGAGATTTCCTACTCTCTAAAGGGTTCAAGATGGGCAAGGTTGATACTACTCTCTTCACCAAGAAGATTGGCAAAGACTTGTTTGTGTTGCAAATATATGTTGATGATATTATCTTTGGGTCAACCAACCAAGAGTTTTGTGAAGAGTTTGGGAATATGATGGCAAATGAGTTTGAGATGTCTATGATTGGAGAGCTTAGTTACTTCCTTGGTCTTCAAATCAAGCAAATGAAGAATGGCACTTTTGTGAGTCAAGGCAAGTACATCAAAGATATGCTCAAGAAGTTTGGTCTAAATGATGCAAAAGCTATTAGTACACCTATGGGAACAAATGGACATTTGGATAGTGATGCTAGTGGCAACATGGTGGATCAAAAGTTGTATCGGTCTATGATTGGAAGCTTACTCTATGTGACCGCTTCTAGGCCGGACGTCATGTTTAGTGTATGCATGTGTGCAAGATTTCAAGCTTCACCAAGAGAGAGTCACTTGAAGGCAACTAAAAGAATATTGAGATATTTGAAGCATACACAAAATGTTGGATTGTGGTATCCCAAGGGGTCAAACTTTGAGTTGATTGGATATTCGGACTCCGACTATGCAGGATGCAAAGTTGATAGAAAAAGCACATCGGGCACATGTCAATTACTTGGAAGATCACTTGTATCATGGTCATCGAAAAAGCAAAACAGTGTTGCACTTTCAACCGCCGAAGCAGAATACATATCCGCAGGAAGTTGTTGTGCTCAATTACTTTGGATGAAAGCAACTTTGGATGACTTTGGAATTAAATTCAAACAAGTACCATTGCTATGTGACAATGAGAGTGCAGTGAAGCTCACCAACAATCCAGTACAACATTCAAGAACAAAGCACATTGACATTCGCCATCACTTCATAAGAGACCATCAACAAAAGGGTGATATTTCAATTGAGAATGTTGGTACCGATGATCAGCTTGCCGATATATTCACCAAGCCACTTGATGAAAAGAGATTTTGCAAGCTAAGGAATGAATTGAATATACTTGATTTCTCAAATATGAGTTGATGCACCCTCCATTATATGACATGCCTCTCCTTCGACAAAGCAAAGGTAAAATTGTTTGGCATGACATTCGTTCTTGCTAAGGATATGTTTAGTGCATTTAGTCATTCGTTGCATCTTATAGGCTCATTCATGAAAATAAAATACTTTGGATGTACATATGGTACCACTATTGCTTCTATGTTTGATATGATCTAGTGGTAGCATATGACATGTTTATGGGCTTGTGAACCTAGTGTTTGATCTTGAAAACAAGCATTCAAGGGTTTAACCGACGTGAGTAAGATAACCATTGAAAGATGTGTGAAGAAGCTTACTCTAGAGCAAACCGTGTTAAATATCTTATGTTTGTTTGCTAGGTTGAACCATACTATGAACTTGATCACCCTATTGATTAACTTCACTTCTACTAAAATTGGTGTGCCTTTTATGGTACTTAATGACAAAGGGGGAGAAATGGTTAAGATAGATATATATAACAAAGGGAGGATCAATTAAAATTTGAGCATATAAGTCGGGGGAGCAAGCTCATGAACTGATTGTTGCATTTGAATGTGCATATTCATATGAGTGATTGCATTGTAAACAATTTAAATTCAATATACATGCTTGTGTGATGTATGCTAGAAATAAATTTTGAATGATGATTTGTGAACTAGCATGCATAAGTGGTAGCTAGATGTAATCTGTTTTTGCAAAGTGGTACTAGAACCTTTTATATAATGTTGATCTCATAAGGTATCTAGTGTTTTTGTAAGTCTAGCTAATCAAGATGCTAAGGATGGTGTACATTGGCAACTCCGATTGGTATCACGCTTCAAAGGTCTATTCTTTATACCTTAGCATCATTTGATAGTATTACTCTCCCACATTTTATATCTATGCATATGTGCCGAACTTGAACCAAACACTATAGCACATATGTAGGGGGAGCTAATACTAACAAAGTGGTGACTCAAATTTTCAAACGTATATCTTTGTGAAAGGTTGTCATCAATTACCAAAAAGGGGGAGATTGAAAGTCCTTGTTTGGTTTTGGATAATTGATGTCACCTAGAGTACTAACCTTGTCATGAAGTGTTTATGAGCTAGGTTGGTACATTCCAAGTACGGGAGCCAAATGATGATCATGGTATTGGTGGTGATGACCAAAAGATAGATCAAGTGCTCCACATTTGAAAGAAGAAGAAGAGAAAAACAAAATCCTATGGAGATCAAGGCAAAGGTATAAATAGGAATTTTGTTTTGGCACTCAAGACACCATAGAGGGTGTGAGTGCATTTAGGATAGATAGCCGTACTATTAAGAGGGGAATATCTCAATGATCACGGTTATCAAGTGCCACTAGGTGAATTCATACATGCATATGCATTAGGACCTAGTGTGCTAACTCGAATCCTTTGAATATGTTTGTGAAAATGCTAACACACATGCACATGAGGTTGTACACTCGTTGGTGTTAGCGCTTTTGCAAAGGAGAAGTTGCTGGAGTTGGTTTGGATCAACACAGAGAAGAAAATGGAGTTTTCTGTGTATGGTCGGTGGTACCGACCAGGGTGGTCGGTGGTACCGCCCATAGGTGCTGCGTGCAGCCCTCTCTGTGTTGGGGCGTTTTTGGCCTGGCGGTGGTACCGCTATTACCTCGGTACTACCGCCGGCGGTGGTACCGACCGGATGGTCGGTGGTACCGTGGCCCTGAGGAGTTTCGCGAGGCTCTCTGTAGTTTTTGAAAATGGCTTGCCGGTAGTACCGCCATTACCTCGGTACTACCGCCCACGGTGGTACCGACGCAAGGTCGGTAGTGGCTGGTTTTTCGCGAGGCTCTCTGGAGTTTTTGAAAATGGCTTGCCGGTAGTACCGCCATTACCTCGGTACTACCGCCCACGGTGGTACCGACGCAAGGTCGGTAGTGGCTGGTTTTTCGCAGAGCTCTCTGTTCGCGGCGATTTTGGCCTGGCGGTAGTACCGCCATTACCTCGGTACTACCGACCTCGGAGGTACCGACCAGAGTCGGTGCCTCGCCTAAATCAGCGGGACGTGTGTTAAACGGCTAGTTTGACTCTGTCGGTACTACCGCCCAGGAGGGGTCGGTACTACCGACCAAGCGCAGAAAGGTAGGGTTCGGGCCGTCGCCCTCCCTTCCCTATAAATGGGACGTGGCCGCCTTTGGGGTGTTCTTCTTGACTCTTTGACTTCTTGAACATCCTCTTGAGCAAGATCTAATCCCTCCCTCCGATCTCTTTGCTTGTTAGTGCGAATCCAAGTGAGATCGAGAGATCCAAGTGCATTTGCTTGTGAGTTTGCATCTAGTGGCACTTGGCGATTGTGGTTGTTGTGGATATTCTTATTACTCTTGGTGGTTGCCGCCACCTAGACGGTTTGGAGCAGCGGAGGAGATAAGGCACGAGTGGTGATTGTTCGTGGCCATCTCCCGGTGATTTGTAAGGGGTTTCTTGTACCTTCCCCGGCGGAGCGCCAAAGGTAACTCTAGTGGATTGCTCGTAGCTTGTGGATCCCCATCTTGTGTTGGTTGTGCGGCACCCTATTGAGGGTTAGGCGTGTGATGCCTATTAGCGCGTGAACCTCCAAGTGGGTGTATCGCTACAACGGGGACGTAGCTTGCCGGCAAGCAAGTGAACCTCGGAGGAAAAATTATTGTGTCAACTCGTCTCCGTGGTATTCTTTGATATTCATTTATTAATCTCTTGCCGGATCGGTATACACACTTCTATCTCTTGTACTTACATTTGTTACTTTCTTGCAAGTTAATATTATACCTTGTTGTTAGTTACATTCTCTTATCTTGTGTAGTGATATACATTATTGTTCATTTAGTTGTCTAACTAGTTTGTTTAAGTGTTGTTGTAGAAATTTTTATAGGCTATTCACCCCCCCTCTAGCCATTTAGGACCTTTCAGTAGCGCTTTTTCCCCTAGCCTCGAGATGAATCTGCTGAGAGCGGCTAGGCAGCCTGTCACTTTCTGTACACCCTTGAGGTCTCGAATTGGGCCCATCCTCGTGACTGCTGAGATTTTTTCGGGGTTGGCCTCGATCCCCTGTCGTGAGACAATGTAGCCAAGTAGCATGCCCCGAGGCACACCAAAGACACATTTCTCGGGGTTGAGCTTCACATTCTTGGCCTGGAGGCACTCGAACGTGGTCTCGAGATCGCTGATGAGGTTCCCGACTTTCTTGGTTTTAACCACGATGTCATCGACGTAGGCCTCGACGGTTTTGCCTATGTGTTCGCCGAAGATATGCTGCATGCAACGTTGGTACGTTGCCCCGGCGTTTCGGAGGCCGAAGGGCATTGTAACGTAGCAATACATACCAAAAGGCGTAACAAAAGAGGTAGCGAGCTCGTCGGATTCTTTCATCCTAATCTGGTGGTAGCCGGAATACGCATCGAGAAACGAAAGTACTTCACACCCCACAGTGGAATCGACAATCTGATCAATTCTAGGTAAAGGAAACGGAACTTTTGGACATGCTTTATTCAGACCAGTGTAGTATACACACATCTGCACTTTTCCATTCTTTTTCCTAACTAGTACAGGGTTAGCTAGCCACTCTGGGTGAAATACCTCCTTGATGAACCCGACTGCCAAAAGCTTGTGCACCTCCTCGCCGATGATCCTGCGCTTCTCCTCGTCGAAGCGGCGCAGGCGTTGCTTCACCGGTCTGGACCCGGCCTGGATCTCCAAGGCGTGCTCGGCGACTTCCCTCGGTATGCCCGGCATGTCCGAGGGGCCCCACGCAAACATGTCGATGTTCGCGCGGAGAAAGTCAACGAGCACTGCTTCCTATTTAGGCTCGAGGTTGGCACTGATGGTCAGCGTTTTGCCATTGGTCGAGGTCGAGTCGACGGGTATCTGCTTGGTGTGCTCCGCCAGCTCGAAGGTGCCAGCGTGGCGCTTTGCTTCAGGGGCCTCCTCGGTGGCCAGGGCATCTAGGGCCTCGAGCGAGTCGAGTTGGACGTTTGCCTCCCCACGCTCGACGCACTCCACGTCGCAGTGGTACGCGTGCTCGTAGGAGGTGTCGACGGTGATGACCCCTTTTGGCCCCGACATCTTGAGCTTCTAGTACGTGTAGTTGGGGACCGCCATGAACTTAGCATAGCCGGGCCTGCCGATGATTGCGTGGTAGGTCCCTTGAAACCCGACCACCTCGAAGGTGAGCGTCTCCCGGCAGAAGTTGGCCGGCGTGCCAAAGTAGACAGGCAGGTCAATGCACCCGAGGGGGTGTGCCTTCTTCCCAGGTACGACTCCGTGGAACCCCCCGACGCTGGGTCGGAGCTGGTCCCTCGAAATCCCCAGGAGGTCGAGGGTCTCGAGGTATATGATGTTGAGGCTCGAGCCCCCATCCATCAACACCTTGGAGAACCGTACATCGATGATGACGGGGTCGACGACAAGAGGGTACGCTCCCGGATTTACGACATGATCCGGATGGTCGTCACGGTCGAACGTGATCGGCGCATCAGACCAGTCGAGGTACCGGGGTGCTTCGTGGCGGAGTGCAAAGATCTCCCGGCGCTCCTTCTTTCTCTGTTGAGCCGAGAGCCCGACAGTTGGGCCCCCGTAGATCATGAAGCAGTCACGCACCGGGGGGAAACCCGCGTCCCCGTCGTCGCGTCGATTGTTGTCCTTGCCCTTAGGCGCGTCTTCCATCTTGTCGCCGAGCTTGGAGTAGAACCCCTTCAACAGTTGGCAGTCTTTTAGCTTATGATTTACGAGGCCCTTGTGATAAGGGCAGGGGTCCTCGAGCATCTGGTCGAAAACAGCCCCGTCAGGGGGGCCTCGAGGTTTCTTATGGTCGAGGGCGCCCATGAGCACTTCTTCATCGTTGTCGTCGTCGGCGTCGCGCTTCGCCTTCTGACCTTTGCTTTTGTTCTTCTTCTTTTTGTTGTTGTTGTTGCGGTTCTTGGCGTTGTCGCCCTTGTTCGAGCCCTCTGGCGCGGTCACCGCCTTACCTTTGTCCGTGGAGCGGCCAAAGAAGGCCCCCACTGCCTCGTCGCCTGAGGCAAAGCTGGTGACACGATCCATCAGGTCCTCGACCGTCTTGGGACGGTAGCGTCCTAGCTCATGAACTAGCTCTTGGCATGTCGTGCCCGCGAGGAACGCTGAGATGACGTCCTCATCACGCACGTGGGGGAGCTCGAGGCGCTGCTTCGAGAACCGCCGAGCAAAGTCGCGGAGGGGCTCGTCCGCCGCCTGCCTACAACGCCGTAGATCCCAGGGGTTGCCTGGGCGCACGCAAGTTCCCTTGAAATTCCCGTCGAAGACCCTGACTAGGTCGGCCCAGTCGTCGATCCGATCCGGCGGGAGCCCCTCGAGCCACCGGTGGGCGGTGTCCGAGAGGTAAAGTGGGAGTTGGAGTATGATCACACGATCGTCGTTCTTCGCTCCGCCCAGTTGGCAGCCTAGGCGGAAGTCCGAGAGCCAGAGCTTGGGCTCGACCTCCCCGTCATACTTCACGATGTTGGTCGTTGGTCGGAAGCGGTCGGGGAGGGTTGAGCTGCGGATGGCCCGGCTGAAGACTCTGGGGCCCGGGGGCTCGAGGACTTGCCGGTCCTCGTCACTGTCGTAGCGCCCCCCCTCGATGGGCGCTATAGCCACGCTCTTAGGCCCCCTTGTCCTTGCGCCGGCGGTTGATGTCGTTGCGGGCGTCGTTGGGGTCTCGAGGCGGCCGATTGTCGACGATCCGTTCCCGGACTGGCCTAGCTCGAGAGGCGTCCGACTGGTGGACGGACATCTCGCGCTCGTTGCGAGGCGTGTCTGCTGGTTTCCCCGAGGCCGCCCCGTGCCGCCGCGAGGCTGAGCTCTCCGCCTGCTGCTTAGCGGTTGTCTCGAGGAGGTTCTTCATTTCCCCAAGCATACGCCTGGCGTCAGGGTTGGAGACGGCGGGTAGATCACGGAGCAACATTGCCGCCGCCACCACGTTCTGCCCGGCTCGCGGGAAACGCACCTCGGGGCGTGCTGGTGCCTCGTCCTCGAGGATCTGCCGGTGGACATCTCGAGCACGGCCACGAACACCGGCGCCTCGAGGCTGTGCGGGGTCCTGTGCTATGGTTTTCTCGAGTTGCAACAGGCGCTGCCGCTCCCCCTCAGCCTTGGCGATGGCCTCCCGCAGCTGCGCGAGCTGCGCCGCCCGGTCGTCGCCGTGCTGAGATGGTGCAGCCGGTGCCGGGGGTTCGTCCCTCCCCTGAACGCGTGATCCTCCTGCCGCAGCCACATTTCCGGGCTCTTCGAGGTTGAGCTCCGGCCTGGCGTCGTCATCGCCGTCGTCCTCGGCGTCGTCCACGACCCCCTCGAGCTGGAAGCACTCCCTGGTGGGGTCCTAGAGGTCAGGGTCTTGGTAGTCCTACTCATCGGAGTCGGAGCTGCTGATGCCGCGCCGCCCTGGCTCGTGCCGGGACTGTAGCTCGCGGTACCACTCCCCGAAGGTGGCTCGGCGAGGTGGCTCGACGGCTCGTGAGAGGCCGCGGTCGACGTGCACGGGGTAGACGATCTCTAGGTCGGTGGTGGCTCGTAGGAGTACGCCCGGACGCTCCTCCCGCTCTGCGGCCGCCCGGTCCTGACGGAGCTCACCGAGGCGGTGGGCGTGAACTGCCGCGGGGTTGTTGAGGCCAAACGGGAACCGCTGGCGTCGGGCGCGGTACACCCCGTGCGGGAGGAGGCCTGGTGGTGTCGACGGAGCACGGCTCGGGGGCCTCTGGCCAGGCTCCCGGTCCGTGCTCGTGACGAACGCGAACTCGCTGGGGGAGTGCGCGCGTGCCCTAGAAGTCTCCGGCCGTGCGCCGGGCGGGTTTCCCCTCGGGGACTCTGCGTCGGCCGCGGGGAAGTGGGCGTGCGCCGCGGGCACCGCCCGTGCCCGGCGTCGATGGTGACGACGGCGCCGCTCGCGAGGTGACGACGCGTGGTGGTGCGGGCGACGCGCCACGCCCCCCGCGCGGGGTGGCGCGACACGCCCTCCGCTCAGGCTCTCCGTGGAGAGCAGGGTCAGCTCATTGCCGTTGCCGGTGGCCAGGAACTCGAGGCTCCCGAACCAGACGACGGCACCAGCCGAGAACGAAGGAGGGGACGAAGCCATCCAGAAAACAACGAGAAATCGGCTCGGACACGCGAAGGCCCCTACCTGGCGCGCCAACTGTCGGTGTTTCGACCCCGGGGGTATGACACCAACTAGTAATATGATCGCGTGTTCTCTTCCTGGATGGTGATGCAAGATGACACAAGGATTTATCCTGGTTCGGGCAAAGAAGGCCCTACGTCCAGCGGGGGAGGAGGTTCTCGTATTACTTGCACCTAAGTACTTGTACAGGGGCAATACAAGCTCAATGAGCGTGGACCGGAGTCCGGACTCGTGTTTTTGTGTGTGAACTCGTGTCTCTTCCCTTGCGCACGAATGGCCCTGGCGTCCCCCTTTTATAGAACAAGAGGAGGCCAGGGTTTACATAGGATTGACATATACAGCGTTCGGTATGGCGAAGGGTAGGAACTCTGTCTCGTCGAAGTCACTGTAGCCAGCGTGGGTGTTGTTGTTGAGGCGTCCTTGATACGTGGCCTCCATCCCGAGCGCGGACGTGAAGGCGTGGCGATGTGGAAGTCGTACAACACCCATCCCGGTACGTACAGGACACGGCGGGGTCCCTCCGGGTCTTGGGGTACCTGCCCTCCAATAGCGGGAAAGCAGTTAGGGCTCGAGGGGCGCGGAGCCGGCCTCGAGGTGGCGCCTACGGAGGGCCCGAGCCCCCGCAGGTACGGGCAAGTCCCGGAACGCCCGGGCGTACAGCGGGATCCCAGGCCTCGGGATGAGGCTCGAGTGTGCTACAGTGCAGGGCACGGCCCAACAGTGCTGTACTGGCGCCTATTTGCCCATGCTTGAGGTGAAATCGAGATTTGACTGTGGCTCCAGTTTACTGTGGCGCATGTCGCCGTGCACCAGAAGACGTGACCGGAGTAGGTGAACGCATTAAATACGCAATATGAGGTTGGTATCCGGTGCCCGTGCCGCTCGAGGGAGGCGTGGAGCGTCTCGAGGGATAGGCTGTCGCGCCAGAGAGGCTCGAGGTCCCCGCGTGGGGTCTCGAGGAGCGATGTATGGCTGCGGAGGGCTCGAGGCCTATGTACCGAGGCTCGAGGAGTTGGCTTTTTAGAAGGTTATACTTGCTAGGTTTTGCTATTAATTGGTGTTCTAGTTTAACCTATTGGTTTTGCGTTGATTGGGGGTACCCCTTTGGTGTTCCCCCGACACATACTCTATGTATGCATGCATACTTGACGTATATACTTTCATAGATAGTCTAGTATGATCATATACTTCATGTAAATATACTTCGTTCGGTCGTATATACCATAAATCTAGAGATATAAATATGGGAGTAACTACTCCCTAGGAGTAGAAAATAATTTCTATATATATATATATATATATATTCCCCTCACCTCGAATGATCCCTTAATCTTTCTGTACTGCCATGCTCACCATTTTCAGTGTAGTTAAAATCCGAATTTTGAAAAGAGAACTGCATGTTGGGGGAAACAGAATAAAGGGTTTGCGGCGGGCTGCTTTAGCTGTGCGTCGCGAACGTGAAGGCCAGGACAGGACTGATGCAAAGTGGGTGGTAAGGTGAAATCTGAGAGCGAGCGGTGGCGAACATATTGCCACTTACAGCCGGCATCGTTTTTTTTTTTCGCCCTCTCGGTAGCGAATGAACCGAGAGATTTTAGCGATCACCGATGTCAGCGAATCGAGTTCTTTGGTAGCTTTCAGGTTTCTTCAACCGTTAGTGCTGGTGCTGCTGCTAGTGAAATTGTGACGGCCCTGTCTGTGCGTGCCTGCTCTTTTCTGGGATTCTGTTCTGCGTGTTCTTCTATAAATAGAAGGATGACTTGTTCCTTGTCTTCCTGGTAGGCTCATCATCAGCCATCACTACGAACCACTTGGTACAGTCTTCATTCTCTCGGTTAGGTGTTTGGGCTTTGTTTTGACAGCGGAACATGGTACCACCTACTTCCTGTTTCTTGGACGATCAGACTGTTTTTACCTGTATATATGCATGTTTTGTTACTAGCCGTTCATATGCTGAAAACAAGTTAGGGAAGGTCCTTAAAGAGCTTTTGCGTATATATACCGTTCAGAAACGATGTTCTAGCGTTGTTCAGGATACAAGTTGGCTTGAATTCCGAATGAGTCAATTGGCTATTGCCTTATAGGATCAGCTTGTATATATTTATAAATATGAAAAGTTTTTATTGCTCAACCAGACCGCAGTTGGTTTGGCAATGTTTGGTAGAAGTCAGACCATAGGTCTGATATATATTTGCTTAACATTGACAAGGGAATTGCGCTAGAAGAGCATCATATATTGATTAGAGTGATCACTGATCAGGGATGGCATAATTTTTTTTTGCTCTGATGATACATCATGAGCTGAACATTCTGATTTTAGATGCCCCTTATCTTTCGATGCAAATCTGAACGTGTGTGTGTTCAACAGAACTTCAGAGGTTCATCCGGGAAGAATTTAATGACGGTCGGGCCATGGGGAGGTCTAGGAGGAGATCCATGGGACGACGGCGTTAACTCCGCAGTGCGCCAGATCATCATCAGTCATGGTGCGGCCATTGATTCCATACAGTTCGAGTATGACCTGAGAGGAGGCTTAGTCTGGTCAGAGAAGCATGGGACTAGTGGTGGAAATTCAAAAACTGATCAGGTTCGATTGACTAGTTTCCTATTACTATTAATCTGCTGTGATTTAAAGCCTATACATGGAAATAATAGCACTTATTATATATAAGATAAGATGGCAGTACTGTCAAATCTCTACTTGCACAAGTTGGTACAGTGAACTCTGTTGTTGTTTCTTGTTTGGATCTGAGGTGCAAACAAGCTGCCATTGGTTTCGTGGATGAGTTATGAGTAGATATGCATTCAGTTTTCTTATGGTGTGCTAATAAAATGTACCTTCATTTTTGTACAGTTAGACAAAAAATAATCTTTTTTTAGAAAAGAGAATATGTATTAATATTCCGGCCTCTATATCTGTATCGATCGATACATATAGCTGTAGACAAAAAATAATCTTTGATTGGACAGTTCTTGCAATTCGGTCAATAGTTTAGGACAACATGTTAGTTTTACTGATACAGGATTACAGTAATGCCACCACTAAAGTATGTACATTTTCAACAGGTGAAACTTAATTACCCCGAGGAAGTTCTGACATCTATCAGTGGCTACTACGGTGCAGTGGGAGCTTCAGTTGTCATCAGATCACTTACTTTTGAGAGCAACTGTTCCAACTACGGGCCTTTTGGCACCGAGCAAGGGACATCCTTCACGCTCCCGGTGTCCAGCGGCAAGATCGTCGGTTTCCACGGCCGATCCGGATCGTGCCTCCACTCCATAGGCTGCCATCTGAACAAAGAGAACACGACCAAGCTGTCAAAAAATTCGCCATCTGCGCTTCGGAGCATCACAAGATCTTACGACAGGAACGGTCACAGGTATGCAGATGGCAGTGCTGCTGGGTATGACATGGTGCTTGCAGTGAAGGACAGAGGTGACAACTACAATGTCCTGACCAGCAGTCTTCCAAAGGAGCAGTATCCTAATGCATCTAAGATGAGCAAGGTATCACCAACAGTGCATTGTTATTTATTGAATATAAGCCGTATATATTTCAGATTGTGAATATTTACACTGCAGATGGTATCAATTCCTAGTTTCTACTCGGATAATGGGACCATGACTATAAGCACTCCAGTGAGATTTGGCCCCTGGGGTGGCAACAGTGGTACCATATTTGATGATGGGATATACACCGGTGTCCGACAGATCAATTTAACGCGGGGACTAGGGATATCTTCCATCAAGGTTCTCTATGATCGCAACGGACAGGCCATATGGGGTGACAAGCGTGGAGTCAGTGGGGGCGCTAGACCTGAAAAGGTGATGCAGCAGTTTCAGCACCAGTGTTAATTAATTATTTGGTTCTCAATTAATTAATACATATCATCGATAACACGTGGATTTTGTTTGGCAGATTGTGTTCGATTTTCCGTCAGAGATCTTGACTCATATAACCGGTCACTTTGGCTCGACGATGATCATGGGCCCGACGGTGATCAAGTCACTCACATTCCACACAACAAAGAAGAGCCATGGACCATTCGGGGATGAGCATGGCACCTTCTTCTCCAGCTGTTTGACCGATGGAAGGATTGTAGGATTTCATGGCAGGGCAGGATGGTACATCGACAGCATTGGAGTCCATGTCCTGGAAGGGAAGGTGCTGTCACAGAGAGTCGACAATACAGAACTGACCGGTGCAAGCCCGTCTCGACAGTCTGACATGCTTGCGCTAGCACGAAGAGAAATCGGAGACGAGGTAACCAATTCCGTCAACCGAGATGCTAATGCAAGCAGTGTGTTTAGCAAGCACTGATCGATGTGATTGAAAAAAATGTGTTTGAATTTTAAGGGTGCGTTTGGTTGGTGACCAGAACTTGCCACGCCACAGATTCGTCGTGCCACAGTTTTTCTGGCAGCCGTTTGGTTCACTGCCACAGCTATGGCACGCCACACTTTCTTAGCACCATGTCCCACACGTCATAGACTCATTTTCGTGCCAAAGTTTGCCAGAAGTGTGGCTTCGATTTTGTTCGCCACACTTTCTGTGGCAGCCACAGTTTGCCGAAGGTCAGGCGTGGCAAGTTCCGGTCACCAACCAAACGGACCCTAATTCTGCTGCTGTACTGCAGGTTACATACGGTGTGGTGAAAGAACCCATACCAATAGGCCCAGGACCATGGGGTGGGGACGGAGGCAAGCCGTGGGATGATGGTGTCTACACTGGCGTCAAACAAATCTACATCATGAGAAGCGATTTCATCGGGTCTGTCCAGATCGAGTATGACAGGAGTGGGCAGTCCATCTGGTCTACCAAGCATGGAAATGGTGGCCAGATAACGCACAGGGTAAGTTCAATTCACACAAGCTCTCCAGACCATCAAGTGCAGTGCAATGCAGTTTTTTTCAGTATTGAAAAATCCACACGTCTATGATGAAAATGATGTACGGTTTCTGATTAAACAAATGCACATTGTGGTTGTGCATGGATGCAGATCAAGCTTGACTATCCACACGAGGTCCTGACCTGCATCTACGGGTACTACAACACCTGCGCGGAAGAAGGGCCCAGGGTCCTGAGATCGCTCACCTTCGTCAGCAGCCGAGGGAAGTACGGCCCGTTCGGCGACGAGATGGGGTCCTACTTCACCTCTGCGACGACGGAGGGGAAGGTGGTCGGCTTCCATGGCCGGAGCAGCCTCTACCTGGACGCCATTGGGGTGCACATGCAGCACTGGCTGGGAGACGTGAAAACCACTAGCGCTTCCAACTCCAACTCCAACTCCAAGTACTACATCTCCAGGTATCTGTTCTGATCCTGGTTACAGTCTGCAGTGTTTTCTCTGCATGCGGCAAGAAGTTCACAGATGAGCAGCTCTGAATGATGATGTGATGAGTAATCATGGTGTATTTATTTTTTATTCTTGTTATTACTGGTAGTAGTTTGCTCTTCAGTTCAGGAGCAGTTCTGAATGATGTGGTGAGTAATCATTGTGTGCTGGTGACTCACTGACTCGGTGAGTGATTTGTTTGAGCGTTGTCGGTATCTGGTCACCGTAAACTTGTCACAGTCTCTGAATTGATACATTGAACACGATTTGTCAAACAAATTTTGTGTCATCTCATGTCACCTCGGTTGTGTTCCGAGGTGCATCTGCCAGTGTGGCACTAGACATCGAGTGCGCCATCATTCAGTGCTCCGTATTCAGATTTCAGACAGACCCAGCACACACAACATGAGATGTTTGCTATCAGATCAGAGCTAGTGCTAGGTTTCGCTAGTTTCGCCCTGTGGCTTAAGCCGACTTGGTAGGGGAAACAAAAGATTCAAAGGACTAGGGAATTCGGGTAGTTGTCGCGGGCTGTGACTCGAGCCAGAGAGATTCAGAGAACCAGTCTGTGAAAGTGGGAGAGGAACAAACAGACAGTACATTAAACATCCATCCGGCCGACTGGCCGAGTGATGTACCAAGTGTCTCTCTCTCTCTTTTTCTCTCAAGTCTGAACTGGTGCAAGCAACTTGCAAGACTGAAAGGCTGCAGGCAAGCAAATTGCACGGCTGAAAGAAAGGCTGTACAGCAGAGCCCCTCAGTCATGTTCCATGTTTCTCCAACAAGATATCTACAAACCCATGTTCCATTGAACGAATCAGACACGAGTGGCGGGCGGGCGATTGACGTGCCGGTGCCGGTGCCGCCCCGCAGGCCCAACTGTGTTTTAACTAGCGAAATGCCGGTGATCTCGTCGGTGATTCCAGCTAATGGAAACAGAGACATGCGAACCGCCCTGCATGCATTCTGGAAAATACCCTGTGGGGTGCCAGAGGGGCAGAATTAGGACGCAGGATTGACACGCAAAAACAATTACCGGACCGTGTCTGTCCGATCCCTGTCGGATCGGACACACTCCGTTTAGCCTATGCACACTTGCCTTGGGGACCGCAGGGGCATCCATCCATGTACTCCCTCCGTCCCCATTAAAAATATCGTTTTAGACTTTGAGACTTCTCGTTTAACTATTCATCTTATTCAAAAATTTTATATAAATATTATTTATTTTATTATAATTTATTTTACCACTAGAGATACTTTAATAAAAATTTATTTATTTTATTAGTTGCATAATTTTTTTAAATAAGATGAACGGTCAAACAAGAAGATCAAAAGTAAAAAAACATCATTTTTAATGGGCGGAGGGAGATAGATTATTACTACTAGTAGGCGAGTCAACTCCGTTGCATGTGCCCTGCCTGTGCTGCTCTGCCTCTCGTGTCGTGTCTCATTCTGTCGCAGGCTACCACAGTCCACAGGAACGCCAGCCAAGCTACTATTCCTACTACTACTACTATCCAAACCACTCGCACAAAACCACGGCGCCGATCTGCCGGAGGCAGCAGCTACAGTAACAGTGCATGGCCACTAGGCACGACTAGTGCATATCTCGTCGCGCCGGCCGGCCGGCCGGCCTGCTATCCGAAGAATCGAATCAAGCGACCCCTGCCAAATCCCAGTAGGCCAGTAAGCTATTATAGCCAGCCCACCCTCATGCTGGTCGGCGGACGCGAGGCCTCCCTCTCAAGATCTCAAGGCGCCGCACGCGAGCGCCAAGTTGGGACACTCCACTTGCACTGCATTGGCAAGCGGCCTCCATCCAACAGCGATAGCCAGGGGAGACCGGCGGGGACAAGAACGTGTACTCCCCGCCCCCCGGACCGGACCGGGCCGGGTAGTAGTGGCGCACACTGCTGCTGCTGAGTGCTGACAGCGAGCCGAGGTGGATCAGTGTTCGGTAGGTATCGGGGCGATCGCTTTAACTTGCGTGGCAGAGCACGAGCACCACACAAACCGTCGCCGGCAGTGCAGCTCCCCGGACAGGATCGGCGGTCGGGCCAACGAGCGAGCAGAGCCCGTCACTTATCCGGTAGGCGTAGCGTAGGACGGAGTCGCCGGCGGCCGGCAGCAAAGCGGCAAACATGACGGACCGCTGTGTTGTGTTGTGTTCCTGCCCGCAGCTCTCAGTCGCCGTCGCCGTCGCGGCGCACATGCCGACATGCGCACCCACGAACTGGAAGTGGTATCGTCTTGTTGGCCCGCCTTTCTTTGCGCGCTGGGCTGGGCTGCCTGGCGACCCCTCCTCCCTGCCAATCGGGAACTCGGCGCGTGCGCAAGCGTGACGGCACGAGATCCGCCTCGGCCGATCTCGCATGTGGCTGCGGCGGTCTGTCTCGCCGGTCTGCGTGCCGGAATTTTTTTTATTAATAACCCAATTAAATAAAAAAATTTATAAACAACACTGTCCATTTTTTATTTTCAAAACTAACCCTTTTGCCGCGCCGTCCCCAATGGCGCGGCAAAAGCGTTAGCCGCGCCATGTATGGCGGCGCGGCAAAAGCGCCACCGTGGCACCGCCCGACTCGTCAGTTTGCCGCACCAGGCGGCCTGGCACGGTCAACGGCTTTGCCGCGCCAGGCGGGGTGGCGCGGCAAAGCCGATCTAGATCTGGCCGCTGTGGCCTTCTTCCTCCTCCTCCTTCCCTCTGCTGCCCGCAACGCCCGCCGCCGCCGCCGCTCCAGCCCGCCGCCGCCACCGGTCCAGCCCGCCGTGGTCGCCGGAGCTCCCTTCTCCGCCTAGCCGACCTCCTGCTCCTTGCACCGGCTGCCCTCCTCCCTAGCCTCCGTGCAACCGGACAGCAGGGGAGCTCGCCGGCGGCCAGGCAGTGGCCGGGGGCCACCCCCCTCTCCCTCTCCCCCGCTTAAGCACCGGAAGCTAATGTTAGTTTTCTTTGTTAGTTTATTTTAGTTTTTGTTATATTTTTTTTTGCAAATGTTAGTTAGTTATTTAATTATCAAAATATTAGTTAATGACTTAGATTTGGTAGTTTAGTTACTTAGGGTTAGTTAGTGACTTAGGGTTAGTTAGTGGCCTGGTTAGTTAGTTTAGTGCTTGAGGTTATGTTAGTTAGTTAGTGTAAATAGGTTAGTTAGTTAGTGAATTAGGTAAGTTAGTTAGTGCTAATAGGTTAGTTAGTTAGTTAGTTAGTGAATTAGGTAAGTTAGTTTAGTTTGTTACTTAGTTAGGGTTTAGTTAGGGTATTAGGGTTTTAGTGAACATGTGTTAGTTATGGTATTTAGTTAGGGTATGACGAAATGGAACTGAAGACATGTTAGTGAAGCGTTATGTCATTTTTTACTTGTGAGAAGACCATCACTTGACCTTAGTTCCACTATTGACTTTGTAGATGGACACTGTATTCAGATTGTTTTATGGAGGCACAGTTAGTGCACGAGATGAGTTGTTTGATGATAACATGGAACAAGAACTCGAAGTATTCGATGAGCGTCCTCCTTTTACGGAGCTTATGTTGCGTCTGAAGGAGAAGTTTGATGGTGATTTCTCGTTGAAAGGGAGATTTGACAGTGGCAAGATTAGGACGAACTATGTGTTGATGCCCTTGCGCAACCAGGCTGACTGGGCAAAATACCAGACGATCGTTATGGCATCCAATTCGACCATGGCCGAGATTGTGGTAGAGGACGGTTGGAGGAAGCAGGCAGAGGCGTCCAATGATGGCAACGAAGGTGAAGCACAGGAGGTAGGGGATGATGACGATGCAGCTCCGATGAGTATGTACGTTGATGGTCACCCGACGCAGGAGACGGTGTATCCATCTGAAAATGTCCACGCTGACGTCGGTCAAATAAACAATGATTTGGATGTGGCCGACCTAGAGCGGATGGAGCAGGAGGAGCAGGAGGCACAATTGTTTGATGAAAACTATGATTCTGATGACGATTCAGATTATGACGAAGAAGAGGACAGTTATATTTCTGCTATGCCTAAGCCGGTTCATGCTATTCCACAACCGGTTCGTGCTATGCCACAACCGGTTCCTCAGAATATGCATCCTCCAGGGAGACTAGTCACTGATATACCAGAGGATCATACACATTTTGATTCGTGGAGGCGTTTGAGCGAAGCGAGGTATTATGTTGCGCCTGATCCTTTGACTGAGACAGAGCTGCAGCAATTGAGGTCGGTTAACATGCACTTTAGAGGCGTTCCAAGTTATAGGGATGTCAGTATGGTGGACCAGACAGTTTGTGATACTAGATTGAATCTGTGCAAGCAAACACTGTATAACCATACAGATTGGATTCTTCAGAAGGGTATGATTTTCAACACTATGACTGAGCTGAAGCTTTTCCTTCAGAACTATGCTGTGCATCATCATCGACCGTACATGGTCAGCCATTCTGATATTAATTTGAGGTACCACGTCAAGTGTTTGAGTCTTGATTGTCCGTGGAGGCTGAATGCTCGCAAGAGAACTGATGGCAAGTGGAGGATCAGTAAAGTAGTACAACCGCATACCTGTTTTACAAATAAGGGACAAGAAGAACATCCTCAATTGACGGCAAGATACCTTGCACGACGCATTTTTGCATTTGTTGATGATGACGCCGACGTATCTGTTTCAAAATTGATTATCTCCATATTTGGATTCACAGGCTATAAAGTGACTTATGGAAAGGCGTGGCGTGCGAAGCAGATCGCCCTTGCAATTCGTTGGGGTGGTTGGGATGAAGCGTACAACAGGATTCCACAGATTTTGTGTGCAATGGCATACTATAACCCTGACCTAAAATGGTTAAAAGCATGTTCAACGACTATGATGATGACGGCAGCGATGCAGGCGGTTCAGATGAAGCAATATGCCTTGATCCATATTGCAACTGCCCGCATCACAAAAACAAGGGGCCTCCACCGCCGCCGCCACCACCACCACCACCAGCAATATGCCTTGATGCCACGGTGGCGCTTTTGCCGCACCGCCATGCATGGCGCGGCTAACGCTTTTGCCGCGGGGACGGCGCGGCAAAAGGGTTGGTTTTGAAAATAAAAATAGACTGTGTTGTTTATGAATTTTTTTTATTTAATTGAGTTATTAATAAAAAAAAATTCGCGTGCCGCGACCGCGAGCCACTGCCGGCGCACGCTGACACGATGACATCTCTCCCTGCTGCTGCAGTAGCAGTACTACCCCCTACCTTTTCGAACGAGATCGCAATCGCGCCACTGCCATATCTCTCTTGGTTGTTTCAAAAGGCGCGGGAGAGGAAAAGCAGGATCCATCGGCATAAGTCATCGAGATTCTTTCTCTATTTTCATCATCTAAAATAAATATTCTAGCCTAGTCATCGAGATTCTTTCCTCTATACTACTTTCTCCCGCACTCATTCATCCTCTATATTTCTACTCTATACCACTTTGAACCCACTTGTCAGATTTTTATTCCCCTCCTTTCCCCTCCCTCCCTCCCCCGTCCCATTCTCTCTCTCCCCCGCCGCGCCGCACCATGGAGAAACACGACCCTCCTCCTCCTCCTCCCGCGCGGCTCCGGCGAGGGCGCGGTCATCCTCCACCCGCGCGGATCTGGCGAGGACGTGGCCGTCCTCCTCCTCCAGCGCGGATCCGGCGATGGCGCGACCGTCCTCCACCCGCGCGGCTCCGGCGAGGGCGCGACCGTCCTCCTCCCGCGCGGATCCGGCGATGGCGCGGTCGTCCTCCTCCCGCGCGGATCCGGCGATGGCACGACCGTCCTCCTCCCGCGCGGATCCGGCGAGGGCGCGGTCGTCAGTGGCCAATCCAGAATCGGCCCACGAGGGGGGCTAAATACATAGCGAGCCGAGTTTGGACCGAAATTTTACTTGTATTTTTGGCCCGCGAGAATTTTTTGGTAGATTTTAAGGTGATTTGGACTGAATTTTTCATTATTTTTCTACCCCGTGGAAAATTTTAGACTAATTTAGAGACAAATTATACTAGTAAGACCTAAAATAATATGTGTTATTTTGGGCCAAGGGGGGGCTGCCCCCCCTTGGATCCGCCAATGGCGGTCGTCCTCCTCCTCGTCGGAGCTTCCTCGTCGGCACGGTGGAGCTTCCTCGTGCCGCCCCTGCCTCCCTCTCTCTCTCCCTTCTCCTTCCGGCCGTGGCAGCGTGGGGAGAGCTCGGGCCCTCGGCCGGCCTCGACGACGACGCACGGACGAGGACGCGCAGGCCCACGACGCGCGGTAGCGGTCATCCGCTATGCCGCTGATAATAGCGGAAGCCGCGTTCCTCTCTCCTCGGTAGCGGACTCCGCTGCGGGTGTTTTTTCCGAGCAGAAGCCGCCGCGGTTCGTCTAATAGCCCGTGACCGCTAAACTAGAGATATATACTCCCTCCATACTCCTAAAGAATAGCGACACGGTCTCAAAACATAACTTTAACCTCTTGTTTTTATAAAAATATTTATAGAAAAGTGATATATATATATATATATATACTTTTATAACAAATGTTTTTCAAGACAAATCTATTCATATAATTTTCACATTTAGAAACTCAACAACTAAAAAGTGTTATTGATGATTTATATTCTCAATGTTTGATCTAAACCTTGTCCAGAAAGACATGTTTTACGAGTTCGGAAGGAGTACTAATTTTATAAAAAAAATATTCTTTTAATGTTGTTTATATTTACCGATATAAGCACTATCCAATACTATTTTTTTATCAATACTCTATCTGCTATTTTCAGCAGTGCTGGGAGAGTAAGAAGTTAAAAGTAACCATTACGTATCTGTGACTATTCTATCCAACCTTTCATAGTTATCATAACTTTTACATATGAAGTAGAATAAAAACAAACTTTATATAAAATTATAGAGCTTAGTAAGATCTACAACTTTCAGTTGACAAGTACTTAAGGTTGTTTATAGTACCCAAAGAAAATCAAGTTCTCAATTTTTAAAATTTGAAATCGAATTTTTGAATGACATTGGATGTTGATAGAGTCTGTATAAAAGTTGCAGTTATATGTGCGTTCTATAATTTTACATATTTCCTATATTTCAGGCGTCTGAACAGTTTTGTCTTTGTCCTTCCATAGAAATTTTTTTATCATTTGTTTATTATGATTTGTGCTGAACCATTAGATGAAGATCTAAAGGTTATAGTCGCCGCATGAAAAGATGTTATATTTCAGACATCTGAAATATAACAAATCTCATACTTTTTTACTTGAGAGATTTCGCAATTGCTGGGATCTTGAAGGATATTATATTGCGAATAGTATGACACAAAGTTTGTACCATATTAATAATGATGTAGACAAATGCTATAGAAAACGGTATATGACGACGAGGTTGAAACAACCATAGCAAGATACTAGGATTTTAACGAAGCAGATCGGAGATTCGATCTACAACTAAACTGATATCCTACTTAGACTCCGAAAAGTATATAAATAATTGTTACTCTCTCACAACTCTATTTAATTCCGAAAGAGTATAGAAGATTGTTGGTCTCTCACAACCGTACTTGATTTCAAAAAAAGTGTACTACTCGGTAAGTGATTGTTGCATCATCCTACGGCTCCGCCACTGTTCGTGTGGCATCCTACGGCAACGCTGTAGTAGCTCGTGTGCTCTCCAATTGGAACACCAGCTTGGACAGATACATGCCCTTGTCGAGGTACCTTTTGAGGTGGCACGGACAAGAAATGGATAGATACACATCCAGCAGCCGTGATCTCTATCGAAAACTGTGGTGGCTGAGAGAACGTACGGGGAATGGGCAAAGCTGACGCACTGACACGATCTGCGCGACCGACGCGACCATGCATGATATCTCTCGATCCGCACGTTACTTGTGTGGACCGTCGAGATCGGCTAGCGGGGTGATCGTCGTCGCATGGCGCGCGCGCATATTCTCATCTGCCATCATCTCATGATGCGGGCCCGCCGCAAATCAGCACATGCATGCATGCATATGTGCACCCATCCATCGGCACGTCGTTCCGGCGATCCGATCCTCCCGGTCGATCGCCGACCGCCTACTGTCTTTCGATCGAGAGAAAGGACTGGATTATTGTTCCACTGGATAGGCACGGGCACCACGCTAACTGCATGCTAGCTAGAGGAGACACGACGTCGATGTGAGGAGTCGATCTCGGATCGTAAACGGGTGGCCCTGGCTGGATCGGATACACCCTAGCTAGCTCCTCCGTCAGAGTCCGTCTTTCTAACTTTCGACGATCGCCATCTCATTCTCATCAGCAAAGGGATACGTGCCGGCAGAGCCGCCGAACGTAGGAGTACGTACTCATCATGCGCGCAACGTACAGCTTTGGTAGGCTTTTAAACGGCTTTATTTGCAACCCGGGCGGGTAGCACGTACGTCCCACACGCATGCATGTGACGAGATCCTGCCGATACGGCGGGTCCAAATCTTGGTCGAAAGCTCTTTTTGGGGGGATTTGGTTCGTTTCGATCGACGTGCGGTGGTGCAGGGGGTCATCACGTCATGGCCGGACATGAGATATGCAGGGTCGGTCGGGTCAGTACGAGTGCTATACGCAGCGCAGCAGCAGCACGCTGCGCCATGCGTGCCGGTTGATGAAAGCAGCAGCAGAGCACGCGTGCCGTGGCCCGTGGCCGCGCGCTTGCATGCCCTATCGGCAGCGTCGTGGAGCCTGGCGGCCGGCCTGCTGGGCACGCTGGCACGGATGGATAATATCGGATCCCGCTGCCTGCTCTGCTCCCCGATCAACCGGTCGCGCGCGATGCGCCGGGGGACTCCACCTCCACATGCTGCACTGCTTCTGCAGTTCTGCCTGAGCCGGGCCCCGGCGGCGGCACCGCCGCACCAGCACCAACAGTTTAACTTAACCGCCTTTTTATCCACAAAAAATGTGCCAGAGCCGAAGCTATCGGCCCAGCCATGGGCCTCAAACACCGACACGCCGTATATATACTAGTACTTATGTAAAAGAGATATGGTCTACATGACCAGACCGTGACAATAAATTAAACAAAATCAGTTTTAAAAAAAAATCGTTTCTACGCTGCAGGTCCACCACAGGCCAATCCAGTAATCCTGCTCCGGCCCATCAGGCATCAGCCAGCCATCGATATCATCACGTTTACGGTTTAGTACCTGACCGACACCCGGCCCGGGAAGTTTCCGCGCCAGCACGCGTCCAGGCCGCGGATTTTTCATTCATTTGCCCGTCGCCGCCGCGGGGGTACCACCACCGGCTGTCGCTTGCCCGGCGGCTGGAGAGGAGCGGCGGGCCCCGCCGAAGGGGGTTCGCTCTCGTGCACTCGCCCACTCGGACGCCCGCCCGGACGCGCGACACGAGTCCCCCGGCGCATCGCGTGGCCCTAATTTTTTTGCAATTTGGCCCTTTTTTTTTTGAAGAAAATTCACGTTTATTCCCTGGGAGGCATATTCCCGTCTTTAGACCTTAAGGTTGGCGCCATAGGTCACGGCGCCGAGGTTACACGGCTCGGCGCCATGACCCATGGCGCCGAGGTCTCTGCATCCGTGCCGCGCTGGCGCTTACGTGGCGGGACCTCGGCGCCACAGATCTTGGCGCCGAGCTCGGCGCCACGAGTCACGGCGCCGAGCTCGGCGCCATAGATCTTGGCGCCGAGATCCCTGCAAATAGCCCGCCCGAGCTACCCGAGGGCAAGGCTGCCCTCTCATTTGTTCTGAAACGTTTCGGTTTCTTCCTCTCCCCAACCCGCCCAATCTCTCGAATCGGTCATTTTCACCATTAAAACTCGAATTGGATCCATTCATCTTCGGGATTTAGGTATTCTCTTTCCCCTCTCCATTTTTTTCATGCTGATTTCATACATATTTGTTGTACGAACCAACCCTAAAAATAGTACTGCTTAGTATTTGTAATGATTTTTATACTTTGTATGATATTATTGTAGGATGCCAAGACGTGGTAAAGCTAAGCAGGGGAGGTATTACATTATCATCTTTTTACCGTATGTTCGTATTTATAAGTACGAAATCAAAACCCTAATTAGGTTTAATTGCAGTTATCGACGGGTTACCGGGAATGCCTTTGATCTATTGCCTCTGCCTAGTGGTGTTCCTGTGCCTATGTGCTTTTGCGGTGATCCTTGCAAGGTAGCTGAGTCCGATGAAGATAACACGTACAGGCAGAGGTATTGGATGTGCTCCAATTTTGCATTTGAGCCTCCACTTCGTGCGTGCCGCATTAACTTGTTGGTGAGGAATTTATATTGCACATAGCGATTATTTTGTATTGTTTTAGATTTTTCTTGATCTAACTAATTTAAAACAATTGCAATTATTTCAGACTCCTCCACCGCTATGTGATTTCGAGCATTGGATTGACACTGAAATCAAGCCTGAAGACAAGGAGTACCTGCAGAATCTACTGCGTTGGGAGGCGGAGGACAAGGAGAGGAGAGAGAAGAAACGCAGAGAGGAGGCTGCAGAAAAGCAGCACAAGGAGGAGGAGAAAATGAGGCGTGTTGCTGCGTATAGGGAGGAGAGGGAGAGGAAGCTTGAACGTGCGCGCCGAGCGAAAGAAGCGATGGAGGAAAATCCCGATGCTCAGAGGAAGGGAAAGTGGCCTCGTTGCACTCAGTAGTTCTGCAACATGATTTGCTAGTTCTATGTTTGATTTCAAAATAATGTTGTTTAGTATTGGACTTCATATTGTCGATACTCTGTTCTTTAGTTTGTACGCATGCACTGTTGTTCTCGTTGTGTTGGTTGATGTGACCTAGTCTTGTTGGTTTGATTAAAGCTAGTCATAAGTTATTTGTCAGTTTGATCTTGTTTACTTAGTGCAAATGAAACATACCACCATAGTTTGATTAGATAAATCAACATGCACAACACATGATATGGCATGATAGAACATGTACCAAACTTGGTCACAGAGGTCCTAGACTAAACCTAACATGCCTTAGGTAATTTAAACAAACAACAAGCACAAGCAAAGACATGCGAGAACATGTACCAAACAAGGGTACATAGTTCTTTCGACTAACCCTAACATCGATGCGGTGGTGGTGATAAGGTGCCACCTAGTAGTGTGGCCACATAGCAAATTGTGTTGCTCCTTCTCCAAAGTATCCTCCCATTGTTGTTGTTGTTGGTGGTGGTGGCAGTGGCGACGATGGCGGCGTCTGAGGCCCCTTGTTCCTGTGATTAGGACAGGTGCAGTATGGATCATTGCATACTGCTCCTTGTGCACCCGCACTATTGTTATTGTCATCCTCGTCATCGTGCTTGTAACCGCTACTGACCTCCCTTTCTAGATCGAAGATACGGTCTTGCAAGTAGTAGATGTAGTCCGAATAGGGATAAATAGGTCGAGGATCGACCCACCTAACAAACCCGCAGTTCTCTTTCGTCTCGGAAGTCTGCAATTATTTTATAATATTAGTTACAGTATAGATCATGACAGTATTGGACAAAGAAATAGTTACATCATTTACCCATGCATATGGACATTTGAAGAAACGACGACCTCCATCTATACCTTCGGTGAACATTTGCACTAAACAATCCTCACCATGCATGCATTTTGGCCACGCCTCCTTGCGGTCATCGTATAGTCTCAGTGGTGCTTCTTTAGTGAAGTCACTCTTGCTCTCAACTGGAAATCTATCATATGGTGGCTCATCAAAGAAATCAGGACCCAGACTTTCCTCCCACACTATGGGTGCTCCCTTCGCCACGCTCTTTCCTTTCCCACTACCAAACCCCCTTCCTCTTGACGACCCACCAGACATTTGAAATACAACACAAAACAAGCTCTGAGTTCTGTGGTGAGTAGCAAGCCTTGCAACACTCCTTTTATAGGAGGCTCGAAGTGTAGTAGCCGTTGAATAGCAAAATTATTGCTCCTGCAAAGACTAGTACGTATCACTGTAAAGCTATGGACAGAAAAGCCTAGCAGGTAACACTGTAAAGCCTAGTGACTGAAAAGTCTAGATTCGAGTACTGAAAAGGCTAGATGCTATAGGTGTACTGCAAAATTTAGTAAAAATAGAAAATTTCAGCAGAGTTTCCTTTGTTTTTTATCAAATAATTCCACAATAAACAAATCAATATATATCTCCAATACAACATGTACATACACACAAATATATATCATAATTATCTCAACCACTCATGTCTGGCATACGAAAGAGGCCATAATATACATATAATCCATAATAGTCAATAACAAAAGTCCATAGTGTTCATAATAGTGAGTACAGTCCGTAAGAAAAGTCCATAGTCCATAATACATACAAGTTCATCATAGGTCACAACTCACAAGTGCTCGATAACATAACAAATCCAACAGAGGTAACCCTCACTGCCTCCTAGCCTTACTCTTGCCCTTACCAAGGGCGTCGGTGCCTGGAGTGTAAGGGTCAGGCCTCCGACGCTGTCTACGCGGTGGAGGCTGTGAAGGCTGTGTCTCGGGAGCGCCCTCCAACTGAGACTGTCCCATCTCCTCGGCCTCGGTCTCCTCCTCGTCCTCGTCACGACCTCTGGTAGCGCGAGACGAGCTCTGGCCTCCAGAAGCTGTACCTCCGTGTGAGGAGCCGAGGCCTGCAGTGCCCTCGGAAAGACGTCTGTGTGGTACACGTACGTCCAACCTCGTCTGTGCCCTGCAACCACAACGAGTAGCGGCACGCCGACACCGATCCGCAAGCCTCTGTAGTACACAATTGTTTTGTTAGATGACTAGGTGGTATCTAGTTATAATTTTGTATTATGAGTGTGGTGTGTTGAATGACTTACTCGTAGGAAGCTGTCCAGCGTGGTCTCATCGACTCTCCTCGGGAAATGCTCCAGGTCCATCACCGTCGTCCTCAACGAGTGCCCCTGCAAACATAGTGGACAAGTGGTTATACACTAAATGTAAAACAGTTAACATAGCTGACAAGTGGTTACTCAGACGTTAATTTACCACTCTATCCAAGATAGGTGCTGCCTCAACCACCGTGCCTGACCGCGTGGAGAGGTCGTAGCAAGTGTCCTCGTCCTCTGAGGACTCCAGGTCGGCGTAGTCAGCCTGCGTCCACTGGCCCTTCAGCTTCAGCCGTGTCGCACCGGCCAACCAAGCTAGGTACCCTCTGAAGTTGTAGCTCGTGTGTGGCTCGGCGTTCTCATAGAGGTTGTCGTGGAGGTTGCCAAAAGTCTCGACGTGGTCTCGGTGTAGCGTCTCGAAGTCGGTGATCTTCTTCTGCTTCTGGCGGTCAATCCTGAAATGGACATAGCGTAACGATTAAGTGGCATTGTAGGAATATGACAAAAGATGCAATATGACAAAAGATTCAAACGATTAAGTGGCGGTTAATTCTTACTTGTGCAACTCGACAGAGGTCGAGAACGGCGGCACAGGCCACTCCTGCCTCAAGCCGAACTGACGTGCAACCCGCTGTGGAAGGTGGTACTCAACGACGTAGAAGCAAATCAGTGGGCACACCATCAGGTAGAGGTCGGTGTCGTGGTTGCACATGTTGCTGACCTGCCACTCCAACGCTGTCTCGTCGTAAGGCTGCCAAGTGACCTGCACATTTATTCAGTTACCTACTGTGTGACACATTTAATGAAATAACTAAAATAAAAGTACAAACAAGGTTACTAACCATCAACGGTGTAAGCGTGTCTAGCTCGTTGGAGTACTCCACGTAGGCGCGTGCCGCCCTGGCAAAGGGAACCCTCACCTGGTCCCAAAGGTAGGCGAAGGTGGGTCGGTGTCGAGGGTTGGCCACCGCGAACCAAGGACGAGAAGGAAGAACCTCTGGGCGGCCAACCGGTAGACGAGTCCACATCCACAGCTGCAGAAGGTAGACGCAGCCGCCGATCGACGAGTGAGCTGAACTGCGTCGACAGGCCTCACAGAGGTGGCGATACAAGAACGCCAAGACTCCGGAAGCCCAACTGTACGTCCCGGCGGTGTCCCAGTCGGTGAGGCACGGGAGGTACATCCACGACGCGTGGTCTCCAGTCGCGTCGGGAAAGAGAACACAGCCGAAGAGGTGGAGAACCCAGGCCCGACAGTAGAAGGCAACTGTCTGCGCGTCTGCTACCTCCGGACAGTCGCCAAACTGCTGCCTGAGCCAGCTGAGGGGTACCCCTGAGGTGCGGGAACCAGGTGCCTCCGGAGGTAGCTCCCTGCCAAGGAAGGCCTGCACTCTCGCCCTCCAACCCTCAGGACTGCACCGGCCGGTGACTGGCCGCCCACTAACTCGTAGCCCGAGCAGCTTCTGGCTGTCCTCAAGCGTCACAGTCAGCTCACCACAAGGCAGGTGAAAACTGTGCGTCTCTGGCCGCCACCTGCACAAATAAAAACATAAGTGACTTCCTAACACTACTACACAAATTAGTTTGTTCAGTTGAACACTCGATTGTAATATTACCTGTCAAGGAGAGCAGTCATCGCCGCGGGGTTGATCGGTACCAACCCACGACGAACCTGGAACGATACGACGTCCAGGCCAGCCCTCTCCAAGAGAGGAGTGTACCTGTCGTCGTACCGCATATCCTGGAACCTATCGTGGGTCCGAGGACGAAGGGGGGCAGCTCCTGTTAACAACATAAAGAATGTTAGTTCAACAAATAACAACAATTACAAGTGAAAGAACCTTAAGCGTAACTCATTACCTCCCCCTCCGCGATCCGACGACCCCGGTGGGTCGCGTCGTAGTACGGCTCCAGGAGGTGGTACTGCTCCATCCTGCAAAAAATAAATGAAAGTAAGTTACAATAATACATAATAGTAAGCAATTGTACCCATGATAGTCAGATGCAATAAAATAATTTCAATTATAGAAGTAAACATTTGGACAAATAGATTAGTACTTATTAATTTCAATAAAATAATAATTTGTACCTGACTAATCGGCCACCTATACCCACGAGAATTGTGGCCAAGCCTCCCGCATCGGCCACATTGGTTCTGCTCGGGGTCGGTAACAAAGGGGGTTGCTCTTCCACGCCTTGTTCTACCGGAGACCTGATCCATAACCATCTTGTATCTTGTCCTCTTTCTGGTACCACGTTTGTTCCAACGACTACCAGGGTCCGCAATGTACTTGGGCCCTGAGTAAGGTGGCCACTGGGTCTCGTCCAAGCAAGGCTCAAAACGGGGGGACCATGTGAGAACAAGACTGTCAACGCTAAACTCTGGGGGGATCCTGCTCTCATAGGAGAAGTTGCGATGATTAGCGGCTGCAACATAATGAGAACATGGAAAATGGTACTGCCTTGTCCGCCCACACGTGCATGAGAAATCGATGAGTACAACAAGATAAGCCCTTGACGGCCTAATCTCTCCATCGGAGGTAGTACCACCCCTTTCCGTCACCTGGTACTTGCCCGTGCTAAGATCAAAGCATTCAACCTCATGTGTGCGAGCTCTTTCTTTTGCCCTATCAAGATGCCTTTGGGGTCTATGTGGCAAAGGCTTGTTGTTACTTTGGAGGGCCATTGCTTTTGAGTGTCTCTCGTTGAACCATGCAACAAGCCTGTAGAAGGTGAACTCAACAATAGCATTCACAGGCATGGCACGTATACCCTTAAGTACACTATTAAATGATTCTGCCATGTTGCTTGTCTGAAACTCGTACCTCCAGCCACCATCATCATATGCTCTAGTCCATTTTTCAGGTTCTCTCAACAACCCTCTCAACCATTGCCGACCTTCTGCATTTGTAGCAGCTTTGAGCTGCTCCAACTTCTCTTCAAACAAGGACACCTCAAGCTTGCGACAAGCCTCCTCAAATAGTGGAAAGTTATCCTTTGTACCATCCTTGCGCATCAAATTCTCAGCGAGGTGCCGAGTGCACCAACGGTGGTGCAAAGGTGCATAGCCCGGAATCTGTTCCTGTACGGCGCTGAGTATACCCTGGTGCCTATCAGATATGACACCAACCTCTCTACCAGGGCCTACAACATGTATGCGAACAAGGCGCATGAACCAACCCCAACTATCTTTGTTCTCCTTGTCCACCAACGCAAATGCCAAAGGAACCAATGCGTTGTCTGCATCAACTGAGATGGCTATCAACAGTGTGCCCATATATTTGCCTAGCAGAAAAGTACCATCAATGGAGAACACGGGACAACAATGCCTGAAGGCCTCTACACACTGGGGGAAGCACCAAAATGCACGGAAAAATATCTGTCTCCCATCCTTCCATTCATTTGGTTTGGGCAAATACTCGTAATGCATCCCTGGATTTGCTGCTTTCATTGCATTAAAGAGAACGGGCAACCGCTCATAGCCCTCCTCCCAATCCCCATATATCATCTTCCATGCACGTTGTTTTGCCCTCCATGCTTTGCCATACTTGATCTTGTATCCAAATATCTTCTCTGTCATTGTAATAATTGTCCTCACCTTCAAATTGGGTTCTCCCTTAAGTATTGAGAACAATGATTTGGCAATAAGGGTAGATGTCAATTGTCGGTGCCTCTGATCTAAGCTTGTTGATGCACAAGTGTGTGGACCAACAATTTTTGTGATCTTGAACTTCCCTGTGTCCTTTTGCTTCTTAGCACAGACTCTCCAGTTACATTCATCCTTCTCACACACCACTGTGTACCGTCGCTCTACATAGGAATGCCTCACCTTGAAAGGTCGGTTACGTTTCACAGCATACTCCTGTAACCACCTTCTCAATGTAAGCAAGTCCTTAAACAACAGGCCCTTCTAGATTTCAATGCTATCGCCTGCCTCGGGAGCATCTAGCAACTCATGATCCCTGCCTTCTGCATATGCACTATGACAATGACTAAGATCGCTGTATTCATGAATTGTTGGATCACGATCAGGGCAAAAGCGTCTGATCAACTCAACGTCTTGCTCAGAAAGTGCTCCAAGAGGGCGGTCATCATCCGAATCAACAGCTCTTGCCATCCCATAAGGCTCCTCTTCATCATCAATCTGAACATCCACACTATTAGAGGCCCTACAATACTGCTCCTCATTGACTGCAGGGGCCACAGGTGTCGGAGCAACAATATCAGGAATATCTCCTGCATGGCAAGGAAACAACATCTAGAGCATTTAGAAAAAGGAATGAAAACATGGCAAAAGCCAGAATAACATGAAGACAACAACGAAACCATGAACCAACACTTACTTGGATGGTTCTGGGTCAAAGGGATCTCCTGAGGGGCCGCACCACCCGGCTCATTCGGCCCGGATTGCGCATCAGGCACCACAACATCTTCCACCTCCACCTCAACATTAGGCAACGGGTCACCAAAAGGGGCCGAGTCATCATGAGGGGGTGAATAATCAGGAGGGGCGGGATCATTGGACAACTTCCGCACCACCAAATCCAAGCATTGGAACTCGTTCTTCATCACAGTTTTCACATACTTATCCCACTCACCCTCACATGCAATTGGGACAAGCCGCCTAAAAATACGGTCCGATTTACCGTAGTGAACTAATCCCTCAACTGAGATAGCATCATCTGAATTCCAATGAAGGTCATATTGAGCCCTACCAAACAACTCGCTAAACGATGGACGCTCATCGAATAGCAGAGGCACCCTTTTCATTCCAACGAAACTGACATTCCCAAAAACATCTTCCTCCACACTCCCTCCATGAAACAATGTCACTATATTGTCCATCTAGGTGCAATGCAAAACGAGAATATAGTCACTTGGAAAAACAAACATCTAAATTATTACTAAAATCACTAACTAACTAAGTAGCTATCTATCCATATAACTAACTAACTAGTTTGAAACTATCTAGGTTACTAACTACATAACTTAGCTACTAAATTACTAACTATCTAGGTTACTAAAATCACTAACTAAATTTTCTAACTAAAAAACTAAATTCGGTATGTAACTAAATTTAATAACTAACTAAATTTTCTAACTAAGAAAATAAATTAAATTACTCACTACATTCAATAAGTAACATAATTAATAGCAAACTAAATTTTCTATCTAACTAAATGAACTAACTAAATTTGCTAACTAAAATACTAACTAATTACTCCCTAGATTTAATAGCAAACTAAATTTTCTAACTAACTAAATTAACCAAATGAACTAACTAAATTTCCTAACTAAATTACTAACTAAATTTGCTAACTAACTAACTAAATAAACTAATTAACTCAATTTAATTAATAACTAAATTTTCTAACTAACTAATTTTAAGTAATGAACAAATTTGAAAAAAAAACTCACTTGCCCGAGGCGCCGGCGGGGGCAGGCGGGTGCAGGGGACGGAGGCGGGGGTAGGCGGGGGCAGGGGACGGAGGCGGACGCGGGGCAGACGCCACCGGAGGCCGAGGGCGGCGGCGGCCGAGGCGCCGCTAGGGGCTGAGGCGGCGGCCAAGGCACCGCCGCAGGAAGAGGCAGCGGCGGGGAATGAGGCGCCGCCGGGGGCCCAGGCGCTGCCGGACGCCTGCACGCGGACGTCCTTGGTGGCGGGCGCGAAGGCCGACGGCGGCCGGACTGGCGCGTGGAGGCGGACGGGCGGGCGCCGGCGGCGAGCGGGCGCGAGACAGTGAGGGCGAGAGACGAGCGCGAGAGTGAGGGAGAGGAAGGCGCGGCCGCGGTATAGCGGGAGCTCGGCGCCATGGGTCATGGCGCCGAGGTCCCTTCCACGTCTGGCGGGGCGACGAGGCAAGTGAAGCCTCGCTTTCGGTCTCCAGGGGCGCTGACCGCCGGTCAGCAACCCGCCACGTAGTCGCACAAATTGCCCTGGTAGACCGACCGGGGCGGGCGAAGGCGAACGCGCGTGGACTCTTTGACCCGGAACAGAGGGAGCGTGGACTCGGCGACGACTCGGTCGTGCTCGTGCCAGCTGACAGCGAGTTAGTAGTAGTAGTAGTAAACTCGCTCAGGTAGATAAAGCACATTCTTTGCGTGGATGACGACGAATATTTTAACTACTTTGGTCATTGCCCATTGCGAAATTCGGTGTGCGCTTTCCAACTTTCCCTGCTGGAGCCGGCGGGCAGTTCGGTCGTGTCAAATTGGGCCTTTTTGACCATTTTTGTTGGGGGTGATGTACACACAGCTGCTATGCTGTCAAGCTGGTAATAAAGTTTGTTTAGGCTTGGCTGCTTGTTTGCTTCTACCGAGCGGTCGAGCTCACCTGGGAATATTTGAAATTATTACGTATATAGTACTGATCATGTGTGAACATACATGACCGAATTTGCATGCTTTGCTGATGATCAATTGCCTTTAATTTGGGCCAGCAGTGCCGTGATAATTACATAAATCAAGCTTTCATGGAGAAAACATCAGAGACAAAATTGAAAGGCTCCCTTTTCGAATTTGAAATATCTTTTTTTTTTCTGGATATTCAGTTTTTGGGTCTTTGCAAGAATGGTCAAGCTACAGTTATTTTAGATCGATCTTCTTCGGTGCTCGTTAGAAGCGTCTTGTGTTTAAACTCTTCTTCTTATTATAACGATACACAAACCTTTTGTGTATGCGTATTCAAGAAAAAAATTTATATGAATAAACTAATTTATGTATAACTTTAATAAAATTCCTAAGATCTAGAGAACTTGTTAATATATGTAAGGGGCATATCAATATTTTGAGTGTCAAATCCTCAGCCACACAAGAGCTACTAGGTGCGTGGGTGTTTAAGTATAAAGTGACAAAAAGAACAGTGGGAGAGGACCCACAGAAGGCCCTATAGTTTCTATTGTTATTTTATAACCTAACTAAATTCTGAAAAAAAAAAGAATTGTACAGCCCCTCCTCCCCTCCAAAAAGGTAAAAAATCATATTTCTGGCTGAGCCACTGTAAAAGAATTTGCCTAAAAATTACTGCAACATGGTTGAAAAGCAATGTGTAGCTAAAGCGATAAATTAGTCTTTGTCGGGCCCCATGACTGTATTTTTCAACCCAAAAGAATGATTTGTCAAGAGACGAGATTTCAAATCTAGTAATTGGAAAAGAATGTCGTATCTCTACATATGAAAAGGAGGCCAAATTTGGCCATCAGCCATGGAAAAAAATTTAAAGGTACTACTAACAAAGGATGAGAACTAGCTTCTAGATCACATATCAGATTTATACACTTAGGCCTTGTTTAGAGTTCCACCTCTTTTCACCCTCTCTCTATCACATCAATATTTGGACGTATGCATTGAATGTAGGTAAAAAAATAACTAATTATACTTTTAGTATATACTTGTCAATACGAATCTTTTGAGTTTAATTGATTCATATTTGGACAAAATTTGTCAAATAACAACGAAAGTGCTACAGGAAAAAAATTTGCAAAATTTGGCATCTAAACACACCCTTAGACATGGATGTGGCACCCAAAAAAAAAGCTTTGTGTGCAATTATTAGTACAGCTAAGCCTACGTCGTCATTGAAAGAACAATATAGTTTTACCAAGAGATCAGATCGATTTCCAAATCTTAGTAATCAAACGCCAATTATGATGTAAATCTCAAAAGGCAGTCAAATTTGGGGTGGGGTGGGGTGGGGGTACTCCCTTCATATCACAAATATAAGTCGTTGAGGACAGCGACACGGTCTCCAAAGCACAACTTTGACCACTTATTTGTTTAAAAATATTTGTTATAAAGTGGTATATGTATATTTTAATGAAAATATTTTTCAAGACATGGTTAAGTCTTTGCTATAGCTATATGACTCACTTGTCTCTCTCACAAATTGCATTGGTTCTTGTGTTCAAGCGGGTTGTAAGCTTACAGGTCACTTCTCTTCTCTCTCATTTTTTTTCTTCTCCACCTCAACATTCAATCTTCTTGCAGCCCACTATTATACTTGCTCTAAGCATGCATGTCGTCATTAGCAGATCATTAATTTGGCCCAGATGGATCCAAATAGCGCAATAATAAGGCCATTGAGGGAGATCGGACGAACAGCTAGTACGTTAATTAGTTCATCATCATGTGAAAGCTGAATTAATAAATCACAACGACCTATATACTATAAAGTTTGAGGAAGACATGCGAGCATGAATCGGTTGTGCGTGCAAGTGGAGCGTTAGAAAACAAAAGTCTTCTGGAATTGTTTTTATCACGTGTGTTGTTGCATTAATAGTGGGCGGCCCGACCCACACGTACTGCTGCTGCATCTGCGGGCAGGGCATCCAGTGGGGTTCGGTTGCTCCGCTACTGGATCCAGCGCTGGCATCACATGAGTTGGGGCATGGACGGCCCCGCCCGGATTTGCATGATGAGGGACGAGCCAGTTCCAGGTATGTGTGATCCTCTCCTGGATTTGTTTCATATATAAATTTTGAGCCAGTACATTCCCCAGGCATTTGTATATTGTAAAGGAGTGCATATTGTATTGCGCATGTCTTTCAGGTATTCTCAAGACAAGTGGCCGGAGGTGTCGTTTTGTTGACTCTGAAAAGTCAAAAGCACCACACACACAGTTGTTTTATACTCACTCCATCCCAAATTATAAGACATTTCAAGAATCTTGGAGAGTCAAAGTTTTTCAACTTTGACCAAATTTATATAATAAGATAATAATATTTATGATATCAACTAAGTGCAATTAGATTCTCCATTAGTTATATTTCCATAATATGTATATTTGATGGTATAAATCTTTATATTTTTCTCTATAATTTTGGTCAAAGTTGAAAAACTTTGACTCTCCAAGATTCTTGGAACGTCTTATAATTTGGAATGGAGGGAGTATTAGCTAAAAATATCAAAGAAACCCAAATTTCTATTCTATGGTCCGTGCATGTACGACGCGATCAAAGTGGGAAGAGACCTCCTACCAGATGAAGTGACTTATTAGAATGGCTCCAACAGTTTAGGTACTTTATTGGAAAGTATAGGTATTGTGTTGGAAATCTATTTCGGGTTTGTGTCCCAAATAGGTCTCCTGTTGGAGACAGCCTTACGGCTACGAAAAAAAAACCTTGAACCCCACGAACGGTTTTTATTACCCTCAGTCTGAAATTGGATCCCACGAAAAGTAGGACTCGGAACCTAAAAGATATCGTCCGAGTTCGCTAACTGGTTATATTAGAGTCCTTTGTCTACGTGAAAGGACTTGTGGTCCGGTGGTTGTCGGTGGTACAAAAAAGGGTACCCCCAATCAACGCAAACACCCGAACGCTCCGTCTCCGTCTCGCCCGAGCCCTCCCAGCGAGGCCTCGGGTGAACGCTCCGTCTCCGTCTCGCCCGAGCCCTCCCAGCAAGGCCTCGGGCGAACGCTCCGTCTCCGTCTCGCCCGAGCCCTCCCAGCCAGGCCTCGGGCGAACGCTCCGCCTCCGTCTCGCCCGAGCCCTCCCAACCAGGCCTCGGGCGAACGCTCCGCCTCCGTCTCGCCCGAGCCCTCCCAGCAAGGCCTCGGGCGAACGCTCCGTCTCCGTCTCGCCCGAGCCCTCCCAGCCAGGCCTCGGGCGAGCACGATCGCTCTACGTCTCGCTCGAGCCCTCCAGACCTCGGGCAAGCGCGCCCCCACACCTCGAGCCTTAACACACGGACCACGAGCTGCACAGACAGCCGTACCAGCCCATACCACGCATTTAATGCCTTCGCCTACTCCGGTCATGTCCACTAGTGCACGACGTGTACCACAGTAACTCGGTGTAAAGGTCAAGTCTCGTTTTCACCACAAGCATGGGCAAAAGGGCACCAGTGCAGCACTGTTCGGCCATGCCAGACACTGTAACCTCTCGAGGCCGGCTACGCGCCCCTCGAGCCAGGCACTGTAACCCCTCGAGGCCGGCTACGCGCCCCTCGAGCCCTGCACTGTAACACCTCGAGGCCGGCTCCGCGCCCCTCGAGCCCCCGTGGCACCACCTCGAAGCCGGCTCCGCGCCCTTCAAGCCCTAACTACTTTCGTGCTCTTGGAGGACAGGTACCCCAAGACCCGGAGGGACCCCGCCGCGTACTGTACATTCCGGGATGGGTGCTGTACGGCTCCCGCCTTGTCGCGCCACCACGTCCGCACCCAGGATGGAAGCCACGACCTAAGGACGCCTCAACAGAGACAATCACATCGGCTCCAGTGGCCCCGACAAGACAGGGTTCCTACCCTTCTCCGTATGGGGCACCATACGCCCCGACACTTGTAACACTTTTATGTAACCCTGGCTTCCCCTTGCTCTATAAAAGGGGACGCTAGGGCCCTCATTCGGGACGAGGAACACAACACACGAGTCCACGCACAGACACGAGTCCGGACTCCGGTCCACGCTCACTGAGCTTGTATTCTCCCCTGTACAAGCACTTAGGTGCAAGTAATACAAGAACATCTCCCCCCGCTGGACGTAGGGCCTTCTTTGCCCGAACCAGGATAAATCCTTGTGCCCCCTTGCATCACCATCCAGGAAGAGAAGCACGCGATCATATTACTTGTTGGTGTGACACCCCCGGGTACGAAACACCGACAGTTGGCGCGCCAGGTAGGGGACTTCGCGTGTCCGAGCCGATTTCTCGTTGATTCCTGGATGGCTTCATCCCCTCTTCCGTTCTCGGCTGGTGCCATCGTCTGGTTCGGGAGCCTCGAGTTCCTGGCCACAGGCAACGGCAACGAGCTGACTCTGCTCTCCACGGAGGGCCCGAGCGGAGTGCGCGTCACGCCACCCCGCGCGGGGGGCGTGACGCGTCGCCCGCACCACCACACGTCGCCACGTCGCGAGCGGCGCCGTCGTCACCGTCGTCGCCGGGCGCAGGCGGTGCCCGCGGCAAACACCTACGCCCCCGTAGCCGGTGCAGGGTCCCCAAGGGGAAACCCGCCCGGCGCGCGGCTGGAGACCTCCAGGGCGCACTCACGCCCGCCTAGCAACTTCGCATTCGTCATACGTACGAACCAGGAGCCAGGCCAGAGGCCTCCGAGCCGCGCGCCGTCGACGCCGCTCAGCCTCCTCCCGCACGGGTCGCGCTGCGCTCGACGCCAGCGGTTCCCGGTCGGCCTCGACAACTCTGCGGCTGTACGCGCCCACCGCCTCGACGAGCGCCATCAGGACCGGACGGTGGTGGACCGGGAGCAGCGTTCGGGCGCGCTGCTGCAGGCCATGGCCAGCCTGGAAATCGTCCACCCCGCGTGCGTCGACCGCGACTTCTTGCGACCCTTCGAGCCACCTCGGCGAGCCACCGTCGGAGAGTGGTACGCGAGTTGCGGTCCCAGCGTCGCCCAAGGCGGTGTGCCGTCAACAGCTCCGACTCCGACGAATACGACTACCACGACCCTGACCTCTGGGACCCCACCAGGGAGTGCTTCCAACTCGAGGGAGTTGTATGCGATACCGAGGACGAAGGCGACGACGACAGGCCGGCCCTCGACCTAGAGGGACCTAGCGACGTGGCCGCGGCAGGCGGATCACGCGTTCTGGGAAGGGACGAACCTCAAGCACCGGCTGTACCGCCTAAGCACGACGATGGCCGGGCGGCACAACTCGCACAAGTGCAAGAGGCAATCACCAAAGCCGAGGAGGAACGGCGACACCTGCTGCGGCTCCGGCAAACCCTGATGCAGGAACCACCCCAGCCCCGAGGAGCCGGAGCTCGAGGCCGGGCTCGAGAGGTCCACCGGCGGATCCTCGAGGACGGGGCACCAGCACGCCCTGAAGCATGTTTCCCGCGAGCCGGCCAGAACGTGGTGGCGGCGGCTATGATGCTCCGTGACCTGCCCGCCGTCTCCAACCCCGATGCCAGGCGCATGCTCGGAGAAATGAAAAACCTCCTCGAGACAGCCGCGGTTGCAGCAGGCCGAGAGCTCGGCGTCACGCCGACGCGGAGCAGCCTCGGGGGAAACCGGCGGACACGCCCCACGACGCTCGCGAGGCATCCGTCCACCAGCCGGACGCCTCTCGAGCTAGGCCAGTCCGCGAACGGATCGTCGACAACCGGCCGCCTCGAGACCCCAACGACGCCCGCAACGACATCAACCGACGGCGCAAGGACAAGGGGGCCCAAGAGCGTGGCTATAGCGCCCATCGAGGGGGGCGCTACGACAGCGACGAGGACCGGCAGGTCCTCGAGCCCCCGGGCCCCCGAGTCTTCAGCCGGTCCATCTGCAGCTCGACCCTCCCCGACCGCTTCCGACCGCCGACCAACATCGTGAAGTATGACGGGGAGGTCGAGCCCAAGCTCTGGCTCTCGGACTTCCGCCTTGGCTGCCAACTAGGCGGAGCGAAGAACGACGACCGCGTGATCATACGTCAACTCCCGCTTTACCTCTCGGACACCGCCCGTCGGTGGCTCGAGGGGCTCCCGCCGGATCGGATCCATGACTGGGCCGACCTAGTCAGGGTCTTCGACGGGAACTTTAAAGGGACCTGCGTGCGTCCAGGCAACCCCTGGGACCTACGGCGTTGCAGGCAGGCGGTGGACGAGCCCCTCCGCGACTTCGCTCGACGGTTCTCGAAGCAGCGTCTCGAGCTCCCCCACGTGCCTGACGAGGACGTCATCTCAGCGTTCCTCGCAGGCACAACATGCCAAGAGCTTGTTCATGAGCTAGGACGCTACCGTCCCGGGACGGTCGAGGACCTGATGGATCGCGTCACCAGCTTTGCTTCGGGCGACGAAGCAGTGGGGGCCTTCTTTGGCCATTCCACGGACAAAGGCAAGGCTGTGATCGCACCGGAGGGCTCCAGCAAGGGTAACGACGCCAAGAACGACAACAATGACGGCAACAAAAGGAAGAAAAACAAATGCAAGGGCCAGAAGGCGAAGCGTGGCGCCGATGACGACGACGACAAAGAGGTGCTCGCGGGCGCCCTCGAGCCTAAGAAGCCCCGATGACCTCGAGTACGGCTCACCTCGACTTCGAGCCTACAACGAGCAAACCAGCGACGAAAGGCTCGCCAACGCCAAGGACCAGCTCGAGGAGGCCCGAGACGTGGCGCTCATCAACTCTGCACGCTACCAGCAAACACTTCGATGCTACCACGACAAGCACGTGCGCAAAAGGGACCTGGCGGCGGGGGACCTTGTGCTTCGACGGCTGCAAGATAATCGAGGGCGCCATAAGCTCACCCCTCCGTGGGAAGGCCCATACACCGTGGCCGAAGTGCTCAAGCCAGGCACATACAAGCTCTACGACGACCAAGGCAGGATCCTGGCGAACGCGTGGAACATATCTCAGCTACGTCGCTTCTACCCTTAAGGGCCTCGAGGCCTTGTTCATTTTATTGCTTTGTACAAACACGTTGAATATGAATGGGCCAACTCGTGCTCCATCTTTCATGTTACTTAGCACCTCAAGGTAGCCTCGACCCTGCCTAGCTCAGGGTCGTGCCTCCCTCGGGGGCTGACAAGGGGGTAAATGCCTCCCAGACTCCGGGAAAAACGCGTGTTTTCTTTTCAAAAAATTTGACCCTCGTCTCGACTCGCGCCTCGAATGAACTAGCGACGTCTAAATCTTAAAGTACCTCGAGCCTCCAAAGTCGGGGGACGTCGACGTAGACGGCCGCCTACGCCCCCGGGCTACGGTGCCCTACCTACGCCTCCCCTCGAGGGGCTCGCGACGTATCGAAGGAACACAGACTAAGTTAGCAGAAACTCGAGCTCGCGACAAAGAGAAGCGGTCAAACGCATTTGAAAAGAAAACAACTCTTTTCATAAACAAATCACATATACATTCGGGTCTCGACGTACCCTCATTTGTTTCACAGAATTCTTACAAGGGCCTCGACGCCCAAATTTGGCACACAGGCCTCAGTCCTCGTCGGTGCGGTACTCCTCCCCAAGGTCCACGATGGCAGGCTCGACCTCGACGCCCGAGCTCGAAGGAGGAGGGCTCCCGACACCGCTGCTGGCGTCAGGAGGCAGCACGTCCTCCTCGAAGATCTTCGCAAGCGACGTCCCCGGCCTCTCCATCTTCTCTAAAATTTGTCAACTCGGCGGTTGTTCCACTCCTCATCCTTCCCCTTGATCTCGATGAAGCCATTCGCGACAACATGGACCGGGAAGCGGAAACTAGGAGCGAACAACCGCGAGTGTCTGCTTGACGCCGTGATGGAGAGCTTGCCGGACACGGTCCCGTGCGGCTGCGTCGAAGAAGCACAAGGCGTCGACCAAGGCATCGCCCCGAGCCATTGCACCTTCTGCCGCGGTCACGGGAGGAGCACCCCACATGGGGCCGAGCCGATCGAGAGAAGAGCGAGCCCGCTCTGCCACCATCGTCTCGTCTTGGAGCTGGTCCAAGAGAGCCTGGTTCGTCTCACGGAGCTCCTCAACCGTCTTCTCGACCCCTGCGCAATAAACAAGGAAGAGTGAGACGGCGGCGTAACAAAAAACTTCGAGACCCAAACAAAAACAAGGTGTAAGCCTCACCGTCGCAGTGTTGCCCCAGTGCGGCGAGGTCGCTGGTCAGGCCCTCAGCACGCTGCTCCAGCCTGACGCTTCTCGGCCAGCGTGAGGAGCTTCTCGGACCTAAGGTCCTCGATCAGCCGGCCCGCCTCCACCAGGGCCAGATCCTTGCGGATCACCTCCTGCCGTGCCGCCCCCTCGGCAGCTCGGGCGGTGGCGGCGCCACTCACGGCGTCTTCGGCCTCTTTTCTCGCCGCCTCCGCTGCGGTTCGGGCGGCGGCAGGCCTCGCCACGGGCAGTCAGCAGGCCTCCTGCTTCGCCGCCTCGGCTTCAGCCCGGGCAGAGGTGGCCTCGCTTCGGGCGTCCGCGGCCTCCTTCCTCGACGCTTCGAGAACGGCGGCGGCCTCCTCCCTGGATCAGGGCGACCTCGCCTCGAGCCACCCGAACCTCCGCCTCCGCCTCGTTAAGCCGGCTCGCCATCTGGGCGTTCCGGCTCAGCTCCGCGCGGAGATCTCGAAGCTCCGCCTCGGCCCGCTCGAGGGCGGCTGACACCTGTGCGGATCGGCCCGCCTCCTCGGAGCAGGACCGCTCCGCCTCCGCCATAAGCGCGGCCACCTCCCGGAAGATGGACCGCACCTCGCGCGGTACCACCCGCTGGGCCGGCTGCTCGAAGGGAACCACGGCAAGGGGCGGGCTCAGTGGGACGGGAAACGGCCATATCGGTCGGTCGAGCTCGATGTCGGGCAGATCCGCCTCCGCCTCGAGCTGCCCCGACAGCGACCCGCCGCCCGACGGCACGAGCCCCGACTCCCTCCGTCCCTCCGCCGGCGCTCCCTGTTGCGGATCGGTCGAGGGAAGGCTCGACCCCGGGCCCTCTTCCCTGGCCGGGCCCTCCGGCGCCTTGTCGGCGCTGGCCGGCACGACGGGCGCCTCCACCGTCATCGAGCCCGCGGCGAGGAGCGGCCCCTGCTCCAGCTCGTTCAGGAGGTCCTCCACCGTCGGCTCCTTCTCCGCCGACACCTCTCCCCCCCTTTCCTCCTCCGCAGCCCGGCCCGTGCTGGTTGGAGCCACAAGGGGCGCAGTCTCCTCAGCCCCAGACGCCGGCGGGGCCGTGCTCGCCCCAGGCGCTTCCCCCGGAACAACCGTCATGGTGAGGGGAAGGATGGCGCTCCCAGTTGGCACCATCGCGGGAGGAGGAGGGGGGGAGGCAGCGCTTCGGCGGATACGGTGGTGGCAGGCTCGATGCTATGAGCTGAGGCCCCTGCAAAACGAGATGACGGAGAGGTCAGAACCAGGAAGAGTACCTCGACCCCTATGGTCGATGGCGACGGCCTCACCAAAATTTGCGACGATCATCCGGCCCCCTCGAGCCATGGCAGCTCGGGCCTTCTCCAGCCAAGCGGCCTCTCTAGCGGAGGAAGGTGCCATACCTCGAGGTGCCTGTGCCTCGACGGGGCTCGAGGCCTTGGCCCGCTTGGACGAAGCGAGGTCCACCTCCTGGTAGGAGCGCTTCCCCGTGAGAAGATGGAGATGGCACACGTCATTAAAAGCAAAGAGGTGAAGCCTCACTACCGACGAGACCCAAGGAAACTACTCACCCGAAGCGGCGGCTGGGCTTCTTCCCGGAGTCGCCAGACCCACTCGGGGGCCTCGAGCCCACCCCACGGCTCGAGCCCTGCGCCTGGGCCGTCTCCGCAGGGCTGGGATGGGGGGAGGGCTCCCGACGCCTCCCATGGCTCGACCTCGAGGGAGAGCTCTCCTTCCGCCCCACAGTCGCGGGAAGGGCGACCGCACCACCCTCGTGCTGACGTCGTGGCGCTCGCCCCGACGCGGGCTCCGGGACCTGCTCCGGCGCCCGCGCTGGTGGTCGCGCCCTCCCGCGTCCGCCTCCGCGTCCCGGCGGCGGTGCAGGCGATGGACTCCGGGGACGCTCGCGCCCCTGGTCACGAGATGCTCGGGGGCTCCCTCCCCGACGCTCATGATGGCGCGGGCGAGACGCCTCTTCTTGGCGCCCACTCCTCCGCGGGCTCGACGGCGCCCTTGACGGCTGCACGGGGGTCGGGCCCGAAACCCTTCTCGAACCTGTCGACCGCCTCTCGAGGCCCGACCCCTCTCGAGACCCCCCATCTGGGCTGACGCGGGGGCGGCCTCCGTTGACGCTATGGCGGAGGCGCTCCGGGTCCGGGGCTTCCTTACGACCAGGGGCGCAGTCCGGCGCGGAGCTCGACGGACCTTGGGCCCCCGACGAGGCAGGGATCGGCGCCGCCTTCCGCGGCTGCGTCCCGCGTGCCCTTTTGTCGGTGGGACCTCCAGTGTACCCTCCTGCACAGAGGAGCGGTCAGCCCTGTCATCGACGAGCCCCGCGCGCATCAAGCGCGCATCCATCCCCTCGTCGTCGCCCTCCTCCTCATCACCACTCTCCTCCTCCGAGCTCGAGGAGCTCAGCTCGGGGGACCCGTCCCCAGGCTGACGGTTACGACGAGCCTTCGCCAGTCTCTGCTCCCGAGCTAAGCGACGCAAGTTTTTATCTTTCTCTTTCTTCCTTTTGGCATCCTTGCTCTCCTTGTCCTTCTGAGCAGAGAGGCGCCTCACCTGAGAATCCGCGGCGTCCTCCCTCACCGGGGGCCTCGACGCGCGACAAGTAAATGCCCCCTGAAGAAAGAAGAAGCATGATGAGACAAACCACAAGACGGATGCAAACGGATCGAAGGAGGAAGAAGGGGGAGGAGGCTCGAGATAGCTCGACTCGAGGTAGGCTTACCAGGTCAAGACACCCCTCGTCGGGTGCCATCGCAACCAGGTTGGAGAGTTCAGGGACGAACGGCCCCTGGATCGTGATCGACACCCGGGAGACGCCCTCGTTCCGGGACAGCCTCTCTTCGGCCATCCTCGAGCGATTGAGCGCCTCGAGCTGAGCCTGCGGGCCCATCTTGTGCATAAGAAGGGGGCGGTCCGCCAGCGGAAGAACTCTTCGCTGGTGGAACGCCCAAATGACCGCTTGCACGGTCAGCTTCTTCTCATCCACCAGCGTCTTCATCATCTCCATCAGCGGGACCAGGTGGCGTTGCCTGTCCGCCGCAACGCCCCAGGTCCACTTCTCCGGGCGTCGAGTAAGGACCCTGCCGGTGTACCGCGGAAGGAGGCCACCCTCGTTCCGCAGATAGAACCAATGATCGTCCCACCCGGCCTGGTTGGTGGAAAGCTTGTATCGCAGGTACTCGCGGGGGACATTGGCCGACGAGGTCCCCGCCCTCGCGGTGATGGCAAGGGAGCCCATGCGCACGGGCCGCCTCCGCTGGGCTTCAGGGACTTGATGAAGAGCTCGCTCCGGAAGAGATGGACGAACATCTCCCAGTGCGGCTCCATCTTCAGGTACCCCTCGCACACACCGCGGCAAATATGGCGGCGTGCGAAATGAGTTGGGGAGAAGTGTTGCAGCTCCACCTCGAAATGGTGGGCCAGCCCTCGCAAGAAGCGGCTCGGCGGGACGCCGAGCCCCATACGGTGGTAGCGCGTGAAGCTCACCACGTACCCCTCCGGGGGGCGGATCCCGGTGCTCCGCCGACGGGATAACCACCATGCGGATCCCTCCTCCGGGTTGGGCGCAGAAAGCCCCTGGGCCACCAGCGAGTCCATCTCGCTCTGCGTCACCTTCGACGGGCTCCAGTCCTCGGCCGGCAGCATCTGTGTTTGGGCGGCCATGACGGTGGCGCGGCGCGGATCCGAGCGGCGGACGGGCGGCCGGAAATCCCCAATCGACTAGCTCGAAGGAGAGGGCGCGTAAAGGCTACGGCGGCGGCGAAGGCAAAGGCAAAGTAAAGGGTTCTTTTTCCCTCTTTCGGTATTTATAGGGGGAAATCCAGACGGGCGCGATCTCCCACGACGTAAAAAGGTAACAGAATGCATTCAATGCGCCCACCTAACCGCGTCTCGAGCCGGGTGCAGGATACACGCGTTACCTCTCCATTCGCTCCACTACCCGGGCCCGCCACGACCGTCGCTCCGACTTCGCGCCCGCCGCTCTCCCTGACGATATCCGCCTAAAAAGGCGTGCCCAACGGGCAGAAGGACTCCCAGACGACGGAGGCTTCTTCATAAAGGTAAAAACGGGCCCCAGCCCTAAGTCTCGAAGCAGCGAAGGCTGGCCCTCGAAAAGGGTTCGACAGCCGGCTTCGAGCGCCCGAGTCAGGGACACCAAGGGGCGCCACTCGCGGCATTACTCGAGGGCCGAGCCCTCGAGGCCCCTCACGTGTATCCAAGGCGGGGAGCTCGACGTGCAGTGAGATCCCCTCGGAGGGAGGCATCGAGCCACCGGGTCCTATCGAATGGACCGACACTCCTGCAGACTGAGCACCCATGCTTTAGGAGACCGCCTCCGGGCCACAGTCGACCCCTAACGAACGGGGCACGTGCTCTCACTTGGATTCCCCGTTACCAGCTCACCGGGAACCTCGATACTCGCCCACTCGGGGTAGTACGAGGCATCCCCCCTCGCATCCGATCGAAAGGACTCGCGGGATGACAAGCCAGGGCAATCGGCATGCCGGACAGCTCGAGGTGCCGGCCAGCCGGCTCAGCCTGGCACCCCTCGACGAAAGAGGGTCAAATAACTCGAGCAGTTACGACTGATCTTTTTCCTTTGTGTGAGCATGAGATTTTCAGGCTTCGGACAAACGCCCCTCCGAGCCAGGCCTCGGGCGGAATTTCCCACGACAAGAAGAAAGGCGCGCCTAGCGGGCAGAAGGCTTCCCTGCAACGGAGGTTTCTTTAAAAGGATCCAAAACTCGGGGACTCGACACTCGCAAAAAGCCCACGAGGCAGTTCCAACCACTCCCCCGTGGCCTCGGGGGCTACACCCACGGGTGTCGCTCGCGCGACACCCATGGAATCAGCACGGCTAAACCCCCTCGAAAACCAACACAGTCAAAATCCTCAAAACCCAGGTCAAAGAGCCCCTGCTCGAGTGCAAGCACTCAAACAAGGCTCGGGGGCTACTGTCGGTTGTACAAAAAAGGGTACCCCCCAATCAACGCAAACACCCGAACGCTCCGTCTCCGTCTCGCCCGAGCCCTCCCAGCGAGGCCTCGGGTGAACGCTCCGTCTCCGTCTCGCCCGAGCCCTCCCAGCAAGGCCTCGGGCGAACGCTCCGTCTCCGTCTCGCCCGAGCCCTCCCAGCCAGGCCTCGGGCGAACGCTCCGCTCCGTCTCTCGCCCGAGCCCTCCCAACCAGGCCTCGGGCGAACGCTCCGCCTCCGTCTCGCCCGAGCCCTCCCAGCAAGGCCTCGGGCGAACGCTCCGTCTCCGTCTCGCCCGAGCCCTCCCAGCCAGGCCTCGGGCGAGCACGATCGCTCTACGTCTCGCTCGAGCCCTCCAGACCTCGGGCAAGCGCGCCCCCACACCTCGAGCCTTAACACACGGACCACGAGCTGCACAGACAGCCGTACCAGCCCATACCACGCATTAATGCCTTCGCCTACTCCGGTCATGTCCACTAGTGCACGACGTGTACCACAGTAACTCGGTGTAAAGGTCAAGTCTCGTTTTCACCACAAGCATGGGCAAAAGGGCACCAGTGCAGCACTGTTCGGCCATGCCAGCAGACACTGTAACCCCTCGAGGCCGGCTACGCGCCCCTCGAGCCAGGCACTGTAACCCCTCGAGGCCGGCTACGCGCCCCTCGAGCCCTGCACTGTAACACCTCGAGGCCGGCTCCGCGCCCTCGAGGCCCCGTGGCACCACCTCGAAGCCGGCTCCGCGCCCTTCGAGCCCTAACTACTTTCGTGCTCTTGGAGGACAGGTACCCCAAGACCCGGAGGGACCCCGCCGCGTACTGTACATTCCGGGATGGGTGCTGTACGGCTCCCGCCTTGTCGCGCCACCACGTCCGCACCTAGGATGGAAGCCACGACCTAAAGACGCCTCAACAGAGACAATCACATCGGCTCCAGTGGCCCCGACAAGACAGGGTTCCTACCCTTCTCCGTATAGGGCACCATACGCCCCGACACTTGTAACACTTTTATGTAACCCTGGCTTCCCCTTGCTCTATAAAAGGGGACGCTAGGGCCCTCATTCGGGACGAGGAACACAACACACGAGTCGCACCACACAGACACGAGTCCGGACTCCGGTCCACGCTCACTGAGCTTGTATTCTCCCCTGTACAAGCACTTAGGTGCAAGTAATACAAGAACATCTCCCCCCGCTGGTCGTAGGGCCTTCTTTGCCCGAACCAGGATAAATCCTTGTGCCCCCTTGCATCACCATCCAGGAAGAGAAGCACGCGATCATATTACTTGTTGGTGTGACACCCCCGGGTACGAAACACCGACAGTGGTAGAGCAATCAAACGGGACACTACCAACCAGACTACAATCTTGGTGTCACGCTTTTTTCTGGATTTATTTTTAAGAATTTATAGGGTTAACGCACACGTTCACGTTTGGTGATATTGCGCGTTTTCCGCGCACTTGAGGTGAAATGTGTAGGTTGTATACGTCCAAATTATACCCCGATCAAAAAAATCATTTGGCTACATTTGTATACATTTGTTTCGCTCGAAGGAAAAATAACAAAATAGAATAATAAACTATATTAATACTGTAAATAATAGTTAATTTCTACATCCTGACGTGTCATCCATCTGCGCGCGTGTGTGGTGGTGTACATGCTTACGTTACATGTATGTGTGGAGTAATCGTAAAAAGGGGCACTTTTGTGGCCTTAACCTAGTTATTACCTTTACAGCGCGCTGCCTTGTCTGTGCAATCCAGAAGCAACATCCGGCCAGGTGTGTGTATACTCTCTTCGTATCTCTTTTACATGACGTTTAGGACAGCGACACGGTCTTCAAAGTATAACTTTAAACACTTTTCTTTAAAAATATTTGTTATAAAGTGGTATATGTATATTTTTTTATAAAATTACTTTTTCAAGACAAATTTATTTATATGGTTTTTACATCTCTAAACTCAATAATTTAAAATTTATTCATAATTTATTCTCAATGTTTGACTCAAACTTTGTCCAAAACGTCATTTAAAAGCGATACAGGTGGAGTATACATCTATGATTAATAAAAGAGAAATAAATAAGCAAACGAACGCAGTCGTTAATTAGCTTAGTTCTTTTCCGAACAAGTTGTGTCACCACCTGTGTGGCTACTAGCTGAGCAACAAACCATTCATCTCTGGATTTATTTGTTTACGTACACGGGAATCGTGTCAAAAGTGCTGCGCTAGATTATATTATATAGCCACGCACACATCGATCGAATTATTATACTTTTGCATCGATCGTAGCTGCTGGCCGGGGGCCTGCACGGACTGCACTGCGTGACGCAGCACGAGCATCTAGTATATATGTGTGTTAGGTCTCGCAGGCGCTGGCCAACCAAATCACGTTTCCGGCCGTCTGGTGTGGCACGCAAAATCGCTCCAAAATCTGCCTGAAAACGACCGGAGTGTACCGGCACGAATAATCTAGGATTGGCATGCAGAGATGCAGGGTTAGTCATGTCGTCGAATTGTGCTGTCTGCTAGTTCCTCCTTGCAGCAAACCAAAGTTTTTTCTTTTTTTTTTTTTTTGCCCTGGTATTAGGTGTGCTGTGTGATTCTCAGTGTCTCTTTCTCTGCACGTACTTTTCGGTGCTAGTGGACTAGTGGGCTTGTATGTGTCGATTCAGCAAGGGTGGTATTATTTAACGCGTAGATCGGTCGACATGTTGTCTCATCCCGGCCCCCACACGCTGTCGTACGTACGTGTGTGCACCAAATTAGGGGTACGTACGTCTGTGGTCTGAGAGACTAGGACCGTGTGCAAGTAAGTGTACACACATGCATATGCACTAGAGGTCCCCTCTGGCATATGCAAAGTGTGGTCCAGATTTTTTTTTGTCCCTTTCTCACTATTGGAAACTTGGAATTCATGATGATATTTTTATTTTTCCTGACGGTAATGCACAATTAGGAAATTTCAAGTTTCCAATAGTTTTGTTGTCACCCCGCGACATCATCGGTTGTATGATCAAATCAAATGATCAATCTACGTGGAGGACTGGACGGAGGTGGTAGGCGCTGATATATGGTAGCGCTGATATATATATCTAGTATATATAGTTTACCTAATTTAGATATATTTTCCATGAATTTATTAGCATGGTGTAAGGGAGTAACAATTAACGATACGTCGATCAGGGTCGTCGGAAAGCCGCGCGCCTCCTCCACTAGGAATTCGAAAATGGCCAACATGGGGGGCATGCTGACAAATTCGATCGTAAGGTGCTCGCATGCACGCACACGTACGCGACGCGAGCTGGATGCAACAAATATAATGCTCTCGCGCGCGGCTTGTTTTGTCGATCACATGACATTCGTCTGTAGCCGGGTGCGAATCAACGCACGGCACAGCAGGAGCCCTACGTGGGGTGACATGATGCCTGCCCGAAGCGACAAGTTAAAGACGCTTGTGTCACCAAAGGATTTTATGGTTCGTGTTCATGCGTGACGTCGTTGGCGGAGGGGCTCCGGCAAGATCGAGATCGTCGGTGTTACGGACTTACGGCAGCAACAACTGATCTTTGTGCGAACCGGACAACCCCACACCGATCGATGATGAGTCTTGTCACGCAACCGTTTTATCCACTCGTCCATCCATATCTCTCATGACCTCATGCCCGAAGCATGCATGCATGCGGCCGCATATCATTTACCCATGTACTATGTACACAATGCATGGTTGTTGATGATGCATGGCCTCACACCGGTCGTCACGTACATGCATGCTGTTTGCTCGAACGTACTGGTAGGTATTCACGTACGCGCGTGTAGTAGTAGTAGTAGTAGTATTCTCTCTTATCATAAATAGTTTAATGATGTTGGCTTTTATTATTGTCCATTCATATATTAGTTGATATATGCTGATGAAATTTACTATTGCTGAGGTATAGTTTTAGCTACACTGATTTTCTTTCTTTCCCCAAGAACGTTACAGAAGTGCCGCTTATTACATGATATGCATGCATGATGCATCATGTCTATGCACTCACCCTCGTCGTCGAATACTTGCATGCATACGATGGACATTCCTGTGAACGTTGTTTACAAGAGTGGTTAGCGCGCTTCGCCGCGCCTGCTATTAGTACGATTGTCAAAGCCTCATAAGTGCTTTTGTTTTGCTGTATATAGATGCACTACTACAGAACAGGGTCATAGGCCGATTCTCAAAATCGCCTTTAGTCTCGGTGTTTTTGCCGCCCGGGACTAATAGACCCTTTAGTCCCGGTCGGTAACACGAACCGGGACTAAAGGGCCTGCCCCAACGGCTACTGCGCAGAGCTGCCGGGGCAGGGACCCTTTAGTCCCGGTCCGTGTTACCAGCCGGGACTAAAGGACACTCTTTAGTCCCGGTTGGTGCCACGGACCGGGACTAAAGATTTAGCCATGGTTTGTGGCTTGCCCCGGGATAAATGATCACCTTTTAGCCCCAGTTTTTAATACGAACCGGGACTAGAGCTCCTGGTTTTATAACCAGCCAACTTCTTCCTCCCCCGAGCCAGAGACATTTAAATTTCAGTGAGTTTCTTGCTTGTTCTTGCTGTTGCTATTGCTTGTTCTTGCTTGTTCTTCATTGTTCTTCGTCTCCGGCGTCAATTGGTGATCTTCTTCGACTCCGTCATCGTCTCTTTGAGTTTAGAGGTAACTATTTTCATCTCCTCCACCATGTCTTTTGAATATGAGAGGAATTTAATTAAAATATATAGTTTGCAAGAACAAGCATAGAGAGTTGAGTAGTTTAAATTGGTTCATCATAATCACTTGATAGTTTTCTACTGCTAGGTAGTATCCATTCTATATTTCATACTTATGCAAGACGAGTAATATTGAATTTAGTGTCTTTTTTAGTATATTTTCTTTAGAAAAATGTGGAGTTTATAATAGTTTGCAACAATAAATATAGAGAGTAGATAATGTGGAAATTGGTATTGTTATATCATATTTTTCGATTATCTAAACAAATAGAAAAAATTAGAGTCTTTTTTATTTATAATTGTTTAGAAAATTAGGAATTTGCATGTAATAGTTTAAAAATGAGCATGGATATAGTAGATGACAACCGTGACCGGGTCCTCAGCCTCTCATCATCGGGATCCAAAGCGTTTGCGGCCGGATCTTCCTCTCATTGCTTGCGGCGAGTGTAAGCAGAAGATTGTGAAGGAGTACCGAGTGAAAAAAGGGGGAATCAACAAGGATCGTATATTCTACAAGTGTCCGGACCATGAGGTGGGTTATTATTTACCCGCATTTGATTATATGGTTCATTCGTATCGGTTTTGCTTGATGATGTTGTTTAAATTTCTTATTCTTTGTTCTAATTGCAGTGGGAGGGCACCGGCGGATGTAAAGGTTGGTACCGGGAGGAAGAGTACGTTCAGCACGTACGAAATTCTGTTGCACAGGAGGTTGCCGCTGAAGGTGATGAGGCAGTGAGTCAGCGGCAGCAAACCCATCCATGCTGATGAAGCGAATGATCTGTCTATTTTAGTTGGGATCGGACGCGATCTAATTATGTTGCTTAAGTGCATTTTATTTTTAGTTTTTTTAGTGCTAGCTGCGATAGTCTTCGTTGTAGTCAAGCTTGTTTGAATTAATCAATCATGTGATGTCATGAGTGTTGTGCAATAACATGAGAAACTACTAAGTGCATGGTTGTAATATTTAATGCAGATGTTGTCACGCAATTGGATGTATAATGTCGATCGCCGCTCCAAAGAGTTCATTGCTGCTGGTGTGCACTATTTCTTAGGTGTGGCTGAGGCAAACAAGCAAGATGGTTTCATGTGCTGCCCATGCGCCGTCTCTAAGAATTTGAAGGAATATTCATGCCCAAGGACTCTTCATACGCATTTGTTGAAGTCGGGTTTTGTAACAAACTATATTTGTTGGACGAAGCATGGAGAAAGGGGGGTTGCAATGGATGATGGTGAAAAAGGTGAAGAAGAATTGGCCCACGCTGATATTATTGCTCAGTACGGTGCCTTTGTGGATGATGCAGTGGGGGGAGATGGTGAAGAAGATGCGGCAGCGACAGAAGATGTGACAGCTGATGTTGATGCTCTTGGTGATGCCATTCGTGATGCACAAAGTGAATGTGAAAGTGACAAGGAGAAGGTCAAGTTTGAGCGCATGCTAGAGGATCATAGGAAATTGTTATATCCCACTGCTGAAGATGGCCAAAAAAAGCTGGGTACTACGCTGGAACTGCTGCAATGGAAGGCAAAGAATGGTACATCCGATAAAGCATTTGGGCAGTTATTGAAGATAATGAAAAAGATACTTCCGAAAGCGAACGAATTGCCCACCACTACGTACGAAGCAAAACAGGTCGTCTGCCCTTTGGGATTAGAAATCCAGCAGATACACGCATGTCCTAATGACTGCATCCTGTACCGTAGGGAGGAATATGAGAATTTGGATGCATGCCCGGTATGTGAAGCATCACGGTATAAGATAATGCGAGATGATCCTGGCGACGTAGAGGGTGAAGAACGTCCAAGCAGGAAGAAATCTCTGCCAAGGTTATGTGGTATGCTCCTATAATACCACGCTTGAAACGTTTGTTCAGAAATAAGGACAATGCAAAAATGTTGCGGTGGCATAAAGGAGACCGTAAGGTAGACAATATGTTGAGGCACCCAGCTGATGGATCCCAGTGGAAGCGATAGATAGAGAATTCCCAGAGTTTGCAGATGAGGCTAGAAACTTGAGGTTCGCTTTAAGTACGGATGGTTTTAATCCTTTTGCGGAGCAAAGCAGTAGTCATAGCACTTGGCCAGTTACTCTATGTATCTACAACCTTCCTCCGTGGTTATGCATGAAGCAGAAGTTCATTATAATGTCGTTGCTCATCCAAGGGCCGAAGCAACCTGGCAACGACATCGATGTCTACCTGAGGCCATTAGTTGAGGAACTTCTACTTCTATGGAGCAACCAGGCATACGCGTGTGGGATGAGTACAAACAGGAACACTTTGACCTGCGAGCCTTATTGTTCGTAACAATCAATGATTGGCCAGCTCTAAGTAATCTTTCAGGCCAGACAAACAAGGATATAATGCATGCACACACTGTTTTGAAGACCTTGATAGTTTATTTTTGAAAACTGTCGGAAGGTCGTGTATGTTGGGCACCGTCGGTTTCTTCCTGTGGGCCACCCAGTAAGAAAGAAAGACAAACATTTTAAAGGTAAGAAAGACCACCAAACCAAGCCTCGTAACCGAACCGGAGATGATATACTTGAAATGGTGAAGGATACGAAAGTAGTATTTGGAAAGGGACGGGGCAGCGAACCTGTTCCTAAAGACGCTTCGGGACACGCACCCATGTGGAAGAAGAAGTCCATATTCTGGGAGCTACCCTACTGGCATGTCCTAGAGGTCCGCCATGCGAGGTGATTATGAAAGAAACATTGTCGGAATTGAGGACAAGTCAGACATGTCAGGTGATTATGAAAGAGATGATCAAATTCCGCCATTCAAAGTGAACAAAGACCCAAGCATTTTGTTAAACAATGAGGAAACTCCATGGTTAAGGAATGATCATAACCAAGGGACATATGTCAAGAGGAGGTTCACAGTTGTGCCCGCTTAATAGTGGGTTGTAAATATTATGTAATAATTAATTAATTAAGACTTCATTTATTTGATAATGGATTTATATATATATATATAGTAGTGATCATTGATTTATGTGCTTCTCTAGATGTGAATCTCATACTAATTTTTAAAAGAAAGTATATCAAATATTCAATTTTCTGTTCAATTAGAAAGATTTAAGATATATTTTAAAAAAACTAAATTTAAAATCTAAAATTACTACTGCATCTGTCGCGTATAACAAAATTGGGCAATGATTGTTTAGGTTTTAAACAAAAGATTAACGTCCAAATGATATGAAAATAAATTTTCTATTGAAGCCAACAATTTTTTAAATTTAAATTGAACATTACATTTTTGCATTAACCAATATGAATGGTTATTTACATTTATATTCGTTATTATAAAAAAAGAAAAGAATTTATGCTACAAAATTTTCTACTATACAATAAGGTTAAAGGATATACAACTGTTATTTTTAAGTAATTTTATGCCTACTGTTCAATTTACTATGCAATTACAAGAATTACAACATATTTATATAGTGGAAACTTAATACAAACCCAAAATACTGAAAACTCAAACTGTGGCGGGAAAGAACCCTTTAGTCCCGGGTCGTCTTACGCACCAGGACTAAATACCCCTTTAGTCCCGGTGCGTAAGCCCGCCCGGGACTAAAGTTCCAACCCTTTAGTCCCGAGGCGTATTACGCACCGGACTAAGACCCTTTAGTCCTGGTGCGTAATACGCCCCGGGACTAAAGGCCCTCCCGGGTATATAGGGCACAGGGCACAGTGCCCTCCAATCTTCCCGGCCAGATCGACGTTTGCCCCGTGCCGCCGCCCTCACCTCGTCGTCGAGCCTCTGTCGCGCGCCCGTCCTCCTCGCCGTCGAGCTCCGCGCCGCCGTCCTCCTCGTCGTCGAGCTCCGCGTCACCGTCCTCCTCGGCCTCACTGCCCTCCGCCGCGTACAGCGTCGTCCTCGCCGCCGTCCTCCGCGCCGCCGCCCGCCGTCGTCCGCGCCGCTGCCGTACGGCCTGTGCGTGTGTGTGCGTGTGCAGTGTGCGTGGTGTGCGTGTGTAGCAGTGTCCAGCAGTGGGTTGTGAGAGTGTAAAAAAAGAAATGAAAAAGAAATATATATCTAGAAACTAAATATAGAAAGTGATATATAAATAGATATATATAGAACTAAATATATATGTATTTAGAAATAGAAAGTGATATATATAAAATAAATATAAATAGATATATATATTTATAGATTATTTTCTATTTAACTTTTTCATTTCTTCTTTTCTAGAAATAGATATATACAATAATGAATATGAATAGATATATTTATAGAAAAAGGAAATCATATATATGTTTTTTTAACCTAACAAATATGTGTTCGACCTATAGTCCTGGTGACCGCTGCACCGACCTCGCCGTCGTCCACTGTCATCCGCACCGTCGTCATCCTCGCTGCTGTCCGCCGTCGTCGTTCTCGTCCACGGTGTGTAAATCACGTGACAAGGATATGTTTAAACATGTATTTATTACTCTTAGAAATATGTGTTCATAGAAAATCATGTGTCATGTCGGAACATGTATTTATTACTCTTTACGAATATATGTTATTGTCATGTTATTTTTATGAATTGTCATGTTATTTTTATGAATTGCCTAAAACTCGAAACCCTAACCCTAAACCCTCGAACCTAAACCACAAAACCCTCAAACCCCGAAACCCCCCGACCCCTAAACCCCGAAACCCTAACCCGAAACCCCGAACCCCTAACTCTAAACCCTCAACACCCCTAACCCCGAACCCTAAACCCTCAAACCCCTAAACCCCGAACCCTGAACCCCGAAACCCTAAACCCCGAAACCTAAACCCCAACCCCTAACCCTAAACCCCGAAACCCCGAACCCCGAAACCCGAACCCCTAAACCCTGAAACCCAAAACCCCGCAACCCCGAAACCTAAACCCCAAAACCCCATACCCCTAAACCCCGAAACCGTAAAACCTGAAACCATAACCCTAACCCTCAAACCATAAACCCCGAAACCCTAAACCCTGAAACCTTAACCCTAAACCCCAGACCCAAACCCTAAACCCTTAACCCCTAATTAAACCCCTGGTTTTCGGTTTTCGTTTCACATACATGTATAAAGCTCCTTTAAGTGTTCGATCATATTGTATATATATTTTAATATTCACAGAAATGGCCGACCCAAATGAGAATATGATGGAGGAGGAAATGATGAATATCATAGCCGGCGACGATGACGGAGTCAATACTTATTGTTACGAAGACATGACCATGCATGATAAAAATCTCCCCTGAACAACAAGTTGAGATGGAAGAAGGCAATACAGGCGAGGTATATATACAATATGTCGTGTTAGGGTTTACATTTACTTTTATTACTTGATTAGGTTTTATGTCAACTTGTATTAGGGTTTCATCTTCATGTCTTTACCTATATGTAGCCTCTGGATCGACGTCTGCGACAGGGCAGAGCAGACCAAAACGAGGGCCGAAGAGGCCGTTGAAGGGCCGTCATGTAATCTCCGAATTCAATATGGCTACAGGCCAACCACTAGGACCCAATGCAAAGAAATATGTCTTTCACTGTGGGTTCCTTGTGAGAGATCGGATTCCGATAAGTGCCCGTGAATGGAAAGAGAGGCGAAGTGCTCCCGAGATCAGTTATGTCTCCAATCTTGACAAGCAGCTAGTCTGGGATGACGTCCAAGCTCATTTCTCGTTTGACACGGATGATGAGGAGCTGCTGAGGCGAATTCGGGAGTGGCCAATGAAGAAGATGGCCACACTTTTTCAGAGGACTGAAGAGAATTGTACCACACTTTGGCCGAAGAACGAGACGCCAGATTTCAACTCTAAGGCATATGTCAAGATAAGGGCCGATTGGGATGAATTTGTACAGTACAAAGAATCACAGAGAGCGAGGCCCGGGTCAGAGTAAACAAACTGAATGCAGCTCAGAAGAAATACCACCATCATTTAGGATCATGTGGCTATAAGACTGCCCTTCCAAAGTGGGAGAGACAAGAACACGAGATGCTTGCCAGGGGGTAGTCCCAGAGACAATAAGAAGAAATTGGAGTGAACGGTCCAGAAATTGGTTCTATGCTCATGGGGGAACCATAAACCCTATGATGGGAGCTTGATTGGGGCTCGCAAATTTCAAGAGCAGCACATAGGCTAGTTCAAGCATGAAATGCGGTGTTGGCTACGAGTTCAAGCCCAACAGAGAGAAGGATGAACTCACGTACGCGCTGGAGAATCCTGAGCACGGTGGGCGTACGAGAGGCTTTGGGCCGTTTCGTGGCTACATTCCTTCGAAGCGGATCGAGAAAGTTATAGAAGCCGCCAAAGAAAGAAGGACGAGGAGGCAGAGCGACTCTTCAAGTTGGAGGAGTATGTTCTTCAAACACAAGAGCGTGAGAAATCTCGTGAAGAATGGATGCAGGAGGAAATCAAAAGGCAAGTGCAAGCGGCACTTAGTCAAATGACGAGTGGGCAAGGTACATCATCACAGCATCCTCAAGCGAACATTAGCCCCCCAGGTCAGATGAAAAGCAGCTGCGCCTGCACGGAGTTACCAACCATTCAAGATGACTCCAAGCTACGCTTTCCCGTGGATGACGTTAAGAACCTTTTACTACTTGTGAGCTGCACATTCCAGATGGAAATGCCACGGAAAAGGTGGCTGTCGGTGTTGTAAACCCTATCGACCGCACAAGAACACCAAGAATCCATGGTCAACCAGTGCCAGCCGGATACGCTAGCGTTTCGGTGGATAGGGTTGAGACAGATGTGGCAGCAGCGTGTCACTGGAAATCGAAGGGGGAGATGGGGAGAAGACTTTAGGTGAAGCAGAAAAGACATTTATTTGCTGGCGCAAGCGCTTCATTATTATTCCTGGAGTGTCACCGCCGCAACCTCCTCCTACTGATCAAGATCCTCACCATAGGTAGTGTGCGCGTGAATGAGAAACAATTTTTATTACACTAACTTCCTATATGTATATATTAGTTGGATGCTCACACCATTCGTTGTTTTGCGTAGCAGGAACTATAGTCCAGTTCGTCATTATTCTCCAGCGCATCAGAGTGCTGCGGGCGGTGACGATGTGTTGGAGGACACAGCTTCAACCCTATCGGTGTTTCGACCCCGGGGGTATGACACCAACGAGTAATGTGATCGCGTGCTCTCTTCCTGGATGGTGATGCAAGATGACACAAGGATTTATCCTGGTTCGGGCAAAGAAGGCCCTACGTCCAGCGGGGGAGGAGGTTCTTGTATTACTTGCACCTAAGTGCTTGTACAGGGGCGAATACAAGCTCAATGAGCGTGGACCGGAGTCCGGACTCGAGTGTGTGCGTGTGTGGACTTGTGTGTTGTCTATCGAAGTTGTGTAACCATGGACTCGCGTCTTGTCCCCCCCCCCGCGCGAAGGGCCCTGGCGTCCCCTTTTATAGAGCAAGGGGAGCCAGGGTTACACAAGGGTATTACAGGTGTCGGGGCGTACGATGCCCAATACGGAGAGGGGTAGGAACCCTGTCTTGTCGGGGCAACTGGAGCCGACGTGGGCGTTGCTGTTGAGGCGTCCTGGGGCGTGGCCTCCATCCCGGGCGCGGACGTGATGACGTGACGATGTAGAAGCCGTACAGCACCCATTCCGGCACGTACAGGACACGGCGGGGTCCCACCGGATCTTGGGGTACCTGTCTTCCAATAGCATAAAAGCAGTTAGGGCTCGAGGGGCACGGAGCCAGCCTCGAGGTGGCGCCTATGAGGGGCTCGAGCCCCCGCAGGTATGGACAAGTCCCGTGGAAATTGATTGAGCAGTGGGCATCCGGGCCTCGAGACGTGGCTTGGACGTGCAACAACGTAGGGTATGGGTTAACAGTGCCGTACTGGCGCCCTTTTGCCCATGCTTGTGGTGAAAACGAGACTTGACTCTGCCCTGGTTACTGTGGTACACGTCAGGCTGCAGAGGACGTGACTGGAGTAGGTGGATGTATTAAATGCGCGGTATGGGGTTGTCATCCGATGCCTGCGCCGCTCGAGGGAAGCATAAGCGCCTCGAGGGATACGCTGCTGTGCCAGAGAGGCTCGAGGTCCCCTGCGTGGGGTCTCGAGGTATGGTGTTCGGCTGTGGGGGGCTCGAGCCCTAAATGCCAGGACTCGAGGTTTTAGTGGGGCGCTCGCCCGGGGCCTGGCTTTGGAGGGCTCGGGCGAGATGGAGAACGGGCGTCAGCCCGAGGCCTGGCTCGGTGAACTCGGGCGAGACGGAGAGCGCGCGTTCGCCCGAGGCCTGGCTTGGTGGGCCATCGTTGTGGGCCTCGAGGGGTTGGTCTCTTTAAGGGGTTAGACTAGTCAGGTTTGTTATTTACAGGCGTTCTAGGTTTAACCTATTAGTTTGCGTTGATCGGGGGTACCCTTTTGTGGACCCCCACAGTAGCCCCCGGGCCTTGTTCGAGTGCTTGCACTCGAGCAGGGGCTCCCGACTGGGATCTCGAGGGTTAGCTAACTGGTCTCGAGGGTTTGGCTGCTTTGATTCCGTGGGTGTCGTGCGTGCGACACCGCGGGTGTAGCCCCCGAGGCCACGGGGGAGTGGTTAGGCTCCCTCGTGGGCTTTTTCTTGTGTTAGTGTTTTGTTTGCGTTTTTAGGTTCGGGAGTGTCGAGCCCCCGAGTTTTTTAGACCCTCTTTCGTCGAGGGGTGCCCGGCTGAACCGGCCGGCCGGCTCTTCGAGCTGTCCGGCACGCCGGTTGCCCTGGCTTGTCATCCCGCGAGTCCTTTCGATCGGATGCGAGGTGGGATGCCTCGTACTACCACGAGCGGGCGAGTATCGAGGTTCCCGGTGAGCTGGTAACGGGAATCCAAGTGAGACCTCGTGCCCCGTTCGATAGGGGTCGACTGTAGCCCGGAGGCAATCTCATAAAGCATGGGCGCTCAGTCTGCAGGAGTGTCGGGTCCAGTCGATAGGGCCCGGTGGCTCGATGCCTCCCTCCGAGGGGATCTCACTGCACGTCATGCTCCCTGCCTTGGATACACGTGAGGGGCCTCGAGGGCTTGGCCCTCGAGTGTGCCGCGAGTGGCGCCCCTTGGTGTCCCTGACTCGGGTGCTCGAAGCGGCTGTCGAACCCTCTTCGAGGGCCAGCCTTCGCTGCTTCGAGGCTTAGGGCCGGGGCCCGTTTTTTCCTTCGTGAAGAAGCTCCGTCGTCTGGGGAATCCTTCTGCGCGTAGGGCGCGCCTTTTTAGGCGGAAACCGTCGGGGAGGGCGGCGGACGCGAAGCCGGAGCGACGGTCGTGGCGGGCCCGGGTAGTGGAGCGAATGAGAGCTGCCGCGTGTACCTGTCAACCGGCTCGAGACGTGGTTAGGTGGGCGTAAATGCATGCGGTTACCTTTTTACGTCGTGGGGAGACCCCGCCCGTCGGGGTTTCCCCTTATAAATATCGAAAGAGGGGAAAGGAACCCTTTACTTTGGCCTTTGCCTTCACCGCCGCCGTAGCCTTCACGCGCCCTCTCCTTCGAGCTAGTCGATTGGGGATTTTCCGGCTCCGTCCCTGCCCGTCCGCTGCTCGGGTCCATGCCGCGCCACCGCCATGGCCGCCCAGACACAAGTGCTGTCGGCCGAAGACTGGAGCCCGTCGAAGGTGACGCAGAGCGAGATGGAATCGTTGGTGGCCCAGGGCTTCTGCGCCCCACCACCGGAAGAGGGACCCGCGTGGTGGGTTATCCCGTCGGCGGAGCACCGGGAGCCGCACCCGCCGGAGGGGTACGTGGTGAGCTTCACACACGCTACCACCGCATGGGGCTCGGTGTTCCGCCGAGCCGCTTCATGCGGGCGCTGACCCATCACTAGGTGGAGCTGCAACACTTCTCCCCCAATTCAATCTCGCACGCCGCCATATTCGCCGCGGTGTGCGAGGGGTACCTGAAGATGGAGCCGCACTGGGAGATGTTCGTCCATCTCTTCCGGGGCGAGCTCTTCATCAAGGCCCTAAAGCCCAGCGGGAGGCGGCTCGTGCGCATGGGCTCCCTCGCCATCACTGCGAGGGCTGGGACCTCGTCGGCCAATGTCCCCCGCGAATACCTGCGATACAAGCTTTCCACCAACCAGGCCGGGTGGGACGACCATTGGTTCTATCTGCGGAATGAAGGTGGTCTCTTTCCGCAGTAACACCGGCAGGGTCCTCACTCAACGCCCGGAGAAGTGGACCTGGGGCATCGCGGCGGACAGGCAACGCCACCTGGTCCCGCTGATGAAGACGCTGGTGGATGAGAGGAAGTTGACCGTGCAAGCGGTCATTTGGGCGTTCCACCAGCGAAGAGCTCTCCCGCTGGCGGACCGCCCCCTCCTTATGCACGATGGGCCGAAGGCCCAGCTCGAGGCGCTTAATCGATCGAGGATGGCCGAGGAGAGGCTGTCCCGGAACGAGGGCGTCTCCCGGGTGTCAATCACGATCAGGGGGGTCCGTTCATCCCTGAGTACACCGACCTGGCCGCCATGGCACCCGACGAGGGGTGCCTCGACCTGGTAAGCCTCCCTCGAGCTGAGCTGTCCCGAGCCTCCTCCCCCTTTATCCTCCTTCGAACCCTTTGCATTCTTCTTGTGGTTTGTCTCGTCACGCTTCTTCTTTTTGCAGGGGCATTTACTTGTCGCGCGTCGAGGCCCCCGTTGAGGGAGGACGCCGCGGATACTCAGGTGAGGCGCCTCTCTGCTCAGAAAGACAAGGAGAGCAAGGATGCCAGGAAGAAAAAGAGAAAACAAAAACTTGCGTCGCTTGGCTCGGGAGCAGAGGCTGGCGAAGCTCGTCGCAACCGTCAGCCTGGAGACGGGTCCCCCGAGCTGAGCTCCTCGAGCTCGGAGGAGGAGAGCGATGAGGAGGAGGAGAGCGACGACGAGGGATGGATGGCGCCTGAGGCGCGCGGGGGTCATCGATGACAGGGCTGACCGCTCCTCTGTGCAGGAGGGTAACTGGAGGTCCCCCCGGCGAAGGGATCGCGCAGGACGCAGCCGCGGAAGGCGGCGCCGATCCCTGCCTCGTTGGGGGCCCGATTCCGTCGAGCTCTGCGCCGGATGTGCCCCCGGTCGTGAGGAAGCCCCGAACCGGAGCGCCCTCTGCCACAGCGTCAATGGAGGGCCCCGCCCCCGTGTCAGCCCCAGGCGGGAGGTCTCGAGAAGGGCCGAGCCTCGAGGGGCATGACCACATCGGGAGGGCTCCGGGTCCGACCGCCCGCGAGCCATCGATTCGGGTCGAGCCCGCGGAGGAGCGGGGCGTCATGAGGAGTGCGTCGAGCCCCACCCTCACGAGCGTCGGGAAGGGAGCCCCCGGACGTCTCGTGAGCAGGGCGTGAGCGTCCCCGGAGTCCATCGCCGTACCGCCGCCGGGACACATAATCGTGACGTGGGAGGGCGCGACCGCCAGCGCGAGTGCCGGAGCAGGTCCGGATCCCGCGTCGGGGCAGGCGCCACGACGCAGCAACGAGGGAGGTACGGTCCGCCCTCCCGCGATGTGGGCTGAAGGAGGGCTCTCCCTCGAGGTCGAGCCACGGGAGGCGTCGGGAGCCCTCCCCTCCCATCCCAGCCCTGCGGAGAAGGCCCAGGCGCAGGGCTCGAGCCGTGGGGTGGGCTCGAAGCCCCCGAGTGGGTCCGGCGATTCCGGGAAGAAGCCCAGCCGCCGCTTTGGGTGAGCAATTTTCTTGGATCTCGTCGGTAGTGAGGCTTTACCTCTTTACTTTTGATGATGCATGCCATCTCTGGGTTTCAGGGGGAAGCGCTCCTACCAGGAGGTGGACCTCGCTGCGTCCAAGCGGGCCAAGACCTCGAGCCCCACCAAGGCACAAGCATCTCGAGGTATGGCACCTTCCTCCGCTAGGGAAGCCGCTTGGCTGGAGAAGGCTCGAGCTGCCATGGCTCGAGGAGCCAGATGATCGTCGCGAATTTTGGTGAGGCCGTCGCCATCGACCACAGGGGTCGAGGCATCCTTCCCGGTTCTGATATCACTATCACCTTATATTGCAGGGCCGCAGCTTACGGCATCGAGCCCGCCGCTACCACGCTCACTGAGGCGCTGCCCCTCCCCCTCCTCCTCCTGCGATGGCGTCTGTCGCGAGCGCCACCCTCCCCCCGCTACAACGGCTGTTCGGGGGAAGCGCCTGGGGCGAGCACGGCCCCGCCGGTGTCTGGGCCGAGGAGACTGCCCCCTCGAGGCCCCGACGGTGGAGGACCTCCGAACGAGCTGGAGCAGGGGTCGCTACCCGCGCGGGCTTGCCGATGGTGGAGGCGCCCGAGGCGCCGGCTAGCGCTGACAAGACGCCAGAGGACCCGACCAGGGAAGAGCCGGGGCCCGTGCCGTCGGGCGGCGGGCCGCAGCTGGGGCAGCTCGGGACGGAGGAGGATCTGCCCGACATCGAGCTCGAACCGACCAGTATGGCCGTTTCCCAACGCGCCGAGCCCGTCCCTCGCCATGGTCTCCGTCGAGCAACCGGTCCAGCGGGGGGCTCCGCGCGAGGTGCGGTCCATCTTCCGGGAGGTGGCCGAGCTCATGGCGGAGGCGGAGCGGTCCTGCTCCGAGGAGGCGGGCTGGTCCACGCAGGTGTCGGCCGCCCTCGCGAGGGCCGAGGCGGAGCTTCAAGATCTCCGCGTTGAGCTGGGCCGAATGTCCAAATGGCGAGCGGCTTGAAGAGGCAGAGGCGAAAGTCCAGGCGGCTCGAGGCGAGGCCGCTCAAGTCAAGGAGGAGGCTGCCGCCGCCGACGCCTCGAGTCGTCGAGGAAGGAGGCCGCGCGAACGCCCGCAGCGAGGCACGAGGGCCCTCTGCCCGGCCGAAGTGGAGGCGGGAGGAAGGATGCGCTGACGCCCAAGGCGAAGCCGCCACCGCCCGAGCCGCAACGGAGACGGCGAGAAAAGAGGCTGAGGATGCTCAACGCAATGCCGCCGCCGCTCGGTCCGCAGCGGAGGCGGCGAAGAAGGAGGCCGAAGACGCCGAGAGTGGTGTCGCCAACGCCCGAGTTGCCGGGGGGCGGCGCGGCAGGAGGTGATCCGAAAGGATCTGGCCCTCGTGGAGGCGGGCAGGCTGATCGAGGAGCTTAGGTTCGAGAAGCTCCTCATGCTGGCCGAGAAGCGCAGACTCGAGCAGCGCGCTGAGGGCCTTACCAGCGACCTCGCCGTACTGGGGCAGCATTGCGATGGTGAGGCTTACACCTTGTCCTTGTTCGGGCATCGAAGTTTTTTGTTATTCCGCAGTCTCACTCTTCCTCGTTCGTTGCGCAGGGGTCGAGAAGACAGTCGAGGAGCTCCGCGGGACGAACCAGGTTCTCTTGGACAACTCCAAGACGAGACGATGGTGGCGGAGCAGGCTCGCACTTCCCTCGACCGGCTCGGCTCCATGTGGGGTGCTCCTCCGGTGGCTGCGGCAGAAGGTGCGGTGGCCCGAGGCGACGCCTTGGTCGACGCCTTGTGCCTCCTCGACGTAGCCGCGTGGGACCGTGTCCGGCAAGCTCTCCACCATGGCGTCAAGTAGACGCTCGCGGTCGTCCGCTCCGTCTTCCGCTTCCCGGTCCACGTTGTCGCCAATGGCTTCATCGAGATCGAGGGGAAGGACGAGGAGTGGAACAATCGTCGTGTCGACAAAATCTTGGAGAAGATGGAGAGGTCGGTTACGTCACTCGCGAAGATCTTCGAGGAGGACGTGCTGCCTCCTGACGCCAGCAGCGGTGTCGAGGGCCCTCCTCCCTCTAGCTCGGGTGTCGAGGCTGGGCCCGCCGTGGAAGACCTCAGGGAGGAGTACCACACCGACGAAGATTAGGGCCTACGTGCCAAATTTGGGCGTCGAGGCTCCTGTAAGAATTTTATGACATGAATGAGGGTCCGTCGAGACCCGTTTGTATATATGACTTGTTTTTGTTTAAGAAGTTGTTTTCTTTTCAAATGCGTTTGACCACTTCTCTTGGTTGCAAGCTCGAGTTTCTGCTAACTTAGTCTGTGTTCCTTTGATACGTCGCGAGCCCCTCAAGGGGAGGCGTAGGTAGGGTACCGTAGCCCGGGGGCGTAGGTGGCCGTCTACGTCGATGCCTCCCGACCCTTGGAGGTTCGAGGTATTTTGGGATTTATACGTCGCTAGTTCACTCGAGGCACGAGTCGAGACGAGGGTCGAATTTTTGAAAAGAAAACACGCATTTTTTCCGGAGTCTGGGGGCGGTTACCCCCTTGTCAGCCCCCGAGGGAGGCTCGACCCTGAGCAAAGCAGGGTCGAGGCTACATTAAGTTGCTAAGCAAAATGAAAGACAATGTTCATTCATTTTGGGCGTGTTTGTACAAAGCAACAAAATGAATGAGGCCTCGAAGCCTTTAAGGGTAGAAGCGACGTAGCTGAGATATGTTCCACGCGTTCGCCAGGATCCTGCCTCGATCGTCATAGAGCTTGTACGTTCCTGGCTTGAGCACTTCAGCTACGGTGTATGGGCCTCCATGGAGGGGTAAGCTTGTGGCGCCCTTTATCCTGCAGCCGTCGAAGCACGAGGTCCCCCACCGCCAGATCCCTCTTGCGCACGTGCTTGTCGTTGGTAGCGTCAAGTGGTTGCTGGTAGCGCGCGGAGTTGATGAGCGCCACGTCTCAGGCCTCCTCGAGCTGGTCCTTGGCGTTGACGAGCTTTTCGTCGTTGGTTGCTCGTTGTAGGCTCGAAGTCGAGGTGAGCCGTACTCGAGGTCGGTAGGCAAGACGGCCTCGGCGCCGTAGGTTAGGAAAAACGGAGTGAACCCGGTGGCTCGACTCGGCGTAGTCCTGAGGCCCCATAGCACCGAGGGGAGCTCTGCGGCCCACCCCTTTCCGAAATTTTTGAGGGTCTTGAACAACCTCGGCTTCAGCCCATGGAGTATCATGCCATTGGCGCGCTCGACCTGCCCGTTGCATTAAGGGTATGCGACCGAGGCCCAGGTCACGCGAATGTTGTTGTCGTCGCAGAAGTTGGTGAATTTTTTGCCCGTAAATTGGGTGCCATTGTCGGTGATGATGACATTGGGCACCCCAAACCGGTACATGATGTCTGCGATGAACTCGACAGCCTTCTCGGAGGTGGGGTCGCCTATGGGCTTGGCCTCGATCCACTTGGTGAATTTGTCGATGGCCACGAGCACATGCGTGTACTTTCCAGCTGTCATCTTGAGGGGGCCCACGAGGTCGAGCCCCCAGACGGCAAACGGCCAAGTAATGGGGATCATCTGCAGGGCGTGCGCGGGCTGGTGCGTTTGCTTGGCGTAAAACTGACACCCTTGGCAAGCTGGACCAGGCGCTTGGCGTCTCCGAGGGCGGTTGGCCAGTAGAAGCCTTGTCGGAAGGCGTTCCCTACCAAGGTCCTTGGCGCTGCGTGATGGCCGCAAGCCCCCCGAGTGCATGTCATCGAGGAGCCTGCGTCCCTCCTCGAGGGGGATGCAGCGCTGAAGGACTCGATGGGCTTCGACGGTACAACTATCATTCGTCGCCGTAGATGACGTAGGTCTTGGCCCTCGAGCGATGCGTCGGGCCTCCGTCTTGTCTTCTGGTAGCACGCCTTGCGTCAGGTAATCGAGGAAGGGCGTCCGCCAGTCGAGGGGTTGTGATGAAGAAGAGGCGGGTGCGTCGATCTGCATCGCCTCAGCGGCTGTCGAGGGGTCATTCCCGAGCGGTGGCGTTGAGGTCGAGCCCCTGTGTCTAGATCGAGGGGGGTGGCGTCGAGGGGCCAGCCCCCGGGCCCGATTTTGAAGGATGGCTCGAAAACGTCCCTCGAGAAGACATCTGGCGGAACCGTGCCGCGCGTGGATGCCAACTTTGTCAGCTCGTCGCGGCCTCGTTGTACTTTCGAGCTATGTGGTTGAGCTCGAGGCCGTAGAACTTATCTTCTAGCTTGCGCACCTCCCGCAGTATGCCTCCATCTTGGGATCGACGCAGCTTGAAGCCTTCATAACCTGGTTGATGACGAGCTGCGAGTCTCCTCGGACGTCGAGGCGTCGAACCCGAGCTCGAGGGCGATGCGCAGCCCGTTGACGAGAGCCTCGTACTCGGCGACGTGTTGGAGGCGGGGAAGTGCAGCATAGCAGGTAGCGCATGTGGACTCCGAGGGGGTGAGATGAAGAGCAGGCCTGCGCCTGCCCCCGTCTTCATGAGGGATCCGTCGAAGTACATGGTCTAGAGCTCGGCTTGAATCTGCGCCGGCGGGAGCTGAGTGTCGGTCCACTCAGCAACGAAGTCCGCCAATGCTTGCGACTTGATGGCTTTTCGCGGGGCGTAGGTGATGGCCTCCCCCATTAGCTCGGCGGAAACTTGGCGATTCGCCTCCGTGGCCTCCCTATTGTTGATGATCTCACCGAGGGGGAAGGACGACACCACCGTTACGGGATGAGCGAGGAAGTAGTGCTGGAGCTTACGCCTTGTGATGATGATGTCGTAGAGCAGCTTCTGGATGTGCGGGTATCGGACCTTGGCTTCGGAGAGCACCTCGAAGCCCGCTCCGCGCCCTTCAAGCCCTAACTACTTTCGTGCTATTGGAGGACAGGTACCCCAAGACCCGGAGGGACCCCGCCGCGTACTGTACATTCCGGGATGGGTGCTGTACGGCTCCCGCCTTGTCGCGCCACCACGTCCGCGCCTAGGATGGAAGCCACGACCCAAGGACGCCTCAACAGCGACGATCACATCAGCTCCAGTGGCCCCGACAAGACAGGGTTCCTACCCTTCTCCGTATGGGGCACCATACGCCCCGACACCTGTAATACCTTTATGTAACCCTGGCCTCCCCCTTGCTCTATAAAAGGGGACACTAGGGCCCTCATTCAGGAGGACGAACACAACACACGAGTCCACACACAGGCACGAGTCCGGACTCCGGTCCACGCTCGCTGAGCTTGTATTCTCCCCTTGTTGGCGCAAAAAGTGGCTCTGCGCCAAGCACACGGCAAGCCGGAGAAGCTGGCTTCAAACGTGGCCCGGGTGCTCAGAAATCCGGTGCGTGCCAGTCAGTTTGACCTGCAACTAACAAGGGAGATAAACTGTTAAATACAAAGCTGGAACGTGCCGGGTATGACCAGACAGTTCCAAGATGTACGGCCCTGAAGCCACTTACGATGACATATAGCTATGAAAGCTATCTGCCAACAGGTTTAAAGGTTATTCGGCAATATGAACAGTGTTATGTGAATAACAGGTTGCCGAACACGTTTGCATGAGAATCGTACTCGCATGACGTATTATATATAAGTTAAAACTTAACCAATCTCGATTGTACAACCGAGTTGGGGTCCATGGAGATTGAACATACAAGCCAAGCATGACTAAGCTAATCTAAAGCCTGCGCCTGCCGCACGACGCCTAGCCTTGTCATAGATCAAACACACTTAACATGCATGAACCCTCACCACGTGGCAACCCAGATACAATCTAATTCGGCTATTACGAACAGTAGATCTACTGCATAACAGACCTTTCAATGATAAACGTGAAAGAACGGAGCAGATCTATAAAGATGGAGCCGAACCGGACGGTATCTAGATTGGGCAAAAGTGTTATGATGAAATAATCGTAACAAAACACATAACACAAGGTAACTTAATGAATCTATCAGATTGCCAAATCTAACAGAGCCGATAACTATCTTTACTCATGTCTCAATCCGCCGCACGATACAAGACATAAACAAAGACCTCCCGTCATAAGCTTAAATCCGCCGCACGATACTAAGCTTAACGTACGAGACTACTTGCACCATATCTAAATCCGCCGCACGATACTAGACATGATAACAAGGTTGCCGGAACTTACGGAGGTCGACGGATCGATGGCCCCTCTCGAAGAACACGACGACACGACTTGGACTCGAAGACGGCACGGAGCCGGGGTTGGTTGTATTGATTGTGAACAGATTTACAATAGTCTCAGGGTTTATATTTATACCCTGGTGTTCTATGAGTCCTAGGAGGACACGATTACAACGATAAAACAGGAAACCTGTCTGAGTCCTAGAAGGATACGATTACAATGATAAATTAGGAAACTACCAGAAACATGATGCCTTTTGCTCCAAGCTTCCTTTAATAACCGGCACGCGCTAAAATGAACGAGATTCCCGTCGCTGAATCCTCCTGACATGCCGTATTCGTCAAACCGACTTGGCTCGAGGTAACCGACCGCAGCATCACGTTGCCGAATCCGCTCGCTGTTGACTAATCGCTTTCACAGCCTTGCCGAATACATTGAACTAGCCGACCGCGTCCGCCGTCTGCCGAATCCTTCAAGCGGCGGCGTTCGCCGAATCATCATAGTGCCGGTCCACTTGTCATAGTGCGAAAACTCGGTGTTAACACATGCCCCCTAATTTTGGGATAAATGTTTTATTCTAAAATTCATTTTCTCCTTTTCGCACCACTGTAGAGTCTCTGGAAGCATCCGACTTCCTTTGTCATTAATCATCACAGCTGCCGACTCGCCTTCCGATGCAATCGAGATCCTTTAAGAATTCCTCTCTATTCCATTTCGGCCTGAACTTCCCGAATCCCTCTGTTCAGCTTCTTCATCTAGAAAAAACCCTCTCTTCTCTTGCCCTGAACCGAAAATGTCTTCCCAAGCAAGCCATTACAGTCTCGAGCTCGGCGACACCAGCACTTCTAAGAGAAGGTTGCTTCTGCTTTGATCTTTCCGCTTTGGATAATTATGCCTCATTTTGTTTCCCCTTCAGGAGGACTGTCGACGACCTCACCGAGGACCTAACTCAGAAGGTTACAGATCTCCAGTCTGATCTAGGAAAGAAGAATCGGGAGATTATTCAAATCTCTCAGGAGCGCGATACCTTTCGGAAACAAGCCATCGGTAAGCATCCCTCAGCTGTCCTTTTCTTATCTCTTCCTTCGTCTTGACCCCTTTTCCTTCAGCTCTGGAGACTAGGCTCCACTCCCTCGAAGCCGCTATTGCCGACCTTGCTACTTCAGCCAATGTGCCAGGCACGGTGGCTCTAAGGCAGGTGAATGAGATCAAGCGGGTCCTTCCTGAGATTTCTAGGACCGGCATGGGCTACGGCGCAGCACTTGCTTTCAATGCCGTCCGGATTCATTCTGGCGCCGACTATCGCCATTTTGACGTTTGTGAGCGAGGACTAGAATTTAGGATAGCACGTTCTGTTGAGGACATGAAAGAAGCCGGAACAGACTTGGCCGACTCTTTCGATTCTGATCTTCCGATCAGAAATAGAATGACATGGACGAACTGATCCTTCATTTGTAATTAACTCTTGTTATGTGAATAAGAAGTCCTTTTATCCATCTTCTTGAAATCAATCTGTGACTGATCTTTCGGAATCAAGGTGTACTCTGTTCCATGTACTTGGCCATTTGCAACATATCTGCATTTTGCATCCAATCGGTTACCGTTCTGATGACATCGTGCTTAACCGTGTGAACCTGTTCGGCAATCTGGCCAAAGTTTGTCTCGAACATCTAAATCGGCAGTTTTGCCGAAGACAGGCGCTCTATTTTCCGCCGAACACGTACGCGAGTGCACTCAGACGGTCTACGCAGCCCATTACTGTAGAAGCCCATCTTGGGAAACGGAAAAAACCCCAATCCGTCAGTTGATATTCGACAAATCATCCCTGGAGGCCTACCTTCTCCCAATCTTGCATCCGCTCCTTTAGTACTCTCGCCGCCTCGGCTTCCCTGTTCGTTCCGCCCCAGAAAACCCTAACTTTCCGAGTGCAATGGCGAGCCATGATGACCGCGGCAAACGCCCGGCGACCGAGGAAGCCGAAGGGAGCCGCGCTCGGCGCCTCCGTTGGCGCGGGTAGGACTCCTCGCTTACGTCCTTTGTGGCAGTTTCTTGAAGACTTCGCTCATACTCGGTTGCTGCTTGCTGACAGGGTCCCCGTTATTTCCTCCGCCGGCGGGCATGCCCGGCCTTCTTCAGCATCGGGGAGGCCAGAGGTTCCACCATCGGATTCGTCAAGCTCCTCCGACAGCCTCTCCTACCACTCCCATCCTTGGGAGGCGAGCCCGGACCGGGATTCCGACGGCGGCCTTTACGACCACAACGACGCCTTGAACTTCATGGCGCTGCGGGACGAGTCCCGGGAAGAGCTGGCCGCCGTCTCGAAGCAGTATGGGATAGATCAGCTAGAGTGGGAGGACCAGCGCCGGCAGTTCTGCGACACAATCACGGGTATGAACACCCAATCCTAGATCGGTTTTCGGTCGTTCTTGTTGATCTTTTAACCGATCCATTTCAACTCGTCGTTCATAGCACTTTCTGAGGAGCTGGGGCGCCTGAAGATGGCGGCGAACGCCGTCGCAGACCGGGTGAACGCCCAGGGCGACACCGCCGAGGCGCGTCTGGCCAATGTACACGGCCGCGTCGAGCAGGTCGCCCTGCAGGGTGTGCACCATGGCGTGGCGCTGGGGCTGTCGGCGCTAACGGTCCGCGCAGAGGAGGACTTTTCCGTGACGCCGGTTGGCTTCCCGGCGGAGCAGATCCGGAGGACGTCGAGCAGATCGATGATCTTCTGGACTCCTACGAGGATCATGCTCGCGCCCTCGCCGTAGTCACCAATCCGCAGACGGTCATCAACAGGATGTTCGATAACTGATCTGCACCTTTTGCACATTCCCCACTACGAACAATGTTCTGTTTGCTATGTTTATACGCACAACCTGTTCTCCTGTCCTGCGCTTGTTGAGCGTTTGATTTATCTAGCCGATTGCACAGCACCGCGTGCACCTGGCCCTGTATTTCTGCGTTTTTTTGTGCTAGAGGCGACACATGCCATGCCGGCTGCTTTTTGCTCTAAGGGCGATAGACTCTATCGGCCATTTTTTGTGCTAAGGGCGATACCACCTTGTATCGGCCGTCGGTGCCCGCTAGTCCTTGATTCCGTTATGCACCGACCTCCACGCTAGGATGAAATCTCTTTAGATAACGTCCATTAATTGCCCTAGCAAACTCTTCTCCTTGGAGGGTTTTCAGAATGTACGCATTACCCGGAGCACGTCTCAGAATCCGAAAAGGCCCTTCCCAGTTAGGGGACCATTTGCCGAATACCTTGTCTTTGATACCGATTGGCAAGATAATTTTCCAAACCAAGTCTCCCTCTTCGAATCCTTTTTCTCTCACTTTCGAGTTGTAGTACTTGGCAACGCGTATCTTATTTTTTTCAATATTTTCCAAGGCCTTGAGACGAATCAAATGCAAATCCTCTAGCTCCATCCATCATCAATCCTTATAATTTTCTTTAGCCAGATCGTTCTGCAATGTAACTCGTCTTGACCCCAACTGCAATTCCCATGGTAGCACTGCGTGATGCCCGTAGACCAACTCGTATGGCGACGTCTGAGTCGACCCATGACAAGCCATTCGGTACGCCCACAAAGCTTCGTTGACAGTGCCACCTTTTAGGTTTCTCTTCGATCTTCTTTTGAATGATTTTAATCATGATTTTGTTAGAAGCCTCTGCCTGTCCATTGGCCTGTGCATAGTAAGGAGAAGAATTATAGAGTTTAATCCCCATCTCTTCGGCAAAATCACAAAACTCCGAGGAAGTGAACTGAGTTCCCTGATCGGTGGTGATGGACTGAGGAATGCCGAATCGGTAAATGATATGCTCCCTGACGAAAGACACCATGTTCTCTGACGTCACCTTCTTCAATGGGATGGCTTCAACCCACTTAGTGAAGTAATCCGTGGCCAACAGGACAAATTTATGTCCTTTGCTAGATGGAGGGTGAATCTGGCCGATCAAATCAATGCCCCATCCTCTGAAAGGCCAAGGCTTAACGATCGGATTCATGGCCGATGCTGGAGCCCTTTGCACATTGCCGAATCGCTGACAATCCTGACAACCTCTGTAATACTTAAAGCAATCTTCGAGCATAGTTGGCCAAAAATATCCAGTCCTCCTGATTAACCATCTCATACGGTGAGCCGACTGGTGTGCACCACATACGCCTTCGTGCACCTCATACATCAGTTTCCTAGCCCGTCTTGGTTCAGGCACTTAAGCAGAACTCCATCTATGGATTTGTAGTACAATTGATTGTCCAAGAGTGTGAACTTAAGAGCCTTGTACCTGAGTTTTCGGGAGACTTTCTTGGACGGGTCCCTGAGGTAATCGGCAATGTTGTCTCTCCAGTCTTCAATTGCCTGATTATCACTTGGGACTGCTTGATCACCTTCTGGGATTGTTTGCTCTCTCTCAAGTGCAAAAATGTTTTGATTCTCCCTATACCCGGATGCTGCCTGAGCCAACTGTTTGCTTCTTCGTTTTGCCCCTAGGAATATGTTGCAAGGTTGCCGATCGAAACTGTCTGAGGAGCTCTTGGCAACCTTCGAGATATTCCTGCAGCGTGTCGTTCTTGCACTCGTATTGCCGGTCAATTGCTTGATCACCAATTCCGAGTCACCGAAGATTCCACGGCGTCTGCCTTTATGTCCACAAGCAACCGCAGTCCTCGGAGTAGTGCTTCGTACTTTGCTTGATTATTAGTTACCGGGTACTCGATCGGTACAGAGTACTTGAAGGGTGCCCCCTTGGGAGAAATCAACACGATCCCGACTCCACCACCTTTGCTGCACGAGGATCCATCAAAAAACAATGCCCAAGGAATATGGTTACCATGTTAGTATTAGGATTACGGTGGTGAGTGACAAAATCAGCCATAATCTGGCCTTTAACAGCCTTTGCCGATTCAAAACGCAAATCAAATCAGAAAGGGCCAAAACCCATTTACCGATCCTTCCACTTAAAATCGGCATTAATAACATGTGCTTGATTACATCAAATTCTGATACTACCACGCATTCGGCATTCAGTAGATAGTGCCGAAACTTGGTACAGGAATAGAAAACGCACAAGCACAACTTTTCCGTAGCCGAATACCTTGTTTCGGGTCCAGTAGCTTTCGGCTAAGATAGGCTACGACTCTCTCTTTTCCTTCGAATTCTTGCATGAGGGCCGACCCTATTGTCAGGTTGTCGGCCGCCACGTACAACTTGAAAGGCTTGTTGAGTTGTGGAGGAACCAATACTGGTGGTGCCTTCATGTACTCCTTGATCTCATCGAAAGCCTTTTGTTGCACGTCACCCCACACGAACTCCTGATCTTTCTTGAGCTTCAATAGTGGACAGAATGGTAACACGCGCTCAGACATTGGATATGAACCTTCTGACAAAGTTGATCTTGCCGAGCAGTGATTGAAGTTCTTTGAGATTGGTCGGCGGTACTACCTTATCAATTGCTTCCATGCTCTTCCTACCGACTTCGATCCCCTTTTTGTGGACCAGGAATCCCAGAAACTCACCAGCCGACACCCCAAATGCACACTTGGTTGGATTCATCTTTAAACCATGTTTCCTCGTGCACTCCAAGGTCTTCCTTAAATCGGCTAAGTGTCTTTCCTTGCTTCTGGATTTGACCACCACATCATCAATGTAGATCTCTACGATCTTGCCGATCAGCTCATGGAATATGTAATTCATGGCTCGCTGGTAAGTGGCACCGGCATTTTTCAAACCAAAAGTCATGACCATCCATTCAAACAAACCTATATGGCCGGGGCACCTGAAGGCGGTCTTCGCCACATCCTCTGCAGCCATGAAGATCTGATTGTAACCTGCGTTGCCGTCCATAAAGCTTATGATTTCAAAACCGGCCGAAGCATCTACTAGCAAATCGGCCACCGGCATTGGTAACCGTCCATAGGAGTGGCTTTGTTGAGGTTCCTGAAGTCGATGCAGACCCTCATCTTCCCGTTTTTCTTGTATACCGGGACAATATTGGAGATCCACTCCGCATATCGACACGGCCGAATGAAGTTAGCTTCTAGTAATCTTTCCACTTCTTTTTTCACGTCGTCTAATACCTCCTCCTTGTAGATCCTGCGCGGAGGTTGTTTGTATGGGCGGTATCCAGGCTTGATCGGCAACTTATGCTCAACAATGGACCGATCCAATCCGGGCATCTCTGTGTAGTCCCCCAGGCGAAACAATCTTTGGAACTCTTTTAGGAGATCTACTAGCTGCACTCTGAAAGCAGGGTCTAAATTAGAACTTATGAACATCGGCCTTCTTTTACTTGTGTCGCCAACATCCACTTCTTCCAGTTGGTCGGCCGATGCGAAGCCACGTCCCAGTTTGCCCTCGCTGCTGTCAGTTGGGTTGTCCATCTAAAAGAAACTTTGAGAGCCGACTGCTGGATCGGCTGTTGATCTCTGCCGTAGATGTTGACAGGACCTTCTCCCCACACACGATCGATCGAGAAGCAATCTACTCCGTCAAATTCCCAGTAAGTGGGCTCAATGGTAGCAACACTCACCGAGTCATCAGCTTGGACAATCTCGATGTCCATCTCCAACCCACTGGATGAGTATTTGGTGCACTGGTCGAAGGTATGCAACAGTTGGCATGGATCCAATCCCTGCCCAAAAGCAGGCTGTATGCCCCCCTTGCCGTCAATGACAAAGAAGGTCGTGATGAGCGTCTTGGATCCTATCATCAGTTCCACGTGCACGGCACCCCGAGTGTCAGAGGGATTGCCGGCAAGTCACGGAGTATCATGTCCGTTTTGAGCAGATCTTCATCGCTCATGCCCAGCTTTCTGAAGGTGGCGTAAGGCATGATGTTGATCGCTGCACCGCCATCGACAAACATCTTGGTTAGCGGCTTTCCGTTGACGTACCCCTGACGTATAACGGCTTCAATGCCGATGCTTAGCTGGCTTGTCAAATGCTGCCTTCTGAGACAACACGAGCTGTGCCTGTAACGTTCCACCTCCTCGAGGCCGGGCCCGCTTACATCAGGCAGCTTTCATAGGACCTAGACTATCCCCACAGACCAACACCAGTTTTTCTGCCACTTTGTCCTCACTCATGCGTACCCGGGAAAGACTTCCCGTCGGTCACCCATCGCTCCAAGCCAAGCACGCTTAACTTTAAGTTTTTTTAGGAGATGGGGCTTCCGGAAAGAAGTTTGCAACTTATGGTATGAGTATTCTATTATCCTATTAACCCTGGCCGAGATGTTTACAATCTCACCCCCTTAAGAGATCGACGTCCTCGTCTGCAATCCCAGGCCAGAACGTCCTCTTGGCCACGTCCGTATGCCAATGCCAGCGCATAGTGTCATGCTGTGGTGACCACTCCGATCCACACCCAGCCATGCGCACTATGCCTGCGCAACTGCGACCACGCGCCCGCCGTGAAACCGCGAGAGTCGGCTCTGATACCATTCTGTAACGTCCCACCTCCTCGGGCCGGGCCCGCTTACATCAGGCAAGCTTTCATAGGACTAGACTATCCCCACAGACCAACACCCCAGTCTTTTCTGCGCACTTGTCCTCACTCATGCGTACCCTGCGTACTTCCGAATTGAGTAAACAGGGTGAAAGAACGGTCGGGTCACGGTCGCACTCCATGCATGCTCAACCACGCCCGCTAACTTTAGAGTTTTTTAGGAGATGGGCTTCCGGAAAAGGAAGTTGCAACTTATTGTATGAGTATTCTATTAATCCTATTAAGCCCTGAGCCGAGATGTTACAGTGTCGCGAGCTCATTGTGCTCGGCCTCATCGGAGTCCGAACGCGCTTCGTCCTGTGCCCCCTGGTCGAATGGAGCCATGAACTCCAGGGGAAGGAAGAAAGTCATGGCCACGCCAGCGCCTTTGCCATTGTTGTCTGGCTTTTTCCTTCGGACGCCACTCTTGCTTCTTCCCATTGGGCAGCCGCTCCTCTCCAACTCCCTGTATTCCGGAGGCATTGCACTCTCCTTTCTGGCTTTTCCTGAGCCGGTGGGCACCACTGCCCCTTCTGCCACCTATATGGGCGGGGCTGTACCTCCTCGCTGTCGTCCCGGTGATGCACCCACTCCTGGTCGGCACATCTTTTGGCTTGCCGACCCGGGCTTCTCATTTTTAGGCGCCGATCGTCCGTTGGGATGCGTGCTCCCAACCTTTCATGGACGGGACGGCGGTTGACCCGATCCTGCCTATACCCCTTGTACTGATCGCTGCATTCGGGGCAGTTGTTGACGGCAGGCAGTTTCAAGCCTTCGTTCCAGCAGTGGCGGAAGAACGGACAGTCCCAGTGAGCTTGCTCCCGCTCTTGGCGGCGTTCTTGCTCCCAGCGATGGGCCTGTTCTCTGTGGTAAGCCCTCTCCTCCAGATGATACCGGTGCTCTCCCGCGTGATCGTCTTCATGCTGGTACTCCTCTGTGAATTCTTGCTCTTCGCGTTGGAGACGCATCTGCTCTTTCTCCTTTTGCCGGCGCCACTTGTTAAGGAGATCCCTGTGGGTAGGCCTGCGCCTGGAAGACGACTCTCCGTGCTCGTATCGGCTATTCGCGGCTTGGGCGTGCTGTCGGAGCTCATCGCCAGTGATTTGCCGATCAGGATCCACTGCGCCAGACTCGCGCGCCTTGTCGGAGGTGAGGACTTTGACTTTGCCCTTGCCTCTGGGATCTTCCGGGGCTACCATGTTCACTGAGACGAACACGGAGTTCTGGGCGAAGGGGTTGGCATCGATCTTCATCTTGCCATTGAACTTGATGTGCCCATCCTGGATGGCCTTCTGGATCCTAGTCCTGAACACGCGGCAATCATTAATAGAATGAGTATTAGTGTTGTGGAAGCCGCAGTACTTCTTGTCTTTGACGCCTCCAGGACGTAGCATCGGGTGATCCGGAGGTAGCCTGACTCTGCCTTCGGCTACCAGGAACTCGAAGAGCTTATCGGCCTTGGTGACATCAAAGTCATACGCTCCCTCTGCTGGCGTAGCCACTGCTTGTTGGCCTGGGTCGGTTCTTTGTCCCAGTTGAACTCTGCAGCGGCCACCTCGTCTTCGGCATCGGTATAGTCATCGGCTCGTCCAGGAAAGCTTGATACATCTGGGCCGCGACATTGTCCCTCTGGAAGCGCCCTTCCCTCCGGAAGCCTTGCGCCTGGATAGTCATTTCATTCAGCCGGCGAGAGAGATGACCCAGGTCCTCGAACTCCTGGCCGAAGAGCTTGTCTCTGATGCTTGGGAGCATGCCCGCCACGGCCAATGGTGGAAGCTGGTCGTCCGGCAGGTACATGCCGAAGCACTGGCTTTTGACTTCCCTAAACCTGCGCAGGTAGCCTGCGTTCTCATTCGGCCTCTGGCGCACATACATGATGTCCACCAGCTTCTTCTCCTTGGTGCCCGTGTAGAAGTGCGTATGGAACTTTTGTTCCAAGTCTGCCCAAGAGAGAATAGAGCCCGGTGGCAGAGACGTGAACCAAGCGAACGCCGGCCCAGTGAGCGATGACGGGAAGTACCGAACCCTGAAGGCGTCCTCGGTATTGGCCTCTCCAAGCTGGAGTAGATAGCGACTGATGTGCTCCACCGTGCTAGTGTCGTCTAAGCTGGAGAACTTGGACAGGTCTGTCGGCACCTTGACTCTGGGAGGTAGAGCCACACGGTGAACCATTCGGGGACGGAGATCTGTAAGCATAGTACCCCTAGGCTTCAGGCCGAAAGTGCGCTGCATCATATCTGCCATCCTCTCTAGCATGACATCGACATTAGAGTCGGCGGTCCTCTCGGCCGTCGGCTTCCCGTACCCTGGATGTGGGGCACCCTCTATGTTGTGAGGCTCAAGCATCTCATGGTACCGTTTCCATAGTAGTCCTTTATGAGCCTATAGGTTTGCGGGGAGATCTTGCGTGTCGACTCCGGCGGCTGACCCTTAGCACCGAACGTGAGCTGACTCATAGTCGGCAACTGGCCTTCTGGCGTGTGCTTCTCTTGAATGGTCATTCCGCTCGATTGAGCCTTAGGCGGGGTCTCCTCCCAGCAGTTCCTGCCCCCTTGAGGTGATTCGGCAGATTGAAAAGATGTGGTCCTGCTATAGGGCCAAACTCGGCCTCCATAAGTTCATCGGCCTTGGGGCCGAATTGGGCGATCATGATGGTGCGGAAAGTGTTGAGAAACGCCCCGTGCATACGACCGATGGCACCAGAGACAGTTTCGTTGATTATGTGAGACATTTTCAACACGGCCTCCGCCTCCCCGGGATCATTCGGGTTGAGCTGGACGGGTTTCGGCAGATCGTGCAGACGGCGAACCTTTCCGCTCTTGTTCTTGGAAAAGGCTTCTAGGCACTTGGCCTGGAATTCGGCACAAGCGTCCTCCACCTGCTCCCTGTACTCGTCGGGTAGTTCGGTGAGCTGCATCTGCACGAGCCCCGTCTTGTTGCTGGCCTCGGCTTCAGTGACTTCGACCATTGCTGCAGGAAAAAAGGGTCCCACCGGGCGTGCCAAAAAGTGTGTTGGCGCAAAAAGTGGCTCTGCGCCAAGCACACGGCAAGCCGGAGAAGCTGGCTTCAACGTGGCCCGGTGCTCAAAATCCGGTGCGTGCCAGTCAGTTTGACCTGCAACTAACAAGGGAGATAAACTGTTAAATACAAAGCTGGAACGTGCCGGGTATGACCAGACAGTTCCAAGATGTACGGCCCTGAAGCCACTTACGACGACATATAGCTATGAAAGCTATCTGCCAACAGGTTTAAAGGTTATTCGGCAATATGAACAGTGTTATGTGAATAACAGGTTGCCGAACACGTTTGCATGAGAATCGTACTCGCATGACGTATTATATATAAGTTAAAACTTAACCAATCTCGATTGTACAACCGAGTTGGGGTCCATGGAGATTGAACATACAAGCCAAGCATGACTAAGCTAATCTAAAGCCTGCGCCTGCCGCACGACACCTAGCCTTGTCATAGATCAAACACACTTAACATGCATGAACCCTCACCACGTGGCAACCCAGATACAATCTAATTCGGCTATTACGAACAGTAGATCTACTGCATAACAGACCTTTCAATGATAAACGTGAAAGAACGGAGCAGATCTATAAGATGGAGCCGAACCGGACGGTATCTAGATTGGGCAAAAGTGTTATGATGAAATAATCGTAACAAAACACATAACACAAGGTAACTTAATGAATCTATCAGATTGCCAAATCTAACAGAGCCGATAACTATCTTTACTCATGTCTCAATCCGCCGCACGATACAAGACATAAACAAAGACCTCCCGTCATAAGCTTAAATCCGCCGCACGATACTAAGCTTAACGTACGAGACTACTTGCACCATATCTAAATTCGCCGCACGATACTAGACATGATAACAAGGTTGCCGGAACTTACGGAGGTCGACGGATCGATGGCCCCTCTCGAAGAACACGACGACACGACTTGGACTCGAAGACGGCACGGAGCCGGGGTTGGTTGTATTGATTGTGAACAGATTTACAATAGTCTCAGGGTTTATATTATACCCTGGTGTTCTATGAGTCCTAGGAGGACACGATTACAACGATAAAACAGGAAACCTGTCTGAGTCCTAGAAGGATACGATTACAATGATAAATTAGGAAACTACCAAAACATGATGCCTTTTGCTCCAAGCTTCCTTTAATAACCGGCACGCGCTAAAATGAACGAGATTCCCGTCGCTGAATCCTCCTGACATGCCGTATTCGTCAAACCGACTTGGCTCGAGGTAACCGACCGCAGCATCACGTTGCCGAATCCGCTCGCTGTTGACTAATCGCTTTCACAGCCTTGCCGAATACATTGAACTAGCCGACCGCGTCCGCCGTCCGCCGAATCCTTCAAGCGGCGGCGTTCGCCGAATCATCATAGTGCCGGTCCACTTGTCATAGTGCGAAAACTCGGTGTTAACACCCCTGTACAAGCACTTAGGTGCAAGTAATACAAGAACATCCCCCCCCCCGCTGGACGTAGGCCTTCTTTGCCGACCAGGATAAATCCTTGTGTCCTCTTGCATCAGCATCCAGGAAGAGAAGCACGCGATCATATCACTCGTTGGTGTGATACCCCCGGGTACGAAAACCGACAGTTGGCGCGCCAGGTAGGGGACTTCGCGTGTCCGAGCCGATTTCTCGTTGATTCCTGGATGGCTTCATCCCTCTTCCGTTCTCTCTCGGCTGGTGCCGTCGTCTGGTTCGGGAGCCTCGAGTTCCTGGCCACAGGCAACGGCAACGAGCTGACTCTGCTCTCCACAAAGGGCCTGAGCGGAGTGCGTGTCACGCCACCCACCCGCGCGGGGGGCGTGACGCGTCGCCCGCACCACCACACGTCGCCACATCGCGAGCGGCGCCGTCGTCACCGTTCGTCGCCGGGCGTAGGCGGTGCCCGCGGCAAACACCTACGCCCCCGTAGCCGGTGCAGGGTCCCCAAGGGGAACCAGCCCGGCGTGCGGCCGGAGACCTCTAGGGCGCACCCGCGCCCGCCTATCGACCTCGCATTCATCATGCGTACGGACCGGGAACCAGGCCAGAGGCCTCCGAGCCGTGCGCCGTCGACGCCACTCAGCCTCCTCCCGCACGGGTCGCGCCGCGCTCGACGCCAGCGGTTCCCGGTCGGCCTCGACAACTCTGCGGCTGTATACTCCCCCCACCGCCTCGACGAGCGCCATCAGGACCAGACGGTGGCGGACCGGGAGCAGCGTTCGGCGCGCTGCTGCGGGCCATGGCCAGCCTGGAGATCGTCCACCCCGCGTGCGTCGTTCGCGACTTCTTGCGAGCCTTCGAGCCACCCCGGCGAGCCACCGTCGGAGAATGGTACCCCGGCGAGCTGCGGTCCCAGCATCGGCCAAGGCGGCGTGCCGTCAACAGCTCCGACTCCGACGAATACGACTACCACGACCCCGACCTCTGGGATCCCACCAGGGAGTGCTTCCAACTCGAGGGAGTCGTATGCGATACCGAGGACGAAGGCGACGAGGACAGGCCGGCACTCGACCTAGAGGGACCTAGCGACGTGGCCGCGGCAGGCGGATCACGCGTTCAGGGAAGGGACGAACCTCCAGCACCGGCTGTGCCGCCTAAGCACGACGATGGCGCCGGCGGCGCAACTCGCACAAGTGCAAGAGGCAATCACCAAAGCCGAGGAAGAACGGCGACACCTGCTGCAGCTCCGGCAACCCTGATGCAGGACCACCCCCCCAGCCCCGAGGAGCCGGAGCCGAGGCGGGCTCGAGAGGTCCACCGGCGGATCCTCGAGGATGGGGCACCAGCACGCCCCGAGGTATGTTTCCCGCGAGGCTGGGCAGAACGTGGTGGCGGCGGCTATGATGCTCCGTGACCTGCCCGCCGTCTCCAACCCCGATGCCAGGCGCATGCTCGGAGAAATGAAAACCTCCTCGAGACAGCCGCGGTACAACAGGCCGAGAGCTCGGCGTCATGCCGACGCGGAGCAGTCTCGAGGAGACCGGCGGACACGCCCCACGACGCTCGCGAGGCATCCGTCCACCAGCCGGACGCCTCTCGAGCTAGGCCAGTCCGCGAACGGATCGCCGACAACCGGCCACCTCGAGACCCCAACGACGCCCGCAACGACATCAACCGACGGCGCAAGGACAAGGGGGCCCAAGAGCGTGGCTATAGCGCCCATCGAGGGGGGCGCTACGACAGCGACGAGGACCGGCAGGTCCTCGAGCCCCCGCCCCCGAGTCTTCAGCCGGGCCATCCGCAGCTCGACCCTCCCCGACCGCTTCCGACCGCCGACCAACATCGTGAAGTATGACGGGGAGGTCGACCCAAGCTCGGGCTCTCGGACTTCCGCCTTGGCTGCCAACTGGGCGGAGCGAAGAACGACGACCGCGTGATCATACGTCAACTCCCACTTTACCTCTCGGCCACAACCGCCCGCCGGTGCTCGAGGGGCTCCCGCCGGATCGGATCCATGACTGGGCCGACCTAGTCAGGGTCTTCGACGGGAATTTCAAGGGGACCTGCGTGCGTCCAGGCAACCCTAGGACCTACGGCGTTGCAGGCAGGCGGCGGACGAGCCCCTCCGCGACTTTGCTCGACGGTTCTCGAAGCAACGTGTCTCGAGCTCCCCCACGTGCCTGACGAGGACGTCATCTCAGCGTTCCTCGTGGGCACGACATGCCAAGAGCTTGTTCATGAGCTAGGACGCTACCGTCCCGGGACGGTCGAGGACCTGATGGATCGCGTCACCAGCTTTGCTTCGGGCGACGAAGCAGTGGGGGCTTCTTTGGCCGTTCCACGGACAAAGGCAAGGCGGTGATCGCGCCGGAGGGCTCCAACAAGGGCAACGACGCCAAGAACGACAACAATGACGGCAACAAAAGAAGAAAAACAAACGCAAGGGCCAGAAGGCGAAGCGTGGCGCCGATGACGACGACGACAAAGAGGTGCTCGCGGGCGCCCTCGAGCCTAGAAGCCCCGAGGCCCCCCCGATGGGGCTGTTTTCGACCAGATGCTCGAGGATCCCTGCACCTACCACAGGGCCCCGTAAACCACAAGTTGAAAGACTGCCGACTGTTGAAAGGCTACTACTCCAAGCTCGGCGATAAGAGGGATGACGCGCCTAAGGGAAAGGATACCGATCGACGCGGCGGCAGAACGCAGATGGCGACTTCCCCCCCCGTGCGCGACTGCTACATGATCTACGGGGGGCCGACCGTCGGGCTCTCAGCTCGAGAAAGAAAGAAGGAGCGCCGGGAAATCTTTTCGCTTAGCCACGACGCCCCCCGGTATCTTGACTGGTCCGATGCGCCAATCACGTTCGACCGTGACGACCATCCGGACCGTGTCATAAACCCGGGGCTTACCCCCTCGTCGTCGACCCCATCATAATCGACGTTCGGTTTCTCCAAGGTGTTGATGGATGGGGGCTCGAGCCTCAACATCATATACCTCGAGACCCTCGACCTCCTGGGGATTTCAGAGGGACAGCTCCGACCCAGCGTCGGGGGTTCCACGGAGTAGTACCAGGAAAGAAGGCCCACCCCCTCGGCGCATCGACCTGCCGGTTTGCTTCGGCACGCCGGCAAACTTCCGTCAGGAAACGCTCACCTTCGAGGTGGTCGGCTTCCAAGGGACCTACCACGCCATCATCGGCCGGCCAGGCTACGCCAAGTTCATGGCGATTCCTAACTACACGTACTTGAAGCTCAAGATGCCGGGGCCAAAAGGGGTCATCACCGTTGACACCTCCTACGAGCACGCATACCACTGCGACGTGGAGTGCGTCGAGCGGGGGGAGGCCAACGTCCACCTCGACTCGCTCGAGGCCTTGGCAGCTCTGGCCACCGAGGGGGCCCCAGAAGCAAAGCGTCACGCCGGCACCTTCGAGCCGGCTGAGCACACCAAGCAAATACCCGTCGACCCGACCTCGGCCAATGGCAAGACGCTGACCATCAGTACAGCCTCGAGCCCAAATAGGAAGCAGTGCTCGTCGACTTTCTCCGTGCGAACATCGACATGTTTGCATGGAACCCCTCGGACATGCCGGGCATACCGAGGGAAGTCGCCGAGCACGCCTTGGAGATCCAGGCCGGGTCCAGACCGGTGAAGCAACGCCTGCGCCGCTTCGACGAGGAAAAGCGCAGGATCATCGGCGAGGAGGTGCACAAGCTTTTGGCGGCCGGATTCATCAAGGAGGTATTTCACCCAGAGTGGCTAGCTAACCCTGTACTAGTTAGGAAAAAGAATGGAAAAATGCGGATGTGTGTAGATTACACAGTCTGAATAAAGCATGTCCAAAAGTTCCATTTCCTTTACCTAGAATTGACCAGATCGTCGATTCCACTGCTGGGTGCGAAGTGCTTTCGTTCCTTGATGCGTATTCCGGCTACCACCAAATTAGGATGAGAAAATCCGATGAGCTCGCAACCTCTTTTATCACGCCATTCGGTATGTATTGCTATGTTACGATGCCCTTCGGCCTGCGAAACGCCGGGGCAACGTACCAGCGATGTATGCAGCACATCTTTGGCGAGCACATAGGCAAAACCGTCGAGGCCTACGTCGATGACATCGTGGTTAAAACTAAAAAAGTCGGGAACCTCATCAGCGACCTCGAGACCACGTTCGAGTGCCTCCGGGCCAAGAATGTGAAGCTCAACCCCGAGAAGTGTGTCTTTGGTGTGCCTCGAGGCATGCTACTTGGCTACATCGTCTCACAACGGGGGATCGAGGCAAACCCTGAAAAATCTCAGCAGTCACGAGGATGGCCCGATTCGTGACCTCAAGGGTGTGCAGAAAGTAACAGGCTGCCTAGCCGCTCTCAGCAGATTCATCTCGAGGCTGGGGGAAAAAGCACTACCCCTCTACCGCCTGCTAAAAAAGACGGAACACTTTGCGTGGACCGCCGAAGCGGAGGAGCCTTAACCAAGTTGAAGGGGTTGCTGACTTCTGCACCAATTCTCGTGCCCCCGCGACCAGCCGAAGGTGACGATTCCCCCGAGCCCCTCCTCCTCTATGTGGCCGCAACCACTCAGGTGGTTAGCGCGGTCATAGTCGTCGAGAGGCACGAGGAGGGTCATACATTGCCGGTCCAGCGACCGTATACTTCACCAGTGAGGTACTCTCCGAGGCCAAGGTCCGGTATCCGCACATCCAAAAGCTGCTCTACGGCATCATCGTCACAAGGCGCAAGCTCCAGCTACTTCCTCTCTTCCTCGCTCATCCCGTGACGGTGGTGTCGTCCTTCCCCCTCGGAGAGATCGTCAACAATCGGGAGGCCACGGGGCGCATCGCCAAGTGGTCCGCCGAACTAATGGGGAGACCATCACCTATGCCCCGCGAAAGGCCATCAAGTCGCAAGCGTTGGCGGACTTCGTTGCTGAATGGACCGACACTCAGCTCCCGCCGGCACAGATTCAAGCCGAGCTCTGGACCATGTACTTCGATGGATCCCTCACGAAGACGGGGGCAGGAGCAGGCCTGCTCTTCATCTCACCCCTCGGAGTACACATGCGCTACCTGCTACGCTTGCACTTCCCCGCCTCCAACAACGTCGCCGAGTACGAGGCCCTCGTCAATGGGCTGCGCATCGCCCTCGAGCTCGGGGTCCGACGCCTCGACGCCCGAGGAGACTCGCAGCTCGTCGTCAACCAGGTTATGAAGGCTTCAAGCTGCATCGATCCCAAGATGGAGGCATACTGCGGGGAGGTGCGCAAGCTGGAAGACAAGTTTTACGGCCTCGAGCTCAACCACGTAGCTCGGAAGTACAACGAGGCCGCAGACGAGCTGGCAAAGTTGGCGTCCACGCGCGGCACGGTACCGCCAGACGTCTTCTCGAGGGACGTCTTCGAGCCATCCGTCGAAATCGACCCGGGGGCTGGCCCCTCGACGCCACCCCTCGAGCAAGACACGGGGGCTCGACTCTCAACGCCACCCCTCGAGAAGGACCCCTCGACGTCCGCAGAGGCGATGCAGGTCGACGCACACGCCTCTTCGTCATCACGGCCCCTCGACTGGCGGACGCCCTACCTCGACTACCTGACGCGAGGCGAGCTACCAGAAGACAAGACGGAGGCCCGACGCATCGCTCGGAGGGCCAAGACCTACGTCATCTACGGCGACGAACGGGAGCTATACCGACGAAGTCCGACTGGGATCCTTCAACGCTGCATCCCACTCGAGGAAGGGCGCAAGCTCCTCGACGATATGCACTCGGGGGCTTGCGGCCACCACGCAGCGCCGAGGGCCCTGGTTGGGAACGCCTTCCGTCAAGGCTTCTATTGGCCGACCGCCATTGGGGACGCCAAGCGTTTGGTCCAAGCGTGCCATGGGTGTCAATTCTATGCCAAGCAAACGCACCAGCCCGCACACGCCCTGCAGATGATCCCGATCACTTGGCCATTTGCCGTTTGGGGGCTCGACCTTGTGGGTCCCCTCAAAAGGACAAGTGGAGGGTACACACACATGCTCGTGGCCGTCGACAAGTTCACCAAGTGGATCGAGGCTAAGCCGATAGGAGACCCCACCTCCGAGAGGGCTGTCGAGTTCATCGCCAACATCATGTACCGGTTCGGGGTGCCTAATGTCATCATCACCGACAATGGCACCCAATTCACGGGCAAAAGTTCACCAACTTCTGCTGATGACAACAACATTCGCGTAACCTGGGCCTCGGTCGCATACCCCCAATGCAACGGGCAGGTCGAGCGCGCCAACGGCATGATACTCCATGGGCTAAAGCCGAGGCTGTTCAAGACCCTCAAGAATTTCGGAAAGGGGTGGGCTACAGAACTCCCCTCGTGCTGTGGGGCCTCAGGACTACGCCGAGTCGAGCCACCGGGTTCACTCCGTTTTTCCTAACCTACGGCGCAGAGGCCGTCTTACCTACGGACCTCGAGTACGGCTCACCTCGACTTCGAGCCTACAACGAGCAAACCAGCGACGAAGGGCTCGCCAACGCCAAGGACCAGCTCGAGGAGGCCCGAGACGTGGCGCTCATCAACTCTGCACGCTACCAGCAAACACTTCGATGCTACCACGACAAGCACGTGCGCAAAAGGGACCTGGCGGTGGGGGACCTCGTGCTTCGACGGCTGCAAGATAATCGAGGGCGCCATAAGCTCACCCCTCCGTGGGAAGGCCCATACACCGTGGCCGAAGTGCTCAAGCCAGGACATACAAGCTCTACGACGACCAAGGCAGGATCCTGGCGAACGCGTGGAACATATCTCAGCTACGTCGCTTCTACCCTTAAAGGCCTCGAGGCCTTGTTCATTTTATCACTTTGTACAAACATGTCAAAATGAATGAACAAACTCGTGCTTGTCGTTCATGTTGCTTCGCATCTTAAGGTAGCCTCGACCCTGCTTTGCTCAGGGTCAAGCCTCCCTCGGGGGCTGACGGGGGGCCTTCCCCCCCCAGACTCCGGAAAAAATACGCGTTTTCTTTTCTAAAATTTTGACCCTCGTCTCGACTCTGCCTCGAGTGAACTAGCGACGTCTAAATCCTAAAGTACCTCGAGCCTCCAAGGTCGGGGGCGTCGACGTAGACGGCCACCTACCCCCCGGGCTACGGTGCCCTACCTACGCCTCCCCTCGAGGGGCTCGCGACGTATCGAAGGAACACAGACTAAGTTAGCAGAAACTCGAGCTTGCGACAAAGAGAAGTGGTCAAACGCATTTGAAAGGAAAACAACCCTTTTAAACCAACAATCATATATACATTCGGGTCTCGACGTACCCTCATTCACGTCATAAAATTCTTACAAGGGCCCCGACGCCCAAATTTGGCGCGCAGGCCCTAGTCTTCGTCGGTGCGGTACTCCTCCCCGAGGTCCTTCCGCGGCGGGCTCACCTCGACGCCCGAGCTCGAAGGAGGAGGGCTCCGACACCGCTCTGCTGGCGTCAGGAGGCAGCACGTCCTCCTCGAAGATCTTCGCGAGCGACGTCCCCGGCCTCTCCATCTTCTCCAAAATTTTGTCGACACGGCGGTTGTTCCACTCCTCATCCTTCCCCTCGATCTCGATGAAGCCATTCGCGACAACGTGGACCGGGAAGCGGAAACCGGAGCGAACAACCGCGAGTGTCTGCTTGACGCCGTGATGGAGAGCTTGCCGGACACGGTCCCGCGCGGCTGCGTCGAAGAAGCACAAGGCGTCGACCAAGGCATCGCCCCGAGCCACTGCACCTCTCTGCCGCGGTCACAGGAGGAGCACCCCACATGGGGCCGAGCCGGTCGAGAGAGGAGCGAGCCCGCTCCGCCACCATCGTCTCGTCTTGGAGTGGTCCAAGAGAGCCTGGTTCGTCCCGCGGAGCTCCTCGACCGTCTTCTCGACCCCTGCGCAACAAACAAGGAAGAGTGAGACGGCGGCGTAACAAAAAACTTCGAGACCCAAACAAGAACAAGGTGTAAGCCTCACCGTCGCAGTGTTGCCCCAGTGCGGCGAGGTCGCTGGTCAGGCCCTCAGCACGCTGCTGCCAGCCTGCGCTTCTCGGCCAGCGTGAGGAGCTTCTCGGACCTAAGGTCCTCGATCAGCCGGCCCGCCTCCACCAGGCCAGATCCTTGCGGATCACCTCCTGCCGCGCCGCCCCCCTCGGCAGCTCGGCGGTGGCGGCACCACTCTTGGCGTCTTCGGCCTCTTTTCTCGCCGCCTCCGCTGCGGTTCGGGCAGCGGCGGCCTCGCCTCGCCACGTCGTCAGCAGCCTCCTGCTTCGCCGCCTCGGCTTCGCCCGGGCAGGTGGCCTCGCTTCGGCGTCCGCGGCCTCCTTCCTCGACGCTTCGAGAGCGGCGGCGGCCTCCTCCTTGGATCGAGCGACCTCGCCTCGAGCCACCCGGACCTCCGCCTCCGCCTCGTTAAGCCGGCTCGCCATCTGGGCGTTCCGGCTCAGCTCCGCGCGGAGATCTCGAAGCTCCGCCTCAGCCCGCGCGAGGCGGCTGACACCTGTGCGGACCGCCCGCCTCCTCGGAGCAGGACCGCTCCGCCTCCGCCATAAGCACGGCCACCTCCCGGAAGATGGACCGCACCTCGCGCGGGGCCCCCCGCTGGGCGGCTGCTCGATGGGAACCACGGCAAGGGGCGGGCTCAGTGGGACGGGAAACGGCCATATCGGTCGGTCGAGCTCGATGTCGGGCAGATCCTCCTCCGCCTCGAGCTGCCCCGACACGACCCGCCGCCCGACGGCACGGGCCCCGACTCCCTCCGTCCCTCCGCCGGCACTTCCTGTTGCGGATCGATCGAGGGAAGGCTCGACCCCGGCCCTCTTCCTGGCCGGGCCCGGCCGGCCCTCCGGCGCCTTGTCGGCGCTAGCCGCACCTCGGCGCCTCCACCGTCATCGAGCCCGCGGCGAGGCGAGCGGCCCCTGCTCCACTCGTTCAGGAGGTCCTCCACCGTCGGCTCCTTCTCCGCCGACGCCTCTCCCCCCTTTCCCTCCTCCGCAGCCCGCCCGTGCTGGTCGGAGCCACAAGGGGCGCAGTCTCCTCAGCCCCAGACGCCGGCGGGGCCGTGCTCGCCCCAGGCGCTTCCCCCGGAACAGCCGTCGTGGTGAGGGGAAGATGCGCTCCCAGTTGGCACCATCGCGGGAGGAGGAGGAGGGGGAGGAGGCAGCGCTTCGGCGGATATGGTGGTGGCAGGCTCGATGCCATGAGCTGAGGCCCCTGCAATACGAGATGACGGAGATATCAGAACCAGGAAGAGTACCTCGACCCCTGTGTCGATGGCGACGGCCTCACCAAAATTCGCGACGATCATCTGGCCCCCTCGAGCCATGGCAGCTCGGGCCTTCTCCAGCCAAGCGGCTTCTCTAGCGGAGGAAGGTGCCATACCTCGAGGTGCCTGTGCCTCGACGGGGCTCGAGGTCTTGGCCCGCTTGGACGAAGCGAGGTCCACCTCCTGGTAGGAGCGCTTCCCCCTGAGAAGACGGAGATGGCACGCGTCATCAAAAGCAAAGAGGTGAAGCCTCACTACCGACGAGACCCAAGGAAACTACTCACCCGAAGCGGCGGCTGGGCTTCTTCCCGGAATCGCCGGACCCACTCGGGGGCTTCGAGCCCACCCCACGGCTCGAGCCCTGTGCCTGGGCCGTCTCCACAGGGCTGGGATGGGGGAGGGCTCCCGACGCCTCCCATGGCTCGACCTCGAGGGAGAGCCCTCCTTCCGCCCCACATCGCGGGAGGGCGACCGTACCACCCCTCGTGCTGACGTCGTGGCGCTCGCCCCGGCGCGGGCTCCGGACCTGCTCCGGCGCCCGCGCTGGTGGTCGCGCCCTCCCGCGTCCGCTTCCGTGTCCCGGCGGCGGTACGGCGATGGACTCCGGGGACGCTCGCGCCCCTGGTCACGAGACGCTCGGGGGCTCCCTCCCCGACGCTCGTGATGGCGCGGGCTCGACGCCTCTTCCTGGCGCCCGCCCTCTCCTCCTCGGCTCGACGGCGCCCTTGACGGCTCGCGGGGGTCGGGCCCGAACCCCTTCTCGACCTGTCGACCGCCTCTCGAGCCCGACCCCTCTCGAGACCCCCCGTCTGGGCTGACGCGGGGCGGCCTCCGTTGGCGCTGTGGCGGAGGCGCTCCGGGTCCGGGGCTTCCTTACGACCAGGGGCACATCCGGCGCGGAGCTCGACGGACCTCGGGCCCCCGACGAGGCAGGTCGCGCCGCCTTCCGCGGCTGCGTCCCGCGCGACCCTTTTGTCGGTGGGACCTCCAGTGTACCCTCCTGCACAGAGGAGCGGTCAGCCCTGTCATCGACGAGCCCCGCGCGCATCAAGCGCACATCCATCCCCTCGTCGTCGCCCTCCTCCTCATCACCACTCTCCTCCTCCGAGCTCGAGGAGCTCAGCTCGGGGGACCCGTCCCCAGGCTGACGGTTACGACGAGCCTTCGCCAGTCTCTGCTCCCGAGCTAAGCGACGCAATTTTTTATTTTTCTCTTTCTTCTTTTTGGCATCCTTGCTCTCCTTGTCCTTCTGAGCAGAGAGGCGCCTCACCTGAGAACCCGCGGCGTCCTCCCTCACCGGGGCCTCGACGCGCGACAAGTAAATGCCCCCTGAAGAAAGAAGAAGCGTGATGAGACAAACCACAAGACGGATGCAAACGGATCGAAGGAGGAAAAGGGGGAGGAGGCTCGAGATAGCTCGACTCGAGGGAGGCTTACCAGGTCGAGACACCCCTCGTCGGGTGCCATCGCAACCAGGTTGGAGTATTCAGGGACGAACGGCCCCTGGATCGTGATCGACACCCGGGAGACGCCCTCGTTCCGGGACAAGCCCTCTTCGCCATCCTCGAGCGATTGAGCGCCTCGAGCTGAGCCTGCGGGCCCATCTCGTGCATAAGAAGGGGGCGGTCCGCCAGCGGGAGAACTCTTCGCTGGTGGAACGCCCAAATGACCGCTTGCACGGTCAGCTTCTTCGTCCACCAGCGTCTTCATCATCTCCATCAGCGGGGCCAGGTGGCGTTGCCTGTCCGCCGCAACGCCCCAGGTCCACTTCTCCGGGCGTTGAGTGAGGACCCTGCCGGTGTACTGCGGAAGGAGGCCACCTTCGTTCCGCAGATAGAACCAATGGTCGTCCCACCCGGCCTGGTTGGTGGAAAGCTTGTATCGCAGGTACTCGCGGGGGACATTGGCCGACGAGGTCCCCGCCCTCTCGCGTAATGGCAAGGGAGCCCATGCGCACGGGCCGCCTCCCGCTGGGCTTCAGGGACTTGATGAAGAGCTCGCCCGGAAGAGATGGACGAACATCTCCCAGTGCGGCTCCATCTTCAGGTACCCTCGCACACCGCGGCGAATATGGCGGCGTGCGAGATGGAGTTGGGGGAGAAGTGTTGCAGCTCCACCTCGAAATGGTGGGCCAGCCCTCGCAGAAGCGGCTCGGCGGGACGCCGAGCCCCATACGGTGGTAGCGCGTGAAGCTCACCACGTACCCCTCCGGCGGGTGCGGCTCCCGGTGCTCCGCCGACGGGATAACCCACCATGCGGGTCCCTCCTCCGGGTTGGGGCGCAGAAGCCCCTGGGCCACCAGCGAGTCCATTTCGCTCTGCGTCACCTTCGACGGGCTCCAGTCCTCGGCGGCAGCATCTGTGTCTGGGCGGCCATGACGGTGGCGCGGCGCGGATCCGAGCAGCGGACGGGCGGCCGGAAATCCCCAATCGACTAGCTCGAAGGAGAGGGCGCGTAAAGGCTACGGCGGCGGCGAAGGCAAAGGCAAAGTAAAGGGTTCTTTTCCCCTCTTTCGATTTATAGGGGGAAATCCAGACGGGCGGGATCTCCCACGACGTAAAAAGGTAACCGAATGCATTCAATGCGCCCACCTAACCACGTCTCGAGCCGGATGCAGGGTACACGCGTTACCTCTCCATTCGCTCCACTACCCGGGCCCGCCACGACCGTCGCTCCGGCTTCGCGCCGCCGCTCTCCCCGACGGTTTCCGCCTAAAAAGGCGTGCCCAACGGGCAGAAGGATTCCCAGACGACGGAGGCTTCTTCATAAAGGTAAAAACGGCCCCGGCCCTAAGTCTCGAAGCAGCGAAGGCTGGCCCTCGAAAAGGGTTCGACAGCCGGCTTCGAGCACCCGAGTCAGGGACACCAAGGGGCGCCACTCGCGGCATTACTCGAGGGCCGAGCCCTCGAGGCCCCTCACGTGTATCCAAGGCGGGGAGCTCGACGTGCAGTGAGATCCCCTCGGAGGGAGGCATCGAGCCACCGGGTCCTATCGAATGGACCCGGCACTCCTGCAGACTGAGCCCCCATGCTTTATGAGACCGCCTCCGGGCCACAGTCGACCCCTAACGAACGGGGCACGAGCTCTCACTTGGATTCCCCGTTACCAGCTCACCGGGAACCTCGATACTCGCCCACTCGGGGTAGTACGAGGCATCCCCCCTCGCATCCGATCGAAAGGACTCGCGGGATGACAAGCCAGGGCAATCGGCATGCCGGACAGCTCGAGGAGCCGGCCAGTCGGTTCAGCCTGGCACCCCTCGACGAAAGAGGGTCTAAGAACTCGGACAGTTACGACTAATCTTTTCTTTGTGTAAACATGAGATTTTCAGGCCTCGGGCGAACGCTCGACCTCCATCTCGCCCGAGCCCTCAAGGCCAGGCCTCGAACGATCGCTCGTTCTCCGTCTCTCCGAGCCCTCCAAGCCAAGCCTCGGACGGAGTCTCCCACGACAAAGGAAAGGTAACCGCAAATATTTAATGAGACTACCGAACCACATTATCGAGCCTATTGACAGGTACACACGGCGCCGCGATCTCCGCTCCCTGACGATTTCCCGCCTAAAAAGCGCGCCCACTGGGCAGAAGGTTCCCAAACGACGGAGAATTCTTCAGGAGCCCACGAGGGGGTTCTAACCACTCCCCTGGTCTCGGGGCTACACCCGCGGGTGTCGCTCGCACGACACCCCGGAATCAAATCGACAAACCCTCGGAGACCCGTTAGCTATCCATCGAGATCCCAATCTGGAGCCCTGCTCGAATGCAAGCACTCAAACAAGGCTCGGGGCTACTGTCGGTGGTACGAAAAAGGGTACCCCCAATCAACACAAACACCCGAACGCTCTATCCCGTCTCGCCCGAGCCCTCCCGGCCAGGCCTCGGCGAACGCTCTATCTCCGTCTCGCCCGAGCCCTCCCAGCCAGGCCTCGGGCGACGCTCTGTCTCCGTCTCGCCGAGCCCTCCCAGCCAGGCCTCAGGCGAACGCTCTGTCTCCGTCTCGCCCGAGCCCTCCCAGCCAGGCCTCGGGGCGAACGCTCTTTCTCCGCCCCGCCCGAGCCCTCCGAGCAAGGCCTCGGGCGAGCACGATCGCTCTCCGTCTCGCCCGAGCCCTCCAGGCCTCGGGCGAACACGCCCCCACACCTCGAGCCTTAGCGCACGGACCTCGAGCTGTACAGACAGCCGTACCAGCCCATACCACGCATTAATGCCTTCACCTACTCCGGTCATGTCCACTAGTGCACAGCGTGTACCACAATAACTCGGTGTAAAGGTCAAGTCTCGTTTTCACCACAAGCATGGGCAAAAGGGCACCAGTACAGCACTGTTCGGCCAAGCCAGGCACTGTAACCCCTCGAGGCCGGCTATGCGCCCCTCGAGCCCTGCACTGTACCCCTCGAGGCCGGCTACGCGCCCCTCGAGCCCTGCACTGTAACCCCTCGAGGCCGGCTACGCGCCCCTCGAGCCCTGCACTGTAACACCTCGAGGCCGGCTCCGCGCCCCTCGAGCCCCGTGGCACCACCTTGAAGCCGGCTCCGCGCCCTTCGAGCCCTAACTACTTTCGTGCTATTGGAGGACAGGTACCCCAAGACCCGGAGGGACCCCGCCGCGTACTGTACATTCCGGATGGTGTTGTACGGCTCCCGCCTTGTCGCGCCACCACGTCCGCGCCCAGGATGGAAGCCACGACCCAAGGACGCCTCAACAGCGACGATCACATCGGCTCCAGTGGCCCCGACAAGACAGGGTTCCTACCCTTCTCCGTATGGGGCACCATACGCCCCGACACCTGTAATACCTTTATGTAACCCTGGCCTCCCCTTGCTCTATAAAAGGGGACACTAGGGCCCTCATTCAGGAGGACGAACACAACACACGAGTCCACACACAGGCACGAGTCCGGACTCCGGTCCACGCTCGCTGAGCTTGTATTCTCCCCTGTACAAGCACTTAGGTGCAAGTAATACAAGAACATCCCCCCCCCCCCGCTGGACATAGGGCCTTCTTTGCCCGAACCAGGATAAATCCTTGTGTCCTCTTGCATCAGCATCCAGGAAGAAGCACGCGATCATATCACTCGTTGGTGTGATACCCCCGGGTACGAAACACCGACACTATGTGTTCGCCAAAGATATGCTGCATGCAACGTTGGTACGTTGCCCCGACGTTTTGAAGGCCGAAGGGCATTGTAACGTAGCAATACATACCAAAAGGCGTAACAAAGAGGTAGCGAGCTCGTCGGATTCTTTCATCCTAATCTGGTGGTAGCCGGAATACGCATCGAGAAATGAAAGTACTTCACACCCCGCAGTGGAATCGACAATCTGATCAATTCTAGGTAAAGGAAATGGAACTTTTGGACAAGCTTTATTCAGACCAGTGTAGTCTACACACATCCGCATTTTTCCATTCTTTTTCCTAACTAGTACAGGGTTAGCTAGCCACTCTGGGTGAAATACCTCCTTGATGAACCCGGCCGCCAAAAGCTTGTGCACCTCCTCGCCGATGATCCTGCGCTTCTCTCGTCGAAGCGGCGCAGGCGTTGCTTCACCGGTCTGGACCCGGCCTGGATCTCCAGGCGTGCTCGGCGACTTCCCTCGGTATGCCCGGCATGTCAGAGGGTCCCCACGCAAACATGTCGATGTTTGCGCGGAGAAAGTCGACAAGCACTGCTTCCTATTTAGGCTCGAGGCTCGCACTGACGGTCAGCGTCTTGCCATTGGTCGAGGTCGGGTCGACGGGTATCTGCTTGGTGTGCTCTGCCGGCTCGAAGGCGCCAGCGTGGCGCTTTACTTCAGGGGCCCCCTCGGTGACCAGGGCGGCTAGGGCCTCGAGTGAGTCGAGCTGGACGTTTGCCTCCCCACGCTCGACGCACTCCACGTCGCAGTGGTACGCGTGCTCGTAGGATGTGTCGACGGTGATGACCCCCTTTGGCCCCAGCATTTTGAGCTTCAAGTACGTGTAGTTGGGAACCGCCATGAACTTGGCGTAGCCTGACCAGCCGATGATGGCGTGGTAGGTCCCTTGGAATCCAACCACCTCGAAGGTGAGTGTCTCCTGGCGGAAGTTAGCCGGCGTGCCGAAGCAAACCGGCAGGTCGATGCGCCCGAGGGGGTGGGCCTTCTTCCCTGGTACGACTCCATTGAACCCCCCGACACTGGGTCGGAGCAGACCCTCTGAAATCCCCAGGAGGTCGAGGGTCTCAAGGTATATGATGTTGAGGCTCGAGCCCCCATCCATCAACACCTTGGAGAACCGTACGTCGACGATGACGGGGTCGACGACGAGGGGTACGCTCCGGTTTACGACACGGTCCGGATGGTCGTCACGGTCGAACGTGATCGGCGCATCAGACCAGTCAAGGTACCGGGGGCGTCGTGGCCGAGTGCAAAGATCTCCCGTGCTCCTTCTTTCTTTCTCGAGCTGAGAGGCCGACGGTCGGCCCTCATAGATCATGTAGCAGTCGCGCACCGGTGGGAAGTTGTCGTCCGTGTCCCCACCACCGCGCCGATTGTTATCCTTGCCCTTAGCGTGTCCTCTTTCTTATCGCCGAGCTTGGAGTAGTAGCCTTTCAACAGTCGGCAGTCCTTTAACTTGTGATTTACGGGGGCCCTGTGATAAGTGCAGGGGTCCTCGAGCATCTGGTCGAAAACAGCCCGTCAGGTGGACCTCGGGGCTTCTTAGGCTCGAGGCGCCTGCGAGCACCTCTTCGTCGTCGTCGTCATTGGCGTCGCGCTTCGCCTTCTGACCCTTGTGTTTGTTCTTCTTCTTTTTGTTGTCGTTATTGTTGTCGTTCTTGGCGTCGTTGCCCTTGTTCGAGCCCTCGGCGCGGTCACCGCCTTACCTTTGTCCGTAGAACGGCCAAAGAAGGCCCCCACTGCCACGTCGCCTGAGGCAAAGCTGGTGACGCGATCCATCAGGTCCTCGACCGTCCTGGGACGGTTGCGTCCTAGCTCATGAACTAGCTCTTGGCATGTCGTGCCCGCGAGGAACGCTGAGATGACGTCCTCGTCAGGCACGTGGGGGAGCTCGAGGCGCTGCTTCGAGAACCACCGAGCAAAGTCGTGGAGGGGCTCGTCCGCCGCCTGCCTGCAACGCCGTAGGTCCCAGGGGTTGCCTGGGCGCACGCAAGTCCCCTTGAAATTCCCGTCGAAGACCCTGACTAGGTCGGCCCAGTCATCGATCCGATCAGGCAGGAGCCCCTCGAGCCACCGGCGGGCGGTGTCCGAGAGGTACAGTGGGAGTTGGCGTATGATCACGCGGTCGTCATTCTTCGCTCCGCCCAGTTGGCAGCCTAGGCGGAAGTCCGAGAGCCAGAGCTTGGGCTCGACCTCCCCGTCATACTTCACGATGTTGGTCGGCGGTCGGAAGCGGTCGGGGAGGGTTGAGCTGCGGATGGCCCGGCTGAAGACACTGGGGCCCGGGGGCTCGAGGGCTTGCCGGTCCTCGTCGCTATCGTAGAGCCCCCCTCGATGGGCGCTATAGCCACGCTCCTGGGCCCCCTTGTCCTTGCGCCGGCGGTTGATGTCGTCGCGGGCGTCGTTGGGGTCTCGAGGTGGCCGGTTGTCGACGATCCGTTCGCGGACTGGCCTAGCTCGAGAGGCGTCCGGCTGGTGGACGGATGCCTCGCGCTCGTTGCGGGGCGTGTCCGCCGGCTTCCCCGAGGCTGCTCCGCTCCGGCGTGACGCCGAGCTCTCGGCCTGCTGCACAGCGGCTGTCTCGAGGAGGTTCTTCATTTCCCCAAGCATGCGCCTGGCGTCAGGGTTGGAGACGGCGGGTAGATCACGGAGCATCATTGCCGCCGCCACCACGTTCTGCCCGGCTCGCGGGAAGCATACCTCGGGGCGTGCTGGTGCCCCGTCCTCGAGGATCCGCCGGTGGACCTCTCGAGCCCGACCTCGAGCTCTGGCTCCTCGGGGTTGGGGCGTTTCCTGCATCAGAGTTTGCCGGAGCTGCAGCAGGTGTCGCGTTCTTCCTCGGCTTTGGTGATTGCCTCCTGCACCTGCGCGAGCTGCGCCGCCCGGCTGTCGTCGTGCTGAGGCAGTGCAGCCGATGCTGGAGGTTCGTTCCTCCCCTGAACACGTGATCCGCCTGCCGCGGCCACGTCGTTGGGGCCCTCTAGATCGAGCGCCGGCCTGCCGTCGTCGCCCTCGTCCTCGGTATCGCATACGACCCCCTCGAGTTGGAAGCACTCCCTGGTGGGATCCCAGAGGTCGGGGTCGTGGTAGTCGTATTCGTCGGAGTCGGAGCTGTTGACGGCGTGCCGCCTTAGCCGATGCTGGGACCGCAGCTCGCGGTACCATTCTCCGACGATGGCTCGCCGGGGTGGCTCGATGGCTCGCGAGAAGCCGCGGTCGACGCGCGGGGTGGACGATCTCCAGGTTGGCCATGGCTTGCAGTAGCACGCCGGGCGCTCCTCCTGGCCTGTCGGCGATCGGTCCCGACGGCGCTCGTTGAGCTGGCGGGCGTAGGCTGCTGCGGAGCTGTCGAGGCCGAACGGGAACCGCCGGCGTCAAGCGCGGTACACCCCGTGCGGGAGGAGGCTAGGTGGCGTCGACGGTGCGCGGCTCGGAGGCCTCTGGCCTGGCTCTTGGTCCGTGCGCATGAGGAACGCGAAGTCGTTGGGTGGGCGCGGGCGCGCCCTGGAAGTCTCCGGCCGTGCGCCGGGCAGGCTCCTCCCCGGGAACTCCGCGCCGGCCACGGGGAAGTGGGTGTACGCCGCCGGCACCGCGTGCCTGGCGACGATGGTGACGACGGCGCCGCTCACGGGGTGGCGACGCGTGGTGGTGCGGGCGACGTGCCACGCTCCTCGCACGGGGTGGCGTGACACGCTGAAAGGTCCTAAATGGCTAGGGGGGGTGAATAGCCTAATAAAAATTTCTACAAAACACTTAGAGAGACTTGTTAGACAAATACAAAGCGAAGCCTTTTGCACTAGCTCTACTAAGTGATGCAAGCCACCTAACAAAACAATTCTAGTTTGGTATGGTCTCTAAGGCACACAAAATCTATGTCACTACTCTCTATTCTAGTGAGCTAGCAAGAGCTAAATACAATGAACTGGAGAGCTAACACTAGCAAGATAAACTACCACTACACAAGAAGAAAAGAATGTAATTCAAGTGGTAGAGAGATATACCAACACCGGCAAGAGGTGATCAATCACAAATTGAATACCAAGAAACTCCGGGAGATGTCCAAAGAGGCAAGAGACACAATGATTTCTCCCGAGGTTCACGTGCTTGCCGGCACGCTACTCCCCGTTGTGTCGACCAACCACTTGGTGGTTCGGTGGCTAATAGGTGTTCACAAACGTAGCTCAGCACTTGAGCGCCACAAGAACCGACCCACAAATGGAGGTAACTCAATGACACGCACAATTTACTAGAGTTACCTTTTGGCTCTTCGCCGGGGAAGGCACAATACCCCTCACAAGTTACCGGGAGATGGCCACGAACAATCACCAACTCGTGCCAATGCTCCTCCGCTGCTCCAAGCCGTCTAGGTGGCGGCAACCACCAAGAGTAAAGAGAATACCGCAGCAACACGATCCCCAAGTGCCACTAGATGCAAACACACAGGCAAATGCACTTGGAATCACTCAATCTCACTTTGATTCACGCTATCAAGCAGGAGATGAGTGGGAGGGAATATGTTTAGCTCAAAGGGATGTCCAAGATGTTAGAGTGCCAGAGAAGCCTCCCAAAGCCGGCCAACTCATATTTATATACCCCCTCAATCAAATAGAGCCGTTACCCTTCACTGGGCAGTTTTCGTACTGACCGGACGCGTCCGGTCAATATTTTAGTAGCGTCCGGTCGAAGTTTAAGTAGTGACCGGACTCTAGTTCACTAGCGTCCGGTCAGATTTTCACTCAGCGTCCGGTCAAACACAGAGAGGTTCCAGAGAGGTTTTTCATCGACCGGACGCGTCCGGTCACCATTGACCGGACTCACTCAGCGTCCGATCACTCTATTTGAACCGATGACTCTCGTGAACAGTGGAACAGGCGAGTCCGATCGTTTGTTTCAGCAGAGTCCGGTCAGTGTTTCACTAGTGACCGGACGCACGTCAATAGCGTCCGATCGCTATTCCAGCGTCCGGTCAAGCCTGAAATACACGTTTTCAACTCCGGTTTCTTCTCCTTTGCAAATGTGCCAACACCACCAAGTGTACATCACCTTGTGCAAGTGTGTTAGCATTTTCCAAACATTTTTCAAAGGATTTGAGGTTAGCACACTAGGTCCTAATGCATATGCATGTATGAATTCACCTAGTGGCACTTGATAACCGCAATCACCGAGATAGTCCCCTCTTAATAGTACGGCTATCGATCCTAAACACACTCACACCCTCTATGGTGTCTTGAGTGTCAAAACAAAATCCCTATTTATACCTTTGCCTTGATCTCCATAGGGTTTTGCTTTTCTCTTCTTCTCTTTCCAAATGTGGAGCACTTGATCCATCTTTTGGTCATCATCACCAACACCATGGTCATCATCTAGCTCCCACACTTGGTGTGTACCGACCTAGCTTATGAACACTACATGACAAAGGTTAGTACTCTAGGTGACATCAATTAACCAAAACCAAACAAGGACTTTCACACGCCCTCCACTCGGGCCCTCCGTGGAGAGCAAGGTCAGCTCGTTGCCGTTGTCAGTGGCCAGGAACTCGAGGCTCCCGAACCAGATGACGACACCGGCAGAGAACGAAGGAGTCGAAGCAGCCATCCAGGAAACAGCGAGAAACCGACTCGACACGCGAAGGCCCCTATCTGGCGCGTCAACTGTCGGTGTTTCGACCCCGGGGGTATGACACCAACGAGTAATGTGATCGCGTGCTCTCTTCCTGGATGGTGATGCAAGATGACACAAGGATTTATCCTGGTTCGGGCAAAGAAGGCCCTACGTCCAGCGGGGGAGGAGGTTCTTGTATTACTTGCACCTAAGTGCTTGTACAGGGGCGAATACAAGCTCAATGAGCGTGGACCGGAGTCCGGACTCGAGTGTGTACGTGTGTGAACTTGTGTGTTGTCTATCGGAGTTGTGTAACCGTGGACTCGCGTCTTGTCCCCCCCCCCCCCGCGCGAAGGGCCCTGGCGTCCCCTTTTATAGAGCAAGGGGAGGCCAGGGCTACATAAGGGTATTACAGGTGTCGGGGCGTACGATGCCCAATACGGAGAGGGGTACGAACCCTGTCTTGTCGGGGCCACTGGAGCCGACGTGGGCGTTGCTGTTGAGGCGTCCTTGGGGCGTGGCCTCCATCCCGGGCGCGGACGTGATGACGTGACGATGTAGAAGCCGTACAACACCCATTTCGGCACGTACAGGACACGACGGGGTCCCGCCGGATCTTGGGGTACCTGTCTTCCAATAGCATGAAAGCAGTTAGGGCTCGAGGGGCGCGGAACCGGCCTTGAGGTGGCGCCTACGAGGGGCTCAAGCCCCCGCAGGTATGGACAAGTCCCGTGGAAATTGATTGAGCAGTGGGCATCCGGGCCTCGAGACGTGGCTTGGACGTGCAACAGCGTAGGGTATGGGTTAACAGTGCCGTACTGGCGCCCTTTTGCCCATGCTTGTGGTGAAAACGAGACTTGACTCTGCCCTGGTTACTGTGGTACACGTCGGGCTGCAGAGGACGTGACTGGAGTAGGTGGATGTATTAAATGCGCGGTATGGGGTTGTCATCCGATGCCTGCGCCGCTCGAGGGAAGCATAAGCGCCTCGAGGGATACGCTGCTATGCCAGAGAGGCTCGAGGTCCCCTGCGTGGGGTCTCGAGGTATGGTGTTCGGCTGTGGGGGGCTCGAGCCCTAAATGCCAGGACTCGAGGTTTTAGTGGGGCGCTCGCCCGGGGCCTAGCTTGGAGGGCTCGGGCGAGATGGAGAACGGGCGTCAGCCCGAGGCCTGGCTCGATGAACTCGGGCGAGACGGAGAGCGCGCGTTCGCCCGAGGCCTGGCTTGGTGGGCCAGCGTTGTGGGCCTCGAGGGTTGGTCTCTTTAGGGGTTAGACTAGTCAGGTTTGTTATTTACAGGCATTCTAGGTTTAACCTATTAGTTTGCGTTGATCGGGGGTACCCCTTTTGTGGACCCCCAACAAACCCCATCTCCTGCACAAAGATCTCCACCGCGGGCTCCAACACCGCCACCAGCCCCACCATCTCCTCCATCGCGGGCTCCAATGCCACAACCTCCACCGCGGGCTCCAACACCGCCACCGAGTCCACCATCTCCTCCGCCGCGGGCTCCAACGCCACAACCTCCACCGCGGGCTCCAACACCGCTACCTCCACCGTGCGGCCCTAAGAAGCGGTCCGCCGCCACAGAACCAAAGGCCCCACCTCCAAAGAAGAAGGCTCCCGCATCAAGAAAAAAGCCCAAGAGAAATTAGCTTATGAAAAGACTGATGAGGAGTTAGAAATTTCAGTGAAAAAGATATGCGGAATTTTTTAGAGGAATGTGACGCCGCTGCTAAAGCGAAGAGGAACCCGGAGAAGCCTTACCTCTTGTTAAACCCGCAGGAGTTAAGGAAAAGGTGGACCAACATGGTATCAAGATGCGTGAAGCCCGAAAGGCTCCGCGAAAATCAGATTACGAACGCTCTCTTATAAAGTCCGCAAAAGAACAACAATCCAGCAAGAAGAAAGTGGGAAAGGGTGTTCCACAGCTCGGGGAAACATCAAGACCTTTGTCCCCGTTAGTTGTGCAAAATCAGTATGGTTCAAACATGGGCAGGGTACAGAGGAAATCTGGAGAGACCACTTTGTCTGAGATGGACTCAATGGACAATTTTTTTATTAACAGCGGTCTCCCGTACGACACCATTAAAAATATTGCTACTGGGCTGGAGTTTCCACGAGCGGAAGTAGTTGATGAATGGAGGAGAAATTTTGCACCGGGAAGGAGTCTAATGAACCTCAATCACTTACATGTACTTGGTACGCAGATGTTTGCAATCAACAAATGGTGCATGAAGGCTTCTAAAGACGGTGATGTCAATTGGATTTCTGTCCGAATTCGGAACCATCACTACTTTCGTGGCGATGACCTAATCTTAGTCCAGATGGAGGAATTACACCAGCTATGTCATATGGACGCACTGGACAAATCGCTCCTTAGCTGCTACTGTTTGTAAGTGTTTCTTTTATAGTTTTCATTGACTCTCTAGTATGTGTATATAGTAGTATTCTTACACACATACTTGTGGATCGACTCGATATTTTGCAGGTATCAGATGACTCAGCTCAGAGATAAACATGACAATTCTATTGGGTTTGTTGATCCATATGTTGTTTTCAAGGCTCCAAACCCTTCAGCGACTTGGAGCGATGAGTCGTTGTGACGGAACGACCCTAATCCCATGGCCCACGTGTCCCTGTCAACCTCTGACAGCCGAACCCATGTTCCATGTGATTAAGACCTGTTCGCCACCGGGCTACATCAGTGCCCAATGTCCGCAGGGTCATCTCACAATTCGGTTACAGCATTGCATACTTTTACAAATAACATCGGAATAAAGAGCGGAAGACTTAATAACATTAGTTTTACAAAACAGGGTTCCAAATAGAAATTAAGGTGCAGTTATTACAAACCAAGTTCTGATAATAGAAATAGACATAGGCAACGTAGTGGAGAACAGCAAAGATACTTATAATCACCCAGCCCGAGGGTGTACAACTATTCTTCGGCCTCATCGGCCTCTTCCTGGACGATGGTCACGCAGCAGGGTGCAAGACACATCGGGGACTCTGTCATACCTGCAGCATGGGTAACAAACCCTGAGTACTGGGGTACTCAACAAGACTTACCCGACTAAAGAAAAGGGAGAAGACTCAGGAATGAGAGGCTTAGGGTAGTCAAGGTAAGGCTTAAGCAAGATCAAGTATTTTGCAGAAAAGCATTTTTGTAAACCTTATTTTATTTTGAAAGATTCAGTATTCCTCAATTCTTCATCGTTCATGATTTTTACATTTCAAAACATTCCTAGTTGAGAACCACTCTCCGTTGACAGTTAGTGACCAAGTCTCCATAACCGAGGAGCAACGTTAATCCGGATAAATAATACTCAGCTGAGGATCCCTATCCACACTGCATATGTAGCACCCAAGCTTGCATATGCCAACTCGTCTACCACGATTCCTCCAAGATTGGACCCGGTCCTACGCCACCCGGAAGTACAGTACACCACTCCTTTCCAGGTACGACGACCACGTGGGTACATGCTACTTCCGCCATCTCTCCACTCCCAGTGCGCGGTTGTCGGTCCCAATCAAGGATTTCTCGGAGCCAGAGCTTTCCGAAGTATGTGAATAGTTACAAGTCTTGACCAGCAGGCCCCCATACGGATGGTCCCTAATTTTCCAGCCAGAACTATACCTTGGTTATATCTCACCCAAGCGTAATAGTCCTGTCGGTTTTTCAACCCTGTCCCGGTCGGTGTCAACTGTTGAGTCCCGGACTACAACATGACGGCACCGTACGCGCGGACAACCTCTTCTCGACAATGACCACATGCTAGCTAGGCAAGCAGTCATCGAACGGGAAGTAAAGCCAAATTCCCATAAAGATTCTTTCAGTGATCACACTTTTGAAAATGACATTTTATGGCAAAGTCTAATTCAATAAGCATTACTAAGCATTTTTCAAATACTTTTGAAAAGCAGGTATCGGGTGTATCAGTGGTCAAGGTGGATAATGCATCAATTAGGATAGCACACAACTCCTATAAACCTAATGCAGTAGTTTAACTCAAAAGCATTTAAGGAGAACATTTTATAAAATCAAGGAAGGGTTAAATGCACCGGGGCTTGCCTTGAAGAGCAAAGAGGGCAGGTTCGAGGGCGGCAGGGCAGTTGTCGGAGCTCGGGGTAGCCTCAGGGACAGGTTCGTCGGCGGCTGCCTCGATCTTGACTCCTTCTTCGGTGACTATACGAATGCAATGATGCATGCACATGAGTATGCTAGCATGAACAATGCAAAAACAGGGCATACAACATGAACCCTAATCACTTTTTCTATTTTCCTTAATTATTTAAAAAGGTCATTTTATGAAGTTGCTCCAAAAATTACCAAATTAATCACATAAGTTCATTATGGTGTAGATAGATGTAAAAACAAATTTTATAATTTTTGGAGGTCATTAAGGTGCTCAAATAAAATCAGGCATTAATTAACAGAAGGCACTATTTAACAATTAAAAAATAAATGCTCAAAAAAAATCAACTTGTTCCAAAAGACTTCAAAATTTCACCAGAGACTAAACATGGCATAGGAAGCTCACAAAAATTTATCTCATGATTTTTGGAGTTATAAATAATTTTCTAAAAATCCAAAACCATCCATTTATTAATTAAAAGAGGGATTTTACATTTTCAAATTCTTGCAGAAAAGTCAAGTTTCATATTTTTATAAATACTACACAGTGCATGGAGCATACCATAATTTTATCAGGATTTAAGGAACAACGGATTAATTCACACAAAAAAAAAGAAAACAGAACACTATTCACACTCTTTCAAAAAGGAAAAAGAAAAGAGCGCTGTGCTCCTTCCTCGCAGGGGCTCGGGCGAGGCGGAAACACTCGGCCGTCCGAGACCTGGCTGGTAGGCTCGGGCGAGACGGAAACAAGCGTTTCGTCCGAGGCCTGGCCGGGAGGCTCGGGCGAAACGGAAAGCAAGCGTCCGTCCGAGGCCTGACTGGGAGGCTCGGGCGAGACGGAAAGCATGTGTTCGCCGAGGCCTGGCTCGGGCGAAGCGGAGAACGTGTGCTCGAGGCCTGGCTGGGAGGCTTCGGGTGCTTACCACAGGTCGGAGGCAGGGCTCGGCTGCTTCGAGGGAGCGCGGTTCGCAGGCGTGCTCGAGGGTGTGGCTCGGAAACGTGCTCGGGGTGAGGCTCGAGGGTGAGGCTCGACACGTGCTGAGGGTGAGGGTGAGGGGTGAGGCTCGCGTGTCGAGGGTGAGGCTCGAGGTGAGGCTCGACACGTGCTCGAGGTGAGGCTCGAGGGTGAGGCTCGACACGCTCGAGGTGAGGCTCGAGGAAGAGACGACCGCGGCGGCACTCCGGCGATCCGGCGATCCTGCGCAACACACGAGACCGCAAGGGCCTGGTTAGAGTCGCGCGGAGCCAAGGAAGCTGACACAGGGGTCAGGGGAAGATGATCGTGGCCGGAGAGGTAGTATTTGACGAACCCGAGTTCACCGGTGTTTCGTCGGAGTTTGGGAAGATGGGGTTACGCCGGGCGATTGGAGGCGGGGGAAGTGAAATTGAGGGGCTGGGAAGCTTCGCGAGCTCAAGGCGGAGCTTTCGGGCTAGGTGGTTGAGCGGCGGGAGCTTCGGAGTGAGCTGGCCACGGCGGCGGAGACGAGTGAGGAGTTCGGACTCCGGCGGTCCCTTTTATAGGCACGGTCGGGGACGGTAGAGAGCACGGGATGGTGTGGATGAGCTCGGCCAAGGCGTGCGCACTCGATTGCAGGCTGGCGGGAAGGACGGCGTGCGCGCAGGGGCCGGGTGTGCGTTCGCCGGCGACGGCCACGCGGCGGCGTCGTGCTGGGAGCAGTGGGGGACGGGGCGGAGGTCAGCGCTTTGCGCGTGCGGGTGCGGCATGATGGCGCGGGCGCAGGCGACAAGTCGGGGGCGGGCGTGCGGCTGCCAGGCGCGTGGCGCAAGCGGCGCTGGCGTGCGGCCATGGCCGGGACCCCCCCCCCCCCCCTCCCTGCTCTGCTCTGACCCTAGGTAGGAGATGAACAGGGCTAGGTCTAGGTTTGACTATGAGCTGATCTCTGTATTTTGCAAATTACTCCCAAAACTTGAACTGAGCAGCAAAAACTCAAAACCCAAAGTTGTGCAGAAAAAGGAGATCTACAACTTTGTCAAAAAGAATATTTTCAAAATCCAAATAGTTTTTGGACCACATTTGAAAACAGAAAAGGGAACACTTTTGGGATTTGAATAAATTCAAAATTACTTTTGATTTTACATTGAAAGTTGGAAATCTGCAAATATGAAAGTTGTTCCGTTTATCAAAACCTACAACTTTGCTAATATACCCTTTTTCTGAAACTCAATAGTTTTTAAATAAATTTTGAAAACTGAAAAGGGGACAAAACTGGAATTTGAATGAATTTGGATTTACTTCAAACTTTGTACAGAAACTTGAAAATTTGTAAATACCAAAGTTGTTTCTCTTGGCCATATCTACAACTTTGCTTTTTGGACCAACCTCAAATTTTGAATAATTTTTGAATTACAAAAAGAGGGATAAAATCCAGGGTTTGGAAATCAGGGTTTTGCAAAGGGATTTGAAATCTGATTTTGATTTTTGAACTTTGGCCAACACAACAAAACTTCAAGACATCCAACTGAACAAGAATCACACAAAGCTAGGCACAGAGGTGAAATTACCATTTTTGCCCTTATAGGAAGATTTGGGCTTTAGGGTTTTTGAAAAGAGATTGCTACACAAGTACTAAGCAAACATAAATGCAAGGCAAGAATGATTAATGACTAATGATGATGACATGTCAGGTTAATTATATATTAAACACCAGAGGTGTTACAGTCGTGTACGAATCTCATGAGGTTCTTCGTGAACCAAAAGATAGAGAAAGAATTCTCTTCCCATACAACTTTAAGTGCGTGAGACATATATAGTTCATAATAAGTATGTGCACATTTTATTTTACTTAACCCTAATAATATATATATATATGTGAATCATGTGTATGAACAGCTATCACTGGATATTGATGGTCATCGATCTCAAACAAAGCAATGTGTTAATCTATGACTCATTGAGCAAACCACAAGCAGATTACCAAGATATGATAGACATCCTCCAAAGGTAATTTTTCGATCCCTACCTTGCATGCTTATAGTATAGACTAAGCTTGTATATGTATACTAATTAAATAATGATCCAACTATTAATGTTTCATTGGCCGGATTAGGGTTTGGGAAACATTCATTGCTCGGGAACATATGAGTCAGTGTAAGGCCCCACTTACAATAAAGCCACCACTACCAGTAAGTTTACACCTTCGTCAATGTACGTGTATCTTTATTATATCATGTCATATATCATATCTTTATTACGAGTTGAATCTTTTCATTCTACAGTGGATTTTGAGACAAGAACAGGGCAACAACTTATACGGATTCTATGTTTGCGAGTATATGATGATAGAATCAAATAGAATTCCTAAAGAAATCATCAAAGTACGTAACCTGTTTTTTTTCATTTTTTATAGACTTAATATTGATAATATAGATATAACTAATATCTTCTTTAATTCCAATTGAAGACTGACTGGTTCAAGCAAAAAGTGATGCTACAAGGCCAATTGAAAGCAATACAAGAGACAATAGCAGGATTTCTTCGGAACAAGTCATAAATCCAAAGGGCGAGTTCTACTATAATACCAACGAGAAGTTGATTCCAAACAATGATGATCATTTGTATGTCATGTAGATCTTTAGATCGAGTACAACTTGTAATAGGTTTACAGTACTAACTTTGGAGTACAACTTGTGTAGATATATATTTGGACAACTTCTATATGTATATTGCTTGTAATTTTATGTACATATATTTATTTATATATATATATATATATTTCTATAGTTCAATTATATATGCATGCAATAAGCTTATTGTGTTATGTTGCTAATATATTAGCAGCAAAGAATATATATTAGAAAACCTATTAAATAAATAAACAGAACTGAAAACAGAACTGAAATGAAAATAAAAAGGAAAAAACCAGGGGACCCTTTAGTCCCAGCTGGTATTACCAACCGGGACTAAAGGGTGGGCTTTAGCCCCGGTGGCCGGAGCCGGGACTAAAGGGGGGGGCCTTTAGTCCCGGAAGCGTAGTCCCGGCTCGGCAACCGGGGCTAAAGGCCCTTGCCGACCGGGGTTAAAGGCATGTTTATGTAGTAGTGATGTACTGAAAACTTGATCGTCCTAAACAGTATAAATGTATTTAGTTTTTACCCTATAATTTTTTCACTTATTACATCGGATGTTTTGACCTTACATAGAGTATTAAATATAGACTAAAAATAACTAATTATATAAATTAAAAATAATTTGCCAGATGACTAATTTTTAAAGCCTAATAAATTCATATTTTGATAATATGGTGTTACATTAAACATTTGATAATTATTAATAATTAGACTTATAAATTTGCCTTACGAATTATTCTCTACTTATGCAATTAGTTTTGTTAATAGTATTTAATACTCTAAATTAGTGTTAAACACCCGATATGATATCCTAAAACTTTTTAACTTGAAACTAAACAATCTCTAAATATATCAGTCACTATATAAGCATAAAACACACACAAGTATTGAGAGGACGTTGTCCCACAATTAGAGTTTGTGTTATTGGACACGCTATCGTCGCACCGGTTTTTAATAGAAAAAGATACTAAAAAATCCTAAAAATAAAAAAATAAAGTAGAAAAAAAGTAAAAGGAAAGGAAAAAAGGAAAAAATAAAAAGCTATAGTAACCTAACCCGCGGGAGGACGCCAATCCTCCCGCGGGTAGAGATTGTATTGTATTATTACTAAAAGAATAAAAGTTATGTATGTAAGCAACCATGCTGACAGTCTCAAATGTACAATATATATTATGGGAGTATTTTTAAAATCAAGTTTATGGTTATATTTTTTATGTTTTAAAACTAACATCATGAATATTTACTAAGGGCCCGTTTGGAATGCGGGAAATTTTTCCGAATCCTGTGTTTTTCCTGTGAAATTGAACTGATTTCTGTGAAATTTCTGTAAAATTACTGCGTTCCAAACAGACCTAAAGGTCAATGTTTCGCTCGGAGCTAAACCTATAAAACGTTTGGGTTGAGCAGAGTGCAGACAAGGACATTTTAAGGACCATGCATGAACAAAACCGTGTGGTGTGTGAGTAGTAAGCAAGGCCTTCAATGCTGTACAGTCAGTGTACTCCAGTGCGGTCCAAGCAAACCCATTGGCTGCGCCGTGGAATTTTTTGTACAGGGACAGAACAGGAGGGCGCGCGGGACCGTTTATTTCCTTGTCCCGTGACAATTGTGCCAGACAGCATGGCATCTCCAGCAGCGTACGACCCATGGCCTGACCCGTGACACACGACGACCGGAGAGCCTGGTCACCGACGACATGCATGGTAATGCTAGGTTAGGGGTCATCATCTTTGTATTGTAGAGAAATTATTAAGCACGAATGCACGATACATATCTGACTTCCTGCAGGAGCGAGCAGCTCGTTGAAAAACGAATGACACGAGGCCAAGTGGCGCTAGGTTAGGGGTCTGGGGATTTTATTGGCTCAGAAAGTTCCTTCCCTACCAAAACTGCTGGTCTTTCTTCAACTCCATCTCAAAATCAATATTTCTTGAGTTATTTGCACAAAAAATTGCTTTCTATGTCTTTCCAATCTTCAACAAACTATATCTTGTGTGCACTTTAGAGATAGAGTCATATTGATGTTCTTTATTATTTTTTTGTAGCGGGAATCGAGTATAGATGATGACTTTATTTGGATACCGAGTTAGAAAGATATAGTAGAGGGTGTTATTATCATCAGAGTCTTTATTCCTAATAATTAGGAAGGATATAAGGACCACTTCAACAATGCATGTTTTTTTTTTGGACAACAACTTCAACAATGCATGTTGGATGTAGCGATCAACTTGCCTAGTACTCCTATACTGGTACGTACGTGTAGGCAGCAGTAAGGTCTTCCTTGCTACCGGTGCAGCAAGCGCGGCCTTGACTTGAAATTGAATGCAGGAAGCAAGGCTTGGAGCCGCGGCAAGACGTTGATCGGGCGGGACGCATTAAGTGTCCGGCCAACCGGAGCGACCCACGTAGCCGCGGGCCGGGCGCTGCTGCTGTGCCGGCACGTCGTCACGTGCGTGTGCATGCGGCCACGACGACAGAGCGTACTACGAGCGATTCGTCCATCCTGTCCCTGTGGCCGAATCGCGTAGGGGATCTCGGTGGCAGTTGGCAGCAAATTAACTCGTACAGCGGCCGGACCACGGAATACGTGCGATTGTTCTTGGGTCTGGGAGAATGGTCTGATATTAATGGGCTACGGTCTGGGTCTGCTCGATCGATCGCAAATGCCGGTGCTCCCCCGGCCCGTTCGCTCGTCGTATTTGATAGATCAGTGCATGGTCCATATATGATATACTCCCTCCATATTGAAAAAGCTGATGTATATGTAGTGGCAGCCTGGCAGGCAGGTAGGAGCACGATGATCTCGCGCCGTACGTCGTCCTGGCCTAGCTTATAGCCAATGGTAGAGGGCTAGAGAGAGGCTAGAGCTAGCCGTACAGTACGCTTGGCTACGAGCGGCCTTTGGCTGTGGCGCTGGCACTGGGTCTTGATCACTCGTTGTTATTACTGCTTCCTTCTCGATCAGCACTACGTAATACTACGTCGATGCCACTCTCTCACTGCACGACACGCACGACGATCGCACGTACTCAGTGGCCAGCCTATTGCGTGTATTCGGGCGTAACTACACATAAACCCAAGTACGTACAGTACGTAGTAGTACTAAGTACTCCGTAGGTAAGATTTGCCCTTCATCACGCTTTTGCTGATGACGCGATTGCTTTCTTCAGATTACCTTTCCTTCAATTTGCGTGTTCGTACGCCCCCGTTTTCGCGCGCGCCCGCGCTAGCAGCACGTGTCTCACGCGCCCCCGCAAATTCGCGCGTGCGGGGCGATGGAGCGCGAGGATGCCCTGTCGACGCCATTGCTGATTCTCCCATGGAAAAAAGGAGGAAATAACGTACTCGGTCGATCTCCTCTCGGTGGTCTTCCCTCTCGGCGACTCGACACAACATGGCACGCCCGGCGGCGGCTGCTTCACCTCGCCTCACCTAGGTAGTTATAGCCTCTCTTTCAAACGAAAACCATGTCCTCCTAGCACCTCGAAAACCTTAAACCATGGCGCGTTTTTGCACGCTACTCTAGCGGCGACGACGGAGCAGAAAAGCAAAAAAGAGACAAATCTTGGCGCGATCCTGCTGTGCAGTCGATCCATCCGCCGGCCTGTGCCTGGACCTGGAGACGACACTTTGGCGATTTTGCTCGAAACCTGCTTCTGCCCGATCGGTCTGCCGTTGGATATTGCCTACGACTCCTACGAGTAGTGTAGCATACCCATTCGGTCATACTAGTAGTACCACCTATAGCTAGGCAAAGAAATAATACTCTAATAAAGCAGTGGTGACTGGTGAAAATGAAGAAAATCAACGGCGAATCCGAGACGCATGTTGACCACCGAAATCATCGCGGCTGGAGGAGGAGTAGGGCCTTGTTTAGGGCATGTTTGGTTCCCCTTCTACTAAAATTTAGTGACTAAACTTTAGTCACTTTTAATAGCTAAGTTGTCAAACACCCCTACTAAAAGGGACTAAAAAGCCATTTTAGTTCCTTTTAGTCCCTTTTAGTAAGAGTGTTGCTACTAAAAGTGACTAAAGTTTAGTCACTAAATTTTAGTGGGAGGTAACCAAAAAGGCCCTTAGATACACTCAAACTATCAACTTTTTTTTCACTCTCTCTTCGTCACATCACCATCACATCAATATTTGGACGCATGAATGGAGCATTAAATGTTGGTAAAATAAATAACTAATTGTACTTTTAGTATGTACATGTTGAGACGAATTTTTTGAGTATACGTAGTCCATATTTGGACAAATAGACAAAGTTTGTCAAATAACAACCAAAGTGCTACCGTTGAGAAAAAAATTCCGGTTGCATCTAAACAAGGCCTAGGAGCTATTGCACGGTTTTCACTGAAGATTTGGTTCGTAGCACGTACAGTACTTCGGTAAATTCCTGTCCTGCTCCGATCCTGCGGCAGCCTCGTCACCTCGCCAGACCGGAAAGCGGAGAATTTGGCCGCGCGCGTACCGTGCCTCCGTTAAGCAGGTGGCGGCTAGCCGTGCGCCGCCGGTTAAAGGTTGGTGCCGTAGGAGATTCTCCCCCATCTGCATGCCCTCCGCTGGGATGAGGACGGACGGACGGACGCGGTCCTAAAAAGGTTGGTCAAGATACGGAAGCCGGACGAAGGATCTCTCTTTTGGTGAGTCAGAGCCAGTGCAGTGCTCGAGCTCAACCGTCGTCTGTCTCTCTCGATCGGCGCCAGGAACTCCCACTTGAAAAGCTCCACGGCTTGCACATGGCGGTAAGAAACGTACGCTAGCTTTACATCATCATCGTCATATCAACAACGGCGTGAAAACAATGCGGGCTCCACAAATTAATTCATCATATGATAAATCTTAGTCTGATGGTGGAAAACCATCTTTTTTTCGTCTATCAATCCATGATGAGAGGCTTCTTCTTCCTTCTATGTTCCTTTTTTCTAGTAAAATTTTTATGTTTGGTTGGTGTGCTTTTCTGCCTTGCTCGTCCCAACCATCAATCTACGATTCTACTCTCGTGATAAATGACTTCCGTCATATCAGATCTATCACTGCTATCTGCATGTCCGTACAAGTCGAATTAAGTCCCTCCGTCTCGACTCTTAATTGCATCCAATTGTCTGAATTGTACAACTATTCGTTTAGCGGTAACACAATTGTAGTATCCACTAACCGTCTCCATCTCCGACGACCTTAGGCCAATCTCAATGGTGAGTTTCATTTTGGTGTTTCCAAGACTGTCATGTCATATGAGAGAAAATGAAACTTGAATGAAACTCCCCATTGAAAGTGAGAGTTTCATTCTAAAGTTTCATAGGCATTAAATTCCATGACTCATAGAGAGTTGGTATTCGTGCCAAGAGAGTTTCATTCTCTCTTCTTAAATACATTGTCATGTCATCAAAATCGCTTATGTGACACCATATTTAATACAAATGAAACTCTTATTGAGATTGGTCATAACTGTGGTGGATCCTAGAATAACGGTCGTTTAGGCACTGTACGTGGATCCTAGAATAAGGTGGCTGATCCCTTAGTTTTATCATTGAGAAAACTTCAGTTGGCTATTTCGTCCTAAAAATATAGTCATTCTAGCGTTTAAATAGTATATCCTAGAATAAGGGTCGTTTAGGCACTGTATGTGGATCCAATACCTGCTATCTAGCCCTGCACCCATCCATCAGAAACCAGAGATCAAGAAGGAAGGAAATATAAGGATATACTCCCTCCGTCTTTTTTTAGATGTCACCAGGTAAACGTGTTTGTAAGGGAAACACGGTTTTTTAGTGACATCTATTTTGAGACGGAGGGAGTATAGGTTATTTGGTGTCTTTATTGGTTTACGTGTCCAGTTACAAAACAACCGTATTTTTAAGACAGAGAGAGTACTTTAATACTCCGTATATCTTTTCTTATACATATAATATCTTTTTTTTTGACTGGATGGACTATGTCGAGTCAAGTCAATTTGCACTTGTTATCGTATCGAAATTGAAGGGAGCTCCGTTCTGGAACAGAGAGTTTCATCACAACTTGTATATGCAGCAAACTTTTATGTACGTTCTGATTAAGAGTTGTTGCTATACTTCTATACGAGTGCTCCCTTCAATTTGGTTAAAAAATCGTTTTGAAGAAAGTTTTGAGTCAAATATTGAGAATATAATCATAAATAACTTTTAAATTGTTGAGTTTGGAGATGTAAGAATCATATAAATAAATTTGTGTTGAAAATACTTTTATAAAAATATACGTATGCCACTTTTGAATAAATATTTTTAAACAAAATAAGTGGTTAAAGTTACGTTTTGTAGACCATATTATTGTTTAAAATGACTTCTTTTACTATTTTTACTAAAAAACTGGAGTGAGTATCTTGTACTGCCCAAATTTTGTACTGTCCGAAGCTATCCTTAGGGCGTCCCACAATAGTGTTTAAATCGCTAGCTATTTGGTCTCTAGGAAGAATGTTATTGGCTCTCAATCACACTTACAAATAGCTAGCTAGATGAGACATATAAATAAATACTATTTTGATGAGTCAACTTGCAAAAGTAGCACTCTTATTAGCTATCGAAGAGAGAGATCAAATACTCAATAGTCAATAAGAGTGCTACTTTTATATTATTTTTATACGTCATCTCGCTAACTATTTGTAAAGTGCTATTAAGAGCCAATAAAATTCCTCCTCGCTAGCTATCAGAGAAGGCGCCAGATTCGTCCCAGCTAAGCGCACCGCCCAAGTACTCCACTAGTCCAGTCAATAGCTAAAGAATTTGGGCGGCAAGTAAAAAGTCTCTGCGGGAGCGGGACGGAAGAGTGTGCATGAGTCATGACGCGCCTCCGGAATTGTTTATTCGCGGCCCCGTCCGTCCCTCCCGTCCGTGTTCTCTGTTCCCTCCAGGCCTCGGCACATCGGCACCGGGCACCCCCCGGACCATTTCCTCCCTCTCTCTGGTCTCCCCCCTACTAATCCTTTGCGTAATTAATCCCCCGCAACCAGGCCGCCAGCCACCACCCTCCTCCAGGCTCCAGCACCAGCAGCCTATAAATATGCCAGCTTCGCCACCATCCGCACACCACTTCAACACTTCTTCATCTTCCCTCCCCTCCTCCCTTCCGTGCTCTGGTAGCTAGCTACAGCTCCTCGACCTCCAACACGGCCGGTCGGAGTGACGGACACATACAGGATAGGATATATAAGCCCAGGCTGGTGCTGGCAATGGCGCGGTGCCTGATGTTCATGCTTCCGTTCCTCGTCTCCTCCCTCATCTCCACCGTGGGGCTGCCGATGGAGCCGCCCGCGGAGCTGCTGCAGCTCGGAGGCGGCGACGTCGGCGGCGGCCGCCTCAGCGTCGACGCGTCCGACATCGCCGAGGCGTCGCGCGACTTCGGGGGCCTCGCCGGCGCCGGCGCCGGGGCCGAGGCCGCGGCCCCCATGGCGGTGTTCCAGCCGCGCGCGGCCGGCGACGTGGCGGGCCTTGTCCGCGCCGCGTTCGGGTCGGCGCGCGGCTTCCGCGTCTCGGCGCGGGGCCACGGCCACTCCATCAGCGGGCAGGCGCGGGCGCCCGGCGGCGTGGTCGTGGACATGAGCCACGGCGCCGGCGCCGCCGGACCGAACGCGGCGGCGCGGGCATTGCCCGTGTACTCGCCGGCGCTGGGCGGGCACTACGTGGACGTCTGGGGCGGCGAGCTGTGGGTCGACGTGCTCAACTGGACGCTGTCCCACGGCGGGCTCGCGCCGCGGTCGTGGACCGACTACCTCTACCTCTCCGTGGGAGGCACCCTCTCCAACGCCGGCATCAGCGGGCAGGCGTTCCACCACGGGCCACAGATCAGCAATGTCTACGAGCTCGACGTCGTCACAGGTATTAGCTAGCGGCCTTAGATATAGCCAGCCGTTTTCCACCATGGCCATCATCAAAAATTAGCATGCAAGGCGCTGGCGCTCTGGACCGCCGAATGAACTGACACACGTGCGTCGGGCGTTGGCAGGGAAGGGAGAGGTGGTGACCTGCTCGGAGACGGAGAACCCGGACCTATTCTTCGGCGCGCTGGGCGGGCTGGGCCAGTTCGGCATCATCACGCGGGCGCGCATCGCCCTGGAGCGTGCTCCCCAAAGGGTAACAGCCACAGCAACACTCTCTCTCTCTCGCGCGCGCTCTCGATCTCCCTGCAGGCGCACACACTGGTGGTGGTGGATGATCACCTGCATCGGTTGATCATCTCTGAGCACTTCAGTTTCAATAGCAGCAGCTCCACTTGTTTAATCGCCTTTCGCTTCCCTCCCGTGACTCGTGTCTCGTGTGGCACCAGGAGAGAGAAGAGGCCGGGGCGGCGGGCCAGTGTATGTGTATCTCCTCCCGTCGCGTGTGTCACCGGCCTCGCTTTCCAACTAATGACCGATCCAGCAGGGATCTCACCCACACCTGTTAGGCAAACGCAAACGGCTGCCACATGTGTAGTGTAGCGTCCGAAAAAGACCCACACACGCGTACGTGCTGCTAATCTTCTCGGACGAAGAAGTCCGACACGTACGCGTGCTCCGATAGCTTAGCTCCCCCGGCTATGGGCTACCGGAACAGTCTTCTCGTTACACTGTTCGGGGTCTGCCGGAGCATGACATGCTTACTACACACGTAGGACTAGTTAGTACTCGCTACGTACTAAATTACTAGTAGCAGCACTAAATTACAGTACGTACCAAATTATATACTCCGTACGTCATCCGGTCAGGTGGTCCACGGTTCGGTTGGGGGCCGATCCATATGGGTCCCTGTCGCCGATCAACTTGCCCCCTGCTCTGCTCCTGCTCACCGATTAGCCGCCGTCGTCTTCGTCGTCCGTTTTTTTTTTTGGTCTAGCGCCTGGAACCTTTCGCGAGATTTTATTCCTCTGCTAATTAATCGGCCTGTTGTAATCTAAGGAGAATGAAGCTAGTAATTAACGGCCGGGATGCATGGCTGTGGTGGTTGCAGGTTCGGTGGATCCGGGCGCTCTACTCCAACTTCAGCGAGTTCACGGCGGACCAGGAGCGCCTCATCTCCGTCGGCAGCGGCGTCCGCCGGTTCGACTACGTCGAGGGCTTCGTCGTCGCCGCCGAGGGCCTCATCAACAACTGGAGGTCCTCCTTCTTCTCGACGCAGAACCCGGTGAAGCTCAGCTCGCTCAAGCACCACTCCGGCGTCCTCTACTGCCTCGAGGTCACAAAGAACTACGACGACGCCACCGCCGGGTCGGTCGACCAGGTCCGTCGTCCGTCCGTCCTCGCCGCCGCCTTTCTTTCTTTCTTTATATGACTGCTACTAGTACTAGTACATCGAGTGCTCTGTTGTGGTTTTGTTTGATGAGATAGTTTCAGATAAAGAAAACCGCCCCATTTTAGGGCGGCGAGCGCGCCGCGAGCTAATCATTGGAGCCATGCATGCTTTCAGTTAGTTGTTGTAATAGCTGTTTTAGGCCGTATAATAATACCTGTAGTACTACTAGATATTGTTCCATCGGCAAAGCAATATTTTAGTAGGAGTATAGAAAAGCAGCTGCAAGCCAGCAAAAGCAGCACGACGGACCTGGTCACTTCCTATACGTATGCTAACGAAGGAAATTTCGAATAATTTTCTGTTCTCTTCCATTCAGGACGTGGATGCGCTGCTGGGCGATCTCAACTTCCTCCCTGGCACGGTGTTCACGACGGACCTGCCGTACGTGGACTTCCTGGACCGCGTGCACAAGGCGGAGCTGAAGCTTCGCGCCAAGGGCATGTGGGAGGTGCCGCACCCGTGGCTGAACCTCTTCGTGCCGGCGTCCCGCATCGCCGACTTCGACCGCGGCGTCTTCCGCGGCGTGCTGGGCGGCCGCACCGCCGGCGCCGGCGGCCCCATCCTCATCTACCCCATGAACAAGCACAAGTAAGTCAACCCACATACGAGAATCGCAAAGTCACGCGCTCATCGACCGATCGGCCGCCACGCGCGTCGCCGCCCGCGCTTCCAACCAACCTTCCATTCCAATCCCACCACATGCAGATGCAGCGCACGGGACACGGGGACAGCACATGAGCCGCCACGTTTCCGCACCGTCCGATGGCGCCGTCACCTCACATGCGGCGCACACACGCGGGGACGGCACCGCACGGGCAGCGCAGATGTGGCGGCGGCTCGGGTCGGCTCATGTGGTGCGACTGCGATCGAGTGTAGTACGTGCCATGATTGGCGCCACGCACACAAATCACCGGCGGATTAGTTTAATTGCCGAATCTGGCGCCTGATTCAATGGCCGCGGACATACCGCGCACTTGCGCGACAGGGCCTATTCTATTCTACTGCCCTGCCGTGGATGGAGATGGACGCAAGCAACGCCCATCAATCTCGCGTCGCGCGCGGCTGGTGGCGCCGACCTGCCATTTTAAACCGGCGCCGCGAGAGCTTTACAGGGCGCAGCGAGCTCGGCGCGGTCAGAATTGGAATTCCTTAGTCGAGACCCTCTGATCGACTTTTACTTTGTTTGTTTGTTTGGGGTCAGTGGCCAGGTAGATGCACCAATTGCTCGTTGCTTTTCAGCTTCAGCGCATACACAACCAACCAACCTAAAAAACCGTATCAGAATCATCAGACGATCCTTGCTCCTTTTTTTTTTTCCATATTCTTCATTGCCTGTTCCAAACCTTTCGAGTCGATTAGGTGATCTAGCAATTGCAGGCAGCTCTGAAAATCAAACTGGAACCGTGATCTGACCGTGTTGGTGGTACGCGCGCAGGTGGGACCCGAGGAGCTCGGTGGTGACCCCGGACGAGGAGGTGTTCTACCTGGTGGCGTTCCTGCGGTCGGCGGTGCCGGGCGCGCCGGAGAGCCTGGAGGCGCTGGCGCGGCAGAACCAGCAGATCCTCGACTACTGCGCGGAGGCCGGCATCGGCGCCAAGCAGTACCTGCCCAACCACAAGGCGCAGCGCGAGTGGGCGGAGCACTTCGGCGCCGCCAGGTGGGAGCGCTTCGCGAGGCTCAAGGCCGAGTTCGACCCCAGGGCCATCCTGGCCACCGGGCAGGGCATCTTCCGGCCGCCCGGCTCGCCGCCGCTCGCCGCCGACTCGTAGCCGTGGCCCGTGGATAGATATGCTGCGCTCTTGGTGGCGATCGAGCTGCTAGGTGCACTCTCTGCTGATTAAATTAGGTGCGTTTAGTGTAGGTAGTAGTAGCTACAGCAGTAACCATACAGGGTTGATTATTTAGTTTCTTATCGCTATTTTATATTAGTTAGCTCCGGTTGATGTACAAATGTGGGGGGGCTGATGTACAGGGGGGGGGGGGGGGGGGTGTCAAATATGAATGTGGCAAAAGTGACACTCTTTTTTTAAATGGCAAATACAAATACCGGTGCTCCTGCCCCTCTCTGTTAATTGTCAAACTTCAGTGTACTGTTCTCCATGGTCCATCCCTGCGATGGTCGATCGGCTAAATTAGCCAGGAACTATGTGAGTATGTGACAAGCGACGAGTTACAGTAATGACGAACAGGGAATCGATTAGTAAGTACTAACATGGAATGGAATGGAAGTATATCAAATCAAAAGGGCAAAATGATTGGCCAAACAGACCGAATGGTTCAGTGTGTAGTAGCTTTTACGGTAACAGAGGGAACATGGCATGCCGCTCTTCTTTGCGGCTAGTAGTAGTACTCAGTGTTTTTCATCGACGGTCTGACGCTTTATCACGCCGCTGCGATGCCATTACTGCTCCTCACTCCGCGCCACTGCAAGTCTGCAACATCTCGCGGTACAAGCTTGTCATGCATGTGCAGGTTAATTACAAACAGGGGTTCACTCAGTATCAGTACTGACAGAACGGAACAGTAGATCTCTACGACTGTACCTCAGTGTCAACTCCTAGTGTCCCGCTTCTATCACGCAGGACTGGATTACGTACACAGTAGTACAAAAGGCAGAACGAGCTACGCAGGCGCACACGTAACCTGTACCACAGCGCAGTAGTAAGCTGTGTACGTTTTCAGAACGGATGTCTAATATTCATCAGCCAATTGAGTTTACCGTCTTCTCGTCTGGGCCAATCATCATCGAGGAGCAGACATGGCTACTCCCGCTCCCGGGCAACAAGGGCTCCGTTTGGATCCAGAGCTAGAGCTAGTTTGAGGAGGGATCAAACATGGCCAAGGACCGCACACCGCGAGAGGCTCGGCCAGCAGGACATCCGTTGATTCGTTGAACGTCCATCGATAGGGGGGCACTTGACTCCCGCTCTTGGCAGATTGCGGACCATATTTCAGCGGCGCATGACGTGTCCCCCCGAATGGTGGGGAATAACACGAATATGATGACACGGGTATAACACGAAACAAAAGAAAGGAGAAAAAAAGAGAAGAAGAATCGGTGGTGCTGGACAGGGACGAGACGACGCTTGGCAGTGACGCGCAGGCAGGGACGGGGGCCAGGTTCTGGTCGTCGGGCGCCGCCCGTAAGGATGGGGGTGGTGCTCAAAATGGTTATCCGCGGTTCTCCCATAGTTCAACTAAATGAACTAGATTGAAAAATGAGGAGAGAAATTGTCTAGTTAGTTCTTTAAATTGAACTAGAGGAAAACCGTGGATACCCATTTAGAGCATCATCCCCATCTATAGCCGCCCGTGCCCCGTGTGTCACAGGGACCGCTCGCCATTGACCTCTGCGTACGCACGCGGCACGCATCAAGCAAACCTGCACAGACACATTCCACTGTACTACAGGAGTACTCAGTAAAAAAAAATTTACAGTTTTATAAAACAAGTCAAGTTTTATTAATAAGTTTGATTAAACATATAATAATGAAATACCTTCAGTATTTTTCCTCTCAAACAAGGAAGACGAGAATTGTAATGTACATTCATTCTACTGTACGGGATATGCATTACAATGACCTTGTCTGTCCTATGTTCCCTTGGCCTTTGATATGCTCAGGAGCCGCCGCTCTGGACAAGAATCTTGCTGGGCCTGGAGCAGGCCGTTAACTCGATCTGTACGATGACCAGCGCTGCAACCTGAGGGTGGCATGCATGCCCCCGGGCCCGGGCCCGGGCCCGGTAGCCTTGTCTCCGTGGAGTACACTGCATCCGGTCGCTGGGAGTCTAGGGGCGGTTTGGCAGACCTCCACGGAGCGGATTCTCAGGGAGAATCACTTCTTGACTGTCAAACATATTTTTTAGCGAGAAGTGACTCTTTGCTGATTCTGTGAAATGATTCTCTGAAATGAACTAGGAGGTTGAGAGCTGAAAAAAGTAGCTTCACCTGATTCTGTGAAGTGATTCTCTAACCTGATTTTGATTCACCTGATTCTGTGAAGTGATTCTCTAACCTGATTTTGATTTTGAGAGTTTAGTCTAAAGAATCATAGAGAATCTACTTTCAGTCACAGAATCACTTCACCAGAGAATCAGGGAGCACAGCTGGAGAATGAGGGACCACACTCCCACAAACAAGCCGACGTTGCCGGGGCAGACCTGCAAATCCGTCGTTACCCTTCTACGTGTACAGAAAGGTGATTACTACTGGTACTAGCAGGCAGGAGATGCTGTGAATGCTGTCGGTGTGTGATCCTCACTGAGATACCCTTTTGGAGCGGTGGTTTTCCTTTTCCATATGTAGGAGTTTCAATGGAATATCGTCTTTCTCCGTTTCGCTAACGCCAGAATATTTTTGACACAGTGGGATGGATGAAATCCGTTTCACTGAATCGAAATCTTTCCTCGAGTACTCACCGCGCCGGCACCGTCGCTAAGCCATCAAGTGTATTCAAACCAGGAGACTGTTACACGAGGGATAAAATAGACGGCAAAGTGAAACAAGTATCTTTATTTCAAGCCGGCTTTAATCCGTACAAATCAGCCGTGAAACAGTATTTTCTTCTTACAGCAAATCAGTTGTTTCAACTTATTCCCGGCTCATAAGTCTTGCCGAATAGAACCTTTGTTCTAACTCACGGTACGACGCTATGCTTATTCTACCTCACTGTGCTTGGATCTTCTTTATCCTTTCGAGTTTCGACATTTACTAAGTTCTTATTTGACTACACATAAATACACATCAATCCACGTGAGTTGGAGTGGACTGAAGTATAAGTTGATCTAAATTACATCTCAATCTCTTTCAAACCACATAGATTGAAGTGTATTCGTGTGTAGTCAAACAAGCCCTTAGTGGTGAGATACTATATGGCCACCGTTCTAGTCTCGCATCTCGGCTAGATCCCTGCCAGTGTCCTATAAAACCGAACACGCCAAGCTATCAGGACGAGTTTGGTTCATGCCCAGCGCCAAGCATGTATTGAAGCCATAGGCTCTCAAATCCGGATGTTGGGAGCGCTCAGAGTGCCAGATAGAGTTGTCTGGGGATGAACCAAATAGCTCCTCCCTTGTAACATCCTTGTTAATCTTTTCAAAAGCTAATTGCATCTCTAACTGAAACAAAAACAATGTCCATGCCACCGAAGAGCTCCAAACCAAGATTTTACCCACTAGAAAACTCTGGCACTAACCACTAGATAAAGCACGATATCCTTTGAGTTTTGACGACCTTTCTCGTGTTTAGTTGGATCCTGGTGTTATTTCTAAAGAGTCCGCATGGCGTAGATGACTAGGGCATCAAATGCTCGCTTGTGATCTTTGGGAACTGGCCACAACCCACAAGGTTTCCTCCTCCCACCATTCTCCAAGCTTGGTGAAGTTTGCGTGTTGAGTTATATCGAAATTTACATAGTGCTCCCGTAGAGTGATTTGGCTCCAGACTTCTTGTGCTAGGGGTAGGCAAGGCAGAGCTGTTAACCGAGTGCATATCTCTCTTGATGAGGCAGCGCAAGGTTATCTGTCGTGAGGATTTTTGTTTTGGATCAGGATTCACATGAAGATTTTGCATTTACTTTCTGTGCATGCCCGCCAAATGTTGTTTGTTCTATATGACCATTTTCTTGACCTCCAATTACAGAAGAATATTTTGTAAGTAAATCTAGAGGGGAATGAATTCTTCAACTTACACAACTTGGAATATACCCTCTCGGTCCTTGAATAAGTGTCGTTCTTGTTTCTGGAGAAGAATAATTTAAATTTTAACAAAATATATATAATAAGAATAATATTTATAGTGTATAATTAGTATCATTAGATAGATTGTTAAATCTATTTTCATAATAAACTCTTTGGAGATATGAATGTTGTTAATATTTCCTATAATACTAGTTAAATTTAAGAAAGTTTAATCGACATGAATACCATGGCGACACTTATTTTGGGACAAAGAGTGTGGATCATGTCATTTAAAAATCTAGCGATAGTTCCTACTAGGTTACAGTCTCTTGCTACATTGCAGAGACTGAGATTGGTAGGCATGCCAAATTCATTTTCTGATAGATTGGCAGAACTTAGGTCCAGTTTGGATCCTAGGGTTAAAAATTAGTCCATCTTATGAAAATAGATTAAACATGAGCTAATTATAGGTTAATAAGGGTTAATTGACTCTAACCATAGATTAACCCTTATTAGCTCTTATTAGTCTACAATTAGCTGATATTTAGGTGTTCTAATTGGTATGCAAAAATATGGGCTAATTATTAGCTTTGGGATCCAAACACCACCTTATAAGGTTTTGTGAGGGTGAAACACATCCCATCTATCCAGATCATTCAATAATATGGGTAACTGTCTAGGCCATAGCTTTTTTAACTTCATGGTAGGTATCCTTCAATTAAGATAGAGAAAAGAGAATTTTTATGTACAAGTTAGGCCATATCTTATAGGATATTTCAAAGACAATGATATTGTAACGCGAGGCCTTTTGATTTCTTGTTCTCGTGGGTTCAACTATACGGAGTATAATTTTGTTTTCGCAGGTATGTTTTGCAATCACTAGAGTAGTTGATGCTTGGTATGGTTCCTGAATAATCGCTATCACAAGGTCTTTACATTCAAACCGAATAACTTGCACAAGAACGGAAGAAAGTTAAGTTTGCACTCATATTTTACCAAGAAAAATCCAGGATGCATCCTGGAACTCATGACGATGGAAATTATAGTCATTAGCATGACATTGTGCACAAAACTCCACGAATTATAACCACCACGGTTCTGCTAGGTAAGCAAAATTGAAATCACAAGCTAGCGGAGCTGCTCAATTGTTCTTATGAGCATTTGTGCATGCCAAAAAAAAAAAAAACTGTGCAAAAAACACCAGTGGCGGCTCACCGTGAATCCGAGGCCGGGACGAGCGGCTCCATGGACGGCCTCTGCGCTTGCGCTCGGACTCTAGCAGTCCAGCTGCACGAACAGGCAGGATGTTGAACCCAATTCCGTGGGGGCGCTTCCCTGCTGCATTGCTGCGAGCGCGGGCAGCCTAGCATCGCAGTGGAGAATGTAAAGCGAGAGGAGACCGGTGGAAGAAAGGGGAGATCAGCTGAAGAAGACGACGGGATTTGGAATTCGGAAATCCTTTCCGTAAGAGCATCTCAGATAGTTTTCCATTCTTGGTTCCCTAAACTATAGAAGCCTAGAAGCTGTTGGGTTCGGCCATTTTGGCTCGTATCTGTATACGGTGTTATTAGATAACGTTGTATCTAGTTTGGTCTGATCGGCCCGTGATCGCTTACGGTGTTATCAGATACCGTCCCGTTTATTCCCATTACCGCTCCTCAACTCATGTTATCCGATCCCTTCCCGCGGCGACTTTTCTCCACACGCCCGTCGCAACTTGCGAGTCGTGAACTCGCCGCCATAGCGACAAGAGGTTCAACGGCGTGCTGACAGCAGGTTGTCCTCCCGCACGCCACAAGAAACGCATCATCGGTGAGGACTGATCTCTTTCCTCTGTCATCTTTCATTCCCTGTGTATCCACTCTAATCTTCCCCAAACCCTAACCACCATTTGTGTTCTTGAAGCTCGCCGCCACGACAAGCTCAGTGGAGCCACGTCCTGGTGAGAAATACCCCCTCCTCTCTTCCTCTTCCCCTCGCAAGTCCGCTTCACCCTCTTTCATATGCCTAACACCTCCATATCAATCTTTTCCCAAACCTAAGCATTCCAAGTTCTCGAAAGCAGGTATTGTTAAAAGGGGATTTTCACATGGGTGAGGCCTGAAAAAAGCTGACACAGGAAAGATGGGCATTGCCAGAGTGAGTTAAAATATATTCCTTCATTCCCTAATAATCTGCACATTGCCACTTGGGAAACCGTGTCAATTTGATTTCCTTTAATAAGAGTACTACACTATTCTAATTGATTTTACTAGTTGCGAGTATAGTAATTTGCATATATTAGCAATTATCAGTTGTTCTGCACATGGATAGAATATGGACACAAAACAACATCCAAATCACCTTATTTCTTACCATGATTAATAATAGAAAGGTCTGGAAACAAATGTTTCAGATAGTGTTCTTGGTAATTACACGCGATAGAGAAACAAAGTGGCTCAGTACGTACACAGCTATGCTTCATTCATTGAAACTAAGCTAGCAGCAATATGCAATATAGAGAAACAGAGTGGCTCAGTACGTACACAACAGGTGATTCAGTTCAGTAGAGGATCATTTTTACCAGTGGTTATGCATATTCAAAGTTATGTGTGTGTGTGTATATTATATATATATATTATATATATATATATAGGGAAATTATTTTATACTCCTAGGGAGTAGTTACTCCCATGTTTATATCTCTAGATTTATGGTATATATGACCGAACGAGTAGTATATTTACATGAAGTATATGATAATACTAGACTATCTATGGAAGTATATACGTCAAGTATGCATACATACATAGAGTATGTGGATATACTTATTTTATATACTGCAATGAGTGACATTTTCGTAATATATTAAAAGTATGGGTTCCTTTGAAATCTTTTAGTGTATTAAGACATGGAATATCTTAACATGAGTATATAAACATACTCAAAGTGATAAACAAGTATGAACACATACGCAACATGGTTTTTTTAAGATGGGAGTAACTACTCCCGGGAGTATAGAAAACTCACCCTATATATATATAGTAGTTATATATATATATATATATAGAACTATTATTTAAGATATAACGCTTTAAATAATATTTAGAGCACCGGCGGAGCTGCGCTCTAAATACTTTTCCGGGCCCCGCTATTTGAAGCGCAACGCTTTAAATATTATTTAGAGCATCACTAGGCATCAGTTCCTGCAACCATAAAAGTTACTACTAATTCTCATCTCACAATCGTAAATGACAGCCACACCATTCTCTCTTCCATCCGCAACCGTAAAAGTTATTGTTAATTCTCATCCCACAACCGTAAATGTAATCCAGATCATTCTCTTTCTTCTACGATATTTACGGTTGCGGGCTGAAATATTTACGGTTGCGGGGTCGCTTTGCTAGTGCATACAGAAAGATGGTTGTTGGTAACAACATTTACGGTTGTGGAATTTGGGATGCTCCACCGGCGCTCTAAATATTATTTAGAGTGTTATATCCTAAATAGTAGTTCTCTCTATATGTTCTGAGTTCTTGACCACCAATGGGCTTTGGTACGTACAACACTACAATTGATAGAAAATTTTGCCATCAGTTTCACCAAGAAGGCAAGAACTCGAAATTAGTGCTTCTTGTCTGCGCACATCATAATACTGACTGATCTTTGAAATTTATTAGTTGGGGATAATAGTGTAGTACTAGTATAACACTAACTATATAACAATGAGGTCTGATGTATTCTATGAAGTGATTAGCTCTTCATTGTAGTACATCTTCTGGTGTGAGTACTCCTCTGTGCATGTTAATTATCGCTATCTAATTTGTCCATTTATAATTTTTCTACAGCATTATGGCTCGTCTTCTATTAACACCTTAAATACGAGAACAAATTTGTACTTTTTCTGGTGAGGACCACCTTCTCCCTTCTTCATCTCCCTGAATATGTCCCTACTTCATTTTTTCCAAACTCTAACTTTGTTGTGTTCTTGAAAGCAGCTTTTGTAGTAGAGGATATACAACAATCAGATTGAGGAGGAGCAGTGGTGCTTTTTGGTGTGCGTAAGGCTTGGAGGACGCTAGCACGACAGGTGCGTTGTGTTTGTTGGATCCATTATTACTGCCTCTCTTGGACTTGATGAGTAAAAAATATGGTATGGTATCATTGTTGTTTGTTATTCAGCGCTACTGAGACAATGATAGTCGTGGTTAGAAGCTTTTACCTTTTATTAATCGATGTTAATTTCTTTTTGATGTTATTACAGCCAGGTTACCAGTACTAGTAGTCTAGTACTAGTCTCCTCTCCTCTCAATACATAGTACTTGTCGGGGGTCCGCAAAAGGGGTACCCTCAATCAACGCAAAACAAATAGGTTAAAGCTAGAGCACAATTAATAAGAAAACTCAGCTAAACTACCTTCCAAAAAACCAACCCTTCGAGGCCTGCAACGCTGGCCCACCGCCAGGGAGCTTAGGCTCTCCAAAGCCTTACCGACCGCCCCCGGCAACCTACCCCTCGAGCCCTGCCACATAGGCCTCGAACCCACCACAGCCGTACACCGCTCCTCGAGACCCCACGCGGGGACCTCGAGCCTCTCTAGCACGGCAGCCTATCCCTCGAGACACTTCACACCTCCCTCGAGCGGCACCAGACATCGGATACCAGCCCCATACAACGCATTTAATACATCCACCTACTACGGTCACATCTTCTAGTACACGACGTGCGTCACAGTGAACCGGGGTAGAGTCAAATCTCGTTTTCACCGCAAGCATGGGCAAAAAGGCACAAGTACAGCACTGTTCGGCCATACCTTGCACTGTAGCATCCTCGAGCCACATCTCGAGACCTGGGTTCCCGCTGTTCGGCCGGGCTTTCCGGGACTTGCCCATACCTGCGGGGGCTCGAGCCCCCCGTAGACGCCACCTCGAGGCCGGCCTGCGCCCCTCGAGCCCTGACTGCTCTCGTGCTATGGAGGACAGGTACCCCAAAGACCCGGAGGGACCTTGCCACGTCCTTGAGCCGAGCCGGGTGGGCGCTGCACGAACTCCACGTCGCCACGCCTCCACGTCCGCGCCCAGGATGGAGGCCACGCTTCAAGGACGCCTCAACAGCGACCCCCACGCCGGCTCCAGTGTCTCCGACAAGACAGGATTCCTACCCTCCTCCGTTTTTGGCGTTGTACATGTATCTCCAGTATAACTCCTGCGCATCTCCTGTGTAACCCTGGCCTCCTCTTGTTCTATAAAAGGGGAACACCATGCCCTTCATGCGCAGGGGTTTTTTTCGCGTCCACAGACACGACTCCACGGGTCAGCACAAGTCCGCACCACACACACGAGTCCGGACTCTGGTCCACGCTCATTGAGCTTGTATTGCCCCTGTACAAGCACCTAGGTGCAAGTAATACAAGAACCTCCCCCCGCTGGACGTAGGGCCTTCTTTGCCCGAACCAGGATAAATCCTTGTGTCATCTTGCATCACCATCCAGGAAGAGAGCACGCGATCATATTACTAGTTGGTGTCACACCCCCGGGGTCGAAACACCGACAGTTGGCGCGCCAGGTAGGGGGCTTCGCGTGTCCGAGTCGATTTCTCGATTGTTTCCTGGATGGCTTCTTCCACTCCTTCGTTCTCTGCCGGTGCCGTCGTCTGGTTCGAGAGCCTCGAGTTCCTGGCCACCGGCAACGGCAACGAGCTGACCCTGCTCTCCACGGAGGGCCTGAGCGGAGGGCGTGTCCGCCACCCCGCGCGGGGGGCGTGGCGCGTCGCCCGCGCCACCACGCGTCGCCACCTCGCGAGCGGCGCCGTCGTCACCATCGTCGCCAGGCACAGGCGGTGCCCGCGGCGTACACCCACTTCCCCGCGGCCGGCGCAATGTCCCCGAGGAGAAACCTGCCCGGCGCGCGGCCGGAGACTTCTAGGGCGTGCGCGCACTCTCCCGGTGAGTTTGCGTTCGTCATGCGCACGGACCAAGAGCCTGGCCAGAGGCCCCCGAGCCGTGCTCCGTCGACACCACCTGGCCTCCTCCCGCGCGGGGTGTACCGCGCTCGACGCCAGCGGTTCCCGTTCGGCCTCAACAACTCCCTAGTTGTCTACGCCCACCACCTCGACGAGCACCGTCAGGACCGGGCGGCTGCGGAGGGGGAGGAGCGTCCGGGCGTGCTCCTATGAGCCACCACCGACCTAGAGATCGTCTACCCCGCGCACGTCGACCGCGGCTTCTCACGAGTGGTCGAGCCACCCCGCCGAGCCACCATCGGAGAGTGGTACCACGAGCTGCAGTCCCAGCACGAGCCAAAGCGGCGCGACATCAACAGCTCCGACTCCGACGAGTACGACTACCACGACCCTGACCTCTGGGATCCCACCAGGGAGTGCTTCCAGCTCGAGGGGGACGTGGGCGATGCCGAGGACGACAACGGCGATGGCGCCAGGCCGGTGCTCAACCTCAAAGAGCCCAGCGACGTGGCGGCGGCGGGCGGATCACGTGTTCAGGGGAGGAACGAGCCACCGGCGCTGGATGCGCCACCTCAGCACAACGACGACCGGGCGGCGCAGCTCGCGCAGCTGCGGGAGGCGATCACCAAGGCTGAGGAAGAACGACAACGCCTGCTGCAGCTCGAGCAAACTCTTGTGCAGGAACAAACCCGGCCTCGAGGCGCCGGCGCTCGTGGCCGCGCTCGAGAGGTCCACCGGCGGATCCTCGAGGATGAGACACCGGCACACCTCGAGGTGCGCTTCCCGCGAGCCGGGCAGAATGTGGTGGCAACCGCGATGCTGCTCCGCGATCTACCCGCCGTCTCCAACCTTGACGCCAGGCGCATGCTTGGGGAGATGAAGAACCTCCTCGAGACAGCCGCTCTGTGCAACAGGCCGAGAGCTCAGCCTCGCGCCGGCGCGGAGCGGCCTTGGGGAAACCAGCAGACACGCCTCGCAACGAGCGCGAGACGTCCGTCCACCAGCCGAACGCCTCTCGAGCCAGGCCAGTCCGGGAACGGATCGTCAACAACCGGCCACCTCGAGACCCCAATGACGCTCGCAACAACATCAATCGCCGGCGCAAGGACAAAGGGGCCGAGGAGCGTGGCTATAGTGCCCATCGAGGGGGCGCTACGACAGTGACGAGGACCGGCAAGCCCTCGAGCCCCCGGGCCCTAGGGTCTTCAACCGGGCCATCCGCAGCTCAACCCTCCCCGACCGCTTTCGACCACCGACCAACATCGTGAAGTATGACGGGGAGGTCGAGCCCAAGCTATGGCTCTCCCACTTCCGCCTGGGTGCCAACTGGGCGGGGCGAAGAGCGACGACCGCGTGATCATACGCCAGCTCCCACTCTACCTCTCGGACACCGCCCGTTGGTGGCTCGAGGGGCTCCCGTCGGATCGGATCCACGACTGGTCGACCTAGTCAGGGTTCGATGGGAATTTCAAGGGGACTTGCGTGCGCCCAGGCAACCCCTGGGATCTACGACGTTGCAGGCAGACAGCAGACGAGTCCCTCCGCGACTTCGCTCGACGATTCTCGAAGCAGCGCCTCGAGCTCCCCCATGTGCCTGATGAGGATGTCATCTCAGCGTTCCTCACGGGCACGACATGCAAAGAGCTAGTCCACGAGCTAGGGCGCTACCGTCCCAGGACGGTCGAGGATCTGATGGATCATGTCACCAGCTTTGCCTCAGGTGACGAGGCAGTGGGGGCCTTCTTTGGCCACTCCACAGACAAAGGCAAGGCGGTGACCACGCCGGAGGGCTCGAGCAAGGGCAACAATGACAAGACCCGCAACGCCAACGATAAAAAGAAGAAGAGCAAAGGCAAAGGTCAGAAGGCGAAACGCGACGCCGATGACGACCACGATGAAGAAGTGCTCGTGGGCGCCCTCGAGCATAAGAAGCCTCAAGGCCCCCTGTGGCAGAACCTCCTGAATTAAGTGGCCCACATGCACCCATCATTGTCCTAAAGACTTCTGATCGGCGTGCACGAGTTCCAAATGACTCAGGAGATCTGTCGGGTGTCCTCGGGAAACCCGAATCATCCACGTTACATTCTTTTCAGGAATTCCCTCGTCAAGCATCACAGTATTACAACAGTTTTATAGATAAGATAAATCAGAGTAAAAGCGGAAAGGTTATATAACATAGATTGAAAACTTAAGTTTAAAAGTTTACAACACATAAGTACTTATTACATAAAGGTTCGGAACTTCAATTACATATACCACACAAATTTTGTTACTTGCCAAGGTCAAACATCAGTGTCATCATCACTCTCATCCACAAGAGTGAAGAAACATTGACTACCAAAAGGATGATCAATGAACTCACCTGCAACAAAGGTTAACAAACCCTGAGTACAAAAGTACTCAACAAGACTTAACCGTCTAGAAAAGAGGAGAAGACTCAGGTATGAGGCTATAGGGATTCAAGGTAAGGCTTTAGCAAGATCAAAACATTTCTTTGCATAAAAGCTTACTAATAGTAAAAACCTAGTTTCAAGTTTTAACTCAAGATTAAACTTTATAACTATCCAAAGATTCTCAAACTTTCATAAGCATACCACATCTTTCGTTCTCATTCCATTAAGATCCCATTCATTACTACGGTGCGGGTCAGTGGATTGAGGCTCCATATCGAGGAAACACGGCGATTCGAATCGTTCAAACCCAGCTGGGGATTCAGTACCACACGACATATGTAGAACTTAATCTTGCATACGTCCACCCTATCTATAGATCCTCCCATACAAGAACGGGTCCAGCGTCACCCGAGAGTACAGTACACCTCGAACTCGACTATCTCATAGCCCCGAGGGTACACGCTACTCCCGCCATCTCTCCACTCCCAGTACGTGGTTATCCGTTCTCAAGTATCGGAATAGCTATAGACGAGGCTTACCACCGCATGTGGGCTGTACTCAAAGGTCTCAATCACAGCAGGCCAACAACGATAAGGTCCTATGTTGAGTAACCTTACAACAAGACTCCATTCTTGATGTAAGATACTATTGTTATCATGTTGTCTCAAGATTCATGATTCCAAAACATAGCAACCATTTTTAAAAGCACCTACTATATTGAAGTAGTAAAGCATGGCTAAGCATACTAAGTATTTTCATAAAACGGGTATCAAGGTTAAGTGTTGAAATTATCAAGATTGGACATGCATCAACTAGGATTCACTCAACTCCTATTCACTTAATGCATCATATTAACTCAAATGATATAAATAACTTTATAAAATACAAGGATAGGGTTAATGTCCGGGGCTTGCCTTGGTGATCAGCGAAGTCCGGAGATTCTGAAAAACTAGAAGGATCCACACACTCAGGAGAACCCACTGAGGATCCGGTCCTTCCGAAACGAGCTCTACACGTAGAAGTGCATATGCATGATCAATGGAATGCTTATGACATGACCATGGTAAAGATGGAAATTTTCTAAGCTGTAGACATTTATTTGTACAATCTTTTATCACGGTAAAGTTGCAAACCAACAAAACCAACTTAGCTATTAAACTATATATAAAGACTAAGCAAATTTATTATCTCTATTAACCAAGGTTATGTAACTAATCAAGCAACAAAAGGTCATTAGCATAAAGGAATCCATAACCAGGGAGCAATTCATGCTATTGATCCCCTGATTGTCAAACAAAACCAAAAGTCACACAAATCTAAAAGGGATTAACAATTCTATTTATTTTATAAGTCATTTTAATTAGCCCTTTATTTATACACAAATCATACTTATTCAAATAGAGCTGAAATTAATCATGAAGATAGATATCAATGACATAAACTCACATGTCAAATTCATGATTTTTGGAGAGAACATAGAAAATCACATAATTCATCAAAGTTGCATTTATTAATTAAAGTACAGATTTAATTGTCATAGTAAAAGTGCTCCAAATACAAGTTTTATAATTTTTATATTAGCACAGACATGCTATCATCTAACATGTCAAATTTCACAATTAACAGAGCTATAAAAAAATTATAGCAAAAATAACAAAACTGGCTACTGTGCATAAAGCCATAAAAAGAAAAACTTGAATCTAGCCCAAACTGGGCTTTCGGCCCACTCCAGAGCGGCCTGGCGCACGCGAAAGCCGGCCCGGCCTGGTCCGCCCCGCGGCCTCAGCGTTTTTGCAGAAAAGTCCTTCGACTTAAACGAAAACAACCCGCAGTCCAAGACCTATTTAACTGAGTCACGGACTTTGCAACAACACCCTGTAAAAAGTCGTCTTCGCAAGAGCGAGGGTCCCCGACCATGGCCGAGTGGACGGCGGCGCCCGAGCGTCGGCGAGCCTTACGCCGGCCAACTACGGCCAGTAGAGACCTAATGGAAGGAGCACCAAACACGGCGAGTCACCCGCGGCCGATAGAGCCTCAACCCTAAACGCTACTGCCCCGGTGAGGTCTTGACCACGCACGGCGGCGAACCGGATCGCGGCGAAACTGTTCCGGCGAACCTAGGCCGGTAGCAGTAGAACGGAGGGGCTAGGAAGTTTCCAGTAGCTCACCATGATGATGCCTGCCTGTTGTAGTTGGTTCGAGCGGAGGAGGAACGGGAAGGCAAGGTCCACGGAGCAGTGGCTCGCGGCGGCGAGCTCCGGCGAAGAAAGTGATGTTCCGGCGAGACCTGAGCACCAATGGAAAACCACCAAGCCGATGAGTAACCTGGGGTCAAGGTGAAACAGAAACATGAAACAGAGAGAGTAGAGGAGTGCCCGGTTGGGCTGACCACGACGAGGTCGAGCTCGGCGGCGATTTCGCCGGGGGAAGAGAAAAATGGCGAGCTCGAGCTCTCTGAGGCAGTAGAGGTCGAAAGGATGGGCTCTGGAGATGCGCAAGGAGGTAAAGAAGTTATATATGCGGTCAATTGTGGATGAGGACGCTCGGGTGTGGTGAATTTGGGATTGGGTTAAGATTGTTCCCGTCGGCGCCTTGGTGGCGAAACGTCGATGGCGAGCGCAGGAGGAGACGCCACGAAGCGAGGGAGAGCGCCAGCAGCTGCTTCACTTCGCCACGGACTCAGTTGCGCGCTCATACGGGAGGATCGACGGCCTTTGCGCTGGCGTCGGTCATTCCAGGTTCGGCCGTCCACCGCCATGAACAGGGAAGAAAGCTTATCTCCCCCTTCTCCTTTATACCCCTTCGGAAAATTTGAAATTACTTCAGATTTTGAATTAATAACATTACTTATTGAATTCCAACCAAATTTGACTTATACCTCAATGGTGACTTGAAACATGTTCCAAATACACCTTTGAGACATAATACCAAGGTTTGATCCAAAATTCAATTACTAAATAAGAAATTACCATAGTACCCTTATATAGCATAAAAGCATTATTCACCACATAAGAAAACATAAACTAGTGTTTCAAACTTAAGCACTTCTTATCTCTAAGCACAAGCATAAAGAATAAAACTTGTTTTTAGTGAATGCAAAAATTGGGTTATCAACTCAAGTGAAATGCTAGTGCATATGATGACATGTCAGGTTTTAGTCTGCTTAACACCAGAGTGTTACACCCCCCTGACGGGGCTGTCTTCGACAAAATGCTCGAGGACCCCTGCCCTTACCACCAGGGTCCCACGAACCACAAGTTGAAGGACTGCCGAATGATGAAGGGCTTCTACTCCAAGCTTGGCGACAAGAAGGAAGACGCGCCTAAGGGCAAGAACAACAATCGACACGGCAACGGGGACGCGGACGGCAACTTCCCCCCGGTGCGCGACTGCTACATGATCTACGGGGGGCCAACCATCGGGCTCTCAGCTCGAGAGAGAAAGAAGGAGCGCCGGGAGGACTTTGCACTCCGCCACGACGCCCCCCCGGTATCTTGACTGGTCTGATGCACTGATCACGTTCGACCGTGATGACCATCCGGACCATGTCGTGAATCCGGGGGCGTACCCCCTCGTCGTCGACCCCGTCATCGTCGACGTACGGTTCTCCAAGGTGTTGATGGATGAGGGTCGAGCCTCAACATCATATACCTCGAGACCCTCGACCTCCTGGGGATTTCGAGGGACCAGCTCTGACCCAGCGTCGGGGGGTTCCACGGAGTCGTACCAGGGAAGAAGGCACACCCCCTCAGGCGCATCGACCTACCTGTTTGCTTTGGCACGCCGGCTAACTTCCGCCGGGAAACGCTCACCTTCGAGGTGGTTGGGTTCCAACAGACCTACCACGCCATCATCGGCAGGCCAGGCTACGCCAAGTTCATGGCGGTCCCCAACTACACGTACTTGAAGCTCAAGATGCCGGGGCCGAAAGGGGTCATCACCGTCGACACCTCCTACGAGCACGCGTACCACTGCGACGTGGAGTGCGTCGAGCGTGGGGAGGCCAACGTCCACCTCGACTCGCTCGAGGCCCTAGCAACCCTGGCCACCGAGGAGGCCCCTGAAGCAAAGCGCCACGCTAGCACCTTCGAGCCGGCTGAACACACCAAGCAGATACCCGTCGACCCGACCTCGACCGACGGCAAGACGCTGGCCATCAGTGCCAGCCTCGAGCCGAAGTAGGAAGCAGTGCTCGCCGACTTTCTCCGCGCGAACATCGACATGTTTGCGTGGAGCCCCTCGGACGTGCCAGGCATACCGAGGGGAGTCGCCGAGCACGCCTTGGAGATCCAGGCCGGGTCCAGACCGGTGAAGCAACGCCTGCGCCGCTTCGACGAGGAGAAGTGTAGGATCATCAGCGAGGAGGTGCACAAGCTTTTGGTGGCTGGATTCATCAAGGAGGTATTTCACCCAGAGTGGCTAGCTAACCCTGTACTGGTCAAGAAAAAGAATGGAAAAATGCGGATGTGTGTAGACTACACTGGTCTGAATAAAGCGTGTCCAAAAGTTCCATTTCCTTTGCCTAGAATTGATCAGATTGTCGATTCCACTGCGCGGTGTGAAGTACTTTCGTTCCTTGATGCGTATTCCGGCTACCACCAGATTAAGATGAAAGAATCCGACGAACTCGCTACCTCTTTTGTTACGCCTTTTGGTATGTATTGCTATGTTACAATGCCCTTCGGCCTTTGAAACGCGGGGGCAACGTATCAGCGTTGCATGCAGCACATCTTTGGCGAGCACATAGGCAAAACCGTCGAGGCCTACGTCGATGACATCGTGGTTAAAACCAAGAAAGTCGGGGACCTCATTAGCGATCTCGAGACCACGTTCGAGTGCCTTCGGGCCAAGAATGCGAAACTTAACCCCGAGAAATGTGTCTTTGGTGTGCCTCGAGGCATGCTACTTGGCTACATTGTCTCACAGCGGGGAATCAAAGCCAACCCCGAAGAGATCTCAGCAGTCACGAGGATGGGCCCAATTTGAGACCTCAAGGGCGTACAGAAAGTGACGGGCTACCTAGCCGCTCTCAGCAGGTTCATCTCGAGGCTAGGGGAAAAGGCGCTACCCCTCTACCGCCTGCTGAAGAAAACGAAGCACTTTGCGTGGACCATCGAAGCCGAGGAGGCCCTAGCCAAGTTGAAGGGGTTGCTGACTTCCACGCCAATTCTCGTGCCACCACGACCAGCACAGGGAGACGATCCCCCCGAGCCTCTCCTCCTCTACGTGGCCGCAACCACCCAGGTGGTCAGCGCGGTCGTAGTCGTCGAGAGACACGAGGAGGGTCACGCGCTACCAGTCCAACGGCCGGTGTACTTCATCAGTGAGGTGCTCTCCGAGGCCAAGGTCCGGTACCCGCACATCCAGAAGCTGCTCTACGGAATCATCATCATGAGGCGCAAGCTCCAGCACTACTTCCTCGCTCATTCCGTGACGGTGGTATCGTCCTTCCCCCTCGGAGAGATCATCAACAACTGGGAGGCCACGGGGCGCATCGCCAAGTGGTCTGCCGAGCTTATGGGGGAGGCCATCACCTACGCTCCACGAAAAGCCATCAAGTCGCAGGCGCTGGCGGACTTCGTTGCTGAGTGGACCGACACCCAGCTCCCGCCGGCACAAATCCAAGCCGAGCTCTGGACTATGTACTTCGACGGATCCCTCATGAATACGGGGGCAGGCGCAGGCCTGCTCTTCATCTCACCCCTCGGAGTCCACATGCGCTACCTGCTACGCTTGCACTTCCCCGCCTCCAACAACGTCGCTGTGTACGAGGCCCTCGTCAATGGGATGCGCATCGCCCTCGAGCTCGGGGTTCGACGCCTCGACGTTCGAGGGGACTCGCAGCTCGTCATCAACCAGGTCATGAAGGCCTCGAGCTGCGTCGATCCCAAGATGGAAGCATACTGCGGAGAAGCGCGCAAGCTAGAAGACAAATTCTACGGCCTCGAGCTCAACCACATCGCTCGAAAATACAACGAGGCCGCAGACGAGCTGGCTAAGTTGGCATCCACGCGCGGCACTGTCCCACCAGATGTCTTCTCGAGGGACGTTTTCGAGCCATCCGTCAAAATCGGCCCGGGGGCTGACCCCTCGACGCCACCCCTCGAGCCGAACACGGGGGCTCGACCTTCAACGCCACCCCTTGAGAACGACCCCTCGACGACCGCTGAGGCAATGCAGATCGACGCACCCGCCTCTTCCTCATCACGACCCCTCGACTGGCAGACGCCCTTTCTCGACTACCTAACGCAAGGCGTGCTACCGGAAGACAAGACGGAGGCCCGACGCATCGCTCGAAGGGCAAAGACCTACGTCATCTACGGCGACGAGCGAGAAATGTACCGCCGAAGCCCATCAGGGATCCTTTAGCGCTGCATCCCCCTCGAGGAAGGATGCAGGCTCCTCGATGACATGCACTCGGGGGCTTGCGGCCATCACGCAACGCCAAGGACCCTGGTGGGGAACGCCCTCTGATAAGGCTTCTACTGGCCAACCGCCATCGGAGACGCCAAGCGCCTAGTTCGAGCTTGCCAAGGGTGCCAGTTCTACGCCAAGCAAACACACCAGCCCGCGCACGCCCTGCAGATGATCCCCATCACTTGGTCGTTCGCCGTCTGGGGGCTCGACCTCGTGGGTCCCCTCAAGATGACAACTGGAAGGTACACGCATGTGCTCGTGGCCGTCGACAAGTTCACCAAGTGGATCGAGGCCAAGCCTATAGGCGACCCCACCTCCGAGAAGGCCGTCGAGTTCATCGCCGACATCATGTACCGGTTTGGGGTGCCTAACGTCATCATCACCGACAATGGCACACAATTCACGGGCAAAAAGTTCATCAGCTTCTGCGACGACAACAACATCCGCGTGAACTGGGCCTTGATCGCGTACCCTCAATGCAACGGGCAGGTCGAGCGCGCCAACGGCATGATACTCCACGGGCTGAAGCCGAGGCTGTTCAAGACCCTCAAGAATTTTGGGAAGGGGTGGGCTGCAGAGCTCCCCTCGGTGCTATGGGGCCTCAGGACTACGCCGAGTCGAGCCACCGGGTTCACTCCGTTCTTCCTAACCTATGGCGCCGAGGCTGTCTTGCCTACGGACCTCGAGTACGGCTCCCCTCGACTTCGAGCCTACAACGAGCAAACCAACGACGAGAGGCTCGCCAACGCCAAGGACCAGCTCGAGGAAGCCCGAGACGTGGCGCTCATCAACTCCGCGCGCTACCAGCAAACACTTCGACGCTACCACGACAAGCACGTGCGCAAGAGGGACCTGGCGGTGGGGGACCTCGTGCTTCGACGACTGCAAGATAATCGAGGGCGCCACAAGCTCATCCCTCCGTGGGAGGGCCCATACACCGTAGCTGAGGTGCTCAAACCAGGAACGTACAAGCTCTACGATGATCAAGGCAGGATCCTGGCGAATGCGTGGAACATATCTCAGCTACATCGCTTCTACCCTTAAGGGCCTCGAGGCCTTGTTCATTTTGTTGTTTTGTACAAACACGTCCAAAATGAATGAACAAACTCGTGCATTGTCTTTCATTTTGCTTAGCAACTTAAGGTAGCCTCGACCCTGCCTTGGTCAGGGTCGAGCCTCCCTCGGGGCCTGACAGGGGGGACCCCCCCAGACTCCGGAAAAAACGCGCTTTTCTTTTCAAAAATTCGACCCTTATCTCGATTCGCATCTCGAGCGCACTAGCAACGTCTGAGTCCGTAAATACCTCGAGCCCCCAAGAGCCGGGGGGGCGTCGACGTAGACGGCCACCTACGCCCCCGGGCTACGGTACCCTACCTACGCCTCCCCTCGAGGAACTCGTGACGCGTATCGAAGGAACACAGAATAAGCCGGTAAAAGCTCGAGCTTGCGATAAAGAGAAATGATCGGATAAATTTGAAAAGAAAACAACTTCTTTAAACAAACGAGTCGTACGCATATGTTGGCCTCGACAGGCCATATGTCATGACATAAATTTTTTACAAGGGCCTCGACGCCCAAATTTGGCACGCAGGCCTCATTCTTCATCGGTCTGGTACTCCTCCTCAGGATCCTCTGCTGCGGGCTCAGCCTCGACGTCCGGGCCAGGAGGTGGGGGGCCACCTACGCCACTGTCTGCATCGGGAGGCAGCACGTCCTCCTCGAAGAGCTTTGCGAATGCCGCCCCCGGCCTCTCGACCTTCTCCAGGATCTTCTCGACGCGGCGGTCGTTCCACTCTTCGTCCTTCCCGTCGATCTCGACGAAGCCTTTGGCGACGACGTCGACCGGGTAGCGGAAGCCGGAGCGGACGGCCGCAAGCGCCTGCTTTACGCCATGGTGGAGAGCGCTCTTGACATGGTCCCGCGCGGCCATGTCGAAGAAGCACAAGGCGTCGACCAGGGCGTCGTCTCGAGCCACCACGCCCTCTGTCGTGGCCACCGGGTCGGCACCCCACATGGAGCTGAGCCGGTCGAGGGTGCAGCGCGCCCGTTCCGCCACCATGGTCTCACCTCGGAGTTGATCCACGAGAGTCTGATTCGTCTCGCGGAGCTCCTTGGCGGTCTTCTCGACATCTATGCAACAAACAGAAAAGAGTGAGTCTGCAGCGTGGCAAGAATCTCGAGATCAAAGCAAGACGAAGCATGAAAATTACCTTGGCAGTGCATGCCCAGAGTGGCGAAGTCGCTGGTAAGGACCTCGACGCGCTGCTCGAGTGTACGCTTCTGGGACAGCACGTCGAGCTTTTCGCCCCTAAGGTCCTCGACCAGCTTGCCCGTCTGCGCAAGGGCCAGGTTTTTCCGGATCACCTCCTGCCGCGCTGCCTCCGCTGCAGCCAGGGCGGTGGCGGCCTCGCTCTTGGCCTCCTCGACCTCTTTCTTCGCCGCCTCCCCTGCAGACCGGGCGGTGGCGGCTTCGCTTTGGGCGTCGGCAGCTTCCTTCTAAGCCGCCTCCGCTGCAGACGGGCGGTGGCGGCTTCGCTTCGAGCGTCGGCGGCCTCCTTCCTCGACGCCTTCGCCGTGGCCAGAGCGGTGGTGGCCTCCCTCTTAGCTTGGGTGGCCTCGTCACGAGCCGCCTGGGTCTCCGCCTGCGCCGCGTTGAGCCGGCTCGCCATTTGCGCATTCTGACATAGCTCGGCGCGGAGCTCCTGGAGCTCCCCCTCCGCCCTCGCGAGGGCAGCCGCCACCTGCGCGGACTTCTCCGCCTCCTCCGAGAAGGACCTCTCCGCCTCCGCCATGAGCTCGACCACCTCCCTGAAGATGGACCGCGCCTCCCGCGGAACCCCCTGCCGAGTCGGCCGCTCGATGGGGATCATGGCGCCGGACGGGCTCGGCGCGTCAGGATATGACCACACCGATCGATCGATCTCGACGATGGGCAGGCCCTCCTTCTCCGGCTCGAGTGGTGCCAGCCGCGGCCCACCAACCGGTGGCACAGGCTGCGGCTCCCTCCGCCCCTCCTCCGTCTCCTCCCGCTGCTCCGTCCCCTCCCGAGGCGACGGTGCGGCCTCGCGTGGAGGCGGGGACTCGAGCGGTAGCGGATCACACGAGGGGTGGCTCGTCCTCAAGCTCTCCTCTCTCGTCGGGTCTTCCGGCGTCTTGTCGACCCCGGCCGGTGCCTCGAGCGCCTCCTCCAGCGTTGAGCCCTCGACCGGGGGCGGCACCTGCTCCAGCTCGTCCAGGAGCTCCTCCACCGTCGGCACCTTCTCCACCGACGCCTCTCCCTCCTTCCTTTCTCCGCGGGCCGGCTCGTGTGGACTGGGGTCTCGAGGGCCGCTGACCCTTCAGCCCCAGACGCCGACGGAGCCATACTTGTCTCGGGAGCTCCCCCCGAGATGGTCGTCGCGACGGGGGAGGAGTGGCCCTCTCGGTAGGCGCACGAAGGAGGAGGAGGAGGAGGCGGTCGGTGCCGCGGACGACGCGGTGGCGGCAGGCTCGGCGCCAGGAGCCGTGGTCCCTGCTGAAAAAGGAGAACAATGTCGTCAGAAACAGGAAAAAGCCTCGACCCCCGTGGTCGACGGCGTCGGCCTCACCAAGATCCGCGGCGGCCATCTGGCTTCCCCGAGCCACGGCTGCTCGAGCCTTCACCAGCCAAGCGGCCTCCCCAGCGGAAGAAGGAGCCATACCTCGAGGTGCTTGGACCTCAGCAGAGCTCGAGGTCTTGGCCCGCTTGGACACCGCAGGGTCCGCCTCCTGCCGGGAGCGCTTTTTCCTGAAAAACCAGAAAACAACACACATCACCAAAAGTGAAAAGGTAAAGCTTCGCTACCTACGAGGCTGAGAAATGTTACTTACCCAAAGCGACGGTGGGGCTTCTTCCCCGAATCGCCGGACCCGCTCGGGGGCTTCGAGTCCGCCCCTTGGCTCGAGCCACGCCCCTGAGCCGCCTCCACGTGGCTTGGATGGGGGGAAGGCTCCCGATGCTTCCGTGGCTCGACCCCGGGGAGAGAGCTCCTTTGTCTCCTGCCCGGGGGGGGGCGACCGCGTCTCCTTCGAGCGATCATCTTGGCGCCTTTCCCGGCGCGGGCTCCGGGACCTACTCCAGCGCTCGTGCTGACGGTCACGCCCCCCCCCCCCCGCGCCTGCCTCATTCCTCACGCGGCGGCGCGGTGACGGACTCCGGGGTCGCTCGCGACTCCCGTCACGAGACGACCGGGGGCTCCCCCTGTGGCGGAACCGTCCTGATTATAAGAGCTCAAGTATTATCTTAGTCAAATCTGTCTGACTTCGATCCACACTTGAACCCATATAACCCCGGTAGTCCGGAAATCTCGAAGGATTTCTTACACCAGAACATACAGGATCGCATCGTTCAAGGTTACATTCGTAAAGATACATTACAGCGAAACGAAATCGAATTTAAAACATCAGAGTGCGGAATTTAAAACGGAGTTATTACAACATTGAGTTTAAAAGTGCGGAAGCTTAAATAAGTTTAAAACACGACCACAACACACGTGGTCCAAATAAAACATTGTTTGATAAACCAACTCAACACAAGTCATTCCTCCTTTTTAAGATAGTGTGCCACCAGTAGTCTCAGTCCGGCAAAAGAAGGAGGAAAGCTTCTAGACGACCCTGCCCTGGGCCTACTCCTCATCACCTTCCACTGGGTAGAGGCAGTGCTTACAATAGCCAAAGTAGACCTGGCCATCTGCAACAAACGGGATAAACCCTGAGTACGGGAATGTACTCAGCTAGACTTACCCGTCTAACTGAAAATAAAAGACTCCAAGGGTATGCAAGGCTTTTGAGGTGGAGCTGGGATCTTTTAGTTGCGAAAGGCTCAAATCCAGATAAGGGATAATTAATGATTATGATGAGCTGTTACTTTTAAGCCTATTCCTTAGTTCTAGGTTATTACCTGTACTAGAGCACTCACTTGAATCTAACAAACAATATATAACCATATCCAGTTGACTTATCCACATTTTAGTTGAACCTTTAAACATCACATGGAGTTGTATCGTGGTGAAGCTCGCCATAGTTTCCCACTAACCGGGGGAGACGGCGACTCGAATCGAATTCCAAATCAGCTGATGAAAGACCTTTAATACCAGCCCACACTTTCCCCGTCGGGTCCATGCATTGGGCAACCGCTCGACGCTTGTTCGTGGTGGTAATCGTCGCGGCTCAAGCACGGACCGCCCAATCAGAGTCTGGCGATGGCCTCACGCGGCAGATCGCAACTTCCGTACTAGAGGGCACGACACGGGTTGAGACCGGCCCGAACAGCTTCTAACCGGCTTTGGGGTCGATGATTACGGCACCGACATATCCCTAAGTAAAAGGGCGCGTTCAAAAATGAACGAGGGCCAACATCGATACAAACCTACACGATCCAACGGACGGACTGCCCCAAGTTTCCAAACTTGTGCCTTGCCTTCCAGTTGACCGTATTTCATTACTACTCAGGTTCTTTTCCACGATAGCAAATATAGCCAACCGTGATCCGGTAAGTACCCATCGGGGTATTACGGAAACATCCTTAACTACTACTTTTATTAAGCAGGCTAAGCAATTCTACATTGCAAATAAATAACAGGATAACAAGGTAGATATTAATCAATAATCAAGGAATGGTAATGCAACAAATAGGATTCATTCAACTCCTAACCTAATGCATCACAATATAAAAGGACTCAAGTAAATTAATTGCAAAACTGGGAGACTTAGAATGCTCCGGGGCTTGCCTTGAGTGAAAACCGAGGCCTCGTGGGAGGGGCACTCGGGCAGGTTAGTGTCGTGGACGGGGTCGACTTCCTCTGGCTGCTGCAGCTCCTGGATCTCCGGCTCGGCGTTTAGCTCCTGCTCTTGGTGAAGCTCCGGCGGGGTCGATCCTATTGCGTGCGATGAATTTATAATTCAATAAATGCGGTGCAAGATGAAGTGGCATGAAAAGAATAACTCTTGCAAACCAACAAAGCCAACTTGTTGAACCACTTTTAACATTGGGGCAATATCTCATTTATTTCATAAAACAAAATCTGAGTATTCAACTCTTTCTTATTAAATACATCAAAGGAAACTCAGATTTGAACTGCAAGTGTATTTTTCTGGGCTCAGAAAAATCCACAAAAATTCCAGAAGGTAAACCACACTTGCTGGACTCTACTGAACAAGTTTCGGCCAAAGATAAAATACAGAGCTGCAGATACAAAAATGACAAGCAAACTGCCTAAAAAAGGTACTTTGAACTACAACCCTACTGTAAAAGAGTGCATAGCTCTATTTCCTATTTTTCCCAGATTCTACTTCACATTTCATATTTATCCAGGAAGTTCCATGACCAGAACCATCATATATTTTCTTACATGAATTTCTAAAGATCTATACAAAAAAGCACAGTTGTAAAGCAACTACAAATTTTTCCATAAAACAGATCAAGTTCATACTTTTCTTAGATTCTACAAGGCATACAGAGACTGTACAAATTTTCCCATATTTTATTTCAGCATATAAAACACCTTAACACTTATTCTAAGAAATCAGCAAAAAGAGACTTTTAACTATAACAGTAACTTTTCTACATAAACAGTGCATCATATATTTTTCACAGGTGCCAAACAGTATAATAATAACTTACACAAAATTTCCAGGAATTATCTCAACCAGAAAACACTTATAATCATTTATCTAAACAAAAGCATATAAACTGAAATAAATGAAAACAGTAAAATAAACTGCTATCAAAAATACATTCATATTTTCCCATGATAGATCTATTCATAAGAAAGCTAATAAAACTGGAAGCACTTCATTTGGATTTATAAAACAGGCTACACAAAAATAACAAGCATCTCTGGAAATTAAACCGAAAGAAAAACATTTAATTTCTCCCGGCTGGCTTGCGAGAACTCGGTCTATGGACCGGTAAGGGGCTGACGCGCGGGACCCGTGGGTCAGCAGAACCCATTCGGGCTCGGGCGCACGGCGGAAAGCGAACCGGCCGAGACTTGGCTCGACGACGAAACCGCGGCCGAGGGCTCGGCTCGGGCGAATCGGAAGAACGCACGTTCGTCCGAGGCCTGGCTCGGGGCTCGGGCGAACGGAAGACGCACGCTCGTCCGAGGCCTGGCTCGAGGGCTCGGGCGAGACGGAAAACGCACGCTCGTCCGAGGCCTGGCTCGAGGCGGGCGAGACGGAAAACGCACGCTCGTCCGAGGCCTGGCTCCGAGGGCTCGGGCGAGACGAAAACGCACGCTCGTCCGAGGCCTGGCTCGAGGGCTCGGGCGAGACGGAAAAAACGCACGCTCGTCCGAGGTGGTCCGAGGCCGGCTCGGGGGCTTCGGGCGAGACGGAACACAGGCGCGCCCGTCCGAGGCCTGGCTCGGGGGCTCGGACGAGACGGAAACAGGGGAGGGATTGGTCCGCGATTTCTCGCCGTCGGTGAGGTCGCCGGCGGGGAGGCTGGGCCCTGCGGACTCGTCTCAACGAGGCGCATCCGGCGGTACTGGTGGATTGGCCAGCGCACGGCCGTAGCGTGCCGGCGGCGAGCGGCAGCGCACGGCGGCGACGGCATCGCGCGGCTACGCCGTTTCCGGCGGTCGCCGGCTAAACTGGCGGGCGTGTGAGACTCAGTGAACCTAGAAGGGAGTCCTAGGGGTGATGGTTTGGCCGGAGGTGCGCTGGTGCGTGCTGGCCACGTGTGAGGTCCGCGATGGCGGCAATGGCGCTCGGCCGTGGTGAACAGAGAGATAGGGAACGGTAGCGTTAGGGCTAGTTGGTGTTCTCACCTTGCCTTGGCTTGGCGAAGCTGGAGGAGGAAGAAGGGAGGCGGTGGAGCTCGGGTCGGGGACGAACGGCTCCGGGCTCCGAGCGGCGCTGAAAGCTTCCGCGGCGGGGCTCTTCGGACTTCGGCGTCGGTGGAGCTCGGCGGATGGCGCGGGGGTGCGCACCGTGTGTCCGAGACGAAGGGGGCAGTGGCCGGGGTTAATCGGCCGGTGATGGAGGTGGTGACTGGAAATTGGGAAGGGGCCTTGCGGCGGTGGTTGCAGCGAGCGGAGAGTGCTCAGTTCGCTTCGCGCGCGGGTGAGAGTGGGGAGCGAGAGCGAGAGTGAGTGTGCGAGTGAGTGAAGGAGTGGGAGAGGCGCTCGGGCTTTTGCCCGGCGGAGCGGAGGGGCGGCCGGTCGTGGCGGGGGCCACGGCGGCTCGGTCAGCGAGGCGGCGGCAGGCGGCTCGGCAGACGAGGATGCGCGGGAGTGGCCGGCGAAGATCGCTGGCGTGCTCCGGTGGGAGAAGATCGGAGAGGGAGTGGTCAGCGTGGATTTGGCGCAGAGAAGGGGCGCCACGCGGCAAGCCGGCCGGCGTACGGCGCGGCCGTGTCGGGTGGCCGGCGCGCGGTGCGCGGGCGGGCGCGCGCGCGGGCGAGCGGCGAGCGCTGGGCCGAGGCGGGGAAGTGGGCCGAAAGGCCGGATGGGCCGAAAGGTTGGCGCCGGGAAAGAAAATTATTCTTTTTCTTTTTCCAGAAATTTCCAAAGTTTGACTTCTCAAAAACAGTTTGAAAAACTCCAAACCAGGCTTTGACCCAAATATAAAAGTTGCTCAAAAAATTTTTCTCTACAACTTTCATATAGAACACTTTTTCTGAAAACCATTTTTAAATCCTCCTCAAGAATAAAGCCAAAATCAAAGCATCAAGTCAAATAGAAATCCAATTTCAAATAAACAACAAAAGATCAAAGGCATACTTATACACATGAAATGATGCAATGCATTGCTTATGCTTTCTTAGTGGCTAATTGCAGTGCCTAATGCAGTGCTTGACACTAGGGTGTCACAGCCCTTCCCCCCTTAAAGAAATCTCGTCCCGAGATTTAAGTTACGTACCAATCTTTATAAAAAGCGGGGTGGGGTAGTTTACGCTTAGGTACTCCTCGGTTTCCCATGTAGCATCGTTGGGTCCGTGATTACTCCAGAGAATCTTGTAAGTCTTCACTGTTCGGTTACGAGTCTCTCGAGTCTTGGTATCCAAAATCTCCTTAGGTTGTTCGTAGTACTCCAGATCTGATCTGATCGTGACATCCGGGACTCGAACTTCCTCTTGTTCGGGAACTCGAAGGCACTTCTTTAGCTGTGATACGTGGAACACTGGGAAAACTGCACTCATCACTGGGGGTAACTGTACTTCATATGCCACTTTTCCCTTCTTTGCTATGATCTGGTAAGGTCCCACATATCGAGGTGCTAGCTTCTTTTTAATTCCAAAGCGTTGGACCTTTCTCATAGGTGAAACCTTGAGATACACATAGTCTCCAACTTGAAATTCCAAAGGTCTCCTTCGGGTGTCAGCATAACTCTTTTGTCGAGACTGTGCTACCTTGATATGTTGCTGTACTGTTTGCACAATTTCCTCGGCATCTTTTACATAATCGGACCCATAGAATCCTCGATCTCCAGACTCAACCCAATTTACTGGGGTTCTGCATCTTCGTCCATATAAAACTTCAAAAGGTGCCATTTTTATACTTTCTTGATAACTGTTATTATATGAAAACTCAGCAAGGGGTAACCATTTCTCCCATGACTCTCCTGAAGACAAGACACAAGCTCTCAGGATATCTTCTAGAATCTGATTTACTCTCTCCGTTTGCCCTGCGGTTGGGGGGTGGTAGGCGGAACTTCTTACCAACTTGGTTCCTAATTCCTTGTGCAACTGTTCCCAAAAACGTGCTATGAACTGGGGTCCTCTATCAGAGACAATCCTTTTTGGAATCCCATGCAATCTCAAGATATTCTGTATGTACAGGTCTGCATACTGATGCGGTCGGTGGGTAGTTTTGACTGGTATGAAGTGAGCCACTTTAGATAACCGATCCACAATAACCCAAATCGAATCATTCCCTTTTGAGTAGTGGGAAGACCTGTGATAAAGTCCATACTGATCTCTTCCCATTTCCACTCTGGAATCGATAACGGTTGTAATAGTCCGGCGGGTTTCAGATGTATTGCCTTTACTCTGCAACAAGTATCACATCTGGCGACATAGGCTGCAACTTCTTTCTTCATCTTTGACCACCAATATCTGGTTTTCAAACCCTGATACATCTTACTACTTCCTGGGTGGATAGACAACTTTGAATTGTGAGCTTTCCCAGAATTCTTCCTTTCAGCTCTGCATCCTTAGGAACGACTAACCTCTGGTTATACCACAAGATTCCCTGATTATCAGTCCTGAAGTTCAAAGAACTATTGTTTCTAACCTCTTCTTTATCTGACAGATTTCTGCATCGGACTTCTGTCTCTCGATGATGTCACTTTCCAAGGTGCACTGAAGAGTGATATTGTTTAGCATGACGGGGTGCATAAGATTAAATCCATCTTCCAACAGTGGTTGTAGAGAGTTGCAATGAGTCTTGCGACTCAAGGCATCAGCTACAACATTCGCTTTTCCGGGGTGGTAATGCACTTCAGGTTATAATCCTTTATTAGCTCTAACCATCTTCTCTGCCTCATGTTCAACTCTGGCTGGGTGAAGATATACTTCAGACTTTTATGATCCGTGTACACATGACATAGATTTCCCATAAGGTAATGTCTCCAAATCTTGAGTGCATGCACGACGGCTGCTAATTCCAAATCATGAGTGGGGTAATTCTCTTCGTGTGGTCTCAACTGACGAGAAGCATAGGCGATAACTCTTCCATTTTGCATGAGTACACATCCGAGTCCAACCTTGGATGCGTCACAAAACACATCAAAAGGTTCCTCCAAGTTTGGCTGAGCCAAAACTGGTGCGGAAGTCAACAACGTTCGCAGAGTGCGGAAAGCTGTTTCACACTCTGGAGTCCATTCGAACTTCTTGTTCTTCTGTGTCAAACGGGTCATAGGCTTGGCTATTCTTGAAAAATCCGGAATAAACCGACGGTAATATCCTGCCAAACCTAAGAAGCTGCGAACCTCGTGTACGGTGGTAGGTGCTTGCCAATCCATAACTTCCTTACTTTAGAAGGGTCTACGGAGATTCCTTCCTCCGAAAGGATATGACCAAGGAAAAGTACCTTCTTCAACCAAAACTCACACTTACTGAACTTAGCATACAACTTATGCTCTCTAAGTCGGGTCAGAACAACTTGTAGATGCTCAGCATGATCCTTCTCATTCTCAGAGTATACCAAAATATCATCGATGAACACTACGACAAACTTGTCCAACTCTGGCATGAAGACGGAATTCATCAGGTACATGAAATGTGCCGGTGCATTAGTCAACCCAAAAGACATAACCAGATACTCGTACAGTCCATATCTAGTAGAGAAAGCTGTTTTGGTATGTCCTCACGTCTGATCTTGATCTGATGGTAACCTGACCTCAGGTCGATTTTGGAGAACACTTTTGCTTTAGACAACTGATCAAACAAGACGTCAATCCGGGGTAAGGGGTACTTGTTCTTTATAGTTACTGTATTAAGCGGCCTATAATCCACACACATCCTCAGAGTCTTATCTTTCTTTTTCACAAAGATAGCGGGACATCCCCAAGGCGACGAACTAGGGCGTATCAAACCTTTATCCAAAAGCTCTTGCAATTGAATCTTAAGCTCTGCTAACTCTTTGGCGTGCATTCTATACGGTCTTCGTGATATAGGTGCTGTTCCGGAGGATTAACTCGATAGCAAACTCCACATCTCTATCTGGCGGTAGTCCAGGCAACTCATCAGGAAAAACATCCGGAAACTCACATACTACTGGAATCTCAGCTATCTGTTTTGCCGTGATATTGAACAACACTCCAATCTCATGGGGGTTTCGAGGTAACTGGAACCTGAAAGAAGATCCATTCCTGGGACTAACCATGGACACTATTCTCTCTGCGGTGTCTAGATTAACCTTCCATAGTTTCATCCAACCCATACCCAAGATTACATCCAGACCTAGACCAGGAATGACTATGGGGTCCACTATGGCCTTTTTATCCCCAAAGGTCATTTCTACTCCTTTAGCCATTTTTCGCGCGGAGAGAACGGCTCCGGCGGAACTTATCTGATATCCCCGGTCTAACTCTATCAACTCAAGATTACTTCTCAAAACAAAATTCTCACTTATGAAAGAATGTGATGCTCCAGAATCAAACAACACAACTGCGGGGCATTGATTAACAAGAAACGTACCAGCGGTGACAGGCTCTCCTTCTGGCACTTCTTCCACAGTGGTGTGGTGCACATGACCGGTACGAGGCTGGGGCTGAGTGTACTGCTTCTTCGGTCGAGGGCACTGACGTGACAGGTGTCCGGTTTGACCACAGTTGTAGCATGGGCCAATTACGTACGGAGTCCTGGGACCTGCTGCATTTCCTGCTTTGCTCTTGTTTTGCATCATGGGGGCGGTGTAGGGCTTCTGGAAACTAGGACGGGGACGGTTGGTGGTGATCTTTCTCTGTGGGGGACGGTACCTTGCTCCAGTGACAGGCGGGCGGTACGGGGCGCGTGCTCCGAAAGTGGTCCTCTGCTGGGACGAACCTCCTTCGTTCGCACGACGGCGTGTCTCTATTGCTAGCCGGCTGTCATTGGCCTCTTGGTTGAGACAGTCACTGACGAAGTCACTAAAGGTGGTGCGGTGACTGTTACCCATCTTGGATAGCATTGTGGCATTCATGCCACGCTTGAAACTGGCAATCTTCTTGGCCTCAGTGTACAAAAATCTGGGGCATAGCGAGCCAGATTGTTGAAGCTGTGGAGGTACTCTGATACGGACCTGGTCCCCTGGGACAACCTCATGAACTCGGCAATCTTCATTTCCATCAGACCACTAGGGATGTAGTGGTTGCGCATAGCAGTAGAGAATTGATCCCAAAGTAACACGTGCATTACTGGCAGAGATGCACGGTACTGGGTCCACCACAAACCTGCGGGTCCTTCCAACATGTGAGCGGCATACTCCGCTTTAAGCTCTTCCGTCAGACGAAGCAGACGGAACTTCTGTGTGATAGAGTTGAGCCATTCATCAGCTTCGAGCGGCTCGGTGGCTTCCTTGAACACTGGAGGACGAGTGTCCAAGAAGTCACGGTAGGAGCTATACTGGTTGGGCTCCGGGCCTTGGCGCTGCTGATGCTGTTGCGCGGTGTTGTTGGCGATGTTGCGGAGGGTGGCCTCCATGTGCCTCTGCATTTCTTCCATGTTCCTCTGGCTACCTAGGAACTGTCCAAAGAACGCTTCAGGCGTCATTGGCGGCGGCGGGGGAGGTGGCAAGTTCTCCTCCGGTCCTGCTCCCTGTCCACGCTGGCTGCGGGTGTGTGCCGGCATCTGCATATCCCATTAATAAGCAATCATTAGGTGATGTTACACCGATCATGAATAAATACTGTGCTGTACATAAATTCGGAAATTTAGCACACGTCCAAGTATAATTACTCATTTCCATACAACATCACAGAATAATGCTTGGAATTAGACATGCAAACGACGGATTTCCATAAAAGAGGTGCCGGATCGAAGTCCGGACTTTGTCCAAAAGCCATTACATGCCATCATAAGTTAAACATAAAACCATCACATGTTTGGATCATTACATCACTTAGCGAGCAAGCTCAAGCTATACAAAAGAAAACGATCCCTAACAAACTAGCGCTCAGGGATCTCCAGCGGCGGATGCGGCGTCCTCGATGTCAACATCGATCATAGGCTCATCTGCATGAGCCTCCTCTGGTGGGGCGTCGGGACCAAGAACCTCTCCGTCCTGGGGATCTGGGGCCTCTGCTGCGGGAGCTGCTGGTGCTGCTGCCTCCTGTGCTGCATGATGGAACTCATGGACGGCCTCATGGAGCTGCTCGATGTAGACCTGCTGTGCGTTGATCTGCTGAACCAGGAGATGGGCTCCCTCTCTGAGGTGGTCAAGTGCGGCACGGGCCTCATCTCTCTGCAGAGATGCGGTCAGGTACATCTGCTCGGCGACTGTCCTGGCGGTAGACTGAGCTGCGGCAGTGGTGCGGGCGTCGTCACGCTCTAGAGTGAGCTGCTGAATCCTCTCCTGCAGACGAGTCACCTCGGCGTCAAAGTCCTGCTGAAGTCTATCCTTGTTCTGATAGGTGGCGGTGAGAGTGAAGGACACGCTCTCGAGAGTGCGCTCCAAGCTCTCACATACACCCAACAGAGCTCCAGTGGCGCTCATCGCAGGTGTCTCGCAGTAGAAACGCTCCTCAGGGCTCCCTGTCAAGGCTGACTCTGGAGTCTGCTTCCAGCGCAATGGGAAAAGTGATCCACGGGGAAACACTCCTGCCATCGCACTGGCTAAGTCGGCGGGGAAACGGGCGATGATATCCTTCAGCACACGATATGCTGCCCTGTTAGCTCCATCCTTGGCACACGTGCCTCTGGTGATCTCTGTCCATCCTGTCCAGTGGGGCTTAGCAGGTAGAGCCTTGACCTTGATCTCCACCATGACCAAGGAATCCTGCCCGTAAATCTCCTTCTGCCACGAGTATCTGGGCTCCTGTCCTTCCTCGTAGCCAACGGCCTGCAAAATCCTCCAAAGGATAGTCGGCAACCCGAAGTAGGACAAGAACGTCCTCCGGGTCAGCTTGGTGGCCAAGCGGTGACGCGGAACTCCTCTGCCTCCGGTGGCCTTGCGAGCAGTCAACCTGGTTCGGGCCATCTGTAGAAGCAAAAAGGGTTTCGAACTCTCGTGAGACAGATATTAAGTTGGCAAATTTTATAGAAAAGAGACAACTTTTAATTAAGGGGAGGTAATGTAAATGCAAGAATTTAAACATGATGCATGATCGTACTTACGTTCTCACTCACTATTAATGACTCGTAAGTCCTAACGTTCTAGTCGGTGGCGGCAAGAACGATCTCTCATGCGTTATCTACACGTTCTACTCGTTCGCATAGTTAGTGTACCTGCAGAAGATTCATTTCAGCCCAACAAAATTCCCAATGATAAAACAACTGAGTATTGGCCAATATGCGCAAAATACATAGAAGCCAATACTAAACACCATGCACCAATAGAAATCACCCTTAAAATCATTGATACCCTCATATGTGTCTGCGTGGAGCTCGCACATACTTGGTATAAGAACTCTCACCTAGACCGACGGTTGGACGGTCATGCTCTCATATCTCACAAAATCATTTTATGCATGTTTTCGCAATCGACGCATTCTCTTTTCCCGAGAATGGACCAGCAAATAAAGATCCAGCATGAAGCAAAACCCTGAACCCTGTTAGCAGTTAAGCCACCTGAATCCTAGTATAGGGCTTAAGGACGAGACTGGGCACACTTAGTAATTAAAATAGTTTTGAAATAGTTTTGAAATACCCATTTTAGTTCGAAAATAGCTCTTTACGAAGGTAATCACTTGAACCATGCTCCGATACCAGCTGTGGCGGAACCGTCCTGATTATAAGAGCTCAAGTATTATCTTAGTCAAATCCGTCTGACTTCGATCCACACTTGAACCCATATAACCCCGGTAGTCCGGAAATCTCGAAGGATTTCTTACACCAGAACATACAGGATCGCATCGTTCAAGGTTACATTCGTAAAGATACATCACAGCGAAACGAAATCGAATTTAAAACATCAGAGTGCGGAATTTAAAACGGAGTTATTACAAATTGAGTTTAAAAGTGCGGAAGCTTAAATAAGTTTAAAACACGACCACAACACACGTGGTCCAAATAAAACATTGTTTGATAAACCAACTCAACACAAGTCATTCCTCCTTTTTAAGATAGTGTGCCACCAGTAGTCTCAGTCCGGCAAAGAAGGAGGAAAGCTTCTAGACGACCCTGCCCTGGGCCTACTCCTCATCACCTTCCACTGGGTAGAGGCAGTGCTTACAATAGCCAAAGTAGACCTGGCCATCTGCAACAAACGGGATAAACCCTGAGTACGGGAATGTACTCAGCTAGACTTACCCGTCTAACTGAAAATAAAAGACTCCAAGGGTATGCAAGGCTTTTGAGGTGGAGCTGGGATCTTTTAGTTGCGAAAGGCTCAAATCAGATAAGGGATAATAATGATTATGATGAGCTGTTACTTTTAAGCCTATTCCTTAGTTCTAGGTTATTACCTGTACTAGAGCACTCACTTGAATCTAACAAACAATAATATAACCATATCCAGTTGACTTATCCACATTTTAGTTGAACCTTTAAACATCACATGGAGTTGTATCGTGGTGAAGCTCGCCATAGTTTCCCACTAACCGGGGGAGACGGCGACTCGAATCGAATTCCAAATCAGCTGATGAAAGACCTTTAATACCAGCCCACACTTTCCCCGTCGGGTCCATGCATTGGGCAACCGCTCGACGCTTGTTCGTGGTGGTAATCGTCGCGGCTCAAGCACGGACCGCCCAATCAGAGTCTGGCGATGGCCTCACGCGGCAGATCGCAACTTCCGTACTAGAGGGCACGACACGGGTTGAGACCGGCCCGAACAGCTTCTAACCGGCTTTGGGGTCGATGATTACGGCACCGACATATCCCTAAGTAAAAGGGCGCGTTCAAAAATGAACGAGGGCCAACATCGATACAAACCTACACGATCCAACGGACGGACTGCCCCAAGTTTCCAAACTTGTGCCTTGCCTTCCAGTTGACCGTATTTCATTACTACTCAGGTTCTTTTCCACGATAGCAAATATAGCCAACCGTGATCCGGTAAATACCCATCGGGGTATTACGGAAACATCCTTAACTACTACTTTTATTAAGCAGGCTAAGCAATTCTACATTGCAAATAAATAACAGGATAACAAGGCAGGTATAATCAATAATCAAGGAATGGTAATGCAACAAATAGGATTCATCAACTCCTATACCTAATGCATCACAATATAAAAGGACTCAAGTAAATTAATTGCAAAAACTGGGAGACTTAGAATGCTCCGGGGCTTGCCTTGAGTGAAAACCGAGGCCTCGTGGGAGGGGCACTCGGGCAGGTTAGTGTCGTGGACGGGGTCGACTTCCTCTGGCTGCTGCAGCTCCTGGATCTCCGGCTCGGCGTTTAGCTCCTGCTCTTGGTGAAGCTCCGGCGGGGTCGATCCTATTGCGTGCGATGAATTTATAATTCAATAAATGCGGTGCAAGATGAAGTGGCATGAAAAGAATAACTCTTGCAAACCAACAAAGCCAACTTGTTGAACCACTTTTAACATTGGGGCAATATCTCATTTATTTCATAAAACAAAATCTGAGTATTCAACTCTTTCTTATTTAAATACATCAAAGGAAACTCAGATTTGAACTGCAAGTGTATTTTCTGGGCTCAGAAAAATCCACAAAAATTCCAGAAGGTAAACCACACTTGCTGGACTCTACTGAACAAGTTTCAGCCAAAGATAAAATACAGAGCTGCAGATACAAAAATGACAACTGCAACTGAAAAAGGTACTTTGAACTACAACCCTACTGTAAAAGAGTGCATAGCTCTATTTCCTATTTTTCCCAGATTCTACTTCACATTTCATATTTATCCAGGAAGTTCCATGACCAGAACCATCATATATTTCTTACATGAATTTCTAAAGATCTATACAGAAAAGCACAGTTGTAAAGCAACTACAAATTTTTTCCATAAAACAGATCAAGTTCATACTTTCTTAGATTCTACAAGGCATACAGAGACTGTACAAATTTTCCCATATTTTATTTCAGCATATAAAACACCTTAACACTTATTCTAAGAAATCAGCAAAAAGAGACTTTTAACTATAACAGTAACTTTTCTACATAAACAGTGCATCATATATTTTTCACAGGTGCCAAACAGTATAATAAACTTACACAAAATTTTCCAGGAATTATCTCAACCAGAAAACACTTATAATCATTTATCTAACAAAAGCATATAAACTGAAATAAATGAAAACAGTAAAATAAACTGCTATCAAAAATACATTCATATTTTCCCATGATAGATCTATTCATAAGAAAGCTAATAAAACTGGAAGCACTTCATTTGGATTTATAAAACAGGCTACACAAAAATAACAAGCATCTCTGGAAATTAAACCGAAAAGAAAAACATTTAATTTCTCCCGGCTGGCTTGCGAGAACTCGGTCTATGGACCGGTAAGGGGCTGACGCGCGGGACCCGTGGGTCAGCAGAACCCATTCGGGCTCGGGCGCACGGCGGAAAGCGAACCGGCCGAGACTTGGCTCGACGAAACCGCGGCCGAGGGCTCGGCTCGGGCGAATCGGAAGAACGCACGTTCGTCGAGGGCGGGAGAGAGGGCTCGCGGGCTGAGGGCGAAAGGGAGGAAGAACGAGCACGCTCGTCCGAGGGCTGGCTCCGAGGGCTCGGGCGAGACGGAAAACGCACGCTCGTCCGAGGCCTGGCTTCGGAGGGCTCGGGCGAGAGAGACGAAGGAAAACGCCACGCTCGTCCGAGGCCTGGCCCGAGGCTGGGCGAGACGGAAACGGGCACGCTCGTCCGAGGCTGGCTCCGAGGGTCGGGAGAGGAGGCAAACGCACGCTCGTCCGAGGCCTGGCTCGAGGGGTCGGGCGAGACGGGAAACGCACGCTCGTCCGAGCGCCGGCTCCGAGGCGGACTCGGGGGCTTGGGCGAGACGGAACACAGGCGCGCCCGGTCGAGGCCTGGTCGGGGGTCGGACGAGCGGAAACAGGGGGAGGGATGGGTCCGGCGATTTCTGGCCGTCGGTGAGGTCGCCGGCGCGGAGGCTAGGGCCCCTGCGGACTCGTCTCAACGAGGCGAGGCGAAGCTGGAGTACTGGTGGATTGGCAGCCGAAAAGCCGTAGCGTGCGGGGGGGCGAGCGGCAGCGCACGGCGGCGACGGCAACGCGCGGCTACGCTGTTTCCGGCGGTCGCCGGCTGAAAACTGGCGGGGCGTTGTGAGACTCAGTGAACCGAGAAAGGGGAGTCCTAGGGGTGATGGTTTGGCCGGAGGTGGGCGCTGGGTGCGTGCTGGCCACGTGTGAGGTCCGCGATGGCGGCAATGGTGCTCGGCCGTGGTGAACAGAGAGATAGGGAAACGGTAGCGTTAGGGCTAGTTGGTGTTCTCACCTTGCCTTGGCTTGGCGAAGCTGGAGGAGAAAGAAGGGAGGCGGTGGAGCTCGGGTCGGGGAACGAACGGCTCCGGGCTCCGAGCGGCGCTGAAAGCTTCCGCGGCGGGGCTCTTCGGACTTCGGCGTCGGTGGAGCTCGGCGGATGGCGCGGGGGTGCGCACGTGTGTCCGAGACGAAGGCGGGGCGGTGGCGGGGTTAATCGGCCGGTATGATGGAGGTTGGTGACTGGAATTTGGGAAGGGGCCTTGCGGCGGTGGTTGCAGCGAGCGGAGAGTGCTCAGTTCGCTTCGCGCGCGGGTGAGAGTGGGGAGTGAGAGCGAGAGTGAGTGTGCGAGTGAGTGAAGGAGTGGGAGAGGCGCTCGGGCTTTTGCCCGGCGGAGCGGAGGGGCGGCCGGTCGTGGCGGGGCCACGCGGCTCGGTCAGCGAGGCGGCGGCAGGCGGCTCGGCAGACGAGGATGCGCGGGAGTGGCCGGCGAAGATCGCTGGCGTGCTCCGGTGGGAGAAGATCGGAGAGGGAGTGGTCAGCGTGGATTTGGCGCAGAGAAGGGGCGCCACGCGGCAAGCCGGCCGGCGTACGGCGCGGCCGTGTCGGGTGGCCGGCGCGCGGTGCGCGGGCGGGCGCGCGCGCGGCGAGGCGGCGAGCGCTGGGCCAAGGCGGGGAAGTGGGCCGAAAGGCCGGATGGGCCGAAAGGTTGGCGCCGGGAAAGAAAATTATTCTTTTTCTTTTTCCAGAAATTTCCAAAGTTTGACTTCTCAAAAACAGTTTGAAAAACTCCAAACCAGGCTTTGACCCATAAAAGTTGCTCAAAATATTTTTCTCTACAACTTTCATATAGAACACTTTTTCTGAAAACCATTTTTAAATCCTCCTCAAGAATAAAGCCAAAATCAAAGCATCAAGTCAAATAGAATCCAATTTCAAATAAACAACAAAAGATCAAAGGCATACTTATACACATGAATGATGCAATGCATTGCTTATGCTTTCTTAGTGGCTAATTGCAGTGCCTAATGCAGTGCTTGACACTAGGGTGTCACACCCCCTCGACGGTCATGATGCGGGGGCTCGACGCCCTCTCATGCTGCCGCTCCTCCGCGAGCTCGATGACGCCCCGACGGCTTGCGGCGGTCGCCCGAGTCCTTCTCGACATGTTGGCCGCTTCTCGAGGGCCGGCCCTTCTCGAGACTCCCCGCCTGGTCGACGCGGTCGTTGCCTCCTTCTGCCGCGCGCGATGGCGCTCCTAGTTCGAGGCTTCCTCGCGTCAGCGGGCACGTCCGGCACGGAGCTCGACGTGCCCTGAGCCTCCGACGAGGCTGGGCCTGACGCGGCTTCCGCTGCTGCGCCCCGCGCGATCCCTTCCGCGGGGGACCTCCAAGACATTCTCCTGCACAGAGGAGCGGTCAGCCCTGACGTCGACAACCCCCGCGCGCCTCAAACGCGCATCCATCCCTTCGTCATCACTCTCCTCCTCATCATCGTCCTCCTCCTCCGAGCTCGAGGAACTGAGCTCGGGGGACTCTCTCCAGGTTGCTGGTTACGACGAGCCTTCGCGAGCTTCTATTCCCGGGCCGCCCGACGCAAGTTCCTCTCTTTTTCTTTCTTCTTCTTGGCATCCTTACTCTCTTTCTTTCTGAGCAGAGAGGCGCCTCACCTGTATTTCCGCGGCGTCCTCCCTCACCGGGGGCCTCGACCCGTGGCATGTGAACGCCCCCTGCAAAAAAGAAACTTGATGTAAAAAACCACAAAAAGAGTAAACTAGGTTCGGAGAAAGAGAGAGGAGGGGGGCTCGAGACAACCTGACTCGAGGGTGGCTTACCAGGTCGAGGCACCCCTCGTCGGGTGCCATGGCGATCAGGTTGGCCTCCTCAGGGCGGAACAGCTCATGAACCGTGACCGATACCCGAGAGGTACCCTCATTCTGAGGCAGCCTCTCCTCGGCAATCCTCGACTGGTTCAGCGCCTCGAGCGGAGCGTTTGACCCCATCTCGAACATGAGGAGGGGGCGGTCTGCCAGAGGAAGGACCCTCCGCTGATGGAAAGCCCAAATGACCGCCTGGACGGTCAGTTTCTTCTCCTCCACCAACACCTTCATCGTATCTATCAGCGGCACCAGGTGGCGCTGCCTGTCCGCCGCGACGCCCCAGTTCCACTTCTCCGGGCGCTGGGTGATGACCCTGCCGGTGTACTGCGGGAAGAGCCCGTCCACGTTCCGCAGGTAGAACCAGTGGTCGTCCCACCCCGCCTGGTTGGTGGAGAGCTTGTAGCGGAGGCAGTCGCGGGGGACGTTGGCCGACGAGGGACCGGTCCTCGCGGTGATGGTGAGGGAGCCCACGCGCGCGAGCCGCCTCCCGCTCGGTTTCGCGGCCCTGTGGAAGAGCTCGCCCCGGAAGAGGTGGACGAACATCTCCCAATGCGGCTCGATCTTCAGGTACCCCTCGCACACCGCGGCATAGATGGCGGCGTGCGAGATGGAGTTGGGGGAGAAGTGCTGAAGCTCCACCTCGAAGTGGTGAGCCAGCCCCCGCATGAAGCGGCTCGGCGGAACACCGAGCCCCAGGCGGTGGTAAAGCGTGAAGCTCACCACATATCCCTCCGGCGGGTGCGGCTCCCGATGGTCCGCCGACGGGAGAATCCACCATGCGAGACCCTCATGCGGGTTGGGGCGGAGAAGCCCCCGCTCCACCAGCGTCTCCAGCTCTTGCTGCGTCGTCTTCGTCGGGTTCCAGTCTTCGGGCGCAGCACTTGAGACTGGGCGGCCATGGCGGCGACGGCGCGGATCTGAGCGGCGGACGGGCGGCCGGGAAGATTCCCAATTACTGACTCGGGAGAAGGCGTGGAGGCTACGGCGGCGGTGAAGGCAAAGGCAAAGTAAAAGAACCCTCACCCCTCTTTCAATATTTATAAGAAACCCCAACGGGCGAGGTTCCCACGGCGGCGAAAAGGTAACCGCACGCATTTAATGTGCCCACCTAACCGCATCTCGAGCTGGTCGACAGGTTACACGCGGCAACTCCGCACTCGCTCCGCTCCTCCGAGCCCACCGCGGCCGCCGCTCCGACTTCTTGTCAGTCACCCTAGCGCCATGATCTCCACTACCTCGCCTAAAAAGGCGCGCCCAACGGGAGAAGAATTCCAAGCGACGGAGGCTTCTTCAGAAGGTAAAAACGGGCCCCGGCCCTAAGCCTCGAAGCAGCGAAGGCTGGCCCTCGAAGAGGGTTCGACAGCCGGTTTCGAGCACCCGAGTCAAGGACACCAAGGGCGCCACTCGCAGCATCGCTCGAGGGCCAAGCCCTCGAGGCCCCTCACGTGTATCCAAGGCAGGAGCACGACATGCAGTTAGATCCCCTCGGAGGGAGGCATCGAGCCACCGGGTCCTATCGAATGGACCCGACATTCCTGTGTAGACCGAGCACCCATGCTTTATGAGATCGCCTCCGGGCTACAGTCGACCCCATCGAACGGGGCACGAGGTCTCACTTGGATTCCCCCTTACCGTTACCTCAGCTCACCGGGAACTCGATCTCGATCTCGCCGCTCGTGGTAGACGAGGCATCCCCCTCGCAGCATCCGATCGAAAGGACTCGCGGGATGACAAGCCAGGGCAAACCGCGTGCCGGACAGCTCAAAAGCCGGCCGGTCGGTTCAGCCTGGCACCCCTCGATGAAAGAGGGTCGAAAAACTCGGGAGCTCGACACCCCTGAACCTAAAAAATGTAACTAACACTCCCACACGTGAAAAAGCCCACGGGGGAGTCCAAACCACTCCCCCGAGGCCTCGGGGGCTACACCCGCGAGTGTCGCCCGCGCGACACCCACGGAATCGGAACAACAAAACCCTCGAGAATCAGTTAGATAACCCTCACGACCACGGTGGAGAGCCCCTGCTCGAGTGCAAGCACTCAAACAAGGGCTCGAGGGCTACTGTCGGGGGTCCGCAAAAGGGGTACCCCCAATCAACGCAAAACAAATAGTTTAAAGCTAGAGCACTAATTAATAAGAAACCCAGCTAGTCTAACCTTCCAAAAAACCACCCCTTCGAGGCCTGCAACGCTGGCCCACCGCCAGGGAGCTTAGGCTCTCCAAAGCCTTACCGACCGCCCCCCCGGCAACCTACCCCTCGAGCCCTGGCACATAGGCCTCGAAACCACCACAACCGTACACCGCTCCTCGAGACCCCACGCGGGGACCTCGAGCCTCTCTAGCACGGCAGCCTATCCCTCGAGACACTTCACACCTCCCTCGAGCGGCACCAGACATCGGATACCAGACCCATACAACGCATTTAATGCGTCCACCTACTCCGGTCACATCTTCTGGTACATGACGTGCGTCACAGTGAACTGGGGTAGAGTCAAATCTCGTTTTCACCGCAAGCATGGGCAAAAAGGCACAAGTACAACACTGTTCGGCCATACCTTGCACTGTAGCATCCTCGAGCCACATCTCGAGACCTGGGTTCCCGCTGTTCGGCCGGGCTTTCCGGGACTTGCCCATACCTGCGGGGGCTCGAGCCCCCCGTAGACGCCACCTCGAGGCCGGCCCTGCGCCCCTCGAGCCCTGACTGCTCTCGTGCTATTGGAGGACAGGTACCCCAAAGACCCGGAGGGACCTTGCCACGTCCTATCCGAGCCGGAGTGGGCGCTGCACGAACTCCACGTCGCCACGCCTCCACGTCCGCGCCCAGGATGGAGGCCACGCTTCAAGGACGCCTCAACAGCGACCCCCACGCCGGCTCTAGTGTCTCCGACAAGACAGGAACCCTCTCCGTTTTTGGCGTTGTACATGTATCTCCAGTATAACTCCTGCGCATCTCCTGTGTAACCCTGGCCTTCTCTTGTTCTATAAAAGGGGACACCATGGCCCTTCATGCGCAGGGGGTTTTTTCGCGTCCACAGACACGACTCCACGGGTCAGCACAAGTCCGCACCACACACACGAGTCCGGACTCTGGTCCACGCTCATTGAGCTTGTATTGCCCCTGTACAAGCACCTAGGTGCAAGTAATACAAGAACCTCCCCCCGCTGGACGTAGGGCCTTCTTTGCCCGAACCAGGATAAATCCTTGTGTCATCTTGCATTACCATCCAGGAAGAGAGCACGCGATCATATTACTAGTTGGTGTCACACCCCCGGGGTCGAAACACCGACAGTACTTACGCGTGTTTTGGTGTGATGAGAGAAAGAAAGACTTCCTTAGCATTTTGGTTCTCAGTTAAGGAACATAGGATTAGTGCTTTCAATTGGGTTGAGACGGTTTTCTTATGGGCCATTCCGACCGAGAGTTGCCGCAGGAAACTGAAAAGGGCACTGCCGTGGTGGAACCTGCCCTAATTTAATTTCATCCTAGGCCTAGTAAGAGATTTAGCTGTGATTTTTCAGTTACCTAGCTAGCAGCTTTCTATCATGTTACAAAAATGAAGGAAAGGCCAATATGCAAATGTGCTATCTAGCTAGCAGTTTTCTGTTTTCAGTTAAGCTAGAAGCTGCACCAAATTGCACCAAGAAATTTCTCAGTTAAGTTAGTTTTTTGAGGTCTCAAGTAATGCTTACATGCACTTCACATTTTTGTCTAGCTGCGGCCATGTATAAGTGAGTGTTTGTACCGTCTTTTTCTTCTGATTTGGTGAGACTGTCAGCCAACATTTCAATTCTTGCCATGTACCTATGTGAGCCATTCTCATGTTCCTTGTACTAGCTATTTTTTCTAGCTGCTACTGTCATTAGAACTCTAATTTATGTATTCCTATAGTATCTGTATCTATCGTTGAGCCAAAGCATTTGAAGTTTTCAACTTAAAGACACACTTTCTTTGAGCCATCAACATGGTATTTAGGTTGGGAGTGAGAACTAGTCTTGTGCTGGAGCTTAGGATCTTGAGGATCCTACTACAGGTAGATATAGACTAGTTCTACTGTAAACTTTCGGCAATAAACTATTTTGACCTTGGTTCTAGTTATCACCAATACTAGTGTGTTTTTAAACTGAAAGCTAGCTCTCTGATGGAATGATAGATGGATCCTTCCTCTGCAGTATGCATATGCATGTGGGTAGTACATTTTCATATTGACCTTTCCTTCATTTTTGTTTTGCACTCATTACCCTCATATTTGTATTCTTTTTCTTCCTTATTAGATGAGGCTCAAAGGAAGAAGTGAGGAGGGCATCAACAATTTTCATCTAATAATCTCATATATTTGGTGGAGAGTCGTTACAGCAACATATGCTACATATTTATTTTGAGCTTTTGAATTTACAAGCCCTAAAGTTGATATCATTTTGAATTTCATATATATCAAAATTGTGTTGTATTATGTTTTGTAAAGTTTTATTATATGACATATTTTGATGGATGTTTGTACCATATATGTATTTCATAGGTGCTAGTGTTGGGCAGGCAACAAAAGTATTAGCAGAATACTAGTAGCGCTAGGTTCCAGCAGTGAAGGAGGCTGCAGGACATCCAAAAGTGTTACCCGCAAGATTGTCTTTCTCTACCAAACAACGTAATGAGAATCAAATACGTTAAAGTAGCGAACAGAACCCGCTTTCTGTTGCACTGTAATCAATTTCAGTGTAATCCATTCACATTAATGTTACCGCTCCCTAAAGTGAACCAAACACCATAGAGTATTTAAAAAAAGTCATCTTCAATAGTTCTCAATATTTGACTTCCCAAATACCAAATGTTTGACACCATTTTATATGCCTAGGGAGGAAATCATTTTATATGAGTTGTTTCACTTGTATTTGGTACATTCACTTATATTTGGAGCAGCCATGGTGCAATCATACAGCCGGCAAGCAACAAACAATATACAGCAGAGCAGACACAAGCACACATCAGAGCAGACAACAGCCATGTAGAAGTAGAGCAGGCTGCATGGCAATCTGCACAACGGTTCACAGTCCGAAAAGCAAACAACAGACGGAGCCGAAGGAAACTTGAGCGGAAGATGAGGAAAGTCACGGGAAAAGGCCGGATGCGCTAGGACGCATTGCGGGTAAATATATAGGTATAAAGGTGGAAGTTTTGCCAATTTCTAAAAGATGAGAAAGAGATACAGAGAACTATTGGAGATGAGTTTTTCCTCTCCTTTTCCAAACAATATGGATGGGAAAGGATTACAAGAAATTCTTCGAGATGCTCATCACCTCTCTTCTCTGATCCTACGCTTAACAATCCGTATCTTTATCCCGGTGCGGATATAGACGCTCGTACATATCCCGATGCAGAGTAGGTGCAATGCAGTTTTGTATAGTTGGATATGTCCAAATTTGAGGGAATAATGAGATGCAGATCAACATTGTTTTAAGGACAGTGCTATGCTGCATAAGATTCTACACACGTAACCGATCAAGTCTGGTTTACATTATGGAAGCCTGAAGAGGTTAGGGCACCCGCAATGGTATGAGATAGTGCTAGCTCTAAGCCAACCTTTTCTAATAGTGCTAGTTTTTAGCATATAGCTTATAACAAAGATAGCCCCACATGACATACTCATATCATCTTGAAATGTGTTTATAAGTTTAGCTCTCGATAAAAAACTAGCTCTTCTCTTTGTTCCATTAAAATATGAAAATAATACTAAGAGCCAGCTTATGAACCACCCATTGCGGGTGCCCTTATACAGACAACCAATCAGATTCTACGTAAACACACTGTATCTACAAAATGTCTTAAAAAAGCTAAATCTCAAGCACTATTAATATTATAAATAAATTTGATTAGACTTAAGATTAAGTAATGACTTGTTATTATTATAAACCTATAATTGTAGTTTTGGGATAGCGGTAGTAGTTGTTAGTAATTTCATTTTCTAATAAAATTTAATTCCCATGGACTTCATCATGGCCCTGTTTGGATCCAAGGGCTAGAGCTAGTTTGAGCTATTTGGAGCTCAACTAGCCCTAAAATATTCAAACAAGAGGGCTAGTTTGTGCTATTTGCAACTAACTCACCTCAAAAAACTATCCCCACCAAGAGGTGATTATTTGGGCTAGTTGTACTTGAGACCACTAGAAAAGTGGTTTTTCTGTGTATCTCCATCCCATAAAATGATTGAGAAAGTACATTTATTGTCAATCTAACTCTTCTATCCAAACATCTCTTTGGCTAGAGTTAGTTTAGAGCTACTTGTAAGCTAGAAAATAACTCTAACCTTTAGCTGTGCTAGAGTATCCAAACAGGGCCCATGTCGGCATGGATAAAAAAACGCTGCATAAACCAGAATTCCAGAGATGCCTTGACGGCCCGGGCTGTTTGCGTGTGTACTTTCGGTGCTACCTTCTGCTGCAGTAGTCCCCATCCGGCCATCCGTCGCGGTCCGCCGCACGGGTGCGCGTATCTCGGCGGCAGCAAGCTGACCGCGGGAGGAAGAAACACATCACACCCTAAACTCCTAATCCAAATACTATACAGTACTCTCTTTTTCTCTCTCCTGTCTGCTCCCTTTTCTCCTCGTCTCGCACTCTCGCCGTGTGGGAGAACCGCCGCCTCAGCTCCGCCTCGCCGTCGACGCAGTTAGCCGCCGTGGACGCAGGTATAGCTCTACTCTATAGGCTTCACAGGTGTAGACCTAGGCTACCAACACAGCGCGGCGAAGCCGAGCGGCTCTAGGCCGCCGGTCCCTCTCCTCCCTCTCTCCGAGGGATCCTACGCCTGCCTCAGCTCAGTCCGCCGCCGCCTCCGACCGCCGCTCCCTTATCGTGCTAGTGGTGTGGAGATCCATGCTGACGCGGATTTGGAAGTAATCCCAAGCTTGCTCGGATGAGTTGGTTCCATCTTCAATCGAATCTTCGTATCCTCCCCCAATCTTCATCCGGTTTGCTGTGAATTGATGTGTTGCTGCGTGGTGGCCTACTAATCCAATCCATCATTATCATTCCATGGATTTGGTTAAATTCAACATTAGTTGCCCCCCTTGACAGCACAAGGCTTCTCGTTGCCGCAGTAAGTGCTAGTGTAGCTTGGTTTCCAAAAAAGGGTTTCCCATGGAACCTTTATGCCCCACACCAAGCCAATCCCTGGCTGTAGTAACTTTAGATTGATTCTCTACCCAGTTTATAACTGTAAAACTCTGTGGGGTTGCATATGAAACGGAAGGTCCTTTTATTAGTTTTGTCGTAATTCCTTTGCCACGTTTATGGGATGTTGTTGCTTAATTTGCAATTCTGGAGCTGATCCAGTGTAAATTTGGGAGGTCATCATACCTTTGAATTTGTTGATTTCAAACTGTAATTATACTATATTTAGCCTGATCGTTGTTTCTATGTGCAGCTGTGACTTTAGGCAATTGTTAGAACATCGAGCATTTGATGATGGCTGCTGCTATCATAATGGATGATTCTGCTGCAACCACCAGTGGGTTGGGGGACAAGGATCACAGTGTCTCTGCTGATTCCCTTTCTGAGTGGCGCTCCTGCGAGCATGTTGATAATGGGATCCCTTCAACATCGCCTCCTTTTTGGGACACCATATGTGAAGACGATGATCCTGGTGCGTGATACCCGCCTTTGAGTTTTCAGACGTTACCTGTTGCTGGCATTACAATGTAACATATTAAGCCCATAAAAAATAGAATATCATCATCATGACAAAGAAAACAGATACCCTTCTCCAAACTGGAGTCTATACTGGTTGCTTATGATGCATCGAATTGAATATTGCACTTTGTATTTTTGTACTTTCCCGATCTTAAGGGGTGTATCAGGACTAGAATAACTAGGTTACCATCCTAACCCAGCTAGGTTAACTTGGTCTATTTTCTGCATCTTGCAGGAAGTATAGTTTGTGATGAAGTACTGTTTGCCCCTTCTGTGGGTCAGCTTAATCTTGGATTATGAGTATTAAAACACTTCATCCTTGATTCAGTTAACTCTTTTGAATCCACAATTTTTGTGTGGTTAGACATCTAGCTGATCGTAGCGCTGAATCAAACACAAACTTAAATTTTGAAATGTCTGATACCAGAACTTCAGATGGCAGAACAGGAAAGCTGATGGGAAATCCTAAATGTTTAGCTCTGTTCACCACTTTTACTGGGGGTTTTCTCATGTTACATCTTGAAATAGTTCACACTGTTCAATTCTATGAGAGCTGATAAGTCAGAATGTCAGATGGTAATTAGCTACCCAGCGTTTAGTGTTAGTTTAACATTAGACTTGCATATTGCTGGAGCTTCAAAAGATGGCCGTTCTCTTGGTTTAACACTGGTACTGGCCCTAGAAATGATGCTGCAAAGTATATATTTTATACTTTGTTACCTTTATATTTGAGTGGTTTGCAAGTTATTGAAAGATTATTGTGTAATTGATTAGTGCAAGGCCAAAACCTTGATGTGGCTGCTCAGTATGCTATGGGATTTGGTTTGGTTTTACAAGCGGTATTAGCATTATACCTTGTGCTCGTGCTCATGTACAGTTGTCTCAAATTGTAACTCCATGGGTACTTGGTGCTCAAATGTTTTATGCAGTAACCTGTATGCCATTTGGGTCATCGTTGCATGCCGTTTTTTTCCCCATCCATGTGATGAAGAAATCACAAAGTTATTACATTTGACTTCCTGAGAACTCTTTCCAATGTCCATATATAATCTAATTACCTATTGATGTAAGATGTAGTTATTTTATTTATAACACGATCCCTTTCATATAATCATGTCTGATCCTAATCTTGTCATATAGGCGTATTAGTATTATAATTATTAGACATGCTCATATAGGCCTAGATGGTTCCTGGACGAGAGAACTACATGAATTTAGTTGAGTTAGTCCACTTGAAGGTTACCACTGCAGGAAGCAACAAGCAAACTTCTGGGGTGAAAAATAGATCAAATCTTTTACTTCCAGCTGTAACAGCTGGTTGCTTAGCTAGCAAGTAGGAGATGTGAGCTGTGTACTATTAGGGCGGTTCCTGTAGCAGTACTGTAGTAACCAACCCTGAAAGTCCTATAAAAGGGACAGGAATCCTCCCGTGTAGTAGAGAGTTTGAGATATAGAGAAGATAGAGCTTGGTTGTGAAGATCAAGCTAGTGTATGGTGTGTATTAATCTAGTGTGTATGCGTGATAGTATAGCTTGGTTGTGAAGATCAAGCAATGTTTGTAAGCTTGTAGTGTGAAGCTATAAGATCAGTATAGTACAAACTAGTACAAACTTGTGTTATTGAAAGAGAGAATCCAAGTTATTTTGTTTCCAACAATGTCTGGTTAGCTTCAGTTTTTCTTGCATCAAGTATTTGTGCCTGGTTGATTAACGGACAAACATAGGTGCTTGTTCTTAGTTCAGATCTTGACACACTATTTGCTGTTATCACTTCCTCACATGTGTTTTTTTTCCCCTTGGTGGCATTTAGAATCGTTTTAATTTACTAGTAGAGTGGATGTTGCAGCGTCATTTCATTTTGTGCATATCTGTATGATCTCAGGGCCTAGACCTTCAGATTTATTTGGGCGATATACTTGGAAAATTGAAAACTTTTCAAAGGAGAAGAAGAGAGAAATGAAAAGTGAACCGTTTGAAGCTGGTGGCTACAAGTGGTAAGATTTAAATATTCCCAATGATAGCTGCTGTGGCATTCTGCATTCCTCATTTCTACTTTTCTTATTGGTCTGGTGATGAATGTACAAGCAAATGTCTGTGTTTTAGCTTTGTTTTTATTTTTATGTGCTATTAGTCTATATTAACATGCCCTTAGTTTTGTACTTCATTACACGTGGCCTATCATGTATCGAGCATTGCTATTATTGCAGTACAGTGCTCTGTAGCTCATGTTTCTTCATTGTTTTGTGACAATGGTGCATGTAAGAGAACTATCACATGTTTTTGTAATGGTTTTAAAAATCTAGTGCCCACACTATTAGTGTTAAACATTAAATTGTGATTTCTTTAGAGTAAAATGCATGGCTAGTCCATTAACTTGTCTGTGTCGATTTGGTCCATCAGGTTTGAAAGTGCATTTTTAGGTCCAGAATCTTGATTGTTGGCGCATAAAGAGTCCATACCCCTTCATTTTATGTTTTTATTTTACAGAAACCCCCTTTAATTTCTTTTTCTTTCACATGCATATCCCTCCCATATACATCGTCCTGCCTCTGCACGCACGCTGCCACTCGCTCGAGGCGGCGTCCGCCGCGCAGGCACAGCTGTCGCTGTCACCGGGGTTCCACAATGCGATGTGCCCGGGGCTGCATCCTATCGTGCGCTGCGGCATGGCGTGCGCCGTCCAAAGGGAGCCTCACATGGGGTGTCTCTGCTCTGGCTCTTCTTCCACGAGCTTGGTCAATGTACAACAGTGACATAAGGAACTGGAGCGGCCACACTCACTCTACATTTTCGCCTTGTGTTAGTTGGTTGGTCGCAGGGCTGCGACGCCTCCGTCTTGCTGGATGACGTGCCGGAACTTCACCAGGGAGAAGAACGCGGGGCCCAACGCCAACTCGCTGCACGGTTCAAGGTAATCGATGCCATCAAGGCGCAGGTGGAGGCGTCCTGCAAGGCCACCGTCTCCTGTGCTGACGCTGCTGTCCATGTTCGGCGGTTGGGAACGATGTGGGACGAACGACGAGTCGACGGTTGGGACGTGACCCAAAACACACCGGATCATCGAAGAGGATAACACAACACACACAATTCCCAAAGCCGATGGAGAACTTGCATGCTTTGCTTTAATGGGATGAACGCCACCGGCAACTGGCGACGCAGCGAAGCAGCTGGGCAGTGGGATGGCGCTGGAGCTGGGCGGCGGTGCGGCGCTACGGCTGACGTCAGTGGCGGCCGCGTTTTAGCTTCTGCTTCTGCGTGTGAATGAGCTCTAGTGGGATAGTCAAATGGGCCTTAGCCCAACGTTGCATGAAACCTAGCCCATACACCCTCACTCTGCAGGGGAAAAAAGGCAAAAAAAACTCTAGTTTAAAACCTTTACAAGATAAGAAAAAGGGCTTGGACGTAGTATGATCGATAAGCATGCATAAGAGTTGGGGTTCATTCTTGGTGTTCATGGGGGCAAGGACGACGTGTGGATCGCATAACCGCTGTTCCTGCGCTGGAATTTCGATCCCGTCATGATCCCATCTTGATCGAAAGTGTGTGGGCCATTTGTGGTCGTGAATTTGCGATGCCAAGGCGCGGGCTTTTTGGACCCTGGGACTGAATGCACGCATCACGCAGACAGCAGATATCTGTCAGCTGCGCCGAGCACTGAGTCATAGACCGGACCTGATAATGCCTGGATGGGGGGATGGCTGTGCCTGACATGGCGTCCATGGCAGCGGTTCGTGCCGTGCAGATGAGACGGCCTTGTTCGCTAGCGCGACGCTGTAGCGTGGATCACGCCATACATGCATGTCACTTGCCGGTGATGCAGTGCCCACGTCTTGATGTAGCATCACAACCTTCCAAAACGATCGATCGGCTTGGGTTGCCGTGAGCCCGTGACGCCAGGTACCACGCCGCATCCACCACCGCGCCTCGTCGCTGCCATCCGTGGCGGCACACCCAGCCTGGATCGGCTGCCGGCAGGGTTTTATGGCTGGCTGCCTACCTCGCGCACTCCTACAGTCATGGACACCATCCAGGAACTCGCTGACGCTGACCGGGAGCAGCGGCATGCGAGCAGACTGCAGAGGCAGGATGTACATGGGAGGGGTATGCATGTTAAAGAAAAAGAAATTAAAGGGGGTTTCTGTAAAATAAAAACATAAACGAAGGGGTATGGACTCTTTATGCACAAATAATCAAGATTGTGGACCTAAAAATGCACTTTCAAACCTAATGGACTAAATCGACATAGACTAACAAGTTAATGGACTAACAATGCATTTTACTGTTTTCTTAATTTATGTAAATTTGATTGTTGATTAGTTGAGCCAGTTTTGGAGTACGGGATAGGAATCATGAATCTCTGCAGACTGGAAAGAATTGGCTGTATAGAATTGTTATTTTGATACCTTGTTTATAGAAAGTTCAAAACTGGTTCAGAACCTGTTTGATGATCTACAACATCGTTAGCAATAGCTGTCCTTGAAACATTTCTTATTGTTCAGTTTTTGGAGCTATAATATTCAGTCCATGTTTCCATATATCAGTTATCACACTGATTTCTATATTTGCTATTCTATGGGCTTAACTACTATTCTGTGCAATTGGGTAAATCAGAGTTATTAAAATGCCAAAGAGTGCATTCCTTTATGACTTGCTACAAAGCAAGCTAACACCATATGCTCTTCCCACAACCTTTGAGGACGACATGGAAGTTTCATACTAACCATAAATTAGTTTTGTTTCTCGAGCAGTTGTTGGGCTTCACTTTATTTTAAATAAACTTTACAGTGGGTGCCTCCCCTGCTGTATTTTAGGCTCAAAAAAACCATAAGTTAGCTTCCATTCTGTGATGTAACCAGGGCCTTACTAGGATCTGGACATTTTAATTTATTTATTAAATTAGCTTCCATTCTGTACCGCTTTTGTTCTGAGAAAGTGCTGACCACTTATGTGTATACCACTATTTTGGTGATGAAGCCTAATTTTTAGTCACTGTTAAGAATGGTATTTTTGCTATTATTGTCACTAATTGTTGACCTTTATTGGCTTCCATGGACGTTTTTTGTTGCTTCTTCACCCTTCTCTGAATAACATAAATTCTTATAACTACTATTTTTTTTTTTCTTGCTGACATGTGATATGTTGACCTTTGCTGGAATATCGTGGATTTTCTCTACTTGGTTTTATTGCATTATGGGTATCCTTCCTATATTTTGTCTACTGCTTTAAAACTTAAATTATGTTATTCCCACTGCTTGGATTATGATATACCTAGAGATCTATGTTTGGATAGAAATGCATGGAGAGCAGCCATTGACGTGCCTGAACCGTGACTCTCTTGTTGAGTTTCAACTCTAGCCTACCCCAACTTGTTTGGGACTAAGAGGCTTGGTTGTTGTTGCTTTAAAACTTAAATTAGGGCCCAGAGCATGCTATTAGGTCACCTTTTAGTCCCTAGACCTTTTCTTCTGCACTTTAATTCCTCCATATTTCCATGATCCTTGAACCAATTAGTCTATGTAAAGTGTAAATTATCTTATTTCCTCATGCCAGCTATCGTTTTCCAATAGTTTTGTATGCTTTTTCTGTATTTGAGATTATAAATTGTTGAACAGCTCAGTTTGTAATGCCCACTGCTTGGATGCCCTATTGCTTAAGTTGATCTCTTGCTCATTTTGCAGGTATATTCTAGTTTACCCTCAAGGATGTGATGTCTCCAATCACTTGTCATTGTTTCTTTGTGTTGCTAATCATGAAAAACTTCTCCCAGGTTTGATACTACTATGTTGCCTATCCTTTCTTTTCTTTTGTCTTCCACATATCTTTTCGCCTCCTAATCATGGTCTTGATGCTTTAAGGATGGAGCCATTTTGCACAGTTTACTATAGCTGTGGGCAACCTTGATCCAAAGAAAGTTAAATATTCAGGTGAGCTGAACTGATGTTATCTTCCTTCTGAGGAACACAGCCAGCTTGAGAAGCTGACTAAGTAACTTTGCAGACACTTTGCACAAATTCTGGAAGAAGGAACATGATTGGGGATGGAAAAAGTTTATGGAGCTGTCAAAGATTCAAGATGGTTTTCTTGTTGACGATGTTCTTGAAATCATAGCTCAAGTTCAAATTATCAGGTAGTTACTTTCATAACAAATTAACAAGTCTTAATGGCATCTTATTACCATGTTATTAAAATGATGCACTTGAGTTGATGTAATCTTTGTTGGGGTAATTTGTGCTCTTCTCAATAATTCAAACATGAATTTCTCGTGTCATCTTGTCCTATGAAAATTCTAACTTTATTACTCTATGAGGTGTCATCTTGAGCATAGCTCAAGTTCAATTTGCTCATTTAGTAGTTTTCTTTCACACAATCACACCCTTCTTTAATTGCAATAAGCTTTATTCTGTTGCATTTCACCCAGATCTGAGATTTCCTTATGTTTGAGATCCTCTCTTTACCTACTTACTACTGTTTAAACCTTGGCTTCTGTCTCCTATTATGTTCTCAGCTAGGTCTGAGAATTTTTTTTCTTGATACCGAGTTAAAATTTTTTTATTGATATGAGATTATACTTCTCATAGATCTTAAAAAGAGAGAGATGTTGATCACAACAAATTGTAACCACCATCTCTTTTGTTTTTGTTTACTGGAGAGAGAAAGCAGACAGACCATTTCGCTGTCTTGATCGCCCTTATCGTCGAGAACTTCTCCGTGTCTACATGACAAACATAGAGCAAATTTACCGACGTTTTGTTGAAGAACGCAGAAGAAAACTTATCAGGCTTATTGAAGACAAAATGAGGTGGTCCAGGTCAGATAATGGGCCTTTGAATGTTGTGCCATAATGAAGGGTTTAATACTTGCCATTTTATTTTTTGGTATATGATCTATGTATGCTGATCCTTAATTCTGTTGCAGTTTCCGTGCTTTCTGGCTTGCAATTGATCCAACAACAAAACATCGCAGCAGAGAGAGAGCGACATCATTTTGAAAATAGTGGTGAAGCATTTTTTTGTCGAGAAAGACGTGACCTCAACATTAGTTATGGATGCTCTGTATACAGGTTTGAAGGCACTTGAGGCCTGTAGCAATGGCAAGAAAGGAACGGCAACTTCAATGGACTTGGAGGAGCTATCAGCACCTATGGTCCATGTTGATATGGACATGTTTGTTTTGGCTGGTGACTTCATAACTTTGCTTGAGAGGGCAGCTTTAGAGCCCCTGTCTTGTCAATCTCTGTCCCCGAAAGATGACAAATGTTCCCAAACCCGTGCTAAGGTAGGTATTGTTGTATGATTAATCTGATCCCTTAGTTTTATCATTGAGATTGAATTTTCTCCCCCAGGCGAATTCTATCATTACTGCCTCTTTCCACAACATTAGTGTCTGTTTAGTTTCATCACATTGATATGAATTAAGCAATTAACTTTATTTTGCTCAAAATTTATCCACTTGTTTCTCATCCAGTATTTAGCCTATTTTCCTTGTCTCTCTGATTCCCTCAATCGTGTTGCTCATTTATCTTGAACTGGACATGTTGAATAGCGCGTGGGGCAGTAATTACGCATGGGAGGACGGGAGTCGATTGTGGTGCCATAGGAGAAAGGATTCCAGCGCCTCCCTACTATGCGTTTTGGTGGAGTCTGGCACTCCTATGCTAACCTTAACAGCCCAAGTTGACAGCTGAATACCCCACCTTTAACCCCAGTTGAGCAGGTCCGCAAAAAGCACAGCAACCAGTGTGGTTTTCCCCTCTCCTAGTTGGACAACTAATCACGATTAAGTGACGATAGTTGGATGACAAGGTTTCTAGTTGACCTAGTTGCCTCAGTGCCCCTAGTCGACCTCCAACGAGGCAGGGACCGATTAGGCTGATTAATCACGATTAGTTGGATGACTTGTAAACACTGATCAAAATTCCGCAATCAGTCCTGGAAGTGTACCTCTGATGCTGGAGGTCAAAATGACACAATTTTCCATTGATATAGGTGGCAGTATAAATCTTATGGAACTGTCAACTCAACTGTGCTGCTTGTGGTCTTTATGTATTGAAATTGCTAGCATTATTTTGCACAGTTTAATTATTGTTTTGCTGCTTAATTTTTTTCGTTCTCATTCTCATCCTTCCAGGATGGTGGTACTGGAGAAGTTAACAAAGTTTCTATCGAGCGTGAAGAAAGGCGCCTAACTGAGCTTGGTCAGAAGATACTTGAAATATTTGTTCTCTCTCATATATTTAGGTATAAAGTTTTTTTTTGGGGGGTTTGAACACATGATTGGTTTATTGACCAGACTATGAACATGTTCAACCATCTATTGTTTCTTCTGGTATCATTGCATATTTAGACATTGTCAACCGGAAGATTCATGCTGCCGATCATCTAGAAGTTGTTTAATGAACTTTTGCCTTTCTGCATCAAAGTGTGTTCTTTATTTATCAATGTTTTTAAACACAAAATTCGATTCATCCTGTTCCAGTATCTTGACATGCCCTGGCTACTATTTCATGCATTGCTTTGTTTCATTTTGCTTTCATGTTAGTGGGATTGAGGTTGCCTATAAAGAAGCTGTTGCTTTGAAGAGGCAAGAGGAGCTTATTCGTGAAGAGGAGCTCCTTGAAAATGAGATGAAGGGGAAGCGTGGCAGTGCCGCTGAAAAGGATAAGCGTTCAAAGAAAAAACAGGTTGCGTTCTTGATGTGGTCCTGTACATCCAGTCTTCTTCTTTAATTCCTGATTCAATAAAATGTGGTTGGCATCAGGGTGACTTGATGGAATCATTGCTGCTGACCTGCTGTAGTTTGCTTGTACAAGTTTGTTAGCTGAAAGAACATCCAGCTGCTTGAATCTATGCATTATCGACTTATTATTTTCCTGTGAGGATTCTTAATGACAAGTGTGTTCCCGTTTTGATGGCTTCATGCATGGCAAGTTCCCTAGTCACTGTCTAGAGTTTCAAGCCTAGATTGGTTCTCCATCTCTGCTTTGTTAATTGATTCAATCCAATCAATTTTCTCAGTGGGAGGCTGAGAAAAGAAAAAAAATGGGGTGACTGAAAGTGACTGCTGCTGCATTTTACTCATTTCCTTTGACTAGAATCATCATGTTTTAAGCACATATAAATCCAGTGTCAATTCAGGGCTATATTGGTCAAGTTTAAACTGCTCTGCTTAGCCTATACTTACACAGCCCTCTCTGATTAGTGACTCCTAGATTTTATTAATTTTTGGTTCTTTAATCAAAGTTCATACTTTTGCTTTATAGTTAAATTATGAAACCACAGAAGACAACTGTTCTTCTGGCGAATTAGTTGTAAAGATGAATATAAACCATCATGGTATGGACTGGGTTCAGGTCAAGGTCTGAGGACTGGGTGTGGAGGCAGATTTGCGCTCCATGGGAATTTGGAAGCTCTGAACCACCAGGGGTACGGAATAATGGCGAGATCTCTCGTCAGTAGCTGACTCATCCCTGTGGCAGGAGGCTGTGATCGTGATGAGGCTCGTTTATTTCTTGCTTGCATTCAAGAGAAAATGACATGCCACACACACACACACACACACACACACACACACACACAGAGAGAGAGAGAGAGAGAGAGAACATGTGTACTAACAGATTGATAAGGCTAACAGATGGGTATGGATCTAGTAAACTATAATTAGCTAAACATGCATTGAAGCCAACTCACATGTAAATCATGTGTGCACGCCAATCCAGCTTGCTAGTTCCTGGATGTGAGCTGCTTTTGGTTGGTGCACTGCTTCTGTATGCTGCTTCTACCTTGGCTGACGCATGGCTCCATAACACATCAAGTACCATGTAACTTGGATGAAGTTTTATTTTTATCCGTAAAATACATTCTCTCTAAATTTTGATCTCTCAACATCCTGGAAGTTATCATGAGATGCTTCTATCAAGCTACCAGGAAGCTTTGCGTGTCAAGAAAAACCCTTTTTTTGGTACCATATTACAGGTTGAACTAGTGATTTTCCGAGTTTCTATTTTACTGGTGTCTTTCTTGTTAATGCCCAGTTCATCATTTCTTTTGCATTAGGTGAGATTTTATAAATTTGTTTGCGACTCACAATTTCAGGCCAAACAAAAGAAGAACAGTCGTAAGGTTAAGGACAAGGAAAGAGAAGAGAAATCGGATTCAAATTTTCTAGAAAGGGGTCAAGATGGAATCACAAATCATGACAGGGAGGACTCTAAGCAAGTAGGGCAATCTGCTGTGAAAACTGATAACTTTGGAGAAGGTGCTTCAGATTATCAGACAATCTAAGTGGATCAACAGAGGTATGCCAAACTGACACGTGTGACAAGATTACACAACTGTGAATGCAATGAATGGTGTGGTATTGAGATGAACAATTCACAGACATGTCAAGATGATTCTACTGTGGACATTGAGACACTGGTAACATCTGTGTCTGCTGCTGTGAACAGCATACGAGGCAAAATAAATAATTTGCTAGACAGTACAAGTCTTATAACGCCTAATAGGTCAGTTAGCATTTCATCCAAACTTCATGATGTTTCTTTTGGCTGCTTGGATTTGATAATTTACCGTAACTGGATCACAATTTGGTGCAACAGAGGAAGAACTCGGCGCAACAGGGGCATCAGCAGTATAATCATTTCCCGGTATGAAGATGACCTTCCCTCATCTAGCTGCTCAGACCGCAACACATCCGTATGTAGTCCAGCTCCAAGGCTTGACCAGGAGACTGCTCTACTCACCTTAAAAGACCGGCTTCGTGAGCTTGGGCAACGACTACATGAGGTGAAGCAGCTGTTCTCAAAAAATATTGGGCACTATTTATAATTATGCTTTAATTATTATTGAATGTTCACTTTAATTTAGGACAGATCTGCCTTACTTGAGTGCACTCTTTAAGTTTATTTTAACTTTCTCACAATTTTATACCCTTGAGTCTGATTTGCAAACACTAAAGATATAGCTGATGATTTTCAATTTGGAATTTTAGATCATCTTTTTGAGATACTTTTTTCCCTAAAATAACATTACTTCATGGTTTCTGGTTAAGATTTTCATTGTATTTGACTGAATTACAGTACTTGTAAGAAACTCAAGGATTTTCTGGGAAATTTACAAAATGTTAGATGAAAATCTGTGATGCTACAAATACGATGCTTTGGAATTTGATTGCGATTGCTGCGTAGTTCAATTGCAGGGACAAACACCAGAGCTGTTGCTTTGATACTGTGGATATGTTTTGGCGAGATAACAAATATCACTTGATAATGTTCTAATTGGCAGAGCAACAATTCCTCCCTTTTCTGCTGTATATGCACAGAAAGCACAGACGACCTCCAGCTCTGTGAATATGCTGGAGCTGGTTACATCATAATTGCATTCTAAATGTTTTGTTTCTTATGAAAACCTATATTTGGTGACTATATTTGTAGCATAATATTACTTGGTAGATGTCCTTCAAAAGAATTAGGTGATTCATTTCCTGACTCCTGAGTTCGAAGCTTATTTAATCTTATACCAAGATTATACATATTCTGTAGCCCTTCAATCTATCAGCTATCCTGTTGCTTTATTTAGCTGCCAGTAAAAAAGTTGATTAGTTTGTTTGCATTTATGTTTGTTTCAGAAAGAAATTGAGGGCAGGGAACTGCTCAAGGCCCACTTGGAAAAGAAGGCAGCTGCTGAGGCCACAGTGGGTTCATCCTCAGCATCCTCATCTAACTCCTTAGAAAAGACTCCCCAGGTTCTGAAGGGGCCAGAGCAATCCTCGGTAATTCTTAATGATGCAAATATTAATGCACCACTTCCAAAGGCTGTACCTGTAGCCATAAGTGACAACAGCTATGGAGCTGTTTCAGCAACGGCAACATCCACCATAAGCACAAAATCTGTGCTTGTCAGTCCCACTCCTAGTAAACTTGAGCAAGTTTTGTGTGAAGAACATGTATCAAGTTCAAGCCAGCAAATCAGTAAAGCTCCTCTAACGCCCTCAAGATCACCACTAGTTGATAACAAGGCTAATCCAACTCCCCCAAAATCACCTGTGCCACAGGCTGATACAGTTGTTAAAGCTACTCCAGCTCCACCAAAATCACCATTGCCACAGATTGATACAGTTGCTAAAGCTACAGCAGCTCCCATAAAATCTTCTACATCACGGTTTGATAAAGTTGCTAACATCCCAGCTGCCCCCAAATCACCTGCACCCAGGGCTGATGAAGTTGCCTCACATAACTCAGTATCGCGGCGGATTCTGTCGACATCTATCTCCAAGACTCGGGAAGATACGGTTTCTGAGAGGGCTTCAGTTGTTTCTGTACCTGGAACTCCTACGCCAATGTCAAGGCCCACAAGTGCACCTCTGCTACAGGTACCAAGATCAACTATACCACCTACACCGTCAGTCCAAGTTTCTCCATTTCTTTCACGCTCACTGACTGTGTCTGAACGACCGAACAATGAGCCTTCACCTCTGGCCTCAATTTATGTAACACAGACATATCGAAATGCAATCCTTGGTAAGGGCTATCTTGATACAACCCCAGGAAGTCTTGAGCAATCAACTTCTGTTTGCCCAAATACTGCAGTTTCACAGCCATGGTCAACATATGCGATGGCAACATCGGTAATGGCTCCTCTCGAAAGGAATAACCAACTACCAAGTAAGCAAGGCTTCATGTTTGGGCCTAGCAGGGCTGAAGCCCTTGATAACCGGCACTCATGGAAAGGTAACACTGATGTTAACAGACATACATGGAAAGATGATGTTCATAACCAGCAAATGACCAATTGTGGTGCGCATGTGCACCACCTGAAAGATGATTCTTATCAGCAATTGAGCAGCAGTGGGACAGAACAGCGCAGATTGGGTGGACTACAGTGTAGGGAGTTCCAGAGGGAGATACCTGCTGCAAGCTTTGTTCCACGCCAGCAGTATGGGTCAGTGGGCGAAGAATTCCCTCACATTGATATTATAAATGACTTGCTTGATGAAGATCCAAGCAGTGCGCATATGGCAGTCTCTCCCCTCCATGAGTATCATACATTTGGTTTGCCATTTTCTTCAGGAGGCAATATGGCAGACTCAGAAATAGCTTCCGTAAGTAGTTCTGCCCGGTTTGACTTGACTGATCCTTACTATGACGAAGGTTACAGGAGGGCCTATGACACACGGAATGTGCTGCATAGGTTGGATGCTTACCCCAATGGAAGGTTGGACTCAACTGCACCGAAGGGTTGGCCATATAGCCATCCAAATCCAGCTGTGAACGTTGCAAATAATTCTCATGTATTTGCACAGCAGATGGGAGACTATACTAATTTAGCTAGTGGGAGGGTGAATGGGGAATATTCAGATTATATGTATCGCCGTGCCAATGGGCAATGGTGATGCCTGCATATGACCCATAATAATACTTGTAACAAACCATGGTGCCAAGTCTAAAGTTCGCCATGTCCTTTATTTGAATTGTTTTAAGTTCAAAATAGGAAAGAAGGAATACACCATGTAAAATGCATTTACCTGATTCAGTATTATTGCTTGTGTTATTTGTGTGGTTCGAAGAGCATATAACTGCAGCTAACAAGCCAAGCATATATATCGCAGCCCTGTGGCCTATTGTTCGCGCAATTTTATAGTGCTTGCTTTCGATAAATGTGTTTTTTGACATGTTATTAAGTAAATGTTTTGACATAATGACATGATTGGCTTCTTGGGAAGAAGTTTGATGTGATTATTTTTACGGCATAATTAATACTCTTTTTAAATTACAAGACAAGATGTCTACTTTTTATAGATACATTTCCTTTACCATGTATCTAGACATGGTGTATATTTAAGTGTATACTCCCTCCGTCCACAAATGATATTCGTATTAGACTAGTCAAAAAGTCATACAAAATATACTTTGACCATTAATTTCTCTTATAATATAAAGTTTGTGGCTAAAAACTCAATAGCATCTTAGAGACACTTTTAACACGAATCTATTGATGTAAGTTTTATACTCTAAATTTTTATACAATTTGATTAATTGTTGGTCAAAATTTATAAAGTTTGACTTTTTGACTAGTCTAATACGAACATCATTTGTGGATGGAGGGAGTAGTAAAGTAATATATTTAGAAAAACCAAAACATCTTAGAATTTAGATTCTAAATTATAGAATATTTTGACATTTCTAGATACATTTTTTTACTATCTAGACATAATGTATATCTAAGTGTATAAAAAAAATATATCTAGAAAAATCAAAATGTCTTACATTTAATTTTGTTTATATAAACTCAGTTGAAGTTAGAGAAGTTTACGTTTGATTTTTTTTTATATAAACTAAGTTGAAGTTAGAGAAGTTAAAACAAACATTTTGGAACAAAGGATGCATCTAGCAGCCTACCAGGTCCAGGTCATGTCCACAGGTACTTGACAGAACGTCTCAGCCTATCCGGTTTTGTTTGTAACACGCACAATTATGATTGAAAAATTATATGCCTTGTATGCATCGAAGATTCCTTTCCGTGAATTTCCTTCAAGATAGTAGTTATAACAATATCTGGTGCCTCCTTAGAGCAATTCCAAGAGACTTTGTATATTCTTTCTAAATGCTAGGAATAGAGATTTTGACGAAAAATTATACTTCAACAGCTTATCTAAATGGTTGTCCAAATATAGCCATTTTCTATTCCGGATTTTTCGCTAGCCAAAAATAGAAGACGAGAATGGCTCTCTAGACTGCATGCAAGATATAGAAAAGCTGTTGGAGATTGCAAAGATATAGAAAACGATTTTTATGCAAATGACTCTTTAAATGATGATTTAGAGAGTGAGATTTAGAAAGACTCTTGGAGATGCTCTTACAAGAAGAATTTCTTTTCATTTAGATGATACACATGTGACATGATGCACAATTCATATGTTGATTTGGTATCTATTGCACAAATAAGTTTCGAGAAAATGACTATTATACACATTTTAGTAAATTCTATTTCTTGTCAATAGCAATTGCTCGCAGTTCTCTCAGATTGCAAGCAATTTCCTGTATAAACATCAAACCCTCGTCGCCATTCCTGAGGGAGTTGATGCTATGTTCAAGAAAACTGCGATCTCCTTCTAGTGTCTTCAGTCTTCTGTTCAACTCTGCAATTTCTTCCTGCACTGCAACTAGATCAACCTCCACACTAGTTGTCGATGAGCCAGCTTCCTTGCTCTCTATCGAGCTTTCCTGGCAGTGTAACGAGAAGTCTTCTATGACATATACTTTGTCGGAGAGGCCATCCTTAACTTCTGGACTGGATAAATCAATAGAAACACTGTTGTTGGAGTAGAATTGGAGTTTTTGCTCCAATTTTCTCAAACCACTTGCTATATATGCCCTCTCCTCTTCCAAACTCTGCAAGGAATTTATGCCCTGCTGTGTGTTAGTCATAGGACCTTCAAGATCACCAACGTCAAGCATAGCTGTATCCCTATTTTCTTGTTTAAAAGCCGTTTGATTTCCTTGTTTCACTATTGCTCCACCTCCATACTGACTCCTATAGTTTTCGAGCTCAGCTTCCAGTTCCTCTACTTGTTGTTCTCTTTCAGCGAGTAACTCGTTAGTTTTCGCTAGCGCTTCACTGTCATATTCAGCTTGCTCTTCCATCATCCTTTGGTAATGCGAAGCTTCCATCTGCATTGCAGCCTTCTCATCCTGCAACTTGGTGATCATAGCCAGAGCTTGACTTGCAGCAATGGCTGAGGCGTTCCTCTCTTCTTCCAGTTCCCTGCAAAGTAGGTGTATTGATTTCCGGTCAAGATCGATCTGTCGTCTCAACCTGTCAATGGTGCTTTCACCTTCCATCTCACTGACAATGCTTCCGTCTATAGATTCCAAACCAGAAGGATTCCTCTCAAGTGAAATTCTATTGGTAATGTTCTGCACCACCAACTCATCACCACGTCCATATGCACGTGGGCTAGGGCCTGGATCGACCCATGGTGCCTCAAGCCCCCTGGAAGCTGAGAGCTGTGATAGCAGTAGCCTCAGTTCTTCGTTTATGCTAGAAGTAGAGTCCTTTCCAAGGATTACATCCGTCAAGGTAGGGGATGGCAAACTACCCTTGTTGCCAATGGCAAGTCTATAGGCTTCATTCATGCTAATCTGAGTGCTTAGAGATGGCCTCCTTTCAACAATGGTGTCACTTGTTTTTGGGTATTCCTCGGTGGCACTATGATCTTGAGGTACTTCACCACTTGATCTTATAATAGTTGCTGATATATGAGGTTCGTCCACATAATCTGAGCGAGATAGCTTAATGTAAGGGCCAACTTATTAATGTTTGAGTTGGACATAAATCATTTTTTACTAACCTTTATCTATTAAATCTTTGGGAGCACTATCAAAAGGATCTTGGACTATCAGTTCGTGTGCCCCCATGTCACCAGTGGGCTCAATTTTCTTAGTATAATCTTCAACTTCACCACACGTTTTGGAGCCAGCACCAACTTGTGAAACATGGATATCCCCGCAATTATCTAACAGAGGAAACATGAAGGCCTTTATTTAGGTTTAATTATCAAAGGTGTACAAAGCCAATGGGAAATAAAAGCCAAACCTTTCTGATTTGTGTCTTCTGAAGCACCATGATGAGCATTCTCTAGCGCCAGTTCACCCGTATGTGGATCAGCTGCTGATGCACTTCCCTGATGAAACTCGCCACTTGATCTGCCAATAGTTTCTGGCACATGAACTTGTTCCAGAATACCTAGCAAATTTTTGCTGTGTTAGGGTTAAGTGGAGAAATGCTAAACACCATTCTCATTTGTAATCAAGAATCAAGAGAACTTACATTTTATATTTCCTTCTTCCGAAACAGCATAATGCTCCTCTAGTATTGTGAACTGAGATGTATATGGATCAGCGTTGCCTTCATTTGTGCTCTGAGATGGTTCAGTCTCACCAGGAACCTGTGGTAGCTCATCACTTGGCACAACTGGAATTTGTGAAATATCAGCATCTGCATGATTATTCATCGAATCATATAATTTATCATTTGTAAAGAAGTGGCAGTAAAGGCAATCATTCCAGTTTGTGAAGCAAAACTTACCTTCTAAACCTGAATTTTCTATAACAAGTACAGGATCATGCCGGGGTGCCCATTTTCTGGATAGGCTTTCTTTTGCTTCCGTCTGGTCCACATCACCTCCGCTATTTGGATGATCATCCACAGAAGGACACGCCGAAGATGTATTGCAGGTGTCTTCAACACTGGGCTCCTTCTTGAAAATTATTTCAGATTCCTTGATCACCACAGGGGAAGGAAGAACAAGTTGCTCACAGGCTGCATCTTCTTGTAAGTCTTCGTCCATAACACTGGCTTCACGAGATTGTGAACTTTTCACATCATTGGCACAAGGGACCTCAATCTCAGAGTCAGATGTCATCTGTAGCAGACCGTCTCGCTCATTAGAACTGTAGTCAGTTTGGTGGTATATATCTTTAGGCTCCAAAGGCTCGTCCACTTGACATACCACAGAGTACTCTGCGTAAATTTTTGGTGAGCCAAACGCTCCAGTAGGCTTTAGTTCTGCAGTTTTTCTAGAGAACAAAGCTACATTCCGTTGCTTAAAATGCTGCCCACAGCACGAGCAAACTTGTTCACAAGGGGAATTCAAAGCATCATCAGTTCTTTTATCCCTATGAAGTACATTGGCATCCATCACAGTCTCGTCTGTTTTATCATCATTGGTGACTTTCCCACAGCACCCTTCACACATATTTTGTGCTCCCGCGAGCTTCTGGTGGAGGCTGCAGAAGGCCAGGGATGAAATCTCCGACTTGTGGGTTTTGCAGATCAACTCCCTATAGAAGCATGGTTTCTCGTTGCCGAGGACGTGATCAAGCCTTGAGCAGAAAGGGCATGGCGCTGGTAATCTGCAGAGACGGGCAAATCTAGTGACCAAGAAGCTGTAAACCGCATCGATGAACAGCAGGAGCATCAAGATCCACTCCAGCAACGCCGTGGACAGTGCGCTCGATAATCGTGGTAAGATTGACATCCTTGTACTTGTACCCATCTCCGAGAGTGTCTCAAATCTTCAGAACAGTTGCTCCAAGCTGTCAAGACTGGTCAAAGACTCAGAGATGGGTGGCGTTGGAGTAGGATGGCTGCTCTGCAAGGAACCAAACCAAGTTAACGAACAAATTGAAGTGTGCGGTATGATGTTAGAAGTATGTGACATGTACTGCATGATAAAACTGAAAAGAACCTATGTGGGCAATTTGGATCAAATCTCAGTACGGCTACCACCGCCTTGAGAATATTTTTGGTGGACTATTAAAGCTAATCATAGATGGATAAAAGGCAGAGAGCCCAAACACCAGGCTGGAAACCACTAGATATACATATAAACTAAAAGCGTGCCGCACCAAACTTAGTCGCAATTGACAGATACCGACCACCAACAGAATATTGGAAAGCACAAATTCAAATAAACGCTCACCAATCATGCCACATGAATACTTGAACAGGGAGTAGTACGAAACAAACACACCAGAAGTTTGCTGTAAGGACAACGCCACGGAACATGAGAATTGGATTAAAGATGGCAGGGAATTCAAAGCTATCTATTCTCTCCACAGAACCAGCTAGACTTAGCTAACATAACCAGAACTAGAACCCGGACGGTTCTAGCCAACATAACGGGGACTCCAAGTTACCAACAAGATTTTTCAAGTAGCTAATCAATAGCACCATCATCCAATCCACCAGCAAAAGGAACTTTATGAAACAAGAAAAAGAAGCTCACGAGCCGAGAGCTGACCATGACACAGAATTTAATTAAGGTTACAGACCTGGCATGGAGATGGAGTCAATCAAGGATGAGCAAGAACGCACCTGGCGACCGAATCGCGGCGCCGCGAGATCCCGATCTGTGATGGCAGCAGGATGGCGCGCGGTCTTGTCGGGAGCGCAGCGAGCGTCCAAAAAGGTGGCTGAGCAAGCTAGCTAACTAGAAGAAACAGAGGGCGGAAATTAAAGGTGGCGACGAGCACCGACCAGTTGCCTTGCCTCCCGTCGTCTAGCTAGCTTTGTTCCCAGCTCTCTCTATAGTCTGTCTATATAGGAGGAGGAGTGTCTGATTGATTGATTCCCTCTCCGCGGAAGGAGCCAAAAATTAACGAAAGCGGGGCGAGGTGGTGGCGGCGCTGCTGATGCGGGCGGTGGCGTCGCCATGGCGGGGGCGGAAACGGGCTGGCCCGGACTGGACAGCGACGCGAGCCGGTCTCTGCCGAAAGGCGGGGGGCGGCGGGCGGTGGTTGAGCTCTCGGTGCGCTTGCAGACGTGGACCGGCAGAGTAGGTTGAATGCGTTCGCTTCGCTCTGTAGTGTAGAGAAGTGACGTCGTCTGTCTCCATGGATGGATCATGGATGGATGGAGGCGGCCAGGCGGGGATAAACAAAGGACTGATGAGCGAGTGATTAGCGTGCGCTGAAACCGTGGTTAGGCGGGCGCACGTGCCGGATCCAGGCCTTGCTTAGGAAAAGATTCCCGTAGCAGCGCGGTTACGCTTTTGCTTAGGAAAAGATTCCCGTAGCAGTACTGTGTAGTCTTCGTGTAGTCGTTTGTGTTTCATAAAAAAATGTTACGACTGGCATATATAAAAAGAAAAAAAATAAAAGATGGTATTACTGGTTAACCAGCTCCACGTTGACCGCGGCAGATTGAAGGTGAAATAATGTGAAATTGGAAGACCAAAATAAATACTACTCCGTATCGCAAATAGAAGTCGTTTAGGACAGCGACACGGTCTTCAAAGTATAACTTTGACCACTTATTTTTTAAAAAATATTTGTTGTAAAGTGGTGTATATATATTTTTATGAAAGTACTTTTCAAGATAAATTTATCTATATGATTTTTACATCTCTAAACTCAATAATTTAAAAGTTATTTATGATTTATATTCTCAATGTTTGACCGAACCCTTTTCCAAAACGACTTCTAAATAGCATACGGAGGGAGTATATATTTTTATTCCCCATATTTGGTAGCATAGTATGTCGTAGTAATGTAGTATGTGAACATGCAATCAAATATATGTGTTCACACACACCGACGCACACTATACGGCTCACGTTAGACTTAGAACTGCCCTTATACCAACGCACACTAACAAGACTTGGTTTTGTGATCAAGACACTTAGTGAGTGCTATCACATTTAAAATAGATAGTTGTACTACTATCAAGAGGAGATATTCATGGTTTATGCGGTGTTCAAATCTCATTGGGTGATTCGCTAAATAATCGATGCATTAGACTTAGTGAGTGACTAACTAAACCTTTACAAAAATACTTTGAAAAATGCTAACATATGTGCACAAGCGGTGAAACACTTTGGTGTTGGCACATGGTAGCGATGGTGTATGAAAGATGACAAGTTCTAGGGTCACAGAGGTGACCGGACGTTGTCCTGGTGTGGTGGTGATCGAACGTGTTTGGTACCTAACCCTAACTTGGGCAGAGTTCTTCTTGTGACCAAACTTTGTTGGGAAATATGACCAGACATGACACCGGTGCGTCCAGTCAAGGTAACGTGACACAAGAAAGTCAGCTAGTGTTGACTGGATGTCGAGGTGCGTTCGATCAGTCCTGGTCGGATGTGTATGATCAGGATTTTACCGCTTTAGAACCTCTCTATTTTGGACCGGACGCTGAAGCAACAAAGACCGATCTCTTTTGAGCAGCGCGTCCGGTTAGTGGTCAAAAAGAGTTGTTAGAGGCAACACGTGGTTGATGCGCCCGGTTGAACATAAACGCATAGGTGACACAAGGTTTTTTTTCTCCTTCTATTTCTTCCCATCGCAGCTTTCTTCTTTCTGACTCCGACGAACATTCGCAACGTCTTTGTTCTGACTTGGTTCAGTCGTCTCTACTGCCGTCAGAGCCCTAAAGCTGTTGTTCGGCCACCATCCACGTCGTCTGACTTACCTACCTCCCCTCAAATCCCCTTCTATACTTGCTAGAGAAAATTTAAATAATGGATTGCTTCAAATCACACTAGTGAGGAATAGCTCTTACCAAAATCATAATTCTTTTAGCATGTATTTGGATAGAGGGATGAACTAGGTTGAAGTGGGTTGGATCTAGTTTTCCACGTGTTTGGATCGGAGTTCCTGGGATCTGGGTCTTACACAGGAGGGCATATTCTTCGTAGATGTGGGTTCCCTTGACACCGCAAAATTGGTCGGACAGGGTCAACCCACATCGAGCGCGCCCATCTTCCTTGAGTCCATCGAGGCAGCGGACGACCGTGCGCGACATCCGCGGAGGAGCAGCTGGGTAGCCATCGCCGACCTAGGCTCTAGCAGAGTAGCAGCAGGTCGGGCCACCTACAAATCGCACTCAAGCAGAGGAGCAGCAAGTCGGCCGCTGGGGAACCACGCTCGCGTGAAGGAGCAGTAGGACGGGCCGATCGCGCAAGAGACCAGGAAAAGCCTGACGCGAGACACTAAACGTAGAGACAGCGAGGAACCAGCAAGGAGTATGGCGCGGCGGGCAGAGGAGCAGGGTGGCACAGGCGGGCAACGCTTCACGTGACGCGCTCGGGTGAGGGCAAAACATGCAACTAGGAGCAAGGTGAGACTAGACGACGCACAGGATTGAGATCAGGGGGCGTCGAGGCGGCGCACACAACTGAGATTAGAGCGTGGCGAGGCAGTGCTGGGCATGAGCATGATGACTTTGCTCCCCCGTGTCGACGAGGAGTCGAGCACAACCGAGCGAGTGGGGGACTTTGCTCTCCTAGCGCGACTATGAGATAAGAGATGATGATGGAGTGACTGACATACGAGGTCCACTTGCTAGGAATCTGAACCCATATCTAAGCTATTTTTCAACTAAATAGAAAATGTAGGATAACTTTATCCTCTAACTAAACATGAGATTGGTTCAACCCAATCAAAAATAAAACTGAATTAGATTCAAGTTGTCCTGGCAACAGCCCCGTAAATAGAGCCTACTATTGGTGCGTTCCGAAACCCGAACCAGAGGCAGAAAGGTCCAGCCCGGAGCGATCGCGGCGTTCCTCCCTATCCTCTCCGGCTCTCCCTCTTGCCGCCGTCCCGTCCCGTCAACCTATCGCATTCCCAGCCTATCCCAACCCAATCCGTACCAATCCGGCAATGCCAATTGATTGGTTCAACCCAATCAAAAATAAAACTGAATTAGATTCAAGTTGTCCTGGCAACAGCCCCGTAAATAGAGCCTACTATTGGTGCGTTCCGAAACCCGAACCAGAGGCAGAAAGGTCCAGCCCGGAGCGATCGCGGCGTTCCTCCCTATCCTCTCCGGCTCTCCCTCTTGCCGCCGTCCCGTCCCGTCAACCTATCGCATTCCCAGCCTATCCCAACCCAATCCGTACCAATCCGGCAATGCCAATTGCCAATCCCCCTCCCTTCCCTGTCTAGCTAGCGCAAACCCCACCACGAGACGGACAGCTATCATCAAGGCCCCCCGCCGCACGGCACTCGGCACAGCAGCGGCCACGCCCACAAATGGAAAGGGAGAGGCCAGAGGCGCGGCGCCGCTCCAGTTCCCGAAACACCCCCCTCGCCCCGTACACCGGTAGACCCAGCGCACGGGGCGCTTGTGTCCCGCGCGGCCTCTACGTGGTGCAGCCTCCGCCTCTCATGTCCCCCGCGGCATCTCCGCCCACGCATGCAAAACAAGTCTTCTGGCTGCGCTCATTGGCCTCAGGCATCGGCTGTGCGGACATGCTGTGCTCCTCCTGCACCCCCCTCGCCCTCGGCCGCCGCTCCCGCTCTCAGATTCACCGCGCCAGGACGCTCGACGCACCGGGTGCCCGCCCCCTGGCCGCCCTTCGCCGCGCCCCGAACCTGCTGAAGTCCGATCCCCTCCCGCTCTAGGCCTTGCGGCTCGGCGCAGCCGAAAGCAGCTGGTGCGCGATCGAGAAGAGTCCTCCGCCCGCCTCCCTGGTGCCGCGCGTTGCGGTGTTTCTGAGGCCCGGCCGCGCCGCGATGGGGCGAATGCAGTGAGATGAGATGGTAGTGACTCGCTACTCCCAGAGGTGCGGCTAGCTGTTGCTGTCTCGCACATCATGCTTAGATCGTTTTACTTATTTATTATTATGCGCTCTCTTATTCAGCTTCCAGGCAAAGTTTTTACCGTACTTTTCTGTATTGGATTTTAGCAAAAACAAGCACGGTCGGATGTAGATGGTGCTTGCTTTCCTTTTTTAGGTGGGTGCGTGTGTTCTCTCACGTCATGATCCATGTATCATGCACCCCGGTTGGGGGGTTCCTAGAACACAATATTGTTCATCTGATGATGGCAGTGATGCTGTCAATATGTGCCTTTTGGACAAAAAAGATCAAACAGACACAAATTTTTTTTTGAACTTAAAACCGACACAAGTTTTGCAGCTACTTCATCGAATACTTTCTAATCAGATGCATATAACAGGAGTATTTACATCAAACATACCATTTGCCTTTGCTATATGCAAGGAAACGGAATTGCATCATGTGGCTTATATTGAGATCATTCATAGTACTATTCCTTGCACTTTGCACTTCGAGTCGTGTGTGCTATCTTGCTTTCCTAGTTCTTCTATGCACACGCAAACTATAAATTATATTATATAATATGCAGAGGACTCTTTATTATATAATAAATTTTCTGAAGTACCATTATCGACATTCAGGTGCAGGTGTAAATGCAGTCCAAAAATTCGGCATGAGCCCCCTCTCTGAGCTGGTGTGGTCTCCCGATGAGGGCTTGAGCATTAAAATTGCGGCGTCCAGTCTAAGCACAAGGAAGGCTTCTCTTCGTTGGAATGCAGATACGTTGAGCATATTAATATCTTCACCTCAACAGAGTGGTTCTGGTCCAGGTGCGAAGAGCGGTGATACCATATATGATAACATAGAGGTGTCAGAAAAGATGCCATCACAACTACAGATTCGTAGTGATAGCTCAGTGAGAGTAACCATGGATAGCCCCAATAGAGTTACAAATGTTGATGCCCTACAATCTACGTCTATGAGATCGCAGGAGCAAGATTCAAGTAAGTCTAAAAGACATAATTTAATTCAGAGAGCTGATAGTTTGAATACAATTCTTTTTTTCCCTTTTTGCCCAGAGATATACATTTGCCAATTCTTTATTGGTCTAGCTAGATTCTATCATGTTAGAAGGGTCGCTAATTCAATGAATATAAAGAGCACTGTCTTAACATAATCAGAACAAATTACACCTCAAAATCAAGCCAAGTCTCTTCTCTTTTTAAAGATTTGTTAGGGAACTCTGTTGCCTATCATTGTTATATTAGAATTTTGAAGTTTCATATCTGCCACGTAATACATATGTATGTAATGGCTAGTAGCTCATCTTCTTTGGCCAAATAGGATTAAAAAGTTAAGAAGTTTTCTTTTTCTATTATCTGACTTAACTTTGCTGAAAGCTAAACTTGTAGAGTGCTGTGAAGGGATTAATGTCATGAACGAAGGGAAAGAAGAGTCGGAAAACTGTTGTGTGGATAAGCTGGAGGACATGGAAGCGAGGAATTGTCCCACAAGATGTTGCAAGGATGCTTCCCATAGTAATACTTAATGTTTTGGAAAGTCAATTAAGACAAGTTTGTTATTTGTTGTCCGTAACAAATATTTATCATGGCTTTTTCAGGTTCAGCCTCCAGAAAAGAAGTCATGCCTAGTATTTCAGAAAACCAGGTTTACTGTGCAACCACTGTCTGCAATGAAAGATCTTGGGCAACTAATGCATGGCGTGCTCGGTTAGTAAAAGCAGTTTGTCAGAAAGAATCTATGTTGCCAACAAACACAGAGAATCCAATGTTACCTTCTTCCTTAGGAATTTCATGTGATGCAGGAGAGGTCTCAGGCAAATTGGTAGCTTTCCAAGGCAATAGAAATGTTCAAAGCCTGGGCAGTGACAACAATGTAATTAGTAATGTTCCAGAAATCCATTCTCATGACAGTCGCCAAGATCCGGTTCTGCAGGAAAGCCATAAGGCTGAGCCTGTTGTTGCGAGAGGTGAGTCAGCACCTGGTGTTAATGCTGTTGCAAGATGCGAGTCAGCACCTGGAGTTAATTCCAGAAAGCTTGTGAAAGGCAAAGAAAAAGTTGTGTACAATGACAGCAATTGCGGTAACAGTACAAGGGAGGGTGATGACAGCAATGAGAGCATCGAGAGCTGTACAAGTACAAAAGCCCCAAAGCGGAAGCATGCCCAGTGTTGTGCAGACACGATGCCTTCTTCTGGAAACAAAAGATTTAGAAGAGAAGATAATGAGAGTTCTTGCTCAGTATTATTGCAAAAATGCGGTACATCTTTCTTCAACTGGATGTCATCACTCACGAATGGGTTACCCATGCTTGATGGAGGAACTGCTGCTGTTCCACTTGATCATAAGTTTTCAGCAAGTACAGGCGAGGGATCTGCAGCACCTTCCCAGCCACTTCAAAACAACAGCAGTGTTCCTATGCAATCTGTTGGCTTCAATTCGCTCTTCCAGTCCCTGTATACTCATAATGTTATGATAACTTCAAGAGAAAATTGTCGTCAACCAGAAAGTAACTGTACTGGGCATGTGTTCAATGGACTGGCCCTGGAATTAAACGATAGCAATTCTATGTTGGACAAACAAATTGGCATGGGTAGAGAAACTCTTGATGTGGCTACTGAGACTTTAGCTGCTGAGCGCTTTCAGATGATTTCTGGTGGCTGTGGAGGAAATGTTCAGAGTCAAATTGATATTTTCCAAATGGGACCAGAAAGAAATATGAAACTGACCAGTTCCAGTAAGTTTAGCTCTAGATCTCTAGAAGAAAAACAAAATCAGTGGATAACTGCCTGCTCAAAAGACACAACACAAAATAAAGGTGGTTTGAGGGAAAGCTTGTGGGTAACTCGGCTTTTGCCAAAAACATCAGTGGAATTGACGGAGGCAACACCATGCAATGTAGAGAATGCTGTTAATCCACAGGCTGTAGGTGACAAGTTGTGTTGTCCACCTCTTCAGAATTTTAATTTGGAGAAGGAACTGAACAATAAACAATACTTCACTGGCAGAGGAAGCAGAGATGGTGCAACAAGTAGTAAATGTCCAGCAACGCCTCCAGAGGAACCTAAGCAATCCGAAACAATGGCTTCTGTTTTTGCAAAGAGATTGGACGCACTTAGACATGCAAACACCTCTGCAGTAAGGTTGGCTATCGCATGTGAGCGTGGAAGTCCCAAACTGAGAAACCACAAAAGTAACTCTTATGTTGTTAGTTACAGCAGCCATGATAAAGTGGAGGCAGGACATGAAAATCATAAATCTTCTAGTGGAAACGGGAGAATAGTTTTGTGGGTAGGTGACAAAGGCAAGGAACAATTGTGTCTAAGCAACGAAGAATTAAGAGGAAACTTTATATCTGAGCATGAGCATCAGCATCATGGAGGGAACACAGGTGGAAAAACTGCAACTCGGCATAATTTAGAACTGAACACATCGGCTAAAGATACTGACAGAAGCCAAGTAAAATTAAAGGGAGGAGTCTCAGATTTTATGGTGGGTCCGTCAGATAACAAGCAAATAGTACATTATGGCACTATGTCTAATGATGTCTGTGATGAATCAAGTGTTGTTTTTGGTGACTTACATAGGCTTCGCCTGTCTCGCTCAGATATCATAAGGTACTCCACTGGATTTCTGGATCATTTGAATTCCATGCCTTTTAGGAAGCACACGTATTTTTTTTATGAAGAACATGTATATTTGCATTCAGGTGATTTATGTTCTTGTTTCTTAGAACATTTTGGTGGACAAATATTTACTGTTAGATAGTACCTCCATCCCAAAAAGAAAGTAGTTCTAGTTTTTGTCCAAAGTTCCAAACTCAAACCATCTTAAGTGCCAAGTTTATATAGAATTGAGTTATCAATATTTATGACACTAAATAGGCAATTTCATGGTGAATCTGATGTTACTTGTTTGGTGTCATAAATAGTTGTACTTTTTGTATAAACTTGGTGAAACTTATGATGTTTTTTTTTCTTCAAGTTCACAAGAGAGGTGTGTATCATCGATTAGAATAAAAGGGTTTAGAAACTCGTACAACACCCAAAAGAAAGACCTTATGATAGTTTGACTTAGGACAAGACTATAGTGGCTTCCCAGGGATTGAGGGAGTACCTTGTGTGGTTATGGAGATTGGTGTGCCATAAAATGACAAGAACTTGCATTATCTCTGAGTACATAAAGCCATGTTTTTCTTTTTGATGAGAAATATAGCACCTGTTTCATCCATAGTGGAAACTTAGCACAAGTTACAGAAGATCTTAAAAACCGAAAGCTCATGTTTGATCCTTTTTGTGTTTGCTATTCATGACAGATGGCTGAGATCACCGATCATGCACACTTCATTAGATGGTTTTTTTGTCCGACTGCGATTTGGTAAATGGGAGGAAGCATTGGGTGGCACAGGATACCATGTTGCCCGCCTGAATGGTAAATGACTAAAAAGCTGCCTTAATTTGGTGATTGATTTGGAAAATTCTTCTTCCTTGCAGAGCTTCATTGCTTAAAACAAATGAAAAACAGTGGTTAAATGGAAAAGGAGAGTAAATGTATGGATATGTCTTACAGGAGCACTGGATAGGAGTCGCCTTTCTGTAACCATCAGAAATTCAACCTGTCAAGTAGATTCTCGCTTTGTATCCAACCATGACTTCCATGAGGTATGTTACTGCATAGGAGTTTGATGTTTTGACCAATTTAGTTGGGTGTTAACTGAAAGTTTACTAAACACAGCAGCACCACATTATGTTGGAAAGAGTGATTGGATTCTTGGGCCAACCCTAGGAAGGGCATCTATATCAGTTGCATACATGGGCCTCATGGGCCTAGATACATATATTCCAACACCCCCCGCAGTCTGAACTACTAGCGCAGCGGAGTTTCAAAACTGAGTACGAAAAGAAGTACAACTCAACACGAGGCCCCCCACAGACTCAACTAGCCACTAGTGATGTTGAGGCTGGAGCGAAACTCGGAGAACGTCGACGACGGGAGGCCCTTACTGAAGATGTCAGCGAACTGGGAGGTGGTCGGGACGTGGAGAACCTGAACATCACCGATGGCCACCCGATCACGGACAAAGTGGAGGTCGATCTCCACATGCTTGGTCCGCTGATGCTGAACGGGGTTTGTGGAGAGGTACACCGCACTGACGTTGTCACAGTAGACCAACGTGCTCTGGCTCAGGGGACTGTGGAGCTCACCGAGGAGCTGCCGGAGCCAGGAGGCCTCAGCCACGCCGTTAGCAACAGCGCGGTACTCCGCCTCGGCACTGGAGCGGGAGACCACCGGCTGGCGCTTGGACGACCAGGACACCAGGTTGCCGCCGAGGAAGACAGCATAGCCGGAGGTGGACCGGCGAGTGTCCGGACACCCGGCCCAGTCCTCGTCGGTGTAGACGACGAGCTCGGTGGAGGCAGACCGGTGGAGAAGCAAGCCGTAGTCGACGGTGCCGCGGAGGTAGCGGAGGAGGAATTTTTTTTGAAATAATAATTTTTTTATTCAAAATAGTAAAGGTAGTAGCTGTTTTAGGAAAATTGTGTATGTAGAAGGCAGTCGGCAGGTGGGCGGCCGACTAGGGTCCTATCGGCAGTTTAGGGGCCGATAGGACTCTTATCGGCAGCTCAATAGCCGATACGTGCCATCCCCTAGCGGCGGGCTTGTCGGCGCCGACTAGCAGCCCAGTCGGCCAACAAACGGCCGATAGGCCTGTAACTCCATTTTCTAATTAGAATGTCACATCCGCATGACGGATAAGCCCGCATGCATGTATCCCCCAATTTTTTTAATTTCCTGTCACATCAATTTTCAGATACATACATGGAACATTAAATGTAGGTAAAAAAATAACTAATTGTACTTTTAGTATGTATATGTCGAGACGAATTTTGAGTCTAGTTAATCCATATTTAGACAAAGTTTATCAAATAATAACGAAAATGTTAGGGTACTTTTTCTAAAAACTTCTGGAAACTAAACACAGCCTAACCTCATTTTCTAATTGAAATGTCACATCGATACTTAGGCCACGTTCAGTTCGCGAAATGTCCCCAAATATTTTGCGCAGTACCCATTTTAGACGCATGCATGGAGCATTAAATGTAGGTAAAAAAAACTAATTGCACTTTTAGTCTGCTCATGTCGAGACGAATCTTTTGAGTCTAGTTGGGTCATGTTTGGACAAAGTTTGTCAAATAACAACGAAAGTGCTACAGTAACTTTTCGCCAAATATTTCGCGAGCCTTATCAGCACTTGCGTAGGCAGCATGCACAAGCCGTGTAGGGAGCCTGCCAGTGCACTGGTACTTCTTGGGATTTGGACATAGGAGTAATTTTTTTTCGTATCGCATCGGATATTCCAGCACTTATTTAGTTTATTAAAATTAAATTAATACGAAAATAAATTACATATTCTGTTTGGAAATCGTGAGACGAATTTATTAAGATTGTGTAATTAGTTATTTTTTAGTCTACATTTAGTACTTCATACGTGTATCCAAATATTTGATGTGATGGGTAAAAAGTTTTTGCAGTGAAACTAAACAACAAGGCCTGGGTCTTATCCTCTTCTCTCTTGCGCGCGCTCTCTCTCTACTGGTAGCTGACTGCTGCTCTTGTCAGCTGTCACCCGAGCCTAGCACATGCATGTATATACTAAAAAACTAATTACATAGTTTGCATGTAATTTGAAAAGACGAATCTTTCAAACCTAATTAGTCCATGATTTGATATTAAAGTGCTACAGTAACACATGTGCTAATGATAGATTAATTAGGCTTAAAAGACCGTCTTGTGATTTATTGACGGATTCTTTTTTTTTTGTTAGTATCTCAACATCTCATGCAACACCCTATATAACATTTGATGTGACATCCAAAAATTTTACAGCTTAAAACTAAATAAGGTAGTTTCTACCCAAATTTTTTTTATCTATCACATCGAATATTTGGACATGTAAATTAGTGCCATAACATCCGATGTGACACCAAAACATAATAAAAAGATTGGGAATGTACCTACCATTCATGATTGTATATACGCTAATTGTTTTCAGAAAAAAGAATGATACAAATTAGAATTTAGGATGAAAACATCCTAGAAAAGAGGACAAGATCAAATCCCAAAAACCTACAATACTAGCATATGCTTCTTTAGTGATGCTATTGATTGCATGCTATTGAGTGGTGGACACATGACAAGGGAGCAGTTGCAAATTTTGCGGATGGGAGCAGTTGCAAATTTTTTAGGCCCTGTCGGCCAGCGGATGGCCGACAAGACCAAGGTGATAGGACCAATCGGCTTCTGGACGGCCGATAGGACCCTATCGGCTCGTGAGTGGCCGATTGAGAGGCTATCGACACTCCAATTACCGATAGAATACTATAACTACAATTTTTTATAAACAAATGCTACAACCACGATTAATCATTAAAATAATATTATTTCAAAAAAAAAATCGCGGAGGAGGCGCTTGAGGGCCGTGAGGTGAGGCTCCCGCGGGTCATGCATATGAAGGCAAATCTGCTGAACTGCATATGTGATGTCCGGGCGGGTGAAGGTGAGGTACTGAAGCGCCCCCGCAAGACTCCTGTATGCGGTAGGGTCAGTAACAGAGGCGCCCTCGGTCTCTGACAGCTTGGCCTGAGTGTCAACAGGAGTGGAGCAGGGATTGCAGTCAGTCATCCCAGCACGCTCCAGGATATCAAGAGTATACTACCGCTGGTGAAGAAAGAGCCCCCGGACGAGACTCAACGGTGACCCCAAGGAAGTGATGGAGCACACCGAGGTCCTTCATCGCGAACTCCTGCTGAAGAGAGGAGATGATCCGCCGCAGTAGTGTCGGGCTGGAAGCGGTGAGCACAATGTCATCCACATAGAGCAGCAGATAGGCCGTCTCCCCACCGTGGTGGTAGATGAACAGCGAAGTGTCTGATTTGGCCTCCACAAACCTCAGAGTGAGCAGGAAAGTAGCAAAGCGAGAGTACCACGCCCGAGAAGCCTGCTTGAGGCCATAGAGTGACTTGCTGAGGCGGCAGACCAGATCAGGCTGAGTAGAGTCAGCGAAACCCGCCGGCTGACTGCAGTAGTGTGGCGGAACGGTCCTAATCCCATGGCCCACAGGTCCCCGTCAGCCTCTGACAGCCGAACCTATGTTCCACGTGACCAAGACAGTTTGTCACCGGGCTGCATCAGCGCCCATCGTCCGCAGGATCATCTCACCTTTCGGTTACATCACTGGATACTTTTACAAATAACATCGGAATACAGAGCGGAAGACTTAAATAACATTAGTTTTACAAACCGAGGTTCCAAATAAGATTAAAGGTGCAGTTATTACAAACCAAGTTCGAGTAATAGAAATAGGCAACGTAGCGGAGTACAACAAAATAAAGATACTTGCAAACACCCAGCCCGAGGGTGCACAATTATTCATCGGCCTCATCGGCCTCTCCCAGAACGATGGTCATGCAGCAGGGCGCAAGACACATCGGGGACTCAGTCATACCTGCAGCATGGGTAACAAACCCTGAGTACTGGGGTACTCAACAAGACTTACCCGACTAAAGAAAAGGAAGAAGACTCAGGGATGAGAGGCTTAGGGTAGTCAAGGTAGGCTTAAGCAAGACCAAGTATTTTGCAGAAAAGCATTTTGTAAACCTCGTGCTATTTTTGGAAAGATTCAAGTATTTCTCAATTCTTCATTATTTTGCAGAAAAGCATTTTGTAAACCTCGTGCTATTTTTGGAAAGATTCAAGTATTTCTCAATTCTTCATTGTTCATGATTCATTTTACCTTCCAAAACATACCTAGTTGAGAACCACTCTCCGTTGACAGTCAGTGACCAAGTCTCCATAACCGAGGAGCAACGTTAATCCGGATAAATAATACTCAGCTGAGGATCCCTATTCACACTGCATATGTAGCACCCAAGCTTGCATATGCCAACTCGTCTACCACGATTCCTCCAAGATTGGACCGGTCCTACGCCACCCGGAAGTACAGTACACCACTCATATCCAGGCACGACGACCACGTGGGTACAAGCTACTTCCGCCATCTCGCCACTCCCAGTGCGCGGTTGTCGGTACCAATTAAGGAGTCCTCGGAGGCAGAGCTTTCCGAAGTATGTGAATAGTTGCAAGTCTTGGCCAGCAGGCCCCATACGGATGGTCCCTAATTTTTCTGCCAGAACCGTACCTCGGTTATATCTCACCCAAGCCTAATAGTCCTGTCAGTTTTTCAACCCTGTCCCGGTCGGTGTCAACTGTTGAGTCCCAGACTACAACATGACGGCACCGTACGCTCGGACAACCTCTCCTCGCAATTGACTAGGTACGGATCAGATACTTAGCCAATGGTCGGGGAGTAGAGCCAAATTCCCATAAAAATTCTTTAAGTGATCACACTTTTGAAATTTGCATTTTTATTGCAAATCTATTGTATAGCATCACTAAGCATTTTGCAAATAATTTTTAAACAGGGCGGGGTATTTGCCGGTGGAGGTAAATAGTGCAGGCAATAGGTCATCACACAACTCCTATAACCTAATGCAGTAGTTTAACTCAAAGGCATTTTAGGTAAACTTTTATAAAAAAAAGGAAGGGTTAAAATGCACCGGGGCTTGCCTTGAAAAGCAAAAAGGACAGGCTCGGGGTCGGCAGTGCAGGTGTCGGAGCTCGGGGTCGCCTCGGGGGTAGGTTCGTCAGCGGCTGCCTCGACTTTGATGCCTTCTCCTTTAGACACTACACGTATGCAATGATGTATGCTTATGAGGATGCTGACAAGAACAAGAGACTTGCTAAAACGCAGGACAATTCCACTGATTCTAGAATACAACTTTTCAACGTGAAAGTAACTCCTAGTGTGGACATAAAGTTACTCATCTCTTCCCCTAAGCAAGATTAATCAAACCTATTAAGCATCATCTAGTAATCCTAAGCATAAGTCATGCATGGCATCACAAACATCATAGACCAGCTGGGTGGGGGTCTATGAACAGTAACAATCTTATCTCTTCCCCTAAGCAAGATTAATCGAACCTATTAAGCATCATCTAGTAATCCTAAGCATAAGTCATGCATGGCATCACAAACATCATAGACCAGCTGGGTGGGGGTCTATGAACAGTAACAATCCAAAACCACATCATAGCGCATTCAAAGGAATTCTAAATATTTTTCTATTTTTCCTATTTAATTAAAAAGGTCACTTTATGCAGTTGTTCCAAAATTTACCAAATTAATCCCATGGGTTCATTATGATATAAATAGATGACAAAACAAATTTCATAATTTTTGGAGATCATTAAGGTGCTTAACAAAAATCAAACGTTTAATTAACAAAAGTCACTATTTAACAATTAAAATAAATGCCCAAAAACAACTTGCTCCAAAAGGCCTCAAAATTCTACCAGAGACTAAACATGACATAACTAGCACATAAAAATTGATCTCATGATTTTTGGAGCTACACATGATTTTCTAAAAATCTAAAACCATCCATTTCTTAATTAAAAGAAGGATTTTTCATCTTCCAATTTTTGCAGAAAAGTAAGGTTTCTTATTTTTCTAAAATACTACACAGTGCAAGGAGCATACCACATTTTTTTCAGGATTTAAGGAGCAACAGATTAATTCTCACAAAAAGAGAAAACAGAACACTATTCACATTTTCAAAAAAAAGAAAAGGAGCACTGTGCTTCTTCCCCGCGGGCTCGGCGCGCTCGCCGGCGAGAGCGCGCGGCGGACCGGCCGCTCGGGCCTCGCGCTGGGAAAGCAGAGGGTGGGGGAAGCTTCGCGGGCTCACCGGGGGTCGGGAACGAGGAACGGCGAGGCGGTGCAAGGGTCGGAGGAGGGAGTTCGACGGCGGCGGTGCTTCGGCGGAGCTCTTCGGCGGCGAGCAAGCGTTCCGGCGGCTCTGTCCATCAAAAGGGATCACCGATGTGCGGTTAGGAGCGCACCGAGGTGAGGAAAAGAGGACGGGGGTCGGAGGGACGGGAGGAACACTCACGGCGACGAATTTCGCCCCACACCGCGACGGGGCCGTTCGCCGGAGTCGGGGACGGATCGCTTGCGCCGGCGAAAGGAGGGGCGGAGGGGTGAAATTGGTTGCTCGGGAAGGTGGAGCAGCTCAAGGCGAAGGCGATGGGGTGCTCAGCGGGCTCCGGGGCGGCCCGGTGGCTCGGGTTGGTGGAGCTTCGCCGGTGGCGGCAATGGGGGGTTGCTCGGCGGCTTTTATAGCCGCGGGACGGCGCTGTGGGTCCGGACGAGGGGTGAGGAGCGTTCGCGCGGCACTAACGGAGGTAGGGGGCAGGGTAGGGCGGCTCGACGTGGGCAGGGAGCTCGCGCGCGGCGCGGCGGCTTGCTGGCGGCCGGCATCCGCCCGCTGTCCGCGGCCGTAGGGGAAACGGAGGAGGGTAGGGGACGGGCAAGGCGGTGGTAGGGGACCGGGGAGGTCGAGCACCTGCGCTGACCGCGCGCGGCACGGGCGCGGGTCAGCCGGCCTGGCGTGGCCGGCGCTCCGCCGCCGGCGGCCGGGGCCCCCCTGCTTTAAAGCTCGTGCACAGAGACGTCACCTTCCTCCTTTTTCTGAATTTTCGAAATTACTCCCAAAATTTGAACTACACAAAGAAAACTCAAAATACCAAAGTTGCTTAAAATTTTGACATCTACAACTTTGCCAATATAAACTTTTTCTGAAACTCAATAGTTTTTGAGATAATTTTGAAAACTGAAAAGGGGACAAAATTGAAGTTTGAAAGAATTTGAAATTACTTCTGATTTTGTATTGATACTTGAAAATCTGGAAACACCAAAGTTGTTCCTTATTGCAAGATCTACAACTTTTCTTATTGGGCCAACTTCAAATTTTGAATAGTTTTTGAATTAGAAAAAGAGGGGTAAAACTAGAGTTTGGAAATTTAGGGTTTTTCAAAAGGAATTTAAATTCTATTTCTGATTTTGAACTTTGATCAACACAACAAAACATCAAGACACTCAACTGAACAAGATTCACACAAAGCTAGACACAGAGATGAAATTACCATTTTGCCCAAATAGGAGGATTTGGGCCTTTAGGGTTTTTGAAAAAAAGACCACTACACAAGCCACCTCAGAAAAAGGTAAATGCAAAACAAGTATTAGGCAAACATAATGCATAGCAAGGATGATTAATGACTAAAGATGATGACATGTCAGGTTAATTACATATTAATCACCATCACTAGAGGTGTTACAGCCTTCCCCCCTAAAAGAAATCTCGCCTCGAGATTCTGCGTCTTAAGAAGGACAAAGACAAAACTTTACATCTACAGAGTATCGAGAAAGTCGGGATAATTCTTTGCCAAGAAGTCCTCGGATTCCCAAGTGGCTTCTTCTTCAGAGTGTTGGTTCCACTGGATCTTGTACCATCTTGTGGTAGTCCTCCGAGTAACACGGTCCTTGTAATCCAACACGCGATCTGGATACTCAGAGTATGTCAGATCGGGTTCTAACTCAACATCTTCAACTTCCACCACATGTTCGGGCATTTGGAGACATTTCTTGAGTTGGGAGACGTGAAACACATTATGAACTGCGGAAAGATGATCGGGCAATCTTATCTTGTAAGCTACCTTGCCACAACGTTCCAGAATTTCAAAGGGACCAATATAGCGTGGTGCTAACTTTCCCTTGACTCCAAAACGAGTAACTCCTTTGGTGGGTGAGACCTTCAGATACACATAATCCCCGATTTGGAACTTCAGAGGTCAACGTCTTTTGTCAGCATAGCTCTTCTGTCGAGACTGCGCAATCTTCATATTCTCTTGTATTTGCCTGACTTTTTCTTCCATATACTTTACTAGGTCAACTCCAAAGAATTCCCTTTCTCCAGGTTCAGACCAACTGAGAGGTGTACGACAACGGCGACCGTACAGTGCTTCAAAGGGTGTCATTTTAATACTTTCTTGGTAATTGTTATTATATGAGAATTCTGCCAAGGGCAAACACTCATCCCAAGTATCTGCGAAGGTGAGCACACAGGCTCTCAACATGTCCTCTAACACTTGGTTGACTCGCTCAGTTTGTCCATCCGTTTGTGGATGATATGCTGTGCTATGCAAGAGTTTGGTTCCAAGTGAGGTATGGAATGCTTTCCAGAACTTTGCGACAAACTGAGTACCACGATCAGAGACAATGGTCTTGGGTATGCCATGGAGTTTTACTATGTTGTTCTTGTACAAAGTGGCATAAGTGGGGACGGTGTAGCTGGTCTTGACTGACAGGAAGTGAGCTTGCTTAGTGAGGCGATCCACGATCACCCAGATGGAATCAGAACCTCTTGATGTCTTGGGTAGCCCATTGATAAAATCCATACTGATATCGTCCCATTTCCAAGCAGGTACAGGTAAAGGTTGCAATTCTCCTCCGGGCTTCATGTGCACAGCTTTGACTCGCTGGCAAGTATCACATCGAGCGACATACCGGGCGATCTCAATCTTCATCTTTGTCCACCAGAATCTCTGCCTCAAGTCTTGGTACATCTTGTTGCTGCCGGGGTGGATGGAGAACCTAGTCAAGTGTGCTTCATCAAGGATTAACTGCCTCAACTCAGGCACCTTGGGAACTACCAGTCGGTTCTTGAACCAAACCACTCCTGCATCATCAATCCTGAAACAATCAGTTTTTCCGGTTCGGATCCTTTCGACGATGTGCTTGATTCCAGGGTTATCCTTTTGAGCCGTAATGACCTGTTCCCTGATAGGTGTTTTTATTCTGATATTATTCAGCGTTCCTTGTGGAACCATCTTAATACCCAGCTTTTCTAGTTCATAACATAGGGAAGAATTACAAGGCTTCATCATCTGACAGTTGTAGTACGACTTGCGACTGAGCGCATCGGCGACTACATTTGCTTTACCCGGATGGTAATGTACTTCGAGATCATAATCTTTAATTAACTCAAGCCACCTTCTCTGTCTCATATTCAATTCTTCTTGAGTGAAGATATACTTCAGGCTCTTGTGATCAGTGTACACATTGCAGGTACTGCCCAACAAATAATGACGCCAGATCTTTAAGGCGTGCACCACAGCTGCTAACTCAAGATCATGGGTTGGATAATTCTCTTCATGTTGCTTAAGCTGCTGGGAGGCATACGCGATCACTTGACCTTCTTGCATCAAAACACAGCCCAAACCAGTACCAGATGCATCACAGTAGACATCAAAGGGCTTTTCGATGTTTGGCTGGGCTAGCACTGGTGATGTGGTTAACAGTTTCTTCAGCGTTTGAAAGGCCTGCTCACAGGCTGGTGACCAGACAAACTTCACGGAATTCTTTAACAACTCGGTGATAGGCTTGGCGATTCTGGAGAAATCCGGGATGAAACGGCGATAATATCCAGCTATTCCCATGAAGCTGCGGACTCCGTGAACAGTGGTAGGTGGCTCCCAATCCAGAATGTCTGCCACCTTTCCGGGATCGACTGACACTCCTTCAGCGGATAGGACATGACCAAGGAACTGTATCTGATCCAACCAGAACTCACATTTACTGAACTTGGCATAAAGCTGATAATCTCTGAGGCGGGATAGAACGATACGAAGATGTTCGGCATGCTCTTCAGGGGTCTTTGAGTAGACAAGGATGTCGTCAATGAACACGACCACAAATTTATCGAGCTCCGGCATAAATATGGAGTTCATGAGGTACATGAAGTGGGCAGGGGCATTGGTCAAACCGAAGGACATGACCAGGTACTCATATAGGCCGTACCTAGTAGTGAAAGCTGTTTTAGGAATGTCTTCGGGACGTATTTTTTGTGTGGTAGCCAGATCTGAGGTCAATCTTGGAGAATACTCTGGCTCCAGCTAGCTGGTCAAAAAGAAGGTCAATACGAGGCAAGAGATATTTATTTTTGATGGTGATCTCGTTGAGTGGGCGATAATCAATGCATAACCTGAGACTCTTGTCTTTCTTCTTCACAAAGATTGCAGGACAGCCCCAAGGAGATGAACTTGGGCGAATGAAGCCCTTATCCAGCAACTCTTGTAACTGGATTTTTAGCTCTGCCAACTCTCTGGGAGGCATTCGATAAGCTCTGCGGGATATAGGAGCAGTCCCGGGCTTAAGCTCTATGGCAAACTCAACATCACGGTCAGGAGGTAGGCCAGGTAAGTCCTCTGGAAAAACATCAGGAAATTCACAGACCACGGGGATGTCTCTGGTCTCCTGAACGTAGGTGGTATTCAATTGCGTGGCTGCTGGTTTTGGAGGCATTGAGAGTTGGAGAAGGAGCTTGGAGGTACTGTTAGGAATGTCCACTCTCACAACCCTATTCAGGATGTCAATCATGGCTTTATACTGGCACATCCAATTCATGCCTAAAATGACATCTATTTCCTGATCACGAAGCACTATCATGGTGGTAGGAAATACATGTTCCCCCAACATCACTGGTATATTACGAATTACCTCCTTAGTACTTATATGCCCTCCAGGCGAAAATATGCAGAAATTTTCTTTCAATTCCCCAATTGATATCCCATGCTCAAAGACAAATGTACGACTGATGAAGGAATGCGATGCACCAGAATCAAACAGCACGACTGCGGGATAATTGGCAACGGAAAACCTACCGATCATGACGGGCTCCCCTTCTGGGATGTCGCTGACAGCGGTGTAGTAGACTTGCCCGTGCTTCTTGACAACTTTGCCCTTCTGAGCATGCTGCTGCTGGACACGGTACTGCTGCTGCTGAGGTCCTCCAGGACCCTTCTGAGCGTTCTGAGCATACCTCTTGGGCTTTGGGCACTCACGAGCCCAGTGGCCAGTCTGGCCGCAGTTGTAGCAGGGATGGTTGTAAGCGGTTTGTGGGGTGGTGATACGAACACCTGGGGCATTCGGCTGCGTGGCACTTTGCTGGTTGGCGTTGTGGGTGGTGGCCGCAGTACGGACGACCACTTGCTGGTGGGGGTAAGGTGGGCGATTTTGGTGGTGGCTAGGGTGATAAATGACCCTCTGGCGCTTGTGACTGCCAGAGAAACTGCTAGATCCTGCTTTCTTCTTCTTCTTTTCCTCTTGGTACTGGCGATTGCTCTCCTCAAAAGCAACAGCCCGGTCAACGGCATCATGATACGAGCCGGTCAGGTTATTAGACATACTTCTGCGGATCTTGGGGTGCAGTCCCCTAAGGAAACAGTCCCTCTTTTTCTCGTCCGTGTTGACGTACTCCGAGGCATACTAGCTAAGGTGATTGAACTGACCCACGTACTGCATCACTGTGGAGTCCTTCTGCTGCAGTGCCAGAAACTGATCAAGCTTCATCTTCATCACTCCAGAAGGGATGTGATGTGCACGGAAAGCTGTGCGGAACTCTTCCCAGGTCAACTGATGGCCCTCTGGCTGGGCAGCCAACAGGTTGGCATACCAAGCGCTTGCTGGACCACGAAGCTGCTGAGAAGCGAACCGGGGCTTCTGGGTGTCGGTGCAGTGGAGAAGACCAAACTTCTGCTCCATGATGCGGAGCCAATCATCAGCTTCAAGGGGTTCCTCAGCCTTGGTAAAGACCGGTGGACGGGTTTCGGTGAAATCCACATATGTGGTCTCGTTGTTGACGTTGCGGCGACCACGGTGGCCATTGTTCTGCTGCTCTTGGTTTTGAGCCACCAGGTTAGCAGCGGCTGCCAAGGCTGCGATGGCATCTGCTAGCGTAGCAGGTACAGGTGGAGGGTTTGGAAGGTCAGCCTCCTGAGAACTTCCAGCTCCAGTGCGAGTGTTCACAGGCATCTGTTAAGTAACTTGGAACTTAGCATCCATTGATTAAGTTCTGAAAACAACTGACTGAAAAACTTCACTGACACAAAGGTAGATGATTGATAAAGATGACTGACAGATAACAACAGACTGATAAGGAGAAAAGATACGAAAAGAAAGATACAGGCCCGACTTAACAAAAGACAGACTAGCGCCCCCAAACCTAGACTAAGGGTTTTGGTAAGCAGGTGGTACAGACACACGGGATCTCCATCCTCTAACAACGAGTCTAGTCTTCATTGATGATCATGTCGTCGTCGTCGTCTTCCTCGAGGATGAGCTCAGGCTCAACCTCCTCGTCCTCGTCTTCGGCGTGGATGTCCTCGGCAGGTTCAATCTCCTCGTTCATGCCTGACTCCTGCTCCACGTCCGGCTCTTCCACTATTCCGTCCTTAGGGTCCTCGACAACCGGGGGAACCACGGGGTGGAGTTGGTTGTACAGCTGGAGTACCTCATCATGAAGCATATCATTGAACTGTTCAATCTGAGTTGTGTACTGCCGCAGCCCGTGAAGCTCGGCTCTGGTGATGTCCTCGCGAATCCATGTGGCATCGCGCTGCTGGATGGCGCGAATCACATTTTGGTTGGCCTGCTCCAGGGAGGCTCGGGCCTCATAGAACTCCAGACGTGAGTGGTAGAAGTCATGGTCCAAGTTCTCCAGCTCAGCCTTCAGATTCTTGATCTCCTCCTTTAGGTGTTTGCGGGTGCGACGGGGAAAGCGACGACCGTTGGAGGCTTCGCCAGTCTCCTCTCCAGAGCGTGGTGCCAGTTGGTGGCGTGGCACACCATTGGGTCCAGTCGACTTGCGAGCAGTCAGCTTGATACGAGCCATGTCTGGATAAGGTAAGCTGGATGAGGAGTAAAAATGCTAGCAAGAAAAGGTAAAGGCATACTCTCCCAACGAACTTAGAGAGGAAGTTATTATATTAACTTAAGTGATTATGACATGATGCATGATTCGTTTCTACGGAACAAGGCAATGTAATAAATAAACAAGGTACTTAGGGCTTAAAACATGTTGTCTCGCTATCTAGTGTTGTCACACACAAGACAAGATGAGAAAAGCAGTTTGGACCCAAAATAGCCAAGTTTAGTTTGTTTGGACTCAAAGATCTTTTGAAGTTTTCGCAAGAACACTGCAACGTTATAGTGAGATGCTCCGATACCACTCTGTGGCGGAACGGTCCTAATCCCATGGCCCACAGGTCCCCGTCAGCCTCTGACAGCCGAACCTATGTTCCACGTGACCAAGACAGTTTGTCACTGTCGGTGGTACAAAAAAGGGGTACCCCCAACTAACGCAAACACGCGAGCACTCCATCTCCGTCTCGCCCGAGCCCTCCCAGCCAGGCCTCGGGCGAACGCTCTATCTCCGTCTCGCCCGAGCCCTCCCAGCCAGGCCTCGGGCGAACCGCTCTATCTCCGTCTCACCCGAGCCCTCCCAGCCAGGCCTCGGGCGAACCGCTCCATCTCCGTCTCGCCCGAGCCCTCCCAGCCAGGCCTCGGGCGAACCGCTCTATCTCCGTCTCACCCGAGCCCTCCCAGCCAGGCCTCGGGCGAACCGCTCCATCTCCGTCTCGCCCGAGCCCTCCCAGCCAGGCCTCGGGCGAACCGCTCTGTTTCCGTCTCGCCCGAGCCCTCCCAGCCAGGCCTCGGGCGAACGCGTTCCCGCACCTCGAGCCTTAACGCACGGACCTCGAGCTGTACAGACAGCTGTACCAGCCCATACCACGCATTTAATGCCTTCACCTACTCAGGTCATGTCCACTAGTGCACGGCATGTACCACAGTAGCCCGGTGTAAAGGTCAAGTCACGTTTTCACTACAAGCATGGGCAAAAGGGCACCAGTGCAGCACTGTTCGGCCACGCCGGCCACTGTAACCCCTCGAGGCCGACTATGCGCCCCTCGAGCCAGGCACTGTAACACCTCGAGGCCGGCTACGCGCCCCTCGAGCCCTGTACTGTAACCCCTCGAGGCCGGCTACGCGCCCCTCGAAGACCTGCACTGTACCACCTCGAGGCCGGCTCCGCGCCCCTTGAGCTCCCGTGGCACCACCTCGAGGTCGGCTTCGCGCCCTTCGAGCCCTAACTACTTTCATGCTATTGGGGAACAGGTACCCCAAGACCCGGAGGGACCTCACCGCGTACTGCACATTCCGGGATGGGTGCTGTACGGCTCCCGCCTTGTCACGCCCCCACGTCCGCGCCCGGGATGGAAGCCACGACTCAAGGACGCCTCAACAGCGACGATCACATCGGCTCCAGTGGCCCCGACAAGACAGGGTTCCTGCCCTTCTCCGTATGGGGCACCATGCGCCCCGACACCTGTAATACTTTTTGTAACCCTAGCCTCCCCTTGCTCTATAAAAGGGGACGCTAGGGCCCCCATTCGGAACGACGGACAGGCAACACACGAGTCCACGCACATACACAAGTCCGGACTCCGGTCCCCGCTCATTGAGCTTGTATTCGCCCCTGTACAAGCACTTAGGTGCAAGTAATACAAGAACATCTCCCCCCGCTGGACGTAGGGCCTTCTTTGCCCGAACCAGGATAAATCCTTGTGTCCCATTGCATCACCATCCAGAAAGAGAAGCACGCGATCATATTACTCGTTGGTGTGATACCCCCGGGTACGAAACACCGACAGTCACCGAGCTGCATCAGCGCCCATCGTCCGCAGGATCATCTCACCTTTCGGTTACAGCACTGGATACTTTTACAAATAACATCGGAATACAAAGCGGAAGACTTAAATAACATTAGTTTTACAAACCGAGGTTCCAAATAAGATTAAAGGTGCAGTTATTACAAACCAAGTTCGGGTAATAGAAATAGGCAACGTAGCGGAGTACAACAAAATAAAGATACTTGCAAACACCCAGCCCGAGGGTGCACAATTATTCATCGGCCTCATCGGCCTCTCTCAGGACGATGGTCATGCAGCAGGGCGCAAGACACATCGGGGACTCAGTCATACCTGCAGCATGGGTAACAAACCCTGAGTACTGGGGTACTCAACAAGACTTACCCGACTAAAGAAAAGGAAGAAGACTCAGGGATGAGAGGCTTAGGGTAGTCAAGGTAGGCTTAAGCAAGACCAAGTATTTTGCAGAAAAGCATTTTGTAAACCTCGTGCTATTTTTGGAAAGATTCAAGTATTTCTCAATTCTTCATTGTTCATGATTCATTTTACCTTCCAAAACATACCTAGTTGAGAACCACTCTCCGTTGACAGTCAGTGACCAAGTCTCCATAACCGAGGAGCAACGTTAATCCGGATAAATAATACTCAGCTGAGGATCCCTATTCACACTGCATATGTAGCACCCAAGCTTGCATATGCCAACTCGTCTACCACGATTCCTCCAAGATTGGACCGGTCCTACGCCACCCGGAAGTACAGTACACCACTCATATCCAGGCACGACGACCACGTGGGTACAAGCTACTTCCGCCATCTCGCCACTCCCAGTGCGCGGTTGTCGGTACCAATTAAGGAGTCCTCGGAGGCAGAGCTTTCCGAAGTATGTGAATAGTTGCAAGTCTTGGCCAGCAGGCCCCATACGGATGGTCCCTAATTTTTCTGCCAGAACCGTACCTCGGTTATATCTCACCCAAGCCTAATAGTCCTGTCAGTTTTTCAACCCTGTCCCGGTCGGTGTCAACTGTTGAGTCCCAGACTACAACATGACGGCACCGTACGCTCGGACAACCTCTCCTCGCAATTGACTAGGTACGGATCAGATACTTAGCCAATGGTCGGGGAGTAGAGCCAAATTCCCATAAAAATTCTTTAAGTGATCACACTTTTGAAATTTGCATTTTTATTGCAAATCTATTGTATAGCATCACTAAGCATTTTGCAAATAATTTTTAAACAGGGCGGGGTATTTGCCGGTGGAGGTAAATAGTGCAGGCAATAGGTCATCACACAACTCCTATAACCTAATGCAGTAGTTTAACTCAAAGGCATTTTAGGTAAACTTTTATAAAAAAAAGGAAGGGTTAAAATGCACCGGGGCTTGCCTTGAAAAGCAAAAAGGACAGGCTCGGGGTCGGCAGTGCAGGTGTCGGAGCTCGGGGTCGCCTCGGGGGTAGGTTCGTCAGCGGCTGCCTCGACTTTGATGCCTTCTCCTTTAGACACTACACGTATGCAATGATGTATGCTTATGAGGATGCTGACAAGAACAAGAGACTTGCTAAAACGCAGGACAATTCCACTGATTCTAGAATACAACTTTTCAACGTGAAAGTAACTCCTAGTGTGGACATAAAGTTACTCATCTCTTCCCCTAAGCAAGATTAATCAAACCTATTAAGCATCATCTAGTAATCCTAAGCATAAGTCATGCATGGCATCACAAACATCATAGACCAGCTGGGTGGGGGTCTATGAACAGTAACAATCTTATCTCTTCCCCTAAGCAAGATTAATCGAACCTATTAAGCATCATCTAGTAATCCTAAGCATAAGTCATGCATGGCATCACAAACATCATAGACCAGCTGGGTGGGGGTCTATGAACAGTAACAATCCAAAACCACATCATAGCGCATTCAAAGGAATTCTAAATATTTTTCTATTTTTCCTATTTAATTAAAAAGGTCACTTTATGCAGTTGTTCCAAAATTTACCAAATTAATCCCATGGGTTCATTATGATATAAATAGATGACAAAACAAATTTCATAATTTTTGGAGATCATTAAGGTGCTTAACAAAAATCAAACGTTTAATTAACAAAAGTCACTATTTAACAATTAAAATAAATGCCCAAAAACAACTTGCTCCAAAAGGCCTCAAAATTCTACCAGAGACTAAACATGACATAACTAGCACATAAAAATTTATCTCATGATTTTTGGAGCTACACATGATTTTCTAAAAATCTAAAACCATCCATTTCTTAATTAAAAGAAGGATTTTTCATCTTCCAATTTTTGCAGAAAAGTAAGGTTTCTTATTTTTCTAAAATACTACACAGTGCAAGGAGCATACCACATTTTTTTCAGGATTTAAGGAGCAACAGATTAATTCTCACAAAAAAGAGAAAACAGAACACTATTCACATTTTCAAAAAAAAGAAAAGGAGCACTGTGCTTCTTCCCCGCGGGCTCGGCGCGCTCGCCGGCGAGAGCGCGCGGCGGACCGGCCGCTCGGGCCTCGCGCTGGGAAAGCAGAGGGTGGGGGAAGCTTCGCGGGCTCACCGGGGGTCGGGAACGAGGAACGGCGAGGCGGTGCAAGGGTCGGAGGAGGGAGTTCGACGGCGGCGGTGCTTCGGCGGAGCTCTTCGGCGGCGAGCAAGCGTTCCGGCGGCTCTGTCCATCAAAAGGGATCACCGATGTGCGGTTAGGAGCGCACCGAGGTGAGGAAAAGAGGACGGGGGTCGGAGGGACGGGAGGAACACTCACGGCGACGAATTTCGCCCCACACCGCGACGGGGCCGTTCGCCGGAGTCGGGGACGGATCGCTTGCGCCGGCGAAAGGAGGGGCGGAGGGGTGAAATTGGTTGCTCGGGAAGGTGGAGCAGCTCAAGGCGAAGGCGATGGGGTGCTCAGCGGGCTCCGGGGCGGCCCGGTGGCTCGGGTTGGTGGAGCTTCGCCGGTGGCGGCAATGGGGGGTTGCTCGGCGGCTTTTATAGCCGCGGGACGGCGCTGTGGGTCCGGACGAGGGGTGAGGAGCGTTCGCGCGGCACTAACGGAGGTAGGGGGCAGGGTAGGGCGGCTCGACGTGGGCAGGGAGCTCGCGCGCGGCGCGGCGGCTTGCTGGCGGCCGGCATCCGCCCGCTGTCCGCGGCCGTAGGGGAAACGGAGGAGGGTAGGGGACGGGCAAGGCGGTGGTAGGGGACCGGGGAGGTCGAGCACCTGCGCTGACCGCGCGCGGCACGGGCGCGGGTCAGCCGGCCTGGCGTGGCCGGCGCTCCGCCGCCGGCGGCCGGGGCCCCCCTGCTTTAAAGCTCGTGCACAGAGACGTCACCTTCCTCCTTTTTCTGAATTTTCGAAATTACTCCCAAAATTTGAACTACACAAAGAAAACTCAAAATACCAAACTTGCTTAAAATTTTGACATCTACAACTTTGCCAATATAAACTTTTTCTGAAACTCAATAGTTTTTGAGATAATTTTGAAAACTGAAAAGGGGACAAAATTGAAGTTTGAAAGAATTTGAAATTACTTCTGATTTTGTATTGATACTTGAAAATCTGGAAACACCAAAGTTGTTCCTTATTGCAAGATCTACAACTTTTCTTATTGGGCCAACTTCAAATTTTGAATAGTTTTTGAATTAGAAAAAGAGGGGTAAAACTAGAGTTTGGAAATTTAGGGTTTTTCAAAAGGAATTTAAATTCTATTTCTGATTTTGAACTTTGATCAACACAACAAAACATCAAGACACTCAACTGAACAAGATTCACACAAAGCTAGACACAGAGATGAAATTACCATTTTGCCCAAATAGGAGGATTTGGGCCTTTAGGGTTTTTGAAAAAAAGACCACTACACAAGCCACCTCAGAAAAAGGTAAATGCAAAACAAGTATTAGGCAAACATAATGCATAGCAAGGATGATTAATGACTAAAGATGATGACATGTCAGGTTAATTACATATTAATCACCATCACTAGAGGTGTTACAGCCTTCCCCCCTAAAAGAAATCTCGCCCCGAGATTCTGCGTCTTAAGAAGGACAAAGACAAAACTTTACATCTACAGAGTATCGAGAAAGTCGGGATAATTCTTTGCCAAGAAGTCCTCGGATTCCCAAGTGGCTTCTTCTTCAGAGTGTTGGTTCCACTGGATCTTGTACCATCTTGTGGTAGTCCTCCGAGTAACACGGTCCTTGTAATCCAACACGCGATCTGGATACTCAGAGTATGTCAGATCGGGTTCTAACTCAACATCTTCAACTTCCACCACATGTTCGGGCATTTGGAGACATTTCTTGAGTTGGGAGACGTGAAACACATTATGAACTGCGGAAAGATGATCGGGCAATCTTATCTTGTAAGCTACCTTGCCACAACGTTCCAGAATTTCAAAGGGACCAATATAGCGTGGTGCTAACTTTCCCTTGACTCCAAAACGAGTAACTCCTTTGGTGGGTGAGACCTTCAGATACACATAATCCCCGATTTGGAACTTCAGAGGTCAACGTCTTTTGTCAGCATAGCTCTTCTGTCGAGACTGCGCAATCTTCATATACTTGAAAATCTGAAAACACCAAAGTTGTTCCTTATTGCAAGATCTACAACTTTTCTTATTGGGCCAACTTCAAATTTTGAATAGTTTTTGAATTAGAAAAAGAGGGGTAAAACTAGAGTTTGAAAATTTAGGGTTTTTCAAAAGGAATTTAAATTCTATTTCTGATTTTGAACTTTGATCAACACAACAAAACATCAAGACACTCAACTGAACAAGATTCACACAAAGCTAGACACAGAGATGAAATTACCATTTTGCCCTTATAGGAGGATTTGGGCCTTTAGGGTTTTTGAAACAAAGACCACTACACAAGCCACCTCAGAAAAAGGTAAATGCAAAACAAGTATTAGGCAAACATAATGCATGGCAACGATGATTAATGACTAAAGATGATGACATGTCAGGTTAATTACATATTAATCATCAGAGGTGTTACAAGTAGACTGTCTCAGCAAGTGTCCCGTGGAGAAGAGCATTCTTGACGTCTAGCTGATGCACAGGCCAGGAGCGAGAGAGAGCCAGTGAGAGAACCGTGCGGACTGTAGCTGGCTTCACCACGGGACTGAACGTCTCGTCATAGTCAACTCCAGGCCGCTGAGTGAAACCCCGTAGTACCCAGCGAGCCTTGTACCGATCAAGAGTGTCATCCGCCCGACGCTTGTGAGTCCATATCCACTTGCCGGTGACAATATTGGAACCAGGTGGACGTGGCACCAGATCCCAGGTCTGGTTGGCGAGAAGGGCCGCGTACTCCTCCTCCATCGCACGACGCCAGTGAGGGTCGGCCAGGGCGTCGCGCACGGAAGAGTGTACCGGAGAGACCCGCGTGTCGTCGTGGGTCGCGGCAAGAGCCCGAGGCCGCAACACCCCCGCCGCATGCCGCGTCACCATGGGGTGAACATGACGCGGGTGGCGGTGAAGAATCGGTGGGTGGTACACGGGCGGCTCGACCCGAGCAGCCGGCGATGGTGGAGGCGGCGGCGTAGGCGTCGATGGCGGAGAGCCGGCCACGAGAGGAGACCGAGGTGGCGACGACGGTGACGGAGCCAACACCGGGGGCGGTGGGGCCGCCCGCGCACGGCGCTGGTAGACACGCACCGGCTGGGCGAATCGCGCAGGAGGTGCCGTAGACGTCGGACCCGCGGTGGGCGCAGGGTCGGGCACAGCCACACGACCGGCGCGAGGTGCAGGGGCAGACGCAGCACCTGGTGGCGCAGCAGCCGGACCCGCGCAGGGCGCATGGTCAGGCACGGGTCCAGAGGTCGGCGGGCCGGGGCACGGGCCCGGCGGAGGGCGCGGGAGAGCAGGAGAGCCAGGGCACGGGCCCGGCGGAGCACGTGGTGGAGGACCTGCAGGGTAAAACAGTAAAGGTGGCTGGACCACCGCGTCAGTGGGAAACAAGGAGGAGAGGTCAAGGTCGGAGGTGGGAGGTGGTGTGGAGGTGGGAGGAGAGGTGGTGGTAGAGAAGGGGAAGTCGGCCTCGTCGAACACAACGTGTCGGGAAATGAGGACGCGACGAGAGGAGAGGTCAAAGCAACGGTACCCCTTGTGATCCGGGGAGTACCCTAGGAAGACACACCGAGTCGACCGGGGAGCCAGCTTGTGAGAAGCAGTGGCAGTGGTGTTAGGGTAACACGCACACCCGAAGACACAGAGGTGGTCGTAGCGAGGAGGGGTACCGAAGAGGGCGTGGTGAGGAGTGGGAGCGGGACAGGCAGTGGAAGGTAAACGGTTGAGGAGATAGGTGGAGGTGTGAAGACCCTCGGCCCAGAAGCGGGCAGGAAGAGAGGCCTGTAAGAGGAGGGTGCGGATGGTGTCGTTGGTGGTGCGAATCATGCGCTCGGCCTTGCCGTTCTGGGAGGAGGTGTAGGAGCACGACATGCGCAACTGCATGCCGTGAGAGAGGAAGAAGGCACGAGACGTGGAGTTATCGAACTCACGCCCGTTGTCACACTGAACGGCCTTGATGGTGAGGCCGAACTGAGTGGACACCCAGGCAAAGAAGTGGAGTAGCGTGGAGAAAGTGTCAGACTTGGCACAAAGAGGAAAAGTCCAGGAATAGTGAGAGAGATCATCCACCAACACAAGATAGTATTTGTAGCCAGAAATGCTAGGGACAGGAGATGTCCACAGATCGCAATGGACAAGGTCAAAGATATGAGCCACATGGGAAGAGGAAGTAGGAAAAGGAAGACGAACGTGTCGACCCAGCTGGCACGCATGACACAAATGCTCATCGCGAGCTCGAGTGCATGGTATGGCAGAGCTATGACGAAGCTGTGTCAAGGCATCGCGGCCAGGGTGACCAAGGCGACGGTACCAAGTAGTAGAGGAGGTGGTGGTGGCGAAAGCAGCTGACGGAGGGGAAGGTGAAGACCATGGAGCGGAAGCAGGAAACTGAAGAGTGTAAAGGGGCCCCGTGCTGTCACAATGGAGAAGAGGACGCCGGGAAGACAAGTCCTTTACAGTAAGACCTGAAGGATCGAATTCAACCGAACAAGAATTGTCAGCTGTGAAACGACGAATAGAAAGGAGGTTGTGGACCATCTGAGGAGCAACAAGGACATCGGGAAGAAGAAAGGAGCCATGAGTGTTAGCGGCACCCACGGACGTGACCGGAAGGCAAGAGCCATTCGCGACCATGATGGACGAAGGATGAATCGAAGAGGGAGGGTAAACGGAAGATAAGAGACCAGAGTTGAGAGTGGTGTGGTAGGTGGCGCCTGAGTCAGCGATCCAGTCGGAACTGACTGGAGGTGTCAGGCCGAGGGTGCTGAAAGAGCGGGCCAAGGCCGTCGGATCCCAACCGACAGGCCCCGGCAGGGTCCCGGGAGGTGGAGTCCACGGCGACAGGAACGGGGGAGCGCCCGGGACAACCCCAGCGAACATGGCTGTCGGCGTGTGCATGGGACGGGACCCTTCGCCAGCTACCAGTGCACTCCCACGGCCCCCCCACTCCCGCTCGGCCCGGGAGGAGGAGGACAAAGGAGAGACGACGGAGGCGGAGGCGACGGTCGGGGACGTGAGGAGCCGGAGGAGGCGCCGGTGGTGGGGTAGGTAAGGAACTGATCTGCCGCGGCGATGCGGCGAGCAAGAGCGTCAGCCGCATCGCGCTCCCTGGCCCAAGGGAGGGAGGCGGCGCCCAGGAAGCAGCCCTGGCCGGCGGAGGGAGGTGGGGCAGGCTGCTGGTCGTGCTGGCCACGCGTGCCCGCGCCGGCAGCGGCAGCAGCGGCGACAGCAGCGGCTGCACGCACCCGCGCCTGGCTGGCCTCGGTGGCTGTAGTAGGGAGGGTCGCCGGGTCGAGCGGAGGAGGCGTTGGAGCCCACCAGCCAGGCGAGAAACCCCCTGCTGTGGCTAGGAAGGGGCCGTGCAGGTGTGGAGGCGGTGCGCCGGCGGCAACAACAGGTGCGCGGCCAGCAGGGGCTCCGTCGCTGCCTGGCGCGCCCTGCAGGAAGCCTGCGCCGGCGCCAGGGAGGGAGGCGGCGCCCAGGAAGCAGCCCTGGCCGGCGGAGGGAGGTGGGGCAGGCTGCTGGTCGTGCTGGCCACGCGCGCCCGCGCTGGCAGCGGCGACAGCGGCGGCGACGCCCGTAGCCGTGCGGAAGTAGAGGGGAGAGGGAAGGCGCTCGCCGACCATGGTGGTCGCGGCGGCAGGTCCGCTGCCGTGGTGGCCGCATCGGCAGGGAAGGAGGGGAGCAGCGGCGCCCGCGGCGGCGATGGCGGCGCCCGCGTCCGCGACGGCTGTGGCGCCCGCTGGGCCTGGGAAGGAGGAGGAGGGAGGAGGAGGAGGATGGCCGCCGGCCATGGTGGCGGCGGCGGCTGGTGGCTGGAGAGGGTGGGAGGGAGAAAGAGAAGGTAGAGAAACCCTAGCTCGATACCATGTTGGAAAAAGTGATTGGATTCTTGGGCCAACCCTAGGAAGGGCAGCTATATCAGTTGCATACATGGGCCTCATGGGCCTAGATACATATATTCCAACACATTAGAAATGAAAGTTCATGGCAGTGAACAGGTTAAAGCTAACTATTATTGTCTGTTGTGTTCTGCCTTATGAGAGCTGTGAAATATTGTTCTTAGTTTCTTACAGTTCTTGTGGTGGATGGTTTGGTGCTTTATTCATCTGGACAAAGTGTGGCAGTCACTTTTTTTTCAAAATCGTTTTAGAATTTCTACACATCAAACGATATTATTCAAAGTAATCTTATTTTGGTTGAATCTGTATTAAAACATGTTTAACAAAATCAGTGAAATACATTTATTCCATCTAAACACTAATAAATACTAAATTTGTTATGTGCCGAGACATTAATATAATGCATGCCTAGCAAATTCTGGATAATGGAAAAGGCACGTTTAACAATAGACACTAGTGACACGATTTTAACCACTAGAAAATCTGTCAAATACTTAACAATTCTCCCAAATCTCTTTGCTTCCATTCTCAAAGCATATGATTTTAACCACCTTTTCCAATAGAAGCACTAGTGACATGAAATGGTTTTGGTTCCATCCCATCAATTGGAATAGGACATGGACATATATGATGAATTCTATGATTTCGTTTTTCTAGGATGAGCTGAAGGCATGGTGGTCTGCTGCTATGAAGGGTGAGTGGAAGCTGCCGTCAAAGGAAGAACTGAGTGTGAAGCTAAGAGAAAGAGAGCTACTTCGTTCGTAGAATGGAACAGTTGATGGACAGTGCCAAAATATGGAGGCTTCTATCCATCCTACTAGTTAATGTAAATTATGAGCCAGTTGATGACGCATGAATTATTTCACCACGATAACTTCTATAGCGTTGGTTTTTCCGGTGTCATGGCTACCGCTTGGCTGCGGTTAGTCTGAAAAGGCGGCACCGCTATGGCTATCACTCATGGTATGTCCACTTCGCCGGATATCAGGATTATCATATTTATTGGTTGTAATTATAACATCAGCTTCTTGTATTAGCAGCATATGATTTGACTTTTTTTTTTCTGGTGGGATGAGGTCGTGCGTGATGTCCTATCTGTAAAAATAGGAAGGCACTGACAGATTTGTACAATTGTACTTCTTTTTTGGAAGAAACATGAAATAAGATTTATTGTTATAAGCAAATGCAGCCAGTAACATATACACTGAAGACTTTACTCTGCACTTGGTGGACTTGCTCGATTCCATCCTCTGACGGTGACGGCCACATCAGGTCCGGAAAGGAGTCGATGTCTGCGCTTGTGGGTGTCCTGTGTGTGACGACTGATAAATGAACAAAACTGTCGTTGCTTGCTCCCCATTTTGCAAAATAAAGAAGAGAATTAATTTCGTCTTTACTTTTTTTTTTCTCGTGCTTTCCCTCAAACAGAGCAGCACCACGATATTGGCTCTGCTTTTAAAATACGTATACTCGGCATGAGTCGATTCTCAAACATAGTCAGGGCTCGTTCGGTTCTGCTGTGATTGAATGTAAATGAACAAAGAGTAGAAGAACTTAGTGTTTTCATTGATCTTGAACAATATATACAAGTGTGGATCGCGTCGTACGGACTCCGTACGGACGCGTCCGTTCGGGTGAAAACAGTTGCTGGAACTGCTAACTTGTGAAGGGACATGCCCCTTCACAAGGCTAACTGCTAATCTATGATTAACTTCTAATTCTGTCCTCTAATCACTTGTTTAACGGATGAGATCATCAACAAGGAGGCGTCCCTTGATTAGGGGTGTCCTTTGATAATAAGACACCATTTCGTAACACTCCCCCTTGATCGAATCTTCCTTAAGATCAATGAAGCTGTATATATTTGGATTCCTCGAAAAACTCTGTGGGAAAATCTGAGGAATATGTATGTATATGATTTTAAATAAATCACTATGTCATTGGTGAAAGGATCAAGATGCCCAAGAGGGGGGGTGAATTGGGCTTTTCTAAAACTTCTTTCAATAATAAAACCTATCAAGCCCCAATTAACCCCCTAGTGCCTAGAAGTGTATATGACAAGAATCAATAGCACAAAAGATTATCACTAAGCCAATTCTACTCTAGCATGGCAATTCAATTTGGGATGAACAACAAGTGTAATGCGGAATTGAATTGCTTGAATGTAAATGCGTAAGTAAAAGAGTAGAGATGACTCGACGATCTTTTTGCCGAGGTATCGAGGTGTCGGCACACCCCCCTAGTCCTCGTTGGAGCACCCGCGCAAGGGTATCGCTCCCCCTTGATCCGCGCAAGGATCAAGTGCTCACTACGAGCTGATTCTTCGCCACTCCGGCCCGGTGAATCGCTCGCTACCGGTCACAACTTGGCTTGGGTCATCCACAATGCCTCCGGATGATCACCAAGCTCTCCGATCGCCACCAAGCCGTCTAGGTGATGCCGATCACCAAGAGTAACAAGCAAGAACTCTCACTTGACCAACGCAAGGCTAATGAGATGGGTGGATGCACACTTGCTACTCTCTACTCACTAATGAGGTGTTTGATCACTCAATTATCAAATCTCTCAACCTCACTAGGCCTCTTGCACTCACTTGCAATCACAATGTGTTTGGGAACCTTTCAAATGAGCAAGAGAGAACCAGCATGAATGAGGGGGAGGCATATAAATACCCCCACTTCAAATCATGCACGAAGGGGTACAATCCAGCCAGTTACACACTGACCGGACGCACTGTCGGGGTGACCGGACGCGTCCGGTCAGTGCCTAACGGCTACGTGACGTCCCCTTCTGACAACAGTACGAAACACTGACCGGACGCACCCATGCGTCCGATCACCACTGACCGGACGCGTCCGGTCATCAAATTCCCTCTCTGGAACCTCTCTGGACGCGACCGGACTCACCCCCTGGTGCGTCCGATCGAATACTGAAGAGCGTCCGGTCGAAGCCAAGCCTGCTTCTTAGCCAAACCAACTGACCGGACGCACGCCCAGCGTCCGGTCATTAGGGTTGAAGCGTCCGGTCACATTTTGAAGTCCAAAACGACTTCGGTTTGCGACGCTCCCTTCACGAACTTTCTTCCTTATGATCTTAGGGACCTTTCTAAGCTACCTAGGGCTTTGGTTAACAAGTGTGCACCACACCTAACTCAAAAGTCTCACCTAGGTCAAGCTACCCATTCAAACCCCTCTTTATAGTACGGCCAAAAATAAAACAAAGACCTATGCTACTCTAAGTGTCCTTCAACACCAAGTGACACTTAGTGCTAGCCTATCACCGTCTTCGTTGTCTATCCTTTGAAAACCGAACGAATTCCATCAATAGAGAGACATGAATACCATAGTGCCCTCACGATCATCATTACCATGACCTAACTCAATTGTTTCTGCAAAACACACGTTAGTCATAGTAGTTTACCGTTGTCATCCAATCACTGAAACCCACTGGGGGCCTAGATGCTCACAATCTCCCCCTTTTTGGTGATTGATGACAACCTCAAGTATGTTTGAAAGAGAGGAGGTTTTCACTTGCTTGATTCATATAAGCATGTGACAATAAGATCAAAGGGGTTAGGCATGCTTATACGAACCAAGTCACCATAAGTACTCAACAAGATAAGCGATAACACAAGTACTTATGAAACAAGCTCATTTATCGGAGTATAAGAGCGCGGAAGCGAAGTAAATGAGCATAAGCATATGACCTGGATAGGATAACGAGTGAAGCATAACATGTCATAACTGAGCATAAACAAGTGACATGAATATAAAACACGAGAAGCAACACATGTCACAACCAAAGGACATCCAATTAACGTACAAGTGCCAAAAGATAAACATGTATGCAAATGAGTGCAAGATCACACAAAAGATCGGAAACCCTCTCACAAGCTCCCCCTAAGACTAACATAGGCTCTCTCCCCCTTTGGCATCAAGGACCAAAACCTAAGGGTCGGTAGGAGGGATGGGAGCAGACGAGTCGGGCGACGAGGTACGCGGCAGAGTCTCGAACTGAGCAAGGTAAGCTGCCTCGTCGGACGAAGAACTGAGAGCTGGCTGACCCTCTGACACTGGACGTGGAGGAGAAGCAGTCGGGGTCTGCTCAGCTGACTCGAGAGCCGTGGCGGGCGCTGGGAGCGCTGGCTCTGGAGGAGGGTGTACTGACTCAGTCACTGCCACTGTCACTGACGTCGAAGCCGCAGGCACTGAACTGACTGGCAAAGGCGCACTCTGAGAGACCGGAGGCTCAAATGACGCGACTGAGGAGGGTAGGGTCTCTGTGGTACCGGTAGCTGGAGCTGGAGCGGAGGTCACCGGCAACTGAAACTCAGGAGGTGTAGGCAGGCCGGTGAGCTCACTGAAGGTAGCCTCCAAAGTCCTAGGGGTCACGAGGATCGACTCGGTCTGAGGAGGAAGTGAATCCGGAGCGGAGCGGCGTGAACCCTGACGGCTGCCCTGTCTGAGGTGTCGTGAACCACTGAGGGAACTGAGGGAAAGGCGAGACCGTCGACGAGGGAGCTGTGTAGAACGAGGCCGATGGCCCGGACGCTGCAGCTGGAGCTGAGATGGCTGAGGTAACTGAAAAGCGGCCATCCTCTCCATGAAGGCTAGGGTCTGAGTCTGAAGCTGGATCATCTGCCTCTGGAGAGCGTCCTGGCGCTCCTGTGCCTGTGCTGCTGCCACTGCCTGTGCCTCTGCTAGGCGAGCCTGCTCCTGTGCCTGTCTGCGCTGCTCCTCAGCCTGACGCTGAACCTCCTCGGTAAGGTGCGACTGCTGCTGCTCCATTCGTGAGAGGATGGCTAGGAGTGCTGGGTCGGAGCCGGCCATACGAGAGGAGGAGGCCTCAGAGTCGTGAGCACCCTGTGGTCGCATCCTCGGAAGAGGAGCGTAGTCCTCGTCGGTGCTGTCTGACGGGAAGTCGTCGTCTGGGTCCTCTCCCTCTGCCTCAAGAGCTGCGAGCTCAGCCTCTGCCAACTGACTGACTGTCTCATCCTGCTGAGCCTCTGTCTCAGGAACCTCTGGCCTCTGGCGCGGACCTCGGGGCCTAGAGTTTGGATGAGCCCCTGCAAGCTGGCGAGTGTCGTACTCAGGGAACTTGGTCGGCGACTGAAGAAGCTCAGGTAGAAGACCAGGAATTATCCGCCGCAAAAGGAAACAGATAATGTGAGCATATGGAAGCTGGCGGTGACCCTTGAAGCCCTCTGCTAGTGTGTCCTCCATCTCTGAAATAATGACGTCCCAAATATCGAACTCAAGCTGTGACACAAGGTGGTGAACTAGCCAAAGCTGTATCCTGGTCAACCCCTCTCTGTAACCTGTCCGGGGCAAAAGAGTACGCCTCATAACCTCGTGCACGAGGCGGGCCGTCGGCGTCAAGTCACGAGGACGCCGGCTGGACCCCTCGTCGAACGGCTCCCGAAAGCAGGCACGCACTGTCTCTGCGGGGGGAATCTCTCCTGCGTGTGGTCGCCTGGGTGGCTCTGTCTGTCCGTAACAAACTGTGTGCACACGAGTCGGATAGACTGTCAAACCAAGGTACTCCCGGCACGTGAGCTGTAGAGCCTGTAGGACCTCCCCCGGAAGGCGAAGTGGAGAAACCGGTGGTCCGGGGAGATCCACAGAGAGGCATAGAACTGTCGAACCCAGTCCTCAATGTACAAACCACCTCGACCAAGAAGATCCGCTAACCCTGGCAGGTAGGATAGCATCGGGCGGATCGGCTCGCCAGCAACTGCAACAAGCGCTTCCAGCGAGCAAACTCTGTGAGGTCTGATGTGTACACCGCTGTTGACGTAGGCCCGATAGAAGTCCTCCTGAATAACTGTGTAAAAAACCCTCTGCTGCCTGAGGGTGCCGGGCTGCTGGAAACCACTCCTCGTACGGTATCAAACGAAGAGCCTGCACCTGACGTGTTGTCGCTGTCCGCAGGTCCAAGTGCTCCACAGGTGGGGGTCCCTGTGGCCTCGGAGGGGGCCGGCCACCCCGCCTCTGGCCCTCAGGTCGAGGAGAAACCTGAGTGCGAGTACGGGTAGACCTGCGGAGAGGCTGCTGAGCTGGCTGGTCCTCTGGCTGACCCTCTGCCTGGGCCTCGGGAGCAGAACCGCCGGCTGAAGCTGCGGCGAGGGCTGAAGCTGCCTCGGACGGAAACTGAAAGTCCGGAGGGAGGACGTCAGCCGGGTCGTCAAGGGAGTACTCGTGACCGCGGACCCGGACGACGCCACCCTCTGTCTGAAGTAAGGCCTGAACCTGCTGCTCTGTAAGGAGATCGCGAATGCGCATAACAGCTTGCTGACTACTGCCCTGACCGGCCTGCTCTGAAGAAGAGTCGTGAATCCGCAGACCACCGGTGGAACCACCCTGCTCTGCCCTCTCGGCTGCTCGAGCCACTGCAAGCACAATCTCTGAATCTCGATCGCGGCGCTTGCGCTTCTTGGAGACGAGCTTCTGAGGCCGCTTCCCCTTGTCGCCAGGGGGAGGAGGCGGGGGAGGAGGATCGGCCCCGGGACCTCCGCCGACGTTCTTGCAGCGAGCCATCGCTACAAGAACAGAACACTGCACTGAGAATCACAACCACTGACAAGACGCGCTGCCACTGAGGACCACTGTCAAGTAAACCAGAAGACTGGACTGAACCTCAGAGGCTTGGCCTCGTTCCGTATCCGCGGGCTTGGCCCCAGATTTAGCTGTCACTGCCACTGCTCACTGAATAGGACCGACTCGCTGTAAGAGAGATAGGGAGATATATAAGCATATAATCTAGAGATAAGAGGCCCTGTCGGAAGCAAAGCATAGTGAGATGAGAAAGAAGAGGCGGGGCTTAGCTACCTGACGAGACACGATGAACCGACGAAGCGTAGGTAAGACACCGACACGTGCGGGCACCAAGATGTCTCGCCGGAAGGATCTGCGCGAGAAAACGGCCAAGAAAAGGGGTAAAATAGCCGGAACATTGGTTGAGACATTTCGCCGAACACCTAGTGGGCAGGGAATATGGAGAGGGGGGAAGCTCACTGCGGAGGGTCGGCCGGAGAGAGGACGAGCCGGAGAGGAATCCGATGGGGAAGAACGCCGGCGAGGAGGAATCCGGCGGGGGAACTCCGGCGAACAGCGAGGTCCGGCGAGCTTGGGCACGGGCGCGGGCGCGGGTTGCGGCGACCGAGGTGGCGCGCGGGCGGGGCGCGGGAGCGGGCACACCGGGGGCCGGGGGTGAGCGGGCGCGGCGGGAGCGAGCACGCGGGGGCGAGGTGGTGCGGCAGGGAGCGGGAGGTGGTGCGGCGGCGCGGGAGAGACGGCGGCACGGGCGCTGGCGCGACGAGGAAGAAGAAAAGGAGAGGCCCACGTGTCGGTTGGATGAGTTTATTGCGCTCGTTAAGTGATGACCGGACGCACTGCTCGAACTGACCGGACGCACGGCACCCAGCGTCCGGTCACGAACAGAGAGCTCCCGGAACGCGATTTCCACGACCGGACGCGTCCGATCAAACATGACCGGACTCACCCAGCGTCCGGTCAACCGCTGGCAAAGGACCGGACGCACGATCAAAAACCTGACCGGACGCGCCGAAGACACTGTTCACTTGCGCGCGCTCTGCACTGACCGGACGCACCCCATGAGTCCGGTCGCAGCGTCCGGTCATAGGGAAAACACAGTTTTGACTCGATTTTTCGCGCCGACTTCTCCCAACCAAGTTCCTACTCAAATAAGAAGCAAATAAACACTAGTTGGAACCTAGAGGAGTGACCTCTCTCAAACCCTCAAATTTTTCAAATAATTTGCCATAGGCTAAGTTAAATTTTAGATAAAATAGGCAATAAAGCTCCAAGGAGACAACATGTGGCCACCAAAACTAGGGGTCTTAACCAATTAGAGCCTCAAATGCTCCCCCTAGCGGTGGACGAACACAGCGGTTGCTCAAAACAAAACCGAAAAGAAACGACAAAGCAACAAACATGCATATGCAATGCAAAGCGGAATTTGAATCTAGGTTGCTTGTCAAGTTTGCTCATGGGTAAGCTTCTTCACACGCTTTTTAGGGCGGTTATCTTAACCACGTCTGACAAGCCTATGTGCATAGCATAATTTAAACATGGCATATGATACAATGCAATGCAAAGACAACCCCCTTTCACCTTTTGACAAAGTTACTTAGATCAAGCACATTGAGCTCACTTCGCAATCTACAAAGGGTGCTCTCATCTAGGGGTTTTGTGAAGATATCCGCCAATTGATCTTCGGTTCTAACTCCCTCTAAGGATATATCTTTCTTGGAAACATGATCTCTAAGGAAGTGATGGCGAATATCTATGTGCTTTGTGCGAGAGTGTTGAACCGGGTTGTTAGCAAGCTTAACCGCGCTCTCATTGTCACACAACAAAGGTACCCTTTCTAGAACTACACCATAATCTAAAAGGGTTTGCTTCATGTAAAGGATTTGTGCACAACAAGCACCCGCGGCTATGTATTCCGCCTCGGCGGTAGACAAGGCCACACTATTTTGCTTCTTAGAACTCCACGAAACTAGTGATCTCCCAAGCAAATGGCACCCTCCGGATGTGCTTTTTCTATCAATTTTGCAACCCGCATAATCCGAATCGGAATACCCAATGAGTTGGAAGTTAGCTCCTTTGGGATACCAAAGGCCAATGCTTGGGGTGTGCTTTAGGTACCTAAGGATTTTTCACCGCTATGAGATGTGATTCCCTAGGATCGGCTTGAAAACGAGCACACATGCACACACTAAACATGATGTCGGGCCTAGATGCGGTCAAGTATACACAAACTACCAATCATAGAACGGTAGAGAGTTTGATCAACCGGGTTACCTCCCTCATCTAGGTCGAGATGTCCGTTGGTTGGCATTGGAGTCTTGATAGGCTTGCAATCATCCATGTTGAAGCGCTTGAGGAGGTCTTTTGTGTACTTCTCTTGAGATATAAAAATCCCCTCCTTCAATTGCTTGACTTGAAAGCCTAGGAAGAATGTGAGCTCGCCAATCATCGACATCTCGAACTCCTTCGACATCAAGTCACCAAATTCCTTGCAATAGGCTTCATTTGTTGACCCGAAGATGATATCATCGACGTAGACTTGACAAATGAATTCTCTCCATCAAGCTTCTTGGTGAATAGTGTGGTGTCGACCTTCCCAATGGTGAAGCCCTTCTCAATTAGGAAGTCCCGGAGGCGCTCGTACCACGCCTCTAAGGCTTGCTTTTGAGCCATAAAGCGCCTTGGTGGACAACCTATAAACATGATTAGGATATCTAGGGTCTTCAAAACCGGGAGGTTGATCAACATAGACTAGTTCATTTATGAAGCCATTTAAAAATGCACTTTTCACATCCATTTGATATAATTTAATGTCATGATGTGATGCATATGCAAGGAGGATACGAATGGCTTCGAGTCTTGCAACCGGTGCAAAGGTCTCTCCAAAATCCAAGCCTTCAACTTGAGAGAACCCTTTGCCACTAGCCTTGCCTTGTTTCTAACAACCTTGCCTTGATCATCTTGCTTGTTCCTAAACACCCATTTTGTTCCAATGACTCTTGCGCCTTTGGTCGCTCTTCAAGTGTCCAAACTTGGTTGCGGGTGAAGTTGTTTAATTCTTCATGCATGGCATTCACCCAATCCGGATCACCTAGAGCTTCATCTACAATGGTAGGCTCAACAAGAGAAACAAAGGAGTGATGTTCCATAAATAAAGCAAGTTTTTGAGAGCGAGTCATTACACCCTTGTCGGACTCCCTATGATGAGATCTTGAGGATGAGCTTGTAGTAGAGGAGTAGTCCTTCGATCAACCACTTGAGGGGCCGCTTGTGGAGCATCAACATCTTGAGCTTGTACCACCATTTGATCATGGGAGACATGAGTATCTTCATTTGGATCCCTCCCATCTTTGTCATCATCAAGTGGTACATGTGATGAGGATGGCTTGTCAATGACTTGCACATCATCATCATCATCTTTAGGCTTGATGGCTCCAACCGGCATGTTCTTCATTGCATCCCTCAATGGTTCATCACCTACATCATCAAGATTTTCATGCTCTCCTTGAGAGCCATTAGATTCATCGAATTCCACATCATATGTTTCCTCTACCATCCCGGTGGCATGGTTGAATACTCGATATGCTTTGGACTTCAATGAGTAACCAACAAGAAAACCAATATCACATCGGCGTTGAAACTTCCCTAGGTGTTGGCGCTTCTTGAAGATGTAGCATTTGCACCCAAACACTCTAAAGAAGGATACATCCGGCTTCTTGTTGTTGAGTAGCTCATAGGGGGTCTTGCCAAGGAGACGATGGGGGAACAACCGGTTTGATGCATAGCAAGCGGTGTTGATTGCTTCCGCCCAAAATCTTTCCGGTGTAGTGTACTCATCTAACATAGTCCTTGCTAGGGTGATTAGTGTTCGGTTCTTCCTCTCAACTACCCCATTTTGTTGTGGTGTGTAGGTTGCGGAGACTTCATGCTTGATCCCAACTTCATCACAATATTGCTCAATGTGGGTGTTGTCGAACTCTCTTCCATTGTCACTTCTTATCTTTTTGATCTTCAAGTCAAACTCATTTTGGGCTCTCTTGGCAAACTTCTTGAATGAAGGGGTTGCTTCGGATTTGTCATGAAGAAAGAATACCCAAGTGTATCTAGAGTAGTCATCAACAATCACTAGACAATAGAGATTTCCACCCAAGCTAGCATATGTTGTTGGTCCAAATAGATCCATGTGAAGTAGCTCTAAACTCTTGATGTTGACACAAAAGCTTTGGTTGGATGTGTATTTGCAACTTGCTTGCCGGCTTGACATGCACTACACAATTTGTCCTTCTCAAATTTGACATCCTTCAAGCCCCTAACCAAATCCTTCTTCAATAGCTTGTTGAGAGTGTTCATTCCAACATGTGCTAATCTTCTATGCCAAAGCCAACCAAGAGATTGCTTAGTGAACAAACATGTCTTCAAGTTGGCATCTTCGGAGGTAAAATCCACTAGATAGAGATTGTTGTATCTAAAGCCTTTGAATATCACTTGTATATCATCTTTCTTGGTTACAACCACTTCCTTGTCGGTGAAACAAGCATTGAAAGCCAAGATCACATAGTTGCCCAACGGATAGCAAGTTGAAGCTTAATGATGCAACTAGAAGCACATTGGAGATGGTATGATCGTTTGATATAGCCACTTTGCCCAATCCTTTGACATTGCCCTTTGAGTTGTCACCAAATGTTATCTTTTCTTGGTCATCGACATTCTCTTCTAGTGAGGTGAACATCCGGGGATCTCCGGTCATATGTTGTGTGCATCACTATCAATTACCCAATGTGATCCACCGGTCTTGTAGTTCACCTACACACAAGAAATCAAGCTTGAGCTTTCGGGACCCAAACTTGTTGCGGTCCCTTAACTTTCTCAACTAGTGACTTAGCAACCCAAATTTGCCTTGGCCTATTCTTGTTAGGTGGCCCCATAAACATAACCTTCACTTTGCCACTAGAATCTGTCTAAGCATGTAGTGAGCATTGAAGGCAAAGGGTCTAGCATGCTTGGGCAAGGGTGTGGGCTTTGGCTCCTCACAAGCATGAGCAAAGTGTCCTTCCTTTCCACACTCATAGCATCTCCCAATCTTCTTCTTCTTTGGCTTAGTGATGCTCTTGCGTTGCTTCATCTTCTCTTCAAGAAAGCCAATGCCATTTCTATTGGTCTTCATGACGGTGTTCATGAGAAGCTCACTTTGAAGACATTGACCCTTGGTGAAGTTCCTCAAACGGTGGTGAGGTGCTTTCTCCTTCTTGAGCTTGTCATTCTCTTGTTGGAGTTCCAATTGAGATGGTGTCATTTGTAGTCCCTCTCCATCTTAATCTCTTGTTCTCTTCTTTTAGCATGTCTAGCTCAAGTGTCATGCTATAGTCATCGTCATGAGATTGAATGATAACTTGCTTGGTGGTTGAAAGCTTTTCTAGATCAACCTTGAGCTTTGCATTCTCATTCTTGATCTTGACATAGTCATCATAGTGATCGGCCTCAACCACTTTCTTGCCCTTGCCACTAGCACTTTGCTCAACATGCTCACTAACCAAGTCCTCACAAGATGTTGCTATGTCACACTTAACAACAAGGTTAGGAGCATCATGTGTCTCATGTGAAAGCATATCATAAGCAATGGTGAGAGTATCATATCTACTTTCACTTGAGTATATTGTTCCTTAAGCAAAGCATGACTAGTGGAAAGGTCACTATGCATCTTATCAAGTTTTCATTTTTAGCTTTGAGCTCCTTGTTAGAGGACTTGAGCTCCTTGATAGTGGATGACATAGTTGCAAGTTCATCTTTTAGTTCATCACTAGCATGAATAGCATGATCACACTTTTCAACAAGAGATTCATTTTCATCAACAAGCTTCTCATTTTTAGCTCTAGTCTTTCTTATGATTTTAGAGTAGTCATTTAGCAATTTGACAAGTTCATCATAAGTGGGAGCCTCAAATTCACCATCACTATCACTATCACTAGAGTCATCATGTTTTGTACCTTCCGGTCACCCTTGGCCATAAGGCATAGGTGTGTAGATGATGATGGTGACGGTGGTGGTGGTGGTGTAGAGGAGCCAATGACTAGAGCGGCCACCTTCTCCTTCTCATCATCACTATCTTCATTTGATGAGCCACCGGAGGAGTCAATGTCGGTGAGCCAATCACCAACAATGTAAGCCTTCCCACCTTTCTTGTGGTATTGCTTCTTTTTCTTGCCATCCTTCTGTAGTAGGGTTTCATCCTTCTTCTCATCTTCACTTGATGAGTCATACTCTTGCCCTTGTTCTTGTTCTTGTAGCTCTCTTTCTTGGGCTTGGTGCATTGATGAGCAAGATGGCCAAGCTCACCGCAATTGTAGCAATCCATTTCGGAGATTGGTCTCCTCTTGCTACTTGTGAAGAATTTCTTCTTTCTTGAGTCAAAGTTGACTCCATTCTTGTGAAGCTTCTTCAACATCTTGGTGGTCTTCTTCACCATGAGAGCAATGTTGGAATCATCTTTCATCGCTTGTGCTCTCATGATGCACCTCAATAGCCTTGGACTTGCCCTTCTTGTCATGGCTTGCTTTGAAGGCCAAGTCCTTTTTCTTGTCGGTGGAGGAGCCACCACTTGGTGTGATGTGCATGTACATCTCATGAGCATTGATCTTCCCAAGACTTGTGTTGGTGTAGATGTGGAAAGATCACCTTGATGTAGCACGGTCACAATGTGTCCATACTTGTCAATGGGAAGGACACATAGGATCTTCCTCACAACATCGGATGGTTGCATTTGTGTGAGGCCAAGACCATTGAGCTCCTCTACAAGAACATTCAAGCGTGAGTACATTTCATTTGCATTTTCATGAGCAAGCATTTCAAACGAGTTCATCTTTTGCACAACCAAATGATAACGCTCCTCACGCTCACTCTTGGTTCCCTCATGGAGCGCACAAATATTTTCCCATAGATCATGGGCATTTTTGTGGTTCCGAACACGATTGAACACATCTTGCAAATGCCTCTAAAAGGATGTTTTTGGCTTTTGCATTCCATTTTTCATTTCCTCCTCATTAGGAGTGAGGCTAGTGCCTTCTTTGGGCTTGGCAAAGCCGGTGATCGCGGCATTGAGGCATTTAACATCAACCGCTTCTAGGTACGACTCCATACGGATTTTCCAATATGGGAAGTCGTCTCCTCGAACATGGGAGGTGGACCATCACCTCCGGACATCTTAACTCTAGGCGGTTAAGCCTAAATCGAGAGCACGAGGCTCCGATACCAATTGAAAGGATCAAGATGCCCAAGAGGGGGGGTGAATTGGGCTTTTCTAAAACTTCTTTCAATAATAAAACCTATCAAGCCCCAATTAACCCCCTAGTGCCTAGAAGTGTGTATGACAAGAATCAATAGCACAAAAGATTATCACTAAGCCAATTCTACTCTAGCATGGCAATTCAATTTGGGATGAACAACAAGTGTAATGCGGAATTGAATTGCTTGAATGTAAATGCGTAAGTAAAAGAGTAGAGATGACTCGACGATCTTTTTGCCGAGGTATCGAGGTGTCGGCACACCCCCTAGTCCTCGTTGGAGCACCCGCGCAAGGGTATCGCTCCCCCTTGATCCGCGCAAGGATCAAGTGCTCACTACGAGCTGATTCTTCGCCACTCCGGCCCGGTGAATCGCTCGCTACCGGTCACAACTTGGCTTGGGTCATCCACAATGCCTCCGGATGATCACCAAGCTCTCCGATCGCCACCAAGCCGTCTAGGTGATGCCGATCACCAAGAGTAACAAGCAAGAACTCTCACTTGACCAACGCAAGGCTAATGAGATGGGTGGATGCACACTTGCTACTCTCTACTCACTAATGAGGTGTTTGATCACTCAATTATCAAATCTCTCAACCTCACTAGGCCTCTTGCACTCACTTGCAATCACAATGTGTTTGGGAACCTTTCAAATGAGCAGAGAGAACAGCATGAATGAGGGGGGAGCATATAAATACCCCAACTCAAAACATGCACGAAGGGGTACAATCAGCCAGTTACACACTGACCGGACGCACTGTCGGGGTGACCGGACGCGTCCGGTCAGTGCCTAACGGCTACGTGACGTTCCCCTGACAACAGTACGAAACACTGACCGGACGCACCCATGCGTCCGATCACCACTGACCGGACGCGTCCGGTCATCAAATTCCCTCTCTGGAACCTCTCTGGACGCGACCGGACTCACCCCTGGTGCGTCCGGTCGAATACTGAAGAGCGTCCGGTCGAAGCCAAGCCTGCTTCTTAGCAAAACCAACTGACCGGACGCACGCCCCAGCGTCCGGTCATTAGGTTTGAAGCGTCCGGTCACATTTGAAGTCCAAAACGACTTCGGTTTGCGACGCTCCCTTCACGAACTTTCTTCCTTATGATCTTAGGGACCTTTCTAAGCTACCTAGGGCTTTGGTAACAAGTGTGCACCACACCTAACTCAAAAGTCTCACCTAGGTCAAGCTACCCATTCAAACCCCTCTTTATAGTACGGCCAAAATAAACAAAGACCTATGCTACTCTAAGTGTCCTTCAACACCAAGTGACACTTAGTAGCCTAGCCCACCGTCTTCGTTGTCCATCCTTTGAAAACCGAACGAATTCCATCAAGAGAGGACATGAATACCATAGTGCCCTCACGATCATCATTACCATGACCTAACTCAATTGTTTCTGCAAAAACACACGTTAGTCATAGTAGTTTACCGTTGTCATCCAATCACCGAAACCCACTGGGGGCCTAGATGCTCACAATTGGTATTCCAAACAAAAACCCAACGGGGAATTATTGGAGATACGACATATTAATGAGTCCTCCAAAAAACCATTTAGGAAAAAATTGAGGAGCATGATAATAGGATAGGTCGCTAAAACATCCTGCAAAACCTAGTGGGAAAATCAGGAGAAAATATGACGACATATCATTTGTATTGTCTCTAGGATAACTCTCATGAAAAACCTTCTCAGGGAAAAAAAAAAATGATAGTTGTGAGGGCAATATGTGTCTTTGATATTTACTAAAAAACCTCGATGGAGAAAATAGAAAATATGACACACGCTTATGTTATATTACCTCATTAAAAACTTTAATAAAAACCTTGTGGGTTAAAACTCGTTAAAGAAAGAGTATAACATGATGTGAGTACAGGTGATATCTAGGAGATCTCTCCCCCTGATTCTTGCAAGTCTCAAAGTCGCCGCATACCAATTTCATGTACCAATTTATGAAATACAGAATATGGTAAGGACTTAGTAAAAAGGTCTGCAATATTATCACAAGACTTGATTTGTAAGATGTCTATTTCCCCACTTTCTTGTAGTTCATGGGGATAAAAACAACTTAGGAATAAAGTGCTTAGTGATATTGCTCTTTATATAACCTGTTTGCATCTGTGTAACACAAGCAGAATTATCTTCATAGATAATTGTAGGTGATTCAATTGAAACCAATATCACATGATTGTTGTATGTGGTTAATCATTCTGCGAAGCCACACGCATTCGCGTGATGCTTCATATAGAGCAATAATTTCAGAATGATTAGTAGAGGTAGACGTCATGGTCTGTTTAGAAGACTTCCATGAAATAGTTGTACCTCCACGAAGAAATACAAATCCTGTTTGGGATTTTCCGTTATGAGGGTCAGATAAGTAAACGACATCTGTGTAGCCAATCATACTGGGATCATGATTCTTTGTGAAGAATAGACCAAGATCCTTCGTGCCATTAAGGTATCTGAGGATACACTTCGCTCCCGTCTAGTGACGGCGAGTGGGTTTCGCACTATGCCTAGCTAGTAAGTTTACTGCAAATGCGATATCAGGTCTGGTGCAATTTTGCAAGATACATAAGTGTGCCGATGACACTGAGATATGGGACCTCTAGGTTCCCATATCTTTTCACCAACATCCGGTGGTCTGAATTGATCTTTCCCTACTTCTAAGGAGCGAACAACCATCGGTGTGTTTGATGGGGTATGATTTGGTCCATTTAATTTCTCCAAAATTTTCTGGACATAGGCTGACTGATGCACTAAAATCCCTGTAGGACGGTGCTCAATTTGTAAGCCAAAGCAATACCGGGTCTTACCCAAATCCTTCATCTCGAATTCCTTCGTCAGATGATTACGTGCTTCATTTATATCTTTGGATTGCCAATGATGTTTAAATCATCAACATACGGATATAATACAAAAACCCGTTGGAGATTTCTTAATGAAGACACAGGGCAATCATTCATTATTGGAGTATCCCTTCTTGAGAAGGAACTCACTCAGTCGGTTGTACCACATCCGCCCCGATTGCTTTAAACCATATAATGACTTTTGTAGCTTTACACAATACATGTTGCGATTTGCGTTTGGATTCGGAATTTGGATTCCATCGGGAACCTTCATGTATATGTCCGAATCAAGTGACTCATATAAATATGCTGTCACCACATCCATCAACTGCATAGATAGATGATTTTGAACTGCCAATGATATTAAGTATCAGAAAGTAATTCCACTCATTACTGGAGAATATGTTTCATTGTAATCAATGTCGGGTCTCTGCATGAACCCTTGTGCTACTAGCCTAGCTTTATATCTCATCACCTCGTTGTTTTCATTCCGTTTCTGGATGAAAACCCATTTAAAGCCTACGGGAAAGACTTTAGAAGGTGTGGGCATTGCAGATGTGAATACCCCTCTTTTAGTGAGCGAGGCTATCTCAGCTTGGATTGCTTCTTTCCATTGAGCCTAGTCCGAGCGCTTTTTGCACTCTGCCATGGTCTTAGGTTCTGGGTCATTGAGAAAGATTTCTGCAGTGGCTGCGGAGAAGTACATGTCGACAACAGTAGTCTTACGATTGTATGATTCTCCAGTTTCAATGAATTTGATGGAAATTTCTTTCACCCCATATTGTGACTCAACATTTCCCAAAACTACGGAGTCAGGGTGTTCCGATGTTCCAGGATCAGTGTTTGGGTACACCTTTGATCCGGGTTGTGAATTAGGTCCCGGTGTTGGACTTTTATCCACTGTCGGGTGTCTACCAACTTGAGGTTGGTTTGGATTTACTGATTTAGAGGATTTAGTCCTCGGTATCCTCGGACGCTTATTTGAAGCATTATCCTTGGGAGCGGCCGTACTTCTCCCCCTCTTCTTTGGAAGTGGGGGCTGAATGATTTTTATCGGTACCTCCACTCTTTCGGGCGCATTTCGAGCAGGATAAGAGGATTTAGTGACACCCTTATAATCAGTAAATGCTTCTGGCAGGTTATTTGCAATATGTTGCAAATTTATGATTTTCTGAACTTGTTGTTCAGTTTCTTGAGTACGTGGATCTGAGTGGGAAATGTCTTGGGCATTCCAGTCGATTTCCTGGCATTCATTTTGGTACTTGTAGTCTCCCCCTAATGCCGGGAAATGGTCCTCATTGAATATGTAGTCAGCGTACCGGGCCGTGAATAAATCCCCTGTAAGGGGTTCGAGGTATTTGATAATCGATGAAGATTGATATCCTACATAGATACCAAGTTTCCTATGTGGACCCATAAAGGTACGCTTAGGTAGTGAGATCGGTACGTATACAACGCAACCGAATTTTCGTAGATGGGAAATATTAGGCATATTCCCATATACTAATTGCATTGGGGAGACTGCGTGATATGCAGTTGGTCGCAATTGAATTAAGTCAGCAGCGTGTAAGACTGCATGACCCCAACAAAAAGTTGGTAGGTTGCAATTTTGTAATAAGGGTCTTGCGATGAGTTTGGTTCTCTTAATAATAGATTCTGCTAAACCATTTTGTGTGTGGACATATGGGACAGAGTGCTGAACTTGAATTCATAAAGCCATACAATAGTCATTGAAAGCCTTTTTACGAAAATTTAGCAGCGTTGTCCATTCAAATCGATTTGATTTGATGTTCAGGATTATTCGCCTTAAGTCTAATAACTTGGGCAATATATTTGCAAATGCATGGTTGCGTGTGGACAAAAGGCACACATGAGACCATCTAGTAGATGCATCTATTAGAACCATGAAGTACCTGAATGGTCCAGACGTTGGTTGAATGGGCACCATATATCGCCTTGAATGCGTTCATAAAATTTGACTGGCTCATTTTGGATCTTAACAGGTGATGGACGTAAGATCAGTTTCCCTGTAGCGCAAGAAGTGCACATAAAATCTGAAGATTTCGGGAATTTAGCACTATTTAACTCATGACCATTAGAATTGCTGATAATTTTCCGCATCATCCCGACTCCAGGATGACCAAGGCGATCATGTCATGTTTTGAATGCATCCACATTCTGAAAAATTACCTTGTACGCAACATGTGGTACGGGTTTGATGTATGTGTAGTACAATCCGGACGGAAAAGATAGAATTTTCTCAACAATGTGTTTGCCATATCCGCTATTTTGCGTAACAAGGAGAATTTCCTCATTATTCTCGTAATGGTTTTCTATATGGAAACCATTTTGACGGATATCTCTATAGCTTAGTAAGGTACGCTTTGAATCAGGATACAATAATGCATCCTCGATTGTAATTTGGGTACCCATAGGAAGTACAATAGTGGCACGACCAGTACCAACTATCGTTGCATCGCGTCCAGCGATTGTCAAAACATTTCCTTGTCTTTTAACAAGAGTTTGAAAATATTTTGTTTCCTAAGAATAGAATTAGTGGTGCCACTGTCCACTAGGCATAATTCCTCCTCCGTCGGTTTGACCCCCGTAGAAAACTATATATGAATAAAGAATTTAATATGAAATTCTCTTAACAATATATAGAATACATACTTTATTAATCGAATATCAAATGTATATCATACACTTATTGGATATCGAACAAATATAGTGGCAATATAATAAATTATTTACAACACTTAGGACATTAAAAGGTTCTAATAACTATAGTTACATAGGACTATGGACATTGGAATCTAAGAGATTGGGAGCTTTAAGAAAAGTCTCCATATATGTCGTTGGAAGCATATTCCACGATCATATTCCCTGAGTTGGTGAGATCCTCGTCAGTAGGTATGTTGTTGTTACTTGGTTCCACTGGAACTGATCGTGAACAACCAGCCTCTTCCCTGGTGGTGTCGGGTCGAAGATTGAAGTGAGCTTCATACTTCTGTCCTTGTGCAACGCGTTCGCGACCCACAGACTTTAAGTATAGATCAACAAGATGACTTGGGGTACGACATTTCTTTGTGATGTGGCTATAGCAACCACACTTTTGGCACACAGGTTTGTCATTTTTGTGCTTGGAAATGTTCTTACCTTTGTGGGAACATGATTTTGGAATTTCTTATTGCGTCTGCGTTGTTGCTTACCCTTCTTGGTGTTTCCTTGGTGATTGGTCTTTGGAGATCTATCATTAGTTTTGGGTTTATTCTGAGCATATGCATGTACTTCAGGCAATGGAGCGGACCCAACTAGTCGTGGCTGATTATTCCAAACCATAAGTTCAGAATGTTTTTCAGCCTCCATTAAAGTTTGTATAAGCTCAGAATAGGCCTGGAAACGTCATTCACGGTATTGTTGTTGAAGAATCCTTTCAGCGGGAAGCATAGTAGACAGAGTTTTTTTCTATCTTATCCGCATCTGAAGGTTCTTTCTCGCAAAATTGCAAGTTTGAGCAAATCCTATGGACAGCATGGTTGTAGTCACTTACAGTTTTGAAATCCTGAAAGCGAAGTTGAGTCCATTCGTAGTTTGCCGCAGGCAAAACGAGGGCATTTTGCTGTTCATAGCGTTGCTTAAGAGAATTCCATAGGTTTCGTGGATTTTCTTCCAACAAATATTTAGCCTTAAGGTCAGGATGAATGTGGCTCCTAATTAGATATAGGGCCGTGTATACATGTTGATCTTCGAGTGGTGCAACACCCTCTTCGGGTGGTAACACTGCTCGGTAAAGTCCGCGGGACGCAAGACTCACTTTTACGTCCACGGCCCATGTGGGATAGTTGTGGCCATCTAGAGCTAACAAATCAAACTCTTTGACGGTCATTGATCCTACATGAGGCAAACCATCGAAACATTTTAAGTTATTAAAATGTCGTGGTGTGTTGTAATATGGGATGCAAATAGAGACAAGTTAAACTTGTATTAATAGTAGTGTAAAAGTCTCATATGCATAATAATAAATCTGGGAGGTAGTCGCCAAAAGGGCGTAGACCTTCAAATGGACATAATCTGTGTTAACAGTAGATGCCAAGGAATTATGCATGTTTTACGAACGTGTCTTTAGGTAATCATCAAAATTGATGTAGACCTTAGTTAATTTGCAAACCAATTGGGTACACACGTTGAGGGTAGTCACTAAGTCAGAGACTCAGTGTAGACCCTGCAGTAGCAACTTTGGTGCTATCTTGTGGAGTGGCCAATAGGAATGCAAATTAATGGTAATCATCTTTGTGAAAAGATGTAGACCAAATGTTCTAACTTGGGATGTTGGGTACACACGTTGAGGATAGTCACTAAGTTATAAACTTAGTGTAGATCCTGCAGTAGCAACTGTGGTGCTACCTTGTGGAGTGGCCAACAAACAAATATAGAACATGCGCGTTATATAATTTAATGAGAAAATCACATAAAATGTTGCATCCCATATTTAAGCGCATAATGCTTTTAATTTTAAGCATATAAGGGCTTAAATAGTAATATGATCGATTGTGAAATAAATTAATAACGGCAAGATCAAAAGGGTCGAAATAGGAATATTGCATATCGGATTTGTCATACACATAGGGACAAATACTTTGAACAATATTACAGGCGGATATTTTACAATGATATAAAATACCACCAGTACAATCATGAGTGTCAACGACATATACACAAGAGTACTGAATGAACAGCACATAATTATAAGGACTAACAGAGTCTTTTACGAATTAAGGCTAAAACAGATAAATATTAAAAAGGGATGAAGACCAGCTGGGCCAAAGGAAAACGATTCCGAGACTTGGGCCCAGCCCGGCCTCGCAGGCGCACAGCAGGGGCGGGTGGTGGGGGGGGGGGGGATTTTTGGCCGCGGCCCAAATAGGCTGGCCTATAAAAGCCAACCGATCGGTGGCGGTTAGGTTCAACCTAACCCTAACCGCAGCCGCAACCGCCGCTCAGCCGCACGGCCGCGAGCCACCCGCCCGCCGGACCGCCTCCTGTGCGCCACCGCTCGCCGAGATCAATTGGAGGAGGACTCCCCCTCGTCGGGGGAGTAGAAGCCGCCGCCGTCGTCTTCGTTGAGCGTCTCCGCGCGTGGAGGCCGAGCACCGGGGGCCTCGTCGCCGGCCGATGGACGCTCGGGCGTCGATCCACCGCCGCCACCCTCTTCCAAGCAGCCGGCGAAGGGAGTTGGGGGTGGTGGCGGTTCCCTCAGGCGGAGATGGAGACGGAGGAAGGGTCGCCGCCCTCATGCGCGTCGCGGCCTCCGCGCGCGTCGCCGGAGGGGTCCGCGCCGGTGAGGGTGGTGGCGGAGCTGAAGGTCCCGCCATCAGCCAGTATGGCGAAACCCCAGTGCGCGCAGCGGTGTTGAAGTAGTCATCGAGGCCGAGGGCAGGCTTCGGCTCCTCGGTGTTGAGCGCAGGGGCGGCCTCCGTCGCGAGGATCCAAGGGTCCAGCGGAGGGAGGCGTGGAGTCGGCAGCGGAGCGACGTACTCCAGGGAGTGCGGGGTCGATGTGAACATCTTGAAGAAGTCACACCAGAAGCGCGGAGGCGGCGTCACCGGTGCCGGTGACATCGGCTCCTTGGGCCGTACGCCGGCACCGCGACCGCTGTGGATCGACGGGCGGCGCCACGCTTCCTCCACAATCAGGTTGCTTGGGCCAGAGCGTCTCCACCAACGTGGCGAGGAGACGTGAGCTGTCTCTGCAGGCGCACTATGCGAGAGAACATGGCGCGGGGGAGAAACATGGCGGCGACGGCGAGGGATCCAGTGGCGACGGGGTGGTGCAGCCTGTCCCTGGATGTCGCGCACAACGGAGTTGAAGAGGCGGCCGAAGCGCCCAGGGCCTCCATGAGCGACGTCGCAGCGAATGCGAGGCCCGAGGCGCTTGAAGACGCTGCGGCGCGGACCATGGTGGCCGTGGTGGCGAACGGGACCACGACGAACTCCACCAGCGCGACGAAGGGCAAAGAACAAGCGACGAGCAACGTCAGACGGTAAGTCGATTTTCGCCATGGGGACTTACCAGGACGTCGAACTCCTTCTCTCTGTTCTGGCAGAATCAGTGCTGATAACGTGTTGTGATTGAATGTAAATGAACAAAGAGTAGAAGAACTTAGTGTCTTTCATTGATCTTGAACAATATATACAAGTGTGGATCGCGCCGTACGGACTCCGTACGGACGCGTCCGTTCGGGTGAAAATAGTTGCTGAACTGCTAACTTGTGAAGGGACATGCCCCTTCACAAGGCTAACTGCTAATCTATAATTAACTTCTAATCCTGTCCTCTAATCACTTGTTTAACAGATGAGATCATCAACCAGGAGGCGTCCCTTGATTAGGGGTGTCCTTTGATAATAAGACACCATTTCGTAACAGGTTCCAGGGGAACCAAGACCTGGAATTAATCCGGCCAGGATTACAAGTATTTTAGCTGGAATAGTTCCCGGCGACATTCCATGTCAAACGAAGGGGCTCTCAGTCGGTTCTTTATTATCTTTCGTCCAAAGAATCGATCAGCACCTCCAAAGGATAATCACTAATCGATTCATCGGTACTACATCGGACAATGCATCCGGTCACCAAAGAAGCACTAAATCTGTTTTTGTTGCGAGCAACCAAACACATGATGATGCTATTCACTGGTGGCGCCGGCAGCAGAAACAAACGCATCTTCTCTGCTGCTACAACGGACAACGCATCAAAAGGAAACCGAACACCGTGCCGTCCCCCGGCCCGTGCCCGGGCCCATCGGTCCATCGCCCCCATCCCATGCATGCATGCACTCGTTTCGTTTCGCTCTTGAATCGCAACGCAACACCTCCGCACCCTTTGTTTGGATCCCCGGCGGCCTCGAGACCACACCCTCTCTTTCTCTCTCTCGTTCGATTCTAGCCTCAAGCTTGCATCTCAGCACCCTTTGTTTGGATCCCCGGCGGCCTCGAGACCACACCCTCTCTTTCTCTCTCTCGTTCGATTCTAGCCTCAAGCTTGCATCTCAGAGTCAGAGAGCGCAGGACGCACGCACATTTCCCCTTCCCGGCCAGCAGGCCCCGATCACAGCACAGCACAGGCCACAGGCACAGGCGGCGACGCCGGGTAGCTCCTCCCGGTAGATGCTGGGCTCATGTTGCGCGCGGTTGATCTGCCCGATCGCCTCGCCCGCGTCGCGCAACCGACGACGGGGGACAATAGTGGCGGCGGCGAGGAAGCAGCGGTGAAGGAGGAGGACACGGACACGGGCCCCAAGCCGGTGCTGCCGCTGCTCGTCGTGTCCGCCGGCGGCCGTGTCCACGAGATCCAGACGTTCGGCCACTACGTCGGTACGTACTACGCCCGTTAGCTAATTATAACTAACGTTTTCGATACATATTTTTTTTTTGCTGATGGTCGTTTAATTGCATTCCCATTGGTCGGTCTTAATTAATCACCCGTCGGAATATTCATCACTCAGCGACGCAGATCGGTTTCCAAGATCTGAACGAGTGCCCGCACCTCTGCACGCTCTCTTACGATTACCTGAAGAAGACCGAGGGCTACGAACAGAATCTGCTCGCCTTCTTCCACAACAGGATGAACCCGGACGCCCTGCTCGTGCAGCTCATCGAGGAGCTGGACAAATGCATCCTCGGCTACTTCTCCTTCCACTGGAAATTTGCGACCCACATAATCACGCAGGTAGGTACCCGATATGATCGATATTCATCCGCCGGAGGAACCACCTTTTTGGATTGGATTGGAATCGAGTATCGACGCGACACGTTCTCCTCCTGGTGTTTTAATTTTATACAATTGGATTGGAATCCTTTTCGTGTGTGTATATATATATATATATATATATATATATAATATATATATATATATATATATATATATATATATATATATACACTAACTAATGTCGTTGGATGGGTTCAATTTGCATATATATATAAATATAGGTTCTGACCCACGAGCAGCCTAGGAGAAGAAAACTCAGAAGAATGGTGATGGAGGCCACTAGGTAATTAATCGATTAGATCACTCGTAGTACGCCTACTTATTCATTCCTCTTCCCGGTCGAGATTATATATGGATCGATGAAACCTCTGTTTCGCGTCTCTTTTGGGGATTATTAGGGTAGAGATGAATTTTTTGTCGCTGCTTCTCTTATATTACTACACAGGAAGATGCGGTTTGAGAGGGTGACGAGGGAGCTGAATGTCACCAGGCTGTTCAGCACGCTGGTGGAGGAGCTCAGGGCCATCGGGATACACTGCCACCACGATCACAGCCGGGCGGCCACGGACGTGATGGTCCCGGCCGCGCACAGCGACCGCAGCCCGGTGCTGCTCCTGATGGGCGGCGGCATGGGCGCCGGCAAGAGCACCGTGCTCAAGCAAATCATGAAGGAGTGAGTCCTGAGTCGTCGTCGTTCCTTCCAAAACTAAATAACCTGCAGGCTGCCAAGCTGCAGCAGCATATAATATAATGCCATTGCCGTGCAGGGTGTTCTGGACGGAGGCGGCGGCGAACGCCGTGGTTGTGGAGGCCGACGCGTTCAAGGAGTCGGACGTGATCTACCAAGCCATCAGCTCGCGGGGCCACCACACCGACATGCTGCAGACTGCCGAGCTGGTGCACCAGTCGTCGACGGACGCGGCGGCGTCGCTGCTGGTGACGGCGCTGAACGAGGGGCGGGACGTGATCATGGACGGCACCCTGTCGTGGGAGCCGTTCGTGCGGCAGACCATCGCCATGGCGCGGTCCGTGCACCGGCAGCGCTACCGCATGGGGGTCGGCTACAAGGTGGAGCCCGACGGGACGACCACGGAGAAGTACTGGGAGCCCGTGGAGGAGGAGGAGGAGGAGGACGACGGCGACGGCGAGCAGGGGCAGGGGCACGACAGCAGGGCGAGGAAGCCGTACCGCATCGAGCTCGTCGGCATCATCTGCGACACCTACCTCGCCGTCGTCAGGGGCATCAGGCGAGCCATCATATCTGGGAGAGCCGTGCGGGTGAACTCGCAGCTCAAGTCGCACAAGCGCTTCGCCGGCGCGTTCCGCAAGTACTGCGACCTCGTCGACAACGCCAGGCTCTACAGCACCAACACCATCGCCGGCGCAAAGGTCCGATCCGGTCCCGTCGTCCTTTATTAGACACAACAAGTCCATTTTGATTTCGAGGCGCTTCTTGATGTGATACTGATGCATGCATGCATATGCAGCTGATCGGGTGGAAGGACAAGGACAGCCGGCTACTGGTGGACGTGGACGAGATCGGGCTGCTGGACCGGGTGAGCCGGATCAACGACGAGGCCAACTGCGTGCACGAGCTGTACCCGGACGGGCACCCCACGGGCGGCGCCGGCTCGGTGTGGGACGACCTGGTGGCGTCGCCGGTCAGGGCCTCCATACAGCGGGAGCTCAAGGAGGCCATCTTCGACAGCGAGGCGTGCTTCCCGTCCCCGTAGTAGGTTAGCCGCGCGCGCGCCCAACAACTGATTGATTTCCTGGACGAGCTAGTTGTGTAATTAAGCTAGTTATTATATATAATCTCTTTTGTACGTACCCAACCCAAGTTTTGATCGAACCGGAATAAGATCGAGATCGCGAACCTTGGAACTCAATTCCAATTTCAGGACTTTTATTGATTTTGGTGGGATGCGTAACGTGAGATGTCCACGGTCCAGACCGCGTACGTGCGTACGGTGCCTGTCAGTCTGTGACGGCAAATATTGCATTTGCATGCGGCTTGAACGAATCATCAGTTATAACATGTGTCTGAAACATGAATATATTGTTTTTTTTTTCCTAAAGTCGACCGGGTACTGAATGAGTAAACTGGAAGTTTTAGTCTCTGAATTTAGCATACCGCTGGATGCACTGGTGACTGGTCTACCTTATGCTTTGGCGCAGATGCCATAAAAAAATAATTAAATCATCTCTAGCTGCTACTACCTGTTATTCTGAATTCTGATCGACAACAACCAACAACATCAACCCATCTGGCCACTTTCGACTTGACAGCTGAAGCTGCTTCTTGGATCGTTCCCCTCCAATTCCATCAAGGCGTTTGTTATTGCCTTGTCCACCTCAGGAGTGGATACCTTCATGCACAAGATACATTAATAGTTCAAGTTAGTAACCCAGAGGCGACAGAAAAAAAGAATTAATTATATTCAGAGAAGCAATTCTTCACTTGGCAACATATATAAATAAAAGTCCAATCTTCATTTTTCCTGTATAAAATATCTGTTTTCAGAGTACTAGCGCGGTTACTAGTAGCTTTCAATTAGGTCGCCAATGCACAAGACAATTCAATTCACGCGTGATTACTTACAACCATCAATTGATTGTGAAAATATATACAGAATGCACATGAGAAACCAAACTAGGCGCGTGTAGTACACGTACCTGGCCTTCCACTCCGACGTTCATCCACATGCTGCCTCCCGCGGAGAAGCGCGACCGGATCGCCGTCACCTGCAGCTCCTCCATGGCCTTGAGCCACTGGAGCACCCTCCCAAACGCATCGACCGCCGTCGAATGGTCCTGGCTCTCGGCTCGCACCTTCACCACCATGCCCCGGCCGACGCCGCTCCTCGCTCCTCCTCCCCTCCACCTCTCCAGGAGCGCCTCGTTCCTGGCGCTGAGCCACGCCTTCCTGGCCCCCAGCTCCCTGATGTAGCCGGCCGCCGCGCCGACGATGTCGTTCTTGCCACCCTGCGAGCGCACAGCTGAGCTGATGAGCTGACATGACAAGCCGAGAACGAAGCACTCGCGTGCGTGCGTGACGTTCGTTGTTCGTGTGTGTTTTCGTGTGACTAACTTTCGAGGACGCGCCGGGGGGCAGAAGCGCGTGAAGGTCGGCGAATCCCTGGCTGAGGCGCTCCCGCCGCAGCCGCTCGCGCATGATGTGCCGGAACCGCGAGCTTCGCGGCGCCTGCGGCTGCGACTGCGACCCAACCCCAAAGGTGGTCGTCAGCTCGTCCGCGGGCGCCGCGACGAACGCCGGGGCTACCACCGCGTGCACGGGCACGGCCCCGCCCGTGGAGGCCGCGGCGTCATGAGCAATAACGCCGCCAACGCGTCTCAGGTAACTGAACATCCTCCGGTGCAGGTTCTGCTCTCCGCTGCGCCGCCGCCGCCGGCTCACCGCCAGGGAGGAGGAGTACTCCAGCAACGCCGGCACACGCCGCCGGTACGCCTCGAACGCGCCGCCTGGCAACGCCGCCGCCGCCGCTGGCGGCGCCGGCGAGAAGACCAGGCCGAGGCTCGTCAGGTAGTCGTCGTCCTCGTCGACGGCGGCGGCCAGCTGCTGGTCCGCTGGGCCGAAGTAGAACGGATCCATGGCCGCGCGCGCGCGCCTGCTTGCATGACGTTGTTGGCGGCTGGCGCGTCCGCGCGCGCTTATATACGTTCCGAGGCGCGAACGACGAAGCGGACCGGCGAGTGGAAGGTTCGATCTGCAACCAGCCAACACGTCAAGTCAAGGTGTCAAACTGGCGTTGCGCGCGCGGCTTGTTGGACCGATCGGCGAACGCGATCGACGCGGGCACGTTGAAAGCGTGGCGTGGGGCATTTTAAAAAGATCTGAACGCTCCGGTAGTACAGTACAGTAGCTTGGAGAACCGGCAAAATCAGGATCGAATGGGAATTCCTTTTAAAAAACATGCAAAGTGAATTCCGCGTGTTACCGCGCACGGTGAAAGAATGGCTTAGTGAGAACTCGCGCGTCGCGTGCAGGTGTCTTTGTCGCCGAAGCCGTGTGCAGGAGATATTTATATTTATATATATATAGTATTACCTAAATATCGACCGTTGATCGGTCAGGAGCTACGTACTTGTGTGGTTCCACTCGCTTTCGCTGGCCCCGTCGCATCCTCACGTACTCACCTGCGTCATCCGGCTCTCTCCAAAAGTAAATATGATGTCCATTTACTAGCAGAGCATAGCGAGTCAGCGACGTGGTGTGCTCAACATAACTATTCAGCGCCTCCAGAGCATAGCGATAGCGAGTCAGAGCATCTCTATCAGTAAGACAAAAATCTAATCACAAAAACTTATTATTGAGGAAGATATAAAAAGTATTTTAGGATTTTGATGGTCTGCTCTCTAACAGAATGGGTAAATCTCATCACCAATAAGAAAAATAATAGATTGAGAGAGCAGAGGGTCTCTCCTTTATTTGACGAGTTGGAGACTACGATTTAAGAGACTTATTGAGATTGAGTTTGGGGAACTGTTGCAGCTAACCAAATCTCTGATACAACTTTTTTTCTCATTAGGAGTTAGAAAAGAAGAACCGTTCAAGGTGCTCTCAACGACGTGGTGTGCTCCACATAATTATTCAGCGCCTTCGTTGCCAATGCACGAGCTCCCACTGTAGTTGGCCAAAGGCGGAAAAGAAGAAAAAAAAGAAAAAAAGGTGGTCTCGGGCATCCTCTGCCCTCCTTCTTATCCAGCTATTGCAGTCGGTTCTATAGCGCAAGGACCCAATGACCATTAAGGTCGTGGTCTCTCCGTCCACTAGCGCGTTGCACTGTGGCCATGTCTAATTGGCGTACTTCTGTACTATGGAGGATGGGCGGATGTGCGTCCGGATTTGCGTATAGAGGGGAGTTGGTCGCACAGTTACCGTCATGCTCGTCACTATGCCAATGTGGGCACCAAGTCGTTGTGGAATGACGATTATCGTGTCACTGGGGCTCCACGCTATCATATACTAATCAGGGCATGACGGTCCTATCCATGATGGTAGGCAACACGGTGGGGGGCCACTAGATTTCCAATCTTCGCCCAAGGTCCGACTGGAGCCCTCGGGCGAGGTAATGATCGTGTCAGGGGGGTCGAGCGCCCATGGTGATGTCATAGGGTCAAACGAGGCGTAGAATGCCCTTGATGGCTTGAGGCGCGCCCGAGGCCTTGTAGCCAGGTCAGGCGAGACGGAAAGTGGATTCAGGGGCTTGGAAGCGCCCAAGCCCATATTGTAGGGTAGGTCGAGGCGGAGATTGCACGTAGTCCTTAGGCGCTTGGTGCTTGATGCGTTCAATTATTACTTTAGATAAGATACCTCTGATCTTCGTAACCGACAAGAATCCTAAAGAGTCAAAGCATCTTAACTTTAACCAAAATTATACGAAGAAACAAAAAGATTTATTACATCAAAATAGATATACTATAAAAATATAACTAATGAAGAATCTAAATCACTTAGTTGATATCATAAATGTTATGTATTAACAAATTTGGATTTTAAAACTTGAAAAAAAGTTTAATTCTTCAAGAATCCTGGAGGACTGACTTAATTCAGGATAGAGGGAGTATCTTTGAAGTAAAATGGTTATGTTAAGTACTCATGAGATATAACAATAGTAACATTACATAAAGAATGCATGTTTTATATTTCTACACACTCTGAACTATTTAAAAACTATTTAACAAGCATAAACCTACATAAATCTATAAAATCAATCATACATGATTCAAATACGTATGAAATTTTCAGTACAATAAGCATACAATGATTAGCCCATTATATAAATTTCACCGACTACTGAAGTTACATCTATGACTTAATCATAAAAAGTCATAGATCTAAAACTATAACAAGAATTTTGTACTAAAACATACAATATCATATATTCTCTGTGTAGATTTGCTTGTGGAATAAAATTAAATCTCTTTTATGATTTTTTCCTATAATAATTTTTAAAAGATTTGCCCAATAAAAAATATGAAAAGAAAAATCACCGAGAGAAATACTCATGGGTCATCACGTGCCCAGTTTTGGAAGACGAGGGAGTTGTGTTTGGTTTTATAGTTAACTAGATGATACCCCACGCATTGTTGCGGGACTCTTGTTACATTGGCTTAGAGATGATTTTATAGTAGAATTATAAAAGAATACATAGTATTTTTATTAGAGCCTTGTATATGCATCAACATTTGTTGTGAGTTCGTTAGTGTATTTTATTCGCTCATGATGTTTGTTGTATGGTGTGAAAGTGTCAAATAAGTGTAGTTGTAGAATGTAGCGACAATGGTTAGAACACAATAAAATAGCATTACAAGAAGATCATTGTACATGATATTGAATTCATTTGTCTTTTATATGCAAGGATGGGCCATTGAAGTAGAGGAAAGGACAAAAAAAAAATACATGCGACACAATTTGAACAGTTTTGTTGCTTGACCATGGTGTCAAATTCTAAATCATATTTTTGAGGCATATTCCCAATGATATTAGGTAGAGAGAAACTTCATTCACTACCAACAAAGTGAGAAGTACATGTATACATTTTTTTTAACTACAGTAGATAATTGTTAAAACATAATTGTGCTTGAGAAAGTAAACTAATTTTGCACTGGAGAAAAAAAATTAACACACAGTCTACATTATGAGATATTCATACCCTTGCTCAGCTCGAACAACGTAGTGCACGTCTCTTCGACTTCTGTATATGTAGCGTAGATGCACCGCCCACTGCATTTGCCATATACACGTACCAGCAACAATGCTCCACAACTCCTGCAGTTCACCGGCGTTCTTCCATTTTGCTAATGGATAGCAGAATGGTAGTGGCATGTTCTTTATGTCGTGCGACTGATGATCTGCAACAGATTTTTGAAGCGTCTGATGGATGGATCGGCATGAATGGAGGTGTGGGAAAACATCTCGACAACTAATTTTTTATTCATGTGCGCATCTTCCATTGGGGGACCTGGAAGGTGGATGCAAGGCAATGAACTGTCGGGCTCATCTCACTGAGAGAGATGCCGACGGGGTCGGTTGGCGCTGCTCCCTTTGTGGCTTTCCCTACGCTGATCTGGAACAAAAGGATGGATCAGAGTACTTATATAGCCTGGTGGATGATAGAACGAAGAAGAAGGAAGGGAAGGGAAGGGAAGCGAAGCCTTGTGCCTTTTGATATCCAGCAGCGGAGACAGTTTAGCTGTTGTTTGCCTACCAGTTATCAATATCATTAAAATACGACGATGCATGATGCATGCAAGGAAGAAGAAACAGACAGTCACCCACTCGCCGAGCCGAACTGGAGTGTACCTAATTAAATTCTTAATCGGTGGAAGATGAATTCATTGTGACGTGGTTCAACAAATGGCTAGAGAATTAGGCTAGTGGAGCTTTGCTTTATAGGGGTATAGATATAAGGGAGAAAAAACTGACTTTTACAATAGTTGAAATATATAAAATGGACCTTTTTTCCTTTTAATTAATCTTCACCGCTGCCATTCGGCCCGCGGGCCACATGGACCTCGGTCGAAGCCCCAAAATTAACTGGACCGAAGTTAGCTTAGGCACATCGCACGCCTCAGCATGCCAAGGGTCTCAGTTCCCCTTAGAAAGCGCTTACGATATGCGCTCTCTCTACAAAAAAGTCTAGTTTTCCTCCCTTAATTTTTTTAGGAAGTCTGCTTTTCCTTCCTCAACTTCAAAACCAGATAAACAACCTCCCTTAACTTTTGAAATCATGCATTTTACCTCCCTGGTCGGTATTGAACGGCGGTTTTACTACAGTAATCGTGGTTTTGCTACAGTAACTATGGTTTTGTATTTTTCTTTTTTATTTATTTTTGTTGAATCTTTGAAAAATCATAGTAAATCATAGAAAAAACATAAAATAGAAAATCCAATTTTGTTGGACTCCATATGAGTAGATCTATCCAGTGAACATATAATATGGTATACTTTAGTATAAAATTTTGTTGTAGCTTTAGATATATGCTTTTTTGTAACTAAAAAAATTATAATTAAGTTATACATGATTCAATGAGTATAAATTTTTTAATACAGTTGAAGCATACAATAATTAGCTCACCATTAAAATTTGACCACATTTAGACTATAGAAACTACAGCTATGAATTATTACAATTAATTCCATACAATAATATGTTTTTCTGTAATTATTTGGAATAATTCATAGCTACAGTTTCTATAGTCCAATTGTGGTTAAATTTTTATGGTGGGTTAATTATTATATGCTTCAACTATATTAAAAAAATTTATACTCATTGAATCATGTATAATTTAGTTATAAATTTATTTTAATTATAAAAAGCATAGATCTAAAGCTACAACAAAACTTTGTACTAAAGTATACCATATTATATATTCACTGTATAGATCTACTCATGTGGAGTCCAACAAAATTAGATTTTATATTTTATGATTTTTCTATGATTTACTATGATTTTTTTAAAGATTCGACGAAAACAAATAAAAGAAAGAAAAAGACAAAACCACTGTTACTGTAGCAAAACCACTGTTCAAAACCGGTCAGGGAGGTAAAATGCACGGTTTTAAAAGTTGAGGGAGGTTGTTTGTCCGTTTTAAAGTTGAGGAAGGAAAAACGGACTTCTTCAAAAGTTGAGGGAGGAAAATTAGACTTTTTCCCTCTCTCTAATCTGAATTACATAAGTCACTTTGGATTTGTTGTAAATTAATTTCTCAAACTTTTACTAAATTTCTAGAAATATATATTGACATCTACACATAAAACAAATGCACTATTAAGACATAGTATGGATGGATTGAACAAGGGTGCAAACGGGTAATTTTTAGGGGCACCTCCAACCCTTTTTAATTCAAATATTTGTAGTAAATAGGTTGGAAGTGCTCACAGGGGTCATCAATTTGCACCTTTAGGATTGAATGAACTAATTTGACGTGGAAATGTTGGCACGTTTTCTATAGAGTTAATCAAAATTATATATTTTTTTACTTATAGTTAAGAATGGAGGGAGTTGTGAGTTTTCTTTTGAACTTTAGGATACCCCTTCATTTAGGAATGGTAAGTGTATTAAATAGATTTTGACTCTTAATTTCCCTTATAGTATGTTATCGATTGCTAAAAGAAGTTAACATCATCTATTCTGATTATGTAGGTTCTGATGCCATGTCGCAAAAATAGAAGGCAAGTGCGAATGGTTCTTTGGTCCAGTGGTAGGTCAATCTAGTGGAACGCTACCCACCAGGGTTTCAAACCCCGATGTCCGCACTTTTTCTAGATTTTATCTAGAAATTTGCAGGGTGTGCGCGTGCGCGTTCGGTGGTACTGCGCGTTTCCCGTGCACTGGAGGCGGCGGGTCTCCGAATCTCTTTCTTTACGTGTATTCGGACGCGCACGCGTGTGTGTGAGTGTGGTGTGTGTGGGTTGTGTGCGTCCAAGTTGTACTCGATGAAAAAAAGAAGGCAGGCGCTTTGTAGATGTCATATTCATGACATTGCTTTTAAAACTGTCATGTAGAATGAAATAAAAATAAAATTTAGATGAAATATCTGCTCCCAATAAAAATTTTATTCTGTGGTTCATAGTCATTTAATTTCACTCTTACAGAGTTGATAATCATGTTAAAAGAGTTTCATCTAGAAAAAAAAACTCAATCCGCAGTGGTTAGACAATTGTTGGGTATATTTCAGTTAAAAAGAGATCTTCTCACGTAGATTGAGAAAATCCCTGAACCACTGCCCCACCCTTACGCAGCGGCACCGTAGCTCCGTGAGATTGAGCCAGTCACAGACCTGTGCTTTGGATATGAGATAGACGAGAGAGTTTTTCTCTCCTCCTGTTAAATGTGACATAAGTGTCACAAATAGTGAATCTCTTGAAATTCAAACCATGACCACCTTGAAGGGAAGCTACTGTCGTACTAAGTCTACGCACTAACTATTCGGTCGGTTAAACTCATTTCTTCTCTCTTTTCTTAAAAAGGTTATCATGTTATCAAAAAACATTCGTGTAACATCCTATTAAATGTAATAAAACTCACATCAAACTTCCACCCAGACCAAGACATGTTCATGGAGAGAGAACGGAGAATGCGGTCCTTGCAAGAAAAGAGAGAAAAAAAAGGAGGAAGAGAGGAATAAAAAGTGACCCATGGTTAAAGGAGAAAAGCATTCGTGGAGTGTCCAGCCAGCAGTCACCAACCGACCGGGCCTACCCTGAACTCCACGTCCAGATGTCCATCGAGGGGTCCAGTTGGCTCCACCCGATTGGTTCCGAGTGGATAGGCCGTGGGTGCAAGGATAGCCAATCCCGTGCCTCACCCAATCCCTAGCGGCGGCAGACGATTTGCAGCCACAACGGTTCGCGATAATTTCGTATATTCGCCTTTTTTAAAAGGAAACGCCGCCAACTGTCGCACGCGACCCACAAAGCAAAGGCACCACCACACTCCCCTATCCAGCAAAAGAGATACAGAGGCAGCAGTCACCATGGCCACCGTCAGCGCCGCCGCGGCGACCACCGTCGTTGCCCGCGCCGCGATCGCCAGGCCCAACGCTCTCGGTAAGACGGCACTGCCAGTATATATATTACGTAATACTACACAGCTTGTTTTTTTTTTCTTTTTTCTTTGGTCGCGTTTGGTTTCACGCTTGCATGCATATCCATATGCTCACGGCGGAGCTCGCTGTCCGCATGCAGGGCTGCCCCAGCTGAGGGCGAGGAGCGAGAGGGTGCGGTGCAGCTACGCCAAGAACGAGGCCCCCGTCAGCGCCAAGGCCGCGGGCGCGTCGCTGCTCGCCGCCGCGGGCGCGGTGACCGCGTCGGCGGGGCCCGCGCTGGCGCTCGTGGACGAGCGGATGTCCACGGAGGGCACCGGGCTGAGCCTCGGGCTCAGCAACAACCTGCTGGGGTGGATCCTCCTGGGGGTCTTCGGCCTCATCTGGTCCCTCTACACCATCTACACCTCAGACCTCGACGAGGACGAGGAGTCCGGTGGCCTCTCGCTCTAGATCCATCCATCCTCATCCTCTCATGCCTGCTGTTAACGACCTGCGTGTAAACATGGTGGCGGTCATCGGTGTAATTTCAGACATGGCTATTTGTATCTAAGCAGCTTCACTTTTGCGAGATGTTAGCAGCTGGATGAAGTAATAATATTTTGATCCGTGGAGATTACCCACGCACGTAGCAATAGCAACTTTACGAGGAAAAACTTGCTGCACAGATTCTTACGCTGGTGTAGCAGCATCCGTTTCGTTGCTGCTCCCACTAACCTTTGCCGGCGAAGCAGCGATTGAGATGCCGACCGACTCCACCACCCTGCCCAATCCAGCCCAACCCAACCCAGTCCTGCAAGGCTGCAATCCCGCAGACCATCGCTATTCGCTAGGCTCCGGCCAGTGGCAGGGGACACCACCAACGACAACGACATTACCTCGCGTCCATCGGTCCATGTCCACGCCCATGCCTAATCAAGAGCATGTTTAGCTTCAAATCCCTGATTTCAAATCTAATATCTTGTAGCTACACACTGAAACTCGTTTGCTGTTTATGATCTGTTCTACAACTAAATAGATCCCATGCTGTATGCAGTGTCTCTTCATATGCATCTGGTGTACAAAATTCGTAACTTCTCTATTGATCAAAAGAATATATATATGTAACCGATACAGAAAAGAACAAATTAGTGAATGCCCACCCTGTAATATACAGAGTCACTGTCCTCGATGCAACAATGGCCCAATCATCTCAAGAACTCCTTTCAGATCGTTGAGAAGCGGGCAAGATACCGAAGCGTCTACCAGCCATTTGCTTGCTTGCTAACTTGTTCTGCATTGGGCAAGCTATTGACCCCGAAGATTCCACAAAAATGGGTCGCTACATGAAGCAACCTCTTCATCTTTTGTCCTGTCCAGAGGTGCCCTCAAAGTCCTCTATAACTTCTTCGGTGTTAGCTCCGAGTGAGCCAATAGTACTATCATGGCTTGTGGAATCAGAATCAGAAGTTACAACAATATTGGCATGATCTTGACTTCCATACCCACTCTCCAAGGCCTCGTCCTGTTGGCTTGCAACTGGCTGAGAGATCAATATAATAGAATTTGATTGGTCTTGGACGCTAGATTCTACTGCAGATTCACCATGATGCTCATGACTTTCAGAAGTCTGCTCTACAAAGTTATCCTCTTCATCAGAGTATGATATCCCAAGTTTCTGTGCATGAGTCAATCCTGGACAAACTCCCTATCAAAAAGAATAGGTTAAGGTTGAAGAAAAGAAAAAATAAACATAATTTAATAGCATGCACAATCTGAATTTTGTGCATGTAGTGTTAATTTATTAGATGAAGAGGCAAAAACATAGAAGATTCTCTTAGCAAGACTAGCATTCAATCAAAAAGAATAAAACCAGGAAAACAGTATGCACTTGTTCATGTAACAAAAAGACAAATACACTGGATCAAGGTAGAAAACTAGCTTTAGATGCCACATACAAGACATTGAGACAGAAAGCAAACTACACCCTCCTTGCTGTATATTCATTGCTTTCTAACTCCGATTATTAATTGATAACTGCAACCTGTCGGATGCCATATGCACCATTCTATGTCCCATGGATCACATCAATAGACTCTTTAAAATAGCTTAGACTTTACACAATGTAATCCAGTATTGTTCCGTTTTCTGTCAACAAAGGTTACACATGCAGTGACCAAGAAATAAAAAATGTCAATGAGGAACCAGAGTTACCTTGATGTAACCTCCTGTCATAAACAACACGTCGTTTGACGTTGAATAGTGACTGGAAGGGGTTTGAATATCATCAAATTGGGTATAGTTTCCATTTTGATGCTTAGTAGAACTAGCACTAGCACCATATCCATGGTCGGCACCGCCATTACAGAATGCTCCAAATATGAACAATGTTCATCTACCAAGGCTATCTCAGGAGTAGCAGGTAGCAAATGACCCTCTGTACTAAATATGTACCTGCAAAGCCGATCATACACTGTAACTATGAATTCTAAGTCTGAATAAACACCTGAACTTACTGGATTCTGGTGTCATACTTACTTATATGGTCCATTTTCAACAATATTGTCAGGGCCAGCAGCTAAATCAAAAAGAAGCCAGAGATATTTGACCTGGTAATTGCGCAGTTATATTTCAGCAATAGAGGATAAATAAAGGAAAATGGCATGTATTTACGCCCTCTGTCCCAAAAAAGAGTGCACTTCTAGTTTGGGTCTAAGTCACATTTTCTTAAGTTTGGCTAAGTTTATATAAAATAGTATCAACATTTTTGTCTCCAAATAGGTTTTCTGTGAAAATATATTCCGTGATTAATCTAACGGTACTTATCCGGTATCATAAATGTTAGTACCTTTTTGCATAGATTTGTTCAAACTTGAAACAAACGAGAAGTGCACTCTTTTTGGGGGACGGAGTCACGGAGGGAGTATGTTGGGGATGAGGACCCTCGGCAGCGGCACCACACAGAGCGCAGGCAAAAACGACCTTCGAGTGATCCACGCGTCCCCGCTCGACCCTTTTCCTCAAGGGACTGAACCCCTCGGACCCGTTTTCTGACCCTCGCCATGGATCCGACCCCCGAGGCTTTGTTGCAATTCTCTGCAGGTTAAGACTCGACGACAACCAGGCGGGTGACCCTCGCTCGCCTTGCGAGGCCACTTCGCTTGAAGCGAAGGGTTCGGCGAGGCGACGGAAGGACGCTGGCTCGAGGGCAAGCGGAGTCGAAGGTCAGGTTTTTTACGTCCGCCCCCGAAGGTGGGCAAGACCGAGTGGCGGCGCACAGAGGGAAGGCTGATTAGGGTTCCCGCTGCAACCGCGTTTTTACTTCTTTGCCCCTCCTCCCTGCGTGGAGGCAGAGAATCTTTGTTGTACCCTTTCGTAATTAGTCCCGTGACCCTTGGTATTCCCTATAAATACCAAGGGGTGAACAGTGTAAGGGACACGATTTTTTGGGAACAGAGCTACAATAATAGTCTTTGTTTCCTTAACCTTCGTTTTTGCCTTCGACGCTTGGCCACCTTCGCCTTTCCCTCGCACGAGAGCGAAGGAGAGCAAGTGTGTTTCCAACAGTTTGGCGCCGTCCGTGGGGAACGAACCCACGACCACGTGGTGGGTTCGAGATGGCGGGGAACAGGCGAACCAACACCACCAGAGACCTTCGCACGGCTAGGGAGACAGCGACGGTGGTCCCACCTGCCGAGGAGATACCAGAACCCTCAAGGGCGCAGGATGTCACCCCAGACACGGAGGTCCCGGGCCCTCAGGCCCGGACCGTGTTGCACCCTCACACCCCCGGGGGGGGGAGAGGGAGTTGACGAAGAGGAGTTGGGCCTCGAGGCCCTCGAAAGCCTTCAGGCTGAGCTGCAGGAAAAGAAACGGCGTCTGGACCAGCTAGAGAAGCACAATCGGCTGCGCGCCATCAGGCAGAAGGCAGACGAGGCCAGGGAGCAGCTTCGCCGAATGGAAGAGTCCCTCGCCGCGGCTGAGCCGAGGCAGAGGGCTGGAACGACGGGGATATGCCCCCGCTGCAGGGGGGAAATGAGGAGCGAGATCGAGACAACCTTCGCCATCCACCACCCCCACCACCGCCACTCCAAGGGCCTTACCCAATGAGACAGCAAAACTTTCGCCAACTTTACCCAGATGAGAGAGAGCCAAACCTCCGCATCCAAAGAAGACCTCAGCAACTCCAAATGCCCTATGACCCGCGGTCACCCCTCTCCCAGATACTCCAAACTCAACCCTGGCCTCCATGCTACAACCCACAAAACTTACCTCGTTACGACGGCTTTCCGACCCTCGCCAGTTCATAATGAGCTATGAGGCGGCAGTCGCCGCGGCAGGTGGAGACGAAGCAACAATGGAAAAATCTTTTGTCATTATCTTGCGCGACATCGCGCAAACTTGGTACAGCAACCTTCGCCCCGGGACCGTGGATTCCTGGGCCAACCTCAGAGACCGGCTCTGCACAAACTTCAAAGGCATCACACCAGCCCCTTCGAACCCCATCGACTTGTTCAATTGCAAGCAAGAGGAGCGAGAACCGCTTCAAGACTACTGGCGAAGGTTCATCCAAATCAGAGCAAGAACTCCGGGGATATCCGACGAAGCTGTAATCCTCGCCGCAGTCAGTGGCCTGCGTCCAGGCCCATGCTCGTCAAAGTTTGCCAGGAAGCCAGCGAACTCAATCGAGGAGTTACACGAAACAATGGAACGATATTGCAGAGCAGACATGGACTTCAGAGCGAAGTCTGACGCTCGACGCTCACAACTGAAGCCACAGCCGAGGCCTCAAACAAGGGAAAGCAACCCTCGCCTAGAACGAAGGAAACGGAAAAAGAACCACACAAATTCGGTCGTTGGTCCCACATCCCCATAACCTTCGACTCCAGTGACATGAAGCTGAGAGATTACCCTCACACCGATGCTATGGTGATCGAAACCAACCTCGCTGGGTGGACTGTCACCAAAATCTTGGTTGATACAGGAAGCTCCGCTGACATCCTATTCGCCTCAACCTTCGACAGCATGAAGCTCGACAGAAACCTCCTGCAACCCGCTGACAACCCTCTATACGGCTTCGGCGGTCAACAAGTGAGAGCGGTTGGCAAAATATCCTTGCCTGTGACTTTCGGCGACCAAACGAATTGCAGAACTGAGCACATAACCTTTGATGTCGTCGACATGTTCTATCCATACAATGCCATTTTTGGCCGAGGGGCCACAAACGCATTCAATGCTGTCATCCATCCCGCTTACCTATGCATGAAGCTTCCCGCTCCGAAGGGTGTGGTTGCAGTATTCGCCCCGGTTCTTTCCACCTCTCCGACAGCGAAGGAAACATCCTGCCTCACACCTGGAACATTGACGACCTTCGCAAATTCTACCCATAGCGGAGCCTCAGCGAGCCCTCGCACTATGTAATCTTTTGTTTCACTTTTGTTTTCTTCCATTTCTGTGCATGTAACAAAAACAGAAGGAGCTGCACTCTTTTTCCTTACGAAGGGGCGTATGGTTTTTTTAACGAGGCAGCATCCACAACCTTAATGCAGGTTAGAACCCCGAAAAAAGAAGAGTCATCAAACCTCTACATTTACTAGAAACATCGAAAAAGCACCTCTTCTTCAAAGAGTGCTATCATCGATGCAACCTTTTTTAAGATTGCTTCAAAAAACGAACGTTTTCTAAAAGCAAACTTCACTCTACCTCAAGATAAGGGGAGGCGCGAAGTCCACAAAGACGAGCACCCTCGCAAAACACGCCAGGGGCTCGCAAAAGCAAACTTCACCTCTAACTAAGATAAGGGGAGGCGCGAAGTCTAAAAAGCCGAGCACCCTCGCAAAACACGCCAGGGGCTCGCAAAAAGCAAACTTCACCTCTACCTAAGATAAGGGGAGGCGCGAAGTCCAAAAAGCCGAGCACCCTCGCAAAACACGCCAGGGGCTCGCAAAAAGCAAACTTCACCTCTACCTAAGATAAGGGGAGGCGCGAAGTCCAAAAAGCCGAGCACCCTCGCAAATCACGCCAGGGGCTCGCGAAAAGCAAACTTCACCTCTACCTAAGATAAGGGGAGGCGCGAAGTCCAAAAAGCCGAGCACCCTCGCTGCAAATGCCAGGGGCTCGCCAAAAAAGCAAACCCCGCCGCCCGTGATAACAGTAGACGCGAAGTCCAAAACCAGCTTGTCGAAAAGCATCACGCGAGCCTCGCTAAAAGAAAGTGGAGGCGTCGCTGTTTTTTCAAATCAGCTTATCAATGGCGTTGCGCGAGCCTCGCTAAAAGAAAGTGGAGGCGTCGCTGTGTTTTCAAATCAGCTTATCAAAGGCGTTGCGCGAGCCTCGCTAAAAGAAAGTGGGGGCGTCGCTGTTTTTTCAAATCAGCTTATCAAAAGCGTTGCGCGAGCCTCGCTAAAAGAAAGTGGGGGCGTCGCTGTTTTCTCAAATCAGCTTATCAAAAGCGTTGCGCGAGCCTCGCTAAAAGAAAGTGGAGGCGTCGCTGTTTTCTCAAATCAGCTTATCAAAAGCGTTGCGCGAGCCTCGCTAAAAGAAAGTGGGGGCGTCGCTGTTTTTTCAAATCAGCTTATCAAAAGCGTTGCGCGAGCCTCACTAAAAGAAAGTAGGGGGCGTCACTGTTTTTCCAAAAATCATCCCATCAAAAGCGTAACGTAAAGCTTCACAATCACTTTAGTTAAACCACTACAAACCAATTCAGATAAATTGCAGAATTTACTTGCCTCAACCAATAATGCGGCTTACAACTTAAAAGGGAAAAAGTCACAGTTACAAGGGTTCACCCCCACCTTCAACTACTGCCAAGTCACCGAAACCCTCGGCCCCCTCCTCAAACCCCCCCTCCACTGGAACCAGGGGTCCCCACAACAAAGGAGCTGCCGGGACAATTGGCAGTTCCCCAGGTAAAACCCTCGCCCTATACATGTATCTATGCCTTGTCTCACTAACTTCCGAAGTTTCTTCCTTCGGAATCATAAGCGTCCCATCCGAACCTATACCAAGCTCCCTTTGCCCAAACAAATATTCCAAAGCAGTGTTCTCGTCAATATCATTATCTCCGCTAGCTTGCGAGATCGAAGAAGATCCAAACAAATAACGGTCGGCCTGACGGTCCGTATAATCTGCTTCACGCCAAAAACGACCCGACCTACTATTCTTTAAATCATACCTTCGCACCTTTGACCACCAAAAGCGTTCAAAGGAAAGCGAAGGATGTTTAAACCTAGCGCGAGCCCACGATTCACCAGTTATAAAAACATCTTGGTAATTTAACATCAGCGGAGTCACGTCGAATACGTCTAGCACGGTTCCGTCAGGAACCTGCATGTTTCACAAAAATACGAAGATACTTCAGCCTCATCAAGTCTTTACAACCACAATCTCTACAAAAGGGCTACCTCGCCACAACAATCCCAGGGATCACACCTGACCAGCTTCCCTATGGGCTCCACTCGCAGCTCCGTCCTTGATAGCTTCCGAACCTTCGCCAATGGCGACGGTCGAGGCTCCAGCAGGCGCCTTCTCCGCCGTGGATTCCTCCACGACAGCCTCGACGATCGAAGCAGGCTCCTCTTCCGTCGCCGCTTTTTGCACCGCGGCTTCTTCAGTGATCGGGACGTCCCCAGTCAAGGCCTCGATCTCGGCGAGCGTAACCCCCCCAGCACTTGACTCAGGGGCAGCTTCGGAGCCACCTCCTACTTCAACTTCCGTGGGCGGCGAGGGCATCGCATCTTTTCGAGCCTATAAGCAAAACAAAGGAAAACCTCGCCAAGATCAATAATAACCCCTCTGAAACAGATCAACAAAATCGAAAAATCCGAAAAAGTACGCAAACCGGACGTGTAGCCTCGGCAGCTTCTTCGAAGGCAAGAGCTCGGCCGCCTCCGGAGATCCAAAACCTGCGGAGCAGACGCATCGCGCAGTTCCGAACTTCAGCATCATCAACCTTCATACGGCGCACTTCATCAACCGACGGAAAGGCATGGTTTGGCCTCTTGATTTTGCGAAGATGATCACAATCCGCCAGCCGAAGCGTGCTCGCCATTGCCAAAGCCCCGGCGTAGCCTCCGAAATCGGCTGCATTGACAACTAGCGAACTAAATACATCAAGTTCATTACTCAGCCAACCCTCGAAGGCTTCCGCGCTAGCTGCAGGCAACGGCTCTCCGGCAGAGCCTCCGGCCTCAGTCAGGCAACAATCAAGCTTACGCTGGACGTTCTCCATACTCGTCCGCCAGGATTCGCTCAAATCCCCTAAGCGACCCTCGACATCGGCCAACGCCTTGTCCTTCGCCTTTCCCTCGGCAATCAAATCAGCATTACGCTTCGCCAGTTCAACTGCCTCCTCTCGAGCCTTCGCGGCCTTCTCCGAAGCATTCTTCAGTTCAATTTCCTTATTTTCCAAGCTCCGGGCAAGTCTGCTATTCTCCTTCTCAAGCTCATTAATTTGGCTCCTCATAAATTCCATGTCGGAGCCAACCTTCCGCCTCGCCGCGCGGTTCAAGAGCATTAGCTCCGCCAACTTGACGTCAACGTCGGCAAAAGTATCACCAACCGCCTGGTCCGCAAGTCGAACCTCTGCCTCCGGCACACAAATGCGGCCGAAGATTCGGCCTAAAAAACGCCTTTCCTCCGGGCCACATTGCAAGTGACAATCCCGAAGGTCCGGACTGGTGAACAGCTCAGTTGCCGGATCAGAAACCCCAAGCTTCTTAGCATACTCCGGGAGGCTCGACCGATTCGCCTCGCCGTACGGTCTCTTTCCCCGGGCTCGGTCGGGCTCGAGTTCTCCATCAAACTCAAAACCCTCTACCCACAGGTGCGAGCCCGCAAAGCTGGGAATCGACCCTCGCCGAGGACTATCTGGCTCAATGCCTCGAGCGATGTCGTCCACGCTCCGGGCAACCATCGCACCAGCGCTTGGCGAGGCTGCCCCTCTTCCGTGGGTGTCATCGATGGACACCTCCTCATCAGTGTCATGTTCTTCACTGGAAGCTTCGCTGCTTTCATCAGACGAACCCTCGTCCGTTTCCCCCTCTTTTCTTTCCTTCTCCTCCTCCACCTCATCATCATCAGACTCATCCTCGTCGTCCGAAATCTGAATCAAAGCACTGATCCCTCCAACTCGGGGCACCCGCCCTGCAGCCCTACCGACACCTCGGCCGGAAGCAACAATAGCTGACGAAGAGGTACCAGCCGAAACGGAAGCGACCTTCGTCGCGAGTGTTTTCACCCGGCCACCGGCACCACCACGGCCTCGCCCACGGCCTCGTTTCGGCCGAGAGACAATTCCCCTCTCCCCCGAAGCTTCGCGCTTCCTCTTCTTCGGCGCATCCTCGCTCGAAGGAGCCGGCCAGTCCGCATACCGGACCCCAAGAATATCAAACATTCTGTTCACCCGACCTCCGCTACCCACCGAGCTGTGGATCGCCTTAGTCTCCAGCGTGGACAGTTTCCCGACAAGTTCCACAGTCCACTGCTGAACACGCTTGTAGATGACCTCGACCCCATCTCCGCGTGAGGGAAACTTTTGGAGAGTTCTCTCCCAAATCTTGTCAAGATTTAGGCTCGGCCTCTTTAAACCCCTACCTTCATACTTGGGATCATCCTCCACTTTGAACCATGCCTGCCTTCGCCCAAGAGGCCAAATCTTGGCACAGCAATACTCCTCCACCAGGTCACGCGCGCACTGCGAGCGGGCAACAACCCTCAGGCAGTCAACAGAGGCGTGAGCCTCGGCGCTCATCCTAGCTTCGGCGCTTACTTCTCCAAGCAACGGAAGCTCACCACAAAGCTCAACATCATCACTGAGTTTGTAGTAGAACCAGAACTCTTGCCACCCACTGCTCCACTTGTTCTTCTGTGCTTGTACCGGTAGCTCCGCGCCGGCGCGATGGCAGAAAGTGTAGACGGCGAACTGACCGAGACTGGATCTGCCCTCGCCGTCAGTGAACTTCCGAGGCTGCATATGGACGCGATGAGTGCGTACAAACCCTTCGACATGAGGGACAATCCCCTGAGATCGGCAGGCCCAAACATAAACAGACATCTTCGTGAAGCACGAAGGTGTAAGCTGATGAAAGCGCAAATTAAACCTTCGCAGAACTGAAGTCACGAAGGAGTCAGCAGGAAAGCGAAGTCCGGCTGAAAAGAATTCCTCAAATACAACAACCTCGTCTGCACCTGGCTTCGGCACCGTCTCCCCAGCACTGGCCCTCGCCTTGCCCTCCTCAATCCAACCCCACCTAACATAGGATGCAAGATCAGTGGCGCAAACCCGACTAAGCCCGAACCCGAAGGTAGTCCCCTCATCCGCAGCAGCGGGAGATACAGCGCGAGCCGTTTGTTTCAACCTCGCCATCTCTAAAAACTAAGCCTCGCTAGACGCAAGCAGTCTAAGCCTTTGCAACTATGCGAAAAGCAACCTCCGCAACAACAAACGAGCAGCAGTAGGATAGCAAGCGCGTTTGAAGGCACAAGACGAAAGCCCCTCACCTACCCCTCCTATTTATAGGACAAGAAGCGGGAGCATCCGTCCGACAAAATCGGCACGGTAGCCGAAAAACTCGGCACAAAAACGGAGCGGGCATAAACAGTACAAAAGCAAACAGTACTACGGCCGGCCCAGAGCAGTCGCGGGCGTCGCTGCCTAGGGTCTTTTCACGTCTCCCATCGAAAGGCGCTGCTTGGGCCTAAGCTCTGCTCCTTAGATCCAAAGCAACGAGGGGCTACTGTTGGGGATGAGGACCCTCGGCAGCGGCACCACACAGAGCGCAGGCAAAAACGACCTTCGAGTGATCCACGCGTCCCCGCTCGACCCTTTTCCTCAAGGGACTGAACCCCTCGGACCCGTTTTCTGACCCTCGCCATGGATCCGACCCCCGAGGCTTTGTTGCAATTCTCTGCAGGTTAAGACTCGACGACAACCAGGCGGGTGACCCTCGCTCGCCTTGCGAGGCCACTTCGCTTGAAGCGAAGGGTTCGGCGAGGCGACGGAAGGACGCTGGCTCGAGGGCAAGCGGAGTCGAAGGTCAGGTTTTTTACGTCCGCCCCCGAAGGTGGGCAAGACCGAGTGGCGGCGCACAGAGGGAAGGCTGATTAGGGTTCCCGCTGCAACAACGTTTTTACTTCTTTGCCCCTCCTCCCTGCGTGGAGGCAGGGAATCTTTGTTGTACCCTTTCGTAATTAGTCCCGTGACCCTTGGTATTCCCTATAAATACCAAGGGGTGAACAGTGTAAGGGACACGATTTTTTGGGAACAGAGCTACAATAATAGTCTTTGTTTCCTTAACCTTCGTTTTTGCCTTCGACGCTTGGCCACCTTCGCCTTTCCCTCGCACGAGAGCGAAGGAGAGCAAGTGTGTTTCCAACAGAGTAAATTTAGCAGCTTAATTAGCAGGGAATTGCTGGAATTTGAAATAAATTTATTCTGAGCTGGGATTTTAGTCCAGTACTCAAAATGGAAACAAATCAAAGAGTTTGTTTCATCATAATAGGATACTTATTGAATTTATGCGAAAACTGCAAAAGTAGGGGTACATTGCAATTATGTAAACTTAGAGATATTTTGTACAAACTGGAGCATACCAAACCCTTAAATTAACATCTGACATCTTTATGCAAAATACCAAGGCTAATATAGCTGATCCCGTCTGTTTTAAACTATGGTCTTATAGGGTGTGTTTGTGTTTCTTGCGGGAGCCTGGCTAGTCTAAGCCTGTATAGGATAGTACAAGATCTTGTTTGGTTCGCCTGTACTAGTTAAGCCAGGCTAGCTAAGATCTTGTTTGGTTGGTAGGATAGTTTTGGTACAGTCACCACATCTTTGTTAGGGTGACTTTTAGCTGTATCACCTAGCTGTATCACCTCTCAATTCTGTTCGTGTTGGCATTCTATCGAACTGCTACTGCTCAAACTGGCTCACCGCCCAGTCGCCCACCACCTTGCTCTTCGAGCGCCGACGACCATGCCTCCTCGAATGCCGATGACCACGCTGGTGTGGGGCGGAGCCGCAAGAGAAGCACGCCATGGAGGCGCCCCCGAATGGTTGTTGGAGATCCGATAGGGGATCGAACCGATTATGGTCATTGGCCGAACGAAGCTCGGTATTACGTCGCCGCAAGAGATCTGGCTTGAGCTCGCGTGGTGGCCTCCATTCCTTGGTGTGCACCTCTGCTCCCTTGTGTCGTCGTCCTCGGTGGTGGTGGAGGTGCGGTGGGGCGAGCACGGGCAGGGGCGGTGGTGGTGGCCGCAGGTGGTGAGGAGCTCGCTGGGGCGAGAGATGAGGTGGTCGACGAGACGGGAGGTGAGGAAGCACCAGGGCAGGAGATGAGAAGCTCGCCGGGGCGGGAGATGAGACGACACGGGGGCAGTGGTGGTGGTCACAGGAAGTGAGGGGCTCGCCAGGGCGAGAGGTGAGGCGGCGCCAGAGCGGGAGGGGAAGACCTCGCCGGGATGGAAGGAGAGACAACGCCAGGACGGTAGGTGAGGTGCTCGATGCGGGAGGTGACAAGAGCGCTAAGCCAAGCCAGGCTAAGGGGTGGTGGGTGCATCGCTGGAGCCTGGCTACGAGGCCTTTACAGGCAACCAAACAGGCCTAGCCTGCATTCCAGGAGCCTGGCCAGGAGGTAATGCAGGGAACCAAACAGGCCTATAGATCCTGAGTTCCTCACTGCATGTCCCACACAGTCCCACTGCCAGAAACATTGTAGGCATACCAGCATCATATCAACAAAGGTAAAATTGGCAGCAGCATTTGCTGTAGAGATGCTCACCGTTTCTGCAAGGAAAAAACTCTCCATGTGATCATCCTGCTTGTGGGTTTCCACATCTGATATGTGGCAGTAGCCACAAGGGCATCTTGCACCATATTGAAGGCTTGCTAATATGTCCCTTCCAACATCGAGGTATCTGCATTAACATGAAGATAAAACATTAAAGCCAGGGCATAGAATATAGGTAGGATACAGCTGAGTGAAGTGAGCATCAAAGCCTGCAACTTTTGTATCTATAGGCGAAAATCAAATGGATCAGACACCAATAATACTAAAGAAACTACACAAGGAATTTTCAGCTTACGACAATCAAATGAAACAACAGCCAAAATGAACTGGCAATGCAAGTGCTGCAACTTAATCACTGTGTGCTTAGATTGGACTTGACTTTTGACATAGCCAGATAGTAATCAAAATTGCGGGATTATCTTGGGTTGTATGAGCAGGACATAGTGTTGGTAACACGCTTGCCCCACCACCGCACTTGTGCAGGGGAGTGGCGAAGGTGGCCAAGCGTCGGAAGCAACAGCGAAGGTTGGGGAAACGAATTCAAGGTTGACGTGGCTCTCTTCCCAAAAAAGTCGTCCGCGATACACTGTTCACCCCCTGGTATTTATAGGGGATACCAAGGGGTGCTGACCAAATTACAAAAGGGTACAGAAAAGATTCCTCCGCGTTGTACACACAGGAGGGCAGAATCGTACAAACACAACTAGGCCGAAACCCTAGCTTGCTCCACGCGCGCCCGCCGCCGCTTGGTTCGTGATCACCTTCGCTGAAATGCGTGGCTGACCTCCGTCTTGCGAGGATATCCAAACTGATTGCGAAGCCCGGGTACCTTCGCCTCCCACTAAGACCTGGGCCTCTTGTGAAGGTACGCGGCCTTACGAAGATTGCTCCCAGCGCCCTTCGCGTCTTCTGCCTGTGAGAACTTACAAAGCCAGTGCGAAGGTTGGGTTAGCAATCGAGGGCCGGAATAGCGATTTGAGGGACTTAGCAGGTAGAGAGGCGGGTCTTCCCGAAGGTACGCGAGTTGTGCGGGGAACGCGCGAGGGCCGCTTTGATTAGCCAGCCTGCGTGGTGCCTCTGCCGAGGGCCCCTTCCCCCAACACATAGGTAGAAAATGACAGATTAAAATGTCATCGAATGTTTAGGGCAAAGTTGCCCAAGTTTGAAAAAACAACCTAAACAAAATCTAAAAATTTAGTGAATCTTGCACTGACAGCAAGTCTCCTTTTCTTTCTAACAGTAAGGAAGATTGCAACTAAAACAATAAATTTCTTATACAACAAATTAAATTATATCTTCACCTTGTAAAGAAAGACACACCTATGATCTCTGGTAGCCTTGAACAACCAATATGTGCTTTCAATCAACTCTGGCCGTAGCGGGTAGCTTCTTTGTCCATTCTATGAAATGTGAAAAACGGCAATATTAGCGCAAGTATAAATCAGTAAGTCTCTTCTGTCTTTCAACTTTTGTGCACCCAGTTATCACAGGCCAACAAGGAAAAAATTAACCCTTCAATAGATTTATACAATTTTGCTACAATCCTTTTCCTGTAGTAAGGTCTAATATGAGGGTTTGGTGTTCAAGGGTTAGAGTGCGTCCTGCCACAAGGTTTGGTAAAATTTGTTTTTGTTAGGAATAATGAGAGATTGAGAGGCAAATGGCAAACCTTAGATAGGAGATTATGCTAATACCCTTGACTATTATAGCTTTAACAGTTTCATTACCTGGACAGTGGATGTAGCAAGATTAAAACCTTCAGGGGTAAAACCATACTTTTTCCAGACGCTGAAGAAGGCGGCATGTGTGCGAATAGCAGGATCAACATCTCCAGCTAAAACCTTAAATCTAAGCAGCATAAGCACATCTAGAACAAGTGCAACAAAGCCACAGCAATTATCAGAAATATATGTCAACAAACCTGAAGCCCTGGCCAGAATGCCTGCAGACTATTGAAGAGTGGCCAAACAGTAGCACCAGAGTTCATATTGACCTCCACGTACCTGTGATGGAATTTTCATTTTTGGTTTTAAACAGGGGCGGGGGCATCACCACAGAGCTAAACAAACATAATCACTTATATGTAGGTACACTTTTTTTGTGCTACAGATATAAATACTTCACCTTTTTAAAACATAAGGCACAGTTTGACCAGATGTGGTCATCAAAACCCTACTTGACCATCATTACCTTTCATACTACACTGCCTATGACCATAAATTTATATCATATCATATAAATTACCTTTAAATGTGAAACCAGCAGTACCAGATTTATATCCTATTACCCAACTGTAAGGAATAGGAATTAGGATCGTTACCAAGGATCATGATGGAGATAGTGCATGGCAGCTTTGTAAGCCTCCTGAAACATATACAGGTATTCTTCATCTCCAAACAATAAATATGCCTGTTGAACATTGACATACAAAATTAACTGTTAAAATGCTTGATAGTAAAAGAAAAAGGAAGAATGAACAAAGCTAGCTCACGAGCCTAGTTTTGTCCAAGCTCTAGCAAAGAATATATATTAGGGATAACTTCAATAATCTAATCTGAGACTAATAGAGAGTAGATTATGTTGGCGTCCTTAAAATTTGTGTGCTATGTTAAAGTAAGAAACCTGAGAATCGTGCATTTATAGCCACAGATTTGTTTAGTGCACATTGTGCTCCCTGGAGTTGTGTTGAATTGTTGGTAACGTAAACGCAATCTTACAAGACTAATGGCTCCCTGGAAGAGTGCATCGTAAACACCAAAGATGGGCTTGCCCCACCTGGATCAGTGTCTGATGTGTGATCAGGATGAGGAGAATATCCAACACCTCCTTGTTGGGTGCGCTTTTGCAAGGCAATTTTGGTTCTATATCCTGAGCAGTGTTGGTCTCACTTCACTTGCACCTAAGGCTACTGATCTTTCTTTCAAAGCCTGCTGGGACAGGGCAGAATCTGCTGTCAGTGCTGAAGCACGTAAGGGGTTAAACTCCCTCATTACCCTCGGCGCTTGGATAATCTGGAAGCTCAGGAATGACTGTGTATTCAATGGGGCTGTCCCTAATATGTCTACTGCTTGAACCTTGCTAGGGATGAAGCCTATCTTTGGTGCTTGGCTGGAGCCAAGGGATTATCCCAGCTCACAGCAAGAGGTGTTGTTTAGAGTGCCTTTGGTTCTAGGTCAGGTCTCACCTTTCTGTTTTTTGGTAATTAAGTCCTGTTAGTTTGTGTGGTTGTGTGTGTGTGTTTTGGGTCTCTGTATGACTCTTATCCTTCTACTAATACAATGATACATAGCTCTCCTGCGTGTTCAAGAAAAAACATAAACACAATCTTGGCTATGAATAAACTCTCAGGCTCATTAACTTCAGCATATCTCACAAGTTTTAAGGACCTGCAGTGTAACTCATTTTATGACATTATCAGTAACTCAGTACGGCACACCTTGAATACTTTGGAAGGATGTGAAGTTTTTTTATAAAAAAAAAACAAAAAAGGAAAATATGATTCAAGGCACCAGGATGAACAAATATGAACGCCAAAAATAATAAACATGGTGGCCTTCCTTGCCTTTAGAAGATATTCATAGAATGAATCAATGCTTGTGCCAATTCCTGCATCCTACAATCAGGGGAAAAACTAACATCATTAGCAATAGTTCATGATGATCAATCAACTTAAAATTTAAGCATTGCAGAAAATAAAAACATTTTAAAAAATATCAATATTACTTATGTGTCATGCAACAACAATTACATTAGTAAAATAGTCATGTAACCAGTCAGGAAGAAAACTTGAACATCTTGGATACATAACAAAATGGCTCCAGTCCGGGGGGGTATCAGCTCTGTCTGAAAAGGTGAAGCCTAGTTGGCTAGGTGGAGATTCCTGGCACCAGGCACTGACTTGTTTGGATCGTGACAGGCAGGCAGGTTCCTGGCCAGAAAACGATCGTGACCCCAGGCGAACAAAATCCTATGCTTGGGACTGCTTGCCTGTGCCGGGCAGATTTTCAGTAGAGCATCCAAACACGCCCTTAAGTGGACCAAAATCATCTCACGCGACACCTAGGCATTTTCTCATCTAAAGGAGTCTAGAACTTGATCCAGTTATAAAACTGGGACAAATGAGAGGTGGAGAACGGCAGACTATGGCCACAGAACTCATGGATGCATGGTATTGTCATATTCTTAATTTTAATATGCCTATTGAACAAGACATTACACCAGATGCATGCAAAAAGTATAACAGCCCTAGGCCACGACTAAACTCTAGCCAAAGCATCACCGGCTGCCTAGCACCTAGTGCTTTCTTGAAATATTGGTCTTATCAATTACATGTTAACTTAATAGACAGAAATAGCAGGTCATCATCTCAACATGATATTTATCACTGACAGTGTGCTGCATGGCTCCACAAATGTAACAAAGTAACAAAGTACATGGAGTTAAAATATTAACGAGAGAGTGCTAGCAGTTGCTTTAAAACTACCACTGAAAGGACAAAACCAAACCTTCTGTGTCCATTCACCAGTAAAGACATTTATATGGGCACCAACAAGATTGAGTTTTGATCTGCGTGACCATATTCCACGCACTGAATTTTTTGTAACTCGCTCAAAAACTGCAAGAAAGAAGTAGATGACTTCAAAATTATGGTACAACAGAGTACAGATGAACAATGAGTACCAAAATCACTGTTCAGAGGCCATCTTCTTCTGTTCAAGTATGATACATCATACATGACCAATGTAAATGAAGCATGAAATTAACAGACCAAGAAGCATAACCGCTAATCTAAGCTGTACATTGTAGAGGACATTTTATGTTAAGCATGATAACTTATCTTTGGTCATAAAGTTTGTTCATGATCAATGGTCAAAGGTATGCAGTATTGTGTTCTGAACATCTAATACGGAGTATTCTGACAGATATACATGTGTATTTTTTACATAATGACTATTTAAGCTACACTCGCACAGTCATTGCGATTTGAAGAGTTTGCATAAAATATCCCCTGCATACTAACTGGTCAACATAAACTACAAAAAAAAAAGTCCTAGATCCTTGTACATGTAGAAAATGTACGGTGTATCAGTGCCGTCGTCGAAACAGTGCACAATTACACATATTAGGACTTACCAGTATTATTAGTCAAGCGACTCAATATGCCAAATTCCAGTGTCAAAGTACCACCACCAGCCGTTGATGTTATCTGGAATAACAGAGTGTCAGCTCTCAGCGGTGAAACTAAAAACTGCTTATGCCCATTTGAGCACAAATGGAAAACTAGGTAAGATTGACAGGGTGATGTTTATTGTGATGAACAGAAAAACAAATGTGAAGCAGGTGTGACAAAACTTCAGTTAAATGTTCTTTTAGTTGTTTCAGCACTGGGTACCCATGGCGCACTGGTAATCTCTCCATTCTGCCTCCTTATAAAATAAACAAGAGCAAGGAAACCTAGAAACTACCTTCCCCAGACCTATCTAGTGTGGGAGCTTTCAGCACTGGGTACGCTCATTATGTTCTTTTAGTGGTTCCAAAATCAATACTCAGATTCAAGGTTCAAAATCATGAATAGGTATGCATAACTATTTTGGTTTGCCAAGCTCTACAGCTAGCAATAGGGAGGAAGAAAGAAGCTTGCCTTGCTTTCATTTTCATCTACTCCGTACATTAAATTAACAGATCCAAATGGAATACCTGCGAAGACAACACTATCAGGAAAAACATAGGAAATTAAGAACATAACATGATGTTAAAATAGTATTTTGTTCAAGCTGACTGTAAAGCTAATGACTGGAACAAAACTGACCTGGCCCAAGCCCAGCCCATGGCTGCTCTAGGGCCAGACCTGGACAGAGGAAACCAGGCCCGTGAAAAACTGGGCCAGCCCGAAACAATTTCTACAATTATTTTTCTGCTGGAGAATAACGGTCGGGCCATCCAGACTCATCACAAAAACACCACGCCGACTCTGCCCAGGGCCGTTAATGGGCACAAATTTGAGGCCCAAAAATTATCAGGATTTTTTTCGGCCTGGCCTGGCCCGCAAAATGACAGTGTCATGAAGAATTTCCATATGGTAGCTGATTGGAACAGTAGTCCAATTTACCAAATTACTTCATGTATGATACTGAACAACATTCAGAACAGATTTATGTCCCAGATTGTGTTAGTAAAGAGTACCAAAATGGTTCAGGTGCAAGCAGGATTCAATTGAAATGATGACTTCCACAATTTGCATTTTGCAAGCCACCTTTCCTAGATAAATCTTGTCTCCAACAATTACATCCATTGAAGCAATGCAGTAAAAATCAGATTAACTACTGATAATATGAAACAGCCACATATAACTATATCTATATGACATCCAGCTTCAGTCTGCAAACTTGGAGAGACAAGTTAATATGACTATCATGAAGTTCTTTCCATCACTAAGCAATGCCTGTTATATTTATGTTCTTATTAGAGTAATAAAGCATCAAATGCAGTTGTTTGTTTATAATTCCATGTGTATCGCCAAGTGACAATTTCCGGCCAGTGGAAATTATCCTTTTACAACAAAAACCATGAAAAAAATTGGAATCAAATGTCTGATGCAAGATATAACCCAGTCATTCCAGGAAGATTATAATAACAGAAAAGGTAATGAACCTGTAGGAGTGTCAAATGCGGGCAGCAACCTCTGAGCTAAGTCAGCAGCTAAATGAAGTAACTGGTCATCATAAGAATGGATTCTCATACCCTGTCAATGAGAGGCTACAATAAGAATTGGACCAATTGAACTGTATTAAGCTTCAAAAATCTCTTTGCCCAAGAAACACTCTTATAATACACAAGAATACCAATTAGAATCCAAATAACAAGAAGCAAAAAAAAAAAAATAGTTCACAGTATTTTTTGGTTTTGACCCCTATAGGCATTATGCTAATTTTATTGCTTACACATAATAATTCTGAAATCTTCTCAAGTCTTAGGCATGAATAAAATACGAAGGCTGAAACACTCAAATTGCATTTAGATATATGTTGGTTTAACCCTGTCAAGTTTTACGGATTTAGAACCTCATGTCTTATTCATCTATGGCTCTATGCACACACAATAGTTGGCATGACACTGTGGGTGAAAGTAGCACAATGAAATGTCCATTTCATTTTTTTTTCAATTTTACTGTAGATTATTTCACTTTATTTTTTCTACATTCAGTACAAAAGCGTTTAGTGAAACTTGAAAAGGCTCCAGAATTCTTGCAACTATCACAAAGAAAAAAGCTAAATCCACAGCATTCAGCCATTTTAATATTATTAGACAACCTCAACTACCAAACATAAATTAGTATACAGAAAGGTTTTTAAATAGTTTGTGGGGGCTAATCGCAATACCCATATCCATAAGGAGTGGAGCAGATGGACTTATGCCTATAAAGATAACCAGCAACCTGGTCAAAACTGAAATATAATCAATTATCGGTCACTGAACTGAAGTATATGTTCCACATCAAGAAACAATCCTAAACAGCCATTCTCAATAAACAAAATAAGGTAAGGTAGCTTGCTAGTATTATGGCTCACTTTTGAGTACCAATGGACCTGCCTACAATTCACCCATAATACAACTACATTCACAATGATAATAGATGTTGACATATCAATATCATCTGAGTGATGGCTCAGTTGTTAGAACCTCCAGTTGAGAGGATGCCAACCTGAAATTGAACCCAGGACAAAGCCAGAGCCCAGGGGGATGACTACTTTCCATGGCCACTTTTTTTCCAATATCATCTTACATTAGCTTCCGTTTTGCAGTGCAATTTTAGTAATGATTTCATGTCGCAGAAGTACTAAAAAAGGGAAAAAGAGTAAAGCACCCAGCAAATAGCAACTCAGTTAAAGAGATTACAAGCAAAGGAAAAAGAATGCACAAGATAGAACAGACATACAGTGGCATAATCACTGGCAATCAGGTGAGCCGATAGCAGACCCCCGAGGACACGTATGTTGGTTTCAAAAACAGAGACGGTTTTATTCTGCATACAAGTAAGGAAACATGATTGTTCAAGCAGCATATACTGCAAACAAAATGTGGTGTTCATAGGCTGCTAAATGTTGTAGCCAAAAGGTAGCATTCTAAGTTATAACCTATACACTTAACCTTTAATCAAGTAGTAAAACACTACATTGCATAAAACTAAAAATACCAAAACAATAGAATATTTACATAAATATAATAGCATGTTTAGTACAAGTTTCGATACAGAGGGAAAGACACATGAAAATTGGAGTTACCAAGAGAATCTTTCAAATGAGATTCAATGGCACATACTTAAATTTTCTCAATATATACAAAGCAATTTTATTTGAGTACTCCCGCCTTTCCAAATTGTAAGTCATTTTAGCTTTGTCCTAAGTCAAACTTGTTTGGTTATATACAAAGCAATTTTATTTGAGTACTCCCGCCTTTCCAAATTGTAAGTCATTTTAGCTTTGTCCTAAGTCAAACTTGTTTGGTTTTGACCAAATTTATAAAAAGATGCACAAACATCTTCGAGATCAAACTAAATTCATTAGATGCACCATAAAATTTATTTTGATAGTCCATTTATTTGATATTGTAGATGACTAGATGTTGATATATTTTTTATAAACTTGGTCGGAGTTAGACAAGTTTGACTTAGTACAAAGCTAAAAGGACTTACAATTGGAACGGAGGGACTAGATTAGAAGCTACAGTGGTAATATTTCAAGAATATCATTTGATTATTAATGCAGAGCTTCCGAAATGCAAAGTTATAATAAGTCACCTAAGTAAGTTATAATAAGTCTAAAACTTTCAAGAGTGTGCACTATTACACTACCATATTCTAAATTGCCAAATATGGCTCGTAGAGCTTAGCATTTTTTTCACAAACCCAACGATATACAAGTTCTTACATGCAAAGTTATAAACTCGTCAATAGGAGATACTTTTTCCCAAACATCTACAGGACCAGGAGATACTGAAAATGAGCTGAAGTACCTTCTATCAGATGAGAAAATTATTGTAGTATTTGGCTAAAAGGGCATAAAGATAGTGTAACCACATTCGCAAAGGTTTTAATAAATGAAAATTTGGAAATGAGATTTCAACCCATTGTTGTATTAAATATTTACATCACACATTCACACAAGTAGTACTTTCAGTTAGTAGCTAACAATCTTGCTGCCAATCAGAGACCTCAAGAACTGACCATGTATCGGCAAAACAAATCCAATACAATTACTTGATTCTAGTGAATATTCAATACGAAATATCTGGTTAGTAAAACCAAATTAACTTAATGGTCCACATGTTTACTTACAATATCAAAGCGGACATTCTTACCAACCCACTCCACAGCAGCACCAAATTTCTCCTTATCACCCAATAAAGCCAAGGTATCCAAAGAATCTATCTGTTCAATGAAGCAAATGTTCATGAATGATGACAGGTCCATGATGGTGACAGATTGTATGAAATACACGCAAATCTCAGTTTCTTACAAGAGTGAGTGCATAACCACCAAGGGAGTCTTCACCTTGGCAACTTAAGGGTCGCAGCTCATCAAGTGGGAAAGCATACTTCATGTACCCATCAAACGCATGATAGAACATATCTTTCACCTACATGAAAGATGCTATTTTTGAGCCAGTGTTTAAGCAAATAAATCTTGCCATAAAATAAGGGGTCAACAACAAGGCTAGCTTGTCCTTGTAGACTTGTAGGTATGAGTTAATCCAAGACAAGATTATGAATATGATCGGTTGTCAAATTAACACATGCTATAGTAAAAGAGTGGTGTGGAAGATATATCTATGTGGAAATCAAGTTCCTTGGAGAATTTATCTCAGAGAACTGTACTGGCCATAGCTGTACCGCGTAGTTTGGGTTCATCATTTAGCCCAGCTAACAGCGCAGACCAGTCACTAGGCCCAAGGCCCAAGTCTTTCGCTTAGCAATGTTTCCTCCCCAATATTTCAGCCTGTCCAAACTAATAGCCCCAGTCTCACAGGCTATAAATCACTCCAGCACCCCATTTAACTGTCTGGCCAATACCGTCACCCAGTACCAAGGCATGCATGCACGGCTCTTGCCTCACTCTCGGCTCGCTCTCACCTCCTCTCTCCTTCTCATTGAGCAGAGGATGCCACTGGAGTCGGGGATTCCCCAATGCCAATCCTAGCTAGCAAAGGGCTGTCAGGAGTAAATCAACAACCCTGGCGGCATCTATCCTGGTCTCGATCTCAGCCCTCACCGGGTCACCCACGCAGCAGCACTGCATGCACCATTCATTGCATCTTGGCAGGTCACCCCTGGTGTGACTCCAGGCTCACTCCTTCCAATTTGCTGAATGGGAACCGTGGTTCCCAGCGCTGCCCCCCCCTACTGGACGCTTGACTATTTGAGTAAACATTACCATCTGCCCGAGGAAGCAAACAAGTATCTTAATATTGACAGGTAAGTTTTCACTTGCGGCTATTTTCACATAAAAGGATCTAGCACATTGACCTAGATTAGACAACTAGTGAAGTATAATTACAAATCTATTTTAAGCATCTTTAATAGGATTACAAAATGAAGAGAATTGGTTTCTTATTTTGCTTGTGATCCTGCAATGCAATTGAAGCATACCTACCCCACCTCCAAAACAAGAAACAGTAAAAACCAGACAAGACACTGGTTTCTTATTTTGCTCATGAGATTTGAATGACGCAAATCTTGAATAACTACTTAGTTTTGTGCGACCTGCCATATAGTCAAGCATGGAGTTCAATTACCATCTCAACTGGGAAATTCTCCTTTATTTTTACTATTTTACGATATGATGGCCAGCATAGATAGCTTTGTGCCCTTAATTTTCTGCCCTAGTTTTGGCCGATGGCTAGGTCCACCACAGCCAGCCAACATCAGCCTCAAGATCCACAAAGTAGCTCTTCTTTGGTATCCTGATCTTGATCACTAAGGCCAGCCAGTGTGACGCAGACATGATAACTAGCAGCCTACTCAAATGAGCATGAACTGAAACATATACAATTGAGACACGCCTACAAGCTTAACACATGATCAAGTAGAACCATTTACCAGAATTGGTAAAACATACCAAGCATGAACAAAAGCAAATGTGAAGTAGCAGAATAAAAAAACCGCGATCTGATCAACTCGCATCAGGCATTAACAGACAATCAATCTAAGTAAGCTAGAAAATTCGCTCAATCATCAACCGAAATTCCAAAATCAGCTCCCTAAGCAAGCAGGCTGACACCTCCACACTTGCAGTCCAACACCATACTCCTCACACCTCCAAGCTAAACGCTAAAATCACCACTCAAGCACTCGCTTGGTGCGGAAGCTATGGAGCTAGCAATGCGTAGAATAGTTAGGAGCAGCGGATCTGAGGGGCCGGCCCTACCTCGTCGCGGAGCCGGCGCGCCTCCGAGGGCGTGACGCCCTCGGCGACGGCGGCGCCGGGGAGAAGAGTGGCGGCAGCGAGGAGGGCGGCGAAGAGACAGAGGAGTGGAAAGCCTCGGTGCCGCCGCCGGATCGGCTGCATCGAGCTCGGACCTCGGGACGGGCGGGTCCGAGGCGGAAGGAAGGAATGTATGAGCTAGATAACACGTTGCCTTCTGAAATTACGGAACCGAGACGATTTCAACTGAGCACATATGCCGAGAAATTATATAAAAAAATCATACTATTTTGACCTATGAATTAGATGTTTTTCAAGATTTTTGACACCATTTGCAAGAGCTTAACCCAAAACTTCAATTATGATAACAGTACGAGAAAAAAAACTAATTTTAGAACTAAGCTGTGATAACATATCCAAACAAAAGAATCATACTTGATTTTTATCACTGCTTCAAAAGCCACAAAATTTTTGAAGCTTGATAAGTCCTCCATTTTTTTTAAAAAAAAAAAATCAAGACACTACCATATATCACGGAACTACGGGGCTGTTTGGTTTCCTCATCTTGGTACCGTTCTGTGTTTGTTACTCTGTTCTTGAGGAGAATGTAAATCTCATTTTTTAAAAGAGTCCGAAAATTTTGAACTAAATTTATAAAAAATATCAAAAATTACAATTTTTAATATATTTGTTATAAAAAAATATGTTCAATGTTTAGTTTAAGAATACTTATTATGCATCTAAATATTACTATATTTTTTATATTTAATTAAATTTCATAGTTTTTGACTAATTGAGAAGCGACATTTACAGTCGTCTTCTTGGGACATCACCGTAACAGCAGAAATACATTTTTTACACATCGCCGTTCTGCTGTCCTCGTGCTTGCACGGCAAGGGCGACGCTATAGATGTATTTGGATGGGTGGCTTAGGTCTATCACGCTAATGCAACAACTTCGCATCTGTTTGATATACCTCACAACAGCTTCATAAACTGGTATGAGCTGTTTTTTTTTAACAAACATTTTTTTCAAAACAGCTTCGTCCATGAAGTTGTTTTATCCCTCTCTTACAAAACCATAAGCTCAGATGTAGCTAAATAAAGTAGTTTTTACACCCTTATTTTTCTCTTTTAACCATGCATGAAGTTTATTGGTGAAGCTGTTTTGTCAAACACTTTTTCTAAAACAGCTCAGTTTTATCTAAGAAGTTGCTCATAAAGCTATTTTATAAAAACAACTTTACTAGTGAAGTTGAGTGTACCAAACAAGCCCTTCGTGTTTGTGGATGTCTGGCCGAGGTACTTAGGCCAATCTCAGTAAAAGTTTCATTTGTATTAATATGTTGTCACATAAGTGTTTTTTTATGACATGACATTGTATTTAAAAAGAGAAATACTAACTCTTTACGAGTCATAAAATTTAATATCTATAAAACTTTAGAATGAAACTCTCATTTTTAATGAGAGTTTTATTTAAGTTTCATTTTATTCCATATCACATGACAGTCTTGAAAATAACCAAATGAAACTCACAATTGACATTGGCCTTAATGTGCCTGGAGCGAGCCAAAAGAGGGGTCAGAGCTCAGAACCTGTGGCTTGTGGGAAACGAAGTCGGCCATGTTTAGTTGGCCAAATATGTTTAAAAATATTGTGCAGTACCTGTTATATCGAATTTTTAGACGCATGTATGTAATATTAAATATAGATAAAAAATAATTAATTATACTTTTAATCTGTTCATATGGAAACGAATCTTTTGAATCTAGTTAGTCTATGTTTAAATAAAGTTTATCAAATATGAACGAAATTGTTATAGGAACTTTTTCCCCATAATATCGTGAACTGAACAAAGCCTCAAGCCTAAGCTGCTATGCGACCTTACGAGAAGTCTCGTTCACCGCCGAGTGCTATCACTTGCGCCGTCGTCGATCACTCGAGCTGGCGTGCGACCATGCCGCTGCCAAATCCCTGCACGCCACCATGCCGCCCTGCCTCGCGCGCCACCGTGCTGCTCTGCTGTGCTTGTCGCAGCCCTTTGCCCGCACTTGCTTCGTCTTCCCGAGAGCGCGGGGCCGCGGGCTTCCACGACGGCGGCGGATGGAGAAGGTCGTCGTCGCCTCCCTGCGAGAAAGGAGGTGGCTGCTGGCCTGCCACGGACTACGTCCTCTACGTCACCGAGGTAGCCGTGCAGGTGCTGACCCGCTTCGTTCTCCGTCCTGCTCGAGCTGCCGGCGAGAAGCTAGTGTGGATGGGCAAGTGGAGTGGAGGAGACGGTGGAGCTGCTGCGGGTGCCACCTTCTATGGTTTCTGTGTCCATGCTGGGCTGCTGCAGCTCCCCCTAAGGCGTTCATGGAGTGTTGTTCCCGGTGCTCGCCAACTGATCGATGAAATGCTTGTACGAGAGAAGGTTGGGGTAAACTCACCAATGCTGCAAAGATGAGGTGAATGCAGCCACACAAGTCTGGCAACCAAAGAAGATACAACCAAACCAAGCTTATCTACAACAGAGGCACAGAGCAACCAAACAATACCTCTTGCATGGGTTAAACCTGGCTATAGCTGGCCTGACTTGTTTTTGCAAGCCAGGCTTCGCGGAGGAAGAAAACCAAACACACCCATAGTGGCCCCATGAGAGCAGGGGCGCAGCGGCGTTATGGCGGAGGTTCTCCGCCTCGATTCAGGCCCACGCCCACAGGGATCTTCAGAATCGATTTAGTTTCTTTCTTTCTTTCTCAGCTTCTCCGCTTCCAGTCTGGAAACACCATCCCATGGATTTGCCTGCTCTGGTTACCTTTGCTCTGTCAGGTCTGTCATCTCCAACTCCAACCCCAGTCTGGAAACGGTCTTCAATTATAGTTGCTCTGTTGTACAACCAGTATGGATAGGATTGAATATATCTTTGACAGAGCACCTGCAGATGCAAGGAATGTACAACCAGTATGGATAGGATTGTTTCTGTATTAGTATACATGTTCAGTTCTTTTTTATATGTTAGATTATGATATATGTCTGTTATTATATTATATGTCTCTCTTTTATCATCATATTGTTTCGACCGTTTAAAGTTGTCATGAATGCAAGGCAAAATCATCATGATCATGGTGCAGGAGCAATCTGTGTTATCTTGCAAGGTGTTCATGCATGACAAAGGTCAACACAATAATACACAACCTATAAACCCATGCAAAAATTTAATCATGAAAAATGTATTACCCGGGTTCAGGCTGCTTGCCTAAAATAATTGCCAGCTAGAGACCCTGCTAGTGCTAACTAAACCGAAATGCTTCAAATGCCCTAAGTATACACGGAACTAAAAGGAAATGCTTATGTGCCCTAAGTACGTGGGACTAGAAATGATTATGCGGGCACAACATAGCGTGCCTGACGTCTTAGTTCTACTAGAAAGTGAATTTACTAAACTAGCTTTTGATTATATGTCTAAAATTATCATGATTTGGATCATGGTAAATTTGTAGAAGTATAGTACTTTGGAATCAGAAAAATGTAAAATAAATAGGGAGATAAGTGGGGCATGCTGACATCATATAAACATATGCCTTATTTCAGGAATAGGACCACTATTGAAGCACAAGTAGATACTGAAATGCTATATGTTGGGTGCAATACACAGGGTGTTTTTATCTAGATAACTGTTTAGATCAGTGGCTATGTGTTTGACTGTTTGCTTATATGAACCTGGGCCATTCATTCTTCTCATTATTTCATCACATACACCAGTGTAAATTTACAGATACCCAATCAAGTGCAAACCGTGATAATCTTAAAATTTATATCTTGGGGAACTGAAATACATCATCCACTTTACCAACTCAATCATCAACCATGTGGGACAAAACAATCAACCAAACACTGAAGAATAAAACAACTCACACATGGAGTCATACATCAGTTCGTAGCAGTGGTACAACACATGCAACTGGTAAAAAGAGAGGATCTTGCCTTATGCTTTTCTTTGCTTCTTGGTGAACTAACCATGGTATTACTCTTCGAGTTTGATTCTGGTTCCTTCAATGGAGACCACATAGCAGCTTCGCCTTTCGTCAGCAAGCTCTGAAATGGTTTCTTAAATCTTGCAGAATGATTTGGCATTCTGAAGTCTCCTGATGGTTCCCTGGGGCTTAAAAGTGGGCTCTTCTCAGATTCTTCCTCAGCTTCAGCTTTAAATTGCATTACAGCAATGTCGGTTGTGGGGATTTCCATGTGTACATGGCTATGCTGCTCAATAGAATTGGAAAAACCTATATTTTGTGCTCCCTGAAGTAATGGAGTCACTTCACTGGCTTCTCTCTCTGGAGTTGATGTCTGAAGAAGATGTTGTTCCTCAGTAGCCATGTCAACACTTGTGACTTTCACTTGATTGTATTGAGCAGTGAAGGCTGCAGCTGCAGTGCTTTCTGTGACTTCCTTCTGGTAGTGGTTAGCTTCAAAGGTAAATTCTGAAGATCTAGTGTTTGTATCTACTTTCTCATGGTTGATACCATCAGTAGAGATTATGACTACATTTGAGCTATCTCCCACCAACTGCATAGACTTTCTACGAATCTCACCATTCTCAAGTTTCAAAACCTCATATTTTTCAAGCAGTATCTGCTGAGACTGGTCACCTTGTGAGTTTGTAATAGTTTCTTGTTTATCTCTGGTTCTATATACCTCCCTGTCAATATCTTCGAGCGATTGAAGAGGAGTTGATGGTATGCCCTTTGGTAAATTGGATAAATCTCCTCCCTCCTTTGCCACTACGTGTGCATCAAAATGGAGACCTAGACCATCTACATTATTTACCTTATCTTCTTCTAAATTTTCCTTTACTGTCTCTTTATCAAACTCTACTATTCCGGTTACTCCATTGACTTTTCTTTGTATATCCTCATTCACAATTAGGTGATGATCTGACAAAGATGATTGTAAGCCTGTAAAATCCTTTCCATTGACCTCAGTAATACTGACTAAGTTACCATAGTATTCTTGAGGTTCCTTTTCTGCTGCAAAATTATCTTCTAGATTCCAAACCGTGATATTTTTCTCAACAATCCCTTCTTCCTTGTGTATTGATTCTGTGCCATTATGCTCCCTTTCATTTTGTTCATTTCCCAATTCTGGATCATTTATTGCAGTTGCATTTTTTAAATATGGTTGACACTTTGCAACAACTTCATCATTACAGAGATTACCACTTAATGCACTTATTGTATTACCTTCATCCTGATTTCCCAATCCATGGATATTATTATCATCCTCAAGTGGCTCATCACTTTCAATCATAAGCTTTACTATTGCAGTTTTGCTTATTGCTCTGTTTTCTTCCTTGCCATGTGGTATTTGTATTTGCATGTTGTCATTCTTGGATGTCTCTACGTTTCTGCCATCTAATGGTTGCACATCTGGTCGACTCTCTCTTTGTCCAGGCTTATCTTCTATAACAACTTCCTTGATCTCAGAGTCATCTGCATCAAGATAAGTGCTGACGATTGATTCAGTTGATGATGTTGTTTCTCCTTGCATTGCCACCAATTTATCCTCTACTGTTGGCACCTCAATGTATCCTTGTTCTAAGTTCTCAGTTGTATCTTCACCATCTAGATTACCACCATGGGGGGAATTGTCATGACTGCTAGTTTCTTCCTGTTCTTCTAGTGAACCTTCTAGTTTTTCTTGTAACAGTGATTTGTACTTGCCTTGGACAGTTTCTTCACTTGTATCTGTAGTCCCATGCATGAGTGGTACAATTTTTCCATTAGAGATTGAACTATTCTTGTAGCTTGTCACATTTTCAGTGGTACTGACAAGAGCAATTATTTCGGAAGAAAATATGGCTGTTTCAGTTGCTTCTTTCCTCAATGGTTCATCATCTGTACCAAATTTCTTGTTTTTGTTAAGAGAATTCAGAGGTGCAGGGGAACTAAAAGCAGCATGGTGCTTAGATTCTAAAGTTTATTCGTAAAAATAGTTGTTTGTTGCAGATGCATATTAAGGTTGATAGTACCTATATTTTTATTATTTTGGAGTCACTAGATTTATCTTGCTATTTTTCTTTCCTGTTTAGTGTTTAGGGGGACTATTCTTTACTTTTATCACTGACCTTATGAATCTCTACAACTAGCTTGTTTTCATTCTTTTAAGGGGACTATTTTTCATTTTTACCACTGACCTTATGAAATTTCCATGCTTCTTGACTAATTAGGGAATGGGGAGAACTTTTCTGAACTTAAGAAAATGATATGGCAGTACCAAGTTAACTAGAAACTGAGACGGAGAACTGAACTAACCTTTTTGTAAGTTACTGCTCTGATCATCTTGTGTTGATGTGTTATACTGAATTGGGCTCCTGTTTTTCTCATCTAAGCCTTCAATCTTATCTGATGAAATATTTTGATATGAGGCCACCTGCTTATCTTCAGCATTGGTAATGATGGGTTCCTTTGAGGATTTTGACCAGTTGACATCCTCAGTGTCATCCTTCTCATTGTCTAGCATAAACAGACAGATTAGTGGCGATTCATTAATACTGGATTTTTGTGTAAATTAGTACCACTATCCGTATTTGTCTCACTGTTTGTGTCATTGGGCCCAGGCGAACTATTCGAAGGCTCAACGGTTTTGTCAGCTCCATTAGTGTTCTCTTCTGATACTAGAATTTCCAAAATAAGATAACTAGTGAAACACTGAAATCTCATTGTTAGGCAACAAATTGTATTCAGCAAAATGCATACCTTGTTGTCCAGTGACGTTGTTATTTCCCATGATCTCATTACCCACCAGAATTCGCAGCTCAAATTCTGAAACACTATGAGCAATCACAACAATATATTAGTTAGCTCAAGCCCTATCAGATATGATCCTATGGAAGACAAGTGGATGTGCAAGTGAGCACCACAGACCATGATGTATTGATGGTATAAACTTCAAGATCAGTTAGAAAGAACTACAACAAGACATATTGTTGCCTGTGAGCCTCATAGTATATATAGTGCAGGGTGCTCATTATAAGAAACACAAACTCTGTGGGTCACTATTTCCAATTAATAATATTTTTTGAAAAGTTAAAGTAAAGTCAGTGATCTGATTGTATTATGACTACATCATTCATCAACATGACTGGATTTGTTTAGAATAAGGGTCTGCTGAAATTTAGTAGGAAAGCTGAACACTTTTTGTACAAAAGTCACAGAGGCTCTGCTATATGTAAGAAAAGAATTAGTCACAAAGGCTTGGTCATATTGGGAGCATGATTTAGCACAATGGCTTTATGCTTTACTTAACTAAGAACATGTTTATTTGCTTGCTGCCATGTCCCCTATATATTGAGATTAGGGACATCATTTTTGCATTTATTTTAGCTTTTTTTTTGTAAGTAACAGATATGCATGTTCATTGAAGATGAAGTTACTGAAGTATCAGTATGAGACATGGGCTTGGACGTGTTTACATACAGCACTTACAACATATGGTTCTGTTCATGCTAATTATGCGACGAGCTGCTACAAAAAGCTTTGACAGGATGTAAACGGGCACATTTCTTTGAACCAATCAAGCTTTCGGGCGATGTTTTGGTTTTAGTATGCCTGTGGACACATTTGATTCTTCCAGTGTCACGCTCCCTGTCTCAAGGATTTTTTTTTGGAAGCACTATCATGGCCTGTTTCGTTGTTTGGCTCTAAAGCTGAATCCAGTTGAGTTGGAGGGAGACATGTTGTTATGTTTTTGGTGTAATCATGATCTACAACTCCCTTTCTGCTGCTAGGCTGCTTCACAGGCTTTTGAAGGCCCTTCTGGTGGTGTTCCCCGGAAGTTGTTTTCCACCTCATGCTTTCCTAAGAAAATGTGTCGATTATGGTTTCTGTCACCAGCTCAATCTAGCGCAGTGGCTGTTCACAGTTGAGCTGGTTTATTTGCTTGGCCTTCTCTCTTTAAACCAGGATTGGTTGAAACTTGAACCTTCCGTGGTGGAACTTACTAACTTGGTGAATTTGCAATTCGCCACACGGAATACGACAATGGCACGTGTATTCTGGTTCTGTTTTTTTTTATTTTTATGATACATTTTAGTATGAAAATTTAAAAATATATATTTCTAGTGCTGGTGGAATTCCAAAAATAATATCTGGACAATCTCCCGATAGTGTCTTTCGAAAATCATATACCATAGAGTGACTCGTAAAACTATTTTGCCTAAAGTCTTAGTCCTATAAACAAAATTAACGAATTTAGTTTTACATGAAAAGATTTATTTTAAAACTATATTTAAAGTCGTCCATTAGAGAAGTCGTTCTTCCATAGAAATATAGAATAATATTTATGCTAACCTCCATTTCCCATTGCTCCTCTGCACCTTCTCTTGTCAATCCAAACAAAGTACATAGGGGCCTCAAAAATCATATATTTTTTCAAGTAGGTGCTGAAAATTAAGCACGACCTATTTTACTTAGGTCTAGTGTTATGACTTCTATAGTTTTAAATTACAATTCTTTCTGGAATGCTATATCTATTTTTTGGTTAAGCTGTTTAACTCTAAAATAGCTTCTAAAATCTGGAAAAAATCATTTAGTATGATTCCGAAAGTAGTATTCTTTCATCTAATTTCTCATCATACTTGCTTTGTTAAGGAACTTTGGATTTCATTTGAGCATGTATGCTCAAAAGTTACATGACAAAATACTACAATCTGAACCATGAATTTAGATGATCTTCTAGATTTTTTTGAAACGCATTTTAGGCCAAACAAGCTAATCAAAAACTCAAATATAAAATTATAGGAAGAATTTTAGTCACAAACCATACTATGATTCTAGATACAAGGAAAATGAATCATGTTTGATTTTTAGTATCCACTTAAAAAATTACATGATTTATGTTGGGTTATGTTCGTTTGAACTTGTCAGTCGTACTACGGCTTATTCTCCCTCACAGTGAAATAAGTTCAAGCGAACAGGTCTCTAGATTCTTTGTTTTGGTGAAAAGCTCAAGAAGCAATAGGCGGAGCCAAGTAGCTTCAACAACTCCATTAGTGATGGCATGATACTCGATGTCAAAGCTAGAGCTAGACAATGGGTTGTCATTTGCCATTTGCCATTTGCTATTTGGAGACGGAGAGATTAAATTGTCACAAAGAAAAACAACATAACCAAATGTAGACTTGCATGCTTAAGACAACCAGCCCAACCAATACTAGAGTAAACCACCAAGTCATCAAGAATAGTCCAATGAAGAAACAGATCATGGTCATTGTCGACGAAATATCGTCGATAGTCTACCGAGGGGTATGCCCAAGGTAGTAGGTTAGATTAAGGAGGTGTGGAGACGTCTGCTCAAGCGTAAACACACGGATGAGACACGACGATTTAGACAGGTTCAGGCCGGCAAGTCGCCGTAATACCCTACGTCCTGTGTTTTGGTGGCTGGTTTGTATTATGAGATTGGATGACTTGAGCTGAGATCGAGTGATCTCGGATGAGATGAGAGGGAGTCCCTACTCGCCTTATATAGTCAGGGAGCAGGGTTACAGTTCCTAACAGATTACAAACAGTTCCTTAAGCCAAGGAATCCGGATCTAACTCTAGGATCTTCCTTGGCAGACAAGGCTTCGTGAGAGTCCCTGGCGAACACGACAACCTGGTCGTGTGTTGCAGGGCCTTCGAGCTGGGCTGTCCTTGACGAATGGTCCAAATAGGTTCATGGGGGTATACGGAGGTAATATCCCCACAGCCATGTTCACGCACGAACACATCACGTGTGCCCCTGGTGATAAGTGTAACAAGATACATTTTGTTTGGGAAGGTAGACCCTTAATACATTCAATGTCATTGAGATGTATGTTGTATGGTAGATTGGTTTATACCATAATATAGCTCGAGTGGCTTGTTTAAGCAAAGATATTGACATATACACTACTACGTATATGCCATTCATTGTCAGCTGTATCATTGGTGTTTTTTTAGCTAAAACCGTCAGTGATAGGTCCAACCGTCACTGAGATTCAGGTCTTCAATCGGTTCATATCACTGCTAGTTCTAGTCAAGAACCGACAGTGATACTAGGTCATCACTATTGGTATTTGGTTAGAATCGAAACTGATGCTATCGTTGTTGGTTCATGACTTGAACCGACAATGATATGTTGCACGAAAAACTTCATAACTTTCTCATAGGGTATCTGATGAAGATAAATTTTATGTCCAAGTTGTATAACTTTGTAGTTCAAACTTTTTTGATTTGAGATCTTTTGGATGTTCAAATATACATCACATGTTTTTGTAGAGTTAATACCAAAAGAGTTCATATGTTCCATAGTCATAAGTGAGTGTGTAGTGGTAGCTAAGAATCTCGGATGGAGAAGGGGTCAAAACAAAACTTGTAGATACTAAAAAGTTAGGCAACTATATAATTCACAAGTTTTTTTTTATTTGAAGTCGTTATGATGTCCTATTTGATTTGTAAGATTTCATAGAAGTTAATACCAACTAAAGCCATATGTTCCATAGTCATAAATGAGTGTGTAGTGGTATTTGAGGATCATAGATGGAGAAGTGACCAAAATAAAAGTTATAGATCTCGAAAAGTTATGCAATTTTGTAGTTAACAACCTTTTCATTTGAAATAATCTATCTAACGGAAATTACGTTTGATTTGCTAAATTTAAAATTCAAAATTTTCAAACTATATCGGATGGATAAACGTCCAAAACAAAAGTTTTATATCTCAAAGAGTTATGCAACTTTATAGTTGACAACGTTTTCATTTGAAATCATTTATTCAAGAAAATTTACGGCTGAATTCTCTCAAATTTGATATTCAAATTCTTCAAATAACCTCGGATGGAGAAATGGAAAAAACCAAAGTTGTAGATTTTAAAAAATTATAAAACTTTATAGTTGATAACCTTTTCCAAAACCAGAGTGATATAAAATGGGGAGGAATAATATCCTGAATGGACACAAGCTTCTTATAGATGGAGTGGTCAGGGGACGAACATGCTAAGCATGAGATCGAGGGTTTGAGCGCCGATGCTTGCAAAGCACCCGTTTTTTGCCTGAAAAACTGCATGACTATGACTTGGGATATGCGACCGTGTGGATACCTAGTGTAGTGGGCACTCTCCTAATTTTTTAAAAAATATTTTGCTATTGTTTTCAAACCTTTTTATGGATTTCTCAGGAACCTTGGTGTCGGTTCTAAACCGGCAGTGATGAGAGGGGCTCATCATCGCCGCTTTGGTTGCGTCAGTTCAAAAAACTGACATTAATGACCCTTTTGAACCGGCGGTGATGATTATTTGGAGATCTATAATAGTGATAGAGCATCTTATATGACACACGTATATAAGTTTGACGGCTAGTTATAATGTGTGCTATTTAGGTGATTTCTAGATACTTATGAAAGTCATGAGTGGTCTATTTTGAATATGGTCAGTATACTGATATACGCATAGTTAGCACGTTTGTCATGCTCATACATGCCAACCAACCAGATCACTGGTGCACATAGGGTGTGTTTGGTTGGGTGGCCAAACTATAGCCTGGTTTCCCGGAGTCAGTTTTGGGCTGTTTGGTTTCGTGTATATGAGTTGGAGCCTGGCTACCTAGAGCCATCCGTACGTCTGGAGCCAGGCCAGGGTCGAATGCCCAAATCGGCCGTTCAACTGGAGCAAAAATGTCTTGTGGCATCTACATGCTGAGCAGATATTATCCACACCGTCAATATGTCTTCTCGAGATCTGTGTCCTCCTTTACACCTCTTCGTATTCTTCTGTATTTCTATTTTTCTTTGAATACAGCAGTACAGCAACACCCACTCCTCATGGGACCCACCTACGTGCTGCCTTCCGCACCTCCTACCCGCTGCCCATACGCATGCAACATACTCGGATATATTCCCCCATTTGACATACTTTTTTCTTTATTTCTAATCGCTTATTGCCACATCATTTACGACATATTTTTTAATAGCGGACTCTGATATAAATATTCCAGCTTTATTTTCAGCATGAACAGTTAGTTAGTTCCAGTCTTAATATTTAGACTACAAACAATATCTTGTTACAAAACACTATATCCGTTTCTAGATTCAACTAATACAATCACTAACCCACTTGCTGTTGTTGAGTTGTTGCTTTCCGATTTTTTTTGTTAACTCGTTTTTTTATTTTCTTTCTCCCACTTCATCCGTTTTTACTATTCTCTATTTATTTATATTTCTCAATGATTAAATAAGTGCATTATTACTTTTTTATTTATTTCACTCATTATGTATTTTTCACAATTACTGTTTTCAATGATCCACAACACCTTTTTTTATTAGATGGTACAACATAGACATCCATAATACATACGCACACTCATCCATACTACAAATGGTGTCACAGCTAACATGAGTCACAATATTGTATTAAGGAACATAAATTAATCTAGACAATCAATACTAAATATTCATGCCAGCTTAGGATAAAATCACTATTGGGAGCACACTTGTCGAACCCCCGCACTTGTGCGGAGTGAACAACGAAGGTGGCCAAGCGTCGGAAGTAAAAGTGGAAACGAGGGTTTTGAACTCGATTAATGCTGTAGTGCACTGATCCCAAAAGGTCCTCCCTGCACACTGTTCACTCCCTGGTATTTATAGTGAATACCAAGGGGCACAGGTCAAATTACAAAAGGGTACAACAAAGATTCCTTGCCTCCACGCAGGGAGGAGGGGCAAAAAGGTAAGTACACAGTAGAGGCTGAAACCCTAGCCAGCTTTCCCCCCGTGCGCCGCCACCTGACTCAGACCGCCTTCGGGAATGGGACGGTGAGGCGTTGACCTTTGATTCGTGCTCGCCTTCGGACCCGCGACCTTCGCTGCTCGCCGGACCTTCGACTTGCTCGTCTACCTTCGACTTCGGTCTCCCTTGGCCCGTGTCCTTCGCCGCTCGCCGGACCTTCGACTTGCTCGTCTACCTTCGACTCCGGTCGCCCTTGGCCTGCGACCTTCGCCGCTTGCTTGGTCCGCTCTGAGTAGAGCGACCTTGGGACCCGGCGAGGGTCGCCTGCCGTGCCGCGAAGCCTTAACCTGCAGGGAGTGAAAAAAGGAGCATCGAGGGTCGAACTCACGTCCGAAGGTTAGGAAATTGATCCCGAAAGGAGGGGGACCTCGCGAGGACACAAAGACCAAGCGAAGGTTGTTCTTGGCACCATATCGGGCGGCGTCTTTGCCGAGGGTCCTTTTCCCCAACAGTAGCCCCTTGTTGCCTTGGATCTAAAGAACGGAGTTTAGGCCCAAGCAGCGCATTTTGGACGGGAAAACATAAAGGGACCCTTGGCAGCGGCGCCCGCGGCTGCTTTGGGCCGTATCGTTGTACTGTAGTTCGTACTGTTGAGGCCCGTTTCGTTTTTTGCGCCGCGTTTTTCGAATGTCGTGCCGATACTGTCGCCGGAGTGTCGGCCGCTTGGTCTATAAATAGGAGGGGTAGGTGAGCGGTAAAGGACGTGCCCTCATTCGCCCTAGCCACCCTGTTGTTGCAATTTGCCTGTAGCGAAGGTTTGTTTTAGTTTGACTGCGAGGGTCGAGGCAAGCATTCGCTGCGCGAAGGTGTTTGTGATTAGAGAGATGGCTAGGCTGAAGCAGACTGCTCGTGCTGCTTCCCCTGTTTCGGCTAAAGAGGGGATTACCTTCGAGTTTGGACTCAGCCGAGTGTGCGCATCGGAGATTGCGTCTTATGTTAGGTGGGGTTGGATCGAGGAGGGCAAGGCGAGGACCAGCGTCGGGGAGACGGTGCCGAAGGCGGATGCGGATGAAGTTGTAGTGTTTGAAGAATTTTTTCGGCTGGCCTTCGCTTCCCGGCCCACTCCTTCGTGGCCTCTGTGTTGCGAAGGTTCAATCTGAAGTTTCATCAGCTGACACCTTCATGTTTTACGAAGATGTCGGTGTATGTGTGGGCGTGCCGTTCCCAAGGTATTGCTCCAAATGTTGAAGGTTTTGTCCGCACTCATCGGGTGCACATGCAGCCTCGGAAGATTGATTGTGGCGACGGTAAAAGCTGTCTGGGTCAATTTGCTGTGTACACATTCTGCCACCGCGCTGGGTCGGAGTTGTCAGTGCAAGCTCAGAAGAACAAGTGGACCAGCGGGTGGCAGGAATTTTGGTTTTACTACAAGCTCAGTGATGTGGCGGAGCTGTGCGGTGAGCTCCCGCCTCTTGGGGATGTAAGTGCGGAGGCCAAGATGGATGGCGAAGCACACGCGGCTGTTGATTGTTTGAGGGTTGTCTCGCGCTCTCAGTGCGCCCGCGACCTGGTTGAAGAGTACTGTTGCGCCAAGATCTGGCCTCTTCGCGAGAAACAAGTATGGTTTGAGGTTGAGGATGACCCTCGCTACCAGGGCAAGGGGTTGAAGAGATCGAAGGTTGATTTGAACAAGGTCTGGGCTAATGTTTTCAAGAAATTTCCCAGGCGAGAGGATGGGCTCGAGGTTATATATAAACGCGTGCAGCAATGGGTGGAGGAGTTAGTTGGCAAATTGTCAACGTTGGAAAATAAAGCTATACACAGCGCGATAGGCGCCGAAGGTCGAGTTAACAGACTGTTTGACATTCTTGGCATTCAGTATCCAAACTGGCCCGTTCCGTCGAGCGAAGATGCTCCGAAGAAGAGGAAGCGTGCCCCTGCGGGAGATGAGGAAGTTGTCTCTCGGCCGAAGAGGGGTCGTGGCCGTGGGCGCGGCGGTCCCGGCGGCCGGGCGAAGGTTTTGGCGACGAGGGTCGCAGCTGTTGTTGGTGCTTCGGGCACTTCCACATCCTCGGCCGTTGCCTCGAGCGGCCGAGGCTTTGCTAAGGTTGGAGGAGTGGTGCCCCGGGTGGGCGGTATTGGAGCTTTAATTCAGATCTCGGATGACGAAGGCGTCTCTGAAGACACCGACAAGGAAGAGAGAGAAAAGGAAAAGGAAAGGGGGGGAGAGGAGTCATCTAGCGAGGGCAGCGATTCATCCAGCAGCGAGGATGACTCCGATAAAGACGTTTCTATTGGGGACACCCGAGGAAAAAGGATAGCTTCGTCCAGTGCTGTTGCTGCGGCTGCCAAAGATGTTGAAGAAGTGTTGCGGGAACTGGAGGGAGAGAGCCCTTGACGAGGGTCACTGCCCGATTACGCCGGCACGCATGTTTGGGTCGAGGGATCCGAAGTTAATGGTGGCCATGAATCGGACCCGGTGCCTGGAAAGAGGCCATATGGCGAAGCCAGCCGGACAAGCCTTCCTTACTACGCGAAGGAGCTTGGCGTTACTGACCCGGCGACCCATCTGTACACGAGCGCGGACCTTCAGGCGACTCGTTTGCCGTGCTCTCCGGAGGAAAGGCGATTCCTGGGTCGCGTGTTTAACCGGGTCTGTCTGCCGGAAGCGGAGCTTCGGCTCGCCAGCGAGCCCTTGGATAATATTCATGATGATATTGATGTGAAAGTGGCTGAGCTGATGCTCCTCAACCGGTCGGCGCGTCGAAGGTCTAGTTACAATCTTCATTATCTGAACGACCGGTTGAAAGACGCGCAGAAAACCAACAAGGAGCTTCGCCAGAGCTTGGAGGACAAGGATGCGGAGCTGAAAGCAGCCTTAGAGGAGGCTGAGAAGTGGAAGAAAGAAGCGCAAGAGGCTGCGAGGACCAGTGCGGAGCTCCTCGCTGCAGGACGGCAAAAAGATAAAGACTTGGCGTCTGCAAACGAGCGCGCAGAAAAGTTGTCAACGGAGGTGGCAACCCAGGCCGAGGCTTGGCGTGAGAGTCTATCTAGGGTTAAAGCTAAGATAGACACATGCTTGACTGAAGCCGGAGGTTCAGCCGGGGAGCCACTTCCTACAGTCAGCGCGGAGGCTTTCGAAGGTTGGTTAAGTAACGAGTTGGATGTATTCAGCTCGCTGGTTGGGAATGCAGCTGATTTTGGAGGGTATGCCGGGGCGCTGGCGATGGCTGGAACGCTTCGCCAAGCGGACTGTGAGCACCTTCGTAAAATTAAGAAACCCAACCATACTTTCCCCACCGTCGATGAGGTGCGACAGATGAAGACAGACGACGTCGAGGTCCGAAACTGCGCGATGCGGTTCCTTCGTCGATTTTGGATTGCGGGCGGCGGCCGAGTTCTTGCCTTCGACGAGGCTGCCGAGGCTACTCGTTAGGTTTTTTTTTAGAGTTAAAAAAAAAGAATTTGTTTTGTCCTTTTGGTTCTTGCAGGCTCGGAGGGAGGCGATGCCTTCGCCGTCTGCTGTCCTTGAAGCTGGTGGCAGCTCCGAAGCCGCTCAAGCTCCCAGCTCTGCGGAGGTGCCACCAGTGGCGGTTGAGGGACACGCAGAAGCCGCAATCACCGGCGAAGGTGCCGAACAAGAGAAGGCTGCGAGGGAGGCATCTGCTGGAGATGCGGAGACCGTCACTGGCGAAGCTGTGACGACCGAGCTTGATGAAGCCGAGCAGGTGTGAGCACGTAGGGTTGTAAGGATGAATTATTTTGTAAAGGAAAAACAGCGATGCCTGAGATGACTTGAAGAATGCTGAGACGTTTTTTACTGTTTTATGTGAATGCAGGTTCCTGATGGAACCATGCTTGAGGTTTTTGACGTGACACCGTTAACGCTTAACTATCAGGATGTTTTTATAACTGGTGAGTCGTGGGCCCGTGCAAAGTTAAAACATCCTTCGTTGACCTTTGAGCGTTTTTGGTGGTCAAAGGTGCGAAGGTACGATTTGAAGAATAGTAGGTCGAGCAGGTTTTGGCGCGAGGCGGACTTTACTGATCGGCAAGCTACGCGTTATTTGTTTGGTCCGTCTTCGACCTCGCAAGCCGTTTTAGATGATGATATTGATGATAACACTGCATTGGACTATCTATTTGGGCGAAGCAATCTTGCAGTGGACTCCGGCGGGTCGCTGGTGGTTCCGAAGGAGGAACCGTTGGAGGTTAATGAAGTACGCCGCACGTATATGTATCGGGCGAGGGTTTTGACTGGTGAGTTGCCGATTGTGCCGGCAACTCCTTTGTGGTGGGGGCCCGTTGTTGCGGTAGAGCCGGAGTTCGAAGAAGTTAGCGAGGGCCCCGATGATTTGATGCTAATCGAAGGGAGCGATGGTTCCTTGTAAATTTTTGTAATTTTTAGTGATTTAACTGTCGTTGTAAAGATTTTTTGTGAATGTATGAGAAGGTTGTATAGTTTTGTGCAAACTTTCCTGAACGATTCTTGTAGCGGAAAAAACAGCGACGCCCCCTTTTTCTTTTAGCGAGGCTCGCGCAACGCTCTCGTGAGCTTTTTAGGAAAAAACAGCGACGCCCCCTTTTTCTTTTAGCGAGGCTCGCGCGACGCTCTCGTGAGCTTTTTAGGAAAAACAGCGACGCCCCCTTTTTCTTTTAGCGAGGCTCGCGCAACGCTCTCGTGAGCTTTTTAGGAAAAAACAGCGACGCCCCCTTTTTCTTTTAGCGAGGCTCGCGCAACGCTCTCGTGAGCTTTTTAGGAAAAAACAGCGACGCCCCCTTTTTCTTTTAGCGAGGCTCGCGCAATGCTCTCGAGCTTTTTTGGAAAAAACAGCGACGCCCCCTTTTTCTTTTAGCGAGGCTCGCACAACGCTCTCGTGAGCTTTTTAGGAAAAAACAGCGACGCCCCCTTTTTCTTTTAGCGAGGCTCGCGCAACGCTCTCGTGAGCTTTTTAGGAAAAAACAGCGACGCCCCCTTTTTCTTTTAGCGAGGCTCGCGCAATGCTCTCGTGAGCTTTTTTGGAAAAAACAGCGACGCCCCCTTTTTCTTTTAGCGAGGCTCGCGCAACGCTCTCGTGAGCTTTTTAGGAAAAAACAGATGCGCGCCCGCCCGAGGCCTGACTTGGAGGGCTCGGGCGAGACGGAGAATGCGCACCCCCCCGAGGCCTGGCTTGGAGGGCTCGGGCGAGACGGAGAATGCGCACCCGCCCGAGGCCTGACTTGGAGGGCTCGGGCGAGACGGAGAATGCGCGCCCGCCCGAGGCCTGACTTGGAGGGCTCGGGCGAGACGGAGAATGCGCACCCCCCCGAGGCCTGGCTTGGAGGGCTCGGGCGAGACGGAGAATGCGCGCCCGCCCGAGGCCTGGCTTGGAGGGCTCGGGCGAGACGTTGGAGGGCTCGGGCGAGACGGAGAATGCGCACCCGCCTGAGGCCTGACTTGGAGGGCTCGGGCGAGACGGAGAATGCGCGCCCGCCCGAGGCCTGACTTGGAGGGCTCGGGCGAGACGGAGAATGCGCGCCCGCCCGAGGCCTGACTTGGAGGGCTCGGGCGAGACGGAGAATGCGCGTCCGCCCGAGGCCTGACTTGGAGGGCTCGGGCGAGACGGAGAATGCGCACCCCCCCGAGGCCTGGCTTGGAGGGCTCGGGCGAGACGGGGAATGTGGACCCGCCCGAGGCCTGACTTTGCTTGTGCGAGAGTGCTCGACTTTTTGGACTTCGCGCCTCCCCTTATTTCAGGCGGAGGTGAAGTTTGCTTTTTTGCGAGCCCCTGTCGTTTGTGCCAGGGTGCTCGACTTTTTGGGACTTCGCGCCTCCCCTTATCTTAGGCGGAGGTGAAGTTTGCTTTTTTGCGAGCCCCTGTCGTTTGTGCCAGGATGCTCGACTTTTTGGGACTTCGCGCCTCCCCTTATCTTAGGCGGAGGTGAAGTTTGCTTTTTTGCGAGCCCCTGTCGTTTGTGCCAGGGTGCTCGACTTTTTGGGACTTCGCGCCTCCCCTTATCTTAGGCGGAGGTGAAGTTTGCTTTTTTGCGAGCCCCTGTCGGTTGTGCCAGGGTGCTCGACTTTTTGGGACTTCGCGCCTCCCCTTATCTTAGGCGGAGGTGAAGTTTGCTTTTTTGCGAGCCCCTGTCGGTTGTGCCAGGGTGCTCGACTTTTTGGGACTTCGCGCCTCCCCTTATCTTAGGCGGAGGTGAAGTTTGCTTTGAAAAGAAAAGTAATGTTTTTCGAAGCAATCTTAGCAGGTTTTCATCGAATGTAGCGCTCTTGAAAGAGACCCGCTTTTTCGATGTTTTGGAGATTTTACTTTTTTGGGGGTTCTAACCTGTATTAATGCTTTGGATACTGCCTCGTTAAAAAACCTTACGCCCCTTCGTAAGGAAAAAGAGTGCAGCTCCTGTTTTTGTTAAGTACATGAATGTAGATAACGTAATATGCGACAAAGATTACATATCGCGAGGGCTCGCTAAGGCTCCGCTATGGGTAGAATTTGCGAAGGTCGTCAATGTTCCAAGTGTGTGGTAGGATATTACCTTCGCTGTCGGAGAGATGGAAGGAGCCAGGACGATTGCATTCTGCGATCAGGAACGGGCCTGTCCACTTAGGCTGAAACTTTCCGGCCATGCTGGCGTTTTGTTTACGGATGAGGACGAGGTCACCCTTCTGCAAGTTTTTGATTCTGACCTTTTTATCTCTCCATTTTTTTGGTCTCTTCCTGATACTTGCGAAGGTTGTGCACTGCGCTGCATCTTGTTTCTTCTAGTAAGTCTTTGTCAATCAGCTTAGCTGGCTCATCATTTGCGAGGGTTGTTCTCGGTGAAACGTATTTTAGCTCCTCTGGTAACACGGCTTCTTCGCCGAACAAAAGTTTGAAGGGTGTGAATTTGGTTGCTCTGCATTCGGAGGTATTGTGAGACCAGGTGACTGAAGTTAGCTCATCTGCCCATTTACCTTTGGGTCTGCCTTGCAACTTTTTGGATATGGATTGGAAGATTGTTGCGTTGGCTCTTTCAACTAGGCCATTGGACTGCGGGTGTCGGACTGAGGCGAAGCATAGAATTGTTCCGATTTGTGCACAGAATTCTTTGAAAACCTCGCTGTCAAACTAGGTGCCGTTGTCGACGGTTAGATGTTGGGGGACTCCGAAGCGACAAACTATCTGCTGCCAGAAAAACTTTTTTACTGCGAGGGAGGTTATGGAGGACAGCGGTCTTGTTTCAGTCCATTTTGTGAAATATTCCACGGCTACCACCGCATAGCGAAGGTTCCCCGGAGCCGTCGGTAGTGGACCCACGAGATCCATTGCCCACCTTTGCAGAGGCCAAGTTGGGCATATGAGGGTTGTGAGAGCCCCTGGGGTGTTTTGGTTTTTTTGCTGTCAGTTGACAACCCTCGCACTGCTTGACGATGGTTTCAGCATCTCTCAGCGCAGTTGGCCAGTAGAAACCTTGCCGGAAAGCTTTTCCTACTAGTGCCCTCGGGCCATTATGTGAACCACATATACCTTCGTGGATGAGTTTGAGAATGTCATTACCTTCGGACTGTGACACGCACTTGAGCCAAGGTGAGGTTACCGAAGCTTTGAATAGGGTGTTATCCACAATCTTGTACCCTCGCACTCTTTGCTTTAGTCTGTTCTCTTCTTCTTTTAGCTGGGTTCATGAAGTCCTTTGATGTAGGCCATGATAGGTGCTCTCCAATCTTCGCACTGAATTGCGCTGATCAGCTTGATGCTGATTTCGGAAGCTTCGAAGGCTGACCTAGTGGTAACCTCGTAGAACACATCCGGTGGAAGCTGTAGCTGCTGTGCGGCTGCTTTGGCTAAGCAATCAGCCTCGCTATTTTCGGTTCTTGATATTGCTTTTACAGTTATGCCGAGGAAGAAGGATTCTAACCTTCGGACATATTGAAAATATTTTTGGAGTTCTGGATCTTTTGCTTTGTAGTTCTTTTCAATGTGCCCCGCAATGACTTGAGAGTCTGTGTTGATGAGTGCCCTTCGGACTGATAACGATCGCAGCCTTGAGAGTGCCAGAATGACAGCTTCGTACTCTGCAGAGTTGTTTGTGCACTTGAAGTCAAGCCTTCTTGCGTATCTCAGCTTCGACCCGGAGGGCGAGATTAGAACGGCCGAGGCACCGGCTCCAGTTGCACCCCAGGCCCCGTCGACGAAAACGATCCAAAACTGGTCCTGCTGCAGCTCACCGGGGCGAGGGTCGGGTGTCCATTCTGCTATGAAATCAGCCAGCACTTGTGATTTGACTGCTGTTCTGCCAACGAAGGTTACGGCGTAACTGTTAAGCTCGACTGCCCATTTTGCTATTCTTCCAACTGCTTCGTTGTTTTTGAAAATGTTCTCGAGGGGGTACGACGAAGGTACATGGATCTCGTGCGCCTGGAAATAGTGCTTGAGCTTTCTTGATGCCATAACGACGGCGTATGCTATTTTCTCAAGCTCCGAATAATCTCTTTGGGCCTTCGAGGGTTTCTGAAACATAGTAGATTGGGGCTTGTCTGGTCTTGTTGTTTTCGCGGAGCTCCTTGATGAGGACTGCGCTTGCTGCGTGTGGCGAGGCTGCGACGTAGAGTAACAATAAGTCTCCCTTGCTTGGGCTGGTTAGGGCGGTCAAGCTGGTCAGATACTTTTTCAACTCCTCGAAGGCCTTTTGCTGCTGGGGACACCAGTTGAATGGAGCGTTGCTTCTGAGTGTTTCAAAGAAGGGTAACCCTCGCTCTGCGGATCTGGAGATGAATCTGCTAAGTGCTGCTAAACGACCGGTCAGACGCTGAGCTGCTTTCTTGGTCGCCGGAGGTTCCATGTTCATGATGGCATCAATCTTCTCAGGGTTAGCTTCGATTCCTCTGGCTGAGACGATGCAACCTAGCAATTTACCTTCGCTTACCCCGAAAACACATTTTTCTGGGTTTAGTTTCAGTCCGGCGGACCGGAGGTTGCTGAATACCCTCGATAAGTCTGGTATGTGGTTCTCTTTTAGTTCACTCTGGACAACGAGGTCGTCGACATAGGCAGAGATAGCCTGCTCATCCTTGAAAACTTCGGAGGTCATGCGAGCGAAGGTTGAGCCTGCATTTTTCAAACCTTCTGCCATCCTTCGGAAGCAGAAGGTGCCCGAGGGTGTGATAAAGCTTGTTTTTTCTTCGTCTTCTTCATTCATCCAAATCTGGTGATAGCCTGAAAAGCAATCAAGGAGGGATAGCATTTGGCAACCTGCCGCTCTGTCGACCAGGGTGCTTATGTTTGGGAGAGGGAAGTCATCCTTCGGACAAGCTTTGTTCAAGCAAGTGAAGTCCACGCACATTCGCCATTTTTTGTTTTTCTTTTGAACTAGGACCACGTTTGAGAGCCAAGTTGGGTATTTGACTGGGCGGATGACACCTGCGTCCAAAAGCCTTTTTACTTCGGCCTTCGTTGCCTCCTTTCTTTCTTCTGACATTTTGCGAAGCTTTTGTTTGATTGGGCGATAACCTGTTTTGATGTTCAGGCTATGCTCGATCATTGATCTGTTGACTCCTTTTAGGTCTTCTGGGGACCAAGCAAAGGTGTCGGAATTTTCTCTGAGGAAGGTGACGAAGTTGCCTTCTGATTGAGGGTCTAGATTGGCTGAGATGATGACCTTTCTTTCGGCGTTACCCTCAAAGAGTTGGACTTGTTTGGTTTCCTCCTTTGGCGCTACCTTCACTCTGTCATTGCAGACTTCACCCTCGTCGCTGATACCGGGGGTTTGAGGTTTTGACAAGTTGTGTACATTACGTTGCCCCGGGGCTACGTTCCCTTCAGCTGCCCTTGCAATGTCCTGGTCCCCGAATACTGCGACCACACCCTTTGGAGCGGGAAGCTTCATGCATAGGTAAGCGGGATGGATGACCGCATTGAACGCGTTTGTGACCCCTCGGCCAAAAATGGCGTTGTATGGGTAGAACATGTCGACGACGTCAAATGTTATATGCTCCGTCCTGCAGTTGATTTCGTCGCCGAAGGTCACGGGCAGAGAAATTTTTCCGATAGCTCTCACTTGTTGACCACCGAAGCCGTATAGGGGGTTGTCTGCAGGTTGCAGAAGGTGTCTATCAAGCTTCATGCTGTCGAAGGTTGAAGCGAACAAGATATCAGCGGAGCTTCCTGTATCGACCAGTATTTTGGTGACAGTCCACCCAGCGAGGTTGGTTTCGATCACCATAGCATCGGTGTGAGGGTAATCTCTCAGCTTCATGTCACTAGAGTCGAAGGTTATGGGGATGTGAGACCAACGGCCAAATCTATGGGGTCCTTCGACGGCTACGTGGTGGACTCGTCTGGCATGTTCCTTCCTCTGCCGTTTGTTACCATGGTCTTCATTTGAACCTCCGGTGATAGCTAGAATCACACCGAAGGTTGATGTTGGATTGTTGATGGTCGTTTGGCTCGGGGCTTCGGCTTTGACAGGTTGTGGTGCTGGTAACGCGGGGATTGGCGGTGGTGGTGGCAGAGCGTTGCTAGCTTGGTAGGTTGTTGGAATTTGGTTTTGGGGGGTAGTTGGGTATGTGACTGTGTAAGGTGGGTTTTGGCGTTGTGGGACGGTGGTTGGCTGATAAGGGGTTTGGTTGTAGAGTGGGTGGCGAGTGTAAGAGGGTTGTTGCGAAGGTAGGCCGTAGTTTACGGGGGTATATTGGTATGGGGGATTTGGTGGGTGGGAACTTGGTTTCCTGGTGTGGTTGATGGTTCGGGTGTCGGACGAAGCAGCTTTCCTGGATTCCTGGTATTCTTTTCCCTTGGCAAAGCATTCGCATTGCTTTGTTGTGTGTCCCTTTCCCATTCCACAGAAGTGACAATACATTTTGGCAGGATCTCGCTGCTGGTACCGCTGATTCGGCGGAGGTGGCAAAACCTGCGGGGCTTGGTTGCTCGGAGGTTGAGCGTTCCGTCTTTGATCTTCGCAATTTGTTGCTTTGTTGATTGCACCGACGTTGCTTTGCTCTTGGCGAAGGTTGCTTTCTCTCGGTTGAGGCCTCGACTGTGGCCTCTGCTGAGACCTTCGAGCATCGGACTTCGCTCTGAAGTCCATATCAGCTCTACAGTATCTTTCCATTGTTTCATGTAACTCTTCGATTGAGTTTGCCGGTTTTCTGGCAAATTTTGAGGAGCATGGTCCTGGGCGCAGGCCGCTGACTGCAGCGAGGATGACAGCCTCGTCAGATATCCCCGGGGTCCTTGCTCTGATTTGAATAAACCTTCGCCAGTAATCTTGGAGCGGCTCGCGCTCTTCTTGCTTGCAATTAAACAGCTCGATGGGGTTTGATGGGGCTGGAGTGATGCCCTTGAAATTTGTACACAGCTTGTCTCTGAGGGTGGCCCAGGAATCCACAGTTCCGGGGCGAAGGTTGATGTACCATGTTTGTGCGATGTCTCGCAGAATGATGACAAAGGATTTTGCCATTGTTGATTCATCACCGCCTGCTGCGGCAACTGCTGCTTCGTAGCTCATGATGAACTGGCGAGGGTCGGAAAGTCCATCATAGCGAGGTAGGTTTTGTGGATTGTAACATGGTGGCCAGGGCTGGGTTTGGAGTATTTGGGAGAGTGGTGACTTTGGATCATACGACATTTGGTGTTGCTGATGCCTTCGCTGAATGCGAAGGTTTTGTTCTCTCTCATCTGGGTAGAGTTGGCGGAAATTTGGGTGTCTCACAGGATATGGCTCTGGGTGTACTGGTGGTGGAGGGGGTGGTGGATGGTGACGAAGGTTATCTTGATTCGGCTCCTCATTCCCCTCTTGCAGCGGGGGTATCTCCTCATCATTCCAGCCTTCGGCTTCGGCTTCTGCCGCGGCGAGGGATTCCTCCATACGGCGAAGCTGCTCCCTAGCCTCGTCAGCCCTCTGTCTGATCGAGCGCAATCGGTTATGCCTCTCAAGCTGTTCCAGACGCCTCTTCTTCTCTTGCAGCTCAGCCTCGAGCCTTTCAAGGGCCTCGAGGCCCATCTCTTCTTCTTCTCCCTCTCCTTCTCCCGAAGTGTGTGGGTGCGGTTGCGTCGCCACTCGGACCTGGGGGCCCAGGGTTTGGGGTTCCGGGGTGACGTTCTCTCCCCCCGAGGGTTGCACGATTTCTTCCGCAGGAGGGACCACCGTCGCTGTCTCTCTGGCTACACGTTGGTCCCTCGCTGGGTGAGCTCTTCTGTTTCCTGCCATGTCAAACTTTCGATCCCCACGGACGGCGCCAAACTGTTGGGAGCACACTTGCCGAACCCCCGCACTTGTGCGGAGTGAACAGCGAAGGTGGCCAAGCGTCGGAAGTACAAGTGGAAACGAAGGTTTTGAACTCGATTAATGTTGTAGTGCACTGATCCCAAAAGGTCCTCCCTGCACACTGTTCACTCCCTGGTATTTATAATGAATACCAAGGGGCACAGGTCAAATTACAAAAGGGTACAACAAAGATTCCTTGCCTCCACGCAGGGAGGAGGGGCAAAAAGGTAAGTACATAGTAGAGGCTGAAACCCTAGCCAGCTTTCCCCCCGTGCGCCGCCACCTGACTCAGACCGCCTTCGGGAATGGGATGGTGAGGCGTTGACCTTTGATTCGTGCTCGCCTTCGGACCCGCGACCTTCGTTGCTCGCCGGACCTTCGACTTGCTCGTCTACCTTCGACTTCGGTCGCCCTTGGCCCGTGTCCTTCGCCGCTCGCCGGACCTTCGACTTGCTCGTCTACCTTCGACTCCGGTCGCCCTTGGCCTGCGACCTTCGCCGCTTGCTTGGTCCGCTCTGAGTAGAGCGACCTTGGGACCCGGCGAGGGTCGCCTGCCGTGCCGCGAAGCCTTAACCTGCAGGGAGTGAAAAAAGGAGCATCGAGGGTCGAACTCACGTCCGAAGGTTAGGAAATTGATCCCGAAAGGAGGGGGACCTCGCGAGGACACAAAGACCAAGCGAAGGTTGTTCTTGGCACCATATCGGGCGGCGTCTTTGCCGAGGGTCCTTTTCCCCAACATATTCGTCGCCCCTTCATTCTTGATCTGATAGGCTGAAGAAGGATGATAGCCATTAGGATTTTTCTCAGGTAGCATGGACGTTACTTCTGTGCTTAGAATAGATTCAACGGCTGTCCTAGAAGAAGCGGAACGAAGCAAATCTTGAAAAGTGCCATGTGTCCCTAGTACATAGGAAAACAACATGATAAGGACAATTAAAATAAAAGTATGGGTAACTGTAGGATAGAAATAAGGGATTTGTGTACCATAATTTTTTTTAGATGATTACCTGGAAGAACATAAGTTGATCTATTTAGGGTCGAACCAAAAGGACTTGAAGACATGTGGTCCTGTGTAGAAAAATTACTCAGTTTCCCAGAACCAGCTATGGGCATACCTAGATTGCTCATCCCATGCTTAATAACATCAGCACATGGAAGATATAAATGGCTGGTACCTTAACATAGACGAAAGGAAAACAATTAATCTCACCGGAATTTTTTTATGAGCATCCACAAGATCAACAATAATAAAAAATGATAAAGATCTGATAGCAATAATATAATAATTTTAATTTGTTTTTTTGTTCTGGAAGTAATCTAGCCCTCAACAAATATACAATAAACTGATGTTTCACAATTTATGAATTGTTCCCTCGAACACTTTCAATAAGCAGCACAAAGAGTCTGCTATAGCCAATAGGAGATTATGTAACATATCCTTCTCTATTTTGCAATAGCAAAATGGTGTGAAGCAAATTTTATTGATGACTCAAACCTCTACTTTAGTATATACACAACTGAGGTATGCACATAGGTGGAGTGGGACTAGGATAAAAATCAGAGGTATGCAGTATGCACAATAGCTCAAGTAGCCACTTATAATATTACATGTAATTATATAGTATTTATAGTGCTAAAAATAGATAATTTAACAAATTGATGAGTTAGTCCAATAACAAACTGATGTGAATGAATAATCAAAGGTTCCTGTGAATCCTATAGGGGCTGACTCATAGTCAATGCTAAGGATTCCTATGGATGTTTGCTATATAATTTTCCTCTATAATTAAGTTCATTTCTCTATATTTTTTCTCGGTCTAAAAATTCATATGCATTTTTGCTATAACCCACAGGGTGTCACAAACACTTGGCACTTCCACAATATGAACATGAGCACAAAAATCACTATTTGAGCTGTTGGGTTTGTTCAAGATTACAAATACAGAAGTACTCGTATATGTCATGTTTTCAATAAACCTTTAGAGAATTACCTGCATGAGAACTCACATATCTAAAGGTGTTAGAGCCATGGAAAATCAGAGAACTGTCCTCACATGTATTTCCATTCGAAGCACCATTGCCAGCTTCACTCATAAGGTCCATGAAAGAGATCCTCTCATTTTGAACTCTTCAATAGAAAAGAACATTTAAAATATGATTCTTGAGTGAGAGAATCACATAAACGTATGAAACCAAATCTGCACACAAACCAAAATTTTGGCCACAAAAATGTGGGTCTAATCACATGAATTGAGAGGTGGAGACGCTAGTCTAGACCTTTTAGCTTGAGCACTTCGTCGGAAAAGAAGAAGTGTAACATAAGGAAAAACTAGACACAAATGTGGCACAGATCACACATCACTTGCAAGTTGTTTACTAAAATTAATTGGATAAGTCTCAAGAACACGATAAACAAGAATTACCTCCGAGGAAAATGTGGTTGCAAAGATATATTGGATGGAGGGAAGGCTATGTCGTCGGTGGACTGTGACACTGGCAAAACAGTCATGAGTCGGCTAAAGGAAGTTGTGTCCACTCGCGGCCGAGATAAATCATTCGCCGGATCTAGAGGGGTAATGACAGCACCATGTGGCGCCATTGCTGGCGGGGTAATGGCAGCACCATGTGGCACCATTGCTGGCCCAGCAGCACCTCGGTGGTCTGAAGAACAGCTTCCAGCAGAGAGGGATTCTAGGAATGTGAAATGGGGAAGAGCTTGAGCTGTCAACAGAGTTAAAAAAAATGGTAAGCATTCAATTTAATACTAATAAAATGCAGTTACTATTGACTAATAACCATTCTCTCTTCAATATAGCAGTGGTTGTAGAAATATCAGCGTTTAGTGCTTAAGTCAAAGTGTAGATTGTTTCCTGTACAATTGCATTGTAGGGGCAGACACCACTATTAGGATACAAATCAAATATAGTATATAATCAAAGGATTGAAAAGTGTTTGCAAAATAATTCTTGGGATAATGTACGATCTTGTTTGCATACTACATTGATGGTATCTGGAATTAAAAAATCTGGTTAAATTAAAAGAGAACACAATTGAATAAAAAGGAAAATCACATAGTACGTTGGGCAAAACAAGTTATAGAAAATTCTATTTAGCCCAATACACCATTCAAGTGTCCCATAAATGCCTCCACTATTCGTAGGGAGATATGTACCTGGTGATAGATTTGGAGGCAAACCAAAGGGTCCTCCAATTGTCAAAGCTCCTTCACCACCCAACACAGTAGAATATCCACTTTAGCACCAACCTACTTATCTATGTAGAGTTAGTATACTGTAATATATGTGCATATTCAGTTAAAATAATAAAACGGTAGTACGAATTGTTAGTCAGCCCCTATATTGATTACATAACTCATCATATATTTAAACTCATTTATGAAATAGGATATAACTCTAAATTTTTGGCTCCTTAAACATTGTGAATGGTGTTAAGTACATCTAAACAATAGTAACACCGATAAAACATTGTTTGTGCACAAATGCCTAGAGATACTGCCAGATCCATTGTGCAAGTAAAAATTTTAATTTTCATGGTAAGCGTCCTTAACTCTTAGATCATTTTTGCAAATCCAACTATGTACTATTAATTTATAAGCTCAGATCAATCGAAATCCAAAGATTATAGGTTCAGATACAATCTAGTGCCTGATAGAGAGGACATGCAGCCCATAGCAGCTAACACGGATGTGTCCTATAGATGCAGTTATTCCAATAATAAGCAGATGTATTAGAAAATAAAATATAATAGAAACATGGGCTATCGTACTAACCTTGTCCTCAACAAGGATCTGAATCGAACTATATACTGCAATACATAAAAAATAACAGTGATGGGAAATTCTAGAATAAAAGGATCAAGAAACATAACTGAATTTTTTATTGACCAATACACAATTACATACACCGTACTGTATTGTTTAAAAAAATAAAATACAGATCTGATAAGAAGCAGAACATTTCAGTCATGGATCTGAATATTATACTGCAAAATGCAACTTAGAGATCTAAGAATGGCACAGGAACAATAAAATATAGTCAAAAAAAAAAGATCAATAAAATCTCCGAAACAATGGAGCTACTGAGTACTTACCAGTCATCAAAGAAAAGATGCTTGTCAAGAAAAAATGGCTGCATAGAGATGGTTAGAGATATAGTGGGGGCGGCGGCGATCTCCGTACACAGCAGATGAGGACGGCGACAAAGAACAGAGGAGAAATGTAGAATGGAGAAGAGAGTTTGAGGAAGACAAAGACTGAGAACAAGGTTGGGGAAGACAAAGACTGGGAACAAGGTTGTGGAGAGCGGCGGAGATCTCAGTAAGCAAGAGAGCTCGATTGAGGAAAATGCGTCAGCTAGGGTTCCAACATTTGGTGAGCGGGCGAGCTGGAGAGAAATCGAGAAAGAAGAAAGAGAAGAAGAGATAGAAAGGGGCCGCTTTATATTATGTATAGAAGGAGTATAGCTAATTGTACAGGATATACGTACACCGCGTATAGAAGCAAAAGGCAATAGGAAAAATAAGCTGTCAATATCAGTCGCACGCATCTCGATATCAGTTGGACGGCTAGGATAATGTCTGCTGAACATGTACAGACCAAAAAACTGCTTTCCAACTGGAGCCAGGCTCTGGCCAGCCCACGAGCGGTTCACCTCACCTCCCCGCACCAACCGTCAACGGCGGCATCCTGGGCGCGACGGCCGCGAGCACCAACATCGCGCCGCTCCTCGCGGCGGCCGCCTTCGTGGCGGCGGGCTTGGCGACAGCTCTGACGAGGAGCCCGCGGAGTCCTCCTCCTGCTCCGCGCACGCGGCCTCGTGGTGGGACGCCCTCTCGCTGTGGAAGCGGTGGTCCGACGCCGCCAGTCCGCCACCTGCTTCCGGCGCGACAGGTTCCGGCCGCCCTTGAGCCGGCTCTTGCCGCCCGGTGGCTTATGGCAGCTGAGCTCGCCGGCCAAAGCCAGGGCCGGACGAGCTTGTCCCCATCCACCGAAGCAAGACTGGCTGGAATCTTCCTCTGCATCTCCGCGCCGCCAATCCTTGACCCGTCGGCCGCTCGCCAATCCTTGACCCGCCGGCCGCATGCTCGCAAGAAGGCCGAAGTTCGCAGGATGGCTGGAAACTCGTCCACGTCGAAGCTCGCTGGATGGCTGGAGCAGTGGATGCACTTCTTGTAGTCACGCTAGTGACCGTGGAAGTATTCCATCTCTCTCCCTGCTGTTGGCTGCCGTGCTCTGCCATAGTGTCGTTATGCTCGTCTAGATGTTATCGCGTGCTACTGCATGTTGCTCGCTTTGCTGCTATTTGTTTAGGATGCCAACCATGTGTTCGATGAAATCACTCAAAGGAGGTAAACTTACCAATTCGAAGAAGATGTGACTAAATCCAAATAAATCAGGGAACCAAACACACCGTGAGACTAGCCAGGTTTAAACTGTACAGACAACCAAACAAACAAAGATTGGCTTGGTGGGAACAGGCTAAGGCTGCCCTGGCTTAGATTCTAGCCAGGCTAGAAGTTAACTAGGAAACCAAACACACCCATAGTTGTCATGTTCATCTTTTATACATTTCTGAATTAGGATAATGGCATAATTTGCCGATGCACGACGATGGCAATAAAGTATATAGACTGCATTCGTTCATGAAAGGATATAATCCTTGCATTATTCGAATGCTTAAAAATGTGAAATTCTAGCTTAGAACTATCTGTAGGCCATACCTATAGGTATACTAGTGTCATAATAAATGGCATGCCATATAGATGCATGATGACAGAGTACACATATAGGAAATAGATATCGTTTTAGATAAAGTTTGAGTCAAATATTGAGAATATAAATTATAAATAACTTTTAAATTATTAAGTTTAGATATATAAAAATTATATAAATAAATTTATCTTAAAAGGGTATTTTCATAAAATATACATATATCATTTTACAATAAATATTTTCAAAGAAATAAGTGGTCAAAATTATACTTTGGAGACCGTGTCGCTGTTCTAAACGACATCTATTTTCTATATGGAGGGAGCATAAACTTAATTAATTGTCTCCTGTTCCAACCAACACTTGAGTGAGGAAAATAAAAGAGCAAGAGTATTTAGGTCATTTTTAGCTCTTCTATCTAGTTGTTCATCGATCTGCCATATCATATCATCCAACCGTCACAAATGGAGTGTACAAGGACAGTGGACTGCCTTGGTGTTTGCGCAAGCGAAGTCGTTCATACCCTCACCGTTTTTTACTTCACGCTAAGCCTCGTAGTGTATGTACTAGACTACTAGTCGGTACCGGCGACATCTTTACGAGAACTTGGAGGACGATGAATATGAATTTGCTTTAATTTGCTTTTCTCGGTGCATATGCCTACATGCCGGCAGATCATGCGGCGCACTACCGATCGAGTACCGACGCGTGGTAGACCAGGACCACACCAACATCTTTGAAGCTCATCCATTTTAGTCATTGGTTGAGATGACATCTAGGCTAAGGCGCCTAGGATTTTTTTTTTTTCTGTTTAGTTTTGGCTGCAACCAGCTTCGTGAATATCTAGATCCATATATTTGACTATATACTTTACGAATGTTGTTTCTTTATTCTAAAACTACATCATAATCTATGTTGTGATACCGTATGTAAAATAACAATAATCACATGAAACGACGTCCGTAAACACTAGCCTGTTTGGTTTTTTGAAGTTAAATTTATTTTAAAAATTATAATTTAAACATATATTAATTAAGCTAATATGGTTGTATATGAATTATATTTGTATATTTTTGTTGGCTATACGAGAGAGATATGTGTTGTATTTCTACCATAAGAAAGTGAGCTGAAAAAAATATTATAAGTTGCAAAGTAGAAGTATAGCATATAGTTGTCCAACGGGTCGTGCCGGGCCGGGCCGGCCCGGCCCGGTGAGGGTCGGGCCACCACGGGCCAAACGGGCCGTGCCGCAACGGGTCACGGGCCAGGGTAGGGGCCCAAGGCACGGCCCGTGGGTCGTTTTTCGGGCCGTATCAGCCTGTCGTGCCGTGCCGGCCCATGGCCCGTCAGTTAAAAAAGTCTTCAAAATCTATATTATCTTCACAAAGTGTTGAAATAATTCATCATTTTCAACTAAGTGTTAATCAATTCAATAGTATAATACTAAACAACACATGTATATATATAATTGTCAACCTATAAGTATCGTCATTTTCACTATATAATATTAGTTTAACCGGGTCACCACCGTGCCGCATAGTAGATCGGGCCGTGCCACGGGCCAGGGTAGCGGCCCAGGCACGACCCACACCTCGGGTCGGGCCGGCCCGGGCCCGGTGGCCACCGGGTCGTACCGTGCTCGGGCCGGGCCAAAACATCGGGCCACTGGCCCACGGGCTTCCTGGACAACTATAGTATAGCACAATGATCTATAGAAACTATTTTCCTCTCTCGTCCTATAAGTTTTAGATAGAATTATATGTGAATTTTGGAAAGTGAAGCCAAATAACGTTTATTGAGTGGATTCTAATTTGTCTAAATGAAAGGATTCAAAGGGCCCCTGAGGGGGTGTTCGGTAGGGATGATTCAGATTCTCACAAAAATGCTTTGGAGGATCCAGATTCTCTCAAGAAACGATTTAGATGATTAATCAGAATCTCTTTAGCAAACATTTGGTTGGTAAGTTAGATTCTGATTCCAAAAAAAATATTTTTTCATGAAAAATTATATAAATAGAAATATGTTTTTTTAAAAAAAAACTCAATTTGTTTGGTAACGGAACCATCGAATGATTCGAGCCAGAAATATATCTCAGTTATAGCGTTTGGCACCGTTTCTCCCGAACCGATTCGACGATCCAAACACGATGATCGATCTAGCAGTGGGGCGGAGGCTCAAGCCTCCTCTACCGCCGCTCATCCATGGAGCTCCTAGAGCACCTTCAAGAATTTTTGCCATTACTATTATGAGAAGTAGAGACCAAAGATTGAAGATGAACTTTCAGTCTAGACCCGTCAACGCACCTGTAACCTACTTGTCAGTGACCGTATGTATGTGTAAGTTTGTTCCTTTGAAGTATATATATATATAGTGTTGGATATTTAGTCATTTTACACCATGCATTAATCCATAAATACGATAAGCAAAATACTAACACAAATATCATGCAAGCGACAGCTTCATATTTGCTACTGCTACTACTTTCAGCAAAACATTTCATGCAAAGCAGAGACTCTGGTCGGAGATGCAGCAGAGCAGCTCAAGCTCAGAGAGGTGGTGGCGGCTGGAGAGGGAGAAGCACGGGAAAGGGTTGAAGCCCTAGCGGTTAGACATGGGCCTTTATATAGGCGCGCCCCTGCCGGCCACCCGTTGAACCCTGTCCGGGAGGATGAACCTGGACAGGGTGGTTGGGAGTTGGCGGCGGCTAGGGTTTGGGTGGTTGGGAGTTGGCGGCTGGGCAGCTGGCGACGGCTAGGGTTTTCCACTCGGATGGGCCGAGTGACAGAACACAGCCAAGCCGGCCAGCCCGGCCCGGCCCGGCCCGTCGCGGCGCGCGCGCGGGCGGGCAGGGCGGCTCGGCTCGGCGGCGGCGGCGGCGCGCGCGTGTGGCTCCCCGGTTCTCCTCCTCAACTTGTCTATTAGAGCATCCCAAAGCTCACTATTTAAGTTGATTGCCCTCTTAGTGATTAATCCATTTGGTACTAATCACTTTTGTACCTAACACTAACCGTGAGCCTTTGAGGTTTATTATTATTAAATAAATGGGCTTGGCCCAATTACTCTAACAATCCCCACCAAACGTCAAAGGTACACAGTTAATGCCTTTGATTCTGAACTTGTTTGATATACCAGTGTTTCGATGGAGACTGTTAAGTTGAACTTCCATCTAGAAAAGGGGCTTACTCTCATTCACAACTGATCAATGGACTATGCCTTGAATTGACAGTTTTGTGCGAAGTGAGGTTCACCCAAATTCTTAACTGATACAAGGCTGCCTAGAGCACCCCCTCGGGTGGAGCGTATAAGTCAAACTCCGTGCCTTCTCGTGAGTATCTAGAGATCACCCAAATCTCATAGACTGGGACCAGCAGTCTAACTCACATAGGTGTGTTCCTTCTAGGATGTCCTGTAGGCCGACATCCCTGCTTAAATAAGCCACTCGGATCACATTAAGGCGTATGCCATCCTACCTTACAGCTTGGAAAAGAAGTGCATATCTGAAAGATTGGGACCTTAGTTAAGGGTCTTTTCCCTCAGTCTACTCATAGCTTGTTTCGCCACTCTAATTCACGGGATCTCCGATCACATAGAGCAGGTTACCACTATAGCAAACTTTAAGTGGGTCTCAGTCCCATCTCGCCTGATGCACTGTCTATCACATTACGTGACAGCCCCTTGGTGAACTGACCTGCCAGATTTTTAGACGTGTGGACATAGTCTAGCGCTATCACTCCGGAGTTTCTCAATTTTCTGACAGACTTTAGGCGCCGCTTTACATGCCTTGTGGTCTTCAGGTTATCCTTAGAACTGTTCACTTTGATTATCACAGTTTGATTATCACAATTCATGGAGATGGCGGGTACAGGTTTTTCAACCACCGGCAAATCCATCAGGAGTTCCCGAAGCCATTCGGCTTCAACAGTGGCGGTGTCTGGTGCTGCAAGTTCTGCTTCCATAGTTGACCTCGTGATGATGGTCTGCTTGCAAGACTTCCAAGAAACAGCACCACCCCCAAGGGTAAACGCATACCCACTGGTGGCTTTTAACTCGTCAGCATCAGATATCCAATTTGCATCACTAAAACCCTCCAGTACCTTTGGGTACCCGGTGTAGTGAATGCCATAGTTTGCGGTTGCCTTTAGATACCGCATTACTCTCTCAAGAGCACGCCAATGATCATCTCCAGGGTTTGACACAAACCGGCTCAGCTTGCTCACAGCATATGAGATGTCAGGCCTTGTTGCACTGGCTAGGTACATTAGTGAGCCAATGATTTGGGAGTATCTCAATTGGTCTCTCATGATCCTTTTGTTCTTTCTCAGAATCAGGCTTGGATCATAGGGAGTGGACACAGGTTTACAGTCACTGTAGCCAAAGCGACTTAGAATCTTTTCAACATAGTGGGACTGCAAGAGAGTAACCCCACCATTTTCTCCCTTTAGTAGCTTAATGTTTAAAATCACATCAGCCACTCCCAAATTTTTCATGTCAAAGTTCTTGGACAGAAAGTCCTTGACTTCGTCAATCACATTGAGGTTCGTGCCAAATATTAGGATGTCATCCACATATAGGCACAAGATCACTCCTTCTCCCCCACCAAAGCAGTAGTAGACACATTTATTAGCCTCATTGGCAACAAAGCCTGCTGACGTTATGGTCTTATCAAACTTTTCGTGCCATTGTTTAGGAGCTTGTTTTAGGCCATACAAAGACTTCAGTAATTTACACACTTTGCCTCTTTGACCTTCTACTACGAAACCATCAGGCTGATCCATGTAGATCTCCTCATCTAGCTCTCCATTTAGGAAGGCCGTCTTCACGTCCATCTGATGAACGAGAAGACCATGGGAGGCAGCCAAGGCAAGTAGTACTCGAATCGTAGTCAATCGGGCCACAGGTGAGTATGTATCAAAGAAGTCCTCGCCTTCCTTTTGGGTGTAACCCTTGGCCACAAGCCTAGCCTTGTACTTTTCAATCGTACCATCAGGCCTAAGCTTTTTCTTGAACAACCATTTACATCCTACAGGTTTGCACCCGTACGGACGATCAACCACCTCCCAAGTTCCATTAGACATAATTGAATCCATCTCACTCCGTATCGCTTCCTTCCAATAGTCAGCGTCAGGAGAGGAAAATGCCTCTTTAATGGTTGTTGGAGTGTCATCCACGAGGTATATGGTGAAGTCATCACCAAAGGATTTTGCAATCCTAGGTCTCTTACTCTTTCGAGTGACTCCATCATTTTCCTCCTCAGGACTTTCAGTAGTAGGTTGTTCAGTGCATTCCACTGGCACAGAAGTGTCGGGAGCATCAAGAGGTCCCTCACTAGATGTGCTCGGTACATTCCCTCTCATAGGGAATTCATTCTCGAAGAATGTTGCATCTCTGGACTCAAATATTCCGCCGACTCTCATGTCGGGGATTCCAGATTCCACGACTAAAAATTTGTAGCCTATGCTATTTATCGCGTATCCGAGAAAGACACAATCTACAGTCTTTGGTCCAAGCTTGCGCTTCTTGTTGATTGGCACATTCACTTTGGCCAAGCAACCCCAAGTGCGCAGGTATGAGAGAGTTAACCTTTTCTTTTCCCATTCCTCGAATGGTGTTTTCTCCTTACTCTTTGTAGGAACTCTATTCAGGACATGGCTCGCAGTCAATATAGCCTCACCCCACCATTCCTTGGAAAGTCCCGCAGTGTCTAACATGGCGTTAACCAAGTCAGTAAGTGTGCGGTTCTTTCTTTCGGCAATCCCATTGGATTGGGGGGAGAAAGGAGGCGTCCTCTCATGAATAATCCCATGTTCCTCGCAGAATAAGTCGAATTCCTTTGAAAAGTATTCACCCTCGCGATCGGACCGCAACCGTTTGATTTTCTTTTCGAGTTGATTTTCAACTTCGGCTTTGTAGATTTTGAAGTAGTGTAATGCTTCATCTTTTGTTTTTAGTAGGTACACATAGCAAAATCTAGTACTATCATCGATGAGTGTCATGAAGTATTTCTTGCCGCCTTTGGTCAACACGCCATTCATCTCGCACAAATCAGAATGAATGAGGTCTAGTGGTGCCGTGTTTCTCGCCTCTTTCACAGCCTTGTGAGGCTTGCGAGGTTGTTTTGCTTGCACACAAGCATGGCACTTAGAACCTTTGACCAAATCGAATTTAGGGATTAAGCTCATTTTAGCTAAGCGCGTCATACATCCAACATTAATATGGCAAAGTCGGGAATGCCAAACATTGCATTCATCATCATGTCTCACATGGTTCACGACATTAATATTACAAGAATCCATCAAAGAAAAGCGAAACAAGCCTCCGCTCTCATAGCCCTTTCCAACAAATGTTCCATATCTCGATACAACACATTTATTGGACTCAAAAACAAGTTTAAAACCATCCCTACACAATAGGGACCCGCTGACGAGATTCTTCTTTATCGAAGGGACATGCTGCACGTTCTTCAGCTGCACGGTCTTTCCCGAAGTAAACTTCAGATTGACCGTACCAACACCATGAACAACCGCATGTGTCCCGTTTCCCATCAGCAGGGAGGCACCTCGTCCTTCCTGGTACAAAGAAAACAGTGAGCGGTCAGCACATACATGAATATTAGCCCCTGTGTCAACCCACCAGTCAGGAGAGCGACAAACTGAAAGAATTGTTGGTATATAATTACCATACCCAGATCCTTCAGCCTGGCTAACAACAATGTTGGTTGTCTTCTTTTGCTGCTTGTCCTTGCGGTCAGGGCACTCTTTTGCCCAGTGATCAGTGTCACCGCACACATAGCAACAACCACTGTTCTTTTCTTTGTTTGCCTTCTTCTTGAAAGCTTGAGGCTGTGGCCTCACATTGGGATTCTTGTTCTTCTTCTGTTTCCTCTTGCGGAAAGCCTGAGGGCCCCTCTTCTGCACCAAATTGGCGCTAGAGCCTCCCTCGGGCTGCACTTTCTTGCCACGTGTGTCCTTTGCCCTCGCATTCTCTTCAACACTTAGAGAGGCAGCTAGATCAGTCACACTGAACTCTTGCCTCCTGTGCTTTAGAGAAGTGGCAAAGTCCCTCCAAGTAGGTGGCAGCTTAGCGATAATACCGCCGGCCACAAACTTGTCGGGGAGCACACACTGGTTGTTCTCAAGCTCCTTGGCTAGCATCTGTATCTCATGAGCTTGTTCTACCACAGAACGGTCATCGACCATCTTGTAGTCATAGAACTGCTCCATGATGTACAGCTCACTGCCAGCGTCAGGAACCCCAAACTTGGCCTGCAGTGCATCCCACATATCCTTGCCTGTAGGCATGTCCATGTACAGTGGCACCATACCCTCATCTATCACACTGATGAGCGACGGCTTGAGCAGGTTATCCGCCTCACAGAACTTGCTCTTTTCCTCGGGAGAAAGAGGCGGTTCAGTGCGCCTTCCCCTGACAGCATGCTCACAGCGCATAGCGGTAAGCCACAACATGCAACGGGATCGCCATATCTTATAGTTGGATCCACCATCCTTCAAAGGTGGTGGCCTCATGGATGCAGCAAAGCTAGCAGATGAAAATGACCTATCAAGTTTTTAGATTGTTGGATATTTAGTCATTTTACACCATGCATTAATCCATAAATACGATAAGCAAAATACTAACACAAGTATCATGCAAGCGACAGCTTCATATTTGCTACTGCTACTACTTTCAGCAAAACATTTCATGCAAAGCAATAATATAAAGCGCACGGAGAGGTTTAGGGTTATACCCGAGCGTGGCACTTCCGGTACCCGCGGAATGTGAACCACCATTCATGTGGACGCCTACCCGAGCAGGTACACTTGACGGGAGAAGTTCCGGAGGCCTGCTGCCAGAGAGCTCTGTGCTCGCAGAGACTCTGGCCGGAGATGCAGCAGAGCAGCTCAAGCTCAGAGAGGTGGTGGCGTGTGAACCACCATTCATGTTGACGCCTACCCGAGCAGGTACACTTGACGGGAGAAGTTCCGGAGGCCTGCTGCGCGCGCGCGGGCGGCTCGGCGGCGGCGGCGGCGCGCGCGTGTGGCTCCCCGGTTCTCCTCCTCAACTTGTCTATTAGAGCATCCCAAAGCTCACTATTTAAGTTGATTGCCCTCTTAGTGATTAATCCATTTGGTACTAATCACTTTTGTACATAACACTAACCGTGAGCCTTTGAGGTTTATTATTAAATAAATAGGCTTGGCCCAATTACTCTAACATATAGTGTCCCCTTTTATTACATTTGTTCAAAAAGCACTAATTTTGTAGTGCGAATGAGTACGTTTTGCCCTTCAAAGATTGTAGAGTTGGACCACGGCTGGAATGCACGCGCGCACATGCATGAACCAGGCATGCGCGCGTGCTTGCATGTGATGTGTGCCGTGTGCGCTTGGCGTACGCATTGGCCGTGTGTGGATCTGGTATGTGGTAAGAGTACGCACGCCCACCGTACTGGCCGGGGCCGGTTAACTGGTAGCTGTTGTGTAGGCGTAGGGAGTACCGCTTGTCGCTAACCAGTTTAACTTAGCTTAGACCCTGTTTGATGTATGCAACTAAAATTTAGCTAGCTAAAATTTGAGTATAAAACTTTAGCTAGCTAAAAGTTTCTCAGCTAAACTTTAGCTGGGTGTTTGGATGCTTCAGCTAATAGACTCAACTAAATTTTAGCTGGCTTTAGCTGAATTGAAATAGCTAAATTTAGCTAAACTTTAGCTGAGTTGTTTGGATGTCTAGTAGCTAAATTTAGCCAGCTAAAGTTTAGTTGCTGCATCCAGGGCCTTACACCTCCTGCTGCACGAAAGGTGGAGGAAAGGTCCAAAACCAAAAGCAAGAATACACAGGGGAACTTCTATTTTACAGGTGCCTATTTTTTCTCACCCTCTCAGGCTACGAGTCAGGGGCTCAGGGCCGTGTTCGATATCATCATCATCATCGTATATGTGGCTAGATGCCATCTTCAGCCTTGCAACACTCGCGCCTACCTGCAGCCGCGCGCTGAGTCCAATCCCGCTGCCCTAAAGAAGTAAAGATGAGCAACCAGGCCGCCCGGCCCGAGCCCAAACTAGACATGGGCCGATCGGGCCGGCCGAGGTGGGCCTCGAGCCGCACCATCAGCTCAGGCACGGTCCGATCAGGAGTTAGACGGCCCATCCAGTAATATATATATATACATAAATATATGTTTAATATATTTTTATATATATTTATACATGTATATATATATCGGGTTGGATTGGGTCAAGGGTGTGGCCCAGGCCTAGTCCGCTATGGGCTTCGGGGCGGCACAGGCCTGACACCTACTAGGTCAGGCCAAAAATCCATGCTCCGGTTCGTACCATCGGGCCTTGGGCTTTCTGCTAATCTTTACGCTGCCCCGGCTGCGCGCTAACTTGGCACGCCTTTTCTTTAGCTGTAGATCACAACAGCTGAATCCACCGCTGGCACATTAGAGCAGCGCCTGAAAATGAAATCGAGATTGATTTCAAGTGCCTACAGTACGTACAGTACAGGAGGTCTAAATGAAGAATATATAAGGCCATCTTTAGTTCCCAAAGAATTTCAAGATTTCTCGTCACATCGAATCTTTAGACGCATGTATGAAGCATTAAATATAGGTAAAAAATAACTAATTGTACAATTTGTCTGTAAATATCGAGACGAATCTTTTGAGCCTATTAGTTTATATTTGGACAAAGTTTATCAAATAACAACGAAAATGTTACAGGAACTTTTTGCAAAAAAAAAATTGTGAACTAAACATGGCCTAAGCTTGAATAGGAGAAAACTTTACACACTACGAAAAGGAACCGAATTTTCATGATTTTGCTAATTTAAAGAGTGCATGAAAGATTTTTTTTAAAAAAATATATATTGCACTAATACATGTGCTTTATCTATAACTCTAATAAAGACAATCTCCACTAAAATATTTCTCTATACACGCAAGGTGTTCGCATCATTCTCTACTAAGTAACCTCACTAAATGTTATCTCTTCATATAAGGTGTCTACATCATTCTTCACTAAATCAATGTCATCTCTTATTAATTAAAAAATATCCACTAAAGTCTGTACCTATAATGGTTGTCGTTTGTAGAGATGATTTTTTAAAGGCCTGTCTCTAATAATTGATTTTAGAAAGAAGTTATGTTCTAAGTATCTCCATAAATAAGATGTCTGCCTCTAAAAATCGCTATATTTTTAAAGTACAAGGTTTACGGTGGTCGGAAGAAATATGGACCATTCATTGATTCATGAAAGTGCATGTTGCACTTAAGTGTGATTTTGGATGATTTGATGACAATGTTGATTAAATATCTAATATGTTTGCTAAGTGTGACACAGGGAAATGATTATCTCACTATGTACTTGAAATGTAATGCAAAGCCAAAACGATGGATTGTTGTATGAAAATCATGTCACAAGCACAAAACAACAATGAGAATGATATTGATATAAAGGGTTATCGTATTGTGGGATAATCATAGTTCATTTATGATTGCTAAGAAAGGATTCAAAATGAAGCATGGTTGAATGGCTTGAAATGGTGAAGATAGCAAGGAAAGAGTCTTTGAGGTACTAAGCAAGGGTGAAGGGCAAGCGACGGCTTGGCGGCCGAAGAACCTAGCTAGAGTGAAGAAGAAAGTACTTGCATTTAGTCGAAGGATCAATCAAGCTTGAAGATCGCATCTAGTGGAGAATCAACATTCCTAGCAACAATATTGATTGGAGTGACTTGACACATTTGGAACTTCATTATATCACTTGCATAGGGTCAAGTCACATGTTCAAGATGGCTATGCTTGAGGAATATCTACTTCTAAACATGTCAACCATTCCTCTCAATATGGAAAATGAAGTCAAGCGGCTTTGGTTCAAATGGGGATCAACTCAAGAGGTTTAAAATTCGCATTTCAATTTATCTTGAGTAAATAGGAAAGCCGTACTATTAAGAGGGATGCAACATATAGTAGATGATTCTTCATAAGTACTCAAACCAACCTAAGTGAGACATGAGAGAGCTAGAGCTAACTTTCAGCTATTTGCTGCACTGACTGTCCATACCGGACATGTCCGGTATACCGGACATGTCCGGTATGCATACCGGACATGTCCGGTATGAGCCCACAGCAGTGCGGCCATCCTTCTGGCCTAGTGATGAACCTGGTGAAGGGAGTCCATACCGGACATGTCCGGTATTTGCGGAGTTCTGTCTCGCAGCCTGTGCATGGGCGGTACTACCGACCCTTGCGTCGGTACTACCGGTAGGTACTACCGGAGTTATAGCGGTACTACCGGTAGGCATAATTTGGCCCAACACAGAGAGGTTGCAAAACCCCCTCTTAACTGTCGGTACTACTGAAAGGTCCTAGTTTGGTTTTGGTAATTGAGTGACAACTTTAGGTGGACTAATGGTGTTTGAAGTGAATTACACAGGTGATTAGTCCATAGGTGATCATGTGTGAGCAACATATGCCATAGAGGTGAAATGGCTTGGAAGATGTTGCAAGGCTCACATATGTGAAGAAGGAGCTTAATGCATATGTGACATGACATATGGTCATATGGCTAAGATGGAGAAGATCAAGGCAAGACTTGGCTTGATGGACCGGTTGCGAAGGTGAAGGGCAAGTTGAGGCTTTGAAGCCGTTGGTACCGAGTGTCGGGAGGCTTAAGCAAGACTTGGCGCCGAAGGACCGAAGCGATGGTGAAGAGCAAGTGATGTCAAGATCGATGGACCATGGAGGCCATGTGATGATATGAAGTGGATCATATCATTTGAAGATAGGTTGGTGCATGTGTTGCATCAACACCGAAGGAGATGGAATGGAATGCGCAAGGCAAAGGTATATTTGTAGGGCATTTCATTTCACCGGTCATAGGTGTGTAGAGAAGATTATGACCGGGTTTAGGATAGATGGCCGTACTATTAAGAGGAGCAAACTTGTTTGCATATCGGTCATCTAGTGCCACTTGAGCGATCTAACTTTGCGATGTTACTATGATCGAGTGGCGTGGTGAGTGCAAGTGAAAATCCTTTGAAAAATGATTGTGAAAATGCTAACACACTTGCACAAGATGATGAACACTTGTTGGTGTTAGCACATTTGCAAAGGAGAAGTTGTTGGAGTTGGTTTGGATCAACTCGGAGATGAAAATAGAGTTTTCTGTGTGTTGTCGGTGGTACCGACCCTGGGTTGTCGGTGGTACCGCCCAAGGATGCAGCGTGCAGACCTCTCTGTTCCGAAGCGTTTTTGGCCTGGCGGTGGTACCGCTATTACCTCGGTACTACCGCCGGCGGTGGTACCGACCAGGGGTCGGTGGTACCGTGTCCCTGAAGGGGTTTTGCGGAGCTCTCTGGAAGTGGCCAGTTTTGGCCTACCGGTAGTACCGCCATTACCTCGGTACTACCGCCCGCGGTGGTACCGACCTATGGCCGGTAGTAACCAAGTTTGCGGAGCTCTCTGGTTTGAGTTGAAAATGGCCTGGCGGTAGTACCGCCATTACCTCGGTACTACCGCCCGCGGTGGTACCGACGCAAGGTCGGTAGTGGCTGTTTTTTCGCAGAGCTCTCTGGTCGCGGCGATTTTGGCCTGGCGGTAGTACCGCCATGACCTCGGTACTACCGACCTCGGAGGAACCGACCAGGGGTCGGTGGTTTGCCTAAATCTGCGCGATGTGAGGTAACGGCTAGTTTGACTAAGCCGGTAGTACCGCCCAGGAGGGGTCGGTACTACCGACCGAGGCGCAGGAAAGGGGAAACGGCTAGTTGGCCGCTCGCCTCTATAAATAGGAGTTGAGGCCGGCTTAGGGCCGGCTGCTGAGCACTCCAAAGCCTTGGTGGCTTGAGTGGATGTGCCTGGGAGCCCTCTAACTCGCTTGTGCTTGCTAGTGCGCGAATCTATTGCGAGTGAGCGATTCTAGTGCGTTGCTTTGAGAGATAGCATCGAGTGGCACTAGGTGTTCGAGTTGCAAGCCGGTGGTGCTTATTACTCTTGGAGGTTGCCACCTCCTAGACGGCTTGGTGATCGAGTCTCCGTCGTGAAGCCCGCGTGAAGATTGTGCGTGGCTCCGGAGAAGGATTGTGAGGGGCATTGTGCTCGCCCCGCGGGGATCGCGAAGAGCAACTCTAGTGGATTGCGCGTGTCATTGAGTTACCCTCACTTGTGGGTGAGTTCTTGCGGCGCTCGAGTGTCGAGCTAGGTGTGGTGCCTATTAGCCGCCGAACTACCAAAGTGTGTGGTCGACACAACGGGGACTAGCTTGGTGGCAACCAAGTGAACCTCGGGAGAAAAATCACCGTGTCAACTTCGCGTTCATCTTCTCGGTGGTTTGCAAACTCTCTTCACTAGCTTGTATTTACTTGGTCATATACATGTGCTAGTTGCTCTTATGATTAGTTGGCTTGTGTAGCTTGATAGTTACCTTCCTTGCTTGTGTAGCATAGAAGTTGATCCCATGAGTGACTAGTTGACTTGTAGTCTTGCTAGTCACATTGCTTAGTTTGTGTAGCTAAGTTGAGCTCTCTAATTTGGCTTGTGTAGCCTTGTTATTGAGCATTGCTAGTGAGCTTAGGCTTTGTGCTTTTTGCTTAGTGGCATGTGTAGGAGCTCCCCGGTTGATTGAGTACTAGTTGCTTAGGTTTGTGTAACCTTGCAAGCTAGAATTGTTTAGGTGAGCTCTAGCTAGCCCGACACCTTGTTTGCTTTGTTTAGGATCTTTTATAAGGTGTCATAGAGTATAAGTAGAGGGGTGTAGTCTTGGCTAGATCGATAGTTTTAATTCCGCATTTATTTCGGTTAGCCATTCCGCTGCAATTAAGTTTAAGTTTTTTAAAAAGGACTATTCACCCCCCCCCCCTCTAGTCCGCCATCTCGACCCTTCAATTGGTATCAGAGCAAGGTCTCTCATTTGTGGTCTTCACCGACCCGAGAGGATGGCGTCTAGTGGGCTAGATGATGTGTGTGATACACATATTTTTGATGGCACACACTTTGCACAATGGAAACACCATATGCTTGATCATTTTCGTGCAAAGGGGCCAAAGTTTTGGTGGATTATCACTAGTGGTCTCACTCATGTTTTGGACCATAGAAATCTCACCAAAGCTCAAAAGGATCTCTTTGAACTTGATGCAAATGCTTATTGTTATCTAATGGATGCATTGAGTTTTGAGTTGTTTTATAAGATCAACTCCAAAGGGACCGCCCATGAGATGTGGGATTCCATCAAGACCACCTTCGGTGATCCCTCCACGTTTGATGATGGCAAGTTCATAAAGGAGGATGAACCGGTGGTACATGAGGATGTTGAGCATGACCGCAACATAGTTGTTGTGGAAGATTGCTCCACCTCATGTTCAAGTGATGCAATCAATAAAGATACTTCAAGCACACTTGACAAGATGGAAGATGATGCCTCAAGTGATGCAAGTGATGATACAACCTCAAGCACACTTGATGGTAATGATGGTACATGCTCCAATGATGATGCTACCACAAGCTCTCCAACATCATCATATTGCTTCATGTCACAAGGTGACACTAAGGTATCAAATTGCAATGTGATTGATCATGATTCCTATGATGAGCTTGTTAGTAGACTTGCTAGCATGACCATTGCCTTAGAAAATGAGTTAGCTAAAAATGAAAAATTAGAAAAAGAAAACTCATTTCTAAAGAACACATGTGAACAAACAAAGCATCTACTTTATGTTAGTAGTTGTTCACATGAGGAGCTTAAATTGACTCATGAGGAACTATGTGTTGCTCATGATAACTTGGTGCAAGACCATGCTTTTCTCACTAGTAAACTTCCTAATGAACAAATTAAAACTAGTGAGAGCTCATCACATGGGTCATTTGATCAATCACATATTTGTGCTAACCCTTGTGATGTAGGCAAGAAGAATGTATCCACCTCTTGCAATGATTTAATATCTATGCCATGTTCCTCACAATTAGATGCTTGTTCTACTTCTATGTCTTGTGAGACTAACCTTTTGAAGGAGAACAATGAGCTCAAAAGTGAAGTGAAGAACTTGAGCAACAAGTTAGAGAGGTGGTGCAAATCAAAGGTCACCCATGAGCACATGATGAAGAATCAAAGAAGCTATGGTGACAAGAGTGGCATTGGCTTCAACAAAAGCAATGCCAAGGGCAAGAAAATGAGGAAGCAAGAAGAAAAGAAGCTATCTCATTTCATGTGCTATCAATGCCATGAGATGGGACATCTTGCAAAAGCTTGCCCCAACAAGAAGAAGCCCCAAGTTCAAATCAAGAACAACCATCATGATGGTGACTTGATGATGAAGAAGAAAACAAGAAGGGGCGGAAGAGCAAGGCATCCAACTCACATTCAAGATGCCAAAATGATGATGAGCAAGAATGAAGAAAAGAAGAAAGTTTTGGCTCACATCAAGTGCTACAATTGTGATGAATTGGGCCACCTAGCTTCGGGTTGTCCAAACAAGCTTGAGAAGAAGGATCAAGCAAACAAGAAGAAGCAAGGCAATGAGAAGCAAAACATGAGCAAGGAAGAAAAGGCTCAATCAAAGAGAGTTTGCTACTCATGCCGGGAAAGGGGACACATGGCTCATTCATGTCCCCTAGGTATGACCCCTAAGCCTATTTCAATTGTTAATGATTCTATGCTTAGGAAGGATGAAAATGGTACCTCTAAGGCTACTATTGCAACTCATCCCGCTACTCATACTAAGGCTATGCCTAAGTATGTTGCTCCTAACTTGAGAGGACCCAAACTAGTTTGGGTACCATCAAAAAGTGGATGAATGTGTGTAGGTACCATAGCATTGGAGGCTTGACTCAATTGATTTCATATTATTCATCATGTGATTGAGTCAAGAAATGAAGCTTATTGCTATTATCATCCCAATGTCAAGTGAAGTGAAGTGAAGTCCAAGTGCTACAACGAACAAGTGCAAAAGATCAAGTTGTGGTGGTTGTTTGGAAATATTTGAAGGCTTGCAAACAATTGAGTTGAAGCTTGCTATTTGATGATCATGAGCTACTAAGGTATATCTCTAGTTGATCATGTTCTTTTAAATGCATATGAGTTGATTGAATCGGATATATATGCATATGTTGCTTGCTATAAGATGATTGAATGGATAAATTGCTTAGTGATCAAAATTGAGTTAGTTTGAATGGATATGTTCATGAGACTTTTTTTTTTGTAAGTGATTTGAATGGATATATGTCTTGTGAGAGTATTCAAACATGTTAGCTCAAGTTTGATTCATATTGGTAGAGTATAGCTCAATTGCTCAAAGTTGTCAAAAATCTGAAATCTGAGCTAGCTGTGATAATAGCCATGTTTGAATGATCAAATCTATTTGGATTGGCTTGAAATTTGGTACACATGCTCTACACTTGTGATATTAGTCGCTGTGCAAAATTCATGATTATTGGATAAGATGTACTTTGGTTTTGGAGTAGATCTTGTAAACTATTGTGCAGCAGTTTTCAGCATGTAGTACTATGGAAAGAATTGAAATCTGGTAGCAATCTAGAAAGCCAATGAAGCTCAAATTTTTATGGCTGCTAGAACACTTAGAGAGGCACATCTCCACCAAATTTCATAGTCATTAGACTTATATTTTGGGAGATATGCATGTTTCTTTGAGAAGGACAGAATCTGCCAGAAAAGTGACAAATATTGGATTAATATAGAGTCACTTTGATTGAAAGGCCCTCAAGTTGGAATCATGTTATAAGTGGTTGAGGGACCTATGTTTGGTTTTGAAATGAGCTAGAAGCATGACAAAGATGAGTACAAGTTCATTTGATTAAGAAGTGTATTTGGCACACATTTGGTACTCAAATTGAAGATCAAGACCAACATCAAGATGAAGAGAAAGATGAAGCTCTAGTATCAAATTGAAGATCATTTGGAAGAAAGAAAAGGACTCAAAGAGGAATTCAAAGTCACATTTTCAAGAAGAGTTTAATTGGATCAATCAAACAAGGTCAATTCAAGTGAGTATCAATGATGGTTCTTTGGAGAGAGGTCACTTCTCCCTTTTGTAGGGGCTTGCCGCCTTTGGTAGGTTAACCAAGTATGATACTTGGAAGGCTAATATGGAAGTGGTGATTCAAAGGATATTTGAGATGCTTAGTTGAAGCAATAAAAGGATTGACCAAGCAAAGCAAGCAACATGCAAGATAGTAAAGCAAATCATGACAATTCAAGTGGTATTCATATGCAAGCTATGTTCAAATGAAGAAGCAAGCCAACCACAACAAGATAGCGCACTTAATCATATGAGTGAAGATTTGTTCTATCAATTGGTATATATTGGTCTTCACCATGGACCTCACATTGCTATTTGGAGCTTAATTGGAATCAAATGACTATCCTCTACTCCAACATAGCAAAGGTATCATTGTAATGTGCATGATCATATTCATCCCTTACTAGTATGCGGTTAGTGCATATAGTACATGCTAAATAGGATCATGCATAACAATTGAAAAGATTAAATTCATTGCCTACCACTATTGCTTGATTGACTATATGATCTAGTGGATAGTATGTGAATTTGTTCATGAGCTAGTGAACCCAAGTACTTGATCTAGAAGATGAACTTTCAAGTGTCTAATTCAACATGAGTAAGATAACCATTGAAAAATGTGTGAAGAAGCTTACTCTAGAGCAAACCGAGTTAGATATCTTGTGCAATATTGCCTAGTTCAAGTCACAAATGAGAAGCTCATGAAGATGACAAGAGTTCAAGAAGAAGATAATAATGCAAATGGATATCAAGTTAAACTTTTTATTCAAGTGGTATCCTACAAGACTTCAAGTGATCCTCAACTTTAAGTGATCAAATCAAGCAAAGATCCATCACCAACAAAAGCTCAAGCTTATCAAGTGGATGACCCATGCTATGACATAGGGAAGGTGCCCCACCTATTGGTATCAAGGTCAAAGATCCTACACATGGTATCATTCCAACACATATGGTGGTGTCCATCAAAAATGAAGACTCAAGTATCATCCATCTACCCTAGTCCAACCCTTTGTATCAAGAGAAGCATGCCTTTTATGGTCATTGATGACAAAGGGGGAGAAGTTATGGAAAAGATATGTCAATTATGATATGTCAAGGACAAAGAGGGAGAAAAGAAGATGGACATGGATCAAGAGGGAGCACAAGATTGAAGGATCAAAATTCTTGGACAATGAGAACACACAAGTAGGGGGAGCAAGCTCATGAACTTGGTTGTTGCATTTGATATGTGCATAATCATGCGCTTGCTTGCATTGCATAAGTTTTAAAATTTTATATGCATGCTTGTGTGGTATATGCTAGTTATAGGATTTAATTGATGAATTGATAACTAGCATGCATAGGTTAATAGCTAGACTTGTGCTTTTAATGCAAAACTAGACCCTTGCTATTAATGTTGATCTCACGGGGTTTTCTAGTTTTTATGATGTCTAGCTACTCTTCGATGCTAAGGATGAATCAAAATGTGGTATGCACGCTTCAAAGGTAAAATTTCATCATGTATACCTTAGCATCACTTAGTAGTGCTAACACTCCCACAAAATTCATATTTATGCATGTGTGCAAGCTTGAAACCAAACCATTTGAGCACACATGTAGGGGGAGTTAACACTACAAAGTCGGGTTGTATGGTGCTTATCCAAATTCTCTTATATGGTCTTAATGTTGGATAAGTAACATAGAATCCAAAGAGCTTAATTTCCATATCTTTGTAGAGTTGTCATCAATTACCAAAAAGGGGGAGATTGAAAGGTCCTAGTTTGGTTTTGGTAATTGAGTGACAACTTTAGGTGGACTAATGGTGTTTGAAGTGAATTACACAGGTGATTAGTCCATAGGTGATCATGTGTGAGCAACATATGCCATAGAGGTGAAATGGCTTGGAAGATGTTGCAAGGCTCACATATGTGAAGAAGGAGCTTAATGCATATGTGACATGACATATGGTCATATGGCTAAGATGGAGAAGATCAAGGCAAGACTTGGCTTGATGGACCGGTTGCGAAGGTGAAGGGCAAGTTGAGGCTTTGAAGCCGTTGGTACCGAGTGTCGGGAGGCTTAAGCAAGACTTGGCGCCGAAGGACCGAAGCGATGGTGAAGAGCAAGTGATGTCAAGATCGATGGACCATGGAGGCCATGTGATGATATGAAGTGGATCATATCATTTGAAGATAGGTTGGTGCATGTGTTGCATCAACACCGAAGGAGATGGAATGGAATGCGCAAGGCAAAGGTATATTTGTAGGGCATTTCATTTCACCGGTCATAGGTGTGTAGAGAAGATTATGACCGGGTTTAGGATAGATGGCCGTACTATTAAGAGGAGCAAACTTGTTTGCATATCGGTCATCTAGTGCCACTTGAGCGATCTAACTTTGCGATGTTACTATGATCGAGTGGCGTGGTGAGTGCAAGTGAAAATCCTTTGAAAAATGATTGTGAAAATGCTAACACACTTGCACAAGATGATGAACACTTGTTGGTGTTAGCACATTTGCAAAGGAGAAGTTGTTGGAGTTGGTTTGGATCAACTCGGAGATGAAAATAGAGTTTTCTGTGTGTTGTCGGTGGTACCGACCCTGGGTTGTCGGTGGTACCGCCCAAGGATGCAGCGTGCAGACCTCTCTGTTCCGAAGCGTTTTTGGCCTGGCGGTGGTACCGCTATTACCTCGGTACTACCGCCGGCGGTGGTACCGACCAGGGGTCGGTGGTACCGTGTCCCTGAAGGGGTTTTGCGGAGCTCTCTGGAAGTGGCCAGTTTTGGCCTACCGGTAGTACCGCCATTACCTCGGTACTACCGCCCGCGGTGGTACCGACCTATGGCCGGTAGTAACCAAGTTTGCGGAGCTCTCTGGTTTGAGTTGAAAATGGCCTGGCGGTAGTACCGCCATTACCTCGGTACTACCGCCCGCGGTGGTACCGACGCAAGGTCGGTAGTGGCTGTTTTTTCGCAGAGCTCTCTGGTCGCGGCGATTTTGGCCTGGCGGTAGTACCGCCATGACCTCGGTACTACCGACCTCGGAGGAACCGACCAGGGGTCGGTGGTTTGCCTAAATCTGCGCGATGTGAGGTAACGGCTAGTTTGACTAAGCCGGTAGTACCGCCCAGGAGGGGTCGGTACTACCGACCGAGGCGCAGGAAAGGGGAAACGGCTAGTTGGCCGCTCGCCTCTATAAATAGGAGTTGAGGCCGGCTTAGGGCCGGCTGCTGAGCACTCCAAAGCCTTGGTGGCTTGAGTGGATGTGCCTGGGAGCCCTCTAACTCGCTTGTGCTTGCTAGTGCGCGAATCTATTGCGAGTGAGCGATTCTAGTGCGTTGCTTTGAGAGATAGCATCGAGTGGCACTAGGTGTTCGAGTTGCAAGCCGGTGGTGCTTATTACTCTTGGAGGTTGCCACCTCCTAGACGGCTTGGTGATCGAGTCTCCGTCGTGAAGCCCGCGTGAAGATTGTGCGTGGCTCCGGAGAAGGATTGTGAGGGGCATTGTGCTCGCCCCGCGGGGATCGCGAAGAGCAACTCTAGTGGATTGCGCGTGTCATTGAGTTACCCTCACTTGTGGGTGAGTTCTTGCGGCGCTCGAGTGTCGAGCTAGGTGTGGTGCCTATTAGCCGCCGAACTACCAAAGTGTGTGGTCGACACAACGGGGACTAGCTTGGTGGCAACCAAGTGAACCTCGGGAGAAAAATCACCGTGTCAACTTCGCGTTCATCTTCTCGGTGGTTTGCAAACTCTCTTCACTAGCTTGTATTTACTTGGTCATATACATGTGCTAGTTGCTCTTATGATTAGTTGGCTTGTGTAGCTTGATAGTTACCTTCCTTGCTTGTGTAGCATAGAAGTTGATCCCATGAGTGACTAGTTGACTTGTAGTCTTGCTAGTCACATTGCTTAGTTTGTGTAGCTAAGTTGAGCTCTCTAATTTGGCTTGTGTAGCCTTGTTATTGAGCATTGCTAGTGAGCTTAGGCTTTGTGCTTTTTGCTTAGTGGCATGTGTAGGAGCTCCCCGGTTGATTGAGTACTAGTTGCTTAGGTTTGTGTAACCTTGCAAGCTAGAATTGTTTAGGTGAGCTCTAGCTAGCCCGACACCTTGTTTGCTTTGTTTAGGATCTTTTATAAGGTGTCATAGAGTATAAGTAGAGGGGTGTAGTCTTGGCTAGATCGATAGTTTTAATTCCGCATTTATTTCGGTTAGCCATTCCGCTGCAATTAAGTTTAAGTTTTTTAAAAAGGACTATTCACCCCCCCCCCCTCTAGTCCGCCATCTCGACCCTTCAACTACCGACCTGGTGGTCGGTACTACCGAGATCCTTTTAGGGGTTTGAAAAGATGGTTGGTTAAGGATATTTCTCGCGCAGTGAAGTCATACCGGACATGTCCGGTATGCATACCGTCCGGTATGCATACCGGACATGTCCGGTATTTGCGGATTGGTGGCTAACAGTATCTTTATGATGGGCGGTACTACCGCCCCTTGGGTCGGTACTACCGACCGGTACTACCGAAGTTATAGCGGTACTACCGGTAGGCCAAAATTGGTCCAACTCAGAGAGGTTGCGAAAACCCTTTGGTAACTAGCGGTACTACCGACCTTATGGTCGGTACTACCGGGCTCATTCGGGAAGTTTGAAAGTTGGCCTGTTCAGTGTGTTTCTCTCGTAGCAAAGTCATACCGGACATCCGGTATGAGCTGACTCAGCCAACGGCTAGAAAACGGCTAGTTTCGAATGTGGGCTTATAAATACCCCCAAGCCTCCACCTTTGGAGGCTGCTGATTCTACTGGTTCCCACACTCATTCTAAGCCTTTCAAAACACTTCCCAACCCTCTCTTAGTGAGTGATTGTCCTCTAATTGCCAAATCCATTTGTGGGTTGAGAGAGATTCAAAATTAGAGAGCAAGCCACCTTTTGAGCACTTGTGCAAATCGTCGATCTTGTTGTGCGCATTCGTTACTCTTGGACTCTACGGTCCTAGACGGTTAGGCATCGCCGTTGAGCACCCAAGAGATTTGTGGAGTGCCTCGGAAAGTTTGTGAAGGTTCGATCTCTCCTCAAAAGAGATCAACTAGTGGAAGGAGCATTGCGGGTGAAATAGACCGCGGCTAGAGTGACCCGTGGTGTCCTCTAGAGCCCACCTTTGTGGTAGCTCGCAGCCGGCTCAACGGAGAGTAGGACTCGAGGGGGTGCCGAACTTCGGTGAAACAAATATCGTGTCATTCCTTTGTGCTTTACTTTCGGCTATTTGTTATTCTTCGTTGTGCTAGTTGTTTTGCAAGCAATCAGTTCTATATATACATCATATATAGTGATTGCAGGTTGTGTGAGAAATTGGAGAAGAAAAGGAGCAGTCCCGCACAACCCGTGCATACCGGACTTGTCCGGTATTGATACCGGACATGTCCGGTATTTACTGACTGCGCCCAAGTTGTTTAATCCTTGAGCTAATCTTTGTGGTGCAGGGTGATAGCCTCTAGGTGTATTAAATACAAGTCATATACTTTGCGTTTATCTTTTAAGGGGTTGTTTTACTCCGATTGGGAGTTTCCAAGTCACATACTAATTGCTTCCGCACTATAAGTTGTAAATTTTCAGAAAAGCCTATTCACCCCCCTCTAGGCGACACCTTAGGTCCTTTCAATTCAGATCGAACGGTGGAAAAATAAGAAGTATTAGAGAAAAAGTACTATAAAGTACCGGAAAATACCAAAACATGCGGGACCGGTACCAAAATCTGTAGGACCGGTTCTATAAATTCTTATATAATTTTTTGTTTTTTCTAAAAAGACAAAGGATACTCTAGTAATTTCATCTCGTTAGTACGTGTACCATATGTATTCCTTCTCCGTATACACAGTTTGCAATACACATAAAAAAGAATTTGGTGTATACAGAAAAAATGAAGCCGAGAACCCGTCCGGAGAGGATGGTCGCGGAGAGGATCGGCAGATATTTTTTTCTGGTGCGAGTCGTGGATTCTGCTTCCACCTTACTCGATCTGTTATAAAAAAAAGCCACCGTACTCAAAAAAAACACCGAACATATAGAGACATCGTATTTGTACATACAGACACCATCCTCCACCAATTACTAATCTACCCTTTCGTCTTATATTTTTTTCTATGACTTTCTTTCATAAATTAATTGATTATTAAAATAAAAAATATAAAGTACTCAAAAGTACCAGTAGTACTTTACAACCACTGAAACAAGTCTCTTTTTTAAGACATGGACACTTTGTGTCGACCTAGGTTAATCAAATCACTTGTAGCTATATTTTAGTGGTGAGCGTATGTATGTGCAGTTATTAACTTGAGATCACAAGCCTGAAACCAAGTCATAGGCTCATAGCTAGCGGCTCGATCCCATGGAAATAGCCGAATTAATTGGATGAGATCGACCAGCTGAACAGGGATGGTCCCGTAATAGCTTAGCAGGTCACCGTGCTGTGTACCCGGCCTTTGCTGCAACGGATAACTTGGTCTTGTGCACTGCGTTCGCTGCGCACGCCCGGCTACAAAAAGTGTCAAAAGAGTACAGATGATATACAATTGTACACCCTAGCTACCCAGCCTATGCTATGCTATAGTATGGTCCTTGGTGCTGTGAGCATCAGCATCGAATACAAGACCATCGTTTTTTCGACATATTAATTCCTCTGTATGCCCGCTCATATATAGGACCACCTAGCTTTTTTCCAAGTTTAAAATCCAGCCAAATTTGAGCTCCTCCCATTTTGAACTTCAACCCAGCTTATTACTAACACATTAACTGATCGAGATGCCTTGTTAGTTGCTTTGCTTCAGCCTGTAATACTACAGCTCTATATATGATGAGAAGCTCCCCCGTGTCTCCCGTGCCCTAACCCTCCCCACCCCGGCCCCCCTCACTCATTATCCTTGTGATACCGTGTAGTGACTATACCTTCTAGCTAGTAGCTAAAACCATGTATGATGGATCGATGCAGTGTATTCGTGGACCTTATTAAGCAGCTGAAGCTGCCAGCATGATCTGATCTTTCTTTTACTGGCAACTTTGGGCGTGCCTAAGCTAGATCCAGATCTTGCTGCGCAGTTTCACCTGCTAATTGGAGCACAGAAAAACTAGACGCCGCGCCCTTGATTTCTATTCTACATACCCTTGTGAATTTCTTCTGTCTTCCCACATCATCTCACAACGACGTCCATGACCCTACCTACTTATGTACAAGGTCGTAGATCAACAGTGATCTACACACGGCTTCAATGTGCACATAAAAAATGCATATAGCGAGAGAAAATCTCAGAGGTGAAAGACGATCATTTGGGCCTTCGATGTGGTTCACTACTGGTTAATTCTCTCCATGGTAATGTCGCTCTCTGTCCTCACAGCCTCAATTCATCACCAGATGTACAGGTTTGTATCCTAGTAATTTAAGAGCGTGTGGCACATTTCTGCATAGTCAGATTGTTTCGTGTGGTTGTTTGCTTCTGATTCTGATTATTTCTTCTTTTACTCCTTTTCTTTTTTACTTCAGTGCACATCTTTGCCATTTTCTCAGTCAATCTGAAATTCGCTTAGGGCTTGTTCGTTTCCTTCGGATTGAAATAGGATCTTGAATCATTTCAGACCGAGAATGAGTGAACCAAAGGGATTCACTTGTTCCGGTTGTTTCCATTCCTGGCCTTAAGAGGTGGGAACAAATTCGGATCTAAGAGTATAAGAAATGAGCTGGATTCAAACCAGGCTATTAGATCAATCCATCCGGAATCAAGCCTCAATCAAATGGTTATTTTGCTATGGACCGGATTCAAAACTAGATGAGATCAATCCATCCGAAACAGCTCTGTTTCGAAGTAACCGAACAAGGCCTTATACATTTAATTAGCTGCAATAGATCTGACCTATTTGATTCATATACTCGTCTTATGTTTGTCAAGAAATTAGATCGAGAATTTAATTGCAAGCATGTAGGCATAAACTTCTTTTATCAAGTAAAACACATATCTACTAGCTAAACTAGATCTTTTGGTGAGAAGGATAACTTCATTGATCTGTGATCCTTTTTTTAGTGATCCACTAGACTAGCTAATATATAGTGCTTCTTTTAAATATTTCAACAATAGATATCAGGAAACATAGTAAGAATTTTGTCCAGGACATATGAAGGAATTATAGTCATGAAATTATTTAGACTTTTCTGCTTATATTCTTCCTAGTGAATTTGAACCAATATATCTATTAACTCAATTTTAGTTATCTAATACTTTGTCGAGTCACCTACAACTCTCTTACATGTGTGTTCGAAACCTGAGAAATTACTTTTTCAGATTGTTGTCTGCAGGTGTGTGTGTGTGTTTATATTTGTAAACTTAGAAACTTAATAGTTATTGATGATTCATATTCCCAATGTTTGACTCTAATCTTTTCTAAAACGTCAACTAATATGGGTATGAAGGGAGTATATGAGATCTTGCTTAGTTGATGAGCTTAAAACAAGACACCCTGATCGATCGAGCTATCCGCCTCTTTGTTTGTTGTTTTTAATTTGTTCATGATCTTTGTGATAACATGTAGAGCATGCGTCTAACAATAACTTGAATCAAATTCAAATCTCTTTAGTCTTACCACAAATTCAATCATATGAAATTCTGATCCAAAACCTTTTTGGTCTTACCACATCTCCAAAAATAACCATTTCATTTTACTATTCATCTTTGGTAACAAATTGTATATACTATAGACTACTAGTCATTTCATACATGGGAAAATTGCTACGAGCAGGTATACGAAATTTCCTTCATGATTTTTCTACTATATATAGGTTTTTGTTTCAACCACTATTTATATATTTTCTAGGTGCTACTTAGGTCCTGTTTGATAGAAGGAGCATATAATTAGTTCGTTTAGATCCAAACAAGTCCATCTAATAGTCTAGTTAATTGTTAGCTAATACCCAACTAACAATTAATTAGTTAGATCAAACTAGCTACTAGTTAGCTAGCTAGCTAATAGTCAGCTACTAATTAATAATTAGCTCTCTTTGGATCTAAACATATCTGACTAATAATCTAGCTAATTGTTAGCTAATACCCAATTTACAATTAACTCACTGGTTTAACCAAACCACCTGAGCCTGCTTGGATAGACTAAATTAAAGTTTAGTCCATGGTTTGAATGTCAAATACAAGGCCTAAACGTTAACTAATTATAACAAAACTAACAGAGGCTAATTGATAAGTAGATATCATTAGAAAAACAAAATTTTAATTAGTCCACATTTAGCTTATTATCCAATGACAGACTAAAACTTTTTAATCTGGTGATCCAAATAGGCTATAATAGCAAGTAATAGTTAACTAGCTAATATTAGTCTTAGATATAAGCTATTAGCTAGCTAACTATTAGCGACCAATGGATCCAAACAGAGCCTTATCCGAGCAAACTCTTAAGAGTTTTTTTTTGTCTTTCGTATTTGAATGCATGTACGTATAGTTAATTATTAGGACGTTGTGCTAAGTTTAGCATTTGTAGGTTCACTCGCATGAGAATCATGAAAATCATTGGCCAAGCTCAGGTTGTTTGAGTCCATTAATTAGTTGCTAATAGTTAGCTAGCTAATAGCTCATATCCAACTAGCTAGTTGGACCAAATTAACTAATAGTTAGCTAGCTAATAATAAGGTCGCAAGTGTTTACCACAGTGAGATTTGAGACATGACTATTATTAGCACTGTGTATGTGTTGAAGATTCAGATGTTGTTCCATGGATTTCAGTTTACTGATTCTGTTTTAGTTTTTGCCAAATGAATTTCATCCCCCATATCCTAATTTGGGCATTTGATATTTTCGCTTCTATTTGATGGAATTTTCATAGCCTAATTGCTTTTATCAGGCAGTACCGCAGTACGTGTCTGTGCTCCATGCCAAGACTCCATGCATCCAGGGGCATTGGTTGAGTCATCAAAGGCAGTGGCCAATGATCCAACAGAGGGGGGCGGCAGGGTCACCCGTAGCTCACAAGCATCGAGTGGTGACCATGATAACCATGTTTTGAACATAAACTCAATATGGAGTTTAGAAACGATTGAATTACATGCACAACTTATATATCCTACTGTTTTTTTTCATGTGATTTTAAGGTTTTATGTTACCATGTATATGTCTCTTTATCTCCTTTGAAATGCCATATGATTCTAGAATACCAGAAACTTGTATTTTGTTGTCTATATAAAATTCCATCAATGTTCCCTCTCCCCGCTTATAGAAAACAATGATATGTGTACCTAAAAATTATTAGTCTTGCAAGCTGCTCTAGTATCCAGTCTTTTATATTTTGGCCATGTTCAGTTCACGAAATCATCCAAAAAATGTTGCGCAGTACCCATCACATCGAATCGTTACACGCATGCATGAAGCATTAAATGTATGTAAAAAAATAACTAATTGTACTTTTGGTCTGCTCATGTCGAGATGAATCTTTTGAGTCTAGTTAGGTCATGTTTGGACAAAGTTTATCAAACAACGAAAGTGTTACAGTAACTTTTTGCCAAATATTTCGCGAACTGAACAAGGCCTTTGTATCATTAAATAGATACATCAATATGTATGCAATCCTCTATTGTAAGTAGCTTTTTATGTATTAGAGGAAGCAGCTGCTCTCCACACTGATACCCTCATGTGATCGTGAATCGTGGCCTGGCCTAACATAGAGACACCACGCAACACCATGCCGTCCTCGGATTCCGCCAGCATCCGCCTGCGGCACGCTCGCCGGTGTCAAAGCAGGACAATTGACGTAATGACGTGCATCGTACGCGCGCCCATGGTGGGCGAGTGCTCGCCGATGGCTGAGTCCGTGCCGGCGTATCAGACCTCTCGTTTCCAAAGATTTTCAAATTTAGTGGCCCGTAGGTCACGAGCATCTTCTATAAGACTTAATTAAATTTGTACCATTATAACTTCACCATTTTCAAAAGACGTTTGTTACTGTGCTTGAAAGGAACCGATGGTTCCTCCCTTGATAATTGTTTGCAGCCATTGATTATTAGGAAAATTAATTAATTGTATTTAAGGACAGTTTAGTACTTTTCCTATTAGGCCAATCTCAACGGGGGTCTCATTTGAGTTTCATTTGCATTAAATATGCTGCCACATAAGCACTTTTGATGATCTGACATTGTATTTAAGAAGAGAGAGAAGAAATGAGTTTCATCTAGATGAAACTCTCTTGGCACGAATACCAACTCTTCATGAGTCATGTAATTTAATGCTTATGAAACTTTAGAATCAAACTCTTACTCTCAATGGAGAGTTTCATTCAAGTTTCATTTTGTTTCATATGACATGGCAATCTTGGAAACAACAAAATGAGAGTGACCATTCACATTGGCCTTATACACGTAGTAATAACTCCGTGATGCAGCCCAACGGCCTATCCCTGGCCTGCCTCGCCCCTCCGTCGCGAGCATCCAGTGCCATCGCCGTCGCCCAAGCGGCCTAAACTGCCCTGCTCGATGCACTCTGCTGACTGGCTGTTGGCGGCTACCGTCAAAGCTCACAATGAACTGCTAGCTGGAGGTGGTGCGCTCCGACTCCACGCGGCCGCGCGGCGCGACGGCGTGCTCAGGCTGCTGCTGCACCAGCTACGCTGCCCCTTCTCCTTCTCCACACGAACCGTGTCTGCTGTAGCTGCTACGGCGCCCATGGCATTGAAAGCGACTGCCTGTCCGGTGTCCAGCTCAGTGCAGCTGGCGCCGGCGCTAGGGAAGACGAGGCCTGCGGTGAGTGAATCTTACGGTTACAGTTTGCCGCCCGCAGATTGAGGATAGGAGTGGCGTGGTGATGGAGCCATGGAGCAGGAAGGGGCCCACATACTCGGATGGATGTATGGCATAATTCGGGTTCAGGAGACACCGCGGTGAGGGAGACGATGACGTCCATTTGTCGACGCCGTGGGTCAGAGTCAGACGAGCATAAGGCTTGCTAAGTACTATTTTACCCTCAACAAATTTAATTAGAGTTGGTTTCGGACCCACTAAGTTTTAGTTCCGGCCCACAGCTTAAGTTCCTTTTAGTAGGTTCCTCTTATTTTTCAACCCTCCGATGTAGCCAAATGAACGGCTCTCATGATTTCCAAGCACGGTAAAATTTCTCTTTTCAAAAGACAATATTATTATTCAAGAAATTATATCACTGTCATTAGAAATCTCCACCTGTTTGAGATACACCGTAATATACCCTTAGAGACGACTTGGCTCATTGACAGACATACGAAGGGCCGGTGAGCGACGAGCGGCGGTGGCCCGACGAGGTATGCGCGCGGTGAACTGGGCACGGTCGTCATGCATGGTAGCACGCTGTTGACCTAGGACTGAGGAGAGGCGGAGCCACCACTAGGGCGAGGTAGAGCAGCCGCCCTAGGTTCCTGAGGCTGAGGCGCTGAGCACCCCTACTAGAGCTATCGTCTGGCGAGGATGCGAAGCCGAAGTTGAAGACGACGGCAGCGCTGCTTGCTTCTCGAGACGAAGACGAGGCACAGGTGAAGAGCGTCATGGGCCTGCCTCCTGGACTGGACTTTCCTTTCCAATGGCCCAATAGACCCATGCGGTTCTAGCTCCTGTGACTCCAAAGCGAAGAGCCGAAGAGGACGCCGCCGCGGCTTGTCTCGCGCTTGCCCAGTCATCCTCGCCATCCGCACAGTCCACCGCTGCCGGACGCAGCCCGTAGCTCCCCGCCTGCCTGCCTCCCCGCATCCCCGCTCCCCCCAACACCTGACGACCCAACCCCGCCGCCCCGGACCCCGAGAGCTCAGAGCTCCTGTCGACTGCCCCACCCTGCGCCTCGGCCCTCAACAAGCCCCAGCAGGTCAGGCGGCACGCCGGTAGCCCGCAGCCGGTGAGGGTGCCCACCCCTAGCTCCAGCCTCCAAGCGTGATTGTGAGGTTGGTTACCATTTTATTTTTGAATTTTAAATAGTAATAAGTAATACATATTATTTGGCGATCTCATTTAATCTTATTTACTGGCCGGTTCTCAAGTATGTCAATGATAAAGAAATGGTAGTAGAAATATTTTTTTTATATACTCGCAAAAAAAAAATAGAAAGATTTTTGGGTCTGGAGGACACAACATGTATTAGTGATAATTGTGAGAGGTAGCATCTTGATTCTTATTGGTTCCCTTAACATGTAGTTTGCCGTCGGTTGGCCAAAATTTTATAGTATAAATCTGCTCTAGGTCATTTCTCGGGCTGGATTCGCCGCCGTAGTAGGAGGTGGAGATTGGAGAGAAAGGGTGCGTGTACGGGAGGTGGTGGATTCCCAGTGGATGGCCTCACTCTGCCTGTTTTCGAGCTCCTTGATGACGTGCAACAGCAGCAGGTGGTCGTCGACGCGCAGCAGGTTGCCACCACTGCGCCGCCCGGCTCCCCTCCGAGAAGTCCGTCGCCAGCCCCACCCACCTCTACGCATGCTGTGTGTTCATGAAAAGGACTAGGGAGAGGACAGGAAGGGGATGACACATGTAAGTGAGATAGAGTGTGAGGGAGATTTTAGTCTATACGAAAATACAAAATTATCTGTACACCTGCACATGGGCCCCGACGTGGCATACGTATATAATGACATATTTTAGCTTTGACAAAAAATTATATTTATAATAGTTGTAGTATATAGTTTTTTAAATAGTAATAATTCTTTTTAGAAATGGTAATAAAATTATAATAGCACAAATATAGATGGCAACGGTATAAACCGTCGAGTTTCGCCAACCTAAACTCATACCCATGAATATAAAATCCGCTCATAAAAAACCCATGACATGTTACGAATTTAAATTTGTGTCCAAACTCATACTCATTCGAGTAACGGTTACCTATCAAGTTACCCATACCTAACATAATTATACTCGAGACTGTGTCAAGGCACAATGTTCTTCATATTTTTATTTTTCTTTGTAACTTTTTACTTTTGATTTCTAAAACAACTAAATAATAATATTCTCTAATTCATTTTCTATAAATATATATACCAAGTGAGTAAAATATGTGCCTTGATGGAAGGGTGAGTAAGGTTAATATGGACCAATATGATTTGCTCTACTACGATGGATCATGGATCGGGTTTAAAAAAAACCATGGGTTTATGGATTTGAGTACTACAACCCTAGACTCATGCTCATAAATCCATTGCGTCTATCTTTTTACTACGGGACATTTTGATCCATGACATTATAATTTTCCAAAGTTGGAGATATGTCACTGGTATCTCACTGACATGTGGGGCACACATGAGTCAATGACATGTGGGCCAGGATGACATATCTCCAATTTTACAAAATTATAATGGCAGTCTTCAAATTTTCCCTTTTACTTATTAACAAACCCACGGTAGAGAAATTAACTCATACCCTTACCCTAATAGGTAAAAATTCATCGGGTTTAGGGTTTTGGATACAAAAGGCTGTAGAATTAACATTCTTTTTTTCCCTGCTTATCTCTCTACTAGTGCCCCGTCCTCCATCCCCCGGAGCAGTGATGGACGAAGAGAGGGAGTTCGTGGGAGCGAGGCTGGACGCCGGCCTCCGCGCTGCCCGCTTCTCCTCGCCGCCGTCTGCCGACGAGTTTGTGGCCGATGTCGAGCCCAAGAACGTCCCCGCGGTAATCCTTCTACCCTATGTCTTACTGAAGCTCTGCTTCCGTCAGGTCTTGATGTGTTCCTGTGTGGTTAAAATCGCGTCTTCAGGTCTTTCGCGACGTGGCTAAGGGGTGGGCGGCCTCCTCCCGTTGGGATCCTCTCCATGGCGGCCTCGACTACCTGCTGGTTTCTATCAATCCAGCTCTTGTCCTTTTCTTATCAAGGCTCCCATTGTATGAGGGGTTGAAAAACAATTATTCCTTTAGACATTTCACTTCTATCGTCGTTCTTGGTCCGATTTTTCTTCAGGGAAAAGTGGGACCTGATGTCTCTGTGGAAGCTATGATGTCAAACACTGGCCATGTGTTCTACGGAGATCTCAGAAGCCATGAGAGGGCTGGTTTTTGCTCCGAACTTGCAAATTTTGAATCCGACCATATGGATTGTTTGCATTGAGGCACTAATGCTACTTTTTCCTCCATGCAGGTGGCTGTTTCATTCTCCACGTTCATTCAGTCGTGCAAGTCTTACCTGAGTCATATGAATGCAGCTAGTGACTCATCCAAAGATCAGGGAATGCTTGGGGAGCCAGCTTGTTCAAGGGAGATGTGTTCGAACAGCTCAGAGAACTTGGAGCAAGTCTATTTGGCACAGGCAAGCTCACATTTTATGAGGCTAGTGTTATCTTGAAAAATGGACTTAGCAATCTACCTTAGCAGGTGTCTATTATGAACACAGAGAACAAAGAGAGATGCTCATTACAAGTTTTGGAAGGGGACATCCAGGAGGTCTGAACTAGTTTTGCATTAGTCAAATAGTCTACTCTCCACATGATTTCAAGTTGCACATCAAAGTTCATTGTTCTATTAATTTGTTTCTCTTTACTGCTACAGCCTATATTTCTGAGAGGAAAATCATTTTCGTCAATAAACTTTTGGATGAATAAGGGTCACTTGAGATCAAGTACTCATTACGATCCCCACCATAACCTTCTCTGTGTGGTATCTGGTTGCAAAAAAGGTCAGTATCTCATGCTTTTAGAAATCTGTTGTAATTTGATGCCATTTTGTACCGTTGTTGACCATAACCCTTAAGAATTAATTTATTTGGGAATTTTCCCATATAATCCAGATGTTTCTAATAGCCATTCAGGGACAGTGTCACAAAGGCAATACTTTGACATTGTTTAGATGACCCCATGGTTTCCGAGTTCATTGTGCTTTGGTGGATGTCAGATTGGGACAACATAGGAACTACTTTTGCTGCAACTGCAGATGGGATTAAAAAATCACTGTTTTGTCCTTTTCAAATTTTAATTTTGGACTTCCATCATTCTAATTTCTAAATGATTCTTATCTTTGTAGCTTTTGTGTTATTGATTATTTGTACCATCCTCTGATGGTTATCTAGAGGAACCTAGGCTAATGGTTTCTTGCTCCTATATATTTCACACAGTTACTTTGTGGCCTCCATCTGCATCCCCATTCTTATACCCATTGCCTGTGTATGGCGAGGCCTCCAACCACAGGTAAAATCCTCTGCTCAGGAAGTGCTTAAATAATTTGAACTATTTAGTAATTCAAAATTTGGCAGTAAAAAAATACCTCTTCTTATCTCGCTCTCTTTTTGGCAGCTCTGTTAGCATGGAGGAGCCAGATTATTCAGTATATACAAGGGCAAGATACATGAAGGAATATTCTGAAACAGTCATTCTAAACTGCGGCGATGTTGTTTTCATACCAGAAGGATGGTACATCTATATTTTATTATTGATTATTACTACTATGAGGCTCACAGCCTAACACTTGAACCTGAGTTTTGGCATCCTAGATCTGGATGCTTCGACTTTTTATAGAAAAATGATACCAAGTCACCTTTAATCTGCATCTTTCAATTATGCGATGGAATTTATTTGAACGCTGATATGAACTTGTCTGAATGTTGCAGTGATGTTGTTTGAGATATCTTTTCCCTCCTAAGATACTTAATATATGTGACAGCTCGCACATATTGAATACCAGTGTCTGTTTCTTTATTTTGTTATGTCCTTTATATCACTCCTTTATAGTATAGATAAACCAGTACTGCATTAATCCAGCTAACACTTTGAGTGTTCTTGTAAGGTATCACCAAGTTGACAGTGACGACTTAACCATAGCAGTCAACTTTTGGTGGAAGTCAAGAATAATGACTCAGATGTTAGAACATATGGATGCCTACTATCTACGCCGAATCCTGAGCAGGTATTTTGTAACTCTTTCAGCTATGTACATTTCTTTCTAAATGTTATTACATAACTAGCCCTAGATTGGTTGTCTATGGTGACATGTGTACAAGCATTTCTGTACTTCCTAGCGAGCTTCCACTTTTTCCATTTGTAGCCTTTAGTAAGCAATAAAGGGATAAGAACATATTTTTCACTTAAATTACCTTTTTGGTATGTGTTATAGATATAACCATCTAAGGTCAGCTCATAGAGTAGCTCCCACAAGCTATCCTCCCATGAAAAACTAGAGGAGTGCAGACTGCAGAATGATTTATATCTCTTAGAAATACCCCAGAACAATCCACTCTTTAAACCAACCTTACCTCTAACTAAAAAATCTTGACACATAACAGTCTAGCCGAATATCTCAAGGACTCTTCTCTATAAGCCTAGGTGGCTTCTGGAGGAGGCACAACAACTGCTGTAGTGCTGCCCTGCTGCCTGCCCCACAGAGCTGCTGATAGCTGACTAAGGGCTAAGTCCTGCCGCCACATGACAATGAAGGATAGACTTTTTATCCTGATATAAATGTGATTTTGGAATTGAAGGACATTGATAAAATTGAGTCCTAACCAAGTATTTTATGTTTTAAATGTTTACTTGACAATACCTCTTTTTAGCCAACATCTGACTATTTTCCCTTGTTTCCACACTCTCATGGATTTCTACCTCCACAAATGATAGTGAAGATTGGTGGACCAGGAGATGGTATGCCCCATTACCCTCCTCTGTTTATTGTAGTAGAACAAGAAAAAAGGGCATTTCTCTTCATCGTCTGAAAACTCTACGAGCCTGGTTTCTACTGTCACCTAGTGTATTTCATGCCTTTCCCTGATCTGATCCGGTTAAGCTTTAGATGATTCTTCTACTTTGTATGCAGTACTAAACACACACACCTTGCGATTCTTTTTCTCAATATATTTGGGTCTTCATTCCTATTTCCTATAGTGAAACATGGTCACATTTCTTCTAATGAATAATTTCGTTTTACCTTGTCCATTTCTGTGAGACAGAGCATAATGGTGCAGAGGAGTCCTTTTGGTCATTCGAAAGATTGCACAGATATTCAGCGCATGACCAAAACATTGACAGGTAAAAACTGTAAGCCACCTGAAACTCCTTCAGATTTTCATCCTATGAATTATTTTAATTTATTCATATGCAATAACTTCTACAGTGTTGTTGGTAGTTTTCCGTGGCAACTTTTTTTATTTAGAAATGAGTTAACGGCTACCTCTATATCTATTTTTATTATGTTTCTTTGGACCCTATTCCCTTTTGGTTACAAAAAACAATTAATAATTTGTGTTTATCATTTATCAGGTTTCCAGCTATTCAGTTTGCAAAAAGATTCAACATTGCGAACTCTGGAACCCTCCACTCTGCAAGCACTTTATGAACTCATCTCACTGGTACATGATGGTGCTGAAGTGGTTAGCCAAAATGATAAAACAGAAGCCACATCCCAGCATAAATCTTCTAACCAAAGAGATGAAACAAAGACGAATGCTGCTGCAGATGATTCATCCCTCTTGGACAAAGATCCTGTTGCAAAAATCATTTTGCCACTTGAACCACTTGAATTGCGGAGTATGCTGCTTGCAATGGTGGTATGCATTACGAAGTTAAAAACCAATCGGTTGATATTGCTGCATTTCTATTATCTTTCCATATCCAATCTGTGTACGCAGCAACAATAATTTGGTTGTTAATCCGTGCACTCCTAAACTTCTATGGTTTTCAGCATACTTTCCCAAGGACGTTAGAAAGTTTAGTTCTCAACATGCTTGGGCCAGTAGGAGCAGAGATACTGACTAGTAAGTTTGATGAGATGGATCAACAAACAACAAAAGAAGAACAGTCAGTACTCTCCTGTCAATCATAATGGACCACATTTTATAAGTGTACTAAACTGTTGAATGGCTTGATGCAGGGCTGAGTTCTACAAGATATTTTATAGTGTGTTTGACGACCAGTATGCTGCAATGGATGCGCTTCTCAACGGGAAGGAATTGTTTTCTTTTCAGGCACGTAAACATTTGTAAAATATTTCCATTTCAATACATATCATTAAGTCATGATCTCTACTAATTGTTAATTGACATATAACAGTGAAAACTAATCCACACGTCAATTACTAGCTTGAATAACAATATGATCAATCTGTGCTTCTGACCTATCATGGAAATTTTGAAGCGAACTAGTCCTTGGTGATCTTATATTGAAATGGAAACCATCTAATGAAGCCTTTTGCAGAATTTTCATTGTGAAACATACTTAACATGTTTTATGATTTTTTTTCCTAATGCAGATATTCCAGAATGTCCTAGACAAGTATCTCAGGGTGCATGTTGATCGACCCAGCTAATTTGTTACTCGTACAAACTAATAAAATGGAGCGCCTCCAGTATACAAAGCCTGTATCGATAGGGATGTTTGAGCGTCTCGATAGATGGTGTGTTTTTTTATTGGCTTGGGACCATATTTAAGGATTTTTTTAACGATGGTGGCAGGAACTCTGTGATTCAATTAAGATGGAAATTCAGTTAAGAAGGAACTTTAGAGTTTTTATTAAAACAACCAAGATTTGGGCATGTTTGGATACAAGAGTTAATTGCTAGCTAGCTAAAAAATAGCTAGAATTAGCTCTAGTGCATCCAAACAGAAGTGCTAATAGCCAAAACAGGCCATTGATCCAGTCTAAAGCAGCAACCCAAACCAGGTGAGGACAAAGGCCTAGACACCATCAGGCCAATCACAGGAAAGAGAGGACGGGGAGAAGAATCAGAGGTGATCTGAACCATCTTCTATGTTGCTCAATATGACAATATCTAACCTTTTCTTAGCGTCACTTGGTATGCCACTTGTGATTTGTTGTTTTTTTTTTGTCCAAACTGATTTGTTGTTAAAGATCCGTCTGTTGTGTTCCTTTTAAGATATCGTTCGGTTGAGCTTGACTGCTTGCCTAATTTACATAGCCTTTGATGAGCTAGAATAATTCCTGGCACATTCCTAGCTAACCAAAGTACCAAACCGGCCCTTAAAGTTCCAAAAGATATTGGTCACTGTATTACTGATTTTACGGCGATGATACTCCTCCATCGGCTTAGCCACTTCTCACCAAATACTAATGGCTGCGAACAGCGAGTTGTTCCTTGTTCGGTTATTCCGGATTGGTCAGGAACCATTCCACTTCATCAACGCTATACAAATTAATGAACCATTCTAACCACGAATTATTTTGGAGCCTCAATCTAGAGTAACCAAACAAGCCCTACCAATGGTCAGGAAGTCCTTGGGTCCACCAATAGTTGGAAAGCCCTTAGACCATGGTCAGTGAAGAGTTTTATAGTGTTGATTTTGAAATTGTCACATCATACAAAATGAAATGAAACTTGTATGGAAAACTTATTTTCAATGGAGAGTTCAATTCTATAGTTTTATTAACATTTAATTTCATGACTAATAAATAGTTAGTAATCGTGTTAGATGAAATTCATTTCATCTTTCTCTGCTTAAATACATTATCATGTCATTAAAAATACATATGTGACAATCTATTTAATACAGATGAAACTTCCACTGAAACTGACCTTAGATCACAGTTATTCCATGTTCCTTCCTAGTTCCCACTAATGGTTGCAAAGTCCTTGGATCAGGCGAGTTGCTCCATGTTATATATCCTTGCCCATGTTGTATGCTTTCTAGTTCCCACGCAAGGACATGGTCCCAAACTGTTTTGAGGGGCAGAGTAAGCATAGGTGATGGTCAATCTCACCGGTCCATTGCACATAACATGTTTCCTACTGCGGGGCCAGCCTTGTGCCATAAGATTATTTGCCCTTAGGATCTATCTTGTATTGGCGTCCAAACTCACCTATGATATTATGTACATAGTTCAAACTATACGTAAAAAATCCTGTTTTGCTGATGGCTTTTACAGCTGATGCTGTTTTGTTGTAAAAAAAACATTGTACCATGTCTGATAAGCCGATAAGTTCAAGCAAACAGAGCGGAGAAAGACTAGATCGCAGAGTTTACAACTTTACAATAACGAGTGACCAGCGTGGTTACAAGGCCTTTCAGCTTAAAGGCACAGTACAACGATAACTTATGAAAGAATTGTGTATACCCTACATAGTAATCTACGCCCTATATACTAGCACAATATCTGAACCCTTGTGCAATCCGTCCACCCTCTTACACATATTATGAAACAGCAGAACTATTCTAATACAAAAGAATACATTCGACTACCTGGTATATGGTATATGCCGCCTATTTACATCGTGCTCTTTGCCACAATGAAACAAAAATATCCCTTTATGTTCTTGTCAGAACTCTGGTTCGGATCATTCTTCCTAAACCTTTTGTTCACCGGCCAGTGCATCCTGGGAGAATCATTTTGGCAAAATGTTAGTGAAAAAAAGAACATCACATAATATTACCCAAAAAAAAGGAGTCAGCATCATATTTGACTATTCATTTGATGTTATGGGTGATGCAATTTATATCAAAACATATATGACTGATATTAAAAGCGTCAACTCAGCAAAGAAGAGAGCAACTTACTTCAATGTGAATCTCCACAGGGAAGAGATTTATGGCGCCGGGATTGAAGGAGAATCTGTGAATTTTGAATACACAAAACAGTTATGACAAATCAGTGCGAGTTGAATTTGGAAATCGAGTGTGACATGTGGGCATGAACCAAGACACTGCTCTAGACTCTTAACTCTTAAAGTGTCTAATTGAGTTGGCCATTAAAGACTGGACAAAATCTCAAAATCGTGTCTAATTTACATGTGAAAACTTATGAGATCCTTGTAAGGCAAGATGCAATGTATAACATCAAGATATTTCTACATTGGCACTTGGCAGATGAGCATTTCCACTTGCCCAAGTGGGTGGATGTACCACTCGAGGAAAAAAAATAAAAAAGGTTTGCTAAAGATATATCTAAAAAGTGTGGATAATATATAGAACAGAAAATGATTACCCCCGTGATAGAACAAGGCGCCATGCATATGGGATGAAGAATTCCTCAGGGTGGCTTTCTTGCTCATATGTAAACCGTAACTGGGTAAACATCTGAAAAACAATTCACTGTATATTGTCAGCCAATCTTATTGCCAGAAGATCTTGCTATCATAAATCATAAATACATAATTTTAAGCCCAGAACTAAAAGAAGAGGGAACTACTACCTTCATCCCTTCTCCACGCCATGAACGGCAAGTTTTGTTGATGACTTCAAGCACCTTATCCACAGACCATTCCCCATCTAATTGTTGCATATCCATTCGACTATTGAAGAAATCCAATACCTATCAGCATACAATGTGATGAGAATCTGGAAAATAGATTTGTGTACTAATGAAAGTTCATGAGCGATAAACAGTAACACATACAGTGTATATGTTCTCAAGCAATTCATTGAAACGTGGATGATTTTTAAATGGCTCAAAAACCTCTTGTCGATGCAATACAGCATACACAACCTGCAGGAAAAATGTTAGAAGCAGTGCTAGTCCTGTCAAGTAAACTGAATTGCAGGCCAATACATACCTCAGGATTTCTGGGCAACGCATATGTGAGGATTGCATTGATTATTTCCAAAACAATTCTTAAGAAATCTGTATATATGTGAAGCTCTGTAGACTGCAAAAAATAAATAATTATTTAGAAAAGAAGAGAAACATAAGCAATGATGAAGATGACATCATGGAATAAAAAAAAAATCTAGAGTACCATATCATCTGCCATGTTGTCTGCTTCCATCTGATCAGACATAACTTTCAGAGACTTGTCATTTTTTAACTCAGCTAGTTTGGCATACCTATTGCATGGTACATAGAAACAAGCTGGATTACTTTAGGTTCAACTTCAAGTTAGCACTAAAATAAAGAATAAATCTGGGGAAAGAGTAAAGGCTAGCATACTTGCGAGAAAGCATGTCAAAGAGACTAACTAGCCTTTGTGATGCATAAGCACTCAGCCTATGCACATGAGGAGCCATATTTGCTAAAATTGCAAGACAGTTTGTGTGAAGGTAGACATCCTGCAAGTGTATATAAACTTATCAGTAAACAGTTAGTACTACAAATAGTGCTTCACGCACAATACAAACTGTAGCAGCAAACAGCAGGAAGGTTAAAAGGACAACTTCCAGTTGGTAGATCAAGAAGCTAGTTTCAACTTTCCTGTACAAACAACAAAGATTCTGATACCTACTCTTAGCTTGGAGAGGTTGTACTTGATGGTCCGAATTAGTATTACAACCATCAAAGATCCCAGAGAAGTCTGATGCATCAGGCGCTCATGGTACCAAGGAACAGCAGGAAGCACCTGGAGTTGCACGCTATATTATTAACAGTTCTACAAAGAAACAAATTAAGAAGTTAACTACTTTGCTTACCAATTTGTGCACACTAGCATTGAAGGTTGAATCTTGACTGAGGATCAGGAGAATAATCAACAGCATGTATATCTGATTCGAAGTCTTCCTTGATGCATTGTAGAGCATTTCCAAGATAGGCATCAGCTATTAAAATGATTGACAAAAGAAATTAGCATGCATCAATAAGAATCTATATTAGAGAATAGACAATTATTGTGTAATTAGATAAAAGAACAACAGTTTTTTTTAACCTTTTTTATGCAGAGTGGTATCAACACATAAGTGGGTCTTATTAACAAACTAAAAGCCAGTTCATGAAGGCAAAAGGATCAAAATCATAATAAATGCTAATACATTGCAAAGGAAACTACTTAAAAGGTGCAGATGTTTTATTAATCCAAACATATTCCAGTCAGACCTAAGTGTCCATTTGCTCCAGCAACAATGGTTAGATATAAGGCGAACAAAACATACCAAAGTATCCAAATCTGTTCGAACCAGGACATATTCCTGAAAGTCACAGTTCCCATGGACCAAAGAATAGAGCAACAGAACCGAGCTCTCATCATTTAAGCATCTGTAAGGAATAAAGGTAATAGAAACTAATGAAGAATACTGTAAGATTTTTCTAGTAGAAGATAAATTGAGTATCATGGAATATGGTAAAAAAACATCTATGATTGATCCAAATTATAATAGACCCTAAACAAGCCCTGAAAACACCAAAACATAAATGTAACATATTAACTGCAGAAAAGTGTAGATTCATTTTTAATTTAACCATCAAAAGTTGTGACACAATTCTATCAGAAGATCAATAATTGATATTATTTATAATCTGTGTTTTGTTTTTTCAAGGGAAAATGGAACACTGCCACTTCAATTTTAGAACGAACACAAATATTTTGAAATTTGACATGCAGCTGAATTAAAATATGTGCAGTATCTTAAGGATAGGCAGATGATCGTCACTTACCTTCCAAGAGCATCAAACAACGATGCAAAAGACAACCTGACAACAGGTCCATCTTGAGCATTTCCTTCGACATCAGCACGATCATCTGCATAATAATTCATTTATGTAACTATTAGAGATCTATATCAGTGCCACAGTTTCTCTGTAGTACTTGTGCATCTTACATTGTATGTCCTTAGCACTGTTTAATGCCTTGCAATAAGGGTTATCATGAAAAACCGGAGCATCCTTGTCATTGGTATTTGAGTCCATCACGTATACATTGTTGGTTGGAATGGACTCATTAGTTGAAATGCACTTTCGGTAGTGGATCATGATAAGCAGAACAAGTAAACTGTTATCTGCCAATTGACTTGTCGCACCCTCAGGAGTTGAGCTTACAAGGTAGTTGAAAGTATAATATGGCAATAAGACAAAATTTGCTGCAGAACAAAGAGAATCCCTTAGTAGACACTAAGAGTTATAAGAATGGCCCATTGGATAAAATGATACAATGACTTTCTATCTAAGATATCTCGTAATAGACTAATAGTAAAAAAACATATTCTAACACATCTGACCTAAAGTGAACATTGTAACTTTTAACTACATACTGTTGCAAATTTGGAACAAGGGTTGGACAATATGATTCTTGTAGAGCATAAGAAGAACATCAACTAAAACCATAATAATGAGAAGTACAAAAAACTGAAAAGACTGTTGACATATTCTAAATATATTTAAGCTGAACTTAGAAGGCGGCATATTCCTTAGGACATTGACATGACACACATCATGAGGATAATATAGTAACTCAAATTCATAGAAACAATATTGCTGAAGAAAAAGATCCACATTACCAGCTGCTGAGCCTACTCGCTGAAGAACACCAGGCCTACCATCATCAGAGAAAACAGGGTGTGAAGCATTAAGAGGAATTTTCGGCCGTGTTACAAAATTGAGCAACAATTTTTGCACCACTGAAGCCACTATGGAGCTGTCCTGCAGATGAAACAGGCCGCATGGAGATACACTTCAAATTTTATCCCAAGAATGTTTGGAAATAAATTATCATATATGATGCACCACTAGTTTCAGCTTTTACCTGAAGCATAGCTGCATCAATGAAAGGATGCACATCCTTTGGCTCTGGAGATGGTCCAGAACATAACTGAGTTGACATAAGAACTAGCATCAAGTTCAGGAGTTCATGATGTAGGTAGCATGACTCCGGACTTAATACAGTACAAAATAACAGTTAGATCAAATATAAATAAATAAAACATACATGAAAACAGGAAATATTAATATATAGAAGTGATGAATAAGATACCTTACATCCACACTACCAATATAGTCCAGCACACCTCTCATCAGAAAATAATCCACAGTGTTTTCTTCAAGGATCAAAGGAACATCAAAGATCATAAGAATTCTGGCCAGAAGAAGCACGCTTTGCAAAAGACCAGACACAGAGAATCTTACTGATGTGGATAATCAATTACCTGCAGGAAAGTTTTCCATCCCCTTCTCACTCCTGTCAATGTCAAGGCATAGCTCTTGCCAACTGTCGGTTTTTGCGTTTTCAATGATGAATTTGAGAAATATGGATGATATGTATGCCGCATTAATCGCCCTCCGATATATGACAGAAGATACAGAAGTTGTTGCGGTGCACTCTTGCAAGCACCAAATCAAATGAATCAAAATCTTTGCAAGATGCTTTGTTTGGTAGTTATTCTCGGCTGCAGATGAACATAACTAAGACCCATAAGCATAGATAATTACGACTTAAATATATTTGAAAATCCAATCATATAAATGTTAAAGCAGAGCATCAAGCTAACTAAAGTGGGAGATTGAAACAGCATGCAGTGTATCTCTATTACATTCGCTATTACATTGGCACATCCAGCAAGGTCACTAATTACTGGGAAGATGAAGCACAATCGTTGGTTCCAAGTGGTTCAAGCCACAAGCATTTGACACCATGAACTCCAAAACCAATCATCAATTATCAATTATACAGTAAATCAGTGTTTCCATCAAATGTCCAAATTGGAGCTAGGCAGCTAGCACCTAATGTTCACATTTAATCATCACTTCCCTTCTGATCAAGCGGTTAGCTTACCAAAAACGGGGGATGCAGTTCACTCGCTGAACTAGTTGAAGTAAAAACAAACCCAGTCAGCCAGTCGCACGGAAACTCGGGAATTACGAATATGTCAATATGGCATAATTTGCAACAAAATCAAGGCCCGTCAGGCTAGCCTAAGAGTAATTAGGAACATACCTCATCGATTCCAACAAGACCGCATGAAATTCGCCATAACGGCAAGTAAACCCCGCAGGATCCCCATCATAAAATAAACACACAGAAATCTCAAAATCCGCAGAAATCGACACCTAAAAAAAACTCCCAACGACACAAGCAGCGCAGCAAACATGCTGTAAACACCGCGACCAATCTAGCAGTTCCCCTCAACCGCGCTGTGTCAGACGATGATCCCCAGACAGGCAGACACACAAACCACATGATCATGATCCGCATTGCCCCCCGGATCAAAACACTCAAAGGAAGGGGGGAGGGAGCAAAATCATCTGACACGACAGCACAAGGAAGCAATCAGCGCAGCCGCGAAATTTCCTCAGGTAGGGACGTGGATCTCGAGGCGGGCCACACTCACCGAAGGCGTGGCACGCCTGCAGCACGCGGTCGCGCGGCCACTGCAGGGTGAGGGGCAGCTCGAGCAGCTGCTTCCAGAACTCGGAGGAGATTGGGTAGGCCTTCTCGCCGACCAGCGCCGCGAACATCTGCTCCGCGGCGCTGGGCGACGGCGGCGCGCCTGCCGCGCCCAGCCTCGGCGTCGACGGCGCCGCGCCCATTGGATCTGAGCCTCCGAGTAGGAGGCGCGGGGCCCTAGGGTTTGACGTGAGCGAGGATTGGGCGAGAGGGAAAATGGCCGGCCAAGCCAAGTAGAGTCGAGACGAAGCGAAGGTTTTAAACGGGAGAAAGGGAGCGTGGAGACTTCGGGCGGAAGGGAAGGGAAGGGGAGGGGAGGGAGGAGCCGAGATCGGGTGCGACGTGCGAGCGTAGCGACTAGCCGGTGCGTCGTTGGGTTTGGGGAGGTTTTGATCGGGTTACGAAATGGCGAAACTAGCCAGGAATCTGGGTCCAGAATCCAGGGGCGCCTCGAGGGAGGGAGTAGGTCCAGACCCGGGGGCGAGATGGTCTTTTTGGTGGGGGTCTCGAGGAGGTGTCGTCGTTGTTGCGGGGTTGCCTGCCGTGCGGGTGCCGTCGGTGGAGGTGGTGGTTCGGTGGCGGAGCATTCGGGAGTCGGGAGTCGGGCGGATCATTCGGTGGCGAACTCGCATTCATTGCAGTCAGGGCGCGTCGTGACGAGGACGGACGGCCGTGTGGCACTTTGCTGGGTTCGAGACTTCGGGGTTTGGGCGCTCTCCACCGCCATTTTGGCCGGGGTTTGACTTGTTCGGTTCGTTGCCTCTTTGTTTCTATGTTTGTTTGCACGAGTTTTTTTTGGAAAAGTCTCAATTAGCAGGTTCTTCGACGACGCTTCTCTCCCGTTATTAAAATGTTGGCAACTACCAACAACTGCCGTAGACTATAAAACGATAAACGATAGCAAGCAGCGTTTTAGGATTGGTTTTTACGAACCTCGTTAAAGTTAATAAAGTTTAGTACTCCCTCCGTCTCAGATATAAGACATGCACGTATTTCAAAATTCAAACTTTATTAACTTTGACCAATAATAAGTCTAATAAAATAAAAAATATATAGTACAATAATGGTACGATTAGATTTATCTTTACAAATACTTTCTAATGATATTTTTGTTGTTTCCATTAGTTATATAAAATAATATAAATTAATAGTCAAAGTATAATCTTGAAGACCACACCAAGTCAAATCGCGTCTTATATACTGAGACGGAGGGAGTACTAGCTTAAAATGAAGCAACGTCTTGGCTCTTGCATTTTGAAGCAAAGGCAGTAATCGAAGATGGAGATTAGAGTGGAGACCATTTTCCATTGCTTAGCATACCAAAGCTCCCCGTATGTACCGTGTGATGTTGATAATATCACGTTTAAATAAAGAAGTTCAATTGGCAATGCGTTAGGCAGAGCCCGACCTCCGATATTTGTCCCATATAGTGCCGTTCAAGCCATACTGGGGCCCTCGGGTTCACCTAACTGAATGAAAATGGAAAAAGATAGTTAACGTCGTCTTTTTTTTCTTTGAGAAACATAAGATAATGATAAAAAAAAAAGTTGCCGGAAACTTGTGATCGAGCCATCTGCGGCGCTACTCTTGTCCGCGGTGCGACGCGCCGACGCCCCATGCATGTGTCACGTGCTGGCGTGCATGCACGTAAAATGCGCTGCCAGCAGCACAGGATGACACGTGCAGCGCCGCTCATCGACGTGGCCACCGGCGACTTCCACTATCAGAGAACAGACCTTTAGACGATCTATTGATTGAGCTTTAGTCTCGGCCAAAAATTATGTCCGGGGCTTAAGATCTTTAATCCCGGTTGGTAACACCAACCGGGGCTAAAGGTGAATCTTTAGCCTCGGTTGGTATTACCAACTCGGACTAAAGATCCTTTAGTCCTGGACCTTTAGTCCCGGTTGGTAATACGAAACCAACCGGGACGAAAGGTCCTTCCCGAGTGGATTCAAAAGGAAAACGTCCAGAACTACATCACGTGAGTTGTGTAGCTCAGTTGGTAAGCGTGCCTGAGGCGAGAGGTGCTAAGTTCGAATCTCACAGATGCACATTTATTTTATTTCTTCTAGAACCTTTAGCCCCGGTTGAATGTATTTTATTTCTTCTAGAACCTTTAGCCCCGGTTGAATGCACCCGGGACTAAAGGCCCGGGACATTTAGTCCCGGTTGGCATACTGGCATACCGACTAAAGGCTCGTTTCAGCCGGAACTAAAAGCTCCGGTTGAATGCACCCAGCCTTTAGTCCCGGTTGGCATACCCGAGACTAAAGGCTCGTTTCAGCCGGGACTAAAAAGCCCTTTCTCTGCTGGTGTTCCTTTGGCTCCGCACACGTCCCTCGAGCTTCGCCGCTCCAGCCAGGTCCCGTAGCATCGTCCTTTGAAAAAAAAAATGTGGGTCGGTGGCGGCGGAGGAGGACCCGTCGACGCGGCGGGCGCGCTGCGGGGCTTCGTGCGGGAAGCCGGCGGGTGCGCGGTGGTGGACGGGGGCCTCGGCACGGAGCTGGAGGCGCACGGCGCGGACCTGCGCGACGCGCTCTGGAGCGCCAAGTGCCTCGCCTCCGCCCCGCATCTCATCCGCAAGGTCAAGCACCACCAGTAGTCCACCGCCGCGACGCGGCCGCTAATTACAGTTGTTTCGTTGACTCCAATCCGGCTAAAACTACACGATGGCTAATTACAGTATCACAACTCACAAAGCGATTTTGTATTTTTCTCAACTGCTCTTTTTTCCTGCGCACGCGCGCGGGTTGGACTCTTGACCTGGACCATCGTATTCGTATGTATCGCAATGTCACGACGAACGATCGATCGATATCGATGGGTGGTGATCGGTCGCTGGCGCACGCGCAGGCCACGATGGAGGGGTTCCAGACGAGGGGCTTCTCGCGGGACGAGAGCGAGGAGCTGCTGCGTCGTAGCGTGCACGTCGCGCAGGAGGCGCGCAGAGTCTTCGCGGACGGCGACAGGTCGTCGCGCCGCGGACGCGGACGCCCGCCGGTGCTGGTGGCGGCCTCCATCGGGAGCTACGGGCCGTGCCGGGCCGACGGCTCCGAGTACAGGCACGCACGAACGTCTCGAGCCATCGCCAGACGAAATAAATATTGAAACATGAATAATTATACCGGTGTCGATTGTCGAAAGTTCTCTGCAGCGCTAACTCGATCATCTCTCGTGTATGATGAGGCGCGTGCAGTGGGGATTATGGCAAATCGGTCACGAAAGAAGCGCTCAAGAACTTCCACAGGAGGCGGCTGCAGGTGCTGGCAAGCGCGGGGCCCGACCTCATCGCCTTCGAGACGATCCCAAACAAGCTCGAAGCGCAGGTACATATATACATTATTACGCGTAGCAAATGACCGGGATCCTCTAGCAATTTGTATTTCATTTGCACAGATATGTTGCCGTGCTATATTATATTAGCTACCCGGGCTGTGTGAGCCTGCAGGCCTACGCTGAGCTCCTGGAGGAGAACGGCGGCACACGGATCCCAGCCTGGTTCTCTTTCACTTCCAAGGATATATGGGTGGTGCGCTTCTGCTTCCATACTAGTATCACCAGCTGATCGTTTCGTAGTTTTGCTTACTAGTACTGCTTAGTGTTTGTTTTTGCGTTAACAGTGAATAAAAAAAAAACCCTACTTGCTTTGGGTTGGTCCCTCACGGTCACGGCTCCACGCGTTGCAGGACTCGGACGGCGCCACGGGAACGGACTTCGTGTCGTGCGTGGGCGAGTGGAGGCGGGCGGGCGCCGCGCTCATCGGAGGGTGCTGCAGGACGAGCCCGGCCACGGTGCGAGCCATCGCGCGGGCGGTGCGCGAGGCGGATGCCGCCGAATACGACGATATCCCTGCTGTGGCGGTGCTCTGACCGTTTTCTACTCGTGATTCGTCCTCCGTCACGCTCGCGTTCCTTTGGCAATAAAATGCACACGCTATTTGATTGCTGGTTTCCATCCCAGTCATGTATTAAATGTCTTTGATTGCTTTCTCAGTAATTTGAAATTGCTATTTCCCTTCCAAAAAAAAAAAAACACGCTTGAATGCCACATTGTTCGTAGTTTTGATGTTGATGTGCCATATTCCAATGGGCATCCCCTGCCAATTGCCGAAGTAGACTGATGGTACTGTTTCGTCGATCAGCTTGGCTGCCTTCTTTTTTTTTTTTTTATGGTGGTTGCTGCAGCTGTTGCTGCATGTCTTTTTGGGTCTGTTAGGTTTTCTTCGTAGCTGCATGTCTTTGAATTTGTTGGGAACGGTCTGGTGATCAGTTGGTGCAGGTGCAGGCTTGGTACCTCCAATTCCATTTTCGGTAGCAAGTCCAGCGAACGATCCGACAGCTGTAAGAGCTCGCATCCTACCTAGTGTGACTCACGCTCCCCTCCCTGCTACCTTTTCCATGTGGCTGATGTAACTTTTTTTTAAAAAAAACATGTGGTTGATGTCACTTTTTTTAAAAAAAAACAAAACATTTATTTCAAAACACTATAACTTCTACACAACGTATCCGTTTATAATTCTGTCTGTATCAGTGCATCCGTTTATAATTCCGTCTGTATCGATATGTTCTATGTGACAATACGAAGAAAACTAGATCGTACTTATATATTTTAAAGAATTTTTTAAATATAAATTTATATGTATTAAATTATAATCTATGCACCAAGTTGTATTAAATAACTTATGTACATAAATTGTGTTTGATAACTTTTGTACATAAGTTGTGTTTCATAACTTTTTGTTTCTAAGTTTTGGTATATATTATAAGTTAATTTGTTCTTGTTTATGTTAATAGCTTTTATGTTTACAAACTTTGACATAAGTTATACGTTAGTTTTTTTCTTTTTGTTTAATGACTTTTTATTTATATTAATTTATTTATAACTTACAATTTATGCACACAATTTGTATTGAGTAATTTATCTACATAAGTTGTATTAGTATCTATTGTATGTAAGTTATATTTGTGTTCCTAAGTTTTGATATAAGTTATAAATTATTTTTTCCTTTTTTGTTTAAGAACTTTTGTGTTTTAAACTTTTGATATAAGTTATAAGTTAGTCCATCTTTTTTATTCAATAACATTTTATAAATGAGTTGTGTTTTCATTACTCTTGTGCTTTTAAGTTTTCACATAAGTTATATGTTCAAAATTATACGTTATAAGTTAGTATATATAAGTTATTAAAAGAGGGTTTTTTGAAATATATATTGTTCATCTCATCGCGTAGAACACATCAATGTAGATGAAATTAAAATTAGAGTTATCGTTCAGAAGTTATAACATTTTTAAATAAATGTTACTAATCTGATACGTTAGATGTACATCTAAAAGAGGAGATATAAGACAAAGCTATAACATTTTTGAAATACTTTTCTCTCACAAAGCTGTCGCACCGCTGTATAAAAGTGCAGCAAAGTTTATAAACGAAGTTTCAGACGGCTGTACAATCTACGTGAAATAACCGACAGCTGTACAATCACCGTAGATCGACTTTTTTTTTCTTTGGGTCTGTTTGGTTTTGTACGGTGGCTACAGCAATGTTGGTAGCCGACCAATTTAACTTTCGACCAGCACAAAGTGCACATTTCAAATAGGCTCGCCTTTGCACGAAGTTTCATGGCTCATAGCCGTATACAAATAAGGCTCGCCCTTGACCATAAACATATTCGCTTTGTCAAATATATACCTTATCCATTTTTCCAAGGATGAAAATACTGTTTATATAAATTAAAATTTCAGGCATAGGGAGCTACACTAAGCCTGTTCCATAACATGCCACAGGCTGATCTTCAGGGAAAGCTCTGATGATGATCAGACCGCAGCACTAAACCCTCTTAGTTTAGCATCACAGCGTCGATCCACCAAAAACAGGACTTGATCATGTAAAATTACCGCTCGCCACCCATGCCTCCAAACATTCCACTCATCTCTTTCGATCCCATCTGTTTCATCAGAGACTGCAGACCGCCCATGCCACCAATCTGTTTAAGCATCTGCGGGGGGAGGACCTTGCTCATGTGCTGAACATTCATGTTGCGGGACAGTGCACTCATCTCCCCTTTCTTTGGGATCTTGAGACCCTTCATCTTGCCCCAGATTTTAGCAAGCCGCTTGTACTCTTCCAGCATGTCCATGACATCCCTGACAGGTCGGCCAGAACCCCGTGCAATCCGAATGATCCGTGATTCGGTCATCAGCTTAGGATTTGTGCTGTCAAGCTCTGAGACGAAAACAAAGGCATGAATATTACAATTGTAGCGCACTACTAAAATAGATAAATTTATATATAGGAAGTTTCTTGTCACCACAAATTACCTGCATCAGTCATGGAATCCATCATCGTCATGTAGCGCTTAATCTTAGCCTGGCTTTCCTTCTCATGTCCTTTTGGCATTAGTTCAGCGCTAAACCCAGGCAACATAGAGAAGACCTGCAAATAAACCATCAATTTTTCCTTCTCATGTTAATGAATGAATCTGTTATTACTATGTTGGTTTTGACAAGATGTTCCAAGAAATTTCAAGGCTTGAAGTAGTTAACCTGGCCAATAGGACCCATTTTCAGAATGTTCTGGAACTGCTCATACATAAGCCTGAGAGTAAAGCTTCCTTCAGACAGCTTCTGCAGAAGCTCAGGCTGTTGATCTGTAGGTACCACTTCATGAATCTTGTCCATAAAGCCTGACCAATCTCCCATACCTGCGAATCAAACAAAGCAAGGTTAATGGAATGTCACACACATATAAACATGTAAAAGCATGCCTTATATTGCCACTGACCTAACAGGCGACTAACAAATGGCTTCACATCAAAAACTTCAAACTCATCAATGTGCTCTCCAGTTCCAATGAATATAACAGGACTTTTTGTTGCTGCGACGCTGGAAAGAAACAAAGGATAGAAGATATGTTAAGATGCTCACAGGTTCTGAAGCGTTACGAGATGTATAAGTAGTTGTTCAGTGAAAGGTATCCTAAACACACAAGCATATGAAGGGACAAAACTTGTTACACAGACAGCAGGGATTGAAGACATCAAAAAACAAAGATAGTGCTGTGCACACAGAAGTCCAGGACGAAGTACATTTATCCAGAAATGTGAATGTGGTAGCTGTTTTAAGAGTAACACCCCATAATCCCATCTAGCTCCAATGCTTGCTAAAAATTCAACAGACCTTCATGGTTGAGTACTCATTACATCCTTTCCTAGAACAAAATAATGTGGAATTATCTTGTGGAGTATCCGGACTATAACGAAGCCAAGAAATATTCCAATGGAGAGCATCTACTTCAGGTTCTTTGGAAACATTTTTTATGTTACAAAACAGGAAACTAAACCAAGGCCATATTGCAGAAAAAGGCAGAGAATACTAACGCGCTAAGGGCACCACCGCCTTTTGCGTGACCATCCATTTTTGTAATAATCACAGCACCAACAGAAACACTTTGTTTAAATGCCTGTGCTTGATCAAATGCAGCCTGACCAATACTACTGTCCATCACAAAAATCACCAAGTCTGGTTTCTGCAGAAAAAATACAATGGCGGTAAAATTTCATTAGATTTCTTCAAAATATTGCTGAAAGCCAGAATTTATTTGCAAATACCAAGGGGCACATACTGTTGCTTCTGAAACTTGCCGCATTTCTTCAAAGAGTGCTGCTTCTTGTTTGTGCCTTCCACTTGTATCCACAATGATGAGATCACAGTTTTCTTTCTTGAACCTCTCCACACCCTCAACAGCAATTTTCACTGGATCGGATTCCATGTAGCTGCAAGGTGGCAGTTAGAATACAGAGATAGGAACATGAATAACAAACTCACGCTGAGAGTTATAGCACCTTCCGTAAAAGGGAATCTTGGCCTTCGTTGCATTTTGCTTTAACTGATCAAAAGCACCAGCCCTAAATGTATCAGCACAAACCAGTGCTGGTTTGAATCCTTTCCTCTGATGATAATAAGCATATTTTGTACAAGTGGTAGTTTTACCAGAACCTGCACAAAAACGATGTTATCTTGTGAGATGAATGACTAACACGCAGGGGAAAAAAAACATGAATTTTCCCATCATGGTTAAATTTAGCGTCTGGCCAATCTTTGTGTATGCCATAGATATTAGATAGGTCTACTCCCCATCAGTTACGCTCCCAGCACCACTTGCTGTGCAATGAAGCTTAGCCCAAATGAAGATATGTGATGCTTTATCATTTCACAGCATCCATCTTTCTGTTTTTTAAATTTCAAACAGACCATATGTTCAACCAAACCTTAGACTTTAAGATGTGTGTACTCAAGCAAATGGCTTAATATTAACAAGAGATATGCACATAACTTCTTATAAGTATTCAACTGCCTATGTTATATTCTAGAAAGCAAAAACATTAAAAAAGAATTCCAACTTGAGAAAAAACCTGTTGGACAAAAACATGACCTAATAAAGGACAACAGAATCAATAATTAGATAACAAAGTGCACAATTTTCTAAGGCTGTTGGCCCTGTCTGGAGTAGCCATCAGGCATTTACGACCTTGATACAGTATAAACCCCACATGAGCATGAGCAAAACTGGGGAACTAACAATGTAATTTACCCTCTCTCATCATTCTTGGTGACTGGACTTGGTGGCGTCACCGTATCGGTGTGTGTCCCATGGGGCATCTGATCGCAAGAGCTTTGTTACTTGCTAGTGAGAGCTTCATCTATGGATGCTGGCTGGCTTCAAGGAATTTCTTATCTCACAGCCCTTGTGGCTTGTGCCAACTGTAGGTTGAGATTTCGTCATGTTAGCGGTGGAGTTTTCTTTGTACAAAGGCACGAATGTTATAAATGCCTGATTTGGGTGTGTGTGGTTTATGTGTTTGTAAGATCCCTTCCTCCTTTTTTCTTCTTATAATATAATAATACACAGCTCTCTTGTGTGTTCAAGAAAAAAAAATACTTATATGTAAGCGCTTAAGTGATTGAAGTTTATGAGTTGGATTACTGAAGGTAACAAATCTCACCGTGAACATCATTATGAGCTGTAAAATGATTTGAAAAGTTTCATTTAAATTAATATCAGTGCAGGGCAGTGGCCGCTTTATTGTAAAAAAGTGAACGATGTAACTCTGTTTTCTAATCAATAAAGTGCGCCAGATGGCTTCACTCAAAAAAGAAGAACGGACAAAGTCAAAAACATATCTAATTAGGCTAGATCGTAATAAATCAAATTTTAATAATTCAGGATCTTCTTCAACAAATGAACAAAGTAAAAACGTCACTCGAGCAAATGTGCAGATACCATAGCATGAGGCATAACGTAGCGACAGGAAGACTGACCTTGCAGACCAACAAACATGACTACGCTTGGTTTGCCCTTTTTGGGAGTGAAAGAAGGCTTCCCGGGATCTAACATGTTGCAGAGTTCCGTGAAGACAGCCTACAGCAATAACAATAGAGATCAATTAACGCAATCAACGAGATGCACAGGTTAACCTCAAATTACACCGAAATTCCTCGAAGCTCTTGGCGGATTGGGCAGATGAGGCGGCGAACCAGTACGCCCCTTACCTGCTGCATGATGCGGCGCTTGTTGGTGCCTGCGGCAAGCGCCTCTAGGTTGACGATGCGCTTGATGTTGGCCTGCATATCGCGGACCATCTTGAACTGGACATCGGCCTGTAGAAGCGCGCGCGAGATCTCGTTGAGGCAGTCGTTGAGCACCTTCTCATCGATCACCGTGGCGTTGCTCATCTGCGCCAGGGCGCGGGAGATGCTCCCGCCAAGCTGCGCGAGCACCATCTTGCCGGGGCCGAGGTGCTTCCCTTCCGCTTCCTCTGCCGGTGGTGGTGGCTTCCGCGAGTAGGGAAATAGAGGATTAGGGTTCCGATGGGGAGGCCTGAGTCGCGTGAGAAGGGGATGGAGGGAGGAGGTTACGGTGACGTGGAGGTGAGAAAGAAGCAACGGAGGTGGAAGTGGAACGAGAGGTGATGGGAATGATGAATGAAATAGGGGAGTTTAGCGTGTGAAAAGTTTTTACATAATCACATCGGATGTACTTATTTAGTCTATTGAAAATAAATTAATAAGAAAATAAATTATATATTTTATCTGGAAACCGTAAAAAACTAATTAATCTATCATTAACACATGTTTATTGTAACATAATATTATCAAAACTAATTAGTCCGTCATGTCATGTTGCGATGTTAATTTAGTCTATTAAAGATAGACGACTAATTATATTGTCATATGGTAATTAGATGAACCTGCAAGCCAAATTATATCATTAGTAAATATTTACCGTAACACCATATTGTTAAATCATGGAATAATTAGACTTAATAAATTCGTCTCACAAATAATTCTTTGGCTGACAAATTAATTTTGTAACTAGTCTATTTTTAATATACTAAAATAGAAATACAACATCTGATGTGACAGAAAGTAAATTTTAGTTGGGAAAACCAAACACTCTACGGGAAACGGTCTCGCCGTTCAGTTTTGGCTGTTGTACATTATCAATGAATAGTAAGGAAAAACAAATAGTTAAATTCAGGATGGACATATTTTAAAGTTGATCTTTAGAAGATTGATGCCCGAAAACTTAATAAATATGTGGTGAACTTGTGAGCATAGCTGAAAATGTGAATGTCTAAGGGGCCGTTTGGATACCTAGAATTGAATTCATTTTAAGAACCATAATTTAGATAAATTTTAGTTAAGCCAATATGATTGTATATGAATTATATTTGTATATTGTTGTTGCTTATATGAGAGAGGTATCTATGTGTTGCATTTCTATCATGGGAATGAGTTGGAGAGAATGTTATAAATTGCAAAAAGTAAATTGCACTAGCGGTCCTTTAGGCCCCAAACTTTTAAAAATACATTTCTGGGTCCCTAAAGTTGTTGTATAGGTCCCAAAGTCCTAAAAACGCATTTCCAGGCTTAAAAACCAAACATACCTAATTATTAGAGGAAAATAGTAAACGTGTCCAACATTGCAAAAAAAAGTATATATTAGATATGTTTGGTTTTTAAGCCTGGATAGCTTTAGTTTGTCTCCAGCAAACTAACATCTAGTTGTTTGGTTATCTGTATTGTCAAAGTCTAGTTAGCCAAAAATGTGTTTACTTGTCTGATTTGCTTTGTATAGAGTCACTACTTCTTTGAATCAGTAAGTTTACCTCCATTGGGACATTTGGTCTAACAGATGGCGGGCATTCGAGCATGTCATCCAAGCAGCTGGGCGAGCATGACATCCAAGCAGTTGGGTGAGCAAGAGTAAAGTCCATCACCGGTCCCTAAACTTGTGTCGTTATGTTATTCCGGCCTCTAAACTTGTAAATCAACCATCTAGGTCCTCAAACTTGTTCGGTTGTGTCATCCTGGTCCCTAAACTTGTTCAATTGTGTCATCTCGATCCATAAACTTACAAATCACTCGTTTAGGTCCTCAAACTTAGTCAGTTGTGTCATCCTGGTCCCTAAACTTTGTTTTGAGTCAGTCTGATCTAGATCTAAACATGGCAATTTAAAAACTTTATATCAACAAATAATTCATAAATTTTTCATACAAACTCGAACGAAGACAAACTTTATATCAAAATTATAGTCCTCGATGTGATCTACAACTTTGTAGTTGAAAAGTTTTTGATTTAAAATAGTTTAGGGTCCCAAAATATTATTGTATGTTTATAGATTTTGAAATTTAAAATTTAAAATTATAAAACAATCTTGAATATTGATATGATCTATATAAAAGTTATAGTTCTCAATGCAATCTACAACGTTGTAGATAATTTTTTTTATTTAAAGTCATTTAGTATCAAAAAAATAATTTTAAATTTTAAAATCTATAAACATATAACAATATTTTGGGACCTTAAACAGTTTTAAATCAAAAACTTTTCAACTAAAGTTGTAGATCACGTCGAGAGCTACAATTTTGATATAAATGTTATCTCCATTCAAGTTTATATGAAAAAGTTATGAATTATTTATTGATATAAAGTTTTTAAATTGTCATGTTTAGATTTAGATGAGACTCAAAATAAAAATAAAGTTTAGGGACCAGAATACACAACTGACTAAGTTTGAGGACCTAAACGAGTGATTTGCATGTTTAGAGACCGGGATGACACAACCGAACAAGTTTGATGCCCTAAATAGTCGATTTATGAGTTTAGAGATCATAATGACATAACAGTATAAGTTTAGAGACCGGTGATGAACTTTACTCGGTGAGCAAGATAGGAGCACGACGAGCACCACAGCGGCAGCGCACGTGGACAAGCACATGGGGAGAGAGGAGGCACTAGGACGACGTGCTGGACTTCACTTGGCCCAAGTCCGATCAAGTCCATCCTTCGTGCCCATAGCCATTGTTTTGCCTGCACAGTCTGACAGTAGACAGAGCCTCTGACGAGAGCTTGCTCTAGCAGCAACTCTAGTCGTCGTCGATAGACAAGACGACACGACTGTGGGACACAGAGAGCAAGGCATGCTGAACGCGTCTGCTGCACCGATGTCGAGCCTCCACTGCAGGAGACGTACATTGTACCACACTCGTTGGTGGTGGAGCCATTCCCCATGTGGCAGCTGCCCGGGGAGAAGAGGGCGCGAAGGAGCCTTGTCGTAGCTTCGGTCGCCCTAGCTATGACCACACACCCAGGCCCTAAAGTCAAATTGTGGTAGACCCTTCCTGCTCTGACGTTAACAACGCCTCCCCTGCCTGTGCCTCCATGGTCGTGAGTTCCACTGAGGGGCGGGGGAGGGGAAGGGGGTGCAGAGGAGCACAGAGGAGCAGTGAGCAAAGGAGCGTGGAGGACTAGGCGCAAGAGCCATCTCGTTTTTCCAGAGCCTACTTACAGACATCTAAAGTGGCTTAGCTGGGCCGGGCTACGAGCTACTTGCAGGTAACCAAACAACTAAAAGTTAACCACCTAGAGCCTAATTAGGAGTTAGCCATCTAACCAAACAAGCCCATTAGAATCAGACCCGCGTCATCTCTAGCTAGACACTGAGTTGTCTTAACTTGCTTAAGCACGTCTCATGAGTATGTATCTATGTGAGATACAGACCCAATATGTCTTAGAATTAGACTTTGTATTGATCATTGCTAAACATAAGATGTTCTAATTCGTATAAGCAAAGATCATATAAGTCCAAATAGAAGAAACTCTCCACTATTATCTAAGTTAGGGAGGGGTGACAAAAAGGGCTAAAATTTTAATATTATTAGGTATAGATTAGGACCCGTTTGGCAGGACTCTACTTCACTAGTGAAGATATTTCTTTTTTTTTTCTCTTCAACTCCATGAAGCTAGAGCCGTTTTGGTAAAACCGTTTGACAAAATAACTACACATATTCTTTAAAATACACTCTCAGAGAACCTCATACAGAGTTCACAGGACAAGATAAAGTTGAGTGAAGCCACTTTTTTTTTTCTCTCCATCCTACATCGAACTTCTCTAAGAGCATCTCCAGGAGTTTTCTAATTTTTTCTCCCAAAAATTACATGTTTTGTAACTCCTTAAAAGATTTTGGGAGGAAAAAAGAAAGTCATCTCCAATAGTTTCCAATAAATGACTTCCAAAAAATCAAATTTTGTTTTCACGCAATGATTCAGATCGCCTTTTTTACCACGACATCTGCGGGCGCGGCTTCTCTTCTTGCCGGCCGCCGGCAGCCGCCATGTACATCGTATTCAACCTCTGCTTTTCTTCTTGCTGGCAGCCCCCACGTACATCGTAGCCTATGCTGCAATTAGCCTGTCGCCGGCCCTTTCCTGGTGGATGCGGCCTCCTACTTGCTGCCGGCAGCTGCCACCTCTCTCTGTTGGGCACGCCAAGGAGGAGACCGCGGGAGATTTTTTTGTCGCGACGAGTAGAAACCGTGCCACCACGGGGATACGCGAGACACGAAGCGCACAACTTTATACCAAACTGGATGACTTTTACCAAGTTGGAAAAGATTGTGAGGAGATATTGGGAGTTGTTGGAGAGAGTTTTTTTTTCTAATCTTTCCAAAACACAAGGATTGAGAGGACATTTAGGAAACTCTTGGAGTTAACCTATTTGATACAAAACAGCTCCTATCGGCTCCTAGAGCCGGTGAAGACAAACGGGGGACCTATGAGCCAAATCTCTTTCCGCAGCCCTACCAAAACGGCTCTAAGGGCCTGTTTGGTTCCCTCCCACTAAAATTTAGTGACTAAACTTTAGTCACTTTTAGTAGCTAAGTTGCCAAACACCCCTACTAAAAGGGACTAAAAAGTCATTTTAGTTCCTTTTAGTCCCTTTTAGTAAGAGTGTTGTTACTAAAAGTGACTAAAATTTAGTCACTAAATTTTAGTGAGAGGAAACCAAACATGCCCTAATTCATTTACACAATCTCTCTTCCTTATTTCAACATCATCATGTGAGCGGTGTTCACCAATTTGGCCTCTGAATGTATGGTTTTATAAGCCACACCATTATATTTGAGATGAGCGGGAGGGATGCCGAGCTGAGAGTGAGACCGGTACCTCAGCAAAATGACCGAAGATTTCTAGCCAATCCAAGTGAATAACAAATAGTTGCTTATGAGGCCAGTCCCAACGGGTCGAGTCCATAGAATTAATGAGCCTCCACGCAAGCAAATAGTCTGACGTGGCGTCAAAGTTAATGAAGAGAGAGAGCAAATCGACGAGAAACCGTTTCTCCCCTGAGAAACCATGTCGACTCTTGAACCAAGACCGAAGAAACCGACCGTTTCAGCGATGGGGTGCTGTGGAGTTTCTAGCCTCCGCCCTCTCGCTTCCCACTAGCAGCCGCTACGCGATGCGAGCCTATCTAGCAGGCTCGCTGTGAGCTCCTGGCCATCTCGTTGTGTTCTATGGAGAGGAGAGATGAGTGAGGATGGGGAAGAGACGAGGAATGGACAGAGGAGAGAGAAGATGTGCCAGCAAAATTTAATTCAGTTCATGGGAAAGAAACTAGAAGCGTTGGGGGAGAGTGGTTTCCTGTACTAATATCTTGCTGATTTGGCACATATGGAAACTATCGAGTAGTTTCAGGGTTGGGACTGCCCTGAGTCAGCCTGTGGTACATGGAGTAGCAAAATATTATCTTGACACTCTTAAAAGAACAAAAAAAAACTAGATCACAAAGAAATGTCGTAGCAATGTCTGGATTAAATAAATTTCACAAATAAAAGAGTTTACACATCATTTGTCATGTAACCTGGTGTAATAATGAATCAAAACTTGCCGAGGAACAATGCAAGTCCTTAACCTGATTTTACTTGCAAGGCCAGATCCGCGTGGGCAAGCGTTTCTGTACTAAAAGACAACTCCAACCTTTGTTCCTGTCAAAAGATACAGCCGTACAGGGGGGTGGCAGAATGGATTCCTTGCGTAAAGAAAATGTACAAAGAATGGGTTGTACACCTAGTGACTAGAAACAGCCACCATATTTTCCCAACAAAATGTTACATACACAACTCTGTTCCTAGAATTTGCCTGTCATGATGGATATACAAAATCAATTTTGTAAGAGAAAGGGAAAATACTGACAAAGCTATATGATTCTCCTCCAGCAAAACAATAGAAAACAGAGTTTCATCATTAGTTGTTATGTCAGCCGATGTAGTCCTAGCTCCGAGGAAATAAGTCTGAGCAGCACTTGTACAAGCTCCCGCACCCTAGCTTCTCTGATGGATCAGCAGGAGAAATAACAATTAATTAAGTTATACTACCACAAGTAAAACTGGCGTCATAAAGCACAAAGGCAACTCTTGTCCCCTCACTCCCCGCCCCCACCAAAAAAACGTTATCTAAGAGGTGTGCCATGTTCTTCCCAGTTCAATTAATGGCTTACCAAAACATCAAATCTAGCTTACAAAGGCAAAGGAGATATCAATAGTAGTTCAACCTTTTGAGTCCCAAAGTGCGCAGGATCACACAAAATCGTCTCAGATGGGAAACATAGAAAGACCATGTTTTACTCAGATATCCTAAATAAAACTTTTATTATTAACAAAAAGAACATTAAAGGAGGAACCATGGTTTTGAAGAATAAAATTGACAGGTAACGGGTTAGCCGTGGCAGATGGTTCAATCCTAAGTTTACACAGTAAATTGGGCTGTTCCTTTTCAAAATTTGGCGCGTATCTGAACAGACATGCACTGGTTAGCTGTTAAACATTTGCAACCAGAAGCTAATTACCTACAGATGAAGAAGACCTTCTCACACAGGTCGAGAAAACCCGGAACCCTTGCCCCACCCATAAACAACGGCGTTGTAGCGATTGTAAGAACGACCACGACCAGGGCCAGGCCTTAGACATGTGCTTTGGGCTTTGGCATGGGATAGACGAGGGGATAGTCTGAAGTTCGCTCCCACGGGGAGTCCAACACAAGACCTAAAGAGTGCTACTCAAGCCACCTAACTAACTCAGCTAGAGGCCCAATACTCACTATCTATGGTACTCCTTTTAGAGTTCATCACATTGTTGTACATATTGTATGAGAGAAGGGAACACGCTTCAACCTTAAAATATTGATAGTGCCGTGTAAACAGAAAAGGGGACAACAAAATCTATAAGTTTTGGTCTCCATCATGTCACATGCTGTGAGATAATCTGCTGTTCTCTTTGATTTTTCTCGAACACGCAGGAGAGCTGCGTATCTTTGCATTAAGAAGAAAATGCTGCTCTCTTTGATTGTTTTGCTGCAGCATGGAGTTGGCAATAGGTCATTCCAGCTGTTCTTGTCTCTACTGTTCTAGGTATGGCAATAGACAAACCATGCAGTGGCTTACCTCAGCCATGTCTAAGTAGTTGAGGGCTGATCTCAGCCAGGCACTAGTATACCTTGTAGTTGGTAAGTATCTACTGCTACTTGTATATATAATCAATCCAATGCAATGGAGAACAGCTAGTTCAGTTGCTGCACTAGCAGACTTGTGCTGTGTCTGTGCTCACCCCTCTCATCTTCTACCTCCAGCCATGAGTGCTGTGTTTGAGGTGCTACTCACCTGTGCAGACCTGGTCCAATTCACATGCTTAGGGCTTTCTAATCCAGCATGGAGAAATACAAGTTGCTGGCTATGATAAACGGCCTACTCAGCAAAAAAAGAACACATGCATAGCCATTGTCCACGCGCTATCAGCTATGCCTAAAATTATACACTCGAAACCTTTTTCTTACCTTGAGACAACAAGCTCAGAAAAAGTGGGAAGCAAAGACAATAAATGAGCTCGTCCATGGGATTTGTTTTCCTCCAAAGCTTGTTTCAAATATGGAGGTATGTTGAGAGCATTAGCTGCATCAATGTCTATAATTAGTCTAGCAAGCTCTTGAAGAACACAGATCGTTTCTTCAACCCTCACACTAGGCAAAGGATGTTCTCCTGCAAACGCCAATAGTGCAACAAGATCAATAGGGTTTAGCATATCCGTATGGTAAATTATCGTGTTTTTAAGAAATATATGAACATCAGGGTTGTTATAAAAAACAAACTCAAGAATATAAATACAGAGCGAAGGTACCTAGATCATTTTCATCAGCTAAAAATTGACCTAGTATAATCTCACATCGCTTCATAAGAATGGAAACTGAAACTTTGCTGGTTTCTGATGCTGCAGCATACAAGGTTGCCTTTGCTATACAACTGCAACCACAGAAAACAGCTAGCATTGAGTTCTCAATTTACACAGCTTCATCATCAATTAACATTGCCCATATCTAATAGAAGCAGTGCCCAAAAAAATGAGAAATGGAAAAGTTAGATGCATGCTGTTAAGTATATGAAGGCCCATATAGCTCATGAGGCTCTCTATATATAGTTATCTCCCTAATGGATTGATTATTCTCCCAAATTCCCAAGGTTAGTAACATGGTACCAAAGCCATGGATTAGGGTTAGGATTAGATTGGTCTAATCCACCCACGATTCAATTATTTTTCTCCCTTGGGATCCTGTTTCGTGCGGCTCGTCGTCGCGCTGCCTCTGCTTCGTGTGGGGCTGTCCTCTGCTTCGTGAGGCGCCGCCGAGTCTTCGTCATCTCGCGGCTCGGCTCTTCACTGCGCGCAAGGTTGCCTGATTCGTGTGTGCGGCCGTCGCCGTATCGCGCGCCCAAGGCTTCTTCACCCGCGACGCTATCCACGCGGCTTCTTCTCGTGCGGACTTCACGCGCGGAATTCCCGCGCGGACTTCAGGCACTCCCGCGCGGCTGCGGCTTCTTCCCGCGCGGCCTTCTTCTCGCATGTGGCTGCTGCTTCTTCCCGCGCGGCTGCGGCTTCTTCCCGCGCGGCCTTCATGCACGACACTCCCGCACGGACTTCACGCACGCGGCCGCCCGCGCTTCCTCGCCCGTCCGCCTTCACGTGCGACACTTTCAACCGTGCAGACTTGGCTGCTACGTCCGTCCGCTCGAGTGGTGCTGCCTCTTCTACCTCCGTGGAGACTTGCTGCTACGTGGAGATTTTGGCTTCAACTGCTCATCCTCTGCTTCAACAGTGAACATCATCTCCTGCTGCTTCCGAGCACGGTGGTATTAATCTTTATTTCTCACTGTTGGTCGGCTGCTAGAATTTTCAGTCATGTCTCAAATCAATACTATTGTTATCAACATTACCCTCGATGGTCAGAATTACCCAGAATGGGCCTTTTGTGTGGAAACTGCTTTAAGGGGTCATGGCCTTCTTTTTCATCTCAATGATGATCCTCCTGCGCTTAAGCAAGATCGGAGTAATGCTGCTGATGTCAAAGCTTGGGAGATTAATGATGGCAAGGTGATGGCTGCCATGGTCAACAGCACTAAGCAATCTGTGATTGAGTCTGTCCAAGTGTCAAACAGCCAAGGCTATCTGGTCATGCTTGAAGGAGCGCTATGTTCAGGACAGTGGTGCTCTTTTGCACACTCTTATGCAGCAGACTCATGTTATTGAGCAGCAAGAGATGTCTGTAGATGAGTACTACTCAGCTTTTGGTCGTCTGATGGGATCCTTGACCTCTATGGTGCCTGCGTGTACAGCTGCTAATTGTCCGACCCATAAATTTATTGAGAAGTTTCTTACTTATCGCTTTGTCATGGGTGTAAGAGCGGAGTTTTATTTCCATACGTACTCGGCTGCTTCATGATTCTTCCGCTCTAACCATGGCCAAGGCACTATCAGGTTTGCTTGCTGAAGAGACACGTCTTCGGTCTCTAACCTCTTCCATGAATGTCTCTCATAGTGTGTTGGCTGCTCAGAAGTTCACTACACCAAAGGGTGTCTCTCAGGAGCCTTGTCCGCATTGTAGCAAAACTGGTCATACTCCGGATAATTGTTTCTTGCATCACCCCGACAAATTGGCTGAATTCCGTGCCCGTCGCGCTGCTCGCACCAGTAGGGGTCGTGGCACAGTTTCCACTCCTCGAGGCTCTGTGCCAGTTGCTGCTGCTGGTTCATCATCTTCGTCTTGGGTGCTTAATTCCAGAGCTTCTTTCCATGTGACATCAGATCAGTCTCAGCTTGTTGCTTGCAAGCCAGTTGCCAATGACACTTCTATTCAGACAGCTGATGGTACGTCTTGTCATATCACTCATCAGGGTTCTCTTTCAAATTATTATTTCTCCGTTCCTGATGTCTCTTTTGTACCTAATTGTCTATGAACCTTCTTTCTGTAGGTCAACTTGTTGACCATAATTGTTTTGTTGGATTTGATGACTCATCTTGCTTTATTCAGGATCGTCGAACCAGGACTGTACTTGGGACTGGCCATCGCCGTAGTGGCTCACCTAGCCTCTACGTTCTTGACACCTTGCATCTTTCTCAAAATTCAGCTCATGTGTCATCAGTCGCTTTGTCATCGTCATCATCGCCATCTACCTCGCCCTTCGCCAAGTGGCATCACCGTCTTGGTCATTTGTGTGGGTCTCGTTTGTCTAATTTAATAAATAAAGGTTGTTTAGGTCCCACATCTATCGAGTCTAGTTTCAACTGTAAACGTTGTAAGCTTGCGAAACAAATACAACTCCAATATTCCAGTAGTGATTCTCATGCTGTTAAACCTTTTGATCTTATTCATTCCGATGTATGGGGTCCTGCACCTTTTCCTACAAAGGGTGGTCATAAATATTATGTTATTTTCATTGATGATCATTCTTGTTATACTTGGATTTACTTCATGAAGCATCGGTCTCAGTTGTGCTCTATTTACAAAACCTTTGCTCGCATGATACACACTCTTGCTCAGCACTCGTGTCCTGGTGCTCATGCTCAGAACGAGGTTGTTGAACGCAAACACCGTCATTTGATAGAAACAACTCGCACACTTTTGATTGCTTCTTTTGTTCCTACACACTTTTGGGGAGAGGTTGTTTCGACAACTGTGTATCTTATTAATAGACAACCTTCATCCAAATTGTCTAGCAAGTGTCCTGGTGAAGTTCTTTTTGGAACTCCTGCTCGCTATGACCATCTTCGGGTTTTTGGATGTCTATGCTATGTTTTGCTTGCCCCTCGTGAGCGAACAAAGCTGACTGCTCAGTCAGTTGAGTGTGTTTTCCTGGGCTATAGTCCTGAGCACAAGGGTTATCGTTGCTATGATCCCTCTTCTCGACACATACGTATCTCTCGTGATGTCATCTTTGTTGAGGATCGTCCTTTCTTTTATAGCTCCTCTACAAAGTCGTCATATGCTCCTACATAGTCCACCTCTTTTATGTGCCTTCCTCCTATTTCTATCAGTGATGATGTCAATCCACAAATTGTGTCACCTTCCAGCCCACTAATTCATATTGATTCACCTCCACCACTTGATAATCAGCCACCCATCCTTCCTGCATCACCACCACGTCATCCACCAATTACAAAGCACTACACTCGTCGTCCTAAACACCCTATTCCTCCTTCATCGGCCAGTCCTGATGCTCCCAATATTGTTGATTTTACTAATACTGATGAGTCATGTGCTATTTCTGATGAGACACAGGTTGGTCCACGATATAATCTACGGAATCGTGCTACTATTGAGCCTCCTGACAAGTTTGGATTCCCACATGCTAGTGCTGCTGTTCATGAGCCATCCACTTATTAGAAAGCCTCTCTTATGCCAGAATGGCAGCTTGCTATGTCTGAGGAGCTTGCTGCTCTTGATCTTCAAGGCACTTGGGAGCTTGTCCCATTACCTTCACATGTTGTACCAATTACTAGTAAGTGGGTTTTCAAGATTAAAACCAAGTCAGATGGTTCTATTGAGAGATATAATGCCCGTCTTGTTGCACGGGGGTTTCAGCAGACTCCAGGATTGGATTATGAAGAGACATTCGCCCCTGTTGCTCACATGACCACAGTTCGTACTTTACTTGCAGTGGCTGCTTCGTCTTCTTGGTCCATATCTCAGATGGATGTTAAAAATGCTTTCCTTCATGGTGATTTGAGTGAAGAAGTTTTTATGCAACCACCTCCAGGTGTTGATGCTCCCTCCGGTTATGTTTGTCGCCTTCGCCGTGCTCTATATGGTCTTAAACAGGCCCCTCGTGCTTGGTTTGAACGTTTTGTGTCTGTGATAAAGGCTGCTGGTTTCACACCTAGTGATCATGACCCTGCTCTATTTATTCATTTCTCATCACGTGGCCGTACTTTGCTACTTTTGTATGTTGATGATATATTAATTACGGGTGATGTGGAACATATTTCTCTTGTCAAACAGCAGCTTGCTAAGCACTTTCAAATGTCGATTTAGGCCCTCTCAGCTATTTCTTAGGCATTGAGGTTAAGCAGTGTGCAAATGGATACTATATTTCTCAGACCAAGTACTTAGACTGTCTCCAACAGTCGGTAGGCAAAAATGAAACCCATTCCCGTATATAGGTCGGGTACAGGAAAAAGGAGACCCATCCAAATCTTGCCTTCTCCAACAGAAGAAACGCAAATCAACTACCTCCTGCTCGTCGCCGCCGTCGCCTGCTCCTCCCTGCTCGTCGCCTCCGTCCTGCCGAGCTGCCAAGCGCGGCCGAGCCTCCCTCCCTCCCGCCGAGCGCCGAGCTGGCCGCGATCCCGCCTCACCACACCGGCTGCTCCCCATCACGAGCCCGCTTCGCCGTCGTCGTCTACGGGCCCGTCTCACCGTCGTCGTCCACGGGCCTGTTTCGCCGTCGTCGTCCGCGGGCCACCGGACCTCCTCCGCGTGCTCCTGCTGCTGCCAGACCTCCTCGACCCGCTCCTCCTCTCCTCCCTCCGCCAGCAGCACCGACTGCTCCCCATCACGGGCCCGCCTCGCCGTCGTCCTCTACGGGCCCGTCTCGCCGTCGTCGTCTGCGGGTCACCGGACCTCCTCCGCGTGCTCCTGTTGCCGGACCTCCTCGACCCGCTCCTGCTCTTCTCCCTCCGCCAGCAGCACCGGCCGCTCCACCACGACGCCTCCTCGGGCCCACCACTACGGCACGAGAGATTTGCGTCGCCCTCAAGAGACGACCCTTTGTTGCGTCATCATTGGCCTGGTACGCAAAATGCGTACTGCCTCTGCGTCTTCTGTTGGAGACCATTTTTTCACTGTGAACGACCCATTTTAAGTTTGCGTCGCGGTTTGCATGAGTTGTTGGAGACAGTCTTACAAGATCTTATTGCTCGTTCCGGGATCAGTGACAATCGGACGGCTGCCACACCCATGGATCTTCACTTGCAACTTCGTCCTATTGATGGTACACCTCTTCCGGATCCCTCTAGATATCGATACCTTGTGGGTAGTCTTGTTTATCTGACAGTTACCAGACCAGATATCGCTCATGCAGTCTACATTTTGAGTCAGTTTGTGAGTGCTCCTACTTCTGTTCATTTTGGACATTTACTTCGTGTGCTACGGTACTTAAGGGGGACAACATCTCGAGGCTTATTCTATGCCCGTAATAGTCCGCTTCAGCTCTATGCTTACTCGGACTCCACTTGGGCGAGTGATCCAACGGATCGTCGTTCCATCACAGGATATTGTATTCTTCTTTGCTCCTCTCCTATTGCATGGAAGTCCAAGAAGCAGGCAGCTGTATCTCGCTCCAGTACAGAGGCAGAACTTCAAGCACTTGCTACTACTACCTCAGAGATTGTATGGCTTCGATGGTTGCTGGCTGATTTTGGGATTTCTTGTGATGTCGCCACACCTCTTCTCTGTGACAATACAAGAGCTATACAAATTGCCAATGATCCTGTGAAGCATGAACTTACTAAACATATTGGTGTTGATGCCTTCTTTACGCCTTCTGAGCTGCAGTTGGCAGATTTCTTCACTAAAGCACAGACTCGAGAGCAGCATCGCCTTCACTTGAAGGGGGGTGTTAAGTATATGAAGGCGCATCTAATATATGCCCATATAGCTCATGAGGCTCTCTATATATAGTTATCTCCCTAATGGAGTGATTATTCTCCCAAATTCCCAAGGTTAGTAACACATGCAAGACTGCCATCCACCCGTATATTTTCTGACAGATCCCCATTTCCCAAATCGTTCTACATGATATATGCAATAATTGCATTGTATTTTCAAATATATGAGACATGCTGCAAAATTATTTTAAAGATGATCTGCACACTGCATTTTACATAGTCTTGCACAATGCTTGTACCTGCATAAAGAAAACATCATCTGCAAACAACTCAACGAAAATCTGCTGCAGTGTAAAGGTAAAAGGCCAACAGTTTGAACAGGCAGTGATCCTGTTCGTGAGGCACAGTGATCAAGACAGTTCACAAGCCTTTGCAAAACCTGAAAGAATGCGATCATGAGATGGTCACAATTGAGCATTTACAAGATTAGGTATTGTGTTGCAACAGCAAGAGGTAAACAAATACTTTTTATTGACTAACTAACCTCAACTGGAGCATCCTTTTGCAATTTCAGAATATCATCTCCAAAGACAGTGAGGACACTCATCTCAAGAGTCTCATCAGCTGTAATATAGTCGGCTGAAGGAACATCTGACGACAATACGCGTCCACAAGAACCAACAAGAAAGGTTTCATACACATCTGCGACCTCCTTCCAGAAACGAGCTCTAGAAAGTTTATATGAATTCACATCACTTTTGCAAACAGCATTGTCCTGCCTCACCTCATCTGTCACAACACGATTGAAGCATTCAGCAGATATTCTCCAAAGGGTACCCCTTGGGTTGTCTCTCCTTGTATTCATGCACCTATTTAGGACTTTCAGAGTCAGCATGGAGGAAGAGTACAATAATACTTTTGTGCACTCATTTTATCTAGAATCTAGATTGTTTCAATTAATAACCTTTTTGACATGGAAAATTGAAAATAAGTAAAGCAGTTCTTCTGTTCTGCAATAAGTGTAAAGCCTTCTTGACGAGTAGATATATCCTCACTTTTGCACAATGTTTTCCGGTCGTCCAGTCGAACCTAGTCGCCATGGGACCGACTAGGGCGATTAATCGGACGAATTGTACGACAGTACCCCTAGTCGGCCATCAAGGACCGACTAGGACGATTTTTTTTTTCTCGAACAATGCAGGAGAGCAGCGTGTCATTTCATTAAGAAGGAAGAAACAGAGGACCGGCAGGAGCCGGCCCAAGTACAAAAGAACTCCACCCCCCACACAGCACCAACAAGAAGCAAACTCTTACAGAAAGAATAAAAAAGAGAACAACTAAAACCCCGACCAATCTAGACACAAACTAAGTGGCCAAGGACAACGACCTAGTCGGGGAATGACTAGGACGATTAATCGCGATTAATCGGAAGACCACAAAACATTTCTTTTGCATTATGTTGTCAGATATAAAATCATAAAAAGCAATTACCTTCCAAGACCTTGAATGACTTCAGGAGAGGCACTAAACCTTTCATTTGGTGGAGCCTCCAAAAAAAGGTTGACAATAATTGGCATAAGTTTTTCTACAAATAGAATACCCCAACCAGATCCCATAATATCCAGTGTTGTACCCCCACCATTGAGATTGCTTCTTTCAACTGTAACAATAGCAAATTAGACAACACTCAACAAGAAAAATATTTTTTCTCAGATTATGCAACACTGTAATAAGATATCATAATAGATCTTACCAAGCACTTTAGAATTCTGATCGTGTATTTGTTTACTATTTTTCTGGAGGGGGCCTTCGTGCCCATTAAGATAGCATAACAGCTCAAGGAGGAGAGGTGTCCACATGGAAGACAATACAGCTGTTGGGCGTAGCATAGGAATGATTTCCAATATACCTCGTTGTACAGCAGGAATACTACCCTAAAGCATAAAGGACCAACTGAGAAAAGAAATTCAACACTGGATCGATGCCAAATTGAATTATGAAAGTTATCAGAATAGAAGCATAAAAAAGAAACATGTTTTAAGGTTTCCTACGAGAAAAGTTGAAGATTAGAATATACACCCATATTTTCATGCCCAGATTTTCCACATAAAATGAAAACAACAGAATTATGAACTTCCAAGAAATTTATATGGTTACACACAGTATTATAGCAAATATATATATTAACTTAAAATATGCATGAACAGGTATACCAGTTCACTATCATAATCAGTAGGATTCAAGGTAGTCTTGATCATCAGATGCATAACTGCCATAAGCCTTAGATACATGTCACCATTAAACAGAGATTGTGCTTGGACATAAAGATCACCTGCAGGAGTGAAACAGGATTAATAGCCAATTACAATATCTGATGCTTGGAGTAAAACAAAAGGAAGCCAAAATTACCAAGACCACGGAGAACCTCTTGCTTCACTTTATCAGTGGAGTCATTCTTAAAATTAGGTGAAGTTTGAAGAACAAGTTCATAAATATCGAGAACAGATTTGACATATGAGGATTCCAGATTGCCCTGGAAAAATATATTCAGGAAACATTTATTTATGAGGCTTTACTTATATCTAAATAATATCTGAAATATGCGGCAGTCCAATGCATGCCATTCAACAGAATTAATAATAATCATTTCCGATAAAATACAGATCAAGAGTTGTTCAGGTATAATAAAAACCAAAAAGACAGTTCACTGGTTAATAGATTGCAACAAAGCGACTGGGCCTACTGTCAATGTTGGAGTGTGTATGTGTTAGGCCCATGAGGCCCATGTAAGACTACAATATTGCTACCCTCCTAGGGTTAGCCCAATGAATCCAATCACTCTTTCTAAGAGTCAACATACACTAACCACAGAATCTTACACTATTTGCTAGAATGGCATATTTGAATACAGTTATGAAAACATGGATTTGTTTAATTTCTGAAGTTATTGCTCAACCTAGACATCTAAAGAACTCAAACCATGTGAGCACTATGATGAACTACAAATCACAAACCAAAAGGTGACTTCAATTTCTAGACCTGCTTGTATTGTTTGCCGTGCACTGTTTGGGTCAAGGCTAATTAATTTTGGGACCATTTTCTGTACAAATTGATGCTAGTTCACATACATTTATGAAAACACAAATAAAAGAGCAGTGACATTGACATGACATGGGAGGAATACAAGGAGCTATTTTACGGTGAATAAAGCAAGCAGGTCTGAAGGGGATTTTTTTTATTTTTAACACTTTTTTAAAAGATACTCTAGAAGTAACACCGTTTTAATTTTTTTTTCAAAGCGGCAGCGCCTGCCACGTCGGCCGCCACGTCGACCCGGCTGGTGGCCGAGCCATGCCACGTGGCACCTCTGCCGCACCACCATGCATGGCGCAGCAACGTGGTTTGGCCGTGCCTGCTGTGGTGGCGCGGCCAAAAGTGTTAGTTTTGAAAAAAAAAACGGTGTTACTTCTAGAGTATCTTTTTAAAAAGTGTTAAAATAAAAAAAAATCCTGAAGGGCAGACCAGACCAAGTAGCTCCTATAATACATACAATACAAGATAATTATATATATTGAAACTTCTAACGAGATCCTTTTTTTGAGGATACCTTTGGACAGTTTGCGCCGACAAATGTCTGCAAGCAATTTGTGGCAGCAAGAGCAACCTCCTTGCTACCGTTTAAGATGCTATTTTTTATAAAATCAAGTAAAAGCACCCAACCTGAACACATTTCAATACGATGAGAAGTTATTTGGAATTTGATAACCAATGACCAACGTATATACAATAGGCAATACAAGAAAGGTTTACCAGAAGAAAATTTTCTCAGTTGCTGGAGGTAAGAGAAAAAGGAACGCAAAAGCCGTGCAATACCACCAAGTACAAGAACAATAGTTTCATCCCATTGCTTTTGTGCTGTATTTCGACTGGGAAAACAAAGAAGTCAATTAGATTAGAAGAAAGAAGAGGCAAGTCACGAAATAGGCAATTAGCCAGAAGAACAAACACTTTGTCACTCCTGGACTTCTGATCTCTCTTCCTTGCAGAGGGTAATTTGCCGACTTAATATTTGGAAAGGAATGCAAGCTTAGAAAGAAATCAAGAGTTCCAAGATTATTTAATGCTCGAGCTATTAGGCCTACAGGGAACACTAGAAGCTAAAATGTAGTATCTAGGTGTGTTACTAGTCAAGTTAAAGATCATAAACTATTGAATTTCTGGTGAAGTCCCTGCCCTGCAATCAAGTCACAAAGCTCACAGCACTAGATCCTTTCTTTTCTGATAAGCAGTAGTCTCATATTTAATCAATAGGTATAGGTAATGTCTATTGTTTATGGTTCTCAGAAAAAATTATAAACCTGTGATGGATAAGCATATGAACAGCTTTGCCTGCCCGAGTTCCTAGTTCCTTCCCTTGCCACTCATCTCGAGATGAAGTAGATGCCTGAAAAGGAAGGTTTAGCCTAACTTAAATATCAAAAGAAGAGATTCATGGGAAGATAAAATGCCCTTCCTAATTGCTACATTACTTACCAAGTGGGAAACATGCTCTAACATAGGGAAAACATATAACCAAAGACAATCCTCCCACATACTTTTAGAAAGCTTTTGGCCATGGGTGCTGAGAGTCTGAAAGAGAGTCCTAACAGCCGAGTTTCGAACCTTGAAATAAAAAAATATAGCATCAGTTTGTACAACAAAGCTATTGGTATTAAGAAAATCTGTGCCAGCTTTTTATTCCTCAAACACGCAACAACAACAACAACAACAACAACAACAAAGTCTTTTAGTCCCAAGCAAGTTGGGGTAGGCTAGAGTTGACACCCAACAAGAGCCTCTAGTCACAGTTCATGCACGTCAATGGATGCTTGTGTATCAGAAAAAAAAATGGGATAAGAACCCATACAACACCCACCTACTCACACCAGTGAGTTCTTACTAAACAGACTTGCCCTTAACCACAAAGAGGGCAACCTCGACCCAAACTTAACTCGCATTCAGCCCCAGGCAATGCCAAACCCCCAAAAAACAGCTCCTCACTAGTGAGCTCTCAAGCTCTAACTAGGTTTGGAGATTCAGTATCAAACACCCATGATTAATAGCACGGACAATTTTTCTTAAAGGAAAGTTAAATTAGAACTTTTCATGGTAAGAGTAAAAGGTGTGCATTATATGTGTGATGTCCATACAGAGGATGCCAAAAAAAATCTACAAGGAAGATGCCAAGTTGCCACGAATTGCTAATATTACAGCACGACAGCAGTGGCCTACAGAGATCACCAATGAAGGAAAGTTAAATTAGAACTTTTCAGGGTAAGAGTAAAAGGTGTGCATTATATGTGTGATGTCCATACAGAGGATGCCAAAAAAAATCTACAAGGAAGATGCCAAGTTGCCACTAATTACTAATATTACAGCACGACAGCAGTGCCCTACATAGATCACCAATGATTCAATGAGCTAACGAAAAACTCCTCAACAATATTCATGGGTGTTCATGCAGAGAACAGACTGTATGTTGTGAAGACGCACCTCAGGACGATCATCTGAACCCAATTTCTGGAGGACAGAGAAAACTGAAAAGAAAAGTATACTATAATCAACTACTTGTTTTAGAGGAACTTTCTTGATGTTTGCCTCTCCAATCGTTCCACCTGACTGAACATCTGCAAAGCAAAAGAAGAGCTATGTATTAGTGATATAGAAAATCAGGGAGGAGGAAGTATATTTATATGTGGTGATCACATACCATCATTCGTGTGACTAGCTTGCTCAATAGGCTTGCTGATTAATCCCTTCACAATAAAATCAGTAGCAGTCCACAAAAGTCCAACTGATGTTAAACTTATGTTTATATCAGTTTTCTGAGTACCATATGCTCCAGTTACCAAAATGCATCTGCAGTTTTTGACAAACGAAAGTTTCAGAAATTTCAACAAATCATAAACTAAAGTAGACATACAACTCACAAGATAGGGATAAAACTATTGTGAACTGAACATAGCTTTTAGCTTTTCTTTTCAAAGCTGTTTTTGTTAATAAAATTCCCAAGCTGGAATTCTTATCTTATACCATTGTTCCATTGTTTTTGTGACACAATAGTACAATCAATGTTTTAAAGGCGTCGCCTAGGCGACGACTAGGCATCCAGGCGCCAGAATTTGCTGGGTGTCGGTGCTCGCCTAGCAAGATGTCGTATGGCGTCCGCCTTTGGTGTTAGACATTTGGGGCATCACCATCCAGCCTGAGGCAGGCGCCATACTTGTGAGCAGCCGCGTGTGAGAAAGGGAAGGGACCCAGGGCGGAAAATCGCTCCTGCACGGGACTCTCCCGCCTTCAGTCGTTCCGTGCGTGTGCGGGCAAAGGAAATCGGGCGGGAATAGAGAAGGATTGTGAGAGATAGGGGATTGAGAAGAGAAAGGGAGCGCCAGACCCGCTGGAGTGTTAGTCGTTGGATCCTTGCTCTTGGAGATAGCAAGATCCTAACTCTCATCGAGAGGATGACACTTCGAGATGGGGCAATTTTCTGGGGTTTATTTCTCACACAATCTTACACAAGTGCCATGCCAACCTGAGGGGCTGGGGTTACAAATATATAGGGCTACTAGCCAGCCAAGCATATACTAATATGCTGTCCTAGATGCTAGTCAAGATGCTGTCCTAAAAAGGGCAGCAGAACTACCATGCAGATGTTGTCCTCAGAGTGGTCAAGATGCTGTCCTTAACCACCATGCAGATGTTGTCCTAAAGATGCTAACAAACAGCCAGTCAATATGCTGTCCTTGAGGGGCAGCAATACCACCATGCAACCATGTGCTGCAGCCACGCAGAGACTTATCCATCATTCTCCCCCTAAGTCTTGTGTGGCTCCTTGCGAGGAATCTGAACCAACCCGATCCTGGTGCGAAGCTCCTGGAACTTGACTCGCCCAAGAGACTTGGTCAGGAAGTCGGCGAGCTGGTCTTGGGTGTTGATGTAGTTGGCCCGGACACTCCCCTCATCCAGGCAGCTCCTGATGAAGTGATACCTCACCCGGATGTGCTTGCTGCGCTCATGGAAGACGGGGTTCTTTGCCAAAGCCAAGGCGGACTTGCTGTCCACCCTGAGCTCTACTGCCTCCGCGTCTCTGCCAAGGAGATCGCCAAGCAGCCGAGCCAGCCACAGAGCCTGAGTAGAAGCGGTAGTGGCTGCGATGTACTCTGCCTCGCAGCTGGACAGAGCCACCACCTGCTGTTTGACCGACTGCCAGCTGATCAGACACTTGCCGAGGAAGAACAGCGTCCCACTGGTGCTCTTGCTCGTGTCGATGTCGCCGGCGTGGTCGCTGTCGCTGTACCCGATGAAGTGCGCCGTGCTGGGGCACCTCGGGTAGTGCAAACCGTAGTCAGAGGTGCCCGCGACGTAGCGGAGGATCCTCTTCACGGCCTGCTGGTGCTCCGTCGTTGGTCGCTGCATGAACCGACTCACGTAGCCAACGGCAAAAGCCAGGTCCGGTCGCGTGTGGACAAGGTAGCGAAGGCTGCCCACAATGCGCCAGTACTGTGTCGCGTCCACCTCCTCCGCCGTACTCTCCCGACTCAGCTTCAGCCTCTCCTCCATAGGAGTGTGGGCTGGGTTGCAGTCGGTGAGGCCGCCTAGCTCCACGATGCGCTTGGCATAGGCAGTCTGGCGAAGAGAAATGCCAGAGCAGTCCTGGTGGACCTCGATCCCGAGATAGAAGGAGAGGAGCCCGAGGTCGCTCATTTGAAAGGTGGCCTTCATCTCCTCCTTGAATGCCTCGATCTCCTTCTCCTTGGAACCGGTGATCACAAGGTCGTCGACGTAGATGCCTACTAGCAAGGCATTGTCTCCGTTGCCCCGCCGATAGACCGCAGCCTCGTGAGCACTCTGCTGGAACCCCATTTGCCTGAGGGTGGAGTCCAGCTTGGCGTTCCAAGCTCGAGGTGTCTGCCGCAAGCCATAGAGGGCCTTGCGCAGGCGAAGGACCTTGTTCTCCTTGCCGGGGATAACGAATCCCGGCGGCTGGCGGACGTAGACCTCCTCCTTCAAGTCGCCGTTGAGAAAGGCAGACTTGACATCCATGTGATGGACGCTCCAACCCTCCTGGGCTGCGAGGGCAAGGAGGAGACGCACGGACTCCATCCGTGCAACAGGCGCGAAGGCGTCGTCGAAGTCGACTCCCTCCTGCTGGAGGAAGCCACGCGCCACCAAGCGCGCCTTGTGCTTGATCACTTCGCCGGCCTCGTCCTTCTTGAGCTTGAAGACCCACTTGAGAGAGATGGCGTGGTGGCCGGCCGGAAGATCGGCCAGCTCCCACGTCTTGTTCCGCTTGACGGCATCCATCTCCTGCTCCATCGCGGCACGCCATGCAGCGTCTCTGTCCGCCTCGGCGAAAGAACGAGGCTCGCCGTCGTCCTGTGTGAGGTGCAGCTCGGCCTCAAAGTCGCGCTGCGCCAGTCCAGGGACCGGCTGCTCGCCGACGAGGTCGTCCACAGTACAGTAGCACAAAGGCTCGCCGTCGTGGTAGGCATCGATGCGGTCCTCGTCGTTGGACAGTGGAGTGGCGAACTCCACCGTGCGCTGCTCGTCGTGGACCGAAGCTGCCGGCGCCGAGCCTGAAGATGTTGGCGCCGGTGTAGGGGATCGAGGTGTAGCCGACGATGTCGGTGAACCCGTCGAAGCTCGTGGACTCGCCGGGGCTGGTGACGAGCGAGGTGGTGGTGTAGGAGAGCTCGATGAAGACGAGCTGCTAGCTCCCCCCTCCTCCTCGAAGTGGACGTAGTCGACGACGAAATCGCTGGTCGTCGGAGTCGAGCCGTCATCCACCATCTTGCCCCACGTCCAGCCTCGCCCTTCGTCGAACACGACGTCACGCGTGGTGCGCACACGCCGTGTTACAGGGTCGAGGACTCGATAGGCCTTGGCGCCCTCCGCGTAGCCTATGAAGACCCGACGTGGTTGAGCTCCTTGACGAAGGCCAGGCAGCCAAAGACGCGGAGGTGGCTCACCGCGGGCTTGCGCCCATGCCACGCCTCGTATGGCGTCTTGTCGTCAAGGGCCTTGGTGGGGGAGCGGTTGAGCAAGTGAACGGCAGTCATCACCGCCTCACCCCAGTAGATCGCTGGCATCCCTCTCTGCTTGAGGAGGGCGCGGGCAGTGGCCACCACCGTCTGGTTGCGGCGCTCGACGACGCCGTTTTGCTGCGGGGTGTACGGCGCGGAGAAGTGGCGGTGGATCCCCTTGTCGGCGCAGTACGTCGCAAAACTCGGCCGCCGTGAACTCGCCGCCGTTGTCCGTGCGTAGGACCCGAAGCTTGCGGCCGCACTCCGCCTCTGCAGCAGCTTGAAGGCGCTTGATGGCGTCTGCTGCAGCTGCCTTGGTGTCGAGCAGGACAGCCCACATGTAGCGGGACACGTCGTCGACGAGGAGGAGGAAGTAGCACCGGCCTCCAGGTGTAGCCGGAGTCACGGGGCCACAGAGGTCACCGTGCACGAGCTCCAGCTTTTCCTTGGCGCGGAAGCTCGCCTGGCGAGGAAAGGGGAGCCGCCGCAGCTTGGTGAGGACGCAGGTGTCGCAAAACTGCTCCACATGGTCGACGTGCGGCATGCCTCGCACCATCTCCTTGTTGCCGAGCTGCCTCAGAGCCTCAAAGTTGAGGTGCCCAAAGCGCTCGTGCCACCGCCAGGAGTCGTCGTCGCGGCGTGCTGCAAGGCAAAGAGGTTGCCCCACCTGCGCATGAAGTATGTAGAGGCGGTTGCTCCTGTTGACCTTGGCGAGGAGCCGCCGCTGCCGATCCCAGATGCGCAGCACCCCGCGTTCGGTCTCCACGCGCGATCCATTCTCATCTAGCTGTCCCAAGATGATGGAGTTCCGTAACGCGGGGATGTAGTAGACACCGGTGAGCGCCCGGTGCTCGCCAGTCTTGGCGACGAAGACAACAGAGCCGGCGCCCTTGATCTCCACGGTGGAGGCGTCGCCGAACTTGACGGTGCCTCGGACGCTGGAGTCGAGCTCGGAGAAGAACTCCCGCCGGCCGGTCATGTGATGGGTGGCGCCGGTGTCGAGGCACCACCCATCCACCTTGCCGTTGCTGAGGCTGTCGCCGAGAAGGGCTTGTGCTTTTGGCTTGTCGAGGTGGAGGGAAGTTGTTGCGGCCGATGCCGCTGCAGGTCTTTCGATACTCGCATGAGCCATGAACAGACCCGGCTGTTCCTCCTCCGCCGCCTGCGCGACGTGAGCCTGGCCGCGTCGTGGCTGTCGACAATCCTTGGCCCAATGGCCAAGCTTGCCGCAGTTGTGGCAAGGGTCGTCTCGTGCCGGCTTCTTGTCAGCCGCGCCACCCTGGGCGCCTGCACGATCAGCACCCTCTGCACGTCCTCGCGCACCTGCCTGGGCATCTTTGCGCGGCTTGCCGCGCTTGTGGCCGCCTGTCGCGAAAGAAGGCTCCCCCTTCTTCTTGTCGCCTTGGCCGGTAGCCCACTGCTCCCGAGTAAGGAGGAGCTTCCCGCCAATGGTGACGGGTCCCGAAAGGGGTTGTGGCTCATCAAGATCAACGACCTTGAGGCAACCCAACGCCTCCTCGATAGTCGTCGTGGAGAGATCCTGCATGGACTGCATCGGGCGAGCCATCTGCTTGTACTTCTCGGGGACAACGCGGAGGAGCTTATCCACAGCTCTCTCCTCGTCGTAGGTGTCGTCGCCGAACTGCACCAACTTCTGCCACAGGGTGTTGAGACGGAGGGCAAAATCATCAATGTCCTCACCTGGCTTGAAGGCCAGGCTCTCCCACTCCTGGCGAAGTGCTTGCAGTGTAGACTTGCGGGCGCGTTCGCTGCCGATGCGTGCTGCAGCAATGGCGTCCCAAGCCTCTTTGGCAGTCCCCTTGCTGGTAAGCGAGAACTGCATCTCGGGTGGGACTGCAGCGATGAGAGCGTCCAGCGCCCGTCGATCCTGGTCGTAGTCGACGTCGCCGTAGCGGACTGCATCCCACATATGCCGCACCTGGAGCCTCACCCTCATCACCGCAGCCCACTCGACGTAGTTGGTTTTGGTGAGGGAAGGCCACCCGCCGCCGGAGCCAACGTCCCTGACAACAGCAGCATGGTACTCGTGGTGACCACGGTACTGAACCGGGGAGAGAGAGCCACGCGCCTGTGAAGGTCGCGCTCTCCTTCGACCCGTCTGCCGCCCTCGTGTGCGTCTCCTCTAGGAGCGCCGCCGCCATGTGCGCCTCCTCCAGGAGCACCGCCGGCGCGTCCGAGCCTGCCTGGACTGCCACCACGCTCGTGAGCGTGCGCGGCTGCCCACTGCGCTGCTCGCCCTCGCCCGGCCTCCCTCTCCACCAGCTCGAGGTCCGCGTCGGCGCTGTCGTCAGCGGAGATGGAGCTGCTGTTGCTGCCGCGCAGGACCTCTACCTCCGCTGCTGCAGCACGCGCTGCATCCGCAGCTGCTGCCGCCTCCACCTCCGCTCGGGCTGCTGCCAGCTCCGCCGCTGCCAGCCTCGACGCCCTCTCTGCTGCTGCAGCAGCCTGTGCTGCTGCTCGCTCGCGTCCCTCTGCTGCGGCGAGGTCGGCCTGCTGCCGCCGCTGCATGCTCGAGGTGACCGAGCGCTGAGAGTGTCCTGCAGACATGGCGCACTGCTGGAGGGCTGCTGCGTGGAGAGCTTGCTGCTTCTGAAGAGCTGCTGCTCGTCTGAGCAGCGGAGGAACGGTGAGCAGAGGCAGCCGGAGCTGCTGCTGCTCGCTGCGAGTGGGGCTGGTGAGGAAGTTGAGCAGGAGATGCTCAAGCTACAGGATAATTTGGCTCCGATACCACTTGTTAGTCGTTGGATCCTTGCTCTTGGAGATAGCAAGATCCTAACTCTCATCGAGAGGATGACACTTCGAGATGGGGCAATTTTCTGGGGTTTATTTCTCACACAATCTTACACAAGTGCCATGCCAACCTGAGGGGCTGGGGTTACAAATATATAGGGCTGCTAGCCAGCCAAGCATATACTAATATGCTGTCCTAGATGCTAGTCAAGATGTTGTCCTAAAAAGGGCAGCAGAACTACCATGCAGATGCTGTCCTAAAAGTGGTCAAGATGTTGTCCTTAACCACCATGCAGATGTTGTCCTAAAGATGCTAACAAACAGCCAGTCAATATGCTGTCCTTGAGGGGCAGCAATACCACCATGCAGCCATGTGCTGCAGCCACGCAGAGACTTATCCATCATGGAGTTTCTTCCCCACTCGCAGCCAGGTCCGCTCGTCCTCCCGCGCGCGTCCGCTCGGAGCCGCGTGCCCTCCCGTGCGCCTCTGCTTGCCTGTCATCTTCTTTCTCTTCATGAACCCGTGCGTCCGCCCGCACGGACCCAGGAGGGCCAGGACGACCCACTTCCTCTGCGTGGACCGAGGATGGCTTCAACGATGCTCTGCTCCGCCCTGCACTATCAGCACTACTAATTAAGTATGTGCTGCACTAGCAGCACTACTAATTATGTGCTGCAGTAGCAGCACTACTAATTAAGTTATCTATGCCATTAGAGACTAGTTTATGGCTACTCAGAGATGGAACATTTCATATTTGCTACTTGCTACTTTTACGTGGTGCTCTAGTACTCTAATAGCACGACATGCTATGCTTATAATTGGCTATATTAAGGTTGGATTGGCATCTGCATTTCATTGTCATTATATGTTAAATTGTTTATATGGCATCGCCGGCGATCGCCTTATTCGCCTAGGCATCCGGAAGGGGGTCGCTCGCCTCGCCTCGCCTTACCGCCTTTAAAACATTGAGTACAATACACAAGGTCTCTAGATAGCTGCACCAAATAATGGCAAATGATCCTTCTTTATATTAAGGCAAATTCCCATTACTTTTGAGAGCCAGGCCCTAATCTTGTGTACAGAGTACAGACCACTATGGTATGGACAAGATGTCTATTTGCAGTTTACCAAAGTTACACATACGAAACATCATGATATCATCTACTTTGTGTGTACCGAATTTCATTCATGCCAGCTGAACGTTATTGGATCTGTAGTTTGTACATCCAACAACCTTAAGTACTTGTAGTGTCCAATCAGCCATTCAGGTGACAGAAGCAAACTATTCCAAGGCCCTCTTTGTTTCAGCTTCTATTCCAATGTGATTGCAATTTATGTTCATAAACCAGTCTTACATAAATGTATGTCATCCATAAAAGCAAATGCATAACTGCATAAGCAAAAAAATGTTATTTACTAGCGTTGAGTGCTTTTACATGGAAGAAACATCTGTCATGGCTAGGATGAGAAGCTGCACATCACGTCATCACCGTAAAACTCAAGAGCAACAGTGATTCCTGGAGCATACTCAATGGTCTCAACTTTCAAGTACAATGGATATTGTCTTTCTGCTGAAGACAGTGTTTAAGTGAAATTCCAAATTAAATTGTTACTACCTATGCAATAGCATGAAACTCTAGAATTTGGCTAATACCATACGAAATCACAGATAGCCATGTTAAATCTTTCAGTTCTAATAATTCAAGGAGGTACTAGTAAATGTTTTCTTCCTATTTTTCCATGGTTCTGTTTTGCTTTGAAAAAACCAGAGAAAAACCTGGGGAAAAGGTACTCTCACAGGCAGTAAATTCCTTGTTACTATTATTAGCAAAATGTAAAATGAGAAGAATAGCAAGAGTTAACAATACTAAAACAGTGGATTTGAAAGACTTACTCATCAAGGCATTGTACAGGGATTGTTGCCAGTCCTTCATTCATTATTACACGTACACTCTGCAAAGTAAAGATTGTGTTTGAACATATTTGAAGGGCCCTGTACAACTTATATACTAATTAAAAGCATTAAGATGTACGCACTTTGCTAAAAGAACAGCAAAAACAAATGAGCACTCAAGATTTATTATCCTTTTGTTTAACTAGAACGACCAGTATAATGAAAATCAGTGTTATAGCTCATAAATGTTTCCGACTGTACCTTAGTTGCATATTTAAGACAGCTTTTACAGGTCAAAATTAGTTATTATTAGTACTTAAAAAGTGCTTATTTGGTCCTCCATTAAAGAGTTGAAAAATGTAATCCATAATAATCCTATTCGACTTCCATAGATTGGCATAAACATAACAGGCCCAAGCAGCTATGACGGGAGAAGAACTCCCACAGAGAAATCATATCATGCTAAACATAGCAAGGAACAATTTAGTAATTTTACCTGAAAGCCTAAGGAGATGAGGTCTTTTTCTGATGCATCGGTAACCGCCCTGGAAGAAAATAAGGATGTAAGAAACACCAAAAATGTCAAATAAAAACATATAATTCATGAATGGATTTAGATGTGACACCTTAACATATGAAGAATGCTGGGCCAGCTATACGACAACTTTTCTCCATGTCTCTGAAAAAATATGGGTAAGACAACATTGTCTGATACACCAAATGAAAAGCATATAAGAAATAAGTACCTCGAGAACATGCAAAAGAATCTTTAGTGCACCCATTTGTACATCAACATTCTTGTTGGAGGAATAGAGGATCACCAGTGGAGATAAAACTGCATACTCAAATGATACAGTTTCACTTTCCTTCACCAACTAGCAAGCACAGGAATAGAAATGTCAGACAAATAGCACAGGCAGAAGAAACAGCAGAGTATTATTATTAATCCATTACATGGCTTTCTTGAAACTGATGAGGTGCTGAGCTGATTCCCTGAAATTTTTCAGAACCCACTACAGAACAAATTGATTGATCCAATGAATCCAGTGCCATACTACGTAATTGTGGGTTAGAGCAATTCGCAAGCTGCAATGTCATCACCAAGATCATCATGGCGTTACATAAACGGAGAGAAAACTACCAGTGAATAAAAAGATAGTCCTACCTCAAGATGATGAGCAGCAATTTGATCCCATATCGGTTCAACTCCTGAACAGGATAAATAACATAAATAATCAATAGCAGAACAATAATAAATGGTGGTGCCAATAAGCTTTATCTCTAAAATAGGCTCCACATTAGTTACACAACACATTAAAGACTAATTATCAAGTTCAACAATAAACTGATCTTCCTCAATAGCAAATCTGATGCTCATTCATTTACATGAACTATGCTATGCCGTAGACAGTAGTAACTTGCTATTCTAATATATCATCGTCATGCTCATCAGTAAACGACTGATGCTATAGGTTGATGTTTGATGACCTCAATGCTTCTGCTGCACCAATGCGAGGTGTCCCACAAGCCCAAAATATAGATGATACAACGTACCAATTATGCTCAGCATTTGAAATTCAAAAAGCAGGATCCAGCAAACTAACTGTTCAGTACTTCAGTTTAGCAAATACATCTTAAGAACAAATATATGTGTGATCAAGCTCACACTATCACTGTTTGAAAAACACGTTTGTAGTATTTATACCTGATCAAGCTTCTGTTTGATCATAAAAGACCATAACTGATTCATATAGGTTATTTTACGTGCAAGAACGCTCCAAGTAAAGAAAGCACCTACGATGCAGATTATTGATGAGGATCGTTGTCATGCGCTCCACTGAAAATGAAATGCTCCCGATCTGCTGGACAGACAATTGAGAGCTTCCAGATATGTGCTGACTTGACAATTGGTGCAATGCAGACAGAAGTGACTTCACCGCAGCTATGTTCATCAAGGCTGAACTTTCAAACAACTTCCTCCAACCAAGAAACACAACACAGTTTAGCATTACAATTTAGTTAAAACATGAAAGCAGCAAATTTCAAACAAAAAAGCCTGAAAAAAAGAAGAAAAAGAACCCCCCCTCCTGACCTGAGAATTTAAAGAAGAGAGAATATGGAAATCACTGTATTGTCCCGATGTATCTCTTGAAAGTCTTGAAACAGAAGCTGATACTTCCTGTGAGAGAAACTGGCAGTGTTAGCAAAATGACAGCAGAAACTTAGATTAGACACACAAAACAATGTATTATTTTTCGTAATAAGATGTTAGCAAAAAAGAAGAGTACATCGACTTCTGAATAACATGAATTCCTCAGCCATAATAATGAATAACATGGGGACAAAGTACTGTAACCTGAGTTGAAGCATGTGGAGAATGAATAGCTCTATCAAGTGCTGAAAGAGTCTCCAATACCTACAATTCCATGTATAAGAGATTTAGAAGTATAATTCATGAAACTTAATTAGATTAAAAATGTTACGCTTCTCTACATACCAGAACCCAGGAAGGACCAAGGACATTGTGTAATCGATGTGCAACATTAAAAAGTGTCCTTAGTGCCTGAATTCAGAATGAAACAAGTGTAAATACATGCGAAAAAGCAAGGGATCATAATATAGTTGTAATTGACACTGCGCTTCTTTCCTACTTGCCTGAACATTTTTTGGTGTGAGAATAATACTATCACGCTGATCCATTGAAGTTTCTGACCTCTTTGATCCAGGAGACTGCAAGATGCTGACGCGTATGAAAGGAAGCTAAGTCAGGTGAAATAATTGCACAAGCTCATGAAAAGCAGATGCAGCACACAACTTTAGGCACAGCTGAAGCATTCGGTATAGATGAAGTTATCACATGAAATATAAGTGACCAACTTTCCAGACTTTGGACTAAGGCAAGTGTGAATTGAACATCAGCAAAGTTGTAATCCAGTGATCCAGTCAGCAACCATGAATTTGTACTTAATATCTTATATTTTAGTTATTAGATGACCACTATTATTCATTTGTGTTAGCATTTATTATTACTCCTCTGTAGTTGTGCAGGCGCCTTGGCACCTGTGTGAGGCGCCTGGGCACTTGTGTGCCTCAGTTATTAGCTCCTCTCTAGATCCCCAAGAGTCGGTTTCACACACCTTGGCTCCTTGGTCTCTCCCCTCTACATATATGTAATCCATCCCCTGTAATCTAGTTAGATATGATTAATACATCTTCCTTCATGGTATCAGACGACTAAACTCTTCCGCTGCCAGCGCTGCTCCACGCGCGCTTCCTCTCCCCCTCCGGCGCCGCTCTCCAAGCGCGCCCGTCCGCTGCCCTACCCGCGCTGCTGCTCCACGCGCGCTTCCTCTCCGCGCCCGCGTGCTGCCCAGCCCCGCGCTGCATCTCTGCGCGCCCGGCTCTGTTTTGCGCCATGTCGCATCCCGACGACGACGCCGCCGCCGAGCGCGCCGCGCAGGAGGCCCGCGCCGCTGCCCTCGCGACTGCTGAAGCGGCCGAGCGCGAGGCCGCGGCTGCCCAGGCGGAAATCGACGCCGCCTCTGCTCGCCTTCGCGACGCCCAGGCACGCGCCGCCGCGGCCCGTGCTGCCTTTGCCCCCCATCGCGACGAAGTCTTCGACCGCGCCAGCGATAACGGCTCTGACGGCGGCAGCGGCGCCCTCGACGACGCCCTCCTTCAACAAGAGGCCACCGTCATCCTCAACCTCCACGCTCAAGCAGTTTCAGTCCAGAACATCCGCACTCTGGTTCCTCTGCTCCTCGACCTCACCTCGCCCTTCTACGCTCGCTGGAAGACGTCCTTCCTCAACGTCCTCGGCAAGTACTCGTTGGAGTCCCATGTCCTCTCCGCCGTCGTCACCCCTGAATCCCCCTCCTGGGTCAGGATGAACTGCGTCGTCCGCACCTGGCTTCTTAGTGCCATCTCCGACCACCTCGCCGACATCGTCTCCGAGCGTGGGGCCTCTGCTCATACCCTCTGGCTCGCGATCGAGTCCCAGTTCCTTGGGAATCGAACCACGCGCGCCTTGTATGCTGATCAGGAGTTCCGCATCTTCTCCCAAGGGGACCTCTCGGTCGACGACTACTGCCGCCAATTCAAACGGAAGGCTGATGATCTTCGGGACCTTGGCCAGCCCATCTCTGAGGCGACCTTGGTTCTCAACATCATTCGGGGCCTGAATGAACGGTTCACCGCCATCGGCATCCATCTGCGCCGCACCACCCCTCTCCCCACGTTCCTGCAGGTTCGGGATGAGCTTCGCCTTGAGGAGCTTACCATGGCCAAGACTCCTCCAGCCACTGCTCTCACCGCCCTGGGCAGCTCTGGTGGCTCCAAGCTCGCTGCTCTTCCCCATCGACAGCAGCCGCAGCCGTCGACCCCACAACTGCTACCGCAGCCAGCATCTCGTGCCGGGGGCGTTGGTGGCCACAACAGCCATGGTCATCCTCGTGGCAAACGTGGCGGCAGGCGCCATAGCCGAGGTGGCGGTGGCGGTCCTTCAGGGAGTGGCTCTAGTTTCAGGGGCATACCTGGCAACACTGGCGCTCCTCCTGCGGCTCCTCCTACGGCAAATTACTACAACCCATGGACTGGGTCCATCTATATGTGGCCTGGTCCCCGGGCTCCGACGACTCCTCCTGCACCGGCACCCCCTACGCATCAGGCCTACGTTGCTGGTCCACCCGCCCAATGGGCTGGCCACTGGGGCGTCCCTCCTCTAGCTCCTGTCCCGGCACCTCAGCCTCCTCCACTTCCTGGCAGGGATCCGCAGGCCCTTGCGGCAAACTTTGAGACTATGTCTCTTGCTCCACCACCACAGCGGGACTGGTACTTCGACACCGGTGCTACCAGCCACATGGCATCTGACACTGGTATCCTCTCTTCCTCCTCCCCCCCCCCTCCTGCTCATTCTCCCTCTTCTATTGTTGTTGGCAATGGCAATTTACTTCCTGTTACTGCCACCGGCACTACTCATCTTCCTTACAATTTTAATCTAAACAATGTCCTTGTTTCTCCCAATCTCATCAAAAATCTTGTTTCTGTTCGTCGTTTCACCACTGACAATAACTGTTCTGTGGAATTTGACCCCTTTGGTTGCTCTGTTAAGGATCTTCCCACGCGGAGCGAGATCGTCCGATGTAACAGCTCGGGACCCTTGTACCCTCTGCAGCTCCCGGCATCAGGACTCCTTGCAGCAACCTCCCCCACTCTATGGCACCAACGTCTTGGGCATCCTGGTCGCGAAGCCTTGTCTAGACTAGCTTCTACTTCAGCTATCTCATGTAACAAAGGCTCTTGCGATACCCTTTGTCATGCATGTCAACTTGGGCGCCATGTTCGCCTTCCCTTTCAGTCTTCGTCATCACGTGCTACGCACTCATTCCAATTAATTCACTGTGATTTATGGACTTCACCTATTACTAGTGTTTCGGGACATCAGTACTACCTTGTTATTATTGATGATTTTTCTCACTATGTCTGGACTTTTCCTTTACGCAAAAAGTCTGACACCTTCCCCACTCTATCTGATTTCTTCGCCTATGCCCGCACACAGTTTGGCGTTACTGTACAGGGCATTCAGTGCGACAATGGTCTTGAGTTCAACAACTCAAGCTCCCGCGCTTTCTTTCTTGCTAATGGCATTCACCTACGCATGTCCTGTCCCTATACATCATCTCAGAATGGCAAGGCTGAACGCATGATACGCACTGTTAATGACACTGTTCGTTGCCTCTTATTTCAGGCCAGCGTCCCTCCTCGCTTCTGGGCAGCAGCTCTCAGCACTGCTACTTACTTACTCAACATTCTCCCCACTAAGACCCTCAACTTCTCCACAGCACACTTCTCCCTCTTCGGCAAACCACCATCCTATGTTCACTTGCGCGTTTTCGGGTGTAAGTGTTATCCTAATCTCACTGCCACAGCCCCCAACAAACTCTCTCCCCGCTCCACCTTATGCGTCTTTCTTGGTTACTCCCCACATCACAAGGGCTATCTCTGCCTTGATCGCCACACCAATCGCATAATCATCTCTCGTCATGTTGTTTTTGACGAAACCTCTTTTCCTTTCTCGGAATCCCCCTCCTCCACCAGGGCTGACTATAATTTTTTGGCTGACCCCTCTAACCCGGTGGATCTTCCCTTTCCACCGTCACCCTGTTCTTTACCTGCAGGTTCTTCTGGTGCTGTGGCCACACCCCATACAGGCTCTACTTGTGTCCTGAACCCCCCTGGTGCCACCCAACCTGACAGGGGTGGGTCTCCATGACACCTCGCCGCGCCTACATCTCCCTCCAGCACCCCTGTTCCTGCTCCATCCGCGCCCCCCAGCACCCCTGTCCACATCCCTCGGCGTTTTGGCCAGGTCTATGTGCGACGTCCTGCTGATGCCCCTCCTCCTGACCGACGCTTCGGTCAGGTTTACAGCAGACGCCCCCAACCACCTCCGACAGCGCCTGCATCACCTCCCACCCCTTCCTCCACAGCTCCCTCTCCACCACCAGCAGCACCACTTCCTCGAGGGGCTGTCCCGGTCAACCCCGTCTCCAATCAGCATACTATGATCACCAGGGCTAAGCGTGGTATCCGTCTACCCTCCCTGTATCAGGCTGCACCGCTATCTCCGATCCCTCGGACTTACCGTGCTGCCCTCGCTGATCCTAATTGGCGTGCTGCCATGGAAGCAGAACACTCTGCCCTTTTGGCCAACAAGACATGGGATTTACTCCCTCGGCCACCTCAGTGCAATATAGTCACCGGAAAGTGGGTTTTCAAACACAAGTTTACAGCTGATGGTTCTCTTGAACGTTACAAAGCTCGTTGGGTTCTTCGGGGCTTCACACAACGACCTGGAATTGATTTCTCTGAGACTTTCAGTCCTATGGTTAAACCTGCTACAGTCCGCACTGTTTTGTCTTTGGCTCTCTCACGTTCCTGGTCTATTCATCAACTAGACGTCAACAATGCGTTCCTGCAAGGCAATCTGTCTGAAACTGTCTACTGTGCTCAGCCTTCAGGTTTTGAGGATTCCGCTCACCCAGATCATGTGTGCCGGCTTAATCGATCCCTCTACGATCTTAAGCAAGCGCCCCGTGCCTGGTACAGCAGATTTGCCTCTCATCTTCTGCAGCTGGGATTTGTTGAGGCCAAGACAGATGCCTCCTTATTTATTTATCACCACGGCAATGATATGGCATACCTTCTCCTCTATGTGGATGATATTATTTTGACAGCTTCCTCCGATATTCTACTTCGGCGCCTCACTAATGCTCTTCAACAGGAATTCTCTATGAAGGACCTTGGTCCTCTTCATCATTTTCTTGGCATGGAGGTGCAGCGCTCCAGCAATGGGCTTTTCCTCTCTCAGCGCCAATATATGATTGAAATCCTTGAGCGTGCCGGGATGGCTGCCTGCAAACCTTGCTCCACCCCCGTGGACCTCAACCCCAAGCTATCTGCTGATGGTGATCCCGTGGCTGACCCTACAGACTTCAGGAGCCTTGCAGGTGCTCTCCAATATCTCACCTTCACCCGACCGGATATTGCCTACGCTGTTCAGCAAGTTTGTCTTCACATGCATGACCCACGGGAACCCCACCTCACTGCTCTCAAGCGTATCCTACGCTATATCAGTGGCACCCTTCATATGGGTCTTCATGTGCATCCCTGTGCTCAGGATAGTTTGGTGGTATACTCAGACGCCGATTGGGCTGGCTGTCCAGACACTCGTCGTTCTACTTCAGGTTATGCAGTTTTCTTGGGCGACAATCTGGTTTCTTGGTCCTCCAAACGCCAGCCCACTGTCTCCCGTTCCAGTGCCGAAGCTGAGTATCGCGCCGTTGCCAACGTTGTTGCTGAGGTTACTTGGATCCGTCAGCTGTTAACTGAGCTTCATGCTCCCCTACGCAAGACAGCTCTGGTGTATTGTGACAACGTCAGCGCTATCTACATGTCTTCCAACCCTGTTCAACATCAACGCACCAAGCATGTGGAAATTGACCTTCACTTCGTGCGGGAACGCGTTGCCATTGGTGACGTTCGTGTTCTCCATGTTCCAACGACATCGCAGTTCGCCGACGTCTTCACCAAGGGACTGCCCTCCTCTGTCTTCAATGAATTTCGCTCCAGTCTCAACGTTCGGCCTTCCGAAGCTTCGACAGCGGGGGCGTGTTAGCATTTATTATTACTCCTCTGTAGTTGTTCAGGCGCCTTGGCACCTGTGTGCGGCGCCTGGGCACTTGTGTGCCTCAGTTATTAGCTCCTCTCTAGATCCCCAAGAGTCGGTTTCACACACCTTGGCTCCTTGGTCTCTCCCCTCTACATATATGTAATCCATCCCCTGTAATCTAGTTAGATATGATTAATACATCTTCCTTCAATTTGTCCTATCATTTTCAACACAGCAATTTGAACATACTACTACCACATAAAGTTGGAGATAGACACAGGTTTTGGGGCTAGATCTCAGACTTTATTAGCCATGGGAGGCAAGGAAATAGTGCTGGGATACATATAAGGCAGCAAACTTGGCTGCCAAGGAGCCTCAACATAAAGCAAACTTGGCTGCCAAGTAGATGCTAAAGTAAACAACATATTCTAATCTAGATGCTAAAGCAAAATAGAGATAAGGTGCTGACACAGCACATGTGCTACAGCTAACAGCCACGAGGCTTACTGCTATCACAGAAGTAAACAAGAAAACAAAAAAAATTATCATCTATGACTATGAGGTCATTAGTGACGCCTAATGACATGCAAGATTGCAAATAGCCAAATACTCCTTAGGTTGCTTGCCCCAGAGCCCGTTTATTTTGTGGTCGCACATCATTTTTTTGTTTCTAGAAGGGCGTGTGTTTGGACGGGGCTACGTTTTCCCTCATCCTCTGTACTTTTTTCTCTTAAAGAAATGGCACACAGCTCTCGTGCGTCGTTTTTTGAGAAAAATAATCATAACATCCTACCAAAGCACAAATATTAGAAAACAAAATATCATACATGCCCTGAAAACCCAGGTTTATAGAATATCTAAATAATATATTTCATTTTTCGAATTCATAGCATTCAAACTAAAAACTCAAAAGGTAGAAAAACTTTATTGGACAGATAAAGCTGCATATTTTATTGCTATCACACACCAAGATAGAAATTTAATTGGACTATGTAAGACACAATCTGCTGCTCCCCGCTGCAGCAGATGTTTGGCAAGTCAGTCAACCTTGCTGTCCTATCTATCAACTATAGAAGCATGGCAGCAGTGCAAAGAAGTGGCTGTCTTCAGTCAATAGTAGATAACTGTAGCAGGTAGTGGCTATAGTAGTAGGTGTACCAGCAGCCTTGTAGTTGGCAGCTCAGAGGTGTATATATAGCAGCTTGCTAGGCAATGAAAGGCAGTTCAGTTGCCACATTTCTGAGGGCAGTTCAAAAGCAGCAGAGCTGCAGCTCGTGTCTGTGTGTGTGTGATAGACAATAGCCTAACAGGCTTAGATTGCTTAATGAGATGATTACATAGGGGATTACATTTATAGGAGGGAGGACTGGAGGAGGATGGACCAAGGGGCCAGATGGGTGTGAACCCAGCACAGCCAGCTAGGCTAATCAATGGCTAGATTACACAGGTAACTAGGAGATTATACTAAATAGCAATTAAGTCTAACACCCCCCCCCCCCCCACACACACACACACCCGCAGTCGGAGCGTCGGTTCAGACTGGAGCGAAAATCCATGAAGACGGAGGAGGGAAGGCCCTTGGTGAAGACATCGGCAAACTGCGACGTGGTGGGTACGTGAATCGACAGCACCCATGGCAACCCGTTCACGGACGAAGTGAAGGTCGATTTCCACGTGCTTGGTGCGCTGATGTTGCACGGGGATGGAAGAGAGGTAGATGGCGCTAACATTGTCGCAGTAGACAAGGCAGGCGGAGTCCAGGGGATGATGAATCTCCTTGAGCAACTGCCGCAGCCAAGTGACTTCAGCAACGCCGTTGGCAACAGCCCTATATTCTGCCTCGGCGCTGGACCGGGAGACAGTGGGTTGTCGCTTGGAGGACCAGGAGATCAGACTGTCCCCGAGGAAGACGGCGTAGCCGGAGGTGGACCGTCGGGTATCCGGGCAGCCGGCCCAATCAGCATCAGTATACACACGGAGTTGAGTTGGAGCTATGCGGGCGGGGGATGACCAGACTATGACCGAGTGTACCCTGGAGATAGCGAAGGATCCTTTTGGCAGCGACAAGGTGAGCTTCACACGGAGCGTGCATATGAAGGCAAACTTGTTGAACGGCGTAAGCAATGTCCGGCCTGGTGAATGTGAGATACTGAAGGGCGCCCACAAGGCTGCGGTAGCTGGTGGGATCAGCAACAGGAGGACCGGCATCAGCAGAAACCTTGGCACAGGTGTCAACTGGAGTGAGGCAAGGTTTGCAATCACTCATGCTATGGCGAGCAAGGATGTCCAGTGTGTATTGGCGCTGCGAGAGGGTGACTGAATCCCTGTGGCGATGAACTGAAATGCCAAGAAAGTGATGTAGAGGTCCAAGATCCTTCATGGCGAATTCCTTTTTCAATGCAGCAATGACACCGTGGAGGAGCTGCTGTGATGAGGCTGTGAGGACGATATCATCCACATATAAGAGTAAATAGACAGTCTCCGTACCGCGGCTGTATATGAAAAGAGAAGTGTCTGACTTGGCTGGCTTCAGTGAACCCTAGGGAGATCAAAAAAGAAGCAAACCGGCTGTACCAGGCCCGCGGTGCTTGCTTTAAGCCGTAGAGGGATTTGTTGAGCCGACAGACATGCTCTGGAAGGGCAGAATCAGCAAATCCGGTGGGCTGGGAGCAGTAGACGGTTTCTGAAAGTGTGTCGTGGAGGAAAGCGTTCTTGACGTCAAGTTGATGAATGGGCCAATCCTTGGAGTGTGCTAGGGTGATGACTGTACGGACACTGGCCGGCTTGACGACCGGGCTGAAAGTTTCGTCATAATCAACACCGGGGCATTGAGTGAACCCCCGAAGCACCCAACGAGCCTTGTAGCGCTCCAAAGAACCATCGGCATTGAACTTGTGTTTGAATATCCATTTTCCAGTAACCACATTGGCATTGGCAGGGCGGGGAACAAGATCCCAAGTGTGATTGGCCTGAAGGGCAGCATATTCGTCTTCCATGGCCTGGCGCCAATGAGGATCAGCGAGAGCATCCCGGCAGGACCGCGGGAGGGGAGACAGGGCCTCGGCATGCAGAGCAAGGCGAGGTTGCCGGTACCCTGTTTTTCCACGGGTCGCCATACTATGGGAGTTGGCGACCGGCGGGATGGGCACTGCACCAGCAGGGACCGGAGGGTCGTTCTTGACGTAGCGTGGTGGAGACGGGATCATGCTGGAACGTCGAGGAGGAGCCCCTGTCGGGCACTCGAAGGCCGAGGCAGGGACAGGGGCACACCTGCTGTAGACGTGGGTGATGGGCGGCCTCTGGGGAGCGATCACCGGGGAGAGGGGTGTCTGACCAGGAGCCCCACCAGTCACGGCCGCTGCGCTGGAGAGGAGGGCGCCTGGTCAGAGGGCCCTGGATGCAGGGGCATCTGAACAGAGGACCCCCCCCCCCCCCCCGGAGGCGTCTGCGGTGGTGCGGAAAAACTGGGGGGGGGGGTCCTGGTCGCCAGGGTGTCGGCGCGTGCCAGCGACGGTACCAGAGGTACAGGCTGGGAGGGACCATGCGTCGGCGGGGGTGGCCAGGGGCCAGCAGCGTCGGGTGTACCTGCAGAAAAGGGAGACATTGGGAGAGCGTCGTCGTCAGTTAGAAAATCAAGTTCCTGCGGAGGTGGGGAGGGCCGGCTGAGGGAAAAGGGAAACGTTGTTTCGTCGAAGACAACGTGACGGGAAATGATGACGCGGTTAGTGGTGAGGTCAAGGCACCAGTAGCCCTTGTGATCCGGTGGGTAGCCAAGAAAGACACAGAGAGTGGAGCGAGGGGCAAGCTTGTGTGGAGCTGTGGCGGAGAGGTTAGGATCGCAGGTGCACCCAAACGCTTGAAGATCATGATAGGAGGGGAGGGTGCCATGGAGGGCGAAGAAAGGGGTGCTAATGTTTAGAGTTTTGGTGGGGAGGTGATTGAGAATATAGGTGGTAGTGGCGACAGCATCAGCCCAGTAAGCAGGAGGCATGGAGGCCTGGAAGAGGAGGGTGCGGGCGACGTTGTTAACGGTGCGGATCATGCGCTCAGCTTTCCCGTTTTGTCGGGAGGTATAAGGACACGACATGCGAAGGGTGGTGCCGTGAGCTAGGAAGAAAGCACAGGAGGCACAGTTGTCAAATTTGCGACCGTTGTCACATTGTACTGATTTAACAGTATAGCCGAACTGGGTAGACACATGAGCAAAGAAATGTGAAATAGTGGGGAAAGCATCAGACTTAACACGTAGGGGAAAAGTCCAAAGAAAATGGGAGCAATCATCAAGATAAAGGTTATTCTTGGAGGCATGTCCAGCAGCAGCCTGAGAGCGGAGAGGCGCAGGTGCAGGAGGTGTCGGGGTGGCGAAAGGTCCTATTTTGGTTTTGGTAATTGAGTGACAACTTTAGGTGGACTAATGGTGTTTATGTGAGATACACGGGTGATTAGTCCACAGGTGATCATGTGTGGGCAACATATGCCATAGAGGTGAAATGGCTTGGAGGATGTTGCAAAGGCTCACACATGAGATAAAGGAGCTTATTGCATATGTGACATGACATGTTGTCATGTGGCTAAGATGGTGAAGATCAAGACAAAACTTGGCTTGACGAACCAGTTGCGAAGGTGAAGGGCAAGTTGGAGGCTTTGAAGTCGTTGGTACCGAGTGTCGGGAGGCTTGAGCAAAGACTTGGCGCCGAAGGACCGAAGCAATGGTGAAGAGCAAGTGAGGTCAAGATCAATGGACCATGGAGGCCATGTGATGATATGAAGTGGATCATATCATTTGATCTAGGTTGGTGCATGTGTTGCATCAACATCGAAGGAGATGGAATGGAATGTGCAAGGAAAAGGTATATTTGTAGGGCATTTCATTTCACCGGTCATAGGTGTGTAGAGAAAATTATGACCGGGTTTATGATAGATGGCCGTACTATTAAGAGGAGCAAACTTGTTTGCATATCGGTCATCTAGTGCCACTTGAGCGATCTAACTTTGCGATGTTGCTAGGATCGAGTGGCGCGGTGAGTGAAAGTGAAAATCCTTTGAAAATGATTGTGAAAATGCTAACACACATGCACATGATGGTGTACACTTAGTGGTGTTGGCACATTTGCAAAGAAGGTGTTGGAGTTGAATTGGATCAGCTCGGAGAAGTTTTCGGAGAAATCTTTGGTTGAAAAAGAGAAGCGATGGATCTTGGATTGGAAATCTGTTCTAATCCTTTGTGTTTTGGATTGTGTATTCATGTGGGTTGTGTAGCCCTCTGAATAAGCTTTCCAAAATGTCCAAGATCATTGAAATCGGAGTTCGGAGCTAAGAGTTACGGTCGTTTTAGCGCGGAGCTCCGGCTGGTAGCGGTAGTACCGGTCCGGGGGCCGGTAGTACCGTTCGGGCCTCCGGAAGTCCCGTTTCGTGCTTAGTTTCTTCCAACGGGCGCCTAAGGGGTTGACCGGAAGTACTGGTGGTTGACCGGTAGTACCGGCCCTGCAAGCGGTAGTACCGGTCAAGGACCGGAGGTACCGCTCAAGAGAAGTAGTCGTTGTGTTGAGGTCCGAAGCCGGGCGGTAGTACCGGCCTGCGAGCGGTAGTACCGGCCCTGTGGCCTTTTGGTCAATCGGGAGTAGTGAAGCGTGAAGCGGTAGTACCGGTCATGTTGACCGGAGGTACCAGTCGCTGACCGGCGGTACTGCCTGGTTTCTCGCCTGCTCGCTTCGTGGAACGTTGGGAGCCCGACCGGTAGTACCGGTGGTCCACACTGGTACTACTGGTGGTCTTCGTAGAGCTCGGGAAAAAGGGGGAAACGGCTAATTGGTTTCCCCCCTCTATATATAGCGGTTGAGGCCGGCCGTGGGCTGGCTGCTGAGAGCACTCCAAAGCCTCTGTGGCTTGTGTGGATGTGCTAGAGAGCCCTCTAACTCGCTTGTGCTTGCTAAGTGTGCTAATCTATTGCGAGTGAGTGATCGCTAGTGCGTTGCTTTGAGAGATAGCAACGAGTGGCACTAGGTGGTCGAGTTGCAAGCCGGTGGTGTTTATTACTCTTGGAGGTTGCCACCTCCTAGACGGCTTGGTGTCCGAGTCTCCGTCGTGAAGCCCGCGTGAAGATTGTGCGTGGCTCCGGAGAAAGCTTTGTGAGGGGCATTGTGCTCGCCCCGCGGGAGATCGCGAAGAGCAACTCTAGTGGAGATAGGCGCGAAAAGCGCCAAGTGGTTCGGCCGGATCGAAGGCTAGAGCTCTTGGTGAGCACTCCATCGTGGAGAGCGTGACTTAGAGTCACCACTAGCAAGAGGATCGGCGGCAACCTTGGGCTTGCCTCAACGGGGACTAGCTTGGTGGCAACCAAGTGAACCTCGGTGAAAAATCACCGTGTCAACTTCGTGTTCATCTTCTCGGTGGTTTCCTATCTCCATTCGCTAGCTCGTATCTCCTTCTCATACTTGTGCTAGTGTTCAGTTGTTGCTCTTGTAACTAGTTCGCTTGTGCTTGCTAGTTACCTTCTTTGCTTGTATAGCTTAGAAGTAGCTCTCTTGCGTGACTAATTGGCTTGAGTAGCCTTGTTAGTCACATTGCTTAGTTTGTGTAGCTAAGTAAGTTGAGCTCTCTAATTGACTTGAGTAGCCTTGTTATTGAGCATTGCTAGTGAGCTTAGGAGCTTTGTGCTTTTGCTTACTAGACTGTGTAGGAGCTCCCCGGTGTTTGAAGTACTAGTTGCTTAGGTTTGTGTGACCTTGCTTCTAGAATTATTTAGGTGAGCTCTAGCTAGCCCGGCACCTTATTTGCCTTGTTTAGGATCCTTTGTAAGGTGCTAAGGTAGAGGGGCGTAGTCTTGGCTAGACCGATAGTTTTAATTCCGCATTTGTTTCGGTTAGCCGACGCGATTAATTTTAGAAAGGACTATTCACCCCCCCCCCCCTCTAGTCCGCCATCTCGACCCTTCAGGTGGGCGCCTTGGTGGGAGCAACAACAGCGACAAGGGCCGAAGGAGGGGCGAAAGACGTCCCCATGTTGAGCTCAGCCAACCGAAGATCAGCACGCGCGTCGGTGAAGACCAATAACGGCCACTGGCGGGTGATGAGGTGGGACATGAACTGGAACCGTTCGTTGAGGCCACGCAAGACGTTGAGCACCAAAGTGCGGTCCTGGACCGGCTCACCGAGGTCGGCCAGAGCATCAGCCATGCTTTTCATCTTGCGACAGTAGTCGTCGACGGAGAGGGCGCCTTGACAGAGGGTGCGAAACTCGGAGTCGACGAGCATGGCGCGAGACTCACGGTTGTTGAGGAACTGCTGCTCAAGCCCGAGCCAGGCCGCCCAGGTAGAGCGAGCGTCGTGCTCATGATGACGTCCAGGAGGTCGGCGGAGACGGTGTTGAAGATCCAAGACAGAACAACACAGTCCATGCACGACCACGTCGGATCCTAGGGCCGGGAGGCGTCAGTGAGGACGTGGTCCTTCAAGGCGAAGCGGCCGAGGATGAGGAGAACATAGCCACGCCACTTGGAGTAGTTGGAGGCTTGAAGATCAAGAACTATAGGAATTAATGGGGTGTTTGGTTCATGGAATCAAGCCATGCTTCATGAGGTGATGCATCATGAGTTCATCCCATGAATTTTTTGTGGAACCAACTCATTCCTCATCCATATACTAATTATTGGCTTATGAGGAATGAGGTGGTGGTGCATTAACTCATTCCATTCCACCAACCAAATAGAAAAAATGAGGAGTGAGAAGATGATGGACCACCTCCTTCCTCAAACCAAACACCCTATAAGTTCTTGATGTTCTGGACTGCAGCCGCCTGACTGTGAAGGCGGGCGACGGCCTCGGCTTCAGAGGAGGCAGAGTAGGTGTCGTCAGCGGCGGCAGCGTCCTCCGGCGACTCGCTACGGAGGCGGGCGCGGAGGGCCGCAGCCTGCTGCTCCAAGGCGTCAGCCGTCGCGCGCTCCTGGTCAAGGGCGTCGGCGGCGGCGCGGACGCGCTCCTGGGCGTCGGCGGCGGACCTTAGGAGAGTGGCCTCCTCCGTAAGCTGCTGGCTGCGCTCGGAGTTTGTGGAGCGCAGAGAGGAGGCCTCATCCTCCAGGCGCTTGGCCGCCGCGAGGGCTTCATCGCGGAGTTTGGCCGCGGCGGCTGCGGCGGAGGAAGCAGAGGCGGCCATGAGCGCGCGCGCAGCGGCAGCAAGGGCGCGCAGGCGCGCGTGGGGAAGAAGCGCGGCGGCGGCAGAAGGCGCGTGCACGAGGGAGACGGGAGCAGAAGCGGATGGATTGGTTTTAGACTGATACCATGATAGACAATAGCCTAAGAGGCTTAGATTGCTTAATGAGATGATTACATAGGGGATTACATTTATAGGAGGGAGGAGGATGGACCAAGGGGTCAGATGGGTGTGAACCCAGCACAGCCAGCTAGGGGCCGGATGGGTGTGAACCCAGCACAGCCAGCTAGGCTAATCAATGGCTAGATTACACAAGTAACTAGGAGATTATACTAAATAGCAATTAATTCTAACAGTGTGTGTGCTGTGCTCATTCCTCTTCTACCTCTAGCCAAGAGTTGTGGGTGTGAGGGTGAGCTTGCTGCTCATCTGTCCAGGGAGATCGAGGGCCAACAAGTGGTATCGGAACCGAAGCTGCAGCCAAGGCTGCTACTACTGATCGTCGGAGATGGCCACCGAGGAGGAGGTCGTGGCCAGGGCGAGTGGAGATGAGGCTCCAGCACGCCAGGAGGTCGTCATCCAGAGGGTTGTGCGGGAGGTTGGCGGAGCCAGCTGGCTGACCCACATCTGCACCAACAACAGCGAGTGGGCCGTGCACATGAAGGTGAAGCTCAGAACGCGCAAGCTCTGGACCGCATAGAGCATGGCACTGAGAATGAGGAAGATGACTGCGCGGCGATGGATGCTATCCTCTACGCCATGCCTCCGGAGTATTGGAAGCAGTTGGGGTCGAAGAAGACCGTCAAACAAGCTTGGGACGCCGCCCTCGAGGCCATGCGGATCGGGTCTGATCGCGCAAGGAAGGCAAAGGCGCAGCTGCTAAAGCGGGGTATGCCAACCTCAAGTTCCGCGACGAGGAGGCAGTGGAGGATTTCTCCCTCCGCAGTCACTCGTCAGTCAACTGGCGACACATGGTGTCACCATCGAGGAAGCCATCTCCATGTACCTACGCGTTCTGCCGCCCAAGTACACCCGGATCGCCATGTCCATCAAGACGTCGGCATGTTGACTCTCACGATTGAGGACTTGAGAGGACAGCTGAGGGCGGTGGACTAGCGCATGGCCAAGGCGACGGAGATGGCCGGCGGCAAAGTGCTGCTGGCCGAGGAGTGGACGGCCTGAATGCAGGGGCGGCAGACCGGGGAAGATTCCCCTAGCCGCGGCAGCGATGGCATGCGTCGCGGCAAGGCCCCGCAGAAGAAGAAAAAGAAGGACGGCGAGCCCCTGAGCAGGGACCAATGCCGCCGCTGCGGGAAGACTGGCCATTGGGCGAAGGAGTACCTGAACAATAGGGAAAAGGTTGAGGCTCAGCTTAGCTCAGGTGGACGGCGATGATGGCGACATTCTATGCATTGCACGACGCCAGAGGCAGAGGAGGTGGTGGCGGTTGCGGAGCAAGGGAAGGCATGAATATTGCCACAACGCCTAAGCGCCAGCGTCACAGGATGCCACAACGCCTAAGCGTTGTGGAGAACCGGTCATGAATATTGCAGGAACTCCTGTTTTTCACTATTAAAAAACCAAGATATGCTTACACAGTATTTCTAACAAACAATATTACAATATTACTTGTCACATCACATGTCATATACTTTTCAAAAAAAGGAGAAAAAGGTACTTAGAAGAGGGGCTGCAGGCAAATGATATATGATTCTACCAACAAGATATTTGGTTATATGGCCAATAAGAATCCTAGGAAACTGGACACCAGTACCATACCTTTTCTTGTCTCCTTCGTTTGGATTATTGATTGTAAACTTGCAAAGTGATGCTAGGAAAGAGTTTAAGGGCTCTATAGCACGGAGAACTCCACAAGCCTGAAAGAGTATGCATCCCACATTCTGATTGTCAAAAGCAGTTAATTAAAGGATAGGGACATGGATAAAACAGAAAAACAACAGAAGACCAGTAGCCCTTAAACCACATCATGGGAGGGATACTCTTATTCTCTAAGTGGACTAGAGTAGCGCAATTATCACCTGAGTAAATGCTTGGTATCCTTTCAATATCTCTAATATTATAGCTTCCCCCTGTGACCTGTTAATTAGATTTACCCATAACCATAAGAACAGGAAAAATAACATACTCCCTCCATTTCAAATTATAAGTCATTCAAGCTTTCTTGGAGAGACAAAGAATTTCAAGTTTGACCAAAGTTATAGAAAGAATTACAAAGATATATAACATCAAATAGGTATACTATGAAAATATAACTAATGAAGACTAATGATACTTATTTGATATCATAAATGTTATTATTTCATTATATAAATTTGTTCAAACTTAAGAGCTTTCTCTCCAAAAAAGTTGGAATAACTTGTAGTTTGGGATGGAGGGAGTATAATTTATAGGAAAGTACATGTAAGTTTAAAGATTGGCCTGACCTCATCAAAATAAGTGACAGAGAGTCCAGGATGGTTAACCATGTTGAATTGACCATAGCCATACAAAGAAGGGCCAACTGTCCACTACATTCCGTACTATTTGATTCACATTTCGGCGATTCAAGCTAAAAAGATACAGAAAAAATTAGTTAAACTTAAAGTCATATATTCATTTTTCGACCGAAAAGTACAGCAGGGGAGGCCCCCACTGTGGTTTCTATTAAAATAAAATAAAAAAGCACAAAGAGGCCTCAGAAACATCTAGAGTTTCATTATTATGTTACTCATAAGAATTGTCTCCTAGATCTTACCTCACCAACATCTAGAGCTTCATCAGTCAAAGTGGCTATAGTGAAAACTACACCTAAGAGACCTTCAAGGGCCAGGGTGATAGTATGTGCTTCACTAGCAACCAAAACAGCAGCATTTGATGCATCATTATCCATACTCCACTCAATCCCTGTATGTTAATTGCCATATCAGTAGTTATTAAAATCTGAGTAAACAAAACAATAAGCTCAGAGCAAGTAATTTAATTACTAGGCTTTGTTAACTGTAGAGAGTACCTTTAGCTTTACTACTGAACATTCCAGCAACAGCTGCTAGAGTTTCTTCGCTTGAATCTGAAGCCTATAAGAGAAACATTTCTAGTTAAAGGAATAGCAATGGAAAATTCGCAAATAAAATGAGTTCAAACACATGTAATTAATAAGGATGGTATTCTTTTGAAGCAAGGGAACCAATACCACCTGAATTGAAGCTACCACCAAAGCAAATGCTCTAACTATGTTCTCCACGACATTGGTATTCACAGGATTCCTGTATTATTAAAATAAGAAAAAGGATATCAGCATATTCTCCTAAAAAAACATATATGTATAATGTTATGCCCACAGACATAAAGCACCAATGCAGTGGACATACTGACATGAATAGTTATAATAAGTACCAAAAAGAAATTTCTGGCCAAGAAACAATACAAAAGATAAAACATAACAAGGAAACAAAGATAAATCAATGAAAAGCATATAACTATACCAAATATAAAAAATTTCAAAGCATGTCGGAAGAAGAAAACAAAGAAACTTAAAGAGATATCTACACTATATTTCTGATACTGATTGTAACAGATACAAATCTTTCTTAAGGCAAGTGTCACCTTCCATTAAGACCCAAAAGTAAATATCTATAGTGACTTGCCAGGTTGCCGTCTACTGGTTATTACTCCCTCTATTCCAAAATGTGCATCATTTTAGGTTTTTTCCCAGTCAAATTTCACTTACTTTGACCAAGTTTATGGAAAAAATATATTAACATCTAGAATACCAAATAAATGCACTATAAAACGTATTTCACTTAATGAAACTGATTTCATGTTCTAGACGTTGGTGCATTTTTCTATAAACTTGTTCGAATTTTTTTGAAGCCTGACTTAGGACAAAACTAAAACGTCCTACAGTTTGGAAGTATATGCTTGTCTTTCTCGAATACGAAGGATTGTGCATTATCTCATTTAAGGAAAAAGATGCACATAAACACACCCAACAGAAAGGCTAAAACTTTTCATGTACTCTTACAATCTACAGATTCTAGAAAAAAGAAAAGAAAATATCTTTATGGCTCTGTTCTATTACAAATGGATCGCTAATCAAAAAAAAGTAAATCCTAAATTTCCATGCTACAGGACTGGCAATTTGACATGATTAGCAAACCCCTGGAGAGAAGCTGTATAAAAATTCATCAACCAGAAGAAGAAAGAAGAAATGAACAGATAAAGAGAATTCAAGAATAGCACTGTGGAAACAATACGTACAAGTCAAATGTCTGAAACAGCAAGCGCAGAGTGCAGGCTTCTACACAAAAACCCTGATCAACAAATAACAATAAGGGCAAGCACATAACAATTAATCGATGAGCATGAACCACTATTTTAGCCAAAGAAACTTACCCTTAAAATTTCAAGGACAAGTATCTGATGCCATAATGGTAAGTCCTGACGGGTAACTTTTACAAGCATATTAAGGAAAACCTGTTAATAGAAGCAGCTTAGAGATTAGGTAGGCTAACATAACAGGATGAGTTAGAAGTACCATGAGCACTCATATAATAATGAACTTTGATTATTTCGCATCCCAAATTAGTTGCTTCAAAGTGTTACTGTTGCATGTACACTAGCTAGCGATTTCTACCTTTAAGTAAAGAAAAATGTGCTAGGAAGAACCATTCCGAATTGCGCAAAATTGGAAAGTCTAAGATCTACTGATAATCAATTTAGGAATAGGAACTAACAATGATTCCTGACATGATACAATGTCAGGTCTAAATTGATTGACTCACCTTTTGAAAATTTTGCGGACTTATGCTGCTTAATCTACATGGTGCGGATACAACCAAATTACCTAATGCACTGTTTTTAATGCAGCAGCTAGAGAATGAGAAAAGATGAGTGGAGTAGCTAGGGTTGACCACAGGTTCAGTTCTGAAGCAAAGTTACTTAGCTTTCATTACGCATAGGCACATATTTATAATACATATGAAGTCAGTTTGTTGAACCGACCATATTAGCTCTAGCAGCTATCAGGACAGGCAAACATCAAATAGACCACTTGCTAACAGCCTGCACATCTTATCTTATAGAGACCAAGAAACTCCTGCAGCTGTAAACTAGCCCGTACAAAATTGATTTCTACTTCAGCCAGTCAGAGAAAGTTGCCTATTCCTATTCTTACTGCCTAGGGCAAAACAACCAACTTATACATATCAGCAGGTAGCCAAAAGACAATATACAACTAGTACTACAGAGATAAGCAGTAAACACAAGGATTACATTAACATTCTCTGCCTAATCCTTGTGTTCTTCCTTGATCTCACGCACTCCAATCCTCGCACTGAGCTCCTGGAATCAAACTCTCTGTAATGCCTTCATTAGATGTCTGTGAGCTGATCTTTGGCGCTGACAAAATCAGCAATGATGCCCCCATGCTGTCCATCATCAGTTTAATTGTGGCAGCTTTCTTCCCTGTCAGATCACCCAGCAACCATGCCAGCCAGATGGCTTGGCTTGCCACCGTGGTGGCTGCATCATACTCCCTCCATCCCAAAATAAATGCACATCTCATATTTCGAGGAATCAAACATTCTAAAGTTTGACCAAATATATTAAAAATATACTCCCTCCATACCCATATTAGTTGACGTTTAGGACAACGACACGGTCTTCAAAACACAACTTTGACCTCTTATTTTTATACAAATATTTATGGAAAACTGTTATATGTATACTTTTATGAAAGTATTCTTCAAGACAAATCTATTTATATAATTTTTATATTTGTAAACTTAGAAACTTAATAGTTATTGATGATTTATATTCCCAATGTTTGACTCTAATCTTTTCTAAAACGTCAACTAATATGGGTATGGAGGGAGTATTGATATTTATGATACCAAATAATTATCATTAGATTAATCATTCAATTTATATTCATGGTAATCTTATTTGGAGATACAAATGTCAATGTTCTTTTTCTATAAATCTAGTCAAATTTGAAATTAGTTGACTCCTCGTAAATTGAGATTGAATTAATTTTGGGACACAGGGGGGTGCTCTGCTTCGCAAGACAAAGCAACGATGCATTGCTTCGTCGATTGCCAGTGAATCAGGTTAGCAGCAAAGAACAGTGCACCAGACTCCAAAGGTGCTTTTGCGCCAGCAAGGTCACTATCCGAGTAGCACCGGCCTCGTTCTTCAACTTGTAGACCCAGCATAGGCCAATCAGGCAATAGCTGCGCGGCAACTCCACCAGCTCCGACATGTTGTTCTGCGAAACGACATCCATCTCTGAAAGTAGGAAGGCTTGCGTATAATGTGCGGGTACATTGCATTGAGCCTCTCAAGCGTTACGTATAGAGTTCGGAGACTAGGAGGCAAGACACCTCCCCAAATACATATGGTAGTACTAGATTACAATATCCTACCTACCAAATATAAACATCCCCTTGTAATCGTAGCGGGGGCATCACAGACAGTCACACTAGAGAAGTCCTCGAAGACTAACATCCCCCCACGTCGTAGTGACGTCACAATTCAGATGATGCGACTAGACTAGAATCCGACAAATAGCTCATGTTGTTGATAGCTCTTTTTGTCACCTAAGTGGTTGAGGTCTAGGTGGATGTGGTTCCATGGAGGAAGGCAAGTCCAAAGCATCAAAAAAGGCACACGAGTACACGTAGTCACCAACTTTCGGCCAACAAATGCGACAGGGTAGACATCGGCAACAAAGTCACGGAGGTAGCAACAATAGGCTCGAACTGGACTCAAGAGAAGCCAACAAAGTCCCGGATGAGGCCTAGCGGTATGGGTGGCATCAACCTAGATAAGTGGCGACCATGAAGATGGTAGGTGGCAACCGTGAAGATGGCTTCACCAGGAGCACGGTCGTTGTTGCCTACGAAGACGCAAAACAACCACCTCGTCCATGGAAGATTCCATGAACAAACATCGAGTGATCAATATACAAGGTGACGCAATTCCAATCTCTGATTGGGAAAAAGAAAAATAATAAATCTGATGGTGGTGTCCATGAGCCTGAGGAAGCGCGACGATCCAACATCCACTCATAACGGCGTGACAATTGGCCGCCATGGTGTAATGCCCATGTCCCTAAGGGCTCAATGCTTTATTTGTGCCTAAAGTTGACCAGTAGAACATCAGGCACTAGCTTGTGGCGCAACATGTGTCGTAGTGCGTCATAAGAAATGTGGTCGAACCAAACGTGACATCTCCACAGGTCGTTGTGGCAAATAGAGAGGAGCATGTATAGCCCATTGGAGCCCTCACCAATGTAGATTTTGCAAAGCCACAGGATGTAGAAAACAGGGTGGGGACCTTGTGCGTGCCTTGCTAACCTATGAAGAGGACAAAGCCGCAACCTTGAATGATTAATTGCTTGCCACAAAGCCATCGCCAAACTTGATGGTGTTGACCATGGAGCAATCAAGCTCAGAGAAGGCTTTTGCGCAGCTCAGCGAGGTGCACGTCATTCGGCGCCAATCAGTGGATAGGCATGCCTTGTCTTCCTCGTCAACTTGGGTGAGGTGCGCCTCTGCTTCCTTGGACTTACGATGGTACTTTTTCCAATTACAGTTATGGCACCTCATCATCAGGTCCATCGTCCTTGGCATCATGAACGCAGGGTTGCTTCTTGCGCGTGTCATGGGAGCAACGTTGTGCATCGCCGCCAGCTCAGGAAACTTGGAGATGCCCTCGCCGTCTTGCCTCTACTTTGGCTTGCCTCTGCTTCGACCGGGCGAGTCAATGCTCCTCCGTGAAGTAAGGTTTGCCGCATAGTCACAAATTTCATGGATTGACAGGGTTGAGGGACGTGGTATGCTACTTGCAAGAGGCTTTTACACGACGAGGTCGAAATGACCTGACATACCCAGGTCAGTCAAGGGTCGATGCCTTTGACCCTATTTCCCATGACTATGGTCTTTCACCAAAGAGGATAGGTTGATCCGGAGCCGACAGTGTTGCATCATCATGGACATCAACTGCCTTGAACCGCTCAGTCACTTCTTGAATTGAGGTCTGCCATGTCGAGCAAGGTGTCAATCACGATTGCAACATGCAGGTGCTTCTCGACTACGTGTTGCTTGGTGATGTCGTCACCGTAGAGGTTGAAGGAGCTCATCATCCCCGTCGGGCAGAGTGCAAATCGTCGGTGTGCTTGCCATCATGAAACAACAGCAGGTCAGCAGCTCCCATTCGCAAAACAACAACGGCAAAGAGGATGGCGTCAACAACCATCCACTATTCCTAGCAATCGGCATTGTTGTGCTCGACTTGTCCCACAAGCCACAAGCCTCCAGCTTCACCTTCATGAGGCTCCAATCCTCATAGTTGTTGCGATTCAGCTTTGTGCCCAGGGTGTCGTCGACTTCCTTCACCACACGTTGTACGAACATCATTAGGCCTCCATAGCGCCGCACTTACCTTGGTTGCATGTAAGGGGAACAACGACAGTAGGTATGCACCCATGGTCGGCTGCGGCTTGGACCACTACCTGCCGGAGCTGACACCATGGATCACTGGTAATGTAGCAACTACAGAATGAGTAGAGGTGAGTGGAGTAGCTAAGGCTAAACACAGGTTCAGTTCTGAAGCAAACTTACTTAGCTTAGCAGTTCTAGCAGCTTTCAGAACATGAGATGAAAACATCAAATAGACTACATTCTGACGGCCTGCACAACTTATATTACACACCAAGAAACTCCTGATGTTGTAAACTAGAAAACACAATTGACTTCTACTGCGGCCTTCATAGGGAGCTGCCTATTATTACCGCCTAAGCAAAAACAACCGACTTATACACGTTAGCAACTAGTTAAAAGACTACTACTAGTACTAGATAGATAAGTACTCCCTCTGTTCCAAATTATAAGTCGCTTTGACTTTTTGTGGTACATCTATTTTGCTATATGCATATAGATATAGTATATGTCTAGATACATAGCAGATTCTATGTACCAAAAAAGTCAAAGCAACTTATAATTTGGAACGGAGGGAGTAGTAACAAGGATTGCTCTAACATGGACAAGATTGGTTGTTCTCGTTTCATTACTTTAGGATCGTGTATGATGCATTCCCAATCCCAAGCATATTGACCCTAAAGCTAGTAACATGATTAATTGCCTTAAGTTATAGTACAATCATTAATCACCATTATAGTCAGCTAAAGCTTCTGGTTGGATTCTATATTAACTTAAGAGAGCTGTAGTCAGGATGCTGAGAACGGGCAAAACAGTACCTCACTTTCAGTAACAAGTGAAGAGCTGTATAGCCTGATGACATGAGAAACCAGACGGAGGACTAAACGACGGAAAGAAGGCTCCCCTGCTTCACCCTCGAGCTGAAGAAAAAAAAAACATAAATCAGATCATACAAGAAGGCGCTAACAGCCAATGTTCCATCGTTGTGTTGTGGAATCTATTAGAAAAACTTCAGTGATTTCAGTACAATTTTTTAAAAATACACCTAAACAATGCCTTCAACTACTCGTCACATCCAAAACAATCTGTTTTGTGTTATCTGCGATCCCAGTGTATTTGTTGATTGCCATGAATGTACCTAAGTGGGTGCTTCGAACAATTGACAAAATCAGAAGAGCCTTAGGGTTAATGGTGGCTGTTGCTTGCCGCATGGGAAAAGATGACAAAACCAATTGATCTGGGTGACCTAGGTATTACTAATTTGCAGGTTATGGACTGGGCATTACTGATGAGATGGCTATGGTTGAATAAAACTGAAGGACGTCCCTGGTCAGGTTTGGACATCCAAATTCAGCCATAAGTTCAAGCAATGTTTGCAATTTCTGTGACCACATATGTTGGGAGCAGCACAAACCATCTTTTGGACAGATCACTGGGTTGCAGGACAGTTCTTTACTTGATCTTGCTCTAGCAGTAGTGGCTTGTGTCCAAAGGATCCATAATGATTCGTACAGTAGCAGAAGCTTTGGAAAACCAACCTTGTGTTAGAGACATTCAGCGGGCTTTATCTATGGAAGGTCTGTTGCGGTATCTGCAAAGTTTGGGATGTCCTGGAAAGTATAAATTTAAAACAGGAGGTTGGTCAACATGTGGGGAAGCATGAGACAAGTAGGTCCTTCACATCTAAATCCATATATAGGGCTTTCTTTTATGGTTCGCTCACTTTTGAACCGTGGAAACATTTGTGGAAATCCTGGGCACCATCAAAATGTAAAATATCTTCACGGCTTGCTATTCGGATTTCGGAACAAATGTTGGACAGCCAATCAAATACTATCTCAGTCCCAAGCCAAATGATTTGAATTTTGATCAAAGTTATATAAAAAGTACTAACATTTATAATACAAAACAAATACCATTAGATTAATTACGAAATATATTTTCATAATAAACCTATTTGGAGACATAAATGTTAATACTATTCACTGTAAATTTGGTCAAGCTTGAGCTTATTTGACTGACACAATTCCCATAATTGCATTCTTTTTGGGACGGAGGGAGTAGCAAAAGGAGGTCTACCACACCCGGAGCAATGTGTGCTGTGATCAAGAGGAGGAAACTGCCCAACATATCCTCTCCACTTGTGTGTCTGCTCATCAATTCTGGCATAATTTGTTAACCAAGCCAAAGGATTGATAAGGCCAAGATATGACGAATTAAGCTTTGCAGATTGGTGGAGAAACCAAGAAAGGCAAGTCAAAGGATTGATAAGGCGAAAAGAAAGGCATTTAATAGTGCTGTGAATTTGAGTGCTTGGACCTTGTGGATTCAAGGAACAATTGTGTCTTTCATGGCACCTCTCCTCTCACTGATGCTTAGTACTACTTCAAGGAGGAGATGAGACTCTGGTGCTTGGCTGGACCCAACTTCAAGAGTTCGGCTTAGGTCAGGGAGTTTTTCTTTTCTGTTCAGACTTTTTTCACCCATGATGTACAGCAACCCTTATCTCACAGTTGAGATGAGGAAGTTGTCGATAAGAGCCCTTTATTTCTTCTCTGTATAATATAAAGATGTGCAGCTCTCCTGCTCGTTAGAAAGAAGAAAAAAACTAGAAACTAATCGGAACCTGTGAAAGCCTTTGCAATGCCAGACTATAAACAAGTCACACAAAACTAGTAAGGCGAGTCTTCACTATGGTACTCAGTGGGAACTACCTGCTTGAGCTCTTACGCCTTAAGCTGGTCTAGTGTGGGTGGCTTCCTTTTTTGCGGTGGCGTGGCTGTAAGCAGCGTTTTCTGACTTCAATTTCTGTGTGTGAATTGTGTTTGTGTTGTTGTTTGTGAGAGCATGTGTTTTTGCTTTGTACTGTTTTTCTCCTCTTTGGTATAATGACAGGAAGATCTCCTTCCAGTTTGCGGGCAAAAAACTAGTAAGCTAAGGTAGCAAAGAGCCAACAACATAAGAAGGGCTAACTTCTTGGACTTGTTTATTTTAATGCCAACCTCTCAGCCCTAATTTGGCTAAAATGATCAAGTGTTGTCCCTCTTAGTTTAAGGGCATGAGCTACTAAGAATCTATGACTATGACCAAAAGACAACAGCCCCAATTCAATAATTTCCATGCATGTTCCATAAATCAGAGAACACAATACCTGGCACCTACAATTTTAAAAGCAAGTACCACGAAACGAATGAACTTTGTGACTTGTAAAGACAAACATCATAATGTTGCAAACGTGAATGTATACTGAGTATACCAAAATTTAGCTAATGCTTCTGTATATGAAGCTTGTGATGTGGTGATGCAATCAAAATTTGTAACTGCAGATTGAGCATATTAATAAAGGCAAACCCCTGATTCCATGAACCTACCTCAACATTAGTGCGGAGTGAAGTCATGAGAAGTGAGCAAATTTGATGACGCAAAACCTGACAGGTTATCAAGATGACCAAAAGTTATCAATCAACAATTTTAAAAAACTATGATAACAGATTGTAAACAAACACAAACCTGCTGGTAAGATAACAATGCCTGGAATATAGCAACATATGTGAATAGCACAAACCTGGAACAAAATATGTCCAGATAAGATTTAGATTGTTCTTATGCATGTTCTGCTTCTGCTTAAGATTTACGTGGAATTGTTCATTTATATATAGATATATACCATTAGGATCAGTAATTTTTAACTCAGCCCAGTGGTGGCATCTATATGACAAGTGACAGATACATTCTTGCGAGTGAAACCATAATAAATTTTCATTGTGAAACTTAGAGAGCTTACTCAAGTATGTCAAGGGCAAATGTCCTATGCAGTGAATAAACACGGAGCCATGTAGCCTAGAGAAAATAAGTCAGGAGTTACCAACAAGATTATGTGGAAGGGGGAAAAGAAACTTCATTTGTCCTTATTTACAGAAAAGTAGAGAAGGTTCTATCAGAAATTGTTCGCACATACAGATCCACCTGCAGCAAGAGCTGTCAGGTCTTCAAGCAGACGGAGCCCGAGATTTCCAACATCACTCAAATTCTCCCTCACGGTACGATCTCCAGAGTTGCTTGCTAGCGATCTGCCATGTAAAGCAATCTGAATCTACACACCAAAAAAGGCGAAATGCAAACGTAACACAAAGAAAAACAACATTAACATTCCTGCAGTACCTATCATCTATTTGGGTATCAATTTTAAAATGTCTTTCCAAATCTGACTAGAATGAAGCGGCCATAAGAATGCAAGTGAAATCAGAGCTTGTCATATTAAAATCCATCTGAACTACAAGCCCATGACAGAACTACATAAGCAAAGCAAAATTCAAGCATGGTACAGCTAAGAATCTAGTAGAACACATGTGGTATAACTTTTAGAAGTAAAAAAATGTGCATTGGGAACAATAAACTTAAAAATATAGGGATTCTGTATTTCAGGCTAAAAGTTTATCTGCTTTGTCATAATGTCAAGTTGTCAACTATAGCAGCTAAGATATTCCTTCAAAGCATAATCATCAAATAGAGATAGCCTTACAGTGTATGACTGAAGCTATGAGTGACGTTATCAGCAACAGAGCTAACACGGGAACCGAGTCTCGCTGAAGAAGCTTTACCGGAGGGAAGTGATTCAGCACGAATAACATTATCAAAGACCAATGCCACTGCTTGTCTAAACGTAGCTGCTGCCGTACTAAATGAACGATATGTGATTTATAGGATATTAGTATTACTATAAGGAACTTGGAATCAGAGAAACAACTGTATGGCAATGAGCTTACTTGCGGACACTGTCAGAAGATCGACTGCTTTCAAGTAGGTATAGGCATATTCCAAGAGCTTGTGACATGCTCTCCTGAAAGAAATATAAAGGATCTACTGATAAGATAAACCTACAGATGGTAACAGTATTATGATCCTGAGAACATTCATGGCATGAAACCACAACTGTTATGCATGCTCCAAAGAATAACACAAAGAAACAATCAAGATTCCAAAATGTAATCCAAGAAGTACCAAACAGACATGCTCCACACACCCCCAGCAGACTTAGAAGTTACGAATAACTTTTCTAATGATTTTCATTCTAGAGCCAACTAAAACATATTGGGCAAGGACGCTCTATGTTTTAAGAGCATCTCCAAGAGCTTCTCTTAAAATCATTCTCTAAATCATCAATTGGAGTCATTTGAAAAAAAAAAAAAACACTCTGTCTTTCCACCCTCCAACAGCTTTGCTATATCTTGTGCACTCTAGCCCCGCTCTCCATCTTTGGCTAGCGAGAAATCCAGAATTGAGAATAGCTATATTTGGATATTTAATTAAAGAAGCTGTTGGAGGGTATTTTTTCAACAAAATCATTATTCCTATCAATTAGGAAGGATATAAAGAGGCTCTTGGAGTTGCTCTAAGACATTAAAAATCTCATAGCTCAACTTCTAGCAACCTGCGCTCCAAAAATGAAAAAGAAGAGACAAGTAGAGGGTAGAAGACTAAGTTGTGCTCATTTTTGCAAGAAAAAAAAATGCACGTAATCTAGTTACAGCGGGGCTGTGTGTAAGAAACTTAATTTCTTCTTAACAAAACGAAATGCAGTTCGCTTGCATGTTTTGGGAAAAAAAGACTATCTCTAGTCTCTACTGCTTAGAAAGCAAATAGTGAGTCCACTCTGCTCCCCACCCCCCACCCCACGCACGCTGTGTACTCCAGCCCGCCCGGTCCACCATCCTCTCCCAGTTTTTCTCCAATGCTAGATATCACAAAGCCGTATTGCGCACCTTTTTCCCCCTCACGGCCAGATCACACCAAGATCACGGACTTCCTTTTTCCTCGACACCAAATCATGCCAAGTGGCCACCTACCTTCCCTCATCACCAGCCCCTACATTCAACGATCAGCACCCACGATGTACGCGGTCATGAGACATGCAGTAGTGCGGTACCAGTGCCCGTGTAGGCACTGAGGCTAGTACGCCACCAAGAGCATGGTGCAGCACGTCCATGGTCACAACGGCCTCCAGCATTCCATGCCGAAGTCAATCCTGGCCACTTGGCAATCACCTCTGGGCGCTATGGCTCATGCCTTAGTGCTACTAGGTCGATGGAGAGGTAAAGCTTATCTAACAAGCATGGGTTCCTCCACCTTCTCTCGACCGCCCACCAGACAATGGCTTGACACCTTCCTGGAAGATCTTGCATACTCCCGTACTCCATCACAGAAGATGGTGCCTACAGCTTACCCTCATCAACGCATGCCTAGAAGCCAAGCTCATTGACCCTAGGGCAGCCCTAGCTGGACAAAACCAAATCTATCCGTCCTCTTTCTGCACTCAATTTTCAGTTTTACACCAGCCCTGTGCTGTATTTGCAGGGGCCTTGCAATCTTGTGATATTACCATTTACATGTACATGCATTCCTCCTGTTATTGTGAACCTGGAATACCATTCTTTGTTTGTGAATTCCTCATTGTCACGAGTGTTCGTGCCCTTACAACCTTGCATAAAATTCGTGCATTAGATGTTCTTGTTTTCAGTCATGGCAGAGTACTGTTTCTTCAGATTTTTTTTCCCACACTAAGCAATTTTGCTACTCCAAGGAGATGTTGTTTTTATAATTATCATTTTTGTGCGGATATTTTTCAGGATGTATATGGTTTCACTTATGTACAGTTCATAGAAAAAGTATATCACTTGCCTGATCATAAGGGGCTATTGTAAACATTTAGAGTATGAAAAAGTTATCGAAAAAAATTATTTTATGCAGCATAAAAAAATTATTTGAGTTTGAAAGGTTACTTATTTTGAAATAAATGTATATATTTGACAAATTATGTGCTAATATAATACAGTTAAGTGGATCATGAGTCAGCACTTGTTTACTATTTTGATATGTAGAAGCTTTCACATGTTCAAAGGTTACCTAAACACATGACATGTAGGAAACCTTCCACACAAAAGAAAAAAAAAATATAGCCACTGAAAGTTGATACCTCACTTTCAGGATGTAGATGCGATTGAAAGAGAATCAGCATCGTTTGCAAAGTCTTCAGTTGAACAATATCATCAGTCATCTCTGCATGCTGCAACGAACAAACAACAGAGCTCAGAAACAATGAGTTCAAGGTTACAGCTATAACTACAGACGATTATGAAAATCAAATTGTCATAAGAATTGAACAAAAGAAACATAAACACAAAGGTTCAAATACAAAATAAACAACTACAATAAACTTCTAGCTTGACAAATGTGGATTTGGAATTATTGTGTTTGTAAAACATGATCTCAAACTCAATTAAGAAAAACAGTAGTGGGGTGTTTGGTTTGAGAAATGGAATGAGTTCGTCCATCACCACCTCATTCCTCGCAAGCTAATAAATAATACTAGTATGAGGAATGAAGTTATTCCACTAAATTTGAGGAATGGATTCATGATGCATCACCCCATCTAGAACCCAGGTTCAAGTCCTCATCGAGGCGAATATGGGTGCATATTTTCTTATTAATATTAATATAGAGCTACCTAGTTTCTTCTAGGTTGGTTTATGAGTTTTTTTTTTAAGAGGACACAAACCTGGTGGTGGAGGTGTACAGCCACATCTCCCACCAACTGCCCAATTTGGATTAGCTAGAGTTTATAGAAATATGCTAAAAAAAACTGTATTATCCAAACAGCCCAGCTTATATAGCCCATGCCCAACCAACCAGCTTAGAAGAAGTTATAAGCTAGCTCTCCCCAGCTATTGCAGCTTATAGAGTTGAGATCCAAACAGGGCCTAAGTTCCTAAATGGCATATCAGTCAAAAGATAACGAAGAATATCATGTCTGATTTGTACATATATCGACGAAATTTTCATAATAAACAGAATGAGGGCAAAAAGTAACTAAGACAGCAAGAACTCACATCCTTCAAAGTCGCTAGTATCTCCTTCAGCGCAGATGATGCAACAGCACCGTGTGATATAAGCTTTTGCAAACAGGATAGTCCTATGACACTCAACTTCACTGATTTAACACTACATGCCATCAGAAACATCCGCAGTATATCTTCATTTTGAGCTATTTCACTAGGGCCAGATAGAGATCGGAGCTTCAAGACCAAAAAAGAAATTGAAAATGATGCCTCATCAATGAACAAGTAACACTTATGATATATACTAATACTGAGAATGTATAGAAGGTCATAAATTACAAGTCTTTTGCAGAATTACAGGAAATGGATAAAAAGTATTCTCCTTGACTAATCAATAAACAATACTTAGCTATGAATTTATTTGGATTACAAAAGAGAGAAAAGAGGCCCTTGATACTATAAAGATTATAAAAAAAAACTTGAAAGCTAACTTTTATGGGATATATGGAATGCTTAACCATTCTATGGCAAAATAACATAGATGAAAGAAATTCATCCCAGATGGCCATGAAATAAAGCTAATAATTGGTTACATCTGCCATAATGATAATAAAACTGCCTGAAAATATAATAAAATTGAAACATTGCATGAGTTTCGATAAGTTCAAACTCTCCAACGAAGAGTGTGATGATCTCAGTGTTCCAACAGGCGTAATTATGTGTATGCCTAATCACAATTATGCATGAGGCAGACCCCTGGCGAGGCAGCTAATAAAACACAGGAGCAGGAAAATCAAGAGCCAGGCAGACTGGCAAGCAGGAGTGCAGGAAAAAGAGGACCATGGACGAGTTGATTTTCATGAAAACTCAGTAGTTGTGTTATGATTTTCATCTCTGTTTACTGCTTGTCTGGTTGAGTTGCCTCATGCTTCACCGCCTTGTGAATATGTGATGCTTTAAGGCTTCAAGCTTTGTACTGCTCTGCCTTGTGAATCTGTATGTAGTCAATTCCTATTACAACATATATACTAATATATGAGCCTCCTGATCTTGCTCCCAAAAAAATTGCGCACACGCTAAGCTGTGATCCTAGGCACTAGGTAGTGACCGAGCGCCTGGCACCTTGGATGAATTGGAAATGAAGTTATGGTCAGTTGGTCACTCTTTAGACACATGCCGACACACATAATAGTGGGGAAACACCAAACTTACACATAGAAGTTCTGAAGACCATCGGAAATGATAACAGCAATCCAACATTTGATATAGTTTTCATTTTTCAAGCTAAGCTTAGAACTTCACATGAGCCATCAAACACTCCCTCCATTCCAATTCATAAATCATTTTGGCTTTTTTAGATAGACACATAGAGTATATCTAGGTGCATAGCAAAAGCTATGTACCTAGAAAAGCGAAAATGATTTACAATTTAGAATGGAAAGAGCAGTTAATAAACCCTTCAACTTGAAGAAACCAGTGAAGTTCCTTCAGCTAATCAGCTCCAAATGATTTGTGCTTCTTTGGCATATGGTGCTTACACTTCTCTCGAAACCATGGAAACAATGTGCATTTGGTATGAACTTGAGATTTCCACTTCAACCAAATTCACAAAATTGGTTTCAAGCATCTGAGCAAAAGCAATCTAACCCCCAACCTCCCCTCAAAAATCAAAACCATTCATCATTCTACACCCACCTTTTTTCGAACCAGGGAGATTCCCCATTTCCATTGATTAAAACGGAAATACATCGTAGCTTAAGAGTCATTCTACACCCACCTAAAGGATAGACTTGTCTAAGCACTAATCATTAATATAACTTAACCACAATGCACAAAGCGCAGCTAGAAATTTAAACTACCACTAATCAGAGGTTCCAGCAGTTAAAATTGGAGTAGTCCTACTCCATATCACTAGTTCGAACACGCTGATATAGTGGCATCGCACTATAGCAGAACACGTCTAGAATAGAGCTACCAAACCGAAATGAACACCTCCAAATTTCGAGCGTCCTCAACAATCCGATACTACCCCGCCGCTAAATGGATCCGGAACGGGCGAGCGCGCTTAAGGAACGCGAAATGGGTGTCGGTATCATGATCACTGCTGAAGAGCGCGTACTGCTTAGGTAAGGAGAGGCGTACCTTGAGTATAGCGTGCTCGGCGGCGTCTTTGACAGCGGGGTGGCGGCGGCGTGCCTCAGCGGAGAGAGCGCGCAGATCGACCTCCAGCGCCGCCATGAAGGCCATCTCCTCCTCTGCCGGCCTGCTCCTCCTCAGGCGCAGCAGGGAAGCGATGGTGAGACCAGGGGTTAGGGTTTTGGCCTGCTCTCCCGCGGGGATCGGAAGCGGGAGGCCGCGCGGCACTGGACAAGTGAGATCTGAGGGGAGACGGGGGACGACGAGAGAGAAGATTTTAGGTGCGCTCGATGGTGGCTGCCATCATTTTGTTTCGCGGGAAGAAGGTCGCCCCCACCGTTCGTTCTGGATCTCGCGGTTAGTTGAGCATCTTGGTATGAATTAGCCCTCCGGGGTGGTTATCTTGGAATAGAGCCACCGTGATCACTGGTTATACAAACTATTGGATTACTGCGAATGGGCATGTGGTCCAGTGTTCGCATATTTTCTAAATTTTATCTACATTTACATAATATACGTGCGTATACACGTTCGGTGATATTGTGCGTTTTCCGCGCACTAGAAACGGCGAATCTCTCAATTCTCTTTCTTTGTATGTGTACGGACGCACACGCGTGTGTGCGTATGGTATGAGTATAGAGTGTGGAAGTTTGGATTAGTATATTGATTGATATGATGATGTGGAGATTAAATGCTTATGTGTTTTATTGATATAGACATTACAGTTGCATGTGTTAGTGGATTTTAATTATATGTGCTAGTGTATTGTTTAGTTGAATAGCTAGTGATGTTAATTATATGTGATAGTGTATTGTCTAGTTAAATAGTTCGTATGTTGAGAGAAATAAGTAGTGAGATTTTGTTTTATAAGAGTTATAGACTAGTTAATTATTACAACTAAACTAGAACAGTTCCAGGACATAGTTCCTAGACAACCGAACAAGCCCCTATAATATCCTAAATTTGATTAATTATAGATTAAAAGTTATTAATATTTATGATATTAAATAAATATCATTAAACTAATTTTGAAACGTACTTTTTTAATAAATTAATTTAGAGTCATAAATGTGAATATTATTCACTAGAAATTTGGTCAAACGGCCGACACGTGACCTATAAGTACATGTTTTTTTGACAAAAGGAGTATCTGCTATTTGAACTTTAAAATGTTGGCGCAAATTTTCATAAACATAGTTAGAGTTAAAAGAAAATTGAGAATAACCTATAAATTAAAATAAGATAGAGTACGATGATGAATTAGTATAAGACTTGAATCCTTCGTAATTGTTAGGAATATATTTTTTGATGAAAAATACACTTCAACAGTTTTAAGAGTGGATATCTAAATATTTTCATTTTTTGTTTTAAATTTTCGCTAGTCAAAATTAGATAGCGAAAATAGCTATATAGAGTACCACAAGAACAGGATATAGAAAAAAATATTAAGCAAAAACATATAGGAAGTGATTTTTGTCCTGATGGTTGTGGCTCTGTTTATACATGGCCATTAGCCCGGCTCGAGCCCAGGCTAGCTACGGCCTGACCGTGTCGGGCCGATCAAGGCACGACGGGCCGTTGGGCCCACCCAAAGGAACGTCAGACCCACAACTAGATCTAGGCTTTAATTATATAAATATATGTGTATATATATGTATATGTATATGTATTTATATATTTATATCTATATATATATGTATTATTATATATAATATCGGGTCGGCCTGTGCTGGCCCGCCATGCCGAGGGCAAGGCCCAGGCACGGCCCTAGGGACAGGCCGGGTCGGCCCGGGCCTGCTAGTTGTCGTGCTGGGCCGAGCCGAAATTTCAGGCCATGGGTCGAGCCTTCGTGCCTCGGGCTGCATGACCATATATAGCTTTGTTCACTTGAGCAAATCAGCTCTACTTTAAAACCATGGAATAGTAATTTTTTCTCACAACAATCAACCGCATCTACAATAAGTTCTACCGAACATGGCTGTGAATTTTAGAAAGACTCTCGGAAATACTCTAAAAGTCTTTTTCTTTAACTTACTCTTTAAATTATCACATGAAGAGTTATTTAAATAAAAAAACGCTTTCTACGTATTTTCATTTTCCAACAACTTTTATGTATCTTGTGCACTCTAGAGACCAATCCCGCTTATACAGTGTTAGTGAACGGTGAAGAAACATAAGCATGTGTTCAAATAAATCCACGCTCAACGCCCCTAACTCCCCTACAACTTGAGTTTTCCTTTTACCACCAACAATAATTGTGGGATTTGTTACTGAGTTTTCTTTTACAACCGACATAATTACGAAAATTATTAGCTAGAAGATGGGTTCATGTTTGCTAGAAACTTGCCGGCTAACCAAGATGTGTAACAGTATCTCATTAGTTGCTCTAGCTTTATGTACATGTCCTGTTATCTGCCTCCGTCGGCTTGAACTTATTAACCAGTTTATCAGATGTAGTACGGTTTATTTTCTCACATAATATTATTGTAATTGCTTTTAAGGTTCAGCACTTAATACACTGTTATTCTTTTCACTGGAATCCTGCTACGTATACTCCACGGGCGAATATAGACTAAATTATCGCCGGGTCGGCACTAACTTATTTGTCAGTATATCATATACATTAACATTAATACTGAATACTGATGTACTGTTGAAATAGAGATCAAATTGACAGTAGCATATAGTGGTTACTCTTATAATTTCACTCTACGAGTACGATAATCTATATCCTGAAAGCACTCATTTGGAATTGTACGAAGGAAGTCTTTTCCACGAAAGAGACAATTATCACTTGTTGGGAGCTATTTTGTTTTCAAGAATTGTTCCATTTTGCTTTGGTTACCTATTAAAATTGGTCAATACAGTCAAACACTAAAACAAATAATAAATAATGTGCAAGAAACCACAGTTATATGATTAGAAATCACTAGTTATGCGACCAAAAAATCAATCAAACAAAAAAAACCAGGATGATAAGTAATGCAACATCGCATTAATTAATGCTAGTGAGAATTATCGAATAATGGAATCGATACACCGAATTTTATCAGTACAGTTGTTTTCCTCGCTTAATAACTTAGCATTTTCAGAGCTCCGTAAAGATGGAACTTGGCTTCCACTAAAGGAAATGCAATGACATCATACGCTATACACGATGGTCCTCGGATGACATGCCTCTGAAGGAGGCTACAAGCTCTTGCACAGCAGTCAGGAGCGAAGCAAAACATGCTGATGCAAAACATTTGACGCCATTAGCGTCTGCACCCGCTACTAGCCAGATCACATCCTCCTCGTCTGCTTATTGGCTGCTTGCTTTCCACCTTCCTCTCGGTTCTTTCCTGCGCTTCTACTCTGGCCATGGTAAGGTGATTCATCTTGACCAGTTTACCTACACATACAGAGAATAATAGAAAGCAGCAACAAAATTTGCTGATTTTTCCAATATCTACTCATCAGAACAGCTCTTCCCAGCTAGGGATGCAGCCGAGCAAGCCTCATGACACTGTACGGCCATAGCATATTGAAGCAATGTAAAGGTTCTTGGCCCATTTCTCCTGCAAAAGACCCAGATTATTTTGTCGACGTTAGATGGGGGTTTTGAGGCCCTGCTTCTGGATGGGGAAGGCTATATGCCAAGTTGAGACAAAATCACAGCAACTAACATGGAAACCCTAATTTTCAGTTCAAATAAGCGTCCTAATTTTAACAGTGTAGTCAAGGATAAAAACATAGGATCATACCTTCACATGGTTGCTTGGAAAAGCAGATGTTCTAAGAGTTTCCTGTGTCTCGTCCATTAACTTTCTTTTAGGTATACTCAATATGAAAGCAGCTTGATCACCAGTGGCTGCTGTAGAAGTTATTCTATATCCATGCTCCCATCGTCGGTGAATACCTTCACTTGGATAAAGAAAATCCAATTCCACTACCTGCATTGCATAACCAAAAAGAAAGCACAATCAAATTGATTTCAGATAGCAGATAGTTTCAAATACTGCACAGTTCTATTGTGTATCCTGTAGTGAGCCACTTTCTGTTTAAAAACCATATAGGTTCAAATACCAGTATACCACACAGTTCTATGTACAGATGCTACTAGAAGTACCACTGCAAAATATGCATTTAACTGTGCATTGACCAAAAATAACTTCTTCCCCAATACCTGTTCAGCATATCCAGAGTTCCTTGACATAACTACACCCCAGCGACTTCCTGCAGTTGTCATTGATGTAACATGAAAACCTTCTTTCCATTTCTTGTTGATCCACTTGTAGGGGAATGATTCACTAACTTTGTATGACTGCTGAGTGTAAGGAGTTCCTGCAATGAGTAAAAAGGTTCAAAGTAATGTAACTCATGTAGTAATTCTAAATGGAAATGCACAAATAAATCAACGCAGACAAGGCAAACTGGCAAAGTGAAAGGCTACAGAAACAGGCCAAATATCTATAGAATCGCAGAAAACTGTTACTATCAGCCCAAAACTTGTGTTAGTTGTGCTTGCATCTAACAGTATAGAAGTGGAGCATCTTCATCAAGTCCTTCTGGAAAAGGACAGTTTGAGGCCCTGATTTTAGAAGAACTAACATATCAAACATTCATGTGATTTGTTTTCTTGTGCATAGATCCATTCAAGCACCAGTTAGGGTTAGACTTGGGTCAGGCCAGAAGCCCATCGTTTTTTGCTGACACAGGCCTGACCAGCAGACGTGTTAGGCCAGATTTTTTTTGGCCAGCGCCCACACAGCAGATGCATCAGGTTGGGATTTTCCCAGGTTGAGATTGTTTCGGTATAATGGGAAGGGTTTTGGATTAAAAAAAAACCACCCACACCCAACCCAGTGCCCAGACTGAAATCGTGGCCCGTGTCCATCCAATACACTGGTCAGGTCAACCAGTCAATGATAAGGTCTACTTGTGTGTATTCCCGATGTTATCTTGTAACATATCTTGAAACTAGAAAGCAAACAAGAACGTGAAACCCAACAGGATCCAGTTATAACCAATTGTTTTACATGCCATAGCATACATGAGTCAGCATAGAGCATTTAACTGTGTATATGTTTGGGCAGTGACACTGACAGCAGCAGGCACCACCCAAAGATTTTTTTCATATGAATATAACAAATATAAGAAGCCTCCAATACACCCATCAATTAGGACAGACCTTTTGACATGACCACCAAGGAACTCCCGTTCGTTGCACCAGCTATGGCACTGATGTAGTAGTTATTTTCCCACTGCTCCATAATCCAATCCTAAAGTACAAGAAAAGGCACCTTGTAGCTTAAAATGTAGCCTTACTTAGAAAAGCAATGTGCTTGAGAATCGAGACCAGACCTTATGAAGGAATATGGGAGACAGTTCATATACTTGGGATGTGAAACCAGTCCCTGCATCCATAATGAGGGCCCAAAGATTCGCTGAAGATGCTACTGAACTAATGAACAATCCATCTTCATTACCCTTTTCTATGTGTTGATGAAGTCTGGCATCTGCTACATTGTAATGGTATCTGAAAGGAAAGGAAGCATTTTTAGAGCAAAAAGCCATATAACTACTTGAGATGATATATTTAACTTAACAGCTTATAATCTGCAGTTGTGGTACATTCTCAACTGTCTTTTTTCCAGGACATTTAAAATGGCAAGGCAGTATTAAAAATTTTACATGGTTGCTGTTAATAAAAATCTGCAGTTGTGAATGCAGCACAACTGTGTGCATATAGCATCTATTGCTCCGTGTCAAAGACCAGGGAAACATCTCAAAATGTTTAGTGATAATTAAGACTAGAAGCTTCCCAAGGAGGTAACGCCTTCCACATTCAAACAGATTATCATTACCATAGAGATGCAAAAACAGATGTACTTGCGTGGACAAAAGTCCATGCAAAAATGTGTGTGTGTGTGTGTATAACATCTATCTTCTCCTAAACCATCGAAATGTCCACAGTAAGGACCACCACACAAACAGGGTCTAACTTGAAAATTGAGCACATCATGAAAAGATCCATAATGCATACACCCAAAAAGAATATTTTTTTACTTAGTTACCTCTGCTTCATGGGCCTTCTAGCGTTATAAACTGAAATCCACTGATTTGCTGGGCTTCCAAGTCGAACTTTCTTCTTCGGCTGCTCATCTTCTTCTAGATTTACAAGTAATCTTCCACGTTTTTGTCCAGCCTACATATGAAAGTAATCAAATGCATAATTAAGCCAGATATCCAGTAAGTACAAAAATGCATAAAAAACAACTTGTATAACAAAATAAGAAATGTCATTCCTTGTGGGAAAAAAACAAACCTTCAATGCACCATCAATTCTAATAGGCCTCAAATGCTGGGGCTCAATCAATTCATCGAAAAGGGAAATAAGCTTTGAGTAATTTGGTTCTTCATCAAATTTCATGTTTGTCACAGTTTCCAGGAAGAGTTTGAATGGAGGTGGGCAAAAACAGCATAATAGATCTGGAGAGGTAGCCATTTTCTTCTTGCAAACAAGAAAACTCTTGTTCTCACCCTGCAAAATAAAGCAGTATTCAAACATTACTTCAATCTACATGTGAATTCAGACATAAAAGGATAAAGAGAAAATGGCTTCAAGCGTGCAAATATGACAATGAATAAGAAAGTCTGCATAGTCAATAACCAAAAGAATGATTCAACAATCCCATCCAAAGAAAGATAGCAAACCTGATAACCTTGCCACGGCAATCTTCCTCTAAGAAGAAATATCAATGTATATGCTAATGATTCCAGATCATCCCTTCTGCTACCAGTACGTCCTAAATGTGCATGGACACTAGCGTATCTTATTGTACCTCTGTTGAGGAAGGGGCAAAGTAAGGTCAGTGTATTGAAGGGAAATGAAAAACTCACTGTTAGGTAAAAAAAAACTGACCTGAAAATATCTGGTTTCTGATCATATTCAACATGTAGTACAGATGACCCTACTTCCTTCCATCTAGATGCTGACAGTGCAAATGGTAGGAATGAAAAAAACTTGTTAACTCAAATTTTACATCAGCATTGGTATATACCAAGTTTAAAGCACATGTGAAACATAGCTCACAGAATATTAACAAAGAGCAGTGCGACAAATTGGTTAGACCATCTTAACATTTGCAAGCAAAATATCTATCATAAGAGAAGTGCATGACGTACCTAACCCAAGATCAATCAGGAAAAGTTTTTTCTCATCAGGGGATCCAGGCTGGCCAAGTAGAAAATTCTCGGGTTTAACATCTCCATGAACAAACCTGACAGAAAATTACCAATAAATAAATAATTGGGAGATACAGTATGTCAAATAAAATTCAGTAAATACACTAGTTACCCTTTCGCATGAAATTTCTCGAGTATAGAAATTGCCTCTACAGCAATGCAAGCAACCATATTAGCTGTCATCCTGAATCAAATATTGGTGATCAGTCAGCTGCTTAGAAGAACATGAGTGGAACAAAGCAGACAGAACATATCATCTTACGTCTGCCCAAATGAATTCCAGACATCCCAAAGGCTGGGCCCTAGAATATCCATCACCTGGAATAATTGCAATGCTTAGTTCTTTAACTTAAGTAATATAAACTCAGATTCAACTATGCATATATATATTAGAACTAACCAGAACATAGTAATCTCCTTGCCGACCTTTGTAATGAACCCATGGTACACCATAACACCCGTTCAGAGCACTTGAAGCAGATGCACAACAAAAAGATTAAAATCAGTAGGATGGCTAGTAAGATTTGTCCTTAAAAGTAGTAAATACTAATAATTAACAGCATCATATACTGCTATCATATTTAACAAAATGCTGCCAAACAAACAGAACAACAAAGAAATGACAGAGTTCAGTAGTAATGAATGGAGCCATCAATGTACCTTAGCCATTCAATATTTTACGTTTCAGGATAAATGTAAGTCAAGAGTTACTGAACCAAACACAAAACTATAACGATGATTCGTATTGCCATGTTTCAAAGTACATTTTTTATAACTATGATCCCTAAAATTCTTCTGTAGGAGTGTAATATACACTTTCAGCTTAATATGATGTAATTACCTATAAACTTGCCACTCATATGGAGGGCCATAATTGCAGCCCTTACTGTTTCGGTGCTCAAATTTCAAAGCAACCTGTTGGTCAGGAAGCCATGTATTAGTATAACTTTCATAGAAGAGGATTTTTTAAGTAACTTCCAGGGTAATCTATATATAAACCTCATAAGCATCAGGTCCAGTGCGCTCTGTTCCCCCAGAAACCCTTCTGCCAACATATACTTGCCCAAAACCACCTTTCCCCAACTTGCGCTCAACCTTGTACTGCGGAGAATGGCCTACTTGAACCTGCAAAAGATATCTATCATTTAAAGGTGACCAAATTTTCAAATTCAGTTACAGACTTGCAGTTCTAACTTTTGGCACCATTGGCCAGAGCTGTCAGTTCTTATCGGCTACCAAATATATTACTAACAAAAAATATTTCATGAACCTGGAGTACATGCCCACTTTTTACTTTTTAGCAATCCTAGCATTTGTTGGTAAGATTTTCATGTTATAGTGAAAAATCATGCTAGAATTTGAGGCATATGTGGGTTATTTGCAACACTAGCCAATTGTTTACTAGATGCAGTAAATTAATCTCGGAAAACTACATGTAGTCCGGTACTATCCAGTTTTAGGGTGCTCAAGAGCTGATGGCAGATGTGAGCTCTCTATACCTTTTATAGCAAGTCCTTGCTATATTGCATATTACAATTCAATACTTTGGACGTAAAATACTGTAATCTGGCCTATTTACAGATGCATGCAAACGGGTTTTATCATGTTCACATCTGACAAGACCCACTTCTCCTCTACATACAACCCAATTCACCTAGTCAACAGCAAAAAAAAGGCTGGACTTAACACTTTGATCTAAAATAAGGGCATGGTTGGTTTCTTTGCCCACCCTGTCTGGCCTTACCTAGTAAGGGGACAAGAAGGTATTGTTGGTTCCCTTGCTTGGTTTGAATTTGAGCAAGCTTGTCAAGGGCGTCGAACCCTTGGGTAGCTGGACCTCGGCTACGTAGTTCGTAGCCACGATCCATCTTCTAGGGCGAGGTTATACCCCTCTGCTTCCTAGGCTTGAGAGCACGAGAGGAGGAGATAGATTGATTTGATAATATCTTTGCTTGATTAGATTGATCCATCTCCTCTCCTTATATAGGGAGGATTACTTGACTTACAAGCAAGGGAAGACTTGGCCCCTAAGCCATCTATCCTAATCTTATTTCCTAAACGATGACGAGAGACGACGGTGGCAGCGGCGGCGGTGGCCAAGGCGTGGCTGCCCTGGACCCTTCCTGGGCCAGCCCCACATGACAAAGCTGGGCAAGGATTTTGTAGCTTTTGATGGAGACCGAAAATGTCTCTAAAGTTTGCCTTTTTTTGCCTTGACCAACCTTGCAAACCAAGGCCAGTGGGCAAGGTTGGGCAATAAAACCAGACATGACACTTTCAGTTGATTAAATTAAGTCCCGAGGTAGACATAAGTGATGTAGTAATTTATACATCTGAAACTATGCAAGTTATGATGCTAGGAACACAGCAACTGCATCTACAGACACTCACCTATATCACTGGAAGTGGCCTGAGACAAACAAAATAAGAATGCAGGTTGCAGGATGGTGCACCTACCCTGACACAGGTGACTGATACTACAGTATGTGGTTATACTAAGCAACACATTAAGTGATCTAATTTTAAAGGAATAAAACTATTTCCTCAGGAAAATGGTACAGAGCCATATTGAATCCATAACTTTCTGTTTTCTTACCAGCTCCAAACTTCTTTAGGTCACTACATATCTGATCCACATGCTATCCCATAACTTATAAAATAGCTACACCTCCAGCTAAAGAATTGTGTATATTCATATGAGCATTTCATTCATTCATTCTCATTAGAAATCAATAAGATATTTATTACAGATATAAACCATTACAACAATGGTAGAGTAAGGAAGAAGGTGCTGATTTTTTTTGTCACTTGATTCTTGATTGTGTAAGATAGTTAATATATGTAGGTTTCAAAGATGCATAAGTAGCAGCATGGAAGATAGGCACATATATGAACTACATTTATTAAAAAAATCTGTATGATGCCATACTCCATGTGCCATGTGACACCTTGCCACAATCTATATTTCGTCATTATTATCCCATTTTCTAAGATAGTTTCACTGCCAAAACCAACCTCATTGGCAAGAAATGACACTGCTATGGAAATCATGCAAGTGTAGATACACAGCCAAATAGGGCAAGCAAAGCTGCATAAGAAGAGCATACCTTCTCTGGGACTGGGGATGTAGTCCCTTCATCTTCACCTCCAGCAATCTTCTCAGCACTCCCACCATCCATCTTCAAAACCTTATCAGCTAAGTTTTCAACGGGCTGTGCCCCACCTGCAGCTCGGCCACCAACACCAGCTCCTGGAAGAACCTCACAAGGCTGATCAGGATCCAAGTCAATCACAGGAACACCTCTTCCTCTTCCTCCCCTTCCCCGTGCTGCTCCTCTCCCTCCACCCCTCCCACCCCTTCCTCTACCACGTCTTCCTGCCACCGTAGGTGCCGCCACAACCAAGTTGTTGGTAGGGTCCTGAGCCACAAGATCCTCAACCTTCTTTGCCCTCAACCGAGATTGCCGGACTCCACTACGCAACTCTGGCATCCTTTCTCCCCCATACACTTCCTATCTCATACGAATCTGTCAATCAAAAACCACAACAGCATCGTTAAGTAGCCAATACACTGGTACTACATTCTACTACCAGCTCATCAAACATAAAATATCACCGGAAACATGAGAGAACACATCTGGATAAATAAGCACAAACAAGCCTACATTTATTTGTGATCGACATCTAGGACTAATGCAAAGCTAATGACCCTTGTCCCATTTGCGGTAAAACAATCTACGCAAGCCATGCCATGATATTTCCCAAACAGTCCTCCATTATCCTCTCCTCCCCAAATCCTATCCCGATCTCCTCCACACGAATTCCTCTCTCGAAAAACCGGTCAAAACACGCGCGATTAACGCACGCCAATACCTCCCCCACTTCATCGACACCCGCCGGGACGGCCCCGGAAAATCTCTACGGGTACCAGCAGCAACCAAGGGGACAGAGGCCGCCCCCAAAATTTCCGCCACGAAACGGGGAGATCGGCGGGCGCCGCAGCGATCCCCGCGCGATCAGACACCACGGCCGCTAAGATCGGTCCGCGCCGCGCCGATCGTCCGCGCCCGCCTCGGCCTCCGCCGCCGCCGCCGCCGCCGACACGCTAACCAATCCGTGACGCGGTGCCCGGCGATCGGCGCGGGAGGAGGGACGGATGAAGGGGTAGGGTCCGGCGCTTACCTCGGGGAAGGAGACCGTGCGGCGGCGGCGGCGGCGGCGGCGAGGTGGGGATGCGCGGAGGGATGGGTCGAGGGTGGGGGGAGGTTGGTGTTTGGTCTCTCGCGCAGACACACACACACACCCCTGCGCTGTGGCTGGCTGTCTGGAAGGGAGGGGAGGGGGGGCTGGCTTTTTGAAGCCTTCGCGTAATCGCGTTGTTAATTTCCCCTTCCTCCGTTTGGAAGGCAGCGAATGCGCCTGCATGCGAGCTCAGCTGGATCCAAGGGCCAGCATTCGCCGGGGCCGCCTCGAGGCGCCATGGATAACGTGCATCGCTCGGTGGGGCCTGCCACCCGGGTCTGTCAGCAGTACCGATAGTAAGATTTTTGTTTAGCTGGAAGGATTTGTATCACCAGAGGCGAAGTGTGTACTTGAAGGACCGAGAATGCAACTAAAAAGCGATCAGAGGGGGGTGAATGGGAGCTTCAAATTTTCCTTACGGAAACTAGAGTCACTGTCCCGAAAATCAACCCCAAAAACAAACCCTAGAGCTTGTAAGTGTCCACGACCCTAGATGTAGGGTGGATGCTTTCAAGAAGCACAGCGGAACACTACACAACTCTAGACAGCGAACGCAAAAGACGGAAACCAAATCCGGCAACAAACGAGCAAACTGCGGACGATACTGCACTTCGACCCGAGGCTCACGGAAAGGCCTCGGCGTCTTCGAGGGTGGCCTCGGCTCGCTTGAGGGAAGCTGTTCGAGACAGGCCTCGACGTCCTCGAGGGTTATGTGACCTCGAGGTTCGAGTGTAGGCTTCGGCTCGCTCGAGGGAAGCTGTTCGAGACAGGCCTCGACGTCCTCGAGGGTTACGTGACCTCGAGGCTCGAGGGTAGGCTTCGGCTCGCTCGAGGGAAGCTGTTCGAGACAGGCCTCAACGTCCTCGAGGGTTATGTGACCTCGAGGCTCGAGGGTAGGCCTCGGCGTCCTCGAGGGACGTGGGCCGGACTATCCGCGCCTGGGTGTCCAGAGAAGGCGATTTTGATCGCCCTTCTCTCAATTCCCTCTGAAACCGATCCAAATCAAAATCCAAGTTCCCCAAACTAGGAGAAGATGATCATGGGGTAGTTAGGAGACTATCCCCAAGAAATCATCCGCTCAAATCGACTAAATCAACGGGAAATCAAAAAGGGAAGGTGAAAGAACGAAAAAGTGATCCGAAAACAAAATCAACCCGATCTACTTGTTCGTAGGGAGATAGATGAATTCCTTTGGTGGAAATGTTCTCCTTTCAAATACGAACAAGTTGATTCAAGCGGATTTCGCAAAGATGCACCGGAGAGGGAGATCGAGTGACGGGAAAATCGTGGCAAAAAGCAATCCGCGAAGAACAGCGATGAACTTGAATCAAAACGCGAATTGACACACGATCTTGCAGCCGAAGCGCAACCACACGCTACGACAAGGAGGTTACGGCCTCCTTTCCTCAAAATCAACAGAACACAGAGTCAAGTCTCCCTGTGGATCTCAGCTTTCTACAGAAGGGGTGTGAGGGAGCAGGAAGACCTAGAAGGCCAAAAGCAAGTGGCTGAAAATGACTAACTGAGATGGGGGAGGAGGGTGTCTCCCCTGACTACTTATCCTATTCTAGACTAAGTCTATTTCCTACTCTACCCCTCTCTATTCTAATTACAGAGCGAACCAGCTAAACCCTGGGGTTATTCTGGACCAACTCAAGTGGTAGGTAGATCCGACGGCCACGCCCGCACAAGTCGTCCGCGTTGCCTCCACGCAACCTTCCGATTGCCGCCACGTGCCGCCCTCGCTCTGCACCCCCGGTTTTGTGGCCCAAACCGGGAAACCAGCCCACCAGCTTCTGAGTTTTGAGGCCAAACTCAGCAAAACCTCAGTGCCCAGGTTTTGAGGCCCAAACCTAGAAACCGTCAATCCGATGGTTTTTCCCTGGCTCTACCACCAAACCGACGTCGTAGAGGGGATGCACCTCCGTGCACCCCATCCACCGACACGTGTCCCCGAGTGCACGACTCAGGCAACACATGACCGCACTTCTTCACTTGTCGTCGTCGCAGGCTGCCAGCTACCACAGCAGATCCTCAGGCCTCTGGTCCCTCAGTCCAAGCCACACGTCCGCCCTTCACCGCTCAGTACCTCGGCATGGCACGTCCGTCGCACGGCACGCCCATCCTTCACCGCACCCGGTCCGTCGGCGCAGCACGTCTCAACTTGACCTTCACCTGCCTTCGATCACTGCATCCGTGCTCGACACCTGCACAACACAAGCCAAAGAACATGCGCATCATCCCAGTTGACAATCACTCATCACTCAGAAACCCGGCATACACTCATGTATCCGCAATCTCCCCCTTAATGAGTGCATTGTCAACTACTCACACAAATCATAATAAGAGGAAGAAAGAGGAAGGAGAAAGGAGAAGAAGAAAACTCAACCAAATGACCCAAAAGCATAGCAAAGCCGAAGAAGGTCAAGTGGAAAGAGCGAAAGAACTTGGTCCCCAAAGACATGGGCAACGGCTCGACACAACCAAGCAAAGCAAAGCTAGCCCTCAAGAAGAGGTAGAACAGGCTCAACACCACTAGCAAAGAAAACTCGACACCAGTGCCTTTCGGCCAGCAGGAAGCAGCAAGCAGCAAGGTTCGCAGCAAGGTTCGGTCAGGCTCGAAACGAGGCTCGAGGCTCGACCAAGCAGAAAACAACAAAAGCTCGGGCAGGCTCGAAGCAAGGCTCAGGACTTCGAGGCTCGACCGCTCGAGACTCGACAAACAGCAAACTCTCTCTGGGGTTCGAAGCTCGAATGAACCCACAGTAAACACAGAAAGATTTGCAGCAAGCTCTCCCTGGGAACACACAGGAAACCTGGGAACACAGGAAACACAGAATGATTTGCAGATTCTCCCCCTTAGTTGAAAATGCACGAATCAAGTAAAAATTTGTAGCCAACAAGGGAAGCTCTTCCTCCTTCTAAGATGTATATGAGTCAGAATGCGAGTTAGCAGCTTCAGGCATATATTCAGGAGAGTGTAAAGATGCTCTAGACAGTATGACTGAAGGACTCAACAAATGCAGACAGGCTCAGCAAAGGCTCAGACTAAGCACCAGTCAACCGACCAGAGCACCCGGATGAACACCCAGAGCCTCGGATGAAAGCTCCCCCTTAGTCAACCGAACATAACCGAACAGAGTGAACACACCATGATTTGTCATAACTCCAATCGGTATAGCTCCAAAGAGTGCAAAAATGCAAGTTAGGAGTTTCAGGCATATAATCAAAAGAGTGCAAAAATGCTCTAATCGGTATAGCTCCAATGACACAACTAAGCACTCGAATAGCGAAGGCTCAAACTGATCACACATACGAAATATGAAGCATATGAGCAAGTGAGCAGTTTTTAGCCAAAAAGATAGTCACCATCAAAATAGCACTGGACATGTATAGAAGGAATCCAGACAAGTGCTTAAACATATATACAAGGTGAACTACCCCTAGCAAAGTCCAATCATCATGCATAGGAATGAAGCATATACTTGTGATTTCAGTTCTATATCGGAGTTGCAGCGGTAAAGAATTCACAAGTTGAATTATTTAGCATGTGATTGCGAGAGGTTGAAAGCTTGTCATTGCCTAACTTTTCAACCGAGCGAAGCCTATGCCGAAGCAATCAGAAGCTTAAAGCTACGATTTCGGTCATACACTACACAGCTCAAGTTTAACTCAAAGTGCAATGAGAAACAGTCTCGATACCGTGAGGTGTTGACAAGCAATCCCATCTCGATCTTTTCAACTCACTAAAACTTGGTTCCAATTTTAAACATGATATGAGCAGACCAAGCAAGTGAATGACTCAGAACTAGAGACATAGCAACCTAGCATATATGAAAAGCAGGAATGGACTCAACACGCCCTACACATGCTAGTTGCATATCTCAATGGTGAACATATTCAGATTTTATATACAGTAAGCAAAATTCACCATTCCAAAATAACTCAGCTCATAACATGTATTAGTGATCAGAAGGAGCATAAGCTACAAGTATCAACATAAACATCGGAGCATACTAAAACAGAGCATAGTTACATTCTAGTGATTATAAACATGAAGCTCAGAATGTAAATGCGTATGCCAAAATGCAAAAGGAAAGCAAGACAAACAAAAAAGGCAATCTATACAAGATTCAAAATGTTTCCCCCATCTAAAAGGGGAACACACACCAAGCTCACCCCTCAACCGATTAAAGGTTGATTCGTCTAAAGGCTTGGTGAAAATATCAGCCAGTTGATGATGAGTATCGACATGGCGAAGGTCGATATCACCCTTCTCCTGGTGGTCTCGCAAGAAATGAAAACACACATCAATGTGTTTGGTCTTCGAGTGAAGCACGGGGTTCTTAGCAACGCTAATGGCACTCGTGCTATCACAAAGCAAAGGCACGCGAGAAAAGCTCAGACCAAAATCACGCAAAGTGGCCATCATCCAAAGCAACTGGGAACAGCAGCTAGCCGCAGCAACATATTCAGCCTCTGTAGTGGACTGAGCGACACTAGACTGCTTGCGAGAGGACCACAAAACAAGAGAAGAACCAATAAACTGGCAAGTCCCAGAAGTGGACTTGCGCTCAATACGGCAACCAGCAAAATCGGCATTCGAATAACCGCAAAGGGAGAGAGTGGAGGAGGCAGAATACCAAATCCCGAACTCAGGTGTGAAACGAAGGTACCTGAAAATCTGCTTCACCGCCTGACGGTGAGAAGTGCGCGGCGACGCCTGAAAGCGCGCGCACAGACACACCGCGAACTGGATGTCCGGGCGTGTCGCCGTCAGGTAGAGGAGCGATCCGATCATGATGTGGTACTCCTTCTGGTCCACTGCTTCTCCATCCACATCTGCATCCAGGGCAGTCGTCGTCGACATGGGTGTTGGAAGAGGCTTGGCCTCACCCATATCGAACCGCTTCAGCAAGTCTTTGGTGTACTTGCCCTGGTGCACAAACGTCCCCTCTCGGGATTGCTTAATTTGCAACCCGAGAAAGAATGTCAGCTCGCCCATCATGCTCATCTCGAACTCCCTGCTCATAGTATCTGCAAACTTGGCAACCAAAGCGTGAGAAGAACCACCGAAAATGATATCATCCACGTAAATCTGGACCAAGAGTGTGTCTTTGTCTTGCCTGAGGAGAAAAAGCGTTTTATCTACACATCCCATTTTAAAACCCTTAGCAAGCAAAAAGGTTTTCAACCTATCATACCAGGCTCTAGGGGCTTGTTTCAAACCATATAAAGTTTTGTGGAGTTTAAAAACATGGTTTGGAAACTTGGGATTTTCAAAACCGGAGGGTTGCTCAACATAAACTTCTTCTTCTATGTAGCCGTTTAAGAAGGCACTCTTGACATCCATTTGAAAGAGTTTAAAACCTTTGGATGCAGCAAAAACCAAGAGTATCCTAATAGCCTCCAAATGAGCTACAGGGGCAAACGTCTCCTCATAGTCTATCCCCTCCTTCTGACTGTAACCCTTCGCTACAAGCCTGGCCTTGTTTCTAACAACGTGGCCATCCTCTCCTTGCTTGTTTTTGAAAACTCATTTTGTCCCAATAGGCTTACAGTCTGGAGGAGGTGGAACTAGAACCCAAACCCGATTTCTCTCAAAATTTTCTAACTCCTCATGCATGGCATTGACCCAATCTGGATCCGTCAAAGCGTGTCCAACATCTCGGGGCTCAAAATTAGCAACAAAAGCAGAATGAGCGAAGTGCGAGATTTGCTGTGACCTGGACCGAGTGACACGGTCGTCGATGTTGCCGATCATCTGCTGAGGCGGGTGCCGGCGCTGGATATGTTGTGGCGCCTCCCTTGCTGAAGTGGCCTCCCCCTCAACAGCAGCTGGTGCCTCCCCGGGTACAAATGGTATCGCTCGGGGTGGCGGATCCCACGGCCCCCAGGAAGAGGAGGTGTCGGGGCCGTGAGTCGTCGTAGAAGCCGCTCTTTGCGGCACTGCAGGTGGAGGAAGTGCTGGGTCATCTATCCCTTCAGCACCTTCTTCATCATCATCAAAAAGAGGCTCGCCAACCTCATGATCACCTGCACGCTCAAAGCGAGAAGAAGGACAAACCATGGTCTCGTCGAAGGTGACATCAGATGTCTTCATGACTCGGTTAGTGTCAAGGTTAAGTACACGATAAGCTCGAGTGTGAGTGCCATAACCCAAAAACACACCGTCAGAAGAACGAGACTCAAACTTGTCCAAGTTGCCCTTTTTGAGTATAAAACAATGGCAACCAAAAACTCGAAAATAACTCACCTTGGGCAGTTTTCCAAAACGCAACTCATAAGAAGTCTTTTTCAAGAAAGCTCTCAGAAAAATGCGATTTGAAATGTAGCATGCAGTGTTCATAGCTTCGGCCCAATAGCGCCTAGGGGTCCTATGCTCATCGAGCATCGTCCTGGCCATCTCAACAAGGGTCCGATTCTTCCTCTCTACAACACCATTTTGGGGCGGTGTGTAGGGGGAAGAAAACTGATGCTCTAAACCCAAAGAGTTACAAAACTTCTCAAAATCCGAATTTTTAAATTCGGAACCATTATCACTCCGAATTGCTCGCATCGAGTTCAAAGGGAACTCGTTCTGAAGACGCAAAATCAGATTGCGAGCAAAGGAGAAAGTCTCGGTCTTCTCAGCTAAAAAGAAGACCCACGAATATCTCGAAAAGTCATCAACAACAACAAGCACATACCACTTCCCCCCGACTGAGCTCACCCGAGCCGGACCAACAAGGTCCATGTGCAAAAGCTCTCCAGGGCGCTTGGTCATGACCTGAGTCACTGGATGGTGGGGAGCAGCAACCATCTTCCCGTGTCTACAAGAGTGGCAAACAAGATCCTTCTCCATATGCAACTTGGGCAATCCTCGGATTAAGCCAAGTGAACTAAGCCTTGCAAGCAAGTCGAAGCTCAAATGTCCAAGTCTCCTATGCCACTTCCAAAGATCAGAGGAGGAAGGTCCAGCCACAAGACAACGAGAAATGCCAAAAGACTCCGAGAAATTCGCACGAAAGACTTTTCCAAAGGGCGAAATCAAACACACAAGATTGCCCTGAGGATCCAAAATACGACTGAGATTCGGTTTAAAACGAATCTCATAGTCGTCGTCAAAGAGTTGCGAAACAGAAAGAAGGTTAAAATGCAAGTTAGAAACAAGAGCAACATCGCGCAACACAAAGTGCTCATTAACTCGCACCGACCCACGAGACAATATCTTACCTTTGCTATTGTCGCCGAAGGTTATGTACTCCTTTCCGGCAACAGGGCTAAGGCTGGAGAACCACTTGGCGTTTCCGGTCTGTAAGTGCATCTAGCCCTTAGTGGGTTTTGGTGAATTGAATGACAACTCAACTAAAGGTCTAACAAGTTTGCTAAGTGTATTAAAGGTTCAACAAAAGTAGCAAACTTGATGGTACTCCACATTGTGTTGAAATAAAGGCCAAAACTGTGTATTGTTGTTGTATGTAAAGATTATGGAAACAATCTAGTTCAAGCAAAAGACAGCAATGCTACTGGAATTAATGAGATGGCTTCTATGTTGTGGGATATCATAGCATCATGAGAAAGCAAGCATATTTGACAAGTGACAAATGAGACATGAGGTGATGACTTGGATTGGTCTCAATAATGGCTTGCTTTTCATGAACAAGAAGAGTTTGATAGTGGATTAGCTTTGATCAAGGATGAAGAATGAATCAAGAATGCATAAGTGAGGAAATGGCAAGCAAAGCTGAAATGACAAAGGACACAACTCATATTGGATATAAGTCGGTCTCTACTTTGGTTTGCTTGTATGGATAAAGATTTGGGAAATCACTTTGCATTGTTTTGATCAAGCTAGAAGTATGAAGATAGATTGAAGTGAGTGTTGAGTGTCAAGCCAAAACGGAGAGAATATAAGGAACCGTGAATTGGCTTGACCATATTGATGTTGATTCATATATGACACTCTATGTGAAGCTTGATTGATCTCAACATTCATATCTATAAGATGTTCAAGCAAGGATCACAATATTGAAGAAATGATTATTCAATGGATGCTTAATGTGATGTGACTTGAGTATGGCTTGATAGGGTGAAGATAGCAAGGAAAGGTCTTCGAGGTACTAAGCGAAGGTGAAGGTCAAGGAGACTGAGGTACTATGGCTAGGGTGAAGAAGAGAGTACTTGCATTGAGTCGAGGTACTAATCGAGCTATGAGGAGTCATATTATGTTGAGGATCAAATCATTAGCGGAGGTGACTTGAAGCCATGGACTAAACTCATATGTGTTGGAAAGATTCAAGTCACAAGCTCAAGGGTGTGTTTGCTCAAAGAGATGAGACAAGGATGATTGCAAACCTTTATGAAGTGATATTGAGAAAGAGGATAGTATAAGAAATGGTGGAACCCCCAATTACAAAGAAAAGCGGCATCCAGCTCAAAGGCGTTTAAATTCTTTTATGCTTTGAATTTGAGTTTAGGAAAAGCCGTACTATTAAGGGGGACACAATGCTCTAGCTTATATGTGCAACTAAGTGCTCAAAAGTTCCACCAAACCATCCTCAAAAACAAGCCACAACAGCAAGTTTTCCATTCCTCATTCTTGGCTGTTTGTGTCAGAGCAGAAGTGCTGCTCTGCGAGCAGAAGTTCTGCTCGAGCAGAAGTTCTGCTCTGAGAGCAGAAGTGCCGGGGGAGCAGAAGTTCTGCTCTGCGAGCGGCACTTCCGGGACTTAATGTTACTGTTGGACAGCAGGGGGTATTTCCTTTGTCTCCCTGCCTCTCCCAACGGTCATCTCGACCATTCCCCTCCCAAGTGCGACCAGAGCAGCTCTCTCTCTCCCTCACTCTCCATTGGAGCCCCTCAAGCTTCTCCTTTGCTTCCCTTGCAAATCCATGAGAGTTTGACCCTCCAAACTGCATTAGAGAGCTCCCCAAACTGTTCTACAACTCCTAGAGCACTTGGTTCGCGTTGAAGCCGGTGGATTGTGTTTATTACTCTTGGAGCAAGGCTCCTAGCCGGCTAGGCGTTGCTCGGAAGCTTCCAACTTGGTTGTGGCAGCTCCGGGAAGTTTGTTATCACCCTCTACATCTAGTAAGAACCCTCATCTCAAGAGACTTGCTCTCTTGACTTGAGAACGAGGACAAGGTTGAAAGAGACCATAGCCTTTGTGGCTTCCTCAACAACGTGGACATAGGCAAGCCTTGGTGGCGAGCTGAACCACGGGATAAATACCTTGTCTCTATTGTGTTCTTGTTGTTTGTATTGCTCTCTACTTTCATTTGTGGTGATTTTAGGGTTTGGTGCCGATCTACTCACTTGTACACTTCCGCATACATTCAAGTGGTGAAATAGGTTCAACTCTACCCTAGGAAGCTCAGTAATTTACTCGATCTATTTTCCCCTTGGTAGATTTTGAATTGTGATCTCGAACTTACAGGCAGAGCAGAAGTTCTGCTCGCAGAGCAGAAGTTCTGCTCTGAGCAGCAGTTCTGCTCCCAGAGCAGAAGTGCCGCTCGAGATTCTAACATTTGTTCGAGTTGAGTTTTTACAGGCCTATTCACCCCCCCTCTAGGCGACATCGAGGTCCTTTCAATTGGTATCAGAGCTAGGCTCTCAAATTCGGGCTTAACCGCCTTGAGAGACGATGTCGACAAGTGAGGAAGTATCTCTAGAACTTTTACTTTCCGATGGCTCAAATTATGCATCTTGGTCCGCTAGTGTGCTTACTATTTTTAGGACCATGGGTCCTCATATCGAGCGGATTGTTGATGTAAGCATTTCACCTCCTAGTGATGATTTGACCTATCTATCTAAAGAGGAAGTGAAATGCTTACAATACAATGCTCAAGCCTCTAATGTCTTATTTAGTGCTTTGAGTGAAGATGTTTTTGATGCCGTCATATTTGGAGATGGTGAACCGCTTGAGGATGCTCATGTCATTTGGACCACGCTTAAAGAAAGATATGACAAGTCCAAATGTGAAGAGAAGTTGCTCTCATTGGAGGAATCACTTGAGGAGTGCTCAACTTCACCAACAATTGAAGAGCCTCAAGTGATTCTCCCAAAAGGCCTAAGTGATCATGGCACAACCACTCCCTCACCGACATATGTGGAAGAAGAAGCTTGTGATCGGTGGAGGCCAATTGATGAATCCACCTCACCGAGATGCTCAACTCTCTATGCCACTTCTCATATGGGTCTCATGGCAAATGAAGAGAAGAATGTGGCAAGTGAGAGTGAGAGTTCAAGTGAGAGTGGTAGTGAGAGTGAAGATGAGAGTGATAATGATGAGGTCACTCAACACCTTGCTCATCTAAGCAAGAAAGACAAGTTGATGGTGCTCAAGCTCATGGAGAAAATTAGTGAGCAAGAAGAGTCACTTCACAAGCAAGAAGAGTTTCTTGTCAAAAAGATCAAATGCTTGGAGAAGTTGACCGAAAAGCATGAAAAGCTTAAGTGCTCTCATGCTATTTTGGTCGAAAGGTATGAAAACTTGTCAATTGAGCAAACTCGTACTATTATCTCTCTATCTTGTGTTGCTCAATTAGAAGATGAGAATTATATGCTCAAGGACAAGTTGGAAAGGCTTACTAGCAAGTATGAGACTTTGCAAGAAAGTCATGATGGGCTCTTGTGCTCTCATGACAAACTTATGGATTCTCATCTCATGCTAGAGATTGATCATGAGGTTGTGATAACAATGGTGAAGTCATACCAACCTCACACCCACAAGTGCACATGTACACAAGTTCCATCTATTTTATCATGTGCTAACATTTGTTGCTCTCAAGCAAGCCAACCTTCCGTTGAGCATGTACTTGTAGAAATTTGTGATGATTCTATCACAAAAGAAAATGAACAACTCAAGGAAGAGGTTGAGAGGCTAAGGAGGGACTTGATTCATTGCAAGGGGTCAACCAATGCATGCACCAAACCCCATCAACAAAGTCACAAGTCCAACAATGGGTTTGAATGTGCACAGTTTGAGAGGAAGGAGCAGATTGGTACAGTTCAGCCTGCACAGACAGTAGCAGTGCTGCTCTCCGAGCAGAAGTTCTGCTCGAGCAGAAGTTCTGCTCCACGAGCAGAAGTGCCGCGCCCCAAGAAAGGGAAGGCTACCAGTTCTGTCCCTGATCAGACTAAAGCAACCAACAAGAGGATGCCCAAGCAAAAGCAGGTTTCTCAGAAGCCAAAAGAATCATTGTGGGTGACTAAAACCAAGGAGCAAGTTCAACCAAAGAAGGCTCTCATCACTTGCTTCAAGTGCAAGAAAGAGGGTCACCATGTTAGAGATTGCTCCTTGAAGAAAGAGTACAAGGACATGAGAAAGATCAAAGAGAAGAAAAAGATGGCTCATGTCAAGTGCTCCAATGTGGGACACTATGCCTCTATGTGTTTCAACAAGGTTGATGACCAAGCCACACTTCCAAACAAGAAGACAAGAACAAGCAAGAGGAAGTGTTATGGATGCAATGAGGGTCATGAAAGTGCAGCATGTCCTCACATGAAGGATGAAGGTTTGCCATCATCAAGAAAGAGGCTCATCAACAAGGTAGCAATCAAGAAGCAAGATAAGATGTCTTGCAAGAACAAGCACCGCATTTGCTACACTTGCCGAGGAAAGGGACATCTAAGTATGGATTGTCCCATGGTTAACACTCCTAAGCTCAACTCATCAATTAACTCAAATTTGCTTAGAAGACCCAAAAATGACAATTGTGCTAGAAAGGTGATTGGTTCACCACGTGTTAGCACAAAGGCCATTTGGGTGCCTAAGTCTCTTGTGACTAACCTTGATGGACCCATCTTGGTATGGGTACCAAGTTGTGCTTGAATGAGTGGTGTTGTAGGTACTTGAAGGTGATATGATGCATCGGGGTGCTTAAGCAAGTTAATTGAAAATATTCACTCAAGCTATCAACCAATTCATATTGTCTTTTCTTATATGGTTGACCCGAAGATGATTTGATGGAAATATTTAAAACTTCATATTCACCTTTGTAACAAGTACCTAACCCTTGTAGGCTAGCCACATGACTTGTGTAGTCTCTAGTAGTTCACAAATATGTGTTAGTTGTGAATTATTAGGATTGGCTAGAATATTTCAAGCTTAAATAAATTATTTTTCCATATGATGCTTTTAATGGCTCTCTAGTAGAGCAAGATCTATTCTTGTTGTAGGTAATGAGGAACCACCATTTGAGACAATAAAACAAGTGGTCATTGGTGATATAAGACCACAAGAGGTATAGGCTACAAAAGTGGAGGCTCCTCAAGTTGCAGCTAATTTGCAACCTGCTGCTGAAGTACGAGCAGCAGTGCTGCCCTCCGAGCAGCAGTGCTGCCCACAGCAGTGCCGCGCGATGGAGCAGCATTGTCATGCCCCTGTGGACAGCAACAACATCATTTGTCAACAGTTCAATTTAGGGACAAAACCTACAACATGATGATGAGCAAAGTGAAGATAAAGAGACCACCTCATCCATCATATTCATAAGGGTGGTAACAACTAAATCTCAAGTGTAATTTATTTCAAATTAAACTCCTTTGTGTCTTGTGTAGCCACTTAGGAAAATGAAGCACTTGAGGATATTTATTGGTTGTTGGTGATGAAAGAAAATCATGATTGGAATTGAATTGATCATCCACTCCAATCAAGATACATGGCTTAGGTTTTCTTTGTGGACTTCAAACAAAGAATGTCAAGAAAGACAAGAATAAAGAATCAAGCTCAAGTAGAGGCACTTATCACTCATAAATCAAGAACTCCTCTACTTGATGGATTCTTGTCATATGGTAGATTGACAAATTCTCATTCTCATCTTATGGTCATCTACATGCTTAAATGGTTGTGAGTTTTTCTTGGCATAAGTTCAATTTGAATACTCTATTGTTGCCATGATCTAGACATAGAGTGAAATCCCAAGTTCTTAAATGAATAAAGTGCTATGTGAGAAATTCAAATACTTAGAGCACTTATCAAAATGGGAATCTACTATGTGACTAGTTTTGTGAGACTAACCTTTCTCTCTAAGTGATGTATGTAGTCTCACTAAATGAGAAGGTGTTTTTCAAATGGAGTGTGCTATCATATCAATGCCATCAATCCAAAACCATGTGATGTGTTCTCTCTAGTTAATTTTGGGTTGATTCGTCTATGTTAGCCACTCACCATAATATGGCTTAAATCTACCCTTTGGACTTAATTGAGCAACCATGCACATCCACATTTCCATTCCACTCAAAAGAGTGTGCATGAGGCATCAAGGGAGATTTAGTCCATGTTATGAGGTTTCTCTATTTTGGTAGCCCACTTGCCTTCCACACATAAAGGGTTACAAAAATGAGAAACTAGTGCTTGTGTTACTAATGCCCTCTTGTGTTTGAGCTTATTCATAGGAAATCAATAAGAAGAGGTTGTGCTTATTCATTTGGATGCATCACAAGCCTAAAGGTTACTCTTCACCTAAAGCAAGATGAGGTTGGTAGAAGTCGGAGTGTGTTGACTCACTCTCAAGATGTGGAGGCTCCTCATGTTGAAGATAATCTACAACCTACTGCTGATGTGCGAGCAGCAGTGCCGCTCAGCGGGCAGCACTGCCGGGCCACGGGCAGCACTGCCGGGCCACGGGCAGCACTGCCGGGCCACGGGCAGCACTGCCAGGCCACGAGCAGCACTGCTGCGCCATGAGCAGCACTGCTGCACACCTCCACACACAGCAGCTGACAACCGTCCATTTTGTGGACCTAGAGCATGATGTTGAGGTTGAGTTGGATATGCTATATTGGAAGAATTCACAAGAATTCAATCATTGACAAGAGGACTGAATGGTAATGATATCTTGTGAGTGTTCTAAGCCAAAACCACCTCATTATTGGACAAGAAGAGAAGAATTATAAAAATTATCAAATCTGTCCAGAAATCTGAAATTTTGAGTTAGTTGCTTTCAAACATGGATTTGGAGGTTCAAACACTGATGAATTGACCTGAAACTTTGTGAGCATGCTGTATATATCTAGTACTTGTTGTTGTACAGTTGGGATGCAGTTTGGTTTAGAAGAAAATCCGTTTCAGTTGAATTATGTCAGTTTCAGCAATGCAGTTTCAGACTTGAGCAATTTTGGTGAAAAATTGATTTGACTCACTAAATGGAGTCCAAATGAGCTGAAATTTTTACAGAAGTTAAAGGACTCATAGATGCAGCTCTGTACCAAATTTCATGCATATTGGCTTAATGGTTTGAGAGATATGAATTTTTCTCCAAGGAAGACAGAATCTGAAAAGTTGGATTGCAAGCAGCTTGAAGGAGTTTGAAATGAGTTGAAACATAGTATAGACTTCTCCTTTGACCTCATATTGTTGATGTGCATAAGTGTGCTTTGTGTACTTTTGTATGCACAAATTGAGGGGGAGTTTACTTTCTATCTCATGAGACAAAATGCCTTCTCTCAAGCTCATATTGTGTAATCTCAAACATTGGAGAAAGAAGAACTTCAAAGAAGGATGGATAGTTCCAATGGAATCTTTGGGTGCTCCAAAGATTATTCTTGGAGGTCTCAGTCTTTATAAACTGAATGCTCCTAGTTTTGTTGTCGGATGCCCCAATCCTTTGGAGGAACTATATTTATGTGAGTTGAAGAAAAGAAGTAAAGATTGGATGTTCATTGCTAATTCTTCATCTAAAGCTCATCAAGTCACATGGATCCATCCCTTTGATCACCCAGGATCTCGTCAACAAGAGTGGTAACTCCTAGTTCACAATTTGCAAATTTCATGAACTTTACCATTTGCTTTCTATGTGAGTTGCTTTAGGTAGAGAAAGAACTAGGAACCTAATGTGGATCTTGGATGATCACAAGAGCTTTAATTCACCATGAATCATCAAGTGAAAAAGTATGGCCATCCATATCATCAAGTCTCACTTATGATGGTCATATCAATGAAAATCTATGTGGTGATCTCTCTACCTAAGTGGTGGTATGTTCTCTTTGGCATAATTTCAATTGTTGCAAATTTGGTGTGCCTTGACCAAGATATAGCATGAACTCCTCTAGACTCTTAAAGTGATTCAAGTGCATTTCACAAGTAGTTCGAGTACTTGATGCACATATTAAGGGGGAGTCTATTCTATGTCTTGTGTCTTTTGAGACTAACATTTTCTTCTAGTGAACTTGTGTAGTCTCTTGGTGAGAATGAGTTTCTCTTGGGTATTCTACATAACCAAATCAATCCAAATTGGTAAAGATATCTCTCATATTCATTTGGATTGCAACTTTAACTCTTATGTAGCTACTCTCCATAATATAGCTTAAACTCTCTTGATTGGACTTAATTGACCAAAAGTGCATATGTTCTACTTTCCACATACATATGTATGCACTATCAAATAGGGGGAATTTAGTCTATGCTATGAGGTTTGCAATTAGTGATCCACATGCCTTCCACATCCAAATGGTCACTAGTTGTAAACTGTAGCTTGTGCAATTTAATGTTATCTCTTGTCTTTGTGAGCATTCCCTAGGAGACATCTAGGTGATATTATGAGATACGAGCATCCATTTCTATTGGCATCAACTTGTGAAGATTCCTTCCATTGGTGTCAAACTATGAAGATCATATTTCAATTGATATTGGTGGATAACCTTTCAATTGGTGGATAATCTTTCACTTTGGTATATCAAGAAATATGTCTTCAATTGGTATCTCAAAATGACAACAAGAGCTAGCAATGGACTTTCAATTGAGATGAAGCACAAGTTTGAAATGTCTCCTTGAAGATGATAAAAAAGAGATATGGGCACAAATGAGATCTTTTGCTTAATGAAGTGCTAGGCCCATCAAAGCACTAAATTCAAAATCATCATCATGGTGGAGATTATGAGGCTTAGAACAAAGGTATATCGCTCTATGAACATTTGTATTACCTTTGTGCATCTAGGCCCTTACATGCTAGAGTGTGCATGTGTATGCAATATTTTGAGTCACACCAAGAGTTTGTTCTTATGGTGACGATTAGAGAATGAGTTAGATATTTGGTTGATACCTCTTGTGGTGATGCTATGAGGTATGAGCTAAATATGCTAACCTCTCAAGAATCTTGACTTAAAGTGTTCCATACTTTGTTTGGTAGAAAATATAGGAGAGAAATCCTATATGCTAAACTTTTACCTACCTCTTGCCCTCACTTGTCTACCATCATTTCTTTCTTTTTGGTGGAGAGATCCTTTTTGGAGATTAATGCCAAAGGGGGAGAAATATTGGGGGAGAATGTAAGGAAAGAGAGATTGATATGTGGATGTAAAGGGGTAAAAGAGAGGCATATAAGATTTTTCAAAATTGAGTGGTGTGTGCAAGGATAGTTTAAATTGATGCTCTTGATGAGGACCATTTATGCTAGTGTGTGACATTCATGCCTTGAATGATGTATTGTTAAACTTGTTGAGTGCATGAACTGTCATGAGCATCACGTTTATCATGTTGACACCTTGCACCCCACGAATGCTAAGATATATGAGAGTTCTCACACTTTTCCTTAAATATGTGCACTTGGCGTTTGAGGCCAAAAATTGAATTCCTTTCAATGCACACATTAAGGGGGAGCTCACTATATCATAGGATTCAAAATCTTATTATTTATCAATCTCTTGTAAGCTTTAGTTGTGTTGTCATCAATCACCAAAAAGGGGGAGATTGTAAGTGCATCTAGCCCTTAGTGGGTTTTGGTGAATTGAATGACAACTCAACTAAAGGTCTAACAAGTTTGCTAAGTGTATTAAAGGTTCAACAAAAGTAGCAAACTTGATGGTACTCCACATTGTGTTGAAATAAAGGCCAAAACTGTGTATTGTTGTTGTATGGAAAGATTATGGAAACAATCTAGTTCAAGCAAAAGACAGCAATGCTACTGGAATTAATGAGATGGCTTCTATGTTGTGGGATATCATAGCATCATGAGAAAGCAAGCATATTTGACAAGTGACAAATGAGACATGAGGTGATGACTTGGATTGGTCTCAATAATGGCTTGCTTTTCATGAACAAGAAGAGTTTGATAGTGGATTAGCTTTGATCAAGGATGAAGAATGAATCAAGAATGCATAAGTGAGGAAATGGCAAGCAAAGCTGAAATGACAAAGGACACAACTCATATTGGATATAAGTCGGTCTCTACTTTGGTTTGCTTGTATGGATAAAGATTTGGGAAATCACTTTGCATTGTTTTGATCAAGCTAGAAGTATGAAGATAGATTGAAGTGAGTGTTGAGTGTCAAGCCAAAACGGAGAGAATATAAGGAACCGTGAATTGGCTTGACCATATTGATGTTGATTCATATATGACACTCTATGTGAAGCTTGATTGATCTCAACATTCATATCTATAAGATGTTCAAGCAAGGATCACAATATTGAAGAAATGATTATTCAATGGATGCTTAATGTGATGTGACTTGAGTATGGCTTGATAGGGTGAAGATAGCAAGGAAAGGTCTTCGAGGTACTAAGCGAAGGTGAAGGTCAAGGAGACTGAGGTACTATGGCTAGGGTGAAGAAGAGAGTACTTGCATTGAGTCGAGGTACTAATCGAGCTATGAGGAGTCATATTATGTTGAGGATCAAATCATTAGCGGAGGTGACTTGAAGCCATGGACTAAACTCATATGTGTTGGAAAGATTCAAGTCACAAGCTCAAGGGTGTGTTTGCTCAAAGAGATGAGACAAGGATGATTGCAAACCTTTATGAAGTGATATTGAGAAAGAGGATAGTATAAGAAATGGTGGAACCCCCAATTACAAAGAAAAGCGGCATCCAGCTCAAAGGCGTTTAAATTCTTTTATGCTTTGAATTTGAGTTTAGGAAAAGCCGTACTATTAAGGGGGACACAATGCTCTAGCTTATATGTGCAACTAAGTGCTCAAAAGTTCCACCAAACCATCCTCAAAAACAAGCCACAACAGCAAGTTTTCCATTCCTCATTCTTGGCTGTTTGTGTCAGAGCAGAAGTGCTGCTCTGCGAGCAGAAGTTCTGCTCGAGCAGAAGTTCTGCTCTGAGAGCAGAAGTGCCGGGGGAGCAGAAGTTCTGCTCTGCGAGCGGCACTTCCGGGACTTAATGTTACTGTTGGACAGCAGGGGGTATTTCCTTTGTCTCCCTGCCTCTCCCAACGGTCATCTCGACCATTCCCCTCCCAAGTGCGACCAGAGCAGCTCTCTCTCTCCCTCACTCTCCATTGGAGCCCCTCAAGCTTCTCCTTTGCTTCCCTTGCAAATCCATGAGAGTTTGACCCTCCAAACTGCATTAGAGAGCTCCCCAAACTGTTCTACAACTCCTAGAGCACTTGGTTCGCGTTGAAGCCGGTGGATTGTGTTTATTACTCTTGGAGCAAGGCTCCTAGCCGGCTAGGCGTTGCTCGGAAGCTTCCAACTTGGTTGTGGCAGCTCCGGGAAGTTTGTTATCACCCTCTACATCTAGTAAGAACCCTCATCTCAAGAGACTTGCTCTCTTGACTTGAGAACGAGGACAAGGTTGAAAGAGACCATAGCCTTTGTGGCTTCCTCAACAACGTGGACATAGGCAAGCCTTGGTGGCGAGCTGAACCACGGGATAAATACCTTGTCTCTATTGTGTTCTTGTTGTTTGTATTGCTCTCTACTTTCATTTGTGGTGATTTTAGGGTTTGGTGCCGATCTACTCACTTGTACACTTCCGCATACATTCAAGTGGTGAAATAGGTTCAACTCTACCCTAGGAAGCTCAGTAATTTACTCGATCTATTTTCCCCTTGGTAGATTTTGAATTGTGATCTCGAACTTACAGGCAGAGCAGAAGTTCTGCTCGCAGAGCAGAAGTTCTGCTCTGAGCAGCAGTTCTGCTCCCAGAGCAGAAGTGCCGCTCGAGATTCTAACATTTGTTCGAGTTGAGTTTTTACAGGCCTATTCACCCCCCCTCTAGGCGACATCGAGGTCCTTTCACGGTCATGTGCCTCGAGCAACCGGAATCCACCAACCAAATGTCCTCCAACTGTTTTACCTACATCAATAAAAAGACATAGGGTGAGCAAACGGTCCAACACTGGGGTTAGTGAAGTAAGGGGAATACCAGTGTTGGGTCGGCTGCTCAAAAGAACGGTTAGCAGAAAAACCTTTCCTAGCACGTTTACGAGGGTAGCGATCACCACGCATAGGAAAACGTGGTCCGCTAGGGAAGAAGCGCTCACCGCGATACTCAAAACGCGGTGGGGGAAAGCGCTCAACTACAAAGCCTCCGCCACGGGGTCCATAGCCTACAACTGCAGGCTCCCGCCGGGCACGCTCTCTACGAGGCCTACGCCTAGGAACTTGAGATTCTGGACCTCTGGGCCTAGCAGCTCTCCTCTGGACGTTCGGCACATGCACACCATGGAAAGGGTGGTACATGTCCGGGTTGTCCATCTCCCGAGCACGGCGCACCTCTCTCTTGCGCCTAAAGCAGAACTCGCTCAAGTGTCCATCTCTCCCACAGAAATCACAATGGTACCTCACCGCACGCAGAGGGGGTTGTTGGTACTCATGGCTGTGAGTGTGGATCACTTTGCCCTTCTGTGGCAACTCCTCCTGAATAGGTGGCATTGTATCCAACTTGTTCTTTAGGTGGTTCGGTTTGGGATGCCACACTTGGGTCTTGGGTGGAGCTCTCGGAGGTTCCTCAAACACCCCATCCTTGATGATAGGCTTGACCGGCTCTTTGGATGGAAGCTTGGTCAGTTTGGGAGTAGTGGTGGAGTTGGGCTTCTCACCAGGATTCAGACCACTCGACTCTCCAATCTTCCCAAAAGCAGACAAATCAACACCTTGAGCAAGACCTACACCAGAACCTCCAGCAGCTCGCTTAAATTGGGAGATCATCATCCCGAGCTGCGGCTCACTACAAGAGACCCATGACAAGATGGTCCGAAGGTATGTGTTTTCCTCCTCGGTTTGCATCTTGCCATGCTTGACATTCGCAATCTCCATCTCTAAACCCTCACACAAAGCACACCTAGCCACACTAGTGCTACCTGAGTTGGCCTCCTCAAGAGACACAATCTTGGCATTCTTCTCTGCCAACTCAGATTGCAAGACAGGACAAGTCTTGCACGCACCCAACAGAGAAGGTCTAGCCTTCAGCTCATCCACCTCTCCTACCAACGCAGCATACTTACCTCTCAAAGTGAGAAGGTCAGTCATGTGCGTGGTGCACATCTCACACTCAACCTCCTCCGACACAACCACGGTGGACTTGGCAAACTCAAGCTCTCTCACCGTGTCCTCCCACTTCTGCCTAAACTCCTTGCGCTCTCTAGCGGCACGCCTAAGCAGCTTGTCCTGACTAAGAAGCGCGGCAGTAAGCTTCTCAACCTCAGCAGAAAGCTCGTCGTGGGTGAGGGATACCTGGGAGGTGTCGTCGTCGTCGTCGTCGTCGTCCCGAGGGGTGTGCTCCAGCTTGCCGTTGACCTCATCACCAAGCGCCATGGTGCAAAAGCCGTCGTCGTCGGCGAAGAAGCAGAGGCCGTTCAACTTGTCCTCGATCCTCTTCTTCTTCTCGGACTCGTCATCCGAGCCGTCGACGTCGCTGAGCATGGCGAAGAACGCGCGCTGCTCAGCCTGGGCCTTCTCCAAGTACTTCCTCTTGATGTACTCCTTGTCGAAGCCGCCCCTCCGCTTGTGCCTCGCGGGGACGTACTTCTCCTTGCGCTTGCCGGAGTCGTACTTGTGCCCATGATCGCCCTTCCCCGAATGCTTGTTCTTCTTGGGGTAGTTGGCGATGAAGTGGTCGGGGTCGCCGCACTCATAGCATCCTGAGCGTCCTCCTCCGCGGCGACGGTTCATGCGGTTGTTGTGAAACCGCGAGAACCGGTTGGCAAGCAAGGCCAACTCATCATCCCCCAAAGACTCCAGCTGGTCCTCTGTGACAGAAAAGAGAGATGAAAGTGCAAAGCCAGCAGAGAGGTTAGCAGAAGAGCCAGAAACCAAAGCCATAGTCGGCCCAGAAGGATTTGCATAAGAAGCCCTCGACATGGCGTCAATCTCACTGGACTTGAGCTTACTAAAGAGCTCGTCGCAGGTGAGGGTCTCATAGTTAGGCGATTCGATGATCGCCTGAACCTTGGAATCCCACACCGACCGATCAAGAGTGTGCAAAAGCTTCAAAGCACGCTCATGATCGTCAAAAGGCAACTGCTCCTTGTTAGCCCTCATCCTGTTGACAATCACCTGAAAGCGAGCGAATAAACTTTCTATGCTCTCGCCAGGCTGATGTCGAAAGTTCTCATACTCACGCTTGAACGACTCGTAGAATCGGGTTTTGACTTGAGAGGTGCCCTCATGGAAACGCATGAGGGTGTCCCAGATCTCCCGAGCCGTAGCGAGGTGAGAAACGCGATCAAACTCACCCATGCTCAAACAAGAAAACAGAGCATTACGGGCTCGGCTATTGGCATCGTGCTCATCGATCTATTGCTGAGTTACACGAGCAGCCAAGACCACGTAATCAGCAGAGTTGTAAATATCCCAAATGGAAGCACCCAAACTCTGCAGATAGGCCGACATGCGTATCTTCCAATACGCATAGTTCGTCCCATCGAAAAACGGCGGTTTGCCCACGCCGCGATCCATGTCGCCTTCAGTGGATCTGGAACCGGCTAAGGTGGAAGATCCTTAACCTGCTCTGATACCAATTGAAGGACCGAGAATGCAACTAGAAAGCGACCAGAGGGGGGGTGAATGGGAGCTTCAAATTTTCCTTACGGAAACTAGAGCCACTGTCCCGAAAATCAACCCCAAAAACAAACCCTAGAGCTTGTAAGTGTCCACGACCCTAGATGTAGGGTGGATGCTTTCAAGAAGCACAGCGGAACACTACACAACTCTAGACAGCGAACGCAAAAGACGGAAACCAAATCCGGCAACAAACGATCAAACTGCGGACGATACTGCACTTCGACCCGAGGCTCACGGAAAGGCCTCGGCGTCTTCGAGGGTGGCCTCGGCTCGCTTGAGGGAAGCTGTTCGAGACAGGCCTCGACGTCCTCGAGGGTTATGTGACCTCGAGGTTCGAGGGTAGGCTTCGGCTCGCTCGAGGGAAGCTGTTCGAGACAGGCCTCGACGTCCTCGAGGGTTATGTGACCTCGAGGCTGAAAGGTCCTAAATGGCTAGAGGGGGGTGAATAGGCTATAAAATTTTCTACAACAACACTTAAACAAACTAGTTAGACAACTAAATGGCGAAGCGAAGTTTGCGCTAGCTCTACACAGATGCAAGCCACCTATTCACAATTCTAGATAACCACAAACTCTAAGTTACACAATATCAAAGGATCTATTCAACAACTAAATAAGCAATAAAGTATATCACTACACAAGATAAGAGAAAGTAACTAACAACAAGGTATAATATTAACTTGCAAGAAAGTAATAAATGTAAGTACAAGAGATAGAGGTGTGTATACCGAGCCGGCAAGAGATTAATAAATAAATATCAAAGAATACCACGGAGACAGGTTGACACAATAATTTTTCCTCCGAGGTTCACTTGCTTGCCGACAAGCTACGTCCCCGTTGTAGCGATACACCCACTTGGAGGTTCACGCGCTAATAGGCATCACACGCCTAACCCTCAATAGGGTGCCGCACAACCAACACAAGATGGGGATCCACAAGCTACGAGCAATCCACTAGAGTTACCTTTGGCGCTCCGCCGGGGAAGGTACAAGAAACCCCTTACAAATCACCGGGAGATGGCCACGAACAATCACCACTCGTGCCTTATCTCCTCCGCTGCTCCAAACCGTCTAGGTGGCGGCAACCACCAAGAGTAATAAGAATATCCGCAGCAACAACAATCGCCAAGTGCCACTAGATGCAAACTCACAAGCAAATGCACTTGGATCTCTCGATCTCACTTGGATTCGCACTAACAAGCAAAGAGATCGGAGGGAGGGATTAGATCTTGCTCAAGAAGATGTTCAAGAAGTCAGAGAGTCAAGAAGAACTCCCCAAAGGCGGCCACAGCCAATTTATAGAGAGGGAAGGGCGACGGCCCGAACCCTACCTTTCTGCGCTTGGTCGGTAGTACCGACCCCTCCTGGGCGGTAGTACCGACAGAGTCAAACTAACCGTTAACACACGACCCGCTGATTTAGGCGAAGCACCGACTCTCTGGTCGGTACCTCCGAGGTCGGTAGTACCGAGGATATGGCGGTACTACCGCCAGGCCAAAATCGGCCGCGAACAGAGAGCTCTGCGAAAAGCAAGCCACTACCGACCTTGCGTCGGTACCACCGCGGGCGGTAGTACCGAGGTAATGGCGGTACTACCGCCAGGCCATTTTCAAATCTACAGAGAGCCTCGCGAAACCCCTTAGAGCCACGGAACCACCGACCCTCTGGTCGGTACCACCGCCGGCGGTAGTACCGAGGTAATAGCGGTACCACCGCCAGGCCAAAAACGCCCCAACACAGAGAGGGCTGCACGCAGCACCTATGGGCGGTACCACCGACCACCCTGGTCGGTACCACCGACCATACACAGAAAACTCCATTTTCTTCTCTGTGTTGATCCAAACCAACTCCAACAACTTCTCCTTTGCAAATGTGCTAACACCAACAAGTGTACAACATCATGTGCATGTGTGTTAGCATTTTCACAAACATATTCAAAGGATTCGAGTTAGCACACTAGGTCCTAATGCATATGCATGTATGAATCCACCTAGTGGCACTTGATAACCGTGATCACTGAGATATTCCCCTCTTAATAGTACGGCTATCTATCCTAAATGCACTCACACCCTCTACGGTGTCTTGAGTGCCAAAACAAAATTCCTATTTATACCTTTGCCTTGATCTCCATAGGATTTTGTTTTTCTCTTCTTCTTCTTCCAAATGTGGAGCACTTGATCTATCTTTTGGTCATCACCACCAATACCATGATCATCATTTAGCTCCCGTACTTGGAATGTACCAACCTAGCTCATAAACACTTCATGACAAGGTTAGTACTCTAGGTGACATCAATTATCCAAAACCAAACAAGGACTTTCAATCTCCCCCTTTTTGGTAATTGATGACAACCTTTCACAAAGATATATGATTGAAAATTTGAGTCACCACTTTGTTAGTATTAGCTCCCCCTACATATGTGCTATAGTGTTTGGTTCAAGTTCGGCACATATGCATAGATATGAAATGTGGGAGAGTAATACTATCAAATGATGCTAAGGTATAAAGAATGGACCTTTGAAGCGTGATACCAATCGGAGTTGCCAATGTACACCATCCTTAGCATCTTGATTAGCTAGACTTACAAAAACACTAGAGACCTTATGAGATCAACATTATATAAAAGGTTCTAGTACCGCTTTACAAAAACGGATTACATCTAGCTACCACTTATGCATGCTAGTTCACAAATCATCATTCAAAATTTATTTCTAGCATACATCACACAAGCATGTATATTGAATTTAAATTGTTTACAATGCAATCACTCATATGAATATGCACATTCAAATGCAACAATAAGTTCATGAGCTTTCTCCCCCAACTTATATGCTCAAATTTTAAATGATCCTCCCTTTGTTATATATATCTATCTTAGTAAACATTGTTATATATATCTATCTTAGTAACCATTTCTCCCCCTTTGTCATTAAGTACCATAAAAGGCACACCAATTTTAGTAGGAGTTAAGTTAATCAATAGGGTGATCAGGTTCATAGTATGGTTCAACCTAGCAAACAAACATAAGATATTTAACACGGTTTGCTCTAGAGTAAGCTTCTTCACACATCTTTCAATGGTTATCTTACTCACGTCGGTTAAACACTTGAATGCTCGTTTTCAAGATCAAACACTAGGTTCACAAGCCCATAAACATGTCATATGCTACCACTAGATCATATCAAACATAGAAGCAATAGTGGTACCATATGTACATCAAAAGTATTTTATTTTCATGAATGAGCCTATAAGATGCAAGGAATGACTAAATGCACTAAACATATCCTTAGCAAGAATGAATGTCATGCCAAACAATTTTACTTTTGCTTTGTCGAAGGAGAGGCATGTCATATAATGGAGGGTGCATCAACTCATATTTGAGAAATCAAGTATATTCAATTCATTCCTTAGCTTGCAAAATCTCTTTTCATCAAGTGGCTTGGTGAATATATCGGCAAGTTGATCATCGGTACCAACATTCTCAATTGAAATATCACCCTTTTGTTGATGGTCTCTTATGAAGTGATGGCGAATGTCAATGTGCTTTGTTCTTGAATGTTGTACTGGATTGTTGGTGAGCTTCACTGCACTCTCATTGTCACATAGCAATGGTACTTGTTGGAATTTAATTCCAAAGTCATCCAAGGTTGCTTTCATCCAAAGTAATTGAGCACAACAACTCCCTGCGGATATGTATTCTGCTTCGGCGGTTGAAAGTGCAACACTGTTTTGCTTTTTCGATGACCATGATACAAGTGATCTTCCAAGTAATTGACATGTGCCCGATGTGCTTTTTCTATCAACTTTGCATCCTGCATAGTCGGAGTCCGAATATCCAATCAACTCAAAGCTTGACCCCTTGGGATACCACAATCCAACATTTTGTGTATGCTTCAAATATCTCAATATTCTTTTAGTTGCCTTCAAGTGATTCTCTCTTGGTGAAGCTTGAAATCTTGCACACATGCATACACTAAACATGACGTCCGGCCTAGAAGCGGTCACATAGAGTAAGCTTCCAATCATAGACCGATACAACTTTTGATCCACCATGTTGCCACTAGCATCACTATCCAAATGTCCATTTGTTCCCATAGGTGTACTAATAGCTTTTGCATCATTCAGACCAAACTTCTTGAGCATATCTTTGATGTACTTGCCTTGACTCACAAAAGTGCCATTCTTCATTTGCTTGATTTGAAGACCAAGGAAGTAACTAAGCTCTCCAATCATAGACATCTCAAACTCATTTGCCATCATATTCCCAAACTCTTCACAGAACTCTTGGTTGGTTGACCCAAAGATAATATCATCAACATATATTTGCAACACAAACAAGTCTTTGCCAATCTTCTTGGTGAAGAGAGTAGTATCAACCTTGCCCATCTTGAACCCTTTAGAGAGTAGGAAATCTCTCAACCTCTCGTACCATGCTCTTGGTGCTTGCTTCAAACCATACAACGCCTTCTTGAGCTTGTAAACATGGTTGGGCTTCTTGTCATCTTCAAAACCGGGAGGTTGTTCTACAAATACCAACTCATTGATATACCCATTGAGAAATGCACTTTTGACATCCATTTGATATAACTTGATATTATGAGCACATGCATAAGCCAATAGAATTCTAATTGCTTCCATTCTTGCAACCGGTGCATAAGTTTCTCCAAAATCAAGACCTTCAACTTGAGTGTAACCTTGAGCTACCAATCTTGCTTTGTTTCTTACTACTATCCCATCTTGATCTTGCTTATTTCGAAATACCCATTTGGTTCCAATTACATTGTAATTCTTTGGTCTCTCAACAAGTTCCCAAACTTGGTTGCGAGTGAAGTTGTTTAGCTCTTCATGCATAGCATTTACCCAATCAACATCCATCAATGCATCTTCTATCTTGGTTGGCTCAAATGATGATACAAAAGAAAAATGCTCACAAAATGATGCCAATCTTGATCTTGTTTGCACACCACTTCTAATATCCCCAACAATTTGATCTATGGGATGATCTCTTGCAATATTGGTTGGTTGGAGTATTTGCACTTGATTGCTTTGTTGAGATGAACTAGCTTGTTGATTTTCACTAGCACTTGATTGATCATGAGAACCACTAGCTTGATTTGCATCAATTTGCACATTTGAGGAGAACATTTGGTCATCTTCATTATCATCCACTTGTCTTGGCCTAATATCACCAATATCCATATTCTTCATTGCATTTGACAATTGGGTGCCTCTCACATCATTAAGATTTTCATTTCCTTCTTGAGAACCCTTAGTTTCATCAAATTCAACATCATGCACTTCTTCAATAATACCACTAGCCAAGTTCCAAACTCTATATGCTTTGCTTGTTGTTGAATATCCAAGTAAGAATCCTTCATCACATTTCTTCTCAAATTTGCTCAATCTTGCACCTTTCTTCAATATATAACATTTGCAACCAAAAACTCTAAAGTATGTGATATTTGGCTTTCTTCCATTTAATAGCTCATATGGTGTCTTTTCTAGAATGCCATGGCAATAGAGACGGTTGCTACAATAGCAAGCCGTATTGATAGCTTCGGCCCAAAAGGAATGACTGACATTGTATTCACTGAGCATAGACCTTGCCATATCAATCAAAGTTCTGTTCTTCCTTTCAACAATCCCATTTGATTGAGGAGTATACTTGGGTGAGAATTGATGTCTAATGCCAAAGTCATCACACAACTCATCAATTCTTGTATTCTTAAATTCACTCCCATTGTCACTTCTAACTTTCTTGATTGTTGTTTCAAACTCATTCTGACATTTCTTGACAAAAGTTTTGAAGATATCAAAAGTTTCACTTTTATCACTAAGAAAGAAGACCCATGTGTATCTAGTGTTATCATCCACTATCACAAAGCCATATTTACTTCCACCGATGCTAGTGTATGTTGTTGGTCCAAATAAATCCATGTGCAATAACTCAAATGCTTTGCTAGTACTCATCATGCTTTTCTTAGGATGGGAATTACCAACTTGTTTGCCAGCTTGACAAGAGCTACAAAGTTTATCCTTCTCAAAAGTGACATCTTTCAAGCCTCTAACTAAATCATGCTTCACTATTTTGTTCAACTGTTTCATTCCAACATGACCAAGCCTTCTATGCCATAACCAACCCAAACCAGATTTAGTGAACAAGCATGTTGACAGCTGGGTTTCACTAGCATTGAAATCAACCAAGTATAGGTTCTCATATCTAAATCCTTTGAATATCAAATTAGAACCATCTACACTTATGATTTCTACATCATCAACTCCAAAAATGCATTTGAAACCAAGATCACACAACTGAGCAACTGACAGTAAATTGAAGTTCAAGCTCTCAACTAGCAACACATTTGAAATGCTCATGTCATTTGATATTGCAATCTTACCAAACCCTTTAACCTTGCCTTTGCCATTGTCACCAAATGTGATAGAATCAAAACCATGATTGCCGCTTGAATTGATTGAATTGAACATTCTTGAATCCCCGGTCATATGTTGAGTGCACCCACTATCAAGCACCCAATGCCTCCCTCCGGCTTTGTAATTGACCTACAAGAATAAATCAATTCTTTTTAGGTACCCAAACCTTTTTGGGTCCTCCAAGATTAGTGACCAAACTCTTTGGTACCCAAATAGCTTTCTTCTTTGTGCCCACAATTGGAGTACTAATGAATTTAGCTTTCATGCCATTAACACCCTTGGTAAGCAAATAACAAGAATCAAATTTAATAGAGGATACATTAGCGTTCTTGTTCTTGTTCTTGCAATATTGCTCTACATGCCCACTTTGCTTGCATCTAGTGCAAAACCGACCATTGCTCTTCACAAAACTAGTCTTGTGAGTAGCAAAAGCCGCCTTGCCATTCTTGGGGGTATAGCCCAATCCCTCTTTGTTGAGAGAAAAACGTTGGCTACCCAAGCACTTAAGCAAGCGGGCCTCACCACCATAGGCTTTACCTAAGGCGTGAGTGAGCTCATTTACCTCCTTCTTCAATGTCTCATTTTCAACCATGAGTGAGGCATCACAAGTGAAGCCATCATCCATAGATGAAGTAGTAGTGGTAGATGATGAGCTACATGAAGGGTTAGTGGCAGAAATAATAATAGGCTTATAGAAAGATTCATCGATTATATCACAAGCTATGCCTATGTCACATGTTTTAACCACTTTTTCAGTTTTAGCTTGATCAACAAGTGAGGAGTGAGCTTCCTTAAGCTTAGTGTGAGCATTGCCAAGCTCCTCATGGGCTTCCACTAGCCTCTCATGAGTAGCATTGAGCTCCTCAAAGGATTGCTCAAGAGCTTTTAGTCTCTTTTGCAATTCTTTGCACTCCTTTCTCTTTTTATCAAAGTGTTCTCTAGCATCATCAAGCATTTCAATTAATTCATCTTTAGTAGGTTCATCATCATCACTATCATCGCTATCACTCTCATCATCATCAGATAGTACCTTTGTGGCCTTTGCCATGAAGCATGATGGAGTGTCGAAGATTGAAGGCTTGTTGTTGATAGCAATACTTGCAAGTGCCTTCTTCTTGCTTGTCTTGCGATCTTCATTATCACTATCTTCATCACTATCACTTGTGGATGCATCACTATCCCAAGTGACTATGTATGATTGCCCCTTCTTCTTCTTTGTGTAATTCTTCTTTTCTTTCTTCTCCTTCTTCTTGTCCTTCTTGTTGTCATTATCATCATTCTCACTGTTGTACGGACATTGAGCAACAATATGGTCCTTGCTACCGCACTTGAAGCACCTCCTTGGTTCATCCTTGTTCTTGTATGAAGTCTTCTTCCTCCTTGCCCGGTAGCCCTTCTTCTTCATGAATTTGCCAAACCTTTTGACAAACAGAGCCATCTCTTCATCATCGTCATCACTGTCATTTGAGCAGTTATCTTCGCTAGAATCTTCTTTCTTTGCTTTGCCCTTGTTCTTTGATGATGATGTTGTGGCTTTGAATGCCACACTCTTCTTCTTCTCATCCTTCTTTACTTCTTGATCATTCTCATCTCTGTAGGTGTCATCGGTCATTACATCTCCAAGAACTTGGTTTGATGTCATAGTGTCCAAACCGCTTCTTACAAGCAACGTGACTAACATGCCAAATCTGTTGGGAAGACATCTCAAGAATTTATGAGAGAAGTCTTTGTCCTTCACCTCTTCTCCAAGTGCTTTGAGATCATTGACAAGCACTTGAAGCCTATGGAACATCTCTGGAACACTTTCATCTTCATTCATCTTGAAGCTAGCAAACTTTTCTTTGAGAATGTATGCTTTTGCTCCTTTCACTGCTTGAGTGCCCTCAAATGATTCTTCCAATTTCTTCCAAGCATCATATGCCATCTCCAAATTTTTGATTTGCTCAAATACCCTCTCATCAACGGCATCATGAATAGCACTGAGAGCAATGTCATTGTTCTGCATCTTCTCTTCTTCGGCATTGGTGAGATTCTCCGGATCGACTATCTCAATCTTGACATCCACAACTTGCCATATCTTTCTATTGATTGACTTGAAATGAGTGGTCATTTTTGCCTTCCAATAGCTATAGTTTGTGCCATCAAATTGGGGTGGCCTTTTGGTGTTGTTGATATGAGCCATTTTGACACCGAAGGTTGTTAAGCCTCAAATAAACAGTGACCTGGCTCCGATACCAATTGAAAGGTCCTAAATGGCTAGAGGGGGGGTGAATAGCCTATAAAATGTTCTACAACAACACTTAAACAAACTAGTTAGACAACTAAATGGCGAAGCAAAGTTTGCGCTAGCTCTACACAGATGCAAGCCACCTATTCACAATTCTAGATAACCACAAACTCTAAGTTACACAATATCAAAGGATCTATTCAACAACTAAATAAGCAATAAAGTATATCACTACACAAGATAAGAGAAAGTAACTAACAACAAGGTATAATATTAACTTGCAAGAAAGTAATAAATGTAAGTACAAGAGATAGAGGTGTGTATACCGAGCCGGCAAGAGATTAATAAATAAATATCAAAGAATACCACGGAGACAGGTTGACACAATAATTTTTCCTCCGAGGTTCACTTGCTTGCCGGCAAGCTACGTCCCCGTTGTAGCGATACACCCACTTGGAGGTTCACGCGCTAATAGGCATCACACGCCTAACCCTCAATAGGGTGCCGCACAACCAACACAAGATGGGGATCCACAAGCTACGAGCAATCCACTAGAGTTACCTTTGGCGCTCCGCCGGGGAAGGTACAAGAAACCCCTTACAAATCACCGGGAGATGGCCACGAACAATCACCACTCGTGCCTTATCTCCTCCGCTGCTCCAAACCGTCTAGGTGGCGGCAACCACCAAGAGTAATAAGAATATCCGCAGCAACAACAATCGCCAAGTGCCACTAGATGCAAACTCACAAGCAAATGCACTTGGATCTCTCGATCTCACTTGGATTCGCACTAACAAGCAAAGAGATCGGAGGGAGGGATTAGATCTTGCTCAAGAAGATGTTCAAGAAGTCAGAGAGTCAAGAAGAACTCCCCAAAGGCGGCCACGGCCAATTTATAGAGAGGGAAGGGCGACGACCCGAACCCTACCTTTCTGCGCTTGGTCGGTAGTACCGACAGAGTCAAACTAACCGTTAACACACGACCCGCTGATTTAGGCGAAGCACCGACTCTCTGGTCGGTACCTCCGAGGTCGGTAGTACCGAGGATATGGCGGTACTACCGCCAGGCCAAAATCGGCCGCGAACAGAGAGCTCTGCGAAAAGCAAGCCACTACCGACCTTGCGTCGGTACCACCGCGGGCGGTAGTACCGAGGTAATGGCGGTACTACCGCCAGGCCATTTTCAAATCTACAGAGAGCCTCGCGAAACCCCTTAGAGCCACGGAACCACCGACCCTCTGGTCGGTACCACCGCCGGCGGTAGTACCGAGGTAATAGCGGTACCACCGCCAGGCCAAAAACGCCCCAACACAGAGAGGGCTGCACGTAGCACCTATGGGCGGTACCACCGACCACCCTGGTCGGTACCACCGACCATACACAGAAAACTCCATTTTCTTCTCTGTGTTGATCCAAACCAACTCCAACAACTTCTCCTTTGCAAATGTGCTAACACCAACAAGTGTACAACATCATGTGCATGTGTGTTAGCATTTTCACAAACATATTCAAAGGATTCGAGTTAGCACACTAGGTCCTAATGCATATGCATGTATGAATCCACCTAGTGGCACTTGATAACCGTGATCACTGAGATATTCCCCTCTTAATAGTACGGCTATCTATCCTAAATGCACTCACACCCTCTACGGTGTCTTGAGTGCCAAAACAAAATTCCTATTTATACCTTTGCCTTGATCTCCATAGGATTTTGTTTTTCTCTTCTTCTTCTTCCAAATGTGGAGCACTTGATCTATCTTTTGGTCATCACCACCAATACCATGATCATCATTTAGCTCCCGTACTTGGAATGTACCAACCTAGCTCATAAACACTTCATGACAAGGTTAGTACTCTAGGTGACATCAATTATCCAAAACCAAACAAGGACTTTCAGAGGCTCGAGGGTAGGCTTCGGCTCGCTCGAGGGAAGCTGTTCGAGATAGGCCTCGACGTCCTCGAGGGTTAGGTGACCTCGAGGCTCGAGGGTAGGCCTCGGCGTCCTCGAGGGACGTGGGCCGGACTGTCCGCGCCTGGGTGTCCAGAGAAGGCGATTTTGATCGCCCTTCTCTCAATTCCCTCTGAAACCGATCCAAATCAAAATCCAAGTTCCCCAAACTATGAGAAGATGATCATGGGGTAGTTAGGAGACTATCCCCAAGAAATCATCCGCTCAAATCGACTAAATCAACGGGAAATCAAAAAGGGAAGGTGAAAGAACGAAAAAGTGATCCGAAAACAAAATCAACCCGATCTACTTGTTCGTAGGGAGATAGATGAATTCCTTTGGTGGAAATGTTCTCCTTTCAAATACGAACAAGTTGATTCAAGCGGATTTCGCAAAGATGCACCGGAGAGGGAGATCGAGTGACGGGAAAATCGTGGCAAAAAGCAATCCGCGAAGAACAGCGATGAACTTGAATCAAAACGCGAATTGACACACGATCTTGCAGCCGAAGCGCAACCACACGCTACGACAAGGAGGTTACGGCCTCCTTTCCTCAAAATCAACAGAACACAGAGTCAAGTCTCCCTGTGGATCTCAGCTTTCTACAGAAGGGGTGTGAGGGAGCAGGAAGACCTAGAAGGCCAAAAGCAAGTGGCTGAAAATGACTAACTGAGATGGGGGAGGAGGGTGTCTCCCCTGACTACTTATCCTATTCTAGACTAAGTCTATTTCCTACTCTACCCCTCTCTATTCTAATTACAGAGCGAACCAGCTAAACCCTGGGGTTATTCTGGACCAACTCAAGTGGTAGGTAGATCCGACGGCCACGCCCGCACAAGTCGTCCGCGTTGCCTCCACGCAACCTTCCGATTGCCGCCACGTGCCGCCCTCGCTCTGCACCCCCGGTTTTGTGGCCCAAACCGGGAAACCAGCCCACCAGCTTCTGAGTTTTGAGGCCAAACTCAGCAAAACCTCAGTGCCCAGGTTTTGAGGCCCAAACCTGGAAATCGTCCATCCGATGGTTTTTCCCTGGCTCTACCACCAAACCGACGTCGTAGAGGGGATGCACCTCCGTGCACCCCATCCACCGACACGTGTCCCCGAGTGCACGACTTAGGCAACACATGACCGCACTTCTTCACTTGTCGTCGTCGCAGGCTGCCAGCTACCACAGCAGATCCTCAGGCCTCTGGTCCCTCAGTCCAAGCCCCACGTCCGCCCTTCACCGCTCAGTACCTCGGCATGGCACGTCCGTCGCACGGCACGCCCATCCTTCACCGCACCCGGTCCGTCGGCGCAGCACGTCTCAACTTGACCTTCACCTGCCTTCGATTACTGCATCCGTGCTCGACACCTGCACAACACAAGCCAAAGAACATGCGCATCATCCCAGTTGACAATCACTCATAACTCAGAAACCCGGCATACACCCATGTATCCGCAGTACTCCGTACGTTGCTACTTATGCCCATCCCTTCTTTTTATATATATAATATATAATATAATAAGATTTTGCCTTGTACCCAAATGTGTATTGGGGCGATGCATGCTCTCATTTTGCCTTGCTTGCATATTTTTGATTATGGAATCTCAATCGATAATACCACTGTACTTTTGAAGAACGGGTCTGACACTCTGACTTGTGTTAGTCAAAGTAGTCTCTTACAGGGCTAAAATGGTCAATCGGAGTGTGAGATTAATCGAGAGCTTGTCTTTCTTTCTTTTATAGGCACATCACATATGCTGATCCTTTCCAGACTGATTGCTTCCGTCACGCAGCATGTGGAATTTCTGTGCATCAGAGCAGTCATATGCTAGTAGTCTGATGCAGCGGCTGTGTTTAGTTCGCAGAAAAATTTGAAAACAGTATTGTAATATTTTTTGTTGTTATTTGACAAACTTTATTCAAACATAAACTAACTATGCTCAAAAGATTCGTCTCGACATGTACATACTAAAAGTATAATTAGTTATTTTTTATCCTTTTATCTATATTTAATGTTTCATGCATGCGTCTAAAGATTGATGATGTGACAAGAAATATGGAAAAAAATTAGAAAATTTTGGGGAACTAAACAGGACCAAGTATAATACTAGGTCATGTTCACATTACATCAAACTTCCAATTTTTTCACTCTCCCTCCATCACATCAATGTTTAGACGCATGCATGAAACATTAAATATTGGTAAAATAAATAACTAATTGTACAGATTAGTTGTAAATCACGAGACGAATCTTTTGAGCCTAGTTAGTACATGATTGAACAATATTTTTCAAATATAAACGAAAATGCTACAGTGTCAGAATTGAAAAAACTTACAATCTAAACAAGGCTAGTTGTATTTAACTATTTATGCGTGTCCTTGCAACAGTAGCGCGGGTAGGGGGAGGGCGGAGGGGCCGGGGGCGAGTGGGTTAGGAGCTCAAGGATAAAACTATGTGATTGGGATAAATAAGCGGTATAAAATCTGTCAATATGGAGGTTACTAGTAAAACAGAAAAAACTAGCCAAATTTCAGGAAACCAATTTCAGTTTTGAATCTAGAGTTTGAAAGTGAAAACAAAATCCATTTATCTATTATTAGGAAGTGTAAAAAATAATTATCGATACAACTTATTGACACATACAACTCACACGCTTCACTCTACACTTTCACACACGTGTGCGTCCATGCACACGCACAAAAGAGGTTGGGAGACTCTTTAGTCTAATGCACGAGAAACATACAGTATCGCCGAATATATACGCGTGCAGGGGCGGAGCCAAGGCCCGGCCACCCTGGGCCGGTGGCCGGGCTCCCCCACAACCTGTGCAGTACATATTTTCTTAAAAGAAACTTAGAAACTACTTGAAAATCCTACTCATTTCTCTCTCATAAAAGTACAAATACTACTTAAAAAACAAAAGTTGTTTTCTAGAAAAAACTCAAAAAGGTACAAAGATAAGATAGGAAGCACAGACCGCTTAAGATAGTTGAAAACTTAAAAATAGATTAACTAACACTAAATGCATCGAATGTTGCGGCACTAATTTATTCTATTAAATTCGATTAATTATAAAATTAATTACACCGATGTACAGTACTTAACGAGTCGAAATTATTAAGCCTAATTAATTTGTCATTAGTACATGTTTACTGTAGCACCACATTGTCAAATAATGGACTAATTAGTCTCAATAGATTCGTCTCACGAAGTAAATTCCGACTGACAAATTAGTTTTACGATTAGTCTATATTTAATATTTCATGCATGTATCCCAATATTCGATGTAATAGGTAATTTTTTTTTGAAAGATATCTAAACAGGGTCTTAGTTGACAATTTGATATCCTAATTAATGAACATAGAAAACTATATAGTTTTTGTGCTGGGAGTTGCGTTGCTATTAGTGTTTTTTTTTTTGTCCAGGCTCTGTAAATTTCTGGCTCCGCCAGTGTACGCGTGCATTTATCCTGAATTTTCTTAAGAAAAACTTTAGAAATGGTGCGAACATTAGAGTTTCAACCCTAACGAGTTCCACTGGGCAGCCTTGCTATCGGAGCACAAGCTCATTCACAAAATGAAAATGCATATGGATGAGCAACAATTCGGGCAAGACTGGCGTTGACCTGAAAACACCGGCCCAATTCATAGATGTAGCTAGGCCCGTCAATCTAACCAGGGAACTAGTAGTCGGCCCATAAGAATACCGGTCCACGCAATGGCTTAATAAGAGCATCTTTACTCAATTGATTGATTCCAATTGATTTAGGTCCCGTTTAATTCCTCTCCGGCTCTAGCTCTAGTTTCAGATGTTTGGAGCCATTTTTTCAATGAAAAAGAAGGAGGTGAAACCAATTTAGAGTATTCTTTCATTCCTTCGAAATGGCTCTGGCTTCTCCAGAGAAACCCTTAAGAAGAAGCCACACCAAATAAGGCCTTAAAGACATTCCCTTTCTCTGAATCATGCAATAAAGAGGTTGACGCCAAACTACAAGCTTGAACAGGCCCTTTTCTAATCTTCATTTCCTTTTTTTTCTCAACCCCTCAAAATCTCACCTCAATTTTTCAAGTGAAGGGAATTTGTCACCACTATTTCTCAATCCACCCCCACTGTCACTGGCATCTTAGACCCACGCTGACCATCAGTGAACGACTGACGCTGCTGCGCGCATGCGAGCGGGTCGCGCTGTTGCTTGTCGCTGCGTTGAGCACGCACCGCCTGCACTGTAGCAGATGAGTGTGCAGGGCGCGCCGTTGTCACGCTAAGCGAGCACATAAATCACATCGTTGCTGGACGCGCGGCGGGATAGGGGGGAAAAGAAGAGAAGTTATAATTATATACGGCTCGATCTGTCAGGAGAATAAAGGTTATGAATTTTTTTCTCAATTTGCAGGAGCACAGTCCCTATACCCTCAAAATCTTGTTTTATTAATCCCTTTTAGACCTTATTTGACTGCACACACATACACCTCAATTCACGTGTGTTAAAGTGGATTAGAGTATAACTTGAATTGAATTACACTTCAATCTCTCCCAACCCACATGGATTGAGGTGTATTTGTGTGCAGTCGAATAAGACCTTAGTTGAATACAGGATTAAATATCTTTAATCTAGTAGAGATGCTCTAAGGGCCTATTTTTGGAGAGCTCCAGCAGCTCAAGATAAAAACAGCTTCATATTCATTTTCCAAGCCATACACTCTATATGTGCTTGGTTCAAGAGTCCAACTGAATTAGGTCGAAGCGAACCCATTATTGCTAGTGTTTGGATTGTGGATTGAGCTAAGTGAGTCAGGCCGAGAGTGAAATATTCCATTCAGATGAAATCAACATTGTCCCGCCAAAACGAGGGGACCACCTCAACCCACATCTTGCACGTGCGAAGGGCGAAGGATGGGCACAAGCGGCTGTCTGCTTTGGCAGCGCTGCAAGCACGAGCGTGGTGGGTGACAGTGAGGGGCCAACAAGGAACACATGATCCTGATCGGATGGTCAATATCACATCTTGGTTGGATCTGACGATTATTGAGTTAGCTGACGACGTGGCCCTATCGGGCGCCCACGGTTTGGTATAAGATTCATATATAAAGATTAGTAGAGAACATACCTTCAGTTCAGCATATTAGTCTTAGTAAGAGTTGGACTCAAACTAATGTGAGTGCTGTTGGGTCCAAGTTTTCATGGACGTCGAGGCCAGGACTCTTTATTCTTGTTTGGTAACACCAAACCAAACTAAAAGATTATAGTCCCGACTTGTGTTATCAACTCAGACAAAAAGAGTTTTGCCCCCCTTTAGTTCGTGAATCGTCTACATTAGTTCCAATTGGTGTTACCAACCTGGACTATCTAATAGGCTCTGAGGCACCGACTAAAACTAATATAGATCATGTAGTCTTGGTTGGTAACACACAACAACAAACATGAGAAGACTGTTAGCTACAAGACATTGTGGTATTTTAGTTTTTTTTATTCATGCATAGAGCAACTTCAAAAGACTCTTTATATCTTTTTGTATCTATACGAATAAAGACTTTGGTAAAAAAAATATGCTTTTTTGGCAGTTTTTTTAGTCACCTCTCTTGCTAATTTCGCGTTACTCAAACAAGAAGAACAGACCTATCTCTAGAGTGTACTTCCTCTATCCCGAATTCGGAGTCGTTTTAGCTTTCAACGAAGTACGGTGAAGATTCCTTGGACCAAGACATGGATGTATCTGGATGCATTAATAAATATCTGAACCTGGACTCTTGGATGCAGTGCCAGAACAATTCTGAAAACGGACGGAGGGAGTACATAATAAAAACGGTTGGAGAATGGAAAATACAATGATCATTTGTACTGCGGGTTACGACTCTTCATCACATAAGGATGATTTAGTCCCTTCCTATTTAATTTCATATATTTTTTCTAAGATATATTAATCATATTAAATCATATTTTCTACAAAATTAAATAAAAAACATTTTTATATGAAAACTGTAGATGTCGGAGAGGTCTATAATTTTCTAGTTCTTAGTTTTTTTTCATTTGAAATCGTTAAGATGTTTATTAATAACATATTCACACCTAAGGGTATTTTTTAACTTTTCACACCGGCTGTTTAACACCGTTAGAGCCAAATCTAACGAAAGTGACATGAACGAGAAAAAGGTTTAACACGATGACATACACGATCGCTCGAACTTTTTAATAACATATACATAATTATCATCTATCATAATATCATACGAGTAAAACTCTCAAAGCCCACCCCCACACACAGCCCACATGAGAGCAACGACCTCGTTAATGTCAATGTCAAATCGCAGAAGCAACGTGTCAATGTCAGTGTATCGCCACGAGTCCACGAACGATTAGAGCCTTCATTGTGCCTTTGTGCGCGACTACACGGCCGCCGGATCACCCGCACCGGTAATTGAACGTTCCACACTTCCACCACAGGCTCGATACTTGGCAGTTGGCATTGTCGATTGCCTCCCTACTCCGTAGTCCGTACCTTCCCTTCGCTATCGTATAATTTCTGGATTTTCTTCCGTTCCCCGCCGGCCGGCCCGTCCGTCCTTGGACGCACGTCCTCCGGTACGTGTCGCCATGTGCGCTGCGCGTAGCGCAGCAACAGAAAACAAGTGATAAAAAAATACTCCGTACTGCATTATTATCATTCCGTCGTGCCGGATTTTTTTTTTTAAGAAAATACTCGCTCGCCCATCATTGCGTCAGGGCTTATGTCTGCTCCCCCATGACACCATCCAAATTCGGTTTCCAGCTCGAGCGTTGTTGAGTCGTTGACACTTGCAACTGCAGGTTACTAGTAGCAGGAGCACCCGTTCCCGTTCCCGCCCCCGCCCCCCCGCGTATCGCACGGTCTCACCTCACGCCCAAGGATCCCAAGCTCTCGGCGTCCGCCATGGGTCACTCCTCCTGGGTCACGACATGCTTCCCGTGGTCCGCGTTCGCGACGCTGGCCGCCCTCATGACCAGCGTTCTGGTGCTCAGCTACGCGTCGAGCTCCTTCCTCGGCCAGCAAGCGGCGTACGAGTACGACGACCCCGCCTACAGCCCGGACGCCGAGCCGCCGTCCGCGGCGCCGCCGCCTAGGCGGGGGCCCGGGTACCCGCCGGTGCTCGCGTACTACATCACGGGCGGGCACGGGGACTGCCTTCGGGTGACGCGGCTGCTCAAGGCCGTGTACCACCCAAGGAACCGGTACCTGCTGCACCTGGACGCCGGGGCCGGCGCCTACGAGCGCGCGAGGCTGGCCAGCTACGTCCGGTCGGAGCAGGTGTTCCTCGAGTACGGCAACGTGCACGTCGTCGGCAAGGGGGACGCCCTCGACGGCCGCGGCCCGTCCGCCGTGGCCGCGGTGCTGCGCGGCGCGGCCGTCCTGCTGAGGGTCGGCGCGGAGTGGGACTGGCTCGTCACGCTGGGCGCCGCAGACTACCCGCTCGTGACGCAGGACGGTGAGTTTCATTTCAGGCTGCCGCCGCCGCGTTGTGTGCCTGCCTATGCCTATCTCGATTTTGGTTTCCCGTCGTGTCCTGCCGCTGCCGCTGACGGGTAGTAGCGTTTGGGCCAATGCAGACCTGCTCTACGCCTTCTCCTCCGTGCCGAGGGACCTCAACTTCATCGATCACAGGGCCGATTCTGAAAACCATCACGTGGTTGTTCTCGACCAGAATCTTCTGCAGAGCACGAACGCTGAGATCACCTTCTCGTCGGGGCACCGGGAGAAGCCCGACGCGTTCGAGCTCTTCAGAGGTATGCCTTTCTCATCAAGCTCGATCATTGTCAGATACTCACTCGTACTACCTCCGATCCGCGGCCACTGACGGTGCATTTGGGCGCATCAGGTTCTCCCTGGCCGATAATGAGCCGGGCGTTCATGGAGCACTGTGTGGCCGCGCCGGACAACCTGCCCCGGACGCTGCTCATGTACTTCAGCAACACGCTCGAGGCCAACGAGTTCTACTTCCAGACGGTCATGGCCAACTCGCCACGCTTCAGGAACAGCACTGTCAACCACAGCTTCCGGGTCGACGTGCCGCCGCCGCCGCAGGACGCGGACCAGAAGGCGCGGTACGACGCCCTGGTGAGCAGCGGTGCGGCCTTCGCCGGGCGGTTCGGCGACGACGAGGCGCTGCTGCAGAGGATAGACGAGGAGGTGCTGCGGCGCCCGCTGGACGGCATCACGCCGGGCGAGTGGTGCACAGTGGGTAGCGGCGAGGACGGCGCGGGCGAGTGCTCGGTCGGGGGCGACATCGATGCTGTCAGGCAGGGCGCGGCGGGGAGGAAGCTGGCGAGCTTGATGGCAGGCCTCGTGGGGACCGGGCCGTGCGACGGATGCAAGTTGCAACAACTAGGCTAGGCGCGCCGGCAGCCGATGGAGGAGAGAAATCTCATACATTTGGTTTGGCTGTGCAAGCCGGCTGACAGCTCTAGATTAATTCCGTTAATTCTTTGTTTTTCACAACAATTCCATTGTTCTTTTTGTGCCGAACGATTCAACGATTCTGTTGAATTGTGGTATAATATACCTATGCTCCAAACACAAAAACACATCTTGCACGCGATCATCAGCAACAGACTAACGACTTTCCTGTCAGTAGTTAAAATATTATGACTTGACACGAGGCGAGGTCCCTTCCCTTCGTTACAAATCAAATCATCAAATGGTTGCTCCCTTCGTTTATACAAATCAAATCATCAAATAGCTCTCTGCCTATTGGCATTGTCAGCACAATCAGGCGGCAAACGTCTACAACTCTACATGTTCTCGAGTCCATTCATTAGCAAATAATAGCTCGTGGTACATTATTTTCACATAAACTTGGCCTCTAGATACCATTTTGTTCATGACGAGGTGCAACACACACACGCACACTCGCGAACACAGAGTTTTGAACGCATATGCTTCAACAAACAGAACATCAGAATCTGATTGACTGAATTGGCTGGGTAAATAATCGTGAGAAATGGCCATTTCGTTGTTATACATGGGATACGAATTTAGTAATAGAAGAAGAAAAAAACACTCAAAAATAGCCATGAATGAAAACTCAAAACTGACTGATTTCCTTAAGACAATCTCTTGCCTGACGGTGCTCAAAATGGCACCACCACCGATTATAAAAGGAAGGATTATGCCTTAACTACAAGGAATCCCCAGGGATCCACGAGGGGTATATATCCTTCAAAATTGAACACAACGGCTTCATCTTCCTTGTCCATAAGTATTTTCAAGCACTGGAACAGCAGGTCCATATATTCTAAAACAACGGTCATTAAGTGAGCTCACTAGTCGTGAAACAACTTCCTTGAAGAACATTGATGCAACCTGAGAGAAGATTCGTACTGTAAGAGACATAACGGGCATATGATAACTTAATAGATGTGCAGTATCATTAAAAGCATGATTTACCTGACGATACAATGGTGATTGAAACTTAAAATCAACTAAGAAGTAGAGGTCACATGTCCCTGGAGCAGGACCAGGCTTAAATTCCCAAACGTTTATCAAATGATCAAAAAGTCCACTTTCAGATGCTGTCGTCTGCATGTAGTCATTACCAGTAAGAAACAGCATAAACAAAATGACAAATGCGGGATAAGAGAAAGAACTGCCACGTCGGTTTCTTTCAAGAAAAAGTGCCTCTGATATTAACACAGAACCATAATTTGCAAATAATTGTACTCAGAAGACACTACAAGTACAAGAAATTCGTAATCCTAGAGGCCTAGAACAGCATTTTCTGTGGCACAATCAGCGCACACATCAAACTATCATCCAGAAACTGACACTATAGAACATTAGTATGGTACATGCAGCCTATAAATAAGGCAGAAAATTCCAATCTCTCCTTTATTGTGCTAACATGAATACTAAATCTAGATTATAATAAGCTCATATTAGTCTATGCAAATTTTTAATCCAGTGTGCCTAACAAATGACTAAATTGAGATTCCTAACAATTAACAGCTACCGCGTAACACAAACTGACGCTTAACCTAGTTCAGCTAAAGTAATATTTTAGAGATGTGACCATCGCTTGGCTAAACAAGAGCACAGATCTTTTTCAGTGCCAACAAATAATGAACTATCAATTAACGTCATCACCAAAAGCAAAACTATTGACATTTTTAACAGGAAACTTTAAATTCCACAAAGGACAGTATTCAGGAGCACAAAATGTCCAAATGAATCTATGAGTTATTCGAATTTAAGAACAATTATCAATACAAAAACATATTTATAAATTGCACAACTTGCACGTGGGCACGTCTTTTACAAAAACATACAAGGCTCCATAAGAAATTATGCCAAACAAACAAGAAACCAGTCTAGAAGTACACCTATCAGTTAGCAAGGAAGTAGTCAATTTATAGAAAGTGAGAGCTCATGATAATAACTTTATTCGAACAGTATATCCATTTGCCACTCAACATTACAAACAAACAATTAAATCGCACTTGAGGTTTGCAGATAGATAATTATGCAGTCGCTTCCCTATAAGCATGCTAAGATACATAGGGCGCAAATAGGTAACAGGTCAAATGTCGTGTGTGATTAAAGGTCCTATGTGTAGCGAGCCTTGAAAGTAGGCCATTTCCTTATACCAGATGTTTGTCTTCATTCGATAAGAGTATGCCATAACCTACATGTTCATTTCACAATCCTCACCTTGATATACCTGAGCTTCTCCATCTCCACATGGGAGACATAGCTTTCAACAAGGAACTTGAATCCAATCTCAAGCTCAGCATCAAACGAGCCATCGTCATGCCGCCTAATAATCCTGGAACGCTGGCACCATGGCACAAAGTCCTCGTAGAGGTCCACTGCTGCGACAACGGCAAACATCTGCTCTGGCGAGTACCTGAGCTCCAAAGCAATCACAACAACAACACAATCAGCATCGATTTCCACGTTATTACAAATCAATTTCCAAAACAACCATAAGGCAACTCTCGATTGACCGCATACCCCATCACGCGCCTCTCCTCGTAGACCTTGGAGAGCACGCCACCCTCCTCCCCGTCGCCGCACCCGAGGAAGCACCTGGTCTGCGTGCGTGCCATCCGCCTCACGCCAATCACGCCAGTCTGCGGATATGCCCGCCGGCCGCCGCGCTCGAGCACGCGCCCGCCGCCGCCGATCGCGGCCAGCGTGCTCGCGCACCTGGCATTGGCGATAAGCTCCCCCGCGCCGGTGGAGCAGCCCTCCCCGCCGCATTTCCGCAGGACGGAAGACGCCAGCCCCCTCCTCCGAAGCACCGACCTCGCGCACGGCAGCATCGCGGAGGCTCCTCTGGGCGCGATCCGGCCGGCGGCGGCGGGGAAGGGGAACCCTAGATTCGGGCCGCGGCTAGGGGCGGTGCTGGCGTCGCCGGAGAAGGCCCTGGAGCCTGGAGGGAGGGCCGGAGGGGTGTGACCGTGTGAGGAGGGATTGGCAGAGGCGTGAGGAACTGGAGCTCTTGGTTTGCGGAGGGAAGCCGGATTTGGGGGCCGGGGATGGACGGTACGGGACGGAACGCCGAGCCGCGAGGCAAGGCCGCAAGGGGAAGCCGGGGAGGCGTGGTGGGCAGGTGCCTAACTGCCTACTACGAAGGATTTTGACGAATCCCGCCGTCGCCGCTGGTGGCTCGCCGTGCAGGCTGTGCGCAGTGCGCCTGTGCCGCCGCCCGCTGCACTACGCGCCTACGCCTAGCGTGAAAACTGACTTGTGCGCGGCACGAGGATCATGCCGGCCCATGCCCATCCCCCGCTCCGCGTTTCTTCTGGCTCAACTGACACGTCTGGTTGCCGAATTTGACCTACTCGAGAGTTCTATAAAATGATCGTGAGAAGAAAAAAAAAATCCCTTTCGGGAAGCTGTGTGATTGCACATTGCAGGTTCCCTCTTTAGGGCCCCGGCCCTTTGGAACGTAGGAATTTTTCTATTTGCTGCGTTTTTACCGTGAGCATAAATTGATTTCTATGAAAACCCTATACAAATCCTGTGAAATTTGTGTCCAAAGGAGCCCTTTAATCCTGGTAGTTGAAGCTCAACTCAAAGGTGTGGTGATATTGGGGACCTCAGTTGGATCATCAATTCATGTGAAATTTGTGTCCAAAGGAGCCCTTTAATCCTGGTAGTTGAAGCTCAACTCAAAGGTGTGGTGATATTGGGGACCTCAGTTGGATCATCAATTCATCATGAACAATCAATTTGCACATTGCAGCCAAAGTGTTTTTTTTTTGCGAGGAGCCAAAGTGATAATTAGAGTAGGAGGAATATAATCAACGGTAGCCTCTCAGCAAAACACGGGCTCTCTGGTGTTGAAATACTGACTATGCTCAATTAATTAATTGATTAGTACCAATGGCAGTAGAGAACACAGCACAACAAATAGTACTCTTTGCTTCTTATATCCCAGATTGTCAACAACAGAGAACCTGAAATCAGCAAACAAGATGAAACGCCATGGTGAGAAGCATAAAAGACTAACGTCTAGTGTTATTCTATTATATATATATATATTTTAAAAAAGATAAAAGCAATAGTTCGAGCCGGACTTATTGTTGTTTTTACACTACATTTAACAAGCTTACCCTGGCAATGATGAATTTATCGTCAAACCGAAGCCGAAAGGGTAGAGTGGATCGTAGTGCGGGTCTCCCACATTCATGGGCAGCTGGTTGACAGACTTGAACCAGGTATGCGGGAGCTTGCCTGTGAAACCATAGTCTCCAAAGAGTACATCTGCAACACCCTGACCTTCGGTTCCCGGAAGCCAAGCTGCAACAAGCGCTTCCATTAATGGAACATAAGGCTCAATCACAATGGGACGACCAGAAATGATGACCACTGCACATTTAACTGCAGTACACACAGTTTTGATCGTGTCTGGACCAGGGTCTAGCATAGTGAGGTCAGCGCTATCGCCGACTGTTTCAGCATATGGTGGCTCGCCAACAATGACGATAGCGAATGAGAAGTCATTATGCTTCATGAAACTGTCATCAGGGTTTTCAGAGTAGACAACAGGAGTTGAGTCAGCAATGGTAGACTTAATAGCATCAAGAATTGTTGTCCCTGCACAGGATACCGAATCACTGCAATGAAAAATTATAGTCGAAACTGTTCTCGAGAGGAACCTCACAGAGCAAAATTCAGCATAGCACATTCAGATGTTTATCCTAGCCCCTTCTAAATCTCAATCAGGGACTAAGTTCAGTAGAGTGATAGTGTCACTATCATCATTGTGCTGTTGATCATGGGGCTACTAGGTAAACTTTGGATATATCTGAAGTGTGAACCGGTCGTGGAACTGAAAGCAGATTTGGTGTCTAATTTAGTAATTTCTGAGCTCAAAGGCTGGAGGCAAATGAGTTGCTCAGTTGTGATGCGCATCTGAAGTAAATATGGTCATGTTTGCTTCTAGCGTTAGCAGTTATGAATACTACCTTCTAAATATGCAAATGCAGCTTTAGCCCATGTTAAGAATGTACCTAACTGCATGGAAAATAACTACAATACACGCTCTTAGGTTTACTTGGCAATTCACTGTATCCCTGTCAGGGTTATAGCTCTGTTGGAGGGGATTAGGGTAGGATTGGGGAATTAGGGGCAAATTAGAAGCAGAATTTTAGGGAGAAGGGGGGAAGGAAACTACAGCCAGAGGAGGGAGAGCCAGAGGGCGGTGGCCGCAAGGCTGCTGGCGGTGGCGTGCTGCAGGGGGGATGTGGATACTGGAGGCTAAAAAGCTTTAGGGTTTTACCCCTTATTACTTCTTATTAGTACTACTCATACTTCCTAATTCCAAACAATTACATCTCCCTTTTCTCATTTTATATAGGGATGGACTTGGCTTGACTTACATGCAAACCTGATTCTAGTTCCGTCTTAACCTAGATGGACTCTTGACAGAGGCAACGGATACAGCAGTGCTACACAGTACCATCAGGTACTGTGCACGCCTGTGAACAGTACCACGCCCCTTGGTGCGCTGACTACCGGTCATAACCCAATGACAATCCCATGTGCAGACACTAAAAATAGCATGCACATAAAATGTACGTTAAATCTCCATGCAATGAACACCTGCATTGTTTTTACTGAAATGTATATAAAAGAAGCTTCATGTAATGAATACTGGTCTTTCTCCTCTCTTAATTGAAGGGCAGAGTTCCTGCTGTTTTCGTTAAAAAAAATATATATTAAAATGATGAATGACATACCAGCTGTGATATTACCACTGCCCCCCATCCATTGGATTGACCATCCACCACACTGGTACCCTAAATTGCTAGCATGACTTCCAGCTACCAGGATGCTTCTAGCTCTCTTAGGGAGAGGTAAGAATTGCTCATAGGGAGAGTTCCCGTTTTTTAACAGAACAAGTGATTTCCTGACGGCTTCTCTAGCCAGTTCCCTATGCTCCTGTTCAGATATTGTTACAAAATTTTAGGTTGATCTGGAATGAATTCCAACCTGTACACAAAAAGCTGGTTTTTTCTTTTATATCACAATGCAGCTTTTTTTAGAAACATCACCATGTAACTTGACAAAACATTGTATAACTAGCTTACCAACCTTCTTTCCAAGCTGCTCTGCAAAACTAAGATCAGCTAAAGGGTTCTCAAACAGGCCCATTGTAAATTTGACTCGAAGGATACGCCTCACAGCGTCATCAATTCTGCTCATATTGATGACACCCTTGTGAACCAGAGAAGTCAAATCATTAATGTAATCAGTGTAATTGTATGGCACCATGACCTGGAGTTGAGTTGAAGGAAAACTTTTAAAGGCAGATGGTGGAAAAGAAAAACCTCATTTTTATTTCAGCACAAATTACTATGGCCATTATGTGCAAACTTATCTGTTCCCAATACTTGAATTGTTGCTATGACAAATCATTCATGACAAAAGGTCAACCAAAGATTATTTTGATTATACATCAGAGTTATCAATACATACTAGGGATTCACCTCCAATTGCAACACTAAACCTTCCCCACTAGGCATAAAATAATTTTCCTCAGTAGTTTTTTTTTTTTTTTTGGCGAACATCCTCCAGTAGGTAGTTAAAAGTAACCAATAATTTTCTCAAAAGAAATCCACATACCATATCAATGCCAGCATTGATTCCGGCTTGCACAGAATAAGTATAATTTGTGCCAGGAGGTGAGGTGATACGGTCTACTCCTAGCCAGTCTGATATCACGAAACCCTGCAAGCAGTCACAAGATATCCAAAACTAAGTTTTAGATCACAGCAAAGTAATGTAGATAAAGCTGCAGAATATTACTAACTCTAAAATGCAGTTTGGATTTCAGGTATCCAGTGACTAAGTCATGGTTGGCATGCATTTTTACACCATTCAAGCTTGAGTAAGAAACCATAACAGTAGCAACACCCTTTATGATGGAGTCATAATATGGTGGCATGTGAATGCTTAGCAGCCCATGTTCATCAATGATTGTGTTATTCTCATTGATTCCATTATGAGTTCCACCATCACCAACATAGTGTTTAGCACAAGCAGCAACCTTATCCCTGTAAAAGCCATAAGCTGAGGTGTAAGGATAGGCATAAGTTCTTTCACACTGTGAGATATTAATCCTGATTGCTATTTGGAAAAAAAATACTGATTGTTTTCCTAAACTAAATTCAATCGAAGGAGATATTCACAAAATAGTAATTAATATTTGTTGTAAAAATATTGTAACTGAAAGAGTGCCCATCAGGGCATCTTAGCTGATTAGTTTCCAAGTATTTGATAAAGATGCAAATGCCTTACAAATTGGCTTATGTATCTACCATAATATTTGTATCAGCACTGAGAAAAGAGTATCTTACTTCCCAGCTACATATGGAACTCCCTTGGTATGATTGACTGGAATCTCACCCTGCAGACCAAGGATAATATCTGTCATCTGCTGCACAACCTTGTGATCCTCACTGTAGCTCTCATAGCATCGACCCCATCTTGGATCTCTGCAAACCTAAATCAAGCTATAAGAATAGTTCCTGATCAATATAACTCCAAGTGAAATAAGAATATAGCATTATATTCATTCAACTTTGCTCCATCAAAGATCTTGCATAGTAGAAGCAACAAAGCAGTGACGTGCTTACTGCAATACATGGAGCAAAAGTATATTGAATGCCTGTCGCACGCACTTCAAGTGCAGTTGCTTCACCAATTCTTTTTACGAGGCCAGGATCCCTAACAGAACAAGAAAGATACAGATGTTGATATAGCTACATATATATTGTTTATGATGTTTGCATGATCAGCCTGCTAACAAGAAACAATTCTTGTTGCTAAATGGATATGAATTGGTAACAGAAAACTTTTAGCCAACTCGAAGTAAAGTTGTAAACAATATATTGTATGATAAAGCGACTTAAAAAAAATCTGTATGAAGCATGTAGCATATTTGTCAAATTGCAATATGTGCATGTAGATTAACAGAGATGTACCTTGTAGCTCCAAGCCCGATGTTATGAGGGAATAAAGTGGCGTTGTAGACATTGTTATTACCATGAACAGCATCAATTCCATAAATCAATGGAATTCCTAGACGCGTTGACAAGGCACCTTTCTGGAATTCATTGACCATGTTCACCCAAATTGCAGGACTGGCCTGGGGAGCAGGAACACTTCCACCACCACTTAAGATGCTTCCTACAGAACAGCATGAAAGTTTGATATTAGAAATTGCATAACATCATATTTGGATAGGACAATGCCACAGTGGTAGCCTTTTTTAGAAGAATACAACAGTGGTAGCTATAGCTGTGGAGTGCCATAGGCTTCATTTGTTTTTTTCACCCAAACAACAAGCCATATGAAAGACGGCGAATGATTCTGGGCTTACATAGAACTTACCTATAAAGTACTGTTTCATGACATTTGCAGATGCAACCTGGCGTTCTATCTGTGTCATTTGGCCAATTTTTTCAGCAAGGGTCATCCTACCAATAAGATCCCTGATTCTAGTGTTAATAGGCTGCTTTGGATCCTTGTACTTCATGTACTCTGCATCTGCCATCGAAACAAAACATAGCAGTAGAAGGAATGTCCAGGAAATATTGGAGTATCTCATGTCTGAAAATTTCTTTGGAATAGTTTGGCCTGATGATCTTGATCCTTGAACCGTGAACAGAATTCAAGAGGCCCTAAATGAAACATTAGAGATTAGATAAATCTAAATCAGCAGGCAGATCAGAAAGAAAGTGCAACTGTATGAACAAAGAAAATAGTTTTCTTTCGAAGGACACAACAGATGGGCTTCAAGACGTGATCTAGTTAAGTTGTAGCCATCGTCCCCCGCTGATCTTCTACAAGAAACGAAGCACACCTTAACATGTAGTAAAACACAAGATGGCCTTATCTTCCTGAGGGAAAATTATTGATACCCCCTTAGAATTTTTCCTCTTTACTTGCTAGGTCACTCCTATAAGAAAGGTGCACTGAGTGTTCACATATCAAGTTTCAGCATCTCTATCCATGTCCACACGAGTGTAGTTTTCAGATACAACTATCACTACAGTGAAGTACATTGGACATTGCTGAATGAGAACCATCTCCATCAGATAAAGAATGGAAGAATTCGACAGCATACGACGAGTACTGTACCGTGTCATTAATCATCAGCAAGGATAAAATGAAACTAAAACTGATGGCACTAGTCAGCCGTGTGGTCAACGAAACATACGTATATGATATGGTAACGAAGTCAACACGTCTCTGTAGGTCTTATTATAAAATACTGACCGCCCAGAATCCAGCCAAATTAGCCGACAGCGGTACACTTGGCGTCCCCCGATTTCCCCTGGATTTCCTAATTTGAGGTTGAAAAGGAAACAACACCGCGGAAATCTCTCCCAAGAAGCTCAGGAGCTGATCTAAAAGGAGAGCCCCCTGAGAGCAGCAGGAATGGGAGGCAACAGACGGTGGTGGTGGCTAGCTTAGTAGCAAGCCGGGAATTCTCCTTACCGCGGAGCAGCGACAGAGGACGGGGAGGGTGAGCTCACTCTGCCGCCGATTGCGAACTGGAGCCGAGCTCACTGCCGTGCCTCGCGCGCACATGCACGCACCGGCGAGGCCGGAAGTGGGAGCGGCAGTGCGAGGTGGGGAATGGGGACTGGGGAGAGCAGCGGCGCATGGTCACGGCGCCGTGATTTGTAGGCGAGCGTGAATGCGTGATGCTTTCGGAAGGAACATTCGGGGGGCACCCAATGGCTGCGGTAAGAGGGCAGGCAAGTCATTTGTTGCACACGGTACGAAACATTCGGCATTCAACTCGAAAGCATTTCACAGGTGAAGACCGAAAATGATAATCAGAGGATGTGGATGAGACCCTTAAATTTCTTTTTACAAGGTCCTGTTCAGTTCGTGAAATATTTGGTGAAAAAGTTACTGTAGCACTTTCGTTGTTATTTGACAAACTTTATTAAAACATGATCTAACTAGGCTCAAAAGATTTGTCTTGATATGAACAGACTAAAATTACAATTAGTTATTTTTTACCTACATTTAATATTCCATACATGCGTCTAAAGATTCGATGTAACGGGTACTGCGCAAAATATTTAGGGATATTTCGCGATTTGAACATGACCCCTAAATGATAAGCCTTTGTCGCATAAAGTCACCTTAAAAGTAAGGTTTACGAGTGAGAGGCTAGTCCACAACCCAAACGGTGGATGCATACCTAGGAGATATCGTAGAGGTACAACAGGACTGCCGAAGAAGCACCATGAACAAGTGCAAAGCGCAGGATCTCGGACTATCCGGGAACTGGTCGCAAACTGCCCAGGGTTCACTGCCGAACTGTCCGGGGTCTACACCGGACTGTCCGCTGGCAAAATACCCAAAACACAATTGTTCTGGACAGTTCTCGATAGATCCCGGACTGTTCGCGGTTTGCATGCTGGACTGTCCGCAGTTCAGACTAAACAGTACAATTCAGTGAACTGTTGTCTATCTGAACTTGTCGACGGACTATCCGCTGTCAGGTTGCAGCCTGTCTGCGGTTCCTCTGACTCAGCAAGTTCCGAACTGCACAGATATCTGCTTGTGCCAAATCCCGACTTGCGGACTGTCCGCGGTCAGGGTCCGGACTGTCCGGGAATGCACAGACAGTAAAAAACAGCTCGAGCAAAACCCAAATTCAATCGGACCTTAACCAAATTAAAAGGGGCTTGCAACCAAACTCCATTGAGGTGATATTGCACATGTTGGTGAGCTATTTCTAACAAATTATGACTTGAACTCAATTAAAACTTGATATATTTCAGATCACGTGAAAAAGGAAAAGTTTGGAGAACAAAAACGATTTCCGCTCGATCTATGTGCTCGTGATGTTTCTGAGAAAATCCTTCGGTGGAAAGATGTCTCTCACGTCTAGCACAACATGGTTTAAACAGGATCACAATCCATCCCTCAAATCAGAAGAACAAGCAAAATCATCGAGAAGAGAAAAAATCATCAAGAAGAGAAAACGAAGAACGCGAAGAACAAAAGGTGAACAAGAGATTTTGTAACACCTCTGGTGTTTAGCATGTAATTAACTTGACATATCATCATTATCATCATTAAGCATCTTGATCATGGTTTCTTGTGTATGCATTTTGCTAGTGTGTCATTTTATGTGATTTACCTCTATTGCAAAAACCCTATTTAGCCCACTTCTCTCTTCTAGGGCAAAATGGTAATTTCATCTCTGTGAGTAGCTTTGTGTAATTCTTGTTCAGTTGGATGACTTGAAGTGTTGTTGTGTTGGCCAAAGTTCAAAAATCAGAATTTGAATTTCAAAACCCTTTACAAATCCCTGATTTCCAAATCCTGGATTTTATCCCTCTGTTTGTAATTCAAAAATTATTCAAAATTTGGGGTTGGTCCAAAAAGCAAAGTTGTAGATCGTTCAAAGAGAAACAACTTTGGTATTTACAAATTTTCAAGTTGCAGTACAAAATTTTGAGTTATTTCAAATTCAATCAAACTTCAGTTTTTGTCCCCTTTTCAGTTTTCAAAATAAGCTCAAAAACTAATGAGTTTCTGGAAAAGTGTATAATAGCAAAGTTGTAGGTTTTGATAAAAGGAACAACTTTCATGTTGACAGATTTTCAAGTTTCAGTTTGAAATCCAGAGTAATGTTGAATTGATTCAAATTTCAAAAGTGTCCCCTTTTCGGTTTTCAAATTTTGTTCAAAAACTATTTGGAATTTGAAAATGTTCATATTGACAAAGTTGTAGATCTCGTTTTTCTGAGCAACTTTGGTGTTTTGAGTTTTTGTCGCACAGTTCAAATTTTGGGAGAAATTCGCAAAAAACAAAACCTGCTCAAAGTCAAACCCTAGACCTACCTACTGTTTATCTTCTCCGGTAGGGGGGGGGGGGCCCGGCCATGGCGCACCCGCCGGCAGCTCGCGCGCCGCGCGCCTGGCTGCTCCCCACGCGACCTCAACCTGCCGCCGCTGTTCCCCGGTCTCCTCCGCACCCGCACGCGCGACCGCTGACCCTCGCAACCGTCCCCCACTGCTCCCCGACATCGCCGCCGCGTGTTCAACGCCGGCGAGCTCACGCCCAGGCCCCGAGCGTGCGTCAACCCTGCTGCCAGGACACAATCGATTGCGCATGCCTCCGTGAAGCTTACCCGCCTGCCCGTGACACCTCTCCGCCCCCGAGCGCGCCTATAAAACCTCTCCGCCGGTCGTCGGAATTCCACACCACCTCCGCCACCGTCGCCAGACCAGTCCAGAGCCTCCCGAGCTCAACCATCTAGCTCAGGAGCTCCGCCGTGTCCTTGTGTTGCTTCACCACCCTCCAATTTGGTCTCTACCGTCCCTGTTTGCCCGGCGTAACTCGCCGTTCCCATCTCCGGCGAGAATCCCGTCGAGGTCGGGTTCGAGAAATTCGCCGTCTCCGGCATTGATCATCTCCCTCCGACCACCGCATCACCTTCCCTACCCCCGTGCGACTCTAACCCAGTTGTCACGGCTCCGTTTGTTACACAGGGACGCCGGAACGCCAGTTCGCCGCCGTTCGTTCCGCCGAAGAGCCCGCCTCCGTCGACCTCCTAGCTCCGGTCATCCCCTCGCCTCGCCACCGTGCGTCATCGACTGCCGGTGAGCTCCTGAACCTCTCCATGTCCTTGGTTTCGGCCGCGAGCCCCTGCCGTGGCCGGAACGACGTCTCGCCGCCGCGGGGTGACCGCCGGCGTCGCGAGGAAGACGAACAGTGTCTTTTCTTTTTTTTTTCTCAACATGTGAATAGTGTCCTGATTTCATCTTTTTGTGTGATTTTCTGTGTTGATCCATAAATGCTGAAATTTTTGTGGTAGACTCTTTATGCTTTAAAGTATTTTATAAAAATATAAAACTTGACTTTTCTGCAAAAATTTGAAAATGAAAAATCCCCCTTTTAATTGAAAAATGAAGACTTTGGTATTTTTAGAGAGTGTTCTGTAGCTCCAAAAGTCTTGAGAAAATTTTTGCAAGCTAGTTGTGTCATGATGAGTCTCTGGTAAAATTTTGAAGTCATTTGGAACAAGTTGATTTTTAGGCTTTATTTTAATTAAGGAATAGTGCCTTTTGTTAATTAAATGTCTAGATTTAATTGAGCACCTTAATGACCTCCAAAAATTTTGAAATTTGTTTTGCCATATACTTGTACCCTAATGAACTTGTATGATTAATTTGGTAATTTTTGGAGCACCTTCATAAAATGACCTTTTAAATAAATTAAGAAAATAGAAAAGGTGGATTAGGGTTAGTGATAGATGTTTGATGATGTGATCTTTGGATTGATTGATGTTCATAGACCCCTACCCTTTGGTCTATGATGTTGTGATGCTATGATTGGTTGCTGCTTAGGATAGTTATGATAAAGTCTAGTTAAACCAATTTTGCTTAAGGAAGAAATGGTTACTTTTATGCTCAACCTAGATTTCGTTTATGTCTTGCCTTAGAGTAATCTCGAATCTGTGGTTTGTCTTGCACCTTAAGTCCATGTCATCATTCTCATGAGCATTCATCATTGCATCCGTATAGTTGACGAAGAAGGACCCGAAGTTGAGGTAGCCGCCGAAGGATCCATCCCAGAGGCAACCCCGAGCTCCGACGTCTATACCTACCCCGACCCTGCTCTTTTTGCCGTCCAAGGCAAGCCCCGGTGCATTTAACCCTTACCTTGATTTTATAAATGTTTTCTTAAATGTTTTGAGTTAAATTATTGCATTAGGTTGATAGGAGTTGGGTGAAATCCTATCTGATGCATTATCTACCTTGACCAATGATACACCCGATACCTGCTTTTCAAAAACTATTGCAAAATGCTTAGCAATGCTATATGATAGATTTGCAATAAAAATGCCAATTTCAAAGTATGATCACTTTAAGAATATTTATGGGAATTTCTGGTTTACTCCCACTATTGGCTAAGTATCTGATCCGTACCTAGTCAATGGGAAGGAGAGGTTGTCCTTGCGTACGGTGCCGTCATGTTGTAGTCCGGGACTCAACAGTTGACACCGACCGGGACAGGGTTGAAAAACTGACAGGACCTGTACTCTTGGGTTAGAGGCCCGAGGTGCTTGTCGCTGGCTGGAAAATTTAGGGACCACCTGTATGGGGGCCTGATTGACTAAGACTTGCAACTATTCACATACTACGGAAAGCTTCGGCTCCGAGGAATCCTTTATTGGACCGACAACCGCGCACTGGGAGTGGAGAGATGGCGGAAGTAGCATGTACCCACGTGGGTTCGAGGCCCGGATTGGAGTGGTGTACTGTACTTCCGGGTGGCGTAGGACCGGGCCCAATCTTGGAGGAATCGTGGTAGACGAGTTGGCATATGCAAGCTTGGGTGCTACATATGCAGTGTGGATAGGGACCCTCAGCTGAGTATTATTTATCCGGATTAACGCTGCTCCTCGGTTATGGAGACTTAGTCACTGACTGTCAACAGGGAGTGGTTCTCAACTAGGTCTGTTTTGGAAAGTAAAATGAATCAAGGATTATGATGGAACAAGGAATGCCGAATCTTTCAAAATTAAAATGATGTTTACCAAAAATGCTTTTCTGCAAAATACTTGAACTTGCTTAAGCCTTACCTTGACTACCCTAAGCCTGCATTCCTAAGTCTTCTCCCTTTTCTTTAGTCGGGTAAGTCTTGTTGAGTACTTTTGTACTCAGGGTTCTTTTACCCATGTTGCAGGTATGGCAGATCCCACAGTATGCCTTGGACCCTGCTGTGTGACTGTGGTTCAGGAAGAGGCCGATGAGGCCGGTGTGTGATTATCCACCCTTGGGCTGGGTGATGTATCTTTATCCTATAGTTGTTGTCATTTGCTACCCTGCCAACTCTTTCTATTTGAACTATGGTCTGTAATAACTTTACCTTAAGTTTATGTTGAACACTGGTTTGTAAAACTATTGTTATTTAAGTCTTCCGCTATTTACTCCGATGTTATTTGTCAAAATGCTCAAGAGATTGTAACTGAATTGTGAGATGATCCTGCGGACATCGGGCACTGATGTAGCCCAGTGGCGAACCCGGTCTTAACCCCTTGGCTGTACGGATCGACTGTCAGTGGTTGATAGTGATCGGTGGGCCATGGGATTAGGGTCGTTCCGTCACAGAGTGGTATCGGAGCATCTCACTACGACGTTGCAATCTTTTTGCGAAAACTTCAAAAGGGTTTTTAAGTCCAAAACTAAACTTGACTATTTTGAGTCCAAATTGCTTCTCTCATCTCATCTTGTCATTGGCAACTAGTAGCAAGACAACTTGTATAAGCCCTATGTACCTTACCTTAATAGTTGCATTGCCTTGTTCCGTAGGAACGAATCATGCATCATGTCATAATCACTTAAGATAATAACTTCTTCTCTAAGTCTGTTGGGTTAGTATGCCTTTACCTTTTCTTGCTAGCCTTTCTCACCTATAATCTCTTGTCCAGATGGTTATCCTCAAGAGGACTGCTCGCAAGTCAACCGGACCACACGGTGTGCCGCGTCATCAGCTGGCGCCACGCGCAGGAGAAGAGACTGGAGAATCCTCCAACGGACGTCGCTCTTCCCGCCGCAACCGCAAGCAGCTGAAGGAGGAAATCAAGAATCTGAAGGCAGAAATGGAAAACATGGAGCATGACTTCTATCTTTCCCGCATGGAGTTTTATGAGGCACGAGCTTCCCTGGAGCAGGCCAATCGGAACACAGTTCGCGCTATCGAGCAGCGCAACGAGGCTTGGAACCGCGAGGACGTCGCCAGAGCCCAGCTCCATGGACTACAGCAGTACACTGCCCAGGTTGAGGAGTACAATGATATACTTCATGAGGAGGTACATCAACTGTACGACCAGCTTCACCCCATGATTCCACCTGTTGCTGAGGATCCAGAAGATGGAGTCGTGGAGGAACCTGAAATAGAGCAAGAGCCAGTCCAGAACATAGAAGTGGAACCTGCTGAAGATGTTCATGTTGAAGATGAAGATGAGGAGGAAGAGCCTGAGCTTATCATCGAGGATGATGATGATGAAGAGATGATCTACATCGATGACGACTAGACTCCTTGTGTCTGTACCATCTGCTCACCTAAAGCCTTAGTCTAGGTTTGGGGCGTTAGTTGGTCTTCTGTCTAGTCCAGTTTGTATCGTGTCTTGTACCTTTCCTTTGTCAGTCGGTGGTTATCTATCGAACCTTTGTATCAGTTATCTACCCTTGCATCAATGAATCTTATCTGTCAGTTTCGTTCAAAAGCAATCTTTGGATGCTAAGTTCCCAAGTTCTTAACAGATGCCTGTGAACACCCGCACTGGAGCCGGAAGTTCCGGAGGTGCCAACCTTCCAAACCCTCCGCCAGTTCCTGCTACCCTGGCAGATGCCATTGCAGCTTTGGCCGCCGCTGCCAACCTGATGGCTCAGAACCAAGGACATCATAATGTTGGTCACCGTGGTCGTCACAACCAAGAGACCACCTATGTGGAGTTCACTGAAACCCGTCCACCGGTTTTCACCAGAGCCGATGAACCCCTCGAGGCTGATGATTGGCTCCGCACCATGGAGCAGAAGTTTGGTCTCATCCGATGCACTGAAGTCCAGAAGCCCCGGTTTGCTTCTCAGCAGCTTCGTGGTCCAGCAAGTGCTTGGTATGCCAACCTCTTGGCTGCCCAACCTGAAGGTCATGAGTTGACCTGGGAGGAGTTCCGCACCGCTTTCCGTGCACACCACATCCCGTCAGGTCTGATGAGGATGAAGCTTGACCAATTCCTAGCCCTGCAGCAGAAGGAATCCACAGTAATGCAGTATGTGGGCCAGTTCAACCACCTGAGCCAGTATGCCTCCGACTATGTCAACACGGAGGAGAAGAAGAGAGATTGTTTTCTCAGGGGTCTGCACCCTAAGATTCGCAGAGGTTTATCCAACAACCTCAACGGATCTTATCATGATGTCGTTGACCGTGCTGTCGCTTTCGAGGAAAGCAACCGTCAGTACCAAGAGGAGAAGAAGAAGAAGAAGGCTGGGTCTAGCAGCTTCTCCAGCAATCACAAGCGCCCAAGAATCATCTATCACCCCAGCCACCACCAAAACCGAGCCCCATATCCCCATCAGCAAGTGGTCGTTCGTACCGCGGCCACCACTCATAATGCCAATCAGCAAAGTGCCACTCAGCCGAACGCCCCAGGTGTTCGTATCACTGCCCCTCAAACAGCTTACAATCATCCATGCTACAACTGTGGCCAAGTGGGTCACTGGTCTCGCGATTGTCCAAAGCCCAAGAAGAATGCCCAGCATGCACAGAAAGGCCCTGGAGGATCACAGCAGCAGCACCGTGCACCGCAGCAGCACGTCCAGAAGGGCAAGCTTGTCAAGAAGCACGGGCAAGTCTACTTCACCACCGTCAGTAACATCCCAGAAGGAGAGCCCGTCATGCTCGGTAGGTTCCCTGTTGCCAATCATCCTGCAGTCGTCTTGTTCGATTCTGGTGCATCGCATTCCTTCATCAGTCGCACTTTTGTCATCAAGCATGAGTTACCCATGGGGGAGTTAAAAGAAAGTTTCTGTATACTTTCGCCTGGAGGGCGGATAAATACTAAGGAAGTGGTCCGCAGTATACCAGTAATGTTGGGGGAACATGTCTTTCCTACCACCATGATAGTACTGCGTAATCAAGAGATAGATGTCATCTTAGGCATGAATTGGATGTGTCAGTATAAAGCCATGATAGACATCTTGAATAGAGTTGTGAGAGTGGATATTCCTAACAGTACCTCCAAACTCCTTCTCCAACTTCCTATGCCTCAAAAGCCAGCAACCACTCAGTTGAATGCCGCATGTGTTCCGGAAGTCCGGGATATTCCCGTGGTCTGTGAGTTCCCTGATGTCTTCCCAGAAGATCTACCTGGTCTGCCTCCCGACCGTAATGTTGAGTTTGCCATAGAGCTAAAGCCCGGGACTGCTCCTATATCCCGTAGAGCTTATCGAATGCCTCCCAGAGAGTTGGCAGAGCTGAAGATCCAATTGCAAGAGCTCTTGGACAAGGGTCTCATTCGCCCAAGTTCATCTCCTTGGGGCTGTCCTGCTATCTTTGTGAAGAAGAAGGACAAGAGTCTTCGTCTGTGCGTTGATTATCGCCCGCTCAATGAGGTCACCATCAAGAACAAATATCCCTTGCCTCGCATTGACCTTCTTTTTGATCAGTTATCTGGAGCCAGAGTATTCTCCAAGATTGATCTCAGATCTGGCTATCATCAAATAAAAATCCGTCCAGAAGACATTCCTAAAACAGCTTTCACCACCAGATACGGCCTATATGAGTACTTGGTCATGTCCTTCGGCTTGACCAATGCCCCCGCTCATTTCATGTATCTCATGAACTCTGTGTTCATGCCAGAGCTCGATAAATTTGTAGTCGTGTTCATTGACGACATCCTTGTCTATTCAAGAACTCCTGAAGATCACGCCGAGCATCTTCGAATCGTTCTCTCTCGTCTCAGGGATCACCAGCTGTATGCCAAGTTCAGTAAATGCGAATTCTGGCTAGACCGAATTCAATTCCTTGGTCATGTCCTGTCCGCTGAAGGTGTGTCGGTTGACCCTGAAAAAGTGTCAGATATCTTGGATTGGAAGCCACCTACCACTGTCCGCGAAGTTCGCAGCTTCATGGGAATGGCTGGATACTATCGTCGTTTCATCCCAGATTTCTCCAGAGTGGCCAAGCCTATCACTGAGTTGTTGAAGAATTCCGTGGATTTCGTATGGTCACCAGCCTGTGAGCAAGCCTTTCAAGCCTTGAAGAAACTGCTAACTACATCACCAGTCCTAGCTCAACCAGATATCGAGAAACCCTTTGATGTATACTGTGATGCATCTGGTACTGGTTTGGGCTGTGTCTTGATGCAAGAAGGACGAGTAATCGCTTATGCCTCACGGCAGCTTAAGCGACATGAGGAAAACTATCCTACCCATGATCTTGAGCTAGCAGCAGTCGTGCATGCCTTGAAGATTTGGCGTCACTATCTGTTAGGCAGTACTTGCAATATGTATACGGATCACAAGAGCCTAAAGTATATCTTCACTCAAGAAGAATTGAATATGAGGCAGAGAAGATGGCTTGAGTTGATTAAAGATTATGATATCCAAGTACATTACCATCCTGGAAAGGCAAATGTAGTTGCCGATGCTCTCAGTCGCAAGTCATACTGCAACTGTCTGACGATGAAGCCCTCTGATTTTTCCTTGTGCCATGAACTTGAAAGGATGGGTATCGAAATGATCCCGCAAGGAAGCCTGAACAACGTCAGCATAGAAACATCGATTAAGGATCAAGTCATTGCTGCTCAGAAAGATAACCCTGGAATCAAGCACATCATCGAAAAGGTCCAGACCGGAAAGACTGATTGTTTCAGGATCGATGATGTAGGAGTTGTTTGGTTCAAGAACCGTCTAGTAGTTCCCAAGGTGCCTGAATTGAGACAGTTAATTCTTGATGAAGCACACTTGACCCGATTCTCTATTCACCCCGGCAGCAACAAGATGTACCAAGACTTGAAGCAGAGATTCTGGTGGACGAAAATGAAGATTGAGATTGCCCGGTATGTCGCTCAGTGTGATACCTGCCAAAGAGTCAAGGCAGTACACATGAAGCCTGGAGGAGAATTGCAACCTTTGCCAGTACCCGCTTGGAAATGGGACGACATTAGTATGGATTTTATCAATGGACTACCCAGGACCCAGAAAGGTTTTGATTCCATTTGGGTGATCGTGGATCGTCTCACTAAGCAAGCTCACTTTCTGCCAGTGAAGACCAGTTACACCGTCCCTATGTATGCCACCTTGTACAAGAACAACATAGTGAAACTTCATGGCATACCCAAGAGCATTGTCTCTGACCGTGGTACTCAGTTTGTCGCTAAGTTTTGGAAAGCGTTCCATACCTCACTTGGGACCAAGCTGTTGCATAGTACGGCATATCATCCGCAAACTGATGGACAAACTGAGCGAGTCAACCAAGTGCTAGAGGACATGTTGAGAGCCTGTGTTCTTACCTTCGCAGATACTTGGGATGACTGTTTGCCTTTGGCAGAGTTCTCTTACAATAACAGTTATCAAGAGAGCATCAAGATGGCACCATTTGAAGCGTTGTACGGTCGTCGTTGTCGTACACCCCTCAGTTGGTCTGAGCCCGGAGAAAGAGAATTCTTTGGGGTTGACCTGGTTAAAGATATGGAAGAGAAAGTCAAGCAGATACAGGAGAATATGAAGATTGCCCAATCTCGACAGAAGAGCTACGCTGACAAGAGACGTCGACCTCTGAAGTTTCAAGTTGGAGATTATGTATATCTCAAGGTCTCACCAACCAAAGGAGTCACTCGTTTTGGAGTCAAAGGAAAGTTAGCACCTCGCTACATTGGTCCGTTTGAGATTTTGGAATGTTGTGGCAAGGTAGCTTACAAGCTGAAGTTGCCCGATCATCTCTCCGCTGTCCACAATGTTTTCCATGTCTCCCAACTCAAGAAGTGTCTCAGAGTACCAGGACATGTCGTGGAAGTTGAAGGTGTCGAGCTAGAGCCTGATCTATCCTACTCAGAATATCCAGTTCGCGTGTTGGACCGCAAGGATCGTGTTACTCGAAGAACTACCACAAGGTGGTACAAAATCCAGTGGAACCAGCACTCTGAAGAAGAAGCTACTTGGGAATCTGAAGACTTCTTAGCAAAGAACTACCCCGACTTTCTCGAGTCTCTTTCCATGTAAAGTTTTGCCTTTATTCCTTCTTTGTCCTTTCTTAAGACGTGGAATCTCGGGGCGAGATTTCTTTAAGGGGGGGAGGCTGTAACACCTCTGGTGTTTAGCATGTAATTAACTTGACATATCATCATTATCATCATTAAGCATCTTGATCATGGTTTCTTGTGTATGCATTTTGCTAGTGTGTCATTTTATGTGATTTACCTCTATTGCAAAAACCCTATTTAGCCCACTTCTCTCTTCTAGGGCAAAATGGTAATTTCATCTCTGTGAGTAGCTTTGTGTAATTCTTGTTCAGTTGGATGACTTGAAGTGTTGTTGTGTTGGCCAAAGTTCAAAAATCAGAATTTGAATTTCAAAACCCTTTACAAATCCCTGATTTCCAAATCCTGGATTTTATCCCTCTGTTTGTAATTCAAAAATTATTCAAAATTTGGGGTTGGTCCAAAAAGCAAAGTTGTAGATCGTTCAAAGAGAAACAACTTTGGTATTTACAAATTTTCAAGTTGCAGTACAAAATTTTGAGTTATTTCAAATTCAATCAAACTTCAGTTTTTGTCCCCTTTTCAGTTTTCAAAATAAGCTCAAAAACTAATGAGTTTCTGGAAAAGTGTATAATAGCAAAGTTGTAGGTTTTGATAAAAGGAACAACTTTCATGTTGACAGATTTTCAAGTTTCAGTTTGAAATCCAGAGTAATGTTGAATTGATTCAAATTTCAAAAGTGTCCCCTTTTCGGTTTTCAAATTTTGTTCAAAAACTATTTGGAATTTGAAAATGTTCATATTGACAAAGTTGTAGATCTCGTTTTTCTGAGCAACTTTGGTGTTTTGAGTTTTTGTCGCACAGTTCAAATTTTGGGAGAAATTCGCAAAAAACAAAACCTGCTCAAAGTCAAACCCTAGACCTACCTACTGTTTATCTTCTCCGGTAGGGGGGGGGGGCCCGGCCATGGCGCACCCGCCGGCAGCTCGCGCGCCGCGCGCCTGGCTGCTCCCCACGCGACCTCAACCTGCCGCCGCTGTTCCCCGGTCTCCTCCGCACCCGCACGCGCGACCGCTGACCCTCGCAACCGTCCCCCACTGCTCCCCGACATCGCCGCCGCGTGTTCAACGCCGGCGAGCTCACGCCCAGGCCCCGAGCGTGCGTCAACCCTGCTGCCAGGACACAATCGATTGCGCATGCCTCCGTGAAGCTTACCCGCCTGCCCGTGACACCTCTCCGCCCCCGAGCGCGCCTATAAAACCTCTCCGCCGGTCGTCGGAATTCCACACCACCTCCGCCACCGTCGCCAGACCAGTCCAGAGCCTCCCGAGCTCAACCATCTAGCTCAGGAGCTCCGCCGTGTCCTTGTGTTGCTTCACCACCCTCCAATTTGGTCTCTACCGTCCCTGTTTGCCCGGCGTAACTCGCCGTTCCCATCTCCGGCGAGAATCCCGTCGAGGTCGGGTTCGAGAAATTCGCCGTCTCCGGCATTGATCATCTCCCTCCGACCACCGCATCACCTTCCCTACCCCCGTGCGACTCTAACCCAGTTGTCACGGCTCCGTTTGTTACACAGGGACGCCGGAACGCCAGTTCGCCGCCGTTCGTTCCGCCGAAGAGCCCGCCTCCGTCGACCTCCTAGCTCCGGTCATCCCCTCGCCTCGCCACCGTGCGTCATCGACTGCCGGTGAGCTCCTGAACCTCTCCATGTCCTTGGTTTCGGCCGCGAGCCCCTGCCGTGGCCGGAACGACGTCTCGCCGCCGCGGGGTGACCGCCGGCGTCGCGAGGAAGACGAACAGTGTCTTTTCTTTTTTTTTTTCTCAACATGTGAATAGTGTCCTGATTTCATCTTTTTGTGTGATTTTCTGTGTTGATCCATAAATGCTGAAATTTTTGTGGTAGACTCTTTATGCTTTAAAGTATTTTATAAAAATATAAAACTTGACTTTTCTGCAAAAATTTGAAAATGAAAAATCCCCCTTTTAATTGAAAAATGAAGACTTTGGTATTTTTAGAGAGTGTTCTGTAGCTCCAAAAGTCTTGAGAAAATTTTTGCAAGCTAGTTGTGTCATGATGAGTCTCTGGTAAAATTTTGAAGTCATTTGGAACAAGTTGATTTTTAGGCTTTATTTTAATTAAGGAATAGTGCCTTTTGTTAATTAAATGTCTAGATTTAATTGAGCACCTTAATGACCTCCAAAAATTTTGAAATTTGTTTTGCCATATACTTGTACCCTAATGAACTTGTATGATTAATTTGGTAATTTTTGGAGCACCTTCATAAAATGACCTTTTAAATAAATTAAGAAAATAGAAAAGGTGGATTAGGGTTAGTGATAGATGTTTGATGATGTGATCTTTGGATTGATTGATGTTCATAGACCCCTACCCTTTGGTCTATGATGTTGTGATGCTATGATTGGTTGCTGCTTAGGATAGTTATGATAAAGTCTAGTTAAACCAATTTTGCTTAAGGAAGAAATGGTTACTTTTATGCTCAACCTAGATTTCGTTTATGTCTTGCCTTAGAGTAATCTCGAATCTGTGGTTTGTCTTGCACCTTAAGTCCATGTCATCATTCTCATGAGCATTCATCATTGCATCCGTATAGTTGACGAAGAAGGACCCGAAGTTGAGGTAGCCGCCGAAGGATCCATCCCAGAGGCAACCCCGAGCTCCGACGTCTATACCTACCCCGACCCTGCTCTTTTTGCCGTCCAAGGCAAGCCCCGGTGCATTTAACCCTTACCTTGATTTTATAAATGTTTTCTTAAATGTTTTGAGTTAAATTATTGCATTAGGTTGATAGGAGTTGGGTGAAATCCTATCTGATGCATTATCTACCTTGACCAATGATACACCCGATACCTGCTTTTCAAAAACTATTGCAAAATGCTTAGCAATGCTATATGATAGATTTGCAATAAAAATGCCAATTTCAAAGTATGATCACTTTAAGAATATTTATGGGAATTTCTGGTTTACTCCCACTATTGGCTAAGTATCTGATCCGTACCTAGTCAATGGGAAGGAGAGGTTGTCCTTGCGTACGGTGCCGTCATGTTGTAGTCCGGGACTCAACAGTTGACACCGACCGGGACAGGGTTGAAAAACTGACAGGACCTGTACTCTTGGGTTAGAGGCCCGAGGTGCTTGTCGCTGGCTGGAAAATTTAGGGACCACCTGTATGGGGGCCTGATTGACTAAGACTTGCAACTATTCACATACTACGGAAAGCTTCGGCTCCGAGGAATCCTTTATTGGACCGACAACCGCGCACTGGGAGTGGAGAGATGGCGGAAGTAGCATGTACCCACGTGGGTTCGAGGCCCGGATTGGAGTGGTGTACTGTACTTCCGGGTGGCGTAGGACCGGGCCCAATCTTGGAGGAATCGTGGTAGACGAGTTGGCATATGCAAGCTTGGGTGCTACATATGCAGTGTGGATAGGGACCCTCAGCTGAGTATTATTTATCCGGATTAACGCTGCTCCTCGGTTATGGAGACTTAGTCACTGACTGTCAACAGGGAGTGGTTCTCAACTAGGTCTGTTTTGGAAAGTAAAATGAATCAAGGATTATGATGGAACAAGGAATGCCGAATCTTTCAAAATTAAAATGATGTTTACCAAAAATGCTTTTCTGCAAAATACTTGAACTTGCTTAAGCCTTACCTTGACTACCCTAAGCCTGCATTCCTGAGTCTTCTCCCTTTTCTTTAGTCGGGTAAGTCTTGTTGAGTACTTTTGTACTCAGGGTTCTTTTACCCATGTTGCAGGTATGGCAGATCCCACAGTATGCCTTGGACCCTGCTGTGTGACTGTGGTTCAGGAAGAGGCCGATGAGGCCGGTGTGTGATTATCCACCCTTGGGCTGGGTGATGTATCTTTATCCTATAGTTGTTGTCATTTGCTACCCTGCCAACTCTTTCTATTTGAACTATGGTCTGTAATAACTTTACCTTAAGTTTATGTTGAACACTGGTTTGTAAAACTATTGTTATTTAAGTCTTCCGCTATTTACTCCGATGTTATTTGTCAAAATGCTCAAGAGATTGTAACTGAATTGTGAGATGATCCTGCGGACATCGGGCACTGATGTAGCCCAGTGGCGAACCCGGTCTTAACCCCTTGGCTGTACGGATCGACTGTCAGTGGTTGATAGTGATCGGTGGGCCATGGGATTAGGGTCGTTCCGTCACAGATTTCAGCTACAATCCCCAACAGAAGACAATGAGATTACAGTCTCCTCTACTAAAATCCAAATACACAGAGAAATAATTTCCGTTCCTGCAGATCTCTATAGCAGCTACAAGAGAGAATCCCTAACAGATGAAATCTACTGAAAATAAACAACTGAAACAGATGTCCTTATTTATAGTCTATTACACAATACCCTTTCTATCCCTAGATACATAGAGCAAACTAGCTAGCCCTAGGGGCATTCTAGTCCAACTCTGTTAGGATCTTCATCGACGGTCACGCATTTTCCTCAACGGTCCCTTCGTCGCAACACAAGCTCCCAGATAACGCAATGTGTCGCTCGGACGACCGCCGCGTCTTCTAACCGCTAGCTTCGCCTCGACGCAAGCCTCGCGCTGCCGCCATGCGTCGTCCCATTCCGCATAGGAACTTCCGCCGGGTTTTGAGGCCCAAACCGGCAAATCCGTCACCCTGAGTTTTGAGACCCAAACTCAGAAACCGGCCACCCTAGGTTTTGCGGCACAAACCTGAAAACTGTTTGAGTAGTTTTGTGAGGCTCAACTACCAAACCCGCGCCGAAGACGGAGCATGGGTCTCATGCCCCGTTGCTGACACCGATGTCGACGCATGCCAGCCTCCGCCATGCACGACGCCTTCGCCTTCCTCCCTGACTCGACCGACTGCACTTGCATCTCCCATGCAAACCCGTGTACGGCCTCCGCCAGGTGCCACGACGTCATCGCCTTCCGTCTTTACTTGACCGATGTCGTCGCATATCCCATGTACTCTTGCATGTTGCCGCCAAGTGTCAGCTACCGTAACTGGTCCTCTGACCCTCCGATTCGTCAGTTCAAGCCTCACATTTGCCCTCCGTCACTCCCGGTCCATCGGCACGGCACGTCTCTACTTGACCTTCACCTCGTCATCGACCATTGCCTCCGAGTTCTAGACCTGCACACCAATACAACCAAACATGTTGTTCATTGAAAGTGCATTCGCCCCCAATGTGGGTTTTAGTTAATTAATGACAATCAAATTAGGGACTAACCGGTTTATAAAAGCATGTATACATGTATTAGTCCTAAGAAAGATTTGAAACGATGAAATCTCGTGAACAAAACACGTTGGATACATTTGGACATAAAGATGCCTAGCTCAAGTAGTAGTTTAAAATTTCAATTTTAAACTTGAGTTATAGGTAAGCCAGACTATTAAGAGGGTCACAAAGTAGGTTGGCTAGATGTGGAGAAAAGTGCAAAAATCGACTAACTATAGTTCGCTTGAGAGACACCGCACAATCACGAACACATAGAGGTTAAATTTGTGTGGTCGGTGGTATCGACCATGGGTGGTCGGTGGTACCGACCACAACTTCTCCAGGCAGTGCTCAAAACAACCTCTCTGTTGGCTCGAAAAATGACCTGGCAGTTGTACCGCCATTATGTCGGTACTACCGCCCGCGGTGGTACCGACCAAGGTCGGTGGTAGGCTTGGTTTCTCAGACCTCTCTGGACGCGCTCAAATTGACCTGGCGGTGGTACCGCCATCATGTCGGTGGTACCGCCCTCGCTCGGTGGTAAGTCAAATTTTACAGAGGTCTCTGGAAGTATCGATTTTGGCCTGGCGGTGGTACCGCCATTATGTCGGTACTACCGGTCGCGGTGGTACCGACCATGGCCCGATGGTAACCAAGTTTGCAGGGCTCTCTGGTCTGTCAAGTTTTTGACGTGGCGGTGGTACCGCCATTATGTCGGTACCACCGACCTCGGAGGTACCGACCCTGGTCGGTAGTTTCCGAGGGACCAAGTCTCTCTCTGGAGTTCTCTGTCTGCGGCCATTTTTGGCCTGGCGGTTGTACCGCCATAAGGCCGGTACTACCGCCCGCGGTGGCACCGACCTGTGGTCGGTAGCTGACTTTTAGGTCAGATCTGGATCTATGCGACCGTTGTGAACTGGTCGGTAGTACCGACCATGGGTGGTCGGTACCACCGACCAGCCTCGGGACTGAGGGAGTATAAATGCCTCCCCTCTTCACTTTTCACGGTCACCCATTCATTCCACTCACTTATTGCTGACCTAACTTGAGACAAGCTCTCTCCAAGCATTGACTCCTCCCCTCTCTCTCCCCCTTTGCTCCTAGATCCATTCTCTTGCAAGATTTGAGCTAGGGAAGTGAGATTAGAGAGTGGGAAGCTTCGATCTACGACTTGAGCACTTGGTTTCCATCTAGCCGGTTTGATTTGTGTCTTTTACTCTTGAGCTCTTTGAGCTCTAGCCGGTTAGGTGTTCTTTGTGGTAGCCCGTATTGATTCACTTGTGAGGGCTCCCCGAAGTGTTTGTATTACCCTTGAGATTTCTAGTAGAGAAACTCTCGTAGCCTTTGTGGTTGCTTGAGTGAGGCGAGGAGGTGAAATAGACTCCGACCTTTGTGGTCACCTCAACAACGAGTACGTAGGCACTCCTTAGTGGATTGGCCGAACCTCGGGATAAATCGCGTGTCCCGTGTGCTTGTTGTTGTCTCTACTTTCTATATTACACTTGTTGTTGTGTTCTTCGTGTTCTTCCTATCCCTATCCTCTTCTTAGGTTGGGAAGGCTCGATCTACATCAAGGGAAGCAACCAAAGCTCGGTGAGAGTAGATTTGCTATCTATCATACTTAGGGAGGTGGGGTAGATTCTTGTATTACATTCACAGCTTACATTCATTGGATTTGTAGTTCCTTTTAGGATCCCGGTTGTGCCGTTTGTTTGTGTCGGTAGTACCGGTGTTTTACACCCGGTAGTACCTGCCCAAACAAACCGGCCTCTCCGGTTGTTATCTAACTACATCTTCTAGTTTGTGAAGTTTCAGATTGTTAAAAATCACCTATTCACCCCCCTCTAGGCTGATTTGATCCTTTCAATTGGTATCGGAGCCTAACCCTTGTGTTAGCGCTTCACCGCGTAAGGGAGAATCATGTCGACCCTAAGTCAAGAACAACTTGATGAGCTTGTGAAGAAGGTTAAAGCTCAAGTAATTGAAGATCAAGCAAAGAAGCATGAAGATGAAATGAAGAAGATGAGAGATGAGATTGAGAGTTTGAGGCGAGCTTTGGACAGCAAAGCCGAATCATCCGGCAGTGGAGAAAAGTCACCACAACCCAAGGAAGACAAGAAGAAGGATGATGAAGAGAAAGGCAAAAGAGACACCGAGTTCTCTAGAGTTCCTTATGACTATAATCAAATGGGCAAAGTCATTCAATTGCCTAGCGTCAATCTAGGCAAACCACCTGCCTTTGATGGAATCAACTACAATGATTGGGCACACAAGATGAAGTTACACCTTCTTGCCACAAGGGTTTGGGAGATTGTAGAGAATGGACCAAGTCATGTTAAAGGCCAAGAGTTCACGGACAATGATGTGATTGAGTTTCAACAAAATGTCCAAGCTGCATCATTGATTCTATCATGCCTCAAGCCCGAAGAAAGCAACAAGGTACATGGAATGGAAGATGCCAAGTTGATTTGGGACACTCTCAGGATATCATATGAGGGTGATGCAAGTGTGAGGAAGTGCAACATAGAGCTTCTTCAAGGAAAGATTGAGAACTTCGCTATCAGGAGTGGTGAAACCACTCAACAAATGTTTGATAGATTCATGACCTTGATCAAAAAGATTAGAGCTCCCGAAGACAAGAAATGGGATGACAACTCAGCTGCAAGAAAGCTATTGAGAGCATATAGAAAGAAGAACAAGAACCTTGCGTCAATCATCATGGAGAGACCTAACTATGAGAGCATGGAACCTCATGAGATGCTTGCCAAGATAAAGCATCATGAAGTCTTGGATGATGAAGATATAGAAGATCGAGAGGCAAGCAACAAGAAGGTGGTGGCGCTTAAGGCTAACCAAGAAGAAGGAAGCAAGGCCCGAGATGACTCATCAAGTGAAGGGAGTGATGATTCCGATGATGAGTTGGCGCTTCTTGTGAAGAACTTTAGAAGATTCATGAGGAAGAAGATGCACAAGAAGGGCAAAGGTGGATACTTCAAGAAGTCCAAGAAGAGAAATTGCTATGAGTGTGGTGCGGATGATCACTTCATTGCCGATTGTCCACAAAAGAAGAACAAGAACAAGTATAGCAAGAGTGATGACAAGAAGTAAAGAAGAAGAAGAGGTGGTGAAGCTCATCTTGGTGAGGAATGGTTCTCGGAAGATGATTCGAGTGATGAAGAGAAGAGCAAGAGCAAGGAGAAGGAGAAGGGAGCGGCCAACATTGCCATACACAAGACCTCTTCTCCAAGCCTCTTCTCCAACATGGCTACATCGACAACTTCATCACGCTTGTTCGAGAGCCTCTCCGACGACGAGGATGACTTCACTCATTCTTGATTCATGGCTAAGAATGAGAAGGTATCATCTAACTCTCCTACTTGTTCTAGCGATGAATTTAGTGATGATGATATGGATGAATTTGAACTAAGTATCATAAGAAAGTTTGGTAAGAAAGGTGGACCAAAAATATTAAAATTGCTTAGTAAGTTGGAAAGTCGGAATGAGAGTCTTGTTTTGCAAGGGGACTTGATTTCTCAAGAGAGAGAAAAGAACCTTGCATTAAAAGCCTCTCTTGCCGAGGAAAAGTTGAAGGTTGAGAAATTGACCATGGAACTATCTTTAGCTAACGACTCTAACAAGAAGTTGGCTAAGGAGTGTTCCACGAGCAATGACTCAATTGCTATCCTAAAGAATGAAGTTAGCTTGGTTCAAGAAAGCCTCACAAGCTTTCAAGATAAATATCAAACTCTTGAACTAAGCTACAACACTCTTTGGAATAGCACCTCTTCAACCTCTCCTAAGGATTCCGACGGCTCTAATGCCTCAACTAGTAATGGTTGCAAAAGATGCTATAAACTTGATATAAATGCTTGTGCAACTAACCTTGTTGAGCTAGAGAAGAAAGACAAGGAGATTCATAGGTTGAACATGATCTTGAGGAATGGTTGCAAATGTAAGGTGCAACAACCAAAAGATATCCTCAAGACTGCAAGACACCCATCCATCAAGGATGGAATTGGGTACAATAGGTATGGTGGTAAGGCAAATGGAAGGAAGATGGTCAATGGGGTACCCTTTGTTAACTTTAACAAAGGGGTTCCTCTCTTTGATCTAATGAACAAGGCCAACAAGATTGCCAATCCCAAGTCTCTACTTGCTAATGGTAAGATCAACAAGGAGAAGCAAGTGGAGGCCCCCAAGCAACAAAAGCCCATATCAAGAAGCTATACATGTGATTACTTGTGTTGTTGGGGGGAGGATGGCAAGATAGTAGTCAAGTATGTTGGTGCCCTCAAGAAGAGGGAAATTATGAGAAATGTTTGGGTGCCAAAAGCTTATGTGACTAACCCCCTAGGACCCAATCTCATTTGGGTACCTAAATCAAGAACATAAACTTGTTTTGTAGGAATATGCCTCCGGTGGGTCAAGTTGGGTGTTGGATAGTGGATGCACCAATCATATGACCGGGGCAAAAGAGATGTTCACCTCCTTCCAACCAAGCCATGACTCATGCAACAACGTTGTGTTTGGTGACAATGGAAAGGGTGAGGTGCTTGGTTTGGGTAAAATTGCTATCTCAACTGACAATTCCATATCTAATGTATTACTTGTGCATTCGTTGAGTTACAACTTGTTATCCGTTTCTCAACTTTGTGAAATGAGTTACGATTGTTTCTTTACGGATAAGGGTGTGACCGTCTCTAGAAGAAGGGATTCCTATATTGCATTCAAAGGCGTGTTGAAGGGAAAACTTTACTTAGTTGACTTCTCAACTAGTAAGGTAGAACCTACAACATGTCTAATGGCAAAATCTAGCATGGGTTGGCTTTGACATCGCCGACTAGCTCATGTTGGGATGAGGAACTTGGCCCAACTTCAAAGGGAAGGGCACATCCTTGGACTAACCAATGTTTCTTTTGAGAAAGATAGGATTTGCAGTGCGTGCCAAGCCGGAAAGCAAGTTGGAGCAAAGCATCCAATCAAGAACATCGTGTCGACCACAAGACTGTGGCGGAACGGCCCTAATCCCATGGCCCACCGGTCCCTGTCATCCACTGACAGCCGAACTGATGTTCCGTGTGATTAAGACTGTTCGTCACTGGGCTGCATCAGCGCCCATCGTCCGCAGGATCATCTCACAATTCGGTTACAGCATTGGATACTTTTACAAATAACATCGGAATACAGAGCGGAAGACTTAAATAACATTAGTTTTACAAACCGAGGTTCCAGATAAAATTAAAGGTGCAGTTATTACAAACCAAGTTCGGGAGATAGAAAATAGGCAACGTAGCGGAGTACAACAAATTAAGATATTTGCAATCACCCAGCCCGAGGGTGTACACTTTACTCTTCGGCCTCATCGGCCTCTTCCTGGACGATGGTCATGCAGCAGGGCGCAAGACACACTGGGGACTCAGTCATACCTGCAGCATGGGTAACAAACCCTGAGTACGGGGGTACTCAACAAGACTTACCCGACTAAAGAAAAAGGGGAGAAGACTCAGGAATGAGAGGCTTAGGTAGTCAAGGTAAGGCTTAAGCAAGATCAAGTATTTTGCAGAAAAGCATTTTGAAATCCTTGTTTTATTTTTTTTGGAAAGATTCCAGTATTTCTCAATTCTCCATTGTCATGATTCATTTTACCTTTCAAAAACATACCTAGTTGAGAACCACTCTCCGTTGACAGTCAGTGACCAAGTCTCCATAACCGAGGAGCAACGTTAATCCGGATAAATAATACTCAGCTGAGGATCCCTATCCACACTGCATATGTAGCACCCAAGCTTGCATATGCCAACTCGTCTACCACGATTCCTCCAAGATTGGGCCCGGTCCTACGCCACCCGGAAGTACAGTACACCACTCCTATCCAGGTACGACGACCACGTGGGTACATGCTACTTCCGCCATCTCTCCACTCCCAGTGCGCGGTTGTCGGTCCAATAAAGGATTCCTCGGAGCCAGAGCTTTCCGAAGTATGTGAATAGTTGCAAGTCTTGGCCAGCAGGCCCCCATACGGATGGTCCCTAAATTTTTCCGCCAGCGACAAGCACCTCGGGACTCTAACCCAAGAGTACAGGTTCTGTCGGTTTTTCAACCCTGTCCCGGTCGGTGTCAACTGTTGAGTCCCGGACTACAACATGACGGCACCATACGCTCGGACAACCTCTCCTCGCTGTTGACTAGGTACGGATCATATACTTAGCCAACAGGCAGGGAGTAAAGTCAAATTCCCATCAAAATTTTTTAAGTGATCACACTTTTGAAATTGGCATTTTATTGCAAATCTATTGTATAGCATCGCTAAGCATTTTGCAAATAGTTTTTAAACAGGGCAGGTGGATTTTCTGGTGGAGGTAAATAGTGCAGGTAATAGGTCATCACACAACTCCTATAACCTAATGCAGTAGTTTTAACTCAAAAGCATTTAAGTAAACTTTTGTGAAAACAAGGAAGGGTTAAGATGCACCGGGGCTTGCCTTGAAGAGCAAAAAGGACGGGCTCGGGGTCGGCAGTGCAGGTGTCGGAGCTCGGGGTCGCCTCGGGGGTAGGTTCGTCAGCGGCTGCCTTCGACTTTGACGCCTTCTTCCTTCGGTCACTATACGGATGCAATGATGTATGCTTATGAGGATGCTGACATGATCAATACAGCACAAGACAAAACCACTGATTCTAGAGTACAACTTTCTATCGTGTAATTAACTTCTAGAACAGACACAAAGTTACTTATCTTGATCTCTAAGCAAAATTAATCAACCTATTAAGCATCATTTATCCGACCTAAACACAAAACAAGCATGGCATCACAAACATCATAGACCAAATGGGTGGGGGTCTATGAACAGCAAACAATCCCAAAAGTCACTCACAGGGCATACAACATGAATCCTAATTGTTTTTTTTCTATTTTTCCTAATTATTTAAAAAGGTCATTTTATGCAGTTGCTCCAAAATTTACCCAATTAATCTCATAGGTTCATTATGGTATAAATAGATGTCAAAACAAATTTCATAAATTTTGGAGATCATTAAGGTGGCTTAACAAAAATCAAACATTTAATTAACAAAAGGCACTATTTAACAATTTAAATAAATACCCAAAAATCAACTTGCTCCAAAAGGCCTCAAAATTTCACCAGAGACTAAACATGACATAACTAGCACATAAAAATTTATATCATGATTTTTGGAGCTACACATGATTTTCTAAAAATCTAAAACCATTCAATTCTTAATTAAAAGGGAGATTTTTTATTTTCAAATTTTTGCACAAAAGTCCAAGTTTCATATTTTCCTAAAATACTACATGGTATAAAGAGTCTACCATCAAATTTTCAGAATTTTTGGAGCAACACAGAAAATCACACAAAAAGAAGAAAAAGGAACACTATTCATAACTTCCTAAAAACGAAAAGAGCGCTGTGCTCCTTCCTCGCAAGGCTCGGGCGAAACGGGCTCGGGCGAGACGGAAACGATCGCTTCGTCCGAGGCCTGACTAGGAGGCTCGGGCGAGACGGAAAACGATCGCTTCGTCCGAGGCCTGGCTTGGAGGCTCGGGCGAGACGGAAGGCTCGGGCGAATCGCAGGCGAGGCGGACGGCGGACCGGCCGCTCGGGGCTCGCGCTGGGAAAGCCGAGGGTGGGGAAAGATTCGCGGGCTCACCGTGAGTCGGGAGGGAGGCTCGGCGAGGCGGTGCAGGGTCGGAGGAGGGAGCTCGACGTTGGCGGTGCTTCGGCGGAGCTCTCTCGGCGGCGAGCGGCGTGCTGGCGGGTCTGTCCACCAAAAGAGGTCGCCGAGGTACGGTTAGGAGCGCACGGAGGTGAGGAAGAAAGGGCAGGGGTCGGAGGGAAGAGAGAAGCACTCACGGCGGCGAATTTCTCGCTCAGCCGAAACACGGCCGTTCGCCGGGGTTGGAGAAGAACCGCTCGCGCCGGCGAAAGGAGGGACGGTGGGGTGAAATTGGTTGCTCCGGAAGGTGGAGAAGCTCAAGGCGATGGCAGCGGCGGGCTCGACTGGTGCTGGGGTGGTCTGGTGACTCGGGGCGCCGTGGTGGCGGCAATGGCGGAACTCGGCGGCTTCTTATAGCCGCGGGCGGAGCTGGGGAGGGGTCCGGGCGAGGGGTGAGAGCGCTCGCGCGACATTAAAGGAGGTAGGGAACATGGTAGGGCGGCTCGGTGCGGCGGGGAACGCGCGCAGCGGCGGGGCGGCTTGCCGGCGGCCGGCAGCTGCCCGCTGTCCGCGGCCGTAGGGGAAGAGGGAGGGGTAGGGGAATCGGCGAAGGCAGGCGGTAGGTAGGGGCCGAGAGGAAAAACGAGCGCCAGCGCTTGGCCGCGCGCGGCACGGGCGCGGGTCAGCCGGGCTCGGCATGGGCGGCGAGGCTCGCGCGCGGCGCGGCGGCCTTGCCGGTGGCCGGGGCCCCCTGGCTTTAAAGCTCGTGCACAGTGACGACATTAAAGCAAAACTTCCCCTTTCTGAAATCTTGAAATTACTCCCAAAACTTGAACTACACAAAGAAAACTCAAAACACCAAAGTTGCTTAAAATTTTGAGATCTACAACTTTGCCAATATAAACTTTTTCTGAAACTCAAAATTTTTTGAGATAATTTTGAAAACCGAAAAAGGGACAAAATTGAAGTTTGAAGGAATTTGAAATTACTTCTGATTTTGTATTGAAACTTGAAAATCTGCAAATACCAAAGTTGTTCCTTTTGACAAAATCTACAACTTTGCTAAAAGGACCAACCTCAAATTTTGAATAGTTTTTTTAAATTAATAAAAGAGGGGTAAAACCAGGGTTTGGAAATCAGGGTTTTTCAAAAGGAATTTAAATTCTATTTCTGATTTTTAACTTTGATCAACACAACAAAACATCAAGACACTCAACTGAACAAGATTTACACAAAGCTAGACACAGAGATGAAATTACCATTTTGCCCTTAAAGGAAGATTTGGGCCTTTAGGGTTTTTGAAAAAGAGATCACTACACAAGTCACCTCAGAAAAAGGTAAATGCAAAACAAGCATTAGGCAAACATAAATGCATGGCAAGAAAGATTAATGACTAAAGATGATGACATGTCAGATTAATTACATATTAATCACCATAGGTGTTACACAAGACCATTGGAGCTATTGCATATGGACCTCATCGGACCCGTTGCTTACCAAAGCATCGGTGGTAACAAATACGGTTTCGTTATTGTTGATGACTATTCTCGCTTCACTTGGGTGTTCTTTTTAGCAGATAAAAGTGAAACGCAAGGCATTTTCAAGAAGTTTGCTAGAAGAGCACAAAATGAGTTTGATATCAAGATCAAGAAAGTGAGAAGTGACAACGGGACCGAGTTTAGGAACACCAACATAGAAGATATCTTGATGATGAAGGAATCAAGCATGAGTTCTCCGTTCCATATACCCCACAACAAAATGGGGTTGTGGAAAGGAAGAATAGAACTCTTGTTGAAGCCGCAAGATCTATGTTGGATGAGTACAAGACTTCCCATGGCTTTTGGGCGGAGGCGATGAACACGGCGTGTCATGCAATCAACCGCCTCTACCATTCACATAGCTAAGAGGGAAGACGCCATATGAGCTTCTAACCGGTAACAAACCGAAGGTGCACTACTTTAGAGTTTGGCTGCAAGTGTTTCATACTTAACAAAGGGCCAAAAGCTCAAAGTTTGCACCTAAGGTACACGAAGGCTTTCTACTTGGTTATGGTACTAACGAACATGGCTACCGTGTATTCAATAATGCCACCGGCACTATTGAGTTAACGGTAGACGTGACTTTTGATGAATCCGACGGCTCTCAAAAGGAGCAAGTCAATGATGAGCTTGTAGGTAATGACGTGCCTCCATCCGAAGCTATCAAGAGCTTGCAATCGGTGATGTGAGGCCCGTTGAAATCAAGATGATGAAGATGATCCATCACACACTCCACAAGATTCTCATATCCATCATGTGCATCCATGTGCATGATGAAGCTTCCGCAACTCCGAATGGTGGTAGTGTGGGTGATGTTCAAGTGATACATCAAGTTGATGATCAAACACAAGCTCAACATGAAGTCCGACAAGAAGATGGGGACATCAACATATGATGAAGATGATGAAGATGGACCCATCCAAAGGAGATCACTTGTGCCACATCCAAGAGTTCATCATACAGTTCAACGGGATCATCCCGTTGACAACATATTGGGGAGCATACGCGTGGGGTAACGACACGCTCTCGTTTAGCAAGTTTTGTGAACATTACTTGTTTGTCTCCTCTTTGGAACCTCTTAGGGTGGAAGAAGCACTTGATGATCCGGACTGGGTGATGGCTATGCAAGAAGAGCTGAACAACTTCACCAGGAATGAAGTCTGGTCCTTGGTGGAAAGGCCCAAGCAAAATGTGATAGGAACCAAATGGGTCTTCCGCAACAAGCAAGACGAGCATGGCGTGGTAACAAGGAACAAAGCACGGTTGGTGGCTCAAGGTTTCACTCAAATCGAAGGTTTGGATTTTGGGGAAACCTATGCACCTGTAGCTAGGCTTGAGTCAATTCGTATATTACTTGCCTTTGCTACTCACCATGATTTCAAGCTATACCAAATGGATGTGAAAAGTGCATTCCTCAACGGCCCCCTCTCCGAATTGGTATATGTTGAGCAACCACCCGGGTTTTGAAGATCCAAAGTTTCCCAACCACGTCTACAAGCTCGACAAGGCGCTCTATGGGCTCAAACAAGCCCCTAGAGCTTGGTATGATTGCCTTAAGGACTTCCTACTCAAAAGGGTTTTGAGATAGGAAGGGCCGATGCTACTTTATTTTACTCGCAAAGTTGATAATGATATCTTTGTGTGCCAAATTTATGTCGATGACATAATATTTGGTAGTACTAATGTGGCTTTTGTGAGAATTTAGTAGGATCATGACTAAAAGATTCGAGATGTCCATGATGGGTGAGTTGAAGTTACTTTCTTGGATTCCAAATCAAGCAACTCAAGGACGGCACGTTCATCAGTCAAACCAAGTATACAAGAGACATGCTAAAGAAGTTTGAGATGGACAAGGTCAAACCCATCAAGACCCCCATGCCTACCAATGGACATCTTGATCTAAATGAGGATGGTAAGTCAGTGGACCAAAAGGTATATCGCTCTAATGATCGGTTCAATTGCTTTACCTTTGTGCATCTAGGCCTGATATTATGCTTAGCGTGTGCATGTGTGCAAGGTTTCAAGCTAATCCAAAAGAATGTCATATTATGGTCGTTAAGAGAATCTTTCGATACTTAGTGCACACTCCGAATCTTGGCTTGTGGTATCCCAATGGCTCCACTTTCGATCTACTTGGCTATTCCGATTCGGACTATGTCGGTTGCAAGGTAGACCGAAAGAGCACTACCGGGACTTGCCAATTTATTGGGAGGTCTTCGGTGTCATGGAGTTCTAAGACCAAAATAGTGTTGCCCTATCCCACCGCCGAAGCTGAGTATGTGGCGGGCCGGCGCATGCTGTGCTCAACTACTTTGGGATGAAGCAAACACTAAAAGACTTCGGATGTGAGGAAACCAAAATTCCACTTTTGTGTGACAATGAGAGTGCTATCAAGCTAGCCAACAATCCCGTAAACCATTCTCGCCACAAAACACATAGACATCCGACAACCATTTCTTGAGAGACCATGAAGCTAAAGGAGATATCGCAATACGCCATGTGAGCACCAAAAACAACTAGCTGATATCTTCACAAAGCCTTTAGACGAGTCAATATTTTGTGCTTTGAGGAGTGAACTAAATATCATGATTCTCGTAAACGTGGCTTGATGTCTTGCACAGATTTGTTTTCCACCTAGAGACACTAGATAAATTGATTTGACAAATATTGTGTGTGATTGCAAAATCTATTTGCATGCTTCACTTATGTCCTTGGCTATGTACTGGTTGTATGAAATCTGGACATGTTTGAAGTATGTGTAGTGTTCCACACAAAGTTCTCCTAGAAAAGCTCTCTGTTCGCTCTGTTTTTACACAGTCGGTGGTACCGCCATAGGGTCGGTAGTACCGAGGTCGGTAGTACCGACCCCATGGGCGGTAGTACCGACCGTGTGGTCCCAAGTATAAATGGGTCGCGGTGAAACTCTTTCAACCCTAGTCAATCATGTTTGACTGCGCCGCTGCCTGTTCGTGCCTTGCAGCCGCCGCGCCCATCTCCTCCTTCTCTCCACTCGATCTCCTTTCTCTCCTCCACTCAAATCTCAATCCCTCCGGTGGAAAGGTGCCTTGGAGCAAGGAGATCGTCTTGGTGGTGTTCTTGAGCCCGAAGTTTCTTCCTTATTGGATTTCGGCCTCTTCTACAAGAGTAGCAAGGTACTAGGGTGTTCTTGCCTGATCTCTAAATGTTACCTTGTTCTAGGTCGATTCCTTTGGTGATTGATCTATCTTGTGTGTAGATGCTTCTAGGATGTTTAGTTTGCAAGTTCATGGACTATTTGTGTGATTGGTTCGAGGGGAACTGCCCGCTGCTGTGCGGTCGGTAGTACCGCCCACTGGGGTCGGTAGTACCGACCGCGCGCAGCGAGGGGTTTTCCTCGCCGATTTCGATCGTCGTCTTTGCTACCATCCTTGAAGTTGTCTTCCTATAAACCTGTGTCTCACTTCGGTCTATGTCTATCTTTTTCTAGATGTCGGCATAACCGGAGGACCGCTAGTGATGAAGATGATGAGGAGTATGTCTGCCTTGAGCAAGGTGATGTGCAGCCCCGGTGCGGCCATAGCGGCGCAATCCTGCGCGCCCGTGCTCGGTTCTACCGGTGCGGAGTATGGAGGAACTCCACGTCAGGTCCGTGGACATTCGTCCGGGGCCACGTTGGGACGTCGCAGCGTTGATCAGGTGGTGCCCAGGGGACGTGGGAGCGGCCATGCCGGTTGGCAGTGTGGCATGCTCGTCTCCTCCGGCCTCCTCCGCCCCCTGTCGCTGGTACGACACGGGGCCGCCTGTGCTCATGCGTTCATTGTGGGTGGGTTTGTGGCTCAGGCGGCTGGTTGCTGGAGCTGTGAGGGTCGCCTCATCGATCCCCACGTTGACCGCCGTCTCCCTCCGAATCTTCAGGGTTGTTGCTCATCAACCGTGTATTTAATATGCACCCTGAAGCTGGAGCAGTGATGTCTGCCCCCGCTCTTCTTGGAAACACCATGGATTACTCTGACAGGAAGAAGGGGAATCTGATGAGAAGGCAGCGCGAGGAGAATCCATACCTCTTCATCAGAGATGATTCAGTTGATCGGAGATGATTCAGTTGTCGGGCGACCCTTTTTATTGATCAGGAGGTGCAGGTGCTGCACTGGATGACCCAAAGGGTCCACTACCGGTGCAACTTCGTCACCTTCGCCAGGTTGTTGGGTTTCGACCATGTGGACAGGGATGCCCCTCGCTTGTCAGAGATGTACGGTGGGGGCATGTACACAGCTCAGCTGCAGGATTCAGGAGTTTACATGGATGGTGCAATGGCAAACTTCAAGGTCCCTGGCCTGAAACCTGCCTATTATGTTCTTAACAATTTGATGCGCCTGACTCTGGATCCTAAGTTTGGAGACCAGGACAATTTGAGAGATGATGCTGCTAAGGTCCTTGTCTAGTTTGCTTCACCAGATGGTCGTTTCAGCATCTCACATTTTCTCTGGCAGAAGATATCAGATGTGTACAATGACCCTCACAAGCTCCTGCCCTATGCTCCATATCTTATGCACATCATTGAGCATGTTGTGGGAGCTACCTTTGAGTACGACTGGACGATGAAGGACTACAGTGTTCGGAAGTTAACTTCTATCGTCAAGGACAAGGGCGTTGTAGGCGACGAGGTACCAGCAGCAGCAGCAGCGCCTGGTGAGGCTCAGCCGGGTCGTGGAGATGTTCCTCCTGCCATCGCTCCTCCTCCGCGTCGTGAGAGGCGTAGGAGTGGCGGTCTTCGCTTCGCCCTCGGCAAGATCTTCGAGTGGATGTGCTACAGGGCCGATCGCGACGAGCGGCATCATCAGGAGGTGCGTCAGCACCTTGGTCTTCCTCCGCGTTCTCCGCCCTGACCTCATCCAGATCCTTTTGCCGAATATGATGCTCAGCACCACGATGATGATGATGATGACGGTGGTCACCACCACCAGCAGCAGCAGCAGCAGCCCCAGCAGCCCGGTGGTGGTGAGGCTGGCTTTTACAGCTCCATGCTGTTCGAGCCTACTCAATTCTATCCTCAGCCTCCACCGCAGTACCAGGCTCCTCCTTTCTACCCTGACTATGGTGCGGGTACGTCCTTTGCTGGCGGATCCACATCATATCACGGTGGTGGTGGCGGCTCGTACATGGGTTTTGCTGGCCCCGACGCCGATCCAGCTGGGAGTGGTGGTTTTCGCGACCCTACTCCTCCGCTGGATCCCTCTGATGCCCCTTCGTCGTCCTTCCCAGGTGTGATGTTGGTGAGAGTGCTTATTCCTCTCTCTTCGGTGGTCCTTTTCATGGTGGATCTTCCAGCGGCTATTACTAGTTCTTTGCTTATCTTGGCCTACCCGTTTTGGTACTTGATGCCAAAGGGGGAGTGTTAGGCTTTATCTTGATGTAATAGCTAGCTGTGAGAGAGGGTTAAACTTTGAGAACTAAGTGTGGTATGCTACTTTTATTTGTGATGTGTTGATGAGGATGTAAAATATTTGTGCTTAATGTTATATTCATGTATGATTCATCCTCTATTTATGCTCATGATATGGTTGGTGATTGTTGTTTTCGATATGGCTATGTGTTTTGAGTCTTTTTCTTTCTTCCATAGCCATTCGCTTTTCTTATTACTCTGTTATGTGAATCACCATGTCATACCGTTCTTGCATCACAAATTGTTATATATAATGTTGTCACACACTTAGGCACCCCACGGATTGCAAAATTTAGGGGGAGCTTCTGTTCTTGTGTATGCAACCTTGTCTTTAATCAAGGTTTGAAATTCATATCCAAAGCATACACCAAGGGGGAGCTTGAACTAAATTTTGGAATTCAAAAGCTTCAATTCTTTCTATCCTTATTATAAGCCTAAGTTGGTTGTCATCAATTACCAAAAAGGGGGAGTTTGAAAGTGCATTCGCCCCCAATGTGGATTTTGGTTAATTAATGATAATCAAATTAGGGACTAACCGGTTTATAAAAGCATGTATGCAGGTGTTAGTCCTAAGAAAGATTTGAAACGATGAAATCTCGTGAACAAAGCACGTTGGATACATTTGGACATAAAGATGTCTAGCTCAAGTAGTAGTTTAAAATTTCAATTTTAAACTTGAGTTATAGGTAAGCCTGACTATCAAGAGGGTCACAAAGTAGGTTGGCTAGATGTGGAGAAAAGTGCTCAAATCGACTAACTATAGTTCGCTTGAGAGACACCGCACAATCACGAACACATAGAGGTTAAATTTGTGTGGTCGGTGGTACCGACCATGGGTGGTCGGTGGTACCGACCACAGCTTCTCCAGGCAGTGCTCAAAACAACCTCTCTGTTGGCTCAAAAAATGACCTGACGGTTGTACCGCCATTATGTCGGTACTACCGCCCGCGGTGGTACCGACCAAGGTCGGTGGTAGGCTTGGTTTCTCAGACCTCTCTGGACGCGCTCAAATTGACCTGACGGTGGTACCGCCATCATGTCGGTGGTACCGCCCTCGGTAGTACCGCCCTCGCTCGGTGGTAAGTCAAATTTTACAGAGGTCTCTAGAAGTATCAATTTTGGCCTGGCGGTGGTACCGCCATTATGTCGGTACTACCGGTCGCGGTGGTACCGACCATGGCCCGGTGGTAACCAAGTTTGCAGGGCTCTCTGGTCTGTCAAGTTTTTGACCTGGCGGTGGTACCGCCATTATGTCGGTACCACCGACCTCGGAGGTACCGACCCTGGTCGGTAGTTTCCGAGGGACCAAGTCTCTCTCTGGAGTTCTCTGTCTGTGGCCATTTTTGGCCTGGCGGTTGTACCGCCATAAGGCCGGTACTACCGCCCGCGGTGGTACCGACCTGTGGTCGGTAGCTGACTTTTAGGTCAGATCTGGATCTATGCGACCGTTGTGAACTGGTCGGTAGTACCGACCATGGGTGGTCGGTACCACCGACCAGCCTCGGGACTGAGGGAGTATAAATATCTCCCCTCTTCACTTTTCACAGTCACCCATTCATTCCACTCACTTATTGCTGACCTAAGTTGAGACAAGCTCTCTCCAAGCATTGACTCCTCCCCTCTCTCTCCCCCTTTGCTCCTAGATCCATTCTCTTGCAAGATTTGACCTAGGGAAGTGAGATTAGAGAGTGGGAAGCTTCGATCTACGACTTGAGCACTTGGTTTCCATCTAGCCGGTTTGATTTGTGTCTTTTACTCTTGAGCTCTTTGAGCTCTGGCCGGTTAGGTGTTCTTCGTGGTAGCCCGTATTGATTCACTTATGAGGGCTCCCCGAAGTGTTTGTATTACCCTTGAGATTTCTAGTAGAGAAACTCTCGTAGCCTTTGTGGTTGCTTGAGTGAGGCGAGGAGGTGAAATAGACTCCGACCTTTGTGGTCACCTCAACAATGAGGACGTAGGCACTCCTTAGTGGATTGGCCGAACCTCGGGATAAATCGCATGTCCCGTGTGCTTGTTGTTGTCTCTACTTTCTATATTACACTTGTTGTTGTGTTCTTCGTGTTATTCCTATCCCTATCCTCTTCTTAGGTTGGGAAGGCTCGATCTACATCAAGGGAAGCAACCAAGGCTCGGTGAGAGTAGATTTGCTATCTATCATACTTAGGGAGGTGGGGTAGATTTTTGTATTACATTCACAGCTTACATTCATTGGATTTGTAGTTCCTTTTAGGATCCCGGTTGTGTCGTTTGTTTGTGTCGGTAGTACCGGTGTTTTACACCCGGTAGTACCTGCCCAAATAAACCGGGCTCTCCGGTTGTTATCTAATTACATCTTCTAGTTTGTGAAGTTTCAGATTGTTAAAAATCACATATTCACCCCTCTCTAGGCTGATTTGATCCTTTCATTCATCCACGCCAACTCGTGAACCTATTGATCAATCAAAAATATTGTTCTACCACCTATGTTTTCTACCACCCACGGGTGGTAACTACCCACCTCCAAAAATAAAACATACAAGTGTTGTGACACAGGAAGAGAGGAGACCAGACTTACTTGTTTTGTTTTTGTGACGTATGGACTTGACGGTATGGACCACAATGGTTCTGGGAGCATGTTTTGTTTGTTGTTTCCTATTAAATTCCATTGGCTTTTCATTACTTGATTGATTTCGTTAATTGTTCCATGATGACAACTGTTTGAATGGTTGCAGATGTTATATCAGATCAAACGTGAGAGATAATATAGGATGATGATACCTAACAACTTAGTCTAATGTCATTAGCATGTATATAATAATATTAGCGCACCCGAGCTATCACAAAAACAAAGAATACAATAAGAGATTATGTCATGAAAAATATTTTTTTATTGAAATATAGTCGAGTGGGATCTCGTTTTGTAAATTTAATTGTAAAGAATATTATAGTACAAACATATCATAAAAATAATGCTCATATTTAAAATCTATAACCATTAAAAGTTTTGTAAATCACAAAAAGTGAAACGGTCCTGAAACTCTCCTGTGTTTAGGAAATACTGCTTGTCATCGTGTGGTCCAATGTTTCAAAAATGAGCAAACAAGTCTTAGCCATGTACTTCATTTACCACAAATAGGAGTGTAATTCCTCTGTTCATCACGCCACTTGTCATCAATCCAAGGCATGGGTAGCTACCACCCCTAGGAGGATAGCTATCCCCCATGATAGAAATTCCACATTAAGATATATATATATATATATATATTGTGTTCTTAACAGACAATTTACACAAATGGGCAAGGCTCCTATTCGCTCTCGTCTAAATTTCGACGCAGAGCTCTTGCTAAGACCGGTGTGCTGGGGATAAGGCCACGTTCAATTATCAAAAAAAGTTCCTAAAATTTTTCTAGATTCTCCGTCACATTAATATTTGGACGTATGTATGAAACATTAAATGTTAATAAAAATAACTAATTGTACTTTTAGTCTGTACATGTCAAGTCGAATTTTTTTGAGCCTAATTAGACGATGTTTGGACAAAGTTTGTCAAATAACAACAAAAGTGCTACAATATCACTATGAAAAAAAATCCCAACTAAACAAGGCCTAAGATAAGATCGCTACAACCTACAGCATGCCGACCGCATCGAGCAGCCTGTTTGTAAGTTTGGAACGGCGGAATAAAAAACATATGAGCAGAAGAAAATGCATGAATAGGAAAGAAATGTGGTGTAAAAGTGTAACAGAGAAATATAAACATACAGGAATTCTAAAGGAACGAGCATTTGGAATGCAAGAATGAGGTATCTGAAGAATCTCATATATATTTTTTTGACTAATGTTGTGCCTGTTTTGCTAAACTTGGCAGCTTGAGATCAGCTTAGGTAGGTCATTAATTCAACAATGGAGCACTTAAGCGTAGATCATATATAAAAGTTCTGGAATTGGTGCATGGTGAGAGCACCGGTGACGTGAATAGATAAAAATGTTTTCTTGGCTCTTGCGTGTTGTCTCTTTTCTCACTGATGCACGGCAATACTGTTCGGTAGCTTAGGGGGTGTTTGTTCACATCAGATGTTACTGGGTTAATTTAGTCTATTAAAAATATATTACAAAACTAATTTATCAGTCGGAGACTAATTTTTGAGACGAATCTATTAAGCTTAATTAATCTATAATTTGACAATGTAGTGCTACAGTAAACATTTACTAGTGATAGATTAATTTGGTTTAATAGATTTATCTTGTTAAGTACTGTATGATAGTGTAATTAGTTTTATAATTAGTTTATTTTTAATAGTCTAAATTAGTGTCATAATATTCGTATACACAACTAAAATTTTAGCCGTGAATCCAAACATCGGATCCAGAAAAGTTTAATCCATACCATATCAGATGTTATGACACTATTTTAGTTTATTAAAATATACTCCCTCCATACCCATATTAGTTGTCGTTTAGGACAGCGACACAGTCTTCAAAACACAACTTTGACCTCTTGTTTTTACAAAAATATTTATGGAAAAGTGATATATGTATACTTTTATGAAAGTATTTTTCAAGACAAATCTATTCATATAATTTTCATATTTACAAACTTAGAAACTTAATAGTTATTGATGATTTATATTCCCAATGTTTGACCCAAATCTTGTCTAAAACAACAACTAATATGGGTATGGAGGGAGTATTAATTATAAAACTAATTACACCAATATACAATAATTAGTAAAACAAATCTATTAAGTCAAATTAATCTATCATTAGCACCATATTTACTGTAGTGCCACATTATCAAATCATAGACTAATTAGGCTTAGATTTGTGTCATAGATTAGTCTCCGACTGACAAATTAGTTTTGTAATTAATTTATTTTAAATATACTAAATTAGATCTGCAACATCCGATACGACATAAACTAAACTTTAGTTCTAAAACCAAACAGGACCTTAGTCAATGCCGCATCATGTCATAGAAAATTTTCATTTGGCCTAGACCGGATATTTTGGGTGTGTTTGTTTACCTAGCTTCCTTCTAGTCTGGCTAGAAAATAAGCCAAGCTAGTTTAAGTCTGTCTTCAGCAAGCCAAGATAGACTTGTTTAGGTCCCATTTGGCAGAGCTCTCAGAGCTGATTCTCTGCTGAATTCAACAGGAACTCTGTCAAACAGTTTTCAGAGAGAAGTGATTCTCCGTTGATTCCGTGAAGTGATTCTCTGAAATGAACTAAGAGGCTGAGAGGTGAAAAAGTAGCTTCCCCTGATTCTGTGAAGTGATTCTCCATACTTATTTTAAGAGTTTAGGCTAAAGAATCAAAGAGAATCATTTTCAGCCACAAATTCACTTCTCTTAGAGAATTAGCTTCTATAGAGAATCAGAATCAGATGGAGCTCTACCAAACTGGCCCTTAGTTGTCTACACTATCTAAGTATGGCTAGCATGTAATTTGTTTGGTTGTCTGGTTTGGTCTGGATAGAGTTAGGTAACATAACCCCATTCGAGACAAATCATCGAACAGGTTGTGAGCGCATCTTTCCAGCATGCGCTTCCAGGCACCGACGCAATGCGACGGTGTGCATAGCGAAGAGCGCGCAAAGGTGAAGCTTCAGGTGTGTTCTAGTGTGCGACAGAGCTTGAGGTTGCACATGTCCCGTAGAGCATGCGAAACTTGTCGTCGCCTGGCTCTGCATCGAGGGCCGAGGCCGGAGGGCATGGAGACTGTCGATGCCTGGGATGGATGTGTCTGCATCGAAGCGAACCAACGCGACAAGAACCGCAGCGGCAGCGGATGCTCAGCTTGGAGAAGCAAGGATCTCCCCAGATCTTCTCAGCTTGAACCGCCTCATGGATTCTTCTTCTCTCCGGGTCTGCTTGGCGTGGAGGAGGAGCGCCAACATTTAGGCTCCTTGGGCGTGGGGAGGAGAAGGGATCTCCGGCGTGGAGGTCCGCCGCCGCCTCGGGTTTGCTCGATATGAAGGAGCTCTGGTGGTTCTTGGAGGCACGGATGGAGGAGCGATGTAGTCACCGCGAGGAGGCCGACCAAGGGCGTAGCACCGCCAGCACCGTTTGCTTGAACTCCGGTAGGCAGGGACGACAGTGAGGAGGGGCGGGGTGGGAGTCTACTGGGCATCAATGAGGACTAACAACGGGGAAGGAGCACTGACGACAGGAGGAAGAGCACCGACACGAAAGAAGGAGCACCGATGAGAGACAAGGAGCACCGACACAGGATAACCGGGCGGTGAGACGAGATGAGCGTGTGGCTGGATCAGGCTTGACTCCAGAAAAACGCTCAACTCCTACGTTCTTCTAGAGCCAAGCTAAGACCCCTGAGTGGCTTGCTAGAGCCAGGCTAAGAGGTATGTTCAGCCAACCAAAAGCTTAAGATGGCTCCACTAAACCTGGCTAGAGGATAGCCAGAGAACCAAGCATGCCCTTTGTTTCCTTCAAAATGCATGGGTGAAGGAAACTCTCCATAGGAAAGGATATGCTCAATCCTTTGTTCCAAACGCATAAAATAGAGGAATCTTTGATTACTGTACTTTTCCTTTGGAAATCCTACAATCCAAAACTCAGACGCATATCAACATCCAAAAGCATTCCAAAAGGCAACAAGAAAACAACGAGCTCAACCAGGAAGCATGAAAAAAAGTCTGATCATGATAAATGTTGCGGATGGGCCATCCAGTCATCCAGAGTTCAGGTTGTCTACTTTAGTTATAACCTGGCACTAGTATAACTCAGATTTCCTCACATAGTTAAGCAAGTAACTTCAGCTAGATACAATAGGAGTCACACAAGTCTCCACATTAGGGACACTAATGATAGTCAAGCGCAAGGCAGTCTTGTTACACTAGATTACTAGTACAACACGGAAAATAGATCAGCTCAGCATCACAAACCATATAATCATCACAAAGCATTCATAAATTCTCCTTTTGTCTGCTCTAATCTTCCTAAGTAGCACTCCTGCTACCTGCGTTACAGCAACAGAGATAATAGCTTCAGTCGGAGCAAGCTAACCATGGACTTCCAGTAAAGTTATAACGTGGGGTTCAGATTACCTTAGTTATTGTTGGAATAAGGTAGACTGACAGCTACCCACTCATTATCGCTGATTGGAAGCACGGTCGCGCCTTCCGGTGTAACCATATCAGGGTGGCGAGGGTAGACTTGGATTCTGTTGGTTAACATGTAGCAACCGCATCTGTCATTGCTGACAGGCATGGTAGCTGTTGGCACGGTTGGACTAGAAGTACTGGTTGGGGCTATAGGTGGTGAGTGACCATTCACAACCGATGTGTGTTCCAGAGATGAGTCCATGACTTCTTCTGTGCTTGGCTCTGGAATGAGTGGTTCATCAACTTGCAGAGATGAGTGGATCACTTCTACTTCTGTGCTTGGCTCTGGAATGAGCGGTTCATCAACTTGCAGAGATGAGTGGATCACATCAACTTCTGTGCTTGGCTCTGGAAGGGGCAGTTTGTCAACTTTCAGAGACGAGTTTATAACTTTAGCATCCATGCTTTGCTCTGGAAGGAACAGTTTATCAACTTCCAGATTTGAGTCCATTTCAATATCCATGCTTGAGCCTGGAAGGGGCAGTTTGTCATCCTCTGTAGATGAATACATTGCTTCAACTGCTGTTCTTGGCTCTGCAAGAAATGATTTGTTAACTTCTAGCCTTGCAGATAGAGTGTTTCCATCAAGAGACTGTGTTGTAGCAGCAACAAGAAGTGGGTTAGCAGAGCCAGCTGATCCATCATGATTTACTGCACATGAACATAACATGAGTGAATGAATGAATAGATGGTTGGATGAATGAATGAATCAATGAGAATCAAGTTAATACATAGAAAACCCACTATCAGCAAATGGTAAATACACACACAGAAATTTGCAAGGGTTGCAGTATGTATGTATGCAATGAACAGAATTATGGACATCAGACGCAGAATATGACCAGCCAAAAGTTAATCAAGGCAAAGTTGAACTTAACCTGCTTGATAGCAGGGAACATTCTACTAGTTCATATTATTACCTCCCAGTGGTCGTAACATTGACCAACTGGTTAAGGAAAATATGATCTAAATGTGATTCATGGTAAATAGCAGCAGTGCAGCCACTATTGTAGCACAATATGCACGCCTAACCCTGAGAGCTGATGCTAAACCCAGCTGAACTTGCTAGTGTACGTTTTATTACTCTCTCCATTCCAAATTATAAGTCGTTCTGGTTTTCTTGGTACATGGCTTTCACTATGTATCTACATACTCCCTCCAAGTTGGTAAAAAAAGTCATTTTGGATAAGGTTTGTGTCAAACATTGGGAATATAAATCATAAATAACTTTTAAATTGTTGAGTTTAGAGATATAAAAATCATATAAATAAATTTGTCTTGAAAAGTACTTTCATAAAAATATACATATACCACTTTATAACAAATATTTTTTAAAAAACAAGTGGTCAAAGTTATGCTTTGGAGATCGTGGCGCTGTCCGAAACAACATATTTTGCACAAATTTTTTAAATGAGACCGGTGGTAAACTTGAGGACAAAAAAGTCAAATATCTTATAATTTGGGATGGAGGGAGTAATTATGTATCTAAAAAAGCCAAAACGACTTATAATTTGAAATGGAGAAAGTACAGCATTGCTGATGTGGGACCAGCAAGTAAGGCGTGAGAGAGGTAATTGGGAAGATAAAAGGAAGACATGCCTAGGGTTCAAACCCAAGATGCCTGAAATTCACAGCTCAACCTTCCCGTTGGTCCATGAGGTTTGCCATTATGCTTGTGTAATTCTACCAGGACCCACGGGTAAGGTCAATAAAAATTTCCATGCACTGTTGTCTGTTGTGTGAAGTCCAACACGTGTTTGCAAATGTATCCTGAGCAGAAATACTAACTACCTAATACCATGCGCATAATTTCATAAATGCACGATGAATGTAAGTTTCAAAACTCCAAAGCCACCAAAGTTCAAAGCAGAAGAAATTAAACTTGGGTATATGGTACAGCAAAGAATCTGAGAGGCTAAGGAACTGATGCGCACTAGCCACTAGAAAGTCCTAGATGCCAGAATTGAAATTTGAAAGATCACATTGATAGACAGGAAAGTGAAGAAGTTGGTTTAGAAGAAACCTAATACTAGAGGCTAAGAAATATGAGATTTTCATGTACTTGATGTTAGTTTGCAAGGAAACGGAACAAAAGGAGTAACCAGAAAACTCACCAGCATAAAAGTCATTATCCTTGTCATGCTTTGTCGTTGGTGTTAATACACCAGGCACTGAAAAAACAGGTTCTAGAATCTTCATATTTTGTCCAGCAAACAGGTTCTTGGTTCCAAGTTGCATGGATGATCCTTCTTGAACAGTAGAACAAGCAGAGCCTTTTACCCCTGAAAGGCAAAAAAATGTTCCTAACAGTATGCAGAATAAGTTGTGCATAGATAGGAAAAAAGGAGAAGGTTGGACAGGGACAATTGATCGTTAAAGAAAATGCAAAACAGAATCCACAAGAGCTAACATTCGCACGATATTCAAACATCGTAACCAGGGATCAGAATAGTAAGGTTGCCAGTCTACTTTAATTCAAATGCTAAGCAGTATGAGATATGAATCCGTGAACAGATAAACTCAATTATGAACTAGATAAAGTCTTGACAATGGAACCATATATCAGAAAGGCTATGAATAGTCAAATAGGAGTTCCTGCACATGTGAACAGGCTCAGAATGTTTAGTTGCGTTGAGAATCTCACCCTTTTCCTAAGAGGAATATTTTATATATATATAATTCCTACATATTAGATTATCAGAGCAATACCAGTTCTTAATACATACGGCACATAATTGACAGAACAAGAAGTTAAGCTTCAATAAGAATGATGCCAAAACAGAAATGCCATCATTGATCTAATGTCATGTGGGGCCGCCCCTATACGAGGAAACGGTGCGCCCGGGACATCCGCCGGGACGCCGAGAGCACTGTTGAGGCCGCGCCGTCGCCCTCTGGGCATGCAGGGTAGGCTGAACAGACTAGTGGCTAGGATGGAAAGATGTCAAGTCGGTACCTTAGATTTTGGAGTAATTAACTCCTAGTTTGTTTAGCCTCAAAGGCCTATTTAGTCATGTACGTGGACAAGGGAATAATCAAGCAAGATATTACCAAACTAATCTCTCTTTTCTCTCTTCTCCAAACAAGCTATAGACGCGCACGCGGGGGGGGGGGGGGGGGGGGGGCTGCCCTAGTCACGGATTGTGACTACGAGTTACGTAGTCGGGGTCACCCTCGGGCCTGAGGTCCTTGGCAACCTGGCATCACGATCATGACGTTCCTCGCCTGTTCGTGTTGCCTCTCCACCGCCGCCGCAATTTGCTCCCTCGCTCTCCACCGCTCGCAGCGCTTCCACCATGGGCGACAACAACACCGACCTCAAGACCACCCTCGAGGTCCTAGCCGCCGCCATCAAGCCTCTGCAGACCTTGGTCGAGGCCAACTCCCAGGCCATCGAGCGCTTGTCCGCCGAGCCGCAATTGTCCCCTAGCAAGTTTAGTTCCGACGAGCACCACCAGAACCAGCCGCCACGGTTCCAGAAGATGGATTTCCCGCGGTACGACGGCAAGTCCGATCCCCTCATATTCATCAACCGGTGCGAATCATATTTTCATCAACAACGCAACATGGAGGAGAAGGTGTGGATGGCCTCCTACAACCTGGAGGAGGGCGCACAGATGTGGTACATCCAGGTCATGTGGGGCCACCCCTATACGAGGAAACGGCGCGCCCGGGACATCCGCCGGGACGCCGAGAGCACTGTTGAGGCCGCGCCGTCGCCCTCTGGGCATGCAGGGTAGGCTGAACAGACTAGTGGCTAGGATGGAAAGATGTCAAGTCGGTACCTTAGATTTTGGAGTAATTAACTCCTAGTTTGTTTAGCCTCAAAGGCCTATTTAGTCATGTATGTGGAGAAGGGAATAATCAAGCAAGATATTACCGATCTAATCTCTCTTTCTCTCTTCTCCAAACAAGCTAGGCGCAGGGGGGGGGGGGGGCAAACCCCTGCCCTAGTCACGGATCGCGACTATGAGTTACGTAGTCGGGGTCCTGCTACCCTCGGGCCTGAGGTCCTTGACATCCAATGTAATGAATAGGAAAGATAATTGGAAATTAATGGTAGGCAAGTTTGTTCTTGATGCGAAGAAAACTGTGTTAGTAGTTTGCGACTTACTGTCTTTGAAATGTTGAAAAGCAACCTTTGCAGCATTCATTTCTGCTTGCTTTTTAGTGTTTCCTGGCTCTCCCTGAAAAGTAGCACCTTGAATTTCCACGGTTGATCTGAAGGCAGCAGAATAGTTCGAGACATCCGAAGTTGTAGCATAGATAGGCAAGGGAAAGCCTTCTTTCTGAATTAGTTCTTGTAGAAGATTCTTATAGTTTACTGATGGAAACTGCGAATGGTAGAATGATCCATCAAATTGGTATAATTAATCATTCAGATATCTTATTGTAACTTTTTGGTTGACCTTTTAGAGTCTAGAACATTTGATACATGGAAACAGATGCATAGTGACAAACTGTTATCTTGTTTTTATAAACATTACAAAATATTAAGAAATACATAGCATGTGACCCAGTTTAGTTACAATCTGTTATCTTGTTTTATGAACCTTGCTTGAGGCTAGCTCATAGGCACCTGCAATGGCAAAGCTCAAATTTCTGCAACTTGACCACTAAGCTGTTTGAGATCATTTTCAGAGTTTACTGGCTCATTGCTACTCTCACATTTTTTGTTAAAAATATGAACATTGGTTCAAAAATGATAACATCCTTCGGAATAGGCAATCACAGATATTAGTGGAAATTTTAGAAGCAGGTAAAGTTTATGCATGACGACATATGCTTGGTACCTGACATGGTAAATGGACCACAGTTCAACAATTGTTACTGGAATTCCTAACAGTATTCAGCTAAACCCTAGTATCTGCACAGTTGGATCACAGTTTCAATCTAATGGAACAACAAAGTGTTTAACCCCAAACAAGTAAAATAGGCTAGAGATGAAGCCCAACAAAAAAAGAAACAAAAGCAATAATGCAAAAGTAGTAACATGACCGACATTTTCATAGCAAGCAGCTTCTTCAGGTTTTAGCACAAATAATAGTAATACCTTTACCTGGAATGCAAGACACAAACTTGTTTGGATGATGGTGTGAGATTCTTGCCTGGCCGAGTTTGCAAGACTGACATCATTTCTTAGCAGCGTCGCCACTTGCCAGGTGTCCAATTTTGTGTGCCTGTGACTAGGATTCTCTGGCTGGCAGGCAGCTGTCTGGCCATCTGGGAGGCCGTAATCCAATGTATGGTTTGTGCTATGGGTATGGGATGATTCCTAGATTTTGTTGTGCTATTGGTTATGTGCGTGTGTGTTGCGTCTCCTCTTGGGAAGGGGATTTTCTTTCCAACCCATGTACTTTCTTTCTTCTAAATTAAATGATGTGCAGCTTTCCTACATGATCGAGTTAAAAAAGAAAAAGGAAAGAAGACACAAGGACTAGCATGGCCTTAACTTCACAAGCATATAACTTATTTGCCCCAAGAGGGTACAAGATGGCATGTGACTAAATACATTTGCAGATATTTAAAACATGTCCAGGCGTATTAGTCGTTCCTAATTCAAAAGTCATTTTATCAATATGGATTGGTCCCAGATGTACTGGACAATTCAAACTTGGTTTGCTGAATATTAACTGACAGTGCACACAAATGCTGAAGAGTGTATCTGTTATCATAAATAGATGAGGTTGTGCTAACTTAATTTTCCATAAGTGAAAAGGAAAAGAAATCGACCAACCGGTAATTGCTGTGTTGGGCTTGCTTCTTGAGGCAAGGACATTAGAGCAACTTTTGCAGCAGCTGTTTCAGCTTCCTTCATTGTGCGACAGTACTCTGGGCTCTCAAATGTTTGACCATCTATGGTTACTTCTGACTTGAATAGAGGTGCACGAAGAGAACCTCCATGAATGGGACGATATGAAGGCAGGAGTTTGCCTCGCTTCTGAGCATAGATTTGTAACTGACTCTTGTAAGGAAGCTGGGTCTCTACACACACAAAAAAAGAATATTGAGTGTGATAGATAAAGCAAAAAAAACTTTTAGATGAGCAAAACACGCTCTACTGCCATGAAAAAGGATTTTTATAGCGCGAGAGAATAGATATAGGGACATAGGTAAACGACAAATCAACTAATCCGTAATCACAATATAAAAGGAATAGAAAATAATAACAACTTTCCAGGAATGACATCTGGATCATATGATGAATAGTCCTGAGATGCAACCGAGTAACCGATTTGCTAAAACCTATAGAAAGCTTCTCCTGCATTTTTTAGATGAGTTCAGCATGACCTCTGAGAAGTTCATTATGTAACTCACGTGGTACTTCTGCTATATCCATTATACACAGTCAGAATTTTATCTCCAGGGTCAACTAGCTACAAGAATCACATGACGTCCTTGCAAAATCAAGTGTAATCAATACAAAATCAGAGAGTAAAGTGGGCTGGTGGGCCTATCTACCAACATCAATGCTTCCTACCAACACTACCATTGCACTAGGAGCATTAGAAAAACAAGGATAATTTTCCTCTGTTGCAACAATAATGCTAGTAAAATTCACCTGTAAATACTTGGATTGCTAACAAGTTCAAGTCTTCTTCAGTTCAACTGGTAAGATTAATTAAGCTAGGCAGATGCTTACACCTTGGAGGGTTCCTACCGATTCAGGCACCCGCACTACCTCGAAACAAATAAACGTAGCTCATAACGAACTCAAAACAACGAGAAGGGTGTGAAAATCAAGTACAATCAATACAAAATCAAAGAGTAAAGTGTGCTGGTGAGCATATCTACCTACAAGAATGCTTTCTACCAGTATTAACATTGCACTGGTAGTATTAGAAAAAAATAGGGATCATTTTCCGCTGTTGCATCAATAATGCTAGTAAAATTCACCTGTGAATATTTGGATTGCTAATAAGTTCAACTCTTATTCAGTTCATCTGGTAAGATTAATTTCAAAAGCTAGGCAGATGCTACTGTACATTTAACTGTTTCGAGGTGGCGCGGGTGCCTGAATCGGTAGGAACCACTCCCAAGGAACTCGAAACGACGAGAAGGGTGCGAAAATCCCATGCTACCACCGATCATCCAAGGAAAGAAATTGTTTCAAGAAATCAGGGTGTTTAAATAAGAAAGGGAAAAGAAGCTAAGCATGCGGTTTTCACACGGAGAGAAATTCCACCGATAAGGCGGTGATAACTCGAGGAAAAAAAACTTTATTTGATCCCAAATCGTACGGGGACAAGCTGGCAGCTCACCGGGCGGTGGCGGCGCTGGAGCAACCGGGGCAGGGGCAGGGGCAGGGGCAGGGACCGCGACCGGGAGCGCGCTAAGGTTCTCGAAGGCGGCCATGGCAGCGAGGTTGTACGCCTCCTTGACTGACCTCTCCCCTTCATCCGGGGAGCTGAACCTCTCGCCATTGACGACGACAGTGGCGCGGAAGAGGGGCACGTGGGCAGGACCCTCGCGGGTAGACTCGTACAACGGCGGCGCCCATCGCCGCTTCTGGCACAGCTCCTGCAACCGCGACTTGTACATTTGCGCGATCTGCTGGTGGTCTCTGTTCTCCACTGATGTGGAGAACGGAGAACTGCTTAGGGAGGGCTCGATTCGATTGGATTCACGCAATCACGCGTGTTGCACTGTCGCGTGCCCTCGGCTCGGCTCGGCTCGCCTCGCCTCTATGCTCTCTCCCCTCCCTTCCCCTCCTCCTCTCAGCTCGTCACGCTTTATTGCCGTTTCCGGTTTTTGTTGTGGGTTGTGGCGTGGTGTTTTTATCCGTTATTTTTACAGTGGTCTATGCAAACTAGACTCGTGTGTAAACTATGCAAACTCTAATTAAGACCATAAAAATCTAATCTGATGGTTGGTAATTTTAGCACTTAAACTCCTCCACTCATAGGGTGTTTTGCAACAGTCGGATATGATGAGTGGGGGGCTTAAGTGCTAAAATTATCAGCCATCGGATTAGATTAGTCTTGATTAGAGTTCGCATAGTTTGCACAGCCGTGGTGTTTTTATCCTGGGTACCCCTTTTCCCTTCTAGTGAGCAGTCCGGGGCGGTGCGAGCAGCCAGCGATCCGAAGTTACGAACGGTGGAGGCAGCGATTCGAACAGCGCCGGTCGGTGCAGATCACGCCGGTCTAGGTCTAATTGGATCAGTTTTTTGGATTCTTAAAAACTAAATTTTATCTAAACTAGCAAAAAATATTTATGCGTTGCAACGAAAAAAAACTTTATGCATCAAAATTTATTGAAAATAAGAAAAATATTTTTTTGTGTAAATATGATTGTACAATATGGCGCTGAATTTATAATTAGCAACAATATTGAGAATTCCCGTGTAAAAATTACATAACACAATAGCACTATCTACCGTTTGCTTCTAATTTTATATGAAGTAAAACAGAGTTCATGTTAATGCATAGCTGCAGCTACCATCGCCGCGCAGACGCATTGCTCTCTCCCATGAGCATCTGTCATCAGGACGGAGCTAGGATTTGATGATAGGGAGCTGTGCAAACCATCAGCAATTATGCGTGTCAAAATATAACATATCAAAGATAGAGACGGATCTAAAAAACTGTTATTAATATCATTGCTACTAGAGCATAGGTAATTACTTATTTATAAGTGCTATTTGCTGATAATTTCTTTATGTTTACTTAATATTTTTAAAAGACCATTGATGTGCATGGGGTGAATTTACGTGTATGTTTTGGGCTCTGCGTCTATAGCCATGTTTAGTTCCTAAATTTTTTTAAGATTCTCCGTCACATCAAATCTTTAGACGCATTCCATAATTTATCTGTAAATATTGAGACGAATCTTTTAATTCTAGTTGGTCTATGTTTGAATAAAGTTTGTCAAATAACAATGAAATTGCTATAAAAACTTTTCCCAAAAAATTTCGCGAACTAAACAAGGTTTATATTGTGTAATAAAAAAACAATGTAGATTGTGTTTTGTTTTAATAAAAGGTTAAAGTTTACATGTTGTGACCATTTTTAGTCAAAGTATACACATGCTATTATTTAGTGCACAAAATTTGCATCTATGATTGTTGGGACTACTATTAAGACGATGTTGATTTTTCATCAATTGGCAACAAACCGAAGAATCAATTGTAGAAAAACCTACGCTTGAAGATTTTATTGTTCTAAAACAGGAGGGAATATCGAATGCGACTTGTGATTTGTGAAACATCAAGTTGTTTCGAACGGATAGCTTTGTTCTTTATTATTTTCCCGACGATATTGCACTTCCATCAAATAAAAAAACTAGGAGGTTGCAGATTTCTTCAAGATCTACAACTTTTATACAAAAATATCTTCATTTGATTTCGTAAAAAAAATAATTTGATATTAACCATATTTTCTACGCAAGTGCAAGTGCAGGGTTTACCTACTCAGTTCACCGACTCACTGTACAGACTAGGTGCAGTCACATTTGTGACGTATGAACACTCCTGTTTCACATCATACATACACTTTTGTGTTCGTTTGGTGGAAAAAAATAGTCTTTCCATACTAATTTAATCTATTAAAAATAAATTAATTATAAAATTAATTACACCGTCATGTGCTAATTAACAAGGTAAATCTATTAAGATAAATTAATCAATCATTAACAAATATTTACTGTAGTATCATATTGTCAAATTATGAACTAATTAAGTTTAATAGATGATCTCGTGAATTAGTCTTCGGCTAATAGACTAAATTAGAACTGCAAAATTCGATGTGACAGTGCTAAACGAACACCCCCTCGGTAATGGAAGCAGAGGCCAGGAGTTGTACAGAAGAAACAAGCGTCTCCTGGAACTCGAAAAGGCAGAAACGAAGAGACCCTGGAAAAAAAAAACAAGTGTCAGAAGCTGCATTGCCCTGGAAGGTTGGCTGTCGAGTTGGGTCTCATCTGCGAGAAAATTGACAGCCAAAGAATCTGTCGATCAACTGTAAGCAAGAAACGCATGTCCACAACAGCCAAAACGGATCACATTGCGAGCATGACCAGTTCACCAAAATTGACCGCTTGTTTTTTGTTTTTTTTTTTGAAAGGCGCCACCTTGGGCGCGGCCTTCCTGGAGGCCAAGCTTGTTTTTTTGTTTGTTGCACACATTAAGTCAATGTTATTGTAGTGTCAGTAACAGAACTCTAATTCGGTTCTAATTAGTGTGGCGTTTCACTCGTTATTTCTTAAGAAAACTAGTATTGGTAAATCAACAAAAATCTAAATATAATACATGAAAAGCAACATAAAACAGCTAGGAGTACAAGAATTTCTATTTCCCGGGGATATTGTGCGCGAAAACATCCGTTGGTCTTCCCCTCTCCTGTTCTTCCCACTGTTACTGTGATGGTAGGAGAGGAGGCGGCGGCAGGCATTTTGGGTCCGTGTCTATGAAATCCACGGCCTGTGAAAGAGCGCTACAGTTCACCATTTGGCTCGTGGGCGACGCAACGGAGTACGCCGGATGCACCGTTGCCAAGGCCAGCCTGCGGTTGAGGAGCTCGGTTTGCGCAATTGAAAGCTCGGCTTGGACGAGTGCTACCTGTTATGCATACAGATACACATGAATTATTATGCTACTACTTTGAATTCAGCCTTTTAAATTCGTCAATCAATATATAGATACTTAAAACATACGGCCATACGACGTCGTCTTGTCCTAATTAACCATGAAACGTTCCTCTGGAAATATCGCCATGAAACTAATTGTGGATCACGGAAAGCAAATGAACCGAGCAAGTGGAGAAGACCTATGCTATGCACAAGCACAAGCACAACAGCGGCGGCGTTTTGGGTGTGCCAACATCGCGTGGCATCGTATCGACGTATCGTGGTAACAATTAACCTGCTGCTGGAGTGCAAGGATGGTGCCGACGCAGCCGTAGACGGGATCGGCGATGCGCGCCTGCGCCTCGTAGCAGACGGTGCTGGCCGCGTCCCGGCGCAGCGCCACGGGCACCCGCGACAGCATCTTCGCCACATTGCTGGCGCCGAACACCTTGTGCACGGCCGCGAACTGCGCCGCGCCGGCCCCGCCCCCTCCGCTGCCGCTGCCGCCAAAGTGCGGCGCGAAGACGCACCCCGGCACGCATCGCCGCCGCAGGAACTTGCACGCGCCGCACGGCGCCCCGGCCCCCCAGAGCTGGGACGCCTCCTCCCCCTGCGCGTGGGCCGGGCCTGCCGCTGCCACCGCCGCGACGGACGCCGCGCTCGCGCGCTTGCTGGGCGGCTGCGTCGCGCGCGACATGCATGTATTATCACTGTGCCTGTGCGTTCGCGCCGCCGACGCGCGGGGTTCGTTGCTTAAACAAGGCGCGAGCACCCGGTCCTGGTGGATCGCGGTCACGGTGCGCTAGCTACTACCCCGCTGGGTGGCCACGCAAGATTTATGAGCTCCGTGTCGCGCGGGGGTGCACGCCGCTCGCGCGTGTGTAACACCCCTGGTGTTAAGCAGCAATTAAAATCTTAATTAATATGTTTAGTATGCATAGTTATTTGGCATCATGGCATAAAAGCATTTCATGTTTTAAGCATAGTTGTGATGCTTTACATGCTTTAATGTAAGTGCTGCATAAATTTTGTGTGATGCTTTCTTAAGTAATATATGATGTGGTTGGGTGTCACATGAAATGATAAGTGTGAGTAGAAAACCTTAATTTTCTATGCTCCTTTTTATTCCCTTTTCTATAAGTCAAAAAGTAAGTCAAATTTTAAAGTGATTTCAAAAGCAAAGTTGTAGCTCTTGTTGAGAGGTACAACTTTGGTATTCAAAGTTTTCAAAGTTTCTGTACAAAAGTTTGAATAAATTTGAAATCCTTTAAACCCTAAATTTTACCCCAAAACTAGATTTCAAGAACTAAAAAGAATTAGACTTTGGTCCTTTAAGCAAAGTTGTAGAGAGGATTAAAATCAACAACTTTTATTAAGATAGATTTTCAAGTTATTAAAGAAAATCTGAAGTAATTTGGAAAACAAGTTTGATTTAGTTTCAAATTGAAAGTTAATTTCCAAAATCAGTTTTACCCCCTTTTGTGTAGTTTCAAAATTAAGCACAATTTGGATATATGACCAAAAACAAAGTTTTAGATAATTTAATAAGGAACAACTTTTATATTGGTAAAATTTGAGGTTGTTCAGAAAATTCAAAAGTAATTTTGAAATTCAGTTTGGTCCAAATTTGAATTTGAACTCCATTTCAAAATCTAAACTGAATTTGACTTTGGTTCTTAAAGCAAACTTGTAGAACACAAAATTTGGAGCAACTTTTGTTTTAGGAGTTTTTATCGTGCAGTACAAAAATCTAGAGAAAAAGAAAAGGGGGAAGTTTGCCTCGCTACAGTAATCTAAGAGAGGGGGGCGCTAACAGAGCAAGGTGCTCTGCACCTCGGGCCGCCGCGCCATGGGTTAGCAACGTTTTGCAATAGATCATTTGACCCATGTGATGAGCTCTCACTAGTTTTAGTTTCTACATTAGAAAGCTTCTTAGTGAGAAAAGCATGGTCTTTTACCAAATTATCATGAGCAACACATAGTTCCTCATGAGTCAATTTTAGCTCATCATGTGAACAAGTAGTAACATAAAGTAGATCCTTTTGTTGTTCACATGCATTCTTTAGAAATGAGTTTTCTTTTGTCAATTTTGCATTTTTAGACATCTCATTTTCTAAAGCGATGGTCATGCTAGCATATTTACTCAAGAGCTCCTCATATGCATTAAGATCAATCACATTAGCTTTGCAAACCTTAGTGTCACCGTGTGACATGAAGCAATGCGATGTAGTGGTTGGAGAGCTCGAAGAAGTATCACTCTCATAGCCGGAGCATGAACCATCATCATCAAGTGTGCTTGGAATATCATCATCACTTGCATCACTTGAGCTTGAGGTGGAGCAATCTTCCACAATCACGGGGTTGTGGTCTTGCTCAACCACCTCATGTGCCTCTTCCTCGGGCTCACTAACATCATCATCAATTGGAGCACTCCCATACTTGTCATTGAGATACTTCCACATGTGATGGGAGGACTCCATATCCATGATCTCACTAAAGATATTATCATGCAAAGATCTAAAAATGATGTTAGTAGCTTGGCACTCGAGATCTAGGCATTTCTCTTGTGCTTGAGTTAGATTCATTTCATCCAACACATGAGAAAAGCCTACATCTACGATCCACCACATTTGAAGGCAAATAAACTTGAAATCACACATCATCCAAGTTTTCCATCGTGTAAAGTGAGTGCCATCAAAAAAGTGTGGACAATCAATTCCTAGCCCGTAAGTCGCCATCCTCTCGGGTCGGTAATGTGACGGAACGACCCTAATCCCATGGCCCACGTGTCCCTGTCAACCTCTGACAGCCGAACCCATGTTCCATGCGATTAAGACCTGTTCGCCACCGGGCTACATCAGCGCCCAATGTCCGCAGGATCATCTCACAATTCGGTTACAGCATTGCATACTTTTACAAATAACATCGGAATAAAGAGCGGAAGACTTAAATAACATTAGTTTTACAAAGCAGGGTTCCAAATAGAAATTAAGGTGCAGTTATTACAAACCAAGTTCTAATAATAGAAATAGACAAAGGCAACGTAGCGGAGTACAACAAAATAAAGATACTGATAATCACCCAGCCCGAGGGTGCACAACTATTCTTCGGCCTCATCGGCCTCTTCCTGGACGATGGTCATGCAGCAGGGCGCAAGACACATCGGGGTCTCAGTCATACCTGCAACATGGGTAACAAACCCTGAGTACTGGGGTACTCAACAAGACTTACCCGACTAAAGAAAAGGGAGAAGACTCAGGAATGAGAGGCTTAGGGTAGTCAAGATAAGGCTTAAGCAAGATCAGGTATTTTGCAGAAAAGCATTTTGTAAACCTTATTTTATTTTGGAAGGATTCAGTATTCCTCAATTCTTCATCGTTCCTGATTCATTTTACATTTCAAAACATTCCTAGTTGAGAACCACTCTCCGTTGACAGTCAGTGACCAAGTCTCCATAACCGAGGAGCAACGTTAATCCGGATAAATAATACTCAGCTGAGGATCCCTATCCACACTGCATATGTAGCACCCAAGCTTGCATATGCCAACTCGTCTACCACGATTCCTCCAAGATTGGGCCCGGTCCTACGCCACCCGGAAGTACAGTACACCACTCCTATCCAGGTACGACGACCACGTGGGTACATGCTACTTCCGCCATCTCTTCACTCCCAGTGCGCGGTTGTCGGTCCAATAAAGGATTCCTCGGAGCCAGAGCTTTCCGAAGTATGTGAATAGTTACAAGTCTTGACCAGCAGGCCCCCATACGGATGGTCCCTAAAGTTTTTTCCGTCAGCAACAAGCACCTCGGGACTCTAACCCAAGAGTACAGGTCCTGTCGGTTTTTCAACCCTGTCCCGGTCGGTGTCAACTGTTGAGTCCCGGACTACAACATGACGGCACCGTACGCGCGGACAACCTTTTCTCGACAATGACCACATGCTAGCTAGGCAAGCAGTCATCGAACGGGAAGTAAAGCCAAATTCCCATAAAAATTCTTTCAGTGATCACACTTTTGAAAATGGCATTTTATTGCAAAGTCTAATTCAATAAGCATTGCTAAGCATTTTTCAAATACTTTTGAAAAGCAGGTATCGGGTGTATCAGTGGTCAAGGTGGATAGTGCATCAATTAGGATAGCACACAACTCCTATAAACCTAATGCAATAATTTAACTCAAAAGCATTTAAGGAAATCATTTTATAAATTCAAGGAAAGGGGTTAAATGCACCGGGGCTTGCCTTGAAGAGCAAAGAGGGCAGGCTCGAGGGCGGCAGGGCAGGTGTCGGAGCTCGGGGTAGCCTCGGGGACAGGTTCGTCAGCGGCTGCCTCGATCTTGACGCCTTCTCCTTCGGTCACTAAACGGATGCAAGGATGTATGCTTATGAGTATGCTAGCATGAACAATGCAACACAGGGCATACAACATGAACCTTAATCACCTTTTCTGTTTTTCTTAATTATTTAAAAAAAGTTATTTTATGCGGTTGCTCCAAAAATTACCAAATTAATCACATAAGTTCATTATGGTGTAGATAGATGGCAAAACAAATTTCATAATTTTTGGAGGTCATTAAGGTGCTCAAATAAAATCAGACATTAATTAACAAAAGGCACTATTTAACAATTAAAGATAAATGCTCAAAAATCAACTTGTTCCAAAAGACTTCAAAATTTCACCAGAGACTAAACATGACATAACTAGCACATAAAAATTTATCTCATGATTTTTGGAGCTACACATGTTTTTCTAAAAATCTAAAACCATTCATTTCTTAATTAAAAGGGAGATTTTTCATTTTCAAATTTTTGCACAAAGTCCAAGTTTCATATTTTTCTAAAATACTACATGGTATAAAGAGTTAGCTGTAAAATTTTCAGAATTTTTGGAGCAACACAGAAAATCATACAAAAAGATGAAAAAGGAACACTATTCACAACTTCCAAAAAGGAAAAGAGCACTGTGCTCCTCCCTCGCAGGGCTCGGGCGAAGCGGAAACAATCGGCCGTCCGAGGCCTGGCCGGGAGGCTCGGGCGAGACGGAAAACGATCGTTTCGTCCGAGGCCTGGCCGGGAGGCTCGGGCGAGACGGAAAACGATCGTTTCGTCCGAGGCCTGGCCGGGAGGCTCGGGCGAAGCGGAGGGTGCATGCTTGCTCGAGGCTAGGCTCGGCGAAGCTGAGGGTGCGTGAGTCCGCTCGAGGCTAGGCTCGGGCGAAGCGGTGTGTGAGTCCGCTCCGAGGCTGGGCTCGGTGAAGTGGCGAGGGTACGTGTCTGCTCGAGGCCTGGCTCGAGCGAGTGCTTGCTCGAGGCCTGGCTCGGGCGAAGCGGAGTGGAAGCAGAGACCGGGGGCTTCGAGTGCTTACCACGGGTCGGAGGCAGGACTCGGCGGGACGGAACAAGGTGGTCGACGGAGCTCGGCGGGCGTTCACGGCGGCGCTCGGCGCTCCGGCGATCCTGTGCACCGCACGAGGTCACAATGGCACGGTCAGAGCCGCAAGAAGACAGGGAAGCGGACACAGGGGTCGGAGAAAGATGATCATGGCCGGAGAGTGGGGATTTCCCGAACCCGAGCTCACCGGTGTTTCGCCGGAGTTTGGGAAGATGGGGTTACGCCGGGCGATTGGAGGCGGCGGAGGTAAAATTGAGGGGCTGGGAAGCTTCGCGAGCTCAAGGCGGAGCTTCTGGGCTAGGTGGTTGAGCGGCGGAGACCCTGTAGTGAGCTGGCGACGGTGGCGGAGGAACGACGGCCGGCGGGTGGCTTTTATAGCCGCGCTCGGGGACGGATGAGCGTCGCGTGCAGGCGGATAAGCTTGGTCGAAGCGTGCGCAATCGATTGCACGCTGGCGGAAGGACGGGCGTGCGCGCAGGGACCGGGTGTGCGTTCGCCGGCGACGGCCACGCGGCGGCGACGTGCTGGGAGCAGTGGGGGACGGGACACGGTCAGCGCTTGCGCGTGCGGGGGCAGAATGATGGCGCGGTCACGGGCGACAAGTCGGGGGCGGGCGTGCGGCTGCCAGGCGCGTGGCGCACGCAGCTCCGGCGAGCGGCCATGGCCGGGCCCCCTCCCTGCTCTGCTCTGACCCTAGGTAGGAGATGAACAGGGCTAGGTCTAGGTGTTGACTTTCTGAATTTTGTAAATTACTCCCAAAACTTGAACTGCACGGGAAAAAACTCAGAATACCAAAGTTGTGCAGAAAAAGGAGATCTACAACTTTGTCAATAAGAACATTTTCAAATTCCAAACAGTTTTTGAATTATATTCGAAAACAGAAAAGGGAACACTTTTGGGATTTGAATAAATTCAAAATTACTTTTGATTTTATATTGGAACTCGAAAATCTGTAAATACCAAAGTTGTCCCTCTTGACAAGATTTACAACTTTGCCTTTTGAACCAAATCCAAATTTTGAATAGTTTTTAAAGTATTAAAAGAGGGGTAAAAACTAGGGTTTGGAAATTAGGGCTTTTCAAAAGGGATTTGAAATCTGTTTTTGGTTTTGGGTTTTTGAACAACACAACAAAGCTTCGAGACACAAAACTGAACAAGAATTAAACAAGGCTAGACACAGAGGTGAAATTACCATTTTTGCCCTTATAGGAAGATTTGGGCTTTAGGGTTTTTGAAAAGAGATTGACTAAAGATGATGACATGTCAGGTTAATTACATTTTTAAACACCCGAGGTGTTACAGCCTTCCCCCCTAAAAGAAATCTCGCCCCGAGATTTCACGTCTTAAGAAGGAAAAGGCAAAACCTTACATCTACAGAGTATCGAGAAAGTCGGGATAGTTCTTTGCTAAGAAGTCTTCAGATTCCCAAGTGGCTTCTTCTTCTTCAGAGTGTTGGTTCCATTGGATCTTGTACCATCTTGTGGTGGTCCTCCGGGTAACACGATCTTTGTGATCCAACACGCGAACTGGATACTCAGAGTATGACAGATCAGGTTCTAACTCAACACCTTCAACATCTACCACATGTTCGGGCACTCGGAGACACTTCTTGAGTTGGGAGACGTGAAACACATTATGAACTGCCGAAAGATGATCGGGCAACCTTAGCTTATAAGCTACCTTGCCACAGCATTCCAGAATTTCAAAGGGACCAATATAGCGAGGCGCTAACTTCCCTTTAATTCCAAAACGAGTGACTCCTTTGGTGGGTGAGACTTTCAGGTACACAAAATCTCCGATTTGAAACTTCAGAGGTCGACGTCTTTTGTCAGCATAGCTCTTCTGTCGAGATTGCGCAATTCTCATATTCTCTTGTATTTGCTTGACTTTTTCTTCCATATCTTTCACTAGGTCAACTCCAAAGAATTCTCTTTCTCCAAGATCAGACCAACTGAGAGGTGTACGACAACGGCGACCGTACAGTGCTTCAAAGGGTGCCATTTTGATGCTCTCCTGATAACTGTTATTATACGAGAATTCTGCCAAGGGCAAACAGTTATCCCAAGTATCTGCGAAGGTGAGCACGCAGGCTCTCAACATATCCTCTAGCACTTGGTTGACTCGCTCAGTTTGTCCATCAGTTTGCGGATGATATGCCGTACTATGCAAGAGCTTGGTTCCAAGTGAGGTATGGAACGCTTTCCAGAACTTTGCGACAAACTGAGTACCACGATCAGAGACAATGGTCTCGGGTATACCATGGAGTTTCACTATGTGGTTCTTGTACAAAGTGGCATATGTGGGGACGGTGTAACTGGTCTTCACTGGCAGGAAGTGAGCTTGCTTAGTGAGGCGATCCACGATCACCCATATGGAATCAAAACCTTTTGGTGTCTTTGGTAGCCCATTGATAAAATCCATACTGATATCGTCCCATTTCCAAGCAGGCACAGGTAAAGGTTGCAATTCTCCTCCGGGCCTCATGTGCACGGCTTTGACTTTCTGGCAAGTATCACACTGAGCGACATACCGGGCGATCTCAATCTTCATCTTTGTCCACCAGAACCTTTGCTTCAAGTCCTGGTACATCTTGTTGCTGCCGGGGTGGATGGAGAATCTAGTCAAGTGTGCTTCATCAAGGATTAACTTTCTTAACTCAGGCACTTTAGGAACTACTAACCGATTCTTAAACCATACTACTCCTGTATCATCAATCCTGAAACAATCAGCCTTTTCGGATTGGACCTTTTCGATGATGTGCTTGATTCCAGGGTTATCTTTCTGTGCAGCGATGATCTGCTCTTTAATAGGGGTTTCTATTCTGATATTATTTAGAGTTCCTTGTGGAATCATTTCAATATTCAAGTTTTCCAGCTCATAACACAAAAAAGAATCACAGGGTTTCTTCATCAGACAGTTGCAATATGACTTGCGACTGAGCGCATCGGCAACCACATTCGCCTTACCCGGATGGTAATGCACTTCAAGATCATAGTCCTTAATTAACTCAAGCCATCTTCTCTGTCTCATATTCAGCTCTTCTTGAGTGAAGATATACTTTAGGCTTTTGTGATCAGTGTACACATTACAGGTACTGCCCAACAGATAATGACGCCAGATCTTCAAGGCATGCACTACTGCTGCTAACTCGAGATCATGAGTTGGATAATTCTCTTCATGTCGCTTAAGCTGTCGGGAGGCATATGCGATCACTCGACCTTCTTGCATCAAAACACAGCCCAAACTAGTACCAGATGCATCACAGTAGACATCAAAGGGCTTCTCGATGTTCGGCTGGGCTAGCACTGGTGATGTAGTTAACAGTTTCTTCAGAGTTTGAAAGGCTTGCTCACAGGCTGGTGACCAGACAAACTTCACAGAATTCTTTACTAACTCAGTGATAGGCTTGGCGATTCTTGAGAAATCTGGGATGAATCGACGATAATATCCTGCCATTCCCATAAAGCTGCGGACTTGATGAACAGTGGTAGGTGGCTTCCAATCCAGAATGTCTGCCACTTTACCAGGGTCAACTGACACACCTTCAGCGGATAGGACATGACCAAGAAACTGTATCTGATCTAACCAGAATTCACATTTACTGAACTTGGCATACAGCTGATGTTCTCTGAGACGGGATAGAACGATACGAAGATGCTCGGCGTGATCTTCAGGGGTTTTTGAGTAGACAAGGATGCCGTCAATGAACACGACCACGAATTTATCAAGCTCTGGCATGAACACAGAGTTCATGAGGTACATGAAATGAGCAGGGGCATTGGTCAAACCGAAGGACATGACCAAGTACTCATATAGGCCGTATCTGGTGGTGAAAGCTGTTTTAGGAATATCTTCAGGACGTATCTTTATTTGGTGGTAGCCAGATCTGAGATCGATCTTGGAGAATACTTTGGCTCCAGCTAACTGGTCAAAGAGAAGATCAATACGAGGCAAGGGATATTTATTTTTGATGGTGACTTCATTGAGTGGGCGATAATCAACGCACATTCTGAGAGTCTTGTCTTTCTTCTTTACAAAGATTGCAGGACAACCCCAAGGAGACGAGCTTGGGCGAATGAAACCCTTGTCCAACAAATCTTGTAATTGGATTTTTAGCTCTGCCAACTCTCTGGGAGGCATTCGATAAGCTCTGCGGGATATAGGAGCAGTCCCGGGCTTTAGCTCTATGACAAACTCGACATCACGGTCAGGAGGCAGACCAGGCAAATCCTCAGGAAAAACATCAGGGAATTCACAGACCACGGGGATGTCTCTGGTTTCCAGGACATAGGCGGTATTTATTTGAGTGGCTGCTGGTTTTTGAGGCATTGGAAGTTGGAGAAGGAGTTTGGAGGTGCTGTTAGGAATGTCCACTCTCACAACTCTATTCAGGATGTCGATCATGGCTTTATACTGGCACATCCAATTTGTAACAGAACCGACCAATTTATAAGAGCACAAGTGCGAAAACCTCCGCCGAAGCAGCTGAATTAGCACACTTGAGCCCATATAAACCCGGTAGTCTGGAAATCTCGAAGGATTTCAAACATTTCAACATTCAGCCAAGATCGCATGGTCAAGCAAATACAAATCATGTCCACGGAGCTTGCAGCGGAAATAATATTACAATAGAGTTCACAAATAATAATACAAGTTGAGTTCCATTTCATTTAGAAGAAACAACATAGCTTTGAAATGAATATCATAACATAGGTTGAAATACTTTGCTAGCTTGAGTGACATCCTCCAACAACAGCATAAGAGAAGAAGTACGGAACTGCCGAGCCCACCGGCACTGGCCATCACCTTTCGGCAGGCCTAACCTTCACCTGCAACAAGGTGGGATAAACCCTGAGTACTCGAATGTACTCAGCTAGACTTACCCGTCATAAACCAGAAATAAAGTGACACCAAGGAGTATGCAAGGCTGTATCTGGGGTTGGCCATACTTACATTTTTGCATAAAAGCATTTTATTATTAAATAATCATCATTAGAGTATTAGCAGTCAATTTTATGTAATCAACCTGATTAACTAGATTTGCACCTGATCTAGAGCAATCACTTGGCTAATTAATCAAGCAAGAGTGACTATTTCATCAATAGCCTTTCAGATTCAGTACCATAACCATCTTTAGTTCCATAAGTTACTACGGTAACACATGCTCAGTCAAGTTACTCACTAACCAGGAGCGATGGCGATTATAATCGATTCCTACCAGCTGGGGATAAAATGTCGCACACTCGCCCGACACACCCTGCCAGGTGGCCGTTGACAACCAATTCAGGAGGTTCGAGAACCCAAATCGCGGGACGGCCATGGACCCTTCTACACCGAGGGTTATCTCAATGCCAGGTCGCTCAAGCTATTAACTGCCCACGGTCATGCCAGGTCGATCAGGCCCTGCCTGCCCTCGGACCATGCCAGGTCGATCAGAATAGTTGCCCACGGTACATGTAAGGCCCTGAGTGTTAGGCGTCAACGTCTCCATCACCGGCTCGAAACACCTTACTCGGCTTCACGGGAGGTACCCGCACCTGCTCCGTTAAGTGATTGACGCGTTCAAAATGACTGAGGTGTGCCTTCGTCGGGTCCTAATCGACACAGACGGGAGACTACTAGCACACAGAACCCATGTCCTGCTGCTCCTACATCCCGCCCGGTCTCAGATTAATTATCACATGGTTATTTCCATGATAGCACCAGGCTAAACATGATCAGTATCCACCTATATGCGGGAGACAGGAAATCACCCGACTTTTACCGGTCTAAGCCGGGCTAAGCATATAATCGAGCCTAGACTTAACAGGGATATCAAGATAATAATTATAGGTGGACAAGGATAAGTAAGTAATGCATCAACGGTATCATTCAACTCCTATAACTTAATGCAACAATCATTATATTGACTCGATTGCATTTATAAAAGATTGGTAGGAGACTTAGAATGCTCCGGGGCTTGCCTGGGAAACAACACATATGCTAGTGTTAGATGGCACCACTTCGGGAACATCACCGCTCCAGGAACTTGTGGGGTTCGCCAAACACCTTCTTCTGGATGGCCATCCAACACCACCTTTGGGTTTAGCCTCATCACCACGCACTTCACTTCCCGCGTTCATCATCTAGCGTACCTAGCATGAGGTGCACGATGTATATGTATGAACATAAGGGATGTAACACATGATGCAACATAAGGCACACAAGCCAACTATGACAAGATCTATCGACATATTACTTAAGCTAGTGCAAGACACTGACAACCATAACCTAATTAAGTCTACCAACAAACAACCAGCAGGCTACACATTTAAGGGTTATTTGTCTTACTAATTAACTCGGGGAAGTTAGACCTATCAAGCAATTAAGTTGCACACAAACAAGTCACACTTCAAATTCTGGACAGCAGGACATTAGTCCACTAATTTAAACATAACACAAGCTACAAACATCCAAACAGGGCAAACTAAGACTTTATGGAAAGCTAACTTAATTGTCTACAACTTTGTTATTCAACACAAAAGCTAATTCAAAGGTTATCCAACTCAAAAACAGATAACTATGCAGTTCTGTCCAACTGTTGGACACCAGGATAGACAGAGCTTCAGAGAAGCATAACTCACAATATAAACATCACATAGGCATGCAATTAGACATTCTAGAAATCTTATAAGATTATCTAAGTCTTTCTTCTTATTAGCTCAAGGTGAATCAACCAGTAACAAGGTCAAACAACATGATTAGTGCAGCTCTGTCCACACTTGGACAGAACTAGCCTCACATCAACAACAGTAACTTAGGACAACCATAACTAAAGATCTATAATACCTGGGAACTTGCCTCTAGACTTTTTAGAAAGGTTATTAAGTTGTCTACAGCTTATTTATAATCATCTCAAGTTGATTAAGTAGTGATCAAGGTCAACCAACACAAACAACCAAATCTGTCCAGACATGGACAGATTCTAAACCTTAACTTTAAACACATGTAACTCAAGTTCTGGACCACCAAAAATAGTGATCCAAGACAATTTAGAAAGCTTATGAAAAGTACTACAACTCTTCTATAAACATCAACACATGATTCACAGGTTAAATTAGCCCAACAGTTCACTTTATCAGATCTGCCCTGAAAGCCTGCAAATCCTGACAGCGAACTTCTAAAAACTATAACTCCCAAACCACTTGGCCTAAAATCATGAAATTGTAGGACAAACAAGATATGACAATTATCTACAACCTTTAAATATACCATATCTACAGAAAACCACATTTATATCACAAAGTGGCCACTCCAACTGAAACTATACATGCAGTCCATTAGCATATTGACATATCAATCTAGACTGCAACAGCAGCTGGTTACTTGGACCACAACTGGAGCTATACTCATCCAAAAGATATGAAACAAGACAATCTAGAAAGCTTATAAACTTTCCTACCAATCATCTTTAAACACATAAGCATGAATCTCAAGGTAACATGGCCAAATTAATGCATTTCTTAACTCTGGTTTAGACTTTTCAGAAAACATCTATTTCTGAAACAGAACTTTGCACAGCCATAACTCCTAATCCATTTGATCAAAAATCACCAAATTTTAACACAAGATATATTATGTAATGCTTTACAACTTTGTTATTAACAAACTTCCCAAGAGACCTACATATCAAAGTGTAATTCAGACAGTTCCAACAACTGCCCAGAGTTTGGACAGATTTAGGCAAAACCTGACAGCAACTTGTAAAATCTATAGCTCCTAAACTATTTGGCCTAAAATCATGCAATTTGAGGACCAGCTATATAAGGAAGCTATCTACAACTTTCGTGTGGACCAAAACTACAGAAAACATAATTTTCATCACGAAACAACAACCACAACAGAAACTGCTTCTGCAGTCATTTCAGCATAGCTAGACATACAATCAACAGCGAAGTAATTAAATCATAACTAGAGCTACATAACTCAAAAAGACATGCAACAAGCCATTTTGGAAAGCTTATAAAATTATCTACCTTTCATCTTTAATCACCATAACATGATTCATAAATTAAAAGGGTCAAACACATATATTTTCAGAATCTGCTCTAGGAAATTCCGAGAGCGACTATTTCTGAACCCAACTTTAAACAGCCGTAACTCCTAAACTACTAAGCCAAAAATCACGAAATTTTAACAGAAGCTATATCATGCAATCCTCTACAACTTTTGTATTGACCAAACCTACAGAAAAACAAGATTTCAATCACGAAATTAACATATGAACAGATCCTGCTCCTGCAGCAATTTCAGCACATCAATAAATTGATTCCATCACTTGTTTGATTATATTTGAACCACCTATGCCATAAATATACATCAAGCACTTCAAGAATAGAGCACATTATTTATAAAATCAGTCACATATCAAGCATTAAGGAAAATCAAGATTCATCACCATTAAACCCTAGGGTTGTTGCTGCTACAACCATGGAGCTTGGAGAGGAGGGAGTGCGGCCATGGCTAGGGTTAGGGGTTTGCTGTAGGCTTGCCATGGTTAGGGTTTGGGGCTCCATAGAGCTCTTGCTGCTGGTCGGTGCTGCTGTTGCTTGCTGCCATGGATAGGAAAGGAGAATGGAGGGAGGAGAAGGGTGGCTGCTGCTGATTTGTTGCAGCCATGGAGATGGGGAAGGAGAGCACTGCTGCTGCCGGCCTCCCTGCTGGGCGACCAGGACAGGAAGGAGGGAGGAGAAATAGAGGGGCGCTAAGGAGGAGGGCTGCTGCCCTGCAGCTGCCGGCCATGGGAGGAAGGGAGAGGAAGGGGCTGCTGCCATGGAGGAGGGAGCAGCAAGGAAGAAGAGAGGGGAGGAGAGGGAGACCGAGTGGAAGAGGGGGAGAGGCCGTGCTCGGCCTTTTTTTACCGAGGAGAGGAGGGGCGCGCCAGGAGGAGGCGTGGCCTCGGAAAAAGCACGACAAATTTTTCTGAGAATTTCTTTCCCAAAATGGCAAGTTTCCGGAAACTTTCGGTCAAGTTCCAAAATTGCGAACACTGCTCAAACGGACTCCGATTTCGATGAAACTAATTTTGTTGTCGTCGTCTCGCCGAGTACTCCGACTTTCGTTAAGGGCACTCAGTCAAATTTCGAATCGTTTGTCCGGTAACGATCGTCGACGACAGCTTCACGGTGACCGAAATTCCAATTTTGCAGTACTGACTTAACCAATTTCCGGAACCTGAAAATTGCACTGTGCTCCATCTTGCGAGCTCGTTTTCACCATTTTCGGCACCGATTCAGGTCTCGGCCATAACACAAAATTTGTTCCTCTCGATTTGTACTACAACTTTCGTTTAGGGCGCAACGACATGCGAACATCCGAAAATACCGTTCAACGCCGGTCAAAGTAGTCGCCCGGTAGGATCCGAATCAGGGTTTCTCGTCGGTCGGAAGATTTTCTGGCCATCTGCTCAACACGGAACTTTCATAACTTTTGATCGTAGGTCCATATATAGTTGACTGGGCATAATTGTGACACTTGGTTGAATTCAAATAATTTCCTTCATTGTCACTCGACATACCATATTTGTGTTGAACTGACTGCTCAACTGACGGCGAACACCTGGGTGTTACACAATTCATGCCTAAAAAGAATCTCGTCCCGAGATTCAGGACGAACGACTTTTCAAGGGAAGAGAAGCATAGCACCCATCCTTAATCACCTGCTATTGACAGCTCAAGATACTGACTTCTTGATAGAACAAAAACTGCTATGAACACAACAACCTTCCGATCTTTCACGTTGTTTTCCGGTTACTAGCTTTTGTCAAAAGAATTTTTCTTTACTGACTTCCATCGAGCATTGAGGTACACTCACAATATCACTGTCGGGTTAAACGGAAACCAAAACTGCATTATTACTTTGGGAGGAATCCAAGATAATATTACTTCAAATATTGTATCTTCATGCGATTGGGACCATAGCAAAAATACATCCTCGATAAGGTCAGGAACTGACTGACGACAACCACTGCTTATACTAGTGTGAATGTCTGTTCCTTCAGATAGCAATTGATGGAAAGCTACATGAGGTTCCATGTGGGCAATTCTCTTTCTCTAATGATAACACTGTATTATCCGAATCTAATAAAAGAGCGGTGAATGTGATAGCTGACTCTACCAATTCCACATTTTCACTGATCCTTCTTTACAGAATTCTCAACCCCAAACAGCGATAGTCACTCAGGTTGAATTTGATGCAACCTCTCAGGTAACAATACCAAGTTTCTGAATCGTTATACTACTGAGCAGATTAACATCATTCTTCTTTCATGGTGTAGTTGCAATTCAGTGAGGCTAACTTGATGTACTACTTGGCTCATAGAGCGATCTTCTTAAATTCACTCAGCACTGCAGTAACATAATCTGAAATCTGTCGTTTGACACTTCAATTGCCATCAATCTACACTTCAAAAGTTCGATTTTTGGTAGGACACCTTGACTGCTCAAAAATAAGGGACTGATTCTGAAAATCCTTTCTGGCTTCAACCAAAATAATTTGGAATAAATCTTTCCATAGTACTCAATGTATTACCAGGTAGTCCTTACTTGAGGCATAATTCTGACTGAGTTACTGGGTTGGCGTACCGTCTTGTATTACCATTGAGATTTTTCCCAAGATAAGGTTAGTTGGAACATGTCAGAGACTTGGATGTACAAGTGCCACAAACAAAATCAATGGGTTTACAGATTTCTGGCATAACATTGTTCTGTGAGGCATAGCCTTCATAGCTACCAAAGAGTCATTTCTGAACTGGAGATTAGCTATTAAATAGCAGAAACTTAATCAGTTGCCTCTCAACATTGAAGCTCCAAGGTTTCAACTTTACTGCAAACACTGTCAGATATCAATGCACATGATCACGACCAAAGTCAGCAGAGAATCAGACACATCTAGGAAGATGGGGTTGACTGCGAGATCATCATGCAGACATATGTATCAAGTTCAGACAGAAAACTTCTGGACCTCAGGGATCTGGATCGATAACACACCATTTCTATTACTCATCCTTCAGCTGATACTTGCCCACATTTAAGAATTCAGTGCCACCTTGCTTCACTATGATCATATAGGTCACTCGGTCTTTGCTGTTGATCAAACAGAGTCCTTTGTCTACCACCTCTTACAGTCTGTTACTGCTTTCATCTTTGACCGATATTTGAAAAGGTTACCCTTCTTGCCATTTTCAGAAAGAAACACTGCCTTATCCGAGCCGACATAAGGATTTTTCTGAAGGAATATGGGAGATAACCAAGGAGGAAGCTTCATGAAAGATAACACATTGGCGCAGTTCTATAATAGATCTTGATTATAACCCACGGTACCAGCGCGTGCCGAGCAGCACAAACTTGTGTCGGCCGCCACAAGAGGCTCTCGGTTTCGTCGCAGCACCATTAGTTCTTAACCAAGACGCTATTACCGAATCCACAACCAGTGAGGAATCCCACATGACGCAGATAAATCTTGCATGGATAGACGTCACACGCAAGGCATAAGTTGGCAAAACAAGAATAATTACAAGGTTTGGAAACCAACAAGGAGGTGATTTCAAGAACAAAACATGGCACAAGACAACAAGAATTCGTCTGGTGCACATCAAGGTCATGACAAGACGAAAAATTTCATGAGCTTGATTTGGCCAAGCAGCAACAAAGGAGCAACCGAGGGGATACATGGTTTTGGGCTTGGTCTCGGCAACTGGGCAAGACAAGCTATGCTCAAAGGCTGAGGTTAACAGGAACTAAACTTGGCTGGTCAAACAAACAAAAGCTGTTACAACAAAAGGGTACCAAACATCTATGGCTTTGGCAACACTTAAGGCCAAACTTGGGTCAACAGGTTGGTTAGAGGCACGGCTACACAACAAGCATAGACATAACACGGTTCGGGAATCTAGGATTTTTGAAAGGTTAGCTAAGGCCAACTGGTCCAACAAAAGGGCATGGACAGGCCTAGGTTTAGGTTTTTGGGCATGATCATTCTAAACCATCAAGACTAGACACAGAAAACATAGGCCTTCAAGCAGCAAAGGTTCAACTAAAGGCATCTCGGAAGGTCAGGAGGGCTCGGGCAACACTTCTAACCGAAGGGTGACAAACCACTCATGCACTCACCGAGGACAAGGGTTGACTAACCAAGGCATCACTTAGCTTAGTTAACAACACATCTACACACAGCCTTAACAAGCATCTGGATCACACAAACAATCAGCTGAAACAACTAACACTAATCACCAAGCTCAAACCAGACAAGCATCTATCTAGGGCATACAAGCAAACATAGACATGCAACACATGGTGAACAAAGGTTGTCAGTATTTTATTTTCGGTTTACTAGATTGGAGCACAACTCTATATCTAGAAACAAACATACCAAGCAAACTAGGGCATACTTGTTTCTTAACTATAACAGTTCACAACTTTAAGTTACCTCACTTATCTAGCATATGAAGCTATCAATCAACAAGTTTATGCATAGCCTATATTTCAGGAAGGAATAAACAAACACTAAGTAACCACAACTAACAAGCAGCATGCAGCAACTTGATTTTAGGGTACAATCAAGCATAATCAACAGTTTAAAACATTCTGACCATGTTAGAAAAGCCACATTGCAGCCACTTAATTTAGTTGCAAGTATTTTAATTCTAACAAGCATACAAGCTAATATAAATTAAAGCTAGATTAGAGAGCAATTACAAGGCATGGTGCACATAAAAACATAATTTTAGGCATAATCATGTATGAAAACAGTTTGTATACGTCTTAAACTTGTTAGACAGGTTCATGGTTAACCCAAATTAAATTTCTTACATGCACTTATTAACTTACCTACTTTTGCAAGGTGAGACATAGAGCTGTTTTAATCTACTCTCAGAGAATTCTAGGAAGATTATGGCAGCTCACTTCATGCATTTAGTGGGCTATTACTAGCATTTCAGCATATTGAGTAAGTAAAACAGCCTACACAATTCTAGTAAGCAATCATGCTGAAAACAACTTAAACAGGTTTAAACTATTTAATGTTATCAAACAACAAGTTATATTTTTCTTGCAGCAACATGATACTAGTGGGACATGAAAATTTGTTTCATAAACTTTTAAATTCATATACTCAAGTTCTCATGTTCGCAAGAAAATAAGCATGAAACTGAATTACGTTATTATAGCATGAAAAAGCAACTAAACAACAGGTTTTAGTACATTTCCTTGCTAAAGCATGTTAAAGCTAACAAAACTAGAATTACATGTTTAGGAAGTACTTAGCATACCCAAACAAAACTGCATACAAAACAGGCTCAAGTAGCAAGTTTTATTGTTTCTTTAGGTGGACCATTTCAAAACAAAACTAATTCAATTGGCTTCACCCAAAGGTTGTTTCTTAGTTCAAGGCATAGGATTATAAACTTGGCGTAGTTGTGCAACACAAGCAAGATAACAACACACAAGCCATTTAGTTACTACAAGGCATTTCAACATAGGGGAAAACTTTCAACAGTTAGAAGCTTATTGTCTAACTACTCTTCTAACATTCAAGAAGCAAAGCAAGACACCACACCATCATGTTGAGCAAGACCACACACAATCATGATGAGCTAGCAAGGTGATCTAAACAACATCATACAGGTACTTACTTCTAGTCTAAACAAGCAATCACTTATCTAGACGATATGGAAACACTCATATAAAACCTTGCACACTACCAAACATCATAAGCAAGACCATATTACATCTAACTCAAGGCAACATACCTCATCAAACAGGAAATTTATTTCTAACTTTTACAAGCAATCTAGCACATCACATAGAAGCACTAGTTCACAACAACTTTACCATTACAGGAACAAGGGTAGGGAAGCATTTGATGCACAAACAACTATCAAGTTTTATTATTACATTAGTCACACTTGACAACAAGTTGTTTATTATTAGAACAAAGGTGAGAGAAGCATGTTCATGAGTAATGCACAACAAGATGTATGCTCGTCCTATACGCCCTTACAGATTGCCAGCCTGAGGTGGCAATCACGTTCTAAGTCGGTGGCATAACACGCACTCTCGATATAACTAGTCGTCAACTATACATACGCATTCGAGGTTAGCGTACCTGCAGAAAATCTGATTTCAGCCCATTCCCACAACAGATATAAATAAATTGCAGGAATTTAAATCTAGATACTAACTTAGGTGCATACCCAGTATACACGTAAGTAGTATATGCACCCATCAGAAAAGTATTACTCCCACAATTAAATACCTTCATATATACCTGCGTGTAACACGTATATAATCCAGTACCAATCTAGCACACCCCTAGATCGGCGGTTGTCCGATCATGCTCTCACTTACCGTTACTCTACCCAGTTCCTAAATCTACCCGCAATTAAATATCTTCACTTGTACCCGTGTGCTTAACGAGTAAAAGTTCCAGTACCAAACTAGCACTTCCCTAGACCAACGGTTGTTTGGTCATGCTCTCACAACTCACACTTACCTGAGCATAGGTGCGACGTTGCATAAAATAAATTCAACTACCCCACATATATGAGTACATCATATGTGAGGGCTACCTCCAACATTAGACCACAGGGTAGCATAGTGCGGTCATCTACACGTACCTTTTGAGTCGACGTGTCGTTGCAAAAGTAAAACCCCCAAAGTTAGTATTACTTAACTAAGCCACCTGAAAGTCTAGTTGGGCATAACTGGAGGTTGTCGCTAGCACATAGTTTACAAATTAGGTTTTGACAAACTTGCCTACTAACTAAAGCTTTTTAGATAAAATAGGCTTTTCAGAACAAAACTTTGTTTTAAAACCATGCACATGACAGTATTATGCTTAACCTTGCTCCGATGCCAGCTGTAACAGAACCGACCAATTTATAAGAGCACAAGTGCGAAAACCTCCGCCGAAGCAGCTGAATTAGCACACTTGAGCCCATATAAACCCGGTAGTCTGGAAATCTCGAAGGATTTCAAACATTTCAACATTCAGCCAAGATCGCATGGTCAAGCAAATACAAATCATGTCCACGGAGCTTGCAGCGGAAATAATATTACAATAGAGTTCACAAATAATAATACAAGTTGAGTTCCATTTCATTTAGAAGAAACAACATAGCTTTGAAATGAATATCATAACATAGGTTGAAATACTTTGCTAGCTTGAGTGACATCCTCCAACAACAGCATAAGAGAAGAAGTACGGAACTGCCGAGCCCACCGGCACTGGCCATCACCTTTCGGCAGGCCTAACCTTCACCTGCAACAAGGTGGGATAAACCCTGAGTACTCGAATGTACTCAGCTAGACTTACCCGTCATAAACCAGAAATAAAGTGACACCAAGGAGTATGCAAGGCTGTATCTGGGGTTGGCCATACTTACATTTTTGCATAAAAGCATTTTATTATTAAATAATCATCATTAGAGTATTAGCAGTCAATTTTATGTAATCAACCTGATTAACTAGATTTGCACCTGATCTAGAGCAATCACTTGGCTAATTAATCAAGCAAGAGTGACTATTTCATCAATAGCCTTTCAGATTCAGTACCATAACCATCTTTAGTTCCATAAGTTACTACGGTAACACATGCTCAGTCAAGTTACTCACTAACCAGGAGCGATGGCGATTATAATCGATTCCTACCAGCTGGGGATAAAATGTCGCACACTCGCCCGACACACCCTGCCAGGTGGCCGTTGACAACCAATTCAGGAGGTTCGAGAACCCAAATCGCGGGACGGCCATGGACCCTTCTACACCGAGGGTTATCTCAATGCCAGGTCGCTCAAGCTATTAACTGCCCACGGTCATGCCAGGTCGATCAGGCCCTGCCTGCCCTCGGACCATGCCAGGTCGATCAGAATAGTTGCCCACGGTACATGTAAGGCCCTGAGTGTTAGGCGTCAACGTCTCCATCACCGGCTCGAAACACCTTACTCGGCTTCACGGGAGGTACCCGCACCTGCTCCGTTAAGTGATTGACGCGTTCAAAATGACTGAGGTGTGCCTTCGTCGGGTCCTAATCGACACAGACGGGAGACTACTAGCACACAGAACCCATGTCCTGCTGCTCCTACATCCCGCCCGGTCTCAGATTAATTATCACATGGTTATTTCCATGATAGCACCAGGCTAAACATGATCAGTATCCACCTATATGCGGGAGACAGGAAATCACCCGACTTTTACCGGTCTAAGCCGGGCTAAGCATATAATCGAGCCTAGACTTAACAGGGATATCAAGATAATAATTATAGGTGGACAAGGATAAGTAAGTAATGCATCAACGGTATCATTCAACTCCTATAACTTAATGCAACAATCATTATATTGACTCGATTGCATTTATAAAAGATTGGTAGGAGACTTAGAATGCTCTGGGGCTTGCCTGGGAAACAACACATATGCTAGTGTTAGATGGCACCACTTCGGGAACATCACCGCTCCAGGAACTTGTGGGGTTCGCCAAACACCTTCTTCTGGATGGCCATCCAACACCACCTTTGGGTTTAGCCTCATCACCATGCACTTCACTTCCCGCGTTCATCATCTAGCGTACCTAGCATGAGGTGCACGATGTATATGTATGAACATAAGGGATGTAACACATGATGCAACATAAGGCACACAAGCCAACTATGACAAGATCTATCGACATATTACTTAAGCTAGTGCAAGACACTGACAACCATAACCTAATTAAGTCTACCAACAAACAACCAGCAGGCTACACATTTAAGGGTTATTTGTCTTACTAATTAACTCGGGGAAGTTAGACCTATCAAGCAATTAAGTTGCACACAAACAAGTCACACTTCAAATTCTGGACAGCAGGACATTAGTCCACTAATTTAAACATAACACAAGCTACAAACATCCAAACAGGGCAAACTAAGACTTTATGGAAAGCTAACTTAATTGTCTACAACTTTGTTATTCAACACAAAAGCTAATTCAAAGGTTATCCAACTCAAAAACAGATAACTATGCAGTTCTGTCCAACTGTTGGACACCAGGATAGACAGAGCTTCAGAGAAGCATAACTCACAATATAAACATCACATAGGCATGCAATTAGACATTCTAGAAATCTTATAAGATTATCTAAGTCTTTCTTCTTATTAGCTCAAGGTGAATCAACCAGTAACAAGGTCAAACAACATGATTAGTGCAGCTCTGTCCACACTTGGACAGAACTAGCCTCACATCAACAACAGTAACTTAGGACAACCATAACTAAAGATCTATAATACCTGGGAACTTGCCTCTAGACTTTTTAGAAAGGTTATTAAGTTGTCTACAGCTTATTTATAATCATCTCAAGTTGATTAAGTAGTGATCAAGGTCAACCAACACAAACAACCAAATCTGTCCAGACATGGACAGATTCTAAACCTTAACTTTAAACACATGTAACTCAAGTTCTGGACCACCAAAAATAGTGATCCAAGACAATTTAGAAAGCTTATGAAAAGTACTACAACTCTTCTATAAACATCAACACATGATTCACAGGTTAAATTAGCCCAACAGTTCACTTTATCAGATCTGCCCTGAAAGCCTGCAAATCCTGACAGCGAACTTCTAAAAACTATAACTCCCAAACCACTTGGCCTAAAATCATGAAATTGTAGGACAAACAAGATATGACAATTATCTACAACCTTTAAATATACCATATCTACAGAAAACCACATTTATATCACAAAGTGGCCACTCCAACTGAAACTATACATGCAGTCCATTAGCATATTGACATATCAATCTAGACTGCAACAGCAGCTGGTTACTTGGACCACAACTGGAGCTATACTCATCCAAAAGATATGAAACAAGACAATCTAGAAAGCTTATAAACTTTCCTACCAATCATCTTTAAACACATAAGCATGAATCTCAAGGTAACATGGCCAAATTAATGCATTTCTTAACTCTGGTTTAGACTTTTCAGAAAACATCTATTTCTGAAACAGAACTTTGCACAGCCATAACTCCTAATCCATTTGATCAAAAATCACCAAATTTTAACACAAGATATATTATGTAATGCTTTACAACTTTGTTATTAACAAACTTCCCAAGAGACCTACATATCAAAGTGTAATTCAGACAGTTCCAACAACTGCCCAGAGTTTGGACAGATTTAGGCAAAACCTGACAGCAACTTGTAAAATCTATAGCTCCTAAACTATTTGGCCTAAAATCATGAAATTTGAGGACCAGCTAGATAAGGAAGCTATCTACAACTTTCGTGTGGACCAAAACTACAGAAAACATAATTTTCATCACGAAACAACAACCACAACAGAAACTGCTTCTGCAGTCATTTCAGCATAGCTAGACATACAATCAACAGCGAAGTAATTAAATCATAACTAGAGCTACATAACTCAAAAAGACATGCAACAAGCCATTTTGGAAAGCTTATAAAATTATCTACCTTTCATCTTTAATCACCATAACATGATTCATAAATTAAAAGGGTCAAACACATATATTTTCAGAATCTGCTCTAGGAAATTCCGAGAGCGACTATTTCTGAACCCAACTTTAAACAGCCGTAACTCCTAAACTACTAAGCCAAAAATCACGAAATTTTAACAGAAGCTATATCATGCAATCCTCTACAACTTTTGTATTGACCAAACCTACAGAAAAACAAGATTTCAATCACGAAATTAACATATGAACAGATCCTGCTCCTGCAGCAATTTCAGCACATCAATAAATTGATTCCATCACTTGTTTGATTATATTTGAACCACCTATGCCATAAATATACATCAAGCACTTCAAGAATAGAGCACATTATTTATAAAATCAGTCACATATCAAGCATTAAGGAAAATCAAGATTCATCACCATTAAACCCTAGGGTTGTTGCTGCTACAACCATGGAGCTTGGAGAGGAGGGAGTGCGGCCATGGCTAGGGTTAGGGGTTTGCTGTAGGCTTGCCATGGTTAGGGTTTGGGGCTCCATAGAGCTCTTGCTGCTGGTCGGTGCTGCTGTTGCTTGCTGCCATGGATAGGAAAGGAGAATGGAGGGAGGAGAAGGGTGGCTGCTGCTGATTTGTTGCAGCCATGGAGATGGGGAAGGAGAGCACTGCTGCTGCCGGCCTCCCTGCTGGGCGACCAGGACAGGAAGGAGGGAGGAGAAATAGAGGGGCGCTAAGGAGGAGGGCTGCTGCCCTGCAGCTGCCGGCCATGGGAGGAAGGGAGAGGAAGGGGCTGCTGCCATGGAGGAGGGAGCAGCAAGGAAGAAGAGAGGGGAGGAGAGGGAGACCGAGTGGAAGAGGGGGAGAGGCCGTGCTCGGCCTTTTTTTACCGAGGAGAGGAGGGGCGCGCCAGGAGGAGGCGTGGCCTCGGGAAAAAGCACGACAAATTTTTCTGAGAATTTCTTTCCCAAAATGGCAAGTTTCCGGAAACTTTCGGTCAAGTTCCAAAATTGCGAACACTGCTCAAACGGACTCCGATTTCGATGAAACTAATTTTGTTGTCGTCGTCTCGCCGAGTACTCCGACTTTCGTTAAGGGCACTCAGTCAAATTTCGAATCGTTTGTCCGGTAACGATCGTCGACGACAGCTTCACGGTGACCGAAATTCCAATTTTGCAGTACTGACTTAACCAATTTCCGGAACCTGAAAATTGCACTGTGCTCCATCTTGCGAGCTCGTTTTCACCATTTTCGGCACCGATTCAGGTCTCGGCCATAACACGAAATTTGTTCCTCTCGATTTGTACTACAACTTTCGTTTAGGGCGCAACGACATGCGAACATCCGAAAATACCGTTCAACGCCGGTCAAAGTAGTCGCCCGGTAGGATCCGAATCAGGGTTTCTCGTCGGTCGGAAGATTTTCTGGCCATCTGCTCAACACGGAACTTTCATAAATTTTGATCGTAGGTCCATATATAGTTGACTGGGCATAATTGTGACACTTGGTTGAATTCAAATAATTTCCTTCATTGTCACTCGACATACCATATTTGTGTTGAACTGACTGCTCAACTGACGGCGAACACCTGGGTGTTACACAATTCATGCCTAAAATGACATCTATCTCCTGATCACGTAGCACTATCATGGTGGTAGGAAATACATGTTCCCCCAACATTACTGGTATACTGCGAACCACTTCCTTAGTACTTATACGCCCTCCAAGCGAAAATATGCAGAAACTTTCTTTTAAATCCTCAATTGATATCTCATGCTTGATGACAAAAGTACGACTGATGAAGGAATGCGATGCACCAGAATCAAACAACACGACTGCAGGATGATTGGCAACGGGAAACCTACCGATCATGACGGGCTCTCCTTCTGGGATGTCGCTGACAGTGGTGTAGTAGACTTGCCCGTGCTTCTTGACAATCTTGCCCTTCTGAACATGCTGCTGCTGTGCACGGTGCTGCTGCTGTTGAGATCCTCCAGGATTCTTCTGAGTATTCTGGGCATACCTCTTGGGCTTTGGGCACTCACGAGACCAGTGACCAAGCTGGCCGCAGTTGTAGCAGGGATGGTTGTAGGCTGTTTGTGGAGTGGTGATACGAACACCTGGGGCGTTCGGCTGTGTGGCACTCTGCTGGTTGGCATTATGGGTGGTGGCCGCGGTACGGACGACCACTTGCTGGTTGGGGTAAGGTAGGCAATTTTGGTGGTGACTGGGGTGGTATATGATCCTCTGGCGCTTGTGATTGCCAGAGAAGCTGTTGGATCCTGCTTTCTTCTTCTTCTTTTCCTCTTGATACTGACGGTTGCTTTCTTCATATGCAACAGCACGATCAACGGCATCATGATACGAACCGGTCAGGTTATTGGACAGACTTCTGCGGATCTTAGGATGCAGACCTCTAAGGAAACAATCCCTCTTCTTTTCATCTGTGTTGACATACTCTGAGGCATACTAGCTAAGATGGTTGAACTGACCCACATACTGCATCACTGTGGAGTCCTTCTGCTGCAGTGCCAGAAACTGATCAAGCTTCATCTTCATTAATCCCGAAGGGATGTGATGTGCACGGAAAGCGGTGCGGAACTCTTCCCAGGTCAACTGATGACCTTCTGGCTGGGCAGCCAACAGGTTGGCATACCAAGCGCTTGCTGGACCACGAAGCTGCTGGGAAGCGAACCGGGGCTTCTGGATGTCGGTACAGCGGAGAAGACTGAACTTTTGCTCCATAGTGCGGAGCCAATCATCAGCTTCCAGGGGTTCATCTGCTTTGGTGAAAACTGGTGGACGGGTCTCGGTGAAATCCACATATGTGGTCTCGTTGTTGATGTTATGGCGACCACGGTGACCATTGTTCTGCTGCCCCTGATTTTGAGCCATTAGGTTAGCAGCGGCTGCCAAGGCTGCAATGGCATCTGCTAGCATAGCAGGAACAGGTGGAGGGTTTGGAAGGTTGGCATCATCAGAACCTCCAGCTCCAGTGCGAGTGTTCAAAGGCATCTGTTAAGCAACTTGGAACTTAGCATTCATAGATAGGGTTCTGAAATCAACAGACTGATAGCTTCTTCTGATACAAAGACTGATAGATTGATAAAGATTTCTGACAGACACAACTGACCGATAAGGGGAAAAAGGTACGAAAAGAAAGATACAGACTGACTTAACAAAAGACAGACTAACGCTCCCAAACCTAGACTAAGGTTTTAGGTAAGCAGGTGGTAAAGACACACGGGATCTCCATCTCCTAAAGACGGGTCTAGTCCTCATCGATGATGATCATTTCTTCGTCGTCGTCTTCTTCTTCGAGGATGAGCTCAGGCTCTTCCTCCTCGTCCTCGTCTTCAGCGTGGACGTCCTCGGTAGGTTCAATTTCCTCGTCCACGTCTGGCTCTTGATCCACATCGGGTTCTTCCACTACTCCGTCCTCAGGGTCTTCCATAACCAGGGGTACCAAGGGGTGGAGTTGATCATACAGCTGATGCACTTCCTCATGAAGCATATCATTGAACTGTTCAATCTGAGCTGTGTACTGCTGCAGTCCGTGGAGCTCGGCTTTGGTGACGTCCTCGCGGATCCAAGCATCATTGCGCTGCTCGATAGCGCGAACCGTGTTCCGGTTGGCCTGCTCCAGGGAAGCTCGTGCCTCATAAAACTCCAAGCGTGAGTGGTAGAAGTCATGCTCCAAGTTCTTCAGCTCAGCCTTCAGATCCTTGATCTCCTCCTTCAGGTTCTTACGGGTGCGGCGGGGAAAGCGACGACCATTGGAAGATTCGGCAGTCTCTTCTCCAACGCGTGGTGCCAGCTGATGGCGTGGCACACCATGCGGTCCAGTCGACTTGCGGGCAGTCAGCTTGATGCGAGCCATGTCTGGATAAGAGAAGATGGATGAGAAAGGCTAGCAAGAACAGGTAAAGGCATACTACCCCAACGAACTTAGAGAGGAAGTTAACTTAAGTGATTATGACATGATGCATGAATCGTTCCTACGGAACAAAGCAATGCAATAAATAAATAAGGAACATAGGGCTTAAAACATGTTGTTCCACTAGCTAGTGTTGCCATATGAGAGACAAGATGAGAGAAGCAATTTGGACTCAAAATAGTCAAGTTTAGTTTGTTTGGACTCAAAAGGTCTTTTGAAGTTTTCGCAAAAACGAACACTGCAACGTTAAAGTGAGATGCTCCGATACCACTCTGTGACGGAACGACCCTAATCCCATGGCCCACGTGTCTCTGTCAACCTCTGACAGCCGAACCCATGTTCCATGTGATTAAGACCTGTTCGCCACCGGGCTACATCAGCGCCCAATGTCCGCAGGATCATCTCACAATTCGGTTACAGCATTGCATACTTTTACAAATAACATCGGAATAAAGAGCGGAAGACTTAAATAACATTAGTTTTACAAAGCAGGGTTCCAAATAGAAATTAAGGTGCAGTTATTACAAACCAAGTTCTAATAATAGAAATAGACAAAGGCAACGTAGCGGAGTACAACAAAATAAAGATACTGATAATCACCAAGCCTGAGGGTGCACAACTATTCTTCGGCCTCATCGGCCTCTTCCTGGACGATGGTCATGCAGCAGGGCGCAAGACACATCGGGGTCTCAGTCATACCTGCAGCATGGGTAACAAACCCTGAGTACTGGGGTACTCAACAAGACTTACCCGACTAAAGAAAAGGGAGAAGACTCAGGAATGAGAGGCTTAGGGTAGTCAAGATAAGGCTTAAGCAAGATCAGGTATTTTGCAGAAAAGCATTTTGTAAACCTTATTTTATTTTGGAAGGATTCAGTATTCCTCAATTCTTCATCGTTCCTGATTCATTTTACATTTCAAAACATTCCTAGTTGAGAACCACTCTCCGTTGACAGTCAGTGACCAAGTCTCCATAACCGAGGAGCAACGTTAATCCGGATAAATAATACTCAGCTGAGGATCCCTATCCACACTGCATATGTAGCACCCAAGCTTGCATATGCCAACTCATCTACCACGATTCCTCCAAGATTGGGCCCGGTCCTACGCCACCCGGAAGTACAGTACACCACTCCTATCCAGGTACGACGACCACGTGGGTACATGCTACTTCCGCCATCTCTCCACTCCCAATGCGCGGTTGTCGGTCCAATAAAGGATTCCTCGGAGTCAGAGCTTTCCGAAGTATGTGAATAGTTACAAGTCTTGACCAGCAGGCCCCCATACGGATGGTCCCTAAAGTTTTTCCGTCAGCAACAAGCACCTCGGGACTCTAACCCAAGAGTACAGGTCCTGTCGGTTTTTCAACCCTGTCCCAGTCGGTGTCAACTGTTGAGTCCCGGACTACAACATGACGGCACCGTACGCGCGGACAACCTCTTCTCGACAATGACCACATGCTAGCTAGGCAAGCAGTCATCGAACGGGAAGTAAAGCCAACTTCCCATAAAAATTCTTTCAGTGATCACACTTTTGAAAATGGCATTTTATTGCAAAGTCTAATTCAATAAGCATTGCTAAGCATTTTTCAAATACTTTTGAAAAGCAGGTATCGGGTGTATCAGTGGTCAAGGTGGATAGTGCATCAATTAGGATAGCACACAACTCCTATAAACCTAATGCAATAATTTAACTCAAAAGCATTTAAGGAAATCATTTTATAAATTCAAGGAAAGGGGTTAAATGCACCGGGGCTTGCCTTGAAGAGCAAAGAGGGCAGGCTCGAGGGCGGCAGGGCAGATGTCGGAGCTCGGGGTAGCCTCGGGGACAGGTTCGTCAGCGGCTGCCTCGATCTTGACGCCTTCTCCTTCGGTCACTAAACGGATGCAAGGATGTATGCTTATGAGTATGCTAGCATGAACAATGCAACACAGGGCATACAACATGAACCTTAATCACCTTTTCTGTTTTTCTTAATTATTTAAAAAAAGTTATTTTATGCGGTTGCTCCAAAAATTACCAAATTAATCACATAAGTTCATTATGGTGTAGATAGATGGCAAAACAAATTTCATAATTTTTGGAGGTCATTAAGGTGCTCAAATAAAATCAGACATTAATTAACAAAAGGCACTATTTAACAATTAAAGATAAATGCTCAAAAATCAACTTGTTCCAAAAGACTTCAAAATTTCACCAGAGACTAAACATGACATAACTAGCACATAAAAATTTATCTCATGATTTTTGGAGCTACACATGTTTTTCTAAAAATCTAAAACCATTCATTTCTTAATTAAAAGGGAGATTTTTCATTTTCAAATTTTTGCACAAAGTCCAAGTTTCATATTTTTCTAAAATACTACATGGTATAAAGAGTTAGCTGTAAAATTTTCAGAATTTTTGGAGCAACACAGAAAATCATACAAAAAGATGAAAAAGGAACACTATTCATAACTTCCAAAAGGAAAAGAGCACTGTGCTCCTCCCTCGCAGGGCTCGGGCAAAGCGGAAACAATCGGCCGTCCGAGGCCTGGCCGGGAGGCTCGGGCGAGACGGAAAACGATCGTTTCGTCCGAGGCCTGGCCGGGAGGCTCGGGCGAGACGGAAAACGATCGTTTCGTCCGAGGCCTGGCCGGGAGGCTCGGGCGAAGCGGAGGGTGCATGCTTGCTCGAGGCTAGGCTCGGCGAAGCTGAGGGTGCGTGAGTCCGCTCGAGGCTAGGCTCGGGCGAAGCGGTGTGTGAGTCCGCTCCGAGGCTGGGCTCGGTGAAGTGGCGAGGGTACGTGTCTGCTCGAGGCCTGGCTCGAGCGAGTGCTTGCTCGAGGCCTGGCTCGGGCGAAGCGGAGTGGAAGCAGAGACCGGGGGCTTCGAGTGCTTACCACGGGTCGGAGGCAGGACTCGGCGGGACGGAACAAGGTGGTCGACGGAGCTCGGCGGGCGTTCACGGCGGCGCTCGGCGCTCCGGCGATCCTGTGCACCGCACGAGGTCACAATGGCACGGTCAGAGCCGCAAGAAGACAGGGAAGCTGACACAGGGGTCGGAGAAAGATGATCATGGCCGGAGAGTGGGGATTTCCCGAACCCGAGCTCACCGGTGTTTCGCCGGAGTTTGGGAAGATGGGGTTACGTCGGGCGATTGGAGGCGGCGGAGGTAAAATTGAGGGGCTGGGAAGCTTCGCGAGCTCAAGGCGGAGCTTCTGGGCTAGGTGGTTGAGCGGCGGAGACCCTGGAGTGAGCTGGCGACGGTGGCGGAGGAACGACGGCCGGCGGGTGGCTTTTATAGCCGCGCTCGGGGACGGATGAGCGTCGCGTGCAGGCGGATAAGCTTGGCCGAAGCGTGCGCAATCGATTGCACGCTGGCGGAAGGACGGGCGTGCGCGCAGGGGACCGGGTGTGCGTTCGCCGGCGACGGCCACGCGGCGGCGACGTGCTGGGAGCAGTGGGGGACGGGACACGGTCAGCGCTTGCGCGTGCGGGGGCAGAATGATGGCGCGGTCACGGGCGACAAGTCGGGGGCGGGCGTGCGGCTGCCAGGCGCGTGGCGCACGCAGCTCCGGCGAGCGGCCATGGCCGGGCCCCCTCCCTGCTCTGCTCTGACCCTAGGTAGGAGATGAACAGGGCTAGGTCTAGGTGTTGACTTTCTGAATTTTGCAAATTACTCCCAAAAGTTGAACTGCACGGGAAAAAAACTCAGAATACCAAAGTTATGCAGAAAAAGGAGATCTACAACTTTGTCAATAAGAACATTTTCAAATTCCAAACAGTTTTTGAATTATATTCGAAAACAGAAAAGGGAACACTTTTGGGATTTGAATAAATTCAAAATTACTTTTGATTTTATATTGGAACTCGAAAATCTGTAAATACCAAAGTTGTCCCTCTTGACAAGATTTACAACTTTGCCTTTTGAACCAAATCCAAATTTTGAATAGTTTTTAAAGTATTAAAAGAGGGGTAAAAACTAGGGTTTGGAAATTAGGGCTTTTCAAAAGGGATTTGAAATCTGTTTTTGGTTTTGGGTTTTTGAACAACACAACAAAGCTTCGAGACACAAAACTGAACAAGAATTAAACAAGGCTAGACACAGAGGTGAAATTACCATTTTTGCCCTTATAGGAAGATTTGGGCTTTAGGGTTTTTGAAAAGAGATTGCTACACAAGTACTAAGCAAACATAAATGCAAGGCAAGAATGATTGACTAAAGATGATGACATGTCAGGTTAATTACATTTTTAAACACCCGAGGTGTTACAGGTAAAGACCACAAATGAGAGACCTAGCTTTGATACCACTTGAAGGGTCGAGATGGCGGACTAGAGGGGGGGTGAATAGTCCCTTTTAAAATTAAACTTAATTGGAGCGGCTAACCGAAACAAATGCGGAATTAAAACTATCGGTCTAGCCAAGACTACACCCCCTCTACCTATACTCTATGACACCTTACAAAAGATCCTAATCAATGCAAATAAGGTGTCGGGCTAGCTAGAGCTCACCTAACCAATTCTAGAAGCAAGGTCACACAAGCCTATGCAACTAGTACTTCAAGCACGGGGGAGCTCCTAAGCAATCTAGCAAGCAAAGCACAAAGCCTAAGCTCACTAGCAATGCTCAATAACAAGGCTACCCAAGCCAAATTAGAGAGCTCAACTTAGCTACACAAACTAAGCAACTAAACACTAGCACAAGAATAAATATTGCAAAACAAGCTAGTGCAAACAGCAGGCAGTCGGTACTACCGAGCTGTAGGGCCGGTACTACCGATGCCGGTACTACCGGGCTTCCAAGCCGGTACTACCGAGCACCTGCAGGAAGCTACAAAATCGAAGGGGGTGAGATACAATCTCAGATCTAGCAATTACCCCACTTCCCTAGATGTTGTAGATGACGATTGTAGCTTCCTCACGTCTTGATTCCTTGCCAAAATGTGGATCGAGCCTTCCCAATCTAAGATAGAGTGATAGAGGGAGGAAGAACACGAAGAACACAAGAACAAGCGTAATATGCAAGGAAACAAGAATAATAAGAGCAACAAGGGACGGGGACACAAAATTTTATCCCGAGGTTCACTTGGTTGCCACCAAGCTAGTCCCCGTTGAAGCAAGCCCAAGGTTGCCGCCGATCCTCTTGCTAGTGGTGACCCTAAGTCACGCTCTCCATGATGGAGTGCTCGCCAAGAGCTCTAGCGTTCGATCCGGCCGGACCACTTGGCGCTCTTCACGCCTCTTCTCCACTAGAGTTGCTCTTCGCGATCTCCCGCGGGGCGAGCACAATGCCCCTCACAAATCTTCTCCGGAGCCACGCACAATCTTCACGCGGGCTTCACGACGGAGACGAGCACCAATGAAATGACCTGATTTTCCACGAAGGGAAAATCCACAGAGTCAAGTGTAATAAAACTCTTTCGAGTCAAATTACCCGATAATCCAGTCAAATATCACAATCCATACTTCGAATAATAAAAGTACTTAATACGCTAATACATTTATTACATCGCCAACAGGCGAAAATTTAGATAAACAACATCCGGAACAGCTTGAAGTAGACGAAGAAGCGCGATCGAACTCCAAACTTGAGCGTAGAAGCGAAAACCCCCTATTCCTCGAACTCCTCGGAGTGGTACTCCTCCTCGGAACCTGAAACCTTAATTTTCAGTACGAATTGTACTGGCCACACTTTCCCATCCTATATGATTTATATGTGGTAGTGGATGCAACAGGTAAATGAAATTCAGACCTAGCAGGCTGGGTTTTCCTATGCATAACAGTATAATAATTATGTATGTTTATCATGTTTCACCATTTTAACTTATCACCGTATCCATCACCAATTCACCATTCCCTCACACACACATACTCTCGCTCAGTCGACAGAGGCCAGCTCCCTCCCAGCCTTTGTCTCAACGGCCCGCAGTCTCACCTGACTCACGGCCGGCACACTCTTACCAGAGGGAGAAAAGAGAAGCTCTCACTAGTCGGAAACAGGTCAGGGAAAAAAAAGGTCCGCGGCCAACGAATTGGCCAACGTATCGATCGATCAACCATACACTCTGCAGAGGTTCTACAATATCCACAAGATCGCCATCATCAGCACCCCGGATGTGCCTAGGCGGATACCGGCCGCTTGCCAGCCTAGAGTAATGCCACCCTACCACTCAGCCCTGGATTCACCTCAAGTATGTCTGGGTGGCTAAGTCTGTGAAGTCACGATCCCTCTCCCGAAGGGGGAGCCGTGATCGTCTCGGAAGGGTGTGGGACTCTGATACCCGTACCTTCCTCGCACTCTCTCGCCTAGCAGTAATGGCATTACCCTACCAGGTAGTCCGACCGTCCCCGTCCATAAGGAGCGAGTGGCTTGTAAAGGTATTTCCCCGTGGTCCAGATCCCGCACCAATCTAGGGTGACTAAGCCGGAATGTCTTCTCAAAGGTTTTCATTATATGTGCCACCACAGCACGCTCCTGATCTGGGCTCCACCAGCGGCTCACACCCAGATCCACCTCATGTCACCATTTAACCCGCCACAGGTTTCACACCACAGGGGCATCCAGATATGCCCCACGGCAAGACTCGCACCAGGCTCGTCGTATATTCCGGCTCGGTCGACACAACCCTCGCCACCATACTCACCCAAAACACACGCAGCACACTCCCCGATATACACTGTATTACAATATGCACCGGTTTTCACCGTAGCATAAATAACTATGATCAAGATAGTATTTACAACGCGTGTCTATCCTATCAGCTGGGTAGCAGGGGATAGGTTGCGTCAAGGTATGGGCTTACAAGCAATCTATCATGCAAGTCCTATACTGAGCATCATTAAATTAGAAATGTAATTTAGCATGCGTAATGGGATCTACGAGGTTGGATGGGCTGTGGCACCTTGAGATTCATCGTGGTCTTGTTCCTCCTCGTAGACGTGATCCTCGTTGTCAGGCGTCCCTTCCGGCTCTGAAAACGTACGAAAACGGTCGCATTAGCGACATCTATATAATAGCACAAAGAACGAATGAAAATTCAAAAGATCCAAATGCACTCAAACATGGTACCATTAGGTAGATCTCGATTTTAGATGAATTTAGCAACTTGAACCACTATTTTTGGAGTCCATATGAATTAGTTATGAATTTCCGAAGTTTATTCTATTTTCTGAAAATAACAAATGGCCGATTTAACCAGGTGATGACACGTGCCCAAATCTAATTGGCTGGTGCGTCTGTACAGTATGACAGGTGGGTCCGCAGTCAGCGTTGACTCGGCCAACGGATGCTGATGTCAGCATGACGTCAGCGTTACGTCATCTCGGACGCTTCTGTTCGCGTCCCTCGAGTGAGCCGAGGCCTCCCTCGGACGGTGATGCCGAGGACGCTACCCTCGAGCCTCGGGCGAGTCGGTGTTTTGCTCCGAGGCCTCCCTCAGCCTCGAGCCTCGGCGAATCGGTGTTTTGCACCGAGACTTCTCTCGGCCTCGAGCCTCGGGCGAATCGGTGTTTTGCACCGAGGCCTCCTTCAGCCTCGAGCCTCGGGCGAATCGGTGTTTTGCACCGAGGCCTCCTTCAGCCTCGAGCCTCGGGCGAATCGGTGTTTTGCACCGAGGCCTCCTTCAACCTCGAGCCTCGGGCGAATCGGTATTTTCTCCCCTTTCTCCTCTGTTTTGTTACGGCGGCGCTCCGCCAACGGCGCGCTTGCGCCGGTGCTCAACTTCGCCTTCCCGGACTCGATTCTGTGCTTCAGCGTGATCGTGCTTCTACGGCGGATCGATCCAAGCCTCCAATTCCGTGATCTGGTGATCCTAGCGGCCAGCGTGGGTGACTTGGCGGCGGAGCCGCGGCGGTGTTATGCCGTTTGGCTAGTTCCGCTCTTCCCCAACCAAATTCAATCATACGGTCTCCTTCCCATCTCCTCCACTGCCTCTAGATCATGCTGCTGTCATCAGTAATCCTGGCAGCAACTCCACGCGTATGATCTCGCACGGCGGCACACAGCGGAGCGACCATGCGACATCGGAACAAGCTCATTATCGGTCACCAGTTAATTCTACGGCGCGCACGGTGTTCTCCATCACTCGGTGATGCTATGCGGCCAGTTAGTTTTCCCAACTCGAGGCCCGTGGCAACTGGAGCACAGGTTCGCCACGGCATGCCCAGCCGCGACGTCGCGCATGGTCACGACGTCTCGCCCTCTCGGCTAGAATGCTCCTCGGTCTATGGCTTCAACTAGAGTGTGCACGGGATTCTACTTCGAGTGGTGATCACCATCGGCTATCCAGCAGCGTCTCTTGTGGGCTATAGCGTTTGGGTCACCGCTTCGCCGCGGCGCGTCAGTCCGCGGCGACGTGCATGCGTTTCATCGCCGAGAGCTCGGTCTCCCTACCTAGTTCGGAGTGCGGTTCATGAGGCATCAACGTGTGCGCGGTGGTGTGAGTTCGCTCCGAGCCGGTAGAGGCTCTGGCCTGCGCGCTCCGGTACGGGCGCCATGGCCGATGCAGAGGACGAAGATGGCGAAGGTGGCATGAGGCTTACCGTGGTGGCGGTGAAGATAGGATAGCGGTGCAGGGCGATTCGAGGCCGTGTAGCTCCGGTTGCAGTGTCGTGCAGCTCCTGGTTCACCCCGTGCTCCGCTTGCGGTCCTCTTCCTCGGCGCCGACGAATTCCGCGGCGGCGCCCGATCCTCCACGGCTCCGCTCCTTCGCTACTCTCTTCTCTCGGCTGTGTGGTGTGGTGAGTGCGCCACGGTGTGGCGACGCTTGCTGGGAACCCAGGGGTTCCGGCGAGGGCTCGGTTTATATAGGCACGGGTGCGTGTCACGGCGGATGGCGGATCGGCCGCGCAACCTTGATCAAAGGGTCCCGAGACACTCCGATTCCTCACGTCTCCAATTCAATTCGCAGGGGACAAGATTCCCTAGTTTGTTAGGGGTTTGTTAGCCGCGGTCGGCCGAGGTGGCACGGTGGGGGCTGCCGCCGTTGCCGTGCTCTGCCTTCCGGCTTGCGCAAGAAGAAGAACAGAGATGGTTCTCGCTGACGCGTGAGGCCAGTGTGTCAGGGTCTCGGCGCGGAGGCGAGCGGGCGCACGTGATGGCAGAGCCGCTCCGCGCGCGGTCGGCTGGTCGAGCATGCGCGCGCGTTGCCCGGTTGGGCCGTGCTGTGCACGCGTGGTGACGCCGGGCCGCAATGGCCGTGCAGTGGTTTCCTTCCGGCGGTTAGCTGGGCTGCGCAAAGGATTTCGGCCCAGTCAGTTCGTTTACCGTTTCTTCATTTCCTTTCCTAATTAACTCATTGCTAGTGTTGCTCCTTAATCCAAATATTGATCTTAGGTTATGGGTTTGTCACGTAACATGCTTTGCAAAGTTTACATATATGTATTGATGCATTTCACACAAGAAGTCCAAGAAGAGCCAATTCACATATGCTTATTAATTGGTTAGTTAGTTGCTTACTATGCTACTAATCATAATGGTCGAATATAAATGTTAATGCGTATGCTTAAGGGTGAATACAAGTAGGTTGTCTCACTCATCATGCAAGGTGAAAAGAAAAGAAAAATTTTGTGGTTGGGATTTTGAGGTAGAAATTTGTGGGTTGTTACAGTCCTCCCCCCTTATTAGGATCTCGACCCCGAGATTAAACTGATACGTACCCGGCGAAAAGGTAGGGAAATTGCACTCGTAGATCGGATTCTTTCTCCCACGTTGCTTATCTTTCAGTGTGGTTACTCCACTGAACTTTACACATTCCGATAATCTTGCTTCGGGTCTCTTTTGTGTCCCATCCCAATATCTTGATTGGATGTTCTCTATACTCGAGTGTATCTTGTATATCAAGTGCATTAGTGGGCACAACCTCTTCTGGTACTCGTAAACATTTACGTAGCTGGGATACGTGGAACACAGGATGTACCCCTATTAACTCTTTAGGTAGGTCTAGTTTATATGCAAGCTTTCCAACCTTCTCAGTAATTTGGTATGGTCCCACGAATCTTGGGGCTAGCTTTCCTTTCTTATGAAATCTGACGGTGCCCCGAAGTGGAGATACTTTTAGGTAAACAAAATCTCCTACCTCAAATGCGAGGTCTCTTCGCCTTTTATCTGCATAACTCTTGTATCGAGTTTGTGCTATCTTTAGATTTTCTCGAACCTGATTCACCCCTTCCTCTGCTTCCTTAATTTTTGCGGGTCTGAAGAGTGATCTTTCTCCAGGGTTAGACCACATTAACGGAGTCTGGCATGGTCTTCCGTACAAGGCCTCAAATGGGGACATCTTGATGCTAGCCTGGTAGCTGTTGTTATATGCAAATTCTGCATGTGCTAAGCATTTCTCCCAATCCTTGCCGTAATTTAGCACACTGGCTCGGAGCATATCTTCCAGTATCTGATTTACTCTTTCTGTTTGCCCGTCGGTTTGTGGGTGGTAAGCTGTGCTGTAATCAAGTTTCGTCCCAATTGCCTTATGCAAGGATTTCCAAAATTGAGAAGTAAATTGTGGTCCTCGATCAGACACGATGCTTGATGGTGCTCCATGAAGCTTAAGGATATGTTCCACGTATAACTCTGCTAATCTCTCAGTAGGATAAGCGGTCTTAACAGGTATGACATGAGCCACTTTTGTCAACCTGTCCACAATCACCCAAATGGAGTTGTTGCCTTTTTGTGTCCTTGGCAACCCAACTATAAAGTCCATGGTTATGCATTCCCATTTCCACTGAGGAATTTCTAGTGGTTTAAGTAATCCCGCGGGTCTTCCATGCTCAGCTTTAACCCTGCTGCACGTGTCACATTTTGCCACGTGCTCTGCTACAGAGGTTTTCATGCCTTTCCACCAGAAGTGTTTCTTCAAATCTTGGTACATTTTGGCTCCTCCAGGGTGAATATTATACTTAGAGTTATGTGCCTCAGTCAATATTTCATTACGAAGCTCCGGGTTAGTGGGTACACATATTCGATCCTTGTACCAAAGAGTTCCTTGCTCATCTTCTCGGTGATCGGTGCGACACCCAAGCTTCATCAAGCCCCGGATATACTCCATTTCCTCACAATTCTCCTGAGCTTTGCGGATTCTATCTGTGAGGTTGTATTGGATCCGTAACTCATTCAGCATTCCATGCGGTAGGATCTCTAACTGGAAGTGATCAATTTCCTCCTTCAGTTCAGCTGGCACAGATTCCGCTATTAGGGTGTGACAATAACTCTTGCGACTGAGTGCATCTGCCACAACATTGGCCTTTCCTGGGTGATAGTGAATTTCTAGATCATAATCTTTAATAAGTTCGAGCCATCGGCACTGCCTCATATTTAGGTCTTCTTGAGTAAAGAAATATTTCAGGCTCTTGTGATCGGTATAAATATCGCACTTGTTGCCTATCAAATAGTGCCTCCAAATCTTTAGTGCATGTACCACAGCTGCAAGCTCGAGATCATGAGTGGGATACCGCTGTTCGTGATCTTTTAGCTGTCGGGAGGCATAGGCTATAACCTTTCCATTCTGCATCAAAACGCATCCAAGTCCTTGACGGGAGGCGTCGCAATAGACTACGAAACTCTGATTGATGTCTGGCAGAGCTAACATAGGGGTGGTAGTGAGTCTCTTCTTTAGCTCAAGAAAACTATTCTCACATTCATCTGACCATTCAAAGTTCTGTGTCTTTTTCAACAGATTGGTCATCGGGCGAGCGATCTTTGAGAAATTCTCAATGAATCGGCGATAATATCCCGCCAGTCCCAGAAAACTTCTGATTTCACCCACATTACGAGGTGATTCCCAATCTTTGATAGCTTCTATTTTCGTGGGATCAACAGCTACTCCTTCAGCTGATAGTACGTGTCCCAGAAATGTCACTTCTTCAAGCCAGAACTCACATTTGCTGAACTTAGCATAAAGCAGATTTTGTGCCAATCTTTCAAGTACAGTCCTCAAATGCAGCTCATGCTCTTCCGCTGTGGCTGAGTATATAAGAATGTCGTCAATGAATACTACGACAAACTTATCTAACTCCTCCATAAACACCTTATTCATCATGTTCATGAAATAGGCAGGTGCATTCGTGAGTCCAAATGGCACTACTGTGAACTCATACTGCCCATACCTCGTGACAAAAGTTGTTTTGGAAATATCAATTTCTCTGATCCTCATCTGATGATACCCTGATCGGAGGTCAATCTTGGAAAAGTACTTAGCATTTCGCAACTGATCAAGCAGGTCATCAATCCTCGGCAACGGGTATTTGTTCTTGATAGTCACCGCATTCAGGCTCCTATAATCAACACACATCCTCATTGTGCCATCCTTCTTCCTCACAAACAGTACAGGAGAACCCCAAGGTGATGCACTAGGCCTGATATATCCCTTATCAGCAAGTTCCTTCCATTGTTTCTTTAATTCAGCCAATTCATCAACAGACATGCGATATGGTCTTTTGGCTATAGGCCCTGTTCCCGGCAATAAATTGATCACAAACTCCACTTCCCGTTCCGGAGGCATCCCTGGTATTTCTTCCGGAAACACATCGGCATGGTCTCTGACTATGGGTACATCATCTACTGTCAAAGGTTTGTCCCGGGGTGTAACCTTGGTTTTAAGGGCACATAGAAGGGTAGCAGTTTTCTCGGCTTGGGGTGTGCATCAAACGGCTTGGCCTGTTGGATGAGTTATTTGAATGTATCTGGGTGAGCAGGATATAATACTCCGGTGCTTGGTTAACCAGTCCATTCCTAAAATAACCTCTAAGCTGGTAGAAGGTAGTAGGGTTAGGTCGGCTGTGAAAACTAATCCCTCGATGGTTAATTTCACTCCCTTACATATATGGGTACTTTTTAGGTCTCCTAAGGGTGAGCTAGTTATGATTGGAAGTTGGCGTGGGCTGACCGGAATGCAATGCTCATGTGCAAACTTTGATGATATGTAAGAACATGTAGCTCCTGAATCAAAAAGAACTGATGCTCTAATGCCGTTAACCAAAAACATACCGTACACCACATCTGGGGCATCTTGGGCATCCTCAGCATTCAGGTGAGTAAGGCGACCACGGGAAGCAAATTCCCGGGGTTGAGGTTGAGCTCTCGGTGGTGCCTTTTGGGCTTTGGCATTTTCTGGGCAGTTGGCAATCTTGTGGCCAGGCTGTCCACACTTGAAACATGTCCAAGGCATACCACTGGTGGGGGTTGACACGGGTGCCTTCCAGGTGGAGGTGTTCTGCGTGGTGCGGTTCTGAGTAGTACGGTCTTGTGACGCACGAAAGCTTCCTGAACGATCCTGAGTACGAGCCGGAGTACGGTCTTGGTATGAGCGAGAGTATTGAGCAGAATGTGAGCCTCCGCTCCTACTGGATCCAGGGCGAGAGTAGCTGGTGAAATGGGTCATTCGTGCCTTCTTGCGCTCAGGGTGACGAAAGGAACCATCTGCTTTGCGCTTTCTCTCTCTGAACTCTTCTCCAGCTTCATTCCGATCCTTTTCGATCTGGATGCTGCGATCTATGAGGTCGCGCAGAGTGTGACTCTTAACTCCTCCCATGTTCACCTTGATGCGAGAACTGAGACCCTTGCGGTAGTAGTACAACTTCTCTTCTTCGCTGGTCACTATAGAAAGTGGCGCAAAGCGAAGTAGAGTGGTGAAGCGAGTGGTATACTCAGTAACCTTCTCATTCCAAGTAATCCCAGCTGGATTCTCATGAGAGTCACTGAAACTGTCCCACCAGGCGCGGGCTGCACCAGTGAGCTGATGGGTAGCGGCTCCAACACACTCTTCATCGGACAGCATGGTAAGGTCGAGCTTCTTTTCCATCTCACGTAGCCAGTCGTTGGCAGCGAGTGGATCAGGATCGGTGCCATCATAGGTAGGTGGCCTGAGTTTGATGAATCCTTCAAGCTTCCCTTGAAAGTCATTGTATTGACCACCATTGCGACGATTTGCACCCTCTACGAGTGCAGCTAGCAGCTGAGTCTGTTGAGCCATCACTTCAGCCAGACTTGGTGGTGCTGGCGGTGGTGGAGGCGGTGGTGCCGCGCCGATTGGCACGTGATCATCAGCGGGAACATGGTCATCCTCTGCTGGTGGTGGCGTCTGCTCCATATTGAATGGTACTCCACGTCTTCCTCCACGGCCACGACCGTTTCCAGCTCCGCGTCCTCGTCCACGGAGTCGCCCAGCTCTTACAGCGGGTTCAGGAGTCAGATCACGCGGGTGGCTCAGACGTACTGAGCGGCGTAGCGACATCTGTGTCATAGAATAGATAGAGTTTTAGTATATATATTAACTGTTTAAACATTGCTTTCAAGTTTTATTAGAGTCAGTTCAACGATTTACAGAAAACATTATTCTATCCTGCACTCAAACAAAGAAGCGATAAAGATCCATAAGACGCAATAAAATCCGAACACTCATAACATGTTTGTCTTATTTAATAAATAATTTATTCGTACTACGCATCGTGGGTACAACTTGGGAATACATCTCATGGGTGACACACACTGGAACTCATCACATGACCACGCAGGGTCATCACTCACACCTACTCCTGCCCGAATACTGCTTCCGGGAAGCGACTGTCCTCAGCTTCGATGTCCTCGTTAGTCTTGTGGAGTCGGGCTACATATTTAAGCACTTCGGCAAGCTCTTCAGTAGGCTTGGCTCCAGGTAGAACAGGGCAAGCGTCGAGGTTGAGTCGGGTGGGTGCCAGCTCAAAATCCTCAGTCCTGGGTCGGATTTTGACGCGTTCTTCTTTGGGTAGTTTGTCCCAGATGCTCTTCATCTCCCTGAGTCGTTTTCTGTCTGACTTCTTCCAGGCATCCCGAGTTCGCTCGCATTTCTCTTGTAAGTACTCTGTGTTCTTGACATATTCTATCAGGTGGCCTTGGTTACGCAACGCTTTCACCTGCATCTCCTTGACTTCTTGTTCCAGGGCCTTCACCTTGTTTTGAAGTTTTAGAAACTCCATGCCTTGATTCTTCTTCCAGTTCCAACTCTGGTTCAATGCTTCGGTCCTTTCTTCTAGATTTCTTTGCAATTCCAGCACTCGACAGTCCAGATACCAGTTGTCGTTTCCCAAATCTGCAGCCTTGTATCGCAGATCTGCCACTTCCGCCTTGTGCCTTTCCTCTTGTCGCTCCAACTTGTCTTGTAGTTTTGCTATAGTAGCTCTTAGTTCCTCCTGAACGGATCTCTCAATCTTGGTCGCTTCCTGGCACTCCATCAGGTGGTTGCGAGCTGCAGTCTGTTTGAGCTCAAGGTGACTTGCATAGCTGTTCAGGTCATACAAATGGTAAGCTGTGGTGCGCAGGCAGGGATCGGCTTCGGCAAGCACAGTCTGGGTATAGGCATGCTCCTGCTCAACCTGAGTGAGGTGAGGGTGTAAGGCCTGGGGTAGTAACCGGAACTCTGTATTCTTCAAGTGGTCTCTGTTGTCTCGTGTTACAACCTTGAGTGCTTGAAAGGACACTGCCTGCACGCACTCATCAATGGTCTCTCCAATCACCATCTCTGAGTAAGCTGGAACGGATGGCAGGGTTTGACTTGCGGGTATCTCCAGTCTGGCCACTATAGGTGCCCTGAGTCCGCCCTCAAGTGCTGGCTCTCCAGAGCAAGTATACAGAATTTGATCAACTGGGACTCCTAATGCCACAAGGACTTCACGCAGGGTAAGTGGAATTCCTGCGATCCCTTCGCCGTTGGAAACACACTTTGCAGTAAGGCTAAGCAAAGGTCCTAGCGGCGGATACACTGGGGTTGTCTCCATCTGCACGTATCAAAAGCTAAGGTTAGCAAGTCCATAGTAAGATAAGCCTTGCATTGAAAAAATAAATGCAGGGTCGGTATATAACCGAAGGAGAGTGGCTTCCTGTCCATTTTCTAGGGGTTTCGTCCTAAGGTCAAGTATGGCTTTGATACCAACTGAAATGACCTGATTTTCCACGAAGGGAAAATCCACAGAGTCAAGTGTAATAAAACTCTTTCGAGTCAAATTACCCGATAATCCAGTCAAATATCACAATCCATACTTCGAATAATAAAAGTACTTAATACGCTAATACATTTATTACATCGCCAACAGGCGAAAATTTAGATAAACAGCATCCGGAACAGCTTGAAGTAGACGAAGAAGCGCGATCGAACTCCAAACTTGAGCGTAGAAGCGAAAACCCCCTATTCCTCGAACTCCTCGGAGTGGTACTCCTCCTCGGAACCTGAAACCTTAATTTTCAGTACGAATTGTACTGGCCACACTTTCCCATCCTATATGATTTATATGTGGTAGTGGATGCAACAGGTAAATGAAATTCAGACCTAGCAGGCTGGGTTTTCCTATGCATAACAGTATAATAATTATGTATGTTTATCATGTTTCACCATTTTAACTTATCACCGTATCCATCACCAATTCACCATTCCCTCACACACACATACTCTCGCTCAGTCGACAGAGGCCAGCTCCCTCCCAGCCTTTGTCTCAACGGCCCGCAGTCTCACCTGACTCACGGCCGGCACACTCTTACCAGAGGGAGAAAAGAGAAGCTCTCACTAGTCGGAAACAGGTCAGGGAAAAAAAAGGTCCGCGGCCAACGAATTGGCCAACGTATCGATCGATCAACCATACACTCTGCAGAGGTTCTACAATATCCACAAGATCGCCATCATCAGCACCCCGGATGTGCCTAGGCGGATACCGGCCGCTTGCCAGCCTAGAGTAATGCCACCCTACCACTCAGCCCTGGATTCACCTCAAGTATGTCTGGGTGGCTAAGTCTGTGAAGTCACGATCCCTCTCCCGAAGGGGGAGCCGTGATCGTCTCGGAAGGGTGTGGGACTCTGATACCCGTACCTTCCTCGCACTCTCTCGCCTAGCAGTAATGGCATTACCCTACCAGGTAGTCCGACCGTCCCCGTCCATAAGGAGCGAGTGGCTTGTAAAGGTATTTCCCCGTGGTCCAGATCCCGCACCAATCTAGGGTGACTAAGCCGGAATGTCTTCTCAAAGGTTTTCATTATATGTGCCACCACAGCACGCTCCTGATCTGGGCTCCACCAGCGGCTCACACCCAGATCCACCTCATGTCACCATTTAACCCGCCACAGGTTTCACACCACAGGGGCATCCAGATATGCCCCACGGCAAGACTCGCACCAGGCTCGTCGTATATTCCGGCTCGGTCGACACAACCCTCGCCACCATACTCACCCAAAACACACGCAGCACACTCCCCGATATACACTGTATTACAATATGCACCGGTTTTCACCGTAGCATAAATAACTATGATCAAGATAGTATTTACAACGCGTGTCTATCCTATCAGCTGGGTAGCAGGGGATAGGTTGCGTCAAGGTATGGGCTTACAAGCAATCTATCATGCAAGTCCTATACTGAGCATCATTAAATTAGAAATGTAATTTAGCATGCGTAATGGGATCTACGAGGTTGGATGGGCTGTGGCACCTTGAGATTCATCGTGGTCTTGTTCCTCCTCGTAGACGTGATCCTCGTTGTCAGGCGTCCCTTCCGGCTCTGAAAACGTACGAAAACGGTCGCATTAGCGACATCTATATAATAGCACAAAGAACGAATGAAAATTCAAAAGATCCAAATGCACTCAAACATGGTACCATTAGGTAGATCTCGATTTTAGATGAATTTAGCAACTTGAACCACTATTTTTGGAGTCCATATGAATTAGTTATGAATTTCCGAAGTTTATTCTATTTTCTGAAAATAACAAATGGCCGATTTAACCAGGTGATGACACGTGCCCAAATCTAATTGGCTGGTGCGTCTGTACAGTATGACAGGTGGGTCCGCAGTCAGCGTTGACTCGGCCAACGGATGCTGATGTCAGCATGACGTCAGCGTTACGTCATCTCGGACGCTTCTGTTCGCGTCCCTCGAGTGAGCCGAGGCCTCCCTCGGACGGTGATGCCGAGGACGCTACCCTCGAGCCTCGGGCGAGTCGGTGTTTTGCTCCGAGGCCTCCCTCAGCCTCGAGCCTCGGCGAATCGGTGTTTTGCACCGAGACTTCTCTCGGCCTCGAGCCTCGGGCGAATCGGTGTTTTGCACCGAGGCCTCCTTCAGCCTCGAGCCTCGGGCGAATCGGTGTTTTGCACCGAGGCCTCCTTCAGCCTCGAGCCTCGGGCGAATCGGTGTTTTGCACCGAGGCCTCCTTCAACCTCGAGCCTCGGGCGAATCGGTATTTTCTCCCCTTTCTCCTCTGTTTTGTTACGGCGGCGCTCCGCCAACGGCGCGCTTGCGCCGGTGCTCAACTTCGCCTTCCCGGACTCGATTCTGTGCTTCAGCGTGATCGTGCTTCTACGGCGGATCGATCCAAGCCTCCAATTCCGTGATCTGGTGATCCTAGCGGCCAGCGTGGGTGACTTGGCGGCGGAGCCGCGGCGGTGTTATGCCGTTTGGCTAGTTCCGCTCTTCCCCAACCAAATTCAATCATACGGTCTCCTTCCCATCTCCTCCACTGCCTCTAGATCATGCTGCTGTCATCAGTAATCCTGGCAGCAACTCCACGCGTATGATCTCGCACGGCGGCACACAGCGGAGCGACCATGCGACATCGGAACAAGCTCATTATCGGTCACCAGTTAATTCTACGGCGCGCACGGTGTTCTCCATCACTCGGTGATGCTATGCGGCCAGTTAGTTTTCCCAACTCGAGGCCCGTGGCAACTGGAGCACAGGTTCGCCACGGCATGCCCAGCCGCGACGTCGCGCATGGTCACGACGTCTCGCCCTCTCGGCTAGAATGCTCCTCGGTCTATGGCTTCAACTAGAGTGTGCACGGGATTCTACTTCGAGTGGTGATTACCATCGGCTATCCAGCAGCGTCTCTTGTGGGCTATAGCGTTTGGGTCACCGCTTCGCCGCGGCGCGTCAGTCCGCGGCGACGTGCATGCGTTTCATCGCCGAGAGCTCGGTCTCCCTACCTAGTTCGGAGTGCGGTTCATGAGGCATCAACGTGTGCGCGGTGGTGTGAGTTCGCTCCGAGCCGGTAGAGGCTCTGGCCTGCGCGCTCCGGTACGGGCGCCATGGCCGATGCAGAGGACGAAGATGGCGAAGGTGGCATGAGGCTTACCGTGGTGGCGGTGAAGATAGGATAGCGGTGCAGGGCGATTCGAGGCCGTGTAGCTCCGGTTGCAGTGCCGTGCAGCTCCTGGTTCACCCCGTGCTCCGCTTGCGGTCCTCTTCCTCGGCGCCGACGAATTCCGCGGCGGCGCCCGATCCTCCACGGCTCCGCTCCTTCGCTACTCTCTTCTCTCGGCTGTGTGGTGTGGTGAGTGCGCCACGGTGTGGCGACGCTTGCTGGGAACCCAGGGGTTCCGGCGAGGGCTCGGTTTATATAGGCACGGGTGCGTGTCACGGCGGATGGCGGATCGGCCGCGCAACCTTGATCAAAGGGTCCCGAGACACTCCGATTCCTCACGTCTCCAATTCAATTCGCAGGGGACAAGATTCCCTAGTTTGTTAGGGGTTTGTTAGCCGCGGTCGGCCGAGGTGGCACGGTGGGGGCTGCCGCCGTTGCCGTGCTCTGCCTTCCGGCTTGCGCAAGAAGAAGAACAGAGATGGTTCTCGCTGACGCGTGAGGCCAGTGTGTCAGGGTCTCGGCGCGGAGGCGAGCGGGCGCACGTGATGGCAGAGCCGCTCCGCGCGCGGTCGGCTGGTCGAGCATGCGCGCGCGTTGCCCGGTTGGGCCGTGCTGTGCACGCGTGGTGACGCCGGGCCGCAATGGCCGTGCAGTGGTTTCCTTCCGGCGGTTAGCTGGGCTGCGCAAAGGATTTCGGCCCAGTCAGTTCGTTTACCGTTTCTTCATTTCCTTTCCTAATTAACTCATTGCTAGTGTTGCTCCTTAATCCAAATATTGATCTTAGGTTATGGGTTTGTCACGTAACATGCTTTGCAAAGTTTACATATATGTATTGATGCATTTCACACAAGAAGTCCAAGAAGAGCCAATTCACATATGCTTATTAATTGGTTAGTTAGTTGCTTACTATGCTACTAATCATAATGGTCGAATATAAATGTTAATGCGTATGCTTAAGGGTGAATACAAGTAGGTTGTCTCACTCATCATGCAAGGTGAAAAGAAAAGAAAAATTTTGTGGTTGGGATTTTGAGGTAGAAATTTGTGGGTTGTTACAACCAAGCCGTCTAGGAGGTGGCAACCTCCAAGAGTAATAAGCACCACCGGCTTGCAACACGAACACCTAGTGCCACTCGATGCAATCTCTCAAAGCAACGCACTAGAATCGCTCACTCGCAATAGATTCGCACACTAGCAAGGACAAGCGAGTTAGAGGGCTCCCAGGCACATCCACACAAGCCACCAAGGCTTTGGAGTGCTCCGGGAACCGGCCCAAAGCTGGCCCCAACGACTATATATAGAGGGGAGCGGCCAACTAGCCGTTTCCCCTTTTCTGCGCTTCGGTCGGTAGTACCGACCCCCTGGGCGGTAGTACCGACAGCTTCACTTATAGCCGTTACACACGACGCGTTGACTAAAACGTACAACCGACTCCTGGTCGGTACCTCTGACGGTCGGTAGTACCGGCCCTATGGCGGTACTACCGACAGGCCAAAACTGGCCACTACCAGAGAGCCTCCAAAACTTCCTTCAAACCTTGGTACTACCGACCCCCTGGTCGGTACTACCGAGCCCGGTACTACCGGCCCTATGGCGGTACTACCGGTAGGCCAAAATCGGCCGCGAACAGAGAGCTCTGCGAAAAACAAGTTACTACCGACCTTGTGTCAGTACCACCACGGGCGGTAGTACCGAGGTTATGGCGGTACTACCGCCAGGCCATTTTTAATTCTACATAGAGAGCCTCGCGAAACCCTTTAGGGCCACGGTACCACCGACCCCTGGTCGGTACCACCGCCGGCGGTAGTACCGAGGTTATGGCGGTACTACCGCCAGGCCAAATCGGACTTAACACAGAGAGCATTGCAAGCAGCCCCTTGGGCGGTACTACCGACCCCCTGGGCGGTACTACCGACCATACTCAGAAAACTCCATTTTCTTCTCTGTGTTGATCCAAAACACTTCCAACCCTTTCTCCTTTGCAAAAGTGCTAACACCAACAAGTGTACAACAACATGTGCATGTGTGTTAGCATTTTCACAATCATTTTCAAAGGATTTTCACTTGCTCTCACCACGCCACTCGATCCTAGCAACATCGCAATGTTAGATCGCTCAAGTGGCACTAGATGACCGATATGCAAACAAGTTTGCTCCTCTTGATAGTACGGCCATCTATCCTAAACCCGGTCATCAACTTCTCTACACACCTATGACCGGTGAAATGAAATGCCCTACAAGTATACCTTTGCCTTGCGCATTCCATTCCATCTCCTCCATGTGTTGATGCAACACATGCACCAACCTCTTCATCAAATGATATGATCCACTTCATATCATCACATGGCCTCCATGGTTCATCGATCTTGACATCACTTGCTCTTCACCATCGCTTCGGTCCTTCGGCGCCAAGTCTTGCTTAAGCCTCCCGACACTCGGTACCAACGGCTTCAAACCTCAACTTGCCCTTCACTTTTGCAACCGGTCCATCAAGCCAAGTCTTGCCTTGATCTTCACCATCTTAGCCACATGACCACATGTCATGTTTCATGTGTGTTAAGCTCCTTCTTCACATGTGTGAGCCTTGCAACATCTTCCAAGCCATTTCACCTCTATGACATATGTTGCTCACACATGATCACCTATGGACTAATCACCTGTGTAATTCACTTTAAACACATATTAGTCCACCTAAGTTGTCACTCAATTACCAAAACCAAACTAGGACCTTTCATTGGGTCGCTACCGTTGTATGTTGGCCAGTCCGCGCGACTTGCCATCAGCGCAAGCTCCGCCGTCGCCACCGTCGTAGCCAACCTTGCTCCGGTGTTGATCCTGCGAGTCTAGTATGCGCATCGTGGTCTGGATAAGTGCCTAAGTGTGTTGCGTCCCTTAGCTAAGTCTCTACCGTGTTGTCTGGGTCGGTTCGCGCGGCTTGCCATCGGCACCAACCGCCGCCATGGTCGCCACCATGGGTCGCGCTTGTCGGAGTCGTCTTCTTGCGAGTTAGCGTGCGCATCGAAGTCGTGGGGTGAGCTGTGGTGTGATGCTACCTCGGTTTTGGTCGCTACCGAGCCCTTATGGCCGGAACGTCGCGTCGCCGCCGTGCCAAGTCTGGCCGAGCCGCCATGGCCGCTGCCAGCTCGAGGTCGTGTAGGTGCTAGGTCTAGTGAAGGGTGGAATCGACGCGTGAGGTCAAGACGGGGGACGCTGAGACCCTCGCCGTCGCCGGAGGCCTCGCCGGTGAAGAGATCGACGGTTGTCAACGAGGGCGGGTGGCCGGTCAAGGCCAATCGGCCTTTGGTCCTGGCTGAAGCGCGAGGGAGATGGGCCTGACGTCTCAGGCCCGCTGACGCTGTCAGCGAGAGAGAAGAGTTTTTCTTTTTCTAAAAATAGAAGAATAGTGTTGTGCTTTGTCTTTTTGATATGTTTTTCTAGGAAGCTCCAAAATTTGTGAAAATTTTTGTGTCACTTTATCAAGATGTCTAGTATTTATGAAAAATATGAAACTTGAGTTTTGAATAAATTTTGAAACTGATTTAAATAGGCCTTTTAATTAATAAATGATCTTTGATGATTTTTGTAGGCTTATTTAAATGTCCAAAAATCATGAAACTATTTTTGTCACTATTTTTAGATGAAAATGTATCTTCACAAAAATTTTGAGCTCTGTTGGAGAAAATAAATTTTATTCTTATTTCCATGCTTTATTTAATTATTTAAATGTTTATAGTTTAATTTAATTCTGCAGGTTTATATGTTTGTTCAAAAATTATGATATTTATTTTGCTACTTTTAATTTATATAATTAATCATCTCAAAAAGTTTGGGCTCAATTTGACAAGTTTCAATTTAACTCTTTTTCTTATGCTTTGTTAATAAAGAAATGATTGAAAGAGTTTTATTTAAATAATTAGGTAACTTATTGTTCATAAGAAGGTATGGTTAATCTTTGTATCTTCAGTTATCTTTTGTTTAATGGTTATATTTCATGCATTTAGTTAATCATGGTTGGTTTGTTATAGATCAAGTAATGCATTTGATTTTATATCCAGGTTAATATGGCTGCATAACCAATGTTTGTTAATTTACTGTTTCCACTTAGAAGTTTATGTTTTCTGTAAATAAGTTGTATACAAAAATTGTAGTTAACTTCTGTCTCTAGCTTGTCCGAAAATTTCATGATTTTATACCTGCTAGATTAGGAGATATAGTTTTTATAAGTCAGCAGGACAGATCTGTCCTACCTTTTGGACAGATCTGAGTTTTTGTGCTGTTTGAGCCTTTTAACTAGGGAATCACCTGTTGGAGATAATAAGAAAGTTTTAGAGTGTTTCATGAGCTTTCTATATTGTCAAGGATCACCCTTTTTGGTAACCTAGAGCTCCAGTTATAGATGTTGGAAGTTGGGTAAGCAAATCTGTCCTAATTATGGACAGCAATGTTTATCCAAGTTAGTTAACCTAGTTGCCTATAAAACCAACCATGGGTGATATTAGAAAGTTTGTAGACAATTTGATAAGCTTTTCAAATTGTCTAGGATCACCCCTTTTGGGTGATGGTAGCTCTGGTTATGGCTTGATTAGTATAGAACATGTAATCTGTCCAAAGTTTGGGCAGCAGCGTTTACATCTTGTGTGACTTTGGGTTATTGTTTGAAGACCATGGGACACCTCTCATCTTGTGCTCCTATGGCTTGAATGATGTTTTAATAAACCTTAGTCATCTTTAGTTAACCAACCTAAAGGTGTTTGGTAGAAGTTGTATGTATAGCTATGAATCTTAGTTAGTAAGTTGCAGTTGGTTTTGTTGGTTTGCAACTTTACCGCAAAGGAAAGTTGTACTCGACTTTCCTTATCTTGTGTTTTGCTTTTGTTATGCATTTAAATTGTCTTGTACCTTTGCATGCATTCCATGACATCATACTAAGCATATATCATTTATCTACGTGTAGTATTCGAGAGTGAGAAGTTTGGGTTGACCAAGCTCCGGATCGAGAAGGTCTAGTTGATCGAGACTCGGAAGAGGAGCCTTGGAGGACAAGCTTCCAAGGGAACACATCCACTTCAAGATGAAGGAACTAACCTCTGTAGATCCTTCTTGGATCCTAGTCTTCCCTGCAACAAAGGCAAGCCCCGGTGCATTTAACCTTTCTATTTGGATACAAATATTTATTCACACTTAAGTCTAGTACTTTATGCATTAAGTGAATAGGAGTTGAATGAAACCATAGTTGCATGTTTACCTTAGAATTTCTGATATCCCATCAGTAGAGATAAGACGATCTCATATGCTTAGCAATGCTTAGAATCGGTAGAAGTCGATCGATGGCTTCATTGATCGCGAGATGTAGGTTTTACCTTTTCTCTCTCATTGGCTCTGTGGATGGGTCATGAGAATCTTAATATGATAATAAATTGAGACCGGACGGGTAACTTGCATCTGGAACGGAGTCCTGGTGTAGTGTTTCCGTCTGTGTCGCTTAGGAACCGTCCGTTGTTGGCCCTTGGAGCAAGATCATGTTATAGTACTAGCCGCATGCAATGGTAAGTCTGCTCCGAGGAATCTTTTATTGGGAGGATTATTCGTGCACTAGGAAGTCGTAAGATAGCGAGGGTAGCGGTATGTCCACACTAATCTAGAATGGACGGAAGCATTCCGGCTTGGCAATGGGTTAGTGGAGTATCATACTCTCAGGTTGCGCGAACCCGGTCCAATAAAAGAGGATTCGTGAGATTTGGTTGATATATGTAAGTTAGGTCTTGCATATGTCGTGCGGATGGGAAGCCCCAGCTGGGTAGAGAAAGCGGTTCGAATCGTCGTGCTCCACGATAAAGGAGACATGATCCTCGCACCATCAACGTAGTTAATTTATGGAATATCTTTATTCAAATCTAATGTTGAGATGTTTAATCAAGTGCATGAATTAGATAGGTGCAAACTGGATTCTGGATAATAACTTAATTCACCGCTAAAACTTGCAAATAGGATCAACTAGTAGTAAGCTTTTCTGCAAATCTTTTCTCTTTTGATAGCCTCGTTACATCCTTTAAAACTAGCATGACCCTGGAGTCTTTTTCCTTTGTCGGATAAGTCTTGCTGAGTACCGACAGTACTCAGGGTTTGTTAATTCCCCTGTTGCAGGTTTCTAATAGGTGGTGTCAATCACGATCATGTCAGTGGGCTAGACGTGATCTGGTTACTTCTTCTCCAACTTAGGTGCTCACCTAAGTGTGGTTCTGTAATACTATTCTACTTCCGCAATACCAGTTATGTTTATGTAAAAAGTAACTTGTTCACGTTTTGTAAAGTTTATATCTCTTGCTTCCGCACTCCGATTGTATTTTTGTATCAACTGTTGTAATGTTGTAATTGTTTCACCTAAAGACAAGACGATCCTGTAACTCGTGAATGATTCGGGGTTCTTTCGGGGACACCCGACAGTTCTTTCCAGTAATGTGTTTCATTTGCACTGTCATTGAGCTTCTTATAACGATGACGTGTGCATATGGGCCTCATTATCGGGAGGTTCTGCCACAGCGTGCCTGCGCCTGTGGATTCCACGGCGCGGGAAGAGAAGGCCAAGAGCCCAAGAGGCTGAAGTGCTGAACTGCCCGTTCATTGTTCGAATACTATGAAATAATTGAGCTCCCTACGACGTGGCGGTGGTGCGAGCGTGTCTCTTGAATTCTTCCTCGTCCAAACATGAAGAGGCTTTTTACATTGTGTGTGCTATTATAAAAATTGATAACTGATAATTATTTACAAACCATTAAAAAAATGACTTCTTAAACTATTTTTTCTCTTTCATGACACTTCCGCCAGATTTAGCTACAAGTGTGAAAAGTCAAAAAAATCCTTAAATGTATTACTTTTTTTTAGCATCTTAACAACTTCAATCAAATAAAAAAACTAGGAGGTTGCAGATTTCTTCGAGACCTACAACTTTTATACAAAAATATCTTCATTTGATTTCGTAAAAAAAATAATTTGATATTAACCATATTTTCTACGCAAGTGCAAGTGCAGGGTTTACCTACTCAGTTCACCGACTCACTGTACAGACTAGGTGCAGTCACATTTGTGACGTATGAACACTCGTGTTTCACATCATACAGACACTTTTGTGTTCGTTTGGTGGAAAAAAATAGTCTTTCCATACTAATTTAATCTATTAAAAATAAATTAATTATAAAATTAATTACACCGTCATGTGCTAATTAACAAGGTAAATCTATTAAGATAAATTAATCTATCATTAACAAATATTTACTGTAGTATCATATTGTCAAATTATGAACTAATTAAGTTTAATAGATGATCTCGTGAATTAGTCTTCGGCTAATAGACTAAATTAGAACTGCAAAATTCAATGTGACAGTGCTAAACGAACACCCCCTCGGTAATGGAAGCAGAGGCCAGGAGTTGTACAGAAGAAACAAGCGTCTCCTGGAACTCGAAAAGGCAGAAACGAAGAGACCCTGAAAAAAAAAACAAGTGTCAGAAGCTGCATTGCCCTGAAAGGTTGGCTGTCGAGTTGGGTCTCATCTGCGAGAAAATTGACAGCCAAAGAATCTGTCGATCAACTGTAAGCAAGAAACGCATGTCCACAACAGCCAAAACGGATCACATTGCGAGCATGATCAGTTCACCAAAATTGACCGCTTGTTTTTTTTTTTTGAAAGGCGCCACCTTGGGCGCGGCCTTCCTGGAGGCCAAGCTTGTTTTTTTGTTTGTTGCACACATTAAGTCAATGTTATTGTAGTGTCAGTAACAGAACTCTAATTCGGTTCTAATTAGTGTGGCGTTTCACTCGTTATTTCTTAAGAAAACTAGTATTGGTAAATCAACAAAAATCTAAATATAATACATGAAAAGCAACATAAAACAGCTAGGAGTACAAGAATTTCTATTTCCCGGGGATATTGTGCGCGAAAACATCCGTTGGTCTTCCCCTCTCCTGTTCTTCCCACTGTTACTGTGATGGTAGGAGAGGAGGCGGCGGCAGGCATTTTGGGTCCGTGTCTATGAAATCCACGGCCTGTGAAAGAGCGCTACAGTTCACCATTTGGCTCGTGGGCGACGCAACGGAGTACGCCGGATGCACCGTTGCCAAGGCCAGCCTGCGGTTGAGGAGCTCGGTTTGCGCAATTGAAAGCTCGGCTTGGACGAGTGCTACCTGTTATGCATACAGATACACATGAATTATTATGCTACTACTTTGAATTCAGCCTTTTAAATTCGTCAATCAATATATAGATACTTAAAACATAGGGCCATACGACGTCGTCTTGTCCTAATTAACCATGAAACGTTCCTCTGGAAATATTGCCATGAAACTAATTGTGGATCACGGAAAGCAAATGAACCGAGCAAGTGGAGAAGACCTATGCTATGCACAAGCACAAGCACAACAGCGGCGGCGTTTTGGGTGTGCCAACATCGCGTGGCATCGTATCGACGTATCGTGGTAACAATTAACCTGCTGCTGGAGTGCAAGGATGGTGCCGACGCAGCCGTAGACGGGATCGGCGATGCGCGCCTGCGCCTCGTAGCAGACGGTGCTGGCCGCGTCCCGGCGCAGCGCCACGGGCACCCGCGACAGCATCTTCGCCACATTGCTGGCGCCGAACACCTTGTGCACGGCCGCGAACTGCGCCGCGCCGGCCCCGCCCCCTCCGCTGCCGCTGCCGCCAAAGTGCGGCGCGAAGACGCACCCCGGCACGCATCGCCGCCGCAGGAACTTGCACGCGCCGCACGGCGCCCCGGCCCCCCAGAGCTGGGACGCCTCCTCCCCCTGCGCGTGGGCCGGGCCTGCCGCTGCCACCGCCGCGACGGACGCCGCGCTCGCGCGCTTGCTGGGCGGCTGCGTCGCGCGCGACATGCATGTATTATCACTGTGCCTGTGCGTTCGCGCCGCCGACGCGCGGGGTTCGTTGCTTAAACAAGGCGCGAGCACCTGGTCCTGGTGGATCGCGGTGACGGTGCGCTAGCTACTACCCCGCTGGGTGGCCACGCAAGATTTATGAGCTCCGTGTCGCGCGGGGGTGCACGCCGCTCGGGCGTGCCTGCGCCTGTGGATTCCACGGCGCGGGAAGAGAAGGCCAAGAGCCCAAGAGGCTGAAGTGCTGAACTGCCCGTTCATTGTTCGAATACTATGAAATAATTGAGCTCCCTACGACGTGGCGGTGGTGCGAGCGTGTCTTTCTTGAATTCTTCCTCGTCAAAACATGAAGAGGCTTTTTACATTGTGTGTGCTATTATAAAAATTGATAACTGATAATTATTTACAAACCATTAAAAAATTGACTTCTTAAACTATTTTTTCTCTTTCATGACACTTCCGTCAGATTTAGCTACAAGTGTGAAAAGTCAAAAAAATCCTTAAATGTATTAGTTTTTTTTAGCATCTTAACAACTTCAATCAAATAAAAAAACACTCAAAAACTAGGAGGTTGCAGATTTCTTCAAGATCTACAACTTTTATACAAAAATATCTTCATTTGATTTCGTAAAATAAATAAATTGATATTAACCATATTTTCTACGCAAGTGCAAGTGCAGAGTTTACCTACTCAGTTCACCGACTCACTGTACACACTACGTGCAGTCACATTTGTGACGTATGAACACTCGTGTTTCACATCATACAGACACTTTTGTGTTCGTTTGGTGGGAAAAAAATAGTCTTTCCATACTAATTTAATCTATTAAAAATAAATTAATTATAAAATTAATTACACCGTCATGTGCTAATTAACAAGGTAAATCTATTAAGATAAATTAATCTATCATTAACAAATATTTACTGTAGTATCATATTGTCAAATTATGAACTAATTAAGTTTAATAGATGGTCTCGTGAATTAGTCTTCGGCTAATAGACTAAATTAGAACTGCAAAATTCGATGTGACAAGGCTAAACGAACACCCCCTCGGTAATGGAAGCAGAGGCCAGGAGTTGTACAGAAGAAACAAGCGTCTCCTGGAACTCGAAAAGGCAGAAACGAAGAGACCCTGGAAAAAAAACAAGTGTCAGAAGCTGCATTGCCCTGAAAGGTTGGCTGTCGAGTTGGGTCTCATCTGCGAGAAAATTGACAGCCAAAGAATCTGTCGATCAACTGTAAGCAAGAAACGCATGTCCACAACAGCCAAAACGGATCACATTGCGAGCATGACCAGTTCACCAAAATTGACCGCTTGTTTTTTGTTTGTTGCACACATTAAGTCAATGTTATTGTAGTGTCAGTAACAGAATCAAACTCATTTGTAAGACATCACAGGTGATGACGTCAGCTGTTAAGTTTCTTCTGAAGGAAGCACACCAGAACAACCCGAGCTTCCACAAAAGCATGACAAACCCTTGGGCCTAACCCTAGCATCACCGTAACTGAAGGTGAGCTCTTCTCCCTCCACGATATCCCTGGCAGCAAAGAAGCAGAGCCTTGGGAGCAACGAACCAGAGCTCCTCACCAGCACGGGGTGCAGGTTGCCTCCATCACATGAATGGTTGATAAAGCGACCCACATTCCCCGCTTTGGTTGCATCAATGTTGACTCTTAAGCATGCTTTACCAGAAGGGAGGTGCTCTCGTATGACAATCAGTGCGGGAGAGAGTTTGCCACCAGAGGCAAGTTCATCATACAGCTTCTGCCTTTTCCGCGCTTCTTTGGTTGTCAACAACTCCCCTACAGTTTAAATACAAAGATGACCACAAAAGAAAGCACCAGGGACTATAGGTATCACTAATCAACAGTCACAACTCAACGTGAACTGAAACTGTGGGAAACAAAACAAAAATAATGTAATTTCTGGAAAGACGGCATGTAAACACCCTCAGCAATATTATATTTCCAAATATCAGCACACAGGCTCAGCACACTGCTCTGGATATTAACTGATCTCATATGACTATATGAGCCAAACATAAGAATGCCTGACCAAACAAAACTCAACCTTTTAAACCCGCTGCAACCTCATAAACTGGCGATAAAAGATCACTAGGCTAGCAGCTGTGTGGAGATTTTCTGAAACTTGATAAGCTTAAAATGATGCAGGGGCATGATCACATGAAGTTAAGATATTCCACGAACTAATCTCCGAACTGAATCTTTTCCAATAGCGAAGTTCTAATGTAGCACAAAAACTAATCATAAACCTCAATGTGAGAATAAGTTTTCCGTTTAGAGCTGATGCACCTGAGCTCTATTACCAAATTAAAACTTATGTATGTCAAGTTGTCAACAGCAGCTTACGCTGAAAAGGCATGATTCTTGTAGTCCTTTGCAAAGGGCACAAGGCTAAAAATTGTACAGGACTACAAATCTATTTTACATGAATCCACAGATACTGTGGCTACTAAAAAGGGCTTGCCCATGTACTCCTAAAATGAACATGCTTCTTTCCAGCTATGACAGGGACAGAACAGAACCAATGCCAAGCTAAGCATAAATGAACTAACCGAAAACACAAGGTAATAGTGCTGAAAAGGCATGATTAAAAACAAAAATTACCTTGCCATCTACGAAATGTAGAGAGCACAAACATGGTTAACAATCTACTAAGATGGCAAGGTAATTTTTGTTTTTAATCTTGCACACCATTACAGTACAGTTTAGCTTGTTCTAGTGTGTTCATAATGCCCGTTTGGCAATCGAGTAATCATTGACGAATTGTTTTGTTTGGTATAAGTGTAAGTCCTTAACAATCTGTTTGGATTGCGGCACCGCTCAATCCTAAATCAGTTCGTCCGTCATGGGACAGAGCCTCGTCCAGCGATTTTTGAGGAATCGGTCAGTCCATAAAATTATGCTGGCGGGGAAGATTACGAAGGATGGGTTGGTAACAGATCGGTTCAACTCATGATGCAAATCAAACAGATAATAAGTAAGCGCAAAGAAACTAGACAGAGGGGCGTGCTCTGCTTTACCGGCGTACTCGCACACAAACTGCCTGCGGTCGAGGGCCTGCGCGGCGTGCAGCCCCCACCCTTTTTGAAGGTGGCGCACGACGCGCAGCTGCACAGCGACGCCACGCTGAGTCCGCCGGTTCCCACATGAGGGCGCACACGCGCAGCCGTCGCCGCACTCCGTGAGGCTCCCCATCCCAGCCTCGAAGCTCGGGACCGCTGCGTCGGCATCCACATCGGCGCACGCGCACTGGGTACCGCCGCACTCCGCCGCGGTGCACGCGCACCCGCACACGGCCGATGGGAAGCCATCGAGGTTGGGGCGGGGCCAGGTGGGGCCTGGCGGCCGGGCCCAGGAGGCACCCCACGGCTGGGCGCTGGGAGCGGAGGCGCCGGGAGCCAGCCGGGTGAGGGAGAAGGGGGTATACAGGAAGTAGGCATAGGGCTTGGAGTCGACGCAGTTGCGGAACGGGATGGGGAGCGGCTCTAGGCCACGTGCAGCGTCGGCGACGCGGCGCGCGGTGACAACAGTCACAGCCGCACGGAGGGCGCGGCAGGCGGATGCCGCGGCCGCGAGATCCCGCGGCGGCAACAACGGCAGCACCAGCTCCGCCGACTCAGTGACGGCGCCCGGTGCCGCCGGTTTCCTCATCCCGGACGGGTCAGAGCTTGGTTCTGTTTGGTTGGGAGAAACCGAGAAACCCAGGCCTTATTAGATTGGCAACGTGAGTTTTTTTTCGTCAACGGTAGCAATTTCGTTGTTATTGACAAAGAGTCTTTTATCTATGATATGTTTAGTTGGGAAATTTTATAAAAAATTTTACTGTAGCACTTTCATTGTTATTTGACAAACTTTGTCCAAATATGGACTACTCTCCAAAGATTCATCTCGACATGTACATACTAAAAGTACAATTAGTTATTTTTTTACCTACATTTAATGCTCTATGCATGTGTCCAAATATTGATGTGATAGTTGATGTGATGGAAAATTTTGCAAAACGGAGGAAACTAAACAGGGCCTATGTGTCATTATAAAAGATCAAAGTTACCTATGCACCATTGAGATTTTAAAAAGTTCTCCACTACCATCACATGAAATTTCTTTTTCCTACATGTCACTTCCGTCACTCTACCATTTGAATTTAACAGAGCTGGGTGCCAACTAGACGCGAAATGACTCTTTTTGCCCATCATTGTTTCTAGTCAATCCTAGTCTCTCATGCGCTTTTGGTTCTATGGTTCATCAAAGTCGGGCCGCGCTGGGCTCGGGGCAGGCGCAGGAGCCGCGGGACCTCGCGTCGGGAGGGGCACCGCTAGGTTCACGAGGGCTCCTTGCTTGCTTCGGGATACATGGCTCCATGCATGCGTCCAAACATTGATTTGATGGTGATGTGATGGAGAGAGAGTGAAAAAAAGTCGAAAATTTGAATGCATCTAAACAAGACCCTAGCGACCAGCGACGGCGTGGCATTATCCCTGTTTTTAGGGGCGGGAGAAAATTGTTATTATAAGACTCCAAATAATGTGTTTTGATATTATAGTACTTCAAATGTTGATTTTGCTAAAATAACCTTAGAAACGTTTGCTTCTTGTTATACATGACATTTAATTATTTTAATCTCTTTTCTTTTCTAAATACATGTATTTATTCTCTGAAGTGACGTCACTTTTACCCTTCAGTTATTAGATCATGTTGTTTGATTCTGTTAGAAAAAAACACTTCTTTGGTTGCCGTCTCCTTGGCGAGGGCAGGCCTGCTAGCGCGGGCTGGCCAGCAGGAGGCACGACCTTGCCATCAGCCAGCGCGCCTTGGCTAGTAGGAGGCGCGACCTGTCCAGCACTCGGTGCTAGCTAGCCAGCAGTCGGTGCGGCGGCTAGGGCATCACAGCCGCCGCTTGTCCCAGCCTGCATGGGCACCGCAACAAAGGGCTCAGCAGTTGTCGTGTCCAGAGAGACGAGAGGAGCATCCATGGACAACACATCTAGAAAGAGGAGATGCTCATCTATGAGCCGACGGCGTCGCACGTTGTGGTGAAAGACGGAGGGCACAGGAGAGGGGAGATCGGGACGAGAAAGATAAATGTCGAGCATGGAAAACATGAGTAGATGAAAGATATCCCGTGATTTAGTGAGGGGTAATACGTGTAATATAGAAAAATACATATATTTAGAAAAAAAGAGATTAAAAAGATTAAAATGTAAATTTTAGTTACTTTTAGTAGCTAAAATGTCAAACACCCCACTAAAAGAGACTAAACATGCTTTTTTAGTTCCTTTTTAGTGAGAGTGTTTGATATTTTAGCCACTAAAGATGACTAAAGTTGAGTGATTAAAGTTTAGTGGGATGAACCAAACACCCCTGAAACGAAGTAGCAACGTTTTAGGGGTTATTTTAGTAAAATCAATATTTGAAGTCATATAATAGCGAAACAATTGTTTAGAGTACCCTAATAACAATTTTTTTTTTCTGCACGGACGGGTAACCCTAAAAAAACCCTACAAAGCGTTAAAAAAACATGTCGATCCCGTTCACCTTCCTGACTTCCTCGCTTCCCTCTTGGCGTTCCTTCTTCGCCGCCGACGCCTCGTGCGCTTGCTCTCTCTCCCTCACCACCCTCTCTGTCTGCGGCGACTGGGTGGGCTAACGCCGCCGCCGCACTACCCCAGGCGGTGAGGCCTTTGGCTACCTGTTCGCCGGCGATGAGCGCCCACCAGGTATTCCGACCCCTTTTCTCTTTCTTGTCTGCCGTGCCAAACTGAGTTCTCGATTTTTTTAAAAAAAATTGAGTTCTCGAACTCTAGCCTCAAACAATTTGGCTATTTGATGCCTACTAACTCCTAACTTTTTGCAAAAATTATTGGGTGTACATGTGTACACCCATGTCCCTTTACTCGATCCGCCTCTGGCAGGAGCAGGCGCAGCCACAGCAGGACCAGGATGAGGAGATGCTGGTCCCGCAGCAGGATGTCATTGAGGGGCAGCAGCAGGATGTTGTTGAGGGGCCGCAGCCGATGGAAGGTGAGGTTTTTAGTTGTCACCTTGTGCATCTATTGGAGTTTTTCTTTGCTAACACAGTTAGCCCTATAGTAGGGTTGAAGTGCCTCCAGTTCATTTTTGTTTTTCATGGCTATAGCACGGTTCTTTCACAAACCATTACCTTTATGCCTGGTTTTTGCCCCTATAAAAAATAGTGCTTTTTAACTTGTGGTTGGTTTGGTCAATCATCATTGTACCCCTATTGACAGAAATGATTATTCATCATTTTTATGACGTTTTCCAATACTAGTGTGTAATCTATATGTTGGGTGTTACCTTGCTGCTACGTTTTTATACTTGGAAACTGTTCCACCATGGAATTTTCCCATTTTCAAGGGAAGAGTATTATTAATTTTTTGCATCAGAGACCACTATTTATGCTCATTTGTATATGCAAAAATCTGCAATGGTAGTGAGCATCAGATTCTGAATATTATTATTTTAAAACGGCTATTGAATACTGTAATAATATACACAAAAGTTGCAAATAATTACAATTATTCTCACGCAGTTGAAACTGTAAATCACAACTGATAGTGTTATTTAACTTTAACTGGAGCACTTGATGGAGATCATTCATGCTATGTTGTCTTACTAACTTTGTCCCTAAAAGGATACAACTATGTCCCTAAAAGGATACAACTATGGGTTGCGTGCCAGTTAAAGTGTTTCACGTTTGACCAAGTTTTTAGCAAATAGTATTTGTGTTTATGGCTTCAAATCAATTTATTATGAAAACATATTTCATAATTAATCTAATGGTATTTATTGGATATTATAAATATTTATACTTTTTATTTATATCTATAATTAGTCAAACTTGATATACTAAAACGTGACACTGTTCCAGAATTGCATTCTTTTGGGGACGGAGAGAGTCTAGGCATTATGTTCATTATGCTACCTGTGGTAGTGAGCATTTTACTTTTGCCTATGTAATTGATTCCATGAATGAAGTACAATGAAGACCCTGAAGGATGGAATGAACCATTACTTGTTTTTCTCATTGCTTCAATGATTAATACTTTCTTTGGTTGTATTGCAGAATCTGCATCCGTTGTTGAGAACCAACCTATGCCAGATACCTCCACATCCAGATTTACATGGTGTATTGAAAATTTCTCAAAGCGCGATGTTAGAAAGCACTACTCTGACTATTTTGTCGTTGGGGGATACAAATGGTGCGTAAAGACATATGCTCATGATTTCTAATTGTGTATTAGACATTTATAGAGCTTGGTTCTATGATTTTGTTGCCTCCTTGCAGGCGAGTGCTCGTCTTTCCCAGAGGAAATAATGTGGAGTTTCTTTCTATGTACTTGGATGTTGCTGATTCAAACTTGCTGCCTCCTGGTTGGACTAGGAATGCACAATTCAGCCTTGCTGTGGTAAACCAATTAGACAACAAAGCATCATTAAGAAAAGGTATTTCCTATGATTCTCACCCAGCTGATATGTAAACACATTTACACATCCTTTAGTGTTATAAACAACATTACTGCCTTTTGGGGGTCTTGCATGGACATAAGTGTACATTCACTTACTAAGCGTGAAGTTGGCTCTGATTGTTTATGAAAGATGAACACTTCTTTTAATGTTACCATTACCAATGCTTATTTGTTCTGTCTTCTATGACATTTCTCAAGTAAATGATGGCCTTTTTATTAGACATTATAGAAAAGATGTTATGTATGTTCCATTATTATGTCAAGCATTTCTTGGTGCGAATCTTATCTGCTACAAAAAGGTAAATATGATTGTTTCAAATTATGGAACATGAGGGTTCAGGGTAAAGAACAACAACGCACGAAGAAAAAGCTCCAAACAGTGCTCAGCAATAAAGAACAAAACTTGACGAATGACACAGATAAATGCTTTATGCTGTGCTCTGTGTTATGCCGGGACATGTTTTGATGTGTATTCAACTGAAAAGTGGGAAACTAAAAAGTTTTCAAACTGTTAAAAACTAAGGATAAAGACGAGACTTCATGGCAGATAAGAGCTAAGGAAGATAAAGCTTTGAGTCAACGAAATAAAAGGAGAAAGAAATGGGCCTGTTACGTGGAGTAACTAGCATCTTAGGTTGGCTGTTTTTTTTCTTTTATGATCAAGTTGCAATCTGTTCTGAATATAGCTTTGTTATCAACTTGTCATGCTAATAGATCGGTTTTATTAAGTATATTGTTTGACACTATTTAACTGTGATTGTTTGATGTGCACCCTCCTCTCCCAGAAGCGGCACACCAATTCAATTCCAGAGAAAGTGATTGGGGTTTTACATCTTTTATGCCTTTGTTGGATCTGTATGATTCAAGTAAAGGATATGTTGTGAATGATAAATGTATCATAGAAGCTGAGGTTGCCGTGCGTAAAACTTTTGATTTCTGGAACTATGACTCCAAAAGGATGACTGGTTATGTTGGCCTGAAGAATCAAGGGGCTACCTGTTACATGAACTCTCTTCTTCAGACTTTATACCACATTCCCTACTTTCGGAAGGTGGGCCAACATTTCTATTTTTTTTCTTACTGTTGATCCTTAAGTGTGGTGCTGATGCTGAAATTAATATTTTAGGCTGTATATCATATGCCTACGACAGAGAATGATACACCTTCAGGGAACATTCCATTGGCTTTGCAAAGTCTTTTTTATAAACTCCAGCATAGTGATAACAGTGTTGCTACAAAAGAGCTTACCAAATCTTTTGGATGGGATAGCTATGATTCGTTCATGCAGCATGATGTTCAAGAGTTGAATAGGGTCCTATGCGAAAAGCTGGAGAACAAGATGAAGGTTTGTCATCCTTTTTTTTTTTGTTTTGAAAAAAGCCTGACTCTTATATTGATATGCAGCTATTCTTCTTTCTCAGGGAACCACCGTGGAAGGAGCAATACAAAAATTGTTCGAGGGTCACCATATGAATTATATCGAGTGCATTAATGTTGATTCAAAATCTACCAGGAAAGAGTCATTCTATGGTAGGTAAAGGGGAAATATGAACTTGTTTTTAGTGTTTTATTAGTTGACAAGAGGCAACATGCCAATGCTCAATAGCATACTTGTTTGTTTGCTTCTTTTCCACAGATCTTGCACTCGATGTCAAGGGATGTTCTGATGTCTATTCATCATTTGATAAGTATGTTGCAGTGGAGAGGTTAGAAGGCGATAATAAGTATCAATCTGAGGAACATGGTCTGCAGGTGAATTAATCTTGGCAGTGACACTTATAACCATCAAATGTCATTTAAAATGGTTTGTACATGTGTAGCATGGTAATATAGATTGTGCTGATGCACATCTATTTTGTTTAAGTCACCAACCTCTTTACGTTTAGGCTTTAGTTAATTGTTTTTTGGGTCATTAAGTGGGTCCTAAGTTCCAATTTAGGAAGCATTAATGAACTTAATAAGAAAAAAATGGCATAGAATGATAGAACAGAGTTACTGAAGATGAATATTTTTTTTTTCAGGATGCCAAGAAAGGAATGCTTTTTATTGACTTCCCTCCAGTTTTGCAACTTCAGTTAAAACGGTTTGAATATGATTTTGTGCGGGATACAATGCTCAAGGTATGTACTTGACCTTTTATCTTTTAAGTTTAGCCTATCGTGGTTTTCTCTTTTTCATGTTTTGCACCTACATTGTGGTGGTTTTAATCACATTGGAGAAGTTTACATCAATGTTTAATTTAGGTTTGTGGTTTTGAACATGCTAGTATGGTCAAACTGGAACTGCCAATGTTTTTTTTTACCATTTGGGTACTTGACCTCTTTAAACTTTCAGCTGTCATATTGGCTCAAACTTTTGAAACATAAGGTTGAAGACAAAAATTTTGTACACAATTATTTTTGGAGGATTAGAGTAGGTAAAGGTTTCATTGCAAGAATTGTCATTGTAAAAATATTCTAATGTAGTTCTCGGATTGATTGGTGGATATTGTTATCATCTGAGGCATGCATTCAAAATACTTCGTCTATGGCTGATTTGCATTCTTGCTTTGTTTAAATTAAATTGGTTTTCATGATGTAGATAAATGACCGTTATGAGTTTCCACTTCAATTGGATCTTGATAAAGATGATGGAAAATATCTTTCTCCGGACGCAGATAGAAGTGTGCGTAACCTATATACTCTTCACAGGTATAATAATATTTCGATAAGCACTCCATTGGCATATATTGTTTTGTCACTCGAAAAACAAAAAAAAATGCAGGTTAATAAATACTACGTAAGAACTTACATCTTACCACTATTAAGTTGTTAACTTTACTCAACTTATTTTAGATAAGTTCATATACTGTTTGTGTTTTCCACTCGTAAGTTATCATATATCGTTTGTGTTTTCACTTGTAAGTTATAATGATGGACATGGACTAGCTAACATGGTGAAAGTGTGTATTTCTTAAATATTTGGTCATGACACTAATCTGATTTTCACAATTATGTACTAGCTGGTTAGGTGCAGACTTATGGGTTGGGTTTTCAATTTTGAGAGCAGTTTGGATATTTAGTAGTTATATTTGTACCTTCTCTTTAATGCAGCGTGTTGGTTCATAGTGGCGGAGTTCACGGCGGTCACTACTATGCCTTCATTCGCCCGAAGCTGTCTGATCAATGGTACATTCATTTTAATTTTTTTTTGAACAGAACCATGGGGCAAAGAGCCCCTCGATATTCATTTTAATATTTGAATCGAACTGTTCTTATCTTTCGCTGGTACTAGATCATATTCTTGTTTTAATCCAATTTGAAAAGGCGATTCAAGTAACCTTTTGATTTTTAAGTTCATATGCATTTTTTTCATGTACCCTTATATGCATATTTAATTTCTTATTTGTTATTGATATTTTGGTCCACTCATGAATCGTGACCTCATAGCGGAAAGATATGCATGAGCAAATTGCATTTCATGACTATCTTTCTCTAGCTAAGATGTGTGTTCTAATCTAGAATTATCTGCTCTACATTAGACAATCATTGGAGGGATTTGTAATCCATTTAGTTTGCAAATTGAAAATTTAGGTACAAGTTTGAGGATGAACGAGTGACGAAAGAAGACATGAAGCGGGCATTGGAGGAGCAATATGGTGGTGAAGAAGAGGCAAGACATTTAGACACTAGACTTCTTCAATTAACTTGAGTACATGATGTTTCTCTGATAATTCTCTTTGTTGCAGCTTCCTCATACCAACGGATTGAACACTACACCTATTAGATTTACGAAGCATTCAAATGCTTACATGCTTGTCTACATTCGAGAAAGTGACAAAGAGAAAATCATATGTGATTTAGATGATGAAGATATATCAGAACATCTTAAGGTAGTACATGTTTCTTCAATTTTTTTTAAAAAATATGAAATACTCCTCTGTCCCCAGTGTAAAAAAGGCAATTCTAGGTTTTGGGATAAGTCAATCTTTTCTAGATTTGATCAACATTTATGTCCCCAATTAGATTTACTATGAAAATATATTTCATAATATCATAAACATTTGTAATTTTTTGTATATATATATTTTGGTCAATCTTAAAATTGTTTGACCCTTGGGAAGTGAAAATTGCATTTTTTAGGACGAGGGATTAGCAGTTTGTCTTGATGTCATAGAAAATATTCCCAGGTTAGGTTAAGAAAGGAACAGGAAGAGAAGGAATACAAGAAAAAGGAGAAGGCTGAGGCTCATATGTTCACTGCATTGAAGGTTGGCTTGGTTTTGTCTGTTACATAATCTGATTGGGCTATTTCTCATTTCTTAAAATGAAACATTCACTTAGGTGGCCCGAGACTCTGATTTCAAAGAGCAAATTGGAAGACATGTGTATTTTGATCTTGTGGACTTTGACAAAGTTAATAGCTTCCGTGCATCTAAAAACATGTCAATCAACGAAGTCAAGGTACTTCGCTGGGCCTTGTGGTTCGATATGATTATAATTATGATTATTGATCTTGTATATGTAGATTAGTAAGTTACTTCCTTCAAGTTAAATAATTCTGTTATGTCTGTACTACCCATTTTACATTCTACTATAGACCGAGTAATTTTGGCTGCAATATTAGGTGTTTTCATATTTTTCAAGTGTTTACTTGTTATAGAATTTAGTCCACATCAGGGGATTGTTATTCCCAAGTAGTGTGGTGGGTGGGGGCAGGGAAAGAAGAAATAGTGTAGAGATGGGCGGGGAGGATAATATTAGATGAGGGAGGGCAATGGGAGCCATTGGATTGCGATCTGTTTTATATAAAAAAATGACTTACACCAACGTAAGTGGCCTTATAAGGAGACATACTCTTTTGTGTGTGTCAGGGTTACTATATTTTGTGGTCATTATGAATCCAGGTGCATATTTTATTATAATGTAATCATTTCCTTGAGTCTTATCCTACTCTTGCATCTGTTTTTTTTTTCTGAAGTTATGTGGCTGGACTTTAAAAAAAAAAAATTTGAACACTAATATGTTGATAGAGTTGATTAGGTTTGTGACATTCAAATAACATTGCTAGAGTAGTCATTGGGCTGGCCAACTGGTGTAACTGCAACTATTTATTGGTGTTGTTAGTATCTAGCAAACAAAATAAAATATATTTACTGGACTGCTATTGTAACAATTGTTTGCGACGCACTCTAATTGCTATTACAAGATCAGAACATGGCCTTGTTCATTGTCTTGTAATGGAGAGAAAAAGGTTTTCTACGATTTCATGATGCTCTCATGGCAGGAGGAGCTTTCTAAAGAATTTGGCATCCCAGTAGAATCCCAACGATTTTGGGTATGGGCAAAACGACAGAACTGTACCTACAGACCCAGTCGGCCATTAACATTCCTGGAGGAAACATCTGCTGTAAGTGTAATCTTGCATTAAATAAGTGTTTAAATCTTTATTTATTTTGATTTGTTTTCCTATACATGTAATATAAGCTTGGCAGGTTTGCACTTTGTTATGATCTATCCATTCGACATACGTGAAAAATGCTCCTCTGAATGTTCAATGTTGTCAATATTTTCTTGTGTGTTTTTAGATTTTTAGAATAACATTCCAATTATTCTCTTTAAAAGAACAACTTGGTAACTGCCCTACATTTTCAATGGATAATGAATCTGTAATAGCTGAAAAGATCAAAACAGAAAACTTGAAACCTCGTGAGGCATTTTCTTCCTGTTCTCTTCAAACGTACCAGCATTGCAATTCATGAATTTATGGGAGCTTAGGGTGGGACTTTCACTTGCTTAGCCTTGTCATCGTGCAACCTGGGGTCTTTGGCCTCCCTTAGTTTCTATATAGGGGCGCTGGTTTTAAGGGCAGGGGTGCAGGGAAAGTATAGGGGCCTGTTTGGATCTCTTGCTTCCCTCACCTTGCCAAGCAAAGCTAGGCGTTTGGTTCCTTGGGAAAAGCTTGCTTTGCTGGGCAAGTTTGCTCGCCCCAACAAGGTTTTCCTTGCCGCGCTGGTTTTAAGGGCAGGGGTGCAGGGAAAGTATAGGGGCCTGTTTGGATCTCTTGCTTCCCTCACCTTGCCAAGGAAAGCTAGGCGTTTGGTTCCTTGGGAAAAGCTTGCTTTGCTGGGCAAGTTTGCTCGCCCCAACAAGGTTTTCCTTGCCAGCGCAGGTGAGCCAAATCGGCTGTCTTGCACAAGCAAGGTTGCTTTGCTGGTTCATTGCTCCTCTATTATCAAGTGTAGTGCTAGCGGCCACGAAATTGAACACCGGTGACACATCTGCAGCTGTAAGTTTGTTATGCTTGGACAACCAGAGGCTCACCTTGTCAATTTGGGATGTCGATTGTCGAATTGGTAGCAGAATGCCAAATGGAGAAGTGGTGATTCTGGCAAGGCAAGCAAGGATTACTCCTGTACATGAACGGCGGTGGAAGAGAAGGCCTTGATGGCAGAAATCGAATGCCCTGTTGCAGTGTTGCGACCTCGGCAAGGTCGCTGCTTGCACAAATGGAAGTTTGGCATCTGCAGGAATGGAATGACGGGAATCGATGCTGGCGGCGCAACCGTGATGAAAATAGATGCTTAGGTGCATCTGTTATGTCTTTGTCATTCTCAATGTTGGCTGCGGTTGTCAATAAAGGAGGATGTAAGCAGGCAGCTCATTCATGTGGCAAAAATCACATTTGATTGGAGAAGGAAGATGATTGGAGAAGGTCCAAGGGAAAGAGGATAACTGTTGAGCATGGGAACCTAACACACAATCCTTTGCTTGTGTAGCTTTGCTAGGAAAGGTGAGGCAAACCTTGCCAAGCTAGCTCATGTGGGCAAAGAAACAAAACATCCTAAATCTCCTGATTGTCCATGCATGTGCTCTCTCTCTTCACCTATCAATGACTACATGACATATTTTTCAATTGCATGATGATTTTTCAGGTACTTGGGGGCTTTAGTGGTGTATGATACTCGGAAACTATATGAACTGAACAATTAGTGCTAACTCCATTCATAAATATACAACATTTAAGATAAGCTAATTACTTCATTTTTAACTAATTAGCTTGTCCTAAACGTCATATATTTAAAATAGAGGAAGTACTTTTTTTATTGCATTTTTATAGGAATGATGGTAACACAGATTACTTTCCGATTAAAATATGACTTCATCAAGGATCAACCTTGGTTATGGAAGAGGTTACGAGGGACATACAAGGAGATATCCCTTGGTGTATGCTTTTTGCAGACGATGTAGTGTTAGTTGATGAAAGTCAGACAAGAGTAAATAGGAAACTGGAGTTGTGGCGGCAGACCCTTGAGTCCAAAGGGTTTAGAGTAAGCAGGACTAAGACTGAATACATGAGATGTGACTTCGGCAACGTTGCACAAGAAGAGGGAGAAGTGAGCTTGGAAGGCCAAGTGGTGCCTAAGAAAGATGTCTTCCGGTATCTAGGATCGATGTTACAGAAGGATGGAGATATTGATGCAGTTGTTAGCCATAGAATCAAAGCAGGGTGGATGAAGTGGCGCCAAGCATATGATATTCTCTGTGACAAGAGGGTACCACAAAAGCTCAAAGGCAAGTTTTATAGACCGGCTATGTTGTATGGAGCAGAATGTTGGCCTACTAAAAGAAGACATGTCCAACAAATGAGTGTTGCAGAAATGCGTATGTTGCGCTGGATTTGTAGCCACACAAGGATTGACCAAGTTTAAAACGACGATATACACGACCGTCTAGGGGTAGCACCATTTGAAGAAAAGCTTGTTCAACATCGGTTGAGGTGGTTTGGTCATGTCCAAAGGAGACCTTCAGAGGAACCAGTGCATTGTGGAGTTCTAACTCAAGTTTTTAATGTGAGGAGAGGTAGAGGAAGACCGAAATTAACGTTGGGGGAGGCAATAAAGAGAGATTTGAAAGGTTGGGATATACCTAGAGATCTATGTTTGGATAGGAATGCATGGAAAGAAGTCATTGACATGCCTGAACCGTGACTAGGGACTCTTGTTGGGATTCAACTCTAGCCTACCCCAACTTGCTTGGGACTAAGAGGCTTTGTTGTTGTTGTTGTTGTTGTGTTGCCTTAAACTGAGCTTATACAATGGCTGTATAGCTCATGTCATAACTCACAATATAGCTTGATGGCTAATGCAACTAATCAGCCTGGTTCCATCCATGTTGAACTTTTTCATTCATTTTGATGATGGAATGCCAAAGCTCTCTCCATTTCAAAGTGCAGGGTGTGCTAGAATTAAAAAAGTCAAAACATTATAAACTTGACCATCAATTAGTTTGTATGCAAAAAGATGCATCAGTGAATTCATATTTTGTTTCCCTTTTAGCAAGATGCCGGTTTTGTAGTAATTGGTAATATGCTGTAACAAAAAGTAATGGTCAAAGTACGCCTTGAAAGATTTTCTCATGCTAATATGCCTTACAAAAAAATGGACGGAGTATCTGTTTTCTTATTTCGTTCTTGTTTTATTTATTTATGTTGTCACCTCCAAACGTTATTTTGATACCTTCCAATCCTGTTGGTTTTGTTAAGATTTCATTTATTTTATATTTGTTAGTGTTGCTTCACAATTAAAGTATTGTTTTCTCCTTTGTTCAGATTGGGTTTCTCAAAGACGCAATAGTGGCAAAATTACCGAATTCTGAAGTACGGTTGTTCTTGGAGGTTCATTTGGGACAGGTTAAGTGATTAAATACCTTTCCAATTGCTTTTAATCCCAGTTTTTAGTTGATGTTATTCATTTACCTAATCTTCTCATTTGCCTTTTGATTATTTCTTTACTGGCTAACATAGTTTCTGGTGCATCCAGGAGAATCAACGAATTGCTCATGTGAATACCAAAGAAGATCTATTACTTTTCTTCAAGCTCTATGATCCTGAAAAGGAAGACCTAAGGTTATCTTTTTCTCTCTGTTATACTTATTTTGTTTGTGTATTTTTCAACCAACCGAACAGAATATATATTATCCTTGTTATTATGAAACAGATATGTTGGAAATTTTTTTGTGAAAGCATCAGGAAAACCATCTGATATAGTAGAAAGGCTGAATGAGATTGCTGGGTTTCCGTCTGATGAAGATATTGAGCTCTATGAGGTTAGATTTTATTTATTTTTTGCTGGAACATTAGGCCTTATATTCCTTGAACTTAGATGATCTTTACAATCTTGAAAGTATCTGACCACTATAGTTATATTGTTTAAATCTCTTTATTTATAGGAAATAAAATTTGAACCAGTTGTGATGTGCGTACCAATTGAGGTCAATGATTCGTTCCGTTCAAGCCAGGTTTGTATTTTTTTTCTATGAGTACTGCTATACATACGACCATTTGAGTACACTTTAGGTACAGCTCAGAATCCAACTGTTGGGATTACTTGGATGGAAAACTCATACATGATAAATGCATCAAACTGTTTAGATGCATGGTTGTACTTGAGAGTTGTACCTAAGTGTTTGTACTTGAAGGATTTCACTTTGATATGATGTTTTGTTCTTGTTGATACTATCTTATGCTGTACTTATGCCCTGTTATGTGATACTGGCAGATTGAAAATGGTGATATAATATGCTACCAAAAACGCTGTTTGCCAGATTCAATGGATCGATATCGATATCCTAGTGTCCCTTCTTTCTTTGAATATATTCATAACAGACAGGTAATTTACATGGCAGGCTTAACAGAATATGCATAATATTTCTTTCGCTTACCTTGAATTGTTCTATATTTTATACTTCCTTGTTACGTGCCATCTGTAATTAAGTCATTGCATACCCTGCTCTTCTCCTTTTTCCTCGTTACGTGCCATCTGTAATTAAGTCATTGCATACCCTGCTCTTCTCCTTTTGCTTGTTGAGAACAAGGGCTCATGTCAATGACAATGTCTTTTGGTGGTTGGTTAGACTGTTGACATTTGCTTTGTTGGAATTGTAGTGCTCGCAAACTTAAAAATGCATCCTCTTGACATTAGGATATTAGTCATCTGAATACTGCATAATTGACTTGAATGTCGCTGTAAAGATGGTATAGTAACCGAAAAGTTCAATCTGATTATGCTGTTACTTTATTAGTGTTACATTACAGGGAAAATAATTGGGAAGCTAAATTTGTTGACACACATCTCTCCTGTGTCAATCAAGGATAAAAGATAAATTTGCACAAGTTTTATTCCTACTAAAAAGCAAGATTGCAAATTAATGTCTATAAAAGAACACCGGATGATTAAAATTGGGCATCAATTTTAAATTTGTGTTTAAAATGCTTTAAAAAGTTTTATACAATAGAGAATACTGTATGTAAAATGCTGCGGTCTCTTACAACGGAGCATATTGCTAATTAGTTCTCTTGTTTACAATGTAGTCCTTTAATTACCTGCAACAGAAATGCCATTTTTAGATTGATCTTTCTTTTTTGTTTTACTGCTCTCATTTAATCAATGCCTCAATTTATTTTTCTTCCTTATCCCCCTCTAGTAAGTGAGTCTAACACAACTAGTTCATTGGTGTAATGTGCACAATGACGGTTATGTGCATGTGCTGCATCATTGGGGGGAGCATTTGACTTCATAGTTCAGACCTCTTGAGTGAGCTCAAATTTGTTGTTAAGAGTGTAATTACATTAATTAGTTACTAGTATGATAATATTGTACCAGACATAATTGTTTATTACATAGCTGCATTCTGCTTGTAAAGTCTGATTGAAATATTTCGTCTCACGGGCCCTCAATCTTCTTATTTGTGGAGTGTTTGTTTGCCTGTAGGTTGTTGGTTCTTCATAATTTATATTTATTTTCTGACAATTGATTCCTATTATTATTTGTAGGTTGTCCATTTCAGATTGCTTGAGCAACCAAAAGAAGAAGGCTTCTCTCTAGAGCTGTATGTGTTGTTATTTTTGTTGAGTAGCATCCATTTATTGATAGCATTGCAACAATATTCACAGTAATATTTGAATTTTACTTGTGAAGTTCAAAACGCTCCACATATGATGATGTTGTTGAGAAGGCTGCTCAGCAACTACATCTGGATGATCCTTCTAAAATCCGACTTACTCAACACAATCCATCGTCTCAGCAACCCAAACCTCACCACATCAAATACAGGAGTCTTAATTATCTTTCAGACATGCTACATAATCACAATCAGGTTTGGACTCCTTTTCTCGAGTTTTGAGTATATTCTCTTCAGATTATATGAACTTCCATTGATTTGGCAGATGTGTGAGATTTTATATTATGACATCCTGGATATTCCGTTGCCCGAACTAGAATCTACGAGATCACTGAAGATCGCTTTTCAAAACGCCGCAAACCATGAGGTTAGTTTTTTTTCATATTCTGTGCAACTTCTATTTTTCTGACCATGTTCTGAGACTGTTTTTAATTGCCAGATGTCGTTTCACACTATGCGGTTACCAAAAAGTAACACTCTTCTTGATTTGATTGAAGACTTAAAGTCAAAGGTTTTTGTTGGCTGCAATAACCTCTAAATTTTTTTGGATGTTGTGTTGGCATAGCTACTTCATTTTGCACACTTTTTGTTCATGTTATTAGGTTGAACTTTCTTGTAATGATGCTGAATTTCGGTTTTTTGGAGTCCACCTTCACAAGATATGCAAGGTACTTAATAGACCTATTTCTTATCAAATGGAAATGTCCATTTCTATTTATTTATTCTTTGAGTATTTTGTACTTAATGAAACTTGGTTTTTTGGATATAAGATCGAACTCAAAATTTGTGTGATGGGAACCAGTACCAGATATTCTACATGTTCATCTTTTCCTGGAAAGGAAGCAAAACCTCAACAGTATTAGTTGAACTGTAGATGCTTTACCAGACTGTTTTTGCCAAAGTCAATCTCTTTTTGCCCACACCCTTGGTTAGAAATTAGATTATTCATAGCAGCACCTTGTAGGGGTTAATGAAGATGTGTGTATGTACGCTGCCAAGTGGCAGCTGGGCTTTTGCCAGTGGCGGAGGGGGGACCATCAATGAATTTGTGTGGGGGTGAAGTGGGGGCACTATAATGTTGCTTGAACAAAATTAGCCATGGATTACTGCGTGTTCATTAAGAAAATTTAAGAACCTAGGGGTGGCCATGGATGTTTTATTTCTAAAGGCATTGCACCTGTCATGTCAATATCCCATTAGATGTCTTTGGGCACTGTTTGACTGGTTGGGGTGGAAGGCTGAACGGTGAGGAAATGTACTTAAATGTTATGTTTCTTTGTGCGGTCCTACATATCTTCATTTCTTAATGTTTGTCCAGCAGATCAGCACATACCTAGTAGGAGGTATAAAAACTAAGTAGACTATGAATTGGTTGGATCTGTCAAGGAATGATAGTTGTGTAATTCCTAGTCTAGGGTTTCCCTTTGGGCCATAATACCATTATATCCAGTTTAGTCTCTCTCATTTGTAACATGGTATCACAACTTTAGGTTTTGTGATCTGGCCAACACCCTCTCTTGCTACACTCCCCTGAGGATCGGTCTCTCCTTCCTGAGGCAGCCTTGTAGATCTTCTTTGTCATGTAGCAGCAGCACAAATCCATCTTCAAGTCATCCAAGACGCCACGATTCCTCCAGGATCGGTCACAGGAGCTGTCTGCCTCGTCGCAGGCGCCTGTCCTACGCCATCTCAATTCCGTGCTCAATGTCCATGCCGTCCGCGCTGGCTCCATTCTCGCGCCTCTAGTGATCTCTTGTGCATTCAACCACCTTTATACCTGTTGGAATGTTGATGTCATTGCACAATATTTATATATTATGTTATGTGGTGCCACTGAAATGTTCATATCTTTTGCTGGCAGATTGTTATGTGAACCCCCCCCCCCCCCCCCCACACACACACACACACGCCCGCGCGCACACACACATACATGGTACCAAAGGTTTGGTGCATCATAGTTGTGAGGGAATGCATGTGGGTGAACTATTGAACTAGAAGGGATTTGGGAGGGCTGGTCAGTTTGTGATTCTTGTTGGTGTCAGTTTTTTGTCTGATTGGGAAAAGACTTGATGCATCATGGTTGTACTGTCTGTGATTCTTGTTGGTGTTATTTTTTTGTTTGATTAGGATGAATTTGATGCATTATGGCTGTAAACCCATTATACTTTACCTTTATCTTCATTTATAGAAAGTTGTTTACCTACCATATTTGATTGCTTATAATCTACGAAGTTACTTATATTGATCGATTGATGCCACAAACACTTTTTAGGTGTATCAACCTGGGGATAAGATAGGTTCAGTTAATGAACAAGGACCCTTGTATATTGAAGAGGTATGCTCTGCTGTGGATTTCACATGGCACTTTTGATGGCAATTTTTTTTCTACAATATTTTTTTTTTGTGCTACGAGTTTTTTTTCAAGTAAAATTGACCTCTTCACATTCTTCTTATTTGTCTTGCCAGGTTCCTGAGGAAGAAAAAAATGCTGGGCCTCATGACCGTTTGGTTCATGTCTATCACTTCGAAGATAATCATGTATGTGTATCTTGAAGTTATTAATGTTTTGATCTTGCAGACTCCTTGTAGTAATTCGATGCTTTCAAGCTCATTTGAAAGAATCTATGGAACAAACAGCTTTCTTAATATATGTTTTCCATTAATCGCAATTGAGAATTTATTAGAACTTTGGAGGCTTTATGAGTGTTGGGAATTTGTTTAACAACCTTATAGCTTATGCTCGTTCAGAGCGTACACAAAAATGTGATTGCAATGGGCATAGGCCTGCTGTGTTAATGTATGGCTTAATTTAAAGTATCATAGATATGCATACTCAGCATAGACTGATTAATACTCACCAAGTACATTTTTGGGCAGATTGAAATTTTAAATAGTTTAAAATTGGTCAAGGAACCACCAGAGATCATGCAACTTTACTGCTGTAGTCAAAGTGGCTGGGTTTGTGATTTTACTGCTGTTTTGGGATCTGACCCCCAAAAACATTTTCATTTGTGTTTGCGATTCATTTATGAAATGCCTTCTTGTACCTAGTGATTTTCCCCCTTATAGATCCTCTTTCTCTGATTTTTGGCAAATGCTAGTACTGTGCTTACACATTTTTAGAGAAGTCATCATGATTCAGCAGTTCTTACTCTCATTGATGTGACAACTTTATATCTGCAGCATATTCAGTTTTTTGGAGAACCTTTCTTCTTTCTAATTCGTGATGGTGAAGCTTTGTCGGATATCAAAGTACGGATTCAGAAGAGACTTCAAGTTCCTGATGAGCAGTTTGTGAAGGTACTCGTTTGAACTATTGCTATATGATCAGTGTCTGAATTGTACGATTTTTGTTGTTTTGTCATTTAAGCACAGCTATCTATTCCATTAACTATTACCGTGGATTAGTAACCATTTGTTTTTTTCACAACTTCATTCTCCATAGTCAATGGGCATGCTGGTTAATACTTAAGTTTCATTTCATTATTATTTACCTTCGTTTCCTCTTATGCTGGATAATATCTGCTGTTATGTTTCTTTCATCAGTGGAAGTTTGCTCATGTCACATTCAGTAGACCAGAATACCTCCAGGATTCAGATATTGTATTGAACCGATTCCATGTGAGTTAAGTTTTCCTTTTTAGTGAAAGAATCCTTTCTCAAGAACATTTCATCATAACATTGAAGTGTTATTTAAGCTTTTTCTGATACTGTTTTAGAAACATAAACCTGTTTATGGAGCTTGGGAACAACACCTTGGATTGGAGCATACAGCCACTACCCCAAGAAGGTCCTACTTAGGCAGTCAGGTATCATGCTGAAGAATGACATTTATAGGCTTTTACTTTTGCATAAAAGTTGGGCATATTCTTATTCTGATACTAGAGCAATTACAGAACCGCCATTCTTTTGAGAGGCCTGTGAGGATTTACAACTAAAGCTGGCAATATTTTTTACATGTGATGAATGGTGAGTACCTCCTTGCTAATTAAAAATGAATCGTTAGGATTAGGAACACCTTTTGTTATATCCTGAAGTATGTCTGAACAATATTTTGTTTTGATATGATGCTTTCAAACCACAGATGAACAGGATATGAGGGCAGTCTTGTTCCAAAGCAGTCTCTTTATGTTCTTGGTGATGTACATGGTGGAGGTTTCGCATAGAGTAGTTTGTGGCAATTTATCAGAAGAATTTTCATTCGGTGGATGTATAGGGTTCGTATATCAACATTTCCTTAGCAAGCTGAAGCTGTATATCGAGGGTCGATTACCTGCGTTTTTGTCTTGTCGTCCACTCGTCCCCTAGCCTCTGGGAAGCTGTGAACCATGCCTCGTGAAATTTGTTTGCAGTTGATTCAGTGTTTTTATCCTTCATTATGCCCTGCCCGCCCTAGCTGAAGTTTTTTTATTGGTTTTTTCGGTTCTGTTTCCGCTGTCTTAGGTAGGCCTGATTCCGAGTCTGTGTTCCTCTCACTCCCGGCTCATTAGCCCGCCTCAGCACCCAATCCCAAGCAAGGCCCACCAGCTAGCCACGAGCCCAGGACACCAGTCCACGTCCCTCATCCGGCCACCAGACCAGCAGGCACGCAGCTCCGCGGGGCAACGTTCAGTTGACAAAAAAAAATTATAGTTACACTGTAGTATTTTTGTTGTTATTTGATAAACTTTGTTTAAACATGAATTAACTAGGTTTAAAAGATTTGTTCTAACATTTACAAACAAAAAGTATAATTAGTTATTTTTATCTATATTTATAATACTCTATGTATGTGTTTAAAGATAAGTTGTGACAAGAAATGTTGAAAAAATTTGGAAATTGAACTCACATTGAACCTTAAGACAAACCCAAAATTTTGGCCGACGAACAGGACCGATGCTCGAGTAAGGGCGGCCGCGCGTACGAGTATCGAGCGGCCGGAGAGTAGAGAGAAGATAATGCAATGGGGAAAAAGGAAAAAAAAATGAACGACAAGTGGGGCCGTGGACACAGGAGAGGATAGGAAATCGGCAAGTGGGCCTCCTAAACAGTAGCTAACTGCGTCAAATCCGTTGTGCTCATTTCTATTTATCCCTTCAATCAAATGTAAATTAGGTCAATTTTGTCCCATGTCAACTAAACAGAAATAGAGTCGTCTTGTCCTTTTCCTACAATTAGAGACGAGGTCGTCCCACTCCATCTTTACTCCCAACCAAACGCCATCTGTATGGTTGGGCGATGGCAGCGCAAAACGAGCCTACGACAGGACGGCACAACTGACTGTGCAAGCTCCGAGCAAGGGTGGCGTAGCAACAAGTAGGGTTCGCGCTATCCTCCTCTCCTTCCCATTGCATTTTCCTTCCCTGTTCTCACTTCTATTCAAATGCCACACAAATATAATGCTAAGGTTTTTAAAAGGCTTCTTTGGTTTAGCTAAGATACATCGTGTATATATAGGGCATCCCACGGAGTCTTTCTTACTCTCTAAATTATTATTTGAAGTTGTTTAATTAAAAATTTCTTTCTATATCTTTATCCCTCAATAAATTTATTAATCATATGCATAATTAATTAAGAGAGCCATCCTTGCTCTCTATTATTCTTTAACTAGTAAGAAATTCAAAATAGAGAGTCTATATTGGAGATCTAATTAAAGAGACTATTGAACGATATGCTTTTTTTTGTACTAAACCTCTATTCTTATAAATTAGAAAGGATATAAAAAGTTTTTTAGAGTTGCTAGAAACAATGTTGGCCTATGGTTCACAATACACGAACCTTTTTACATTTTGCGCCTATTTGCCCCTGTTCACACAACTACTTTTATAATATAAGTTTTCGATAAATATTATGAAAGATTGAGGTGATATTAGAGCATTTCTAAGAGTTTCCAAAACCCACTCATCTGATTTTTTTTTGTAAGATTGAAAAATTCTCTCCAACTATTCTCTACCTACGCTTCTAACCTTTTCGCACTCAAAAACTCGGCCTAATCGAGCAAATAAATAAGCGTGCATATCCATCTGAATAATCTGAAGGTGGAATAAAGAGCAGGGCAAGGTTTTAAATGCAAATCTACATAAAAGGAGAAAATATAAAAGTTGATTGGAGGAAGCTAACAAATATGCTCCTGACTTTTTTTAAGCCACTTGAAAAGGCTGATTGATTTAGCGATTTTTTTAACTACTGAGATGCTCTTGTATCTATAACTCTTAACTCTTAGAAAGCAAATCTCATTTGTTTTTTTCTCAACATGCAAGTCATCCACCTCGTCAGTCCACTATCAGATGCATTTATGCCCACACTAGCTATTTTTCTCAACATTCAAGTTATCCACCTCATCACTCTACCATCGAATGCATTTATGACCAACTAGCATTTGTAATTATGATCTACATGTCAGCAACTAAGGGTGACAAAGGGTCTTCTAATTTATCCAAACAAATTTAAGGATTAGACTCAATAAGAATCAGACCATAATATTATATGATTTTGAGCTAAAATTAGATAGAGCTAAGTTAAATTATAAAAGAAGCATGATGGTCATGATCTATTACCACCCCTATCAGCAATACATATCATCTACTAACATGTGTTTAGTTGTCCACATCGGCGTACCACGTCATCCACTAATATTAACTTATAATTATTTACCTTTTGATATAAGTAATTACTAGGTAGCATGTCCGTGCATTGCTACAGGACAAATAAATTTTTTATACTAACAACACATATCACACAATAAGATAACAATATTATCAAATTAAGTAGTATTTTTTAATCCAAAACTTAAAGTTTGTAAAATTAACATGGTCACAGAGAGCATGGCCGGCGTTGCACACTCACAAGATAATGTTCTATATCAGCAAGAAAAACTTGGTTTTCTTTCGTGCTTTAATAAATCCATGAATAAGTTCAATCGTGTGTCCACACCATCATGTACACAGGTTCGAGTATATATTTAAATAAGCCAATGTTTATATGTTACAACGGGTGCAATCACGATCACCCCGACCTCAGGCAACTCATCTACTACTCAGGCAGGGAATGGATGGATCATGCAAGCGGACCTATTGCGTGTTTGGGTATGCATTTTTCTAGCCCATCCCATCCAATTAATTAACCCGCATGTCGCATGTTGCATGTTGGATTCCTTCTTTTTGAGTGACACGCTGATCAAATAGTGGTTCAACAACAAAGTTACAGGGATCGAAGCACATAATTAAGCAACAAAACTACAGGGATCAAAGTAACAGCAACAAAATTACATGGATCAAAGCATATGATTTGCTTAAATATCTAATCATGAAGGTGGTTGTCTAGAAATATACATGTAACCTTGTCATACGCTTTAATCTATACTACAAAATGGAGCCAATGTTTTTTTCCTGCAAATCGATGCGAGCAGGGCGATTACACATCAACGAAGTCACGTCTGCATTTAATGACATTTAATGGATTAGAAGGGTTAGGATATAAACACATCGACAAGATTTTCAAAGTATCACATTGGTTGAAAGCTAAGCCTATTTTAATGGTACAAAACAGGGATCTTTATTTATACAAATAAAGCATAGAGAGAATCCATTACCTATACGTACAAATAATAAAATGCAAAGATCAGTCTTACACTCTTACTAAACATTTGGCTCCATGTCTAGTGGATGACATCCAAACAAACTAAAGAAGACCTTGCATTCATCCAGAAGTGGTTAGAAGGTGGATCATTTTTCTTGAGCTACAACAGTGGAAGCTAAAGATCACGATGATCAAGAAAAAAAATCTAAACTTCCTGAAAATTCTCATAACTAACACATTGTAAGGAAAAAAAATATTTTTTCCTGAAAATGCATTGTATGAAATTGGTTTATTCTCTATCTATACAGTGTACCTGATGCTCTATAAGTTAATAAAATAGTCCACATGTAACACTGATCCTGATCTTGAAAAGGGGTGATGGAAAATGGAATAACTAACGCAAAACAACGCAGTAAATTAAGGTCATGTTTGGGACTGCTCCACGAAACCGTTTGGCTAAAAAAACATGGAGCGGAGCAGTCCCAAACAAGCCCTAAATATACCGATCTATCTGGCCATGTTCAAGGTAATATAGTACAACCAGCACAAGTGATTGAAAACCATCGAATTACTGGCTGACCTGGTAACTGACTGCATGAGATGAACAAGTAGTTATAATAAGGACTGTGAAATAGATTGGTGGTCAAATATTTGATATAGCAAACTGTTTGACGAGTACCTTGTAACTTTCAGAGGTCTTCAATGATATCCTAGTTCAGAGATCAAAGATTGTTGCTAAACCAGCTAACACCTTGCTTAGGACAACCATTAAGATAAGCATGTAGCCGGACAATCAATTGATCTCTAAGATGACGAGAATTGCTCTGATACACATACTTGAAACATGGCCACTTCTTCAAATGTCCTTACATTGAGCTGTTCGATCAATCTTGAGACAATAGTCAGTAGATCCCATGTTCAGTTGATAGAACTGGTCATTCAAATTTGGACAATTTTGACCATTTTTGGATTCCAAATTTTTGCAAGGCTGCACTAAACAAAATTCTGAACAAACAAAACAAAATTCTATCTAGAATCTATATATGAAAACTAAAATTCACTTAGATAATTAATGATTGCAAAATGGGAAATGACTTATTTATCACATCAGAAGTCTCGAACTACTCTGAAAGGGAACTGTGCCTTTTTCTTGGTACTCTGAAATCTCAAACTATAGCAATAGAAAAGGAACCAAGCCAAGGGAATCTAATTTCTTGGGCACACATTTTGCAAGGCAAATTATATACGACAAGGGCATCCTTTTATTGATAGAAACTCTGGAAATCAAAGACCGCAGAAATTCACAGTGGGATATCTTTGAAAGGGATACATGTATACACTTGTAATAAGATCATATCTGAATACAGATGACTCCAGGGTTTGGGTGCTTAGTTTCACACAGCACGAAGGCCGAAGGGAACAAAAGAGTGTGTGGGCATATCTATTAGGTGGTTGTCACCAACGAAGGGCTCGATGTAGACCAGAGCATATGGGCATGCAATTTGTGATTGCATCGCATATGCAGGAGCACACTACAGATTCATGTACAGTGAAATATAACAATAATTACTCAAACTAACCAAGGCGTATGTCCTGATCTTTGGTGAGAAATATGTTGCAGCACTGTGAGTTGAGGAGTCATGACCATTTATTGCATAAAAAATTGACAATGGTGATCATCAACTGTGTTTCACTTGCCTTCAGGTCACGGTGCAAGACAAAGTTTGAGTGCAAGTAATCTACAACCAACACCAATTTGGCGAACCATTTAAACAATACCTGAGGATATTCGATGTTATGAGTGCGATGTTTATAATTTCCCTCCTTCAATCAGATAAACAAAATAGACAAGTCTTCTCATACCTCCTCAGATTAGGTACCGTTTGATTTCTTCATCAGCTCCCCTGAAAAACAAGACCAATGTGAGATATAATAGTGTGATAATATTGCAACGAAAAGGATGACCTCCAATTCCAAAGTACTAAATCACACTCACATGTATCCACCTTCACAATAGCCCGTGACAATGGAGACATAAGAACCTGCATAACGCCCGTGACAATACCTGTAAGTGTCTACCTCGCAAGCCGGATTTTCTTCAACACATACCTGCAAGGCAATCATACGGTCACCCGAATGCGTCGGCGTGCACATCCTGCACGCACCCGAACTGAGCCACGACGGCCTCGCGGTGTGCGTCGTGGATCTCGACCACCGCGAAGTCAGCGGGAAACGCAGCCGTGGGGAACGTGGCATGTCTCAAGAGGGCATTCTATGCTTCTATGCTTTTTCATAGGCATCATGAGTCTGCAAATGCAACGGCATCCCAATTAGTCAGTTAATTCTCTGAGATATAGAAAAGAAGAATTGATAAGGCATAAATAAAACAGACCTCTTCTGCTGTAGAATCTTCAAGATCATAAGAAGGAACCCTGTCCACCACAAGTTTCCTGTCCAAAGCAACTGGTGCATGCAAGACAACCTGACATAAGATGAAGAAACAGATAACGCCCACCAGTTTGGTTCAAAACTGTATCTGTGTTATGAGATATAAAACAGTAATGGCACCTTGATAACAAATAGGTAAAAAAACTAACAGGCCAGTATACTTTCCAACCATAGCAATCCTAACCTGAAAAGGATTTTCAAGCCATAATATCAAGCACTGGTTGTTATATATAAGCTAAGAGAGTCGATTCTGTATTGGAAACAATAGTTAAATGACCAACAAACCAACCGGAGATTTCAATCTGTCACATTTGCTGGCTCTTTCTGTCCATTCAAACAATTGGAGTTCTCGAGCAACTTTAACCACACTGCACGCATGAAGAAATAATACACGTAAGTATTCCTAGAAATAAAGCCAACTGGAAGAGCTTTTATGTGGCATACTGTAACACCCCAGGTGTTCGCCGTCGGTTAAGCAGTCAGTTCAACACAAATATGGTATGTCGAGTGACAATGAAGAAAATCATTTGAATTCAACCAAGTGTCCCAATTATGCCCAGTGAACTATATATGAACTCACGACCAAAAGTTATGATAGTCCCGTGTGGAGCAGATGGCCAGAAAATATTCCGACCGACGAGAAACCCTAAATTGGATCCTACCGGGTGACTACTTCGACCGGCGTTGAACGGTATTTCCAGATGTTCGCATGTCAGTGCGCCTTAAACGAAAGTTGTAGTACAGATCGAGAGGAACAAATTTCGTTTTATGGCCGAGATCTGGATCGGTGCCGAAAATAGTGAAAACGAGCTCGCAAGATGGAGCACAGTGCAATTTTCAGGTTCCGGAAATTGGTTAAGTCAGTACTGCAAAATTGGAATTTCGGTCACCGTGAAGCTGCCGTCGACGATCGTTACCGGGCAAACCATTGGGAATTTGACTGAGTGCCTGTAACGAAAGTCGGAGTACTCGGCGAGACGACGACAACAAAATTGGTTTTATCGAAATCGGAGTCCGTTTGAGCACTGTCTGCAATTTTGAAGTTTGACCGAAAGTTTCCGGAAACATGCCATTTTGGGAAAGAAATTTTGGGAAAAATTTCACGAGGATTTTTTCCCGTGGCCATCAGGCCGGGCTCCCTCCCTGTGAAGAGCCGAGCCCGACTCTCCTCCTTCCCCATCTTCAGCTTTCCCCCTCCCTGGTGCTCCTTCCTTCTCCTCCTTGCCGTGCAAAAGGGCAGCGCCCTCTCCCTCCTCCGTTTCCTCCCATGGCTTGCAACAGCTGCAGCAGCGCCTTCCCTTCCAGGCGCCTCCTCCTCCAGGCCGGTTTCCCCCTCTCCCTCCCTCTTTTTCTGTTCGTAGAATCCAGTGAGGGCAGCAACCATGGCCGCCCTCCAAGAGCAAGCGCAGGGCAGCAGTTTTTCTGCCCCTCCTCCTCTCCTTCCATGGTGGATCCGCGGTGAGCTCCTCTCTTCTACCCATGAGCAGCAGCAGCTGGAGCCCAAACCCTAGCCATGGCCGACCAGCAGGCGAGTAGCAGCTCCAAACCCTAGCAGCAGGCAGCGGCCTCCGCGACAAGTAGTCCCTCCGAAGGTCGACCTCCTCCTTTTCCCCCTCTCCGTTCTTTGTCTTTTTAAGCAGATGATATATGAATGTAGGTGTGGATGATTGTGTAAATTATGTACTCATGTTCATGGTGGTTGAGAATGTTCAAATAAATTTTATGTGTGCTCAAGTGGTAGTCAAGCAGTTGATGAATTGAAATATTGATGTGCTGAATGGCTGCAGGAGTAGATTCTGTTGGTGTGATAATTTCGTAAATTAAATCTTGTTTGCTGTAGGTTTGGTCAATACCAAAGTTGTAGAGGATTGCATGATCTAGCTGCTGTTAAAATTTCGTGATTTTTGGCTTAGTAGTTTAGGAGTTACGGCTGTTTAAAGTTGGGTTCAGAAATAGTCGCTCTCTGAAATTCCTAGAGCAGATTCTGTAAAGGTGTATGTTTGACCCTTGTAATTTATGAATCATGTTATGATGATTAAAGATGAAAGGTAGATAATTTCATAAGCTTTCCAAAATGTCTTGTTGCATGTTTGTTGGAGTTATGTAGCTCTAGTTATGATTTAATTACTCAGCAGTTGAGTGTATGTCTAGCTATGCTGAATGGCTGCTGAAGCAGTCCCTGTTGTGATAATGCTTTCGTGATATAAACCATGTTTTCTGTAGATGGGTATAATATAAAAGTTGTAGATAACTTATATATGTAGCTTGTGTTAAATTTCCATGATTTTTGGTAGAATGGATTAGGAGTTATGGCTGTGCAAAGCTCAGTTTCAGAAATAGGTGTTCTCTGAAATCTCTGGACCAGATTTGAGAAATGCATTAATTTGACCATGTTAACTTGAGATTCATGTAGATATGTTTAAAGATGATTGGTAGGCAATTTTATAAGTTTTCTAGATTATCTTGTTTCATATCTTTTGGATGAGTATAGCTTCAGTTATGGTCCAAGTAACCAGCTGTTGTTGCAGTCTAGATTAATATGTCAATATGCTAATGGACTGCATGTGTGTAAAAACGGAAGAGATGGTTCCCTGGCTTTGCTAATATGTTGCAGTAACCAGGGTATGTCTAATATTGTCATGTGTTCATATAAAATATGAAGATTCCTATTTATCTTGCTCTCACCTAGTTAATTAGAAATAGAAACTGGCTTAACACATAGTTAGCAAACTATTGTTTGCATGCATGTAACTTTCCAACCTTTGCTCACATATTAATGTTAGGATCCATCTCTGAAAGTTGGAGCCATGATTCATGTGTGCATGACACCACCTAAACATATACCTGGGCTATACATATACAAAGCAAAGGATAAACAGTGTTAATATTATCATCCATGGGCAGTCTCTGTGGTGTGCATGGTTTCACTAAATTAATGATGTTTTCTGTAAAAGTGTCCTATATCAAAGTTGTAGATAACATCTTAATCTAGCTTGTCACCAAATTGCATGGCAATAGGCTTAATAGTTTAAGAGATATGGCTGTCGTAAGATTGCTGTCAAGTTTTTCCTACATTCTGTCCAGATCTGAATGTTTGGATTGTTTCACCTAGTTAACTTGTGATTCATGCTTAGGTGCTTATAAAAGAGTTGTAGTGTTTTTCATAAGCTTTCTAAATTGTCTTGGGTCATGTTCACTGGATATATATAACTTGAGTTATAGCTGTTTTAGTACAGATGGCTAAGTCTGTCCAAGTCTGGACAGAGATGCATATTTATGTTAATTGGACCTTATTAACTTGTGAATCATCTTAAGATGATTATAGATGATTTGTAGAAAACTTAATAACCTTTCTAAAAAGTCTAGGGGAAAGTTCCCAGGTATTATAGATCTTTAGTTATGATTATCTTAAGTTACTGTTGTGATGTGTGGCTAGTTCTACCCAAGTGTGGACAGTGCTGCACTAATCATATTGTTTGACCTTGTTAATGATTGATTCACCTTGAGATAACAATAAGAAAGATTTAGATAATCTTGTAAGGTTTCTATAATGTCTAATTGCATGCTCATGTGATGTTTGTATCTTGAGTTATGCTTCTCTGAAGCTCTGTCTGTCCTGCTGTCCAACAGCTGGACAGAGCTGCATAGTTATCTGTTTTTGAGTTAGATAACCTTTGAATTAGCTCTTGTGGTAAATAACAAAGTTGTAGACAATTTCGTTAGCTTTCCATAAAGTCTTAGTTTGCCCTGTTTGGGTGTTTGTAGCTTGAGTTATGTTTAAATTAGTGGACTGCTGTCTGCTGTCCAGATTTGTAATGTGCTTTGGTACGAAGTAATTAAGTTAAGTTATCCCGATTGCTTATATAAAACTATGATGGATGCTTGTTATTAGTTCTTGTGCTCAGTGCTTGCTAGTAGTTACTTGTGCTATGTGATCAATGTATTACTTCATGAGCATTCATACATATGCATTGTGCATCGCATATCTAGGTTCGCTAGATGGAAGAACGTCAAGTGACGGACGTGATGATGAGACTCAACACGAAGATGGTGTTGGGTGGCCATCCCGAAGAAGGTGTTGGCGAACTCCGCAAGTTCCTGGAGCAGCGATGATCCCGAAGCGGTGCCATCTAACACTAGCTTAAGTGTTGTTTCCCAGGCAAGCCCCGGAGCATTCTAACTCCTACGGTTTGCAAATGTTTTCTATTTAACCTGATGATGGATGTTGCATTAGGTTATAGGAATTGATTGCTACCGTTGATGCATTATTACTTATCCTTGTCCACCTGCAATATATCTTGATATCCCTGTTTAGGTCTAGGCTCGTATATGCTTAGCCTGCTTAGACCGGTAAAAGTCGGGTGATTTCCTGTCTCCCGCATATAGGTGGATACTGATCATGACTAGCCTCGTGCTATCGTGGATTATAACCATGTGATAATTAATCTGAGACCGGGCGGGATGTAGGAGCAGCAGGACATGGGTTCTGTGTGCTAGTAGTCTCCCGTCTGTGTCGATTAGGACCCGACGAAGGCACACCTCAGTCATTTTGAACGCGTCAATCACTTAACGGAGTAGGTCGGAGTACCTCCCGTGAAGCCGAGTAAGGTTTTTCGAGCCGGTGATGGAGACGTTGACGCCTAACACCCAGGGCCTTACATGTACCGTGGGCAACTATTCTGATCGACCTGGCATGGTCCGAGGGCAGGCAGGGCCTGATCGACCTGGCATGACCGTGGGCAGTTAATAGCTTGAGCGACCTGGCATTGAGATAACCCTCGGTGTAGAAGGGTCCATGGCCGTCCCGCGATTTGGGTTCTCGAACCTCCTGAAGTGGTCGCCAACGGCCACCTTGCAGGGTGTGTCGGGCGAGTGTGCGACATTTTGTCCCCAGCTGGTAGGAATCGATTATAATCGCCATCGCTCCTGGTTAGTGAGTAACTTGACTGAGCATGTGTTACCGTAGTAACTTATGGAACTAAAAGATGGTTATGGTACTGAATCTGAAAGGCTATTGATGAAATAGTCACTCTTGCTTGATTAATTAGCCAAGTGATTGCTCTAGATCAGGTGCAAATCTAGTTAATCAGGTTGATTACATAAAATTGACTGCTAATACTCTAATGATGATTATTTAATAATAAAATGCTTTTATGCAAAAATGTAAGTATGGCCAACCCCAGATACAGCCTTGCATACTCCTTGGTGTCACTTTATTTCTGGTTTATGACGGGTAAGTCTAGCTGAGTACATTCGAGTACTCAGGGTTTATCCCACCTTGTTGCAGGTGAAGGTTAGGCCTGCCGAAAGGTGCTGGCCAGTGCCGGTGGGCTCGGCAGTTCCATACTTCTTCTCTTATGCTGTTGTTGGAGGATGTCACTCAAGCTAGCAAAGTATTTCAACCTATGTTATGATATTCATTTCAAAGCTATGTTGTTTCTTCTAAATGAAATGGAACTCAACTTGTATTATTATTTGTGAACTCTGTTGTAATATTATTTCCGCTGCAAAGCTCCGTGAACATGATTTGTATTTGCTTGACCATGCGATCTTGGTTGAGATGTTGGAAATGTTTGAAATCCTTCGAGATTTCCGGACTACCGGGTTTATATGGGCTCAAGTGTGCTAATTCAGCTGCTTCGGCGGAGGTTTTCGCACTTGTGCTCTTATAAATTGGTCGGTTCCGTTACAGCTGGCATCGGAGCAAGGTTAAGCATAATACTGTCATGTGCATGGTTTTAAAACAAAGTTTTGTTCTGAAAAGCCTATTTTATCTAAAAAGCTTTAGTTAGTAGGCAAGTTTGTCAAAATCTAATTTGTAAACTATGTGCTAGCGACAACCTCCAGTTATGCCCAATTAGGATTTTTAGGTGGCTATTTAAGTACTAACTTGGGGGTCGTGCATCATGTTTAATTTCTGTTGTTTTCTGTCGTCCATACGGCAAGGGTGAAATTGTATGGGTGCTATTCTTCGGAATAGTAATGTATGGATCAATTGCCTCTACGCCAAGGTAAGTGTGAGTTGTGAGAGCATGACCAAACAACCGTTGGTCTAGGGAAGAGCTAGTTTGGTACTGGAACCTGTACTCGTAAGCACACGAATGCGGGTGAAGGTATTTAATTGTGGGAGTAATACTTTTATGATGGGTGCATATACTACTTACGTGTATACTGGGTGTGCGCCTAAGTTAGTATTAGATTTACTTTTAGCAATGCATGATATTCATACTGTGGGCTGGGCTAAAATGAGATTTTCTGCAGGTACACTAACCTCTAATGCGTATGTATAGTTGACGACTAGTTATATCGAGAGTGCGTGTGTTAACACTGAGTTTTCGCACTATGACAAGTGGACCGGCACTATGAAGATTCGGCGAACGCCGCCGCTTGAAGGATTCGGCAGACGGCGGACGCGGTCGACTAACTTAATGAAACTCGGCGAGGCTGTGGGGGAGCTGGTCAATGGCGAATGAATTCGGCAATATAGTGCTGCGGTCGGCTATCTCAAGTTGGAACGGCTTTGCGTCAGAAGATGGCAAATACGGCATAATCAGAGGGCTTATGCAATAAGGATCTCGTCATTTTAGTGCATGCCGGTTATTGAAGGAAACTTAGAGTAGAAGGCATCATATTTTGATAAGTTTCCTAATTCTATCGTTGTAGTCGTGTCCTTCTAAGACTCAGAGAACACCAGGGTATAAATATAAACCCTGAGACTATTGTAAAAACGTTCACAATCAATACAACCAACCCGGCCCCGTGCCGTCTTCGAGTCCAAGTCGTGTCGTCGTGTTCTTCGAGAGGGGCCATCGATCCGTCGACCTCCGTAAGTTCCGGCAACCTTGTTATCATGTCTAGTATCATGCGGCGGATTTAGATATGGTGCAAGTAGTCTCGTACGTTAAGCTTAGTATCGTGCGGCGGATTTAAGCTTATGACGGGAGGTTTTTGCTTATGCCTTGTATCGTGCGGCGGATTGAGTCATGAGTAAAAATAGTTATCGGCTCTGTTAGATTTGGCAGTCTGATAGATTCATTAAGTTACCCTGTGTTATATGTTTTGTTATGTTTATTTCATCATAACACTTTTGCCCAATCTAGATACCGTTCGGTTCGGCTTCATCTTTATAGATCTGCTCTGTATGCAGTAGATCTATTGTTCGTAATAGCCGATTGGATCGTATCTGGATTGTCACGTGGAGAGGGTCCATGCATGTTAAGTATGTTTGATCTATGACAAGGCTAGGTGTCGTGCGGCAGGCGCAGGCTTTAGATTAGCTTAGTCATGCTTAGTTTGTATGTTCAATCCCCATGGATCCCAACTCGGTTGTACAATCGAGATTGGTTAAGTTTTAACTTATATTTAATACATCATGCAAGTACGATTCTCATGCAAACGTGTTCGGCAACCTGTTATTCACGTGACTCTGTTCATATTGCCGAATAATCTTTAAACCTGTTGACAGATAGCTTTCATAGCTATATGTCGTCGTAAGTGGCTTTAGGGCCGTATATTTTGGAACTGTCTGGTCATACCCGACATGTTCCAGCTTTGTATTTAACAGTTTATCTCCCTTGTTAGTTGCAGGGCAAACTGACTGGCACGCACCGGACTTCTGAGCACCCGGGCCACGTTTGAAGCCAGCTTCTCCGGCTTGCTGTGTGGTTGGCACAGTGCGCCACTTTTGGTGCCAACACACTTTTTGGCACGCCCGGTGGGACACCTTTTTCCTGCAGCGATGGTCGAAGTCACTGAAGCCGAGGCCAGCAACAAGGCGGGGCTCGTGCAGGTGCAGCTCACTGAACTACCCGACGAGTACAGAGAGCAGGTGGATGATGCTTGTGCCGAATTCCAGGCCAAGTGCCTAGAAGCCTTTTCCAAGAACAAAAGCGGAAAGGTTCGCCGTTTGCACGATCTGCCGAAACCCGTCCAGCTCAACCCGAATGATCCCGGGGAAGCGGAGGCAGTGTTGAAAATGTCTCATATGATCAACGAAGCTGTCTCTGGGGCCATCGGTCGCATGCATGGGGCGTTTCTCAACACTTTCCGCACCATCATGATCGCCCAATTCGGCCCCAAGGCCGATGAACTTATGGAGGCTGAGTTTGGCCCTATAGCAGGACCACATCTTTTCAATCTGCCGAATCACCTCAAGGGGGCAAGAGCTGCCGGTGAGGAGACCCCGCCTAAGGCTCAATCAAGCGGGATGACCATTCAAGAGAAGCACACGCCAGAAGGCCAGTTGCCGACCATGGGGCAGCTCACGTTCGGCACTAAGGGTCAGCCGCCAGAGTCAACACGCAAGATCTCCCCGCAAACCTATAGGCTCATAAAGGACTACTACGGAAACGGGTACCATGAGATGCTTGAGCCTCACAATATAGAGGGCGCCCCGCATCCAGGATATGGGAAGCCGACGACCGAGAAAACCGCCGACTCTAATGTCGATGTCATGCTAGAGAAGATGGCGGATATGATGCAGCGCACTTTCGGCCTGAAGCCTAAGGGCACGTATGCTTACAGGTCTCCGTTCCCCGAATGGTTCCACCGTGTGGCTCTACCTCCCAGAGTCAAAGTGCCGACGGACCTGTCCAAGTTCTCCAGCTTAGACGACACCAGCACGGTGGAGCACGTCAGTCGTTATCTGCTCCAGCTTGGGGAGGCCAATACCGAAGACGCCTTCAGGGTTCGGTACTTCCCGTCGTCACTCACTGGACCGGCATTCGCATGGTTCACGTCACTACCGCCGGGCTCTATTCTCTCTTGGGCGGACTTGGAACAAAAGTTCCATACACACTTCTACACGGGCACCAAGGAGAAGAAACTGGTGGACATCATGTACGTACGCTAGAAGCCAAATGAGACACCGCAGGACTACCTGCGCAGGTTCAGGGAAGTCAAGAGCCAGTGCTTCGGCATGCACCTGCCGGACGATCAGCTTCCACCATTGGCCGTGGCAGGCATGCTCCCGAGCATCAGGGACAAGCTGTTCGGTCAGGAGTTTGAAGACTTGGGTCATCTCTCCCGCCGGCTGAATGAGATGACTATCCAAGCGCAAGGCTTCCGGAGGGAAGGGCGTTTCCAGAAGGACAATGTCGCGGCGCAGATGTATCAGGCTTTCCTGGACGAAGCCGATGACTATACCGACGCGGAAGATGAGGTGGCCGCTGCAGAGCTCAACTGGGACAAGGAGCCGACCCAAGCCAACAAGCAATGGCTGTGCCAGCAGAAGGGGGCATACGACTTCGACGTCACCAAAGCTGACAAGCTCTTCGAGTTTCTGGTTGCCGAAGGGAGAGTCAGGCTACCCCCGGATCACCCGATGCTGCGTCCTGGAGGAGTCAAGGACAAGAAGTACTGCGGTTTTCATAACACTAACACTCATTCTATTAATGATTGTCGTGTGTTCAGGACGAGAATTCAGAAAGCCATCCAGGACGACCACATCAAGTTCAATGGCAAGATGAAGATCGATGCAAACCCCTTCTCCTAGAACGCCATGTTCTTCTCAGTGAACATGGTAACCCCAGCGGATCCCAGAGGCAAGGGCAAAGTCAAAGTCCTCACCTCCGACAAGGCACGCGAATCTGGCGCAGTGGATCCCGATCGGCAAATCACTGGCGATGAGCTCCGGCAGCGCGCCCAAGCCACGAATAGCCGATACGAGCACAGAGAGTCATCTTCCAGGCGCAGGCCTACCCACAGAGATCTCCTTAACAAATGGCGCCGGCAAAATGAGAAAGAGCAGAGGCGTCTCCAACGCGAAGAGCGAGAACTCGAAGAGGAATACCAGCGTGAAGACGGTCACACGGGAGAGCACCGGTATCGTCTGGAGGAGAGAGCTTACCGCAGAGAACAGGCCCATCGTTGGGGACAAGAACACCGCCAAGAGCGGGAGCAAGAACACTGGGGCTGCCCGTTCTTCCGCCACTGCTGGAACGAAGGCTTGAAACTGCCTGCCGTCAACAACTGCCCCGAATGCAGCGATCAGTACAGGGGGTATAGGCAGGATCGGGTCAACCGCCGTCCCGTTCACGAAAGGTTGGGAGCTCGCATCCCGATGAGCGATCGGCGCCTGAAAACAGAAAGCCCGGGCCGGCAAGCCAAGAGATATGCCGATCGAGAGTGGGTGCACCACCAGGACGACGGCGAGAAGGCACAACCTCGCCCATATAGGTGGCAAAAGGGGCAGTGGTGCCCACCAGGGCTCAGAAAAAGCCAGAAAAGGAGAGTGCAGCGCCTCCGGAACAGGGAGTTGGAAGAAGCAGCCGCCAATGGGAAGAAGCAAGAATGGCGCCCGAAGGAAAAACCAGATGACGCTGACAAGGGCGCTGACGTGGCCATGACTTTCTTCCTTCCCCTGGAGTTCATGGCTCCTGCCGGCCGGGGGGCACAGGACGAGGTGTATTTGGATTTCGACGAGGCCGAGCACGACGAGCTCGCGGCACAGCTCATGTTGTCTCAGAAGGCAGCATTTGACAAGTCAGCCAAGCATCGGCATTTGAAGCCGTTGTATGTCAAGGGGTACGTCAACGGGAAGCCGCTAACCAAGATGTTTGTTGACGGCGGCGCAGCAATCAACATCATGCCTTACGCCACGTTCAGAAAGCTGGGCATGAACGATGAAGACTTACTCAAAACGGACATGATACTCCGCGACTTTGCCGGCAATCCCTCCGACACTCGGGGTGCCGTGCACGTGGAACTGATGATTGGATCCAAGACGCTCATTACGACCTTCTTTGTCATTGATGGCAAGAGGGCATATAGCCTGCTTCTGGGCAGGGATTGGATCCACGCCAACTGCTGTATACCTTCAACCATGCATCAAATACTCATACAGTGGGTTGGAGATGACATCGAGATTGTCCAAGCTGACGACTCGGTGAGTGTTGCCACCATTGAGCCCACCTACTGGGAATTCGACGGGGTAGACTGCTTCTCCGATCGCGTGTGGGGAGAGGGTCCTGTCAACGTCTACGGCAGGGATCAACAGCCGATCCAAGCAATCGGCTCTCAAAGCTTCTTTTAGATGGACAACCCAACCGACAGCAGCGAGGGCAAACTGGGACGTGGTTTCACGTCGGCCGACAAGTTAGAGGAGGTGGATGTTGGTGATACGAGTAAGAAGAGGCCGATGTTCGTAAGTTCCAGTTTAGACCCTGATTTCAGAATGCAGCTAGTAGATCTTCTAAAGGAGTTCAAAGACTATTTTGCGTGGGACTACACAGAGATGCCCGGATTAGATCGGTCAATTGTTGAGCATAAGTTGCCGATCAAACCTGGGTACCGCCCATACAAACAACCTCCGCGCAGGATTTACAAGGAGGAGGTGTTGGCCGACGTGAAAAAGGAAGTGGAAAGATTACTAGAAGCTAACTTCATTCGGCCGTGTCGATATGCGGAATGGATCTCCAATATTGTCCCGGTGTACAAGAAGAACGGGAAGATGAGAGTCTGCATCGACTTCAGGAACCTCAACAAAGCCACTCCTATGGACGGTTATCCAATGCCGGTGGCCGATTTGCTAGTAGATGCTTCGGCCGGTTTTGAAATCATAAGCTTTATGGACGGCAACGCAGGTTACAACCAGATCTTCATGGCTGCAGAGGATGTGGCAAAGACCGCCTTCAGGTGCCCCGACCATATAGGTTTGTTTGAATGGATGGTCATGACTTTTGGTTTGAAAAATGCCGGTGCCACTTACCAGCGAGCCATGAATTACATATTCCATGAGCTGATCGGCAAAATCATAGAGATCTACATTGATGACGTGGTGATCAAATCCAGAGGCAAAGAAAGACACTTAGCCGATTTAAGGAAGACCTTGGAGTGCACAAGGAAACATGGTTTAAAGATGAATCCAACCAAGTGTGCATTTGGGGTGTCGGCTGGTGAGTTTCTGGGATTCTTGGTCCACAAAAAGGGGATCGAAGTCGGCAAGAAGAGCATGGAAGCAATTGATAAGGTAGTGCCGCCGACCAATCTCAAAGAACTTCAATCACTGCTCGGCAAAATCAACTTTGTCAGAAGGTTCATATCCAACTTGTCTGAGCGCGTGCTGCCATTTTCTCCACTGTTGAAGCTCAAGAAAGATCAGGAGTTCGTGTGGGGTGACGTGCAACAAAAGGCTTTCGATGAGATCAAGGAGTACATGAAGGCACCACCAGTATTGGTTCCTCCACAACTCGATAGGCCTTTCAAGTTGTACGTGGCGGCCGACAACCTAACAATAGGGTCGGCCCTCATGCAAGAATTCGAAGGAAAAGAGAGAGTCATAGCCTATCTTAGCCGAAAGCTACTGGACCCCGAAACGAGGTATTCGGCTACGGAAAAGTTGTGCTTGTGTGTTTTCTATTCCTGTACTAAGTTTCGGCACTATCTATTGAATGCCGAATGCGTGGTAGTATCAGAGTTTGATGTAATCAAGCACATGTTATCAATGCCGATTTTAAGTGGAAGGATCGGCAAATGGGTTTTAGCCCTTTCTGAGTTTGATTTGCGTTTTGAATCGGCAAAGGCTGTTAAAGGCCAGATTATGGCTGATTTCGTCACTCACCATCGTGATTCTAACGCTAACATAGTAACCATTGCCCCCTGGGCGTTGTTTTTTGACGGATCGTCGTGTAGCAAAGGTGGTGGAGTCGGGATCATGTTGATTTCTCCCAAGGGGGCACCTTTCAAATACTCTATACCAATCGAGTACCCGGTGACTAATAATCAAGCGGAGTATGAGGCATTGCTTCGGGGATTGCGGTTGCTCGTGGACGTTAAGGCAGACGCCGTAGAGATCTTCGGTGACTCGGAGTTGGTGATCAGGCAGCTGACAGGCGAGTATGAATGCAAAAACGACACGCTGCAGGAATATCTCAAAAGTTGCCAAGAGCTCCTTAGACAGTTTCGATCAGCAACCTTGCAACATATTCCTAGGGGGCAAAACGAAGAAGCAAACCAGTTGGCTCAGGCAGCATCCGGGTATAGGGAGAATCAAAACATTTTTGCACTTGAGGAGGGGCAAACAACCCCAGAAGATGATCAAGCAGTCCCAAGTGATAATCAGGCAATTGAAGACTGGAGAGACAACATTGCCGATTACCTCAGGGACCCATCCAGGAAAGTCTCCCGAAAACTCAGGTACAAGGCTCTTAAGTTCACGCTCTTGGACAATCAATTGTACTACAAATCCATAGATGGGGTTTTGCTTAAATGCCTGAACCAAGACGGGGCTAGGAAACTGATGTATGAGGTGCACGAAAGCGTATGTGGTGCACACCAGTCGGCTCACCGTATGAGATGGTTAATCAGGAGGACTGGATATTTTTGGCCGACTATGCTCGAAGATTGCTTTGAGTACTACAGAGGTTGTCAGGATTGCCAGCGATTCGGCAATGTGCAAAGGGCCCCAGCATCGGCCATGAATCCGATCGTTAAGCCTTGGCCTTTCAGAGGATGGGGCATTGATTTGATCGGCCAAATCCACCCTCCATCTAGCAAGGGACATAAGTTTGTTTTGTTAGCCACGGATTATTTCACTAAGTGGGTTGAAGCCATCCCATTGAAGAAGGTGACATCAGAGAACATGGTGTCCTTCGTCAGGGAGCACATCATTTACCGATTCGGCATCCCTCAGTCCATCACTACCGATCAGGGAACTCAGTTCACTTCCTCGGAGTTCTGTGGCTTTGCCGAAGGGATGGGGATTAAGCTATATAATTCCTCCCCTTATTATGCACAGGCCAATGGACAGGCAGAGGCTTCTAACAAAATCATGATTAAAATCATTCAAAAGAAGATCGAAGAGAAACCTAAAAGGTGGCACTTGGTACTCAACGAAGCTTTGTGGGCTTACCGAATGGCTTGTCATGGGTCGACTCAGACGTCGCCTTACGAGTTGGTCTACGGGCATCACGCAGTGCTACCATGGGAATTGCAATCGGGGTCAAGACGAGTTACATTGCAGAACGATCTAACCAAAGGGAATTATAAAGATTTGATGATGGATGAGCTAGAAGATTTGCATTTGATTCGTCTCAAGGCCTTGGAAAATATTGAAAAGAACAAGATACGCGTTGCCAAGTACTACAACTCGAAAGTGAAAGAAAAAGGATTCGAAGAAGGAGACTTGGTTTGGAAAATTGTCTTGCCGATCGGTACCAAAGATAAGGCATTCGGCAAATGGTCCCCTAACTGGGAAGGACCTTTTCGAATTCTGAGACGTGCTCCGGGTAATGCGTACATTCTGAAAACCCTCCAAGGAGAAGAGTTTACTAGGGCAATTAATGGACGTTATCTAAAGAGATTTCATCCTAGCGTGGAGGTCGGTGCATAACGGAATCAAGGACTAGCGGGCACCGACGGCCGATACAAGGTTGTATCGCCCTTAGCACAAAAAATGGCCGATAGGTTCTATCGCCCTTAGAGCAAAAAACAGCCGACACGACATGTGTCACCTTTAGCGCAAAAAACGCTAAAATAGAACCAAATGCACGCTGTGCTGTGCAATCGGTTCAACGAAGAGGTCGAACACTAGACAAGCACAGAAAGGAAAAACGGATTGTATGCGTGAACATAGCAGAGTAGAACATTGTTCATAAGTTGGGGCGGTACGAAAGTGCAGATCAGTTACCAAGCACCTTGTTGATGACCGTCTGCGGATTGGTGACTGCGGTGAGGGCGTGAGCATGATCCTCGTAGGAGTCCAGAAAATCATTGATCTGCTCGACGTCCTCCGGACATGCCCCGCCGGGGAAGCCAACCGGCGTCACGGAGAAGTCCTCCTCCGGGCGGACCGTTAGCGCCGACAGCCCCAGCGCCACGCCGTGGTGCGCACCTTGCAGGGCGACCTGCTCGATGCGGCCGTACACGTTGGCCAGACGCGCATCGGCGGTGACGCCCTGGGCGTTCACCCGGTCTGCGACGGCGTTCGCTACCATCTTCAGGCGCTGCAGTTCTTCAGACAACGCTGTGAGCGACAAAATGGAATGGATCGGTTAAAAGATCAATGAGAACGACCGAAAGCAGATCCAAGATTGGGCGTTCATACCCGTGATTGCGTCACAGAACTGCCGGCGCTGGTCTTCCCATTCCAGCTGGTCAATCCCGTACTGCTTCGAGACGGCGGCCAGCTCTTCCCGGGACTCGTCCCGCAGCGCCATGAAGTTCAAGGCGTCGTTGTGGTCATAGAGGCCGCCGTCGGAGTCCCGGTCCGGGCTCGCCTCCCAAGGATGGGAGTGGTAGGAGAGGCCGTCGGAGGAGCTTGACGAGCCCGATGGTGGAGCCTCTGGCCTCCCCGGTGCTGGAGAAGGCTGGGCATGCCCGCCGGCGGAAGAGATAACGGGGACCCTGTCGGCAAGCAGTAACAGAGCATGAGCGAGGTTTTCAAGAAACTGCCACAAAGGACGTAAGCAAGGAGTCCTACCCGCGCTGACAGAGGCGCCGAGCGCGGCTCCCTTCGGCCTCCTCAGCCGCTGGGCGCTTGCCGCGGTCATCATGGCTCGCCATTGCACTCGGAAAGTTAGGGTTTTCTGGGGCGGAGCGAGCAAGGAAGCCGAGGCGGCGAGAGTACTAGAGGAGCGGATGCAAGATTGGGAGAAGGCAGGCCTCCAGGGACGATTTATGCCGAATATCAACCGGCGGATTGGGGTTTTTCTGCTTCCCAAGATGGGCCTCTACAATATGGGCTGTGCAAACCGTCTGAATGCACTCACGTGTTCGGCGGGGAATAGAGCGCCTGGCTTCGGCAAAATTGCCGATTTAGGTGTTCGGGACAAACACTGGCCAGATTGCCGAACAGGTTCACACGGTTAAACACGATGTCATCAGAACGGTAACCGATTGGATGCAAAATACAGATATATTACAAGGTACAAATGGCCAAGTACATGGAATGGAATACGCTTTGATCCCGAAAGATTAGTCACAGATTGATTTCAAGAAAATAGATAAAAGGACTTCTTATTCACATAACAAGAGTCGATTACAAATGAAGGATCAGTTCGTCCATGTCATTCTATTTCTAATCGGAAGATCAGAATCGAAAGAGTCGGCCAAGTCTGTTCCGGCTTCTTTCATATCCTCAACAGAACGTGCTATCCTAAATTCTAGTCCTCGCTCACAAACGTCAAAATGACGGTAGTCGGCGCCAGAATGGATCCGGACGGCATTGAAGGCAAGTGTTGCGCCGTAGCCCATGCCGGCCCTAGAAATGTCAGGAAGGACCTGCTTGATCTCATTCACCTGCCTTAGAGCCACCGTGCCTGACACATTGGCTGAAGTAGCAAGGTCGACAATAGCGGCTTCGAGGGAGTGGAGCCTAGTCTCCAGAGCTGAAAAAAAAGAGGGGTCAAGCAGAGGAAAGGGATAAGAAAAGGACAGTTGGGGGATGCTTACCGATGGCTTGTTCCCGAAAAGCATCGCGCTCCTGAGAGATTTGAGTAATCTCCCGATTCTTCTTTCCTAGATCAGACTGGAGGTCTGTGACCTTCTGAGCCAGGTCCTCGGTGAGGTCGTCGCCAGTCCTCCTGAAGAGGAAACAAAATGAGGCCTAAACATCCAAAGCGAAAAGATCAAAGAAGAAGCAACCTTCTCTTAGAAGTGCTGGTGTCGCCGAGCTCGAGACTGTAACGGCTTGCTTGGGAAGACATTTTCCGGTTCAGAGCAAGAGAAGAGAGGGGTTTTCTAGATGAAGAAGCTGAACAGAGGAATTCGGGAAGCTCAGGCCAAAATGGAATAGAGAGGAAGTTTTAAAGGATCTCGAGTGCATCGGGAGGCGAGTCGGCAGCTGTGATGATTAATGACGTGGGAAGTCGGATGCTTCCAGAGACTCTACAGTGGTGCGAAAAGGAAAAAATGAATTTTAGAATAAATCATTTATCCCAAAATTAGGGGGCATGTGTTAACATCGAGTTTTCGCACTATGACAAGTGGACCGGCACTATGAAGATTCGGCGAACGCCGCCGCTTGAAGGATTCGGCAGACGGCGGACGCGGTCGACTAACTTAATGAAACTCGGCGAGGCTGTGGGGGAGCTGGTCAATGGCGAATGAATTCGGCAATATAGTGCTGCGGTCGGCTATCTCAAGTTGGAACGGCTTTGCGTCAGAAGATGGCAAATACGGCATAATCAGAGGGCTTATGCAATAAGGATCTCGTCATTTTAGTGCATGCCGGTTATTGAAGGAAACTTAGAGTAGAAGGCATCATATTTTGATAAGTTTCCTAATTCTATCGTTGTAGTCGTGTCCTTCTAGGACTCAGAGAACACCAGGGTGTAAATATAAACCCTGAGACTATTGTAAAAACGTTCACAATCAATACAACCAACCCGGCCCCGTGCCGTCTTCGAGTCCAAGTCGTGTCGTCGTGTTCTTCGAGAGGGGCCATCGATCCGTCGACCTCCGTAAGTTCCGGCAACCTTGTTATCATGTCTAGTATCGTGCGGCGGATTTAGATATGGTGCAAGTAGTCTCGTACGTTAAGCTTAGTATCGTGCGGCGGATTTAAGCTTATGACGGGAGGTTTTTGCTTATGCCTTGTATCGTGCGGCGGATTGAGTCATGAGTAAAAATAGTTATCGGCTCTGTTAGATTTGGCAGTCTGATAGATTCATTAAGTTACCCTGTGTTATATGTTTTGGTATGTTTATTTCATCATAACACTTTTGCCCAATCTAGATACCGTTCGGTTCGGCTTCATCTTTATAGATCTGCTCTGTATGCAGTAGATCTATTGTTCGTAATAGCCGATTGGATCGTATCTGGATTGTCACGTGGAGAGGGTCCATGCATGTTAAGTATGTTTGATCTATGACAAGGCTAGGTGTCGTGCGGCAGGCGCAGGCTTTAGATTAGCTTAGTCATGCTTAGTTTGTATGTTCAATCCCCATGGATCCCAACTCGGTTGTACAATCGAGATTGGTTAAGTTTTAACTTATATTTAATACATCATGCAAGTACGATTCTCATGCAAACGTGTTCGGCAACCTGTTATTCACGTGACTCTGTTCATATTGCCGAATAATATTTAAACCTGTTGACAGATAGCTTTCATAGCTATATGTCGTCGTAAGTGGCTTCAGGGCCGTATATTTTGGAACTGTCTGGTCATACCCGACATGTTCCAGCTTTGTATTTAACAGTTTATCTCCCTTGTTAGTTGCAGGGCAAACTGACTGGCACGCACCGGACTTCTGAGCACCCGGGCCACGTTTGAAGCCAGCTTCTCCGGCTTGCTGTGTGGTTGGCACAGTGCGCCACTTTTGGTGCCAACAACGTGTTATGCCACCGACCTAGAACGTGATTGCTACCTCAGATTGGCAATTTGTGAGGACGTATAGGACGAGCATACATCTTCTTGTGCATTGCTCATGAACATGCTTCTCTCACCTTTGTTCTAATAATAAACAACTTGTTGTCAAGTGTGATTAATATAATAATAAAACATGATGGTTGTTTATGCATCAAAATGCTTCCCCACCCTTGTTCCTGTAATGGTAAAGTTATTGTGAGCTAGTGCTTCGATGTGATGTGCTAGCATGCTTGTAAAAGTTAGAAATGAATTTCCTGTTTGATGAGGTATGTTGCCTTGAGTTAGATGTAATATGGTCTTGCTTATGATGTTTGGTAGTGTGCAAGGTTTTATATGAGTGTTTCCATGTCGTGTAGATAAGTGATTGCTTGTTTAGACTAGAATTAAATGCATGTATGATGTTGTTTAGATAACCCTGCTAGCTCATCATGATTGTGTGTTGTCTTTCTCATCACGATGGTGTGTTGTCTTGATCTGCTTCCTGTATGTTAGAAGAGTGGTTAGACAACAAGCTTCTAACTGTTAAAATTTTCCCCTATGTTGAAATGCCTTGTAGTAACTAAATGGCTTGTGTGTATCCTACTTGTGTGGTAAAGCTATGCTAAGTTTGTAGTTCCATGTTTTGAGTTAGGAAACTCCCTTTTGGGTGAAACCAATCGGGTTAGTTTTGTTTTGAAATGCTCCACCTAAAGAAACCATAGAACTTGTTGTTTGAGACTGTTAGTATACAGTTTTCTTTGGGTATGCTAAGTGCTTCCTAAAACATGTAATTCTAGTTTTGTTAGCTTTAACATGCTTCAGCAAGGAAATGTACTAAAACATGTTGTTTAGTTGCTTTTCATGCTATAATAACGAAATTATGTTTCAGGCTTATTTTCTTGCAAACATGAGAACTAGAGTTATATGAATTAAAAGTCTATAAAACCAATTTTCATACCTCACTAGTATCATGTTGCTGCAAGGAAAATGTGAAATTTGTTGCTTGACAACCTTAAATAACATAAACTTGTTTAAGTTATTGTAGGCATGTTGGTTGCTAAGAATTGTGTAGGCTGTTTTACTTGCTCAAACATGCTGAAATGCTAGTAATAGCCTACTAAATGCATTAGAGAGCTACCATAATCTTCCTAGAATTCTCTAGGAGTAGATTGAAACAGCTCTATGTCTCACCTTGCTAAAGTAGGTAAAGTAATAAGTGCATGTAAGAAATTTAATTTGGGTTAATCATGGATTGTCTAACAAGTTTAACATGTACACAAACTGTTTTTCATACATGGTTATGCCTAGAATTATGTTTTTATGTGCACCATGCCTTGTAATTGCTCTCTAATCTAGCCTTAATTTATATTAGCTTATATGCTTGTTAGAATTAAATGCTTGCAACTAAATTAAGTGGCTGCAATTTAGCTTTTCTAACATATTTAGAATATCTTAAACTGTTGATTATGCTTGATTATACCCAAAAATCAAATTGTTGCATGCTGCTTGTTAGTTGTTGTTCCCTAGTGTCTGTTTATTCCTTCTTGGAATATAAACTATGCATGAGCTTGTTGCTGCCTGATAGCTTCATATGTTGGATAAGTGTGGTAACTTAAAATTGTAAACTGATTATAGTTAACAAACAAGTATGCCTTAGTTTGCTTGGTATATTTGCTTCCAGATAAAGAGTTATGCTCCAATCTAGTAAGCAGAAAATAAAATAATGACAATATTTGTTCACCATGTTTTGCATGTCTATGTTTGCTTGCGTACTATAGATAGATGCTTGTCTTGTTTGAGCGTAGTGGTTAGTGTTGGTCGCTTTAGCTGAATGATTGCGTGTTCCAAATGTTTGTTAAGGCTGTGTGTAGATGTGCTGTTATCTAAGTGATGCCTTGGTTAGTCAACCTTTGTCCTCGGTGAGTGCATGAGTGGTTGGTCCGCCTTCGGTTAGAGGTGTTGCCCGAGCCCTCCTGACCTTCCGAGATGCCTTCAGTTGAACCCTTGTTGTTTAAAGGCTTGTGTTTGTGTGTCTAGTTTTGATGGTTTAGGATGCTTGTGCCAAAAACCTGTACCTAGGCCTGTCCATGCCCTTTGTTAGACCAGTTGGCCCTAGCTAACCTTCCAAATCCTAGATTCCCGAACCGTGGTATGTCTATGCTTGTTGTGTAGCCGTGCCTCTAACCCAACCTGTTGACCCAAGTTTGGCCTTAAGTGTTGCCAAAGCCATAGATGTTTGGTACCCTTTTGTTGTAACAGCTTTTGTTTGTTTGACCAGCCAAGTTTAATTCCTGTTAACCTCAGCCTTTGACCATAGTTGTCTTGCCCAGATGTGGAGACCATGCCCAAACCTATGTATCCCCTAGGTTGCTCTTTTGTTGCTGCTTGGCCAAATCAAGATCATGAAATCTTTCATCTTGTCATGACCTTGATGTGCACCAGATGAATTCTTGTTGTCTGGTGCCATGTTCCGTCCTTGAAATCACCTCCTTGCTGATTTCTGAACCTTGTGATCATCCTTGTTTTGCTAGCTTATGCCTTGCATGTGATGCCTATCCATGCAAGAATTATCTGCGTCATGTGGGATTTCGCACTGGTTGTGGATTCGATAATGGTGTCTTGGTTAAGAACTAATGGTGCCGCGACGAAACCGAGAGCCTCCGGTGGGTGCACACACTTGGTTGTGCTGCTTGGCACGCGCTGGTACCGTCGGTTGTAATCAAGATCTATTATAGAACTGCGCCAATGTGTTATCTTTCATGAAGCATTCTCCTTGTTATCTCCTATGTTCCTTCCTTTAGAAAAATCCTTATGTCGGCTCGGATGAGGCAGTATTTCTTTCTGAAAATGGGAAGAAGGATTGACTTTTCAAGAATCGGTCAAGGATGAAAGCAGTAGTAGACTGTGAGAGGTGGCAGACAAAGGACTCTGTTGGATCGACAGCAAAGAGTGAGCATCGTATATGGTCATGGTGGAACAAGTGGCACTGAATTCTTAAAAGTGGACGAGTATCAGCTGAAGGATGAGTAACAGAAATGGTGTGTTATTGAACCAGATACCTGAGGTCCAGAAGCTTTATGTCTGAACCTAATACATTATCTGCATGGTGATCTTGTAGTCAACCCAATCTTCTCAGGGGTGTCTGATTCTCGGCTGACTTTGGTGGTGTCCATGTGCATTGATATTCAACAGTGCTTGTAGTAAAAGCTGAAATCTTGGAGCTTTTAGTGTTGAGAGACAATTGATGAGTTTCTGCTAGTGAAAAGCTAATCCCCAGTTCAGAAATGACTCTTTGGTAGCTATGAAGGCTATGTCTCATAGAACAATGTTATGCCAGAAATCTGTAAACCAGCTGATTTTGTTGTAGCACTTGTACATCCAAGTCTCTGACATGTTCCAGCTAACCTTATCTTGGGAAAAATCTCAATGGTAATACAAGACGGTACGCCAACCCAGTAACTCAGTCAGAATTATGCCTCAAGTAAGGACTACCTGGTAATACATTGAGTACTATGGAAAGATTTATTCCAAATTAGTTTGGTTGAAGCCAGAAAGGATTTTCAGAATCAGTCTCTTATTCTTGAGCAGTCAAGGTGTTCTACCAAAAATCAACTCTTAGAAGTGCAGATTGATGGCAAATTAAAGTGTCAAACGACAAATATCAAATTATGTTCCTGAGTCATGGAGTGAAATTGAGAAGAGCACTCTATGACCCAAGTAGTACAACAAGTCAGTCTCACTGAATTGCAACTACACCTTTAAGAAGAATGATGTTGATCTGCTTGGTAATACAGAGATTCAGTAACCTGGTGTTTTTACCCAATAAGTCGCATCAAATTCAACCTGAGTGACTGTCGTTGTTTGGGCTGAGAATTTTGTAAAGAAGGATCAGTGGAAACATGGACTTGGTAGAGTCAGCTATCACATTCACTGCTCTCTTTATCATATTCAGATAAGTAGTGTTATCATTAGACAAAGAGAATTGCACACATGGAACCTTACGTAGCTTTTCCATCGATTGGTATCTGATTAATCAGACATTCACAGTGATATAGACCGTGGTTGCCGTCAGTCAGTTCCTGACCTTAGCAAGGATGTATTTTTGCTATGGTCCCCATCGGACGAAGATCCAATATTTGAAGTAATATTATTTTGGATTGCTCCCAAAGTAATAATGCAGTTTTGGTTTCCTTTTAACCCGACAGTGATATTGTGAGTGCACCTCAATGTTCAATGGAAATCAGTGAAGAACAATTCTTCCAACAAGAGCTAGTGATTGGAAAATGACATGAAAGATCGGAAAGTTGTTCTGTTTATAATAGTTTCTGTTCTGTCGAGAAGTCGGAATCTTGAGCTGTTAATAGCCTGTGATTAAGGATGGGTGCTATGCTTCTCTTCCCTTGAAAAGTCTTTCGTCCGGAATCTCGGGACGAGATTCTTTTAAGGGGGGAGGGCTGTAACAACCCAGGAGTTCGCCGTCGGTTAAGCAGTCAGTTCAACACAAATATGGTATGTCGAGTGACAATGAAGAAAATCATTTGAATTCAACCAAGTGTCCCAATTATGCCCAGTGAACTATATATGAACTCACGACCAAAAGTTATGATAGTCTCGTGTGGAGCAGATGGCCAGAAAATATTCCGACCGACGAGAAACCCTAAATCGGATCCTACCGGGTGACTACTTCGACCGGCGTTGAACGGTATTTCCAGATGTTCGCATGTCAGTGCGCCTTAAACGAAAGTTGTAGTACAGATCGAGAGGAACAAATTTTGTTTTATGGCCGAGATCTGGATCGGTGCCTAAAATAGTGAAAACGAGCTCGCAAGTTGGAGCACAGTGCAATTTTCAGGTTCCGGAAATTGGTTAAGTCAGTACTGCAAAATTGGAATTTCGGTCACCGTGAAGCTGCCGTCGACAATCGTTACCGGGCAAACCATTGGGAATTTGACTGAGTGCCTGTAACGAAAGTCGGAGTACTCGGCGAGACGACGACAACAAAATTGGTTTTATCGAAATCGGAGTCCGTTTGAGCACTGTCTGCAATTTTGAAGTTTGACCGAAAGTTTCCGGAAACATGCCATTTTGGGAAAGAAATTTTGGGAAAAATTTCACGAGGATTTTTTCCCGTGGCCATCAGGCCGCGCTCCCTCCCTGTGAAGAGCCGAGCCCGACTCTCCTCCTTCCCCATCTTCAGCTTTCCCCCTCCCTGGTGCTCCTTCCCTCTCCTCCTTGCCGTGCAAAAGGGCAGCGCCCTCTCCCTCCTCCGTTTCCTCCCATGGCTTGCAACAGCTGCAGCAGCGCCTTCCCTTCCAGGCGCCTCCTCCTCCAGGCCGGTTTCCCCCTCTCCCTCCCTCTTTTTCTGTTCGTAGAATCCAGTGAGGGCAGCAACCATGGCCGCCCTCCAAGAGCAAACGCAGGGCAGCAGTTTTTCTGCCCCTCCTCCTCTCCTTCCATGGTGGATCCGCGGTGAGCTCCTCTCTTCTACCCATGAGCAGCAGCAGCTGGAGCCCAAACCCTAGCCATGGCCGACCAGCAGGCGAGTAGCAGCTCCAAACCCTAGCAGCAGGCAGCGGCCTCCGCGACAAGTAGTCCCTCCGAAGGTCGACCTCCTCCTTTCCCCCCTCTCCGTTCTTTGTCTTTTTAAGCAGATGATATATGAATGTGGGTGTGGATGATTGTGTAAATTATGTACTCATGTTCATGGTGGTTGAGAATGTTCAAATAAATTTTATGTGTGCTCAAGTGGTAGTCAAGCAGTTGATGAATTGAAATATTGATGTGCTGAATGGCTGCAGGAGTAGATTCTGTTGGTGTGATAATTTCGTAAATTAAATCTTGTTTGCTGTAGGTTTGGTCAATACCAAAGTTGTAGAGGATTGCATGATCTAGCTGCTGTTAAAATTTCGTGATTTTTGGCTTAGTAGTTTAGGAGTTACGGCTGTTTAAAGTTGGGTTCAGAAATAGTCGCTCTCTGAAATTCCTAGAGCAGATTCTGTAAAGGTGTATGTTTGACCCTTGTAATTTATGAATCATGTTATGGTGATTAAATATGAAAGGTAGATAATTTCATAAGCTTTCCAAAATGTCTTGTTGCATGTTTGTTGGAGTTATGTAGCTCTAGTTATGATTTAATTACTCAGCAGTTGAGTGTATGTCTAGCTATGCTGAATGGCTGCTGAAGCAGTCCCTGTTGTGATAATGCTTTCGTGATATAAACCATGTTTTCTGTAGATGGGTATAATATAAAAGTTGTAGATAACTTATATATGTAGCTTGTGTTAAATTTCCATGATTTTTGGTAGAATGGATTAGGAGTTATGGCTGTGCAAAGGTCAGTTTCAGAAATAGGTGTTCTCTGAAATCTCTGGACCAGATTTGAGAAATGCATTAATTTGACCATGTTAACTTGAGATTCATGTAGATATGTTTAAAGATGATTGGTAGGCAATTTTATAAGTTTTCTAGATTATCTTGTTTCATATCTTTTGGATGAGTATAGCTTCAGTTATGGTCCAAGTAACCAGCTGTTGTTGCAGTCTAGATTAATATGTCAATATGCTAATGGACTGCATGTGTGTAAAAACGGAAGAGATGGTTCCCTGGCTTTGCTAATATGTTGCAGTAACCAGGGTATGTCTAATATTGTCATGTGTTCGTATAAAATATGAAGATTCCTATTTATCTTGCTCTCACCTAGTTAATTAGAAATAGAAACTGGCTTAACACATAGTTAGCAAACTATTGTTTGCATGCATGTAACTTTCCAACCTTTGCTCACATATTAATGTTAGGATCCATCTCTGAAAGTTGGAGCCATGATTCATGTGTGCATGACACCACCTAAACATATACCTGGGCTATACATATACAAAGCAAAGGATAAACAGTGTTAATATTATCATCCATGGGCAGTCTCTGTGGTGTGCATGGTTTCACTAAATTAATGATGTTTTATGTAAAAGTGTCCTATATCAAAGTTGTAGATAACATCTTAATCTAGCTTTTCACCAAATTGCATGGCAATAGGCTTAATAGTTTAAGAGATATGGCTGTTGTAAGATTGCTGTCAAGTTTTTCCTACATTCTGTCCAGATCTGAATGTTTGGATTGTTTCACCTAGTTAAATTGTGATTCATGCTTAGGTGCTTATAAAAGAGTTGTAGTGTTTTTCATAAGCTTTCTAAATTGTCTTGGGTCATGTTCACTGGATATATATAACTTGAGTTATAGCTGTTTTAGTACAGATGGCTAAATCTGTCCAAGTCTGGACAGAGATGCATATTTATGTTAATTGGACCTTATTAACTTGTGAATCATCTTAAGATGATTATAGATGATTTGTAGAAAACTTAATAACATTTCTAAAAAGTCTAGGGTCAAGTTCCCAGGTATTATAGATCTTTAGTTATGATTGTCTTAAGTTACTGTTGTGATGTGTGGCTAGTTCTACCCAAGTGTGGACAGTGCTGCACTAATCATATTGTTTGACCTTGTTAATGATTGATTCACCTTGAGATAACAATAAGAAAGATTTAGATAATCTTGTAAGGTTTCTAGAATGTCTAATTGCATGCTCATGTGATGTTTGTATCTTAAGTTATGCTTCTCTGAAGCTCTGTCTGTCCTGCTGTCCAACAGCTGGACAGAGCTGCATAGTTATCTGTTTTTGAGTTAGATAACCTTTGAATTAGCTCTTGTGGTAAATAACAAAGTTGTAGAAAATTTCGTTAGCTTTCCATAAAGTCTTAGTTTTCCCTGTTTGGATGTTTGTAGCTTGAGTTATGTTTAAATTAGTGGACTGCTGTCTGCTGTCCAGATTTGTAATGTGCTTTGGTACGAAGTAATTAAGTTAAGTTATCCCGATTGCTTATATAAAACTATGATGGATGCTTGTTATTAGTTCTTGTGCCCAGTGCTTGCTAGTAGTTACTTGTGCTATGTGATCAATGTATTACTTCATGAGCATTCATACATATGCATTGTGCATCGCATATCTAGGTTCGCTAGATGGAAGAACGTCAAGTGACGGACGTGATGATGAGACTCAACACGAAGATGGTGTTGGGTGGCCATCCCGAAGAAGGTGTTGGCGAACTCCGCAAGTTCCTGGAGCAGCGATGATCCCGAAGCGGTGCCATCTAACACTAGCTTAAGTGTTGTTTCCCAGGCAAGCCCCGGAGCATTCTAACTCCTACGGTTTGCAAATGTTTTCTATTTAACCTGATGATGGATGTTGCATTAGGTTATAGGAATTGATTGCTACCGTTGATGCATTATTACTTATCCTTGTCCACCTGCAATATATCTTGATATCCCTGTTTAGGTCTAGGCTCGTATATGCTTAGCCTGCTTAGACCGGTAAAAGTCGGGTGATTTCCTGTCTCCCGCATATAGGTGGATACTGATCATGACTAGCCTCGTGCTATCGTGGATTATAACCATGTGATAATTAATCTGAGACCGGGCGGGATGTAGGAGCAGCAGGACATGGGTTCTGTGTGCTAGTAGTCTCCCGTCTGTGTCGATTAGGACCCGACGAAGGCACACCTCAGTCATTTTGAACGCGTCAATCACTTAACGGAGTAGGTCGGAGTACCTCCCGTGAAGCCGAGTAAGGTTTTTCGAGCCGGTGATGGAGACGTTGACGCCTAACACCCAGGGCCTTACATGTACCGTGGGCAACTATTCTGATCGACCTGGCATGGTCCGAGGGCAGGCAGGGCCTGATCGACCTGGCATGACCGTGGGCAGTTAATAGCTTGAGCGACCTGGCATTGAGATAACCCTCGGTGTAGAAGGGTCCATGGCCGTCCCGCGATTTGGGTTCTCGAACCTCCTGAAGTGGTCGCCAACGGCCACCTTGCAGGGTGTGTCGGGCGAGTGTGCGACATTTTGTCCCCAGCTGGTAGGAATCGATTATAATCGCCATCGCTCCTGGTTAGTGAGTAACTTGACTGAGCATGTGTTACCGTAGTAACTTATGGAACTAAAAGATGATTATGGTACTGAATCTGAAAGGCTATTGATGAAATAGTCACTCTTGCTTGATTAATTAGCCAAGTGATTGCTCTAGATCAGGTGCAAATCTAGTTAATCAGGTTGATTACATAAAATTGACTGCTAATACTCTAATGATGATTATTTAATAATAAAATGCTTTTATGCAAAAATGTAAGTATGGCCAACCCCAGATACAGCCTTGCATACTCCTTGGTGTCACTTTATTTCTGGTTTATGACGGGTAAGTCTAGCTGAGTACATTCGAGTACTCAGGGTTTATCCCACCTTGTTGCAGGTGAAGGTTAGGCCTGCCGAAAGGTGCTGGCCAGTGCCGGTGGGCTCGGCAGTTCCATACTTCTTCTCTTATGCTGTTGTTGGAGGATGTCACTCAAGCTAGCAAAGTATTTCAACCTATGTTATGATATTCATTTCAAAGCTATGTTGTTTCTTCTAAATGAAATGGAACTCAACTTGTATTATTATTTGTGAACTCTGTTGTAATATTATTTCCGCTGCAAAGCTCCGTGAACATGATTTGTATTTGCTTGACCATGCGATCTTGGTTGAGATGTTGGAAATGTTTGAAATCCTTCGAGATTTCCGGACTACCGGGTTTATATGGGCTCAAGTGTGCTAATTCAGCTGCTTCGGCGGAGGTTTTCGCACTTCTGCTCTTATAAATTGGTGGGTTCCGTTACACATTGAAAGTGCATGTTGCACTTAAGTGTGATTTTGGATGATTTGATGACAATGTTGATTAAAGATCTAATATGTTTGCTAAGTGTGACACAGGGAAATGATTATCTCACTATGTACTTGAAATGTAATGCAAAGCCAAAATGATGGATTGTTGTATGAAGATCATGTCACAAGCACAAAACAACAATGAGAATGATATTGATATAAAGGGTTATCGTATTGTGGGATAATCATAGTGCATTTATGTTTGCTAAGAAAGGATTCAAAATGAAGCATGGTTGAATGGCTTGAAATGGTGAAGATAGCAAGGAAAGAGTCTTTGAGGTACTAAGCAAGGGTGAAGGGCAAGCGACGGCTTGGCGGCCGAAGAACCTAGCTAGAGTGAAGAAGAAAGTACTTGCATTTAGTCGAAGGATCAATCAAGCTTGAAGATCGCATCTAGTGGAGAATCGACATTTCTAGCAACAATATTGATTGGAGTGACTTGGCACATTTGGAATTCCATTATATCACTTGAATGGAGTCAAGTCACATGCTCAAGATGGCTCTGCTTGAGGGATATCTACTTCTAAACATGACAAGCATTCCTTCCAATATAGAAAATGAAGAGAAGCGGCTTGGGTTCAAATGGAGATCAACTCAAGAGGTTTAAAATTCGTATCTCAATTTATCTTGAGTAAATAGGAAAGCCGTACTATTAAGAGGGATGCAACATATAGTAGATGATTCTTCATAAGTGCTCAATCCAACCTAAGTGAGACATGAGAGGGCTAGAGCTAACTTTCAGCTGAGTTTTGCACTGTCTGTCCATACCGGACATGTCCGGTATGCTATGAGCCCACAGCAGTGCGGCCATCCGTCTCGCCCGAGCCTTTGCTCCAGGCCTCGGCCTCGGCGCTCAAGCTCCGTCTCGCCCGAGCCTTTGCGCCAGGCCTCGGCCTCGGCGCTCAAGCTCCGTCTCGCCCAAGCCAGCCTCGGCCTCGGGAGCTCAAGCTCCGTCTCGCCCGAGCCTCTGCGCCAGGCCTCGGCCTCGGCGCTCAAGCTCCGTCTCGCCCGAGCCTCTGAGCCAGGCCTCGGCCTCGGGCGCTCTTGTGGAGTCCATACCGGACATGTCCGGTATGCATACCGGACATGTCCGGTATTAGCGGAGTTCTGTCTCGCAGCTTGTGTTCGGGGTTTTGAAAGATGGTTGGTTAAGAGTGCTTCTCGCGCAGTCAAGTCATATCGGACATGTCCGGTATGCATACCGGACATGTCCGGTATTTGCGGATTTGTGGCTAACAGTATCTTTGTGATAGGCGGTACTACCGACGCTTGGGTCGGTACCACCGAGAGTTACCACCGGGGTTATAGCGGTACGACCGGTAGGTCAAAATTGGCTACTTCCAGAGAGGTTGTGAAAACCTCCTTTACAACTAGCGGTACTACCGACCTTGTGGTCGGTACTACCGAGATCTGTTGGGAAGTTTGAAAGTTGGTCTGTTCAGTGTGTTCCTCACGCAGTAAAGTCATACCGGACATGTCCGGTATGCATACCGGACATGTCCGGTATGAGCTGACTCAGCCAACGGCTAGAAAACGGCTAGTTTCGAATGTGGGCTTATAAATACCCCCAAACCTCCACCTTTGGAGGCTGCTGATTCTACTGGTTCCCACACTCATTCTAAGCCTTTCAAAACACTTTCCAACCCTCTCTTAGTGAGTGATTGTCCTCTAATTGCCAAATCCATTTGTGGGTTGAGAGAGATTCAAAATTAGAGAGCAAGCCATCTCTTGAGCACTTGTGCAAATCGTCGATCTTGTTGTGCGCATTCGTTACTCTTGGACTCTACGGTCCTAGACGGTTAGGCGTCGCCGTTGAGCACCCAAGAGATTTGTGGAGTGCCTCGGAAAGTTTGTGAAGGTTCGATCTCTCCTCAAAAGAGATCAACTAGTGGAAGGAGCATAGCGGGTGAAATAGACCGCGGCTAGAGTGACCCGTGGTGTCCTCTAGAGCCCACCTTTGTGGTAGCTCGCAGCCGGCTCAACGGAGAGTAGGACCCGAGGGGGTGCCGAACTTCGGTGAAACAAATACCGTGTCATTCCTTTGTGCTTTACTTTCGGCTATTTGTTATTCTTCGTTGTGCTAGTTGTTTTGCAAGCAATCAGTTTTATATATACATCATACATAGTGATTGCAGGTTGTGTGAGAAATTGGAGAAGAAAAGGAGCAGTCCCGCACAACCCGTGCATACCGGACTTGTCCGGTATTGATACCGGACATGTCCGGTATTTACTGACTGTGCCCAATTTGTTTAATCCTTGAGCTAACCTCTGTGGTGCAGGGTATTGCCTTCTAGGTGATTAATTTCTAGTCATATGCTTTGTGTTTGTCTCTTGAGGGGTTGTTTATACTCCGATTGGGAGTTTCTAAGTAATTGGAAACTCGCATACTAATTGCTTCCGCATTATAAGTTGTAAATTTTCAGAAAAGCCTATTCACCCCCCTCTAGGCGACATCTTAGGTCCTTTCAATTGGTATCGGAGCTTGGACTCACGTTTGAGCTTCACCGCTTGTGAGAACCGATGGATTCGCCCATGGAGACAAACGTGGTGCTTCTCCAAAATGATGGTTCAAACTTTCTATCTTGGTCATCTTATGTACTCAATGCATTTCGGGCTATTAGCCCCATTATTGAGCATATTGTGGATGCAAGCATATCTCTTTCTATAGTTGATTGGAGTAACTATAAGAACTTGACAAAAGAGGAAGAGATATGTGTGCAACTCAATGCTCATGCGTGTTTGATCATGTTGAACTCATTGAGTGCAGAGGTTCTTAAGGAGGCTATCTACAACGGAGAATCTCCACCGGAGAGTGCTCATATCATTTGGACTAGACTTGCCCACTTGTATGGGAAGTCCAAATGTGATGAAGCATATGATTGTGATTCAATGGAAATGAAGTCCATTGAGTCATCATCATGTGAGGAAGCCTCAAGAAGCCTCAAGGAAGACGAGCCTGATCGAGGGCTGCCAGCTGCTGCTGCTCTGGACCCTGTCTGTCCATACCGGACATGTCCGGTATGGGTACCGGACATGTCCGGTATCAGCCCAGCAGACAGGGAGCTAGCAGCAGACAGCAACGACTTTCATGCTCGGTGGCGACCAAGTGATGAGTCAACCTCAGTAGCTCATGATACTCATCACTTGTGTCTCATGGCCAAGAAGAACGAGAAGAAAGCAACCAAGAAAGATCAAGAGAAGATTCTTGGTGAGATCAAGGAGAAGGCATCAAGAGATAATCAAGTAGAGAGCGATGAGGATGATGAAGATGATGAATCGCTTGATTATCTCAAGTATGAAGATAAGCTCTTGTTCGTCAACTTGCTGAAGAAAAATGATGAGCTAGAAAAGGAGGTGGATGAACAAGAACAATCCCTTCAAAATCAAGAAGAGTTCCTCATCTCCAAATTAGAAGAGCTAAAGGCATTAGAAGAAAGGTATGAAAAATTGTCAATTGAGCATGCCTTAGCTACTAACTCTCTATCTAATGTGGAAAAGCTAGAGAAGGAGAACTACATACTTAAGGCAAAAATGAGTGATCTCTCATATGAGCACAAGTTCCTACAAGAGGACTTCACTTATCTCAAGTGCTCACATGAGAAGCTAGTGGAATCAAATGCAATGCTTGAGATTGCACATGAGGTTGTTATTGCTATGGTAAAATCCTCTCAACCTCACACTACTACACTCACTAGTGCACCATCTCAATTAAATGTTATTTGTGCTAATGAGTGTGCTTCTCAAGCAAGCCAATCTTCGATTGAGCAAACTCTTAAAGAAAATGCTAGGCTCATCGAAGAAGTGGGAAATCTAAAGAAGGATGTGATTAGATTGAAGGATGAGGAGAAAGCACAACCTTCTCAAGATAACCGTGATATCATGGTGAAGAAGCTTGAGAAGGGTTCAAACCTTGCTTCCTCCAAAATCCAACAATCTAGTCACTCCTCAAGTCATGAGAAAGCAACCAAGGGCAAGAAACAAAAGAAGAGATTATGCTATGGTTGCGGATTGTATGGACATGAGTGGGCTAAGTGTCCACACAAGACTTGGGCCGACAAATGTGAAGCGGCCGAACAAAAGGCATCAACCAAATTGTCCAAGCAAATGAAGAATGATGCACCAAGTCCTTGCCTCAAATGCAACAAGTTGGGTCACCTCACCAAGAGTTGCCCCACATACCAAGAGGCAAGGAAGATGGTTCAAGTTGCAATAAGAAGATGCTATGCATGCAATGAGCCGGGACACATGGTTGATGCATGTCCCAACAAGCAAGACAAGAGAAGAGCAAACAATGGGCGTATTTGCTATGCTTGTAGGAGAAAGGGGCATCTAAGCTATGATTGCCCAAATGGTATGTTTCCTAAGCCGAACACATTTGCAAATGATAAGGTGCTTAGGAAGGTCACAAAGGGACTTAGCACTAGTAAGGTGATGTGTTCACCTCATACTAGCTCTAAGGCCACTTGGGTGCCTAAGCACTTGTTGACTAACTTTCAAGGACCCAACAAAAGTTGGGTACCAAAATGTGCTTAGGATGTTGATGTAGGTTCCAATGGTGAGATGAAGGCTTTCGGGGTGTTTGAGTAAGCAAAATGACATCTCAACTCAAACTATCAACCTATGTTGTCAATATTACGCTATATGGTTGACCCGAACACTGTGTGATGATCGATTTCATTTTTTACTCATCTCCACCATTGTTGATAAGTGCCTAAAACTTAGTAATCAAATGAATTTAACTTAACCTTACGACATTTGTCATTCGATGCTCTTAATGGCTCTCTAGTAGAGCATTATCTTTGATGAAGTGCAGGGAAGTGAAATGAACTAGAGCCAAAAGGAAATCTCAGAAGTGGCTGTTTACTGGTTTTGATTTGCAAATACCGGACTTGTCCGGTATCGTACCAGACATGTCCGGTATGAGTTACTCACTCTGTTAAGACCAGTGACTCCATATGCAGATTTGGACAAAGTCACTTCATACCGGACTTGTCCGGTATCCATACCGGATATGTCCGGTATGGGCAGAGAAAGGATGAGATTTCTGGATTTAGAAGAATTGCTAGATCTTTGTGGACTAGTCTTTTGCTCTAACTAAATACCTGCACATTAATCTATACTGAGTGTTTGTAAGTAGTACTTGAACTTAATTCAGGATTTGGCAAATCTATGTGTCTTGGTCAAGATAGAAAAACATTCCCTTTTCCTTAAAAGAAAACCAAAGTGCTTTCACAAGTAATTCAAAATGACTTGAGCACCTATTAAAGGGAAGTTTAGTTTCTACCTTGAACCATTGTGATCTAACAATTTCCTCTAAAGTGATGTGATAGTTCTTTAAATGAAAAGGAGATCACTTTGACAAAGGCATGATCACTTGACAAGTCAAGTCAACACGAAGATGATTATGCCATGATTACTCTTAGTGGAACAAATGTGAGCTCAAGGCCAAGGTATGTGTTTACATACATGCTATGTAAGTGCATACAGGATTCATAATGCTAGTATGTGCATTTAGGATGGTTGAGCAAGTCAATTTGAAATTCATTTCAACTTATCAACCTATTTTCATTATACTTGCTTATATGGTTGATCCGCTGGTAATCTAAGTCTGTCTTATCTATCTCTTCATCTTCACCATGACTTAGAGCACCGAAACTTGGTAGGATAGCCATCATTTCACCACTTATGCTCACATGTTCATTATTTGATTTATTTGTGAAAAGTTGGCTATGAAAAAACATCTTTGATTCATTCTCTGCACTGTCATGCCTTCCGGACATGACCAGTATGACAGTGAGCTGCCTATCCTTGCCTACATGAGATTTGAGCTTAATTCAGCTTGTGTAATGCTAATTATCTTAACTCAGATCTCACATATTGTTTTGTCACAAGTGATTTGTGCTTAGAATTTACCCTCTTATCATATATGGAAAATTACATTGTGTTGGCCAAAGTTGAACTTTGACTCTCACATTCTTAATGGAATGAAAGTGCTTGGAAAGGAATTCAAATACTTGAAGCACTAATTGAGGGGGAGCTCAATTTCAACTTTGTGCCCTTTATGAGCTAATAAGGTTTATCTAGCATATGTTGTAGTTCATCTTGATCAAGTTGATTTCTTGATGAAGACATGACTATTTGGCAAAGAAAGGTCAACAAAATCATCACCATGTCATGATTATGCTAGGTGGAACTTGTGGGCACAAGGCAAAGGTATGTTTTTAATATGTGCATTGATAGTGCATAATAGGCCTATAATATGCTAGCGTGTGCACTTATGTGTGATAGGATAGATATTTCCAAATTCCTTACTAGCATGAGTAGGAAGTGTGTTTTGGGAAAATATTTGACACTTGGTCTTTGTGACCTATCCATGAAACTTGTAATTATTGTTCCCCTTGATTGTTTGATTGGCTAATTACAAGTGGCATGGACCTCTCTCAAGTCCTATATCTCTAAAGTAAATTATATTCCTTGATAATCCTCTTGTCAAAACGATTCATGGACATAAGGTTTCTCTATAATCTTTAGTGTGTTGAAAACCTTGGATTAAACATAGAGAAAAGAAAACTTGAGATTTGGACACAAGCACTCTTTGTGAAATCATATGAAGAGAAGAGAATAAAATATGATGGATTACATGTTCGAGGAAAGAAAGGGGTTTTGGATGAAAAAGAAGCAAATCTGGAGCTGTTGGACATAATCTGCTAATATCGGACTTGTCCGGTATCCATACCGGACATGTCCGGTATAAGCAGAAAGCTTCTGGACTAAACCCGCAAATACCGGACTTGTCCGGTATCAATACCGGACATGTCCGGTATGAGCGGGGGACATAAGGACAGCGTACCCCTTCGGGCTCTCTTTCTCTCCCTCACTTCTGTTCTTCCCAAACCGGCCAAGCAAGGAGCCGACCGTCTCCACCCACGGCGACCTAGTGCTCCCTCCATAGAAAAGTGAGAGAGGGAGAAGGATTTGGAGAAGGATTCCATCAAAAGCAAGTGCCGGTGTTGGATTTGAAGTTTTCCTTCGTTCCCTCTTATCCCAAGGTATTTCAAATTCCGGACTTGTCCGATCTATTCATCGCTAAATCATTCTCAAATTCCTTCGGTCAAGATGTTGGATTCATGGTCTAGAAGCAATGTATCAAGTTTGAGATGGATTGGGTTTGAATTGGTGGTGAACCGAGGAACCCTAGAAAGGGGGTGCTGTGAACGTCCATACCGGACATGTCCGGTATGAGACCGGACATGTCCGGTTTTTCCCAGCAGAACAGAAAACTTTCTGTTTTTCTCGGTTCAGGCCCTCCATAGTTGATGTTAGGGATTGTATTGGATGTCTATAAGTGTGTTGTAAACCTAGTGATCAAGTTTGGTCTAGGTGCTTGCAATCCATGAGGCATTTAATCGTATCTCTATTAATTCAACTAGTTTTGACAAATCCTATAAATATGCTTCTGAGACATCTTTGTGGATTGTTTGGTCACAGGGCAGCAGCTATGAGTGACAGAGTCGAGCCTCGAACCAAGACGAGACATGATCCAGCTAGGGAAAGGCATAAGAAGAGGAGGCAAGATTCTCACTCCGGCTTGTCAATAGGAGGCAGCAGTGGCAGTGGGAGTGGTAGTGGTCGTGGCACTACTAGACCTCCAAGGGGAGGTGCCTCTAGAGCTCCTTATCAGTTTGCAGCTCATGATGACATAGAGGAAGAAGAGGAAGAGGAAGAAGTGGAAGAAGAAATTGAAGAAGAAGAAGAAGAAGAAGAAGAAGAAGAGGAAGAGGAAGAAGATGCACCTCAGCAGCAGCAGGAAGGTTTACACTTTGGGGCTCTTGCGATACGCCCTGCTGCCCTGATTCCTGCTTGGGTGGCTCGTGTGGACTATCGGGAGTCCGGTGGTACACAGAAGGCCAGGAGAGAGCGGAGGAGAGACCCCAGGGGACAGGAGAGGAACATCTATGACTACAGGTTTCACACCTTGTTTCACATTGACTATTATGAGAAGGTGCTTCTGACCAGAAACCCTGTGATCATTAGAGCTCAGTACGTTGATTGGCAGCATGCTAGAGATCATCACCGTCCTTCAGTTGAGCATGCTATTGCTATTTGCCAGCAGACAGGCCTCTACCGTATTCTGGAGTTTCAGCATGATTGGTGTGATGAGGTGATAGCCCAGTTCTATGCCACCCTATATGTTGAGGAGTCTGACGAGATTGATGAGAAGCGCATGAACTGGATGACTGAGGGTGTCTGGTACTCTGTGTCTTATAGGGAGTTTGCAGGGTATCTTGGCTTTGACGAGGAGGATCTTTAGAGAGCTTGTATTCACGATGAGGTTGTGCTTCCTCCAGAGCAGCTTGGGTACATGTACCCACCACCTCTACCTGCTGGGGCAGTTGTAGGGAAGGTGAGAGGCATTCACCCTACCTATGGCTATCTCAACAGGATGCTCAGGGCCACTATTGATTGCAAGTCAGGAGACAGAGGTACACTTGCAGATTACACGAGGAACCTCCTGCACAGGTTAGCACCAGGAGCACAGCCTTTCAGTGTCTTTGATTTTATCTGGTATGAGATCAAGAGAGTGGGTGAGAGGCCACTCAAGGGATGTGGATTTGCACCATACATTCAGCATATGATTGAGCAGCAGATTGGTGCCACTTTCACCTATGACCACTCACACAGGCCCTTGAGGTTCCAGGCAGATCTTCTTGAGTCTCCTATACCTCCACCTGGACCAGGGGCAGTTCCAGCAGCAGCAGAGCCACAGCCAGAGGACCCAGTTGCAGGAGCAGCAGGAGGAGCAGCCGTGGCAGGCTCGCCACAGCCACACACTCGTTCACACTCCACCTCTCAGGGACGTGGCAGGCAGCGCTCTCTCTTGCGCAAGGTTCTTAGCAGTATTCTCGGCGTGTGCAAGGATGTCAATGTGATCAAGGCTCAGCAGCACCGTGAGAGGCAGGCTAGGAGAGAGGACTCGAGGACGCTGAAGATGCTTCACGAGCACTACAGGTTTCAGCCCCCGAGATCCCCACCGTCAGATGACGAGACTGAGCAGTCTGAGACGTTTGAGCAGCAGCAGCAGAGGTATGAGAGGGAGTTTGACGACCTTTCAGTGCGTCAGAGACGGAGAGCAGAGTCAGAGCAGCAGAGTCAGAGGCAGGGAGTAGAGGCTGAGCAGCAGCCCCACGACACTCCTCCTTCAGCTCCCAGGTTCTCCACAGACCCCCTACTTCGTCCTAGCTCAGCTGAGGAGTTTGCTTCAGACGTGTGGGACAGCTTCCTTGGTGGCACCTACGGCTACCCTGACCCAGGACAGAGCTCTCGGCAGCCTAGGGACGACGACGAGTGACAGTTTCGCCTGCGGCCCTCCTGGTGTCATCCTTGAGCGACACCTTTACCTTTTTGGAGATGGATGACAAAGGGGGAGAGATAGTTGATTAGAGCTTCAGTCTTCATAGTTGATTAGAGCTTCCAGACTTCATGTTATCAGTTATGTATCTTGTATCTGGAGTTTTGTACTGCAGGTGGTTTAGTTCTCAGAGTTTGAGCTTTATTGTAATATCATGAGTCATGTATGAGTTCTTTAGTGTATCCGATATCAGAGATATCTTTGTGATGAGACATGATCCTTATCTTGTAATATAATCTATCTTAGTGGTTGTGGACTTGAGAAATCTTTGTGTGAGTGCTATGTGTGTGATATGAGTAGTAATTCATTCTTCATAAGATCTTTACTTACTAATGTGTTGCATATGTCTTGGTGTATTGTTTTTCATTTATTGACTTGTGTGATATATCTTGTCATATGCATCATGATCTATATTGCTCACACACTTGCATTTCTCGGATGCAATGATTTAGGGGGAGTTTCCAACTCACCTTAGTATGTGCAAATTGACATTTTGAGGTCCTTTATGAATTCAATTCATATTGCACATATTAAGGGGGAGCTCTTCATAAATCATTGAACCCATAAGCTTAATTGTTTATCCTTTGGTAAAATTTAATCAAGGTTGTCATCAATCACCAAAAAGGGGGAGTTTGAAAGTGCATGTTGCACTTAAGTGTGATTTTGGATGATTTGATGACAATGTTGATTAAAGATCTAATATGTTTGCTAAGTGTGACACAGGGAAATGATTATCTCACTATGTACTTGAAATGTAATGCAAAGCCAAAATGATGGATTGTTGTATGAAGATCATGTCACAAGCACAAAACAACAATGAGAATGATATTGATATAAAGGGTTATCGTATTGTGGGATAATCATAGTGCATTTATGTTTGCTAAGAAAGGATTCAAAATGAAGCATGGTTGAATGGCTTGAAATGGTGAAGATAGCAAGGAAAGAGTCTTTGAGGTACTAAGCAAGGGTGAAGGGCAAGCGACGGCTTGGCGGCCGAAGAACCTAGCTAGAGTGAAGAAGAAAGTACTTGCATTTAGTCGAAGGATCAATCAAGCTTGAAGATCGCATCTAGTGGAGAATCGACATTTCTAGCAACAATATTGATTGGAGTGACTTGGCACATTTGGAATTCCATTATATCACTTGAATGGAGTCAAGTCACATGCTCAAGATGGCTCTGCTTGAGGGATATCTACTTCTAAACATGACAAGCATTCCTTCCAATATAGAAAATGAAGAGAAGCGGCTTGGGTTCAAATGGAGATCAACTCAAGAGGTTTAAAATTCGTATCTCAATTTATCTTGAGTAAATAGGAAAGCCGTACTATTAAGAGGGATGCAACATATAGTAGATGATTCTTCATAAGTGCTCAATCCAACCTAAGTGAGACATGAGAGGGCTAGAGCTAACTTTCAGCTGAGTTTTGCACTGTCTGTCCATACCGGACATGTCCGGTATGCATACCGGACATGTCCGGTATGAGCCCACAGCAGTGCGGCCATCCGTCTCGCCCGAGCCTTTGCTCCAGGCCTCGGCCTCGGCGCTCAAGCTCCGTCTCGCCCGAGCCTTTGCGCCAGGCCTCGGCCTCGGCGCTCAAGCTCCGTCCCGCCCGAGCCAGCCTCGGCCTCGGGAGCTCAAGCTCCGTCTCGCCCGAGCCTCTGCGCCAGGCCTCGGCCTCGGCGCTCAAGCTCCGTCTCGCCCGAGCCTCTGAGCCAGGCCTCGGCCTCGGGCGCTCTTGTGGAGTCCATACCGGACATGTCCGGTATGCATACCGGACATGTCCGGTATTAGCGGAGTTCTGTCTCGCAGCTTGTGTTCGGGGTTTTGAAAGATGGTTGGTTAAGAGTGCTTCTCGCGCAGTCAAGTCATATCGGACATGTCCGGTATGCATACCGGACATGTCCGGTATTTGCGGATTTGTGGCTAACAGTATCTTTGTGATAGGCGGTACTACCGACGCTTGGGTCGGTACCACCGAGAGTTACCACCGGGGTTATAGCGGTACGACCGGTAGGTCAAAATTGGCTACTTCCAGAGAGGTTGTGAAAACCTCCTTTACAACTAGCGGTACTACCGACCTTGTGGTCGGTACTACCGAGATCTGTTGGGAAGTTTGAAAGTTGGTCTGTTCAGTGTGTTCCTCACGCAGTAAAGTCATACCGGACATGTCCGGTATGCATACCGGACATGTCCGGTATGAGCTGACTCAGCCAACGGCTAGAAAACGGCTAGTTTCGAATGTGGGCTTATAAATACCCCCAAACCTCCACCTTTGGAGGCTGCTGATTCTACTGGTTCCCACACTCATTCTAAGCCTTTCAAAACACTTTCCAACCCTCTCTTAGTGAGTGATTGTCCTCTAATTGCCAAATCCATTTGTGGGTTGAGAGAGATTCAAAATTAGAGAGCAAGCCATCTCTTGAGCACTTGTGCAAATCGTCGATCTTGTTGTGCGCATTCGTTACTCTTGGACTCTACGGTCCTAGACGGTTAGGCGTCGCCGTTGAGCACCCAAGAGATTTGTGGAGTGCCTCGGAAAGTTTGTGAAGGTTCGATCTCTCCTCAAAAGAGATCAACTAGTGGAAGGAGCATAGCGGGTGAAATAGACCGCGGCTAGAGTGACCCGTGGTGTCCTCTAGAGCCCACCTTTGTGGTAGCTCGCAGCCGGCTCAACGGAGAGTAGGACCCGAGGGGGTGCCGAACTTCGGTGAAACAAATACCGTGTCATTCCTTTGTGCTTTACTTTCGGCTATTTGTTATTCTTCGTTGTGCTAGTTGTTTTGCAAGCAATCAGTTTTATATATACATCATACATAGTGATTGCAGGTTGTGTGAGAAATTGGAGAAGAAAAGGAGCAGTCCCGCACAACCCGTGCATACCGGACTTGTCCGGTATTGATACCGGACATGTCCGGTATTTACTGACTGTGCCCAATTTGTTTAATCCTTGAGCTAACCTCTGTGGTGCAGGGTATTGCCTTCTAGGTGATTAATTTCTAGTCATATGCTTTGTGTTTGTCTCTTGAGGGGTTGTTTATACTCCGATTGGGAGTTTCTAAGTAATTGGAAACTCGCATACTAATTGCTTCCGCATTATAAGTTGTAAATTTTCAGAAAAGCCTATTCACCCCCCCTCTAGGCGACATCTTAGGTCCTTTCACACATACCACTGAAGGTCTAACACTTTCAAAATAGGTTCATGGGCCTTCTGTTTCAGGTTAACCATGTCAAATGAGAATTTGACAATCATATACAAATAATTTCATATGATATGACATACTCTGAGCAACAAAGGGATGTGCCAAATGTCCGTGGCATCATGGAGATTAATGATATTTGGTGTTTGCCAAATAAAATCAAAATCAACATTGTTGTTGCATGATGCAGACTTGATTTATTTTAAAATAATTTGAGCACTTGGTTTATTCTAAACAATCTTGAGTAGGCAATATTTTTACCGGAACATGACAATTGTGCGAGCTCCACTTTCACATGTTCTTCAAGTGGCTGCCAAAAAGCACAGAGCAAACCATTTATACAACCACCATCAGAAAGGTTCAGAGGAGGCACGGAATGAAAATACAGATACTTATTATGTACTATACCTGTGCACTACAACATGCCACAATATTAGGCATAAGGCCAAGTCCCCAGCATAGATGAGGAGTACAAAGATTTGTGCCATAAGAATGACATGTGTACAGGATACTCCCAAGAGTGAAATACAAGGCAGCTAACAGAATTGGCAGATCTTATTGTATTACAGAATAATAATGTAGTTTCTGAATGCCAATTACCAAATGTACTCCATAACCAGGCATTCTGAATACAATGACTAACAACTCAAACATTGCAATATTGTAGCATATTCTAGAGTACATTTCATACACAAAATACAACAAAATGGAAATTAGACATTAGCAGAAATGGTCATGGGCACTGAATCAAGAGAAGAATGCATAAAACAACAAGTAAGTAGTCCACCACCTTCAGGATTGATCTGATGTCACATAGTGGGGTCTCGGGTACCTATCAGGCAAGGGGCTCCTCTTCTTTGGTGCAGCCCTCACAACACCCACTGGTGGCATTAACATATTCTTCTTGTGGCTTGACGGTGATAGGGCCTGTCGAGCCAGCAGCTTGACAACACCTTTCACCAGCACAATTCCTAGTTATTCTACTCTCCTGATAAAAAACCCCCACCACCTGAGATGTCGACAAGAGCTGGCTTGCTGGCAGTCATCCCTTCATGGATCTTGTAGTTCTGGAAGAAGTGTATATAACCACATTAGTGATGCAAGAGACCAAAGAATGCATAATCAGATAAACAAATGAACCCTGAGATCACATTGTTCTGGTCTCTGCTCTTTCCTATTCTTGGTGCCCTGATTTTTGCTGCTCTTCTTTTGGATCTATAGAAGAAACTTTCTCCTATATCCATGCAAGAAATTTTTGGATGAAGCTAGCAAGCAGAATTCAGGTGCACCAAAATCTCTTCACCTTTCTATTTGTTCCCGGGCATCTGCTCTTTCACTATGACTCTAAGAATACTACCTACAAGAAAGACGCAACGCAGAGAAGAGTCAGAAGACCAATGTATAAGCATCAACAGCAAGCTAATCATTTTAATCTACGATGGTTCTACTTAAATCCCACCTTAATCCTCCATCTCAAAGGGATCTAGACATAAAGAAGCCACGAGACACCAATTTGGTGGCGGACCAATTGAAAGGTCCAAATTGGCTAGAGGGGGGGGGGTGAATAGCCTAATTAAAAATCTATAAAATTACTTAGGCAAACACTATTAGTATAACAAATGGCGAAGCTTTTTGCGCTAGCCTAATAGTGTGTTGCAAGCCACCTATCCACAAATTCTACCTAATATTTCTATGTCACACAATCAACTAGAGCTTAATATCAAATGTGGAATAAAGCTATCTAGTTCTAGTATGATATACAAAAAGTATATGAAACAAGTGTGTGCAATAGATAGACTAAGCAAACTGATCACAACTAACTACACAAGTAATAGAATAAGAGATATACAACAAGTATAGTATCTACACAAGAGAAATAGCTCAAAATAAATACGCAAAGTAAATGAGCTAGATAGAGGTGGTTTCACTGAGCCTTCGAGATCGCCTAGTAGAAAGCCAATCACCGGTGAAGTCCACTTGCGATGCCAATCACCAAGATGTGAATATGAAGACCAATCACCAAGATGTGGAAACAATAATAAGCACACGGGACACCAAGATTTATCCCGAGGTTCACGTGCTTGCCGGCACGCTACTCCCCGTTGTGTCGACCAACACTAGGTGACCCGGTGGCTAATCGGCGCAAAGCCAAGCTCTCTAAGAGCGCCACAAGAATCTACCACTAGTGAGGTAGCTCAATGACACGAGCAATCCACTAAGGATGCCTCTTGCCACTCCGGCGAGGTGAGGTTCCAAAACCTCTCACAATCTCGAACGGTGGTGGCCAAGAACAATCACCAATCTTGCCAATCAACCACCTCTACACCTCCAAGCCGTCTAGGCACCGACAAATGTCAAGAGTAACAAGAAAACTCAATGCCGATGAGAAGAACTAGTGCCACTAGATTGATCTCTTTCAAATCACCGCACTAGATCACACAATCTCACTTGGTTTGATCAAATCAACTTGGGAGATGAGTTGGGAGGCTTACCAATGCTCACTAGTATGCTTAGGAATCAGAATGTGCAAAAAAGAAACCTAGCAAGCCGGCCAAGCCCTTTAAATAGGCCACAAAAGTCGGCCTAGCCGTTGGGCCCGAAACAGGACCATCGGACGCGCCGGTGTCGGGGCCAGCGGACGATGCTCCGATGAGCACCACGTGTCCCCCTGCTATGAATTCAGCCCGTTAGATCCCAACGGTCACATTCTTTCCCGCGCTGGTTAAAGTGGCATCGGACGCGCCGATGCCTAGCATCGGACGCTCCGATGCCTCTGCTCAATTCAGCTCTTTTCTGCGCCACAACGGACGCGCCGGCACAGTTACATCGGACGCTCAACCCCTACGTCCAATGATCATGCAGAGAGGTTCCAGAGAGGGCCAAATCGCATCGGACGCGTCCGATGGATCCACATCGGACGCAGGGCAGCGTCCGATGCTCCCTGGAAAGCTAGCTCGCGCCACGACATAGCCATCGGACTCTGCAACAGTGATTTTCTAGCGTCCGTTGCCAGCGTTCGATGCTACCTCGTCAAAAGTCAGCAGTTAGGGTTTGCCATCGGACGCTCGGCCAGCGTCCGATGCTACCGACGCCAGCGTCCGATGCCCCTAACTTGGCATCTTTTCACTCTCTAACTTCTACCCTTGCTCCCATGAGCCAACACAAAAGTGTTTCACCACTTGTGCTTGTGCGTTAGCATTTTTCAAAGCATTTACCAAGGGTTTAGTTAGTCACTCACTAGGACTTATAGCATCGATATGTTAGAGAACACCTAGTGGCACTTGAACACCGCATAAGCCGTGAATAATCTCCTCTTAATAGTACGGCTATCTATCCTAAATGTGATCACACTCGCTAAGTGTCTTGATCACCAAAACAAAGAGCCCTATAGGTTATACCTTTGCCTTCGAGCCTCTTTGCTCCATCTCTTCTCTTCTTCTCTTGATTCACCAAAAGTAGAGCACTTGATCACTTGAGTGCTTGTGGCCAACATCATCCTCCATGGTTGCCACCTTGCTAGCTCCACCACTTGGCTTGGTCTTAATCCTTTCTTATAAGCTACACACATGCTTAGCAATAGGATTAGACCAAATAGGTTTCATCAATTAACCAAAATCAAACTAGGGCTTTCACCAATAAAATCAGCTCAAGAACCAAACAAATCCCCAATGGTTTCGCGATTGTCACCTTAGATAGATTCCCATAGCTCTGACCCATCTAACGGCAGTCCTTACCCTTCTGCAGATCAGCAAGAACAAGATCGGAGGAAAAACCCCATCACCAAAACCGCTCAGAAAATCACAAGCAAACAACCACACTCAAACCCTCCAAACCACAAAAAATACTCGTGATTTGCTCGGCTCCTGCCAGTCCGCTTCGATCCAATCCCCGCAATGACTACTCCCTATCATACAACCCCGATCCATGGGGAGGAGGCAGAAGAGGAGATGGGAAGGAGGTGGAAGAGGAGATGAGGAGAGAAAACCTAAACACTACTACGACTAGTCGTGAAGATCCAGTTGGAGGCTTGTACGGTGGGCGTAGTGACCTCCATGTCGTGCTCGCCGAGGGCACGGACGCAACTGCAGTGCGGGTGTGGATTTGGCAACGGACGCAACTGCAGGGATCGCGAGGGCGCGGATGCAACTGCGCTATGCCTGTCGTCGAACAACGCCCGACATCGAACAACTGCAGGGTCAGTGTTGGTGTCGGTGAGGACGGAGCTGCTGGAGGGCGTCGCATTAGGCGGAGGAGGCAGAGCGTCGGGGCCGCGAGTTTCCTTTTCACACGAGAGGATAGACTGTGGAGGCCGCGGGTTTCCTTTTCGCATGGGCGGGCTGCGGTGGGCTGGGAGCGAGAGCGCGTGGGGAGCGCGGAGATTTTTCGCACGGATGGTGGGACGACGAAGCGAAAAATTTTCTGCACCAAAATTGTGTCCACTCTTTAGTCTTTTTAGTTGTGAGAGATATTCCAAATCATTAGCAGCTTCTGTGGCAACACGCTGGTCATTCTCTATTTAAGGGTGTTTAGATCCAAGACGAAAATTGTAGTCATATCACATCAAATGTTCTAGTACTAATTTATCTATTAAAAATAAACTAATTATAAAATTAATTACACTATCATAAGATAATTAAAAAGATGAATCTATTAAGCTAAATTAATCTATTATTAGCAAATATTTTCTATAACATCATATTGTCAAATCATGAACTAATTAGCTTAATAGATTCGTCTCACGAATTAGCCTTTAGCTAACAAATTAGTTTTGTAATTAATCTACTTTCAACAGATAAAACTGGACCACAACATCTGATGTAACACGTCTAAATTTTTAACTACGCATCTGATGTAAAACAAACACCCTTAATATAAAGAGAAATGTGAGAGAAAGCGAGGCCTTAGAAAGGGAAAGAAATTATCCGAACACCGTCCTCCTGTCGCTGCCACGTCACCTCATTTGCCTCCACTCTTTGCCTGCAGGCTGCAGCTCTCCTGTCTCCTCCCATCCCATGGCTTCCCTTCTCTGCCCCGCCTCTTCCTGCCGCTCCGCTTCCTTGCGCCGCACAGCCGCCTCCCCTGCTGCACCATCCTTCCCCTCAAGTCAGCACTGCGGAGGCGCATCCACAGCCCCGCTCGCGTCGCCAGTCGCCTCTCAGCTGCCGCGGGCCCTTGCCGCGGCCTCTTACGACTACGGCAGCGACCTGCTCAGGCCCATCGATACACAGACGATCATCATAGCCGCCGCCGTCGTATCCGCGGTCTCCCTCTCTCTCGCCCTCGGCCTCAAGGTCTCCACCGCTGGCTCTCTATCTATTTTCTTTTCTTGCTGAATGCATGAATGGCAGGCGGTCTCTGTGTTAAGGGTTTGTGATGTTCTTTGCTGTGCTCTTTCAGGGCGACCCGGTGCCGTGCGACAGGTGCGCTGGGAATGGTATTTGCAGTCTCTACTCCATTGCATTCTTCTTTCTCTGGCCGAGTGAACTGAATGGATGATATGTCTACAAATTAGCCTGCTGATATAAACTGCTGTATGGTTGTTCCAAAGCCTGAAACATAGCAAATCGTACGTGTCTTGTCTTCTAATGCTAATGAGTGCTAACTCATCTGGAATGTGAGCAAAACAAAGGGATGGATGCTATCGTGGTATATGACTGATCCATAATGTATGTTGACATATATGTGTTCTAAGTTCCTTTTGCCTAATAATTTTCCAATTGGGGAAATTCATCATTACCTAGCTTGCTGTTTGTGTCACACGCCCATACTTATATGTATAGGCACAAGGCACATCCACTTTTGAATGACCCCCCAATTTGTGAGTTATTCTGTTTAGTGTGCTACTCTGCTAACACAGTATGTCTAGATGATTATATAGTTCCATTGGGGTCAGCGCTTCACTTGTGGTTTTCTTAGTAGTTAATGGCCCCTACAAATTGATGGAAATTATCAGTAGATACATCTTTAATTCTTTTATATACACAGAAATATTTATGGATAGTAAAATGGCCCTAGAATAGTGAATTTGGCCTGATGCTAAATCATTGTGACTTGTGAGAGTGGGTGAGCTTTTCTATCACCACTTTACCTCCATGCTGTGTGCCTCACTGCCCCTCATCGAACTGTTTGGTCATGCAACACTTTTGTTTAATACAAGAGGGAAATGCATTTCAACTGAAACTTACAACCCCCATACAAAATATAGACTACGGTTCGTTTCAACTGAAACTTACAGCAGCTGTGGCTATAAACTAGCAGCTACTGCATATAGAACTGCTGCAGCCACAGCCACAGCTACAGCGGCTGTAAGCGAACACAGCGTCTTGTGAACTAGCACCCACTTTGCATTATTAAGTAAATATAGCACATCAACACCAATATCTAGTTACATGCTTATAACGTTTTGTACATGTATGATGCCTTGACACTTGCTAACTAGGGGGCACGAAGTGTGTGTTCTGCAACGATGGCAAAATGAAGGTGGAAAATGGAGTCGTTGAGTGCCGCGTATGCAGAGGAGCAGGTTGCCCTGTTCCCTTATTTCACATCCTTTTGGGTCTGCTCATCATAACATAAGAGAGCAAACCTGAAAACTGAAGTTAGGGATCCAGTGGGTTTTCTTTTAGCGTCTATTCTGACTCACTCTGCATTTATCACGCAGGGCTGATACTTTGCAAGAAGTGTGCTGGTTCTGGATACTCCAAGAGGCTGTAGCGGAACCCCAGTTAGCTGACACTATATGCAGTTTTACATCCGAGAGATGATGGACTTTGTACAGATATATAAACTCCTCTCTCTCTTCTTTTCTCTTCTCTGTCAGCAAATATATGTCCAGGCAGAGATGAGCTTGAAGGGAAGCTGATTTACAGTCTGCTGGTATATTATCAGTCGCAGTTCATTGATTATGCGCTTCTCTTCTGTGTTCACACAAGATTTCGTGTTTGTGTGACGCTAGCAGCCAGCTTCTTCAGGAATCAATTTTGGCAAAGGCTCCAGCCGGAGCTGACAACGTTCCGCTATCTTCGGTGAAAGCCTTTGGAGGCGCTCCACGGCTCCAGAGTAGACGGCGGGTCATGCGCTCGATTGAGGCATTTTGCCAGCGCACGACAAGCAAAAGATTAGAGCGCGTGCTTCTGATCAGAACTGCACCGCGCTAGACATTCTGGAGCCCCCTGTGGAGCACAACTGAATGCAACAAATGAAAAGAAAAGACAGCAACACATACACAGGATGAAGTGGGAAAATTCATGACAAACTTTCTGCTCAAAACATAGCCTGTGCGCAAGAATGCAAACATTTCAAATGCTGGGTCCGCAAAAAGTACTATACAAAATGGAATTGCAAAACCGAACATACAAGATAATAAGCCTCACTCTTACAGGGTAAATTGCTTCTTCATCTACCATTACGATTACCATAATAAGCAAGGCTAAACAGCACCTGCAAGTCGCAAGTACACATTTTGTTCCAAAGAGAAACATATAAGGACCCTCAGCTTGCAAAGCTCTCACTTCCCAGGTTGCTCTGTAGACACATGCCAGCAAACTGCAGCTCTACAGCATATTACACATCTGAAATCTTGCTCCTGAATTCTGAGTAGTCACTCTCCTTAGTCTTCCTAGCGGTATCTTCTTCAATATGCCTCTCTGCAGGCTGTCTTCGAAATGGACTTGATTCTCTGTCATGAGCAGGTGGAAAACCAAAAGATTTGATGAAACTGTTGGTCATCCGCTCAGCTTCATCCAGGACATTACCTAGGCTCCCAAAGAAGTCTTTCTCAAGGGCTTCCATGTCACTGCGGAGTCCAGGGAATGCAAAGGGTTCGTTTCTTGGAAAGCCAAGAGAAAGTGAACCACTTTTCATTTCTTCTGTGACATCTTCCTCAGTGTTTTCAGTTTTGGATTCCACCAGTTCAGAGGGCCTAAACAGAGATAAAACATTCAGGGAGTAAGAAGTTTGTAAATATACACATCAATAACAAAATTGGAAAAATGATATTAGAAAATTTGTAATGCTACACTTACAAAGAGGGAAAAAATAGTCAATAAAAGATTAAAATGTCAACACAAGAAAGTGGAATTATCCTATCGCTGTTTTCCCCTGGATAAAAGTAAGGTGCAAAAATATAACATAGAGGTGTTAACTTGATATGATTTTCAATAGCACTGCATGTATGTCTTCCCCATGAGATAGTGTATGCCGTTGATGAGTAATAGCAGTATGATATTCAATAGCACTGCACTTACGTCTTCCCCATTAGATGTTGTATATCTTTGATGAGTAATAGCAGTATTGCCTATACAACATGTCAGATGTCACACATGCATATAGAGGCAGATAAGATTAGTTTGCGGTTCTTTAACATTCTACTAATTAGATATGATGTAAAATGCACTGAATTCACAACTTCCTATAAGACATGTAAATATGACAAGTACACATCATGTTACCAAGCACAATTTACAAGTGACGGTAACACCTGAACTTAGAAACATTGCCAATTATAAGTACAACAGAGTAAAATTAGCGGCAAAGACTAAATTAACCAATAGTTTGCACCTAAACCACAGCCATAGCCATCAACAGCCGTAAGTCGGACAGGTGATACCACAACCCTAAGATCACAATCATAGCAATTAAACACCACAAGGAGATGTTAACGGATCGAGGGAAAGCACCAGCCACAGGCTACTATACCTGCCGACGCAGTCTCGGAGGAGCTGCTCCGTCTTCTCGCACTTGCGGACGAATCGGCCAGGCTCGACTTCCTCCGTGTGGCAGCGGGACTGCACCACCCGTCGCGTGGCGCACTGCGCCCCCTCGCCCCCGCCCCCGCCCCCGCCCCCGCCACCGGCGAGGTCGGGGACACCGCCGAGGCCCCGGCCGCTGTCGCCGTCGCCGTCGTCGTCGTCGTCGTGCCAACGCCAACCCATGGGATGAAATCAAATTGGGGAATTGCAGTCTGATCCGGGTTTGGGCCGGTTTATGGTCGCAGGTTTGGGCTTGTCTTGGGGAGCAATCCGGAGTGCGGAAACTGGCGCTGGGCTGGGTGACTCTAGAAGAACGTACAAGGGCCTCGCCGGGTTTGTCCGCCCAACGCGTGTCTCCCTGCTCCGTGCCTTGCAGGACACAGCTTGCAGTTTTTGTTTCTAAAAAAAAAAAAAAGCTTGCACTTTCTGAGTAAAATTAATCTCCCGCCGAAAAATAAATATATATCTCGTTTATTGACGGGTAATTTATTTTTATACATAAAAGTATTAATATTCATTTTGTATTTATGATGCATAGTACTCCTTTCGTTTTATTCATATGTATATATATTTGTTTTTTGTTCTAAATTATATATTTATATCTTTAACTGTCAATATATAGAAGTTTATTTGTATATATTAGTAATATAAAATTAATAATATAAGTTATATATTGTAAAAAAATAATAGTTTTTTAAAGTATATCAAAGATAAATAGAGTATAGGAAGTTATATGCAAGATGAACTTACACTATATTTAACTTAGGACAAAACTAATGTAACATGTAATAATAAATAGAGAGAGTAACAAGATGAACTTAAACCGAGTACCAATACTTATAGATCTAATTCAAGAACTATTTAATGATACTTTTCACAAAAAATCTCTATTTGTACTAACTAAGGATGACAACAGGTCCGTTAAGATGCGCGTAGAGCATTTACCCACCTGCGATTGTACCCGTGAACCTAGCTTTTACTTGCTCACAGCAAACCTGCGGGTAAGATTTTATACTCGTTCCATGCCCTGCGAGTATCCAATATCCGCCGAGTCTAATTAAGAGAGATATGTAATGAAATTTTAGTGATATGAAATGACTAAATTTATAGCTAAACGATACACAAATACATCAATCTTACTTACATAGAGTTCAATCGTACAATATGTAAAAGCTCACGAGCCATGACACATCATAAATTCATAATTCAATCATTTATGAGCATACGAATAATATAAAAATTACTCCCTCCGTCCTAAAATAAATACAATTCTAAAATTTAAAATTTATCCTAAAATAAAAACAATTTTTCATATAAGACAAGAAAACTCTATTCGTTTTATTGTATTTTATTATTTTTTAAAAGCGTAATGGTTGCACCTCTATAGAAGTCTTTTGGTAATTTTACTAGTGTATTAGTAACCTGTGTCCAGTCCTGAAACTGCATTCATTTGGGACGGAGGGAGTACACAAGAACTAGAGTACAAACTAATAGCTCATATAATCATTTTTATTTAGCCATCCATAAAAAATATCATCTTTTATAATTCATCATGTTATTCATATGATTATATTATGATATAATTTCATGTTAATGAACTAGTCAATATGATACATATATAACATAAATGTCATATATTCATATATATTCTCAAATTACGAGTACTCGTCGTGTACCCACGAGTAAAGTTTGTTATTGCACCCATCCGCATGTTCGCGGATACCCGACCCTCACGTACCCGCAGGTAAGTGTTCGTGCTCATGCCTACACCCATCAGATACGAAACTCGTGGGTATTTGCACCGGCGGGTAAGATTGTCATCCTTACTACTAACAAAGAAAGATGTAAAGAGATTCTTGAAATTGCTCTTAATACTGTCTCTAACAGGAGACTCATTTGAGTATCTAAACTCAAAATGGGTCTCCAACACAATATCTATAGCCTTTAACAGAGTACCTATATGTGTAAGTGCAATCAAGCCCTGTGTGGGTTTTGGTGTTGATAACCACCTAATTAGAGGACTAATGAGATTTGTCGAGATGACTTGCAGAGAGTTTGTCTAGAGGATGTTGAACAAGTTGGAAGGACCCCCAAATTGCAAAGGATGGTCCTGAACTCATGGAGGTTTAATTTCATTTGTATTTTGAATATTGAGTTTAGGAAAACCGGACTATCAAGGGAGATTCTAGAACAGTTTGTCAAATTGAGGAACCAATTGCTCAAAATCCTAGAATAGCATCCTCATACCCAGCCAAACCAGCCAGCCAAATTTCAAATTCATCAGTGCTGTTTGGCCAGGGCGGCAATGCTGCCCATTATGGGCGGCGGTGCCGCCCTTCAAATCTGAGTCAGATTCAGATGTATAAATACAATCCAGAAACGTTGCAACGACACCTTCTTCCAGCTCCCGACTCTCAGATCGTTGCAACAGCTCTCAGACACAGTTCTCTCTCCCCCATTGTTGCTCCTTCACCTCCTCAAGAGATCTAGTGATTCCATCATTGAAACGTGAGAGAAAAAGGCAGCAAAACACTCGTGGGGAGCCGATCTACTGATTCCCATCGTCTATGAGCAGTTGGTTCACGTTTGGCCGGCGGTTCTAGGGTTCTTTACTCTTGGAGCTTGCTCCTAGCCGGCTAGGCGTCGCCCAAGAGCTTGCCAACTCGTGTGGCAGCCTTGGGAGGTTTGTAAATTACTTGTGCAGCTAAGAAATCACCCCTCACTTCAAGAGTTAACTCTCTTGACTTGAGAACGAGGGAAAAAGAGCAAGCCTAAGTGGCTAGCTCATCCTTTGTGGATACCTCAACAACGTGGAGTAGGCAAACCTTGGTGGTGAGCTGAACCACGGGTTAAATCTTGTGTCACTTGTGCTCTCTACTATTGTTGTTGTTTACTCTTGCTTAGACAATATTAGGTTGATGAAAGAAATCCGTAATAGCTATTGATTTTTGTGGTATTCAGTCTTTGAGCTGAATCTGTTAGCTATTTCTTCACATAATACTGCTTGCTCTGAATAGCTCGTTCCTGCAAAACTACAATTCATTCTGTGTAGATTTTAAAGAGCGGTAGTGCCGCCCTGTGTTCTCACCTCTGTTCGAGTCAATTTTTTACAGGCCTATTCACCCCCCCTCTAGGCTAACATATACTTCCAGAAGTTCCTACAAGTGGTATCAAAGCAGGTTATCTCAAAAAAACGCTTCACCGCGTGAGATATGGAAGTTGAAGGTGATGCTTCACCCGTTCTTCGAGAAAAGGGGGATACGGTGGAGTTGGAGGATCTTGGTGACAGCAGTGAGCTGTCCATGTCAATGGCGGATGATGCCACCGTCAAAGATGACAAGACCACCGATCCCGAAAGAAGCAAGCAAGAAAAGATAGAAAAGCAAAGAAAGCCGCAAGAGACAAAAAGAAGCTTGAGAAGCTGCTCAAGGAGAAGAAGGAGAGAAAAGAAGCAAGAAGAAAGAAGAGAGAAGAAAGGCTCAAAAGAAGGACAGCAAGAAAGCAAGAAGAGGAGAAGAAGAAGGAGGAGTATGATGCATCATCTAGTGAGCTATCCACTAGCTCGGATGATGGAGATGATGATGTATCATACCATGCTTCCAAGGGTAGCAAGAAGATGAAGGACAAGAGAAAAGAGCAAGGATAAAGGCAGCAACAACAAGACATATGCAGCTGTATCCTTTAATTATTCTTGTTTAGCTAATCGTGATCGCAAGTCCTTTATAAATGTGCCCGCGGGCAAGCTGCCTCATTTTGATGGGACCAACTTTGCCAAGTGGAAGCACTTGATGAGTGCTTATCTTGTAGGTATCCATCCGGGGCTTTGGGAGATAGTGGTGAGTGGAATTCAGCCACCAATGGACCCCAAACACCCCACCGAAGAAGAGATTGCAGCTATCCATCTCAACGGGCAAGCCACAAGCATACTTCTTAGTGCCTTGGATGGAAGTGAGTACAGCCGTGTGATGAATGTCAACGAGGCAAAGCAGATTTGGGACACTTTGCATATTGCACATGAAGGTGTTGACAAGGTTAGAATGGCAAAGATTGACTTGTTGATGGCAAAGCTAAATCGGTTTGTGATTCATGATGGAGAAGGGCCACAAGAGATGTTTGATAGAATGATGATCATAGTTGGAAAGATTAGAGGCTTTGGTGGAGATGAGCTAGATGACCATAAAGTAGTGAAGATCATGTTGGAAGCTTATCTACCAAGAAATGAGACCGTTGTTGCCTTGATTAGAGACAAGAAGAAATTCGAGTACTTCACTCCCAATGATGTACTTGGAAGAATATTGACCTTTGACATGCAAAGAGAAGAGGCAAATGAGAGAAGAAAGCTAGGAGAGCTGCAAGCCAAGTTAGAAGGCTTGAAAGTGAAGGATGTTGCTCTTAAAGCCAATAAATCAATCAAGCAATCAGCTGCTAGCAAGGGAAAGGGCGGCAAGCAAGCATCAACTAGCAAGCCAAAATCTACCAAGCAAGTCAAGGTGGAAGAAGAAGAAGAAGCTACCACCTCAAGTGAGTTTGAAAGCAATGATGAACAAGGTGGCAACATAGAAGACATGGCTCTTTTCATGAGAAGATATGGCAAAGGGATCAAGGACCAAGGCTACAGGGTTGTGAGAAGGAAGTTTCAACACAAAAAGAAGAGAATGTGCTACAATTGCGGGAGCACCGAGCACTTTGTGGCTGATTGTCCTCATGACAAAAAGGACAATAAATACTCCAAGAACAAGAAAGAGAACAAGAATGAGTACAAGAAGACCAAGAGGTATATAGGAGAAGCTCACATCGGTCATGAGTGGGATTCTACAAAGGAGACCTCAAGTGAAGATGATGTAAAGATGGCAACCATGGCTGTCCACACCTCATCTACACCAAGACTCTTCAACAACCTGACCGATGATGAAGAACATGGGTGCAGCCCTCACATTTGTCTCATGGCAAAGGGTGAGAAGGTAAAACAAAAAACCATGTCCAACCCATTTCCCCACTTGATATATCTAGTAGTGATCTTAGTGACTCCTCTAGTGATGATGTCTCTAGTGATGAAGAAATAAACAACATAACTAAGAATTTGGATAGTAAAAGTAAGTTGTTTATTTCTCAACTAATGGATGATTTAGAGGCAACACAAGCTGAGTTGAAGAAGAGAGAAAAGACTTTAATTAAGCAAGAAAATCTCTACATAGCTAGTGACAAAGCTCTTGCATTGGCAAGAAGTGAGGTGGACACTTTGCATGAGGCCTTGGCCAAAGAGCAAGATGCCCATGCTCTCCTAAAGAAGGATTACATTGCTCTCCAACGAAAACATTGTCAATTGGAGGACAAGCATACCGAGCTTGGGGAGCAATTTAGTCTTCTTTGGGAGAGCAACTCACATCCTCCCAAGGCAAGCGATGCCTCTAACCCATCCACTAGTCAAGGTTGTGAAAAATGTTATAATCTTGATTTGAATGCTTATTCCACTAACCTTGCAATATGGAAGCAATGAAAAAGGAGATCACTAGGCTCAATGCTTTGATTGGGGAGAAATGTGCACATGAAAAGAAAGCAGGTAGTGGTAAAGAGAATCAGCCAAAGAGACCACAATACAAGAATGGAAGGCATCCTTTCATCAAGGATGGACTTGGGCATACTAAAGGAGGCAAAACAAATGGGAGAAAGGCTGTGAATGGTTATGAGACGGTTTAGTTCACGAGCAGTGGGACTGTAGGTACAGAGAGGCCTGCACAGATGGTGCCACAAAGCCAGCCCAGAGCAGCACTTGCCCCTAAGGGCGGCAGTGCCACTGTGAAGGGCGGCAGTGCCACCCCCCACAGAAAAGGGAAGGCCACCTACGGTTTCAATGCTCATGAAAAGCCCAAGAAGCAGGTCTACATGGTGAAAAATGAGGTGCAGAAACCAAAGAAATCTATTTGGGCCATCTCAAACAAGTATGCTTATCAACCAAAGGCCCAAGCACCTCGACAGAGTTTGAGTTCTTGTTTCATATTGAAGAAACAACAACAGAGGAGAAGTGTATGCCAAATATGTTGGAAAAGAAAAGAATGCTTATCTTAACACCTCTATTTGGGTTCCTAAAGTTCTTGTGACTAACATGCAAGGCCCCAAGATTAGTTGGGGACCTAAATCAAAGAACTAAACTTGTTTTGCAGGCATACTCCTCCGGTGGATCAAGTTGGGTGCTTGATAGCGGCTGTACAAATCACATGACCGGAGAAAGGTGTGACACCCTAGTGTCAAGCACTGCATTAGGCACTGCAATTAGCCACTAAGAAAGCATAAGCAATGCATCGCATCATTTCATGTGCATAAGTATGCCTTTGATCTTTTGATTGTTTATTTGAAATTGGATTTCTATTTGACTTGATGCTTTGAATTTGGCTTTATTCTTGAGGAGGATTTAAAAATGGTTTTCAGAAAAAGTGTTCTATATGAAAGTTGTAGAGAAAAATATTTTGAGCAACTTTTATATTTGGGTCAAAGCCCGGTTTGGAGTTTTCAAACTGTTTTTGAGAAGTCAAACTTTGGAAATTTCTGGAAAAAGAAAAAGAATAATTTTCTTTCCCGGCGCCAACCTTTCGGCCCATCCGGCCTTTCGGCCCACTTCCCCGCCTTGGCCCAGCGCGCTCGCCGCCTCGCCCGCGCACCGCGCGCCGGCCACCCGACACGGCCGCGCCGTACGCCGGCCGGCTTGCCGCGTGGCGCCCCTTCTCTGCGCCAAATCCACGCTGACCACTCCCTCTCCAATCTTCTCCCACCGGAGCACGCCAGCGATCTTCGCCGGCCACTCCCGCGCATCCTCGTCTGCCGAGCCGCCTGCCGCCGCCTCGCTGACCGAGCCGCCGTGGCCCCCGCCACGACAGGCCGCCCCTCCGCTCCGCCGGGCAAAAGCCCGAGCGCCTCTCCCACTCCCTCACTCACTCGCACACTCACTCTCGCTCTCAGCTCTCCCACTCTCACCCGGCGCGAAGCGAAACTGAGCACTCTCCGCTCGCTGCAACCACCGCCGCAAGGCCCCTTCCCAAATTCCAGTCACCACCTCCATCACCGGCCGATTAACCCGGCCACTGCCCGCCTTCGTCTCGGACACACGGTGCGCACCCCCGCGCCATCCGCCGAGCTCCACCGACGCCGAAGTCCGAAGAGCCCCGCCGCGGAAGCTTTCAGCGCCGCTCGGAGCCCGGAGCCGTTCGTCCCCGACCCGAGCTCCACCGCCTCCCTTCTTCCTCCTCCAGCTTCGCCAAGCCAAGGCAAGGTGAGAACACCAACTAGCCCTAACGCTACCGTTCCCTATCTCTCTGTTCACCACGGCCGAGCGCCATTGCCGCCATCGCGGACCTCACACGTGGCCAGCACGCACCAGCGCACCTCCGGCCAAACCATCACCCCTAGGACTCCCTTCTAGGTTCACTGAGTCTCACACGCCCACCAGTTTAGCCGGCGACCGTCGGAAACGGCGTAGCCGCGCGATGCCGTCGCCGCCGTGCGTTGCCGCTCGCCGCCGGCACGCTACGGCTGTGCGCTGGCCAATCCACCAGTACCGCCGGATGCGCCTCGTTGAGACGAGTCCGCAGGGCCCAGCCTCCCCGCCGGCGACCTCACCGACGGCGAGAAATCGCCGGACCAATCCCTCCCCTGTTTCCGTCTCGTCCGAGCCCCCGAGCCAGGCCTCGGACGGGCGCGCCTGTGTTCCGTCTCGCCCAAGCCCCCGAGTCCGGCCTCGGAGCCAGGCCTCGGACGAGCGTGCGTTTTCCGTCTCGCCCGAGCCCTCGGAGCCAGGCCTCGGACGAGCGTGCGTTTTCCGTCTCGCCCGAGCCCTCGGAGCCAGGCCTCGGACGAGCGTGCGTTTTCCGTCTCGCCCGAGCCCTCGGAGCCAGGCCTCGGACGAGCGTGCGTTTTCCGTCTCGCCCGAGCCCTCGGAGCCAGGCCTCGGACGAGCGTGCGTTTTCCGTCTCGCCCGAGCCCGCGAGCCAGGCCTCGGACGAACGTGCGTTCTTCCGATTCGCCCGAGACGAGCCCTCGGCCGCGGTTTCGTCGAGCCAAGTCTCGGCCGGTTCGCTTTCCGCCGTGCGCCCGAGCCCGAATGGGTTCTGCTGACCCACGGGTCCCGCGCGTCAGCCCCTTACCGGTCCATAGACCGAGTTCTCGCAAGCCAGCCGGGAGAAATTAAATGTTTTTCTTTTCGGTTTAATTTCCAGAGATGCTTGTTATTTTTGTGTAGCCTGTTTTATAAATCCAAATGAAGTGCTTCCAGTTTTATTAGCTTTCTTATGAATAGATCTATCATGGGAAAATATGAATGTATTTTTGATAGCAGTTTATTTTACTGTTTTCATTTATTTCAGTTTATATGCTTTTGTTTAAATAAATGATTATAAGTGTTTTCTGGTTGAGATAATTCCTGGAAAATTTTGTGTAAGCTTATTATACTGTTTGGCACCTGTGAAAAATATATGATGCACTGTTTATGTAGAAAAGTTACTGTTATAGTTAAAAGTCTCTTTTTGCTGATTTCTTAGAATAAGTGTTAAGGTGTTTTATATGCTGAAATAAAATATGGGAAAATTTGTACAGTCTCTGTATGCCTTGTAGAATCTAAGAAAAGTATAAACTTGATCTGTTTTATGGAAAAAGTTTGTAGTTGCTTTACAACTGTGCTTTTCTGTATAGATCTTTAGAAATTCATGTAAGAAAATATATGATGGTTCTGGTCATGGAACTTCCTGGATAAATATGAAATGTGAAGTAGAATCTGGGAAAAATAGGAAATAGAGCTATGCACTCTTTTACAGTAGGGTTGTAGTTCAAAGTACCTTTTTAGGCAGTTGCTTGTCATTTTTGTATCTGCAGCTCTGTATTTTATCTTTGGCCGAAACTTGTTCAGTAGAGTCCAGCAAGTGTGGTTTACCTTCTGGAATTTTTGTGGATTTTTCTGAGCCCAGAAAAATACACTTGCAGTTCAAATCTGAGTTTCCTTTGATGTATTTAAATAAGAAAGAGTTGAATACTCAGATTTTGTTTTATGAAATAAATGAGATATTGCCCCAATGTTAAAAGTGGTTCAACAAGTTGGCTTGGTTGGTTTGCAAGAGTTATTTTTGCATTTATTGAATTATAAATTCATCGCACGCAATAGGATCGACCCCGCCGGAGCTTCACCAAGAGCAGGAGCTAAACGCCGAGCCGGAGATCCAGGAGCTGCAGCAGCCAGAGGAAGTCGACCCCGTCCACGACACTAACCTGCCCGAGTGCCCCTCCCACGAGGCCTCGGTTTTCACTCAAGGCAAGCCCCGGAGCATTCTAAGTCTCCCAGTATTTACAATTAAATTACTTGAGTCCTTTTATATTGTGATGCATTAGGTTTAGGAGTTGAATGAATCCTATTTGCTGCATTACCATTCCTTGATAATTGATTAATATCTACCTTGTTATCCTGTTATTTATTTGCAATGTAGAATTGCTTAGCCTGCTTAATAAAAGTAGTAGTTAAGGATGTTTCCGTAATACCCCGATGGGTACTTACCGGATCACGGTTGGCTATATTTGCTATCGTGGAAAAGAACCTGAGTAGTAATGAAATACGGTCAACTGGAAGGCAAGGCACAAGTTTGGAAACTTGGGGCAGTTCATCCGTTGGATCGTATAGGTTTGTATCGATGTTGGCCCTCGTTCATTTTTGAACGCGCCCTTTTACTTAGGGATATGTCGGTGCCGTAATCATCGACCCCAAAGCCGGTTAGAAGCTGTTCGGGCCGGTCTCAACCCGTGTCGTGCCCTCTAGTACGGAAGTTGCGATCTGCCGCGTGAGGCCATCGCCAGACTCTGATTGGGCGGTCCGTGCTTGAGCCGCGACGATTACCACCACGAACAAGCGTCGAGCGGTTGCCCAATGCATGGACCCGACGGGGAAAGTGTGGGCTGGTATTAAAGGTCTTTCATCAGCTGATTTGGAATTCGATTCGAGTCGCCGTCTCCCCCGGTTAGTGGGAAACTATGGCGAGCTTCACCACGATACAACTCCATGTGATGTTTAAAGGTTCAACTAAAATGTGGATAAGTCAACTGGATATGGTTATATTATTGTTTGTTAGATTCAAGTGAGTGCTCTAGTACAGGTAATAACCTAGAACTAAGGAATAGGCTTAAAAGTAACAGCTCATCATAATCATTATTTATCCCTTATCTGGATTTGAGCCTTTTGCAACTAAAAGATCCCAGCTCCACCTCAAAAGCCTTGCATACCCTTGGAGTCCTTTATTTTCAGTTAGACGGGTAAGTCTAGCTGAGTACATTCCCGTACTCAGGGTTTATCCCGTTTGTTGCAGATGGCCAGGTCTACTTTGGCTATTGTAAGCACTGCCTCTACCCAGTGGAAGGTGATGAGGAGTAGGCCCAGGGCAGGGTCGTCTAGAAGCTTTCCTCCTTCTTTTGCCGGACTGAGACTACTGGTGGCACACTATCTTAAAAAAGAGGAATGACTTGTGTTGAGTTGGTTTATCAAACAATGTTTTATTTGGACCACGTGTGTTGTGGTCGTGTTTTAAACTTATTTAAGCTTCCGCACTTTTAAACTCAATGTTGTAATAACTCCGTTTTAAATTCCGCACTCTGATGTTTTAAATTTGATTTCGTTTCGCTGTAATGTATCTTTACGAATGTAACCTTGAACGATGCGATCCTGTATGTTCTGGTGTAAGAAATCCTTCGAGATTTCCGGACTACCGGGGTTATATGGGTTCAAGTGTGGATCGAAGTCAGACAGATTTGACTAAGATAATACTTGAGCTCTTATAATCAGGACGGTTCCGCCACAGCTGGTATCGGAGCATGGTTCAAGTGATTTCCTTCGTAAAGAGCTATTTTCGAACTAAAATGGGTATTTCAAAACTATTTTCAAAACTATTTTAATTACTAAGTGTGCCCAGTCTCGTCCTTAAGCCCTATACTAGGATTCAGGTGGCTTAACTGCTAACAGGGTTCAGGGTTTTGCTTCATGCTGGATCTTTATTTGCTGGTCCATTCTCGGGAAAAGAGAATGCGTCGATTGCGAAAACATGCATAAAATGATTTTGTGAGATATGAGAGCATGACCGTCCAACCGTCGGTCTAGGTGAGAGTTCTTATACCAAGTATGTGCGAGCTCCACGCAGACACATATGAGGGTATCAATGATTTTAAGGGTGATTTCTATTGGTGCATGGTATTTAGTATTGGCTTCTATGTATTTTGCGCATATTGGCCAATACTCAGTTGTTTTATCATTGGGAATTTTGTTGGGCTGAAATGAATCTTCTGCAGGTACACTAACTATGCGAACGAGTAGAACGTGTAGATAACGCATGAGAGATCGTTCTTGCCACCGACTAGAACGTTAGGACTTACGAGTCATTAATAGTGAGTGAGAACGTAAGTACGATCATGCATCATGTTTAAATTCTTGCATTTACATTACCTCCCCTTAATTAAAAGTTGTCTCTTTTCTATAAAATTTGCCAACTTAATATCTGTCTCACGAGAGTTCGAAACCCTTTTTGCTTCTACAGATGGCCCGAACCAGGTTGACTGCTCGCAAGGCCACCGGAGGCAGAGGAGTTCCGCGTCACCGCTTGGCCACCAAGCTGACCCGGAGGACGTTCTTGTCCTACTTCGGGCTGCCGACGATCCTTTGGAGGATTTTGCAGGCAGTGGGCTATGAGGAAGGACAGGAGCCCAAGTACTCCTGGCAGAAGGAGATCTACGGGCAGGATTCCTTGGTCATGGTGGAAATCAAAGTCAAGGCTTTGCCCGCCAAGCCTCACTGGACAGGGTGGACAGAGATCACCAGAGGCACGTGTGCCAAGGATGGAGCTAACAGGGCAGCATATCGTGTGCTGAAGGATATCATCGCCCGTTTCCCCGCCGACTTAGCCAGTGCGATGGCAGGAGTGTTTCCCCGTGGATCACTTTTCCCATTGCGCTGGAAGCATACTCCAGAGTCAGCCTTGACAGGGAGCCCTGAGGAGCGTTTCTACTGCGAGACACCTGCGATGAGCGCCACTGGAGCTCTGTTGGGTGTATGTGAGAGCTTGGAGCGCACTCTCGAGAGCGTGTCCTTCACTCTCACCGCCACCTATCAGAACAAGGATAGACTTCAGCAGGACTTTGACGCCGAGGTGACTCGTCTGCAGGAGAGGATTCAGCAGCTCACTCTAGAGCGTGACGACGCCCGCACCACTGCCGCAGCTCAGTCTACCGCCAGGACAGTCGCCGAGCAGATGTACCTGACCGCATCTCTGCAGAGAGATGAGGCCCGTGCCGCACTTGACCACCTCAGAGAGGGAGCCCATCTCCTGGTTCAGCAGATCAACGCACAGCAGGTCTACATCGAGCAGCTCCATGAGGCCGTCCATGAGTTCCATCATGCAGCACAGGAGGCAGCAGCACCAGCAGCTCCCGCAGCAGAGGCCCCAGATCCCCAGGACGGAGAGGTTCTTGGTCCCGACGCCCCACCAGAGGAGGTTCATGCAGATGAGCCTATGATCGATGTTGACATCGAGGACGCCGCATCCGCCGCTGGAGATCCCTGAGCGCTAGTTTGTTAGGGATCGTTTTTCTTTTGTATAGCTTGAGCTTGCTCGCTAAGTGATGTAACCCCCTACACATGTGCTAGTGTTATGTTTAAATGGTTGATGGCATGTAAGCTTTTGGACAAAGTCCGGACTTCGATCCGGCACCTTTTATGGAAATCCGTCGTTTGCATGTCTAATTTTCGAGCGATTGTTTTGTGATGTTGTATGGAAATGAGTAATTATACTTGGTCGTGTGCTAAATTTCCGAATTTATGTACAGCACAGTATTTATTCATGATCGGTGTAACATCACCTAATGATTGCTTATTAATGGGATATGCAGATGCCGGCACACACCCGCAGCCAGCGTGGACAGGGAGCAGGACCGGAGGAGAACTTGCCACCTCCCCCGCCGCCGCCAATGACGCCTGAAGCGTTCTTTGGACAGTTCCTAGGTAGCCAGAGGAACATGGAAGAAATGCAGAGGCACATGGAGGCCACTCTCCGCAACATCGCCAACAACACCGCGCAACAGCATCAGCAGCGCAAAGGCCCGGAGCCCAACCAGTATAGCTCTTACCGTGACTTCTTGGACACTCGTCCTCCAGTGTTCAAGGAAGCCACCGAGCCGCTCGAAGCTGATGAATGGCTCAACTCCATTACCCAGAAGTTCCGTCTGCTTCGTCTGACGGAAGAGCTTAAAGCGGAGTATGCCGCTCACATGTTGGAAGGACCCGCAGGTTTGTGGTGGACCCAGTACCGTGCATCTCTGCCAGTTAATGCACGTGTTACTTGGGATCAATTCTCTACTGCTATACGCAACCACTACATCCCTAGTGGTCTGATGGAAATGAAGATTGCCGAGTTCATGAGGTTGTCCCAGGGGACCAGGTCCGTATCAGAGTACCTCCACAGCTTCAACAATCTGGCTCGCTATGCCCCAGATTTTGTAAATACTGAGGCCAAGAAGATTGCCAGTTTCAAGCGTGGCATGAATGCCACAATGCTATCCAAGATGGGTAACAGTCACCGCACCACCTTTAGTGACTTCGTCAGTGACTGTCTCAACCAAGAGGCCAATGACAGCCGGCTAGCGATAGAGACACGCCGTCGTGCGAACGAAGGAGGTTCGTCCCAGCAGAGGACCACTTTCGGAGCACGCGCCCCGTACCGCCCGCCGGTCACTGGAGCAAGGTACCGTCCCCCACAGAGAAAGATCACCACCAACCGTCCCCGTCCTAGTTTTCAGAAGCCCTACACCGCCCCCATGATGCAAAACAAGAGCAAAGCAGGAAATGCAGCAGGTCCCAGGACTCCGTACGTAATTGGCCCATGCTACAACTGTGGTCAAACCGGACACCTGTCACGTCAGTGCCCTCGACCGAAGAAGCAGTACACTCAGCCCCAGCCTCGTACCGGTCATGTGCACCACACCACTGTGGAAGAAGTGCCAGAAGGAGAGCCTGTCACCGCTGGTACGTTTCTTGTTAATCAATGCCCCGCAGTTGTGTTGTTTGATTCTGGAGCATCACATTCTTTCATAAGTGAGAATTTTGTTTTGAGAAGTAATCTTGAGTTGATAGAGTTAGACCGGGGATATCAGATAAGTTCCGCCGGAGCCGTTCTCTCCGCGCGAAAAATGGCTAAAGGAGTAGAAATGACCTTTGGGGATAAAAAGGCCATAGTGGACCCCATAGTCATTCCTGGTCTAGGTCTGGATGTAATCTTGGGTATGGGTTGGATGAAACTATGGAAGGTTAATCTAGACACCGCAGAGAGAATAGTGTCCATGGTTAGTCCCAGGAATGGATCTTCTTTCAGGTTCCAGTTACCTCGAAACCCCCATGAGATTGGAGTGTTGTGCAATATCACGGCAAAGCAGATAGCTGAGATTCCGGTAGTATGTGAGTTTCCGGATGTCTTTCCTGATGAGTTGCCTGGTTTACCGCCTGATAGAGATGTGGAGTTTGCTATAGAGTTAATCCCGGGAACAGCACCTATATCCCGAAGACCGTATAGAATGCACGCTAAAGAATTAGCAGAGCTTAAGATTCAATTGCAAGAGCTTTTGGATAAAGGTTTGATACGCCCTAGTTCGTCGCCTTGGGGATGTCCCGCTATCTTTGTGAAAAAGAAAGATAAGACTCTGAGGATGTGTGTGGATTATAGGCCGCTTAATACAGTAACTATAAAGAACAAGTACCCCTTACCCCGGATTGACGTCTTGTTTGATCAGTTGTCTAAAGCAAAAGTGTTCTCCAAAATCGACCTGAGGTCAGGTTACCATCAGATCAAGATCAGACGTGAGGACATACCAAAAACAGCTTTCTCTACTAGATATGGACTGTACGAGTATCTGGTTATGTCTTTTGGGTTGACTAATGCACCGGCACATTTCATGTACCTGATGAATTCCGTCTTCATGCCGGAGTTGGACAAGTTTGTCGTAGTGTTCATCGATGATATTTTGGTATACTCTGAGAATGAGAAGGATCATGCTGAGCATCTACAAGTTGTTCTGACCCGACTTAGAGAGCATAAGTTGTATGCTAAGTTCAGTAAGTGTGAGTTTTGGTTGAAGAAGGTACTTTTCCTTGGTCATATCCTTTCGGAGGAAGGAATCTCCGTAGACCCTTCTAAAGTACAGGAAGTTATGGATTGGCAAGCACCTACCACCGTACACGGGTTCGCAGCTTCTTAGGTTTGGCAGGATATTACCGTCGGTTTATTCCGGATTTTTCAAGAATAGCCAAGCCTATGACCCGTTTGACACAAAAGAACAAGAAGTTCGAATGGACTCCAGAGTGTGAAACAGCTTTCCGCACTCTGCGAACGTTGTTGACTTCCGCACCAGTTTTGGCTCAGCCAAACTTGGAGGAACCTTTTGATGTGTTTTGTGACGCATCTAAGGTTGGACTCGGATGTGTACTCATGCAAAATGGAAGAGTCATCGCCTATGCTTCTCGTCAGTTGAGACCACACGAAGAGAATTACCCCACTCATGATTTGGAATTAGCAGCCGTCGTGCATGCACTCAAGATTTGGAGACATTACCTTATGGGAAATCTATGTCATGTGTACACGGATCATAAAAGTCTGAAGTATATCTTCACCCAGCCGGAGTTGAACATGAGGCAGAGAAGATGGTTAGAATTAATAAAGGATTACAACCTGGAAGTGCATTACCACCCTGGAAAGGCGAATGTTGTAGCTGATGCCTTGAGTCGCAAGACTCATTGCAACTCTCTACAACCACTGTTGGAAGATGGATTTAATCTTATGCACCCTGTCATGTTAAACAATATCACTCTTCAGTGCACCTTAGAAAGTGACATCATCGAGAGACAGAAGTCCGATGCAGAAATCTGTCAGATAAAGAAGAGGTTAGAAACCAATAGTTCTTTGAACTTCAGGACTGATAATCAGGGAATCTTGTGGTATAACCAGAGGTTAGTCGTTCCTAAGGATGCAGAGCTGAAAGGAAGAATTCTGGGTGAAGCTCACAATTCAAAGTTGTCTATCCACCCAGGAAGTAGTAAGATGTATCAGGGTTTGAAAACCAGATATTGGTGGTCAAAGATGAAGAAAGAAGTTGCAGCCTATGTCGCCAGATGTGATACTTGTTGCAGAGTAAAGGCAATACATCTGAAACCCGCCGGACTATTACAACCGTTATCGATTCCAGAGTGGAAATGGGAAGAGATCAGTATGGACTTTATCACAGGTCTTCCCACTACTCAAAAAGGGAATGATTCGATTTGGGTTATTGTGGATCGGTTATCTAAAGTGTCTCACTTCATACCAGTCAAAACTACCCACCGACCGCATCAGTATGCAGACCTGTACATACAGAATATCTTGAGATTGCATGGGATTCCAAAAAGGATTGTCTCTGATAGAGGACCCCAGTTCATAGCACGTTTTTGGGAACAGTTGCACAAGGAGTTAGGAACCAAGTTGGTAAGAAGTTCAGCCTATCACCCCCAGACTGCAGGGCAAACGGAGAGAGTAAATCAGATTCTAGAAGATATCCTGAGAGCTTGTGTCTTGTCTTCAGGAGAGTCATGGGAGAAATGGTTACCCCTTGCTGAGTTTTCATATAATAACAGTTATCAAGAAAGTATAAAAATGGCACCTTTTGAGGTTCTATATGGACGAAGATGCAGAACCCCAGTAAATTGGGTTGAGTCTGGAGATCGAGGATTCTATGGGTCCGATTATGTAAAAGATGCCGAGGAAATTGTGCAAACAGTACAGCAACATATCAAGGTAGCACAGTCTCGACAAAAGAGTTATGCTGACACCCGAAGGAGACCTTTGGAATTTCAAGTTGGAGATTATGTGTACCTCAAGGTTTCACCTATGAGAAAGGTCCAACGCTTTGGAATTAAAAAGAAGCTAGCACCTCGATATGTGGGACCTTACCAGATCATAGCAAAGAAGGGAAAAGTGGCATATGAAGTACAGTTACCCCCAGTGATGAGTGCAGTTTTCCCAGTGTTCCACGTATCCCAGCTAAAGAAGTGCCTTCGAGTTCCCGAACAAGAGGAAGTTCGAGTCCCGGATGTCACGATCAGATCAGATCTGGAGTACTACGAACAACCTAAGGAGATTTTGGATACCAAGACTCGAGAGACTCGTAACCGAACAGTGAAGACTTATAAGATTCTCTGGAGTAATCACGGACCCAACGATGCTACATGGGAAACCGAGGAGTACCTAAGCGTAAACTACCCCGCTTTTTATAAAGATTGGTACGTAACTTAAATCTCGGGACGAGATTTCTTTAAGGGGGGAAGGGCTGTGACACCCTAGTGTCAAGCACTGCATTAGGCACTGCAATTAGCCACTAAGAAAGCATAAGCAATGCATCGCATCATTTCATGTGCATAAGTATGCCTTTGATCTTTTGATTGTTTATTTGAAATTGGATTTCTATTTGACTTGATGCTTTGAATTTGGCTTTATTCTTGAGGAGGATTTAAAAATGGTTTTCAGAAAAAGTGTTCTATATGAAAGTTGTAGAGAAAAATATTTTGAGCAACTTTTATATTTGGGTCAAAGCCCGGTTTGGAGTTTTTCAAACTGTTTTTGAGAAGTCAAACTTTGGAAATTTCTGGAAAAAGAAAAAGAATAATTTTCTTTCCCGGCGCCAACCTTTCGGCCCATCCGGCCTTTCGGCCCACTTCCCCGCCTTGGCCCAGCGCTCGCCGCCTCGCCCACGCGCGCGCCCGCCCGCGCACCGCGCGCCGGCCACCCGACACGGCCGCGCCGTACGCCGGCCGGCTTGCCGCGTGGTGCCCCTTCTCTGCGCCAAATCCACGCTGACCACTCCCTCTCCAATCTTCTCCCACCGGAGCACGCCAGCGATCTTCGCCGGCCACTCCCGCGCATCCTCGTCTGCCGAGCCGCCTGCCGCCGCCTCGCTGACCGAGCCGCCGTGGCCCCCGCCACGACCAGCCGCCCCTCCGCTCCGCCGGGCAAAAGCCCGAGCGCCTCTCCCACTCCCTCACTCACTCGCACACTCACTCTCGCTCTCGCTCCCCACTCTCACCCGTGCGCGAAGCGAACTGAGCACTCTCCGCTCGCTGCAACCACCGCCGCAAGGCCCCTTCCCAAATTCCAGTCACCACCTCCATCACCGGCCGATTAACCCCGGCCACTGCCCCGCCTTCGTCTCGGACACACGGTGCGCACCCCCGCGCCATCCGCCGAGCTCCACCGACGCCGAAGTCCGAAGAGCCCCGCCGCGGAAGCTTTCAGCGCCGCTCGGAGCCCGGAGCCGTTCGTCCCCGACCCGAGCTCCACCGCCTCCCTTCTTCCTCCTCCAGCTTCGCCAAGCCAAGGCAAGGTGAGAACACCAACTAGCCCTAACGCTACCGTTCCCTATCTCTCTGTTCACCACGGCCGAGCGCCATTGCCGCCATCGCGGACCTCACACGTGGCCAGCACGCACCAGCGCACCTCCGGCCAAACCATCACCCCTAGGACTCCCTTCTAGGTTCACTGAGTCTCACACGCCCGCCAGTTTAGCCGGCGACCGTCGGAAACGGCGTAGCCGCGCGATGCCGTCGCCGCCGTGCGTTGCCGCTCGCCGCCGGCACGCTACGGCTGTGCGCTGGCCAATCCACCAGTACCGCCGGATGCGCCTCGTTGAGACGAGTCCGCAGGGCCCAGCCTCCCCGCCGGCGACCTCACCGACGGCGAGAAATCGCCGGACCAATCCCTCCCCTGTTTCCGTCTCGTCCGAGCCCCCGAGCCAGGCCTCGGACGGGCGCGCCTGTGTTCCGTCTCGCCCAAGCCCCCGAGTCCGGCCTCGGAGCCAGGCCTCGGACGAGCGTGCGTTTTCCGTCTCGCCCGAGCCCTCGGAGCCAGGCCTCGGACGAGCGTGCGTTTTCCGTCTCGCCCGAGCCCTCGGAGCCAGGCCTCGGACGAGCGTGCGTTTTCCGTCTCGCCCGAGCCCTCGGAGCCAGGCCTCGGACGAGCGTGCGTTTTCCGTCTCGCCCGAGCCCGCGAGCCAGGCCTCGGACGAACGTGCGTTCTTCCGATTCGCCCGAGACGAGCCCTCGGCCGCGGTTTCGTCGAGCCAAGTCTCGGCCGGTTCGCTTTCCGCCGTGCGCCCGAGCCCGAATGGGTTCTGCTGACCCACGGGTCCCGCGCGTCAGCCCCTTACCGGTCCATAGACCGAGTTCTCGCAAGCCAGCCGGGAGAAATTAAATGTTTTTCTTTTCGGTTTAATTTCCAGAGATGCTTGTTATTTTTGTGTAGCCTGTTTTATAAATCCAAATGAAGTGCTTCCAGTTTTATTAGCTTTCTTATGAATAGATCTATCATGGGAAAATATGAATGTATTTTTGATAGCAGTTTATTTTACTGTTTTCATTTATTTCAGTTTATATGCTTTTGTTTAAATAAATGATTATAAGTGTTTTCTGGTTGAGATAATTTCTGGAAAATTTTGTGTAAGCTTATTATACTGTTTGGCACCTGTGAAAAATATATGATGCACTGTTTATGTAGAAAAGTTACTGTTATAGTTAAAAGTCTCTTTTTGCTGATTTCTTAGAATAAGTGTTAAGGTGTTTTATATGCTGAAATAAAATATGGGAAAATTTGTACAGTCTCTGTATGCCTTGTAGAATCTAAGAAAAGTATAAACTTGATCTGTTTTATGGAAAAAGTTTGTAGTTGCTTTACAACTGTGCTTTTCTGTATAGATCTTTAGAAATTCATGTAAGAAAATATATGATGGTTCTGGTCATGGAACTTCCTGGATAAATATGAAATGTGAAGTAGAATCTGGGAAAAATAGGAAATAGAGCTATGCACTCTTTTACAGTAGGGTTGTAGTTCAAAGTACCTTTTTAGGCAGTTGCTTGTCATTTTTGTATCTGCAGCTCTGTATTTTATCTTTGGCCGAAACTTGTTCAGTAGAGTCCAGCAAGTGTGGTTTACCTTCTGGAATTTTTGTGGATTTTTCTGAGCCCAGAAAAATACACTTGCAGTTCAAATCTGAGTTTCCTTTGATGTATTTAAATAAGAAAGAGTTGAATACTCAGATTTTGTTTTATGAAATAAATGAGATATTGCCCCAATGTTAAAAGTGGTTCAACAAGTTGGCTTGGTTGGTTTGCAAGAGTTATTTTTGCATTTATTGAATTATAAATTCATCGCACGCAATAGGATCGACCCCGCCGGAGCTTCACCAAGAGCAGGAGCTAAACGCCGAGCCGGAGATCCAGGAGCTGCAGCAGCCAGAGGAAGTCGACCCCGTCCACGACACTAACCTGCCCGAGTGCCCCTCCCACGAGGCCTCGGTTTTCACTCAAGGCAAGCCCCGGAGCATTCTAAGTCTCCCAGTATTTACAATTAAATTACTTGAGTCCTTTTATATTGTGATGCATTAGGTTTAGGAGTTGAATGAATCCTATTTGCTGCATTACCATTCCTTGATAATTGATTAATATCTACCTTGTTATCCTGTTATTTATTTGCAATGTAGAATTGCTTAGCCTGCTTAATAAAAGTAGTAGTTAAGGATGTTTCCGTAATACCCCGATGGGTACTTACCGGATCACGGTTGGCTATATTTGCTATCGTGGAAAAGAACCTGAGTAGTAATGAAATACGGTCAACTGGAAGGCAAGGCACAAGTTTGGAAACTTGGGGCAGTTCATCCGTTGGATCGTATAGGTTTGTATCGATGTTGGCCCTCGTTCATTTTTGAACGCGCCCTTTTACTTAGGGATATGTCGGTGCCGTAATCATCGACCCCAAAGCCGGTTAGAAGCTGTTCGGGCCGGTCTCAACCCGTGTCGTGCCCTCTAGTACGGAAGTTGCGATCTGCCGCGTGAGGCCATCGCCAGACTCTGATTGGGCGGTCCGTGCTTGAGCCGCGACGATTACCACCACGAACAAGCGTCGAGCGGTTGCCCAATGCATGGACCCGACGGGGAAAGTGTGGGCTGGTATTAAAGGTCTTTCATCAGCTGATTTGGAATTCGATTCGAGTCGCCGTCTCCCCCGGTTAGTGGGAAACTATGGCGAGCTTCACCACGATACAACTCCATGTGATGTTTAAAGGTTCAACTAAAATGTGGATAAGTCAACTGGATATGGTTATATTATTGTTTGTTAGATTCAAGTGAGTGCTCTAGTACAGGTAATAACCTAGAACTAAGGAATAGGCTTAAAAGTAACAGCTCATCATAATCATTATTTATCCCTTATCTGGATTTGAGCCTTTCGCAACTAAAAGATCCCAGCTCCACCTCAAAAGCCTTGCATACCCTTGGAGTCCTTTATTTTCAGTTAGACGGGTAAGTCTAGCTGAGTACATTCCCGTACTCAGGGTTTATCCCGTTTGTTGCAGATGGCCAGGTCTACTTTGGCTATTGTAAGCACTGCCTCTACCCAGTGGAAGGTGATGAGGAGTAGGCCCAGGGCAGGGTCGTCTAGAAGCTTTCCTCCTTCTTTTGCCGGACTGAGACTACTGGTGGCACACTATCTTAAAAAAGAGGAATGACTTGTGTTGAGTTGGTTTATCAAACAATGTTTTATTTGGACCACGTGTGTTGTGGTCGTGTTTTAAACTTATTTAAGCTTCCGCACTTTTAAACTCAATGTTGTAATAACTCCGTTTTAAATTCCGCACTCTGATGTTTTAAATTCGATTTCGTTTCGCTGTAATGTATCTTTACGAATGTAACCTTGAACGATGCGATCCTGTATGTTCTGGTGTAAGAAATCCTTCGAGATTTCCGGACTACCGGGGTTATATGGGTTCAAGTGTGGATCGAAGTCAGACAGATTTGACTAAGATAATACTTGAGCTCTTATAATCAGGACGGTTCCGCCACAAAAGGAGTATGTTTTCATCATATTCCCCAATGCCCAACTCAAATGAGAACATTGTCTTTGCTGACAATTCAAAAGGGGATGTGATTGGTCTTGGTAAAGTTGCAATAACCCTTGAGCATTCAATTACAAATGTTTTACATGTTGATTCGTTGAGTTACAATTTATTGTCCGTTTCCCAATTATGTGAGATGGGCTATGATTGTCTCTTTACGGATAAGGGTGTGAAAGTCTTTAGAAGGGAGGATTCCTCTATTGCATTTACCGGTCGGTTGAAGGGCAAGCTTTACTTAGTTGATTTCAACAAAAGTGAAGCAAAGCTTGAGACTTGTTTAATGGCAAAATCTAGCATGGGCTGGTTATGGCATCGCCGACTAGCACATGTTGGGATGAGGAACTTGGCCAAACTTCTAAAAGATGAACACATCCTTGGACTAACAAATGTTCATTTTGAGAAAGATAGGATTTGCAGCGCTTGTCAAGCCGGAAAGCAAGTAGGCGTACCACACCCACCAAAGAGTATCATGACCACTACACAACCTTTGGAGTTGATTCACATGGATCTCTTTGGACCGGTTGCCTACATCAGTATCGGGGGTAACAAATATGGATTGGTAATTGTTGATGATTATTCCCGTTTCACTTGGGTATTCTTTGTCTATGATAAGTCACAGGTGCAAGAAAAGGTCAAGACATTTGTGAGAAGAGCACAAAGAGAATTCGGTCTCCCCATCAAGAAAATAAGAAGTGACAATGGGACCGAGTTTAAGAACACTCTAGTGGAAGAATTTCTTGATGATGAGGGCATCAAGCATGAGTTTTCAGCAACATATACCACTCAACAAAATGGTGTAGTAGAGAGGAAGAATAGGACACTTCTTGATATGGCAAGAACGATGCTTGACGAATACAAGACGTCGGATATCTTTTGGAGTGAAGCCATCAACACCGCTTGTCATGCAATCAACCGTCTCTACTTACACAAGAAGCACAAGAAGACTTCATATGAGCTCTTAACCGGTAACAGACCCAAGGTGTCTTACTTTAGAGTGTTTGGGTGCAAGTGTTTCATTCTTAACAAGAAGCCCCGAACATCTAAGTTTGCACCTAAAGTTGATGAAGGCATTCTTCTTGGTTATGGATCAAATGAGCATGCCTATCGTGTTTTCAACAAAACCTCCGGTAGAGTTGAGATCACAATAGATGTGACATTTGATGAATCTAATGGCTCTCAAGTAGAGCAAGTTGATGCAAGTGTTGTAGGAAAGGAGGATCCACCTTGTGAGGCAATCAAGCAAATGGCCATCGGTGATATTAGGCCACAGGAAGATGAAGCCACTGATCATGAGGGTCCTCAAGATGTTGCTGTAGAGACTTCCGCTGGCGTACTCGACACGAAAGGGGCGCAACGTTCTGCTGAAAAACAGCAGGGCGGCAGTGCCGCTCCAAAGGGCGGCAGTGCCGCCCCTAATGAATCAGCAGCAACACCCTCCAGTTCTGCACCAACATTTGAAGGGCGAAATCTAGAGCCCATATTCGAACAAGAAGAAGATGCAAGTCCAGAAGAAGAACACGAAGCCATTGAACATCCAAGACTACGTCAAACTATACAACAGGATCATCCTGTTGACAACATCCTTGGGAGCATTCGAAAGGGGGTAACAACTCGTTCACATTTAGCAAACTTTTGCCAATTTCACTCGTTTGTTTCCTCTTTGGAACCTCTCAAGGTAGATGAAGCACTTGATGACCCGGATTGGGTAATGGCCATGCAAGAAGAGCTCAACAACTTTGAAAGAAATCAAGTATGGACCCTGGTGGAAAGACCCAACACAAATGTGATTGGCACCAAGTGGGTCTTCCGCAACAAGCAAGATGAGAATGGCGTGGTAACAAGGAACAAGGCAAGATTGGTGGCTCAAGGTTTCACACAAGTAGAGGGATTGGACTTTGAAGAAACATATGCATCGGTAGCAAGACTTGAAGCAATTCGAATGCTTCTAGCCTTTACTGCCCATCATGACTTCAAGTTACATCAAATGGATGTCAAGAGTGCATTCCTCAATGGCCCAATACAAGAGTTGGTATATGTGGAGCAGCCACCAGGTTTTGAAGATCCCAAGTTCCCTAACCATGTCTATAAACTCCAAAAGGCGCTCTATGGGCTTAAGCAAGCACCAAGAGCATGGTATGAATGCCTTAAGGAATTCTTGCTTAAACAAGGCTTTGAAATAGGCAAAGCTGATCCTACTCTTTTCACACATAAAGTTGGAAATGATTTATTTGTGTGCCAAATATATGTCGATGACATAATATTTGGTAGTACTAACATTATGTATGTGGAAGAGTTTAGTAGGATAATGACCAAGAGATTCGAGATGTCCATGATGGGTGAGCTGAAGTTCTTCCTTGGATTTCAAATCAAGCAAATGAAGGAAGGAACCTTTCTATGTCAATCCAAGTACACCCATGATATGCTAAAGAAGTTTGACATGGTGAATGCAAAGTCAATCAAAACTCCCATGCCAACTAATGGGCATCTTGATCTTAATGAAGAAGGCAAAGTCGTGGACATAAAGGTATACCGCTCCATGATTGGCTCACTTCTTTATTTGTGTGCATCTAGGCCGGATATTATGCTTAGTGTGTGCATGTGTGCTAGATTTCAAGCTAACCCAAAAGAGTGTCACCTAATGGTCGTTAAGAGAATCTTGAGATATCTAGTTCACACTCCTAACCTTGGCTTATGGTACCCTAAGGGTTCCAAGTTCGATCTACTTGGGTACTCGGATTCCGATTGCGCCGGTTGTAAAGTAGACCGAAAAAGCACTTCGGGAACATGTCAATTCCTTGGACGGTCCCTAGTGTCTTGGAGCTCTAAAAAGCAAAATTGTGTAGCCCTATCTACAGCCGAGGCCGAGTATGTTGCAGCCGGTGCTTGTTGTGCGCAACTACTTTGGATGAAACAAACCCTTTGTGATTTCGGATGTCACTTCACCAAAGTTCCATTATTGTGTGACAATGAGAGTGCCATAAAGCTTGCAAACAATCCCGTGAGCCACTCAAGAACTAAACACATAGACATCTGACATCACTTCTTGAGAGACCATGAGCTGAAAGGAGATATCGAAATTCGCCATGTGAGCACCGAAAAACAACTAGCCGATATCTTCACTAAGCCTCTAGATGAGACAAGGTTTTGTTCTTTGCGTAGTGAGCTAAATATACTTGATTCTCGTAACGTGGTTTGAAATATAGCATGCCTCTATTTGAGAAACCTAGCAACATAGGAAATTGATTTCAAAAACTTTAATAATGTGTTTCAAATTGTTTTTCAAAAGGCCAACCAAGGATTATGACCATAGTCTGTATTGTTGTATGCTTACTGGTTATGATACTTGGAGAATATATATTCATATCCGAGCTAAAGAGAGTCGAGTTGGTTTCAGTCTAAACCCTGCCACTTTGGTAGGGCGGCAGTGCCGGCCTTTAAGGGCGGCAGTGCCGCTCTTCAAACTGATGCCTGCTCAGGCTCAGTTTTGGCTGACACGTGGGACCCGTTTTTCTCTCTATCTTATCCCGAACCCACGCTGTCTCTCTCGTTCTATCGACCTCAACCAGCCATCCCTCTCCTCTCTCTCTCTCTCTCTCTCAAGGGTGGCTCTTGGAGCTCCATTGCCGACCTCCCATCCGGCAGTGTCGCTCCCTCCTTCACCGAGCTCTTTGCTACGTCGGTGGAGCTGCTGCTTGGTGGTTCCAAGCCCTCTTTCCTTTCCTCTTCAATCCACGTGCTTGGAGCAAGGTGAAACCCAAACCCTAACTTCATTTTTCCACTCGATCTATGCAATATGATGGTTCTGGTCGGGGATTTTAGTTTCTGGGTAGAGTATGAGGGGTCTCGAACAGGTTTTGGATGATGGATTTGGTCGATTTGGGGACGTCCCATTCGGATGAACAGGGGGAGGGTGGCAGTGCCGCCCCTGGCTGGTTTGTCCAGTCAGCCCCAGGTTTTTCTGGGGGACTCCTCAAATCGAGCAGTTTCAAAATCTTAAATCAGTTTACTGTTGCTCCTCATATTCAATTCTCCAAATCCTTGGCTAGGGCATTATGTTCATCCTTTTTAGACTGTGATTCTGAAGATGTGATAAGAACTAGAAGTAGTTGGAAACTGGATGTATTAAGAATGAAAAATTGCAGGCTAATCCGAGGAAACAGCTGAGGGCGGCAGTGCCGGCCTCAGGGGGCGGCAGTGCCGCCCTAGCAGAGCTGATTCAAACAGCATGTTTCCTGTTGGATTATCTTGCAAGTTTCTTGTTCTTAATAACCCCTGTTTTCAACTTCAGCTAGCAGCTTGTCAATACATTTTCTTATCTAGTCTATCTCTTGTTGCATAGATGGTGCAAGGAGGAGGAAGTGGAGCAGGAAGGAGAAGAGTACCCGCAAAGCAGTCATCCCGTAGAGGAAGAGGAAGGGCTGCTGTTCCTCAAGATAGAGATGCTATGTTTGAGGAAGAGGAAAGAAATCAGAGATATGGATATGTCATAGCTTATCCTCCAGAGTCACCTTTGCATATCTCAGAGTTTGATGATAGCTACATGAGGGACAACAATGATGTATATGAATTAAATCCTCCTCAAGACTCAGTGATCCATGCAATGATTGATTACTCGAAGAGTTGGAAGGCAACTAGTGAAGCTAGAGAGATAAACCCTTTTGAGCATGCAAGGGCAGCCGACATTGACTACAGGTTTTGGAATGTGTTTCATTCCAACTTCTATGCTTCAGCCATTCTTTCCAAGCCAAAGAGCAAAATCAGCAAGATGCAATTCATTGACTTCAGTGATTTAGAAGATAGGAATGTGCCAGAGTTTGGGGCTGCCATCAGGATATGTGATAGATTTGACTTGACTGATATCATGAGTTTCAAGTATGATTGGAACAGGGAAGTGCTTGCTCAGTTTCATGCCACATATTTCTGGAACAGGGAGAGTGATGAGATGCACTGGATGACTGATGGTAGACATTATCGTGTTGATTTTGTCACTTTCTGTCGCATTCTTGGTTTTGGACAGATTCACAGGGGATATTCTCGCATTCATGATGTGCGTTGGTTAGAGCCTCATGAGGTGAGTTACATGTGGGAAGACCAAGATCTCAGAGTTCCAGATTGGTCAAGGACAATGAAGGACCGAGAAAGCACTAGCAAGGCGACCAGAGGGGGGGGTGGATGGGAGCCAACAAAATTTCTCTCGAAACTTTGGCCAAATGTCCCAAAATCAACCCCCAAAAGCTACGACCGAAACCGTGAAGCCCACGACCCTTGGAAGAGGGTGGATGATCCCTAGGATCACAGCGAGGCACCACAAAGCGATAGCGAACCAAACGGACAAAACACCAGAGCAAGTTCGACCCTCAAAAACCAAGTCTCGAACGTAGATAGACGGCTACGTCGAGATGTCCCCAAATACCTATGCTAACAAGTAGCAAAGATACCTAAGGAGGTTCCTTGGTCAACTCTAGGATCAAACGAGAAGTCCGGAAACCAAGCGAACAAGCCGGAAGAGCAAACGCACTAAACCAAAGCCTTCAGCCAAGTCCCGGACTGTCCAGCAGTACGGTCGTGGACTGTCTGCCCAGTGGCGGACTGTCCGGGCTCAGGTCGCGGACTGTCCGTCGGCCAAACGAGCAAAACCGCAGTGCTGCTGAAGTTCCCTGGACAGTTCCCGGACTGTCCGCGAAAACCAACGGCGGACTGTCCGCCGGTCAAGGAACAGTAACACGACCGAGACCCGCAGCCATTGACCTGGCTCGATCCCGACGCGCGGACTGTCCGCGGCTGGGATGGCGGACTGTCCGCCAACTCCCAGTGAGGGCGATTTTGGTCGCCCTTCACCCAAATCTTCTCCAACTCGATTCAAACCAAAATCCCACGTTCCCAAACTTGGAGAGGATGATCACGGAATAGTTAGGAGACTATCCCCAAGAAATCATCCGCTCAAATCAACTCAAACACCGGGAAATCGAAAGGGGAGGAGCATGAACCGAAAAAGCATCACGAAAACGAAATCGACCTGATCTACTTGTTCATGAGGAGTTAGATGAATTCCTTTGGTCAAAATGACCTCCTCACTACAAAGAACAAGATGATTCAAGTGGATTTCAAAAAGACGCAATAGGGAGAGAGATCGAGTGACGGGAAAATCGCGGAGAAACGAAGAACACGAAGAACACGAATCAAAACACGAATCAACACATCGATCTGCAACCGTGTGGCTACCACACGCTACAACAGTGAGGTTACGGCCTCACTTCCTCAAAATCTCCAGTACACAGAGGTATGGTTCTCTGCGGATCTCAGCTAGCTACAGCAGGGGATTGGGAGAGCAGGAAACCCTAGAAGTAAAGAGCAAATGACTGAGATGGATGGGGAGGTGGGTGTCTCCCCCTACTTATCCTAATTCTAACTATTCCTAATTCTCACTCTACCCCTAACTACTTACAGAGCGAACCAGCTAAACCCTAAGGTTATTCTGGACCAACTCGATGGTAGGTGGATCCGACGGCTACGCCCGCACAACTCGTAGCGTTGCCTCGACGCAACCTCCCGACTGCCGCCACGTGCCGCCACCGCTCTGCGTCCTTTTCCTGGACGTCGCACCCCCGGTTTTGAGGCCCAAACCTGGAAACCAGCCTTCACGACCAACCCCTGGTTTTGAGGTTGAACGCATCTTGGCCCCTAGTGGTTTCGGTGATTGGATGAAACACAAGATTACTGTGACTAACGTGTGTTTTGCAGAAACAGGGATGAGTTAGGTCACGGTAATGGTGACGATACGGGCATATGGAGTTCATGTCCCCTGGCGATGGATATCGTTTCGGTTTTCAAAGGACGGACGACGAAGACGGTGGTAGACTAGGCTAAGTGTCATATGGTGTTGGAGGACACTTAGGTAGTCTTAGGTCTTTGTTTTTTCCTTTGGCCGTACTATAAAGGGGAGCGTGAATCAGTAGCTTGACCTAGATGAGTCTATTGAGGTAGGTGTGGTGCACACTTGTTATTTCATAGCCCTAGGTAGCTCAGAGAGATGCCTTAAGTCGAGAGGATCAAAAGTCGTTTAGGCCGCGTCGCGATCCGAGTTGATTCTGCCCTTGTAACGGGCATCGGACGCTGGCCAGGTGGGCATCGGACGCGTCCGATGCTCACCCCGACTAGGGTTTAGTCTGGTGCGTGGCATCGGACGCGCCGGTGTGTTCACATCGGACGCGCCCGTGCCATTGTTCACGTGGGCGTGAACTGGAGGCCGCATCGGACGCAGGCATCGGACGCTGAGGGCCAGCGTCCGATGGCCATGCAGAGAGGTTCCAGAGAGGGTAAATCCACATCGGACGATGTGGTGGCATCGGACGCTGCCCAGCGTCCGATGTCCCTTTAAACAGTCTGACAAGAAGGTACAGTAGACCATTGGACGAGGTCATCGGAGCGTCCGATGCTAGGCATCGGCGCGTCCGATGCCCTCGCAGAATGCCTGTCTTGTGCTGTTTTTGGATGGCCGGTTGGGGGAGTATATATACTTCCTTCCCTCCATCCATTTGAGTGTTCTTGCCACTTCCATCAGCTGAGAAACACCTTGTGAGTGTGAGTGAGTGCAAGAGCCCTAGTGAGGTTGAGTGATTTGCTAATTGTGAGAATTAGACACCTCCTAGTGAGAATTGAGTAGCAAGTGTGCATCCATCCATCTCTTTGGCCTTGTGTTGGTCAAGTGAGAGTTCTAGCTTGTTACTCTTAGTGATCGGCATCACCTAGACGGCTTGGTGGCGATCGGAGAGCTTGGTGATCATCCGGAGGCATTGTGGATGACCCAAGTCAAGTTGTGACCGGTAGCGAGCGATTCACCGGGCCGGAGAGGCGAAGAATCAGCTCGTAGCGATACCCTTGTGCGGGTGCTCCAACGACTAGGGAGTGTGCCGACACCTCGATACCTCGGCAAAAAGATCGTCGTGTCATCTCTACTCTCTTCTCTACGCATTTATCTTTGAGCAATTCAATTTCGCATTTACTTGTTGTTCTTTCATAAGTTGAATTGCCTTGCTAGAATAGAAATGGTTTAGTGATAGTCTTTTGTGCATTTGATTCTTGTCATACACACTTCTAGGCACAAGGGGGTTAATTGAGGCTTGATAGGTTTTATTGTCGCAAGAAGTTTTAGAAAAGCCCAATTCACCCCCCCCCTCTTGGGCATCTTGATCCTTTCAATTGGTATCGGAGCCTCGTGCTCTCGATTTAGGCTTAACCGCCTAGAGTTAAGATGTCCGGAGGTGATGGACCACCTCCCATGTTCGAGGGAGACGACTTCTCATATTGGAAAATCCGTATGGAGTCATACCTAGAAGTGGTTGATGTTAAATGCCTCAATGCCGCGATTACCGGCTTTGCCAAGCCCAAAGAAGGCACAAGACTTACTCCTAATGAGAAGGAAAATGAGAAATGGAATGCAAAAGCCAAAAACATCCTTTTTAGAGGCATTTGCAAAGATGTGTTCAACCGTGTTCGGAACCACAAAAATGCCCATGATCTATGGGAAAACATTTGTGCGCTCCATGAGGGAACTAAGAGTGAGCGTGAGGAACGCTATCATTTAGTTATGCAAAAACTTCACTCTTTTGATATGCATGCTAATGAAAGCGCAAATGAAATGTACTCACGGTTGAATGTTCTTGTAGAGGAACTCAATGGACTTGGCCTCACACAAATGCAATCATCCGATGTGAGGAAGATTCTATGTGTCCTTCCAATTGAGAAGTATGTACACATCGTGACGGTGCTACATCAAGGTGATCTTTCCACCGCTACACCAACTCAAATCTTGGAAAAGATCAATGCGCATGAGATGCACATGCACATCACACCAAGTGGTGGCTCCTCCACCGATAAGAAGAAGGACTTGGCCTTCAAAGCTAGCCATGACAAGAAGGGCAAGTCCAAGGCTATTGAGGTGCATCATGAGAGCTCAAGTGAAGAAGAAGATGATTCCAACATCGCTCTCATGGTGAGAAGAACCACCAAGATGTTGAAGAAGCTTCACAAGAATGGAGTCAACTTTGACTCAAGAAAGAAGAAGTTCTTCACAAGTAGCAAGAGGAGGCCAATCTCCGAAATGGATTGCTACAATTGCGGTGAGCTTGACCATCTTGCTTATTGTCACACCCTGAAATTTTCATTTCTAAAATTAGAGTTAAAATAATTTATTTATGAATTTCTGTGCTCATAAAATATAGAGAAATAAAACTTCTCTATAAATTAAAATTTATATTAGGGTTTAGAAACATGCTTGTGCATTCATGTTGGAGCATTTGAGTTTTTGTGATGTGTGGTTTTGGCCAAAATTCTATTTGAATTCAAAATGATTTGTAAACAATTTGAAAATGAATTTTCTAGAAAGGGTTTTGAAAATAAAGACTTTCTGTTTTCAAAAAGTTTGGAAAAGTTTAAAGTTTCAAAAACTTGTTGTTTCGTCTTGTGTTGCGAGTAAGTAAAGTTTTCCAAAACACGTTTAGTAAGTCGTTTATCTTTCTCCGTCTTGTCCATGTCTTTGTTTCCTAGCTCAACCTTTTTGTTGGAATCTTCCAAAAAATATTTTTCCTCTACTTCCGATCGTTCCTTGGTGCTCATCATTCACCATCGTATCTCCAAAATCACCTCGAGAAGTTTTGTAGCTTTTTCGGGCACTTTTTCTTATTTTTCTGGGATTATAATCTAATTTTTAGATTTCCCAAAATATCTTTTCATGAGCTCCAAATATTTTATTTGAGTTCCTCATGTCTCCAAATGTCTCTGAGAATTTTCCCTGAATTTTCGGAGTCATTGGAGTAATTTTTCCTGACTTAAATATCAATTCTAGACTTTTCTAGAATTATTTTAATCCAGAAATTAAATAATTTCGAAAATATAAAATCTGTCTTTTTTTCTTCCTCCCGCAAAGCCCATGTGCAATAATTCTATTAAATTCCAAATATCAACGTCTTTATTTACTAATGGGCTTTTATATTTATTTAGGCCCATTAGTAAAGGTGAGAGTTATAACATCAATTAGTACCGTATTGCTAGTTGATGTGGGGATGAAGAGTTTTTCTTCCTATATATCCGCACCAATCTCTTCGCCAAATCACATGAAACTCTGCTTTTTGTCGTCGTGTCCTCGTCATCAAGAGCAACGCCGCCGAAACCTAGTGCCGTGCTTCGGAGCATCTGGACGCTATCGTCCCGACGTCACGGACGCCTTCGCCTCACGCCCTCTCTTCGTTCGAACAGATCAGGCAGGCCACCGCTGGTGCTGCTCGGGCAAGGTCCAGAGCAGGCCATGGCTTGGCACCGCAGCGCCCCCCCTCCCTCTAGTGCGACCGCTACAGCAGATCCCCGTCGCTACGTACGTGAAGACACAACGATGAGGTTAATTACAGTTTTAAAATAGCCACAGTTTATTCGTTTTAATCCCGTTTCGGTTCATTCAAATTACGTTAGATTCGTTTCGAAAAGATTTTTCAAAACAAATAACTTTATCTACTGTCTTTTATAATTAAAAATTGAGTTAAAACTAATCTAATAATTAGTGTCTTTAATCTTGTTTAGTTTATATCTTTTCCGTTATAGCTCCGATTAGAGTGATCTTCGCGTCTGTGTGTTCATAGCGAAGCGTAGATCAGTTTTCAAAGCTCTTTATTTTTGTTATTTTATGTTTGATGTATTGTTCTAATTATAGGCTATGTTTGCTTTGCATGATTGCCTTTGGATGCATGTGTGGTGTTCTGTGATCGTATGTCCAGTCGGTGAGTTGTACGTTGGTGATCAAGAAGAAGTTCGTGATCAAGAGTTCAAGATCTAGAGTCAACCTTTAGAAGTATATAAGTCAACAGAAGAAGGATCTTAAGTTTAAGGCAAGCATAGCAATCGAGTTTTCTTTTCGCAGTCATGATCATGTTACTTAATTAATGTATGCATTGAATGATAAAAATGACTTATTAGCAACTTAAGAAATTATCTGTACGAGCACCTTCGGGATTTACAGTGCAACTGTTGGGGGTTATATGGCTCTGGCTTTAGCTCAGTATGAGGACCTTTTCTAGCTTGTTAGTGGTTACCCGAAAGGGCGCATAAGGCGCTTGACGAGACGGGTATAGTGCGGCTTCTGTCCACGTGTGTATAGGCTGCGTGTTATTGTGCCACCTGGAAGGAGGGCTCTACATCCCCTTGCCTTAAGACCTAGCGGCCCTAACTTGTTAGACGAACCTTCGAAAGACTTCATCGTGAACCCTGTCGACCTTCCTTAGAAGTGGGTTAAGAGGCTGATCACCTCGGGCAAAAGGGCAATTCACGTCTCGCAGTGAAAGTGTACACCTTTGCGCAAAGTTTATTAAACTGATATATCAGCCTTGCTCAAGGACACGAGCGGCCTTGAAGATGTAAAGATTATGACTTTTGTTGGTTAACATGTTCATTATTTACCGTTTTATGCTATTCATTATTTATGTTACATTGATCATGAAACTTGGGATCTATATCACTTGTTGCTATACTTGTGGAGTTCAACATGGACTCACTCTTGCTTTTCCCCACACCTCAGGGTGTTAAGCTTTGGAGAAGCTTAGGCTTGTGATCAACCAGTCAGTTGTCCCTGTGAAGTTGGTGCCTCCATCTGAAGATCGGAGTGTCTTCCCGCTGTCTGCTCTTTAAGGTTATGTTCTTTTGTTTTATATACGTTATATAAGAGCATTATCTTTCGATATTACCCTTTATTTGTTGCTATATGTGAGATTTGACTTCCTGGGCTCACATATGGTGTATACCTGGTTTTGTTCTTAAAACTGGGTGTGACACTCATCAATGCACCAAGCCCAAGAAAGAGAGCTACAAGAACAAGAACAAGGGCAAGAAGTATGACTCATCAAGCGAAGATGAGAAGAAGAATGACAAGCCATACAAGAAGAAAGATGGCAAGAAGAAGCAATACCACAAGAAAGGTGGGAATGCTTACATTGTTGGTGATTGGCTCACCGACATTGACTCCTCCGGTGGCTCATCAAATGAAGATAGTGATGATGAGAAGGAGAAGGTGGCCGCTCTAGTCATTGGCTCCTCTACACCACCACCACCACCATCGCCATCATCATCTACACACCTATGCCTTATGGCCAAGGGTGACCGGAAGGTACAAAACGATGATGACTCTAGTGATAGTGATAGTGATGGTGAATTTGAGGCACCTACTTATGATGAGCTTGTCAAATTGCTAAACGACTACTCTAAAATCATAAGAAAGACTAGAGCTAAAAATGAAAAGCTTGTTGATGAAAATGAATCTCTTGTTGAGAAATGTGATCATGCTATTCATGCTAGTGATGAACTAAAAGATGAACTTGCAACTATGTCATCCACTATCAAGGAGCTCAAGTCCTCTAACAAGGAGCTCAAAGCTAAAAATGAAAAACTTGATAAGATGCATAGTGACTTTACCACTAGTTATGCTTTGCTAAAAGAACAATACACTCAAGTGAAAGTTGACTATGATGCTCTCACCATTTCTTATGATATGCTTTCACATGAGACACATGATGCTCCTAACCTTGTTGTTAAGTGTGACATAGCAACATATTGTGAGGACTTGGTTAGTGAGCATGATGAGCAAAGAGCTAGTGGCAAAGGAAAGAGTGTGGTTGTGGCCGATCACTATGATGATTACATCAAGATCAAGAATGAGAATGCAAAGCTCAAGGTTGATCTAGAGAAGCTTGCAACCACAAAGCAAGTCATTGTTGAGACCCAAGATGATGAGTATAGCATGACACTTGAGCTTGACATGCTAAAAGAAGAGAACAAGAGATTGAAGATGGAGAGGGATTACAAGATGACACCATCTCAATTAGAGCTTCAACAAGAGAATGACAAGCTCAAGAAGGAAAAAGAACACCTCACCACCGGATTGAGGAACTTAACCAAGGGTCAATGTCTTCAAAGTGAGCTTCTCATGAACACCGTCATGAAGACAAATAGAAATGGCATTGGCTTTCTTGAAGAGAAGATGAAGCAACGCAAGAGCATCACTAAGCCAAAGAAGAAGAAGATTGGAAGATGCTATGAGTGTGGAAAGGAAGGACACTTTGCTCATGATTGTGAAGAGCCAAAGCCCACACCCTTGCCCAAGCATGCTCAGCCCTTTGCTTTCAATGCTCACTACATGCTTAGACAAAATTCTAGTGGCAAAGTGAAGGTTATGTTTATGGGGCCACCTAACAAGAGTAGGCCAAAGCAAATTTGGGTTGCTAAGTCACTAGTTGAGAAGGTTAAGGGACCGCAACAAGTTTGGGTCCCAAAAGCTCAAGCTTGATTTCTTGTGTGTGTAGGTGAACTACAAGACCGGTGGATCACATTGGGTAATTGATAGTGGTTGCACTCAACATATGACCGGCGATCCCCGGATGTTCACCTCACTAGAAGAGAATGTCAATGACCAAGAAAAGATTACATTTGGTGACAACTCTAAGGGCAATGTCAAGGGATTGGGCAAAGTGGCTATATCAAATGATCATACCATCTCCAATGTGCTACTAGTTGCATCATTGAGCTTCAACTTGCTATCCGTTGGGCAACTATGTGATCTTGGCTTTCAATGTTTGTTCACCGACAAGGAAGTGGTTGTGACTAAGAAAGATGATACACAAGTGATATTCAAGGGCTTTAGATACAACAATCTCTACCTAGTGGATTTCACCTCCGAAGATGCCAACTTGAAGACATGCTTGTTCACTAAGCAATCACTTGGTTGGCTATGGCATAGAAGATTAGCACATGTTGGAATGAAAACTCTCAACAAGCTATTGAAGAAGGATTTGGTTAGGGGCTTGAAGGATGTCAAATTTGAGAAGGACAAATTGTGTAGTGCATGTCAAGCCGGCAAGCAAGTTGCAAATACACATCCAACCAAGGCCTTTGTGTCAACATCAAGAGAATTAGAGCTACTTCACATGGATCTATTTGGACCAACAACATATGCTAGCTTGGGTGGAAATCTCTATTGCCTAGTGATCGTTGATGACTACTCTAGATACATTTGGGTATTCTTTCTTCATGACAAATTCGAAGCAACCCCTTCATTCAAGAAGTTTGCCAAGAGAGCCCAAAATGAGTTTGACTTGAAGATCAAAAAGATAAGAAGTGACAATGGAAGAGAGTTTGACAACACCCACATTGAGCAATATTGTGATGAAGTTGGGATCAAGCATGAAGTCTCCGCAACCTACACACCACAACAAAATGGGGTAGTTGAGAGGAAGAACCGAACACTAATCACCCTAGCAAGGACTATGTTAGATGAGTACACTACACCGGAAAGATTTTGGGCGGAAGCAATCAACACCGCTTGCTATGCATCAAACCGGTTGTTCCCCCATCGTCTCCTTGGCAAGACCCCCTATGAGTTACTCAACAACAAGAAGTCGGATGTATCATTCTTTAGAGTGTTTGGGTGCAAATGCTACATCTACAAGAAGCGCCAACACCTAGGGAAGTTTCAACGCCGATGTGATATTGGTTTTCTTGTTGGTTACTCATTGAAGTCCAAAGCATATCGAGTATTCAACCATGCCACCGGGATGGTAGAAGAAACATATGATGTGGAATTCGATGAATCTAATGGCTCTCAAGGAGAGCATGAAAATCTTGATGATGTAGGTGATGAACCATTGAGGGAAGCCATGAAGAACATGCCGGTTGGAGCCATCAAGCCTAAAGATGATGATGACGATGTGCAAGTTATTGACAAGCCATCATCATCCAATGTACCACATGTTGATGACAAAGATGGGAGGGATCCATTTGAAGATACTCATGTCTCCCATGATCAAATGGTGGTACAAGCTAAAGATGTTGATGCTCCACAAGCGGCTCCTCAAGTGGTTGATCAAAGGACTACTCCTCTACTACAAGCTCATCCTCAAGATCTCATCATAGGGAGTCCAACAAGGGGTGTAATGACTCGATCTCAAAAACTTGCTTTATTTATTGAACATCACTCTTTTGTATCTCTTGTTGAGTGTAAGGATCAAGATGCCCAAGAGGGGGGGTGAATTGGGCTTTTCTAAAACTTCTTGCAAGAATTAAAACCTATCAAGCCCAATTAACCCCCTAGTGCCTAGAAGTGTGTGAACAAGAATCAACCGCACAAAAAGACTATTGCTACACCATTTCTACTCTAGCATGGCAATTCAATTCATGAAAGAACAACAAGTAAATGCGGAATTGAATTGCTCAAAAGTAAATGCGAAGTAAAGAGAGTAGAGATGACACGACGATCTTTTTGCCGAGGTACCGAGGTGTCGGCACACCCCCCTAGTCCTCGTTGGAGCACCCGCGCAATGGTATCGCTCCCTCTTGATCCGCGCAAGGACCAAGTGCTCACTACGAGCTGATTCTTCGCCACTCCGGCTCGGTGAATTGCTCGCTACCGGTCACAACATGGCTTGGGTCATCCACAAAGCCTCCGGATGATCACCAAGCACTCCGATCGCCACCAAGCCGTCTAGGTGATGCCGATCACCAAGAGTAACAAGCTAGAACTCTCACTTGACCAAGACAAGGCCAAAGAGATGGATGGATTCACACTTGCTACTCAATTCTCACTAGGAGGTGTCTAATTCTCACAATTAGCAAATCACTCAACCTCACTAGGGCTCTTGCTCTTTCTCACACTCACAAGGTGTCTCTCAGCAGATGGAAATGGCAAGAACACTCAAATGGAAGGAGGGAAGGAAGTATATATACTCCCCCAACCGGCCATCCAAAAACAGGGCAAAACTGGGTTTCTGCGGGGGCATTGGACGCTCCGATGCCTAGCATCGGACGCGCCGATGACCTCGACCAACGGTCGACTGTACCAGTTTGTCAGATATGTTTATGGAGCATCGGACCCTGGGGAGCTTCCGATGCCCTTGCATCGGACGCGTCCGATGCCAAAAAGACCTCTCTGGAACCTCTCTGCATGGCCATCGGACGCTGGCCCTCAGCGTCCGATTCCAGCGTCCGATGCCCCCCCACAGTTCACTCCCAAGTGAACAGTGACACCGGACGATCCGATGTGGCACCATCGGAGCCTCCAATGCCACGCACCAGACCAAACCCTAGGTCGGTGTGGGCATCGGAGCCTCCGATGTCCACTTATCCAGCATCTGATGCCCATACCAAGGGCAAGATCAACTCGGATCCCGACGCGGTCTTAACGACTTTTGTTCCTCTCGACATAAGGCATCTCTCTAAGCTACCTAGGGCTATGAAATAACAAGTGTGCACCACACCTACCTCAATAGACTCATCTAGGTCAAGCTACTAATTCACACCCCTCTTTATAGTACGACCAAAGGAAAAAATAAAGACCTAAGACTACCTAAGTGTCCTCCAACACCATGTGACACTTAGCCTAGCCTACCACGGTCTTCGTCATCTGTCCTTTAAAAACCGAAACGATTTCCATCGCCAGGGGACATGAACTCCATATGCCCATATCGTCGCCATTACCGTGACCTAACTTATCCCTGTTTCTGCAAAACACACGTTAGTCACAGTAATCTTGTGTTTCATCCAATCACCGAAACCCACTAGGGGCCAAGATGCGTTCAATCTCCCCCTTTTTGGTGATTGATGACAACACGAGATCGAGTATAGAGAGAAGAGGTTTTCAAGTCATGACATGTATGAACTTGCAATGAATAAGAGAAAATGATTAGGGCAAGTTCATACATATCATGCCAACATCCTGCACTTAACAAGTTAGAATGAATAGCAAGTGCAAGAGTAAAGAGCTCGAATACATGACAAATGAGAATTGAGCACAAGTAGTCGAGTAAAGCGAAATGACATGTCATATATAATATCATAGTGAGCACAAACATGTCATGAGATCCATAGCATAAGTATATAACATAAATATGCACAAAAGATGCGATAAGTAAAGAGCGTATGCGAGCGAAACACAACATAAGATATCAAAACCCTCTCACATCACTCCCCCTATCGCTATACTCGGCCACTCTCCCCCTTTGGCATCAAGCGCCAAACTACGCGTCGGAGGGCGGAGGTGGTGCAGACGAGTCAGGTGCCGTCTCCGGAGTCCTCTGCGTGAACTCGAACTGCTGAAGGAGGGCCTCGGATTCGGAGGACGAGTCGCCGGTAGCCTGCTGACCCTCTGTAGCTAGAAGCTGCGGAGAAGCGGTCTGGGTCGGCTTGCTATGCTATGCTATGGATATCAACACCGCTTGCTATGCTCGGACTGCTGGACCGGCTCGGTCTGCTCTGCCTGCTCTGAAGCTGGCACAGTCTCTGTAGCAGTGTCAAGCTGAGTAGTGGAGTGCGGAAGCTCATGAATCGGAGGTAACTCAGCCTGCATGGTCGTCGTGGTCTCGGACTGGACGGGCTCTGTCTGCTCTGAGGACGCTACTGAACTCGAAAAAGTCTCGGTAGTGGAAGTAACTGGAGCTGTAGACGTCCGGACTGGGTCCTGCAGATCTGGCGTGGGAAACCCAGTGAGCTCGCTGAAGGTGGCCGATAGGTCTCGAGTCACAGAGGTCGTCGTAGCGTAGAGCGACTCTGTCGGCCTGGGAGTGAACCCTGTCCGTAGCGGACTGAAGAGCGGGGCCCCGCCTGGAGTAGTAAAACTCGTGAACTGCGAGGAGCTGGGGCCCGGAAGCTGCTGCTGCTGCTGACCAAACTGCGGTGGCTGACCAAACGGCTAAGGAGGGACTGGTGGCTGCCACTGGAGCTGCTGCTGAGGTGGGGGCTGCTGCCACTGCCACTGGGGAGGTTCGCTGGCCAGTCTCTCCATGAAGCTCAAAGTCTGCTGCTGGAGGGCCATCATCTGTCGCTGCAGGGCGTCTGAACACTCCTGAGCCTGTTGCTGTGCAAGTGCCTGCTGCTGGGCCAACCGTTGTTGCTCCTGTGCAAGCCTCTGGACGTCCTGAGTGATAGTCCTCTGCTGCTCCTCCATCCGTGCTAGAATAGCAAGGAGCGCTGGATCGGAGGAAGCAGTACCGCTGGACCCTGCCTGGTGGTTGTGTGCACGCGGCTGGTAGCGAGGCGGGAGCTGGTAGTCCTCATCTGAACTGTCCGTGGGATCCGAGACTATGTGTGGGTCACCACCCTCGAGATCGGCAAGCTCCTGCTCTGCGAGGGCCTGAACGGCCTCGTCCTGCTGCTGAGCTGACTCTGGCACCTCAGGTCTCTAGCGTGAACTAGTCGGTGCCTGCTGCTCTGGCTGCCTGCGGTCCCGACCGTATCCCAATAACTGACTCATGTTATACTCTGGGAATACGGTCGCAGAACCAGTGAGTGACTGACTGAGGTGGGTACCAGTGGTGGCAGCGACCTTCCAAAGAATGTATGAAACCCAATGAGCATATGGAAGCTGCCGACGGGCCTTGATGCCCTCTGCTACAGTGTCCTCAATCTCACAAAGGATCACGTCCCAAACGTCAAACTCCTGCTGCCTGATCATATACGCAAGTAACCAAAGCTGCAGCCTGGAAAGACCCTCTCCGAAGCCCACCCTGGGAAGCAAGGTCCGCCTGAGGATCGCGTTGAGGATCCGAGCCGTAGGGGTAAGGTCCCTAGGAGTGCGACTCGAACCCTCGCCGAATGGCTCTGTGAAGCACGGGCGAACCAAGTCTGTCGAAGGCTGTGCACCACCGTGAGGGCGGCGGGGTGGCTCCGTCCGGTCGTAACACAAGTCGTGGATCCGGGTCTGTGATCGTGTCAATCCAAACCAATCCCGGATCTCGAACGAGAACAGTCTGTAGTGGTCCTCCTCAAGTGCGAACTCAATAGTCTCTCGGTCTGGGTGTACCCACAACGAAGCATAAAACTGAAAGACCCAGTCCTCGATATATGAGCGAGACCGCCCCAGTAGATCTGCCAGACCAGGTAAATAGGTGAGTGAGGGACGGATCTGCTCGCCAGCTGCTGCAACTATCGCCTCAAGAGAACAAACACGCTGAGGTCGCAAAGAAATCCCGGTGTTCCTGTAGCCCTGGTAGAAATCCTCCTGCAACACAGTATAGAACGATGGACCAGCCTGCTCCTGCCGCTCCCTGGGAAACCACTGCTCCACTGGTACGAGTCGGAGTGTCTGGATCTGTGAGCAAGTGGTGCCTCTGAGGTCCAGTCGCGGTATCGGCGGAGGCGCACGCCGCGACGGAGGACGGCCACCCCGCAGCGGGACGTCGGGCCGGGGTGGCACCGCAGTCCGGCGACGGTTCGACCGGCGTGGGGGAACCACCTCAGGGACCACCTCCTCTGCCTCTGCCTCTAGAGCCTCTGCCTCTGCTGCCTCGGCCTCTGCCTGGCCCTGCCCTGAGCTCTCGGGCTCAACTCCGGGCGAGGTGAACGTCGTCCGACGACCGGCAGCCATGAGCGTGCCAGTCGGCGAACCGTGTCGACGCTCGACCTCCTCGATCGCTCTGCGCTGCTCGGGGGACAACTGGTCCACAATCCGAAGTCCGCCCGTACTGCCACCTCGCTCTGCACGCTCTGCGGCGTCTGCCACTACCTGAGCTTGAGCTGCCTCTCGCTCGTCCCGAGAGCGCTTCCGGCGCGTGACAAGCTTCGCCTTCCTGGGTCGCTGACCGGAAGGCGGGGGACGCAGAGGAGAGTCGTCGGGGCCACCACCAACGTTCTTGCAGCGCATAGCTGACAAGAACGAGAAGAACAGTCACTAAGAAGTGCTGAACTGCCCCTGAATAGCAACCACTGACTCGGAAAACCCCTGACAAGCAGCTGACAAGAAGACCACTGGCAACTCCCCCTGACACTGATCGGCTGTAACTGTCACTCGTGAGGCTTGGCCTCAATCCTTACCCGCGGGCTTGGCCCCGGGTTAACTGACGCTGCCAACGGACCAAGCTGCCAACTGCCACAGACCCTGACTCGCTGCGGGAATAGATAGGATATATATAAGCATATATAGTCTAGATATAAGCGAGACCTATGGAAGCAAAGCAATTGGATAAGAGAATGAATTGACTTCGCTACCTGACAAACCGACGAAGCGAACTCAAGAAAAGGTAAGTCACTGTCGATCAAAGGTCCACACAACACACCGAGGAGGCTGCAAAGGAGATGGGTGAAAATGGGGGTCAAAAAACTGAGGAACGGCCGTTGAAGCATTTCATCAAACACATGGTGTGCAGGGTTAAAGAGGTAGGGTGCGGTCACTGTGGGGATGCGGCCGGCCGAGAAGGACGCCGGAGTGGGGAGGAGACGCGAAGGAGGCGGTCTCCGGCGAAGAGGACTGGAACAGCGGCGGGCTCCGGCAATGGGGCGGTGTACCGGCGATGGTGGAGGAGAAGCGTCGGCTGTATTCTGATGAGGGCGCGCGCGGGGGGGCAAGGTGGAGATGCACGGGCGCGGCGAAGCACAAGTGGCTGGTGGCGAGGGGCACGGCGGCCGGCGGTGAGGGCAGGCGAGTGCGCTCGGTGGAGGTTAGGGCACGGGTGCGGCTCAGTCGGTTGAGCGAAGGAGGAAGAAGGCGAAGGATATGACGTGTAGGGCCCTTCTGTCAATAGAAGACCAACTCGCGCCGCTTAAAGGAGCATCAGACGCTCCGATGAAAACACATCGGACGCGCCGATGCCTGTCCAGAGAGCTCTAGAAAGGCTGAAAACGCATCGGATGCGTCCGGTGCCATGGCATCGGACGCTGGGGAGCGTCCGATGGGGCATCGGTGGCTCCGTTGAGGACACATCGGATGCAGGCAAAACACTGTTCCAGCCAGGGCAGTCTACAGTGCAGACATCAGACGCTGGGCCAGCTTCCGATGCAGCATTTAGGGCAGATCTAAAGGTCTCCGTTGCGGCTCCCTCTCCCAACTAAGTTCCAACTCAAATAAGAGGCAAATAAACACCAGTTGGAACCTAGTATGAGCATCCTCACATAAACCCTCAATTTTACAAATATTTTGCCATAGGCTACATATCACTTTTAGGTAAGATAGGCGATAAAACCCGAGGAGACAACATGTGGCCACCAAGACTAGAGGTCTCAACCATAAGGAGCCTCAAATGCTCCCCCTAGCGGTGGACGAACACAGCGGTTGCTCAAAACATAACCAAAAAGAAACGACAAAGCAACAAACATGCATATGCAATGCAATACGAAAATTGAATCTAAGTTGCTTGTCAAGTTTGCTCATGGGTAAGCTTCTTCACACGCTTTTAAGGGCGGTTATCTTAACCACGTCTGACAAGCCTATATGCATAGCGGAATTTAAACATGGCATATGATACAATGCAATGCAAAGACAACCCCCTTTCACCTTTTGACAAAGTTACTTAGATCAAGCACATTAAGCTCACTTCGCAATCTACAAAGGGTGTTCTCATCTAGGGGTTTTGTGAAGATATCCGCCAATTGATCTTCGGTTCTAACTCCCTCTAAGGATATATCTTTCTTTGAAACATGATCTCTAAGGAAGTGATGGCGAATATCTATGTGCTTTGTGCGAGAGTGTTGAACCGGGTTGTTAACAAGCTTAACCACGCTCTCATTGTCACACAACAAAGGTACCCTTTCTAGGACTACACCATAGTCTAAAAGGGTTTGCTTCATGTAAAGGATTTGTGCACAACAAGCACCCGCGGCTATGTATTCCGCCTCAGCGGTAGACAAGGCCACACTATTTTGCTTCTTTGAACTCCATGACACTAGTGATCTCCCAAGCAAATGGCACCCTCCGGATGTGCTTTTTCTATCTACTTTGCAACCCGCGTAATCCGAATCGGAATACCCAACGAGTTGGAAATTAGCTCCTTTGGGATACCAAAGGCCAAAGCTTGGGGTGTGCTTTAGGTACCTAAGGATTCTTTTCACCGCTACAAGATGTGATTCCCTAGGGTCGGCTTGAAACCGAGCACACATGCACACACTAAACATGATGTCGGGCCTAGATGTGGTCAAATATAATAAACTACCAATCATAGAGCGGTAGAGAGTTTGGTCAACCGGGTTACCTCCCACATCTAGGTCGAGATGTCCATTTGTTGGCATTGGAGTCTTGATAGGCTTGCAATCATCCATGTTGAAGCGCTTGAGGAGGTCTTTTGTATACTTCTCTTGAGATATGAAAGTCCCCTCCTTCAATTGCTTGACTTGGAAGCCTAGGAAGAATGTGAGCTCTCCAATCATGGACATTTCGAACTCCTTCGACATCAAGTCACCAAATTCCTTGCAATGGGCTTCATTTGTTGACCCGAAGATGATATCATCAACGTAGACTTGACAAATGAAGATCTCTCCATCAAGCTTCTTGGTGAATAGTGTGGTGTTGACCTTCCCAATGGTGAAGCCCTTCTCAATGAGGAAGTCCCGGAGGCGCTCGTACCATTCTCTAGGGGCTTGCTTGAGCCCATAAAGCGCCTTTGACAACCTATAAACATGATTAGGATATCTAGGGTCTTCAAACCCGGGAGGTTGATCAACATAGACTAGTTCATTTATGAAGCCATTTAAAAATGCACTTTTCACATCCATTTGATATAATTTAATGTCATGATGTGATGCATATGCAAGGAGGATACGAATGGCTTCGAGTCTTGCAACCGGTGCAAAGGTCTCTCCAAAATCCAAACCTTCAACTTGAGAGAACCCCTTTGCCAATAGCCTTGCCTTGTTTCTAACAACCTTGCCTTGATCATCTTGCTTGTTCCTAAACACCCATTTTGTTCCAATGACTCTTGTGCCTTTTGGTCGCTCTTCAAGTGTCCAAACTTGGTTGCGGGTGAAGTTGTTTAGTTCTTCATGCATGGCATTCACCCAATCCGGATCACCTAGAGCTTCATCTACAATGGTAGGCTCAACAAGAGAAACAAAGGAGTGATGTTCCATAAATAAAGCAAGTTTTTGAGAGTGAGTCATTACACCCCTCGTCGGACTCCCTATGATGAGATCTTGAGGATGAGCTTGTAGTAGAGGAGTAGTCCTTCGATCAACCACTTGAGGGGCCGCTTGTGGAGCACCAACATCTTGAGCTTGTACTACCATTTGATCATGGGAGACATGAGTATCTTCATTTGGATCCCTCCCATCTTTGTCATCATCAAGTGGTACATTGGATGAGGATGGCTTGTCAATGACTTGCACATCATCATCATCATCTTTAGGCTTGATGGCTCCAACCGGCATGTTCTTCATTGCCTCCCTCAATGGTTCATCACCTACATCATCAAGATTTTCATGCTCTCCTTGAGAGCCATTAGATTCATCGAATTCCACATCATATGTTTCTTCTACCATCCTGGTGGCATGGTTGAATACTCGATATGCTTTGGACTTCAATGAGTAACCAACAAGAAAACCAATATCACATCGGCGTTGAAACTTCCCTAGGTGTTGGCGCTTCTTGTAGATGTAGCATTTGCACCCAAACACTCTAAAGAATGATACATCCGGCTTCTTGTTGTTGAGTAGCTCATAGGGGGTCTTGCCAAGTAGACGATGGAGGAACAATCGGTTTGATGCATAGCAAGCGGTGTTGATTGCTTCCGCCCAAAATCTCTCTGGTGTAGAGTACTCGTCTAGCATTGTCCTTGCTAGGGTGATTAGAGTCCGGTTCTTCCTCTCAACTACCCCATTTTGTTGTGGTGTGTAGGTTGCGGACACTTCATGCTTGATCCCAACTTCATCACAATATTCCTCAATATGGGTGTTGTCAAACTCCTTTCCGTTGTCACTTCTAATCTTCTTGATCTTCACATCAAATTCATTTTGAGCTCTCTTGGCAAACTTCTTGAAGGAAGGGGTTGCTTCGGATTTATCATGAAGAAAGAATACCCAAGTGTATCTAGAGTAGTCATCAACAATCACTAGGCAATAGAGATTTCCTCCCAAGCTTGCATATGTTGTTGGTCCAAATAGATCCATATGAAGAAACTCCAACTCTCTTGATGTTGATACAAAGGCTTTGGTTGGATGAGTGTTTGCAACTTGCTTGCCGGCTTGACATGCACTACACAACTTGTCCTTCTCAAATTTGACATCTTTCAAGCCCCTAACCAAATCCTTCTTCAATAGCTTGTTGAGAGTGTTCATTCCCACATGTGCCAATCTTCTATGCCATAGCCAACCAAGAGATTGCTTAGTGAACAAACATGTCTTCAAGTTGGCTTCTTTGAAGGAGAAATCCACTAGGTAGAGATTGTTGTATCTAAATCCTTTGAAGATCACTTGTGCATCATCTTTCTTGGTCACAACCACTTCTTTGTCGGTGAACAAACATTGAAATCCAAGATCACAAAGTTGCCCAACGGAAAGCAAGTTGAAGCTCAAAGATGCAACAAGAAGCACATTGGAGATGGTATGGTCATTTGATATAGCCACTTTGCCCAATCCTTTGACATTGCCCTTTGAATTGTCACCAAATGTTATCTTTTCTTGGTCATCGACATTCTCTTCTAGTGAGGTGAACATCCGGGGATCGCCGGTCATATGTTGAGTGCAACCACTATCAATTACCCAATGTGATCCACTAGTCTTGTAGTTCACCTACACACATAAGAACTCAAGCTTGAGCTTTCGGGACCCAAACTTGTTGCGGTCCCTTAACTTTCTCAACTAGTGACTTAGCAACCCAAATTTGCCTTGGTCTATTCTTGTTAGGTGGCCCCATAAACATTACTTTCACTTTGCCACTAGAATCTTGTCTAAGCATGTAGTGAGCATTGAAAGCAAAGGGTCTAGCATGCTTGGGCAAGGGTGTGGGCTTTGGCTCCTCACAAGCATGAGCAAAGTGTCCTTCCTTTCCACACTCATAGCATCTCCCAATCTTCTTCTTCTTCTTTGGCTTTGTGATGCTCTTGCGTTGCTTCATCTTCTCTTCAAGAAAGCAAATGCCATTTCTATTGGTCTTCATGACGGTGTTCATGAGAAGCTCACTTTGAAGACATTGACCCTTGGTGAAGTTCCTCAAACCGGTGGTGAGGTGCTCTTTCTCCTTCTTGAGCTTGTCATTCTCTTGTTGTTGTTCCAATTGAGATGGTGTCATTTTGTAGTCCCTCTCCATCTTCAATCTCTTGTTCTCTTCTTTTAGCATGTCTAGCTCAAGTGTCATGCTATAGTCATCATCATGAGTTTGAATGACAACTTGCTTGGTGGTTGTAAGCTTCTCTAGATCAACCTTGAGCTTTGCATTCTCATTCTTGATCTTCACATAGTCATCATAGTGATCGGCCTCAACCACTTTCTTGCCCTTGCCACTAGCACTTTGCTCAACATGCTCACTAACCAAGTCCTCACAAGATGTTGCTATATCACACTTAACAACAAGGTTAGGAGCATCATGTGTCTCATGTGAAAGCATATCATAAGCAATGGTGAGTGTATCATAATCTACTTTCACTTGAGTATCTTATCAAGCTTTTCATTTTTAGCTTTGAGCTCTTTGTTAGAGGACTTGAGCTCCTTGATGGAAGATGACATAGTAGCAAGTTCATTTTTCAACTTATCACTAGCATGCATAGCATTGTCATATTTTTCAACAAGAGCATCATTATCACGAGCAAGCCTATCATTCTTAGCTCTAGTCTTTCTTATGATTTTAGTGTAGTCATTTAGCAATTCAACAAGTTCATCATAAGAAGGAGCTTTGAAGCCTCCATCACTATCATCATCACTAGAGTCATCATCACTTTGTACCTTCCGGTCACCGTTTGCCATGAGGCATAGGTGTGAAGAGGATGATGGCGGCGGTCGTGGTGGTGGTGTAGAGGTCCCAATGACTAGAGCGGCCACCTTCTCCTTCTCATCATCACTATCTTCATTTGATGAGCCACCGGAGGAGTCAATGTCGGTGAGCCAATCACCAATAATGTAAGCCTTGCCACCTTTCTTGTGGTATTGCTTCTTCTTCTTGCCATCCTTCTTGTAGGGCTTCTCATTCTTCTTCTCATCTTCGCTTGATGAGTCATCTTTCTTGCCCTTGTTCTTGTTCTTGTAGCTCTCTTTCTTGGGCTTGGGGCATTGATGAGCAAGATGGCCAAGATCACCGTAATTGTAGCAATCCATTTCGGAGATTGGCCTTCTCTTGCTACTTGTGAAGAACTTCTTCTTCCTTGAGTCAAAGTTGACTCCATTCTTGTGAAGCTTCTTCAACATCTTGGTGGTCTTCTTCACCATGAGAGCAATGTTGGAATCATCTTCATCATCGCTTGTGCTCTCATGATGCACCTCAATAGCCTTGGACTTGCCCTTCTTGTCATGGCTTGCTTTGAAGGCCAAGTCCTTCTTCTTGTCGGTGGAAGAGCCACCACTTGGTGTGATGTGCATGTACATCTCATGAGCATTGATCTTCCCCAATACTTGTGTTGGTGTGGATGTGGAAATATCACCTTGATGTAGCACCGTCACAATGTGTCAATATTTGTCAATGGGAAGGACACATAGAATCTTCCTCACAACATCGGATGGTTGCATTTGTGTGAGGCCAAGACCATTGAGCTCCTCTACAAGAACATTCAAGCGTGAGTACATTTCATTTGCATTTTCATGAGCAACCATTTCAAAAGAGTTCATCTTTTGCATAACCAAATGATAACGCTCCTCACGCTCACTCTTGGTTCCCTCATGGAGCGCACAAATGTTTTCCCATAGATCATGGGCATTTTTGTGGTTCCGAACGCGATTGAACACATCTTTGCAAATGCCTCTAAAGATGATGTTTTTGGCTTTTGCATTCCATTTCTCATTTTCCTCCTCATTAGGAGTAAGGCTCGTGCCTTCCTTGGGCTTGGCAAAGCCGGTGATAGCGGCATCGCGACATTTAACATCAACCGCTTCTAGGTACGACTCCATACGGATTTTCCAATATGGAAATTCGTCTCCCTCGAACATGGGCGGTGGTCCATCACCCCCGGACATCTTAACTCTAGGCGGTTAAGCCTAAATTGAGAGCACGAGACTCTGATACCAATTGAAAGGATCAAGATGCCCAAGAGGGGGGGGGTGAATTGGGCTTTTCTAAAACTTCTTGCAAGAATTAAAACCTATCAAGCCCAATTAACCCCCTAGTGCCTAGAAGTGTGTGAACAAGAATCAACCGCACAAAAAGACTATTGCTACACCATTTCTACTCCAGCATGGCAATTCAATTCATGAAAGAACAACAAGTAAATGCGGAATTGAATTGCTCAAAAGTAAATGCGAAGTAAAGAGAGTAGAGATGACACGACGATCTTTTTGCCGAGGTATCGAGGTGTCGGCACACCCCCCTAGTCCTCGTTGGAGCACCCGCGCAAGGGTATCGCTCCGCCTTGATCCGCGCAAGGATCAAGTGCTCACTACGAGCTGATTCTTCGCCACTCCGGCCCAGTGAATCGCTCGCTACCAGTCACAACATGGCTTGGGTCATCCACAAAGCCTCCGGATGATCACCAAGCACTCCGATCGCCACCAAGCCGTCTAGGTGATGCCGATCACCAAGAGTAACAAGCTAGAACTCTCACTTGACCAAGACAAGGCCAAAGAGATGGATGGATGCACACTTGCTACTCAATTCTCACTAGGAGGAATCTAATTCTCACAATTAGCAAATCACTCAACCTCACTAGGGCTCTTGCTCTTTCTCACACTCACAAGGTGTCTCTCAGCAGATGGAAATGGCAAGAACACTCAAATGGAAGGAGGGAAGGAAGTATATATACTTTCCCAACCGGCCATCCAAAAACAGGACAAAACTGGGTTTCTGCGGGGGCATCGGACGCTCCGATGCCTAGCATCGGACGCGCCGATGACCTCGACCAACGGTCGACTGTACCAGTTTGTCAGATATGTTTATGGAGCATCGGACGCTGGGGAGCTTCCGATGCCCTTGCATCGGACGCGTCCGATGCCAAAAAGACCTCTCTGGAACCTCTCTGCATGGCCATCGGACGCTGGCCCTCAGCGTCCGATTCCAGCGTCCGATGCCCCCCACAGTTCACTCCCAAGTGAACAGTGACACCGGACGATCCGATGTGGCACCATCGAAGCCTCCGATGCCACGCACCAGACCAAACCCTAGGTCGGTGTGGGCATCGGAGCCTCCGATGTCCACTGATCCAGCATCTGATGCCCATACCAAGGGCAAGATCAACTCGGATCGCGACGCGGTCTTAACGACTTTTGTTCCTCTCGACATAAGGCATCTCTCTGAGCTACCTAGGGCTATGAAATAACAAGTGTGCACCACACCTATCTCAATAGACTCATCTAGGTCAAGCTACTGATTCACACCCCTCTTTATAGTACGACCAAAGGAAAAAATAAAGACCTAAGACTACCTAAGTGTCCTCCAACACCATGTGACACTTAGCCTAGCCTACCACGGTCTTCGTCGTCCATCCTTTGAAAACCAAAATGATTTCCATCGCCAGGGGACATGAACTCCATATGCCCGTATCGTCGCCATTACCGTGACCTAACTTATCCCTGTTTCTGCAAAACACACGTTAGTCACAGTAATCTTGTGTTTCATCCAATCACCGAAACCCACTAGGGGCCAAGATGCGTTCATTGAGCCTACCATTGTAGATGAAGCTCTAGGTGATCCGGATTGGGTAAATGCTATGCATGAAGAATTGAACAACTTCACCCGCAACCAAGTTTGGACACTTGAAGAGCGACCTAAAGGCGCAAGAGTCATTGGAACAAAATGGGTGTTTAGAAACAAGCAAGATGATCATGGCAAGGTTGTTAGAAATAAGGCAAGGCTAGTTGCAAAGGGGTTCTCTCAAGTTGAAGGTTTGGATTTTGGAGAGACCTTTGCACCGGTTGCAAGACTCGAAGCCATTCGTATCCTCCTTGCATATGCATCACATCATGACATTAAATTATATCAAATGGATGTGAAAAGTGCATTTTTAAATGGCTTCATAAATGAACTAGTCTATGTTGATCAACCCCCCGGGTTTGAAGACCCTAGATATCCTAATCATGTTTACAGGTTGTCCAAGGCGCTATATGGGCTCAAGCAAGCCCCAAGAGCTTGGTACGAGCGTCTCCGGGACTTCCTCATTGAGAAGGGCTTCACCATTGGGATGGTCGACACCACACTATTCACCAAGAAGCTTGATGGAGAAATCTTCATTTGTCAAGTCTACGTTGATGATATCATCTTCGGATCAACAAATGAAGCCTATTGCAAGGAATTTGGTGATTTGATGTCGAAGGAGTTCGAAATGTCCATGATTGGAGAGCTCACATTCTTCCTAGGCTTCCAAGTCAAACAATTGAAGGAGGGGACCTTCATATCTCAAGAGAAGTATCCAAAAGACCTCCTCAAGTGCTTCAACATGGATGATTGCAAGCCTATCAAGACTCCAATGCCAACCAACGGACATCTCGACCTAGATGTGAGAGGTAACCCGGTCGATCAAACTCTCTACCGCTCTATGATTGGTAGCTTGTTATATTTGACCGCATCTAGGCCCGACATCATGTTTAGTGTGTGCATGTGTGCTCGCTTTCAAGCCGATCCTAGGGAATCACATCTTGTAGCGGTGAAGAGAATCCTTAGGTACCTAAAGCACACCCCAAGCTTTGGCCTTTGGTATCCCAAAGGAGCTAACTTCCAACTCATTGGGTATTCCGATTCGGATTACGCGGGTTGCAAAGTAGATAGAAAAAGCACATCCGGAGGGTGCCATTTGCTTGGGAGATCACTAGTTTCATGGAGTTCAAAGAAGCAAAATAGTGTGGCCTTGTCAACCGCCGAGGCGGAATACATAGCCGCGGGTGCTTGTTGTGCACAAATCCTATACATGAAACAAACCCTTTTAGACTATGGTGTAGTTCTAGAAATGGTACCTTTCTTGTGTGACAATGAGAGCGCGGTTAAGCTTGCTAACAACCCGGTTCAACACTCTCGCACAAAGCACATAGATATTCGACATCACTTCCTTAGAGATCATGTTTCAAAGAAAGATATATCCTTAGAGGGAGTTAGAACCGAAGATCAATTGGCGGATATCTTCACAAAACCCCTAAATGAGAACACCCTTTGTAGATTGCGAAGTGAGCTTAATGTGCTTGATCTAAGTAACTTTGTCAAAAGGTGAAAGGGGGTTGTCTTTGCATTGCATTGTATCATATGCCATGTTTAAATTATGCTATGCACATAGGCTTGTCAGACGTGGTTAAGATAGCTGTGACACCCTAGTGTCAAGCACTGCATTAGGCACTGCAATTAGATACTAAGAAAGCATAAGCAATGCATTGCATCATTTCATGTGCATGAGAGTGCTTTTGTCTTTTGTTTATTTATTTGGATTTGGATTTCTATTGGACTTGATGATCTAAGTGGATTTCTGTTTTGGCAAAGAGTTTTATAAAATAGAGAACATTGAGTAGAGTGCTTTTCATGTTGGAGTTTTGACCTAGTTCAAAATAATTTGTTAAATAAAAATAAGTCAAACAAAATGGTTTATATTTCAAAATTGGCTTTGTTTATGTGGAGGATTTAAAAATGGTTTTCAGAAAAAGTGTCCTATATGAAAGTTGTAGAGAAAATTATTTGAGCAACTTTTATATTTAGGTCAAAACCTAGTTTGGAGTTTTTAAAACTGTTTTTGAGTGGTCAAACTTGGAAAATATTTGGAAAAAGAAAAAGAGAAAAAGGAATTTTTTTCCCGCGCCACCTTTCCGGCCCATCTGGCCTTTCGGCCCAACCCGCGCCCGCTCCCGCTCGCCCGCGCAGCGCCGCCCCAGCTTCGCCCGCGCAGCGCCGGCCCACTCCGCGCCGCGCAGCACCGGCCCAACCCCGCACCGCCGCGCCGGCCCACGTGCGCGCGCCGCTCGCCCCGCCTGCGCGCCGCGCCGCGTCATCCGACACGGCCGCGCCGTACGCCGGCCGGAGCGTCGCGTGGCGGCTTCCTCCTGCCGCAAATCCGCGCTCGCCTATCGCCGCGCGATCTTCTCCTCCGCGATCACGCCACGATCCCGCTCGCCCACTCCCGCTCTGCCTCGCCTGCCGTGCCGCCCTCGCTCGCCGCGCCGCTGCTGCCGCCCGTCGCGTCGCCGGCCCCGCCACGACCACCCACCGGTCAAGGCCCCCGGCCAAGACCCCGGACACCCTCACCGCCCCCTCACTCATCCGCACTCGCTCTCCCACTCTCACTCGCACTCTCACCCGCGCACGAACGCGAACCGAGCGCTCCCCGCTCGCCGCGACCACCACCGCAACCACCCTTCTCCGTTCCGACCACCACTCTCCATCGCCGTCCAATTCCTTCCGCACGCCGCTCCGCCTACGCCGTGCACACGCGGTGCGCGCGAAGGAACCGCCGGCCGAGCGCTACATCGCCGTCACCATCACCTCCCCCTTTCGATCGCCGTCGCTGCCGAAGGAGGGCAAGTTCCCGTTCTTCATCGACCAAGCCTCCGCCAAGCCCCTTCTTCCTCCTCAAGCCTCACCGAGCCAAGGCAAGGTGAGAACATCACCCAGTCTCAACGCTACCGCCTCCCATCTCCCTCTCCTCCCCGGCCGAGCGCCATGGGCGCCGCCGCGGACCTCTCACGTGGCCAAGCTCCTTTGGAGCCATCCGAGCCAAACCAACTCCCTTGGTAGCTTCCCTAGGGTTCGTAGGAGCTTTTGTCTCCCCCAATTTCTCCGGCCATCACCGGAAGCGTCGTAGCCGCGCGTTGCCGCCGCCACCGTGCGCCGCCGCTCGCCGCCGGCATGCTCCGGCCATGCGCTGGCCAAACCATCACCACCACTCGGTGCGCCTCGCCGAGACGAGTCGATCTAGCCTAGCCTCGCCGCCGGCAGCCTCACCGCCGGCGAGCAGCCGCCGGTCAACCCTCTCCCCTGTTTCTTCTCTCTCTGATGGGTGGGTCCCGTTGACCCGTGGACCCCACGCGTCAGCCTCTGCTTGGTCCATGGACCGCGTCCACCGAAGCCGAGCGCCGGGTGTTTTCAAAAGGATTTTTCTTTAAATGTTTTTCCTTTTTCTAGTAAATGCTTGTTATTTTTGTGTAGCTCGTTTCAAAAGTCCAAATGGAGTACTTTCAGTTTTGCTAGCTTGTTTATGAGTAGATCTATCATGGAAAAATATGAAAGTATTTTTGGTAGAAGTTTATTTTACTGTTTTTATTTATTTCAGTTTATATGCTTTTGTTGTGATAAATGGAAATAAGTGTTTTATGGTTGAGATAATTCCTAGAAAATTTTGTGTAAGTTCAGTAACCTATTTTACACCTGTGAAAAATATATGATGCACTGTTTATGTAGAAAAAGTTACTGTTATGATTAAAAGTCCTTTTTGGCTGATTTCTTAGAACAAATGTTAAGGTGTTTTATATGTCAAAATAAAATATGGGAAAAAAATTTTATAGCCTCCGTTTATGATATCCAAGCTGAGAAAAATGTAGGCATGAGCTGTTATGTGCAGAAATCTGAAGTTACTTTACAAAGGTGCTTTTCTGTGTTTTCCTTTGGAAATTCATGTAAGAAATAATATAATGTTTGTGTTCATGGAACTTTCTTGATAAGCATAAAATGTGAAGTAGAATCTGGGAAAAATATGAAATAGAGTTTTGCACCCTTTTCTAGTAGGGTTGTAGTTCAAGTGGTTTATATTGCAGTAGATTTGTTTATTTTGTGTAGGCTTGTATGTTTATGCTCTGCCAGCAATATTCCTACAGTAGGATGTGTATGAGTAGAAGAAGCCAGGAAAATTATGAAATCTGCTGTTTGACACTTTTTGAGTGAGGAGCTAGTTCAAAGCACCTTTTTGGGCAGTTTGCTTGTCATTTTTATATCTACAGTTCTGTATTTTATTTTTGGCTGAAATTTGTTCAGTGGAGTCCAGCAACTGTTGTTTGCCTTCTGGAATTTTCGTGGATTTTTCTGAGTCAAGAAAAGTGCACTTGCAGTTCAAACCTAAGTTTCTTTTGAATTATTAAATAAGAAAAAGGTGAATAAATGGATTTTGTTTTATGAATTAAATAAGTATTTACCTCAATGTCAAAAGTGGTTCAACAAGTTGGGTTTGTTGGTTTGCAAGAAATGCTCTTTTCATACCACGCATCTTGCACCCGCATTGTAATTATTTATTAATCATCGCATGCAATAGGATCGACCCCTCCGGAGCCCGACCAGGAGCCAGAGACAAACGCCGAGCAGCAGATCCCGGAGCTCCAGCAAGCCGAGGAAGCCGACCCCGCCGGCGACACTAACTTGCCCGAGTGCCCCTCCCACGAGGCCTCGGTCTTCACCCAAGGCAAGCCCCGGAGCATATTAAGCCTCCTATCTTTTGCAAATTAAATTACTTGAGTCCTTTTATATTGTGATGCATTAGGTTAGGAGTTGGAATTAATCCTACTTGCTGCATTACCATTCCTTGGTTATTGATTAATATCTACCTTGTTATCCTGTTACTTATTTATAATGTAGAATTGCTTAGTTGCTTAATAAAAGTGGTAGTTATGAATGTTTCCGTAATACCCTGATGGGTAGTTACCGGATCACGGTTGGCTATATTTGCTATCGTGGAAAAGAACCGGAGTAGTAATGAAATACGGTCAACCGGGAGGCAAGGCACAAGTTTGGAAACTTGGGGCAGTCCATCCGTTGGATCGTGTAGGTTTGTATCGATGTTGGCCCTCGTTCATTTTTGAACGCACCCTTTTACTTAGGGATACGTCGGTGCCGTAATCATCGACCCCAAACCCGGTTAGAAGTTGTTCGGGCGGTCTCAACCTGTGTCGTGCCCTCTAGTATGGAAATTGCGATCTGTCGCGTGAGGCCATCGCCAGGTTCCAATTGGGCGGTCCGTGCTGTGAGCCGCGACGATTACCACCACGAACAAGCATCGAGCGGTTGCCCAATGCATGGTCCCGACGGGGAAAGTGTGGGCTGGTATTAAAGGTCTTCAACCAGCTGGTTTGGAATTCGATTCGAGTCGCCGTCTCCCCCGGTTAGTGGGAAACTATGGCGAGCTTCACCACGATACAACTCCATGTGATGATTTAAGGTTCAACTAAAATGTGGATAAGTCAACTAGATATGGTTATATTATTGATTGATAGATTCAAGTGAGTGCTCTAGTACAGGTGAAAAACCTAGAATTAAGGAATAGGTCTAAAAATGGCAGCTCATCATTATCATCAATTACCTCTTATCTAAAATTGAGCTTTTCGCAATTAAAAGATCCCAGCTCAACCCAAAAGACCTTGCATACCCTTGGAGTCTTTATTTTCAGTTGGACGGGTAAGTCTAGCTGAGTACATTCCCGTACTCAGGGTTTATCCCGTTGTTGCAGATGGCCAGGTCTACTTCGGCTATTGTAAGCACTGCCTCTACCCAGTGGAAGGTGATGAGGAGTAGGCCCAGGGCAGGGTCGTCCAGAAGCTCCTCTTTTTCTTTTGCTGATCTGAGACGGTTTGTGGCACATTATCTTAAAAAGGAGGAGTGAGTCGTGTTGAGTGGGTTTTATCAAACCATGTTTATTTGGACCACACGTGTGGTGGTCGTGTTTTAAACTACTTCAGCTTCCGCACTTTTAAAATTCAGTATTGTAATAACTCCGTTTTAAATTCGCACTCTGATATTTTAAATTCGGTTTCGTTTTCGCTATGATGTATCTTTACGAATGTAATCCTTGAACGATGCGATCCTATATGATGTATGGTGTTAGAAATCCTTCGAGATTTCCGGACTACCGGGGTTGTATGGGTTCAAGTATCAGTCGAAGTCAGACGGATTTGGCTAAGATAATACTTGAGCTCTTATAATCAGGACGGTTCCGCCACAATAACCGCCCTAAAAAGCGTGTGAAGAAGCTTACCCATGAGCAAACTTGACAAGCAACCTAGATTCAAATTCCGTATTGCATTGCATATGCATGTTTGTTGCTTTGTCGTTTCTTTTCGGTTAAGTTTTGAGCAACCGCTGTGTTCGTCCACCGCTAGGGGGAGCATTTGAGGCTCCTAATGGTTAAGTCCCCTAGTTTTGGTGGCCACATGTTGTCTCCTCGGTTTTTATTGCCTATTTTCACTAAAGATGGTATGTAGCCTATGGCAAAATATTTACAAAATTGAGGGTTTATGCGAGGATGCTCATACTAGGTTCCAACTGGTGCTTATTTGCCTCTTATTTGAGTTGGAACTTGGTTGGGAGAGGGAGCCGCAACGGAGATCTTCGAAACGGGCCAAAGTGCAGCATCGGACGCTGGCTCCAGCGTCCGATGCCCCCACTGTACACAGCCTCGGCTGGAACAGTGCTGGCGTCGCGTCCGATGCGATCTCATCGGAGCGTCTAGTGCCTCATCGGACGCTGCCCAGCGTCCGATGCCGAGGCATAGGACGCGTCCGATGCGCAATGAGCGTTTCTGGAGCTCTCTGGACGGGCATCGGAGCGTCCGATGCATAACCATCGGCGCGTCCGATGTCCCTTTATGCGGCGCATTGCGTTCTTACATTGACAGTCCGGCCCCACACGTCATACCTCCCTCCGTCTTCCTCCTCGCGCTCACCCGCCCGTGCCCGGTCCGCCGCGCCCCCTCCAAAACCCTAGCGCCGTCGTGCCCCACCCCTCGCCGCCGGCCACGGCTGCTCCGCCATGCCCGTGCCCCTCCTTGCCGGCCGCTGCCCCCACGCCGGCCGCCGCCTGCCCCTCGCACCAACGCACGCGGTCTTGCCCGAACCCCACCGGAGCCCCCTCGTCGGAACTCCTCGCCGGCAACCGAGCTCCCTCGCCGGAGGTCTTCCCCGTCGTCCCCAAGCACCTCCCTCCATCTTCGGCGATCTCCTTGGTCGACTACCCTCGCAGTGAGCACCTACCACCCCCTCCTTCATATACCTTGCCCATAAGGTGCTCGACGTAATGTTTCAAAGGCCGTTCATCAAGTTTTGACACCCGTTTTCTCTCGAACCCTTTGCAGACCCCTCCGTGTGTCGTGTGAACCCTGGAACGTCAGTGCTTCTCTTTTGCTGGGTTCATTTCGTCGATCGTCAGGTAGCAAAGCCACTCTCTATCTCTTATCCAATTGCTTTGCTTCCATAGGGCACGCTTACCTCTAGACTATATATGCTTATATATCCTCTCTATTCTCGCAGCGAGTCCGAGTTCGTGGCAGTAGACACTTGGCAGTGTCAGATAACCCGGGGCCAAGCCCGCGGGTACGGATCGAGGCCACGCCTCGCAAGTGACAGCACCTGAGGACCAGTGTCAGTTGGGGTCTCTTTGTCAGGGTTTTCAGGGTCAGTTGGACTTGTTTGAGGCATTTCAGTGGCAGTTGCTCTTTCAGCGTCCATTTCTCGTTCTTGTCAGCCATGCCGCGCTGCAAGAACGTTGGTGGTGGCCCTGGGGACTCCCCTCCTCGTCCCCCTCCCGGTCAGCGGCCAGGGAAGGCGAAGTTGATCACGCGCAGGAAGCGCTCCAGAGCCGAGAGAGAGGTAGCTCAGGCACAGGCAGTGGCGGATGCAGCCGAGCGAGCAGAGCAGGGAGGCAGTTCGGGCGGACTTAGGATTGAGGACCAATTGTCCCCCGACCAGCGCAGAGCTATTGAGGAGGTTGAGCGTTTCCACCACTCACCGACTGGCACGCTTATGGCTGCCGGTCGTCGGACGACGTTCACCTCGCCAGGCGTCGTGCCCGAGAGCTCAGGGCAGGGCCAGGCAGAGGCCGAGGCAGCATAGGCAGAGGCACCTGAGGCAGAGGCAGCAGAGGAGGTTCCTGAGGAGGTTCCCCGGCGTCGGTCCACGCGTCGCAGGACAGCGGTGCCACCCTGGCTCGATGTCCCTCTACGGGGAGCACGTGCTCCATCGAGGCGCGCTCACAGATTCAGGCCCTCAAACTAGTTCCAGTGGAGCAGTGGTTCCCCAGGGAGAGACAGGAGCAGGCAGGTCCGGACTTCTTCACTGTGCTCCAGGAGGACTTCTACCGCGGCTACAGGAATGCCGGGATTAGTCTCTGTTCCCAGCGTGTGTGCTCTCTGGAGGCTCTTGTGTCAGCGTCCGAGCAGCTCCGTCCCAGCCTCACTTACTTACCAGGCTTCTCAGACCTGTTGGGGCGGTCTGGCTCTTACATAGAGGACTGGGTGTTTTAGTTCTACGCGTCTCTTTGGGTTCACCCAGACCGAGAGACCTTGGAGTTTGCCTTTGGTGGAGAGCACTACCGGCTGTTTGTGTCTGAGATCCGGGATTGGTTTGGACTCCGTCGTTCTGAGACCTGGATCCATGACTTGTGCTACGGTCAGACAGAGCCTCCGAGGCGCCCTCACGGCGGTGAGCAGCCCTCTATAGACCTTGTGCGTCCCTGCTTCCGGGAGCCATTCGGAGAGGGTTCGAGCCGTGCGCCGAAGGATCTCACTCCTGCGGCCCGGATCCTCCACGAGGTGCTCCGGCGCACTCTGCTGCCCCGTGTTGGGTTCCGCGAGGCGATCTCCAGGCTTCAGCTGTGGCTACTCAGTTACTTGATTCAGCAGCGGGATTTCGACGTCATGGATGTGATTATCTGCGAGATGGAGGACACAGTAGCAGAGGGCATCAAGGCCCGCCGGCAGCTTCCTTATGCACACTGGATCTCGTTTATCCTTTGGAAGGTCACTGTCACTATAGGAGCCCGTCCAGCCGAGACACTTACCGGATCCGCGACTGTGTTCCCTGCATATAACATGAGTCAGCTACTGGGACACGGCCGGGATCACAGGCAGCAGCAGCAGCAGCAGCAGCAGCAGGACGCCCCGTCTACCTCGCGCCAGAGACCCGAGGTTCCAGAGTCACTTCAGGAGCAGGACGAGGTCGTCCGAGCACTTGCAGAGCAGGAGCTAGCAGAGCTCGAGGGTGGTGACACGTACGTTGCTGAGGACCCCACCGACAGCTCTGACGAGGACTACCAGCTCCTGCCCCGCTACCAGCCCAGAGCTCACGATTCTCAGGTCGGGCCGTCTGGTACTACCTCCTCCGACCCAGCGCTACTTCCTATACTTGCACGGATGGAGGAGCAGCAGAGGACAGTCACTCAGGACGTCCAGCGACTCACCCAGGAGTAGCAGCGGTTGGCCCAGGCACAGGCCTTAGCTCAGCAGCAGGCACAGGAGCGGTCTGATGCCCTTCAGCGACAGATGCTGGCTCTACAGCAGCAGACGCTCAGCTTCATGGAGCGACTAGCCAGCGGACCTCCCCAGTGGCAGTGGCAGCAGCCTCCACCTCAGCAGCAGATCCAGTGGCAGACACCAGTCCCTCCGCAGCCGTTCGGTCAGCGACCGCAGTTTGGTTAGCAGCAGCACCAGTTTCCGGGCCCCAACTCCTCGCAGTTTACGAGTTTTTCTACTCCTCCAAGCGGGGCCCCGCTCTTCAGTCCACTGCGGACCGGCTTCACCCCTAGGGCGATAGAGTCTTTGTTTGCGACGACGACCACTGTGACTCGAGACTTGTCCGCCTCCTTCAGTGAGCTTACCGGATTCCCCACTCCAGATCTTCCGGATCCGGTGCAGACGTCGACGGCTCCTGCGACCTCCACCACAGAGACCCTTCCGAGCTCCGTCGCGTCCTCTAAGCAGACCGAGCCAGTCCAGTTTGAGACTACCATGCCAGCCCAGCCTGAGCTATCTTCGATTCCCGAGCTTCCGCACTCTGAGGCTTAGGCGGCTACAGCTACACAGACTGAGACTGCGACAGCGCCAGAGCAGCCAGAGCAGTCAGTGCCCGAGCCGACCCGGACCGCTTCACCATAGCTTCCAGCTCCAGAGGGTCAGCAGGCTACCGACACTACTTCTTCCGACTCTGAGGAGTATCTTCAGCAGTTTGAGTTCACTCAGCGCTCTCCAGAGCCGGCTCCTGACTCGTCTGCACCACCTCCGCCCTCCGACGCTTAGTTTGGCGCTTGATGCCAAAGGGGGAGAGTGGTCGAGTATAGCGATAGGGGGAGCGATGTGAGAGGGTTTCAATATCTTATGTTGTGTTATGTTCACATACGCTCTTTACTTATCGCATCTTTTGTGCATGTTTATGTGATATACTTGTGCTATGGACCTTGATGACATGTATGTGCTCACTATGATATCATATATAACATGTCATTTCGTTTCGCTCATTTACTTGCGCTTAATTCTCACTTGTCTAAGTTCATGAGCTCTCTTACTCTTGCACTTGTTTTTCACTCTAACTTGTTGAGTGCAGGATGATGGCATGACATGTTTTGAACTTGCCCCTAATCATTTTCTCTTATTCATTGCAAGTTCATACATGTCATGATTTAAAAACCTCTTCTCTCTATACTCGATCTCGTGTTGTCATCAATCACCAAAAAGGGGGAGATTGAACGCATCTTGGCCCCTAGTGGTTTCGGTGATTGGATGAAACACAAGATTACTGTGACTAACGTGTGTTTTGCAGAAACAGGGATGAGTTAGGTCACGGTAATGGTGACGATACGGGCATATGGAGTTCATGTCCCCTGGCGATGGATATCGTTTCGGTTTTCAAAGGACGGACGACGAAGACGGTGGTAGACTAGGCTAAGTGTCATATGGTGTTGGAGGACACTTAGGTAGTCTTAGGTCTTTGTTTTTTCCTTTGGCCGTACTATAAAGGGGAGCGTGAATCAGTAGCTTGACCTAGATGAGTCTATTGAGGTAGGTGTGGTGCACACTTGTTATTTCATAGCCCTAGGTAGCTCAGAGAGATGCCTTAAGTCGAGAGGATCAAAAGTCGTTTAGGCCGCGTCGCGATCCGAGTTGATTCTGCCCTTGTAACGGGCATCGGACGCTGGCCAGGTGGGCATCGGACGCGTCCGATGCTCACCCCGACTAGGGTTTAGTCTGGTGCGTGGCATCGGACGCGCCGGTGTGTTCACATCGGACGCGCCCGTGCCATTGTTCACGTGGGCGTGAACTGGAGGCCGCATCGGACGCAGGCATCGGACGCTGAGGGCCAGCGTCCGATGGCCATGCAGAGAGGTTCCAGAGAGGGTAAATCCACATCGGACGATGTGGTGGCATCGGACGCTGCCCAGCGTCCGATGTCCCTTTAAACAGTCTGACAAGAAGGTACAGTAGACCATTGGACGAGGTCATCGGAGCGTCCGATGCTAGGCATCGGCGCGTCCGATGCCCCCGCAGAATGCCTGTCTTGTGCTGTTTTTGGATGGCCGGTTGGGGGAGTATATATACTTCCTTCCCTCCATCCATTTGAGTGTTCTTGCCACTTCCATCAGCTGAGAAACACCTTGTGAGTGTGAGTGAGTGCAAGAGCCCTAGTGAGGTTGAGTGATTTGCTAATTGTGAGAATTAGACACCTCCTAGTGAGAATTGAGTAGCAAGTGTGCATCCATCCATCTCTTTGGCCTTGTGTTGGTCAAGTGAGAGTTCTAGCTTGTTACTCTTGGTGATCGGCATCACCTAGACGGCTTGGTGGCGATCGGAGAGCTTGGTGATCATCCGGAGGCATTGTGGATGACCCAAGTCAAGTTGTGACCGGTAGCGAGCGATTCACCGGGCCGGAGAGGCGAAGAATCAGCTCGTAGCGATACCCTTGTGCGGGTGCTCCAACGACTAGGGAGTGTGCCGACACCTCGATACCTCGGCAAAAAGATCGTCGTGTCATCTCTACTCTCTTCTCTACGTATTTATCTTTGAGCAATTCAATTGCGCATTTACTTGTTGTTCTTTCATAAGTTGAATTGCCTTGCTAGAGTAGAAATGGTTTAGCGATAGTCTTTTGTGCATTTGATTCTTGTCATACACACTTCTAGGCACAAGGGGGTTAATTGAGGCTTGATAGGTTTTATTGTCGCAAGAAGTTTTAGAAAAGCCCAATTCACCCCGCCTCTTGGGCATCTTGATCCTTTTAGAGGCCCAAACCGGGAAACCAGCCCACCGAAGCCTGAGTTTTGTGGCCCAAACTCAGTGTAACACCTCTGGTGATTAATATGTAATTAACCTGACATGCCATCATCTTTAATCATTAATCATCCTTGCCATGCATTATGTTTGCCTAATTCTTGTTTTGCATTTACCTTTTTCTAGGTGACTTGTGTAGTGATCTCTTTTTCAAAAACCCTAAAGGCCCAAATCTTCCTATAAGGGCAAAATGGTAATTTCATCTCTGTGTCTAGCTTTGTGTGAATCTTGTTCAGTTGAGTAATTTGATGTTTTGTTGTGTTGATCAAAGTTCAAAATCAGAAACAAAATTTAAATCCTTTTGAAAAACCCTAAATTTCCAAACTCTAGTTTTACCCCTCTTTTTCTAATTCAAAAACTATTCAAAATTTGAAGTTGGCTCAATAAGAAAAGTTGTAGATCTTGCAATAAGGAACAACTTTGGTGTCTGCAGATTTTCAAGTTTCAATACAAAATCAGAAGTAATTTCAAATTCTTTCAAACTTCAATTTTGTCCCCTTTTCAGTTTTCATTATTATCTCAAAAACTATTGAGTTTCAGAAAAAGTTTATATTGGCAAAGTTATAGATCTTAAAATTTTAAGCAACTTTGGTATTTTGAGTTTTCTTTGTGTAGTTCAAATTTTGGGAGTAATTTCAAATTTTTAGAGAAAGGGGGAAGGTGACGTCACTGTGCACGAGCTTTAAAGCAGGGGGGCCCCGGCCGCCGGCGGCGGAGCGCCGGCCACGCCAGGCCGGCTGACCCGCGCCCGTGCCGCGCGCGGTCAGCGCAGGCGCTCGACCTCCCCGGTCCCCTACCACCGCCTCGCCGACCCCTACCCTCCTCCTTTTCACCTACGGCCGCGGACAGCGGGCGGATGCCGGCCGCCGGCAAGCCGCCGCGCCGCGCGCGAGCTCCCTGCCCTCGTCGCGCCGCCCTACCTTGCTCCCTACCTCCGTTAGTGTCGCGCGAGGGCTCCTCACCCCTCGCCCGGACCCCCCAGCGCCGCCCCGCGGCTATAAAAGCCGCCGAGCTCCCGCCGTTGCCCGCCACCGGCGCAACCCCGTCAACCCGAGCCACCGGACCGCCCCGGAGCCCGCTGAGCACCCCATCACCTTCGCCTTGAGCTTCTCCACCTTCCCGAGCAACTAATTTCACCCCTCCGCCCCTCCTTTCGCCGGCGCAAGCAATCCGTCCCCGACTCCGGCGAACGGCCCCGCCGCGGTGAAGGGCGAAATTCGTCGTCGTGAGTGTTCCTCCCGCCCCTCCGACTCCCGTCTTCTTTCCCTCACCTCGGTGCGCTCCTAACCGCACACCGGTGATCCCTTTTGGTGAACAGAGCCGCCGGAACGCTTGCTCGCCGCCGAAGAGCTCCGCCGAGGCGCCGCCGCCGTCGAACTCCCTCCTCCGACCCTTGCACCGCCTCGCCGTTCCCCGTTCCCGACCCCCGGTGAGCCCACGAAGCTCTCCCTGCCCTCTGTTTTCCCAGCGCAAGGCCCGAGCGGCCGGTCCGCCGCGCGCTCTCGCCGGCGTGCGCGCCGAGCCCGCGGGGAACAAGCACAATGCTCCTTTTCTTTTTTAAAAAAATATAAATAGTGTTCTGTTTTCTCTTTTTTGTAAGAATTTATCTGTTGTTCCATAAATCCTGAGAAAAATATGGTATGCTCCTTGTACTGTGTAGTATTTTAGAAAAATAAGAAACCCTACTTTTCTGCAAAAATTGGAAAATGAAAAATCCTTCTTTTAATTAAGAAATGGATGGTTTTAGATGTTTAGAAAATCATGTGTAGCTCCAAAGATCATGAGATAAATTTTTATGTGCTAGTTATGTCATGTTTAGTCTCTGGTGAAATTTTGAGGCCTTTTGGAGAAGTTGATTTTTGGGCATTTATTTTAAATGTTGAATAGTGCCTTTTGTTAATTAAATGTTGATTTTTGTTAAGCACCTTAATGATCTCCAAAAATTATGAAATTTGTTTTGTCATCTATTTATACCATAATGAACTTATGAGATTAATTGGGTAAATTTTGGAGCAACTGCATAAAATGACCTTTTTAAATAATTAGGAAAAATATAAAAGCAATTAGGGTTCATGTTGTATGCCCTGTGATGTGAGTTTTGGGATTGTTTGCTGTTCATAGACCCCCACCCAGCTGGTCTATGGTGTTTGTGATGCCATGCATGACTTATGCTTAGATTTACTAGATGATGCTTAATAGGTTTGATTAATCTTGTTTAGGGATAGAGATAAGTAACTTTATGTCCACTCTAGAAGTTACTTTCACGATGGAAAGTTGTGTTCTAGAATCAATGGAATTGTCCTGCGCTTTAGCAAGTCTCTTGTTCCTGTTAGTACCCTCATAAGCATACATCATTGCATACGTGTAGTGTCTGAAGGAGAAGGCATCAAAGTCGAGGCAGCCGCTAACGAACCTACCCCCGAGGCAACCCCGAGCTCCGACACCTGCACTACCGACTCCGAGCCTGTCCTTTTTGCTCTTCAAGGCAAGCCCCGGTGCATTTTAACCCTTCCTTGTTTTTATAAAAGTTTACCTAAATGTCTTTGAGTTAAACTACTGCATTAGGTTATAGGAGTTGTGTGATGACCTATTGCCTGCATTATTTACCTCCACCGGCAAATACCCCGCCCTGTTTAAAAATTATTTGCGAAATGCTTAATAACGCTATTCAATAGATTTGCAATAAAATGCCAATTTCAAAAGTGTGATCACTTAAAGAATTTTTATGGGAATTTGGCTTTACTCCCCGACTGTTGGCTAAGTATCTGATCCGTAGCTAGTCAACAGCGAGGAGAGGTTGTCTGAGCGTACAGTGCCGTCATGTTGTAGTCCGGGACTCAACAGTTGACACCGACCGGGACAGGGTTGAAAAACTAACAGGATTATTATGCTTGGGTGAGATATAACCGAGGTATAGTTCTGGCAGAAAAATTAGGGACCATCCGTATGGGGGCCTGCTTGTCAAGACTTGTAACTATTCACATACTTCGGAAAGCTCTGGCTCCGAGGACTCCTTGATTGGGACCGACAACCGCGCACTGGGAGTGGCGAGATGGCGGAAGTAGCTTGTACCCACGTGGTCGTCGTGCCTGGATATGAGTGGTGTACTGTACTTCCGGGTGGCGTAGGACCGGTCCAATCTTGGAGGAATCGTGGTAGACGAGTTGGCATATGCAAGCTTGGGTGCTACATATGCAGTGTGGATAGGGATCCTCAGCTGAGTATTATTTATCCGGATTAACGTTGCTCCTCGGTTATGGAGACTTGGTCACTGACTGTCAACGGAGAGTGGTTCTCAACTAGGTATGTTTTGGAAGGTAAAATGAATCATGAACAATGAAGAATTGAGAAATGCCTGAATCTTTCTAAAATAGAACAAGGTTTACAAAATGCTTTTCTGCAAAATACTTGCTCTTGCTTCAGCCTTACCTTGACTACCCTAAGCCTCTCATCCCTGAGTCTTCTTCATTTTCTTAGTCGGGTAAGTCTTGTTGAGTACCCCAGTACTCAGGGTTTGTTACCCATGCTGCAGGTATGACTGAGTCCTCGATGTGTCTTGCGCCCTGCTGCATGACCATCGTCCAGGAAGAGGCCGATGAGGCCGAAGAATAAAGTGTACACCCTCGGGCTGGGTGATCATGAGTATCTTTATTTTGTTGTACTCTGCTACGTTGCCCATTTCTATCATCCGAACTTGGTTTGTAATAACTGCACCTTTAATTTTATTTGGAACCTCGTTTTGTAAAACTAATGTTATTTAAGTCTTCCGCTCTGTATTCCGATGTTATTTGTAAAAGTATCTAGTGCTGTAACCGAAAGGTGAGATGATCCTGCGGACGATGGGCGCTGATGCGGCCCGGTGACGAACTGTCTTGGTCACGTGGAACATAGGTTCGGCTGTCAGAGGCTGACAGGGACCTGTGGGTCATGGGGTTAGGACCGTTCCGCCGCACTCAGCAAACCCGCAGCACCCAGGTTTTGAGGCTCAAACCTAGAAACCGTCCTCAGCCCGAGTTTTGTGGCCAAACTCGGAAACTATCAGCGCCCAGGTTTTGAGGCCCAAACCTGGAAACCGTCCATCCGATGGTTTTTCTCTAGCTCTACCACCAAACTGAAGCTGTAGAGGGGATGCACTGCCCGTGCACCCCGTCCACCGACACGTGTCCCCAGGTCTACGACCCAAGCAACACCGTGCCCGCAAGTCTTCGCTCGTCGCTGTCCCAGGCTATCAGCCACCACAGCTGATCCTCAGGCCACCGGTCCCTCAGTCCAAGCCTCACGTCCGCCCTTCGCCACTCTCGGCCCATCGGCACGGCACGTCTCTACTTGACCTTCACCTTGCCTCTGATCACTGTATCCATGCTCGACACCTGCACAACACAAGCCAAAGAACATGCGCATTATCCCAGTTGACAATCACTCATCACTCAGAGACTCGGCATACACCCATGTATCCGCAATCTCCCCCTTGATGAGTGCATTGTCAACTACCAACACAAATCATAATTGAAAAGAGGAAGGAAGAAAGAAGGAGAAGAGAGAACTCGACCAAATGACCCAAAAGCTTAGCAAAGCCGAAGAAGGTCAAGTGGACAGAGCAAAACAACTTGGTTCCCAAAGACATGGGCAACGGCTCGATGCAACCAAGCAAAGCAAAGCTAGCCCTCAAGAAGAGGTAGAACAGGCTCAACACCGCTAGCAAATACCAAATGAAAAATCGAAGCAAAATGTTAGTCCCTCAAGAAAGCTCAAGAGTGTCTACTACATCATGAACAACTTGATCAGATGCACTCTCAACCCCAAGGACAATGCTACAGATCTGTACGGGTACATAACCAATGTGCTCTCTCGCTTTCCAGATGGTGAGAAGTTCAATGTACCTAGGTTCATTTGGGTTGAGCTGGCATATGCTATGGATGATGGTAGGAGGAGTTTGCCCTATGCTCCTTATCTCATGTTTGTGATTGAGAGGGTCTCCGGTGTCAGATATCCAAAGGACTGTGATCACTTACCATACAAGATAAAGAAGACCCGTGGAGGTGCAGCAGGTGGTGGAGCAGCACCCTCAGCTCCTGGAGGATCCTTCTTCCCTAGAGAGGATATTCCTGAGAGTTCCCGCTCTCATATTCATTCCAGGAGTGGTAGGAGGATGAAGAAGTTTGGCCAATGGATCAAGGCCATCTTCACAACGGGCACCTATGCAGCGAAGACGACATATGAGGATCGGTTGGAGAATCGAGAGGCAAACAGAGCAGCGAGGGAGGCAGCAGGACTTCCATCTCTTCCACCAGTTGAGCCACCTCCTCAGTTTACAGGTTTGCCTCGCTTGTCAGTTTCTTCCTCAGAGGACGAGCAGCCATATGATCAACCATATCAGCAGCCTCATGGAGACCAGTTTGAGCAGTATGGTGGTGTTGAGGAGGAGATTCGAGCTGCCAAGCAGGATCCTCAGGTTCAGGAGACCTTGCTTCGTGTCTACTCCAGGCGTGACCGGGAAGGACCCTCTACTTCAGCTCCTCCTCGGCGTTCAGCTCGCTTCACTTCGCACACTCATGTTCAGGGGCGTGCCCGCATCGACAGTGATTCGGATGATGAGTGATCTTTTCTACTTTTCTTGCCTCTTTTTGGTACTTGATGCCAAAGGGGGAGAAAGTTAGAGGGGTCAAATCTTTTTCGATGCCATATGTTTGTGGTTGCAGGAGCTTCATGTCTTATCCGTTGAGAGTAGTTGTTAGGTTGTGAGTTTGAGAGTCGCTCAAAACTCTATTTTATGTAATAAGGCTACCTATTTGACTCTATTTGTCTCGGATATGGACATGTATTCTTGGTTTTAGCTTTAGATTATTATTTTCTAAGGTATTGTTGTTTATGCTTCATATTCTCTGCTGTAGAAATCTGACTGTTGACTGACTGATATAGCCAGGGCGACAGTGCCGCCCTCTTAGAGCGGTAGTGCCGCCCTACGCTGTAACAGCCAGTTCTGGGTGAGTTCTTAAATAAATCTGTCATATGCATCACGTATATTCTTGTGACACTGTTTATTGCACCCCACAGCAGGCATGGATGTAGGGGGAGGCACCATTACACCTATATGTGAAAATTGGTGTTGTCATACCAATTTGAGTATTCAAAACTCAATTCACACAATCAGGGGAGGCTCCTACACCCATGGCTCGAAAATCTCATTTATATTTCATTCTTTTGTAAGGTCTAATTGGGTTGTCATCAATCACCAAAAAGGGGGAGATTGTAAGTGCAATCAAGCCCTATGTGGGTTTTGGTGTTGATAACCACCTAATTAGAGGACTAATGAGATTTGTCGAGATGACTTGCAGAGAGTTTGTCTAGAGGATGTTGAACAAGTTGGAAGGACCCCCAAATTGCAAAGGATGGTCCTGAACTCATGGAGGTTTAATTTCATTTGTATTTTGAATATTGAGTTTAGGAAAACCAGACTATCAAGGGGGATTCTAGAACAGTCTGTCAAATTGAGGAACCAATTGCTCAAAATCCTAGAATAGCATCCTCATACCCAGCCAAACCAGCCAGCCAAATTTCAGATTCATCAGTGCTGTTTGGCCAGGGCGGCAGTGCCGCCCTTCAAATCTGAGTCAGATTCAGATGTATAAATACAATCCAGAAACGTTGCAACGGCACCTTCTTCCAGCTCCCGACTCTCAGACCGTTGCAACAGCTCTCAGACACAGTTCTCTCTCCCCCATTGTTGCTCCTTCACCTCCTCAAGAGATCTAGTGATTTCACCATTGAAACTTGAGAGAAAAGGCAGCAAAACACTCGTGGGGAGCCGATCTACTGATTCCCATCGTCTATGAGCAGTTGGTTCATGTTTGGTCGGCGGTTCTAGGGTTCTTTACTCTTGGAGCTTGCTCCTAGCCGGCTAGGCGTCGCCCAAGAGCTTGCCAACTCGTGTGGCAGCCTTGGGAGGTTTGTAAATTACTTGTGCAGCTAAGAAATCACCCCTCACTTCAAGAGTTAACTCTCTTGACTTGAGAACGAGGGAAAAAGAGCAAGCCTAAGTGGCTAGCTCATCCTTTGTGGATACCTCAACAACGTGGAGTAGGCAAACCTTGGTGGTGAGCTGAACCACGGGTTAAATCGGGTTAAATCTTGTGTCACTTGTGCTCTCTACTTATTGTTGTTGTTTACTCTTGCTTAGACAATATTAGGTTGATGAAAGAAATCCGTAATAGCTATTGATTTCTGTGGTATTCAGTCTTCGAGCTGAATCTGTTAGCTATTTCTTCACATAATATTGCTTGCTCTGAATAGCTCGTTCCTGCAAAACTGCAATTCATTCTGTGTAGATTTTAAAGAGCGGCAGTGCCGCCCTGTGTTCTCACCTCTGTTCGAGTCAATTTTTTACAGGCCTATTCACCCCCCTCTAGGCTAACATATACTTCCAGAAGTTCCTACAATATGGGAGACATATTTTGGATATGAGGAGAGACACAACCCAAATTTGAGTATCCTCTCTCCTCAAGCCTCATTTGCATAAAGGGTTCTTTTTTGGGTCTGGTTGTTGAAGAAGACTAAAAATAGATATTGAACTCATTGCCTGTAGCACTACCTAAACATTAAAGGCATGTTTGGTATAACTCACAACTGGCATTCAAAACAGCTTCACCCATGAAGTTGTTTTTATTTTTCCTCTCACAAAAGCATAAGCCGAGATGAAGCTAAAAAATAGTTTTTCACAACCTACACTCTTATTTCTCTCTCTCAAACATGCATGAAGTTGTTGATGAAGCTACTTTGCCAAACATCTTTTTTAAAAAAGCTTAGCTCTGAGGTGTGTGAAACGGGGACTAAATGAGTTTTGTATTTTGGGATGTGGTTGTTAGGGTAGAGCTTCATCTAATTGTGTTTTTTTTATGAAAGTCGATTCTACGAGTGAGAATGATTGTCTTTGATCCTTTAATATAAACACTTAAATCATGATAGATAAGTAATTTATAGGATTAGGAGAAGTCATTTTTTAATCTCCTAGTGTGTACTGTGTGGAGCCGTGCATAGAGCAAAACCAATTAACACGGAGGCACCGCACCATGAGACTAGTCGCACTGCACGACGGTAAAGCAGACCGGTAACCAAGTTAGCGTAAAAAAATCAACGCAGCGAGAGACGTTATCACCTACGCTATGCATGGGCATCCGATAAAGGCAGAGGAAAGGCCAGGATTTAGCGGAGATGGCAGGCCGGCTGCATGCGCGCGGCGCTCGCCTCCACGATCACTGCTGTGGTGGGCTCCACTTTTTCTCCTAACGAAAAATGTTATATCTCACAAACCGAAAACTCAAATTAAATTCCGATTGAACCATTGAATTCGTTGTAATTAATTCTTCAAAACTAGAATATATTTAGATAAAGTGACAAGAGGACCCACAGTGGATAGAAGTTGATATAGAGGATGGATGGATGCGGGAGAAATGAGTATACAGGAGAGAATCTCGATGACCAGGACGTATAGAGGATAAAAATAGAGGAACGTGAGTGCGGATAGTCTGAGTCTGCCATATAGATCCGGTATAATTTATATGAAATAACTTATTCGTAGGAATTTTGGAAGAATTATACAAATAATAGCTTGAAGCTCACGAAAAAAAATCATTTGTATTGCTCTCTAATCAGATTTCCGTGCTTTTTTTATGCTCCATTTAAACGTAGGAGTGTATAGGACCAGTGAATACATAGGGGAAAAAAACTCGGTTACTGTAGGACCCACTGTCATTAGCAGCGCCGATATCCCCCAATTCCTCTTGCCCACCCCTAAACCCTCGTTTCTGCCCCCAAGTCCCCAACGTTTGCTCACCAAGACCGAGATGCTCCGCCGCGCCGCCCCTACGTCGGCGGCACTCTGCCGTCGCGCGCTCTCTGCCACGCCATCCTACTCCCGCACCGCCGCGGCAACCGCCGTGGCCTCCACCTCTGTCGTGAGCTCCGTCATCCTCCGCTCGCTCAAGGAGCACTACCTCGAGGTCTGCAAGATGACGCCGCCGCCCAAGGTCAGCCCGCCCGAGCCCTTCACCATCGTCAAGGGCTCCTTGGACCAGCGGTCGGGACCCGTTCTGCGCCGCGAATACGGCGACGACGGCGAGGAGATCTCCATCTCCGTCGCCAGGCTCGCCAACATCCTGCCCGCCGGCGCGGACTCTGACTCGGACAGTACCGGCGAGGGCGGTGGGATGAGCGCGTCCATCAGCCAGCTCTTGCTCCATGTTGATATCTCCAAGCCCGGTACAGGAAAGTCGATGCAGTTCCTTTGCGGGCTGTACCCGGACGCACTTGGGATCCATTCGGTCTGCCTCCGGTCGAAGAACGCCGAGTCGTTTGACAGGGATATAGCTTCGAAGGGCGGTGTAGAGTACCGAGGGCGTGTTTTCCAGTGAGTTCTTCTTCCAAACGCTTGAGAATTTTCGATGTTTTGTTCGTCTTGTATTTGTTTCTTACAAGAGCTTGTGTAAGAAGATGTGTGGGCTTGAGGAATTTGATTAACTGCTCGAGTATGATTAATTAGGAGATGATTATGACTATGCAATACAGGTGTGTGTGTGACTATATATTTAGATTTTAGAATAGATGGATTGACGGCAACTTTTGTTTACTTGTTGTAGCTTGTTCTGTGGCACACCGCACACAGAATTCAGATAAGAGTACTTCGCTAGTTATTGATTTCAACTATAAAGATGATATTTTTTATCTTATGTTGGATTTTATGCGATACCAGTAGACAATTCAGGTAGCCAATGGCTTTAAAAAGATGTTACTTTTGGTAGTTTGGAATTGCTAAGAAGAAAACTATTATGCAGTGGGTTGATATATTCTGTTTGCATGCCCCCCTGTTGAAATGTGATCTAAGTAAAACTTGCTGGTACTTTTAAAAGTAAATACAATTCTAGTACTGGTACTAACTATGAAAGGATTTTAGGTGCATTGGCATGCGCAAGCGTGTCTGAACGTTCATTCTGTTCCTTACTTTCTTGACAATACCACTTTTCAGAGACTACTAGCTAGACCATGGATTAACAACTCCAAACACAAACATTTCTACTTAGCTTTTACTGGCTTAGTTAAACTAAGAAAATAAATCCTTTTGACAAACGAAATAAATGCAGCAACAAAATGACAGATATTTAGATAAAATAAGCGGAAGTGTTGTGTCTATGTAATAATGATTGTGTTAGCATTTATTATTACTCCTCTGTAGTTGTGCAGGCGCCTTGGCTCCTGTGTGCTGCGCCTGGGCACTTGTGTGCCTCAGTTATTAGCCTCCTCTCTAGATCCCCAAGAGCTGGTTTCACACCTTGGCTCTTTGGTCTCTCCCCTCTACCTATATGTAATCCATCCCCTGTAATCCAGTGACATATACGATGAATACATCTTCCTTCATGGTATCAGACGACTAAACTCTTCCGCTGCCAGCGCTGCTCCACGCGCGCTTCCTCTCCCCCTCCGGCGCCGCTCCATCCACGCGCGCCCGTCCGCTGCCCTACCCGCGCGGCTGCTCCACGCGCGCTTCCTCTCCGCGCCCGCGAGCTGCCCGGCCCCGCGCCCGCGAGCTGCCCTGCCCCGCGCTGCATCTCTGCGCGCCCGGCCCTGTTTCCTTCAGATTGCTTCCATTATTTGTGATGCCTGATGAGATATTTGATGAAGTTTGTCGGGGGTCCACAAAAGGGGTACCCCCAATCAACGCAAAACAAATAGGTTAAACCTAGAACACCAATTAATAAACCCAGCTAAGCTAACCTCCCAAGAAACCAACCCCTCGGAGCCTGCAACGCTGGCACACCACCAGGGAGCTTAGACTTGTCGAGACCTTACCGGCCACCTCCTGGTAGCCCACCCCTCGAACCCGCAACAGCTGTGCATCGCTCCTCGGGACCTCGCGCGGGGACCCCGAGCCCCTCCAGCACGATAGCCTATCCCTCGGGGCTCGTCTCGATCTAGGCCTCGAGCTGGAGCTCAACCTCCACTCACCCGAGCCCTCAGCGCACGGGCTCGAGCGAGTGCGCCACTACCCTTCGAAGCCCTCCACGAGGAGGAAGCTTCCTGCTCCCTAACCCCATACCGCGCATTTAATGCGTCCACCTACTCCAGTCACGTCCTCTGCAGCCCGACGTGTACCACAATGACCAGGGCAGAGTCCAGTCTCGTTTTCACCACAAGCATGGGCAAAAAGGTGCCAGTGCGGCACTGTTAACCCATACCCTACACTGTCGCACGTCCAAACCACGTCTCGAGGCCCGGTTTCCTGCTGCTCAATCGGGTTTCCCGGGACTTGCCCATAATTGCGGGGACTCGAGCCCCCCGTAGGCGCCACCTCGAGGCCAGCTCTGAGCCCTTCGAGCCCTGACTGCTTTCATGCTATTGGAGGACAGGTACCCCAAGACCCGGCGGGACTATGCACGTATCGTACGTGCCGGGATGGGCGGTGCACGGCCTCCACGCCTCCACGTCCGCACTCGGGATGGAGGCCACGCTTCAAGGACGCCCCAACAGCAACGCCCACGTCGGCTCCAGTGGCCCCGACAAGACAGGGTTCCTACCCCTCCCCGTATTGGGCACCGTACGCCTCGACGCCTGTAATACCCTTGTGTAACCCTGGCCTCCCCTTGCTCTATAAAAGGGGACACCAGGGCCCTCAGTCCACGTTTTTTACAGACACGTTAGAACGCACATACGCCCGCACACACACACACTCGAGTCCGGACTCCGGTCCACGCTCATTGAGCTTGTATTCGCCCCTGTACGAGCACTTAGGTGCAAGTAATACAAGAACCTCCTCCCCCGCTGGACGTAGGGCCTTCTTTGCCCGAACCAGGATAAATCCTTGTGTCATCTTGCATCACCATCCAGGAAGAGAGCACGCGATCATATTACTCGTTGGTGTCGTACCCCCGGGTTCGAAACACCGACAAAGTTGTTGATGCTTTAAGGGAAATGGTATTGCTTATACACAGCTTGTTTATACAGTGTGCAAAATATCGTGAAAACCATATTGACCCTGCACTGATTCATTATTAGTTCTAAAACATTTGATTGTTGATGAGAAAAACTTAGGATATGGCAATCTCGAGGACAACCCGGCATTTTGTGACTTTATAGCTCAGGTACATGTGGCCATGTATGGTTCAGTGGCTACATATGAATATAGGACATTGAGTCACAAATTAGTTGCACTTGGAACGAGTGTCATATCCTGAATTGTTCCCATTGTAAGTTGTTACCGGTTATAGACTTTAGTAGGCAATTCAGATAGAATATTTGAATCTTATAGAAGGATACAACCTAACCTCTAAGAACTACTCGTATCCCAATAGGTAATACTCTGTTTGTATGTTACCTATTTGACCTGCCCCAAATTGAACTGTATATAGAAGGCTTTCAGTATACAAGCACGATCAGAACTTCAAATAGGATTATTTGTTATTCTTTCATGTCCAATTCCTTTATTTCAGTGACTATTTAGTATTTACACAATGTCATTGGCCCTGCCAACATTTCTGGTGAATTTTAAATGTTGAGCTAACTAAATAAATAGATAATTGTGCATAAAATAGCAATTTATGCTATGGATATTTAGTTGCCAGTTAGCCATAAACAAGAGTCCTTTTGTTGTGACTGCCCCGTTTAGTTGACTCAAATGTTAATTGACGGGCCAGTTGGTGAAACTACTGATGTCATAAAGGAGTTGGCTGCAGATAAATGCATGTGCATCCTTAGCTCCTACGCAATGTTTTGTGGCAATGCATAAAAAGGTACTGAAAGTAGTGGTAATCCTCTGTGTGTTAACTCTTCTTTGCCCTGTCCATCAAACTCTAGATTGACTACATTTGGTTCATGTGGTGGTGTTAAATTTGGATGATGCAATACAAACAAAGGATTAAGGAACACATCGTGTGTGTTAACACACTACTTTCTACCGATTATATTTATATGTTTTTTTTGAATGGACAGAGAGTTGGATGAAAAGGTTCGTGATGCACTCCATCTTTACATTGAAGCCCGTGGCATAAATGAGAAGCTCTTCCGTTTTCTCCAAGCTTGGCTTTATGTAAAGGATCACCGCAATCTTATACGCTGGTACAAGAGTGTCGGTTCATTCATCAATGAGCCAAAGCCAAAGTAAGGTACATTGCTATCTTTGCTCTTTATGTATGTTGGTTCACTCTTTATGTATGTTGGTTCATGTATCATTTCCATGTGGAACATCTCTGTTTTATCTATAACTAAGTGCCATGCTAAAATGGAAACGTATCTAGTGCAAACCATAGTCTTTGTAAAAACCCGTGCAAACCACGGTAAACAATTCATCTAAATTCACCCAAAAAATCACACATGTAGATGGTATGATGATACCCAACCTTGTAAAATATCTTGTCCAAACTCGACTTCGTTTGTGAGTTATAAAAATAACAAATTTCAAGCCAGAAAGTTTTCCACATGATTTGTTAGAAATTTGTTATTTTTATATCTCACAAATGAATTCGATTTTGGACAAGATATTTTATAAGGTTGTGTATCATCATATCATCTACATGTGTGATTTTTTTTGATGAATTTAAACAAATTTTTTGTTGTGGTTTGCACGGGTTTTCACGAAGGCAGTGGTTTGCACTAGATACGTTTCCTGCTAAAATTGTGCCCACTGTAGATGTACAACATTCACATATATTACTTAGCACCAAGTATGCCTGCAGATTCTGAAAAGCAAAACAGTATGTTTTGCAATCAAGGTCGCTTGGTAGTTTGTTTGGAAATGTACACATTATGGGTGCTAGATAGAAATGCGATTCTGATTGCTGCCTTGCAATGTTTTGAAATCGTAATTGACCCTAGTCGCCATGGCACCAATCAGCCTGACTAGCTGTGACCAATCATACTGCATAACTGATCACCATAGCACCAATAAGCCGGACTAATCATGATTAGTCGGACCACTTGATAACCATGTTGCTTTTTTTTCCCAATCAGGTGTCAAAAATCCCATGCTAAAGAATGAAGATCATCTGAAAGGCGGTTCTGGAGCAGTTTTCTCCAGGATGGAGAGTAGTCCTAGGATAAAGTGAATTATGTGCAAAGTTGCGCCAGCGAGGAGTTTTGGTCTATCTTAGTTTTTATTCGCTGGGGGGATTAGTGGTGTGCTGAACGTGTTGCGGTGGTGGTTGCATTAGTTGTCATTAGTCCTTGTGATCTGCTACCCTATCATGCTGAGGTGGTTGTCAGATTCTCAATTATTCAAACTCCACACTCGTCCAGTGCAATATATCGAATCGCAAGAAGCACATGTATAATTTAGAGACCCTTTCCTTCTTCCTACAAAGATCACCTTTTATTGTCACTAGGAAAATATGGCCGTGCGTTGCAACGGGAGAGGGGAAAACACCAAATATTTATGAAAAATGATGATATAGGAATGTTACATAAATTATATATTTATGTTTTACTTTTTCACGAAATTTAATTTTAAAGCTATAATTTATGGTTAACAGAAAAGTAGTGAACTTTTCTATAAAATATTATAATTAACACAATAATAAAACTGTATTTTTTACATGAAGTATATGGTTCATGTAAGAAGACTATTGATGGCTTATCGTCCCACCAGCCACCACAAGCATTCCTCTCAGGTCTCAGCAACTCAATCACAGGCGACGTTAGATCCTTATCGCTGTAGCATTCATCCTATCTGTCTCTCTCTCTCTCCCTCAAACAAATAATCCCCGTCCAACAGCGCTCTTGCGCTTGTTACGTCCACCTCCAGCTATCAAGTATCAAGCGTCTCCGTTTGTTGGCTTAAATCACCGGCGCTAAGCTCAATAATCGCCTCGAGTGTGTGGCTGAGAGGATGCTTGTGTCCCGCTTGACTCGAGCTCAGTCGCCTGGACAACCTCAATCGATGTCCCATCCACATCTAGGCTCTCCCATCTCCCCTCTGTTCCTTTTCTTTTGGCCACAGCTTGATCTGAGAAGCACGATGGTCTTTCCCCCATGGAGAAGCTTCCCATTACAGATCTTGCAACAAAACGATTGGTGACACCACATGTACAGGTCTGTTCTTCTGCCTGGCGTCCTCTTCTCACTTTGTGACGCCAAGTTTGCTCGGTCGCCTTTTGCCTCGACTTGTGTCCACGAGCTAGGTAGCACGCGTCCTGAGTGCAGTATTCCCACCATCACGGACCCCGGCGAAGAAAATATGTAGCTGGCAGTGAAGACTGGTTGTGACCGGCACCAGATTCACCGATTCGGCGAGGAGACCGATAGGCGGTAGCAACGCGTAACTTAGTGCACGTGGTATGAAAAAAAGACTTCAACAAGCAGTGGACCTCAACGCAGAACCATGATTAGTTCTCATGATATAAAACCTCATGCAGTTATATATGACGTGACAATTGCATCGCTGATAGATGTTCTCGAGGACTTAATCGATATGTGGTTCCTTACTACAAGACCTCGGCCTCAAGAACGACCACATCTAGCACATTGACCACATCACGCTGTCTGCTTTGTTTTGTCCGATCGAACGTACTATGGTTTAATTTATATTCATGATGTTATATGTCCATTGGTGTTCTACTTCTATTCGAATTCCTTTTTTCTATGTTCGTTCACGTAACGTCGGCCTTACACCTTGTTGAATCCCAGTCGTACGAGGCCAAGACCATCTTGGAGTTGGATGTGGCCGTTGAGTTAGAGACGTGTTCTTTTCCAACCGGACCACATGGACACGGACCATGTTGCGATTCTGAACCGAATTAGGCAACGGAACCAAATTGATTACATGGTTGGACGAAAATCTAAGGTTGGTAGAAATTTTGGGTCAAAACGGAAAAAAAGAGGAAACATTTCCGTTAAGCAAACATACCATATTTTTTTAGGAGTTAATGGCCGAGGCTGAGTCGGATCATGATTATCGGTTAGACCAAAAAAATTAGTGTACATAAATTTTGCCTCTATGATATATTTAGATTAGAACAACAACAATGTTGTAAACAGATTAGGACTTCTAGTTATCTTTACATTCACAGAGTTAGTTATAGAAGGCCATACCAAAAAAATGGTACCAAAAAAGAGGCGAAAATTTTGCCTCTTTATTATTATTATTATTAGGTATAGATTATCAAAATTCAAATAATGGGCGAAAGGGCGTGTCTTGGTAGCACCTAAGGTTCTGAATGATTTAATGGCTCTGAGGTCCTGGGTGATTTAATGGCATTGTGCTTTTAGTAGTGATGATTTCGTCAATCTCGTCTTAAGAATTTGCCGACCCAGTGTATGTGCGTTGTGAACGACTGCGTTGTACTATATAATCTATAATTAGTATTACATTTGTTTAGATCTAGTCTGTTTTTTTTAACTTGTTGGAACTCTTTGGAACCTAAGAGATTCTAAAAACATATAGCCAATAGAAAAAAAAAGAATGCCTTATCGATATTGAGGACTCTTTTCAAACACAGGAATGGGGTAAAGAAGGCCTGCGTATAGGAAAGTACTCCCTCCGTTCCAAATTATAAGTCATTCTAAGAATCTTCCAAATTATAAGTCATTCTAAGAATCTTGAAGAGTCAAAGTTTTTCAACTTTGACCAAAGTTATAGAGAAAAGCACAAAGATTTATGACATCAAATGTGTATTATTATAAAAATATAATTAATGAATAATCTAATAATACTTAGTTGGTATCATAGATGTTATTATCTTGTTATATAATGTTGGTCAAAGTTGAAAAACTTTGACTCTCCAAGATTCTTGGAATTACTTATAATTTGGAACGGAGGGAGTACAAGATTGAAGGCCCTTCTGAAACACGGTAATGATCAAGCATAGGAATTAAAAAGAAAGTAGGATTTTTATAGGAATGCATGTCCAAAACTGTTCCATATGCTTTTTGTTTGTTCTTCGGAGGGCTTACTTTGCACGTTGTCATCTGAAATGGGAGCGAGAAGTTAGCATGCTATCTGCCATCGTGCCCCAACCAAGGCAACACATACAAGGATTGAGAAAGGAATTTCATGGTAGCTTGTTGCAGGCAGAGAGTTTCTTCAGTGTATCGCTTTGTCTGTGTACACTACAGGTAAGGACTCACAAGGCGCTTTCCGTCAGCAGTCAGCTGCAGGATCTCAACGATTCCAACACCTGCGTCGAGCCAGCTAGTAGTGGCACTGTAGTGTTAGTAGCTGATGGTGAACCGTTGATCCATCATAATCTTCATTCTACCTGCTGCGCTTGTTGCTACTACTCGACAGCACATGCACATCCAAATCCAAATCGAACGGGATCCAGATGCGCTACGGGTTCGTCCCCGTTTGTCCCAGTTTTCTCCGCCGCCGTGTCTGTCGTACCGGCTCGGCTCCCCGCCCCGCCGTGAATTCCGGAGCACGAGGGCGGACGATTTTTGCCCAAGATCAGCGCAACGCACCTGCTGCCTCTGCCTTGGTGTCGTGTCCTCTCCACTCCGGACTCCCTCGCAGCAAACGTGGCGCGCAGCCGCCGAGCAGGGGTGAGGAGCTCGCGTCGCCCCCGAATCGAACGGAATTTGCACCTGCTTATCCGGCTGGAGGGTTTACTGGCTATTTTAATAATATTCTTTGAGAAAGAATAAGGCCCACACCTAGAGAGTTTAGCTACTAAAGTTTAGTCATTAAACTTCTAAACACCCCCACTAAAAGTTACTTTTAACACTACAACTCTAGTCACCTCCACTAAACTAAACTCTAGGGCCAAAGACCCCCTAAATCAAAGTACGGCCGATAATGTCAGTGGACGCGGTGGCAACCATTGCGCCGGGATATTTCCAAAACTGCAAGTCCGCAGGCTCACGACGTGTTCGAGGACTGACGTGAACCGGCCGGCAACCTGCCGATTCAGGCGTGCGGAGGAATTGAGGTCCTAGCGTGTCGCCGAAACGGGGAGCACATGTTAGGGCATGTTCCTTTACAGGGCAAAATTTTGTTGTCCTGTCACATCAAACATTGTGGCCATAATTTAGCCTATTAAAAATATACCAATTAAAAAACTAATTTGTCAGTCGGAGACTAATTCACGAGACGAATTTATTAAACTTAATTAGTTCATGATTTGACAAAGTGGTGCTACAGTAAACATTCGCTAATGATGGATTAATTTACCTTATTAATAGATTCGTCTTAGTACTTAGCATATGACACTATAATTAGTTTTATAATTAGTTTATTTTTAATAGACTAAACTCGTGCCGCAATGCTTGATGTGACAGACAAAATAATTTTGCCAGGGAAACGAACAGCCCTTTAGGTGAGCCGAACCGAACCCTCCTCCTGTCTAAGTGCATGTTTAGATCCCAAATATTTACAAGATTCCTCATCACATCGAATCTTTAGACGCATGCATAGAGTATTAAATGTAGATAAAAAATAACTAATTGCACAATTTGTTTGTAAATGTCGAGACGAATCTTTTGAGTCTAGTTGGTCCATATTTGGACAAAGTTTGTCAAATAACAACGAAAGTGCTACAGGAACTTTACACCCAAAATTCTTCCAACTGAACACACCCTAATCAGTTTTAGCCCGCTCAAGGGTTGGGTTTTTACTGTCTGTGTCAAACTGTCAATTCGAACTTTTGATTCGTCAAGCACTCCGTACGGCTGCCTTATGCTTTTCGGTAATTTTGGTGAACGAAGAAACTGTGAACAAAAAGAAGTGCACAAGCTTATTATAGCTAGAAATAGTAGCACTGTGCCAAGACGATTAGCGGGATACTGTTGCTTGCAGAGGTCACAGGTAAGCGCACAGCGAAGAGGGCTTTCGGCGTGCGAGTGCGAGGTTGACATCGATATTTCCCCAATTCCCCGTGGTGGACAAAAGACGTTTCACCTGGGTCGGTGCCAGCGCTATGGTACAGTGAACCAAAACGCCAAACCCGGCGAAACTTTTGTTTGACGCATACATCCACGTACGGTCGACGGCGACCTCCAGCCACACCCCACACGTTTCCACTGCACGATCGACCGAGGGTACGGCGAGTGGCGCCTCGCTGCCATCTGGCGACCGGGAGCGGCGACGCTTCTTCCTCTGAATCCTGACGACGAAGTACGCACGCAAACAACGTCCGCGAGCTCAAATCGTGATGCAAAAGCTTGCTTGGACACTGTGGACGAACAGGCCCCCGTCGTCCGTGGTGTCCTGCGGTGTCCATGCTAGTACGTACGGGAACTGGGAACAGGATACGTAGATATTTCCGGAGACCGCCGCATGCAGGTCCGAGGCCCGTTGGGAGCGATGAAGAAGCTTCTTCCTTCCCATCCCGGCCAATGCCCTCCTGACGCCGACGTGTTTGACGTGCGCCGGCTGCTGAGTCAGCGACGTGGAAAGGCTTTAACACGTCACCGGAACAGTGCGTGGGCGTACAGAGGTTGGTGACTTGGCAACATGCGCACGTAACGACTTGCAGAACTCTGATTCATTTATATTATTTTGTGGTGGTGATTGTGATTGAGTTACCATTGCCATCGCCAGTAGTAGTTTGAGCATTGCCATCGCCAGCTTTTGGGGGCTTCACCTTACCTCTACTTTCACGTTGAAGTACTGGTACAGTGGTACTATGACACATCTGCGCTTGGAAATCTGATCAAGGAACAACAAGTGGTGCCTCTTTCTAGACTACTGACCTCCGCGCGCTCAACTTGCTGTTATGTCAATAATAATGCTGATTATTATTATGTGCCGACGAACAAGAAGAGAAAGGTCAATTGTTTTCCACGTAGGGCCGGCCTCTCACTGCGATCGATCGAACGTTTGGTGCCAGCGCCGCGGCACGGCGAACCAAAAGTCCAAAACGTGAGCCCGGGCGCGTTTGCCAAGATCCACTCGTTTCCGCGAGGCGGACAGGCCTGGGCCGTCCACGGTCCACCCAAATCCACCCGACGTCACACGTTGCCATCGCTGCGTGACTTGCTGGGCTGCGACCCACCCGATCGAGCAAAGAATCAGACAGCCACCGACCGACACCGACGCTTCTGTCCTGACGACGGCCAGTTGAAGAAGCATGCGCGCGAACTGGCACCATCCGCGGACCGCGGACACCGAGGCGAGGCAAGGCAAGGCAAAGCGCGCGCGGGGTCTCTGGGACCTGGGAGCTGGGACTGGGAGTACAGTATCCTGGAACCGACTGTGTGGCCTCCGCCAGTCCACTCCAGTCCAGTCCGCCCCGCACGTTTTGCTTCCACTCTTGCGCAGTTGGCCCCGAACGTCTCATCGGTGTTCAATGTTCACACTGCCACGGCCCCGTAGCTGGCCAGCTGCATGCGTGCATCCTCGACCTCGATCGAGTCCATGAGCCGCACGCGCCACACGCGTGCACCAGCTGATGCCGGCTCCACTAATCAACAATACCTTAAATTAAAAATCATTAAACCATCAGACAAATTCCACGACCTTTTCTTTTCTTTTTTTTTCAAATTTTAATTTTTTAAAGAAATTATAAGGTTATTAGTTTATTTCACTCATCGCACCTTTTATGCATAATATTTTATGAGACAAAACTTATCACCACAACATTTATACATAACTATCATAATAATTTGGAAAAAGTCTAAATAACGCCCCCAACTATCATCTCCTCGTTAACGTAGGTCATCACCTTCAAAACCGTTTAACGAAGACTCTAAGATTTGCAAAACGGAGCAAATGACACCCTGGGCGGTATTTGGTAGGCGGTTTCGCCTACGTGGCGTCCAGCATGGCACTTGTTTTGACACCGTGGAGAGGGAGCTGGTGCGTGTGTTTGTTTTGTGCGGCTGACAGGTGGAGCCCACAAGTCAGGCTGCCCAATGAAATACTGAGCGGGTCCCCTGTTTGTCTCCCTCGCACTCCGCCCCGGCCCTTCGTCTTCGGAAGCGCGCGCGGCGGTGAAACCGGCGAGACGCTCGAGGTGGCCATGGTCGTCGGCGGCGGCTAGGAGCGATCGTCTTCGAGCTTCTCCATCCAGGTTCGAGCTTTTCCTGCCCCGATTTTGCAGCAGTGATGGAGTGGTTGATGTTGTGGGAGTTCGGGTGAACTGGGGTTTTCGGAGTATGAAGTTAAAGCAAATGCATGTGAATGATGTTAGGGTTAGGTTGCTTGCGAGTTGATTTCGTGAAGAATGGTTGGTAAAGTCTTATGCTTTTAGCACCAGATTGTAGTGTTTGATTGTTCTTGCTTTGTTGCGGTTAGGGTTTTATGGAAAGCTTCGGGTTTGAGTTAACAGAGTAATGAGGAATGATTTGTAGTGTGTTGATTAGTTGTTGTTCTTGTTATCAGGTGTCATCATGGATATGATATGCATCCGATTTCATTTTGGTGGTTGGTTTGTGTCGGGGGCCCGCAAAAGGGGTACCCCCAATCAACGCAAACAAATCGGGTAAACCTGGAACACCGGTTAAAAAACGGACCTAACAAGTCTAACCCCCTAAAAAGCCGACCCCCCGAGGCCTACAACGCTGGCCCACCGAGCCGAGCCCTCCAAGCCAGGCCTCGGGCGCACGCTCGTTTTCCGTCTCGCCCGAGCCCTCCAAGCCAGGCCTCGGGCGCACGCTCGCTTTCCGTCTCGCCCGAGCCCTCCAAGCCAGGCCTCGGGCGCACGATCGTTTTCCGTCTCGCTCGAGCCCTCCAAGCCAGGCCTCGGGCGCACGATCGTTTTCCGTCTCGCCCGAGCCCTCCACGTCAGGCCTCGGGCAAGCGCTCCACTACCCTTCGAGCCCCCCACAGCCGAACACCACATCTCGAGACCCTACGCGGGGACCTCGAGCCTCTCTGGCACAGCGGCCTATCCCTCGAGACGCGTTATGCCTCCCTCGAGCGGCGCGGACATCGGATGCCAGCCCCATACCGCGCACTTAATTCATCCACCTACTCCAGTCACGTCCTCTGTAACACAACGTGTGCCACAGTGGTCTGGGGCAGAGTCAAGTCTCGTTTTCACCACAAGTATGGGCGAGAAGGCACCAGTGAAGCACTGTTAACCCATGCCCTACACTGTGGCACGTCCAAGCCACGCCTCGAGGCCCAGATGCCTGCCGCTCAATCGATTTTCACGGGACTTGCCCATACCTGCGGGGACTCGAGCCCCCCGTAGGCGCCGCCTCGAGGCCGGCTCCGCGCCCCCCGAGCCCTAACTACTTTCATGCTATTGGAGGACAGGTGCCCCAAGACTCGGAGGGACCCCGCCGCGTCCTGTACGTTCCGGGATGGGTGCTGTACGGCTTCCACCTCGCCGCGCCTCCACGTCCGCGCCCAGGATGGAGGCCACGCTTCAAGGACGCTTCAACAGCAACGCCCATGTCGGCTACAATGTCTTCGACAAGACAGGGTTCCTACCCTTCTTCGTAAGGGACACAATACACCCCGACACCTGTAATACCCTTGTGTAACCCTGGCCTCCCCTTGCTCTATAAAAGGGGACACCAGGGCCCTCATTCCTTCTCTCGGGGGAAAAACATGTTAGAACGCACGTACACCCACACACTCAAGTCCGGACTCCGGTCCACGCTCACCAAGCTTGTATTCGCCCCTGTACAAGCACTTAGGTGCAAGTAATACAAGAACCTCCTCCCCCGCTGAACGTAGGGCCTTCTTTGCCCGAACCAGGATAAATCCTTGTGTCATCTTGCATCACCATCCAGGAAGAGAGCACGCGATCATATTACTCGTTGGTGTCATACCCCCGGGTTCGAAACACCGACAGTTGGCGCGCCAGGTAGGGGAATTCGCGTGTCGAGTCGGTTTCTCGCCGTTTCCTGGATGGCTGCTTCGACTCCTTCGTTCTCTGCCGGTGCCGTCATCTGGTTCGGGAGCCTCGAGTTCCTGGCCACTGACAACGGCAACGAGCTGACCTTGCTCTCCACGGAGGGCCCGAGTGGAGGGCGTGTCGCGCCGCCGCGTGCGAGGAGCATGGCACGTCGCCCACACCATCACGCGTCGCCACCCCGTGAGCGACGTCGTCGTCATCATCGTCGCCAGGCACAGGCGGTGCCGGCGGCATACACCCACTTCCCCGCGGCCGGCGCGAAGTTCCCAAGGAGGAGCTTGCCCGGCGCACGGCCGGAGACTTCCCGGGCGCGCCCGCGCCCGCCCAGCGACTTCGCGTTCATCATGCGCACGGACCAGGAGCCAGGCCAGAGGCCTCCGAGCCATGCACCATCGACGCCGCCCAGCCTCTTCCCGCACGGGGTGTACCGCGCTCGACGCCGGCAGTTCCCGTTCGGCCTCGACAGCTCCGCGGCAGCCTACGCCCGCCAGCTCAACGAGCGCAGTCGGGGCCGACAGCCGGCGGAGCAAGAGGAACGCCCGGGCGTGCTGCTGCAGGCCATAGCCAACCTGGAGATTGTCCACCCCGCACGCGTCGACCGCGGCCTCTCACGAGCCGTCGGGCCACCTCGTCAAGCCACCTTCGGGGAGTGGTACCACGAGCTGCAGCCCCGGCACGAGCCATGGCGGCATGGCATCACCAGCTCCGACTCCGACGAATACGACTACCACGACCCCGACCTCTGGGATCCCACCAGGGAGTGCTTCCAACTCGAGGGGGTCGTATGCGACACCGAGGACGAGGGCGACGACGATAGGCCGACGCTCGATCTAGAGGGCCCCAGCGACGTGGCCGCGGCGGGCGGGTCACGTGTTCATGGGAGGAACGAACCTCCGGCACCGGCTGCACCGCCTCAGCACGACGACGGCCGGGCGGCGCAACTCGTGCAGGTGCAGGAGGCAATCACCAAAGCCGAGGAAGAACGGCGGCACCTGCTGCAGTTCCGGCAAACTCTGATGCAGGAACCACCCCAGCCCCGAGGAGCCGGAGCTCGAGGTCGGGCTCGAGAGGTCCACCAGCGGATCCTCGAGAACGGGGCACCAGCACGCCCCGAGGTATGCTTCCCGCGAGCCGGACAGAACGTGGTGGCGGCTGTGGGGGAACCGTCCTGATTATAAGAGCTCAAGTATTATCTTAGCCAAATTCGTCTGACTTCGACTGATACTTGAACCCATATAACCCCGGTAGTCCGGAAATCACGAAGGATTTCTAACACCATACATCATACATGATCGCATTGTTCAAGGATCACATTCGTAAAGATACATCACAGCGGAAATGAAACCGAATTTAACATCAGAGTACGAATTTAAAACAGAGTTATTACAAACCGAATTTTAAAAGTGCGGAAGCTGAAATAGTTTGAAACACGACCACTACACATGTGGTCCAAATAAAACCTTGTTTGATAAATCCACTCAACACGACTCACTCCTCCCTTTTTCAGATAATGTGCCACTAACAGTCTCAGACCAGCAAAAGAAAAAGGAAAGCTTCTGGACGACCCTGCCCTGGGCCTACTCCTCATCACCTTCCACCGGGTAGAGGCAGTGCTTACAATAGCCAAAGTAGACCTGGCCATCTGCAACAAACGGGATAAACCCTGAGTACGGGAATGTACTCAGCTAGACTTACCCGTCCAACTGAAAATAAGGACACCAAGGGTATGCAAGGCCTTTTCGGGTGGAGCTGGGATCTTTTAGTTGCGAGAAGCTCAAGTTCAGATAGGAAGTAATTAGTGATAAAGATGAGCTGCCATTTTTAGACCTATTCCTTAATTCTAGGTTTTTCACCTGTACTAGAGCACTCACTTGAATCTACCAATCAATAATATAACCATATCCAGTTGACTTATCCACATTTTAGTTGAACCTTTAATCATTACATGGAGTTGTATCGTGGTGAAGCTCGCCATAGTTTCCCACTAACCGGGGGAGACGGCGACTCGAATCGAATTCCAAACCAGCTGATGAAAGACCTTTAATACCAGCCCACACTTTCCCCGTCGGGTCCATGCATTGGGCAACCGCTCGACGCTTGTTCGTGGTGGTAATCGTCGCGGTTCAAGCACGGACCGCCCAATTGGAACCTGACGATGGCCTCACGCGGCAGATCGCAATTTCCATACTAGAGGGCACGACACGGGTTGAGACCGGCCCGAACAGCTTCTAACCGGCTTTGGGGTCGATGATTACAGCACCGACATATCCCTAAGTAAAAGGGCGCGTTCAAAAATGAACGAGGGCCAACATCGATACAAACCTACACGATCCAACGGATGGACTGCCCCAAGTTTCCGAACTTGTGCCCTGCCATCCCGTTGACCGCATTTCATTACTACTCAGGTTCTTTTCCACGATAGCAAATATAGCCAACCGTGATCCGGTCAATACCCATCCGGGTATTACGGAAACATCCTTAACTACCACTGTTATTAAGCAGGCTAAGCAATTCTACATTGTAATTAAATAACAGGATAACACGGTAGATATTAATCAATAACCAAGGAATGGTAATGCAACAAGTAGGATTCATTCCAACTCCTAAACCTAATGCATCACAATATAAAAGGACTCAAGTAATCTTAATTGCAAAAGATAGGAGGCTTAATATGCTCCGGGGCTTGCCTTGGGTGAAGACCGAGGCCTCGTGGGAAGGGCACTCGGGCAAGTTAGTGTTGCTGGCGGGGTCGACTTCCTCGGCTTGCTGGAGCTCCGGAATCTGCTGCTCGGCGTTTGCTTCTGGCTCCTGCTCGGGCTCCGGAAGGGTCGATCCTATTGTATGCGATGATTAATAAATGATTCAAAAGAAACTTAGGTTTGAACTGCAAGTGCACTTTTCTGGACTCAGAAAAATCCACAAAATTCCAGCAGGCAAACAACAGTTGCTGGACTCCACTGAACAAATTTCAGCCAAAAATAAAATACAGAACTGCAGATGCGAAAATAACAAATAAACTGCTCAAAAGGTACTTTGAACTACAACCCTACTGTAAAAGGGTGCACAACTCTATTTTATATTTTTCCCAGATTTTCCTTTACATTTTATGCTTATCAAGAAAGTTCCATGAACAGAAACATTACATTATTTCTTACATGAATTTCCAAAGGAAAACACAGAAAAGCACATTTGCAAAATAACTTCAGATTTCTTCACATAACAGATCATGCTTACATTTTTCTTAGCTTGAACGTCTTGAACAGAGACTACAAAAATTTTCCCATATTTTATTGACATATAAAACACCTTAACCTTATTTCCAAGAAATCAGCTAAACAAGACTTTAAACCCTAACAGAAACTTTTTCCACATAAACAGTGCATCACGTATTTTTCACAGGTGTAAAACAGAATAATAAACCTGCACAAAATTTTCCAAGAATTATCTCAACCAGAAAACATATATAACCATTTATCTTAGCAAAAGCATATACAGTGGAATAAAAGAAAACAGTAAAATAAACTTCTACCAAAAATACTTTTATATTTTTCCAAGATAGATCTACTCATAAACAAACTAGCAAAACTGAAAGCACTCCATTTGGATTTGTAAAACGTGCTACCCAAAAATAACAAGCATCTCTGGAAAATAAAACCCTAAAAGAAAAACATTTGAAATCTCCCGGCCTGGCTTGCGTACACCCGGTCCATAGACCAGCGAGTGGCTGACGCGCGGGGCCCGCGGGTAGGCGTGCGTGTTCGCTCGAGGCCCGGCTCGAACGAGAGAGTGCCCGAGGGTTCGCTCGAGGCCTAGCTCGAGCGAGACGGAAAACTAACGCCCGTCCGAGGCCTGGCTCGGGGGCTCGGGCGAGACGGAAAGGCTATCGCCCGTCCGAGGCCTGGCTCGGGGGCTCGGGCGAGACGGAAAGGCAATCGCCCGTCCGAGGCCTGGCTCGGGGGCTCGGGCGAGACGGAAAGGCAATCGCCCGTCCGAGGCCTGGCTCGGGGGCTCGGGCGAGACGGAAAGGCAATCACCCGTCCGAGGCCTGGCTCGGGGGCTCGGGCGAGACGGAGGCCTGGCTCGGGGGCTCGGGCGAGACGGAAAGGCAATCGCCCGTCGGAGGCCTGGCTCGGGGGCTCGGGCGAGACGGAAAGACAATCGCCCGTCCGAGGCCTGGCTCGGGGGCTCGGGCGAGACGGAAAGGCTATCGCCCATCCGAGGCCTGGCTCGGGGGCTCGGGCGAGACGGAAAGGCAATCGCCCGTCCGAGGCCTGGCTCGAGGGCTCGGGCGAGACGGAAAGGCAATCGCCCGTCCGAGGCCTGGCTCGGAGGCTCGGGCAAGACGGAAAACAGGGGAGAATGGTTGACCGACGAAAGCTCGTCGACGGTGAGGTCGCCAGCGGAGAGGCTAGGCTCGATAGACTCGTCTCGACGAGGCGCATCCAGCGGTGGTGTTGGTTTGGCCAGAGGGTGACTGTAGCTCGCCGGCGACGAGCCATGGCGGACGGTGGCGGCGGTGAGGCTCGGCTTGGCCGTGTCCGGCGGTCGCCGGAGAAATTGGCGCGTGCGCAGTGCTTCGTGAACCCTAGGGAGCTACGTGAGTGGGTCGGTTTGGCTTGGATGGCTCCAGGGGAGCTTGGCCTTGTGCATGGCCGCGGCGGACGGCCATGGCGCTCAGCCGGGGAAGAAGTGGTGGGAGAGAGCGATAGCGTTGAAGCTAGGTGGTGTTCTCACCTTGCCTTGGCTTGATGAAGCTTGACGGCGAAGGAGGTAGACGCTGGAGGTCGTGTCGGGGAGGAACGACGTTGCGGGCTCTGCGGTGGTGACGACGAACCGAAGGGGGCGTTTCGTCCTCCGGCGGCGATGGGGCTTGGTCGGGGACGACAACGTGCGCACGGCGTGTGCACGGTGTAGGCGGAGAGGCTGGCGAGAGGGATTGGATGGTGGTGGTCGGGTGTGGCCGGAACGACGGAGGGGAGTGATGGTGGTGATCGGTCGGCAAGAGAGGTCGGATGCTTGCGCGTTTGTGGGAGCTGAGAGGGAGAGCGGGAGTGAGAGCGGGCGAGCTGGAATGGCAGTGGGGAGAGGGGAGTGCGGTGCGCTCGGGGTTTTGATCGGCTTGACCGGCCGGTGGTCGTGGCGGGGCCACGGCGGCGCGATCGGCGAGGCAGCGCGGGCGATGCCGTGCACGGCGAGCGGGCGCTGCAGGCGAGGCGAGCGGAGAGTGGCCGGGGGAGATAGCTTGCGTGCTCGGGTGAGAGAGGATCGAGCGAGGAGTGGCCGGTGAGGATCCTCGGCAGGATACGGCGGCCACGTGGCGGTTGCGGCCGGCGTACGGCGCGGCGTGTCAGCGGCGACAGCGCGCGGCGCGCGCGGCACGCGGGCGAGCTGGGAGCGGGCCGGCGCACGCGAGCTGGGCCGAAAGGCCAGATGGGCCGAAAGGGGTGGCACCGGGAAAAAAACGTTTTCCTTTTTCTTTTTCCAAATTCTTTCAAACTTTGACCACTCAAAAACAGTTTCAAAAACTCCAAACTAGGTTTTGACCCAAACATAAAAGTTGCTCAAAACATTTTTCTCTACAACCTTCATATAAGACACTTTTTCTGAAAACCATTTTTAAATCCTCTACATAAAGAAAGCCAAATAACTAAACAAAAGGCAACAAGCACTCATATGCACATGCAATGATGCAATGCATTGCTTATGCTCCTTTAGTAGCTAATGAAGTTCCTAATGCAGTGCTTGATACTAGGGTGTCACAGCGGCGGCGATGATGCTCCGTGATCTACCCGCCGTCTCCAACCCTGACGCCAGGCGCATGCTCGGAGAAATGAAGAACCTCCTCGAGACAGCCGCTGTGCAGCAGGCCGAGAGCTCAGCGTCGCGACGGCGCGGAGCAGCCTCGGTGAAGCCGGCGGACACGACCCGCAACGAGCGTGAGGCATCCATCCACCAACCTGACGCCTCTCGAGCCAGGCCGGTCCGCGAACGAATCATCGACAACCGGCCACCTCGAGACCCCAATGACGCCCGTAACGATATCAACCGACGGCGCAAGGACAAGGGGGCCCAGAGCGTGGCTATAGCGCCCATCGAGGGGGGCGCTACGACAGTGACGAGGACCGGCAAGCCCTCGAGCCCCCGGGCCCCAGAGTCTTCAGCCGGGCCATCCACAGCTCAACCCTCCCCGACCGCTTCCGCCGACCCGACCAACATCGTGAAGTATGACGGGGAGGTTGAGCCCAAGCTCTGGCTCTCGGACTTCCGCCTAGGCTGCCAACTGGGCGGAGCGAAGAACGACGACCGTGTGATCATACGCCAACTCCCGCTTTACCTCTTGGACACCGCCCGCCGGTGGCTCGAGGGGCTCCCGCCGGATCGGATCGACGACTGGGCCGACTTGGTCAGGGTCTTCGACAGGAATTTCAAGGGGACTTGCGTGCGCCCAGGCAACCCCTAGGACCTACGGCGTTGCAGGCAGGCGACGGACGAGCCCCTCCGCGACTTTGCTCGATGGTTCTCGAAGCAGCGCCTCGAGCTCCCCCACGTGCCTGATGAGGACGTCATCTCAGCTTTCCTCGCAGGCACGACATGCCAAGAGCTAGTTCATGAGCTTGGACGCTACCGTCCCAGGACGGTCGAGGACCTAATGGACTGTGTTACCAGCTTTGCCTCGGGCGACGAGGCGGTGGGGGCCTTCTTTGGCCGTTCCACGGACAAAGGTAAGGTGGTGGCCGCGCCGGAGGGCTCGAACAAAGGCAACGACGCCAAGAACGACAACAATAACAGCAACAAAATGAAGAAGAGCAAACGCAAAGGTCAGAAGGCGAAGCGCGACGCCAATAACGACGACGACGAAGAAGTGCTCGCAGGCGCCCTCGAGCCTAAGAAGCCTCGAGGCCCCCCTGACGGGGCTGTTTTCGACCAGATGCTCGAGGGCCCCTGCACTTATCACAAGGGCCCCGTAAACCACAAGTTAAAAGACTGCCGACTGTTGAAAGGCTACTACTCAAGCTCGGCGATAAGAGAGAAGACGCGCCTAAGGGCAATGACAACAATCGGCGCGGCGGTGGGGACGCGGACGGCAACTTCCCCCGGTGCGCGACTGCTACATGATCTACGGGGGGCCGACCGTCGGGCTCTCACTCGAGAAAGAAAGAAGGAGCGCTGGGAGATCTTTGCGCTCAGCCACGACGCCCCCCGGTACCTTGACTGGTCTGATGCGCCAATCACGTTCGACCGTGACGACCATCCGGACCGTGTCATAAACCCGGGGGCGTACCCCCTCGTCGTCGACCCCGTTATCATCGACGTACGGTTCTCCAAGGTGTTGATGGATGGGGGCTCGAGCCTCAACATCATATACCTCGAGACACTTGACCTCCTGGGAATTTCAGAGGGCCAGCTCCGACCCAGCGTCGGGGGATTCCACGGAGTCGTACCGGGGAAGAAGGCCCACCCCCTCGGGCGCATCGACCTACGGTTTGCTTTGCACGCCGGCTAACTTCCGCCGGAGACGCTCACCTTCGAGGTGGTTGGGTTCCAAGGGGCCTACCACGCCATCATTGGCGGCCAGGCTACGCCAAGTTTATGGCGGTTCCCAACTACACGTACTTAAAGCTCAAGATGTCGGGGCCAAAAGGGGTCATCACCATCGACACCTCCTACGAGCACGCATACCACTGCGGCGTGGAGTGCGTCGAGCGGGGAGGCCAACGTCCACCTCGACTCGCTCGAGGGCCCTAGCCGCCCTGGCCACCGAGGAGGCTCCTGAAGCGAAGCGTCACGCTGGCAACTTCGAGCCGGCGGAGCACACAAAGCGGATACCCGTCGACCCGACCTCGACGATGGCAAGACGCTGGCCGTCAGTGCCAGCCTCGAGCCTCTAAAAGGAAGCAGTGCTCGTCGACTTCCTCCGCGCGAACATCGACATGTTTGCGTGGGGCCCCTCGGACATGCCGGGCATACCAAGGGAAGTCGCCGAGCACGCCTGGAAATCCGGGCCGGTTCCAGACCGGTGAAGCAACGCCTGCGCCGCTTCGACGAGGAGAAGCGCAGGATCATCGGCGAGGAGGTGCACAAGCTTTTGGCGGCCGGGTTCATCAAGGAGGTATTTTACCCAGAGTGGCTAGCTAACCTTGTAGTTAGGAAAAAGAATGGAAAAATGCGGATGTGTGTAGACTACACTGGTCTGAATAAAGCATGCCCAAAAGTTCCATTTCCTTTACCTAGAATTGATCAGATTGTCGATTCCACTGCTGGGTGCGAAGTGCTTTCGTTCCTTGATGCGTATTCCGGCTACCACCAAATTAAGATGAAAGAATCTGACGAGCTCGCTACCTCTTTTGTTACGCCTTTTGGTATGTATTGCTACGTTACAATGCCCTTCGGCCTTCGAAACGCCGGGGCAACGTACCAGCGATGTATGCAGCATATCTTTGGCGAGCACATAGGCAAACCGTCGAGGCCTACGTCGATGACATCGTGGTTAAAACCAAGAAAGTCGGGAACCTCATCAGCGATCTCGAGACCACGTTCGAGTGCCTCCGGGCCAAGAATGTGAAGCTCAACCCCGAGAGAGAAATGTGTCTTTGGCGTGCCTCGGGGCATGCTACTAGGCTACGTGTCTCACAACGGGGGAATCGAGGCCAACCCCAAAAAAATCTCAGCAGTCACGAGGATGGGCCCAATTCGAGACCTCAAGGGTGTGCAGAGAGTGACAGGCTGCCTAGCCGCTCTCAGCAAATTCATCTCGAGGCTAGGGAAAAAAGCGCTACCCCTCTACTGCCTGCTGAAGAAGACGGAACACTTTGCGGGACTGTCGAAGCGAGGAGGCCTTAACAAGTTGAAGGGGTTGCTGACTTCCGCACCAATTCTCGTGCCACAGCGACCAGCCCAGGTTGGCGATTCCCCCGAGCCTCTCCTCCTCTATGTGACCGCAACACTCAGGTGGTCAGCACGGTCATAGCCGTCGAGAGGCACGAGGAGGGCCATACGTGCCGGTCCAATGGCCGGTGTACTTCACCAGTGAGGTGCTCTCCGAGGCCAAGGTCCGGTACCCGCACATCCAGAAGCTGCTCTACGGCATCGTCATTACGAGGCGCAAGCTCCAGCACTACTTCCTCGCTCATCCCGTAACGGTGGTGTCATCCTTTCCCTCGGCGAAATCATCAAAACCGAGAGGCCACGGGCGCGCATCGCCAAGTGGTCTACAGAGCTGATGGGGGAAACCATCACCTACGCTCCGCGGAAAGCCATCAAGTCGCAAGCGTTGGCGGACTTCGTTGCTGAATGGACCGACACTTAGCTCCCGTCGGCGCAGATTCAAGCTGAGCTCTGGACCATGTACTTCGATGGATCCCTCATGAAGACGGGGGCAGGCGCAGGCCTGCTCTTCATCTCACCCCTCGGGGTCCACATGCACTACCTGCTGCGCTTGCACTTCCCCGCCTCCAACAACGTCGCCGAGTACGAGGCCCTCATCAATGGACTACGCATCGCCCTCGAGCTCGGGGTCCGACGCCTCGTTGCCCGAGGAGACTCGCAGCTCGTCATCAACCAGTTATGAAGGCTTTCAAGCTGCATCGATCCCAAGATGGAAGCATACTGAGGGAGGTGCGCAAGCTAGAAGACAAGGTTTACGGCCTCGAGCTCAACCACGTAGCTCGAAAGCACAACGAGGCCAGACGAGCTGGCAAAAATTGGCGTCCACGCGCGGCACGGTTCACCCGACCGTCTTCTCGAGGGACGTTTTCGAGCCATCAGTCAAAATCGACCCGGGGGCTGGCCCCTCGACGCCACCCCTCGAGCTAGACACGGGGGCTCGACTTTCAACGCCACCCCTCGGGAATGACCCCTGGACATCTGCTGAGGCGATGCAGGTCGACCCAACCGCCTCTTCTTCACCATGACACCTCGACTGGCGGACGCCCTACCTCGACTACTTAACGCAAGGTGTGCTACCGGAAGACAAGACGGAGGCTCGACGCATCGCTCGAAGGGCAAGACCTACGTCACCTACGGCGACGAACGGGGAACTATACCGACGAAGCCCGACAGGGATCCTTCAGCGCTGCATCCCCCTCGAGGAAGGAAGCTCCTCGAAGACATGCACTCGGGGGCTTGCGGCCACCACGCAGCGCGAGGGCCCTGGTTGGGAACGCCTTCCGTCAAGGCTTCTATTGGCCGACCGCCATCGGGGACGCCAAGCGTTGGTCCGAGCATGCCATGGGTGTCAATTCTACGCCAAGCAAACGCACCAGCCCGCAACGCCCTGCCAGATGATCCCAATCACTTGGCCATTTTGCCGTGTGGGGGCTCGACCTCGTGGGTCCCCTCAAAAGGACAAGTGGAGGGTACACACACGTGCTCGTGGCCATCGACAAGTTCACCAAGTGGATCGAGGCTAAGCCGATAGGAGACCCCACCTCCGAGAAGGTTGTCGAGTTCATCGCCAAATCATGTACCGGTGTGGAGTGCCTAAATCATCATCACCGACAATGGCACCCAATTCACGGGCAAAAAGTTCACCAACTTTGCGATGACAACACCATTCGCGTAACCTGGGCCTCGGTCGCATACCCTCAATGCAACGGGCAGGTCGAGCGCGCCAACGGCATGATGATACTCCATGGGCTGAAGCCGAGGCTGTTCAAGACTCTTCAAAATTTCGGAAAGGGATGGGCCGCAGAGCTCCCCTCGGTGCTTGGGGCCTCAGGACTACGCCGAGTCGAGCCACCGGGTTCACTCCGTTTTCCTAACCTACGGCGCCGAGGGCAGTCTTGCCTACGGACCCTCGAGTACTGGCTCCCCTCGACTTCGAGCCTACAACGAGCAAAACCAACGACGAGAGGCTTGCCAACGCCAAGGACCAGCTCGAGGAGGCCCGAGATGTGGCGCTCATCAACTCCGCACGCTACCAGCAATCACTTCGACGCTACCACGACAAGCATGTGCGCAAGAGGGACCTGGCGGTGGGGACCTCGTGCTTCGACGGCTGCAGGATAATCGAGGCGCCACAAGCTCACCCCTCCATGGGAGGGCCCATACACCGTAGCTGAGGTGCTCAAGCCAGGAACATACAAGCTCTACGACGATCAAGGCAGGATCCTGGCGAACGCGTGGAACATATCTCAGCTACGTCGCTTCTACCCTTAAAGGCCTCGAGGCCTCATTCATTTTGTTGCTTTGTACAAACATGTCAATATGAATGAGCAAACTCGTGCGTTGTCTTTCATTTTGCTTAGCACTTAAGGTAGCCTCGACCCTGCTTTGCTCAGGGTCGAGCCTCCCTCGGGGGCTGACAGGGGGGTAACCGCCCCCAGACTCCGAAAAAATGCGTGTTTTCTTTTCAAAAAATTCGACCCCTCGTGCCTCGAGTGAACTAGCGACGTCTAAATCCCAAAATACCTCGAGCCTCCAAAGGTCGGGAGGCGTCGACGTAGACGGCCACCTACGCCCCCGGCTACGGTACCCTACCTACGCCTCCCCTCGAGGGCTCGCGACGTATCGAAGGAACACAGACTAAGTTAGCAGAAACTCGAGCTTGCAACAAAGAGAAGTGGTCAACGCATTTGAAAAGAAAACAACTCCTTTAAGCAAACAAGTCATATATACATACGGGTCTCGACGGACCCTCATCCATGTCATAAAATTCTTACAAGGGCCTCGACGCCCAAATTTGGCACGCAGGCCCTAATCTTCGTCGGTGTGGTACTCCTCCCCGAGGTCTTCCACGGCGGGCTCAGCCTCGACCCGAGCTAGAAGGAGGAGGGCCCTCGACACCGCTGCTGGCGTCAGGAGGCAGCACGTCCTCCTCGAAAGATCTTCGCGAGCGACGTCCCCGGCCTCTCCATCTTCTCCAAAATTTTGTCGACACGGCGGTTGTTCCACTCCTCGTCCTTCCCCTCGATCTCGATGAAGCCGTTGGCGACAACGTGGACCGGGAAGCGGAACCGGAGCGAACGACCGCGAGCGTCTGCTTGACGCCATGATGGAGAGCTTGCCGGACACGGTCCCGCGCCGCCACGTCGAGGAAGCACAAGGCGTCGACCAAGGCGTCGCCTCGGGCCACCGCACCTTCTGCCGCAGCCACCTGAGGAGCACCCCACATGGAGCCAAGCCGGTCGAGGGAAGTGCGAGCCCGCTCCGCCACCATCGTCTCGTCTTGGAGTTGGTCCAAGAGAGCCTGGTTCGTCCCGCGGAGCTCCTCGACCGTCTTCTCGACCCCTGCGCAACGAATAAGAAGAGTGAGACTGCGGCGTAACAAAAAACTCGAGACCCGAACAAGGACAAGGTGTAAGCCTCACCATCGCAATGTTGCCCCAGTGCGGCGAGGTCGCTGGTAAGGCCCTCAGCGCGCTGCTCGAGCCTGCGCTTCTCGGCCAGCATGAGGAGCCTCTCGGACCTAAGCTCCTCGATCAGCCTGCCCGCCTCCACGAGGGCCAGATCCTTTCGGATCACCTCCTGCCGCGCCGCCCCCCTCGGCAGCTCGGGCGGTGGCGAACAACCACTTCTTTGGCGTTCCTCGGCCTCTTTTCTCGCCGCCTCCGCTGCGGTTCGGGCGGTGGTGGCGGCCTCGCCACGGGCGTCAGCGGCCTCCTGCTTCGCCACCTCGGCTTCAGCCCGGGCGGAGGTGGCCTCCCTTCGGGCGTCCGCGGCCTCCTCCCTCGACGCCTCGAGAGCGGCGGCGGCCTCCTCCTTGGATCGAGCGACCTCACCTCGAGCCGCCCGGACCTCCGCCTCCGCCTCGTTGAGCCGGCTCGCCATTTGGGCGTTCCGGCTCAGCTCAGCGCGGAGATCTTGAAGCTCCGCCTCAGCCCTCGCGAGGGCGGCCGACACCTGTGCGGACCGGCCCGCCTCCTCGGAGCAAGGACCGCTCCGCCTCCGCCATAAGCTCGGCCACCTCCCGGAAGATGGACCGCACCTCGCGCCGGGCCCCCCGCTGGGCGGTTGCTCGACGGGACCATGGCAAGGGGCGGGCTTGGCGCGTCGGGAAACGGCCATACTGGTCGGTCAAGCTCGATTTCGGGCAGATCCTCCTCCGCCCCGAGCTGCCCCAGCTGCGGACCGCCGCCCGACGACACGGGCCCCGGCTCCCTCCGTCCCTCCGGCGCCTTGTCAGCGCTGGCCGGCGCCTCGGGCGCCTCCACCATCATCGGGCCCGCGGCGAGGGGCGGCCCCTGCTCCAGCTCGTTCAGGAGGTCCTCCACCGTCGGCCCTCCTCCGCCAACGCCTCTCCCCCTTTCCCTCCCCCGCAGCCTGGCTCGTGTCGGTCGGGGCCTCGAGGGGCGCAGTCTCCTCGGCCCCAGACACCGGCGGGGCCGTGCTCGCCGCACGCTTCCCCCAGAACAGCCGCCGTGGCGGGGGAAGGGTGGCGCTCTCGACTGACGCCATCACGGGAGGAGGAGGAGGGGGGAGGCAGCGCTCAATGGCGTGGTAGTGGCGGGCTCGATGCCGTGAGCTGAGGCCCCTGCAATATAAATGACAGTGATATCAGAACGGGAGGAATGCCTCGACCCCTGCGGTCGATGGCGACGGCCTCACCAAAATTCGCGACGATCATCTGGCCACCTCGAGCCATGGCAGCTCGAGCCTTCTCCAGCCAAGCGGCTTCTCTAGCGGAGGAGGGTGCCATACCTCGAGGTGCTTGTGCCTCGAGGGCTCGAGGTCTTGGCCCGCTTGGACGCAGCAGGTCCACCTCCTGGTAGGAGCGCTTCCCCTGAGAAACCAGAGATGGCATGCATCATCAAAAGTAAAGAGGTAAAGCCTCACTACCGACGAGACCCAAGAAAACTACTCACCAAAGCGGCGGCTGGGCTTCTTCCCGGAATCGCCGGACCCACTCGGGGGCTTCGAGCCCACCCCACGGCTCGAGCCCTGCGCCTGGGCCATCTCCGCAGGGCTGGGATGGGGGGAGGGCTCCCGACGCCTCCCGTGGCTTGACCTCGAGGGAGAGCCCTCCTTCCGCCCCGTCGCGGGAGGGCGACCGTACCTCCTCGTGCTGTCGTAGTGGCGCCCGCCCGGCGCGGGCTCCGGGACCTGCTCCGGCGCTCGCGCTGGCGGTCGCGCCCTCCCGCGTCCGCTTCTGTGTCCGGCGGCGGTGCGGCGACGGACTCCGGGGACGCTCACGCCCCTGGTCACGAGACGCCCGGGGCTCCCTCCCCGACGCTCGTGATGGCGCGGGCTCGACGCCTCCTCCTGACGCCCGCTCCTCCGCGGGCTCGACGGCGCCCTTGACGGCTCGCGGCGGTCGGGCCCGAAATCCTTCTCGACTGTCGGCCGCTTCTCGAGGCCCGGCCCTTCTCCAGACCTCCCGCCTGGGCTGCGCGGGGGCGGCCTCCGTTGGTGCTGTGGCGGAGGCGCTCCGGGTTCGGGGCTTCCTCACGACCGGGGGCACGTCCGCCGCAGAGCTCGACGGACCTCGGGCCCCCGACGAGGCAGGGATCGGCGCCGCCTTCCGCGGCTGCGTCCCGCGCGGTCCCTTCGCCGGGGGGACCTCCAGCATACCCTCCTGCACAGAGGAGCGGTCAGCGCACCCAGTCACGACGCACCCCGCGCGCCTCAGGCGCGCATCCATCCCTCGTCGTCGCTCTCCTCCTCATCACCGCTCTCCTCCTCCGAGCTCGAGGAGCTCAGCTCGGGGGACCCGTCTCCAGGCTGACGGTTGCGACGAGCCTTCGCCAGTCTCTGCTCCCGAGCCAAGCGACGCAGGTTTTTGTTTTTCTCTTTCTTCTTCCTGGCATCCTTGCTCTCCTTGTCTTTCTGAGCAGAGAGGCGCCTCACCTGAGTATCCGCGGCGTCCTCCCTCACCGGGGCCTCGACGCGCGACAAGTAAACGCCCCCTGAAAAAGAAGAAGCGTGACGAGACAAACCACAAGAAGAATGCAAAAGGTCCGAAGGAGGAGAAAGGTGGAGGGGGCTCGGAACAGCTCAGCTCGAGGGAGGCTCACCAGGTTGAGACACCCCTCGTCGGGTGCCATGGCGACCAGGTGGGTGTACTCAGGGATGAACGGCCCCTGGATCGTGATTGACACCCGGGAGACGCCCTCGTTCCGGGACAGCCTCTCCTCGGCCATCCTCATCGATTAAGCGCCTCGAGCTTGGCCTCCGGCCCCATCTCGTGCATAAGAAGGGGGCGGTCCGCCAGCGGGAGAACTCTTCGCTGGCGGAACGCCCAAATGACCGCTTGCACGGTCAACTTCTTCTCATCCACCAGCGTCTTCATCATCTTCATCAGCGGGGCCAGGTGGCGTTGCCTGTCCGCCGCGACGCCCCAGGTCCACTTCTCCGGGCGTTGAGCGAGGACCCTGCAGGTGTACCGCGGAAAGAGACCATCTTCATTCCGCAGATAGAACCAATGGTCGTTCCACCCGGCCTGGTTGGTGGAAAGCTTGTATCGCAGGTATTCACGGGGGACATTGGCCGACGAGGTCCCAGCCCTCGCAGTGATGGCGAGGGAGCCCATGCGCACGAGCCGCCTCCCGCTGGGCTTTAGGGCCTTGATGAAGAGCTCGCCCGGAAGAGATGGACGAACATCTCCCAGTGCGGCTCCATCTTCAGGTACCCCTCGCACACCGCGGCGAATATGGCGGCGTGCGAGATGGAGTTGGGGGAGAAGTGCTGCAGCTCCACCTCGAAGTGGTGGGCCAGCCCCCGCATGAAGCGGCTCGGCGGGACGCCGAGCCCCATACGGTGGTAGCGCGTGAAGCTCACCACGTACCCCTCCGGCGGGTGCGGCTCCCGGTGCTCCGCCGACGGGATAACCCACCACGCGGGTCCCTCCTCCGGGTTGGGGCGCAGAAGCCCCTGGGCCACCAACGAGTCCATCTCGCTCTGCGTCACCTTCGACGAGCTCCAGTCTTCGGCCGACAGCACTTGTGTCGGGGCGGCCATGGCGGTGGCGCGGCGCGGACCCGAGCAGCGGACGGGCAACCGGAAAATCCCCAATCAACTAGCTCGAAGGAGAGGGCGCGTGAAGGCTACGGCGGCGGTGAAGGCAAAGGCAAAGTAAAGGGTTCCTTTTCCCCTCTCTCGATATTTATAAGGGGAAACCCCGACGGGCGGGGTCTCCCACGACGTAAAAAGGTAACCGCATAGCATTTAATGCGCCCACCTAACTACGTCTCGAGCCGGATGCAGGGAACACGTGGCAGCTCTCCGTTCGCTCAACTACCGGGGCCCTCTGCGGCCGCCGCTCCAACTTCGCGCCCGCCGCCCTGGCGCCACGATCTCCACTCCCTGGCGGTTTCCGCCTAAAAATGCGCGCCCAACGGGCAGAAGGATTCCAAGCGACGAAGGCTTCTTCCGGAAGTAAAAAACGGGCCCCGGCCCTAAGTCTCGAAGCAGCGAAGGCTGGCCCTCGAAAAAGGGTTCGACAGCCGGCTTCGAGCACCCAAAAACGGGCCCCGGCCGTAAGTCTCGAAGCAGCGAAGGCTGGCCCTCGACGAAAGAGGGTTCGACAGACGGCTTCGAGCACCCGAGTCAGGGACACCAAGGGGCGCCATTCGCGGCATCACTCGAGGGCCAAGCCCTCGAGGCCCCTCACGTGTATCCAAGGCGGGGAGCTCGACATGCAGTGAGATCCCCTCGGAGGGAGGCATCGAGCCACCGGGTCCTATCGAATGGACCCGGCACTCCTGCAGACTGAGCACCCATGCTTTATGAGACCGCCTCCGGGCCACAGTCGACCCCTATCGAACGGGGCACGAGCTCTCACTTGGATTCCCCGTTACCAGCTCACCGGCAACCTCGATACTCGCCCACTCGGGGTAGTACGAGGCATCCCCCCTCGCATCCGATCGAAAGGACTCGCGGGATGACAAGCCAGGGCAACCGGTGCGCCGGACAGCTCGAAGAGCCGGCCGGCCGGTTCAGCCTGGCACCCCTCGACGAAAGAGGGTCTAAAAACTCGGGGGCCTGACACCCCCGAACCTAAAAATCGCAACTAAAACTCGCAAAAAGCCCACGAGGAAGTTCTAACCACTCCCCCGTGGCCTCGGGGGCTACACCCGCGGGTGTCGCTCGCACGACACCCACGGAATCAAATCGACGAAACCCTCGAGGCCAGTTAGCTAACCCACGAGATCCCAGTCGGGAGCCCCTGCTCGAGTGCAAGCACTCGAACAAGGGCTCGGGGGCTACTGTCGGGGGTCCGCAAAAGGGGTACCCCCAATCAACGCAAACAAATAGGGTAAACCTAGAACACCGGTTAATAACAGACCCAACTGGTCTAACCCCCTAAAAAGCCGACCCCTCGAGGCCTACAACGCTGGCCCACCGAGCCGAGCCCTCCAAGCCAGGCCTCGGGCGCACGATCGTTTTCCGTCTCGCCCGAGCCCTCCAAGCCAGGCCTCGGGCGAACGATCATTTTCCGTCTCGCCCGAGCCCTCCGCGCAGGCCTCGGCAGCCTCCACTACCCTTCGAGCCCCCCACAGCCGAACACCGCACCTCGAGACCCCACGCGGGGACCTCGAGCCTCTCTGGCACAGCGGCCTATCCCTCGAGACGCTTTATGCCTCCCTCGAGCGCCGCAGACATCAGATGTCAGCCCCATACCGCGCATTTAATTCATCCACCTACTCCAGTCACGTCCTCTGTAACACAACGTGTGCGACAGTGGTCTGGGGCAGAGTCAAGTCTCGTTTTCACCACAAGTATGGGCGAAAAGGCACCAGTGAAGCACTGTTAACCCACGCCCTACACTGTGGCACGTCCAAGCCACGCCTCGAGGCCCAGATGCCTGCCGCTCAATCGATTTTCACGGAACTTGCCCATACCTGCAGGGACTCGAGCCCCTCGTAGGTGCCGCCTCGAGGCCGGCTCCGCGCCCCTCGAGCCCTAACTACTTTCATGCTATTGGAGGACAGGTACCCCAAGACCCGGAGGGACCCCGCCGCGACCTGTACGTTCCAGGATGGATGCTGTACGGCTCCACCTCGCCACGCCTCCACGTCCGCGCCCAGGATGGAGGCCACGCTTCAAGGACGCTCCAACAGCAACGCCCACGTCGGCTACAATGTCTTCGACAAGACAGAGTTCCTACCCTTCTTCGTAAGGGACACAATACACCCCGACACCTGTAATACCCTTGTGTAACCCTGGCCTCCCCTTGCTCTATAAAAGGGGACACCAGGGCCCTCATTCCGCTCTCGGTGACAGACACGTTAGAACACAAGTCAACACATACACACACGAGTCCGGACTCCGGTCCACGCTCATTGAGCTTGTATTCGCCCCTGTACAAGCACTTAGGTGCAAGTAATACAAGACCTCCTCCCCCGCTGGACGTAGGGCCTTCTTTGCCCGAACCAGGATAAATCCTTGTGTCATCTTGCATCACCATCCAGGAAGAGAGCACGCGATCACATTACTCGTTGGTGTCATACCCCCGGGTTCGAAACACCGACACCTTGTCTGAAGTTTTTTTACCTATGTGCCACTTCCGTTAATTTTGCCTGTAACGACAGCTAACGGCTAGTGGAAAAGACGCTTCTGCCCTTAGTTGTAAAATGCATCAAAATTTTCATTCTTTCTCCTGGTGCCACTGTAACTTCACATTTTTCTCTATACCACCGTACAAGAATCACTATAACAGCTTGTATGTGTGCATGTGATTTTTTTTAATAAATATAATAAATTTAAATTAAGAGTTAAATATATTGTTTGTTCATTAACTTTTCTCGTGTTGGAACTAGAAACATGTACCGTGCACGAGGTCGTCATATTTATTTCCACCGTGAGAATCTAACAACTACTCCCTCCGTCCTGTAATATTTCTACGTCTAGGTTTGAGCACGCGTACCAAGATAGAACCAAAATGATGAAACTGCCCCTACAACATTTGCACAGTGAAACATCAGTCTATCGACACACGCGAGGCTGCAGCTGCTGCACTCGTCGTCTTGCCCTACGTGTTGGCCTACTGGAGACTCCAGACAACCACGAGACGAGAAGCTTCTGGTGAGCCTCTGCAGCAGTCGAGGGAGATCGAGACAAGCAGTTGTCGTTTCTATTGTATTTTTTTCTTTTTTATGTTGACATAAATTATTTTTTTGTTTTTTAGTCTTAGCTGTTGCTAGTACGCTGTGATGTGATAGTTTACAGTGCCCTTTTATTATGGGAAAAAAAATTTAAACCATAAACGTACAGTTATTATAGGACAGAGGGAGTAGCAAGTAGCAGCTACATGCACGAGAAAAGTTAATGAACAAACGAACGCTATAGATTCAAAAAAATGAAGTTATAGTGACATCAGAAGAAAGAATGAAAATTTTAATGCATTCTATAGCTAAGGGCAGAAGCGTCTTTTCCACAAACCGTTAGCTGGCGTTACCGGTAAAATTAACGGAAGTGGCACACAGGTAAAAGAAACTTTGGACAAGGAGCAAGTTTTTAAAATTGCAATGGTACACAAGTCACTTGGATCTTTTATAATGGCATGTAGGTAAAAAGCTCTTCGGCTCGGCCCCTGTTGCGCTTAGGG